>CM030897.1:5575000-8257500 GCA_018136845.1 Heterotis niloticus | reverse complement strand
TGTTTGCTTTTCTAAGGATCTTATGAAGAGCTTGTGTTGTCTGATGTACGACCACAGACCCTCAAACATGCTCCATCCCAGCAGTGCACCATGCATCGCTGGCGAGAGTCCTGTGCCCCGCTGCGCCACAAGAGTCCAGATAAACCACGTTACTCCGTAAAGTCCCACGAGTCTGACTAAAGAAATACTGTACAATGTCTCATCATTAACTCCATCTGAGCTGAAATCTCATAACTCATAAGTTAAATGAACAAATTCAAGAACGGTTAGATTAATGTTGAAAAATGATAGGATATCCATTTTGTAAGATCTCATTTAAATGACCGGGTATTTTAATATTAATTAACATTTAACATGGTAACTTTAATCCTTTACTGCTATTCCCGACACAGGTCCAATATTAATCATTATCAAATTGCTCTTTACTCATTAGCAGCCTAGACATGACTGTTTAAAAAAATCCAAATGTTATTTTTTGCACAAGTTGTTAAAGGGCTATTAAAGACATAAGTGGCTTGGAAGGTCCCAAGAGCAGAGGTGTGTGTCTTTGATAATATTACGCTCCCCGTATTGTGCCCTGTAAAGGGTGTACGAGTGCAGGAATTGGGATTCAATTAATTACTGGGGAACTGGGCTGAAAGTGAGAGGAAAGGGGAATCCTATGGGGTCACGAACGTTTCCGCCACTTCCGGAAGAAATGGTACACAGTGTTGCCACTCTTTTACAGCTCAGTTCACTCAGGTGATGTAAGCACATATTTTATGGATGTAATAAAAGGTTATTTTTTTATTCATTCGAACATATATTTTTTAATCTTCCCTACTGAGATTGCTAGATGTTCCCATCCATGTTTTCAGGGGGATGATCACCTGGATATATATTTTTTTTCCATTATTTTACCATATCTACAGTGATTTTTTATTTTTTATTTTTTTCCCCTCCTCGATGATAATTTCGGGCCAGTGATATGTATTGGCACTTTTGCACCTAAGAAATAAAAACTGAGTTTGTGTCACAGTTATCTAAAACACAGGACAACGTAGGCATTTCCAACACAGCATACAAATAGTTTTAGTGAGGCCTCCGGCTCATAGCTGCGAGCTACTGAGTCTGGCGTCTAACTGGCAGCAAACCTGGCCTGTGTACCACATGACATCACCAACCTCGAATGCCCTAGGGCATTTCATGTTCAGAAGAACACCGAAAATAATGCATTTTAACAATATTCAGCACAAATCTTACTTCAGAATCAGAAGCAACTTGTTGAAAAAGATAGAAATGTATTAAACTGAGACAAACTGCATGTTTAAAATCTTATGTGAAATACATAGACGTTGCTATTTTGATCAACGCAAAAGAATGTAAGAAATTAATAAACACTGTCCTAACATTTATTATCAATAAATAAATACTTGTCCTGATGTACAGTTATAGTTGTCCAGAGTCTAATGTGGAAGCATAGGGTGTGAGTTACGTTGCACCCTAGGTAATAATAATAGTCACAAACAATTACTGTATGTACTGTACTTTATTATTTATTATTCTACATTAGTGCTGTAATATGAAACTGGTTATTGGTTTCAGAAAAATTGTAGAATAAAGCAACGGAAAAAAAGCCGTAAGCACGGAAATGCATCCGTAGGTCATGCATTTATGCCCCTGGCAGTCTTCCAAACTCATCAGCGGTGGATGGGGGCAAGAAGGGAGCAGTCTTCATTTCGAAGCCATTGCAGCACCCGGGAAACAGGCCGGATTTCTGACGTGGGTTACATGACACATCAGATTATGGATATTGATCCCCTTTCTGACAGCGCTCCAGTAACAGTGGGATTACAGTTGCCGTTCCATTACATTGCGCCTGCTGTTACTTTGGGCGCTTTGTGTAGCACGGCCCCAACATCAGGCTACTGTTTTGGTTATGTCGCAAACTTAAACTTGCTGGATATGTTCTGGAACAAGAAAACTTGTGAAAGAGTCAATGCTTACAGTCCTTGAAGTCGTCATTGAGGGGTTTGGGGGGGGGTGCATTGGAAAAGTAAAGTGATGAAATCCTGAGGCAATTTAATACGAAATATCTTTGTTTTGACACTCCGGATGAACTGTTTAAGTAAGCAGGGTTTCATACAAAACAGACATTTCACAGCCATTTTAACCTCTGTCACATTTACGCAGGCAGGTTTTTGTAAAGGTAAATGCTGTCTTTTCATTTTGACAGATAATCCGGGGTGGCAACACTTCTTTTCGAAATATGGCCATTATGTAAAGACCCTTTGTTTCCTCTTTCCACGTCAGAATGAACATCTCTGTACTCACATCTGAGCTCTGCGTCAAAGTCGACACACTTCCTGCCACAGATACACATCTGCTGGTTACTTCCTAGGATGGCCTGCGGCAGGAACAGATCGGGGGCAGAGCGATTCTGTGAAGGTTGCTTGTGACTATGTTTTGCCCTTTAAAAAGAAAGCCGCCCCAGTTCATACATTGTCACTAATTCTGGGCAAAGGTGACTGACCAGTGCAATAATTCGCACTACAGTTATCCTCATATTTGGCCCTACGGATTGGTTCTCCGTGCAAAGCGAGTAATTTGTTTATTCAAACGTGGATTATTTTTAAATCACCCTTCTCTTTACCATCATTTTACAATTGATTTGCCTGACCTGCATTGTCCAACACATTTAGCTACTAATAATGTTGGTTTAGTTAGGGTTAGGGTTACGGTTTGGGTTAACCTTATCCCTAACCTTAACCCTAATAATTTACATTCATTCACGTATCTTATCTCCAGTGCAACTTACACTATTGCGTTTTATTGATTACGATTTTCTAGCTAGGCGATTTCATGGTAGATTCACGATAACAACCTCGGATCAAAAATGTTACAACCAGAGCTGAAGTTAAAACAAAGAAATCATTTGAATAGAAGGAAATTTAGCATACACGGTGCAGAGAAGTTCCGGCTACCGCATTGTGTAGATGTGGTTGCAAGCGATCATTGTTTTGCAGTGCCACAAAGAAACCGATCTTAAAAATGAATGGTTGTGTGACCTTTAACCATCTTGCCGATATCTTTTTTCCCCAAGCAACTGACAATGTTTTTAAGCTACTTAGAATTATTTACCTAGCAGGTTAATTCAACACAACACGTAGGGGGGAAGAACTTCCCTGAGGAAGCGGGATTCGAACCCGCAACGGCCAAGTCAACAAGCACCACGTCTAATCATTCTCCTGCTTATTACCCTTAAGTTGCTAAACAATACTATGCCCAGAGTAAGACTTGAACCAGGACCCTTTAAAAAGTTATAACCACTACACTACCTATTTTATGGAAGAGTGTAGTTGGCAGCCATGACTAATAAATCAGAAACCCTTTTGACTGTGGAATTACTGCCATTTTGGAACATGCAAGTTTGCAACCTTCTTGGCTTTTGTAACTAACAGGATTAATTATTACTGCAGATCCTTAGCTGCATTCATGGAAAACAACCAACGCTCCAAAATACGTGAGCGTGGCAAAGTGTAATAAAAAATATAGCGTGTGTGCAACACCAAAGTTGAAACAAGGGGGAAGATTAATTTTCGCCCTCGAAGGCTGATTAACACCCGAAATGCCAGGTGAGACAATTTATCACACAAATAATGGATTCCAACACAGCAATGAGAGCTGACATGGAAAAAAGACCAGAACACACTATAGCCTCCATAACTACCCGCCCATGTTCCTACTGAGAAATGGAAATCTGCTGCAGTGCCCATAGAGGAGTCTGGGGCCCTGCAAATGAAGGTATTATCACTGGAACTCAGGAATGAGTTTTCCTAATTCCCTTTATTGAATAGTCATCTTTTGCACAATATGAAAGTCATGTCTTTATAAACTGTCGCTAAGAACTGGCATATATAGTGTTTTAATTTCCTCTCTAATCCCAAACTGTTACAGTAGCTCATAATGTAACATTAAATGCATTCCTCCAGGCATCATATCCAGATAATGATCATTTTTTATTCTTTTTTTGATAAATAGTCATGCACATGTCTACCACACACGGAACACATCTTTTTTCATCAGCTTTTTTTGTTTTCAAGCCTCCACACTGTGCAAAATCAGTGCATTTCAGCTTGTAAAGTTTCCTCCTTCAGGGATTAATATTATTAAATCAAGTTCCCTAAGGTAATATTCTTTTAAGTTTTCTGAAGAGACATCTAAAGTGATTCTTTGGTTTCCTTAAAACCATGAGAAGCTACAATTCCAAAGGATTTTAGTTAAAGGGGAACATGGAATACATTTTTTTCAACAGGCTTTTTCATTCTTTTTAAGCCTGCACACTGGGCCGAATCGGTGCATTTTGGCATGTAAATTTTCCACCTTCGGTCATTAATAATATTAAATCAAATTCCCTAAGGTTTTTTTTTTTTTTTTTTTTTTTTTTAAGTTTTGAAAAGTTTTGTGGCTAGTCGCCTACAGTAATTCTTTGGTTTCCTTAAAACTATGAAAAACAAGGCCTCCAAAAGGATTTAACTTAATGAACTGTTATTATTATGTTTGCTGTTGCTTAGTTGAAACTTTTACTTATTGTTACACTGAGCAGACACAGCATTTATACACCTGGTCATTTTGCCATGGCCGTCTCAGGAAACATACCTTGCGCATGAATATATATGTTCATATCCTGATCTAATAAACAACATCTTACAAGAAAAAAGATATGAAAGGAGAAAAAAATCCCCAGTACAGTTTTTAAGACCTTGTTTAGCTCTACCGCTGCTGGTAACTCACTAACCTGTTATTTGTTGCAATACAACAATAGCAAGGTCAAAATTAGCCGAATAAAGCGAAAAGAAATGAGCTACAAAAATCTGTCTCCAACAGTTCTTCACACGTCCCAAAGCGGAAACCATTGAGACGTCTGTCACATTCTATTTCTTTCTTTTTTCTGGCTGTGTTTGGGGGGGGGGGTTAAATCGACATGCATGCAATTATAAAAGCCAGAACACGAAAAATAACACAGCCTCCAAACGGGATATTTCACAGCAAGGCATTGGTGGTCAGCTGGGTTTTCCACAATAGCAACCCCCAAAAGATTGACATTCAAAATCTGTCATGGTGACTTTGAGCACAGATTACACTGAATTGCTGCAGCAAGCACCCATAGAGATGGCAAGGAAGACCGAGCGGAGGGCCGAAGCTGTGTCATTTCAGCAAAATGATTAATCACATTTGTACTTGCAAAGTGGACAAAATTCGGTCGATTTCCCGGTTGCTGACTGGTAACCTGCATTATGGCGTTTGACGGGGGAGGCCACAAAGTGAATATTGGAGGCATGTTTGAAAAGAAGAAAAATACCAAACGTGTAGATGGAAAAAAAGGTCGAGATTGCATTTACGCTGATGTACAGCGCTATTATGCGCTGCCCAGAAGTCTAAATGCCAGCTTTAAGCCACAAGTTAGACTTTGTAAAGAGTTATAACTGCCAAGAGTAATGCAGCTGTGGGTTAAACTGAGGGCTATTTAGCACTTTTGAAGGAATGTATTTCACTAATGCTGTTCATCCCTTACCTGTAATATCAGGTTCATAATTAATTCCTAACTCAAAATCTCATGGAATGTAAACACCGTGATGCCGCAAACAGTTCAACGAATGATTCATTTCAACCAAAATTAATGGAGTTCAAGGAGCCGTTATCTATGAAACCATTTCCAGCAGACATTTTTCCAGCCACAGTTATAACAATGTGAAGCTTATCTTCGGTTTCACCCGGAGGGGATGCAAGCCCACCGCCGTGTTACTATTATTTCATGATGGTATAGAAAAGAAGCTGAGAACCTATAATTCTGAGGGTGTGAAGAAGCCATGGTACTTGCTCAATGAATGAATGAATGAATGAATGAATGAATGAATGACATTAAATGCCTCTATGCCTTCTGTTTTTTTTTTTTTATCTTCCTTTATACCTTCATCGTTTTTATACATAAAAAAGCAAAACAATGCAAGTCTAAAGCCGTCACACATCACTACTGGGAACTCAGAGTAACTCAGACATTTATACCAGATATCAATGAAGGCAACTGTAGCTTAAAGCCTGAACCCATGTGCCATAAATCTAATGCTTTCGATGTCGTGCCTAAAAGGGCTCAAAACATCAAACTCTCTTAGACAGTGATTTTATATTTCTGACAAAGGGAATATTTGCTTACAAGATCATGAAATAAAAATTGGAATTGATTTTTAAAAAAAAAAACACTTTCAGTCTGACAGGTGACACTTTATTTTTATTTGCGTATTTTACGCGCTTGTTTGATTTTTCTGCCATACGGAGCCCTAGCACTTGTAGGATATTGCGGTGGATGGCTGACTCAAGTGATCAATAATTGAATGTGCCTAGGTTTTCAAAGGAGGATGAGGTGATCGAGGCTATCATAGCTCTGGCAGTCTGACTGGCCTCAATGTGCAAAACAGCAGCAAATACAGAATTAGCCTTGCTGGTAAAAAAAAAAAGAAAGTCTATATATGTAAAAATGGATATAATGTAATATGTTATATACACAAACATTTATGTATGTACGTACAGTTTGTGTTTTTGTATATAATTTTTTAAATATAAAAACTGCTTTAATGAAGTTTCACGTGTAGTCTTGGAAAAGCAGAAGGATCAAATGGTGCAACGCAAGTGACGGAAAATAATACATTTTTTTGCCAGTTCCAAAAGAGGTCCTTTTTCTGTGCATAAGCACTCAGTCCAGTGAGCAACTGAGCACTCTTGTCAGGCTCGTGTCAAGACTACCCCAGCACAGCGTGGTCATTCAACTGACCTTCGGAAAAAAAAAAAAAAAAAAAAAGTTTTTTTTTGGTCTGAAACAATGCATTGGTGGAGTGGGGTTGCAGGCCAAGGAGGAACTTCAAATAAATTATTAAAGCATCACAGAGAAGTTGTCTGGCATATTTTAAGTATAATCTTCTGAGTACACAGGGGAAAAATTATGCACAATATGTGATACCCTGACCTTACAGTGTAAATAATTCTGCTGTCCTGTGCACCTTGCATTGTACCAAAACAGCCTGACTTAAAATAATATAGTTTCAACAGAGAATTTGAGGTGATCAGACTTAAACCTGCATATCTGGTGGTGCAGAGAAGCCATACTTGTCACATGAATGTATAGAATTTAATAGATATGTTACGAATCATAGCCTCTACACCCTTGAACCGTTTGTGGATTCTACATTTGTATACATAAACATTTTAAGACCACTCCTCATCCTAACAGAGAACCTGTGCCTTCTCTATTGTTCTAAAATGCTTTTGTTAAAACAGTTTGATGCAGAACAAAGATTAGAATTTTATTTATTATAATATCCATTTACGCTCTTAATGAAACTATCAGTGATCACAAGTGTCACACGTTAAATATTAAATTTGGGTGTTAACAGCAACTTTAAAAAAAAAATTTTGACAAGGTCTGTTCCCCATTTCCAAATCTGACAAATTTGATTCATGACATTTGCTGAAAGTTCCAGCTCTGAGTCCATCCTAAGGATTTGGCTGGACATCAATATTATTATTATTGGGTCACCTGCATGTTTCCATTTATACAATCAGAGAACTACACTGGCAGGAATTTCCACCAACAGCAATGACCTGGGTCCCAGAGAGGAGCAGCATGAATTTGTAAAGTCAGCCTGTTTGCTCTTTTGTTGCCATCCACTCCGGTCATTTGCTGCCTGCAACGGAGCGGCTCATGTTTATTGAGGCTCAATGACCGGTGCCACGTCCATCCAGAAGGACATCCACGTCGACGCTCGCTTGGAATTGAAGAGAAAGGCAAGCCGGGCCCTCTCAATGCACGATGCTAAGCCGTGCTGAATGATTCCCCCTTCTCACCAGCAACCCCCAAGGAGCTAGAAATACTTCCCTCTCGACGGGAGCACAGGCGAGACAAACGTACGTAATTCTGTTTAATGTGACAAATGAATGGGTTTTAATCTCAACAAAGCAGGTGCTGTCTTCTACACTACTCTCAGCAAATTAAGGCATTTAAGGATTGGTTTTACACCCAAATAAGTACAGATATTAGGTATAATTTAGTTTGCATTGAGCATGCAGTGCATACACTTTCGAACGAGTGTTTACTGCAAATATCTGTTTCAAAGCCTGACAGATTTACTTCCCACTTCTCTACTGTTTCATTTATTATTATGTCAAGCATCTAAAAAGTAGTAACTACCAATTATAATCTTATTTTTACCCTGCCTGCTGGATATCTGTAACATTTGTGCTGTTACTTCCTGTTGGCTGCAAATCACACTTTTGTTGGTTTCCATGTGGAACCAAAATGCTGTTGTGAATGCCATACAGTGCAGGCATGTCGGCTGAACTTGTGGGTTTCAACATCAAACCACAGGTTGAGTTGACATGAGGCCTCCTCAGCCTGCCATGATAAGCAAATATTGGTGGAGGGATTTTTTTTCTTTTTTTGGTCGTCTAGACATTCAAAGTCTGGCTTGTTGAGCAGAAATCTATGTAATCACAGCAATTGCTTCTGTGTGGCTCATTTCTATAATCCGTGCCTGAGAAAAGTAAGGTGCGCGTCATATTGGATCTGCAGTTGTCGGGAGGGCCTACTGGAGATTTAATACTCATGTGTTCCTTTGCAGAATCGCACTCATAAACACGGGCTGGTCCCCCTGGCAGGTC
The DNA here is from genome assembly GCA_018136845.1 of Heterotis niloticus. Lineage (NCBI taxonomy): Eukaryota > Metazoa > Chordata > Actinopteri > Osteoglossiformes > Osteoglossidae > Heterotis > Heterotis niloticus. Next base: position 8,248,809 of record CM030897.1, on the reverse strand, counting down.
ATCCACAGCCCACTAATTTTAATGGCAGCTTTTCTATAAAATCCGTCGAGAACTGCAATGTGCTGTAGACCTGGAATAAATATCAAATCAGTAAGTTTCTTTGTTTGATGTCACATTGACTCCCACCAGTGAGCTCCTTTGAACATTGACACCAAGCGCTGTCTTCAGGCTTTGCTTGTGAGGCTTTTTCAAACAGATTATAGCTTTGTTTATATCAGTAAATCAAGGGGAAAAGGCTATAGTTCCAAACGGACCGAACCCGCCTAAAAAATTCTGTCTTAAACATCTGCATCTTGGTGAAGGTGAGATAGTTCAGCTCAGTGTTCGGTGACGGTCGGTTGGAATGGAATCCAGCAATCTGTCCTCGGGACCCGGTCTGATAAGCGATGCCTTTTGATCACAGCCCGCTGTGGCTTGCACCTACCTTCCTCATTAGATGTTTTACATCATTGGCCCCAGGTAACTTTCGCAACACAGGTGTTCACCTTCAGCCCAGAAGCGTTGGAGCAGCTGAATAACATCAGCTACATCCATACGTGACATCTTCTGCGTGTCTCCTGAAGCTGCCGAATGAATACAATAAAGAAACAAGTAGACACTGCGGTGGTTAAGGAAACAGATTTCAGCGAAAAAGACAAAAAGATTTTGGGAGTCGAAGAAAAGGAAGCCAGGCTGCAGCTAAAATCCATCACGGCTGCGTCAACCTCATTCGGTCGCTTGGTAATCAAACATAAGCATATGCTCCTTATTCAAGCTGTGCAGAATTAAAGTCAGCTTAAAGATACACTGGGGGAGGGCTGGGGTCTCAGTTTGACTCTGGGCTGCAAGGCTGTGCTAACGCATTTTTGTTGCCCTTGGACCGGCTCGAAGCTCTGCTTAAACACAAATTGTTCTAGGATCCTGGAGGGAACGTTGACTGATCCCTCTCAGACCAGACGTTCTCTGGCTTGTCACACAGGTACTTATAACCATGTCATTTTTTTTCTAAAATACAGCAATTACAAGCTGTGCAAGTACTTTTGAATGAGGTACACACGAAGCCAACGCCTGAGCTCTAAAAACTGTCTTTTTTTTTTTTTTTGACAACTCAGAGTAACAGTCACTCATATCTCACCATGGGCGTTGTGTCATGCACTGGGATGTAGAGACACGCAATAAGCAGACACACTGTATCTGTCCAATTAACAATGTCTTTGATCATGAATCATTTTGTGGGATGAGCATCACCATGGTGATGGGCATGAGTTATATCCTAATATATGTAAGTCACTTTGAATGAAAGCATCGACTAAGCATACATCCGCAGAAGGCTCCGGAAACCGTGTCAGTTCCTTGGCCTACTTAAAGCAGCAGTCAGTCACAATTCATCGGAAGGGCCGTATCGTCCGCTTGCATCTAGAGGTACCGCGGTAAACAGACGTCCCGCATCTGTCTAATTAACAATGAGTTTGTCCATTAACCGTCCTCTGGAAGAGCGTTTGCCATTGTTCTACGCTAGGAGCTACATCCTAGTGCCGAGCGAGGATTTGCTTTTCTGAAGACGGAGGAAATGAAAGGACCGGGACAATAACTTTAGAGCACGAAAAAACAATTGTGCGTTACTGTTTATGTAGGCATCAAAAGCAAGGTAAAATAATCGTAGGGACCCGATGAGGAAATTACTCGGAATGTCGACCGGCGGTAAAAACAAGAGCGTCAGCAGAGTCAAAATTAGATTAGAAATTTCTATTTCATTGCGAGACTCTAATTTGCATCTCACCACTGACCTTACAGGAGAAGACTGTGTGCTGAGGGAGAGTTAACAGATTTGTACAGAGCGCCATCATGGAGGTTATTCTACTGCATATTTAACATTGACAGAGGCTAGACGTCGTGATTACTAATGCGTGGTTAATGGCTGTCCGGGAATTGATCGCACCGCATAAGTCAATGTGCCAGCTTCGTCGAAGGAGAAGAACGTTTCTGCGATGCTTGGATATTTGGATTATATTCTGGCCTATTTAGCTTCAGATGAGTACGGGGAAATAAGCAGCCACTGAGATGTATTTATTTTTCAAAAAACGATGGCTGCAAAATCCTGGATTTCCGAAGCCGCAAAATGCGAAATGTAATTCAAATTAAAGGGATTGTTGTGCTCGGAAGAAATGGGGGGGGGGGGGTTGATATATTTTTTTTTAATTTAGAAAAAGGAAAAAAAAATACAGAAAGAGGTCAACAGTGCAGGTGACATTTAAAAGCCTTATTAAACTAATCTAATATCTAATAAGGATTAAATATTTATTAACTGATTTGGCAGTGCCAGTCAGCAATGCACTTTGACAAATTAAATAATCCATGTGATGGAATTCATATGTCTCCTTCATAATAAGTTGCAGTGCTTATTGACCTTTAGATTTTGCATTTTCCCTCCCACGCTGAATAGGCCCGTCTGTGGCTTGTCTGGAGTCATTACTTCCTGCGAGCCACTTATCACCGGCGTTAACACATTCGTCTTTGGTGGGAAGGCATTACTTCGTTCTGCCACCCAAAATAGACACAAAAGAGGCAGCCGGGGCGGGTGGCTGGGTCCTCGCAGGATGTGTCAGGCTCCCCAGCTGCAAGGTTTTGTCGGTCCGCTGGTTACAGCCCGCAGGTTGGGAACACATTCTTCCCTCGCCGCTCCTCGCAGCTGGTACTTAGATGCCGGATCAGAATTAAATCACGTCGGCGTTTTGGGTTCTCACAAAGCAACGATGGAGCAAACACAACGACACCTAAAGCCCACAGTAAAAGGATGGCTGTGAGCACATCCTGGGAATCTTGCATCTTGAAACCCGTCTCCTCTTAGCACCGGGAGGCATTTTCATTAAAACTTGTTGACCTGTTCATGTATATATTTTTTTTTTTTTAACCTGGAATTTGTTCATTATCAAGAGCCACTATTCGGGCACAGAGTTGTGGCAGGACAGAGACGGTCCCAGAAGAGCAGGATGGAAGACAGGTCAGAGTCAGCAGCTGATCTCAAACACATCTTCCATGCAAACACAGGGGAAAGCGTGCAAGCTCCACACACGCCGCACCAAATTTGAAGCCACATCTGAATCAACATCCCTGGAGTCGCGAGACACCCACCCACCTTGCTGCTGTTCCCACCTTACGTGCAAAAAGGACAAATCGCGCTTGTGTTTGAACTGTCAAGAATGTTCCGGACGATCCAGAAGATTGCTTGGGATAATGGAAAGGAAGCCATTCCCAGCTGTGAATGAACGGCGCTGCTGCAAAGTTCTTCCCCTGCACCAGCAGAAAGGCTGCATTAAGCCACCATTTGCACTGCTTGTTTCCATAATGAATGTGTTTTGCTGACTCTGTTAAGATTTTCCACATAAAGCACACAACATTTTATCAAAACTTGGGTTAAAAAAAGAAAAATTCTTTTTCTTTTTTTTTTTTTCCCCCCTCCAGTTGGTTGCCTTTTTCAAACTATCGGGGGGATAAGAATTTGCCTTTACTCCAAGGATATCGCTTGTGATCTTCGCCTGCCTAACAATAACAAGTTACCGTAGCTCTGCCCCATTTTATCAGGTGCAGGGGCTGCACAATAGCCGCAGATGAGAACATTTTGCTCCGTTTTTGGGAAATAATTCATGCAAAAATGTGTGTTGCAAGGATGTCCCGGTACTGCGCACCACTGTAATTGCTTCCAGCAGAATTAGCAGCGCAGCAGATCATCTGATCCAATAAACTATAAGCTCATCCTATCATCCGCTATGTGCAATTTGAGCTTTGTGCAATGTGCAATGTAATGCACGACGCCTCGAGAGGTGTCATTAAGAATGTGGCCCACATGCAAAAATAGGTGCTTATTTTCCCCGTTTAATGAATGCCTTCAAATATTTTTAGATTTAAAATAATGCGCACTGGTTCATTTCGCCTTGTCCTGTTAAAGCGCGAATGGCGGGGTGACCGCCCTGCGGTGGAAAAATTCCCCTATTGGATTCGCATTTGTTCACGTCCCTCCCCCCTCTGGAATGGAATAAGGAATTGGAGGATGAGTGGTTGACAGAAATGCAAGTTCATTTGGCCATGTACATACCAATTTTATTATTTTGGCTGAGTTTGATGAGAAGTTGGGTCTTCCTGTTGGTTTCGCTGTTTAAAGGCCTCTCCTGCGGTTTGATGGCTGCTGAGTCATCCCAGTGCCTCCTAATTATAAGCATCTGAATCACTGCTCCACCACCCAGCGAGGAGTCGAGCTTCCTGCCTGGTTGCGCTTTGTCTGAAACGTCCGTCGGCACGACTCATCGGCGGTGGAAGTCATGCCGGTGGGACGGCGTCGCTCGCTTTGAATGGAGCGCCGCTATTTATGCCCTTTTAGGAGGAGGGTGAAACTCTGGTTCCCGTACGTTCTGAACCCTTCCCAGTCCCTCAGGGACTTCTCCCTTTACCTACAAAGGGAAAATCTATATCTAAATCAAATGAGTTCCTAACCTCAACTCACAGCTTTGTGTATTTGAGGTGTACTTTACAAATATGTGCATAAGATATAAATGTGCGCGTGTGTTTGTGAGCACACAGTTTAGTTTTTTAATATCATATCAGTGTTACCGTGATTATATTAAAAGTAGAGGCTCAGTTCATTTTCCCTCTCACTCAGTATTGATTTCTCTGCTCAGTTATTTACTTTGAATCTCCCTGCTTCTGTGTTTCAGTCCTTATATATATATATTTTTTTTCCTTATCAGATTACCTTTGTGTACCATGGCCTCGAAACACAAAAATGTAATCTTTACTTGTCAATAATAGCTATGGTTTAACAACAGTCACGGTTTTATTTACACGCACGCATGTGCACACGTAAGCTCGGTTCCAAGGTTTTGGGACTGTGGTAGGCCTGGAAAGTCAAGGAACCTTTGCTGGTTGTGTATAACCGGTTGCTGTTGTGCTTTTAGTTTATAAATACAGATCACTGAGAGCGAAGGATCCATCCATCCATCCATGCATCATCATTAACTCTTTTACCTGGTTAGTCATGGAGGTGCAGAGCTCGGCTATGAAACAACCTGAACGCATTGCCCGAACGTTGCAGTTTTACACAAGTTGCTCCAAATTATCGGTCAATGTAAACGTGATGCGCAATAGCAAACGACCGCAACCTATCGCTTGCCTTGAGCGAATGGTCGGTCTATATACTTGTTGAACAGATGCATGTGTACTGTATGTGAAGCCTGAGCAATTTCCAGATTATAAATACACCGCCATGCACACGTATTGGCTGAGTGGTCATCGATAGCTGGGCCTCTTTATAAAAACACAAGTTTTTCCTTGTCAATACATTTGTATACACGGTTATTTCCAGTCTATTGCTTATAAGATGGTCTGAGCATGAATATTCAGTTGTGAGGGAATTTGGGAAAGACCGAATCCATGCCTGCCGAGCGGATGTGTATGATCCAAGCGACAGAATATATTCACCCATCAGCAAACAGAGGCTTTAATCTTTTGTGTGGTGGGAATCCGAACTAATGAGATAAATTAAAAATTATAAGCCCGAAGCCAAACTTTAATGATACGCTCTGCGCTGCGATAGGGGATAAGAGCACTGCAAACAAGACTGATGCGTAAGACCTGCTTAAAAATGAACACATACATTTACCAGGATTCATGTGCAAAGTGTATTTATAGCCGTGTTTATATATCATTTTAGTCCCACGGCCACAATTTGTTTACATGTTGAAGGCTGTGAGACATTGGTTGCAAATATTAAAACCACATTTTAAAGAAAAAAAAAAAAAACATACAAAATTTACTCAAATAATTTATGGAGTTTGCGGCCTTATCTATAAATAACAGAAATACAGTTTTCCCTGGTAATAAATTCAACTGGGAGACAAAGCTATTTTTTTTTTTTTTTTAATAAGTTGTCTTACTTTTGTTTTTGTATTAATCACATTGAACAACGGTGTTGGACAAAAGCTGCTGAGATGATCAATACAGTTCATAAGTGTTTCTGTTCATATTGGCTGCTTTATTAATGAAGGGTGGGGGCTTTGGGGTTTTGTTTTGCACAGCGGTTACTGAGTGCTGGTTTCAAGGACCAGGAGTCAGGACCTCAGATTTAGGTTAATGTCACTCCAAATCATCACATTTTGACAGCCGATATTCCTTTTGTGCTAACACACCAGTCCTCAAAGCCAAAAGCCAAAGAAATGTTATTCCCAATAGACAATAATGAAGAGATCTAAATTATGCTGCATTTCAAACTTCTTGACCTTGGTGACTAATTTTTCAGCAGACGTCTGAAGTTTAACATCCAACGCCATAAAGCATGTTTTTTTCCTCTCGCTTCATGTTAACATGTTTTGCATTTATTGCACCTCATCTGGTGGAGGAACTCAGTTGAACAGTGTGTTACATTTTAAAGATTTATTTTGGCAAAAAAGTAAATAAGCAAAAAAAAAAAAAAAAAAAAAACGGAATAAAACTAAAAGGATAAAATGTGCACAAAGATTTCTAAGTTGTTTAGATGTCAGATATACACCCACTCGCCCATATTATTAAGCACTTTCTCCAGGCTGCATAGACCACTGGCACTGTCAAAAGCCATGAAACAGAAATGCAAAGATGAAAAACAACAACAAGAACAAACAGATCCTTAATTCGTCTCACGGTTTCGGTTACCGCTCTCAAAACATTTACCCTCATTATTTGTTCAAATAAAAACGACTCAGTCTTGGCGAGGGAGCTGATGGGGAACGGATGGGCAACGGCGTAATCCCGGCCGAGTCGAGCGGCGAATTGCGGGAGCTTTAACAGAATCCTGGGATTTACTGTGCTTCATTATTGTTGCCCCTTCGTCATGGAGACGCCGGAGATGTCAGGCACGGTGGTCTTGTAACCTCCATCAAGAGTCTGATATAGAACTGCCCTCAAAAACGTTCTCTTCCCACAGTGCCTCTCTGGCATTGTTTCCGTGAAGCAGTGATGAAATGCTGGCAAAGAATACCTCCGGCCAGCAAGCAGAGATTTATACAGAAGTAAGAGGTTTTGTGAGACTAGAGGAAAAACAAATGAATAAAATAAAATTAAAGAGAGTTACGCCTCAATCAGGACCCTCGTGGGCATTTGCTCCAAACACGCTGAACACCGATTTAACTGTTTAGCTCACCTTTGTAAGAAAGGCAGGTGAGGCATAAGTTAAATCGGGTGTTGTGTTTGGAAATACAAATTACCAATAGCACACATGTGCCCAGGAGCACTGCATTCGAGGGGCTGCTACTCGACACTTTCTGAGCACTTATTAAGAATGTCTTCTGGCATAAAGCTTTCCAGAAGCTGGCTGTTTTATCATATGCTTTAAATTCCGTAGCTTCACGGCCTAACCGCTATAAACGGGCCGAGCGAGGCTCGAACCGAGGGGCAAACCTGGACGGATCTTATTTGTTTCTTCTTTCATCGCTACGTCACGTGGTAAAACGGAACGAATAAAGAAATATAGAACTTGCAGATGTGGACTTCAGATTAACATTGAGGGAATGAGAATTCTCAATCTGATCATGTGGTGCATAGAGAAAATATATAAGCCATCCAACTGGATTTATTTTTTTTTGTATTATTTACAAAAGCAAAGAAGCAAGTATCCTCTGAATAACTTATCACGCCATGGCGTCAGCAGCACTACAGATACAGTATGGTTTTACATTAAGGAAAGTAAGGCAGTTGTATGTTTGGTAGGAAAACTAATTGTACAAATATCTGTACAAACACATGGTTTTCCTTCAGAAAAAAAAAAAAAAAACCCATTCAAATTTTTGAAAGAAAATAGCTGCCCTTTTTTTTTTTTTTTTTTTAAAGATGTTTCAGCTTTATTAAAGTACTCATTTGGATTTTTGCTTCTTTCATCAGTCAACTCATCATGTGTTCCAGTCTGGTTTCTTTTCGACCCCACCTCAAAGAGATTCTGCTCTCAAGCACTCGCTACCCTATCCTGTGAGACGAGGAGCAGAAGAGAGGAGGGAAAAAAAGAATAAACTCATAGAGTTTGACGGCTACTAAGGAAACAGTTGCCAAATACAATGTAAGCCCATGTATATTGCAACACAACCATATATCAATTTAATAAAATACACAATATAGCTCTTATACACATAACAATTTGGCTCATATGCACACAAATTGCAGGAAATCAATAAAAAATATGTCATTTGATGTAAACACATTAAATCTGATACATTTTCACATTAAATTATATTTTGTATAGCAGTAGTATGAAGGGACATTTCCTTTTTTTTTAAAAATCTCTGAACGGTGTCTGCAATAAATAGTACCTCCTAAATAGTTCACCGTTAAGTGAAATTGTTGTTCTAAAAAATGTATAAATATTATATATATATTATAATATTTATATATATAACATATATTATATATATAAATATCATTTATATATATTCACAGTTGAGGAAAAATGTCCAATATACAAGATTGTGATTGCCATAGGGTAGGGTTAGACAACAGACCTTACAAATACATGAAATTTTGGAAACTGATGAAAAGTGGACACTTACACAACAACTATGGTGTCTTGTTACTGCGTCACCAACCTGGAATGTTCTACATGTCAGATAAATAGAGGGAAATTCAGCGTACACGAGTGACTATTAACGGCAAGTGATGAATGGTTACATTTTTCTTTGCCACCCTCGACCCCTCACGGAATCGTGAGGACGCACTGCACTTCAAACAGCATTAGCACGGCATTGGAAAAGTCCAGTGGCACGTGTCCTTGTCTCTTCATTTAGACTCTGTGTGTCCGCGATGCCCCCAACATTGCACCGACTGTCATATTAGACTACTGCTCCTTCCATCATCATCATGGATGTCCCTTAGCCTTCTGCCATGTGTGAAGGGGTGAAGGACAGACTGACATCAAATCATTATGAGCTGGTGGGCACTTGAAATATAGAAGCCAAGGGCAGCTGGCTTCTTCCGTCTTTTCCACAGAATCCCGTTCCATCAATAGTCTAATTCTCCCCAAGCACTGCTCTTTCTTTAAAATATTTGTCTTTTTTGTAATTTATATTGGTTTTGAAATTATTTTTATGCCCTGCATGTGTGCGCTCAAGGATTTCTTTTCCTTCATTTCCTTGTGGGCGTGCCATCACTCCCTCCTCTGCAATCTTGCAGAAGCTTATCGATGTCCCGGACCACCTGGTCTGCCTCCATCCCATCGCGGTGGTGCTCGGGGTTGCCGCGGTCCAGCTGATCCAGCACACGGTCCATATCGCTGGGGTCCGGTCCCATGCGAGAGTGGCCATCTGCCAGGACCTTGCCCATGGGCTCTAATGGCAGATATGGAGAGTCTTTCATCTGCTTATTTGGTGATAAATATTGGCCATCAGGCGGTCCATACTGGCTGCTCCTGGCCTTGCTGTCGGCGGCCTCCATGAGAGCCGTGCTGGAAGTGCATGGAGATGCGCACAGTTTGGTGGGGCTACTAGATGCGGAAGGGACCTCTTGTAGCAACGGGCTGAGGGCACGCTTGGCTTTCAAGTAAGGCTTGACATTGGCCACCAGCACAGTGTGGTCCCGCCTCTCCTTGCCGAAGGTGCAGAAAGTCTTTTTCCCGTTGGGGTTGACTGTCTCGTAAGTCTCTGTGTCCACCACAGCTTCCATCCCCGCTGGTACAAAAAGGTTGGTGCGGTAGTCGGCACCTTCTGCCTGATTACCTGTCGGGAACTGAGGCATCCAGCACCTGTCGGAATGTCCTAGCACTCGGCACTCATCTGTGCAATTAATGCACTCCTCTTGTTCTGCGGGGACAGAAAGACAAGCGCGCGGTGTCAGTTTTTCCACGCTGCAAGACCACCTACAGAAGCCAAACGGTCAATAGTCCTCATCCTCTAACTGTGCTTTTCACAACCCTGCTGTGTTTTGTACTGGAAAACAAAAAAGGCAAATGAATCGGGAAGGAAAACAGAATAATTATATAAAGGGATTTCAAGGGAATATGGGATATCAGCTGGCGGATTTTGTGTTTTCCATGACTATGATCAAGGGGATGGCTGTGTTCACAGGGAGTTCCAGATACATCCTGGACTAAAAGGGAGAAAAACAACAGTTCAATTTGGCAAAAATGCAACGCTGTTATCACAAATTTATGTCATTGGGCTTTGAAGCCCTCCCAAAGCAGACCAACCATACATTATAGCCAAGTTCCTTGTGTATTTCAGTGTGCTTCTCCCTTTCATCTCAATTCAGAAGAAAACACATTCAGATTTTTTTTTTTTTTTTTTTTTGTATCGTATGTTGAAGGGGTCCTGGACGGGGGGGGGGGATAATGATTATGATAAATTGAAGTAAAATAAAATACAATAAAATACACATATTTGGAACGCAGTAAAAATATTACACTTGTCTTTTACACTGCAAGCCTTTAATACAAAAAGACGTCCCAGGCACCTTGAAACATCTACTCTGGGACTCCGATAAAACACAAGCTTGCCCAGAACAGTTAACCATTTAAAGGACCTTTAACATAAAGTTAGTCCCCCCGAATCTATTTTCTTGCTGAACTACAATCCAAATTCTCTTTTTGATGTCATCTTTGAAGGTGAGTTGTTTATGCTGCCGCACTTGGCAAGGAGAAGCATTCTAATGCTTTGGTCTACACTTGAAGTTGCCTCTGTAAATATGTGGAAGTCTGAAGTGTTTAATTTTCTCCCACTTGAAAAATTAACATTCGATGTGCACGATAATTCAAAGCAATTCTTTATTGTACGTAGACCCTTCTGGAACTTATTAAACAGTGCTACATAATGTACCTCTGATGCCCCATAACCATCTGACCCTCGGCCCTGCTCGATGTAAGCAGATGTGTTGGTGTGCTGTCTCTGCCTGCAAGTTGCTGTGATGTAACGCTGCTCATAAATTTAATAAAAAAATACAGTACATTATGATGACGAGTCCATACTACTAAGCACATACCAGTAAGACAAAGCAATCCTCCAAAAAATCCAGAAATGTAATGGATGGAGATCCATATTTCAAGACTTCATGTTTATCTCCCTACTGCAAAGAGTACAGTGCAGTACAATCCTACACACATATACACATAGAATTCTAGTAGCTTACAACAGATCTTCAAAGTTTTATTTTATTTTTTTTCCCCAGCTTTTACCAGATTTATGAAAGCAAAGAGCCACAAAACAGTACATGATAGCACATTAGTAACAGTCAAACATGAGGTGGATGATTTATAGCACCAGAGTAAATAATTGTCACTAACTTCCACTGTGATGCTGTGATTTTTGTCAATGAGAACCAGCTCACACAAGTCATCTGTCGCAGTCTCGCCGAGGGCCCCCATTTATGCTGTCTTTCCCAAACGTGGTAAACAGAATATTATTTAGCGCTAAATAGACCGAACGCACAAACTTTCTTTACAGTCTTTCACGTCTCAGTGAAATCTTCTGGGACATTTTTACAGGCCAGTTTGGTAACAGCAAGTTAACTTTGCTTCTTGGACAAAACAGATTAATATAGCTGAATGAAGATAAATGAACAAACAAACCCTGAAAATGATCCATGCTTTTGTAAAGTTAACTTAGGGATTAGGTTAAAATAAAATAAAATAAAATAAAATCAATACACACTGTGTATGTATACAATGAATACTGTATATACATCTCAATATTCAAGTTCTATAAGTAAATAATGTGGTGAAAAAATTTGAGCAATATAGCTTTTGTACAGAAAAAAAAATATATAAATTACAAAAAAAAAAAAAAAAAACATCTGCTAAACAAACATGCAACTGAGAAACAGCTGGAAAACAAGCTGAAACGCAGCAAGGCATTCCTTAGAGGGGAATTACAATGAAATAGTTGAGCTGTGCGCCTGCAGAGACGGGGTCTGCTTTACAGTGGTCCCACTGGGTAACCTATCTCCAGGATTTCCTGTTATGGCACTGCTGCATGTGTAATTATATATCTTTATTAATAGCAATAGAGCTCATTAGATGGTAGGCCAGACAACCCCCAGTTCACTGAGGGCCAGGCAACAGTCCTTATGCTTTTAAATTTAAACATGGGCCACAAATCTTGCATCAGTGCTGACAAGGGTATGCAGCACTAGAAATTAGATTTCGGTGTGTTTATTTTTATCTTGCTGATGCCACACATCGTTCCCAGTCTTGGTCTTTGACTTCAAAAAAGAGTGAATAAACTTGTGAATAACAAGGCTGGAGTTTTAATAACTATCCATCCATCCATCCATCCATCCATCCATCCATACATACATACATCCATCCATCCATCTTTAGAAGTGCTTATTTTTGATACGTCTTGGATTTGTTGTTCCCAGCAATGACAATTCAAATTATTCTTCAAAGGTTGTTCATAAAGGCAGATTAATTTAATGTGCAACAAGACATCATGTGCCATTACATTATTTTTCAGTTAGTGATTTATCTTTCGTGGTGGATCCAGTTCACTGAAGTTGCTTTCTGTGGGATATAAATTATAGTGTAAATGCTTGTCATGCGTTTAAGCAGCCGGGCATTTTGTTCACTTGCATATCAGCACTGATGTGTGTCGAGCATAAATCATCCTCACTTCACAGTGGTGTGTTCCTTTTCTGGCTTTTGTGAACTGGCTGTGAACAATAACAGTTGGCAAGTTTCAACACTCGGTCCCCACTGCAAACTGTCCCATAAACAGCAAGCACATCCTAAATAGGTTGAAATGGTGAAGAAGTACAAATAGCTATTTTATTCAATACAATGGTAAAATCTGAGCACTGGAACAAAATACAGTACATTTATTTGTAAAGGAAATGAGAAAGTTACTTCACCTTGGCCAGCAGCATGTTTTTTGTACAGTATTCTTCATATTGGCAAATACCTCTTTCGTTCAAGTTTTCTGATTACTTGGAAATCCCTGATAAATTCAATCATCCATTACACTGGAATGTATTCACAGTGTGAATATATATTTCTTTTTCTTGACTTTCATTCCACTATTTTTCTCTTTGCCCATTCAGTTAACACAAAGAAAGGTATAAATAATACATAATGACACATTTTATGCATACAGACAGAGGGACCCTTATAGATTATTAATGCATTCTCTGTTCTCTTGACTTGGGGTCTCTCACCTGATAAACTATGACTAACAACATTAAAAATGAAGTATGTCTCATTCTTCCAGCACATTACAAGCTGGTGTGTTATAAGAACAAAATAAGAACTGCGAAAAAGAAGCAAATTTCTCTGCATTGCATAAATGCTGACATGGTGCCTTTTCCTAGTTAAATTACTTTTAAACACTATACTTGAAATGACTTAATGTCAAGGCTGTACTATAAGAGTTTGCCAAGAAATCAATTAAATGTTGATGAGAAAACCTTCTGACAAGGATGACTAAAATTGTCCTTGATGTCTAGGAAGCATAATTATAACTGCCACAGGGTTTCCCCTTAGAATAAAAAATTTGTATAAATAAATAAATAAATAAATAAATAAATAAATAAATGCATTTATATATAACTTTGCATTAATGCAATGAATTGTCACCTAACAGAACAACTATCAGACTTATATACCATGAATCGGTTATTTTTCACTTAGCATATTAAAGCAAAAGTAGCCAGACCTTCCCCTGAAACCACGGACATTAAATTGTTTTATAATATAAATGACCCTTGTTGCAGAAAGTAAACAAATACTTGAGGCAAAGTGTGTTTGTAATGGGAACTTGGAAAGACACAGTCCGTCTGTGGTTTATTTGATTCTGAAACACTCAAAAAGCTAATGTAGCATCGGTAAAGCTCTTGTCTACCCATAATGCACAAAGAGATGCATTAAGGGCCCCAACCAAATCTATTATTAGCATCTAATTTTTCAGCATGTCTACTCGGCAAAATACACCAGAAGCCAGTATTTTGTAGGCTTCTGAGCGCTAAAGCCTGGAGCTTCTTCCTCTTTGGGTTCCTTCTCATGAGGAGAGAGGCGCAGATTCTTATGACGCCTGTTTTTTTTTTTTTTTTTTTTTTTGTAAAAGTCACAAAGGGTGGTGTCTCTGTGCCAAGATTGTGAGATATCAGCACCATATGTGCAGGAAAAAATGTTCAAAAAGTGAATAAATAAAAAATACTTCCAACACTGCTGCTGGTGTCTCATTCCCATTTAATATTCTGACCACTTTTCCTTCATTCATTCATTCATTCTAGACCCTACAATACAAGTCTTCTGACCGGTTTTCTTCTTGCGTCTTTTCAAAGCCAAGAACAAGAAAACAAGAATGCAGATGCACAATAGCAGACCACCATGTGGTTATACTGACTGGCTATGTAAGAAGAGGAACTTCAGAACAATTCCAAATTGTCCTCAATCCAGCCCACTAAAACACAGCCTTGGACACATGAATATATTTTATAGTAGCCTGGGGGAATTCTTCAGGACAGACTGAGGAATGTCTGACCACGTGCAAAAAAAAAAAATGGAGCGCAAGCTGTTGGTTACATCTAAACGGTCTGCAACATCCAGAGAGTTCTGGTAAAAACCGCTGCGGAAAACATGTGATCCAGAGAGTTACCCCAGAATGGAGCGCAGCAAACACAGTGCACAGAAGGTGGGTCCATTTCCAGGCCACACATTGGCTTTTCGTGCATTAATGTCTTGATAAATGAACAAATCTAAATTCTCGGCAGACGCAGCTGTGAGAGCTTCCTTCTCCTTCCTACGTTCCAACGGCAACATTCTTTGTTCGCCTTTCAAAGAAGAAACTAGGGTGAAGAACAGATTGATTTTTTTTTCTTCTTTGCTAAATGTCACCCTCACCACAGGCCAGCCCCTCCCACTCAACATCGGCATCCTTCTGCACTGTATTGCTTCGCATTATGATTAATATCCTTGGATGAATGCGATTAAAGGGGGAGTGGAATGGCGTGGCTCACAGGGTGCCCGGCACCTGTGTCCTTGCGCCCGGGTCCAGCTGATCCGGGGACGGGGGTGGCCTGTCCCCTCGAAGCAGATTTGGTGGCAGCTGGATGAGACCTGGGGCATTTGTGACAGGCTGTCACTGCACCTGCTCACCTGAGGTAAGGTGGGGGCACCAAGGTACAAATAAACCTCTCTTCCTTTCCCCAGTGACAAGCTGCAGCAGGCAGGATGCTTGGCTAAACCCAAGTCCTTTCCGCAAATCAGAATGTTAAATGCTTCAACGGCAGGAGACAGTCCCTCGCTTTGCTTCCTGTCACGCTACAGTGAAACAGAATTGCATGTGAGCATCTTGATTTCTGACAATACAAAGTGAAAGGACACAAAAATGTATCCTAACGTGAAAAAATAGATACGGCAATGAACAGTTGCTATCTTTTATATCAAAAACATCCACGGTGGGATGCAAAAAATATTTTAAAAAATAGCCACTTTACAGAATTGGTAAATTCATTCCCAACACATTTTAATTTCAAAATTGAATGCCTCCATTTATCAAAACCATTAATAACCGTCTCAGTATGGCACGACATATGTAGTTCTATGATCTTATGAGGCCAGTCTAATTTCTGCACAGCTTTACACATGGAAAACAACCCAATATTCTGCTCTCTGGATGGGCCTTTATCCCAGCATGGAGCAAGTGAATCTCAGCATGCAGTGGGAAGTTCATCAGCAGGCAACAAGCAACAAGAGGAGGTTGTACGTGAAGATTTTATGCACATATGATCTCAGGGGCTTCTTTGCACACAAAAATACAATCCGACACTCAGCAGTGGCTGCAACATGTGGCAAGCAGGGAAAGCAGATACTGAGAAACACAATCAAGTGGCAGGGATCAAATACAGGAACATCTGCATGGAATATGGCCAGGAGAAAAAAAAGAGCCACGATTTAGTGGGACAAATAAACAGGTGATGGCGAACCAGCCAGGCATACTGGTAACAGACAAGGAGGAAAAGACAGCACTGGGGATGGATGTGGTGATTCCAAGTGATAGAAATGTGAGGAAGAAGGAATTAGAATCTTAAGAAAAATATCAGGAACTGAGAGAGGAACTGGAGAGAATGTGGAAGGTGAAAACCAAGGTAGTCCCAGTGGTGATATGAGCACTTGGTTTTGGTACCTCTAAGTGGGTTCCATCAGATCCCAGGAATGACAACATTTGTCTCACCCCGAAAGAGTGCCATCCTAGGAACAACAAAAAATTCCCTGAAAAATACCCCTCAGGCCTCTGGTAGGGGATCTTGAGTATGAAGAAAGAAATACTGTATATACATGTGCAGGATCTAAAGATTTTCAAAAAGCTCCACCTCTTAAATATTCTTTTCAAACCCCTTTCTGTTAATACTTGGCTAAGTTCTTCAAACTTCATACCTTAAGGGCAGCCTATCAAATGAGGAGGACATAAACAGAACATAATCAATGGCTGCTAGAACAAAACCAAATGTCTTGGTTCAGGTGGAAAACATGATGTGCAAAAAATTCTTAGCGCACATAGCTCAGGAAAAAGGTTAGAGATTATTGCTCCCGACTTTGTCCTTCACAGCAGGTCACCAGCTTGTTCCTTCCTGGTGATCTGAAGAACCTTTTTGCTCCGAAACACAAAGGGTGCACTTATCGATTGCCCGAGTTTTTCGTCTCAAGTAGACAGTGAATAGATTGTGCTCAAGTTTCTGCATCAGCCGACCTGAATTGTGGCCCGACTCCGGTTTCGGCCAGATCAACACGTTGGAGTGACAAGACTCAGACCCGTCTTTGTTTCCTGTTATCTCTGTATCTCTGGACATTTTTCTCACATGGGTGACATGGTTTGATCTCGTAAGAGAGGAAATGAAAAGAAAGGAAAAAAGTTTGTTTTATCCTAAGAGGTAAAATACATAATTAGAGCGCAGCCTTGGGTTACAGCGTTGAATACAGCTTATTTATTTCAACGACCCAAGAATGAGCTATGATAGCAGTAGCGTTTGATCATTAGGAACTGCTACTGCAGCCAATGGAACACCGGGATTCTTGGTCATCTACCGGGTGAAAGGTATGGCCAACAGGTGGTCTTCACAGGTTGGAGGTGGGTTGAAAGGTTAAGTGAAAGGAAACGTACTACCTTCATGCCTCAGAGCAAGGGATTTATCTAGAATTGCCCGAGTAAACATCCAGCTCTACAAATTTGAGAATTAGACCGTAAAAGTCACTCCGAAATGGGCATTGGCCAAGCAGAGTAAATAACAGAACAGAATAGAGGAATTTCAGGTGAATCAAAATGACACCGAGGGCTCACACCATCCATCCGATGCCTCTCAATGATGACTCATTGCGCAGAGCCAACTAAATACATCAAAGTCAAAGGACCTGGTGTGCAATTCACCACTAAATGAATAAAGAAGATCATTAAATTAGCATGGAAAGTGCAAGGCGCAGCAGAGATTATGCAGTCCGTTACATGGTCTGAACTGCCATTACTAAAGTGACAAAGCGCAAATGAGAATCCCACTTTAGATTCCCACAGTCGCACTGGTCTCGGTGAGCCTCTCGTTTTTCGAGTCCTGCTTCTGCAAGGAGGAAGAGGATCAGAGGAAAAGGACAAACTTGTTGTCCTATTGTTCAGCTCTCAAAAGGTGAACAGCCGTGACATGGAACCCATACCCTACGGCATAATATCGTGCGCTTTCAATACTGCTTTTCAGCTGGCCGCCTCACTGAGCACCACAATGGTAAGAAACTGGTAAATGGTAGGAAACTACATGCTCGAGTGCCTCCGCATTCAACTACAACTGGGCTTTTGTACTTGTATAAACAGGAAAAATGTATCTAGAGAAGCAGCCATCTTAAAACAATGCAGTGGGTTTGAAGAAGAGTGCATCATTTACATTTTTTACCAACATATACCTTTAAGAATAATAAACTCTAATGGCTGAACAATTGCCTGGGAAAGCCTTGAGGCTCCCTGTTAAAAGCAAAGGGACAAAGAGGTCATTAAAGCGAGAGTCATGTGGGCCCCGATATTGTGTGTAATTCGAAGTGGAATGTATTTTTAAAGAAACGCCCCTGCCTGAATTGTTAGTATAAATAACTATCTCCAAAAGTATATACAAATATATATAATGTGCCTTTTGTTATTTTGCAGACACACACACGCGTGTGTGTGTCTGCAAAATAACAAAAGGCCCAGTGTGCACCTTATCTTTTATCTCCACAATAAATATTCAAGGATGGCAACCTGGGGAGCTGGGCAGGTGTATATTTTACCTGGAGAAAAGCTTACTGCAAAACAGACTTATTAAAACAGGTGAAAACAGCAAGCCGCACATTTTAATCTGCCATTTAAGCCCTTGTAATTGGGACATCAGGGATCAGAATCTCCAATGGAGATTGCATTTCTCAATCTCCTTTTTCTTGCTCTTTTAACTCTTTCAGCAACTTATGTGTATTGAGGTAGCTGGCACCCCTCCACCCCGGCGATCCAACATTTCCGGAATGCTCTAAGAATTAATTTCATAAAGTCAGAGTAACAGTTATTCCTGACAGTCCACATTGTTTATTTCAGACTGCAAGTTATTACCAGAAAGCGCTAACTACCTAACCATTTCCCGAACAGAGATGACGCTTTTGTAGCTACATTATATATTTTTGCAGGTTTTTTGAACAACTGTAAAAAACAAAAAAAAATGTAGTGACGCCAAGTATAGTCTGTAATGAACTCTATTTTAAGGAGAAGAAAAAAGTGTGGAACTTTAATAGTGATCTCAACACAAATAATAATTACCAGCAGTAGGCAGGTACAGTCAGAAGAAGACACACCTGAGTTTAGAGGGAAGCTCAAACAGGCTTCTCTTCTTCTGTAATAGGGACCTAATTATTTGAAAAACATTTTGTGTGCTCATTAATTTCTTTCATCCATTTTGTTTGTACACAAGGCAATTTGAGGCATGTGGGCTCGGGTTGCTTTGGTTGACGCATGGTGCGGGCATGGAGGGCGCACGTGAGCTTCGCTGATCAGCACATCACCTCCAGACTGAAATCAGACATGGGCCCACACCTGATCTTCTCTCAGTCAAAACTCAGAATAAACAAGTGCGACACATTATTGAACTGCAAAAAGGAAACCTTTTTTATACGATTGACGGAAACAAAAAAAAAATGTATACGCAAGAATTTTTTTTTTTTTTTTTTTTTTTTGGTAAAGCCTAATAAAACACTGTAATAAATGGTTAGGGTCACACAGCTGCCGGCGATTTAAATCCAGAAACTAGAGGGTATGTGAGACCCACGGAGTTGGTTAAACAATCACTCAATTTGCTTAATATTCTCAGCTCTGGCAACATTATCTCTGGCAGTCGGCATTCGCTTCATCTTCACTTAGAGGATAATGGACATCTCCGCTCTCCATTGAAACTGAGCTATAACAATGAAATGTCTTTTGGTGAAGAGGGTTTAACCTTTTAACCAAGATTCCTGACAGCAAGAAGATACTGCTGTTATTTATTCACAAAAAGA
Source organism: Heterotis niloticus (assembly GCA_018136845.1). Taxonomy (NCBI): domain Eukaryota; kingdom Metazoa; phylum Chordata; class Actinopteri; order Osteoglossiformes; family Osteoglossidae; genus Heterotis; species Heterotis niloticus. Next base: position 8,229,344 of record CM030897.1, on the reverse strand, counting down.
CTGGCATTAGCAATGTGAGGAATGATGATTTAAGCGTCCGAAAATCACGTAACAACAGACAGCGTCATAAAGAATATATTTGCATGAATCTGTACATGTCTATTCTTTTAATACATTTTGATCTTCAACATTTTTCCATCATCCACCCAATGTGACATAATATGAAGAGACTCAGTTCCTGGCAAATGGCCTGCCGGATCCAGCTTGTGCTGTAAATCACAGTTTGACATAACATGACCGCTGGGGATAGACTCTACTAAAACCAGAGGCCCTGCTTCGACAGCGAAGTATTTAAACAAGACAACAGACACAAAAGCAGGATCACGCAGCGGCACGACAAGGTGACATTTTAATCGCGCTTCAAAGAGGTGAGATCAAAATGAACGCAGTTCGAGGCACGACACTCGGGCTGCTTCAGCTGCGAATGCTATGTAATAGCAACGCTATTGGTGCATCGCAGCTCCTGTACACTGAATTTGGGCACAAATGCGCATCCCTTTCCGTGCTTGTTCTCCACATGTTTGTGTGGGTTTCATCTCAGCCCTCTGGTTTCCTCCCACAGTCCGAAGATGTGTTTCAACTAGATGGCAATTCCAAATTGTCTGTAGTGTCGCGAATGAATGTGAATGCATGCGTGAGAGTGAACGGTAGTAGACTGGTGCCTCATCCAGGGTGTGCACTCCTGCCTATCCTTGTACTGGATAGGCAGCTATTGATAATGTATGGATTATTTTACTGTATAGGTGCATGTTGTCCAGCGACAGGACACACCGTAAGATTTTAAAGCAAAAAAAAGACAGAAATCTCTGAAGAAGCATGAACAAGCAACAACACTTGGAGACATATCTCCGTGCCCAAACCACAACGTTATTTAACTATAGGGCACATGCTGAGACTCTCAGTATCCTATAGGAATCATTCTGACTGACAAGAAACATCTGCCCCCTCCTGTATCCCGTGCACAAATCTCACTGGTAGCGAGGGACTTCTCTTTCTTTATATTCATTTAGTATTGACAGCCTATCCATCACAAAACATATCGCCGCGCAGCATCTAGGTCACTGCTGTTTATAAATTCTTTAATACAAATAATGTAATTAAAGCACGCTTCTGTCTGGATGGCAATATAAGCTTATTAAGACATTACAATAGGATCATCATTACACATTTAACATCATGTTGTATTAAATATAGCAACACTCTCCCCAACACCCCCCCCCGGGCCTGGCCACAAGTTTGCTGCAGGGCACGAGATGCATTTTTCAGCCTCCTACATGACCAAGTGACTGCAGATAAAAAAATTAAAAAAAAATCGTTTTATGTTATTGCTTTCTAAAAACGAGGAATAAAAATGCCCCCCCACAAAAAAAAAAAAAAAATGTCCCCCCTAAATGCAATTCATTTCATAGCAGTAAGATTAGGGTCAAAGATTAGTAAGATTACATAGGATGTGCATGGGATTATACGAGCTTTTGAAGTTAAATTACAGATATGGAAAGCAAGCAAACACCTGTGTTGTAAACAACCTCATATTACATGTGACCTCCTACTGAACCATAATGCATTAAACCAATTTGCTGAGGCAATCCAGAATCTGAGGATGAGGCTGCCACCAGAGACACCAGTATTCACTGGGATTTAAGACACAAAGCTCCGAGAGGCTTAGAGAGCATTAAAACTTATTTTGATTACATCCCCATCCTCTTTGCCACTACAATAAATTCACTTCAATCCATGAATAATATAATAAAAAGTACAGGCAAATATTATGTTTACATGGATCTCATTGATTCTATCTAGCAAATATACTGTATGACTTAAAGCAATTCTGAATTAAATTACTTAGACCTAAATGATTTAGCGTAACCATTTTTATTTCGGCTAAATTTTTGCTTTTCGTGTTGTTTAAAACTTATTATATGGATACAGCGAATTATATGCGGGTATTTCTTGAAGTGTTCATGTCTGACTGCTACTTTTCTTTCGGAAGAATTGAAGCTTTGAGGCAGAAAAAGATTCGCCACCCCATTTCCCCATTATCCAAATTTACATACATTAAGCAAACATCAGCTCAAAGAAAAAGGTACGGCGCGAAAGTGGCTTAGCTAAAAGCTTTTGATGATCAAATTTTGATTATGTTATTGTTCGGCGAACACCGCGACGCATCCTTGCCAAACAATGCGAGGAAGTCTCGTTCTGCCTCTGCAAACCACGCGGTTCAAACGGACCCATCGGAGGCCCGGAACTTTCCATATCGGATGGGTAGTTGCAGGCAATTCCAGGCAGCACCCAACAGCTCGCTCTCAATTCACTGTAGCGAACACCAGTAGCAAACTTTGCAGTATTCGAAAGACGCATTATTCCAGATAATAAAGAAAGCCACAAATATGGTATGATATGGTATGATTCATTTTCAATAAGGGAGGATGGGAAAACAGAAAAACAATCAAACAAAACACATGCGTGCAGAGCATCACAGCAGAAGGAATAATTGAGCCAAATGGATCTCCGCTAGATGAAAATGATGCATTTATTACGGGCGCAATCAAAGAAGGCATCCCCATTGCTTCCAAGGATGGCGGTACCCACTTGTCAGATTAATTGTTGCCTGGTAACAATTACTTGCCATCCCCACCCCATACCACTTCCTATCCCCGCTGTTCCAACCCCCACCATGACCCTGTACTGCTCCAGAGGCTTTATCATATCATCTCCTGACTAGATTATCTTCTCAACGCTCTTCGTGGGCCACATCTTTCTCCAGTCAAGGAAATGTAGAAGGGCAAGAGGCTTAGCGGTCGTGACGATTTGTACTTTTTAATCAAGACGGATTTCAACCACCTTCCAGGCAGATGGCTCGGCAGCTTTCGAAGTCCCACAACAACAAGAGAGTTTTGGCCCAGCGCTGAGCAAAAACAGCTTTATTGACAATGCAGGTTTATTCAGTTAAAATAAATATAGAGTCACCATTAATAATTTATCACATGCCCCAGTTGTATTTGTTAAACCGTAGGCGAGGAAAAGTGTGTTCTCGACCACGGGTCTCGGTATGTCCTTACAGGGTCGTATTTGTACATCTAGAAATGGTGGTGCGCATACATTTTGTAAGATGTGAGCTTGACTGGTGAACTCGCACCACCGAGACCAGCAGACTGTAAGCTAAGTTGAAACTATCACGACAAAATTAATCCCTTTGAGCTTCAGTTGCATTTTCTTTCAGAATTTACTCCGTTTTAATAGGTACAAAGAGCTAAGGGACGTTGCAGGGAATTCAGCTTCCGGTTAAATCCATATTCCTCGAGATTTGCAACCCCAAGATTATTTCCATGTGGTTTTTTTAATGAGCATAATCCTTTTGTTAATTTACCAGCGTTAAAAAGAAAGAAGGAAGGGGGAAACACTGTTAAATGGGGATTAACTTTAAAAGACACCTGAGCCACAGTAGGTACATAGATGAACTGCTGAATTAAATAGAATAAAAGCAGAAGTAACAGCAGAAATTGTTGAGGGGAAATGTACGCGTACATTTTCCCACCGTGCCATCACAAACCAGGCAGTTAGGCAGTTCGTATGCCGGTTGCAGCTTTTTGCGTTGCCTAGCGGTTTTCCTGTCAAGACAGAGGAGACGAGGAGCTGCTAGAGATGTGTGAGGATGCATTCACCTTCCCCCTACAGAGGTGGCCTCTTCCATGTGGCATGGGTGTCTCTGCCAGGAGCTGTTCCCTCCCTGTTCCCGCGTCCTCGGCAAACATGCCACTGTCACCACCATCAAGACATTTGAATACAAATGGGGCAGAAAGAAAGGGGGGTTGGGAGGGAGGTGGAGTTGTTTCAAGGATTGGAGATATTACCAAAGGGGGAGGGTGATGGAGGAGGGAAGCCTGGCTGGCCCACTCCACTCAAGCAATGCATTAGCTTTCTGACATCTGGGATTATGCATGCAGGACACAGCAAGGTAAGTCATGTACTAAACGGCGACTCCTCCAGGAAGAGCTTCTGCTTTATATCTCGAGTGCTCCATCTCACATATCGTTGACAAGTAGGGCTATGGGTGCTTGAGGACATTTCCAGAGTGAAAACACAGCCGTCTTATTAGACCATTCAGTTCTCTTTGCAAAGTCACAATTTGGAGGTGATCCGCTTGCAAACATCTAAATTTTTTTCTTACTAAATTTAACAGAAATCCCAAGTCACATCTCTGTGGGTTAGAAGCACGGTGCAGTTAAATGAAAGCACGTCTGTGAAATTTTAAAGACAAAAAAAAAAAAAACAGATCCAGGCTTTGCCACATTCATGCAACTGTTGAAAAAGGAAGTCTTAGGTTAGAATGGAGAAAAAGATCAAAAACTGTAAATAAATATATAAGCAGACCACTGCCGGAGGGAACACCTCAGATTAACTTTAACCTTAAATGATTGGAGCTGATGAAAATTTTCTCGGTTCTTTTCTCTGTCTTATTGGGTTTTGAGAGTTGAGGTGCAGGTCACACATAAAGCATCGAACCTTGTAGCCTGCAGGTTCAGAACCCAGTGCCTTACTTATACATTATAGAACACTATTATACATTATGGAGTAAGAGTTTACATATAATAAAATCCAATATTGGGGGCAGCCAGTCTGCTTCTCATGGTTCCTTTAGAATAAATACACAGTGTAACTTCTAGCTCCCTGGAGTAACGCAGGTGACAGATGGGTGGAATGGCATGGTGCCAACAAGTGACAAAGTGTTGTGATCTCTCCTTCTGCGTTACTTCGACAGCATATGCAGATGACACGGTTTGTCTCACATCTGGAGTTGCAGCTTTCATTCTGGGAGCAATTGTGTCTCAGTCCCCAAGGGGTTGTATTACTCCCCCCAACCTCACTCCCACCCCCCAGATCCTGCCCCTCTGCTCTCATCTCAACAGTGTATGACCAGACAATAAGGCTCTTCAGTGCTGCCTCTGTGTGACACCTATTACAGTATTTGTACCATATTAGATTTGTTAAGATGTAAGATTTCATTACATGCGTCTCTGCAAAGTGCCTTTTAACCACTGAAACTGAAAATTAAAGTGGAAAGCCCAACACCATGAGATATAGTTTTCTCCCAGTATCAAATGGGAAATGTATTTAAGTGCACAGAAAAAGAAAATTCTCAACATATATGCCTGCGATATAACAAACTGAATGTTGTTTTGCTAAAAGCAGACAAAATACAGTGAGTTGCACACACATACAGGCCACAGCGGAACCTCAGTCCATGTGACTGATTTAAGTGTCTACAAATTTCCAGTATAAAAGTTGACACTCACCCTTATGAGCTGTATAATAATTCTAATATATGTGATGGCTTTCCTTGTATGACTGCATGTCATACAGTGTGTTGGTGTTACAGGCAGGCAGAGGAGGAAGCCACCAAAGTTGCTACTGAGGCTGCGCAAAAGGATTCCAGATGCTTGTGGGTTCGAGGTCCAACCCAAATGCAAGCTGGACTCCAGTCAACCTTAGATGGGTCACCTCGCTGATGCCAAAAGACCCGAGACACCCACATTCAAACACCCAAGCAACACATCACTGATGAGGCAACCAGGTGCATTGCAAGATGTGGGGAGTGGAAAGGAAAAAAAAAAAAAAAACAGGTCACCTTTTTTGGACTCGAGTGCTACATTTTACTACATTTACCCGTATCTGTATGGATTTGCATATTCACACTGTACTGAATCTGTCTTTATGTCACTGCAGCCAGGAAGTTTTGCTCTGTTCTCAAAAAAAGAAAAAAAAAGTCATATAAAAAATAAGCAGCAATAACTAATTGCTATTCTGCTTAATAAGCAGTTTTATTCCAAAATATAAAAGCATTTTTCTTAAGGCCTCTGTATTCATAAGCATGCATGCAACTACTGCTATGAGTAGTAAAAAAAACATTTAAAAATCCTATTGTTCAAAAAGAGCACCGACAATTCCACATGCAGATTGTTTTGACCCCACTTTGGTGCCCTGTATTCCCAAAAGTCAAATATTAATTTAGTTAACATAAACACCAATGCACATTTAAGGCAATGCAAACCTATTCAGCTGAGGCAGCACCAAGATTCCTATGCAGTAGAGTACAAATATCAGGTGAAAGTTTAATAATCTTTTATGACTTTCAAACATATTCAAGTGTCACGTAATATAAAACATTGTCTTTCAGCAACTGAATAGTTGAAGAAATGTTGATGTGGAGGCCCATAAAGATGCACTTTGTATTGTAATGTGTGGCAAAATTCGAAAGGGCTTTTAATATATGAAGAGGATATTTCTGTGTATTCTTTTCAAAATTGTATATTAAACTGCTTATTATGTAAAAATGTCAGCAGATGCATTTCCCATTACCGCCTCGTAATTTTTACACCAAATACATATAAGTTTGCCCTTAAATTCACTGAAAAATATAGATAAAAATCAAACCAGCACCTTAAAAAAGTAAGAATAATGATTCATGAAGGGCCTTAAATTGGACGGAAATGTGTTATACAGACTAGAATGGCTCTCATTATGCATTCTTTGGGGAAAAAATATTTTATTTTTATTCATTGTTGACTATGACACATAATTAGTTTATGCAGCTAAAAAAAAAGTGCTGAAGTAACATTTACGGTTTTTAGTCTCTTGCATCAAAACAAGAAAAAAATCCTGTCATTAACAGTTCAGACTCGGGGCATAACAGCTTGTCGGAGACTGGGGGGACCAAAAAATGCTGGAGACGGTATTAAGAGGAGTTATGCAGAAATGCTGGCGAGACATACACTGCTTGCATAAATTCTGGAGAAGACACGTGTCCTCACCATTATGTCCATGGTTCATATAGGTGTCCAAGTCTGCTTATCTTACATCTACTCTATGCGCGTTTCCTCTAGGAGGTCAGGTGGAAGCCAAGTTAGCGCTCAGAGCAAACAGACCTCCGGTCCACACATTCTTTGAGGACAGATATGTGAAGAGAGGGGGGGGGGGAGTCTTCTTACCCCGAAAAAAATAAAATGGTGGAATTTAATTAAGTTCCCAAATTAAATGAAACGTTCAGGCCCCGGTTATAAAGGAGGAAAACCCCTAAAACCTCAGTTCTTCCCCAAAGCATTTAGTGTCTCCAAATCAGCATTAACCTTAAACTAATGGAATTGCAGCTCAATTGCACCATACTTTTGAAAACACAGTACAAATGCAGACCAAAGGTGAGCGGGAACAAGAACTCTTGTTCCAGAACAATTATTCAGTTTTGTTTCATGAAGCTATAAGTGTAATAACAGCCTTTAAGAGGAACAGAGGAGCATTAGCTGAGAAGCACGAATCTACAAAGAGAACCTGTTCAAATTATTTTCAATTTAAAACTGTTATACCACTTTTTCATTAAAATCTGTTTCATATACAGATAGCAAAGTTAACACATGCAGAAGCAATAAACCAAGAATAATGCACTGCGGATTTTCTGCCTTTGTTTACAGCTACATAGTTTCAACATGCAGATTTGTTTAAATCTGTTAAAATTCACTTAGTCACCCACTCATTCACTCAGTACTGATAACTGCTCACCCCGAGGAAGGGAAACCACAGTCTGCAACCTTTCCAGGAGACACAACACTAAGCCATCACCCCGAATGGGACGCAAGTTTCTTTAAATTCTAATTTATCTTTATTTCCATTGATGCTATAGCAACACATTTCTTTAAGGAATTAACTGTTTAACAGAAGCAGTGTGATATCCAATGTCCAGCGTTTGTTATAATCACGTGATAATCGGGTACCAAGTGGAACGCAGAAGTTATGTGTCACCGAATGAAAATGTTATCCGTTGGGGGATAAAATATCATCTGTCAAACCCTGCAGTATAACCTTGGAATACACAGTGGCAGCATTGCACTGACACTATGTAATCTGCAAAGGGTAGGTAATGCTTGACATATGATACCGGTTCACATTCATGCCCTTTAGGTTCTTAGTAAAGACATTTTGCAAACACGTTACACTTGTTGTACCCTGACAGATGCTTGGCAATTAACACCTGACAGCAATAAGATCGGATAAATGAAGCAGAAGCTGTAGCATGAAAATACAGTCAACAAGATGTAATAATATCCACCATTACGTGATGGATATGTTCAGTTATTTTTGGGGCCTAAAGTGGGAAACTTATTTCAAAAATATCGCCTCTTGGGAAGGACTTCATCTGGAAAATGTGAAACACAGGCAGCATATAAATGTGCATACTGCATTTTGCATTAAACAAGTTATATCTATCTAAAGAATTCTGTCCCTTAACCGTTTTATTCACAGTTATAATCATAAACCATAATTCTAAAACTAACGGATGTTAACAAGAAAAACAACAACGGAATTACACGACTTTATGACACCAATGTAATTGACTGAGGGGGCAACGCTTACTATTTTTCATTTAACACCCCCCCCCCCCAACACACACAGATTTCATTTATCATGGAACGCATTTAAATGTGTGCCAATTTCATCTCGTGATTTATTGTATTCACAACAAATGGAAATGAAATAATATTTCTTGATCCATTAGCTTCTCAGTAAAGCATCTATTATTATTATTTGTGTTGACTGCAAATCAATTTCATGGCGCTGGGATGCGCAAAATGCCGCTGTTTTTGTCGACTAAAAAGAGAAAACAAACCAAATAAATAAAAAATAAATAAATAAATAAAAATAAAAAAAAATCACGACAACGTAATTAACGTCTCAAATATATATTTGATTGATCCGATCGGTCGCGTCGTTCGTAGGCTAAACCAATTCTCGACTGAATTATCTTAATGCATCGTTTCGTTGTACATCGCGTCACTGCTGTAGCGAACCGTGAACTGAAGTAATGCGCTGAAATACCACAATCAGAGTAAACAATAGAAAGAAATACTGCAAAAGAAGGCCAACGGTTAAGGCGAGGGGGTTGTGGGGGGTGGGGGGAGGTAGGCGGTGTCAGATGGCATTCCTCTCATATTCCCTTCCTCGACAGAGCAAGCCATTCTCGGGTTCTCTGAGGCTTTGTATGACAGGAGGAAACCAACTCATGCGTGCACTTGCTAATGAATGCATTCCAGGATTAGGTTCTGCTGCAGGCAATTCCTTGCATCAATTAATCATCAATTAATATAAAAGCCTCTAATTTAGTTCTGCTTAATTAATACACAGCTCCTAATTTGGAAAGTTCAATTAATCAATTCTAAAATAGCCCCCCGTGTGGCGAAAGAAGGGGGGGGAAGGCATGGGCAAAAAGTTAAGCGGAAAATAAGCAAGGGGTGGGGAATAAAATGGGATAAAATGGGGAAACCCCCTTCTCACATTTTATTTATTGAGTATAGAAAAAGAAAATAGCTGGAAAGAATAAAGAGAGAGAGAGAGAGAGAGAGAGAGAGAGAGAAAAACCTTCTTTTGAAAAAACCAAGCACAAAATTTCAAGGAGCTACGCTGAGACCTGTGGATAGTTCAGCCCAACTTGTAGGCTTGCGATTGCCCTTTTCAAAGGAACTGGGCTGTAGCTTCAAGCTGGTCACGCTCGAACAAAGGAGGCTGAACAATAAGTTGAAACAAATACACCTGGAGCTTTATGATTTGTTTTTTTTTTTTCTTTTTTTCTTTTTTAAGAGCTCATTCAACCTCAATTTATTTATATGCTCAGAAGATGCTTTTTTCTAATTTTACTTACATCTCAGAGAAGTTCACCCAGTATAAACATGTGGCCATTTATTGAGGCAGTTCGGGTTAGGAACTTGCTCAAGGCTACAAGAACAGCATTAGTGGCCTAGGGACATTTTGGGGAGCTTGTTAACTGCTACAGCAACTGCTTTTGCTGTTCTTAAGGTGGTTTATCATTGATTATGTGAAGGTTAGTGCTGCACAAAAATAACCTCAGCGTCAGAGTAGAATACTGATGAGTTTCTCGTATTTTTTTACACTACTTTTAATACAACAGATTTATTCGCATATTGTTTTAAAAACAAGGCAGCCTTATTAATATGACAGAAGCTAGTATGGTGGTCCGAGTCCTTGCCTTCCACTTGAGGGACCTGGGTTCAAACCCTCACTAGTGTAGTACCCTTAAGCGATGCACTTATCTTGAATAGCTAAGGTGTACTTTGCCCAGCTGAATAAACAATAGAAAGTAGCTTACTGTAAAAACCAAACATAATAAAGGTGTCAGCTTAATAATGCTTATTTAACAATCATACATACAGCAATGCGTGCAAGAGGAATATAGAGTTACTTTTCAGTTAAGTTTCCTCACCGATTTTCCATCAAATTGTGAATTCACTACAACAGGAAAAAACGGAATGATTGACTGAACAAGCGACAACTTCCAGAACAGGGTATTCTCGTATAAAATATACCAAACAAAAAGTGCCCATCATTTTAAAATAAGGTTTGAATCCATCCTGTCTGTCTGTCTGATTTATTAAATGTCACTAGAGAATTTTCCAGACAAACTAAACCTAGAATAATAAAAAAAGGAAGTCAAATATCGTCAGGATCCAGCTGACAGCGCCAACTGGTAGCACAATTTCGGTGCTCTGAATAAAGGGAAAAAGTCAAAACCTTTCCCCTGCTTGGATATGCTCCCTGCTCCTGTTTCAATGCTCGCACCGTGTGTGTTTTGTAATGAAACCCGCAGATGGTTGGGGAAGCATTACGTACGAGCTTATTATCATTATGAGGTTTAGTCCTGCATGTTGTCCGCTGCAGTGACTTGCAGTCACTTCAAGCTATTTTGTCCTCATTCACATACACAATTAAATAGGTACATTTTGAAAATAAAGAACATATGGGCCTTTCTAATTGGCCAATTTCTCTTGGCAGTGCATTTGTTTTAGCTAAAACCCAATGAAAATGTGGCAATTGTGGCAGGAGGACACTGCAGTGAATTTTTAACCATAATTTCCCTCTGCGCGAAAGTGAAAGCTTTTTTTACTCCTTTTGCAATAGTGCCATGGTTAAATCCTGAACGTTTGCTCAACCCCCAACTGCGCTAGAGGTCTGTGCTGCTGGGGGGAAAAGAAAAAAAAAAACGCTGTGTTTTACGCTACAAAATAGGATCTGTAATGCAGCTGAATTGTTGCCAAATTACAAGAGAGAAGTGTTATCGGGTCTTATCAGGCGATGTGTGTCCAACATATTTTACCTTTACAGCATGAAATAATTATGCATATTTCATTGAATTGAAACCGTTACACTATGCAGGGCGTGCAATAAGTAATTTTCCATGTCTTTTATAAAAGTTTTACAGAATCCTACTCAGTGTAGGTCAGATTGGACAAAATGGAAGCGCTAAAGTGGTTGGGTTTATGAAATTGTAATGGGCTCGTCTGGTTCGGTAAAGTGATGACATACGGTAGATGACAAGTCGGAGAAAAATGGAGAGGAAAACGGAAGGCTGTGGTTAAGGTGCACAATAAATTAGGATGGGAAAAACAACAAGGTGCAGGGATGGGGCTGGCAGAAGGGTAGAGGAAGTGAGACGGAATGGACAAAAAATAAAAAGAGGAAGAGAGGTGACTAGGCATTCTCCCTCGGTTTTTCGAGACTGGCTACTCACCTTGCTCGAGTGGTTGAGGTTTTGCGAGGCTCGCCTTCATCCTGAGCACCTCCTTGTTGGACATGTCACAGCAAGAGCCCTTGTTTGTGTCCTGGTCACTGTCAGCCTGGTCGCTGTCTCCATGTCCGCTGTCCCGTAGGCTCACTCGCTCCGGGTCCTTAAACGTGGAGCTGCTGCGATCGTTGGGGAAAAAAATGTAAAAAAAAAACAAAAAAAAACAAAAAAAAGGCAAAAAAAAAAAAAAATCGTGGTACCAAAGATCCTCCGCGAACGAGTTCTAGTCTGGGAAGTACGGCCAGGGAAAAGGGGAAACACTGACAAGAGTGCAAAGGCGATGCTTGAGCAAGTTATTTAATAGCCCTTACCTTTGAACAAACTGCTGCCTGCTACCCATGTAATTGGGCTCGGGCGGAAAATTATCTGTCTGTGAAGGAGAAAGGAGAGAATTTACGTATTGCACGACTCGAGGCCTTTCTTGCCGAGAAGCAAGATTTCCTAGTGGAAAAACGGTTAATAGTGCAAGGGTTCCCTTTCTAATATTCAGATCAGTACATTAAAACCATTTAAGAAAAACATGGGGGTTTGCTAATAAGATAGTAAGACAATCCCACAGGTCAAACCACCAAATAATCTTCCTTGGGAAACTGGGGCTGTCTCAAGGTAGAGAAGTTCTAAATTTTAAATAGGGCTCACAGTACTTCTGCTGATTAATGGATTTTTGTGTAGCTAAAATCTTGATGGCAAATTTGTAATAGCAAGCAAAAATACAGCAGACAATGTGTTACATAAACAAGAGACATTTTCCACATTAAAATGAAAGCCTTGGGTAGCACAGAAGTGCTGGTCTTTTTTCTTACCAGTACGAGGCCTAAAAATGTAAAAAAATGGTTATGTTTTCTTATTAGAAATTTTAATGATCAATAACCCAACCCAACCAGAAGTTCTCAGAAGGAAAGTACAATCCCAGGCTAAACACTAGCTCCGTTGTTATATCAAAAACATAAATGCAAAAAAAAAGACATTAGCACAGCAGGACACCTGAAGAACCTGAATCTATTAGCTGCTTTTAGAAAGAGACAAAGACGCAGCAGAGCTTCAGTTTGTCCATTAAAGCAGCTGATAAGACAGTGAGCGAAAGGGTCAAAATTCTATCTGACACATGTATATTGCTCAGTGTTAACATGGAAATTTCTTGCAATTTTCCTTGCCTTTTAACCACGATGAATAGCCACAGTGAAAAGTGAATTTAAGGTCCTATCAAATTATTATCGATGTACCTAAATATAAAACAAGGGGTAAGCACTGCAGCTATAAGCACTCATTTGCTGCTAATGGATAATGTTCAACTAAGGTTAACTGAGGCAAAAAGTAAGTCACCCAAGTATTTATTTATTTATTTATTGCAAGCCTATAGTGTAGGGTTGCCATAAAAAGTAATTCATTCCTATGTATTATGACAAGTTTGTTCACTATTAGATGAGGAACTTCCTGTGATGTTCACTGCATGCCCCAAGGATTTTTCACTTTGCTTATGTGTTCAGTTTATTTCTTTACCCCAGCCAAGAGCACAGTTTAACATTGTTATGCTAAGGCTTCTAAAGCAACAATTGAATAACTTAGCGCTCAAGTTATGTGCTGGTCGATTAAGGAAGCTGCACTCAGCACATTCTAGACATCAGCTGGTTTGATAAAAAAGACATAAGTGTTAAATAATCTCCTCCAATCCAATTTAAATCAAAGTTTCTGATAATTAAAACTGAAACAAAAACTTTTGACTACATAAGTTAATATACAGAGTTAACTGGGTAACTCTGGTTCAGTATAGTGATGATTAGATAGATAGATAGATAGATAGATAGATAGAACCGGTTCTGTGAAGAATACCGTAGGAACCTTTGAAATGTTCTGGGAATGACAATAAGACAATAATAACCTAGACTCCATTTATATATTCATCATTAAACTAAAAGTTTAAAATAGCTGTTTAAAGAGTTACTCTTATTATTCTAGCCCTACTGGCTTTCCACTAATATATGCTCCAGTGCATACACACATTTATTTATCAATGAAAAAAGGGATCTCGGATCAAAGGTTGTCAGTGAAGATGGCAATGGCCTATAGCTAGGACATGATGTGGGTGACAGCAAAATAAAACAACAGTGCTACACCCAATGGCAGCATCAAGACTTTGCTTGTATTTTGCATGTGTGTGCTCATCTCTGGAGATGTGCACTCTGTCTTAACCATCGTCCTAGCTTTGGAAATGTCAGTGTAAGGTCATCATACACGTTAAGATTTTTAAACATTCATTATCAGGCCACACCGAACAGCGAGACGTATGGAGGAAAAACTCCTCATAGCCACATTCTCCAAATGGGAAGGTGCACAGAATTCAGTAGCATTCAACCTTGCATTTTTTTTTTTTTTGAATGTAAACATGTGGCCCAAGTTGAAATTAATAATGGGAATTCATACTTGACTCAAGCAACAAATTTTTGGATTAAAGACAAATTCTCTCTACTATGCATAAGCTTAAATATGCGTCTCCTCATAGTGACAAGACTGTGGGTTCAAATGCCACCGCAGCTTCCTTTTGTGCTGTTGCCCAATTTTCATGGGTTTTATTATTCCTACAATCCAGAAAAATGCTGTTTAGGCAGACTAGGAACTGCAAACGGTCCATTGTGTGCAGTCTGGTACAAACTCGCCCCTCCTTGTGCCCAACACATCATCAGGTTGCCTTGCATCATTCTAACTGGGCTTCCTGAGTAAAAGTTCCCTAAAAGCGCATGGATGGACTGCTGTGACACAAAATGAAACAGAGACAATCGGCCTAGATTTTAATTATAATTCTACTCATCCGTCTTCTTTAAGTTCATAAAATGTTTTTGAACTCATTTAAAAGTAAAATCTTCTGTGAATAAAGCAGCATGTGATTTGGTGCTCGAACGGCAAGTAATTTATTCAGAAACCTTCACTTTCATCCCAGACATATTTATTAGAGTGCGTTACAAAGATACTCGCAGTTATTATCAGCTGTTCTGGGAGATGCTCCCGCAGGCGGACGTCCTGGGCCAAGGGCTTTGAAGAAACCCTGACATACCTACCAGGGCTGTCCGACGGAATCGCACACATTCCCCTCATTTACTAAAGATCTGCACTTAGCATGAGCGTGGCTGCCAATAAAAAGCACATTAAGGGGCTGTTGAGAAGGTTTCCCCTTCCAAATTAGAACGTAGATGCATCTCGTAGCCTCAGATTCTCCTGTCAATTTTACATACAGGATCAGTGAACAGTCGAACGGACTAAATAAAGGAGGTCTGGATTCAGTTAACGGAGGTATCTTGCCAGTATAGTGGGGTTCATATTTACCAAGCTGGACTGTGTTTTGAGGAGCCGTAAAAAGAGATTATAAGGTTACGCTCTGTACATCTGGCCGTCTGGTACATAAATATTTCTGCAATTTGATCCCACCGGCTGTAAGGGACACCTGTCTAATCGGTGATTTTGGGTCGGGTTTTGCTTGGTTCCGCTGCAGGGAATCTGGATCGTGGCTCCAAAGTCTGATCCAAGGCACACAGAGTTCATGTTTATCCCAGTGTTGCTTCCCAGTTAGATGGAGGCCTGTTTGTCTTGCGACCTTTAATGATTTTGCTTGGAAAGAGAAAAGGCAAAACTTTTGCCGTTATGGGCTCACCGATAAACTTAGGTAATTCTTACTTATGTTGACTGAGATCGACTGATTTATTTCTGCCTCTGAATGTGGTATTAAAAGTTATAAAATGAGTGAGGAAAAAAAAGGCTGGGGTTGCTAAATTGTCCCTGGCAATGGTGTGGGTGGGTTATCACACAAACTGATTATACGTACGACAAAATGTCAGAAAACAAAGCGATTTCAATATCAGAGCCATATGAACCCCTTCTGAACCTCAGGTACCCGAGTAACCAGCCGTGTCCCAGAACTGCCGCTTTCCTGGATGGAAAGGCCACGTGTCCAGCACAAGAGTGCAGACATCTTTTCAAAATTTTTTGCACATGACATGTGTGGAGGCCTTTGTTGGTCTTCGAGAAGATTTGTCCTTTGCTGTCTCCCTGACAGTAGATGCATAGCTCTGTGGAAAGAGCTTTTAGGTGCTTTTATGCGCTTCCATGCACACAGGCAACAGGCAGCGAGTGGGACGCCATCTGTGGCCACCTTGTTCATCTTCATGCCCTGCCAGCTTGCTATAGATTTGCATTTTAAAATTGCTGTCCACCTCAGGCACTCCAAGAGCTCTTTTTCAGGCTCTACTGTTTTTTATTATTATTATTATTATTATTATTATTATTATTATTATTATTATTATTATTATTATTATTATTTCCTTCCTCAAACTTTATCTGGATGTGATTTATGGAGTGGATGTTTCACAAATTTGCATTCCATGGATACCAGCCACTGTCTTCCAAGGCTAAGTTAATGTCTGGGAGGAGAAACTGTCCACTGAGCTCCACTCAAGAGAAAATATTATGCTTTTACCTGCTTTTTAAAGGCAAATAGGTTATGTTGAATAAAGACATATAAATAATAAGACAACAGGTAAACAGCGAGCTTTAAAAAAAAGAAAAACCCTCCACCCTTCCTACATGGCCAGAACAATATTTACAGAATGTGGTAAAGCTTTTACTATTTAACTCCATTTACAGTAAAATTTAAAAAAAAAATAAAAAATCACCATGCAGGGCATCCCAATGTAACATGGGCTGAGAAACAAAGGTGCCAATAAAGTGAGAAGGATATTAGTCACCATGTTCTTACATCACGATGGCCATCTTGAGATGCTGATTTCTGACAACTGAGGAAAAACACAATCTGACAGCTCTGTGAGTCGGAAAGTTATTTCCAGGTTTGAGACATTAAGATGACCGTCAGTAACTTTCCCAGTGTTAGATTAAGGCCTTTCTGGCCAAAATATACCTTTTCCACATTCATTATTCCCATGTAATTTGATATTCCAGAATTAAAGTATAAAAAACTGAAAATCGGAGACAACAGATTAATACACAGTTGAAAAGATTAATATAGGAAACTGCTGATGGCTTTTATCTGGGAATAAAAACTTTCGTACCGAGATTAAAGAAATTTTGGTAGGCAAATTATTACAGCTTTTAAAAATTATCAGTTAGCATCTTCTTGCAGTATGTAAAAAGTGATACTTAGGAAAGTATTGAATGACTAAAATTTTGTTCAGATTAAAATTAAAGAAAGTAACATTAAGATAAATCTCCGTTTGTATTAGACTGCTAACAGACAAATGAACAAAAAAACCAAACTAAAACTGACTGTTTAACAAAATAACTGGCAGCTAGATTACATATCTGACTGTACTTCATTTGGGGTTATAACATTATATTTACTCATTCTTTAGTACATTATGCAAGGATAAATTACTGTTGCATAACCTGCACAGTAAAGGGCATTCAGACCTTGCACTTTGATTGAGGTGGTAAATATAGATTTCCTGTTTCACAAAAGCATGAAAAACGATCCTACGAAACCCTTGCAGTCACTATAAAAGAAAGTAGAAGAAACTCTTCCTACTTGAACTTGAAGTAGTTTTGTCCTCTAAACTTCAAGATTCACTTCTGAGGACAGCAAGGAACATGAAAGGGAAGTGAAATGGACTTGAAAGGGGATATCAGAATGAAGCACATTAAAATAATGACAAGGACTCTAAGATGCCCACCACTGACGGGCTTCCCATGTTTCTGTATGCAGAGCACAGACACACAGGGGAAATATTGACCATAAAAGACAAAGAGGCCATGCTGAGAAAGGGAAAAAAATCAGGATGGAGAGAAGATCCTAGGACACCGAGCAAAGTATAAGGGAGAAGACACTTTTGCCAAGTTTTGTCTACTTGCTAATTTAGCTATTTTGTATTTGCAGTGTTATGGAGGTAGTCCATGTGGTCCATTTATGTTATACTGTAATTCTTCAAAAATACATTTGCCAAGGTTAACAGGACATCGGCAACAGGTTAGGTTCTGACTAAAGTGAAAAATTATAGTCTGTTCTTCCAAGTGTCCAAAGTCTAACCAAGCTCATACTAGACTTGCATTTTTACTCAGCAAAATCAGGAGCTAAAATTTCAAACAAAAAAATGATAGATAGATAGATAGATAGATAGATAGATAGATAGATAGATAGATAGATAGATAGATAGATAGAAGGGTGAGTTGATTAAACTGTACATTTTATTAACGTCCCAAAAAGTTACAGTGCTACTTGCATCGAGGAATGACAACAAACACAAAAGCGCTTATTAAAATGGCTTGGTTTTTGTAGACGTCCGATCCGCAAGGTACGTTCCTCACTGCTCCGGCAATGCCAGTCCAAGGCAATTAACCTATAAAAAACGGAGAAAATTCCAACGCTTCCAGAACTCAAACAAGCGCAGATGAGTCACTAAGATGACGGCAATACTACACTGATTAAGGCTTCTGAAGAACCTTCCCAGCATCACGTACTGGTTCAATTATGGAAATGCTGCATAAACAAGACAGCAACTCTGATGACAACTCCTTGGCTTAGAAAACCATAATGCATGGCTTTTTTTCCAACTCCTGCATGTAATTGATTTTAATCTGTCAAAGGTTCAAGCCTGACTTTTATGCCCAATTAAATATGCTGAAAAGGTCCAAAGCATACATTTCACTGATTTCCCAACCCATTTGTAGATACATAAACACAATAAATACTTGATTTATTGCAGATAAGTATTTTTTTTCTTGCTTTGGGGAAATGTAAACACTGAGATAAGTTTAAAAAAATATATATATATATATATATATATATATATATATATTTTTTTTTTTTTGGGAAACAGGTAATTCCCACTGCAAGGTCCTTATGTTATGAATGTCACTTTTGGCAGGTGAACTCTTGTATTGGTAAATGGTTTTATTGGAAAAAATGTTAAGCAGAAGTCCAGTGTCCTGAACAGGAAATTCACTGCATGGCCAACAGTATGTGGACACCTGAGCATCACACCCAAATGTGTTTTTTGAAACTCCCGTTCCAAACCCATGGGAATTAATGCGGAGTTGCTCCCCCTTTGTTGCTATAACAGCCCCCGCTTTTCTGGAAAGGCTTTCCACTAGATTCTAGGAATTTGTACCCATTTGGCCACAAGAGCATCAGCCGGGTTGGGGACCGATGTCAGGCAAGAAGGTCTGGCTTGTGGTCAGTGTTCCAAATCATCCGAAAGGTGTTTGATGGAGCGGAGGTCAGGGCTCTGCGCAGTCCAAGTTCTTCCACAGCATTTATGGAACTTGCTTTGTACACAATGGAGGCACAGTCATGCCGGAGCTTGAAAGGAGCGACCCCAAATTTGCGCCACAAAGCTAGAAGCACAGAATTGTCTAGAATGTGTTTGCATGCTGTTTGGGTGCAGCTGGAACACCTCAACTCAGTTGTTAGAAGGGGAGCCCATACACTTTTGACCATGTAGTGTACATCCATCTTACATTAATTTCCAGTTTGTGTACAGTAGAGCCTCTTTTAACCCCCAGGAACAGCATTACAACTGACAACTGCAGAAGTATCGTTCACCCCCAACATGACATGGGACCAAGTGGCACAACAAAGCAAAATAAATCGCTCAATCCTGCAAATTTTTCCAAGTTGCTAAGGGGACCGGCACACAACATTTACCTCCGTGACAAGAGGATACCTACGAGGACCCTAGTGACAAGCAAGTGGGGAACAAGTGGCCCCTGAAAGCTCAACAAGGGCGTTGAGTGCTCTTGCGAAGTACCTTGAAAAAACACGACACATGCAACGCTTTGGGGTATTACTGAAGTGTCCCTGGAGCTTGATGCATATCCCAGACTGTGTAGCTCTTCTAGGATGCTTTTAAAATATCTCAGTAGCTCTCATTAGTGCAAACTATTCCCTGCAATATGCTGTACAATTTTCTCGCAAGAGACACGGTCATCGTCTGTACAAGAAAAGGGGTACCTATTCCCTTTCACTGTTCCGAGGTAGACTTAATGGATGCCTAATATATCATTCCATTAACCTACAGAAAGCTGTTAACGATCAGTCAATAGCAGGATGGTAAAAAGAAAGTGCACATTTGAGACGACCAGCAATGCTTATTCTGCCGACCGAGCTCAAAGTGGTGACTTCCTCCCTTGGCAAAATTTGGGCAGATCCTTCGACTTTAGCCCGAGTCGCTGGGGTCCTGTTAGTGTCTTGCTAACTGTCTGCATCAACTCAGATCAGTAATATACAGTATGGAGGAGGGGCAGAGGATGGGGGGCGGTCAATGGGATGCTGTTGCTATGCGCATCTTGGAAGTAACCGCCTCCCATGTCTGGGCTGATCGGGTGATTTGCAAGGCTCAGTGAGTCAGCCAGCATTGATGACGTATATAAAACAGATGGAGTCTTAAGGAAGTGTAGCACAGGTTAAATGGGCTATTTTTAGGACCCCCCCCCCCCAGCAGAAGGGTCCTTCATAATGTGAACGATCTAAGCCAGAACCCCACGACTGTACCACATCCCCTACTCAACTTGCCAAGATGTCACGATAAACCGATGTCTGGAATTTCATCGGCAAAGGGAAGATCTTGGCTGGCGTCTCAAGTAGCGCTCGGGAAATCTAAGCAATTTAAGAGCCTCGTGGTTCATTGCTAGAGATTGTCCTCCATCATTTGGCAAAGAAAAGAAATCTGTGTATACAGATCCAGAAATGCATTCACTTCAAATGGTTAGGAAGGAAAGGAATTCAACAGCAAAGGAAGTCAACAGCACGTTCCTTTATGCGCGGCCTGTTCATGAACAAAATCTATAATGCAATTCTCAAGCTGTCAACTTATAATACATAAGCCGTCTGCGTAGCTTGCGAGAGAACTACGCTGGTGATTTATATTCGTACTAAAGATGTTGTTGCAGATGCACTGGAGAAGACAGTTAGCACTGGTTAGGCTTAAGATACTCCCCACCATGTCTCTTCGCTAAACTTCCTGTGCTTCCCTGCTCTCAAATCGCCCTTTGGAACAAATTCCTTCCACGGCCGCTGCACCAAGCCAGTCTACTCGGAGCAGAGAGAGAATTACAAATGAACTCTAGCAGTTTAGTGTGGAAACAGATTATCATCGCTGTTAATTCCTATTGTGCGGAAGGGTTTCTGGGACTTTTATGACAACAAAGAAAACAATAAACGCAATTTAGTACCGATTCAACCTCAGCAGGCTTCGCAGTGCGACGCCGAGGAATGACAGCACATCCATCGTCTGGGGTTTCTCCTCTCCGTCGTACGGATACCCATAACAGTGGATTCTCCTGGCGGTTCTGACTCTGGGAGGTAAAAATGGATTATGGGATCATCTTTCCCAGCACCCCCTCTCAGTATTCACACACCGAAGACCACAAAGAACAAATGTATCAGTTTCCGTCATTGTTTCCACTGTTGCAGAAATCTGCAGGCAAAATTCATATACCATAGTAACACATGACAAGGAAGGGTCTGAAAATTAAAGACGTGAGGTGGCCTAAGAAGCAAGATTTTCATTCCCAATTGGAAATTTTACAATACGTAGCACGCTTATCCAAAAAAAATGGATTACCTGCTGCCTTGTGACGCGAGATTAAGTAGCCATTAGTTAGACACACAAGTCGAGTCTGACCTCCGTTTTCGACTTAATCCTGAGCTGCTTAATTCAGCAAGACAAAGCCTTACGGCAAAGATACAAGCAGATCTCATAACGTCACTACGAGTGTAAATGCCCTGTAGTAAAAGCTAACTTACATCGCCAAGACTATAAAGCTCTCCAGTACAGTTAACATTTCAGCCAATTATGTTAGCTTTTCTATAACTCTTTTAGTGAAATTTCAATGGTGAAAGGAATACAAAGTTCTCCAGTACAGGCTTTATCATCATCTGTTCTTGAAAAGGGAACTGATTCCCCTTTCACTGAGCCAAGAAAGGTGGGCTTAATGGATGCTTAATATATAATTCCATTAACTTAAAGAAAGCTGTTAATATGCCATCAGTCTCCCAATGTTTATTTTATTTATTTATTTTTTTCCCCCTAACATTGCAGGAAATAAGTTGCACAGGTGTTTAATCCAGCTGCAAAGTAACATGGAACAAAATGAGCAATTTATCACTCCAATTTAAAACCATCAAATATTATTCCCCTTTGTACAAAGGTGGTGTTTAAGGACCATCATTAGCAAAAGGGCATCTTTCCCGTCTCCACCGCATTTTAGAGACAGAAACATTTGCGACCACTGGCTGAGAAGCTGTGATAGAGACGGTCACTTTTACCTTAACTTGTTACCTTTTGCTGTCATGCTGGAAAACCTCTATGCTGGCAGGTTATGGCAGCAAAACAGGGCACTGTAAAAATGTGCTAGCAATGTTAAACTTGTGCAAGGTGCATTTATGAACTTTCAGCCGAGTTTTAGGCATTAATCAGCTAAACCCAGCAGAAACAATCACGGCTGATCTACAGCTTAGAACCGGGCTGACCTCCCGCACAGTCAAATGTCTCTTTGAAGGAGCTTTTTAGGACATTCTGCCAGAACCGACTGTGTTTGGAGTCAGGTGGCAAAGTACACTCCACCTCCAGCATCCAAATGCCTTTAATAGGCTGAACGTAAACAGCCCCAACCCTTTGGCGTGACTCGAATGAAAATCCCGCGCACATCGTGAGACCCTCACTTGTTTATTCAGAAAACACTCTGTTACGGAGGGTAAAAGTAGAGATTACACATCCCGAAGACATTGAGCCTCTTCAATGCACAGGACCATCCTTAATGCTATCTCATTTATTAGCACTATGACTGGATCAATACATGGAACACAAGTACTTCTACTCTGTGACAAGATAATCTTATCATCACAAATGTGGCTTAGGGCATAAGGGACGTGCGCTCTTGCAGTTTATCTAAAATGACAGGAGTGGAAGGAAGGTTTCTGGGTCTACTTCAGTAAATGGAGCGCACTGTACATAAGCAACAGGTGTTGTCATGCTTAGGGTTTTAAACCTGTCACCAGAGGAAGGCAGATTCAGCTGCAAGTTAAATCCCTGCAAATACTCAGATTGTCCTCATTTTATAAGTTGCGTGCATTTTTACACATTTAAAAAAATCATAATAACTTTCTTCTGTTATGAATAACTGTAAAAAGATAAAAATGTTAGCACCAAACTTTCAGTCAGGTACACATTCAATGCATAGCAATGCAGGTCACTAAACCATATTCTAATGAAGGTTGAAGTATGTTTTGCCCACACTTTACAGAATGCAAATGAGATGGCACTTCTGGCAAGTTATAATATTTAGAAAAACATGCGGGATAACTTTTGGTGATGCATGAGAATTTTTATTTATTTATTTATTTTTTTTTAAACCTGCAGCACATCCGAAAAAAATGTGGTTGTCATTCTGTATATTTCAGGCTAGTAATCGCCCAGGCAAAGTATTTGTGTGTAGGAACATTAAAATGTTCAATATTCCAGTCCAGCTTATACTTGGAAAAGTTAATGGCTAAGGCATTCAGGGATACTTTTAAGCATGCTTCACTGGCAAAAGACCACAATTTACTGACTATGTGAAAGGTCACTGGAGGACATATGAAGGTCCACTTCAGTCGTATTGCGAAAATGATGATAAGGTTGGACAGTTATACACTGACCCCAGTCACTGGGTCAAAGGATTTACCTTCATGAACAAATGTACACAGAGGCAGGGTGAAACACAAATAAAATACCACTACAAAACATATAAGTGGGAACCTGAGAAGGTGTACGGTTCAAAGATTTTAAAAATGAGTTCCTTTTTTCTCATTGGCGTTACAGCGTGAAGGAAAAAAAAAAACACTTTCTGCAATGCTTTACTCCAGCCCAGAAGAAAAAGCATTATAGAATTCATCCCACTGTTACCAGAAGCTCCTAAGCCTTGCACAAATCAACAAAGGTAATATGCAAGTATAAAACAGAGCAAGTAAAAAAAAAAAAAAAAAAAAAAAAAAAGAAAAATTTTGCAGAAATATAACAAACAAAAACGCTAGACTGTGAAGCAACCCAAACTCAGCCTGGATCAAAAATATGTGGTGCAGCAAAAGGTATTTGGAACTGCAAGGATCTGATGATGTTTACGCCCCAAGGATGGGTTTCTAAGTCCTTTTGAAACTAATCCTTCTCAGTGGGTCCATGTGCCATGGTTTGTTTATTCCAAAGATGCAAACATGTCACATACTTACCACGAGGCAGTCCATTGACACTGTGGAACAGGTCAAAGGTTACAGGCCAACAAATGGCTCCTAATGCAGACATAGAGAGGAAAACGTGCACCAATGGGCCTTTTGTACACCGCTGCCAAGAAAGCAATCGTTTACGGTTTTTCACCGTCTGCTGTTCAGCCTATCGACCCAAACCCGAGCACCGCGCCTGCTTGAATAGACCTCGGCTTCATAAAACCCACCAATCGCTATTCAAGCATGCTTGTGAGATACCTCGGCCACATAAACACGGCATAAACACTATTTATGTGCTTAGCAGTCATCGGAGTGACTTGGAGCTTACCACTTTATATCTTACACATCCTGTCAAGCATGTAATCCCAGGATTCTGTGAGTTTCCACAGCCATAAAATGCACATCAGGCGCAGCTCTCCAGCCAACCCAAAACCAGCAAATAAAAATAAATAAAGTTTGCTGGCTTGTTTACATAGGTACACTGAAAGATAGCAGAATGTGCCACAATTCAAACAAGGAAGCAAACAAAAAAACAAACAAACAATAAATAAATGTGTAATCATAATTAAAGATTCAATTAAAAACGGTTTGTATATGCATTCAATATTTGTATATTGTACAATAGAAAGTATTTTAAAAAAATTTAAATTTTTTAAAAACTTGTTTTAAGATAGCTTTTCTTGTCACTTCCCAGTAGCTATGAAATAACAGCAGGTGGTCATACGAAGGGCAGCAAGTTATTTCAACACTAAACCCAATTCTGCAACATCTGGCCTATGGTAAATATAAAACAATAGCAGTGCTCATTTACCGGATGCCAGTGGCAATATCCTGATAGTTTGTCCACAGTTTTGCTGCAAAAATGGCTAAAGTGAAATCCGAAAGTGGTTCAAGAGCACAAATCACGGAAGATTCTCCTTTTAAAGTATTTATTTACCATCCCACCTAGAACTGGAGCCCCTAAAACATACTTGTTTCATGTTCCCTCCTTAGACATCGTATGCGGAAAATTAAATCTACATGAAATATTCTAACACTTCCAGCCCGTACGTTGACTAAATTAGCCAAATTAAAATATCGGCTGTCATTTTATGTTATTCCAGACTCGGGCATATTTAATACGTTTTACCTACAAGAAGGACGGTGTGCTTGCATCAATATGCAAAACAGTTTGTTTAAAAATGAAATTGTGAATTTTGTGGACCCCTACCTCAAAACAAAACAAAAAAAAAAACATTCAAATGTCATCTGTTTGCAAATAATTTATTAATAAGAATAAATATTGCAGCATGTAAATAGGGCCAGAGACAGTAATATCATTAACCCAAACAAAATCTGAATAAAAGCAAAACACTGTTGGTTTATATGACTGCTTCAAAGCGAAGCCCAATGATGCAACACACTGTCGACTGCCAGCAGTAATTACACGGATAGCAAGCGTTTCCCTCCATCTCGGTGGTATAATTTATATACAAAACCTACATTAATAATGTAGAACAACATGTCCTCGTGGATAGGCAAAAAGAGTTGTAATGAAACTGGAAACACACTTCAAGGTAGAAATTCCAACAGCAAAAGTCAAAAGGGATATATTATTATACCACCGTAGGCGAAAACGCAGCAAATTCATAATGATGGGTGATCTCAACGTAAGCATGCTGTGTTCAGGATTTCTTTCCTTGAAAGCATCAAAAACTCATTTGAGGACGGCTGAAATTTTTCCAAGCAACTTTTCTGCGAAAGTTTGTTGCGTTTAAAGTCCCATGAAAGCGTTCGAAAAGCGGTTCCGGTGTGGTGGTCTTTTTTCATCGCGGATAAACTCTACAAGTGTCTGCGGGAATGTTTTCGGAAAAGACTGCTCCGAATCACAGCCAATGACGGCGACAACTGTAATTAACATCTCCAGGAATGTTTTGAGAGCATGACTTCAAAAATAAATTGATAAATTAAAAAAAAAAATTCTCTCTACCCATCCTTTTTATGCTCCATATTCTATGAAGTGTGAATCTCATTTGCATACACACTGGTTGGTCAGAGCTGTCTGAGCAGTAAAAAGAAAAAAAAAAGAAAAATAATAACTGTTACAGTTTTCCCAAAGTTTCTCTGGCTTTCCTCAATGCTATGTTTGAATTTCAGTCAGAAATGTTTAAAAAAAAATTTTTAAAAAAAAACTTACAACCCCGACGCAGAACACTAATTGCAATGCACTAGGAATGGTTCTCTTTTGATATGGAAAACAGTCATATTTCTGTTCAAAAAAATAAAAAAATAAATAAATATATAAATAAGCAAGGCTCTTTGACTTTGCAGCCGTGTTTAAGTGTGCTAAGAGGATGTAAACATTACATTACAGTGTACTGCAACTCTATGAGGAGGATAAATACTGGACTGTTGACCTTCATCCAAATGGACACTTCCTGTTTCATTGAGATAGGCTTGTTTTATGAATCTCGGGTATCATAATGGATCTCAGAAAATGAACTGCTAGTACTCATGCTTGCTGCCAGCTAACCTTTATAAATGGTGCGCGGCAGGTTTCTCCAGTGAATTATTGACACTCCAGCTCGCCTGACCTTGCAAAAGCCCGCTGACCTCTTAGCCGGGCGGGGCTGAGAAACAGGGAGGTGGGGCAAAGCGACGCGGAAACGACAGGCTTCCCGGTTCCACTGGAGCGCATCCAATGTCGAAGCATCAGAGCAGCAATAACAAAGTCAACACGACGCGGCCGCGTTTGCATCTTGTCGCGTCTCTGGAGGAGAGGCTCGGAGAAGCGCTGGAAAATCTGCGGGATTTGCTTGCGTGCAGTTACTACGGTAATGAGCACACGCACGGTGTAAATGCACCTGAGAGAGCAAGAAGTGAGCAACAATGAGCGGCGTTAGATCTGCGCTCCTCTGTCAACGCTCATCTCCTCCGACTGCTGCATAAAAGCCCTGAGGAAGACTGACTCCACCTAGAGGAGAACTGCGAATATTTTTCTGCTTTTCCCTCTTTCCGCCCAAACCACACGCAGTCCCTAAATACAAAAACACGGGGCTGGTGGAGGAATATTTTAACAACCGCACTCGGGTAATAGTATTAATATTTAAAGATTTCAATCTAGAGTAGGAAACATAAAAAGAAAGGAAGCATCCAGCATGCTGTGTTAAGTGAGAAGTCATAAATAAGAGAAAAACTTCATATTTCAACTTTCCTGTTGGGCTCAGTATGTTAAAGCAGAAAAAAAGAGTAATAAGTGATACATGTTAAAATGTTGATTTCATTACACAAAATGTATATATGTTCGTTTTCAAAAACACTCTTTTACAGTCATCTGATCTCATTTGGTGTCACTGCTTTCAGGCTTGTAAACTGCCACAGGACCCTCTTCCCTCTCTCACTTTAAAGGCAGAGATTCACGGTTTCTCGCATGACTCTGGGGTCTGCAATAGTGCATTTGTGCACTTTAAACTTAAATCGACAGTATGGTGCTTTAACACCTTAAGCTGAATTAAATGTCATCATACGTCACCCATCTCCTTTCTACATAATTCCTTACAAACCGAATTACGGTTCTCGGCTATAGGTGGCACCTGGACCAGTTGCTTTCCTTATTAAAATGCAGTGATTTGCAAGCTCACGTAAACTTCACTGTCGCCATAAAAGTCATAACGTGTGCATCATTTAGTCCATAAACTGTTTTCCAGTCGTACCCTTCTTGCCTTTAATAATACATACTTAGAGCCACTGCATATGGATCAATAAAACGGAAATTCTGTATGTGTTGCTTGGTATATTCCCATGGCCCTTCTGCCCAGTCTTAGATTACTCTCTTCCAGGGACATGGACTGAAGTAATATCCTGGATGCGTTGTTCTGTGACAGTGCGGCCTGTCAAGCACAGGCTACACATGTTTAATGTGTAAAGGAATACTAGACAGAGTACACGCAATGTGTTCATGACAGAGGATCCACATGGGACAGGAAGTAGGCATCTAGAAAGGAAGAAACCAAATAGCAGCATGGATTTTTACACATCCGGTTTAAATGGATAAACGTATAAATGAAGCAATAAAAAACTATCAGTATGTGCAACAGTAATATTGCATTTTGTTTAAGG
Organism: Heterotis niloticus; assembly: GCA_018136845.1. Classification (NCBI taxonomy): domain Eukaryota; kingdom Metazoa; phylum Chordata; class Actinopteri; order Osteoglossiformes; family Osteoglossidae; genus Heterotis; species Heterotis niloticus. The sequence continues at coordinate 8,201,427 of CM030897.1, read as the reverse complement.
ACACATTTAAAATTCATACATTTATGAAGGCTGCTGAGGACAGCCCCAGGAGGGACTTTACAGTGGTACCTTGAAAAAAGAACATGGCCTATACTGCTTAACTGAGGTGGTTAGTCCCTTTGGAAAATGTAGAAGCTACACAAAAAATAACAATCACAGACTTTAAGCGTGTACAACATTTTGAGTTATAAACAGGAATTCAACCTTGTCTGACTTTATGAATTCATTTAGAAATGGCTTAGGGTAACAGAACAACAGCAACTCTCGACATCTTATGGAAGGAAGCATTAGCTGAAGGTATTAGTAAAGAATGTGGAAGACAAATAAAAGCCCTTTGTCTCCTAAGTCTGTGCACCTGTTTTGTTTTGAGAACTTCTTGTGGTCATTTTGAAGAAAAAATTATGATTATCAAAGAATGAAAAAAAAAAAACGCCTTGTAAATGTAAATACCATACAAAGAAAGACACCATGGACTTGATCACTTACTTTTTTTAAAAAATGAATAAATAAATCACAGTTGCAGGAGAAATAACCACAGACAGTAAGGACCGACTCTCAGACTCATTCTGGTCAAGCAGAAAAAAGTATAAATAAATGCATAGATAGATAGATAGATAGATAGATAGATAGATAGATAGAATTCACAAAATCTACTGTACTGTGTTTATAACACAGCACATAATTAAAGGAGAAACATAAAAAATTATGCCCCAATAAATATGCAAAAAGGGTGCAGTACTCCAGAGAATGATCAATACCCCTTTGTGGCAGTGCAAACATGTTTAATCTAGCAGTATCGCACCTGCCCAGGTATTGAAATAACAGCAGAACTGTCTGCCATTAGTTATCCCGCTCCATTTGCACACACACACACACACGCACGCACATACATACACGTACATTTTTGTGGACATACATCCTGTTCTAGTATTAAAAACAAACTTATTCAACAAATAAGGTCAAGGCTGGAAGACATAATGTACTTCTTCTGTGTTGCAGCCCTCTGATTTGCTAAGTTGTTATGAACGTTCCTGTGCCACGGTGTGAAATGCATGTTCAGATAGACAGGAAGGTTCAGAAGGAAGGGTTAAGATGGATACACAAATTGTATTTCCTACCTGAATTATTGACATCCTATTAACTGGAGTCTCGGTGGTGTTAGTCACAGTCCCCGTGAAGCTCGTGTGACAGCCCACGTGTCCTTGAGGAACAGTCAGGTTGTTGGAGGTGGGCTTGAGGTACATGACCTCTGACCTCGGCGAACTGAGGGGCAGCCGCGTCTGGTAATTGAAATACATGGGGGACGTGGCAAGGGAAGGGCTGCTCACCACATTCATGACGTTCATGGCATCCCTCTCCTCCACCTCGCTCTGCACCAGCATGATGTCATTCTTGTTAATCTTCTTCTTCTTGCCCTTACCCAGCTGGGGGTGGGAGTACTCAGCAATCCGGCAGTTGTAAGTCCTGATCTCCTTGTTCTCCTGCTTGCACTTGACGGCGATGGTGATCATGGCTGCCAGCAGCATGATGGAGACGATGCTGAGGGTGACTATAAGGGGTAGAGACATGTCCCAGCTGTGCTGCTCTTCATTGATCCTGGGCTCTCCTTCTGGAAGGGGTCCCGAGTACGCCTTGATGATGAGCTTAGCCACAGCTGAAAGGGCGGGCTTCCCGTGGTCAATCACCTTAATGATCAGCTCGACGACCGGGGTCACATCCTCCCAGAAAGGATGCACGGTCCTGATCTCCCCGGTGACCGCGTCAATCTCAAACAAGTGCTCTTCATTCCCATCGGAAATCTCATAAGTCAGGCGACCGCTTTCTCCGTAGTCGTTGTCCACAGCTCTGACTGTGGTCACAATGTGTCCAACTCCCACGTTTCTGGGAACGTGAATCTCGGCTGTGTCATTTTGCAAAAGCGGTAGAACTATAACCGGAGCGTTGTCGTTGACATCTAGTACGCTGACCCTGACTGTGGCGTTGCTTTCCAGATGAGGGGACCCGGAATCTTTTGCCAGGACCTTAAACTCAAAATACTTTGTCTGCTCATAATTGAAAGATCTCAAAGCATATATTGCACCATTCGTGGGATTAACAGACACATATGTGTAAATTGACACATCCCCAACGTTTGATGGCAAAATGGAGTAAGAAACAGTTCCATTCTGACCAAGGTCTGGATCATGAGCTAAAACAGAGCCTAAATACTCTCCCGGGATGTTATTCTCAGGCACCTGTAGAAGGTACACTGCTTTCGTGAAGCGAGGGGCGTTGTCGTTTTCATCTAAGATTTTTACCGTGAACGATTTTGAGGAATTCAAGGGAGGGATCCCATTGTCTTTAGCCACTATCGTCACGTTGTACTCGTCCTGCACCTCTCTGTCTAAAGGTCTGTCCGTAACCACGGTGTAAAAGTTATCATAATTCTCTTCCAGCTTGAAAGGTACGTTTCCCAACACCCTACACTGAGGCTGTCCATTCCTCCCCGAATCTTTGTCAGTCACTCTCACCAAGGCGATGACCGTCCCCGGAGGGGCAGCTTCGCTGACGGCCCCCTGCCGCACAGAAACAAAACCTATCGATGGCCAATTGTCGTTCCTGTCAACCACTTTAACAGTGACTTTACAGTGGCCAGGGATTGGGTTTGGTCCTAGATCTTTTGCCTGAACATCAATCTCCATTATTGGACTTTCCTCATAGTCAATTTCCCCCTGAATCTTTATAACCCCCGTTCTGGGGTCAACTGCAAACAGCTCCCTTATTCTGTCTGGTGTGTAACCACTGAAAGAATAAACCACCTGTCCATTGCTGCCTTCATCTGGGTCTGTTGCATTGAGATCTATTAAAACTTTTCCTATGGGTGCATTTTCAGGAATCTCTACCACATAGGAAGGCTGCTCAAAGACTGGACTGTTGTCATTAGAATCCATCACTTTAACGTTGATTTGCATGGTCCCAGATCTTGGATATTCCCCTCCGTCCGTTGCTGTCAGTATTAGGGTATGATGGCTTCGTTCCTCCCTGTCTAAAGACCTCTGAATTACTAACTCAGGAAATTTTGTCCCGTCTCCTCTTGACTTGACATCTAAAGAGAAAATATTGTAATCGTCACGAGTGAGCTGGTAGGTTTTTAACCCATTGTCACCAGAGTCCGGGTCATGCGCGCTTGTCAGGGGGAAGCGGGTTCCTGGGGCTGCATTCTCAGAAATGTCAATGTCTATCTGGTCTGATGGAAAGCTGGGCGAGTTGTCATTGATGTCCTGGATGTCCACTTTGATCATGCATATCTCTTTGTCGTTGGCAAAGACCTCCATGGAGAGCTGGCACTTGGGGATTCGTCGACACAGTGTCTCCCTGTCAATCCTCTGTTTGGTGTACAGAAGTCCACTTTCTGGGTCCACATCGATGAGATGTGGGGCTGAATTCTCCAGTACCCTAAAGTTGGACTTCTTCCCGCGTTCCCCCGGGCCAAGCCTGGCATCTTTGGCAATGTTCCCAATAACGGTGCCGGGACCCTGCTCTTCCGGAACGGAATAATTGAGATTTTTCAAAGTCAGGGCTTGAGCCCACAACATAAGGAAGTAAAAAACGGAAAGATACATCCCACCTTCGAGATGTCAGCTTTTTTTTTTTTTTTACTATTATTTTGACCTGTTGATCTGCTCAGCGGACTGGAAATGTCCACATTTATCAGTAGCCAGACACATGCAGGGTGCCAGTAAAGCACATCTAAGTAATGTGCACAAAGATTCCTTTTCTCTTCTTTTTCTTCGTTCCTCTTTTCCCCCGTTTCTCCTTGACACTTTTTTTTTTTTTTTTTGTAAACCCTAATTTACATTCATGTGAACACCCAGACTCCGCGGTGCCATAATCGCGATCCTTGTCCCTCGGAATGAAAACCGCTCGTCTGAAATACAAAAGGAAACCAAAAATGCGCTGAAATCAGTACGGAACACAGAGATATGAAGGAGTTGGGAAGGACCACTTCCCTCCACAACGATCAAAATGTCCCCTTCAACCCTTCAAGCAAGCAAACTGCTTTTTTGCTGTGATTTTTTTTTTTTTTTTCCTGGCCATTGAAATAGCGCATATAGAAGCCCTGTGCCTACATATTGCGGCGCGTCATAATTTAGCAACACGTATATACAGTAAGCTGTTTATAATATATGAAAAATATACGCATATATGTGTATATGCACGTCAAATGTGTAAGGTTGGGTTAAGCAATGCAGGGTGGCACTTGTTCGTATCAAGTTTATGTGTTTGGATCTCGCTTCCCGCATAACGGTATATATGTATATATTTTCTCTCTCTCTCTCTCTCTCTTTTCTGTAAGTCGCTGTGGTAAATTCGCACAATCTGACAGAAGTGCAGGTGCGAAGGTTTTGTGACGTTCACCGAAGCGTCCCTACCTGCTTTAAAGTAAACCTCTTCTACAAACAAGGTTATTTTTTCCGCATCGCCAAAGCTGCTACGATCCCACAGCTGAGCAGACCCCAACGGGAATGAGAATAAAAATTAACGGAAAAAATGTAAAAAATAAATAAATAAATAAATAAATAAATAAATAATAATAAAATAAATAAAATAATAAAAATAAAAATCACTCCACCTTAATGACTGCCATATTCTTATTTCATGCTTTCCTTCTACCCTCCGCGGCTTTCCGAGAAGCTGTTGCATCCGCCGGGTCCGTGGAAGCGCAGGACCTGTGAGATGCTCACCCACATCCCCAGCTCTTACAAGGACCTCAGCAGGAAACTTACCCTACAACATGATCCTCAGCCTGGGACGGAATCCCTTGCACAAGCACCCGCGCGTCCGCTCCTTCCTGGGGTCTCAAACCCTCTCCTCACTGGCACAAGTAAAGTGGTCCACAAAAGTGCGCGTGTGAGATGTCAGGGCTCGGGTTCCGCTCCGCGTCCCCCCCCCCCCCCTGGCCCTAGCCGACGGCTTTCCTCCCCCTCTCGCGTCTTCCAGGAGGGGTCTCACACTTCTTCTCAAGGATTCTTCTGGGATGCGTGGACCGGGAGGAAGCGCGTACATCCAGAAGGGCTCGCGAGGGAGGCGATCAGCCGTCTCACATCGGCGCGCAGGTGGGACATCTCCGTGGCACCACTGACATTGCTCTGGACAAGTCAGGCAAATGCGACAGGAAAGGCGGGGGAATGAAGGTCCCTGTCTACGTGAGATGGCAGTGACGGGGAAAAAACAGCGCGGTTGCAATTTCGCAGCGCGCAGCCCTGTTGCCGGCGCCCTCTCACCGCCTCTCACCGACTAACTCAGTTTACCTCACGGCGCGTTAAAGATCGTTGATCCGCTGCCAGCCAATGGGAAACGGCGGGGACGCAGCTTCTCGAGACTCTTCTCCAATGGACTTTGAGGAGTGCGCGTTGTGGGCGGGACTTATGCGGCGCTTCTGGGAATACGTGATTCGACCGCTTAGTTCGGACGAGCGTTCTCGCCGGGCGCCGTGGCGCTTCAAAATATCGGAACATCCCAGCCATTGAATATTAAACCCTTAACAATTGCCACAGCGTCCTTAATATCTTATCCTTGCCTTGCAAAGTATTCAGGTATAACGTGCTCACTGCAAGTAACATCGCGCAGCGTTTTTTAAAAATATTTCGTTATTTAATTTATCGAACGTATTTATTACTTCTTCCCAAGACGTTTACCTGCTTAAACACGTGCTGCGCGACAACAGGTTAAACACGGGAACAATAATAGCAGGAATCGAAGAGGGAACTTGGAGTGTTGAGCGAAGGGTGTTTCTATTGTTGTTATTTGTTTGTTTATGTGTTTTATTTGGCAAGAGAGGAAAAAACAGAAACTTTGAATCAGGTTTCTTGTTTCCAATCTCGTTTGTCTGTCCTCGTTACAGTAGGGCTCCATCATCCCGTCCTGACTGTGGTTAATTCTGCAGTTATATTAATGCACCAGTTAATGCGACCATCAGTGCAAAGTCGGCGGGACATCTGGTGAATGGAACCACAGACCATGGAGTGTGTCGTCTAATATTTATTTTAGATCTTATATTCTGTTGCTAGAATGTCTGCCCCCACCCCCCCAAAACCTCACACACACACACACACACACCCCTTGGGCGTTGAACCTATACCCCATGTACAGAGACAGGTAGCTCAGGTAGTGATGAGATGCTCTGACCACAGCTCCAGTGCGACAGCCCACTTGCAGACCTGTTTTTTTTTTTTTTTTTTTAATCACTACTGCTCCATTTCAAATTAATTTCACAGCAGTACAATAATAACTAAAACAGCGCAAACATTTTTTCCCCCATTTCAAAAGGACCCTTTTTTTTTCTTAGCAAATATACTTCTCACTCTTACCACCATCACACCATTCACAATATCGTGTTATAAATCTTGCCCATCAGTCTGGAATTAATATGAAACCTGCGGCGTGTTTTGGACTGAGATATATGTGAGGTAATATGGTAGAAGCACACGCTCAAATAAGGAGTCTGAAGTGACTTTGTCAAATAACAATGAATTTGTGCCAACCCTAATAATGAAACTTTATTGTGTTTGCGCCTTGGAATCTGCTGTAACTGTCAGAATCTATGAGGCAGATGAGCAGCATCAGCCTCTTCTCTCAAATACCTGTTCATTAGGCGGGCCGCTATTTGATTTATTTCCGCTTAGACTGGGCGCAGTTAGCTTTACACTTTATCACTGAAGAGGTTAAGGTGAAGGGTAAGTGCATATGGATCACTAGGTTAAAAAAGCATAGCGACTGTAGATTTCATTTATTCCATATTCTCTTGATCTTGCATCATTTTTAGCCAACCATACATGATTAAACAGTCCAAATACTTGAGCCACTTCAGAGAAGATTTCTTACTAACAGGCAGTTCATCAGTTATTTTCATAAAATTTGAACTTTTAGTCTGTTATAGCCCAGTCCCTCGATCGCTATGTGTCCCATGACTTTGGTTTTGTTTTGTTTGAACCCTGAGCCTTGCAGTACAGGATCTGTCGCCACCTTGTGGTTGAGGAAAATTTCAAATTCATGGGGGCAAATAATGATGGACCAATCAAATTCAAACTATATAAATAAATGCGTTAACTCTGCTTCCTATTGGTTATATTTGGTTTTTGAATATTTGGATCATTGTCTGAGTTTGGTGTGTACTTGGCCTTAACCCAACGTGTAGAAAAAAATGGTGCTCATTGTTAAAAAACTTGGCTCTAAGTATAGGTAGCCACATCTTTATATAGTTTGCCATTTTCCTGGTGGTGTTGTTGACAATTTTGGCGAAGCGTTACTGCGTTGTAAAAATTAGCCAAGTTCATGAATTTGTGTAAAGAACCCTCATGCAGTTAGAAGCAACATTATGACCATCTAAAATAAGAAGGCAGAATATGAAATATAGGACAACTTTGTATGTCATATACTATGGTTATCATTTCATGCTTTCTGCAAAAATTCAAGAAAAAAATAAATCACCTTTAAAGCCAAGATATTTATTGTCAGGTCCATTTCTGTGAGTATAAATCGGTCCATATGTACTTGATAGAAAATATAGATCTTATGATCATCACCTTTATCCTTAATGCTATATATATTTTTTTTTTTTCTTTTTTGCCTAGACTCCTGATGCTGCTACCAGGCTGAAGTGTTGTTAAATTAATGTGGCTGGCATGAACACACTGTATATGAAAGGTTTTAAATCATATATATTTATAGTTTTCTGTATGAAAATTCTATCTGATATGTACATCAAAGTTCTTTTCAATACATTAGTCTAAATTAAGGCACTGATGGAAAAATAGTCTTGCCTTTATGAAGCAGGGGTAAACATATGTGGCTTTTGGTGCACATTTGTTTTCTATGCCATCTTGATATTTCACATATAAACATGAAGGATGGCAATAAAGTGCATGTTTTTCTCCTTATGAACTTCTGACCATTTACGGTAGCTGTACACTGTCAGTCAAAGTAAGGGTCTGTTACAATGACTATCTTTACCAGAAGGGGTTCACTCAGGGCCCAGTCCTAGACTCCTTATAAGCTTTTTGTCTTTACTATTCCTATAATTCTGCATGTAAAATCACAGCACTTCTTGCCCTATCCTCACACTTTCTAACAGGTCTTTAAATTGCTTCCTCTAGGTAGGACTACCAGGGGCCCTGCAATCATGCAAGGCATGATGGGAACCATCAACATATCCCATTATTTTCCCAAATGAGTCCATATCATTGATTGGGTCTATGGCAGTCAAACAATCGCTCAAATGTCAGTACCTTTCTATGATAAATATCATTATTATGATTATAACCTAAGATTTTTTTTTTTTTTCATTTCATACCCCTACTGATCTATGAAAGCATTTTTTTAGCACTGACAAAATTTCTTTTTGCGTTAATTTAGCCCACATACTTTTAAACATTTCTTCATTAATAATAAATTATACTTTGGCTTGTCTGGGATCTGTTTTTAGTCCGCTGTCTTGATTTCTGATGCCAAATTATTCAACTGTAACACAAAAATATTAAACCAACATTCAAGTGTCACAAAATGGGAATAGGACTTGAAAAAGTAATACATCAGACAGTCATTTAAATACGATATTCTATCTATCGATCGGCATTTGTTATTGGTATAGTTATACTTATGTGTTGTGCTAATTACAGTTATTCTATAATGTACTGAATATGTTGATATGTTTGAAAGTTTAAAAAATGTAATAATATTTATACTTGGGTTTTTTTACATACCCATATGATCTGGAGAACTTATCTTGCTACAAAAAAACCTTTGAATTACTGAATTTCTGTATGTTACCTCAGTTCAAAATATGATGTACTGTATGCTGGAGGTAAAGTTTCATCTACTGCTAACAATGCAGGTGTTTTACTGAGGTGTGTTTGAGAAAAGTTTCTGGCAGACATCACCCAACTAAACACTACACTCCACACATGTTTGCATTCTCTTTTCTTTACAACACTAATTTTCCAATGAGGAGAAAGTGCTTGCAATTGGAATGATTTTATACAAATTTGGCACTGCTGGATTTACTGTAAATCAGAACCTTTACTTTGTATATACAATATTATACTAATCCAGGAAATTTCTTACCTCTTTCTATGGATGTAGAGAAGATAGATAGATAGATAGATAGATAGATAGATAGATAGATAGATAGATAGATAGATAGATAGATAGATAGATAGATAGATAGATAGATAGATGAATAGATGAAAATACTATTGACTATTAAGACATTTTTTAGGTATGTATGAGTGCAAATAATGCGCAGCCACAAGAGACTCTACACAACATTCTTTTACTTGACAGGTAAGAGAACAGTTACATTATGCATGTTCATCATTTTTTTATTATCTTTCTTCTGCTTAACTGACATAAGTCAGTCTGAGATTATGTTCCCAAAGTAGCCATGTTTCCTGCCGTGGTGCTTTGCATAATGCTTTTACTTGAATTGATTTAAAACTGTTTTCAGCAAAGAGACCTTCATTATTTCAATCAATACATTTTACATTGTGTCTAGTGTAATAAGAGGTTTTTTATGAGTAGTGGAACTCTGGCCAATAGAGATTCAATTAATTTTGATTGATGTCTTTAATATGCCTGAGCTTTGCAATAATAAAAATAATAATAAAAGAAAACTCTTCTTATGTCCATTACTAATGTTATCTCGACATCAAAATGACTAAATAATATTAATGGGTTAAATAACCAATACCCCCATAATATCATGTCTGCTTAAATACGCTGGTTTGAAGAACTGTCCATGCTCACAAATGGGGAATTTCAATAGCAGGATGTGCATTTTTGTTCACCTGATATTTCCCCTTTCTTTAAATAAATATATAGAAAACTTTAGCATCACAATGATGTGATTTTTTTTTTTTTTGCAAGGAGGAATGAAAAAAAAAAAATGGATAACCTCTTTTTTTTTTCCCAGTGAGATTTGTGAACACTGGCTGAGCTTTTCTTGTATAACCCCTTAAAAAGGTACCACAGTCAAGCAACATAAACGTGAGCACAAGCGCTTTCTCCTCATCAACACGGCAGCAGCTGTGTCGTATTGGAAAGCATTTGAAATGTGCTTGAAGTGCAGAGTTTCTTCAGGTGACGTTCGGCAAAACTTTGTTGCCTCGACTCCTCATTAAAACGCGTCCGCTCTTGCTGGTGAGAGATAGGTTACCATATTAAAGCACTTCGTTTCCTTACAAAATAAATAAATTTAAAATCTCCAAGGAGGTAGTTTGAGTCTGTGTGCCTTTTGGTAACATTTTCATTGCTTATTTTAGAGTGTCAGCAACATAAGTGCACAATAATGGCGGCGGAAGCCTGTGCGAAAAATGACTCTTTTTTAACAGTGGGAATCAGACAGTGAATTACACTGAATGAAGGTGGCTGCTTTTGAACCAGTTAGACATTCATCAACTAGCCTCATTTCTGGTTGTGTAAGGACTGTGTGTGTTACCTAATGTGGAAATATTACATCGCATGTTTTGAAGCAGGCCCCACAATTAAACAAGTGACTCAGATACTGCCTGACCCATCAGCACATGCACTGGAAGGAACCTGCTGTTGTACCACCGACAAAATCAATTTTACTCACACGCCTTTTCCCTCAGCTATATATATAAAAAAAAAAAAAAAATTGGCCGTGCAAATAAATGACGCAGAAATAAAAGTAGTGATTTATAAAGGATGTGCGAGCCCTCTGTAAGTCGGTTAAGAAGCGCTCCCTGTGCGATTGTAATTTAAACAACCTGGCCAGCTATGTACAGTATTTGCCATTTAATCTCAGCGCTGAGCAGGTCTCTGGTTGCTTCTGTGAAATGTCCTCTCTCGAACCTCCGGTAACTGAATCTGTCGAATGTCGGCTCTGTGTGGCCCGGCCGCGACTTCCATGCATCAGACATTCCTGCAGGTGCACGATAAGCTCACAAAATAGAAATTCTAATTATTGTTGTGTCAGTTAAAACCAGTAGTCAAGATTTGCAACTGACAACGAATTTGAATCATTCAGATTACACCTGCCTTTAAAAAAAAAAAAAAATTATATTTTCAATTTTAATTGATGTTAAAGGTTGACTTGGTGGAAAAAATATATACAGAAATATATTTCTGTGTATGTCTCTAAGATGGACTTCTGTTCTGTGGAGAGGAGACAGTAAAACTTCGAATCTAATGTTACGGTCTATTTTGTGTGGTTTGATTCATAGATAACTCTAAACAACTTGGCGGAAAGAAATTTGCTGCACAGATTTGGAAATTGCAACTCCAAAATGGCAGCTGAGGAATTTCAGAGTGATACAGATTTCCATATACAGTATTACTCATAGGCAGCATGATGGAGCAGAGAATGGATTTCCTCCAGGTGCTCCAGTTTCCTCCATGAATCCCAAATATGTGTGTTTTCAAGATTAATTTGTTTGTGTGTGTGTGTGTGTGTGTGTGTGTGTGTGGATGCATTCTCATGTGTGTGTTTACAGCGTGGCAGGGGGCACCCCCATTCAGAGTTCAGTTTCATAGCCTGATCAATGATTCTAGGGTGGGTTCTGGACCCATCACAACCCAAAGCTGTTAATAAAAGATGGATGAATGGATGGATGGATGGACAAACATATGGAATGAGTAGGATAGACAGATGAATGATGGATGGACAGATGAATGTGGTGCTACGGATGGTTGGATGGATGGGCATCACTTCAGTCTTTATGCATGGCAAAAGAGCTGTGCAACTGTTTCCTTTTATCCTCTAATTCTTGAACTTATATACACTGAGTCGTGAAATCTGCCCCCCCCCCCCAAAGGTGTGTGAAAACACAGGGAAAGTGGTGGGCAGTCACTGACTGACATACAGTCTGTTTCCCATAGTGAAGTGGACTTGAAATAACGGTACAGCTATGCTGAAGTGTCTGGTTACATAAAGATACACAGAAAAGTGGACAGTTTCACATCAACCCCGGGACGGTTTATACGGCGCCTGCATACAGAAAATAAACTCTGTTCAGACTTCATTTCACTCAGTAAGAAATGATTTAACACCTTCTGTTCCACAGTGTAAATACCGGGGCCGCTTGCACGCATGGTTATCGATTGGAGCGGCTGCCGGGCCAACTCTGAAGTTTGCATTTAGTCCACCGAGTCTCTGTTTACCAAGCCAAGATACAACACCACCCCCATTTAGTTCAGATAAATTACCCGTGTAATTTTACCTGTAACAGTTGTCATGCACTGTGTAAAACCCATATGTTATTACATTACACAAGCTGCACTGCAATTTTACTCCTCACCAGCTGAAACCACGGTGTGCCAGTTGGTGTAGAAAAATTACACTTGCATTTCATTTGCAATTTTCCCCCATTCTTTTTTCATCTATTGCAAACAATGCACTTAGCAAAACTGTCCGTTATTACATCTGAAATTACTCTTTGCTTTATTTTAATCTCCCGAAGAGATGCATTGGCTGTCGGTCTGAGGTCATAGCTGAGAGATTTTCCAGCTGGGACCACAAATGATGCATAAGTTACCTATTTCAGTGTTTCTTTTCATAGCAGTGGCGTTGCCTACATGTTGAACGTGAAGCACGCGTGAGGACAGTACAGCGCGCGTGAAGAGAACACGTCGCTCGCCGGCTGAGCGTATGGCTCCGATGCATCTCCAGGGTCCTGCTAAACTCTGTAATACGCTTAGCACACGCGGCTTGCATGAACACAGCAGCCAGCTAATGCTGCGGCTGCCTGGGCAGCTATCACACACCCATCTGGTCGAGCCCCGATTCTTTGAAGGCCATCCGAGGGTAATTCCTTTCGAGATGCTCACGGGCGGAGCGCGCAAAGCAAGAACTTCAAAAACACAGGGGTGGAGCCAGTGTGTCGACCGCACAGCGATCACCCCCGAAATGCAGAATAAAGTCAAACAGGCTTCGGTGCAGGTTGAAAATGCAATAAATATTCTACCATAATATATTTCTAATTACTTATTTCGGGGGAATTTAGTTCCTTGGCAGGGTTGTGTGATTTTATGAGAAAAGATTAAATTTATGTGTGATAAACCCTTACCCTTACAACGTATCATGCCTGCAAGACTTCATTCATTGAATGGCTTTTTGACCCAATTAATATATTTCAGCTGATGAGTTATATTTCTGCTTTAATGGTATAAATTATAACTCCCTCAGTACAATTTTTAGCAAAAAATAAAAAATAAATATAAGATCTTGTTGCCGCAAAGAATCTAAATCTGGGCCTGAAGTCCATATGAAACGCTGACTTTGTAAGAACCACCAAACTCACAGTATAGGAGCTCCAGATTATCACTAATAATAGTAATAACAAGATCATAATGGTAAATATATTTTATTTTGGATAAATTGCCCAAGGTGAAATAATAATATTTATTGTGCTGGTTTTGGTATGTGCACATGGTGCTCTTCACTTTTGATATCGCGTATAGATCGAGTTATATAGAATGCAGACCTTTTCAGGAAAAAAATTAAATAAATAAATAAAATAATGCAGTCGTGTGGAACTCCTGTCAGAATACCTTACGATATTTGGTTCAAGTTGCCATCAATATGCAACATTGCAACCGTGGCATTTGAAGACGCACTGCAAGCCTGGGATAATGAAATTCCGTTTGGGTCGACTTTTTGGGTCAGGACAATAACATGACCTTAATGGGACCATGCTCTTGAGTTTCAATCAGGACTCAAAAAATGTCACCGAAATATTTTGGAAGCTCTGAACTTCCAAGCATGACATGAATCACTTGCACTTTAAAACAATTTAAAAAAAAAAAAAAAAGGATATTTATTCAAAATGTTTTTTGCCAGTGAAATGATACCGCAGAGAGTAGCACCTCAGTCTGTGTGGAGTTTGCATCTTCTCCAAATGTCTGAATGGGTTTCTCCCAGGTATACACTTTCCACCCACAGTCGAGAGACATGCATTTTACTTGATAGGATCACTCTAAAGCGTGCATAGCATGTGACTGTGTGTGTGACCTCTCTCTGATACACTGGTGTCCCCTCCAGGGTGTGGTTTCGCAGCATAGCGCCACTCGATTCCTGGAATGTTCTTCAGACCACCTTGGCCGGGATAAGCGGTTGAAGATGACTTTTGAATGGATGGATGTTTTCTTTATAAAAAGCTTCTTACATTAACCTATTTTTAGCCACGCTGGCAATCCAGAGAGTATTTTTCATATTAAATATATATATATATATATATATATATATATATATATATGACACTATATCTTTTTTTTATATTTATTATGGCTTAAACAATACAACTGCCAATGATTACTTTCTAACCCTGAATTTAGTATGTCTTATTGGTAGAGCAAAGCTAAAACTGAAAAAGGAGCGTAGGAGAAAAAGGAGTTCACTGGCAAGCCACCAGCCAGGCTCCACCCAGTCATTACCTCCCATCACCTCTTTAACCGGTCGCTCTAAGGTGCTAATAGCCAACAGCATTTAAATCCCCCTACAGCCAGGAAGGAAAGGAGGGGGGAAACAGAAGCAGAGAAGAATCAGGTTCTGAGACTGAGTTTGTCTGCATTTTGTTGTGCCCTAAAGGGGTCTGTTTTTGTTTGCTTAAATGGCAAATAAAATCTTTCAAATGGTGCTGGAATTGCTCATGGCAGAATAGCTCCTGAAGCAGACAAACCTCGGCGCGACACGCTAACTCGTGCGGTTATTACCAATTCTCTATCCAAATAAGAAGACGAGGGATTATATCAGCTGCAAACATTCGGCACTCCATTTAAAGAGTTAAAGGTGGTTAGCGCAGAATATATACGATTGTATACACGGTATTGAAATAGTGCGGATTTGGTGCGAATTATACTGAGAGAGGTAAATGTTTGATGGCGATAACCGACCTTCGATGAAGTCTGTTTGAGAAGCAACGTCGGGCAATTTGGCTCTTTTGTGCCACCAAGTGGACAGCGGAGTAACAGTGGCCTGTAGAGGACCACGGGGCCTGAGGAAGGGGGTCACGGTTCCAGTCAGTCACATCATGCAGCATTCATGCAGCGTTGTGAGTCAGGGTGCAGAGAGAAGGAGAGGAACTAACTTCATTATTATAAAATAAACCTGGTTCCGTGTAAGCAAGATGTCTCTTAGAAATGCTCAGCTGCAGCCCGTGTCACCTGGAAATGCAAAATAAATGTAGATCAAGATGGGCATCAGTTTCTAACATATGCATTTGCATGCACGAATATCTATCTATCTATCTATCTATCTATCTATCTATCTATTGATCTTTATTTGCTTCTCTAAGAAGAGGTCAGTAAATTAGCTGTATGTATGTATATCAGACATGCTATATTTTTTATGTGTGTTTATGTAACTTGTGCATTGAAATGTCTTGCATACATTTGCACAATGTTGCATTTCAAAATGCATAGCATGGTATTTCTAAGAAGCATCCTGCTCACATTAAACCACACAGTAAAGTAGAATGTAAACACATATTGGACGATGCTGAAAAATGTAAAAATGTGAGAAAAAAAATTCATGGCCACATTAAAACTTTTTTCTGGATCTATATACTGTATATAGAGTATATTTGACAGTATATTTATATATTGTCAAATGATGCCTTATGATGCTGAGGCTGATGTTGCTGCTGCTCCTGATGATGCTGTTGCTGATGGCCATGATGGCGATGATGGCGATAATGCTGATGCCGCTGATGCTGCTGATGCTGCTCCCGATGATGATGACCATGATGATGATACTAATGCTCATGACTTTGATGCTGCTGCTGATGCTCACCATGGCAATGATGGTGATAATACTGATGCCGCTGATGCCGCTGATACTGCTGATGCTGATGTTGCTGCTGCTCCTGATGATGCTGCTCCCGATGATGATGACCATGATGATGATACTAATGCTCATGACTTTGATGCTGCTGCTGATGCTCACGATGGCAATGATGGCGATAATACTGATGCCGCTGATGCCGCTGATGCCGCTGATGCTGCTCCCGATGATGATGACACTAATGCTCATGACACTGATGCTGCTTCGGCTGCCCCTGATGGCAATGATGGCGACAGTGATTATGACAATGGTGATAGTATTGTCCCTTTAATGAAGTCACTCATCTGTCAGACCCACATGTGCCCCATCACAGCTCCTGGCCCACCTGGTCCAACCCCTCTACTTCTCATATTTAAAACATATGTTATATATACAAACACAAGTTTAAAATATATGGCAATAGACTGGCTAGAAATCACTCTGTATAGGCACCGTGCTCATGTTAGTTAATACAGTATATGGACGAGCGCCTTCAGTCTGCTGCATTTCATCTCGACACCAGTCAATACTCGGCGCTCCCAGTGCAGTAATCGCATCCCCACCCGCGTCAAACCCTTCGTGAAAGAAGCCTAACATTGACTTTATTGTCATTTACTTCTGCTGCCCGGTCTCTTTTCTCACTTTCCATTACACACCCTGGGGTGTTCTGTATCTAATTAACACTTCCGCAATGACCTTCTGACCTCAATCATTTTGGCTTCCAGACAGGGTGCTCTGCAGACGCCGCACTGCCCGGGACCTACACAACATTGTTGGAACTCCTTCATAATGTGGATGTTTCTCCCTCCTCCACACCTCCCTTCACATCCTGCCAGTTACCATCAGAATCGGGCAAGAAAAGGGAAAAAAAAAAAATGAGGTGCTTCTCCGGCAAACACCAAAGAGTTCAGGGCCACAATACCTTCAGGCCGTTATCAACTCCTACGCATCAGCCAGAGAGCTCCGGCGATCATCCTCGGAGTGCTTGGAGCTTCCTTTCCCTCCATTACCCCCCTCCTATGTATGTTTTTGTCCTGAGTTCTGGACGGTGGACCACCTTTCCGATGCCCATCCACACTCGGCAGTCACTGCAGCCTGCAGGATAAATAAGTGTCAGATCAGAGCACATCGTGGCTGCCTCTTCTTCCTGGTGCTCTTCTTTTGCAGCACAAAATCAGGTATCAGAAACATTTGCATTGCATTCATTTATCTGACTTTTCTTGGACCACTTTTCTGGATACGGAACCGCTGTCAAACTACGCACGGTGATTTCCCCAACTCTACAGCCCGGTCATTATTACTGCAGGAATTCAGGACAACTCCCAAGATCAGGAGAACTACAGCAGGAGGTGGGATTCAAACCTACAACTGTCGAGAGATACTGGCTATACGGCACACGCTGCCCCTCACCTGTAACACCCGCGTGGCGCATCCTTTACAGTCTGGTGCGTACTTATGTTTAATTCTCAAGCTGTATCTGAAACAGGAATCGTATAAAAATGTATTAGAGGAATTCTCTTTGGGGAAATGTGAGAGTTCATGCCAAGTCAAACTATGTTTTTTGTACCTCATCAGATAGGAAGACAGATTATTTATTGATATTAATAATTAAGTTTAACTCACTTCTTAACCATCCATCCACCCAGTGTCAGTAGCTGCTTGTCTAGTGCAGGATTGTGGCGGTTAGGAGTTTATTCTGGAAGCACGGGGCACGGTCAGGGTTTACTGCAGGTGACAGCACAATCACGCCCGCAGCAAGAACAATGTGGACTCCCCAGCTCTTGTGGGAGGAAACCAGAGCACCACGCAAACACCTGGCTGAACAGTCACCGCAGACTGATATGAACTCAAACCCACAGGCTGCCTTGCTGTACTATTCTGCTGCCCCTTGGTACGCACACTTACAAAGACTACATGTTTAATGCCATAAACAAGATGGCCAGGTAGTATGTAGCACAGAAAATACAAATTGAATCATTTGCCAAAATTGCATTTTGGAACTACGACTGCGGGAATTTGATCAGACTCTCCGCATCTTCTCAGAAGAGGGCAGTGCCAGATCTGCGTGGCTGTCCTGCTTCGGGAACTGTCAACATCCACTCCCATAATACCATATTACACTACATCATGTATATGCCCTTTTCCCTTCATTTTCATTTTTTTCATTACAGCCCCAGCATGTTCCCCCAAGGTCCCACGGGAGGCCTGGGAGAAAAATGACATATGTCAGATGACACATTTGCAGTTTCCAAGGTGCATTAACGGCAACCTGAATTTATATTGAGCCATGAGCTCTTAAATTATTTCAGGGACTTGGTGATTACTAAATAAAACATGGATTTGTCTTAGCACATTTTTTCACCCAACAAAAACCTCATTGGAGCATTAATTCACGTTGCGCTAGGAAAATAATCAGGCGCGAACGGTGCTTTCACTCCAAGCGCTGCCATTTCCGAAACTACACAGCCTGCTTTGGTAACCAAGGTAACGGATTTTACTCTTACGCTGCAATACCTTTACTTTCGAAGGTTACAATGGAGGTGTGCGCTGGGGACGGGGTCCATTTTACAAGATTTTGCATGTTTAACGTCAAAGTCATGCAAATTGATGGCTCTCTCATGTTATATGGAAAGATGACATCCCGCAGGCGGTGTTCTTAAAAGGCGCTACTCGAGGATCTATAGACGTTTTCTCCTCAGTTTTTGATTTTATTTGCACTATATAATTTTGAGGTCATTCTTTCAGTGCTTGCTATATTTTAACCGACAACTATTATGCCTTTGGAAAGACGTAACAGACTCCTGAAGGATAGGTAATATCCAGATGTATAGGTAAGATTTATATGTATCTGGAGTCATCGGGTCAGCTGACACGATGTGGTAATATAGCAACAAGGCAAGGGATTGAAATCCATAAATCAAAATAAATTTAAATAAATACACATTGAATTACATTTTCCCCCTTTTTGAAAAAGGATAATTAAAAGGAGAAAAAAACGTGGATGAAGTAATAATACACAGAATGCAAGTACAGCAAAAAAGTCGATATACTTGCAAGCATCCTAATTCAATAAGTTGCACAAAATGTTGCATGCAAAAGAAAATGTCCAAAAAAAGTAGAAACAAAAGTGTTTGAGCTTCCTATTGTTAGTCTGAAGTGCCATCAAGAGGACCTTGAGGCAATGTTTTTTTTATGTGATAAATGTGTCCTCATTGGCATGTCTGGGACTAAAAGGAGCCAGAACTTTCCCATTCACGGAGTTGGACTTTTCAGCCAAACATTAAGTTCTGAGGATTCATCATCAATATTGCTGCACCTGTTGGCAGCAAAAAAAAAAAAAAAAAAAAAAATCATCATTTGTCACAAGGAGCTGTCGAGGCAAATGGCTTTGCTCAGATCTTAGGTCAAATGCAAATGCTGAAAAACAATGAAATGCAATGATGTGCCAGTAAATTGTGGAGCTCCATATTGCAGCAGGATTGCTCAAGATCATCATTTCATTCAAAATTACTTGTTTATCTCTGTATAGTGTGTTACACTTTTTAATGACTTTTAAAGTTGAATCCACGAAACATATCTCCACCTTATTTGCCATTCGGTGCACATGGGATGTTTCTTGAAATAAATTTAAAATAGGGGTTAATGATGTACTTTGGGGGACCGAAAAATATTTACATTGCAATGAGGATCAGATTGGGCACAATGAAAACAAAGTAGACGTCTGCACTCAACCGCACCTCTGCGGACCATAACTCCTGCTCGGCCGTCGCTGTGGCACCTCAAGGTTTGGCACCTTAAAGAAACCGCATGGTAACATGTTAATGATCCCATTAAAGGAGCATCTTCTGGCTCTGGGACTCCAGGAAGACACCTGCCTGCTCCAGTCTCTAAACCTGTCATTCGCAATGATTGACAGCTCAGCAGTGGCAAGCAGCCAATCACATGGAGCCGATTGTTTGAAAGGCCCAGAGCACTTCCTCCTCATATGGGGCTTCATTAAATTCTTGACTTTTGTGCATGTATTTATGCTAGGCACCCTCACCTAAATTGCATTCTAAAGCAAGATTCAAGCTTTCTGCCAAAAACGCATCCAGTTAAGGCCTGTTAGCATGACACAAGAACCTCATATTCTTACAAAGACCACCGTGCAGAAAGATATGCTTGCAGAACAGCAGCATGGGATGCATTTGACACTGCGCAGGAAATGCACTGTCCTCCTTTTTCTCTGCAATTCCATCAGCTTAGTTTGCTTATGTAAAGAGGTAGAGTTCATCAAAGTTCAGCACATATATTTATACTTCTTTATACACAGTATGTATGTGAGGACGCTGAGGTAAAGAGTCCGTAATGTGAGAAGCGGCGGGGTGGTGTAGTGGTGCGTGCGGTAATGGAGGGGAGCAGCTCCGGGACGCCTGAGCCGCGGTTGAGCCTTCTGGAGGTGTCGTGGGCCTAACTCGACGAAACGCCGACGAAGGAAGGTGCCCACTTGATAACCCCGATG
Source organism: Heterotis niloticus (assembly GCA_018136845.1). Taxonomy (NCBI): domain Eukaryota; kingdom Metazoa; phylum Chordata; class Actinopteri; order Osteoglossiformes; family Osteoglossidae; genus Heterotis; species Heterotis niloticus. The sequence goes on along the minus strand of CM030897.1, from coordinate 8,181,109 downwards.
AGATGACGCGCCATTGCTGCACCACACCATGGTTGGCACTATGGTTGGTGGACGCTAGTTAGCTGGTGAGTAGCGGTTGGTAAGCGTGCGGGGGGGGGGTTAGATAGGTGTCAGGATCCCCTTTATAAAACAAGCTCCTGGTATTTAGCACTGTGTGTGTTATATGAACCATATATGTATATATGCAGCCCATGTGGAATGTATTGTATATAATGTAATATTTAGAGACGCAAGGATACTGTAAAAGACACATCCCTTTCATAATTCAAACTGCTTTACAAAATATACAAGTTGTAGCGGCAAAACTAAATTCATTTATGCTTTGGCTCTTTAATATTTTTAATAATGTTATTCTTTGCATAAATAATAATGTCACTAATGGCACTGGCTTTTTTTTTTTTTTTCCCAGGGCACTGCTTTTTCTCCGCTGAGAAATCCACCGAATCTCTTTCCTGCCCAGCGCCAAATGTGCTCTGCGTCCTGCATAGAAATGAAATAAAATCCGTTCAGTTTAGAGCCAGACATTTTAAAGTCAATTTCACATGAGCCACATGAATGTATACCAAAGTAGAAATGAAAAGCTTCTTCAGAAACCTTCCATTCTGGAAAAAAAATAAATAAATAAAAAAAAAGCTAACTGGTTGAAAGCCCAGACCTAAAGGTACAGCAGGTATTTCTCTTGTTGGGTATAAACACGCAGTGTTTAAATCAGAATACAAACCACCTGTACATTAAGCATATCGTGAATCATACTCTACGAGGGCAGAAAACACGATTATTATCCTGCTGTTATTCAGCCTGATTTTTTCAGCAGAAATGAACATTTCCTCTGCAACTTCTGTTACCATAGCAGCAAATATCTGAAAGCATTCTAACACATTCTGTGCTCGACACTATGAAACTTTTAATTGTTGACTCAAATGACAGGCATCTACTGAGCACGGTGCACAGTGCTTGACAATAATGCAAAGTCACGGATCCATGAATCCTGGTGTGACTTTGCTGAGTGGTGGCTTGACCTGACAGTCCTGACACAAAATTGAATACACATAAAGGAGCAGGAATCAATGCGTGCAAGAATATCCAGCTTTTGCCTGCTGACTTGCCTACAGATGAACAATGTAGTCGTAGTGGAGGAGATTATAAAGCAAGTTGGGGGCACACAGAATGCGCATCCAAACTTATTTCAGAGGTGCGAGACTGAGGAACGAGACTGGAATCGAGGAGTGGAATTCCTCACACTGTTTGCTTCCAAGAAGTAGTTATAAGGTGCAAATAAAAAAAATAAAAAAAAAATTTGAGTGGAAGGGCGACAGTATAGGACTTTATGCATAAGTGATAAGGTGTGTGCTCTAGTATGACAATAGATATGGGTACAGGAAGAGCAGATACAACACGGAGGATGTGTGATTCCTAAATTTTATTCTCCCACATGCACAACATCCATCCCCTTGGGCTCCTGGCTGAGTGCTCCATAATGCACTGCCATTGGTATTCCTGACTATTCCAGTGTCATGGTCGTCCGCTGGCTGAGTGCAAGCTTCATGAGGAATGACAGCCCAAAGAACCTGTCCTTAACAGAAAGAGGTGTCACGGATTTGTTGTTGAACAGCACAGGTGAAGGGTTTAGCAAAGTCTAAATTGAATTCATCTAAAACAAAAATAAACACTGCGCTGGGTATGTTGTGGTCAGATATATAGTCTTCACAAAATGCTATGCAAGTGAGGCCTGTTACCACCTAGGGCCAACAGACTCGATTGTTCACCTCTTTCATGTTAACCCCTCTTGCTGCGAGCATCAGAATTTGAACAAAATGATTCGTAATTAATAATTTATAATTAATGCTGAAATTTCGGAGCTAAATAATTCTGGCATCTAGGGAAAAAAATCACAGGCAAATATTTGTTCATTCCTTTATTCTGCACAACCGCCTACATAAGACAGGGTTGTGGTGATTCAGAATCCATCCCAGAAGCATAGGATGTTAGACTAATATGGTTCTATATTGAGTGGAATGCCAGCGGAGGAAAATATTTCATTCAGCAAGTAAGGGCATTTTATTCCAAACAAAAATTGAAGGCATCCCATATTAAATGTGTCGATCTTGCTAACTTGATTTTAAATCTTTGAGTGAGTATTTACAGTTCGATTATAAGCCTATACATAGATTAAAAAAACTTCTGAAAGTGTTTCAAATGCTAGCCATCTCCTCCTGGGACATCTTGTTGCATGATGGGAATTTATGTGGCCGATACAGCATGTTCTTGTGTTGGACCATTTAGAGGTCTGTTTATTGTAGCTGAAGAACTGAGCTCCACTATCCCTGCATCTGTCACAGACACGTTTGCTGACCGCTCTTTCATATCTGGCCAGGAAATGTCTTCTGCCAAAAATGAGAAAAAGTTTAACTTGCTTTTACTAAAAATTTTGTCTCACAGTTCTTATTAATTTGACAAGAATATGCCTTTTTATGATTTCTTCTAGAGCGCAACACCACTCTTAAAAATAAGTAAAAACTGACTTTTGGCTGCTCCCATTAGGGGTTGCCACAGTGGACTGGCTTGTCCGCATATTTGGTTTGGCAGATTTTTTATGTCAGATGCCCTTCCTGACACAACCCTCCTTTTTTGTCCAGGCTTGGAACCAGCACAGAGGTGCACCCCCTTGAGGCTGGATTTGCATCAATGCCTAATGGGAGGCTCAAACCCACAACCCTGAGATTACAAGTCACATGCACTCCTGACTGAGCTAGCTGGGCAGGGCTACTCTTGACTATTATAACTATGCATTTATATTTTCTCTACATACTGATCTTGTGTTTTTGTAACCAAGTTCTGTTCTGCTATCAATTAACAAAATTAATTTGTAAGAAAATGCCAAAAATATGCAATAGAAAATGCATATCTGTGGAAAAAAGTTAAAAAAATATATATCTCTCTTTTTGGAACCGACAGTGACTATGGATTACATCAGTTGTGCATTCAGGAACACATAAAGATTAATATAGCAAGACAGACCCCTGCTTCACCTCCCTGGCCCTGACTGATGGCTATACCTGAAGAAAAAAATACATAAATAAATGCATAAATAAATAAAAGAATAGACACCAGATGTGGTCAATAAAAGGCAACAGAACACAATTAAACAGTTTATCTTACATTTCAGGGGTCTGCAAGTTGAATTAATGGTCTGTCTCTAATGCGTCAAACCATTTTATTCACTGAGAAACATGAGATACATTCCATTTAAGCAATAATATTTAAAAAAAAAAAAAAAAGCTAGCGTGATATCTCTCTGCATCAGTCTGTCACATCAAAACCTGACTCAGTTAGGAAAGAGAAGGCGGCCTTGCAGCGCAAACCTCGCCATGACTGCTTTCCCACTCAGTGGTCCTGCCCTCCTCGCTTATTTATTTATTTATCTAAATTTAAACACCAAAAGACGGTGCCTTCAGCAAATGGCCATGTCCCAGAAAGCCTGGCTTTGTGGCGAACAATGGCAGGAGGCCTGCTGCTAGAGCTTCATTAAAACCGCTTTCCCAACATTTCTTTCACTGACGCGTGCATGCGAGCCGTCAGTTCTGGTTACGTGTCGGAGTGAAGGGCCCTGTCTGCGCTGCACTGCCACTCTGCCGGCGCACTTCTCGGCCGCTTCCTCCCCTCCTGCTCCAGGGGATCCAGTATACAAGGAAAAGCACGCTTTTGACAATGATGCATAATTTCACTTTTTACACAGCTTTTCTGCACAATACGTACAACATTCGTGGCACAGCGTCACTAATACGCCTGCGCAAGTTTCACTCTTATGCTAAAGTATAAAAAGGAAGAGCAATGAACAACCTTACTGTTCTCTGACAGCTTTGAAAGGCGCAAGGTGTTTACTATGGACGAGTAGATATATTCAAGGATGCTAGGACAAAAAAAAAAAAAAAAAAAATCTTAAATCAGCTAAAATACTAAATGGGGTAATGCTGATATTCATCTGGTGGGCTGCAATGTTAGCATCCTCAAAGGGTGCAGATGATCGCCCAAGCTTATCTCCTTTCATCACAGTTTTTCTGCCCCCCCTGTGTCAGCATCTCAAATGATGCATGATTTTCTTTTTTCTCTTCTTTTTCTTTTTTTTTTTCCAGAAGCGTGAGGCAAGAACACCGGGGATATTTGTTAGCCCATCGCAACACCCGAGGGACTGCTCCGCAACGGCGCCCCATTCTTCACGCGCCATACATAAACCATGCAGAGATAAGGTTAAACGCCACTTAGGAGTCTTGTTATTAATAACACCGGCCCACCCAGGTGCTTCCAGGACGACTCAAGCAAGACAGATAAAGGCGGATGGGCAGAAACTAAAACGCGAATGGGGGGGAGGTTGGAACTGTTCATTTTTTCCCATCACCGCCATAAGCAGTGTCTACATTCCCAGCTCCATAAATTAGGCGTTTAAAAACTTCTAAAAGCGTCTTATGAGTCGCGCTAGTTTTCAATCTAAATTTATGAGATATTTTCCTTGACATGTACAGTCTGAACTATTAACCTCCTCACATTTCATGCAAGTGCAACCAGCGTAAATGATAAATTTTAATCACACCGAATACTTTGCGGCTAATAGAACGAGGATTTACGTAAGTTAGCAGAAAATTGTATCAATTGGGAATGAACATTATCCTCATCCTCGATCATTGAAAAAGATTTATTTAAACAGATTATTTAACACGTGATTTGAACATCTTTACTTTGCCTGCACTGGTCGCACAGTACTGGGTTTTAAAGTTCTAAAGATTTATCGCGACGCACACTTGATCATATAGTCACGAGCGCTCCTGTCGCAAAAGGTTTAAAAGACAACTGTGGAGGCAAAATGTCTATTTCATGACTGTACTGTTAATTCGATGCACGATATTCATTTTCAAAGTGAATTCCGCCCGTCTGTCAGCGTAAATGGAGCCATTTTGAAAACAAGCAGGCTTTGTGTTTCCAACAACAGCGAAGGCATTCAAGAGTGGAATTGGTGTCAAATGGACATGCTGGGAATTATTTTTATGAGCTGGTCAAAATTCAGAGAATGAAAATGTTGGAAGAAGTGTTGCTTTTGATGTTGTTCTCTTCTGCTGAGATAACATTTAAGTGATTTCATGAGTGAGAAGCAGGAGGTGGTGTAGTGGTCAGTGGCCAGCATATCATCTGGCATTCAAAAGGGTCTTGGTTTCATTCCTGCTCTGCCATTCGATGTAAAAATGCATCAGCTGTATAAAATTGTAAATAACTACGAGGACAGTTGAGACTATAAACTGGACAACTGGAGCTAAACCGGTTTACATAATGTTAAAATAACTATTAGAGGGAAATTGGGAGGGAATTAAACAGCCGAGAAGTTAAACAAACAGGTTTATCGATTGCCCGAGTACAGCAAGTATCTTGGAGAAATCTGACCAGCAGGTTTTTCCTTGAAAAAGGAGCTAGACAGTTTATATAGGGCAAGGCTTATGGGCAAGGCTTAGGGTGAGGAAATGCACATCAAAGAAACTTATAAAAGCTGAGGGATTTGTATGTAAATCAGGCCCCAAAGTCTCTGAACAACGAAGGGTTCATATGTAAAACAGGGAACGGGTTTTCCTAACACTAAGGGGTCAAAATATAAAATAGGTTGCACTTTCATGCAGGATACAGGAAATGGACATGTAAGCATTGTAACGTGTTAAGCACAATAGAAGTATAATTTTTTTTCTTCCACAAAATGAGGTCTGAACTACCAACCTTCAGTTAGATACCCTTAAACATTATACTGCAGGTTGCCTTAGAGTGATGGCTCATATGTTAGTATAACCAAAAAAGTTGATATGACTTCCAGTTTGCTATTTTGATCAAATCTGTCATTTTGCTTCCATGTTGCCGTAGAAGTTCCACACCAGGATGGCTATTTAGACAACCGTGCCAGCATTTGGTGTGCTCTGTCTTTTCGATAGAACAACATGCATACACACATTTTCACGCACGTCAAGTAGGACCGGTGTCAGAGTCAGAAGTTTACTAATGCATTCATAGCTCACAGAAAATTCTTATCTCTGTTGTCACAGTCATATTCCTCAAACAATATCCAAAACTTGTATGTTTGACCGGAAAAAAGACAGTAAAGTCTCAAAATCAAATTTCAAGAGGGCTGGAAATGTTTAACTGTTGACAGCCAATGCTTGCATAATTGAAAGAACAGGGCTTCTGGGGCTCTATTGAAAATGCATAATAAGCTACTGTATACATATACAGTATATCTCTCAAACATTATATTTATATACATAGTGTATAATAAATATTAGAAAAAAACATCATGACATGCAAAATTCTTTTTAGTTTTTCTCTCATTTCGCTAATAAATAGAAGTTACAAAGAATATAAAATGCTGTTTTTTTTAGCAGTCGGTTTCTTTCAGTTTTTGAACAATACAGTTGGTTATGTGATTCAAAAACAGCTTATGTCTGAAACACTCCAGTTGGGAAGTTGACTTTCCCATGTTCCTGTCCTCTTATTTGCTCCCTGCACAAAAGTCTTAGTCACAGAATCCATTCCATTTCCAAAATCTATGGAAGTGAAGGAATCCTCAGTCTGTGACAGTTGAACTATGAGGTATACATTATGAGGTTCCCATCCTGACCTCGTGCTGTTGACCCAGTAATAAGCTCATGTACCTGTCATGTAACTAGCAGTTAGCTGCTGGGCTCCTCAGAAGTGTTTGCCCCTGCCCTCCGCTGTCACCCGGCACCTTTCTGATGTGAACTGTTCAGAAAACAATATTAAACTTAACAAACTCTTTATATTCTTTGAAATCATGTTTTTTTTCTTCATTTTTTTTTTAAATCCTGACTTTTTTTTTTCCTAATTTTATATTCAGTATATTTAAATATTGTTATATATTAGATATTACAATTAATATATTACATGTAAAGAATATAAACTAATATGAAATGCTGGAGGAAAGCGAAAAATGGAGAGAATGTGGAAGATGAAAACCAAGGCAGTCCCACTGCTGATATGAGTACTTGGGGATCTGAACCTTTAAATGGAACAGCAGCTCAGTCACATTCCTGGAATGACAACATCGGTCTCAGTCTCAGCACCCTCAAATATCCAAGTCACTGTTAGGAGGCCAAAGGGTGAGGAAAGATGCCACCCACAGGGGAAAGCAGGGTGACAAATTATTTTTTTTTTAAATACAGATATAAATTTCCTCCTTTATCATTGTAAAGAAATTATTTTTATAATAATATTGTTAAAAATGGTTTTTATATATGATGTGTAATAATTATTACAATTATATAAATGTGTGTAATAATAATAATTATTATTAAATAATTGCTAAAATTATTATAAAGAAACTTACAGTAATTTTTGAATTCCTGTTATTCTGATTCTGATGAACTGATGGATTCTATCATTAACTTTGCATTATTGAGTAACTGTAAATAAAAGTAGTGGATTATGGATTAGCTGCAGTACAAAGTTGGGGGGGGGGTGATGCCACTTTGATCCAATACTGCTTCAATCTTTGTAGAATGATGAGGCTACTGAGGTAGGTCATACTGCATTTACAGTGATCTGCTCAAGAATCAAAGGATTAGTAAGTTTCTGCCGTAGAAAATGCACGTGCTGCCCTTTTCCACGTCGGTGTTTGTTTATGTGTACAACGCGGAGAGCCTTCGATTTCATTGAACTGCAAGGTCTGCCGCCACCGGGTCCTTGGTGGCGTTTCCATTTTCTTTTCAGACTCTCGTTGGTGTTTTGTTAGCTTTGCCGGGTGATTTGCTCTCAGCTATCAAGAGCTGTCCAGCTGAGGACTCAGCCAGCTCGAAGGGAGACCACTTTCCGTTCATCAGACTCAACACGCATCAGGCTTGGGCCTACGAAAACCTCTATTAAATGGAATCAGGCTGATCACATTACCTGGTGCCTTCTTTGTAATAAGATTCAGGGTATTTCAGGTGCCAAAGTCTGAAGTGTACTACCTCCCAATTCTTGTACCTTGTACACTTCCCCCAGATCTTCAGCAGCGTTTATTAATTCTGAGAAAAAAAATTGGCTTACGATGCATTACTTGTGTCTGAAACTGCTTAAATCTTATATCAGTGTGCAGACAAATGAGAACGCATTAAGATTTAGGGCATCAGATGGCAAAACTTAACTTTTCTTAGAAGGACAAAAGACAAGTGACACCATAGGACAGTTCACTTCAGATGCCATGTTTTATTCAAGTGAGCATGGGGGGCCACACTAATAAATCAGTTCTCTTTACTGCCCAGAATTTGTTTTTCATTAGCAGACCTGCTAACAAAATGAAGTACCTTTCGATTAACGGATAAGAAGTTGCCGCGAGAAGGAGTTTATCATCAATCGGGTGATAATCCTATTACAATGCCAGACTACTATTAATACTGTAGTAGATGCCACTGCACACAGCTCATTTATATTTAATTTGCAGTTTGAAAATTACACCATAATTTAAGGGTTATGCAGAACATGGATTCTGATTCATGGATATGACTCGGTGAGGCGTATAAATCTCCTTGTTTTGTAAGTCATAATTCGTCGCGCTGCAGATGTGAATGAAGTCCAACTGAAATGTGGTACCGGACAATCCATTTTCAAGAAAAAAGATTTTATATTTTGGGTTATTGATGTGCCTTTATATATGGGTTATATTATATTATTTTCCTCTGTTCTTACTATCATTCTGTATTTTGGTTTCAATACAACCGATGCGTGATCCTTACTCAGTTATGCAAACCCAAATGTTTCACTTAAAGAGGCAGAGCTTGCAGCGCATTAAATAAATAAATAAATAAATAAATAAATAAATAAATAAATGGCATCCCAGGGTGGAAATCTTCTCATTAAAAGTCATGTAAAAGCCAGAGATGCATGTAAAGATTAATTATATACTAAACACCAAACTGACCAAAAACATTTTTGAAAATGTGCTGTAGTTCAAACAAAAAGATGCGCTCATGCATTCATCAGGGACCAAATGAATAACAGCACAAATGGAATTTTTATATATATAAAATAACCCCGGTTAAATTATTCATTTTAGCAGGTGATAACTCAGCCATGCACAATTTCATGTCAATACACATTACCAGATTATTAATACAGCAGCACGATGTTATTTATTAAAGCAGACGAGGCTGAGAAGACTTTTTAGCACTTTCACAAGAATCCCTTTTGCAGACTGGAGCCACCAGGCCGTGAAGGAACAATTCGCATTTTCCATACCAACCTGAGCCTTGGAAAACTGGAAAACCTCGGTAAAAAATGTTAATGCCGCCATTCTTTTTCATTCGTATTTTTTATACGCTTGACCATACATGTCATCAGTAAGGTGGATACCGGTCGGCTTGGCTTAGACAGTCAGGAATGCCAAGTCGATCTGTGCCAATCAAATATGTCTTTGGTTAGTTTTTCATTTTCTGATCCACACACCCAAAGATGTGCGCATCAGCTTTCTCGGTGAACCTGTCGACTGGCCATTGCCCATCATCCACCCCTACTTTCCTTGCCCATTATCCTGCTTCATCCTAAGCTGCTCCTGCATTGCATTCTGTGCTTGACATTGAGCACCCTTTGCAATCACCATCCACTCCACACCACCGTTATTAATATTCCTTATATCCTTGAAGTCACAGATGTATTGCAGGCACCGTGCTTCGGCTCCTGCATTCCTGATGTCTGAGCCGAGGTGGGTTGGGCGGGTTGAGGGGGAGAAAAGCATTCGGTCATCAATAAATTGACAATTGACCCTTCGCCTACATGGAGGATGTTTTTTTTTTCTTCAAGTGACAGTAAGCAGCCAAATTTTCAGCAGCTGGAATAAAAATTGAAGTGTTATTTAAAGCTGACCTTGTGCATTCTGAGATTTCAAGATTCCTGAGTGCATGCGGGCTTAGTTGTAAATCTGGCCCCAAATTTGGCTTTGGGATGATTGCTTACTCGTTGCAAGACATAAACCCTGAAATAAAAAAAATATATGTGTGTGTGTGTGTGTGTGAGACAGAACCACTTTTTTCTCTCCTCTACTGAAGTTTTTTGTCCCGTAAAAATTATTGGGAATCTGTATTTATGTTCCATGTACAGCAATAAATACAAGCAGGTAAACAGCAAAATCCTCCAGCAATGCATTGTATCTCCTAAACAATGACATATGTATATATATTTTTTTTATTTAGTGCAGTTCCACTGAATTGCATATTTTATCCATGAAACACAGAACCCATTCCGGCTTCAATATACTTTCTCATTTCTACTTTTCTTCCATTATTCATTGTTTCTCTTTAAGGCTACAGCTGATCACTTGTAGCCAATTTGCATGGATCAAGGAAGACAATCCAGGCCCCACTTGTAACCACGCTACAAACGCAGTCTTTGGATGTCAGCCAGCGGGACGGTACTTCAGCATAAGAGGAAATAAAGGAATGGATGTATCTCCTGTCACCGTGGTGTTCATGCTGCTTCACTGCAAGTTATAGAGCAAATTATGAGGAAGGCAGTAGCATTAGGTGTAGATCAGTAAGGGTGACTCAGTGGTTTGCTGAACACTTCAGCATCAAACTTTGGTCATTAGTGACGTTGCCCAGAGCAGCGGCAGTAACAGCCTCCAAAAAAACTATTATGATCAGCAAAATTTCAGTCTACTTTACATTAGTTTATTATTTTCTTTTCACTTTCAGTGGAAGAGGCTGATAAATGTAGTGTAAAAGTGAATTAATGACATTAATTTGTCTGCAACTGCTTATCCTGAAGGATGCTGGTGGCCCAAAGCACAGGGAGATCCCTGACAGTGCTGAAAAAGCCAATTATTACATTTTTCTTTAATGCGTTATAGCCTTGTTTTTTTCCCGGTTATGCCATCCATCCATTCATCAATCCACCTGTCCTTAAATTACGATTAGCTGCTTTATCCGTTTCAAAGTTATTTTAGTAACCAGTTACTTGTATGAATGCTTCCTTGCAGTCGTTTAAAACGTAGAACTTACAGAACACGTATATAAATTACGTTAGATCCCCAAAAAATATCCATGGGAGCAGATTTTTTTTTCTTTTTTTTTTTTAAATTCACTTTTTTAAAAAAAAATCCATGCTCGTATTTTGCATCTAACCTGTTAAACCACATACGTATAATTAATTCTCATTAAAACTTCTCTCCCTTAAAACATTTTCTCTCAAGGGTGGAAACACGTGTCATTAGCATAGCGCGAGGGGGGTTACCCCTGGTGGCTGCGAGGTGTTTAATGAACAGCGGGGCGAAGGCAAAAAAACACGGAAACAAGCCGCCGTGGCTGGACCACGCAGGACTCGGAAGGTTCCGGGCGGCCGCCGAGAGCCGAGACGGAAGGTCGGGCCTTTTGCGAGGGTGACCGGGCTCAGGGAAAACCCTTGACGTCACGCGTCCGGTTGCTCCAACCTGGCATCGGAACCCGGAGTCTGCTTTAATTGAAAAATAAACAGATCTCGGGGGGACCCCTGCGAAAATTTGACGGGCTGGAAAGACCTGTAACCGACATCATGAATGTTTAATCGTGTTGAGTTCTGGATCCACAGCAAGATTAATTAACCTAATTACATCCGAGTAAAAGCATGAGGGAGCAGATTACTGCCTAGCTTATAAATATCAAATGCAGAATTATTACTTGCACTGATGGGGATTATCTAGGACCAGGCACTGCATTTACAGAGCATTTTCTCCGCATTATAATTCCCGTAAACACCAACCGGTGGGACTTTTTCTGCAAATAGCAGTGAAATTGAATTTCTTCACTCCTCGGCCTTTTCAAAATAACCTTACATGCGCAAGGATAAGTCGAAAAGCATCCGCAATATATTTAGCCGCAATAAATTTAGGTAGCTATTTCGGTAGCTTGGGATGTTTCGGATTATAATTATATGCGATCTGAAATATTTTGATCAATTCCTGACTGCAGATACGGAGTTATGCGTTTCGTGAGTGCAGGTTAGGAACCAGCAATGGATCTTAATTGTTTAACTGATGTAGCTGAAGCTGATTTAAGTCGACATTTCGGGAATGAATCAGTTGCCGGCTGTCATTTTGACACAGAGTTGCGTATGACTACAGTAATAGTGACAAGTGCCTATCTTGACATGTAAAGTTCCTGAAAGAGACAATTGCTGTATGTCACTATACAGGGAAAAACAAAGGCAAAGACAAAATTTTATCTAATTGCATGCAGGAAGCTTTATTTTATTTTATTTTATTTTATTTTATTTTATTTTGCAACACCACAGTAGTAAATTATTTATAGCTCAGTAGTTTTTTTTTTTGTTTTTTTTTTTTTTTTTAAAGTTTAGAACCTCTTTACAGCCGTCTTAAAACTGCAAATGATTTGTTTTCATTCCGCAAGCAAATATTACCATAATGTATTATTTAGATGAGTCGAATAACGATAATAACAGCAATAATTTATACTTTCATGTGACCTTTAATTCATCTCAGATTGCTTGGTCCTGGAAGGTTACAGTATTATTGCAGTTGTCTTTATGAGTTATTGCATTGTTCAAACAGTCCAACAACTTGCTTTTATTTTCCCATAGCTGGCTATTAGCAGATCAATTAAGGTTAATAATCATCCCATTTAACTATTTAAGTTTTTAGTGTCCTTAAACACATCTTCATGTGCTCGGTTATGCAAACAACACAAAAGAGAAGTCACACTTATTTCATATAATCCATAAATATAGTGTTATATGGACAGTAAGAATTACTCTTATTTTACACATTGCATAAATATGCACAGACATGTAAGCTTCTAAGCATGTAAACTTTATTACGTGTAACTGCTCATTCATTGGAGGTTTATATTCCTCTGGAACCTACAGGTGGCACAGGGACCTGCACAAAAGTTCAGTCAGTCCTCACTCAAGTTTGCCAGTTGTCCTCATGTGGGTTTTCTCTGGGTACTCTGGTTTCCTCCCACATTCAGGTTAATTATTCACTTTCAATTGCCCAGACTGTGAGTGAGTGAGTGAGTGAGTGAGTGAGTGAGTGAGTGAGTGAGTGAGTGAGTGAGTGAGTGATATTGTGTATAGATAACTGAATGACTGTGCGATATATATGCCGCATATACAGTATAAATATTTCTATATATACTGTAGTGTATCTTGCATAGTAAATAACCTTGGACTAAAAAGGTGTCGGCCAGCCATTATATCACCTGTGTGCTCCTTTGACTAAAATCATCTGTTAAATGAATAAACGTAAATATTTCCAGGAAAAAAACAATGCAAGGTAGTGTACAACTTGAACAGAACACCAGACCGTTGTACACCCATCACTACATATTAAGGACAGTATATTCAACACATGTGTTTAGATTGTGAGTAAGTCACAGAAACTAAAGGACAGCGTGGCAATTCCACACAGATTGAGATGAATTGAAAGCAACATCTGAACCGACCACCCAGGAGCTCTGAAACACCAGCACTACCTGCTGTTCCACTATTCTGGCCATGCAAACAATTTACTTAACTGCAGTTCTCCACACTGTAATGTGACACAGTCATGTTCCGTCACCTGAGGGAGTGTTTGAAGACACTTCCACACGCGCTGCTCTCTTTTCATCTCTGCATTATAATCCCATAGCGTCTCACTGCATCCGGGCTATGAAAGGCAGCATAGAGAAAACATATAATACAAAGTATGTACAAGGAAGTTGGCCAAGTTCACCTCAAGGTAACTGCCAGCCATACTGAGCACTGATGCCAAATATTCAGTGTATCGATAAAAAAAATCATCTTGGAATTGTGTTGTCTTGGAGATACTAAGGGTAACTCGAGATTCAGCGGCTTTAAAAAACGTTAGTCAATATTTATCGGGCATACAGCTAAGGGTCGTCTCACAGATGGAATTTTGAACACCAATACCAGCAATGATTATATGCAGGATTGGAAAAAAGACTTAAAACTTAAAACAAGAAGGTCAGTAGAGCCAAAACATGGAAAGGAAGTACATGTTGGTATATCACTATCCAACCCCTGCCTGCTCCTGTTTCCTGGTGCAAGGCGAGCAGCATGAACAGGCATGTATGTGTCCGCAGTGAGTGTATAAGAGTACCTTGGCCAACAGAGGCGCCGTAGGCCTCCTGCAGCCCCGTTTCCTCCTGTAGCCGGAGGGCTCCTCATTCTGTACCCATCAGTCAGCGAAGGTGGAAGTTCTCAGCATGCCCACATCGTTCCACATGACCCCTCCTGATCCGACAGCCTGGGTGGCTGTCAAGCCATGCGGGTTCTTTAATAATTTAGTGTACATGCTCGTGTGTGTGTGTACAGTGGCCAAACCCCTTTCTCAGCTATGCTTAGGCCAGTCTCAGCACAAGGGACTCAGACACCTACAGCAGCTTCTCACTGCCATTTATAGAAGAGTCCAGCAAATTGTATTGCCTAAGAAATTTGATATATCTGTGTCTCCACATTTTGGATGTGAGGACTGTTCTAATGCCCTATAAAGCCGTCCATGTTATACAGTATCCCTACATGGAAGAATGAATAGGAAATGTCAAATGTATCAATCTAGTCTTGTGTGTGACACACACTGTGTGTCACAAGCCTTATTACATTTATATGTCTGTGAAAAAGTTGTTTTTGGAGGTCAAAAGACACCTGAAAGAATTCAGCATTTTATAAGCGGGATAAAACAAATGGAAGTTTATCCAATAGTTGGACAATTTATTAAACTCTGAACTGCGTTCACCCTTTTTTACAATTGGACAGTAAACTCAGCACCTCTGACCATAGAGTCATTTTTCAAAGGAAATCATTACACACCAATAATATATTCTGTGTATAATAAAAAAAAATTTTCCACCGACAACTTTGCCACAATTAAAGACATTGTTAGGTGGTACCGATATGACGTCATGCATTCTAATTTAATAATTTCATAATCTTTTATGATCTATAACTTGTTGAAAGTACATGATGAGGGGATTAAAGAATTTGCTATAATCTGTTTTAACTGGCACAGTCATTAGGCTCTCATGGAAATGCTTCATTATGACTTATGAAGAAAAGGATATTAAAGGCTGAATTCAGAATTCAATAAAGCCACTGTTCTGTGTGAATTTTCAGTAAATGGCTCCATTTTACACAGTTAAAAGAGAGCAGGGCGTAAAAACCTCTTTAAAATTAGAATTAAATGAAAAGTGACCCAATTGACAATAACGCGGCAGCTTTTTTTTTTTTTTTTTTTTTTTTTAATAGATTTACGCTACTATTTTTCACAGTTTAGCTGTAACCAAGATGACTATGACAATAAACCCTTTTTTAAATTAAACTTCCCTTCACCTTTGTTTCAGTGGGGTTGCGAGGTTATGTTGATGCAGCAGTTATTTTGCAAAATGCTTTGCTTTTTTCTTTTTTTAAATCTCAAATCCCTTGGCTCAGCTAAATTGGGTATTTGGTGTACTTGCACGTACTGGTATTTTGCAAATGTTCTGCGGTCTGTACTTGTGCAATAAAGCACCCTGGTGCTCCACCAGTGAATAAATAAATAAATGCTGTACAGGGGCAATCGTGCTATTTCCCCTTTGCCTGTCAGCTGCTGCTGTCAACTGCGACTGAAGTCAGGACAGGTACTGGACAGCAAGAACCTCTGCTTGCTTGTTGAGAGATTCGGTCCCTGCTTAACAGGCTTCAGATGTCAAAAGCCTGCCTGTCCCAGGTTTACTGGCACTGCTGGCTCCAACCATGAGGTAAAGCAGCTCTGACTTCTGCAGAGATGTACACAGGAATACTGCCTTTGGTAATATAATCCCTTTGTGGACACAACCCCTTGAAGGTATCTTCAACAAGATGAAGACATAGAGGATCCAGCATGCCATGCAGGTCACTGTGATAAACATCAAGTGTCAAGGATTATGGGATTTTTTAAAAATGGTTTCAACTGTAATAGCTGACTAAAAATATCTAGCAATTATTGGGCACAAACTTTGGACCCAAACCATGCCGAAGTTAAGCAAGAGAAATTCAGCCACGTTAAAGAAATTTAAGCCCGAAACAGATGTTAAGCTAAATTTTGCTTCCGCACCTTCATCGAGACCCCGAAAACTGTTTTACCTGCCTGGCGGTAGTTAAGGGCACGAGGCCACAGCTGTCAAACCATGTCAGGCTTCAAGCTGCTAGATGCGGTGGGAGAAATCAATTAGCATTCACCAGCCCAGCAGGAAGCAAAGCATCCTGGAAGGTTAAATACATATCTTACCTTCATTGGACAAAAGACTGATCAGGATGACTTTTGCACTGAAGCAAAAAAAAAAAAGTAATAAAAAAAAAGCCATTTAAAAAAAATAAATAAATAAAAAAAAAAAAAAAAAAAAAAAAGTTTATCTTCCAGAACTTGAGGACGCATACAGTATTTTACTTTCTGCGTGAAAACCCGGTTAGCAATGAAGAAAAAGGGGAAAAAAGAGATTTTAATTTGCATAGCTAATATCTTGCTGTCTCCGTTCTGGCAGATTGGTACAGCGGTGCTCCAAAAAACAATGAAGAATTTTGATTGGTATACAAGAAAAGTATCTGAACCGTGATAAAAAAAGAAGAGGGAGATAAAGCTGAGAAGATTACGTCCAGTACTTCAGAGTTCTGATTGAAGCGCGAGGCCCTAAATCTTCAGAGAAGTGGGAGCGGAACTGTATCGTGAGCGGTGGGGGAAAGGAACAGCTTACGTGGCGGGAAAGCTGCGGAAACCCAAAATGATGGTCGGTGGTGAGATCGTGGGAGCACGATGCGATGGGGGGGTTTACAGCGGGGTGACCCGGTGTGCATGGCGATACTGATGATACGGAATCATGGCATTTTGGGAGTGCGAGAGTATGAACGCCAGAGAATATTTAGTATTCATCAGGGAGCCTAGATTATGCTTTCATTTCTCTGAGTAGCATATCAAAGGGCTCTGCATTGTGATGGAGACACTCCTTCGAGAGGTGAAGCATCATCTCATGTCTGATAGTACTAAAGACCCTTTAACAAAGGAGATGAGGGGGATTTGCATACAGCGGGGACCGCTTGAATGCGCGCTAGGAGACCCAAGTATCGCAACTTTCAAATCTCAAACTTCAGTGAAACCACATCGCGCAATATTTCTGTCTCCCTTTATCGTTCCTTCCTGGCGTTACGTGCATCTCTCCTGCTGCCATGCATATGGATCACGATTTGGCTGAGACTTAATTGATATTTTGGAAGCATCTGTCCTGTTTCACTTACAACAATATGTTAGCACAAGGCAACGTTTTTTGAGAAAATCGCGTAACATTCAGAGTAGAATAAACGTAAAAATTGACAAACAGGGCCTATTTGTTTTAAAAGGTCTGAGCAGCCACACTGAATACACAGCATTTTGTCTCCTTGAATTCACCACTGTCTATACCGATAGACACTTTAATAAGTTTTAAAAAAAGGAAAAAAAAAGATTAAGAAATATAGTTACTGACAGGCAGCGACACCTTTGATAATAATGTGTTCTATCCTACTCGGATCTCAGAGGCAATGGACTTGACCTGCGATTTAGTTCTTCAAATGTACAGTATATGATGAAAACATTACCACATGTGAAATTTTATGTTGTATTATTTCATGCTGAGAATGAAGCAGTAACTGACATTCTTCACAAATCACAGTTTCTAGGAGCTGTCCATTTTCATCACTAGACTTATGAAGTGCTTTACATTTATCCAGCATGTGTTCTTCTTCATTTTACTTTTTCATTGCAGCCTATCAACTTCTGTTTCAGAAAGAGGCCGCACAGCCAAAATATGGCTTTGAAGCCTTATGAGGGGAAATGAAACAAACATGCACATGTGACAAGATGAGCACATGATGGAGAGGAGAGCCCTGCTAGAATTGTTTGGCGCCGACACTCAGCTAAGTTAGAAGACTGCACAGAAAGTTCCAGCTAACAAAGCCAACGTGGCAAGGCTGTTGGTTAAATCAGCAAGACCCGATGGAAGGAAAGACTGAGAATTCATGGTTCACCACAAACAGCAAAAGTCTTTTACTAAAGGTTCAAATAATTCTTTGGATTATTTCAGGGTAGGGCTGTAAGTGTCATTCAGTCAAAACTGGCTCAGGTTGACTGTTGCTTTTTTCTGCATGACTCTTGAACTGTGGGAGGAAACCAGAGTACCAGGAAGAAACCTGCCAAAAATGCAGGGCAATCATGCAGACTGAGCAGGTATAAAACAAACATGGAAAAAAGTTACACAAACAGAAAGACACCTTAGATCAAAATCTAATTTCTTGCCCACAATTCCTTTAAAACTCAATAATTCCTTTAAAACTCAATAATTGTTTTAATAAAAAAACTGATCTTAAATACTCCTGAATATACAGTCACGTTAAATACTGGCAAAACCATCACAAAGGTAATTCAGCAAACACAAACAAGGCTTTTTATTATTCCAGGATTCCAACATATTTTTCAATAAGTGGGATCATTTTAAACACAATTTTTATCTATGAGGTGCAGCGGACTGTAAACAAATCCAAAGTTTCAGGGAAAAGTCTGTAACCGAAATCAATGAACTGCAGTCGCAGAGGATTCAAAACTTTTCTGTGCTGTTGTGCGACACCCCAGCAATGCAGTTCTCTGCATCTGTGCACTGTTTGGGCTGGAGGAACAGCAGAGTAAGTGAGCTGGAGTTACGCATAAGGGAGGTCCTGTCAAGAAAATCCTAGGTGTTAACACAAGGAAATGCACATCATTTCTATTCTCTTGCTATTGTGCTATTGCTGAAGGCCCGAAAGAAATGTTGGGTGACAAATGTTTTATTGTGAAGAGAAAAAAACAAATCCCTGCCATGTATGAGAGAATGAAAAGGAATAAAACTGAAAGTGTAAATGTTTGCACAGCTCTTTCCTGTGGATCTTACTGAGGGAGTACAGTGTCATTGCCTATGGGGTGACGCCACTGCATCTCAGCGACTCCTCCGCCAAGGGAAAGCGGGGCTGATGACAGAATTGTGTGTGTGTGTGTGGGGGGGGGGATCTTCATCCAGAGGACAACTCAAGTGCTGCTTTGGCTGTGTAAAGGAGAATTTTGTCAGTCGGATCAGAAAAGCAGCGTGACTGTTTCTCCCAAGCCCTGCTTTCTCTGACGATTGCCTCTCCAAGCAATCGAATTGCACATCAGTTTGGAAATTCAAAAAGGTATCCATCGCACTCTCACATCTCACTTTTCACAGCAAGTACCACATGTGTTGCAGACGTTTCATTTCCGGAAGTGTTTACTTGATACCTTCACGCAGTCATTTTCCATTGCACCCCCCCCCCCCCCCCCGTCTCACAAAGTAAACAAAATAAATAAAAATTACCGGAGAACTGCCTGACTTTGTGCCCTTGGATTATCAGGACAGCCTTGTCTGCTTTAAAAAGGCCGTTGATGGTTTATGAACTGTGAAGATCAAAAACTGCTCCTTTGTGAAAGCTACAGAAATTCTGTCTTTAAGTCAGCAGTGATAAATGGTAATTAAAGGCAAATGTAAAAAGTCGGTCATGTTTAAGTGCAAATGAACACCGGGAGGCCACACAGCAGCTAATTTTCCTGTAAAACAAATGGATTTTTGATCGGGCATATAATCAAGATAGGTTGTATGCCTTCAGAAAAACAAATAAAAAACAAAAAAACAAAAAAAGCTTGGTTCGAACCAAAGTTAGAATCTCACAAACACGGACTGTTAATAAATAAAATACTGGAAGAGCCAGAAGGTTTGAGTTTCCATCTGTGATTGTAGAGCTTTTTCTTCTGCCTCCAGAAACTAGGAAGTTCACTTGGATTCAAGTCATTTGCTCTATTTCTTCAGCCATAATTGAGAATGAACCTAAGGCTCCGGCATTCAGTTGCTATCACAGTGTAAGCTGAGAAGAGAGGACCAGTGGAAACACAAAAAGATGAAAAACTTTGACAGGAGGACCAAAAGCAGATGTTTGAACAAGTTTATACTTTTGGGTGGACCAGTACTGAGCTGAAGATGAAAAATACCCATGGCTTTAAACCATGGTCCTGTCCTGGCCTTGGAAAATCTAAACCCTGTTAGCCCATTAATTCTGTGAATCATCATAAGACTACGCTGCTCGTATGCTACTCAGAGGAGTCCATCACAGCCTCCTAAAGGGTCTAAACCTGGTTAAGATTCAGCCAGATTTTCTCTCACGTGGGCTTTGCTGGAACACTTGTAGCGTGGCCAACAGTTTTGTCTGGTCCATGTCTTGCGCAAGGCTCGGAAGCGTGTTCTCTCCTCCTTGTCGGCTCCGCTTTCGAAACGGCCTCGTGTGAATTTCCCACGTCTGGCTCTCATCTTTGTTAACGAAAGCATCGGGGATGAGATGGGCAGCCTGTGATGCCTCGAGAAGAGAGACGGTGCAGTCGAGAATGAAGGGGGAAACAGAAAGACTCTGCGCTTTTGAGAGCAGTAACGGAAGACGTATGAAGTTCCTGTGTCAGTTTTTGTCTCATCTCAGCTTTGCACATTGAGATGTTCCTGTGCTGCTCCTAGCAAACCCTCATTTTACCATGTGTAATTTTACGTTTTTTCAGTTCTCCTCATGAGTCCATTTTCTGCGTTCAGCTATTTTTCGCTTTCTATTAGACACCGAGAAGAATCTTGGTTTTAAAGGCATCGAAACTCAAACAGTGCAATAAAATAGTCAAAATTAAGTTTTCTGCTTCTTTTCTTCGAAAGAATTTTTTTTTGCCGAAAGAACCCTAACTTTCTCTGAAGAACCAACGATGTGGAAATAACAGCTATTATGTGGTAGCTACACATAAATGTTCGAGAGTTAAGTCTTCCTTCTCGCTTAGGTTAGTGACTGCTCAAGGCATACATATTTACACCATTAAGAAACATTGCATAAATATAATTAGAATTACAAAAAAAAACGACTCTGCTCCTTCTGATATCATTTCTACACATAAATACAAATTTGATAGCTAAGTAATTGCCCTTTGATGTTGTTAAGCTCTCCGAAAGTCTTAAGCACCCTGTAAACATCTGATTAATATGCCAGTCAGTCCAATACTTTGGAAAAGATATTAATAATTTTCTTTCCAGTGCAGCTTAAAGGTGTGTAGTGCCACCATACACACAAAAAAAAAAAAAACTCCACGAAATGATTTGATAACTTAGCATAAAAACGACAAATAAAAATTCAAATGTAAATTAAAATGACAAATTACATTATTTGTTTCGAACAAAATTACAGGTTTTACAAATGACAGCCACTTCTTGAGTTATGAGGCCCGAGTTTACCGGGAAATAACCGACAATCGTGTCGTTTTCAGGAGAACGGAAATGCAAATATGTCGCTTGCTGTTCCCGCTTGTTTTACCGAGTTCGTTTTTACGCCCAACTTTGCTATCTGCGATACTCGCGGTATTGCTTTATATTGCTGGCGTGCTAGCTATAAAATTAGCATATGACATTATTTGATGATGCTGTGATTGCATTCGGGTGTATTTACTTCATCATCATTGCCACAATTCCAGTGTGCAAACTCTAATCAATGTTCTGGGACAAAGGGCAAATTCCATGAACAAAGCGGGACTGTTTCATTGCTCTCACCATTGGGGAATGCAATACGTATCTAATTTATCATTTTGTGGTTATGTATGGCACTTTCATTTCTTATATTAAAGTCATGCCTTTGGAGAAATGGGATTTAAAAGTGTGATTTATTTCCTATGGCCTCAAGCTTGCTAATATTTGGTACTGTAAGAAAAAAAATCATGTAATTTTAAAAAAGTAATAATGATTGATCAAGAAAAAAAAAATTGGTAAAAATATGGAGTTTCTGAATGCATAGATACCTGTTTTTTGAAAAGCACGACAAGCCCATCAGATTGAGTTTATAAAAGACTTTGATACGATTTTTGGTATAGTCAGCAGGTTTAAAAAAAGTTATAAATCAGGCTTGGGAATTTAATTGTCAGGTACTTGAATACAGAATACAATTTTCATATTGGCTAAAGACGGATAAAGTTGGCCCCTAAGGACAATTCACTGCGGGTCTAGAAGGTACCGCATGTATGTAGCATCTTGTGCTGTGGTTCCTGTAGAAGCAAGTAAATATGAAAAAGAAGAAACCTGATTTTATTTTCACTTGGTTTGCATAGGGAATAACATTACCTTTCAGTTTTGTGGGATACGTTTAACTCAAACGGTCAAGCAGTTACTACTGTTCCAACATCTTGAAGTTCATCAGTAGGCAATACTTTCTCGAACAAAGAAAACCAAGCTTGCTTTGTTGAAGGTGAGCTCATGCTTTTATTGATTCATTTTCTCCAAAGCGGCACACAACGATGATATTAAGCTAAGTCCAACATGTGTATACAATGCTGCATACAAGTCCAACATGTGCATACATGTGATATTAAGCTGGCGCCTTTATCCAAGGCGAACTGCAGTGCTAGATACACAAGACTGAACTTCTAACAGTCAATCATCCATCTAAACAAAAGAGTACAGCAACAACACACACTTTGGCCACCGCCCTCTAACACATGTCTTTAGACTGTGGGAGGAAACCAGAGCACCTAGAGGAAACCCACACAAACATGTACAGAATATGCAAACATCACACAGACTAAGTTGGTATCAATCCTACAACCAGTTGCACATCCAGACATAGTGAGGCAACATCTGCAATCTGCTGCATCCCCAAGACATTGAAATGGCAGCATTAAAAAAAAAAAAAAACATAAAAAACACGAGCTGGAAACTCCTCTATTTGCTTGCTATTGGAAGTGACGTGCAGGCAAGTAGTGAAGGGACACTTTTATTTCTGCATATAGTCATCTAGCAAATTCCCTAAAGATTTCCCTGATCCCCGAAAATGGGGCACAATTTCTTAGGGAAAGAATTAGATAAGAAAAATAAGATTTCTGCTAAAGAACCCATGAGGTGGGGTGTAAGTAGCTATCTTACTGCTTGCTTATCTCCTTGCAGCTGATAACTAATGGTAGTGAGTACGAAGGACCAGAAGTAAAAAATGTTTACTCGGAAAGCCAATCGCTTTTTATATAAATCAAAGACACCGTCATACACGAATTGCATTTCAGTCAACATTTCATACATTTTGCTTAAAATCAATATAACAAAATATATCCTGTTCAGAATGTTAGACATTAAGCCGAGTTTGGTTGCGCTCACTAATGGTTTGCAAACTTTTTTTCTGAATATGTATGCACATTTTAATATGCAATGGATGGATCGCATTGCCAGATAAGCTTTACATTATGTTTGTACAGTATTAATACAGGACAAACACAAAATCAGAAGTCTACTGCAATAACGTTTCTTTGCATTGGTTTTTGCCCTTTGTTCAACAAAAGGAAAAGAATGCTCTGTATTTATTTTCCCTTTAAAGTAGATTAAAGACATAAAGATGTTGCAAAAAACGTTATTCTTCCATTTAAACACACCTGTGTATCTGGATCAATATAAATACCTTAAAAAGACATTAGAGCTCAAGATGTGAGCTACTGAAGACAATCAGAAAGAAACACAGAGTTTTACATTATTTAATTGTTGAGGAAATATGTATCTATGAATATGGAATTTTGGATGGAAATGTGCTTTGTGGACTGTGCAAACAACTTTTTTCTATTTTATGTGCTAATAGGTTTCTCTTATCTTCTCCCCATAGGAACTGTGCTTCATCCCATCATTCTGTGGAACATCACGCACTGGCAAAAATGCGGTTAAGCCTTCTTAACTCCTGCAGGGACAGTTCTAAAAGGAGGAAGTGGACCAGTTGTGGGAAATGAACAGGGAGATTCTTCCATCTGGGGTGTAAAGACGCCGTGAAGTATCGTGCCAGACATCTTCAGCCGCCTGTTACATGTCTTGGTCCCGTATCCACGAGCAGAGCCTGAGATCCTGGGCAGCTTGATGAAATTCATCCCTCGCTGTTATCGTTGTCTGAAGCTACAGTTGTAACTCGGATGCTTCCACAAAAATTCAAAATTTTTATAACCGAGCAACAGCAAAGACAGAATGATTCTGTAATGTATTATTCTTCAAAGAACAGTGGGAATAAAGATCATTGCTGAACTTGGGCCTTTGAAAGCAAACACTGTAAAAAGGGCTGTCCCATTTTGGCAGAAGTTTCTCTTTTGCGCAAATGTGACTCCTTACTCCGTTTAACTTTTTTTTATGACTTTGTTACATCAGCACTCGGCTTGTATGCGACTATACAATGTTTTTGTGTCAACAGTAACAGCACAAACGTTTAATTCATTTTTTTTCTCACCGCACGGGCTTTGTAGATTCTTATTTTTGGACAAAAAAAAATAAAACTAAAAACAACATTTGCCTTGAACCTGTTTCATGTGACGTGCATTTCCGTAATGCGCTGCTAAGTTTTTCATGCTGAGATTAGTATTATTATTTATACGTTGCCACACATTGAGTGAAGCAAAAGCCCCTTGTGTATGTAAGTATAAAGCAAAGTGTTTACATAACCTTTTTATTGTTGTTATATTTATTCCGTTCAAGCAGCAACGGTTCCTCGGCTAAAAAGCAGTGCCAGAAGGACTGAGGAGAGAGATCAATTAGTTTACAAGAAGTGTTGTGGCATGTAAACAGTTTATCACAGCTAGAACATTTCTGTCCAGGGGCAAGGTCTGGCCCTGCCTCCACATACATAAAGCTGCCACAAATTCACTTTAGATCCAGGCTTCCTCGAGGTCCAGGCTCATGGCAACATTCTAGGTCTGCCTTTGCCTAAACCAGGCCCACGTGATGACACACTGCGTGGACAGCACAGTATTAAAGTATTTATGGCCATGGTTTCCTTTATTTGTTTTCTTTCATTTATTCCCTTGCTCAACGTGTCGTGAATTTCTTGTTGTTTACTTAATAAATGCACTTTGCACTCTGGGATGGCACAGCGGTGCGTGGGGTAGACAAGATCAAAAGCACATACGTACTGTACTTCCAGCGAATTGCTGTACACGGACGGGCGTGTGTGTCCGTCCGTGTGTGCATGTGAGTAAATAAGGTGACCGATATGTGTCTGTTTTCCCTTCAATGACCAATGAACTGTAATCCCATTTAGCACGTACCTTCGCTTAATTTCAATATTTCCAGTATAATCTTTAAATGAAAGAACGAAACATGCAAAAATACAAATAAAGGAACTAATAAAAGTACACTTTGGAGCCTTTGGTAAATGGAACTCCTACTTTAGGTAAATTAATACGAAGAAATGCCGTGAGGAAACGTGAATGTCAGTCCAGATGGGAGAGCACCTGGTCTTAAGACCACAGCTAAGTAGTGAGAACAGAGCAGATACCCTATATGAGAAAAATGGGGCATGGGGGTGGGAGCGCTTAATGCTGCCTTAAATTATTTGTGCTTCCACCAAGATGTTTTTATTTTTTCTGAGCCAGGAGATCTAGGGCTTGTCTGTACCTGTCTGAAAAATGCATCACAACACACCTTGTCAACTTTGAGGCTGAAAATTAATGTTCGACCAGGAGGAATCAATCTTGAAGACAACCACTTAAGGTATTCTTGAAGGGATCAAACTATCAGCAGAAACATAACAAAGACCTGGGCATCACCCACCTAAATTCAAATCCTAAAGAGATTTATTGTGGGGATGGAAAGGCAAAGGGACTCAGAACTGTCACATGCAGGACACACATGGCGAAAGATTGATGCTCCTGGAGATGTAGCAGGTGAGCTGCAGGCCAGCTAGAAGATTCAGCACCGCAGTGACAGAACAAACACACTGGTATCATGAGATCTGGATTTTTATTTCTTATTTCAGTCACTCCTCTGGAATGTTTACATAAAATGTTTAAATTCCAGAACGGTAGATATTACCGTGTATAACAATAATATCATATATAATAATCTACAGTATGCTGGGTATTTAGATATGTATAGAAGTTAACCAGAGACAGAAATACAGGCATACTTTTAACAAACACAATTGTATGTATTTGTATGCAGCATTGTATGCACATGTTGGACTTTGCTTTTTTTTTCTCTTCTGGTCAGGATTTCTGTCACTTGTGGAACTACAAGTTCAGGCCCCAAGACAAAATGCTTTGCTACTGTGAATTTTTACAACTAATAGTGTTCCTTGCAGTTTCAATTAGCATGGCATGTGGTAAGCAGGCCATTTTTGTAGCAGAATTTATTTGTTTTGGCCAAGCATGAGTAATAGAAAACATTTTAATATACAGTAAGGCAGTTTGTTCTTGGACCGTTTGAACAATTTCTTGGACTCGTATATCAAATTTTATCATTTGCAAACTGTACCATACCGCTAAAAACCTCCAAGCAGCACAGAAATTTCATATCCGCGTTCCATAAGTTGTACCTGTTAAACAATTAATTTACAAATGTGCAATAAATTTGTCTATTGACAAAATGTTTTTTTCTCTGGATTGTTGGGAAAATTAACATTACTATTTCCGCGGATGCGGATGCGAAGGCTCCACAGTGAACGTCACAAATATCACTCTGATGTTCAGATGGAACCAGCCAGTTCAGCTGCTTTTGACTGACATTTGCTAGAATTCTGCTGTGAACCACTTTACAGCATCTTGTTACGAACACTGGGATGTCAGCTTGGTTTTTTATCTCTTTATTTTCCCACCCTTGACTGGGACTCAACAAGACCCCATCAGTCATTGGTGACCTCTGGAATCTGCATGGATTAGCTGGAGAATCAGAGAGGAGGGATTCTCTTAGAAGATGAAAGCACTTCCTGGGTGAAGCTGAAAAGGGAGGACTCTCCTGCCTTTTGCCTTCTCTCTTTTGCTGCCGTTTTCATTTATTTCATCTTTTCGTTCTAGTTAGTCTAGAGTAGTGTAGTAAGTTTGTGGTGGAAGGGTGGTGGAAGACTTTACTTTGGGTTTGACACCCTTTGGCTTTTGGATTAAACTGGTTGGCTCGTACGATAAATGAATTAGAGTGGTTAGGCTTCTTCTGTTCTCACTTATTGTTTTGGTTTTGCATTTGTATTTTACAATCACTGTTTATTACATGCACATTTTTTTTGACCTGTCAGTTTGTTCACATATAACTTGGTGCAGTTTATGTTTCACCCCACCAGATGCCTGGGCTGCGCTGGGGCTGCAACACATCTCTAATAAGTAGGTTAGGCTTGGCGGTAGGCATGCAGCAACAAAAGAGAGTAGGACAAATAAAAAAAAGCAAACATGCACACCAAAATAAGAGGTCCTGATCTACAAAACTGAATTCATTTACACTGTTCTTTAGGAATTTCTTACTGTTTCTGTTTCTTACTTTCAATATCGTAAATAGACCTAATGATTCATAAATGCTCTTGATTCTCAATAGTCTGTTGTTCATGGAGATGAGGTATGGTAAATCTTTAGAAATAACTACTGCGTGTTTTACACATCTATATTCTTTATCTGTTCTATACATTTTCAATCTGTTAAATTACTGCAAAACCGAACTACTATATATATATATATACTTGTTATCCTTCTGAAACACTAGAGCAAAGTAATTTAGACCCTTAAATCAAAACAAAGATGAAATATTAAGCACCCCATTCCTGGAAGACAGACATTGTTTTGGGATGAATAACCATTTTTTTGGGGATGTTTCCCCATTGTTGGACACTTGGAAATCAGACGAAATTCTGATCAGAAGGCGTCAGGTTAGCAGATGATGCTGAATGAAATATTCTGTTTACATGCAAAATTTTTGACCTTTTACTGCACCGATTAAGTTTTCTGCCGCTGTGGTTTTTAAACAGTATGTGCATGAAACTGGTGATTTGTAAGGATACCGTTTTTAACATCCGAGAGCTCAGCTACAAAAACAATTGCAAACTGCAACTAGAAAAATGTCAGCAAAATTGAAAAATGTGGTTTTTTCAGGTAAATTTTCACCATGAAGGTTAGCTATCTTTCCATAACATCCATAATATACCGGAAATCATAAAAAAAAAAACACATTTTGATATTTAAAGTTTGTCCAAAGATTCTTTTGCAAATTTTCAAGACTTTGAACAGTAGGCAGTGTTGTAGATCTATAACAGTACATGCAGGTCTGCTTAGAACATTTTTTGAACATTTAGAATATAATATTTTTTAGAATATTTAGAATGTATTATTTTAGAATATTTTTAAGAATATTGCTTCTTGTATAGCAATCCACGATGGCACAGTTGTTGAAACAAAAAGATGCGGTACAATCAGCATATATAAAATACATTTAAACACAGCTTTAAAGATCAACTTTAAAGACCTTTCAGCACCTAGAAAAACCAGAAAGCAATGTCTGGTGCAGCATGAACTTTGACCGAGCACAACAGTGTGTCACGTTTGAAGGGTGTAAAAATCTAAATTTGCACTTTAGGGCCCATTAGGCAGGGCAATGGGTGCGGGCACCTGGGAAACGAGAGTATGAGACTTTAACAGTCAGATAGAAATATATATCGGTCGTGAAGCATTTGGTTGACTACGTGATAAAGGAAGCCACGTACGTGACAGTCTGAGCTTTTAAAAGAAGCGGGTAACTGACCTGTGACTAAATTGGTGTAAATTATGAACAAGTGTCCGGGAGCGTTAGTCTACAGTATTCAATGACAACAGCCTCAGAAGCCCTTCAAAGGCCAAACCTGGACATGTGTGCTCGCACGGTGCTGCATCACTGGAGTCATCTTCCCTTAAGGTGCAAAGTAAAGGAAAGGGAATGTGTGGCCTCCTCTTAAAAGCAGCCCACACTGAGCCCCGTTTGATCAACTTCCACAGAAAGTGACCTCCCGCTTGAGTCATGGGGCTGCTGGAAACGGTGGCCCTCAACCGTACAGCCACCAACTGTAAAATGTAAATTACTACTATGAATTATAACACATGTTTTGGACTGGGTTTCATTTAAGTTGCAGCAATGTTCACATTTATATCCAACACTTTTTCCAAAAACATCAGAAAGCAACATAAAACACAGTTCGGTTTTGCTGCGGCTTCTGGGGCAAGAAGAGGAAAACAGAATAAACAAGTTTTAGGTCTAGATTTTAGTATTGATTCATTTCCTATTCTGTATTTGCATGAAGTGCTTTTGACAAAATATATCAGCCAAGTTAAGAATGCACAATTGCCGACAACTTGCTTTTTCCTCTAAAGCTAAATGTGTACAGTTGCTCTGCGAGTAGCGCTGCTGCCTTATAGCCCCAGGGCTGGTTGGGCATGAGTGTGAATGCAGCTCAGTCTGTGTGGAGCTGGCATGTTTTTAACCGGTTATAGGTTTCCTTTGAGCACTCTAGTTTCTTCCCGCAGTCCGAAAGTATGTGGTTGGTCAATCCAAACTAGCTCTTTGTACATACGTCGCCACACGACAGCGGAGTGGCATCCCATCCAGTAGTTGTTTCTCACTTTAGTGCAACAAGATTCTGGGAGAAGCTTTTGTCAGCCGGCACCAAACTGAGAGATAAGTAGTAAATGGAATGTGTTCCATTTATATTTTCCAAGTCTATATAACATTATGTATTTTTTGAAAAACAGATGCATTAAGAAACATATTAAAAATCAGATTGTTCACTTTTTTCATAACTCCTTTAAATTTCCTTTGCTAACGCATTACTGTGCCTTTAGCTCTGCAATAGCTCTGCTGGCGAGCGTTGTGGGAGCTGAATTTGCACAGAGGACCGCCTGACATTTGATGACTTACAGTTCATCTTAAGCAAAACGTGTCAATGACCAGAGCTGGAACCTTGGGTCATAAAGAGGTCAACATCGCGATTCACCTCTGCACCGGGTTGGACTGAACGCCTATGACCGCACAGGAGACCAGAGCTCCACCGTCAGCTTTTTTGTGATGCGATGCCCTGATGCGTTCATTTAA
Organism: Heterotis niloticus; assembly: GCA_018136845.1. NCBI lineage: Eukaryota > Metazoa > Chordata > Actinopteri > Osteoglossiformes > Osteoglossidae > Heterotis > Heterotis niloticus. The sequence continues at coordinate 8,151,227 of CM030897.1, read as the reverse complement.
TCATCCCACCCACCTTCCTCAACCCCCAGCAGCGAGCAGGTGCAGGACTTTCAGAATTAGATTAATATGACACCTAGGTATAATGTTCATACAGAGCAGCGACTCAGAAAGTGTGATCCAATGTCATGCTACTATTTGCCCTCCCACTGGATTGATTTATATTAATGGACTGCTGTTATTACCAATAAAACATCCTAGAGTGACCTCATGCTATACCTTTGCGGAAGCTTCGACAAAAAGGGTAACAACACACGGAGGCGAAGTAGGTGATTGGAAGGCAAAGAGGACAAACCCATGTGCACAAAGAGCAGATTATAAAACATGAGAGAATAACTTAAAATAAAATAAAGTGGAAGAATCTCCTGCTGAGCCGAACATTGCAAGTTACTTTGGAGAAAAGCAGCAGCTCGGTGAAATGATAACAGTTAAGACCCCAGCCTTCCTGCGGTTGTTTACATGGACCTGGCCATCCAATATTAGCAGAGGGGGTCCAAGTGTGAGGTTCCAGCTGAACTGCACCCAGAAACACAGCCAGCTCAGGATGCAAGAGGACTGCAGAGGCACGCTGGATCGTGAGCCAATTTTAAAATGTTTTCCAAAAAAAAAAAAAAAAGCACACGATCCAGCTCAACGCACACCTATTCAGACTGACCCCCCATCACATCCAACTATCTTGGACTTTTTTTCAGCATTCACAAAGCTGCGCAAAGCCAAAACGCATCTCATTTAACAACTCGCGAACACAGAGGATTAGGTAACACGGCTCTCTCTTTACTTCCGCACTTAGTAAGAGGAAAACTGGCTGTCATTTAACCAGAGCCGCAACCTCAGACCAGCACGCGGCTTCCGCGCTGTCATTGCAAGTGACAGGTGACCTGAGGTCTCACCTTCCACGGACTCTCATATTGCGCTGCTTAGACAGCTGGCAAACAGAGCATCCACCTCGCGTGATATATGACAGCGGACAACTGTTAAGAACTCGCCGTTTGCATTTATTTATTTATTTGTTTCTTTCTCCCTCTTCCGGAAACTCATTGCCGCAGCCGAAATCGCGTCAAGCCCAACTTCGGGATCCGCTTCGGAAACTCCGAGCTCCACGGCACCAGCCCAGGTGTGTCGCGGAGAACTGATTTACAATGCACTTGCAATTAAGGAGGTAAACCAATTTTGCATTTAATAGGATTTGAAAGCTGAAAAGCAAAGCATAATGTGGCTGAGCCATAATGTATTTTTATTATAAGCTCACACACAGGCGAGGCCTCTTAGCTGCTTCCAAAAAGCCATGAGTAAAGGCTTGTTAACCCAATTAGGTTTGTGCGCGAAACAATTAAGGTCTCTTTAGGCCTGGGGGAATGGGTTGGGGGACGAGTGTGTTTGCGCAGGGAGCATCGGCGCAGGTGTTTGCGGTCCCTTGGAAGGGGGTTTGTTTTTTGTGTTGTCATCTTAACCATGGGATAGATTTTTTTTTTCCTCTCGCCTCCCTTCTTCCCCCTTTACTTTCTTCCAAGTCGCCTGCTGTTATATAAGATCAGATTAGATGAAAGCTTTTTGGGCCGACAGTTTTTCCTGCTTCTGACTAAAGTCACGTTTTTTTTTTGCTCAGGAGAAGCTGTTCCCTGGGTCTGTCTGTTTTCATTCAGGCTAAGCTGCGTTTGCTTATTTAAATGTATGCAATCCTCTGGAAGACGGAGGCACGTACACTTTCCAATTAATTGAAAACAAAAGTTTTAATGCACTCTCGCTGGAGCAATGAGTTTTGGGAATGAATGTGACATACTCCAGTTATTTAGGCTATTAAGTATACAGATGCAGCAAAATTAGTGCAGTAGCAGGGATTTGCTGGGAGGGCAGGAGCACATGCTTCTTTAGCAATTTAACTGCAACGTGAGGCCTTTAAAACCATGTCTGTGCAAGGCAAAATGCATCAACAAAGTTGTTAATAGACTTTGCCAACATTTCAATTGTCTTTTTTCAGCATCGTTTATATATTGCTGTCCCATGTAAAACTTTGGCCGACAAAATGCTCTGTTCAGCAAGAATTGAACTCATTTCTTCATCTTCTTACTGATATAACCTATGCCGTCCCAAATATGACAAAAAAAAAAAAAAAAATGTTCTATCCCTTGCAGAACATCGCAACAGGAACTGAAAATTTGCTCAAATGGCATCTTCTCCGCATTTACTTTAAATTCAACTGAAAGGCCTCTTATATTTCTTTGTACTTTTTTTTCCCCTGAAAGAGCCGCAGTTCGTATTACACAGTGATCATTACCCATAAAAGATGTTTCACACTTTCCCTTATTTTTTTTCCTTTTGAAGTTTTTTTTATTATGATTTTTTTTTCTATTTTCCCCAGTTCTAGCCCAAGCCTCCAGTTCAAATGGCAATATTTTAAACAGTTAATGGGACATGCAAAAACATGATTGTGACTTGACTGCCACATCAAAGGGAAGCCAAGAACAGATAAATGTAGAGATGCTCATTAACACGCAGCCCTGTAATTCTGAAGCGATAAAAAAGAAATTTTCCTCAGCAGGCCTGTCGCCTCTTTAAACAGCAGACACGCTTCGTGAATAACAGACAACAATATAACAGTGGAGCCAGTATTCTAATGCTGATACCTTCAGCGCTGATGGTCCACTTCCTTTGAGTTATGTAACTTTTATGGTTTTGGCAGAATTGTCTTTTATGTTGATGTTCAAGCCATTGTCCACAGAGTTTAGTTTTGTTTTGTTTCCCAGAGAACATAGCAATGACACGTTCTGGGCTGAAGAGACATGCAGATGATGGAGTGAAATTTTCACAACGGCACAGACACCAACTCTTTTTGCAGGTTTTTTTTTTCTTTTCACACTACCAAGCAAATGGAAAGAAAGCTTGACAAAGTGTTTTGAGCGGCTTTAGCAGCGCACTGTACCACAGACCAGAAAATAATGGGAACAGTTCGAAACTGGATGAAGGAGATTGTGTAAAGAGCTTCAAAGTGCAGGAATGCAAAATAATAATTGAAGGAGTTCAATAAAATTCTTTAGTTCTAACAATTTTATCATAAGGCTGACACATATCAAAACGTGAAAAAAGCAAAAGCGTCCAAATACTTTCTGAATGCACTGTATCATCTATCTATCTATCTATCTATCTATCTATCTATCTATCTATCTATCTATCTATCTATCTATCTATCTATCTATTCCACATTGCTATTTAAACTCATTGCTTTACACCACATCACAAACTATTTAATAACACGTTATATTATCAGAGTTTCATTTGCATTTGGTTTTTTTGCCCCCTTTTTCGGAGTCAATTTGTTCTCAGGAAAGAAAATTTTATTTACCCGTTGCCTTTGGAAAATACCCTAGAAACACAGAGAGAGGGAGGAAAAGCCATAATTCCATTTTTTCAATCCCAAATCCTTGTTTTCCGATTCAGCTGTTTTGGTGCAAGGGGTCATTATTTTAGACTGTTTCTTGACTAGAGCCTTTTAATGTACCTCAAAAGACTTAACAAAAAGCATCTGAACCCCGGTCCCTGATGCCAGCTTTGGTTAGCCAAAATGATGGATTGGCCATTATACAGCCTATTTCATCTGATCCGCTTTTCTAAACTGTATTTTCTGAGCCATTTTACTTAGAGCATCCATTTTTTGCACGACACAGTTATCCATCAGGGATGTAGCAAGCAGCACCAACCTGTGGTTTACCTTGTAGGAAGCTATATGAGAGGCATTATGGGAGCAAAATCCATGGGGGACACTACATACCCTAAGATTGATTTGACTTTTTGAATCTGTCAGTCGGGAAAAAAACAACATACATCTTCCTGATTCAATTAAGGTGGTCCGACACCATAATTCCCTGTTGATAAAACACTTCATCTTGCTTTGTGACAATAAGGAAAGTTAGTTCTTAATGAGGGGAAGGAAAAAAGGAAAAATACAGAGATGATCGGAGACAGGGGGCTGTCATACAAAAGTCCTGATGGAGAAACTCTTTGGTGAAATACAGGAGCAGAGTTTTGTGGAAGAACCTGCACTTTGTTTCATCTGTTTACAAACTGTTGCTTTGGTTTTTGTTTCCGTCAACGTTCCCCTTTACTGTCTAACATTTTCCCCCATTACTGAATAATCTGTTAAAAATAATCCAGCGACGCATGTGGAGTCAGACATTTTTTCAAGGAAACGCAAATTATTATCGTAACTCTTGACAAAACTCAGTTTTACTTTGATCATTTTAGACTGCGCGTTCTAGCGTATTAAAATCGGACACATGATCATTCCAGTATAAACTAATAAAAAACTTTATGAGTAAAGTAAAATTTATAGCTAGGAAAAAAATCCCAATGTGCCAACAGTCTAAGTCGAGAGCGGAATCCTTCAAGGTCAACATGACAGTAAACAAATAAGTCACACAATCCAGGGAGGAACAGCAAATGGCCAGATAGCTAAAGGTGTAAGAAATTGAGGTAAATTCCACAAATCGCACGGAAGAATCCCACCTTAAGTGTCCTGTGAGGTACAAATGCGTTTCACCTTTTTGATGGAAAAAAAAGCTGAAATCTTAAAAAGTTTTAAACTATGATAAATTAGTTCATTTGTACAAAGAGGCACATTTGAGGAGGCTATTCAGGAAGCCACCGTGACAAGCCAGTAGTTTTCCGACAACTCCAGCGGTAAACAATATGCTGAGTGATTGCTCTATAGGATAATTGCAACATCTAAAGCACCCAGTAAAACAACTCAACTATGGTAATTCACTCTCCGTGCAGTCATCCAACTGTATAGAAACAAATCACTGAGTATACAAATGAAATAAAAGCCAACCCAATAAAAGTTTAACTGCTAAACAAAGCCGCCCGGAGGACCTTGGAAGAAGAGGGAACAATGGAAGGGTTTGACAATGCAGCAAATTATCAAACATTACAAATCGTAAAGTGCGGGAAATAACTTCATAACTGCTGATGCAGTTGCATCCGTCGAAAATGGAAAAAAACCTCTTAAAAAGCCTTGTAGATCCCTGCATCAACTGTACTCTGTGTCTTAGATGACATTGTGGACAAACCAAATGTGTTTTGCCAGTAATGCGCCCAAAGGATAACACAATCTTGTCACTTGAAGTAAAAAAAATTAAAAAAAAAAAAAAAAAACTATTAATTAAATTTGTTCCACTGACACTTCTGGCTTTAATTCAAAAACTCAGACAACAAATTGTTTGCTATATTAAAACGTGTACATTGATAAAGCTTGTCATCTTATTTACCAGAAAGTCATTTCCATGAGGTTGCACATAATTTAAATGAAAATAGGGTGAGTTAATTTTCTTCTACATGATTACCAATTTACAATAAAGCCACCATTGTATTTATGTGCATATCCAGACAACCTGCTGGGATATTAGCCTTGAAATGTTAAAAATGTATATTATATACCGATCAGAAGTTTGAGTCCACTTGATGGGTGCAAGTTGTGAGGTGCCAGGTTCAGGAACAAGGAGGTTCATATCTTCCGAAGTCTTCTATAACAAGTCAGCAGAAGTGAAGGACACCTGTGGGTTACTTTGCTTTGCTTTCTTTCTTATGTTCAGTTTATTCTATGCAACTATTGCCCAGGTTGCATAAAGTAGATTAAAATGATTTTAAAATGCTTTTCAATCTATTTCTCGGTTTGATTTGTCTACTTCACCTTTTTCCAGAATGAATGTTCATTTAAGGTCGTTTCCTTGGTCACGTTTGCTCACTGTAGGCAAAATCCACGCTCCGGATCACAAGCAGAAGTCGCAGTACCTGAAAGGAACCTGTACGATCACGCAAATCATCCGCATTTTTCCCAGACAGTGCTGGGGCGAGATTCTCTCCCGCAGCCCTGGGGAGGTCGCGTGACACAGCTTCTGTAGACGGTAAACCGCCACACTCCGCTGCTCCAGGACATGCAGTAGAGTATACAAATGTTATGGCACCCAAGGAAAGGCAATGGCTTAAGATTTTATCTCAACTCAACACAGTGCAGAGAAAATATGCTGACATACAGTCTTCATTATTGCTTCTTATACTTCAAAGGGCCACGTGAAACCAACCCAGCTGTAAAGCTGGAAGGAATTTAAAACTATGTATGTGGAAGAAACTTTAGAAATCCATCGCTGAGCAATAACGATTTGTCCATCGGCCCACTTTATTATTTTCTTGCCACCATTCAACCACTCGGGATGGGCAATATGGGGGGAAAAAGAAAAACAAACATCCTGCCCGCATTATATGATGGAAGAAATAGCTTTGGAGCAGAACTTTCTCCATGTCAGTTGGGACAATATCAGAAATGGATTTCTTCATCTCTTCCCCTGGGTTTTTCATTTTGCCAACACGGACAGTGAGCCGCTCTCCAGGTGTCAGTAAATCATTATTGGACCGATAGCACGGATGTTTTTGTCCACATCCACACACACACACACACACACACACACACACACACACACACACACACACACACACACACACGTACGCATACACATACGCATGCACAATCATGTACTAGAGAAGTAATAAATGCAGGCCACGGACACAGGGCCCTGCTGCCAGGCTTTGTTCAGCGAACACCGGACCCCGCTGGTGCACCGTGGGCTTGCTGCTCACACTGCAGCTCTGCCGTAAATCAAAGGAGGAAGTTGGGGGGGGTGGAAATGTGACATTCTACAAATGAGCATGTGCACATTCACACTGCTGGGCCCAAGAAGGAACATTAGAGTCCGGAGCCGCCGCCAGGATTTCTTCTGGGTTTGATAGAAACGAGTGGCCACAGTAGGAAAGACAAGAAGAAAATATGTTAAAGGCTCATTATTCATAATAATACATGAGATACTTGCTCAAAGGTACACTACCCGGTCCCTTCGGGGAGTTGTAGTGACATCCTTTAGGCTCCAAATCCAGGTCCTTTTACATTATTGCTATGAGCAAAAATACCGTTGTCTTCCTTTACCTTCATTTCCATTATGCAAGCAAAGTGCAAGTTTGTTCTTTATATTTGTCTAAAGACCACTGTCTAGATAAATAGGAAACATGTCACGGTTATAGTATTTTTACGGTTATCTGAGCGCATGCCAGAGACGGTTGTGTCTGGTGCGTTAAATTGACCCAAAAGTACGTATTTTTTCGCACCCCCTTCAGACTCTCGGGGAGAAGACCTGTAACCGAGAATCACAGTCCCTTAGGCAGCCGCAACTTAAGTGTTTTAGGTTGACCGGAGATGCACTTTCAGCTATTTATGAACGTAGAGCTCTGGCTTCAAACCTTGGTTCCCCCCCAAGGTGTCCATTAAGAGATTTTATGATACTATAAAAAAGTTCTACCTTTCCTGAGACAAAACTCAACCTGTGATGCAAAGAGCTTGTGGCCTCTGACTTTGCGTCACATGGAAAAACTCGCTGTTGTCTGTCCATGACCTTTCATCTAGAAGAAGTCTTTTTCAATAGAGGTAAGTCACGTTTCCATCAGCGTGCGTGTAGGTGTGAGTGGGGATGTATTTAGAAAGACCTTTTTTTCTGACCCATCCAAGGTTCACCGTGCCTCATGTCCTCTGCTTCCTGGACAGACTCCGAACCACTGCTACCCTGCATTATAGTGAGCATAGTACTAGTATAGACAGATGTAAGCATAAGCAGTTTTTTATGAAGGATCTATGGATGGATGGATGAATGGCCTTCATCTGGATTATTTTCCGTTTACCCTACTATGAAAAAGAGTAAATGTGTCATCAAAAATATCTTTATTGAAGGTCCCCTGATAAATTACACCTGGTACACCAGGTAGCACAGAGATTAGAGCTTTTGCCTTCCATCTGAAAGACAAGATTTGAATTCCTTCTCTTCCGTTGGTACCCTGGAGTAAAGTATTGACCCTGAATTACACCAGTCAAATTTACCCAGCTGGATAAAGGGGTAAATATTTAAACAGATTAGTTTAAAAAACATCAGAATGGAGCCTGCTTTAGAGGAAGATGTCAGCAAAAGGATATAAATTTGAAAGCAGCAAGTAAGACTCAAGTGCCACTGTTGATGCCTAAAATGGCAAACAGGCAGTAAAAGTCTAAATTCAAGGTTTTATATAGTTCTCGCAAAACATTGCACCACACCTGTCCAACTTTTTTTAATCTTTTTTTTTATCTTTTTTATATTCCCCAACCTTTGTTGCACAGAGTGGGTTCCACGTGAAAATGTGTTGATATTAATATGATTCGTCTCTCCCAAGGGACATGGCTCAGAGATGATGCTCCCTTTCCCCGTAACATCTTTAAAATGTGATATTCTTTGGTCTCCCTGCTTAGAATAGGCACAGAACTTCTCCCAAAGGGCAAAGAAACACTTAATATTCTCCACTAGTCGTCTGCTTCAAAGTTTCTTTTGCACAGTACATATGGGGGAAGGGACCTTGTAACTTCCTATAGGGACAATGAAAAAGTTCTAAAATACAAGAGCAGCTCAGAATTAACAAAGCCAAGGTGATGTTTCATTATAAAATTATGTATCGTGGGTGTTCATGAACAATAAACAAATAAGACAAACTCATCACGACTATAAAAGCTTCTTTTTTTGCCAACCTTTTCATTCTTTGACTGAATTTATAAACAGTGCCTTGCAAAAAGTGAATAACCTTTTATTTCTTATCAGTTAACCAAATTTTTGAGGCGTCAGAAAAATAAATAAAAAATCAAAAAAAAAAAAAAGATAAATACATAAAACACACACGCACACAATTTTATTATTGTATATTATTTTTCTGCTACATTTTCAGTGTTTATTCAATAACTTATGTAACTAAGTTGTTTCCAGACTTTAATTCTTTGTTTAACTTTATTTAATCTACAGTATCGCAGCTTCCTCAGCTTCCTCAATAGCTAAATAATATATTAAGATATCAGTAAGATATTTGATTAAAGGTAAGAAATATCATGACAAAATGATGCAGAATAAGTTAATGTTCAAGGAACGAAAAGGACAAGTAATATACAGTATGCCGCTAGTTAATTCTTTGGATAGCAATGAGGATTTACCTCTTTTTTTATTCCGTTAATGTTGTGTATCACATTACTTCTGGATCAAAGCTTTTTTCAGTTTTTACTACATTTCAGTATAATTAAATTTAAAAAAAAGTATTTGGAATTGGTTCCTACAGACACATTCAGTTTATGTGGCTGCAGTGTTTTTTAATTTTTTTTTTATTTTTCCTCCATCCGTGCCACGTAAACCCGCAGGGCCTCCACAAAAGCAGCGTAGCTACCTGCGTGAACTAAGGATACGTCCTTCACTTCACGCCCCGTCGGTGGAAGTTGCGACAATGCTTTCGCTACCAATAAAGTCCACCTTCTACCAAGCTCAGCGCTGTGTGTTTTGGTGTCCCGAAGTCAGCTGTGTTCACTGCCAGACAGCAATAGACAGCAACTCCAGTGCTTTGCGTGAGCAGCGGGTCTATAGAACTGTCAAGGGGTGTCCAGATGGATTGTGATCAACATTACGGCTTTTTTCGGTGGACCGGACAGTTGCACAATGCAATCAAGAGCCGTTCGCAGTACCGCACCATCAAACAGCCCTGGGCTATTGTTGTTTTGTTCTTTTTGCCTTTTGGGAAACAAAATGAACTTTTTTTTTTTTTTTTTCTGAAGCTAAATAATTATTTCACAAGTGGGGACATTGATCACCGAGGGCTGTGAATTCTTTTTGTTCACATTGTTCACCTTGACATGTTTCCTGGCGAGGTAATGACAAAAAAAAAAAAAAAAATAGGAAAAAAAAAGTTTATCTCCAGAGTGGGGTTTGCTGGAGGCCAAATTAGCATTTAGTCATGGCTTCTCACTGCTCATCCCTGCCCAATGAAGGAACACATTAACACATTAGACCATTTAAGAGTCTTTAAATTAGATTTGTGACCCACAAGTTTGAATAAGAAAACTAATAGAATACGAAATGAAGCAAGAGCAGAACTGGATTAATTATCTGCCACATCCAGGGTAAACTGATCCAGGCACAGGGAATTGTGGCCTCCCTTTATTCAAATCTATTCAGCTATGGGGCTGCAGTGTCGCCTTTAAAACTGTCCGTTGGAGTTGAAGCACATTGTTTCAGTGGACATCGGTGGTACAACTAAGGTCATTTCACCTTTTGCAGATTCACCCCAAGTCTATTTACTCCTGTCCCAGTAATGATGCCTAAGCATGCCAGTTAGTCCAGTTGTAAAGATTTGTGGGGTTAAGGTGTTGCTGCTGTACCTTTGCAGATAGTTTTTTTTTTTTTTTTTTTTTTTAAATATAAACTGGTTTCAGAAAGGAAGGGAAAAAAACAGTGGTTTAAATAAAAGTATTGGGGACAGCTTTTATGGAGTTTCCCCAGCTGGTCAGGTTTCCTCCTACAGTCCACAGATATGTCTTTGTGGTTTTTGACTGAAATTCCCGCAGTGTTTATATTATATTATACTGTGCGATTGTTCTGCAATGGACTGACAGTCCTTTGGAGGTGCACCTTGTCTCATGTCCTGTACTACCGGAATGGACTGTAGACCCCCATGACCAAGAGGTACTGGACAAGCAAGACAAATAAATAAACAAATGAACAAACAAATGAACAAATAAGCAATAGGATTCTATAAACGTACCACCTGCCTATCCCAAATAAATGTAAAGAACATCCTGCTGAGGTACAAGTTTCAATGGGGCTTTTTAAGCGGCAATATTTATTAACTGTAGCTTTCTCCTCCAAATCTCAGTCACGCTGTATTGTTCGCTCTTGGCTACACAAACAGCGACCAAGTAAACGTCACACACAAGCCAAATCCACCCTGCAGCACCGTGCGAGAGGGCCGACCGCCAATTGGAGGAGCTACATGCCCCTTGCTGCTCTCAAAGCACCACCAGCAGGCGCGTGACAGATTTACTGAGGCCCGAGTGGCCGAGGGGCAGGTCCTGCTGATTTTTTGCACCCTCCTCCATCTGAAGAAAGCCAACCTGTTCCACTTCTGGTGGAATCCCAGTTACAGTCAACAAACGACAGATTCAAATTGCAGACCGAGCCGCGGGGATCAACTGGAGCAAAGGAGCGGCGCCTCAGTTGACCAAGCAGCTCAGCCAACATTCTTCTTTTCCGGGTGGGTCTTGCGTCTGAACAATTTCACACAGTCGTTGTTTGTTTTCCCATTTTTTATTCCATAAATTGATGGATTTCCTCAAAATACTGCCAAGGAGAGTTGAAATGTAAAGCTGAAAGTGGTGCTTATTCAGAGACTGAATGAACACTCTGGTGCACTTCAAAACAAATCAGGATTTTTAAATGAGTTTTTTTGTGGATGACACACATTCAAAGCAGCACGCTTGAAGGATGAAGGGACCGATGATGAAAGCTTATTTTCATACAAATAGCCTCGCATTGTCCAATGAACAACAAGCAACAGAACAGCACAAATATATAAAATGATTTCCTGTCGAAGTGGCCGGATAGTAATACGTTTGGCACGTGGCCCTCAAAGGGGAACTTGCTGTTCATTTGCTTACAGGATTATTCAGTATTCATGAACCCTTGGAACTCAGAAGCAGACCTTATAAAGGGACTGTCAGTAACTCACCAAGGAACCTGGATGTAATGAAATCTTTAGATAAAATCCCTCTGTGCTAAAAATAACTGCATCTCATTCATTATTATTATTATTATTATTATTATTATTATTATTATTATTATTATTATTATTATTATTATTATTATTATTATTATATAGACAGAGTAAAAATATAAAAGAAATAAAGCTAAAGGTGTAATTTCCTTTCTAATATATAAATGGGTAGATAGGTGGATGATGCTGTGTGTATTGGGGTGTGTGTGTTTGGGGAATAAGGGGAATACCAATGAAAGCCAGTTATAAGGTGATGCAGCAGAAAACACAGGCTGGTTGTGTCAGAGTGGCAGATGATGGGGTACAACATAATTATTCCATACTCTCTCTTCTCCAGGCCTGTCGCTTTGCCTGAGGCGACGGGTCGCGACCACGTTGCGTCATTCGGCGAGCGCACACACTGACAGAGGAGTGTCCACAAGACCACAGTACAGCAGCACTTTAGGTCTGATGCAGGTGTGCCAAGAACTGTGTAGGAGTACTGATGCGTTCGTGTTCTTCAAAAGTGCAGCCCCTGTCCCCCTCCCCGTGTGTGTGTGTGTGTGTTTGCGTCAGGTAAGCCTGCCTGTCCACCATGCCCATTACAGACCCTCTGAACCAGACCCTTAGGAGTAAATCATAAAGAAACAATAGCAAGGAGAAATTCTCTCTGAGAAGTAGGACCTTTATACAAAAAGCTGAGTTTCTGGACATTTTCCAGAATTTCCAGAATTGTTCTATTTTTGTATGGCAATTTCCATTTATCCTTCCTTGGTTACTGTTCAGTTGTGTACAGGGCATTAGTAAATTTAATTAATAGCTATTGTATTTTTAAATGAGTGTATAATTTTTAGCGCTAAGTTTTAAATACATTGGATGCAGGCTGGAATACATTTCAGATGAATGGAGAAACAAAATTTAATCATAAAAATTTAATGCGGTTAAACACTCCATCCATAAAGCACATTCCATTTGTAAGCCGGCCTCCTATACCTAATGCGTGTCCTTTGCCTTCCCGCCGAGCTGAAATGTCACCATAACATCTGCTTAAAAATGTTCCACTGCCTGAACACTGAGCCATGTGGGTCCAGACTGGAGGCCCCAAACTAGTGTGTCTATAAGCTGCCATTGTGCGCTTGATTTTTAAAACCAACGAAGATGTGAAAAAGTAGTCGGACGGTTTGGGGAAATGAAATGTAGGAAAGAGTGGCCTTCGCTCAGGTCTATTAAGGGGAATTGGAGAACTGTTGTGGAAGATCCTTTGCATTCAAAATTATTATTAAAGGATAATGGAGACTGTGAAGCACCGGCTTTTTGAAGCCCTTGGCGTCAGAACTGTTAAAATGATGAACACCGCCAAAGGACAGTTTATACAAGCAGATGCAGTCGTGACCAATGGTGACTGTCACCTACTCTACGGTGTGGTCATGCATTCAGTGTCTGCAAGGGTGGGTAATGAAGAATTTGGTGACATTCAGCTTGGCAGAGGAATGCTCCAGTTGCGGTCCAGAAGAGGCACTGCACAGATGACCGCTGAGCGAAGTGTGTCCACCAGGCGGGGTGACTTTGTGACTAATCGCAGAGTCGTGCTTTTAAGGATACAGGGTGCACGCCGATATCCCGTCATTTATGCCAGACTTATAACGGTGGGCTTCGGAAAAGGTGAAGGTGACCATCTATTCTGTCCTCCCGCAAGGACTGACAACGCATTTGTCAAAGTTTGTCATTGATTTGGAGGTTATCCTCCTTTTGATGGAATATGATGGGGTGGAGAAGATTTTCATTTGTTCTCTTTATATAAAACATCAATCACAGCCATGACACCGCATGTCAGCAAAAGAGGCAAAAACAACACAGTGCAAAGTTGGAACTCGTGCCTTTATTGGTACTGAGTAGCAGCGCAAAATGTCACAAGGACAATTTTAGACGTTTGGATGAAGACTGACGCAACTGCTTTTAAAGCCAAGTGCAGAGGTGCTCTTTTTTTTTAAAGAAGTTCTATTGATTCTGGAGTCGTGGAGGTGCAGCCGTGCAGTTCTGTCCACGACTCTCCTGTTTTCTTAATCTGAATGAGAAAATAGCAACAATTCTAACAAACAATATTAAATTTAAGTTCATTCGTTCATTCATTTATTAGCGTCTACTATTTTCCAGATCAGTTACGTTGCAAAACTTTGTTTCTTTTGCCACCTATTTTTGAACTGTCAACACAAACTGTATGAAATAGGTGATGTAAAAATAATAATCAAACGTAGAAGGCAGGATAATAAAGATGTTTTTCCTAAAACATGTTAATAAATGTTTGTTTCTATAAATATTAACAAACTAGGCAAATATAAATAATGCATAATTAATAACTACTGTACAAATAAGTAATATGTACAACAAATGCACATTTCATGCATATTTCATCAGATTTTTAAAATTTATAAGTTCATATTTATAATTTTCACCACCACCCTCACTAGGAAAAACAGAAGAAAGCCAAACTAAACTGAACTGAACTGAAAAGAAGAGAACATGTGATTTATGATTTCGACATTGCATTTATGATTTGCATATGTTTGATGTTGTGTAACATTGTAATACTAACGGGAATATTAATAAAAATGGGAATTCTTATCAGTGCTGTCTGGTCATTCTAGTGTAGATAAGTTCTTCAGGCAGTGCTATAGCTCAGATCATGGCTCAGCAACCAGGTCCAGACTTTGTCCCATGAAGCTGCTTAAGGATGACTGACATTCTCAGAGATATAGGGTAGCCATGAACTTACTTTCTATCTATCTATCTATCTATCTATCTATCTATCTATCTATCTATCTATCTGTTTCTCTGTCCTCTAATTTACATGTCAGCCCAACACATACAGTCATACTAAGTTGGTATGTTGTTGTTGTTCCTCAGTTATCCAGTAAGGACATCAGCGATAACCTATGGACTCACTACATCTATGTACTGTATCTGTTTGTTTGTTTGTTTGTTATGTCTTCAGTACTCATATGTACAAAAGGAAGAAGAGAACAATGAAAGGCAGTAAAAAGATGGCTCTTGTGCTAAAAAAAATAACACTGACCTTCAAAGGCCTTAGCATGTGATTGCTTTGCATTTGTATTAATTTAGTGTGCTTTATTTTACATCCTGTCCCAACTTTTTGCAAATGGGGTTGTATTATAATATATCACATTTCTTTTAATTTAATAAGTAATAAAAGCAAGAAATATTTCACAGTCAAGTTTGTTGCCAGGGTATTTAAACACTACATTTCCCACAATCCCTCCTTTGCCAGCTAGTTTTTCAACTAAGTTGAATAACAAGTAGAGTTTATTCTTTGCTGCAGTATTAATAGAATAACAATAACTGACACAAACCACAACTTTACGTTTGCGCTCTAGCTGTTGGTGCAAGCAGCACACATTTTTCTGGGGACGTCAGGAGACAATGAAGATGGAGAAATAAATTGGCTCTGTTCTTTCTGAAGCTCTGCATTCACCAGCGGTGCTGCCTTCTCCCGCAGAACATTTTGCAGAATAATCAGCTGCAGAAATGTGCTTCATTCTCCTTCTGTGAGCGTTCACGGCCTCATAATTCACATGCATTTAAGAAGGCGACACCAGCCCTGTGTCACAGAAATACACATGACAAAGCTAAGATCGAGTCATTTAGAAACAGAAAATATGCAAGCATGAATAACAGCGAGCGGCACAGTTGTACAACAGAGAAGCCCTCAGTGTAAATATACTGGTTCTGACAATTTCTTGACTTGTCTCAGCTCAATAACTTGTAACCCTCCTGTAAGCATTGCTCAACTGAAAGTAAAGAGGAAATAAAATTTCTTGTAAGAATTACCACTCGGAAGAATAAAAATAATGCATTTATGATAGCAGTACAGAAGAACATTTCCTAAGTCTAGTTCACTCCTGAGAAGGAAGAGCAATGTTCTCATGTTTGTTTTGTTTTGCTTACTTCTTAAAGCGCTTCTGCCTTTTTGCAGTTGAACATAACTGGTTAAGCATTTTCTTTATGCAAGTAATGTAAGTTATTTTTATTTAACATGCAACACATGCATGTATAAATAAATCACTTTGTAGCCTTTATCCATGCATTCATCCATAGGTACAAAGCATAGATTCCCTTTGTGCGCTTTGCTTTATTCTTTACTCTTTGGTTCTTAACATTTAAGTTCCAATATTTCCAAAGGTGTTTTTTTGTAAATCAGCTGACTATGTATTTCTTCTGTGTGCTGATTTGTAAGCTGCAGATCAAGGTTGCACAGAAAGGTGGGTTTATTACAAAGTTAAGACAAACTTGAGCCAAGTGTCCTCCTTAATTGTTGCCGCGACAGCTTCTGCTGGGCCGCGTTCCCTGACTCTGCAGTTTGCTGCGAACCTCAAGACCAATTCGGATGCGACCTGCATGCTGAAAAGTGGTGTCTGGTGTCAAATAAAGCATCTCTCTAATATCCGGTGCTAATATCCAATATAAAATACTGTATATGCTGTATACCCTGCAGTAGTTTTGAAACAGAAGAGACTTGACGTTAAATTCCACCTGTGGAAGGCATTCACTATCATCAACTATTTATTCTGACCGGGGTCATGATGGGGTGGAGCCGATCCCAAAATCACTGGGTGCCAGGCTAGGAAGACAGGAGGCCAGTACATCACAGGATAGTGCCCCACACACACACACACACACACACACACAAAAACAAAAACCGAGATAAATAATGATCCCCACATCAGCTGCTTCGGCTAGGGCCTGTGACTGTGCATACTGTATGTATGACTGTAAAATGAGTGCCATCGAAGGTCAGCAGGGCCACCTGAGTGGGTGATCGGCCATTCATTGTGCACAGGTATGAGAAGGAAGCACCCGAGGAGGTGGGGAGAGATTGAAACTGCCGGTAAAGTTGTGCTCATTGCAATTCTGTGTCTCTTCTTCCAAGGGTACATCTATTTGCCAGGAAAGCAATAAGGTAATAAAAGTGAGGAAGAGGAAGGGAATACCACACCGTTTATGCTCACCTCTTATGTTTCTTGTGCGTTTTCTTCTTTTCCTTCCCTTTTCGTTTTCTAAAGTGGGAAATTAAATGTACTGCATTTGCAAATAATAGTATAATAACAGATGTTCTGAGTGCTTACTGTACAAATACTGTGGTACTCTGCTGAAGTTTGGAGATGTTCCCTGGTGTTTCCAACACTGTGGTACTCTGTGCTTCATTGTGCCCCAGGCACCCACAGTATACGCTGCACTACAACATGGCGGGGGAAGGAGGGGAATAAGGGGCCTGGAGGACAGACCTGGGTTACCACTTGTCTTTCCTTGTTTTTAAATGTTCTGAGGCTCCCCTTCAACTGATGTAATATCAACTGATCTATTAAAAGGTGAGAATAGCTGTAAGTTGCTATAACCTGGCCTTGTAATATAAAAATAAATGTAACTTTTCATAAATAAGAGATTTTATTATTTTTAGTAGTAGTAGTAGCAAAAGCAGTAATAGCAGTAGCAGCAGTATTATTATTATTATTATTATTATTATTATTATTATTGGTAGTAGCAGCAGTAGTGGCTGTTCTTGGCTGCACAGTGGCACAGCAGGTATCACTGCTGCCTCACATCACTTGGGCTGGGTATAGGTTCGAACTGGGCTCAGTCTGAATGTTCTCCATGTATGTGGGATGTGTTTCAGGATTACTGGTGGCTCTAAATTGCCTGTAGTGTTTGAGTGCCTATTTGTGTATCCTGCTGGCATTCCTTCTAGACCGTTCTGGTTCAGTCCTTGAGTCCAGCAATTCCGAGATGCAGTACAAATCAAGGTCAAGGGTTTAATGTGAGTGAGTGGATGATCACCATGATTATTATTTTTTTAATAGTAGTAGAAGTTGTGTTATTTGTGCCATATCACATACTCAGGTCTTTTATAACTGATTGCATCTAAATTATACTTGTCAGCAAGTATCTCTTTTGAAGAAAGCATATGCTTCAAGACTAATGCAGCATCAGCTTTAGCGATAATTCTAAATTAAAGTGTTCTAAATTAAGTGTCAGCCAAACCTTATTGCCTGCGAAAAGTGTAAGAGTTTTCCCATTAAAGGTTCATTATACCTAAAGGAAGGCTGTATCCCAAAGCTTTCTTTTATAATTCAGGCTTGTAATGATAGCAGCTGGGATGACATTAGACCTGGGACGTTTCCAATAAGAGCAGTCTCCCCTGCAGCAGTCAACAGTCCGCCTCTATTACAGTGTAACCACACGGAGCGGGAGCACTCTTCATATCGGAGTGGTGTTATTGAACAAATCTTTATATTTCATAACATTTTTTATTTATAAAAAGTGTTCATTTTGGAGATTTTTTTTTTAAATTTTTATTTACGCCTTTTTATTTATTTATATAATTCAGAACATACCCAATTACTAGCATGACACAGTGTTGCATGACATAATAAGCATTTTAGGCAATTGTAATTCTTTTGTCTACTTCTAATATGTCTGTAAAAATAACCAGTTGGTTATGCTGGTGTTTTATTATTATGTATGTATTATGATGTATTATAAATGGGTACACATACTGTATCATCATTACGCACTCATTATCAAAAAATAGGGTTAGGATTAAGCGTTAAGGTTAGGATGAGGATAAAAGGTTGGGGTTATAGTTAAGGTTAGAATCAGGGTGAGGGATGCTGGGAACCTGGAAGTTGCCTGTTTAGGTAAAGAAAGGTACTTAACCTGCAATTATGACCTACTGGGAATGAATGTCTATTGCTAAGAAATGAGGAAGTAATGACAGCAAATTGATCCAGCTGATCACAATGTAGAGTCAGGTCCATAAGTATTTGGACAATTACACAATTTTCAGTATTTTCCCTCTGTATACCATTTTAGTTTGTTCAATTGCTTTTGAGCCTCTGAAAATGGGGGGCAATATGTATGAATGGCTGCAATTCCTAAATGGTTAATGCGATACTTTTGTTAAACCCATTAAATTAAAGCTGAATATTTACACTTCAATCACTTCTCGATTGCTTTGTTTCAAATCCACTGTAGTGGTGTACAGAGGCAAAATACTGAAAGTTTGTGTCATTGTCCAAATACTTATAGACCTGACTGTATACATTAGCTTATATGAAACACAAGGAAAAGAAATGTTAAACTTTTTCTTACCCTGAGATTTAAAAAAAGCTTCTTGTTGTTAAGTGCCATGGAGTTGGCGTTGACTCTTGTCAGCCACAAAAACAGAATGCTTCCAGAAAGTTTTCTCCTGTGTGTGTCCATTGATGCTGTTATTGAGTCAGATTGCTGGTCATCCTCCTCGTCTTTTTCCATCAACTTTCACAAGCACCTCTGTCATTTCAGGATAATCCAATTTTTGCATGATATGTCCAAATTATGATAACTGGCCTCATATGCTGTCCTTCTAATGAGATATTTGATCAAATTTAATCCAATATCCATTTTTGTTTTCTCAGCTGTCCACAATGTCCTTAAAACTCTTCTCCAGCTCCACTGCTGACAGTCCTGTTTTCTTATCCTGTCCCTAACTTTCACAACATACTGTGTTGTAGAAAACACAATTGCTTCAAGAACTGTTACCTTTATTCACGTAGATACATCAGCACATTTAAAGCCTTTTCCTGATCAAGAAAAATTGCCATAATTTAAGCAAAGCGTAGGGGGACTTTGCAAAGAAAAAAGATAACTGGGACTGTAAAAACGTATCTTGATTTCATGCATATGTTGTAGAAAAATGCAAGCATTTTTTTTTTTCCCATGGAAACTGAACTGAAGAAGCTGGTGGGAGGCGAGGTCTTGAGGTAGTGGTTTGCCTTGCAAGCAGATTAGAGGCAAAAATTCTGTCTAAAGTCAAAGCAGTTCACGGATGTCTCTTGATAGCTGGGCCAGATATTAAGATTCTTTCATTTGTCTTCGTTAACATCTGCAGCCTAGAAAAAGACACATATAGGACAGACGTACATACGGTGAGGAAAGTGCTACACGAGGGTTATTCTGGCTGGACAGTAGTAAATTGAGGTGACTGCGCGATTCTGGTGGGAATTTAGGAGGACCCCCACCTTCAGTTTAGCAGGGTTCTTGTCTGGAATCATGAAGCAGCTGAGTTTATTTGATGTGCTGAGAGCAAGAAACCCTGGGGGATTGGATTCTCCTGGATGTAAGTGATTAGAATTTGGTTTGGTGTAGCGAGATTGGTCAGTATAACCGAGGGGGGAATTCCCATTTTCCCCATGTTTTTCAGATCCACTGGTTAGATCATAAAATGATCACGACACATTTCTTTTCTTCTGCCTCGTGGGGTAGCAGCTTGTAGCACCATGCACATGTTAGTATGAAACTGACTATACTACCTAGTGGTTGATGCTGAAGTACAAATAACACAGATTTTACAACCTGAAAAAAACTGGTCCTAAACACACCATAAGCAACCCATGATGTTCCAGCTTTTGATTTGCATTTCCTCCTCACTGACTTAGCAGCTCCTTTGCTAACAAAGAAAATCGTGATTGATTCCTCCCCTGCCATAGTCTTCATTCTTTTTTTCTGGGAAACCGAAATATAATAACTTAATTTGAGTCCTCCTGGCGAATTGTTTCGTCCGTCTGGATAACAAGGTGGTTCTGTCACTGAGCCTATTCAGTCTCTGCCCTCTGAGAGTCACTGCCAGCAAAGTCATTAACCCCTCTAAGAAATGATTCTGAACCTGTTTCTCCAAAGTAGCAGAGTGTGTACAAAATGGGAGGGGGGATGACCTATTACTCCCTGTTTGAGGAAAAAACATTGAAACGTGAAATTTTCATTAGTTCCAAGAGCCTACCGCATGAGTAAGATGTTGGAAAGATTACCCAAGACTCAAAGTCAAAACGATTCTTTCTCGTCTTTGTCCCATATCCACAATATCTACTTCAGATCCTTCATTACGGCAGCGAGTGCGCTGCTGTCATACAGCCAGTATCTTATATATATATATATATATATATATATATATATATATATATATATATAAAAAGATATATAAGATTTTTTTTTTTAAATGTCCCTCTCAGCTTCTCCTAACTAGGAGGGTGGTATGTGTGTGTGCCTTCCTCAACCTTGGGTCCTCAACCAGAGGCCTAGGAGTTTGAGGGTTCTGCGCAGTATCTTAGCTGTTCCTAGAACTGCACTCTTGTGGACAGAGACTTCAGTTGTTGTACCTGGAATCTGTTGGAGACACTCTCCGAGTTTGGGAGTCACAGCCCCCAGTGCTCCTATTACCACGGGAACCACTTTGGCCTTCACCTTCCACGTTTGTTCCAGCTGTTCCATCAGGCCTTGATATTTCTCAATATTTCTCACCCTTCTCATGCTTTTTCTTCCTGATGTTACTGTCAGCTGGGATTGCTACATCTATCACTACTGCTGTTTTCTGCTCCTTATCAACCACCACTATGTCTGGTTGATTGGCCAGCAGCTGCCTGTCTGTCTGGAACTTGAAGTCCCACAGGATCTTAGCTCTGTTGTTCTCAACCACTTTCGGAGGTGCCTCCCATTGGGACTTGGGGACTTCTAGCTCATACTTGGCACAGATGTTTCTGTATACTATCCCTGCCACCTGGTTATGCTTTGTTTTATATATATATATATATATATATATATATATATATATATATATATATATATATATATATATATATCATCATGTCTTTTAGCTCAGCAGGTGGTGCTTCATAGTTGCAGTGCTGCTAGTTTGGGTTTGCATATTCTTGTGTTCAGTCAAGAACATCTGCTTTCCCTTCTGGGGTGTACTGTATCCCCAGACTGGATGTGTGGTTATTGGATATGGATGGATATACTGTGTAAAGATCTGAAGAATAGCTCTGAGGGATGTGTGGGATGGTGGGAGGCTGAACAACGGCATGCGGCAAGGCCAGGCATGACTGACAGCTTAGCAACACCAACCCCAACCGAGTCACGCAGTCCGTATAAAACTCCCGTCTCCAACGAAAGGCGAATCAGTGACATTAGAAGGCAGCTGGTCTGAAGCCTCAAAGAGAAAATTAATGGAGAAATAGGAAAAGAGTGCTTCTGCCAGTTCTTTTTTTTTTTTCTTTTCGCGTGTTAATATAACATTTCCTCGCACAATCCGAAGACATTTCTCAGGAAGACGGGTGACTCAACATTGCCCATGACCCTAGTTTAAATTCACCGGTTTTCAGCAGTGTGCATTAATCAAATTTCGGACATAATTCACACTTACGCAGACGCTAATAGTTTTTGCGACTGGTAAGCACCATTGATGCGTGGCCTGATTACTAAGAACGCTCCTTCGGGACCGCTGAGCTTCGACTGATTGAAATAATGCTATGCTTGCGCGAGGAATCTTTAAAAACTTTAAACCTGTCTATTTTTATGGTGCGTTATTTTCCCGGATTTTTCCGAGCTACTAATGTCAGAGAAACGGTTGTTCTTAGTGCGACTTAGACTGGCAGCTACTGACAGCGGTTATTTTTTCGTGAACGTGTTTAGGAGATGGCACCTATATCAGTCACAGAAAGGCCATTAGGATTAAATTAGGTGCTGAAAGAAATTGTATTGCAATACCGAAACCTCGCTGAACTGTTTTACTTATTCCTATGCATAACTTATTCAGTTATACTTTTTTCTCTAAAATGACTTTCAGTGTTAGGTTTGTATCTTGTGTGTTGCTTTACCGATTTAAGCTGCTAGGCTTTTTTTTTTTTTTTTTTTTTTTATTGACGTAATCCAGTTTACCTTGATCAAGGGTTCTGCAGCTGGAGGTAGAATTCATTCCTGGGTCTCTTAGCTTCAAGATTGTGCTCATGATTCAAAGGCTGCTTTTATAAAATTATCTTAATTTAGGGGTTGGGGGCATCACTACCTGGGCCATGAAGTCATCTGAAATCAGGAAACAGATGCCAGGATAACAGGAGCTAAGACTCGGGCTTCTTAAAGATGCTTAACTTGACCTCAGCTGTCATACTGTCATAGAAAAAAGGAAACAAAGAAGAAATTACCAAAGAATATTGTTTTTAAGCAGTGTCTAATGTCATCATAACTATATTTTTTTACTGCATGTTCTTGAAAAAGAATGGAAAATAAATCCCAGCAGCTGGTATAGGAAATGTGAATACAATGGCCTGTAGTACAAAATGTTGTTGGGATTTTCTTCTCTGAAGCTAATACCACTCATGGCTGTCAGATCCCTAAAGGAGCGACTCACTGTCCTGACCTGAGAAGAGACAGCCCTGAGGCTGCTTGGAGTGTACACTATTAATCAATGGCGAACACACCCGAAAACCACAGCTATCGTGGCCCATTTGGAGCTCGAGGGTGGCCGAGCCACCGGGGCCCGAGAACACCCTCCAGCGAGACATCGCCTTCAGAGAGAATCGCGGCCTTCCTCGGCTTCACCTCCGCGCAAGGTTAAACTCCCCGCTAAGCGATTCGGGAGCTCCTCCTATGCCCGCTGGCGGAGGAGGGGCGATGGGGTAAGTCACGTTTAAACGGGACCCCAACGTCTCAGATCTACGTGAAACAGAACACAGATAAAGCCGAATCCTCTATTATCCCAGCAGTTCCGGACCATCTAGCTCAGATGTAATTTTGGAAGCTGCTGGGATCAACTGTGCATTACCTCTGCTGTCATACAGCCCGTGCGCATACACCTGCTCTACCCATCGTAATTACTTTACATTCATTACCTCTAATGGCTCTGAAGGCGTTTTAATCAGTTTACCAAAATATGTGGATACATGAAGTCAAAGTTGTTGATTTAAATGTCAAAACCGGGCAATTAATCTTAGAGTACATAATTAATAATCCTCCATAAATCCCTCAGAAATACACCCTGTCACATTTATTAACCACAGGCATCCACAGAGAGATAATGCCGCACCAAAATGTTAATTTCTGCACTGCCTTAATCTTTCACATCTTCGGAATAAATACCTGCTCCTTGAAGAAAACGCACAAAAAAAAAAAAAAAAAAAACTCAAAGGGTAGTACCAAACGGGACTGCGTATCTTAAAACAAAGCCGATTTCTGCCGCTTCATCCTCTTAAAGCCATTATGGCGAGACAAAGGCCGGCTGTAGCAGCGCTCTGTCGGTGGCTCTGATCCACGCGAGCGCCGTATCTTCGGCGTTAAAGACAACGCGGCGGCCGGGGCTTCTTTATGTTTGAGCCTTTCTTGAGATAAGCAGATTTTTGTTTTTCTTTGTTATAAATATGACACACAGATAAGGAAAAGCATTAACTGTTGTATCCACTGAAGCTAGGCTGAAGGAGCTTAAATGACACCCTTACATTTGATTTTTGTAACTGCCCTTGGCCTTGAGGATCTCAGAGTTAATAATTAAAAACTTGTCCTTGGGCCTACAAGTAAAATGAGACTGTCTAAGATGTTTGTGAATGGCCAACAAAGACACACACGTAGACAAATATATAACGCATGGAGAGATAAAATGACAGAATCGTACTCTTTGGCATATGGCACTGACTTCATTGAATCTAATTATCCGCTATATTCAGTCTGATACATCAGGATCAGTAAAGTTTACTTTCTCAGGTGGTGCAAGCGTTGGGGGTAAACAGAACAAACACTCGACTTAGTATTAAACCATCACCTGCGTTGGCAGACAACTTGAATATTACAAAGGTAAGCGGGCTGTTTGCATAATGATCCAGTTTGGGAACAAATATCACCCAAAGGTTCACATTCTATTTGAACGGCAGTGCAGTTATATAACCTTCACCGTATGGTTAGTAGGTGTTAGTTATAATCGGTGCTAGCTGTAATATACATTATATTTGTCTTTCGGCTGGAATGCCATTGCACACAAGCGAGATATCATGATGCGGACTTTATTTTGCTCAGATTAAATCAGCCGTGCCCTGGACTACGGACGTTGTGGAACGAAGCACCTCTTGCTGTGCCCGACGGCTTCTCTCCAGACAGTCGGTGTTTCACAAGAGACTGCAGTCAATAGAGCCAAAGAGATTAGGGCCATTCTAATCTGATAAATCTCACAGAGGCAATTATAATTCTTTTACACTGTTGACTAATTGAACTGTCATAAGCATTAAATATCTGTACATAAGAAAGTGACAAGGTAGCTACGTTTGTGTGTTCAGCTTGCCAGTAGTACAAATATTAATAGAAGGGGAGATTTTCAGAAACATTATTATTGCTTGGCTGGTGGAGACTTCTGATCATAAATAAACACTATTTAAATTTTTAGATGCACATGACACTTTTTATAATAATCATTTAGATTGATTGTTTAAGGAAAACATGGAAGTATGAGCAATTATTTATCTATTTATCTATTTACTGCTTGTTTCTGTCTCTATTCTTCTTAGTGTTTGGATATGTGTTTGCTTCATTTTCCATTATAGATTGTTCGCACAGTCATCCTGGTTCAGATCGGTGCACATTTCAACACATGGTACACAACCATGTGCTTGACAAATAAACTCTTTTGACTCTTTTGACTCTTTGACTCTTTGATCTATGCTGCAGTCAAGCTTCTGCTGTTTGGATGTTTTACATATGCGAGTGCGCTGAGAATCCACAGGAAATCTGTTCATGCGTGCATTTATTTTTAAGGTTGGGAGAGCTTAATGAAATTAAATGATTTGGGATTCTTTTTTTTTTTTTTTTTTGGTGAAATGCCATCACTGTCATTTGCATGAATCAGTCATTTATAACCAATTCAAGGGACTTCCGGGCTGTCGCTGAATAACATGGGTTTTGATGCCGATGTATTTTGGTTGAGGGAAAAGTCATGTCCCTTAAGCCTTTAAAGCATTATTTGATCAGATGTAGCATTTACTGCAAGAAAAATATGCACAGCAAGTGCTAAAAATGGTAAATAAATCTCTTGTTATTCCAGTTTTCATTTTGGATTCCTTTGATCAGTTTTTCAAATAAAATTGTCCTCCTATACACATATTCTGGAATTTTGTGGGATCTCTTCGGCAATGCGAAAGTCCTTTGCAAGGTTATTTGATGCAGGCAGCGGGGAAACATTCAGATGAATGTTGGGCTTGTTGAAAACAAACAAAAACAACTTTATGGAGAACTCTGGCTCAGTCGAGCCTTCAGCATATGCTGGAACAACATTGCATCATGATAAACAAAAAGCGGGACAAAAGTGCTTCTGGTTTGCATGAGAGAGACATCTGGGGAATGGCAGAGAGGCAAGTTCTCCCAGATGGCGAGAAGGTCATGCGGACGTCTTGTTCCACTAATCATTTATCCACTGAAGGTTGAATCCCCGTCATCGCCGAATGGGGAGCATCAAGCTGTCTGCGGTGACCTTGGCTACAAACATAATGTAATGTAAACCGCAGTTGACGGTGCATGAATCTGCAGACTGGCTCCCCTTTCCAGCATATGGTCGGGGTAAGAGAAGTGGGCACCAACAGCTTTCCAGGAGACATCGCCGTGGGACCTTGGTTTGGGTACCTAATGATACAGGAAGGAGACCCCCAGGCTTCCTGTCCTATCACATCATGCCCCATTGCATAGGAGCAGCTGGTGACTTTGGCTGATAGAGTTTTCCATAGTTTTTGGTGAGAATTTCAGGTAATATAGACAGCAGGTAGGGTAGTGGTCAAGGACGATATGCTTATAACTGGAGGGTTACCTCTTCAAGGCTCCTATGGTTCCCTTGAGCAAAGAGTAAAGTATCCCTATAAAAACAATGAGCACTTTATGTCTATGTCACTCCCTATGTCACTTTAATAGATAAAAACTATATATCTCACAGCGTAAAAGGCTTTAAGTAAGTAATAATGACATTTTTGTGTTTTTCTAAACATGTTTAGATTCATCTGATTTGCACAATGGGACCGTCCCAAGGAGCTTTCTCATAAAGTTCAGTATGAAGTTGGGAAAAATACCATGATTATAGATAAAATTTGTTTGCATGCATATACAAATAGCTTTAGAAAGTATGTAACATATAATTGGAAATATTATCCTTAGAAGAGGATAAAATCCAATTGACTTAAAGGAACAATAAAAGGTACCATGGTGGAACCGTAGAAGGTGACTATGGTGCACAATATAGTAGACAGACAGCAAGGCAGCAAAGAACAAGACAGAAAAACAGGGAGTTGGTAGGATAAATAAATAAAGAAGAAAATGAAGAAAGATAAGAAAGTAAAAATGAATAGGTTAGTAGATAAATGGATAAATTATATTTATAGTAAGTAGGTGGAGCAGTGCAAAGAAACAGTAGTGGTGATGATAATGACACAGTGGGTGGTAGTTTTAGGGCTTGACAGCCTAACAGCCTGGTGGTGTTGGACCTCATCTTCTGGTAGTATCTTCCAGATGGCATAAGTAAAAACTGAAAGTGTGTGAGAAGGGTCCCTGGTGATGGTTATGGGCTCTTTTGATGCACCGCTTGTTGTAGGTGGTCTGGGTGGTGGGTAGCGAAGACCTGATGATGAACATGGCAGTCTTTGCTACCTGCTGGAGAGCTCCCAGGTCAGAGGCAGAGGAGCTTCCATACCAGACTGTGATACAGGAGGTTAGGATGCTCTCTATGTCACATCTCTAGAAGCTGGTAAGAATAAGGGATAGAAGTCTGACTCTTTTCAGTCTCCTCAGGGAGCAGAGGTACTATTGTGCCTTCTTCACCCGGTGGGTGTGTTACGATTCCAGGAGAGGCCCTTCGAGATGTGCACACCAAGGAGCTTTAAACAGTGCAAAAGCTCCTCTGTTGAACCGCCAATGCAAAAAGAAGTTTGAGCAGCTAAATCCATCCAGTCCATCTAAATTCAACTATCTTCTCGTTGGCCTTGGTGACACTGTGAGATCAATTCTTTACGTTGTGTTGTTTACTTATCTCATAAAGTGTTGTAGCTTCTTTTTCATAAACTGCTAACCAATTGTTATTAGTTATTAATTTTACAGAAGCATGAACTTAAAATAATAACATGTTGGCACCAGCATCTTTAATGATGTTTCTAAGATCCTAGTAGCAATTAGGTTTGATAATCTATGCTATGTTTTTTTCATCCTTGTTTAAATGTCACAAAGTTCATTTTGGGAAGAGAAAAAATTACGCGAGACAGCTGTGTAAAATTTTGATCAAAACCTGCAAAAAAAAAAAACAGCTCTGAGAAAACGTAAACACTATTTTTCGCTCAAATATGTGCTTGTGTGTGATCTTTACAATCCGCAAATAATGGTCTACAGTATAAATTCAACATAATTTGGGCAGTTTAAATCCATATCATAAAGAAGTCCTAGTTCTTTAGGGTACAAATGTAATTCACCCCATTTATCCAAATTTTTGCAATCAATGCATAATGAATACAGTGTGTCTTTGCAAAGGTTAAGAGGCATATGAATGCCATTGGGGAAGATAAATTCATTTGGGCTTGTTTGACTTTTAACATTTGTTGAGGTTAATTAAAATGGCAATTGAGTCAATGGCGGAATATATATTTTTTAAAAGTAAATCCATACACTGAATAGGTTGTAAATGTTTATCACACTATTACGATCTTTGAAGAACAAAGCACTCCTTCATTATACACAAGGCTGACAGTCTTGGACTTTGGCATCAGGAGTGTGAAGCTAAGGGTGTCCTAGGCCAAGGCAGCTCATCACTACAACACTGACTTAATATGAATGTGTGAACTTCAGTATCCAGTTTCCAAGGGTCACCTACAGGTGATCCTGCCAACATCAGCAGGGAGCATCCCGCAGGTCTTAGCTTTAGCAATAAATTCCACTGCAGTGAAGACATCGGTGAACTAAATTTCTACGATAGCCTCTACGGGGTCTTAGGACAGACCAAGTTTATAAGCCGTGAAATCCAGGCCAGTCATTGAAGACACTGAAAAAAATGGTGGGAAAATGAAGAACAAGATCGGCAGGACCTGGGTCATCAGAGAACTGAGAGACACAAAAACAAAGTCCAAAGTAGATATGGGAGGTCACATGGGAGGAATGAGAAACTTGGTGAGTTCAAAACTGTCCTCTGTAATAACATCTTGTCAACTGTGTCTCAGTGGTACTTGTGGTCCTGTCTTCAAGACGACAGAGAAGTACTTAGAATGAGAACATTTTGCACTTGTACCCAATATCGTTAATACTTTTTAGCTGTTGCTGAAAATAATATTTTAAAATTTTAGTTGTTTTTGGAAGTTACTTTTAGATTTTTTTTATATGTTAAATATATTAATTTTCCAGTAATTTAAAAAAAAATTAGACAAGGGTTTTAAATGAAGAGATAAATCCTGCGAAACACATGGGTCACAATCCATATTATCAAGTGCCAACAATGAAGACTTATTTAATATTCAGCATTGGAAGTTGCTCAAACACAATAGCTAGGCAGATGCCAATGTGATGACCATGTATACTGCATTAATATGCTAACAGTTGGGAATTAAGAGCTGTGGTCAATAAAGCATAAGACAAGTAGAGTTACAAGTTTCCTTTTTAATCACCCTCCTGTCAGATAAATAAGGTAATTAATTCAGCAATGTCTAAAAGCTAAACATGTGTGATCATTCAATACAACTTTTGTCACCACTGCGTAAATGTTTCGCAAAATTGCATGTCATAAAATGCTTCTGAAACTTGTGCTGGATCATATTAAAAAAGTGTCTCCATTAACTAATAACTGTTGCTACCTTTTTGCCCCTATGGTGCAATACCATAATTTATACTTTCCCAAAACTGATATACGTATCAAATTCCAGTTTTATGTAGCGTTTGCATTTTCTTATCATTTTCACGATAGGTTTCTCTTTGTCCTCACTCCCCCCCCCACAATTCCAAATGTATGTGTTTCAGATGAAATGCAGATTCAGCATTGCTGTTGTGTGAGATTTTGTGAATGAATGAATGAATGAATGAATGAATGAAAACTGTGGATTCTACACTTGCTGTAGTATCTACTGTAGCTTTTGTATGAGCCAGATGATTTAATAAATCAATAAACTAAATGCACAAGTTCACATGAATGTGAGTGTATGTGTGTGTCACATTAAGTGTTGCAACAAAAATAATGACATACAATAATATGTGCAATAAAACTTAATAGAATTGAATTTGTTTTTTTTTTTTTTAAATAAATGCAGGTGAAAAGTTTTTAACAGTCTTTAACAGTGAAAAGTTTGGCATAGTTGACAGTTCCAATATTTCTGAATTTCTCTGCCACTGGTTATACAGTCAGTACAGTCATAACCCTATTTGTGCTCTAGCTATGTTCTTGAGAAATGGAAAGCTTAGTGAAATAGAACTATACAAGATTTATAATGCAGTTTATTAGATACATTTAACTTGGAAACTGCATGTGCAATATTGTACAAATTAAATCACTTATGAAAATCTGTAAACTTGTAAAATAGCAAGTAAATACAAAAAACTATTTTATAACAAATAATATGTTTCCAAAAAAGTTTCAATTTTGGATAAATTTATTTTCAAAATATCTTATATTCTTATGAGAGGTGTGACCCAGCTGACCAAGCAATGAGGTGAACTTGAGGTTACTGTGGATCCACAAGGGCTTTATTTTCCTTTAACAACACACTAGTACTCTGTTTACAGAGGTAAAAGTTAAATAACAATTTACAAACATCAGACTTCTTCTAGGTAAGTCAACAGTCTTCACAGCAATACTCATGTGCATCGTCATCCACCAAACACACCACCACCACCGTTACTACCAAACTCTTTCTCACAAAAAGGCTCCCCCTAAGCCATTCCATTTGTAATTTACATGCACAAACATCCATTACTTTTAAAAATACAGCACAATAAATATAATTTGTTACAGATACACACCAATCATTTATCTCACGCACGCACAGACCTCGAAATGTTCAATTTAATTCATCCATACTTGCTTAGGGAATTCTCAGATGGGCTCTTCTTCAGAGTATTTATGCACTACATTTCCCATGATACCCTTTTACCTGCTGGCAGCCATCTTCCATTTCACTTCTGGTAAGGAAATTGTTTGTTAACATTACTGGGATGATATACACAACATCCTTCATATGAAAAAGGCTACTTTCAAATGGCACAGATACACAACCGGTAGGGTTTATCCATGTGTGGAGTTTATCCATATGAGGTGTGGATAAACTGATGTAATACTGTACCAATAGTATATTGGAGGATGAGGATGTTTAGATATCCTTTTGTAGATGGGCTTGAATGGGATCAGTGCTCAATGTGACACCACCTTCACAAATATACCACACTTTACCCTGTTTTCTTGCCAGTTCAGGTGTGGTTCCTTCCGGGCACAATGCTGTACAAGCTGTACGTCGCTCGCTTCCTTCTGCTCTATGAGCTACAGCCTTCGCTGAACAAGGCAACGCATTGAGAAAAGAATACAACCGAATTGCCCGGTATCATCCACATCCCTGTGGGGGACGTTGTAATAGGTAAGTGCTGAGGAGGGGATGCCTTTCATCTTGTTCACCTAAAGAAATGGTTAGCAGGAAAAATACCTGCTATTTTTTTTTTTTTTTATATTACACCCAGTTTTTTAGTTACGATAAAAAATGAAATGTGACGATTGCAAACCTTGTGAATCAGATTGTTGCTATAAAACAGTTGGCTACAATGTGTACAGACACTCATTTATTTGTGCAACGGTGGACCCATTCTAGGAAAAACAACTGTCATTTTGTGCAATTTTAACAAACATCACATGCAATATACAGTATAAAGTGAAAGCATATCTGTATCTGCAGTAAGTCTGACAATGGCTGTAGTATCTGCAAAATTTGAGTCCATGGAACCAGAACCTAGAGTCTAAACTTAGAACACCTGCATCAAACATCTCCATTATTTTTGTTGATCAGTGGTGGGGATGAACTGAACTGAACAGAAGGTTATGAGGGAATAATAATAGAAAACTGTAAATGTGCCAGCATGATGTCATAAATCAGAGTTTTTTTTCTTTTTTCTTTTCATAGACCTGCAGAAACTATTACGAGTAAATTTAGATTAATGCTTTTAACATATTAGGCATTCATTTGCACAAAGCTAATCAAATAAAACATATGTAGTGCAGACAAGACTAGAAAATTGCTAAATGGAATTAGAACTCACAATTTTATGGTACTAAATTGCAATTCCATCATATATATATATATATATATATATATATATATATATATATATATATATATATATATATATATATATTTTTTTTTCCTTTTTATGAAAAATGCAACCAAATGTGTTAAAAGACAGACACAGACATGTGCAGTCACAAATATGTGTATTTAATCATACACCTTTCTATTATTTTAATACTGAGTTTGGGAGATATTGTTGCAAAAGACAGGCCTTTGTTTGTGTGTTTGTATATGTATGTGGCAGCCACATTTGCATACTTAAACAACTTTATTATTATGGCGCCGTGTTGATTTAATTGGTTTCAGATGACCCACTTAGTGGAGCTATTTCAATTTTAAGGAAATGGTGACAGGTGGACATGGGGGTGGTATCTTATGTAATGAATGCTACTGACTGTCTGCCAGACAAATGGTTTAGAATGTATACAAGGGTCTGGCCTACCGCACAGTGAAATATGTAAGAAATATGAAGTTGCTTGGTCTATTTTCAGAAAACAGGGGTCAGATGTAAAACAACAAACACGGGGAAAAAATCTCTACAGCTCACCTTTGTAATACTTATACAATGATACAGTCGAAACATTGAATAGCTTGCATTGGCTTATGTATGTGTATTCGATTGTAGTGAGTTATGCAAAATATATCTTTTCGATTAGGTTTGTTTCCCTTTTTCAGATTGTGCTGACAGGCAGTCTTTAAAAATGTATTTGTGGAATAGTTTTAAAAATGTTTATACGGTGCAATAGTCTGGGAACAGTGGACTTATCACAATGAATGTTTTTACTTGTCCCAGCTCTTCAATCAGTGATAAAGTGATAACACGTTTGTGAAAAATGTGTTGTCCAAGGGAAAACTGGTTGTACTACAAATGTTTCTTCTCAAATTAACAGGAGATAGAGCTGGGCATTTTAGCTGATCTGTAGCGGTTAACATTGAGAGATGCCGTACCATCTGGGTACAGAGTTTGCTCTCCAAGATAGAGCTCTCGCCACTATTGTGCCAGCTTGCATTTGACTGCGCAGTTTGACTCCAGGCATTGCATAAATCAGAAAGTTTCACACACGGAGGACTTTTTAAGCATTTCTTTATTTGCACTTAGCTACTAACATTTTTTTTTTTTTTTTGAAGTAGTACTGCCTTAGCAATATAACTACAAAATGTGTCTTTTTTTTTCTTTTTTCACTTGTCAGTCTATATTTTACAATATATTGAATTCATGACAACACTCAAGTCTGGTAATATTTTTATTTATTTATTTATTTATTTAGTGTAATGATGGCCCTTAACACTAACAATAACAAGGTTAGTATATTTTAGCTCTATAGCACAGCATTTTCAGTACAGTACTAACACTAGCAAAATGAAAAGGTAGTAGCACTTGCAAAAATGTTAACCTAGAGAAGACACATCTACTTTGTGAAACAAAATCTACTGCTGTAAACAGTGAAGTATTTTTATTAAAAAAAAGACTTTTGAATTTATTTGATGGCATTGCCCAAGTAGGTTACAATGTTACATATGCTACACTGCTTATCTGCTCATCTGCACAACAGAGTTTGAGAGCAAATTTACACCTGAATTCACCCATGCACATAACTCAGTGCTACCATATTGCTTAAAACACATATTTTTGAATGTTGGGTGGAAACTAAAGGAACCGCAAACACACACGAAGGCAAGGAGAACATATAAAATTAACATAGAGATTTAAACCCGCAACTCAGAGCTCTGTACTTCCCGCTGGACCACTGTGCCCTTGTCCACACACTTCAAATACATAAAAAAAGGGAAAAAATGCCAGTCCCACCTTAAAGAGCTGCAGTCTTCTTTTTCTTGAACAGTAGATGAAAGCTAGAGGTCACATCTGCCCCTGCCATTTGACACAATGAAAATAGCAGTTATGGGAAAGTGTAAAAAAAGAAGCACAGATTAAACTCAATTCACTGGTAAATCATTACAGCATACAAAACTGCAAGCAGGGAGGGTGATGGTAGGTGTTGAGGGTTCAGGAGAAGTTGTTCCTGCAAACACAAGATTAGCAATGTTTAAGGCACCTAATAGTGCTTATTTTGCTTGTGGGAACACAAGGTCCAACATTTTCCATCACAACTAAGTTCTAAAAAACTTTAAGTTTTCCGTTTAGTTCACCTTAGTTTCAGTTTTATATAGATTTCCTTTAACTAAAGGAAACGTGTTTTTTCACCGTTGGACAGAAGTTTGTAAGTGTAACATGCTTGTGGAAATAAGAAAGATCATTAAAAAAATAAGCTTCAGTATTTAAGGTGAGGTAGCAAGCAAATATAAGGCCATGGTCTTGAGGTCAGTGTCAATTTAACTTATCGATTCTGAAGGCATTGTGAACATTTAGGTTCAGGTCAACAAGGACAGCCTTTTCTGAATAAATCTTTCCTGACCACCATACCACAGGTCTAAGTGTAGAGTTACATTGAAAACTTGTCATGTCTGTTTGTACTGAGCTGTGCATTGTCTCATACCACATTTTACGTGTGTGTGTGTGTGTGTGTGTGTGTGTGTGTGTGTGTGTGTGTGTGTGTGTGTGTGGAGCACATCGTTTCCTTTTACAGGCCATTAGATACAACTACTGTTCAAGGTTAGTTTCCATTCATTGACAACAGGGCTCCTGTAGGTTTGCCAATTTCACTTTCCTTCCATTTAGCACCAAAATAAAGGTCATCCTTACAGGAAACACACATTTATTTCCTTCCACTTAGTTTCTGCTATTCTACATTTGTCTTTCCTAAATACAATAGTATTATTCTCTTAATTATTATTTTTACCAGAGTATGTAACTTCTCTTCCAGGAGAATAACACACTGAGTAGAACATCTGACATACTGTACCTTTTTCTATTTGTTTATTACTGGTTTACATTATTAGGTCTAAGGAGCAATATTATCTGTAAATGTTCCCTTTCAGCACCTGACAGAGGAGAAACGAATAAGGTAACAAAGCTTACTATTTTGGCTAACTGACCTATCTTGTCTGGAGGTAAAATTGCAGCATGACAAGTCGGCAAACAAAGAATTCTGGGAATCCAAGTCCTTTTGAACGCAAGCAGGCAGAGTCCATTTTGAATGTCAGTGGCGGGAGCAGGCAAACCTGTGAAGTGGTAGTAATTTGAATTAAATGAAATATTGTAAGAAAGAAAAAAGATTATCTTTAATACAATATTAATAACATAAATTTTGCAATTTTGTAATTTATAATGGAAGATGAATGATGTTTAAGTATTACTTGTATTGCCGAATGAAATGACTGAGGGTGAAGTGTGTAAGTATATGCAGAGGTAAGTCAAAAAGTATCAACCAACAGTGTAAAAATTGCAAACACTTTTTGACTTACATGTAAGTTGGCCTCAAAATGTCAGAAGAAGAAACAGAGATGAAAAAAGCTGAGAATATTAAATTTATCTACTGTATCACTATAGTTTGGATTTCCCCACCTGTAAATAGTCCACTGGAAGGTTTTTATTTGGAAATAAATAATTTAGGGTCCACGGTTTCTTGGTTTTCACCTCTGTGAAAGGGTTCTCACACTTGTCCTCTGTTTCAGTTTCAATATCTATGTGTATTAATGAGTAAAATACTGTAACCCACCCTGCATTTTTTAAAAAAGGATCATTACCATCTTAATAATAGCATCCTTTACCAACAGTGAATTGTGAAAAACTGCATTGAATAGAAGGTTCATGTAAATGTCTCAATGCTCTTTTTTAAAATTGTGGACAATATTATCAATGTGACATTAAGTTATAAAAAAAAAGTGCCATGTTTGTTTCCTCGCACAGAGGCACAGCACTGTGTCAATTCTGTCGATTTGCTGTGGAAAAAGAGCAATAATTCATATTTAATTTTATACGTCATCTGCAGGATATGACGATAACTTCAGTTCTCCGTCTTTACAACTGCCCGCGTAGTTTACACGCTTTATGCAACGGCACAAAATGCACCAGCGTATTGTGCAGCGCTTGTGCATTAATCTGAATAAAGGCTCCGAACTAACTTTTCATTCCTCTGTCTGGAATAAAGTACGGTTCATATTTTCTTGGGGGAAAGACATGAAGGCTGATCATTTTTCAGACGTGCTGCTAGACAAACCGCTGAATGCATTTAGCGCTGGCACAATTTGCAGCACAATTAAGGATTAGCTGTGATGACATGTTTTGGATGGGCTGTTTTATCACCAAACCGCACTGCCGACAACGTAAATATGAAGCCAGATTAACACGGGCCACGGCTAATGTGAAAAACAGCTCATGTCAGGCTTTGCAAAGACCAGCCGCAATGACCTTTGCCCCCGGTATTATACATCCTACATAACTGTCAGTAAATAAAAGCAGCTGAATTGGCACCCAGATTAAAATTCTTCCCATTGACTCGAAAAAGAAACCCTTGAAACTGGCTTGTAACCGAGACTTGTAGCGCAACGTGTTTTAAAATCAGAATTTTTCCACACCAGTTGTGAGATTTTTTTTTTTTTTTTTTTTTAATATCTGTTTGTTGCTTTACAAGCTACGAATCTGCCATGTTATTAAAACATGATATAATATCAGTGGAAAATGTGACATAATGAAATTAAACCACGGTAGATTGGTGTAAACTACTCACTGTCTCCCTATGATGTACAGTTTCACAGCAGGCGTCTCTTAAATCAGTTTCGTCCTCTTGGCGGTCTCCTCGGGACCCTTGTATGAGGACTGCCTCTTATTGGCACGTCGATATCGGCCGAGCACTTTAAGTAAAACTAAGTGTGTACCTGGGTGAAGGTAAATCATCTTTAAATGCATGTCTTAAACAGTGTAAAGCGTGACGTTACATACATCCCGCTAAGCATCAGCTGAGTTCAGAATGATTTAGCTCTTACAAAGTGCGGTGCAATCTCCAAGCAAAGCTCAGGGTCTTATGGTGGATGACAGTAACCTGCAATCTATTCTTTGCACAGCCTACAAGATGGGCTTTGCTTATTTGTGTGAACCTTCTCTGGTAGTTTTTCATCTCCTTGCTGCATTTTTTCCTCCTCCCCCCCATCTGCCCATTCATCATACATATATATTGCAAAGGATGTCTTTCAATTCCCTTTTGAACCAACCCCCATGGGGGCCTGGTGAGGAAAAATACAACTGCTTGTTGTTTGGTAAGAGCACTTCCAGTTCTTATATGACTTTTATTAAATAGGCATTTTTTGATATGGAGGTACAATGCATGCGCACAGCATCAGTGTAAATGAGAAGGAACTAATATTTAAAAATCCGTATCTTTCGAGAGCTGACAGAAGAAGGGGATCTGCTTGTCAAAAATCTGTGCGTACTACTTCAAAGACTACCCTGTCCTCAATGATCTCATCAGCTGCTCTTGTATGACTACTACGTTTTTGCATAACCCATGTTACAAAGCTATGCTTAGCACTGTGTGTTATGTAAATGCAAGTCATGTAAGAGTATATTCGTAGTTTGGCCTATATGTCAGTCACAAAACCTTGATGTTATTTCAGCTTTAAACCTGCCGGTGAGATTCACCCTGAAGGTGTCTTGCATTTCCTTCTTTAAACTTTTAATATGCATTTTAATTAAAAAATGTGATTTATGCTTTTTTTTTAAAAAGTTTCCTTCTGTCAAAATTCTGTCATTCTTTAGTGATCATCAATCTTTCAGTCAAAATAGAATGCATTAATTGTTTTGCAAACTTTTTGCTAGCCCTGGGTCAAATTCTTCAGCGTACATATAAATGTGAGTGAATAAGTGGCTCCAAAGGAATGGTGCCAGGTCTGAGTTGTGGCCATGCAGGGTTCATGCCCTATGCCACCATCTTCCTGCACTGTACCAATGGTTGTTGATAATGTGTTGGTGGATGGATTAGTCTTATCTTTAGCTTTATGCACACGTTTTGACAATGTCAGCAGTAAATGGTAGCTAAGAAACACCCAACACATGGACTGCTTGGCAGATTATAACAGATGAAGTGTAGACATAAATGTTCCTTTTAAACGGCGTGCTTTGGCTGAATTGCTTCAGCTGTGCAATTTAACAAAAGTTGCCTACTGTGTAAGTCACAATGAGTGAGTTTCTGCTATGTAAATAAATGCCTATGTGATCTGAGGCTTGTAAATGAAGCATCTATGCCAAAGACAGAAGTGTTTTTTTTTTTTTTCTTCCTATTTTTTTTTCCCCCCAGATATTGTTGTGTTTGCTATGTTTGTATGTAATGTTTAGGACTATAAAAATTTTAATGGTGCAAGGGAATGTTGTCACTATTTGACCAACATGTAAGTTTTTAGGTTGTTGATAAGAATGGGTACTTCTATGTTACCTTTATATACACTTCTTGGCAACATTATTGCCTTAAACTTATCATGTATAATATCTTTAACTCCTTTGGGTGTGAATTTTGGGTTATGGTCTTGCAGGATCTTTTACACTAAATAGCACATTTTGCTCCAAAGTGATTCCCTTAATATAATCAAAGCCTCCAGTACCAGAGGCAGCAACATGTCCACCATATTTAATTGTAGTTAGGATGTTCTTTTCTTCATCAGCTTCATTTTGTTGCCCATAAACAAATTGCCTGTCTGGATTACCAGAATGCTTTCTTTTGGTTTCATCACTTAACAAAACATTTTCCCAGAAGGAAGCTGGATTCTCTAGGTGGGTTTGGGCAAAAATCAGTCGTGCTTTTTTATGTTTGTTTTTTTAACAGTGGGGTAATTCTTGGCCTTCACCCAGAAAGCCCTTCTTGGTTTAGTGTGGAGCATATGGTGCGAGTTGGAACCATCGCTTCAGGTCCGCTTTAGGCACTTGTTTTACGTGGTATGTTTTTAACTTTTAACACCAACATGCAAAGGGTTCTTTGATCAATTTTCTGCTTTGCGGAACATCCTGGGACAGTTCCACAAGCAGAAAATTTCTTAATATCATTTGTTAACTGTGTAAATGGGCCTGCCAAAGTCTTTGGAGATGGGCTTGTATCCTTTTAAATTTTTATGTTTGGTGACAATACTTTGTCTCCACT
The DNA here is from genome assembly GCA_018136845.1 of Heterotis niloticus. Lineage (NCBI taxonomy): Eukaryota > Metazoa > Chordata > Actinopteri > Osteoglossiformes > Osteoglossidae > Heterotis > Heterotis niloticus. Next base: position 8,112,442 of record CM030897.1, on the reverse strand, counting down.
GTTGTCAAAAAGGAATAGGGAATGAAAGTGACTCTTTTAAGCTTTAAAGCCATCGTTCATTAGTTAATCATTTGTTAATTCATGTCATGTGGATACTTGGAATTTTTGCCTAGTGTATATCATTTGATTGCAGTATGCAGACCAAAGCTTTTTCACTGCCCACTTTATATCAGGTGATACAGTCCCTGCCCGGCTAGCTCAGTCGGTAGAGCATGTGACTCATAATCTCAGGGTCGTGGGTTTGAGCCCCACATTGGGCATCGATGCAAATACAGCCACAAGGGGGTGCACTTCTGTGGCGGTTCCAAGCCCGGGCACAACGGAGGGTTGTGCCAGGAAGGGCATACGGCGTAAAAATCTGCCACAACCAAACGTGCGGACGAGCCGATCCTCTGTGGCGACCCCTAACGGGAGCAGCCGGAAGTCGGTTTTATACAGTACACAATGTATCTGAAATGCAAGGTTCCAATAATCTTGATCAGAACTGTATTTCTGTTAACGTGAAGTTGAAATTTTATTAATTTTCTACACACATACTATATATACATTTACATATATCCTATATATACATCAGCTCTTGCATTTGATGTGATTTTAATTAAACAAGTGCATCTTTGTACATCCCACTGTGCATCCTGCTAACAATTCAACAAAGACACAGTATGTTGTAAAAAAAAGATGTAATATCGCAGCAGTAATACTGTAAATCGGTGATCATAGAAAAAACGTTTCTGTCATATTCTTGAACCTCCAACCTCACAGAGACTTTAACTATATTTTTTATGCCCAGCTATTACTCAATTCCCGTCCCCCAAGCTAAAAGGAAGGGATAGTTTGGCCATTAATATAGTGTTCTGAGACAACAGTTCCACACATTCTGACATAAATGGAATTAAAAGTTGTGGTTTGATAGGTCTGTATTCAAATCACCTCGGTGGATTTCTGTTTAGAGGGTCATCACAAACAAACGTGCGACTAAAAGCCCAGACTGTTACTCTCAACAGGTGCCGACGCCTGTGTTTGTTGTGGGCAAGGGACAAACAGGAGCTACCGGGGTGGGACAGCTCCATTTCTCTAAGGGCACAATTAAAGCTGATGACCACACTGGAATTCTGAATGAGCATCCCTATGCATTTGAGCAAATGGTATTTAAAAAATTAAAGCATTTTCCAGCAGGATAATGGTAAGCTCCATTCAGCAGAGAAAACAACAGCATGGTGCCAACAGAAAAGTGATAACATGGGGACTCAGAAGTCTTGATGTATCAGCAACTGAAAGTGTTTAGATAAACATAAAATGAAAGGTAGCCCAGCAACCTCCAAAGCTGGGGTTTTTGAAAAGCTATTTGTCACTGGGATGGAGGATGACTCCTCTCCTAAAAAACCTGCAATTATTCCAAAACTCTACATCTATATTGCCCTGTACAGGAAGGGAATATACAGAAATACTGTATAACAAACTTCTGTCATAAAAGTGAAGGTAATAAGCAGGTATTTTTATGGGGGGAGACTCAATTTTCAGAAGTCGGAATTTCAAAGTTTTCTCAAAAATGTGGTGAGCTGCTTTGATTGGTGGGGTTGACTGCATACCAATATAGCAACTGTGAAAATATTTGCGTCTTTATAATTGTATTGCAAAGGAAAAATGTCCATTATTAAAATCCCTAAAATGTGGTTGACAGAAAAGCTTTATTTTTTCTGACACTGCATCCAGCTTTGTAATGGTAATAGCATGCAATTTCATTTGAAAAGCAGTCTGTTCCCCAATATAGTGAGTGTTTCATTTAGTTTAATTTGGAAATAGTGACTTTTTTATGCCCCTGTTCACGTTACTATGGAGTCTGAAGGTGGTGTTACTTGGGCAGAATAGAAATGCGATGTTACTTATGTACAATAAAATTGTGTGCGCGCGTGCACACTCGCGCATGTGTGTTTTACCTCTAAACCAATGAATAAATAAGCAAAATGGCACGCTCTCATCTCCCAGTTAATGCCCCGCACGTCTCCTTCAGTCTCGGGCAGGCATCGCTTCTCATCGTCTATTACAGACACATAAGGCCTTTTGGCGTTGCTCAAACTCTCACCTCTACTGGGAGGTAACCGCTCCGACTTGCCTCGGAAATCTGCTCCACATTGCACTTATTAACACTTTCACGCTGTCTTCTGACTGCTGCACAAAGCAACATACAGAACACCCACAGAGCACCGACCTTCTTCACAAGATATTCCATGGTTTTGCCTGTGCTGATTTATGTCTCTGTTACATTATTCATTTCCTTGGAAGTCTCCTACATTTTTTAAATATTTTATTTATATATATATATATACATACATACATACATACACACACACACACACACACACACACACACACACACACACACTCTCTATATATTTATACAGTTCAAGATCTGGGCATCTCTCCTGGTGGGATTTTAAACTTTGGGTCATGAGTCAAGTCCACATCTTTTGTAGTTTCCTGTAAGACCTGATTCTGTTGTCATGGCTCTTCAGGAAGTGGACAGATGACTGGGGAGACCACGAGAAACTTGGAATTGCTCCGGCATGCAGCTAAAATGGCCCGGATGCAATATGACCTGAAGTCAGCAAGCTCCGGAAGACTTTGGCAGATGTGTCAAATTGTTCTTCAGAAAAGAAATAGTATAATTACTGAGAACAACACAAACTACTGGTGTAAGCACTAGAGCAAGCTCACCCAGACATGGTCAGCTGGATTGAGTTCTGATGACTCATGGACAATAAAAGCTCCAAACAGCTATTAATGACCGCTAATGTCAGACTGTCCGCACAGCCGATGGTGGTTAGAGACCTTCTTAGGTTATGCAGGCCGCCCTAAGTATTCAGGAACCATTTTTTTAAAAAAATATATTTAATTTGGGCGTGGAAAGAACATACCCCTTACTTATAATTGAAATAATGTGCTATGGATTACCTGGCAGGCATGAAAAAGGAGAAGCCCCTCACCCTCGATGCTACGGGCTCATCGAATACATCCCTCCCTTTATAGACTCATAAATCCGGCGCTTGACTGGACATAGCGATCGCTGCCCCGACTACTCTCCCAATAGCACTCGCGCATTATTTATTCGGTTTGTTTAGCGGGTGTTAGCAGCTGTGGCGGGCCTTTGCAGGACGGACCTATCGAACCGGGCCATAATAGATGTAATACATCAATGCATTTGAGCTGAACAGCTTTAATTAGGCCTTCCTGGTCATTTAATCGATTCACCCCAGTAGCGGAGGGGCTCTGACAATACCAAACCTCCCGCGGAGCATCCAAATAGGCACTTCTCGGCGGCCCGAGCCGCTCCCGCCACAAGGTTAGACAGCAAAAATGCTAATATCCACCTAAGTGTCTATTATTAAGCGATGGCGCTGCAGGAATATCAACTGGCGGCAATCGCATTAGGGCAAGAAAATAAAAAGGTCCAGTTTAATAATTCAAAAGATCGGCGCGTCGCCGCCGCCTCGTCCTGTCGAAACTCTCCGAACACCGCAATTTGGATGCAAAACGCTCCGCGCGTCGTGACTCGAATCCGAAACGCCTCGCGCGTGGCTCACGCGGCGAGGAATTTGTTTATTCCTCCGACAAACTTTGGAGTGCCGGACTGCCGTAAAGGGCGGTTTGTTGGCGCGGGGGTGTTGACGCCCGCGTGCCGTCCCGCCAGCGCCGAAAGTCGAGTTTGTCTGTCTTTCGTTGAAGAGTCAGTAGGATCTGCCATGTAACAGCCATCAGCCCCCCCCCCCCCCCACACACACACAAAAAAAAAAAAAAAAAAAAACAGAATTTCTTGTTCGTATGGTTGCCATCGACTGCCTGTTTTACAGAAACGTCCTCCACTTAATTATGGCACGGTTAATATGCACAGCTAAAGAATATAGCCAGAAGACATGATCCAGTTTTATAAAGCAGGCTGCATAATTTTCCATATTCAGTGCAAGCCAAATGTTGATATGCAATTTATAGGACTTGTATAAATCAGAATTCACAAGTCACAGGCAAGGAAATCTGTAAGGAAATCTGTTACATCATGATAATAAAATAATGATAATAAGAGGTTGTCTATCTTTGTAATGTACTTTTAATTAAAGTTTGGGGATGTTCAGATGAGTCACCACAATTGTGGTGTATTATTTCATTTGTATTGAGACTGTTATCACGCAGACAAACTGGAGGCGATGTACAACAAGTCAAGTGGATTATGGGTCATAAATGGCTGTTTATTTAGGATCCAGGCATTCAAGATCTGGTTGGGGACGATGAAGAATCAGTCTTGGTGGATGTTCTCGTTCATTTTTAAGGCAAAAATTCAGGCCGGTGACACATCCATGGACGACACCTACTGGTAGTAAAAACCAAGTACCCCTATTTCAGTCATATAAGAGCATCCTTGCACGCCAGCAGCCAATGAAAGAAGAGACATTTCATGTGCATTTAGAGCTTACTGGGCAGCCCAGCTCCCCACTGTGTCAGTGTTATTTCCCCTGTTGCGTCCGCGCCTCCGCTGTCAGCATGCAGCCCTCTCTTTTGGAGAGATTGCTCCCCAGTGAATGCCGGCGCTGTAGCCGACTACACTTTCCCTCCATCGCTGACATATTCTCCCCAAGGTGGCAATGTGACTGCCAGAGATTAATTGCCAAAGGCCGAGGCTTGCGCAGAACAAGAATCCCGTTTGGAAGCACTTTTGCCCTCCAAGGGCCCGACGCCACACCGGCCTGTTCTGATTCAGTTACAAATCTAGAGGTGTGCAGGCCTGACTGCTGTCAGACAACTGCCCACTAAATGACTTCCCCATGAAGGTGCTCCTCTTCCCTCACAACCCTTTGCAATGACAGCAAAGGGAATCAAAACCAACATTTTTTTTTTTTTTTTTTACACTAAGATGTAAAAGCTCAATGAAGTCTCCCTGATCACAGTTCGCTGTTGGTATTTTTAATTCATGTTCCTGTTGGTGTATTAATATCTTTTTAAAAGATTCGTAGCTGATCCATTCACTGATCTAAAGTTCACATTTTGCGATTCTCAACATATATGACAAATATTTGTTTTACCTGTTACTTTATAACATTTCTTATATTATAAAGTAACATGTACAGCTAACTTAAATTCTTCTCCTACTAACTGGCTATGGGAAACTATAATGGCTTTCACTGCAGTGGTGCCATCCATAAAATCAGCATGAATTATTTCTTAGACAAAAATTAAAAAAAAAAAAATGGAGTGTCCGTCTGTGTTGTAGAACAGAAAGATAAGAGCAAAGTACATTCTTCTTCTTCCGGCCGCTCCCGTTAGGGGTCGCCACAGCGGATCAATTGTTTCCACTTCTTCCTGTCCTCTGCATCTTTCTCCGTCACACCCACCACCTGCATGCCCTCCTTCACCTTCTTCTTCTTCTTCTTCTTCTTCTTCCGGCCGCTCCCGTTAGGGGTCGCCACAGCGGATCAATTGTTTCCACTTCTTCCTGTCCTCTGCATCTTTCTCTGTCGCACCCACCACTTGCATGTCCTCCTTCACCTCCTTCACCACATCCATAAATCTCCTCTTAGGCCTTCCTCTCTTCCTCTTGCCTGTCAGCTCCATCCCTAGCATCCTTCTCCCGATATATCCAGAATCTCTCCTCTGCACATGTCCAAACCAACGCAATCTCGCCTCTCTGACTTTGTCTCCAAACCGTCTAACCTGTGCTGCCCCTCTAATATACTCATTTCTAATCCTGTCCATCCTCATCACACCCAATGCAAATCTTAACATCTTTAACTCTGGCACCTCCATCTCTGCCTCCTGTCTTTTGGATGAGAGCAAAGTACATTGCCCGGCCCAAAAAAAAAGTCACGCACACTAATATTTCGTTGGACCGCCTTTAGCTTCGATTACAGCACACATTCGCCATAGCATTGTTTTGATAAGCTTATGCAATTTCACAGCATTTATTTCTGTCCAAAGTTGTGTTCATTTTTTGTCAAGCTCTTGTATTGATGATGGGAGAGTTGGAGCGCTGCGTAAAGTATTCTCCAGCACATCTCGATGGGGTTAAAGTCTGGACTCTGTGGTGGCCAATCCACGTGTAAAATCTCATGCTCCCTGAAGCACTCTTTCACAATTTGAGCCCCATGAATCCAGGCATTGTCGTCTTGGAAGAAGAAATCCATTGATGGAAAAACCTGGTCATTCAGTATATTTAGGTAGTCAGCTGATCTTGAACCTAGATCTGATCAACTGAAGAAACCCCACATTATTACACTAAGTTAAATCCAGGTGGTGACTTTTTTTGGATGGGCAGTGTATGTGTCCAGCTTCTGTTTGTATTAAACACACAGTGCCAAAAAAAAAAAGAGCTTGGTTTATAAAGGGGATCCCATTACCCATCTAACCCCGTCCTAACCCCCACGGCAATCCCACAGCACACCTACAAAGCTGCTACACAATGGCTAGCCTATCAAAACTAGCGCCAACTAACTACAACTCCAAACATGGCATGGCGCAGTAATGGCGCGGTATCTCATCGGGGTTATCAAGTGGGCACCTTCCTTCGTCTGTGTTTCATCGAGTTGGGCCCACGACACCTCCAGAAGGCTCAACCGCAGCTCAGGGTCCCGGAGCTGCTCCCCTCCACTACCGCGCGCACCACTGCGTCACCCCGCCGCTCCTCGCATTACCTACCCTTTGCCTTAGCATCCTCACACTCACCGCTCTTTCTACCCGCCGTCTCAAAGGAACAAGCCCCTCGCCACCTACTTTACCTTTGCAACAACTAACCACACCAACACCGGTGCCTGCTAACAGCTAACCGCCATCACAACTACGCGCTAACGCTTCGCCGGCACCCACCTGCTCACCGCTTCACCGCCTTGCTACCATCTGCGCTGGTCCTCTTACTCCAAACCCAGAGACTTCCTTGCTCCTCAGCCTGTGACAACTCCAGTCCTTTAGATGAACTTCACTTAAAGCTACATGAGCATAAAAAAGAAAAAGAAGCTATGCCCCTTGTCTTTTGAATGCCACTTAGGGTTGTGTCATTTCGCCTGGAGTACATTATATAATTTTAAATCATAGGACCATGGGCCTGTGTATAAGTAACTGTTATGCTGAGGATGTTGGACAGCTACAAACTTCAGCTTTGTTTCAACAGCAAACCCCAGTGAGGACCAGATAGTTAAAATACGATACCATTGCAACACCAAGCAAAGCGAGAAAGAACCAATTAGACAGCATTTTAGACGTCTGGATGTCTGAGAGATCCAGCTCTGGGGAACCCTGAAAGCTCTAAATGAAAAAAAAAAATTTAGAGGAACTTACTGTTTGTACTGTATGCAATTGTCCTTGAAAACAAAGACCTTTGCTCTTTTTTTTTTTTTTTTTTTTTTGCTGTAACAGAGCGCCAAATTAAATGTAACCATGAGTGAATTCATGCACAAAATAATGTGGGACGATACGGACAAAAAAAATCACATTTGGTTCATTTGTGTCTCGGTTGTTCTGCTTCTAACATCTTTTGTGCATTCGGCATCAGGAGCAGATGGGTAACAATTTATACTCTGACCTGTCATTGCTCCAAGGTAATGGATAATTTGCACAAAGTATTAACACTAAACAGTTGACTAGTAAATATTCAGTTCCTTTGACAAAAAATAATAACATTGGAGGAACAATTCAGAATTTTATATTTAGCTGTCATAACCACTGGTCAATGCTTGGGATGTATGGAACTATTTAATAATGCAAGATAATGAAATCTGTACCAAACAGTCTACCCAAGCTTCAGGGTAGTAAGCTGAGAACATCTCTTGAGAAGAACAACTTATTTAATGGCATTTTTCTTTACAATATATGGTATAAATTATTGAAAGCTCAGAAATAGTTTGTCTACTCATGTGTGAAATAAAGTTTTTAACAACAAATTACACTTGTATCAGAAAGCTCCAGTTTGAAGAGTTATATATCTATATTATATATTAAATGACATATTTAGGTTTTGATTTTTCCAGGTTTTTCATGCGTAGGTGATCAAGTGCAATAACAACAGTGTTCTCGCCACAATAGTATCTGTTTGAAGTTGTTAAAAATACACAGTTATCATTATGACTTTAAGGAATGTAACTTTGTTGTTTTACACCATCGATATAAGATTCCTAACACTACACCCTCATGCTGGCTTGGATGTCACCCACATTAACAAGGTCCGTATCAAATGTTGGACAACCAGGACAGTGCCAAACCACAAGCCAAACGCTATGGCTTAGCTGAAGATGTACCATAAGTTAGAAGATCATGGCTAAGATACTGTCAGCCACTGAATTAGACTTCCTAGACTTGGTCACAAGCTACCATCACCCAGTATGCAAGCAGATGGGAATCCAGCAATGTCCACAATCCCAACTACCATCATGACTGAAACTAACAGCCTAGTAAATGCTGCAAACACTAGCCCAAACAACCCACAAATCCAACCATTTTGGATACCCAGAGGAGAAAAATCTTGGACTGTTTAAATGATGACTCCATTACTTACCTTGCATTAGCTGGAACATTTGTCCACTGAGATTTACAATGGGAAACCGACAGCTCGCAATCCTTTACCCATGTGAGCATCTGGCTGCTCCAGCAGAAACACATCAAGCCACACTACAGCACATTGCACACATTTCTTTGTAGCCACTCGCTGACTTGTAATATTTTGGCTGACGCAGGGATTCTTGTATTTTTATCAGCCCTCTATGGCTGGCACGTGCCCATCATACTGACTTTGATGCTGAAAGAAAAGTCCATCAAAAGCACGCTTCATCTTCACTCAACATGGCGCCAAGCACCTAGATATCTAACAACGTATCTATTGCAACTCATAATCCATCAACTTCTTTCATAAATCTCCATTTTGACTGCACGGCAATAGTCACAAAACTAATACGCATATTAGTTTGGGGGGGGGACAAAAACCGATCGGTTTGCCTGTACCTACAAACAACTCCCTTTTGTTGCATTTATTAAATTATAGCAAAAATCCTTGGATGGCATCGGTGACTTATAAATTTCCAGTTAAACAAGCAGCATAAACTTCATGTCCAAAATCTCGCTAATGCTCAACACCAGGAAATTTTGCAGTTGACTTCATAAAATTATATCACACCTTCTGGCTCTCTTTTTTTAGCTGTGCATATTAACCGTGTTATAATTAAGTGTTAGCCACTGCTGTAAAACAGATAGCTGGGTACATGAAGTGGCTGTTTAGGCCGTTGTCAAAAGAGAAGGCAAAATTGTTCCCCTTCGCAGATTTACAGCACCAGCAATGGTTCGGTGCAAGAGCGCTCACACTTCCGTCAGAGCTGCATGTAGGACTGTGCCTAATAAGACAGGGTCACCTCGTGCTGTTACCGTCCAAACATTAAAATATATTTTTTATTTTATACATGGAAGACTCCAGAGGACTAAACCTGGGCTGTTCAGCTGTGGCTGGGAAGCGGATACAAGTGCAGAAAATATAATTTTACTTTGCAAGGAAATTGGACTGGCTGGAAATCCAATTTATATGATTTTTGCATTAATTTTGCTGAATACTTCTGCATTGTACACACAAGAATAATAGCAGATATGGTAATATATTCATAGTGTATAATACATGGTTGTAACCCAGAAATTGTAGTAATTAGTCACATTTAGTCATATGCTGAATTCTCGATAACAAAGCACTTAGTTTGGCTCTAAGGAAAATTACAGTTTAATGCACTATGATGATTCATTATATCAGAGTAAATATCATTTTCTTCTCACCACTGCTGTCTTTTGGGTGTTTCTTCTGTGAAGATGTGCTTTAGTTAGGCATTAGCAGAGAAATTGTAGGACTTCCATATGTTGTTCTGTAAAAAAAAAAAAAAAATTCTATCCCCGATGGCTTAAAATAGATTTCTCTGTAACTGAATTAAAACGATTTGCTCTGAATCATACCGTCTCAGTGAGTCGGTGTCATGCACATCTTTGTTAATGTCTAAACGTATGGCCAAGGGCACCCAAAACGATTGTTGCCCGGCTCCTTCTGGACGTTTATAAGATTATATTGCGTGGAGAAGAATATATTAAAGCACTGACCCTAAAGCCAACTTTTGCTTTGCTTTGGCCTCGTGCTTGCGGGGCAGAGTAATAAATGTTTGTATTTGTATCCAGTTACCCTTCAGATTAGTGAGGCAAATAAGCTTGAATCAATCAAACGCTGGATCACAGAAGAGCGGCAGCCCAGAAACAGTGTCAGGTGGGATGGAGGTGGCTGAAATGTTGAGCTTTCTTCTCGCTTGATCAGATGGAGCCTGCTGCGACTCCTATGAGAGAAACCTGTAGAGATCCAATGGGGGAATGATGACTCTGCCAATTATCGCAACGGAGTTACGAGTAGTTGGGGTTTTTCTTCAAATGGATATATTAGATCCCAGCAGGGAGAGAGAACACAAAGTATATTGCACCTGTTATATCTCCAGCAATGTGCTGTGCTGCTGACAGGTTGTGGAATGTGTTCACAGGTTTTCCGCTTGTTTTATTTTCTTTATTTATGTGCCGCCATATGGTGACGGACCATGGAGAAGGACACTACTTTTCTAAATATAAAAGCGGGCTATTATAATGACATTATCTCCAGGATGTAATAAAAGGGAACACGCTGAGCCTTTAATTTAATGGTTCAAAAAGCAGATTTTTAATTATCTCTAAGTGCTGCGGAAATACTGGGGTCAGGTGTTTAATAGGTTCCTTTTTTCGAAATCCACAAGTTTACCCGTCGACCGGACAGACGTGGCGTCTAGTGATGAGCGCTGCTGCGCCGCGTCGCTGGGTACGCGCTTTGATTGTAGTCAAGTTAAGGAGAATCGCTGTTGTCTCCTGTCAAAACAGCTTGGCATCTTTAACAAAAGCCTTCCCGAAATGAAAGACTGTTTGGTACTTTGGCGAACCGAGGCTTCGTCTTGGATGTTTTGGATGAAATTCAGTTAGCGTTAAAGTTTTATTATTTGTACAACGTTTGAAAATCACATTTTTACTACATAATACTAAAAAAAATGTATTTAAAAAAAAAAAAAAATGTGCAAAAAAATCACTAGATATTTGTGAACAAAACAGTATGTTCTAAGGTACAGCTGGACAATCGTTTGCATAGGACCTGCTGACGAAAATGGCTTAAATGCGGCAGCAGTCAAAAGTTTGAGTACACACGCGGATAATTTCTTTAATGGGATAATCCGGACAGGAGAATGAAAGTACGGCAACCCACAAGACACAGATGTCTGACATATTTGGGAATGTGCAGAAAAGGCGGGAAGACATTGCGCATCGTTTCCTCAGAAAAATTTTAGCTTAAAAAAACAAAAACAATAAAAAGTCCAACTTTTGACTGGTACCAAATATCTGTACAAACCCTTGGTATGAGTACATGTTTCGGAATGTCTGTAGATACATAAACTCTTGAGACACAGGCTACAGTAATCTGGGTATGACACAAGGCGGAATGGATATGCTTGTGAGGTGAAAGCGTGAGCAACAAGAAGTTGCGAGTAGATTATGACATCAAAAGGCAGCGATAGCGTTTTCCGATCAGCATTGACACTGAGCCGCTTTGTGTGCACTGGAGACTTGATCCAGCTAAATCCACAGTAGTCTGTATTCTGTGGAGGCACCAAGGGCACGAGTGCTACAGAAGGAAAGTAACTGTCACAGTTTATTTCTTTCTCACAAACCCTTCCCTGCCTTATTTCCTTTCTAAAGTGTGTAATTTCGTACAGGGATTGAATACCATTTCTAATGAGGTCTGTATGATACACCCCATGCTCCAGAATGTGCATCTAGGAGCACTATTTTTTATGAGATAACTCCTGCAGTTCCCATTTCTGTGATTTATCAAATAATTCAGTTTGATTACAAACTGCAGCAAATGTGTGCAAAGCCGCAGCTGGCATTTTTTTTCCATTAGCGCTGCTTAAAAAGTAGTAAAGATTGATTTTTGTATTTCTACCTAGTCTATCTGAAATAACAGAGAACTGATAGGGCAAACTAAGTCAACGTTCAACATGCATCATCCACCAGAACCGATAAAATACGGTAGCTGTCCACAGCATTCCGTGAAATGAGTATAAATAAATATAAATAATGAGTGTAAAGAAATAACTTGAATTCAACTTCCTTATAACTAGTAAAACATTTGTTTCCATTGCTCACCCATTTGTGGAGCGTGAGCTAAAGTATAAGCTGAGCAACAGATTAGTCACATCCACCCAAATGATGGGTAGCTATTGATTCAAGCAGAAACAATTATGAGCTACACTTAAATTTGCGTTGTTATAATAATTGTCTGGTATATTCACAAGGCATGTCAGCGCTTTACTGATGCAAACATGTCCCGACTTTGTTATGCGTTCTGGAAATGAGGATGAAAACTGATGGCTCATACCTCACTAAACTGCAGTATAATTATCATTATATTACAGAGTGACATCAAAAGGCTACTACCCCTATTTAGTGAAGAAATCCGACACGTGCGTCAAACGCTCAGGATATTGCAGGCGGTACCCAAGTAGTTGAGGTTATAATTTCATTACCGCTTTGATGGTTTTCGGAATGTTTTCTCGTAGATTTACTTTATTTATTAATTTTTATGCCCCTATTGTCACAGCCGTGTGTTTTAGCGGGGAGCTCTGGATCATTGAGCGTAGCACGGCTTCCGGAGCCACAGAACTTAGCTTCTCCTGGGTCTTAAACCAGCAGCCTTATGGTTATGAGGACGTTTCTTTAGCTATCATGCTATGTGGTCTTTCCGTATGGTCTACTATTTGTGTGCATCATATTCCCTACTCTCCTTTTCTTTTAATCTGAAGGCCAGATTAAATATTTATTGTGGTAATTGAAATTCTGGCGTGATGCATCTATTTTCTTTGTTATATTTGTTGAAATGAAATCAGGAAGAATCCCTAGTGAGCGTCGCCTATTTAGTGAATAAGTTTAAGATTTTACTTCACGGTAATGACTTTTATGTGATGCTGCATGGATGCCTGCATCCACCTGATGATTATTTGAAAGGGGGAGAACCTGCACGTGCTGCAACTTCAACAGCATTCCTCAACAGCCCATCATTTATGTTCTTTCTCACCAAACTCCATGGACTTTCTTCCATCTGTATTAGTATTCACACTGCTGCCCTGCCTCTGGTTCAAAATAAAGGAATATATTTATATCCCCAAAGTCATCATCAAATCAGATCTATCCGGAGAACAAGCGAGATGACCGCTCCACGTTGCTGGACAACAGAAACTGTCCATTTTTACCACATGCATGGCGCACCATATGTGATACAGTTTATACAAGATAAAAAATGAGCAGCTAATGTGCCCGGCGTTAGACCGATAAGACGCCTCCTGAATTTCAGATTGGGAGTCATTGTAAACAAGAAAGGTGCTGTTCCTTTGCAGCACAGTGCCACTCCCCTGACAGACGGGGGTTTGTAGCCAGAAGCAGATGGCCCGGTGATAATGGCAGGCTTTTGGAAGGAGAGATCCAGGCGTCCAGCCAGACCCCTCCAGATTCAGAAATACAAGGACCTGCTGTATATTACTCTGAAGGCCTATCTGAAATACTAACCACCTATAACTACCATGCTAAATTTAACCACTTGGGCAGCAAACTAATAAAAACAGTGTGAAAAAATATATACTGTATATATAATATTTTCTAGTCTTTTCCCTAGATGGGTTCACTGATGGTTTCATCCTGGACATCTTGTTTCAGTAACTGCATTTTACACTTTTGTGACATTCTACGTCAAACACATTAATAAAGTAATTTTTTTGGTACCGAGCAGCAGTATGAAATGTGGTGACTTGCCTCAAAGTTTGTTTAGATGAATTAGAGATTTTATCTGTCACTATGGTGAAATTAATAAAAGGAATGCTCATGCAATTCACTCTTTAATTCAGTTCACAAACACTAGGGTCAATCTTAATATTTATACAAGAAAAAAAGCACATGCCTAGCAATAAGGACCACCATGTTACGCAAACCTACAAAAGCAGTGATTCTGTGAGGAATTATGGTTACGTAGATGTGTGTTATGCAGCGGTGAGAGTATATACTGTAGATTGTATTATTGTCTGGAGGGTGAACATTAATATTGCTTGCCTGTTTTCATCTGTCAAGTCACAGACTGTTAATACAAAAATGCCAATACATGTTTTGTTTACCTTGTGTAGACCCATATGTTTTTTTTTGTTTTTTTTTTTGCAGAAAACATATTTGTTTTTACACAAAAACAGCATAGATGTCTAATCTAATTTCAAAGACCATCCTAGTAGTCGTTTTCATCCCTAGACCTTAAACTGGCAATGCCTGTCGAGTTCTACTTATTAAAGGTGTCTTACCTGCTGTCTCTCCAGTTTCTGAGCTCTGCCTGACTCCTGGAGAAGCAGCCCGTGCAACCCTGGCCTCTGGCTGTCATTACAAGTTCACAATATTATCTGCTGATAGCCTCCGTATATGAAGGTTCCTCGAATTAAAGTGGAAAAAGTCTGAGATTTTCGCTAATATTTACAGATTACTGCCAGCATAGGTTTTACCAGTCTGACAGTTTAATAGTCACATAAGCTTTACATCTTACTGTACTTACACGCAGCAGAGCTTTTACTTCCCCACCCCTCTCCTCCAACTGTAGACTTTTACAAGCCTTTTTAACCAAATTAAAAATTTTCACAAGATTTGCCGTTTAAATTCTTTTTAATCCATTCCAATCCAAACACCTTTTAACGGCTAAGAAGTGAATAATCTTCAGCCGTTCACGCTGGGAGTTATGTATGGAGTTATATTAGCAACTGCAGGTAGCTGTAAGTCTGAAGTAAAATATTGCATGACTTGCTGGGGTTCCTAGTCTGAGGGGAAAAAAAAAAAAACAGCTAATTTAATTCTGTTATATAAAAAATGGATCTCTACCCAGGTCTTTTGTTACGTCTATATATCAGAATTTTGTTTCTCACGCTATTTTGTTTAGCATACATTTATCATTCGTATAGCCTATACAGCCCATTTTATCTAAATTCAGCAAGAGGAATATAAAAGTATTACATAAATAGAACAGTGTTGCAGGTTGTGATGCTACTTGTCATGCCTGCAAATAGCAGATATTAATGCTGGGCCATGTTTCACAGAGAACCAGGTTGTGCAGATGATGGATGAAAAAAAAGAAAAAAAAAAATCACGTATGTCACAGAGCAAACAGTTTCCGAGTGTTTAAGGCGCAAAGGCGTATGGCAGTGAGATTGGAATCAGAGAGCCACTCAAAATAGGTGCTTAAAGTTTATTGTCAATGTATTCAGCCACTCTGGCTTAGAAAAAGAAGGGTTTCTGGCAGGTGATCGTCTTTTCCTGGACCTCAGAGGATGTTGCTTTCAGCACCGGAAGGGCTGTACAATTTCAGCATCCTCGTGTTTGAATTAAACGGAACTTCGATCTCACTCCAGCATCGCCTGAAACAGGGAGCGATCAGGCAGCACCGTAACATCTGCCATGTGTCTGCGTGACACTGCACTTTGAGTGTGGACTGGATGCAGCTCAACGGTGACTCAGAAGAAAGAGCCGAAGAAATAAATTACTTCTGACGCAGCTTTAGGACCGGACTTCTCAAGTTACAGGAAAGTAATGTAGAACCTTTATAGCATCTCTTAAGTTCAGTAATAAAACACAGGTGAAAGGCATCCTTTACTTTAGACAGTTAATATCTGTGATCTGAACCTAATGGTGTCACTGAGCTCGCCAGAACGAGTGGGCCTGAATAACATGTGAGTAGTGACTCCTTCTGGACCTTTAAGACAGCCATCTGTAACATTAATAAATAAACTGGCTTTGCTCAACTCTGGCGTTCACATAGACTCTTCCAGACTTTCTTACGGAACTGAGTTTTCGGTGAGATCTGCAATACTGGCAAAATGTATCAGGAAAAACACAGGTTTCGGGGGATGCTAGCAAGAGGTTAAATTTAATTCTGCCATTAAAAAAAGATTCACAAATTATTATTTTTTTTTAAAAAAAGAGTCTATTATTACGAGTTGAACTTTCAACCACTTTATTTCAAAATTTCAGAATGAGAATCAAATGTCCCTGCCTGGTTAGCTCAGTCGGTAGAGTATGTGACTTGTAATCTCAGGGTCATGAGCTCGAGCCCCACATTGGGCATTGCTGCGAATCCAGCCACAAGGGGGTGCACCTTTGTGCCAGTCCCAAGCCGGGGCAAAATGGAAGGTTGCGTCAGGAAGGGCATCTGGCGTTAAAAACCTGCCAAACCAAATATGCGGCCGAACCGATCTGCTGTGGCGACCCCTGTTGGGATCAGCCGAAAGTTGGTTTAGAATGAGAATCAAATGCATTGGCCAAGTTTGCTAACGCAAGTAGGAATTTGGCTTCGGTTTCCAATTGCTCAGGGTACATAAGAAAACACAACATACATAGGTGCATGCATACATATATTACATGTGTAAAAGATGCATGACAGTGCAGGAGGATATGAATAAATATTATAGGAAGAATAAATATTATAAGGGGAACATTGTACAGACTAACAAACACGTCAGCTGTTCGTGAACATAATAGCGTGTGGCAAGAAGCGGTTTTTCCATCTGCATTTAACGCCGCCTTAAATTTAATGTACACGCGTTTTCTCTGAGGCTCTGTCTTTTCAGTCTTATTTCAAAGCAATGGGACCCAGCATAGCATTTTCTGAGTCTAATTATCGCACGCACGTTCAGATGGCTGGTGTGTGTTTAAAGCATCAAGGTGGTTAGTCGATAGCACCCATCCTATCTCTAGGTAACAAAAAAAGTGTTTCCATGGATAATTTATTCTGTGCACTTTTTCTCCTGCCTTGGCTGTTGTTTGAGTGATTATTCCACAGTGTTTATCAGCTTCATCGGTGTTTTCCGCGCGCTTTGCAAGCTTTTAGTGCACACTGTGTAATGGATTCCCAGGCTGATACCCCGAGGCCCTATACAATAAGGGGTTATTATTTTATGTATTCATTGTTTTGTTTCCCTAGTCTGTCCACTAAAACCCTCTGATCAGTTTCCATAGAGGAAAGGCGGCTCGTCTTTTATTGTAAAAAGGTGCCTGTCAGTAGCCACTGGCATATTGACTTGTTGATTTGTGGTCTTCGTCGGACCTGTTCCTAAATTTATACAAAAATACTATGTCTAACAACCTTTGTTCTTGTGGTGCATTTTACATATCCTCCAGTGTTTTTAGTCATCATTTTTAGATGATTTCTGTTGTTTTCGTTGTTGTTGTTGTTCAGCTAAGCAGAAAAAATAGCTTATAGCTATCAACCAACATGAACTTGTGCGGTAAATGTTCTCTCATGGCCACCACTTTTGCTGGTACTGAGTTTTCTGTGCTGTATTTAACCACTTCTGGACTCTTTCTTGATATATAGCAAGTCAGTCCTTGTTTGTGATATAGACCGAGCCACCTTTGTATAAACCCCCTTCAGGTTCAGTGTCACATCATTTTGTCCTCTGTCGCTCTCTGTCCATTTCTGAGTGCATCCATTACTTTGGAATGACCATTTCTGAGGGAGGCCATCCTCTGCCAGTACTCACGCTCTTGGGTCATAGGTTCATTTCAGATATTATTTTGGCACAGCTATATATGTGTGCTTTACCCCCCCTGGGTTATACTGGATGGGATTTTTTTTGGGGCACGGCTGCTGCGGTGGAGCCACATATAATCTGACAACACACATCGTGTTCCTACTTTATCGCACAGCCACACACACACCTCCATTTCCAGAGTCATCTCACCAATCCAGTTTGAGAAAATGATCCACTGGTTTTGTTGCCAAAGATGGAAATATGGACCTCATGGATTTAAGTCCTGTTCATCACCATGAAAGTTTCATTAAAAAGAGTTTACCAATTCACCGCTAGAGAGGACCTTGTTACACCTAAATACTCTGTGACAAAAAGTTATAACCATATACTTATTGCTGTAAGCGATTTACAATGAAAAAAAAGATTGTGAAAGAAGTTTTGGTGATAAATGAATTGAATGTATATTTAATGTATGATTTTTTTTTTTTTTTTTTTAAAACTCAAGTCAGTTAAAGCATCACAATATGTAGGTCCAATTCTGAACATCTCCATTACACATTTGAAGGAACAGCCGCAGGGTTCGACTGGCCTCTTCTCATGTAAGAGTGGGGCTACTCTCTTTTTACTCTCCTTCTCAGCCCAAGGGTCTTTGCTAAAAACATCTGGTTAGTTCTGAAGGATGAATTTTAATGTTCTCTCTTTGTAAATATGCTATTATGAGGATTGGGGAGATAATAAAACAGTTTTTAAGACTTCTGAGGCAATTTGCCCACAAAATTTGCATAGCCAAAAATGTCAACAACAGTTCTAGACTGCAGATTTAAAGTTTAACATTTATTCATGTGGCTATATAACTTTTTAGTATTGTTTGGATACTGGATAGCAGATTGAGGAGACAATACTGGGAACATGGACTATATTCTTCCATTGTATGTCTAAACAGCAGCACCCACAGAGCATCATGGCACTCAACTCCCTAAAGCTCTCAAACACAATGAACCCCACCTAGGCTAATATCCCCCCAGGACCTCCCCATAGAGGTTAAACTACATACTACAGCAGCAAAGCATGATGGGAGAGTGACAGCTGCACCCACCGCTGCTAATATGGTGGGAGAAAATTTCACTCCTAGTCATAAGCTTTCTGTTTCCTGTTGATCTGTCCAAAATACATTTTCTGACCTCATTGCCCTCTGGCCTACTTGATATCTAAAGCAAAAGTAAAAGTTCTCTTTTTTAGTTCTTGTACTCCTTGGATTCATTTGTGTCTCTTTCAATGGGCTTAAATTCTGAAGGACCTAAGCCTTGTAAGTGATTTTTTTCTTACAGTTATTACAATGTTTTATTCTTTTAATATTTGGATAGATTTGTGATGTTCCGGTGTTTATTATATTGGATTAAGACCAACCACGCATACAAAAGGAGCTCCTCTCACTGTACTCTTTGGAACCTTTTGTTGCCCAGTGAGAACTTCCCTTATGCAGTCCTTAAATATTAATAACCAATGCACTGAATAAACAGTTTATTAATTAGCATTTTTTCTGTTTTCTCCAGTGGTGGCATAGTCTAAAAAAGCTAAAAAATATCCACACTGTAATGCGTCTCATCAGGTCCATACATTTATGAATGTATTTTTTTTTTTTAATGGGGAAAAAAAAAAAAAAAAAATATATATATATATATATATAAACTATATCATGCAGGTCTAGGATCATGTGTGAAGTTCATAACCACTTCTCAGAATAAAGGATTCTCTTTCTGGAAGCAGTCCAAAGTAAGCTGTGTGTTAGATGAAACATTCTTCTGTAGGTCTCTTTAAAGAATGACAGTTTTGGTTGACATCAGAACCTTGGAATCAAAATGTTATCTGCAGCAAAATGTTTTTTTTTTTTTAATCTATTTCTGATGCAATAGATGGTGGATATGCTTATTATCTCCATGCTGTACAGTGTTATGGGTATCCATAGAGGGCTCAGCTATAAAACACAATTATAAGTCATAATTTTGTTTATGCTGTCTTCATTATTGAAAGTGTTGCTTGCTGTAAAGTGTGTCACTTGTGAGGTATTCGATAGAGTTGAATGGCAGCTTCTATAATGTGTTATGTCTTTTAACTTCATGTCACATTTCTTAAACATCTTGAGGTTTCTAACAAGCATGCTTTGTACTCATAACACACTGGGTGCACTGTACTACAAATACACAGCGACAGAGTTATTAATGCTTTTGTCTTTGGAGAAATTGCACAACTGCAAAGTCTTAGAGAACAGCTGACAATCCAGACTATGTTGGCATATTATGGTATAAGTGGGCAACATCTCTACATAAAGCACATAGCACTGTAACCCCAGTAGCCACATTCCCATTTAAATACGCCATTATGGGCATTTGATGTTTTCTTTCACTTGATGCTCTTTTGTAAGTGGGTGACAAATATCTGCCTCTGTTATAATACACTGTCTGCTTGACCATTTCAGGGGTCCCTCCAAATCACCTTGTTTTGGCACCAAATTTCAACAGCAATTTCACATTCGAACAGTTGAGCAGCTTAACATATTTTTATTTAATAGCATGCTTGCAGACCCACAGTCAGCAAACCGGCCCTCACATAACAATGTTCCTGCTCGTACTGTATTGTAATACATGAACCCGATCAGTCCTTACTAGTCCTAGACAGCAGTGAGTACCCCAGATGCTCAAGGTGGACGGTATAGGGTCTTCGCCCTACCTGAATGAGCAATCCTGTATAATCCAAGGGCTGTGAAGTGAAATGCAGTTTAAAAACCGCTCCAAATGTAGCTATTACCCTATTTGACGTATTATGTGAAAATGAGATAATGATTAAATACTTAAGACAGAGCTGAGCTTCCTAATGATTTGCCATAACTATTGGCAAGTCTCAGATTCCATCACATGTGACTAACTGAAATCCATCTTGTCCAAGCAACCCCATTAGAACCGTGCTGAGCAAGCCAAACGCATACAAGTAAAACTGCCGTTCCCCATTATCTAATTGTGACAGACCGCATTGTGCATAACTGACTCTTACAAGGAACAGAAATGGCTTACAGCAAACGGTCATTCGCAAACAAGTATTGCCTACTGCACCTATTGCTTTATTCTCCACTACGCGTCGGTGGCTCCAGTTGTTTCAGGACGCCAGTCACATTTGTTGCTGATGTTTTGAACATGTGTATCTACTTTTTAATGTGTTTATATATATATATATATATATATATATATATATATATATTTAAATAATCCTCTTATCCAACTTCCGTGGGCACTTCTCAGTCCATAAGAAGGCCAATATGAAATAAGCGCACCGTCAATCTAAATCCTGCAGATGAATTACTGAACTGGGGCAGAGTGCAAAGTCGCATCTTGGCCTTGCATGGTATGAAAGTCTGGCCGGAGACACTGAATGGTTTTAATCCGCATTACTGCTCTGCCAGTCTGTGAAATTCATTCCCAAGACAATTTATTTGCAATGACACCTTTGCACCGGCTAAATAACTCACCCAGTACTTGGCGTTTGCCAAAATTGCTTTATGAATACAATGAACGTACGCTGGGGAGTGTTTATGAAAGTGCTAATTGTCATTATTGTGTCTGCTATTATTTGCTGAAGAATAAAACTTGATTTGAAAAAAGCATGTAATCTAATTCCCGAAACTTCATAAACCCGTTTATGGTATTTTAGAATTTATTTCAGTTTGTATCTACTTAATAAATAATAAGTAGTCTATTGATGCATTCACATCCATACAGGTGATTTCTTTCAGTTCATTTTTTTAATATGTACTCAATGTGTTCTAGAAAATTCTTAAGACATTCAAATGTCAAGCTCCCTACAAGCATCAAAGTAAGTCAGAGCTGCACAGTTAAATCTTAAAGATGTTTTGAACATGTGTATCTGCTTTTTAGTGTGTTCGAAAGTATTTGCACTCCACCTTGCTTACTTTTTCTGAAGAGTTACTAGGCATTGATTTTGGGGTCATCTTTTTTTTTTTTTTTTTTTTTGGGTGGTGGGGGTTCACCGCTAAAGTGAAATGCTAGTTCTCTTAACATTTATTTTTTTAGCTTGAATGAAGGACAAAAAAGATAGAAATGCAAAATTATTTCACCACCTCAGTCCTTCCAGTAAGAGTGGTTGTGAAGGTAAAGCAGGAATGAATTCCAAACAGGGACAAGAGACGCAAAGATCTCCAAGGGCACCGCAATTCATTTTCTCGATCGAGAAAAACCCTTCAACCATTTAAAGACCCACGCACAGATTTATTAATCCAGCCCGGCAGTCCCATCACAAACAGGCGACCGCACCAATTAGGATTTTCTCATTTTGCCTTATAAAGTATATGTCAGGTCTTGAAGTAATAGCAAAAAATCTGTTGCTGAGAATAATCAGTGTCATGAAGATTCTTTGCCAAATAATGCACAACTTTTTTGACGCTGTTCAGATTAACTAATTTGTTTTCCATTTTTCACTTTGCGGCAAATGTCACATTGCTTTATTTTATTTTTTTTCATAGCATGGCATCCGTCAAAGTTTTAATCGGTTATTAGATCAGCATCTGATGTGTTTTCATATTTGCTCATTTAAACTGTGACAAACTCCACAATATGATAAACATTTTTTCCCCATATTGATTTCTTTTTAATACTTGCATTGCTCTTTGAATAAGCCCAATAGATAACACTAAATCTCTCATTTCAGGAAATAAGGATTAAAATTCATTTATATATATTGCCATAATATGTCCTCTGTATTCATTAGTGCGTGTTTCTTATATTGTGTAACAGTTTGTGATAAGGCATGTATATTTATGGACAAACCTTTTTAAATATTTTGATGCTCTCTCTCTCTCCCTTTCTCTCTCTACAAAAAAAAAAAAAAATCACCTCTCCCGCATATTAAATTTGTCATCGTTCTTTCATTATTCAGTCCTTATGCTCTGCTCTCCACTTGAGATGCGAGACATGAACTGCCCTGCTCTTCTTGGTGCTCATGTTCTCCTGCTTTAACAGCCTCTGCAGTACGGTCCCATCGACTGCTCCTGCTTGGTGCCCGCTGCACACTGCAGGTCCCCCTTCCTTGCTTTCTCGGACACACGGCATGCATGCCAACGCATTCAAAATGCAATCATCGATTTACTGTTTTAGCAATGGCTGATGTACCCAAAATTCATTTTTTTATTGCTTTACATGTATATGATCGCTTTGTGTGCATGTAAGCTAAACAACCAGGACCATGCTTTTACTACAGTCTTCCTCTCTAATGCTTTCTCAAGAGCAGGACTGAGGGAGAAGAGTGATTCTTGTTGTAATTCTAATAAAAGGGCTTAAAAATGGTTGAGGTACTCAAAGGAACAGAGATAAAACTGTACTCTCGTTCTTGACATTTTGGTCATCTGGTGTATCTGATATGAAATTTCGTAGTGTTATTAACACAGTCTGGAGGGTTTCGGGGACAATGTGTTTAACTTTTTTCCTCCTTTTTCTCCATTTTTTGCGCTCTGAAAGGTTTGCACGCATTTTCGTTGTACAGGTTGTCGTGGCTAAAGCAAAGTTGATGGTTGTTTCCCAAACCATTCCTTTCCTCCAGTGTAAATCTTTCCATTAAAGATACCATCATTCGGCAGAATATTTCATGAATTTAGTAAAGTTCCACAAAGTGTTTGTGATAAATGGTCCACTTACAGTGAAATGTTTTAGAAAGGAAGAGTGGGTATAAAAGAATGCAGAAAACATCTAAGTGCCTTCACCCAGTCAGTTCTTCTAGATGGCAGATTTAGATGAGAGAACAGGTGTCTCTCGTTGCTTTTTGCTACCAGAGTGCTATGAAATAAATGGACATAAATTCCCATGGAAAGTTAAAGATTTTAACTCTTTTTTTTTGCTGTCGCAAGCCTCAGAAGG
Organism: Heterotis niloticus; assembly: GCA_018136845.1. Classification (NCBI taxonomy): domain Eukaryota; kingdom Metazoa; phylum Chordata; class Actinopteri; order Osteoglossiformes; family Osteoglossidae; genus Heterotis; species Heterotis niloticus. The sequence goes on along the minus strand of CM030897.1, from coordinate 8,088,912 downwards.
CAATAACAGGCAACGTAAACAGCTTTGTGACAGTACATATTGAGAAATAAACAATATTTACTGTTTTAAAATTACTTAGGTACCAAGGACCCTGGAAAGCAAATAAAATGAAACGCTTCTGCTCGTATAGAATGTACTCGTATAGAATGGCCATTCAAAATGGCGCGGCCACGTCCAGACGCCTACCTGATCGCTCCAGGAAGACTGTGCGTTTTTTCCTTAATTTCTGTAGTTTTCTACCTATTATTCCCTCACACATCAACGGGACTGGTACTGTATGACAGCGCGACACTTCGGGAAATTGGGAATCAGATTCCTTACGTGGTTTCTGAACTCTTCAAACCCGATTTGTCGTGGCCGGCTGAGATACTCCGGACGCCGGATAGCGAGAAAGGAAGCGACCACGAAGACCCCCCGCGGAGACGCACAAAGAAACATCGGGGGACCCGCGCCGGTGTTCGGAACAGACTGAGGAAACGAGCTCATCGCCCTCCACTGCCCAGCATTCTGCTCGCGAACGTTCAGTCATTGGAAAACAAGCTGGACGATTTGAGAGCAAGGGTGACTTTCCAAAGAGACGTGAGGGACTGTAACATCCTGTGTTTCACCGAGACATGGCTGACCCCCCTTGTGCCGGACCAGGCAGTGACTCCGTCGGATTCATTCTCTGTGTTTCGCATGGACAGAACGGCGGAGGCCAACAAATCCAAAGGTGGGGGAGTCTGTTTCATGGTGAACACTAAGTGGTGCGAGGTGATGAGCGTTTCTGTTCTTTCTCGGTCCTGCTCACCTCATCTGGAGCATCTGACCATCAAGTGCCGTCCTTTCTACCTGCCTCGGGAGTTCAGCTCGGTTATCGCCACGGCGGTTTACATCCCGCCTCATGCGGACGTTGGCACAGCCCTGTCTGAACTACACGAGGCACTCAGCACTACCCAACACAACCATCCGGACGCAGCAACCATAGTGGTGGGGGACTTTAATAAAGCGAACCTCAGACAAGTCATGCCGGACTTATACCAACATGTGACGTGCATGACTAGAGGGGACAACACGCTGGACCACTGCTACACGCCGTACGAGCAGGGCTACAAAGCTGTTCCACAGCCGGCATTTGGGAAGTCGGACCACAACGCTGTTTTCCTCGTGCCGGCTTACAAACAGAAGTCTCGTCTTGAGGCTCCGGCCACGAGGGAGGTAAAGCGCTGGTCTGCCCAATCGGAAGCCGCGCTGCAGGACGCGCTCGATGACGTCGACTGGGACATGTTCAGGACAAGTTCGGATGACGTCAACGAGTTCGCGGAGGTAGTGGTCAGCTTTGTGAGCGTGCTGGAAGACAACATCGTCCCCACGGTTACGATTAAGAGCTTTGCCAACCAAAAACCGTGGGTCGATGGTACGGTCCGGAAAGCTGTGAATGCGCGCACTGCTGCGTACAACGCAGGTCTCGGCACGGGCGACATGAGCGCTTACAGAGCGGCTAAATACGGCGTACGGCGTGCAGTGAAGGACGCGAAGCGCCGATACCGGGAGCGGGTCGAGTCGCTTTTCCTCCAGGGTGACGCGCGCAAATTGTGGCAAGGACTGCGTACCATCACAGATTTCGGAAGGAAATCTAGCGTGGCTATGAGTGCCGATTCTGGGTTCGCTAACGAACTCAACGCATTCTATGCCCGCTTCGAGTCCGATTGCGCTAAAGTCACCCACGACCGCAGCGAGACCCGCAGCCTGGCGAAGGAATGTGGTGACTTCATCACCGTCGCTGAGTCCGATGTGCGGAGGGAGCTGAAGCGCGTCAACATCAGGAAAGCGCCGGGGCCGGACGGCATCTCCGGGCGCCTGTTGCGCTGCTGCGCCGACCAGCTGACCGGAGTTCTCACAGCCATCTTCAACGAGTCTCTGGCTCAGTCCACAGTCCCTCAGTGCTTTAAAACATCCACCATTGTCCCGGTACCAAAGAACAATAAGCCCTCATGCCCAAATGACTACCGGCCCGTTGCACTGACCTCGGTAGTCATGAAGGTCTTTGAGAGACTCATCAAAGCCATCATCACAGCATCCATCTCCAACTTTGTAGACCCACTTCAGTTTGCCTACCGCCCCAACAGATCCACGGACGATGCCATATCCCACGTCCTGCACACCACCCTCAGTCATGTGGACAGGAAACAGGGGAACTATGTGCGACTGCTGTTCATCGATTACAGTTCAGCTTTCAACACCATTGTCCCCCGTAGACTGTTCACTAAACTGAATGACTTGGGATTGAACCGCCACCTGTGTGCCTGGGTTCTCAGTTTCCTCACAGGCAGACCACAGGTGGTGAGAGTGGGTAGTTGCACCTCAGGCATCATCACACTCAACACAGGAGCTCCGCAAGGTTGTGTACTTAGCCCTCTGCTCTATGCCCTCTACACTCACGACTGTGTGGCCACACACGCCTCCAACTCCATCATCAAATTTGCTGACGACACGGTGGTGCTGGGCCTCATCTCCAACAACGATGAGACAGCATACTTGGAGGAGGTGGATAACCTGGCATCATGGTGCCAGGAGAACTGCCTCCAACTGAATGTCGGCAAAACGAAAGAGATGGTGGTGGACTTTGGTAGGCGCCAGCAGCGGTCCTACAAGCCCCTTAAAATCAACGAGACTGCAGTGGAGAGGGTGAGCAGTTACAAATACCTGGGCGTTCATGTCACTGAGGACTTGACATGGACTGTACACATCCGAGCTCAAGCCAGTAGAGCAAAGCAGCGGCTCTACCACCTCCGGCAGCTGAGGAAGCTACAGGTCTCTCCAGCTATCCTTAAGACCTTTTACTCTGGTGCTGTACAAACTGTGCTGACTCAGAACATCATCTCCTGGTTTGGGAACAGCTGTGCTCGGGACATCAAGGCACTGCAGAGAGTGATCCGGGCAGCGAAACGCTGCACCAGATCTGATCTACCGTCCCTACATGACATCTATACCAGGAGATGCAGGACCAGAGCGAGTAGGATCGTCGGTGACCTGTCTCATCCCAGCAACCATCTATTCATCTTGATGAAATCAGGCAAACGCTACAGAAGCATTATGGCCAGAACGGAGAGGCTAAGGAGGAGCTTCTACCCACAGGCCATAAGACTTCTGAACCCGGACATGACATGACTACCCTCACGTAATCTCTGACCACTCCGCTCCAACCCCCCCCCCCCCCCCCCCACTGTCACTGCCCTTCCAGGGCACCTTAACTGTTCCGTACCATTTTCCCTATTTATTTACTTATTTATTTACTTATTTACTTACTTATTTATCTATTTACTGCTTGTTTCTGTCTCTATTCTTCTTAGTGTTTGGATATGTGTTTGCTTCATTTTCCATTATAGATTGTTCGCACAGTCATCCTGGTTCAGATCGGTGCACATTTCAACACATGGTACACAACCATGTGCTTGACAAATAAACTCTTTTGACTCTTTTGACTCTTTGACCTCAGTTTCTTCTATTTTCTAGTTTGTTCACTGACAACTTCAAAAAGAAAATTCAAATGATAATAATATGATGGAAATTCTTATTAACAGCGCTCTCATTTTGTAGCTCTTGACTTTTTATTGTGCGTGTATGTAGTTTCTCTGAAAAGGACTGCCATTTCATAATCATCCCTTAAGCATCTCCACAATACTATTACACACGGTTTCCGATTGTGCGTGAATAAACCAGTTCTTTCTGCATTTGTTTTTATCTATTTTTTTTTTCTCTTCATAAATCTTTTATTTTTTCTCAGCTATGGACAAGCTGGTGGAAACGGTAACCGAGGTCAAGCCAACCGGCTGGCAATCCCAGCTCAGACCTGGCTCAGCAACGTCCTGTAAAAGAGCAAAGTACGGTCAGGGACCAGACAGTGGCCTCCCCAGGGTACCAGTGAATGCAGCACTAACAGAGTTAAAGCAAGCGGTAATCAAAGACATCTTCTGCAGTGAAGAGCCATGGCTGACCGTCATGAAGATCATGCTGTGCACCTGCACTGAAGAAGGGGCAAGAGGTGAAGCTTGCTTGTCTCCTAGCACGTCATTCACACACACATTTTAAAAGCCTGTGCCTACCTTGCAGGTTCAGCATTTTATTTCTCTCACAACACGGTCCAGTAGCCTGAGTGGGTTTTTGGGATGTAATCCTGATCCTAGGTTGGGTATTGGAATGAATGGCTGTCAGGGAAGGTAGTGATATGGTGGAAAGGATGCTCGCCAGGTGAGCAGGCTGACTGAGGCACGGATGAAGCCTCGGGTTAAGCGCGGGACTGGAACGTAAACCTTTGCCAGATCAAAATCTGCACCTTAGTCGCCATCTTATTCATCTCCAATGGTAGCAGAAACTTAGGAGAGGTAGTTTCAGTAGTTTTAGCACCAATTAAAGGGAAATGATTCGAGGCTGAATACCACCCACCGATCCCAAAGTCAAGCAGGTTTTTTTTTAAATTTATTTTACATTTTGGTGTCATCCTTTATTCTTTGATGTAATATTCTCATTTTCAAAGGTATTCTGGATTGTAAAGATTTTTTCCGTTCTCAAACTGATGTCCTTGTCATTAACCAAGGTTGTTCCAAGCCTTGATTAATGTCATTCATTGTTGTCTTTCTCTTTTGTGCTTCACTTAAAAGTGCCCTTTCTCCTCTTTTAAGCAAGAGCTCTTATTTAAGAATAAATGCCTTTATTCGACTTACCTAAACGCCTTTTCACATTCTCTGTGTTTTAATTCTGCTGTTCTGTTCTTTTCTCACAAAGAAGTTTCATGACTCCTTTATTATAACTTTAATGATACATTTAAAGTCATGTCATTTCCTTTGCTTTTCATCCAGCTGGACATTTGCACTTTAACTAATGTATTTATATCAAAATTCATTATGTTCACAGGCCTTTTGTTGTTACCACATACCTTTTGTCACTTTTATAATCTTCCTAAGGTAGCTGTTAAGGTACACACATACTTAAGACTTACAACACCGAATAATACATTTAAAGCATTAATTTCTCAGTGGGTTGAAATTTGCAAGGTTTCAAATTGCAGAACTGACAAAACCCAGGCATTTTAAATCAGTAATTTCTCTCCTGCTAAAAAAGTTTGAATAACACACAAACACTGTAACACACAAGAGGACATCATGGTAACAAAGTGACCGGGTGGGGATTGTTGGTAACTGACTTTGTGCTGAGATTTATTTCATTTCCTCATTATTATTTAATAACAGTAACCAAATATGAATCTCAAAGGCCTTTTCCTGATAAATGATTAATGAGATTCAAATAAAAGTTAAGAGCACAGGTCATAAGCACAGCTAACATGCAAACTTTAGCATAAAGCTTTCAAATCCTGTGAAACTCAGTTATAATAGCACTCAGCATTCATCCATGTAGTCGCAAAAACTTTCTAGTCTCTGTTCCCCCAACCACCGCTCTCAAGAGAAAACTTCATTCTCACTTTGAAAGTCTTAATGTTCTCAGCCGGCTGGACCTATTGCTGGTTTCCTTGAAACAAGCCTTCAGCATGTGCAGCTGTGAGCCCTGGCAGGGCCTGGGCAGGGGGACAAACATATTCCTGTTTGACATAACACCTAAAAATATAACACATTTATAACAACATTCCCAACAGTGTATACCCCGGGGAGCAGAAATTTTAGCATATACATTAGTCGTGCTTAGAATAACAGCCCCAAAGCATACGATCAGCTGTTTATAGTCAACAAGAGCTCTTTGGTGTAAATGATGCACATCTGGAGCAGCAGAAACATCAGGCCAGGGGTTCGTGACTCAAAGGCCGTGGGGCGCTGCCTCTTCCTGTACCTCGACTCTTAGCTGCTTCATTGAAGATGTTATTTGGACTGCAAGTCAGCTCGCCTGGAGTTTCAGGTGTAAATTAGGCTATAATTAAAATGTGTTTGAAAACCTGTAGCAACCCAGACCTTAAGCACGGAGCTGACCTTTATTTGTTCATGCCGGCAAAATTATTTAAAAAGGGCTTCACCTGTACGGCACGAGATATGTATGGGCATACAAAAACACCAACAAACTGCGGGGGTTGTACATTTACATTCACTGTGTGCTGTGTCACCACAGGATTTTGAAGTTTGTTTTCATTTTTTTTTTTTTTTCTTTTCCCCCCACCACTGCTGGGAGATGTAAAAGTTGCAGGGAAAAGGAAACATGCTGTCATATGGATATATTTATGTAAATACTTCACCATTATCAGGAGGAAATATAAATGCAGGTGAAAAGTACATAATTGCCCAAAACAATGTTACCCCTGAACACAGTCAGTTTTCCCAGCAAACATTTTGCATTGAATAGACAGATCCATGCAGAAGCAACATCAGGTCTACAGGCAGCCACACACATAGCGCACAAACACGTACATATGTACATGAATAAATCGGGTAAATGTTTATAAAAGAAACAAAGTGATTTTATATCTCGCTCCCTTGCAGACACCCATGCCCAAGAAAATAACCCTGTGTGGGGGACTGCTGATGGCAATAACTCAAACCCAATACGTTAGGTGTCAGATTCTGTGGCTCTTTTGTGAATAGACCCAAGCTAGACCTCAATTTGCTGCTGTCCTGGGAGTTTCCTTTCTCATTGTAAATCTCAGCCTGAGCCCCTAGTTAAGTGACATTTTTTGATATACCTTTAATGGCAGGTTAGCCCTAGGGGGAAAGCAATAAGTTGGTCAGGAGAACTAAGCTGCCTGATGAGGATGGTAAATTTATAAGAAAGGAAGGAGATATTCCTGGAGTGTGCATCAGTGTCCGGTCTGCCCCAGTAAAGTATGACGGAGCACGATTACAAGTGCATAACAAAATTAGGTGTATTATCTGTTCTCCTCTACTCGGCATTATTTTGTAAATGGCTATTAAGCTGCAAGAACCTGTTTACATTCTGGTTCCATTTTTCCAACAAAATGATCAGTCATCCTTTCAAGCTTGCTTGTCGCCAACGAAGGTCACGCGACGGTTCGAACGACAGTTTTCATTACGTGGAAAAGTGCCGATTGCTAATTCTGCGGACTCTTGAAGACACAGATAAATCAAAAGGTTACAAAAGTTAATGCTATTTCAATTTCTGGAGTAGATGTGGCGCTAAAGCGGAGTATTAAATTCGGCAGGTTTTTTTTTTTTTTTTTTTTTTTTTTTTTTTTTTTTTTTTTTTTTTTTATGTTTTCAAAGCCGATCTCAGTCCTCCAAGGGATGCTCGCATTCCTGACTCGGTGTCGTCCTTGCATGATTAATTGTGAACTTCATAAACAATTTTGAGGGCCGAAGTGCTTCGGGGAAGATGCGTAATTGCTCATTGATCGCAAACACATGAACGGGGGGATTGCTGATTTAGTCTGGGTGATAGGGGCACATTAACTTGAGCTTTAGGGACACCTCGGTACCTCTGTGCACCATAGGAAGGCAAACAGTTGTCTGCTCTATGTATACGAATAAATGTGATGTACTGTACACCTAGGGTGTCGTTTGCTACAAAAAATAGCATAAATAAAATATCCTCTGATATCAGGTATGCAAATTTCAAAGGTAATTAAGCTGTCCACTGTTTTTCATGCATCGCGTACCACGGTTGTGCAAGAAGAATCAACAAAATAAGAAAGCCCCTAAGGCTGTAAGAAGATGTTAGTAATGTTTATGATATTTTTCCCTGTTTGTTTGTTTTCTCTCATTATGCTGATGGATTTTGGCTGTCAGACATTTAGCGTAATGAGTTTTTGTTATATTCATCTTTAGGGTTTCTTTATTCCCCTTCTTCCCTTTTCTTCTCAGCTCCCAAGAGCTTAACTTTTGACATTCAGGAGATCACAGCTCTTTCATGAAGTAGTTTTTTTTTCTTTTTTTCATCTGTTGTTTCCCCCCCAAATAATGATGTGTAACAAGGGACTTTCGGCATACTAGGTTGGAGAAGGGGGGTACATGGGGTAATAAGGGCAATTTATATTTACTTCTGCAGACAGACTCACAAATACATTAACAAGCAAGTCTTTATCCCCGCATCAAACTGCATATTTTACAATGATCTATAGACTTCATGTTTCCAAATGTAGAATTTAGATTTTTTCAGACCTATTGGTCTCCTCTCCAAGTGTGGACGTTGATCTCCTGTGGATCCCAATCTCCAGCAAGGAGGAGGTAGGGTTCCTGGTTGCAGAAGTAGTGATCCTTACCAACAGTCTTAACCAGTGTGGGTATCACAGCATACATGTGAGACATGCTGATCAGTCAGAATCACGGCAGGAATGACCTGAAGAAGAACGATGGTGAAAGATACCTTAGTCTATTCAGCTGGATGTAAAACATTGCAGTTATGTGAAAAATAAAAAACAACCTTTCGTTTTCATTTTCAGTGCAAGTGCACTGAAAATCTTCTCTGGTACTACATGTCTAGCAGTTTGCCAAAAATAGTCTAAGAGAAAAATTATTTAATCTTCTATAGTCCAATAAATGTTTTTATTTTCACACTCAAATTATATATTTGAAAAGGAAATCCATCAGCTTTTTATTGCAGTCATTGTGATCAATATACCGTTTTCTCTTTATAAACGTATACTATAAAGTTTTATAAGTATCGTAACCTGTTTGATTTATTTATTTTTTTTACAGTTTGTTCCAAAACCATTATAAGCCTATGGATCTCTGACCCAAATGATGGCAAAAAAAGTTTTGTGCCATTGGGTGCTCCATTCCTGTGAGAGCTGTTGACCTTTGATTCTCAAATCCACGCACCTCCACTCTGTCTGATGGCCCAAAATGCTCCTTTCATGGTTCACCTTGCCTGACATCCCTCTCAAGCTTCCATGAGCACAAAATCAACAAAACAACAGGGCCATCTCTTTTCATCCCCAGGGTAGGCATGCTGCCCCTTACCCACTGACCCAGTAGCTGGAGTCCATCTTCAGTAACCTTCACCGAGAATGAGGCAGCGTTCCTCGTACAAAGAAAAAAGGACCTTCTGCTGAAGTCGGTGCCCTTGTAGGTTCCTCTGTGTTCCTTTAGATACTGACTTGTACTTTTCAATCACATGGCTGAGCTTTTGGTTAAGGTTGAACTGAGGAGCAACAACCACCAAGTACCCCATTTTTGCAAGCAGCTTGCCTGTTCTTTGGTACATAAGAAATACTTACCATATACATGGATGTAATGACCACCTTGGGGTTAGTTAAATGTTCCAAGGAAACATCAAGGTCACTTCATTAGCCTAATGCCTGATTTGCGTGCCCCTAATGTTCTTTAAATGAGTAAAATGGCAGACAAAATGAGCTGCACTATCTCATTACAACAATGATGGAATCAGCCTTAAGTCTTGGAAACGGGGATAATGGTTTTGCCGTGGGTTAGATCATGTAAGAGGAATGGGCAACAAAAGTCCAAGAAGAATCTGGTGTGTTATATTCCACTCACAGCATCACAAATTGTCATGGTATCTCCACCATTGTCCTCTAGAGTTGCCTCATAAATAAATAGAAGCAACACTTCAAGAATCCCGCACTAATCCTATCCGTAAGCTCTTAATGCTTCATTTTAGTTCTTGGGTAAGCGGCTGAAATGATTACTAGTCTCTTCATTCACGAGTTTTAATGACATTTTCCTTAGTTACCAATTGTAAGAACAAATATTTCATGTGGAAGCTACATGAGAAGAATTTGAAGATGTTCTTCTCACATTCACGTTGGTGTTCTCCAAGGGTGGAGGTTTCTTCCCAGATTCCAAAGTAAAGCTTTTCCATTAAAATGGTTACTCTAAATAATCCTTTGTGTGTGCATGCGTGCATATCTTATGCTTCCAAACTAGGCTCCAAACCACTACAACCTTGCATTGAGCAAATGGTTAACATCTGCAGATGAATGGATTAATGGATGTTGTCTACAAATGCCTTTAATCCTTACGAATGTTTTCTGATTGTCTCTCCAGCCTTCATCTAATTCCAGTATCCCCCACCTTACTATTTCATTTCATATCTTATTGCAAAATGTGTTTTATTCAAACTGTATAAAATTATTATTGCAGCAATATGCATTTTGACAACTTAGTCCTTTATGTGAAGATGAGAACATTAATATAATTTATGGGTTTATAATATATCTTTATCTTCCACTTCCATCAGTGTTTCAAATGAATGCTTTGAGATATCAACTTGATCGGTTGTGGACATAGAATGATCAAACCAAAAAGCTCCAGAGTATTTCAAAACAAGATTTCATTTTAAGTTATAAATCTCATATTTGCACACCGTAGCACTTACAAAATTGACCTCTGATTTTTACGAACGATTGTGTGTTAATATTAAGAATTCTGTGTAATAGGACTGTGAAACATGTATTATTTGAATCTATCTCTATAAAATCAGTGCTATTTTTTTGTTCATTTCTATTTATCTTCCATTATTATATGTCGCCTCACAGAGGTTGTTGTTCTTCACTTCAGATGTCATCTCAGATGCTATGCCTTCATTCAGGTTGGCAGTGGCAGCTAAGCCAGAACTGGTACATTGTACCAGCAATGCAGTTGTGCTCGCACAAGTTTTATCGTTCTTCATTCAAAATCAGTGTCTGCACGATCCATCACAAACTCTAGCTAAAATGTCCAAACCAATTAAATTTAAAATAAACACGTGGATTGTAAAATCGATTTATTGTTGCTTATTTACACTCTTATTTATTTTTAAATAGCATTTCCTTGAAAACAGAAACATTTTAAATTCTGAGTATTGGTAAACGGTGTGCAAATCTGTTCCAGTTCCAGCTAATTTATAAGAGCTCTTTAACCAAAGTAAATTTTTTCTTCTGCAGTTTTTTTCCATTTTGTTTGTCCCTGCCACTTGCTGTTCACTTTTCAGGTGCTTTTGAAGGCCAAGATTTTGAAGTTTGCCAAACTTTTGCTAAAAAAAAAAAAATTTCTTACTCTCTTTTGTCTTGTAAAAATGGCTGTTTAAAAAAAAAAAAAACCTTTAGCCCTTCTGAAAAGGAAAATAAAAAATACAAAATTATCAGGGGAATTATCTTGCATTTTAGTCTAAGTGAAAGTAAAGTTTTATGCAGTTTTATGCAGTACATTCTTCTCTTCTAAAGAAAATTCCTAGTAAGTACTGGTTAAATAAATCCTGTTGGTTCATTATAAAGTAGCATACCTATGCCTGATGAAAAGTGAAATGGAAGACCAGGATTAACCGCTATTATCATACGCCTTCTCAGAATTCACATACCATAGACTTCCAGAAGAAAAACGGAAGTTTGAATTCATCATCAAATATGTCAGCATCTTGAGTTAGTGTCTCATCAGCTGTGGTGACAGTAAAAAAAAGCTTTCAGCAATTGCTTATAAAAAGCTGACCTTGCTATACTGTATATACAGTTTTACTGTATTTTATATACACAGTGGAGCCATGATGTTATGGGTGTAGGTTTTGAATCCACCTCTGTCTGTGTGGAGTTTGCATGTTCTCCCCGTGTCTATGTGGATTTTCTACAGGTGCTTTGGTTTCCTCCTACTGTCCAAAGACATGTGTTTCAGAATTATTGATCACTGTACATTGCCTATAGCATGTGAACGTGTGTGTGCGTCTGCCTGGTGGTAGGATAGCATCCCACCCAGGGTGGTGGTCTCATAGCCTTGCACTGACTAATTCTGGGATAGACTAGGGACCCCTGTGACCTTCCCATAACCGTAATGCATGAATCTATGAATACATTCAAAGGAATTTGCCTTACACTTTTAATCCTTTTTATTAAAAACAATGCTCACCAATTTGATGCCATGTTTGCACTGCACCATACCTAGAAAATACAGGAAGAGTCTTATACGAGCAACAAAGCAGTCAAATCCCACTACCTTGCAACAGTAAAGTTTTCACTTTATCTTGCTATCTTTAACATTCCCAGGTCTTCAGAAATACCTGAACGTTCAACACTGCTACTAGTCATCTTGAATCGAAACCGCACTCCGAGAGACCCGGAAACGAAACAGTTTCGTTGCGATATCGCACTTTCGTGAGAAAAACAGCCAAATCTGCAGTTTTCCCCGCTACAGTTTCGCTCCTTGCCACCACCACCAACTTAGAAGGTAACAACGCAGCATTAAGATACGTCCGCATTGTAATGGGAAGAATGCAGATCGATTCGGCTGTCTGAGCCGCCGCACCTGAGACGGCGGCTAAATCGTCGGTTGCTGTTGTGTGTCCTCCTTAATTAAATTTTCAGATGTCTTCAGCGTTCCACGAACAAAAATAATTACTTTGGCTGCACAGATTACCGGGAGAGAGTTCACGATCCGTTATCGCATCCTTTCATGCGGGCGCCGAATGAAAGCAATCTGCACATTAATAATGTTTCCTTTCCTTACAACAGCTGGCCAACATCGCTCCGCTCTGCCGCGGAACATCGGATGAACGCGACCGGCTCTGCACTTTGCACTTGCGGACGATTCGATTCTCCAAAATGTTCTTGGGAAAGATGGCCCGAGACTCGCTTTAAATCTTAAATGATTTGACCCGGGCTGCAAAGCCGTGACTTAATTTATTGCTCTTCTCTGTTCCGTTAGTTTTAAATTCGTACCGTTTTTCCCGCACCCGAGCCGTTTTCTGTTTTATATTTATCTAGGGTTTATTTTTGTGTGAGCCCATGACTCACTTCTTGGAAGTTGGCAACAATGGCCGGCATTTTGTAATGAGACAGAATTCTTGAAAAACACAAGACTTACTTCTGACGGTAATATACATTTTGACGGTAATCTGTGATCAAAGCTGATGAAATAAGTTTAAAACAACTCTACCTTGTGTTTCCCGCTCCACCGAGATGCCCTAACTCAGGTATTCTGTGAAAGAAGATCAAGGCTTAAAGACAAAATGGAGAGCACATGGCCAGAGGCCAGCAGAACATATTGACATAATTTGTTATTCACCTCTTGTCCTTTTTCGACTGACACAAATATATTTGCACGAGCCGGGAGAGTGAAAATGAAGTTTGAGTAGAACTGTCAACATTCAAAGACAAATTTTCAGGGCTTTATTCTGTTTTCTTTCCATTTGTCTTCTCGAATGCCATCTTGACACAGAATATTGCCCCCAACTGATATCATAACAATATAGCCTTCTTCGAAATGTTAGCTTTATCAATACTAACTAACTTTTAAAAATTTCCCTTTGACCGAGACCTGCCCTAACTCTTTCTAAGCCACTTCTACAAGCAACCAGTGTCAAATCACTACCTACCTTGTGCTTCACCTGAAAGGCAATGGTCCTCAAGGATGGTAAAATGCAACTTTGATGCCAACAAACTGCAGACATAATTTCGCCTGAATAACCGGAGTTGCTACAAGCTAATGTATCTGCATCACCATCCAATCTCCGCTGTACATTATAGCTATGATATTACATTTAAAAAAAAAAAAAAAAACAGTGCTGTCCTGAAGCCTACCTGTCTATAAAACGTTTGTAAAGTGTGTGTTTGAGTGTGAGTTCTGTTTTGTTATTTAAAAAAAATAATTTAATTGTATGCAAGAACACCAAAACGAAATGTTATCGACTGGGCTCCTGAGACATCCCAGCCTTGCCGAACTCTGGCTGCCATTTGCGGAAATGTCATCGGCAAGTACAAACATAGCCACCTTTACGGTTAGCGAAGCCAAATCTTAGTTACCAAGATCAACGTCCACCTGCTGCTTTCCAACAGCCAAATAAACTCTAGCATGCCAGATAGTCTGGTTTAATTCAGAGACACAGCTGGCAGAAGCTGCACTCAAGGTCAAGTCTGCACAGGGTGGAACACCTACTAAGCCCATCACAAGAGTGTACCTGAACAACCCTGCAGTATATTACAGAGATGGCCGCCCAGGCGTTCCTTCTGTCTCCAGCTACAGTCAACCTGATGATAAACAGCCCAGAGGATTTTTTTTTTTCCTGGAACAAACTCTATGGGGTGTCCGTGGTGAAATTCATCTCCAGTAGCTCCTTTGTGAAGCCTGCGGAGTCGTCAGATGCAATTACTTGCATCTTTTCTGGCATCTTTTCTGGCAACTGCATTCCTTAACGGATGGAGTTGAGCACCGCGGCGACAACGTAGGGGAACCTTACTCTGTTTGCAGCCCACGGTGCGCGCCAAATCTCTTGTTTGTTTCCACAGCACACGTGAGAAGAATGGGTCATTTGCAGCACCGGTATCTATTCAGCCGTTTCTAGCATACAAAGCATTTTACCTGCTGGGCAATGACTAACATGGAGTAATCGCAGGAGAGACAGATAAGTAGCTGTTGAACTTAGAGAAGAAAATCTGGGAAACGCACAGCCCGTTGGTTAAATAAGATTGGTTCTTCCTATTCAATACACAATCCACTACAAACTCTACAACTTAGCTCCATCATAGTTCTGTTGTTACAGGTGCCATCCGCTCTTGGAAACGTTACCTGACTATTATACAAATAGCTATGGCAAGGTGTTTGGAATTCAAACACATGGTAATATTCATCCCGGAACCACCTCCAAATTTAAAACCCAAAGGTTTATTCTCATTATTCCGAATCCTGTGCCGCTGCGAGGGATCTGTGTTTAATCCACAGTACAGGGCCGAAACAGAAAGCGAGCGGACGCAGCATTAGCATTTGCCTTGCAGCCGAATCCCTCGCAGTGTAGCCCCAGGTGATGCAGGTGTTGCACATTCACAGAAGACGACCAACTGTGCATTAGCTTCGCGACAAGGATGACAGGAAATTTCCAGAGCTTCTCTGAGGCTTGTACAAAGTCCTTATCTGCGTGGCTCTTTCATCCTGTCTGGTAAGCATCGGTGCGTTACGATAGCCCGATTCACAAATGAATAAAACATTGAACAGAGCAGCATTGCCTCTTTGTAATGTTGTTTTCTAAGGTGTTCGGGGAGCTGCTATATTTACAGCAGTGTTGTGTCCCTGTACAAAGATGGGACATGGACAACCATGCAGCGGCCCCTTTTGCATTCAGACAAGAACTGCCTGCATTAATGCATTAGATCCTGATCCAATGTTACTGTAAAATTATTGCCATCTGAATTATCTGAATAATGAATTAGCTCTGGGAAGATTTTTTTTTTTTTTTTTTTATTTTTTTTTTTATATTTTCACGCTTACAGTGAGTTTAATATTCAAATTTATATTCAAATTAATTGAGCAAGTATTCTAGGCTATTTGAAATTAATTAAATAAATAATAATTAAACCCACGTATATTTGACCAGTTTCATCTCTGTGGATCTTGTTAATCTATGGTGTTTGTACACTTCTCTAAGTTCTACAAAACCAAGCAATGCATTGTGTGTATGCATTTGAATAACAAACAAAATTATATTAATTTAAATCACAAGTGACTGCTTTATTGTATCACTAGCCTCCTTTTTTTTTGAAATACCGGTCTTACTCCATCGTTTTTTTAATTTTTTTATTTTAATATTTGGCTTGCCAGCTAACAGGAAAAAGGTCTAATTCGATATTCAGAGTCTTGCCATAAAAAGAAGTAAGCCATGGTTTATAACTATGGGTATATTTGTCAAAACAACTAATAATTATAAATATCTGATGGATTAGCCAATCTGTGAGACAGTCGTATTTCGTGCGTGGTTTGCCGACCCGTGTTAGAAAGAGAGAACAGGAGCATCGCGGTTAAGGGTCTGCACATCGGTGTTGTGTTAAGAGCGGGACAGCTCGACCTTGTTGCTTTAGGAAAAAACAAAATCGGAAAAAAGTATAACAATGAAGAATATTTTACATTCTGAAGGCATTCCATTTTAATATGTCTTTCAACAATGGACTCAAGCAAGAGATTGCAATCTCTTATTTTAATATTTTTCATACATTTCTTGCACATGTTTTCTTATTGCAAGAATGGACACAGGTGGCATCCGACAAGTTTCAAGTGTCTTTGCCGGAAACGTAAAATATTCGGTCTGATTTATTTAAAATTGTCCTTGTATTATTTTTCCCCACCCCTTTTTTTCCTCAATTTTAGTCGGGGGCAATTACCTATTTCACAACTCCCCCTGAAAGCATAAAAACCATTTTAACTTAGGAAGCATGGAAAAGGGAAAGACCTTTTCCAGTGTGTGGACAATGTATTGCCTGCTTTGTTTTGCTCCATGAGAATCGCCTGGTCAGAGAGCATCCTTGGAGGAAAGTACTATTCACTTGATTTCTGCTTGATCCTTTTAGGTGTCCGGCAGACTGTACGTGTGACTCTGAGCAACAGAGGGGGAGAAAATTCCAGGCGTCTTACCCACCCATGAGGTAGAAGGTAAAATTCTTTTCCCAGAGGGCTGGTAAGACACAGCAAGGACTCCAGCCCATGTTTCTGGCATACAGCACCAAGCAATTTACAAACGCTCTGCTGGAGAGCATGCACATTATGCATGATAGTTCTCCTCCTTACAGAGATGAGACAGGAACCGGAGACTGATAAACTGTAGAAATTGCAACACTTTGGAAATTCTTATTTTATTTATGGGACACAGAGGAAATTGCTATTCCATTTTGGTTCAGAAGGCCTCCACGTGTCCAAAATACTTTATTCCACCCTTATCCTGAACATGTCATGCTTTTTATGTGCTGGCAGCATTTGGTCATTTTAATTCCAAAAATTTCACATAAGTTTATATGCCGGCACAGTGGAGAAGAGGGCGATGTAGTATAAAAGTTGTTACAAATGTCAAAGTGAATTGTGCAACACCGTGAACATGTGCGTGCCTCAGGAGCAGAAATGAGAAGATAAATACAGATAAGAGCACTTAAATGCAGAGCAATTGCGGGAAGAGAACTGGGAGGGAAAGTTGTGAAAATCTGACCGATGTCTCATCAAATGTTCATAAGTATTCATAAATGCTTACATCAGCAATCATACAACTGCTAATCCTCTTCCGCAGTCCACGTACTGCACCGGGTCCTTTGTTACAAGTACGATATCTTCTGACAATAAACTGCATTTAGGGAAATGGGAAGAAAATGTCAAGCTTGCGTCCAATGAATATTCCCTAAACAGTATGCTGAACCGAACGCAGCGCACCTCATAAAATAGTTTCACGTATTCCTTCCGTCTCGCTATCATGCAGAAAAAGGCGACCGCATATCTCATAATTACAAGACTGCCGTTTTTATAAGAATAAGAGATCTTGAATTTCCGTGGTGCCATTTTTCTGTGGGATGATTAAAGATCTCATTTGTGAAGGGCAAAATTGCCCGAATCGGGTTCCATTATTTACAGGCCTGGTTTTCAACACTTTAACACTACAGTCAGCTGCATATTTCATAATTGCAGTAATAGATCAGGTAAGTATTCTAATAAGCAAATGAACATTTTCAAGATCTCAGTGTAGTGTGGTTTTGTATCTGAAAAATCCTGAAGAATAGGGGACAGGAAAGTTTTTATTTTTTTTTTTTTTTTTTTTTTTAATTTTTTACATTTTTTTTCCCTTTCATTTTTTCCCATTTCTGATTCATTCCTACTTATGATCACACTTATAATTCAGTTAATTAGCACAATTTTCAAATACGTCTGTGATGTCCATCTGGTTCTTTAATCCCACAGATTTGAGAACCCTTCATCGCACAGGCCTACGCACAGGCTTGCTAATGATTATACTGTTACTGAAGGACAGCAAAATCTTGCTGTCGCTCAAGCCACGAACAGGCCAACTTGATCAATGGCATTTAATGTGCCTTTGCATCCGCCCAAAAGTTTCTGCGTCTGAAAAGCTAGTGCAAAACCGTTCAGTTTTTCCTAAATACGACAATCACCTATTGTAGTCACCCATGCAAACGACACTTTTTATCTTTCGGAAATGGGAAAATTGTGACACAAGTTCAAAATTAATAAAATAATCTACTTTTCATTATTTTAATCCTTCAATTCGTTCAATGTTGTTATTTTCATGTTCATCACCGTGGTCCTTTCCTCATCATAGTTACCTTTTGACTGCATTAGATGCTGAAGGGCAAAACTGAGGCTATATGTGCTCGGCAGCAATATAATTCAACTTAGAGCGAAGACTCGGTCCAACAATAGGTCCCCACGAGGGCTATTGAATTCAGCAGCACATGGACACCTAACCAATAAGTCTGCCCACCTCGATGACATTCGGAGATATACTGTATATATATATTTTTTGTAGACTTATTAATGCTGATGCAGATAAGTGTGTACGCCACTAGAAGCTAACATGCTCCGGCTCCACGTTCCTACATAATACATTGGTGTCATCTTGGTCTGTGACCTTGAAGGTAAACAATATCAGTTCATCCTCAGTTCACCTGCAAATGTGGGTGTCGGGACGAATGAACAATGAATTCCACCGCCTTTATACGAAACATTGCAGAAATATGTCTTTGTTGACAGCGCTGTTTTTAAGAGCCAGCGCACCACTTGAAAAGCTAAAGACCACCTGTTAAAGTTGCCGTATCCCATTGCGTGTTTGCCATTTGCGAGATGTTTTAAGATCTCGTGTGTTATTGTATTGAAATATTTCCTTTCTCACTAATTTAACTCCGCTGACATAAAGCTCTGGATATGCTTTTTACTCAAAACAATGTAAAATTTAATCAAATTTAAAATACCTGTGACCCTGAAAGGTACAACATGGTCTGACACAGGGAAATCCATGTTTATTCTTGGGGGCTCTGCAGAATGATGACAAAGATGATGAAGATGATAAATTATTTTTGCATCCCTAAGTCTAACGCATTGTCTGTTCTCGGCATCGCATCGCATCTATAGTTGTTTTCAGCAACTCCCAAATTTATAACGGTCAGAGTTGCCCCAAAATTTAACGTCAAATGCGATGCGGATAAAATTCAAAAGTCAGTTGATGTTTGGGTTTTTAGGATTGATTCATCTTTTCTTATGCTGTCATGGTTATGAATTGGTTTTTGAATCATCGTGTATGCTTACATTCCTCTGT
Organism: Heterotis niloticus; assembly: GCA_018136845.1. NCBI lineage: Eukaryota > Metazoa > Chordata > Actinopteri > Osteoglossiformes > Osteoglossidae > Heterotis > Heterotis niloticus. The sequence goes on along the minus strand of CM030897.1, from coordinate 8,069,982 downwards.
GTATCAAAAGTAAGTTATACTGTGAGCAGCGCTAAAGATCTCTGTCGACGGGACGATTTGCATAAGAAAAGGCCCGACGGTGACAAATTTTAATCCAACGTAAATTTCTCCCAAACATTTTTGCTTGTTTTGAAGTAAATCAAAGTATTGTTATGCAGCTTTTCATAAAAATGCTAGTATGCTAATATCTGCTTGCAGCTACAAACCTTCCATTATAAGCATGTTAAGCAATAAAATGAGACAAAAGGAAACTTTGAGATTTATGTAAGAAAAGATGGCACATTTCATACCGAGTCTAAAATACACTACCCCATCTTGGCTGTGTATCAATACATTGCCTTAATAGCTCTGAGGGAAGTGTTAGACACAGCTCTTACAGTCACTAATGGACCCTGACATATCTTTTCATTTGTAAATTCTGTTCCACTTTGAAAGAAAAGGAAACATCTTTAGGCAATTAATAGAAAATGAGCAGTTTGCCTCACATTAAAAAAGCGTGGCCCTCTGTATCTTCAGGATACATATTTTCCTTGGTAGCGACGACAGAATTCAAATGGAATGGAAATCGGGGGTGACTTTTCTCTTTCTTTCCTTATTTCTTTTTGGACGCGTCGTACACATGTGTTTCTGCACCTCGGCATCGTCGCTTTGCAAGATTCCCTGGGACACCATTGTACTGCTCACGTATCAGAAGATTTCAGAGAAAGCCCAGGCATGCAAATCATTTTGAGCAGCTTCTTCCGACCGTCCCGCTTCAACCGGTCGCTTCGCACATCCATGCTGACAGTGATGAATGGATGCGCTCATGGTGCTCAAATATCTGTATTTAGTACGATTTTGTTTCAGCTCCGAGCGGTTTTTTGTAAATGAAAGGTCATGCTGGAGGCTAAGGTAGACTCAAAACAGACACTTTATTTGTTCAGCCTCTTCCCGAAGATCAGAGCATTCACAATGATCTCAGTCAAAAAAAACTATTTTGTTTGAAAACTGGAGAACTGAACTTCTAATCTGTTTTCTTATTATGAACAGATTAATTTTGCCTGTTATTCACAGGAGATTCGTGACTTCTTGTAAAGTACTGAAATAAAACATCCACTGTGTTGCTGCATGTATCGGTGAGCAAACATCTTGCTACAGAGAGACTTCAACTGTTTTTTTTTTTCTATTTTTTAATTTTTTTTTACATTTTATTTATTTTATTTTATATACACTATATAACCAATGTATACGGATACCTGAGCATCATACCCACATGTGCTTGTTGAAGATTATATTCCAAATTCATGGGCTTTGATATAATGCTGTCCCTCCCTTTGCTGCTATAACAGCCTCCACTCTTCCGGGAAGGCTTTCCATCAGATTTTGGGAATCTGTGCCCATTCGGCCACAAGCGCATCGGTGAGGTCAGACATTGATGTCGAGCGAAAAGGTCTGGCTCGCAATTGGCGTTCCAGTTCATCCCAAAGGTGTTCAGCGGGGTTGAGTTCAGAGCTCTGTGCAGCCACTCAAGTTCTTCCACACCATCATGGGCAAACCACGTGTTTATGGAGCTAGATTTGTGCATGGGGGCGGACAGTCATGCTGGAGCAGGAAAGGAGCTTCATCCCCAAACTGTGGCCACAAACCTGGAAGCACAGAATTGTGACTGAAACAGCTCAGCTCAGTCATTAGAAGGGGGATCCACACGCTTTTGGCCATATTGTGTTTTATACACTGTCCAGCCAAAAAAGTCGCCACCGGGATTTAAGTTAGTGTTATGATGTGGGGTTGCTTCGGTTGGTCAGGTGTAGGTTCAGCAATGTTATGTGCCCAAAAAATGTGAGCTGACTACCTGAATATACTGAATGACCAGGTTTTTCCATCAATGGATTTTTTCTTCCAAGATGACAATGCCAGGATTCATGGGGCTCAAATTGTGAAAGAGTGCTTCAGGGAGCATGAGAGAGACATCATTTTCACACGTGGATTGGCCACCACAGAGTCCAGACCTTAACCCCATTGAGAATCTTTGGGATGTGCTGGAGAAGACTTTACGCAGCGGTCCAACTCTCCCATTATCAATACGAGATCTTGGCGAAAAATGAGTGCAACTCTGGACAGAAATAAATGTTGCGACATTGCATAAGCTTATCGAAACGATGCCACGGCAAAATCAAAGCTAAAGGCAGTCCAATGAAATATTCAGGTGTGTGACCTTTTTTTGGCCGGGCAGTGTATATGCATGTCAGTGTAGAGATGATTCTATGAGACCAGGTTATGTCATAAAGTTTTAGATATTTAACACATGGATTGACCAGTGCTTTGCAAGCCTTCACACATCCAGCAGTGTTCTTCCACTTTTGATATGATGCGTGTTTTATGTATTTGCATTTCAGTCTAGAAGGATCCCCTTTCCCAGCTTTATATTTCCTATAAACATTCAGCTCACACTGTGTTTATTATGCATGCTGTAAGGCACAATTTCCTCCTATGTATCTTTCTTTCTGGTTTGTGTTTTTTTTTTTTTTTTTTCCTGGCTGTAGGCCATCTAACCACTGGGTCTCGGAATGAGAACACCTTTGAAGACCTTTGTCTTACATTTAACAAACTGTTCACGTTAAATTTAGCAAATTACTATGCCGTTTATATGAGCCTGTTCACTTCCTCACAGCTATCCAGTAGTCAGGGTTTATAACAGAGAGCCATTCTATTATAATTATGGTTTCTATTTCAAGCCCAGCTTTTGTTCGAATGATCGTGTGCTTCTTGAGGTGTTGCTTACAGTAATCTAGGAACATTTTTTAAAAATCCACAATTTAAGGATCATTTTCACTATGGTGGTCTTCTATTAAAAGTTGAGGACCGTTCTAATCGAGAAAAAATGCATCTATGGGAAAGCTTCTGAAGGATGCTTCATTTGCAGGTCCCTTTGCATTTTGTTTCTGTACGCTTTTAAACATTGTAAGAATCTTCAGTCAGGAGTAATGTGCAGTTTTATGTGGAACACCGGATAGGTAATGTGTTTGAATCAGATACCTTCACACCAGTCTGGCTCAGTACTGCCGGCAGCTTCAGTGCTCAGAACTCTAGTGGCCCTAATTGTGATGCTGGTCCAGTACTGTTGTCACAAATAGTGCCGCAAACATTTCCATGAAACAGGTTATTTCAATTGCCCGTGTGACCACTTGCTTCTCAATCCCTCCAAAGCTGCCTGACAGGAGCTCTTAAACTTTGATAAATAATTGACTTTTTCTCTTACGGTCTCCCTCCATACCGCCGGGTACATTCATGCATCCTCTTTTCACGGTTTCATATCTTTTCTTGCCCATTTTCTCTTCCAGCCGGTTCAGGGATTTCATCGATCTTAAGATCTGTTTGATCAGGTTGAGGTTTATGTTTTTTAAACTAAAAGTCAGCTGATAGGTTCAGCGTGTATGCGTAGATGTGTGCATGCCTCCTGTTTGCATCATGTCTTCAGTCTACCGCTTCCATCGATGTGTTGCAAGTGAACAGTAATTTTCCTAAAAATTGGATTCATTTTTTGCTCTGCTCTTCTTCGCAGATGTTGTTCCTTTCTGTCTTTCCTAAGAATGCTCAGTGAAATAACCATGTGCTGACATCCCAAAGCAAGAACAATGCACAGCTTCACTTATACTTCTATGGAACTGGAAAGTGCTATCAAGTCACTACTGACTCCTGGGCAACCACTGGCATGGTATTCAAGGCAAGGAGGGAAGGAAGTGGTTTGCCATTGACTTCTTCTGACGTATTTTTTCCTTAGTGGGGTGCAAATACAGAAGAAAACATCAGAACTCCACATCCAGCCATGAGCTGAACTTCATCATCAGGCAAGCAGCCCAGGAGCTGTGAGGCAACCGCTTACCCCGTGGCAGTACCACCCACCCTCCTTTATATTATTATACTGACCTTTATTGTGTAGTCTGTATACAGTTGTGTGAAATATGTTACTAATTGGGCTTCCCGGAATAAAACAATTCTCTTTAAGATGTATGGCAGTGGTTATAAATGAAGCCTTAAAAAATGTGGGTTGAATCCTGCTTCCACTACCTGAACCAAATACCAACATTATTTTACTCCAGTAAAAATGACCCTGCTGTGTAGACTGGTAAATAGTTGTAAGCAGCTTAACTATAACATCAGACAAATTGGCATTCAAACTGGAAAATAAGTATAGTAAATGTATACAGGCATAAGTGATGAATTGTATGGTAGTCAGTTCAATATGAACAGTTCATAGCAGCTTAGGTGTTCTTGTACCCAGTAGCTGGGCTCTAGTAAGTGTTTCTAAGCATCTCGACTTACCATGACAAAGCACAGACAGTACTGAACACACTAATAAAAAATTTTGAAATTCTTCACTCTGATGCTGAGAAAAGGAATAAAGAGCAATGTAGTCCTTGAACACTGAGGACAGAGCATCGCTCAGGAGGACAATGAAGGTAGAAGGCAGTTGAACTTTTTGATCATTTTTTTAGCCTCTACTCCCTCTGCAAAGGTTTATGTATTATCTCCTGGCAGAGATTGATGATTTATTTATTTATTTATTTGGCTTTTTTGTTTGTTTGTTTGTTCTTTTTTCAAGATTCTTATCAGTTTGTAATGCGTTGGACCAAAATGTTTCCAGCATTGAGTAACCGCCGTGACTTATTATCCAGTACAGAATAAAATATTTAGTTGCAATACTCTTCAAACATCAACTTGAAAGGTAGTCTGATCTTATAAGCAGATCACAAAAGTGACAGAAATGGGTTGTCAATTCTTTTGTGATTTAACATTTTAGAGTAAAAACATTCACTCAAGCTTTCAAACACAGTCCGTGTTCATGGCATAACTAGTATTCTTCTTCTTCTTCTTCTTCTTCTTCTTCTTCTTCTTCTTCTTCTTCTTCTTCTTCTTCTTTCGGCCGCTCCCGTTAGGGGTCGCCACAGCGGATCAAAAGCTTCCACTTCCTCCTGTCCTCTGCATCTCTCTCCGTCACCCCCACCACTTGCATGTCCTCCTTCACCACATCCATAAATCTCCTCTTAGGCCTTCCTCTCTTCCTCTTGCCTGGCAGCTCCATCCCTAGCATCCTTCTCCCGATATATCCAGAATCTCTCCTCTGTACATGTCCAAACCAACGCAATCTCACCTAATGGCATAACTAGTAGTATATGCATACAATATACACATATTTATAGCAAATATATTATACAGGGATTTACTGAACGATATGTATATGCATATAAGAAGGAATTTAATATTGTTAATTTAATGTTATAAATATTTTTTTTAAATTTTGTTTGTTTGTTCATTTATCTTTTTACATGTACACTATGATTAAGTCAGATTCAGTATTGAGATTACAATTTTTATATATTAAAACATAGCTATTTGATGTATTTGATGGCTAGGTTTACTTTAGGTGGGTAAAAATGCATGGGTGAATTTTCGAAAGAAAACAAATTAACCAAACTCCGGAAAACTCAACATCTAACTGTATGAATGCAGTCTTGTTCCGAAATGCTGCTTTATCCCAGCGTAGGTCCCACTATGACAAAATATGTACCTCACTCACTCGGCAATAGATTTCCCCAGGCCAAGTAACTGCATTTGGTTACTTCACCAGTCACCAAGCTGTGAGGTGTAAATCGAATTTTCCTTCACCCTGTGATTAGTTTAGCAGGACGGTAATTATTTTATACAGTTGTGCTCTTATTATTTTGCGGGTTTAAAAATGCAGCGCGCAGGCTGAAAGTAACGCATTAAAAATGCTTCTAAAAGATATAGGCCCTTCATAAAATTGACCCTTTTTTCATTAAAAAAAATGAAACACCCAGCTCTTCAGCTGGAATTAAAGGCTGAGCATGTGATGAATATCCACTACATTGAAATTTTGTGTCCCCATGCCCTGTCATCCAGCCGCACTTTGTGAGTCTAAACTAATAAAAATCTGCAAGATGCAGGTCCACTCCAAATTCTCTAGGAAAACAGTGGGGTTGGTTCATATTTATCTCCAAAGCATCTCCGAAGCATACGTAATTTGACATGAATGCATTCGGGCTCGGGCTTAGAAATGGAGCTTTTCCGCTAAAAGGCCTGCCGTGTTGCCGAAATGAAAATATGTCAGTTTTATTCGGAAAAATGGCGCGAACGTAATAGTGTAAATGACACAAGGCTGACAGAGAAATGAGCTCTGGAGAACATCAAAATAAATACCACCGGTGTGATGTTTTTGCTGCATTTATGGAATTGGGTATAACTATCTTTACTTTTTTCTACTTGCGTGCCGTGCAAGCAAGTGTCGAGACAAACGGAAGTGCAAGCTGGAAAGTGAGTCCCCGAATTTGTCGCCGCGTGGGCCGCGGTCCACGCGGCGATTAAGAAGTCGAACTGGTGACCGCGAAGTTGCGGATTCCGCTGGCAGGATGTGACATGACCGCCTGTAATATTATCTTTCCCGTTATAAAATCTCCAGCCTTGCCCGGCTCGATCCAAACTGAGAGCCACATACATTAATGTGGATCAAAAATGCCAGCTGGGTAAATAAATAATGGGATGATCCAAAGCAATCTTACCTTGGGCTCTGTGGTGAGATTTTAGGCTGTGCTCTGTGCTGTTTGTTCAGTGTCCCAGATACATTCAGAAGGTGGTTGGGCTTCTGTGTCATTTGTCTTTCTCCTTCCCAGCATCTTAATGAGGGATATAACTTTAATTTAGTGTACTGGCTGACGCCAGTTGGTCTGTTTGTTTATAAGACTTTCTGTTTCTCCTCTTTCTGTCTTTCCCAATTTAAAGTGTTCATTTGCTCCTTCATGGGAGGTTCTTGTAGATGCCTACTCGTGCGGTTTGTAAATTGCAAATGTGAAATACGGTGCTGTGACCCCCCCCCCCCTTCCTGATTTACCCTATTATTGTATTTTAAACTCTGGCTTTTGTTTTATTTTATTTATTTAAAATTTATTCAAGGAACACTTCACACTAAGAATAATAATAGCAGTAATAGATGATGACAGATCTGCACCAAAAAACTTTATTGTAAAAAACAACAATCAATCCAAACCAAGTAGTTGCAAGCGTTCATAACAACGCATTTTATTGCTCCAACTGAGCATGTGCACCGCAGAGACAGGCAGTGTACATTTTAAAGGCTTCCTAAAAGCTTACCAGAGTCTTTTTGCAGACCTAGCAGTAAACTATGCTGAGGGTTATGTAACACACAGACAAAAGTTGAGTCCCGTACATGCCGAGTGTTTGTTTATGGCATGGAAATCTTGCCGCCTAAGTGTGGTCACCCACAAAGTTAACTTAACTGTCTGGAATAAATGAGTACTTTTCCTGCAGACACTTAACTATAACAGACCCTCTCTTTCACAGTTGCTCTGAGCGGCTGGAAGGCTAACAAAGGTGAAGGAACCGCTTAGAAGCTTTCAGAAATGTGGTAAATGGCTTCGCTAAGCATTCCATTTGCTATATACAAATTATCTCGGTTGCAGCAGCAGAAAAATATAGTCCACATTTGAGTTTTTTCGCCCAGTCAGAAATAACTTGACTAAAATAAAACAATGGTTAAGGCTCCAGGGAACAAAAGACTCCTTTCAACGCACGGTCATCCCAGCGTTCCCATTAAAAGTCCGGAGTTTCTAAAGGACACGATGCAGCTGATGTTTCCTCTTAAGTAAGCGTACATCCAATTACCAGTTCAGTATGTGCGTAATTGGTGCTGAGGAGACAAATTGGTGTCGATGGAATCGGATGAGGACGGGAGTGGCTTTGAGTTGACTCGCACAAATCACTAGGCTGGCATCAGCAGGACATGTTTTTTAAAGCACTGTGTACATTTAACTTGATTAGCATCTCCCACAGGCCTACCTTTCATCTTCACAGATCTTTGGGAAGGGAAGCCAATGGATCAGCTCTACCAGTTGCCTTCAGCGCAAGAACTGCCGAGTACCCGGGACTCTCAAGTGGAAATATTTTCCGTCTCGTTTCTCCAAATAATGTGCATTTCACTCCATTCACATGGCAAATTTTAACAGTCGGGTGTCCTTGTTGTGACTGCCACGCTGAGTGGAAAGTTTTGCGGTGACCGAGTGCCTCGTGTACTCAGACTTCTTCCGGTGGTGCTGCAGTCAAAAGTTTGAGCACACGAGGTGTTTGGGTAACGACTTTGACCAAAAAGTTTGATTATGATCTGGCCTTCCTTAGCAGCGCTTCTGCAGCAGTCCTTAAATGCATAATACCTGAAGATTGTATTTATTTTCTGTCTTCTCTCTAGTTTGTACTGTAAGCATTGGTGAAATCCTTCTGGTGTCCTCAGACTTTTCATTTTAACACCACAATGAATAACTAGTTTATTTGGTTCACTTACCTAGTATCATCGCTTTCTTTGGCCTTCTTTGGCTTTCAGAACAGTGTGAATTTGCCTCTGCATGGATTCTACAAAGTGCTTGGTGCAGTGTGCAAGAATGTTGTACCATGCATAAATGATTGTGGTCCACAGCTTCTGCAAATTGGACTGCTGCTGAGAACAGCCATTTCAATGTCACCCCAAAGGTGCTCAGTACGGTTGAGATCCAGGAATAGCACAGGCCACTGAAGCAATGAAAACTCATGTTTTGTTTCTGGAACTGTTTTGGTGATGATATAGTACGTGCCTTATGACACGGTGCTTTATCATGCTAAAAGTATTATTTTGAGTGTGGTTAAAGTGCAGCCTTGAAGGATTGAATTTAGTCAGCAGTGACGTTCAGTGATGCTGAGCCGTTCAAGCGTTCTTTACGAGGCTCCTAATAAGTGCTAGGAAAGCATTCCCCACGCCATTGCACTGCCACCACCGCCTTGTAGGGCTGATAGCTAAAAGGATGGTTCCCTGGATTCACACTGCTTGAGCCAAGTTTTGATCCTTCCATCATCACCATGCAAAAAGAACCTGAATTTATCCAATCATTTCTCAGAAATTCAGTTTCGGTGCTCCTGTGCCCACTGGAGGCGTGTTTTTTTGTTCCTTGTTGACAACATTGGCACCTGATGTGCTATTCAGCTGAATAGAATTTCATGAAAAGCTCAGGACGACAACCGTTTGAGAGATGCTACATGCGGCACTCCTACTTCACACCATGCAGCATTTAAACCTACTAAAATGATTTGTTTTGCCAATTCCAGCACTGATTTGAACACAAACTTATGCTAGAAATGCCTGATTTATGCCACAAACCATGTCACATGACGTACAGCTTTTTGGAATGTATAATTTATATGCAGGTGGGGGGTTGTAACTAAAAAACCGGCGACACTGTACGTGCAGCATGATACACGCTCACGGAGGCAAAAGTCAGTTTCTATCCAACGTAGAAACAAACGCTAGTGCAAGCATGTGCAGTTGGAAATCTGGCTCAACACCAAAGCTTCCATCTTTGTTTGGTTCTGTCCCTGCAACGTGAATGATCCACTCCTTTATTAGCATCGGTACCTAATTTTTCAGCTCCAAAAACACAACTCAGTCGTGCTCCAAATGATAATTAAAGCTTCATTTGGCACCAACAGAGTATTAGAACAATGTTTTCAGCTATGGCTGATTGAACCAACATTACTAATTCCTTTGTCTGGCAAAGTCTGGGTGGCTCTGGAATCTTTTAAAAATGAGTCATTTTTTCTTTTCAACTCCCTTTGTTATTGCTCTGCAGTTTCTCTAATGAAAAAGGCCCATTTACGTATCTATTACAGCAACAACGGAATCATTTTCAGGTATGCCATTTACTCAACATCCTTGATGTGTATTTGAGTCCCTCTGACCTGCATAGTCACCACAGACACACACAAAAAAAAAAAAAAAACGGAGAAAAGTTTTTTCATGGAATTTCAACTTTCAAATTTACAATAAAGTTTCACCGTGATAAATAAAAATTGACTGACTCTGTTAGAAATTCTTCTAGTTCTTTGCTGGCCTTTGTATGTTCCGTGCCTCTAAATGCTCATTTAAATTAAACTTCTTGGGCGAGGCCCTCGAAAATTGCTATTTAATTTATGGCCATCTGCTGACAAAGGTTAGAAAAGCTCAAGAATTGCCCGGTTGTGTGATTAATCTCATCCAAACCCATTTGACCTACATCAGCAACTTGCCTTCAAAATTATAACAGGCCACATTTCTTGCCCATGTTTCCACCTGCTGAGAAATGGGATTGAGATTTTTTTTCAAAGTGAGGAATTGTGAAAGACAACATTTTTTTTTTTTTTTTTATCTGGGTTCTTTCCTCTTTCAGGTGCTAGACCCTTCATCTTATGAGTTTCCTATTCACATAGGGGAAAAGCAACGATGTTTGTTTGACTCCCGCGCAACCTCAGAAAAAAAAAATCACTTATTAGAAAGACGGTAAAAAGTCAGTCATCATTCGAGAATTCACTTCGCACGGGAAAATTCTGGGAGTTTCGTCTTGTCCTGTTTGACACGCCGGTTTGGGTCTAACAGAACGTTCAAAGAAGATTACGTCTCCATAGAAATAACCATCATCCACAAAGAAAAGATAAATTAGGACTCCAGCTAGCGCTTCCTGGACGCTAGCTTTCCTAAAAAGTGCCGGTGCTGAGATTCACCTGCCGGATACATGTTTAAAGAGAACGGCAGCGACTCAAATAAGCTTAAAAGTACTCAAACGCCTCCAAATCCATGTGCACGACTCTGCCTCTGCAAAGGCGTGAATTTTAATCCACCCCCCACCCCCCCTCCAAAACTGCTATTAAAACACGGTTTGTAATCGTGCTGTGTTATACTTGTAGATCCCGTGTTTTAAGAAGTCTGGTTAGCACGGCAGCCCGGCTTTCCGGTAAATGACAGACGGGGGCAGGAAAGTTTGAAAGGCCGCACGTCTGATCAGACGCTTGCGCAAGTCTAGACAAACAATGCAAATATTTGGGGGTGCTCTGCCACCTAGTGAACGGTCAGAGGATAATGTAGTTCCCCACGCCGGCGTATACAAAGTATATCTACTTGCAACCAATTATTAAGATAAGAGTGGCAGAGCCCTGCCAGGCGATTCATTCCCTTTAAACGTCCCATTATCATGGGAGACACATGTACAAACACAACAATTTACAATTTAAATCAAGAAGAGACCTGCATCTCTTTAGTATAGATAAGCCATAAATTTATATATGGCATAACAAAAAATAGGAGAGCGCATTAGCAGGGCCCAGCATCGTGTCGGAGACCACGCGACAGTGCCGAAGGTACTCGAGGGGCAAGCACCCACGGCTCGCGCTAATAATAAATTAAGTGTAAACACTGCCGGTTTGTTACTGCCATATCCAACGTTTAATCTAGACAGCATGAAAATGTGACCCAAGGCTGCACTAAGTGTAGCCGTCAATCCTTAATGAGGAGAAATCGCTTTGCGAAGCCGAGGGAAGTGAACTCATTGGAAAGTCGTGCAGATGGCTCCGGCATGCAAAAGATAAACCGCGACGATTCCGGAATGTCAAACGGAGTTATGGCGTTACGGCGGGAAAGGGGGCGAAGTTATCCATTGTAAAAACAAAGAAAATCATTCACCGTGTTTACGCAGCCATTCAGATGTTGCTGTAGGCGTGGCGATAACAAACAGTTAACTAAGATGAAGGACGGAAAACAGGTCATTTAGGATGCGGTGAGGAATGATGCTGATCTCCAAAATGATGTTGAAGGCGTTCTGACTGTCAGTAGGTACTTTATATAAAGTAATGCAACACTTGTTTGTCTGTGTGTGTGTATGTGTGTGGGGGGGGGCAAAACAATATGCACGACGTGGCACGACAGCCTGTGGTCCTTCTGGGTTCCATATTCAAACCTGGCCCAACTCGTTTTCCTTTATGCTCCTTTATATGCCAGCTATTCCCATTATGAACGCTGAAAAGTTCTCGCTCTTAGGAATTTCACTTGAGCCGCGTGAGTGTGTTTGTGTGCGTCCGTCACTGTGTGTACAGGTGCCGTGCTCTTTTTTCCGCCAAAATAAGTTGCAATCGGATTAAACTGTCGAAAAATAGCACTCTGTTCAGTGAAATGCTTCCTCTATTCGATGATACCGCTTTCAAAACACAAATTTAATCTCAAACGTTGCGATAAACATGAAGGATCCGGAATTTTTTTTTTTTTAATGAACGCAGCTTCTAAAGATGTTATTTTGGAGCACGGGCTAACATTACACTGACCAGATCTATGCAGTGGGAAGCCATAAAGTTCAATCACCTTTTCTTCTAAAATTTCAGGTTTCTGGAAGAGTGAGATCACCCGAACACGCTCGAAATTCAAGTTAAAAACCCTATTTCCGTGAAGTATTAATTTCCTTCTTTCCCACAGTTAGTCCGTATAATAAAATGAATGTGTGTTTTGATAAAATAATGGCTAAAATAATTACATTTAGAAATATCCGTTTAGCAGACACTTTTATCCAAAGCAATGACTAATGCATGGCATTTAGCTTTGTTTGTCCAAAGTGACTTATAAGACCAATTAACAGTCAGACTACTATTTCCTATCCCTTTTCTTGTACTGCTTGTGACTGTGGAGAAGTATTTTTGAATTGGTAGACGAACACGTGCATAAAGAGTGTAAAACCGGAGGGAGCTGGAGCCACACGTCGGGAACAATAGCTGGCACGTTCGAGGTCTTGCGTGTCTTAGCCAACCGAGGCTTCGGGCGAAGCTCCAGGCGTCGGTAGTGACCCGGGTTCAAGCCAACGACCTTGTGTCGGCACTATGATGGCCGCGCAGACACTTGGACACGAGGAGCACCCGGTCGGAAAGGTTCACAGCCCCCCAGAACACGGCAGGAGTGCATGGAAAATTACTAACCCTGCAAATTAAGATTGCAGGTGGCTTAGTCGTCCCCTGCAGTTTATTAAGGTTAGCTGGGCTGAGGCTGGCTTCAGACTCAAATGGAGAGAAGACTTAGTGAACAAATTAAATTCCGCCATGACAAATCGCAGAAACGCCGCTGACGCATCTGTTTGTATAGTTCACATCTCTCCTTTATAACAGAAAAGAGATATAGGTGAATCAGGGACTTACACTTGGCAATGAGAGGCTGTACTTAATCTGGTGAATTGCTTAATGTTCGATTTAGGTTTAGATTAAGGCAGGGTGATAATGTGTATAAGTTTAAATGCAATAAATATACAGCTCAGCAGTGTAGATGTATATCGTAGTACAGTCAGTTAAGCCAAAGAAATTTGAGGAGGCCAGATCATTTCTGTGAAAATATGGCGTCATTTTAAATTTCATTCCTCACACGGTTCTGACAAAATTGGGATACAGTCCAGGAATTTTTTTACAAGCCTTCTGTTCGGTTCACAGAAGAATGAAAGTTATTGCATTTGTGTTGCTTCGGCACATAACCGTGCATTAGTAAAATGGCAGTTGCACGGGATTGCTAATTCAACTCCATCCAGAAATCATATCTACACAAATATATCACATGACAGAAGGAAAGTGTGCGGGGAAATGATAGCAGTCTGTGACACTGGTGTGTGTGTGTGTGTGTGTGTGTGTGTGTGTCTCTCTCTCTTCCTAAGGAAGTTGCACTTGGTCAGGGCCCTGGAACATTTAGCATAGACAAAGCAAAATACTGGCGGCGCACCTGATCACCGCATCCCTCCAGATGATAGTTTTGCTCTATGTGACACATTGCCGAACCCGGGGGGATCGCCTCTGTGAGCGTACTGTGACCCCTCTTTAACCAAGGGTTCAACAGGTGAAAAAAACAACGGTAAACTAACCTGTCATCAGGATTCTTTGCAAAACTGCTTTTCACCGGGGGAAAGGATTTGAGCAGCGGTCACAGTGTGACATCACCGCGGGTCACAGGAATTTCTATAAAGGAGGCTTCTGCGTGCGTATGCGGAGAGTGTGTTTGTTGAGCACTTCATTGTTGCTGAGAGGGAATACAAATACAGCTTGCGTCACTTTTTTTTTTTTTTTTTTCCAGCCAGCCGGAGGTCAACTTCGATAGTCATCCGAAAATGGTCTGCTTCACAATACCCATCCATCTCTGATTCCCCTTACACACATAGTTTGTTCATGCAAAGATTGGCTGATGCGCAGGGAAAAGTGTGCTGGGCTCCTTTGGGCTTGAATAAAAAAAACAGAAAGATACCAGGGCTTTGTTCGCATAAAAATCATTTCTTCAGCACAAAGACAAAAAAAATGTACCTCGCTCAGCTGTCATGACTCCGCAGGTCACCCCTTGCAAATAGAAAGTGCCGCAAAATGCCCTCAAGCTGGGAGAGTATTGATTGTGACATTAAAATGACAAGGAACCGTTCCATTGTACTGTGACTGACAGGTTGAACAAAAACACATTGTTTTCCATTTAACTTGAGACCGATTCTTCAGTCCGTGCAGCTCAGGTGTTCCGGCGTTGGTATTTTAATCGCATTTAATCGTTCTGCTTTTTTCCAATAAGGCGAAACGCGCCAAACGGGAAATGATGTTGCGCGTCATTTGCCCGCGCGTATAGCGCCGGCCTGCGATTCTCTTCTTGTTGGCGATGAATTAGCGTCGCGGCAAACCGAATTGTCTGCCGCTAAAGTAAATAAAATAAAATATTGATGCCATCTCCTAATTGCTCCCACCCATCCTAAAGTAGTTTTCTCATCCCCTAAGTATGGCTGCGTTGCTTCGCATGTATTGCATATTGCATAATGACTGCATGAGGTTTATGACTCCCGCTGGTAAAATCGTGTCTCCATCCTGAATTCCTGGTAGCAAGGAACTCCTTAGCACGGCCCATCAACGTCTCTCGGATGAAAAATGCGCACAGTACAAATAGGATAATGCTATGCATAAATCTCGAAATTTCGTTGCACCTCATGATACGCCGAAATCCTTATTGTTTCTTTATTGTGCCCACCAAGCCGCCCGCCTCGCCCCTATACATCTTCTGCACGACTGGCCTCGGAGGGTTTAATTTATTCATGCGTTTGGCGGTCAGAAATTTATCTGTTCGTGGCTCTTCCGGCGCATTGTTGATGGATCGCTTGTTTATGTCAGTCACTGTTCTGCTCCTTCTAGCTGCAGCGCGGCTTGGGTTTCAAGCAACTGCCGTATGTGACCGTAATTTCGCAGCGCTGGAGGAATCTTAAGACAAACTCGATTCGATGCTGCCTGTTTGGAAATAAAACGCGGTCAGCGCTGACCATCAGGGGCCGCGGTACGGTAGGTTTCGGAAAACACGTCATTCCCAGATTTGCAGCTGAAACACCAGGTGAGACGGCTGCACAACCCAGCGTGCGTCTGGCACCCATCGTCGGCAATCCTTGTTTTCAGACCATCTCGCAAATCTATTGCTATTATCCGAGTCCCTTAATGTAAGAAGGGTCGCAATCATGCGATTGCTTTTGGCGACACCGAGCCATTCAAAAATGAGCGATGCCAAATCATTTCAATTCATGGATGCTACACCGATTTGCTGGCGCACACACTGGGCAAATGCTGTGCAGCTCACAGGCGGTCCGGAGGATGCCAGACATGTAGAGCAGAACCATGCATTGTAAATGGCACTTTGTAAAGTTGCATTTAAATAGCATACAGAAGGACGCATTCTAAATGGTGCTTTGCAAGGATACATTTGAAATGGCGTGCAGAAAGGTGCATCCTAAATGGCATTTTACAAAGATACACAGTAGATGGCATGTAGAAAAGTATCTTCTAAATGCTCCTGGCATGTTGCTCTTATTTGAAGAAAAATACATTTCAGCCTATAGCATAATGCATAGGGCCCGGTCGCTTTGAAACAGGGCATTAGAGCTGTGTTACATGTACAGTTACATTTCATTAAAATTACCATTTTAATCCAGCACACGTTTTTTGACGGCCTGTATTCTGCCCTTTCGGATGCCTGTCTTTTTTTTTTCCCCCTTTTTTCCTCCTTCGTATCACAACCAAAGCTTAGTTTCCTGCCCGTGGTTTTCGTCAAAATGAATAACTTCACATTGCATAAATTGAACAAATGTCATATTATGTGTGTATCTCAGACTGTTCCTGGTCTCAGACCAAAAAAAAAAAAAAAAAAAAAAAAAAAAGAAGGCGGCGCATCTGAAACAGACATTATTCCCCGGAAAGTAGACATCCTAACTCAAAGGCACAGTTTGAAATGCAGTCCTTATTTCTGACAGGCATCAGTTGTACAGTGCAAGGTGGGCTGATTTATTTATTTATTTTTTATTTATTTTCCTCGCGGTCGGAACACATTGCGGCGGGCAATGTGAAACAGGTTGAATAAATTTAGAGTAGTGTACGGTGTGGATTTATCAGATCTCTGTGAATAATGCCGCAGCAGGAGAGCAGGGAGTGAAAATTAATTCCTCAGTGAGCAAACACGGGACCCCCGGGACCCTTGCAAAGATAGATAATTACCAGTGACACTTCACAGTGCAAGTCAGTCTGTGTGGATCAGACAGTGGCATAAAAATACAAATGGACAAGTCTGGGAGAGAATATACTAATGAATAATGATCACTAGCAGAATACTGCCATTTTAGGAAAAATTGCTATCTTTCTATTCTGGTATTCCATTTGTACATATTTATCTCAGTTGACCAGGCCATAAAGCGCATGAATATTTAGACAAAATTGCTCGCAGGTTAGATTAACAATTTGTGAACCAGGCTAGTGTTTTTAAAATGAAGTTTGCATTGCGGTTAAAAGTTGCTGATGATGGCTGCAAATGTATTTTTAGCGGGTTTCTGTGATTTAATCCTAAATCAGAAGATAGGAAATGTTTTTACGCGTTGTTTACGGCGCAGTTCTTTGCAAATTTGAGGTTTTTCCTTGTTCGATAGCAAATAATTGAGTTCTGAGTCATCGGGTGCTCTGTATTAAATGTGTTGGGTGCTGGGTGTATCTGTATTCATATAAGCCTGTTATTCATCGCCGGTGAATCTCTTCCTATGTATCTTTGTCACCTTTTTCTTCATTGACAGCATGATGATGATGCAGTCGTTTTGACATCAAACCCAAAGAGGCCCGGTCGTATTTATTGCCATGAATTTTGGGGTGAATTCATTGTTGTAGTTTGATAAGGATCATTTTTTTCAGCCAATATTTGTATTAACAGGTCAAGATGCAAGTAGCAAAATGTTTATTGTTAACTTTCTAAGCAGTTTTTCACACGTAACGTTTTATTTACTCCGATGACTGCCGGTGAAACAAAAAAAAAAAAATGTTTTGGCCAACAAAACTTCTCTTATGCTCAAAAGTACTTTCATCATTTTTATAGTGTGTTTTTTTTTTTTCCACATACAGTGTGTTGTTGCGAATTTCTGATTTAAAATGACTAGCAAAACAAGGAAACAAACAGACCTATAAGTAAATGTGTTCTTGTCACTGTTATCGCTCGATGGGAGCAAATGCAGCTTGGCTTCCCTGGCTACTTGACAGTAGCTTCATGAAAATGAATTATATGCGTTCCTGGGATATTATCCGTACTGATAGTGCAGTTTGTGAAAAGCGGAACTGTAGACATTCAGTCACAAGAGCATGAAATGAGTACAAAATGTATTTCTATGTTTTTATGTGTGTGTGTGTGTGTGTGTGTGTGTGTGTGTGTGTGTGTGTGTGTGCGTGTGTGTAATGTACACAATACAAAACGGCATAGAAACAAGAATTATTGTAAGAAGACTGTGCAAGTGTTGTTTGCTAAAACCAGCAGATATGCAGGGCTTTTTTATATAAAAAAATAAAAAAATAGCTGGGGTAAAGATGCACATAAATTAGGTTAATGTGTGCATCCTTCAAAAAGCACCGTTCATGTGCATCTAATAGGATAAAAATAAAAATAAAAATAGCGGACAACCATACAAATTAGCTGTCTGGCAAGTATTAGAACGCGGTTCACAAAAAGTAACCATCACTTCCGTTCGCGTTTGGGCTACAGTGATTTGTCTGATTCCATAGATTGGTTCACTTCAGCCATGGACGTATCGTGAGGATTTATTTACACATTACTAGCTGGAACGTGATGAAATGTGCTCAGAAGGAGGGACAGCATCATCTTCTTAGCTTAAAGACGACTGTGTGACTTGTTGCCGAAGTGGAACCAAATAAAAATAAATGGTGTACATATTTTCTGCAAGCAGATGCTGCAGTTTAAATTTTAATGTGCCTGGATTTATTCAGTGAGTGAAACATGCCATTTGTGTTATTTTGAAATAGACTATTTTCCCATATCAACGCTCACATGTTCAAGGGTTTTTTTTTGTTTTTTTTTAAATTTATTTATTTATTTATTTATTTTTTTTTTTTTTTTTTTTTGGGGGGGGTACTTGTATTTGTTTGTTGTTTAATTTATAAATTAAAGTTGGCCTTGCTTCTATTCATACTGCTTTGCTCTTGCTGATATGTATTTTAACAGCAAATTCCCTAATTCAGCTACCTAAACTGCCTGGGAAGCCATGCTGTAATGAAGCCATCATTGTCATGTGTGCAAAAAGAATGGTTCTGGTGTTCTGATGTAGAGAGCCCACCGCTACCATGGATTATGGCCCCGTATACTGCATGGAAATGAAAGCTGGATGCTAAAAAAGACAGGACAGCAAAAACATAGGTTCCTTCAAGCCATGGTATTGTAAGTGGCTTTTAAGGGACATAGTGAACAGCCAGGAAAACAAACAGATGGATCACAGATCAAACCAGTCCACAACCTTCACTGGAAGATGGAGGATTTTCAGACTCTGAACACATCATATGAATAACAGGTTCTTTCAAAATGGACGGGAAAGCTGGAGGAAAAGTAAGAAGTGCGCAACCAACATTCAAATGGACTCGGGGTGACAGTGGACATCTTACCACAGATGCCACATGTAGGACAGAGCATTCTGAAAGCACTCTGTGGTCACCAAGAGTCAGCCCTGATCTGACAGCTCACCATATTGCACAGAGTATGTTGCATTGGCCTATTGTAATCTCCACAGTCCCATCAAATTTGCCTCTTTCTTTCCATCTACCTTGCTTCTTGCTTTCCTTTCTCGCCTTTTTTCTGTCTTTCACATCCGTGTAACCCTAACCCTAACCCTGTTTCCACCTCAGTCTCGCAATCTAAAGAAAGCGGTCACCCCCTCAGCTCTCTGTATCATTACTATCATTACGTTTAAGTTAATTTTGGACAAAGTACAATAGATTAGTGACTTTTAAGGGCATTCCCCCCGGAAAACATAAATATAACAGGATAAGACGTATAAAGGCAGACAACACAAGAGGACCACATCCTGGTCTTCTCAGTAGTTTTCAGTCACTAAGGTGCCAGAGAAAGATATGCGTCACTGTCATCTTCAATGCTGACATTATGTCTCTATAGAACCCAGTGGGGTCCGTCCTACCACTGTGGTGAGCATCAACAAAGGAACTGGTATGTTTTACCCAGCTTCTGTTATCTACCTTTTTTATCTACCTTTTTTAAATTGAGCAAGCAAAATGAAAAAGTGAGCAGAATGATATGAATTTCATTCTTCCTCATTCAGCCCTAATGCAAGTAATGAGGTCATTCTTTCTGTTCTCCTCAAACATATGTCACATTCAGTTGTTTACACATTTACTCCATAGCGGTATCATCAATAACGGAATTGAATACAAAATAGGTGGGATTTACCTTTGGCAAAAAGAGCCATAACATTTTGTTAACTGTCGTAGACTCAGGGAGTCGCAGAAGAAGCAATCAATCATGCTTGAGGCTATTTGGTCCCGACAGGATTACAACCTTGGCCCATTTCCCTGTATAGAAGGTTAGGCGGACCGCGAACAGAGGTGCCTTTCAAAACACGGGTGTCAAAAGCACAAGGTATCGATCTGCAGGCCAATAAATTACACTCTCCACGCCAGCCTTCAACGGCACAAATAGGCGACTCCAAAGCAGATGCGTGCGATACGTGTGCAAACAGCACTGGGGAAAAATTCATTTCATCCAATGGCAGCGTGTTTATCCGAGTTTGCATCTTATTACTAAACAGCGTATTCTGCACAGTCCTTAGCCGGCACTGCGCTCCCACATGCGCACCGTGGCTCCCTGCTGTTCTTTGACCCAACCAGCCTGTATGACTTGCGGCAGCAAAGAACAAACACACACGTTACATCATGACTGCCTGTTACTGTTTCAGAAGAATCCAGCAATCGCGCATGGTGGGAACCCCTCTGCTGGGTGACAGCGCAGGTTCAAACTGGACCAATTCCTCCGATCCCTTCCTCAAATGGAGCGGCACCATGGGTTACAGCCTGTTTAGGCACCGATAAAAATCACTTTTACTGATTTTGAACACCCCTGACAAACCCTTGACCTTTGCAGAAGCGGTTGCTTAATTTAATGTATGCCATTTACAATAACCGGCTGCAACACAGAGTATAATCTCTTTGGCGTTACAAGGCAGTTCTTAAAAGTTTCCCTTGTGTATTTGTGAATATACTGAATATCTAATACAGTAAACTAACATTTTATTTTTGAATTTTGGCCCTGGAAAGAAAAGCTCTAACTTACGCAAAAACCACTGGCCGCTTGGTTGTGGTTAGACAAATGAAATGTGATTTGATAAAAAAGACAAGTGATTTAGCACTGATATGGAATATACACTTACTACCTTGAAACTTGGACTACTCTGCAAAGTCTGTTTTTTTTTTTGTTTTTTTTTTGTGCTGATGTAAGTGATTCACAAAGAATAAACACAATAAACTATTGTGTTTAGATGCTGCGCAGATACTTGAATTCCTTGTGCACAGAACAATAGAGATTTCTGATACAGCGTCTGCAAGCTGCCAAGTAAGACAGAGACTCTGTTCTGCACAACCAGTACTATAGTATATGGTTATAGGATAACAGCATCGCTGTGTCTGCTGGTAAGCATCAGGTGTACTTGGGAGAGTAGCTTAAATCTGTTCCAACATAAAGTACACAAGTACAAAAATATCTTATTAAATCAATGGACTGTTTAAAAATCTAAAGTAATGAGCCCAAGCGACGAAAAGTCTCATTGAGCGTCAAAAAAAACGAATGAAGAGTAAAGCAGGTGGCATTTTTTTCCATTCTATGCTAGAAACATTTTGGGATGTATGAATGATAGATTTTATTTTTTCATTTCCAGCATAAGAACACTTACATTCCTGTCCTCTCCCCTCAGTTTGCCCAATGAACAGTGCAACTGAGTCAGACTAAATCACTCTCAATCCTTATTTACAAGCCTGAAAGCAGAATACCCTTCCATTTCAAAGTTAAAAAGATGCCCTGGCAGAATTTAAATGTGGGTAGCATGTCGCAGTCCCTAGCAGAAATGCAGACAACCCCTGCGGCTCACAGGCCGGAATCCAGGGAACACGGGGTCTTACAGCTGTTGCTCAGCTTGTGAAATAAGAAGGCAACACATCCCAGCTTTCTTCGCAAATAAAGCAGCCGCCCTGTTACTCCCAGGCCTGGCTGCCCTCCCGCAGCACACATGTAACAGCAGATGCCTGTCAGCGGGGTCCTCCATGATCCACTCCTGCCCCGCTAAGCCAAGCTTCCAGCAGGATATTGCTTTGTGATGTCTGTCAGGTGCACTGACCTCACACCGTGCTTGAGGTTTCAGAAATATCCACCCCTCCTCCCAAACAGCTCCCTCTGCCCGAAACTGTCATCTCACAGCAAAGACAGAGAGGCCTGGTGAGACCGACAGCAGCATCAGCCTGCCATCCACGCGAGGACAAGGATCGGGTGCCGATCTCGCGAGGGAAGTTTACAGTGAATTACATCCCTGTGAACGTGTTCGCCAGCTTTCCTACAAATCGGTGTGACCTTTCTGGATCTCGCCCCTCTTGTTTTGCAAACACCTAGAGAAACTGCGAAAGCTGTCGGCAATATGCTCCCCCTGCTGTTGATGTTTTTGTTCCTCTTGAGGAGCTCCCACTGCACACCCATGTGGCCCTGAAATGTGTGAGCCAACGTGAGGTTTTGCTCTTCGGTTGGCTCTCTGCCCCCAACCTTGGCAGCGTGGTTCTATAAGTTAACCCAGAAAGAGATTCCGTCATGTTGCGTTCATAAAAATCTAAAAGTTGTTTAGAAGACCACCGTTTTCCATCACTCACATTTCTCAGCACATTTGGTTATGAATACAGAAGGCACTAATAAAAGGTGTAAGCACACTTGTTAGAAACACATTTTTCTTCGGGTTAAGTTTGATAAGGAAATGCCGACATAGGACACTTGTAGGTTGCTTTGCTTTTGCTGTTCCTCGTCTTTTCGGTTTTTCCCGTAGAAGCGTTTCACAGGAAGCCAGAACGTACTCACATCTTAACTAGAACAGTAGAAAATCTCTAAAATATTCTCTAACTGGTTATCTTCAAAAATACAGTCTGCGATTAAAACAGATTTAACTCCTCCGGTCCTCAACGGTACATGTTACCCTTCAGTAAGCGATCGGTAAGCAGTTCCTTCCGATTCAGCAATCTGTTTAACGTTGAAGGAAAGTTAAGCATATGGCCAGAGAGCTGTGCTACGATCACCAGGAAAAAACATGTAGGGGGGATGTAACATGTTGACAGGTGATCCTTAATGCCACTCCTGCTTTCTGAAGTGTGTCTGCGCAACGCGGGCATGGACTATGCAGCCGTATCTTCAACGATCCGCATCTGGCTGAATGAAAGCCGAGTTCTTGATATGCTTCCTTACAAGGTCTTTCTTCAAAGGCACCACTGAAGATCAAATGGCTTCGTCAACAAGGAAACGGAATTCATCAGTTGCTATGACATCCTTTTTGCATTTTTTCCCTCCTTTATTCCCTCTATTCGTCCCCATATATGCGTTTATTATTCTGAACTGGTAGCATTTAAAATATTTGGTCTATTTAAACGTCCTGATTTTCTCAAACTGAGTTAAAATGTTGTTAATTGTTACAGATAATGCACCGCCATATTTTATATGATATAAGTTAAACTGCTATTCGATGTAGTTGATGCAGTGAGAAAATAGCACCCTTGCTTACATTATTTATGTGAAAAAAGATTGATTCCCTTAAACTGATACGATGCACTGCTTACAGTTGAGAAATTATTTGTTCACTTTGCTGACGCTTTTGCCCAGACTTGTTTGCTCTTCAGCTGCTTACAATTGCTTGATCATGAAGGCAGCTAGAACATTTTTGCTGGAGTATTTGAGGCTTAGTACCTTCCTTAAGGGTACTATAGTGGGAACTGGGATTCAAACATGGGTCTATTGATCACAAGGCAGAGGTTTTGCCTGTCAGGGTTGTTATAAAACAGCATTTGTGATATTTTTTGACAAGTTTACCTGTAAACAAATCAGGACCCTTCACTTCTAGTCCAGTTCAGGTAAAGTATCCTTGCTTAAGTGTACTAAAGCAAAAGTATTTCGTAATCTTGGAGCTGGAACCTGAAACCTTTAGGCTTGCAAGTTTATATCCTTGTCTTCTGCTTGATACGCAACATTTACCAAGTCCGGGACAGGCAGAGGAAGCAAAGCCTAGCGGTGAACATCATGGCCAGTGTGGAGTTAGACGTAAAGGAAGCATCGGAAACCCAGAGTCAGAAGCTCCCTGTCGGACCTTGTTAGCAGGTGAAAGTAAATGAGGTTGGATTCACGCTGATGCCGGGGCCCGCAGAAAGCCGGACGGTTCCGCCTTGTTGTAAAACTTTTCTAAGAACCTAAAATCGATGTACCAGAAAAAAAGTGAACATTTCAATATTCTACAGCGTCCTCCTCATTCTTTAGTTCCTTCTTCTGCCCAATATGTTTCCTTGGCGGATTCCTAGCAGTGCAACGCTTTGCTTCTTAATGAAACCACTGCCTCCTGGAATGGTGCCAGGTGGGGATCCAAACCTAACGCCCATCCCCAGTGCAGTGTCTGCCTGGTTCTTGTTAAAAGATGCACGTACGTCTCAACGCCCCAGCAGATAACAGCCAAAAAGAAGTCGAGGAGTTGCCAGCCAACCCCCTGTGGGATGTCCACTTTGGTGTTTGGAGACATCCGGCCAGACGGGCGCTGCACTGAGCTCGCATCTCATCTGAATGTACACATACGCTTATTCCTTCCAGAGACATCGGCGGGTCCGTGTTGGGGAGATGTTCGATCGGCGGCCTTTTTTGTTCCACTTTATTTCATTGCAGAACGCTTTCTTCATTCCCATTTGGGGGAAACAAGTTGTTAGTCCCTGTGGAAGAAAGGCAACTTTTATGAATTCTCGTATTCTTCATCACTTTGTGGAACAATTAATTAATGGCTGCGGTTTGACAGAAGTCCGCATTCCCAGTTCCAGAGCTCCTAGATTAAAGCAACTCATTTGCATTGGCTGGCTTCGAAGTCTTAAGTTTTACTCTGGTAGGACTTTGTACTGCTCCAAATTAATGTCCAGAGGAAATCTTTGCTGAGCCCGATTGTAGTCATGCAATTTATCCCCCCCCCACCCCCACCCCAAACCCAAACCCCTTAATAAATTTAAATCTCTCAGTGCCTTAAAATGTGTCTTAATTTGGACTCTTATGTTTAAATTACAGAGCACTAAAGGAGCACTTGACCACACTGATGCAGAAAACACAGACATTGACAGGCCTCACCGAACGCTGTTTATGAATTCATACTGCCGATGATGGCAGTCCTCTTTCTTGAAGGCCCTTTCTTCCTGGAAGGCATCCAGGCCCGTTTTCTGCCATTGCAGGACTGCAGAATCTTCCGGGACTCTGCCCATTGCATGAATGCAGCTAATCCAGCCTTATTATGTCAAGCAATTTAATTAAAACATAGTCCTTTCCCCCGTCTTCATCCCTTGGTGTCTTGCCAAGAGGAATAAAGACGTGAATGCATGGTACGCCTTGAAAGAACTGCATGCAGCTTGCTGAGCCTGAATGAGGCTTTCATCTTGTACCGCGGTAGATACAGAGCAAAGACTGGCTCGGCTTGTTTGCTCTGCTTCACCTCTGCTTCGACCATGGATTAGTTAGCAGGAAGACCTTTCCACCTCAATTTAGGAGTTGTGAAATGAACATGAGGGGGTGTTGGGAATTATGTGGCTGTATCTCCGTTTCGCCGTTCTTGTGTCTTTGGTATTTGTATTCCTGAACAAAACAGCGCGGCTGCGTTGCCGGTGACCTGAGACTTTACCCAATTAACTGGTCCCTTAAACTTGCACTTCACCAAAAGGTATAATGTCATGCTATTTCTCACTAAAGACTCCATTATTTCCTTATGTAACAGAGATTTGCGGACGGACGAAAGTTAACTGCGATGTTAAGATGCTAATTGCGTTGTCCTTGTCGCCTCCAAGATATTCAAGGAGGGTAAAAATGCTTGAGTTTGACGGCAGAGCAACAAACACCAACATATCTGCTACAAGGTCACGAGCGCCTTTATGTGGTTTCAGAACAACTTTCCGAAAACCGGAACACGGCATCCCGAAATTTACAAAACCTAAAACCTCACTGCTTCAAAATGTTTAAACCGGTTGTCCCTGCTACCCATTCAAGTCAATTCACTTGATCTATTCCTTTAATCTTTTTATTCTAAAGCCATAGTTTAAACGTTTACTTTTACAACCCAGGCCGCAATCGTATTCAGAAGAGATTCAAAACGTTTGACTCTAACAAAGATATTTTTACAGCTGTTAACAAAAAAATTTCAAACAATTACCTATTTAAGCCTTAGTTTAAGGATATGTAAAGATTCTGTTTCTTGCAAATAACTACAGTATAAAATATTTTCTGTCCAAGGGTTGTTGTTTTCATTACTGCAGGTTTTCGAAGGATTTACAAATATCGTGATCATTACTGGAAAATATCTAACTTAACTGAAAAATTTATATCAAAGTTTAAACCATGATTTAGTATTTAGTTGGCATAAATCCTCCCCCCCACATCTAAGGGGCAGTGTCAGCACTGCAGTCCAGCAGTGCTGCATTAAGTTCAGCTAAGACCTCAACAGACAGATTCCTCCAAAGGCAGTAGAAGTGCTCAGAAAAATAATAAATTGCCAGGAAACTGTCCATTTAAAGCAGCGAGCGCAACACAAAAACCCCGATTCTATTTTTTTCATTCCTTTCATCTTTCATTTTCCTGTGTATTTTTTTTTTTTTTTTTTTTCATGTTTCCTCAGATCGAGATCACGGTCGTGGAATCCACTGAACACGGAGAACCGCTGCGAAAGGATCCTGTTAGTCACAAGAGGTCCGGTCTAAGATAAGACGTTAAATCTCAGCATGGCGAGTGCAACAGAAAGATGACATGCAATTAAAAGGAGCGGAGATGCCTGACAGGAGGCCATTAGTGCTAGGATGATATCCAGATATCATGAGTGTTAAAGTCAAAGGCCAGATACACAGAAAGAAGACACCCGAGCAACCTCGTGCAGGCTGGCCTACGCTCTCCCCTGGGACGGAAGCTTCCGGACCGGCTCGAGTCACATAATGAGCCTTTCCACGCGGGTTAGAGTCGGCTAACAGGCCGGCAGCCGAGTGAAGCACACGGTCCTGTGCCCAATTAGACAACCCAGTCACTTAGTTTAATTGATGGACTGCGTTCGTATTCTCATTTCCTCACCCGAAATCACTTTAGGGAGGTTGGGAGGGGGATGAGAAAAACGGCATCTTGATCCGCGCTCATTTGTCAACGGGCTGCAGAAGTTCCAGAAGGAAGAAATAAATATATTACTTGCTCTCTGAAAGGGCCGCTGATAAAAGCGGCAGCTGGTGGTGGAACGGCAACCGGAGTGGTCCGCACGCGGTCAGCCAGACCTCGGGTCGGGGTCTGACACAACCGGCGGTGACGGCGGTTCTGGAGGACGGGCTGCTTTGTTTGAGCTGTGCAAAAACTCATTGCCTTGCAAATGGATAGAAAACTGGGTGCTTAACATTTAGGAGACGAGGTGGCGGGGTTTGTGGGGGGTTTTTTATTTTTTTTTTTTTTTTTTTTCGCTCCTTCTTGATTCCGCAGCGGGCCAATTCGATTAGAAACCTTATTCGGAGGATTGAGCAGGTAGAGTTTGCGGGGGTACGAAGCCCGGTTCCTACACACACCTGTTCCACGAGCAACTCCCAGGCACCAGCGCTTTCTGAAAGCTTCAAAGGAGTGGCAGCTCTCCAGGTATGTCTCTCATGTATTGTTGGGTAAATTAATCTGACAGGAGTGGGAGATAGCTGCCGTGCTCAGAAAGAGAATTGAGATCCCGCTTATTTCCATTTAAACCCGTAAACGTTGCCGTACTTTAAAGCAGAAATAGAAATATTGAAGGATTTTCTCAAAATTCTGAACAAATCCCCCGAAACCTGAAGTCCTAAGGTGTTCTTCAACTGAACTTTCGAATAGCTGCAAGCACCGTGCACTGTATTGCATCTTTCTTCACATAAAACACAAAAAAAAAATTCAAGAATTTAATTTCAAAATTGCCGGTGAAAGCACGAGCAATGTAATGAATACGCACGACTGGACGTACGATGCTGTTGGGCCGATTTCTTAAATCTGCCTTTTTTATCCGTCTGTCCATCATCGATAACCGCTTGTCCAGTGAAAGGTCCGAGTGGTGCAGGATCTGTCCGGGAGATGAGAGCACGAGGAAGGGCACAAATCTGACAGGATGCCAGTCCTCTGCAGGGAAAACACACACACACATACACATACAGTACAGTTTAAGCACTCAATCCCACTGAAACACATATCTTTGGACTGAGTAGAGCACAGAGGAAATGTCCCCAAGCACTAGGAGAATGTGTCTGAGCTTGAACCCACATCCAAACCTACAGTGTAAGAGGTGTGACGTATCGGCACTACCTGCTGTGGAACTACAGGCTTTCTTAACAGGAAAACTTTCTGTTTAGTACAAAAATCCATGTCATAAGTGTACCGGTTGATCATTCGTGCTCAGCAGTACGGCAGTGTGTCTGACTAAACCGCATCCTCACACAAGCCTTGCAGACACACAGTGATAATTGGTGTGTATTTAGACAGTGAGGCCAAGAGAGGATTTCAAAGTAGGAATAAACACTGTTCCTCTGTGTGCTTCTGAACCAAGCATCTGCAAATAAAAAAAAAAGACAAAATATCAATAACAGTTTTTTTTTTTTTTTTTGCCATATCTGTTATTTATTTAGAACCCTCCTCCCCTCCATACATCCCTGTAGGCTTGAATTTTTTCTGCAAGTTTTTTTTCCTGTATTTTTTGCCTTTTTTAGCCTCAGTGAATTCTTCACTTCCTCCATCTGAGATGCAGACAGACAAAAGGGTCACTGGAGGTTATTCACAAAGCCGGGGCAAGGTATTAGCCCTCCGCTCTCCGCGAAAAAGGAAGCACGTAAATGATCCCGTCTACTGAGGGACCTATTTATTAAACCCGTTTTCAGAGCTCCTGCTGTGTCCTGTTTCTGAAAATAAAAAAAAAAAGAAGTCAGAGAAAGAGATGGCGGGGCGGCAGTTCCATACAACGCGTGACCCCGGGTCAGCAAAATTTGGTGGCCACCATGATGAAACCGCATTTTTTTGTGAGGGATGCTGTCACTGGGGTATGATTCTCCCAGGGGATCACTGAGGAGACAACACACAACCGCCAGGGTTTAATGCTGAAGACCAGGAGCGAGACACTTCTCCAGGTTGCGAAGAAGCTCTCCTTTCATCTAACATTACTTACATTGCTTACACTACAGTTGGTGCTATTCAGGTTAAGTACCTTACTTGGGGATACGAGATCCACTCCTGAGACTCAGTCCATCCATCCATCCATCAATCTATATCACAGACCATTTGCGGAAGTCAAGGTTGCTGTAATTCAGAGTCTATCCTGGAATCATAGTGTGTGAGGCAGGCTGCACCATGGATGGATGCCAGTGCACCACAGGGCAATCACACACACACACACACACACACACACACACACACACACACACACACACACACACACACACACACACACACACACACACCTTCACTCACAAGCACAAAGATGAAATTAGACTCACCTGTTCACCTGAAATACACATTTGAGCCATAGAAGAAAAGACATGTGAATGTGTGGAGAACCTGCAAACTCCACAAAGACTGTACTGGAACCTGACCCGCATCTGAACCTACAGCTCATGAGCTATGAGGCTGTGCCACCACAGTATTCGCTACTTACTCAGTTTATCTGTCTATGCCTTTGTCCAGTGATCTATTTTTATATGCTTGTTTTTGCATTCTTTTCACAAAACCATTTCACTCCACCTTTGGATGGAAATACCCACAATATGAACCCCAAAATGGAGTGAGACCCTCCACATACTAATGTGGCCCCCTTTTCCTGAGGTCCACTGAGGGTGCATGGAAAACACATAAAGGGTCAGGCCACGGGACCTTTCATTCGAATTAATTTGTGTGGCACCTGAAACCCATATCAGAGATGCGATACATGACTAATTCTTTCCCCAAATCCACAATGTGTTGCTAAGGAGATCCAAGTGGCGATCGCGCCAGGCCTACATTTACTTTAGCACCTGGGAGCGACGCGTTGCCCGCCTGCTCCGCAAGGTGAGCTCCTCCTCAGCTCTTATTTATGCACACATATATTTACTTCCCCAGTTACAATGGGGGATAAAAATACGTCTCCGTCAGAGGAACGTTTGCTTCCTGTGAGCAAGCCGAAGACATGAGGTGAGACACACATTTATTAAAAGAGAAGCGCAACTCCTCGCGTTGCGACGCTTTAATGCGATTTCGTCATTTCGCATTCTGCAGTGACTGCGAGCCATGTTATTGTAATGCTTTTAACTTTAATGCTTTGACAAACACCGAGCGGTATCTTCAAAATGCCAAACAAGAAGAATGACAGATCCTTGCAGCTAGCGGCGCTAAACGGCAGCTGCCGTATTAATAGTGGGTGCCGTGCGTTATGAATATTCCAGTGAAAATAGATACATATGACAACGGAAGAGCTGTAATTTCAATATAGTCTGAAAAGTTAAGGTATAACCGAAACAGCGTGCGACTTCTTTAAACAGCAGACAGATGGGAACTTTAGTGTCACAAACAATTTGCATGCTTGATTCATGACGGAAAGAATCTTGCCTCTCCAGGAGGCCCATAAACTAAAATACACACTGTATGTCCAAATATTTTTAATATTTGCAGACAAAGCAGGAAAATGGCACACAAACACGATGATTATAAATGTCACACCAAACTGCACTTTTTCTGTCTGCTGTATATTTACCCTACACAGCGGGTGGCACAGCGGTGGCGTTTCAGTGCCGTTGAAAGAGCTCATGTTCAGATTCCACTACTGCCGTAGCATCTTTGTAGATCTTTTTGACAGTCTTTCGCTTCCCCTGACCTGATACAGTAAAGGTTACCATGCTGTAAATCGCTGATAAGTCAGAGGGAAGTGCCACCCTTCAAGTGGGCAAAAATAAATGTTCTGAGATTTCAAGCCACTTCTCTTTCCACCTCCAGCCAAGAGTACTTTGAAGTGTGTAGCGAGGTGTCAAGACCTGAGTGGTGGTGGAATGGTGATTCTGCCCTCCAGCTGATGGGTGTGTCCCTGACCACTCCATTCAACATATGGGCATCACTGGTCACTCCACACAGCACATGAGCATCACTGACCACTCCATTCAACATATGGGCATCCCTGGTCACTCCACACAGCACATGGGCATCACTGGTCACTCCAAACAGCACATGGGCATCACTGGTCACTCCACACAGCACATGGGCATCACCGGTCACTGCACAATGCACATGGGCATCACTGACCACTCCATCCAACTTATGGGCATCGCTGGTCACTCCACAAGGCACGTGGGCATCACTGACCACTCCATTCAACATATGGGCATCACTGGTCACTCCACACAGCACATGAGCATCACTGACCACTCAACTCAACATATGGGCATCCCTGGTCACTCCACACAGCACATGGGCATCACTGGTCACTCCAAACAGCACATGGACATCACTGGTCACTCCACACAGCACATGGGCATCACCGGTCACTGCACAATGCACATGGGCATCACTGACCACTCCATCCAACTTATGGGCATCGCTGGTCACTCCACAAGGCACGTGGGTATGTCACTGACCAGTTTGCACTGCTGTAGTCCTACTGACCAGAACCTCATGCCTGAGTGGTCAGACTGGATGAACACATTAGCAGTCCCTGGATTTAAATGGCACCCTGGTATTACGCATGACAGCATGGTAATCTGCCAGGAAGAAGCTTGAGGGCCCTGAGATGCACTGCCAGAAGCCAAGAGGAAACACTTTAGTGACGAATCACACACCAAATCTGGGCAGCCCCATGTGTCTCACATGACATCATGATAGTGGTGTTTAACCGCAGTTGGGGGTGGGGTGTTGCACCCTGCGGGTTAACTTTGCCTTATTCAGGAAGCGATGCGTTTGTCATTGTGGGTTGATGTCAGCTGCGGCATCGCCGACTGCTGTCTCCAGCACAAATGCTGTTCAAATGGCTGAACGGCGCCACCCACAGACGCACCCTCACACCCACCGATGCTTCTGGCAAAGGGGCCACACTCGCCTCCAAGGAGGAAACAGTGCAGTTTTTACAAGAAATGGGTTTGGGCTCACTTGCTTCACCCAGCTGAGGTTCTTTTTCTTGCTTTTCGTCCAACATTTTCATCACACATCCAGTCGAACCTCAGTGGCGCCCGCAAACGTCTCTCCCGCGGCTTGACATCATGGCTTTGCGCTCAAATGTTCGCTTTTAACTCGTCTCCTAAATCTGTAAAATAATCGGAACGCTCAAGGAGGGGAATTTGTTTTTTTTTTTTTTTTTTTTTTTTTTTTTAATTTTTTAAATCATTGTTAACTACAAACCAGTTTAATTACTACAGTAATCAAAAATGCCTAAAGGGGATGATTTAATGGTTGCGCTAAGACAAACTCCAGTGTTTGGAATTGCTTCAGCGCCCCCTGGTGGATTGGCTGTGAGCTCTGTGAAACGCTGGGACGAGAGGACAAACTGGGGAAAAATACTAAAAGTCTGTCTTGCCGCTGACCGTCATACGCAGCTTTTAACAGGTGCTTTGGCAAACAAAGCAATGCAGACGTTTAACTAGGTTGTTACCTGCCTTAGTTCCCCAGTTGAGCACGTTAGATAAGTCTGCTGGTTTGCTCAGATGGAGGAAACAAGCGCAGGGCCCCAGGAGCTGTGACTGAGAGTCTCAGTCCTCCGCTCAGCATCAATGTGCAGCTTTGTTTCTGTTTTCAGGCAACCTCTAAACTTACTGCCGATATTAATGTACTATATGCACAGGCAGTAAAAATAATGTGCAATGTTCAAAGTTTTACTACATTGGAGAAATCTGTGCAAGGCCTGTATGAGAGGAGTGGCACAGAAAAGTGATAGCAAAGCAACACGTGGGTGTCCTGCATCTCTGGCATCTCTGCCCGACATCCCAGCGCCAAGACTACAGACACCCCAGACCCCCAAGACGGAGCTCCTCGGCCATCTCAGGGCCAGCACGGTGTGAAGCACGTGAAGTTTTCTTACGCTTGTAGATGCGCATCAGTATATTCTACAGGAAAACGTATTGAAGCCGGCACAGCTGAGTAAATAACCAGCTGGTTTTCATCTAAAATGACGCTAAACTTTCACTTCAGTGAACATTATTGAATAAAGCTATAAGAAGTAATGTTTCTTCCATCTGATTTTCAACAACATCCACCTCGGATTCACGGTCGCCTCGCGATCGATAGCTCCATATGGGGCGAATGACATTTGAAAAATAATGAGTCGGGCAATCCATAGAAGTCAACTTAATAATTTTCACTTGTTTGTCGGCATCCTGACAATCAGCAGGTGAAGCTGCAAAACCGTGGCACCGAAGAGGCCTCTTCTTCAGTATAAGTCGCTGTGTTTGCTTTACTTTTGTGTGCTCCTGTTTATCACCGTTGTGATCGTGTTGATTTTAAAAAATGAACAATGAAGCGGTTGTGGAAAATGGGGAAAAGCGCTGTCTGAGAACTTGGTGGCACCAGTTATCATTACCCTTGAGAAACCAGTTTAAGTTCCTCTCCGGAGCTGGTTTAAAAAATCAGGATTAGTATTTTCCTAGTTTCCAGAATAGATCACTGGTAGCTCGAACCACATTCAAAACTTCACATTTTAAAGACGCGGAAGTAATAGAAGGAGGGCAGATGGTGCAGTTATTTAAGTACAGGACCTTTCAGATGCAGGCTGCTGCTTCAGATTTCTCAAGAAAGAAGTCTGTTGTGTTTTTAAGCCATAATTTTACCTGTTTTGGCAAATGAGTGTAAACTGAAAACGGTGTAAATCCATTTACATTATTCTAATGCTGGGGTTCTTAGCTCCGGGTCCATGGGTTACCCTCAGCCGATCTATGAAATATAAACTTGCTCTGAAAATTACACGATCTAACTACATAAAAGTTAATAATAAAAGTATTACTATTCTATTAGTACGTGCATATCAAAATTCTAGCTTCGGTGAAGTAAACCGAGTGGAATATTTTCTGAAAATGTATTCATGGACCATTTTCTGTGAGGATTTTTAGTGTTCATCAGATTGTTAAAGTGATCTAGGACCTAGAAATGTTTAAGAACCATTGTTTTGTGACCCTTAACCATCATTAGGATGGTTAATGTGTCTCCTATGCAAATGAATAATGTTACATATTAGTGTCAAAAGTTTACCCACCTGTAAATTATGCTTGCTGAAAAAATGAGCTTTTTTCCACCTCCTAAATAAGAGGGCCTTTTATATGGTGATATTAAATGTGTTGACAGGCATGAGGAAAATGACTGAATTTATCAAGTGAGCTCTTTTAACTTACTAACTGTTCCCCCTCGTATTAAAGATTTATATAAAGATACATCATCATTTGGACCGGGATGCTTAATTTGTTTCCATAGGTTAGGAGTCGTCTTGTGATAAATTTAGGCCGGTCGGTTTTATAGCGCCATCAAATTTCTCCCCTCATTTTTCCTCCATCTCATTCTTGCCTAAACTATCAACACGCTCCGTTCATGTCTCCCTGTGTTCTACCATCACTCCATTTCTATGCACCGTCTTGCATTTTTAATTCAAGAAACCGGCGATGTTAACGCATCTCCTGAATCGAAACATTTATTTTGCTCAGTTGTGTTATTATTAGCTGCAGAACGGCACCGAGACAGTGGGAAAGAAGCACCTGAAATTTGTCATGCAAAACATCTTAGTAGAGACCTTGTTGGAACAATACTGCACATGTGCAGTTGCATGGCCTGCATAGTGTAAGATGCACTATTTCTGGTACCTGGGAATTAAAATTAGCCCAATGACAGACAGTTATCCAAACAGCTTGCGCTTTAACCTGTGGACAGACTGGTAACATTTTTTGTCAAAGGCAGAAAAATAATTTATTTATTTTAATAAAATCTGCTGTTCAAGTACAATTATTATTTTCCCCCTCGGGGTTCTCTTCAGAAAAGCTGTAAAATGAGCACTTTACAGGTGCGTGGAGTCAAGTGCATTCCACCTTTCAATTAAAATGACTCGCATGCCCTAACTCAGTAAAGCACAGTGTGAATTTATTTGGATGTCTATTCATGCAAATGCCATTAGTTTCATCCCAGGCTTTGACTTTGGGCAGGAAAAAAAAAATAAAAACCCACCTGGCATGTGACCAAATAGTTAATGGACGATGGCATTGAGACAAATACACTTGGTCACCTCATTCTGGGGGGCAAGGACACAACATCTCGCTGTCACGCTGAACGTAATTGGTTTTGTTTGCCCTTGATGTGCCGAGCTGGGATTGGCATTTAAACAGAAATATGTGTCGTTTTCCAATAAAGTCGCTCACTGCTGACGTACACAGCAGTAAGCATGAAACGTGCATTAATGTGTTTTCCACTTCAGGCCGAGGTCGTCCAACTTGCAAAGCACCTGCTTCTTATAAGGTTTTCGTCACGCCGATCGTCTCTTCAAGGCCCAATGTTGCGTTGCTGTCAGAAGCATCTGCTGTGTTTATATCTTGTCCTTAGAGTTGATCTTATGACTATAATGTGTTCTGTCGATTATTAAATCGCCATGGTGGTACGGCAGGCAGTGCCACGCAGTTCCAAGGCTGTGACTTCAGACGTGCGTTCAAACTCAGCTCATTGTGCCTTTGCCTGGTTTCCCTGTTTTTTTTGTATGTGTGTTCTTTCTCTGAGGTGCTGTGGTTTCCTCCTAAAACACAGACTTCAGCACATCGTGTGTGAATGTATCAGGGAATGAGTGGGTTTGTGATGGCTTCCGG
The DNA here is from genome assembly GCA_018136845.1 of Heterotis niloticus. Taxonomy (NCBI): domain Eukaryota; kingdom Metazoa; phylum Chordata; class Actinopteri; order Osteoglossiformes; family Osteoglossidae; genus Heterotis; species Heterotis niloticus. The sequence continues at coordinate 8,034,777 of CM030897.1, read as the reverse complement.
GCTGGGCTCTGAACCTCTGCCACCCTGACCCGGACTGAACGAAAGACCACCAGAAGGGGCAAAGCAATAAGGACAATACAGTACATATATTAACTATTACTAATATTTTGGTGTTTCCCTAAATACCAGAGAAGTTATTGCACCCCTGACTACTCAGTTGGCCCGCTACACACAAATATTTCTTTGTTGGTTTGTGACACTGAGGCCAGAGGCTCCTCATAAATTCACATAGCTACATATGCAATGTGGAGCAGCAAAAACATTGGTGTTGGACTAGGTGACTGCCTGTTGACAGTCAGGGGTCTGTATATGCATTTCCCTATCTGTTGATGAAATGAACTTCTGTTTGTGTGGAAGAAAATGTTCTTCTAGATGAATAAATGCAAGGTAACTGTAAATGTCCACAGTAGATGAGCTGCAGATTTTGGATGGGAACAGAGCAGGACTGTCCCTCTCCCTCCTTCTCCGGCTGAACTGTTTGAGTGGACCAGCCTGGCGTATGGGTGAGCTGAGATGCCTCTTGTACTCACTTGTGCATTGCGAGTCCCCTGGCAGGGGTATTTAAGATGTGCTATAAATAAGAAAGTACAATAAAGAGCTCTATCCAGGATAAAACCAGAGTATTAGGTTTGGTATTTGCGATTGCAGGTATCCCAATATGAAAAAATAAACACCAGAAATTTAAAAAAATGAACAGCTTGTTACTCAAAAAAAGGTTGCAACGTATATGACAGTCTTTCTGCAGTAACCACAGGGGTTTAAAGTTAGTCATACTAGCATGACTTCTATTTCCATCCCTGGCAGCTTCTAACAAAAATATAAAAGCAGTTACCAATAAAAATAGTCAGTAAAATTGTGTTGTGCAGGCAGCTTACCTTTACATACATGGCAGTACAGATACGTTTTTATTGCCTTTGCTTACAGTTAAGTTGGTTTGGATTTCTTTATTTTGAAGACAAAAATCAAAGCTGCCAGAATTGTTCACGTTGTCTATCGGTTTTGTCATCTATAGTTGCTATAGCACTGGACTTTCAAATTGGCTGCTGGTCCAAATTCCAAAATAAAACTTGCTGCTGTCCGTTTGAGAAAGGTCATGCTTCGTAGCCAGCATGAATATTAAGTTGGGTGAACAGATACAGCTCAGCAGTAAGTATTATAGTTAATATTGGTCCCTGACCAGGACTGGTCAGTTCATTGTCCTGAAGGGCTGAGTCCAGGCACTTCTGCAGAACTCCTTAAACCCCCCAAGAAACCATAAGAAGGAATTAAAGAGGTTCAGAAGGGGACGGCTCAGCGAGGTGGTCCACCGCATACCCAGGTTTATGCAATGACAGGCAATGAGAGGCAATGCCTGGCGGGGGGTAACCCCCCCCCCCCATCTCCAATCTGTGGGCCCTAGAGGATCCAAAGGAGCAGCTGGACTCTGGAACGTGCACGAAGTCCTGCTCTCCACATGATGGCACTGTGGCAACGCAGCAGAAGCACCTGGCAGCTCCCCGCCGGCTCTTGGAGGTCAGCGTCCCTCTGCAATGTCACCTCCTCCGTGGAGGTAAATGGATTTTGAGAGAAGCATGGTGTTCAGTTTTAGTATCTGTCTCGCTCCAAAGATTGATTCGAACTAACAATAGCTGCAGAATCTGAGGGCCAAAGCTGAAGGATATTAAAGGAAGCAAACACAATTCTCTACCAGTCCTTTTTTTTTCCAAGTATCGCACCCGATATTCATTAGCATTAAAAAATGCCCGGTCCGGCGCAGCACGGCATATCCGGCCCAGGCTACGCGCATCGCATGTTTAATAAACAAAACAAAATCTCGACAAAGCCTTGATTTCAGGGCTGTCTTGCTATGACATGTTTAAAATTCATTTTTCCGGCCTTGCCAACAAGAACACACTGAGGACACTGGGTGGCCACGGTGGAATTGCTGATGACACCACTTTGCAATACGCCGAGCACGTGCAGGACCAGTAAACACTGGCCCATTATCAAGGCTGAGCTTAGCAGCGGGGTGCAGGAGACTCGAAAGGCGGCAGGCGGGCGTCGCGGATCCTTTATGTGCATTTCTAAAGCACCGCATTAAAAAAAAATTTTAAAAAAAAGGATAAAAAAAAAAAACACACACACACACCTCTCGCCACCTGAGCGCTTTGCGAAAAACCTCTGATCAAGTGCAAAGGCAAGCAGCGTGAGGGGCTGTACACGTGTACCGTGTGTTTGTCTGAGCCGTGGCGCACGTGACACGCCAGCCGTCAGACAATTAGCGGCAAGACTTTGCTTCAAAGTCTGCTGCATCATAAGGGGACGTTGCCGAACACGGGCCACGTAAAGCACAGGTGCGATGCTCATTCTGCCTCCGAAAACACTACGCGTGGACCACAGCGGTCCTTTTCAACGCACCGCTAGATTCTTGCATTCGTAGTTACTGCTGAAATGTGCGTGGGCCCGACTCCTCCGGGATGCAGGTGGGACATCTTGTTATTTTTGAAAAAGAGCAATGGCGGAGCCTTTTAGCCAAAGCTTGACTTTTGGGATCCTGTGTGATTCTAACATCTAAATGCACATTTATTTGTGTGTCTACTTGTTATTTTGTCTGATTTGAATCTTGGGCTAAACTTCTGGCTTGTGCAGGTGTTTCCGTGGTTAAGGTTTGGGAAATGGTGGGTTTCCAGTGAGCGGGAGACTGCGGAAACGTACTTCTGTGCCCTTTTATTTCGCTTCTCTTACTATCAGTCTGCCAGGTCTCATTTATCATCAATCTGCCAGACTTCATTAGATGATGGCAGCTCCCTTGCAGAGCCACAAATTGCACTGATGGTCCCTGACATTAAAAGAACACAGAGGATTCATACAGGGTTCTGACCTTTTGGGTCCCTCGGTGTCGCACACAGGGCGCCGTACCTATCTCCTGGTCCACACGGTGAGGCCACGTGGTCACCCTGGGAGCAATCTACCGAAAGCCCGCTGCTCTGGGAACCTCTGCTCCGCAGCCGCAGTCGTTCCAGAGAGCGGGATTTGCTGGTGGCAGCTGCAGGGGGTCTTCCTGGGAGAAGAGCCATTGTGCACTGTGTCCCTCAGAATGCTGCCATTTTAGCCGGGATTACTGAAGATGTGTGCTGCCGGTCTGCAGCAAGGACCCCGGGATGACAAAACAAACCTCAATACAGAGCAATCGTCTGTTAAAATAAGGCGAGTGGGTGAAATGGTCCTATGGGTAAAGGTTGATGCCATGCTGAGTTTTCAGCAAGACTGTCAGGGGTGCTTAAAGCAAAAGTATTTCCCAGTGTTGTTTGCTGTAAAGTTAGACTGACAGTGCACAGTGGCGCAGCAGGTCATGCTGGTGCCAAACAGCTCCTGAGCTGTGGGTTTTGACATGTGTTTCAATCCAGCTCCATCTTTGTTCTGGAGTTTCTATGGGTTTTCTCTTACTGCTCTGGTTGCCTCCCACAATCCAAACACAAGTTTCGGGTACATAGGAGACTCTAAATTACCCACAGGGCGTGACTGGGAGTATCTACTGCGCCACCCGCTGCCCCATCCCTTGAGTTGTGCACATATTCAGTTGGACCTCGGTAACCGAGTGGAAATGGCAGCACGAAAGCAAAACCACAAGCCCCTGAAAAGGCACAAAGAAGCTCCTGCAGCCGTTATCAGAATCGCCGTCATTAAAGTTGCCGTCTCTTCCACCGTTGCCCTTCACGCTTAGGCGATCGGCGCTCCCAGCAGACCTGAGAATAGAATTAAGTAACATTAGTTTTAACCGTGTTGCATCAGAAAACCCGTTTGCACTGGTTTTACTGCTGACAGCACACATCTGACCCCTTGAGACTCACGAGCTCTTCCACCAGCGATGTTATACAACTTATTCATGCAGTTGTGCCTCTTACCTGAGTCACGGGGAACATGTACCGCTCTGGCAAAGAGCGGCGGATTCCACAAGGTTCAATCTCAAAGGAAGAAGCAAAATTTACAGGAATTTCTTCTATGATATTACAATGGCAGAGCCTATTTCAGTTTTCCTCAATAGCAATCATTCCGCTTCTTTATTCATATATTTAGCTTGTGCCTTTGCTCAAGGTGACTCAAACCCAGGTTTGTATAATAAAATCCTTAAAATGATTTAATATAACTTTGATTTAATATATTTTAAAATAATTTTACATAACTTTGACATTTTCTCCAACGTGGCTTGCAATAAGAAACTACTTGCAGTTGTTTGTGCATTCACACAGCAGGGTAATGTTTACCTTATCAGTTCAGAGTAAGAATCTCACTCTAGGGAACTATGGTGGGAGCCTTGTGTTAACCTGGGACCTTCTGATATGCTCGCAGAATTGTGATTTCTTTCTAAAAATGCACATTTGTTTCCTCTTAGCAGTGTGTCGCTTTGGAGGAAAGCATCAGCCAAATGAAAATGTAAGGAATAGGCAGGGTCACTGCAGTTGCTAATAGAAACTCCAGGGCCTTGGGCACAAATTCATGAATCTGGAGTGCAGCATGGGGTGGGGTCCACCTCCAAAAAGCTTAGTCTGAAGGATGGTATCATATTTTTCTCTCTTTTGGTTCTCTTTCAGCTTCTTGTGTAACCTGCACCAGCAAACCAACTGATAACCGCATATCCTTATGTAAAACATTTAAAATGGTGTGAAATTAGAAGCTGCTGTCAAATGAACAAGTGGAAAAGTCCTGAGATGGAGGGGAAGTTCATTCTTACGCACTGGGACCAATGCTACAAACCAACATGTGTCTGGTTTCAGAAAGTCAAGACTCGAACACACAGGCAACCAGAGATGGAGGAGGATAGTGATCTTGATGGAGTGTTGGATCACATCAGGTCTTGGAGATCACTTGGAATATAGTGTCGATTCCCATTCACTCTTTGTAACTGCTAACCAAAGTCTTGAACTTCACACAGACAGTCATAGGGAGGAGGGATATTACAGTAGTCAGATGGAGATTTCACCTGCCTGGAGCAGGAGGAATGTCTCAGCTGTGAAATTCCAAATGGGAGACGTCGACCAGACAAGGGTTATGGCTGTGTTGGAAGAAGCGGTCTTGCGTCAGCAGTGAATAGCAAGATCTTCACTGCAGATGCGGATGAAGTGATAGATTTGTCCAGCCAGACGGCGCACTCACTGCAGGTTGATGGGAGAATCTCGGTCTTGGAAAGATTGACTTAAAGCTTGAAGATTTTACTTTATTTTCTAAATCCGGCAGTATTTTGGTCCGTTATAAGCGTACTCGTAACTTCACCATTAATAATCAAAAAAAAAAAAAAAAAAAAAAAAAGAAGAAGTGGATATGAAAATTTAATTTTGGCTGACTCAGGGGAAATAAAGAGGTGCCGAAGTCAGTTTTTTTTTTATTATTTCATTTTAAGGAAGGAAAAAAAATCACAGCGTACAATTCATGAATAAAGTCTGAGAAAAAGAGACTTTTATTAGGCCCATACATCTGAAATCACACCCCTGTTCTGCAATCCAATTATAAGTTAAGAGACCGAAAAATGGAGCTCATTATAAAAGATCTTATTTTACGGTCTAGGGTATTCTTCTTTACTTTTTACTTTTTGTTTTTCATTATGCAAGAGAAATTATGGAAACCAAATGGACTACTACCCGATGAACGTAATAATTAGATAGAAGGTAAAGATGGGTAGCCGCACCAGATAAAAACTAATATAAAAAGTGTACAAAACTGTGCCGAAATGTACTATTCGACTGAAACAGATACTTTCTACATTTCTAATTCATTGCAATATTCTTATGTTTGTGTGAAAAGGGGAGGACAAATAAAACCGCAAGCAAACATTAAATAATGTTTTCATATAAATGATTCATACATAATTGGAGATCTAACTTTGAAATTTGATATAATGGCATCGAAGGTAATGTTGTAATATATTTGTGTGTTTGTGTGTGTGTGTGTGTGTGTGTGTGTGTGTGTGTGTGTGTGAGAGAGAGAGAGAGAGCAAGAGAGAGAGCACATGTGTAGGTGTGTGTGTCTGTCTGTGCCTTTGTGTGAAAAGGACACCGAGGTTTACCTACATTTATAGCCTTAGCTGTCCTCGTCCTTGTGCAACGCATTCACGGCCATGTCCCAGACGGTGTAAAGTGCAACTCGCCATGTTCCACTGCTCAGTTTTTACTCCATGCAGTCCACACATACATCTTTGCTCCTGGGGTGCGGAAAGTGGAATAAATCTGTGACAGAGAGTGAGCAGGAGGACAGGCTTATAATGAAACAGCACTGTTCTTGGGCATAAAAACATATGCATTGATAAAACGGCAAATTTATCATCTTTACATAAGCACTCTCTGCTAGTACTCTTAATAGGAATACTCTGTCTAAATCTCTGCCTTGCCGAGACCTGCATATCAAATGCTGCTATCTGTTGCAGCAGGTTACAGCCGCTGAATATAATGGGATGTAACGGATGCCTAATAAAACACTGTGGATGGATTCCGCTTCTGCTGCATCCTCTGCTACTCATGATGGTGCCATCATTTATCTAAATGGGGTGCTGTATAGTTTAGACTCAAAATATATTATTTTTGAGTATAATAATCTGACTGTTACTACATTTATTGGCTGAAGGGAATTGTACATTCTCGCAATACGTGGAAGTTTTACCGGAATATAAATATGCGAGACGGGAATCAGACTGGTGGAACAATTGGATGTTTGTACATGCAGGAAAATGTAGAGGAGGAGGAATGCCTGACATGGTTGGAAGATGTAGCCCGACTGTGATGTCTTTCCACTTGTTTTTGTCACCTATGTAACCTTGGATTGATATTTACTTTCCACCTAAGGAAGGGGATTATGGGGATCAGCAGGTGTGAAGAGATTTGAGAATGACACTAAGAAGGGTTAACGGAACATGACAGCTAACATGTGTTTTAAATTGGAGCAAAATGGGGTCTTAAGTTGCTTCTTTATGGCTGTTAAGTGCTGTCAAGTTGCTGTTGACTATTGATGACCACATAGATAGACTTCTTCTAGACAGTTCTGTCCTCCACTTGTGTCCTTAGAGTTGGAAGCAGTGAGGTTGTTGCCATGAGCGGTTCCACCCATCTGGTTGCTGGCTGCCTCTACTTCTTTTTCTTCCAACTTTCCCAACATTATCATTTCAATCGACAGAATCCATTCTTGCAAATACGGCTGTGGTTTGATTTGGTTCAAGATCGGTTGTTCCTTGCTGTCCAGGGTATTTTTAAATGTCTCCTGCAGCACCACAAGGAGTCTGAAAGAAGTCTGTTTTTCCTGCCCTGCTTCCTCAGTGTCCACCATTCACATCCATATAGTTTTGTCTTTCATCAGCTGATGTTCCCAATTTCCAGTGCAGGATCAAGACGGTCTACAACCTATCCAAGAAGGGCAGGGTATGAGGTGGACATGGTAAGACAGTTTACCATATAGTGCTCACACACACACACACACACACACACACACACACACACACTCCTTCACACACAGTCACACACTGCAGGCAATTTGTGTCATCAGTTCACCCAAAACACATGCACCTGGGCTGTGGGAGGAAACCAGAGCACCTGGAGGATACCTGAAGGCACTGCTAGAACATGCTGTTCAGATTCAAACCTACATCAGAACTCACAACCATGGAGCTATAAGGCACCGACACAACCCTCGCCGTGTACCACTGTGTCCAATCAGTATGACATTAGACAAAATAGTGCCGCTAACACAATTTCATTTGGTTTGCTTAAATGGACAGACGTCCTTCACTTTTTATTCCACGGTAAAATGTGGACTGTAGACAAAATTACACTTAGCAGAGGATCCATGGGGTAAACAGGAAAAAAATTCTTGTTTCCGATTATCTGATAGTGTGGATATGCCATAGAAAAGTACCCCAAATACCTAATCCTATTTATCTAAATGTAGCTGGGGTTTATCGTTAGAATTTGGAGGAGCATGAGGATGAAGACGGGCCTTCTCACTGTAAGGGATCACATGAGCACGGCCGCCCGTTCTGATCTCACATTATCACACTTCCTGGGAATGTCAGCATGCTTGGGGGAAACGCAGTAAGCATTAAATGGCCCCAGGCTTGGCAATGCTGGCCACTCAGATAAGGTGAGAAGCGTTCATATACGCCAAGGACTTATACGTGCAAAGCAAATGAATTTTAGATGAAAACATGACGCTGATAACAACTCACTCGATTTGTTTTGGGGTCTGGACTCCAATCCAAGCCGACCTTCCTCCTTCCTCCCCCTTCCACCCACGAAAAGAGATGCTTTTTTCACCCTTAAGGCCAGTTTGCAGTACAGAGAGCTGGAGTTTAATTTTAGCTGTTTGGACCCATCTGACTGGCACGCCTCTGGTCCAGCCACAACACGGGCGGAGTGGGACCAGCAGGCGATTGCGTGAGCGAGCAGACGCGCAGGAGACAGGGGAACAGACAGGGCCCCAGGGGTCCCGGTGGCATTCAGACCTCCGGCGTTCTCCTGCAGGGGACCCAGCAGCTTCGGCAAACAGCTCCGGCACCGGAGTTTACAGTCATTCCCAATACACATATCAGAGGCCCTAATGGAGCACAGCGAGAACGTTGTTTCACCGCCTTAAACTGTTTTCCACATATCATCGGCAGTCCATTGAGAGTAGTGTTTAAATGAGAGAGGAAAACCAAGCTATAAAGAATATATCTAATATGAATATGCTCTCATGTTATAAACACTAAGGCTTGGTTCCAAACTGCAGTAATTTAGCCATGCACCTCTGCCTGTGATAGGTAGTTCTTTAAAGGAATATAAAAATAACCTTTCAGAAGCATGGTCCAGAGCCATCTTATTCGGCACGGTGCTTACAATATGATTGTATTTTAATATTGTGTCTCCGGCACCAGATATAATACTGTGTCTCAGATTTAATTCTCCGGTATTCTTCTAATATGTTCAAATCGATGCATAAGGATAAACTTCCAAATACCTTAAACATAGTATGCGGCCCATTAATAAATGATGGTTATTGCCGACTCGCTCAGTTTTGTTTACTGTAATATTAAATTATATTACATTGGTGCAATGAAGAGAGCTGGAATTTGGGGCATGAAATATTCTTTGCAATATTGAATTATACATAGGTGCGGTTTTGAAGGAAACCTTGGGACGGATTTGCACAGCAAAGGGCAATAATTGTTATTAAATGCAAGACACATTTCATAAATATCGAGCAATCTTGTATTTGCATGAAAAAGTAGTCTTTAAGGATGGGGAAGAAATATGGAGTATTTTGTAATTGGCTCTCGATGGACTTATCCCAGCCACGGTACAGGCGGTGTAATTAAATTTGGACACATGTATGCAGTTTCTTAAAGGCCAAGCAATTGAGCGGGACTCCATATTGAATATGATGATATTAAGCCCTTTGAAAATGGAGGGGATCAGAAGAAAAAACTCTTTAGCACGGTGAAAAACATCACGTTCCATTGCTGCCGCACAGGCGCTGTAGTGCCCCCACTGTCCGCTTCATCAAAGAACCAGACAGCACCCCCACCCCCACCGCAAAACCCGCGCTTTTGTCCACCGAGGTTGTTGCTGACTGAAGTGACTCCTTTAAGAGAAGGAAGACGGATTTTTCTTCTGTGTGGTTCTCGGGGTCACATGAGTGCTTCTTATGGTGTTGAAGAAAGGACGGGCAGAGTGCGCCGCCGCGGCCGCAGCCTCTCTCAACCCCTCCTTCATTCTGCATTCTCTCTTTCCGAGGAGCTACGTACACACTTGCATCCTACATTCATATTAATGTAGGATGTAACCAAACCTGTAACAATGCAAAAGTGGTGTTGAGTGTATGTACTGTCCGAATACTCAAGCATATGGGCCATGCATGATGATATATGCATGTACTGTACACCATTAAGGCTCCATAAAAGGGGAACGTATGCCTTGTACAAAAAAGCTGTTTATTACTGTAGGTTCTGTATGTATAGGAACTCGAATGGTAAAATAAACCGATAAAACTATGAAGATGCTGCCAACGAATGATAAACAGAAGATTTTTGTTCTCCAGAAGGGGACAGCTCATTCTGCTGAAGAGTCATAGAAAGGTCCGGAACAGTGCCTAAAAGTCTGCTATTGCATTCTAACAGCTTCTGCAAGGTTGCTTGTTTGTTGGCAGGAAATAAATAAATAAAACGCAGCATCCTGAATCCAGCTCCCTCTCACACGGCTTAATATAGCTGTAGTTAATACAGATTCTGTGTACTCTTATAGAAATCCCAACACCAGGACTGGCAGTCGGAACAAAGAGGTTTGAGCGCCGCCACCCTGCCACAAGGTGCTACGAGAATTATGGACCCTTCCGAGCACATCTCTGTTTACATAAATTTCACATCTCATTTAGATGAATTTTCTGCATTGAATAATGTATGATTGCATCATGTAAGGGACTGCAAGAATACTCACATGGCAACACAGCCAGCAGAGTGGTTTACACGGCTACTCGAATCTAGACAGTGCGACACCTGCAGGCTTAAAGTAGAGTTGCTGACAAACGTTCCAAACTTTGTGTGTGTGTGTGTGTGTGTGTGTGTGTGTGTGTGTGTGTGTGTGTGTCTTTTTGCATGTGTGAGGCCGCAACGAACGTCCAAATCCTTCATGCATAATCCAACCCCCAGTAAACAACTCAATCTAACTGGGACATTATCTTATACTTCATTTATTTCAATAAATTCTTCATCACTGTAGAATCTGTTGCTGACTTCGACATATGATCTTAAGCATGTCATTATATCGTTCACATGTAGCTGCTTATTTTTATTTTATTTATCTATATTTTTAAACATAACTGATATAGGTGTCTGGAGTGAAAATAAATTGTTGAAGAAGTTGCTACCATAGGACCCCCACCATTTCATTATTTAAGTAGTTTCTTTCATTTTTCCGTGTGTCGCTTTCAGTCATGTCAGCGGTTATTAAGAGACCTGGAATCAAGGATCTTTGCTTGACTTGGCCCAGCTTTAAGTTTATAGAGACCTCCTATTTGTCCATCTACCCAGTATGACAGTACCACTAACACACACACACACACACACACACACACACACACACACACACACACACAACCACACACACACTTTCACACCATTAATATTTATGACATCCCAGGCCAAATAAGAACAATAGGGGTGTGAGAATCTCACTTCCAGAAAGTGAAAAAAACAATGCAAGGCTCTCAGACAGTAGATGTGGATGTGAGTCATGATTTTTTATAACATTTTGTGGCTGGTATTTCAATAAATAAAAAGTACAATGTCAGGAACAGGTTTATACATTACTGAGACGTATTTTATACTGAGTACTGTAAGGGCAAATCCCCATGTGTGGTGCTTCGGGTTAACATACAGGCTACGTGCAGTACTGTGGTGTACTGAGTATCCCTTGTCCCTCACTGCTCTTGGGCTGCAAGTTTGAACATCAGTTCAAATTGCGTTCAGCCTATGTGGAGTTTAAATCATGCCCCAGTGTGTAGGTGACTTAAAACTGTCCTTTGTGTGTGTGCGTGCGTGATTTTCCTGCAATGGACTGCTGTCCTATTTAGGTCTCACCCTATACTTCCAAAGACAGTCTTTGTGGAATAGAACTAAGTGACTGCTCTGAAGACTGCATGCCTGTACCTGTGTGTTGGAAAATCTGTTTTTTTGCTCTAAATTATTCATTGGTTTTGTGGAAAACCAATACATTTTATGTAAATGTCAGAAACATGACAGCTTCCTGGGTGGGAGGCAACAGCAGGGTTCTTCAGGCAGTAACAGAGCAGCAGACTCCCTTTGTCTCCCACTGAGCAGCACACCAAGATCAAGTTTACAGACAGCTCCTTGGTATGCTAACTCTGTTTATGGAAAAAATAGTAAAACATTTTTTCCAAGAAGTTCATAAAGAAAAGTTTGTTACTCAAAAGTTAGGGATCCAATATATTTTGCTGTACAGCTTGAAGATTTCCACCCAATCCAGTTTCCCTAAAGCAATATGCTTTTGTCTTATTTTGATGCATGGTCAGTTAGTGGGTCTTAATTTATTTTATTTTTTTAGACATTATATAAGGGAATGAATTTCAGAATTAATCCATCCATCCATCTTTAACTCCTTTTCCTGTCTGGAAATCACTGGGCACTAGGCTAGGAAACTATAGTTTGAATGGGATTTTTATTTAATTTTTATTTTATAACTATTCATTATTAACAGACTATTTATCATTAGCAATTTTATTTTATTTATTTTTTTTTTTTTGAAAAGACATTTACTATGTACCACGCTTCTTCATGTGCAAACTTGTGGTACACAGAGCAAACACAAGACTAACTTTCCAATGAGTCTGAACCAGGTAGGTGGCTGCAATCCAGGGCAGAGCAGACATGGATGCGTCTGAGGTTTCCGACGGGAAATGCCCCTCCGCGTATCACGACGGAGAGGCGACCCAACGGGGTGACCAGTGCTTCGCGTGCGGCTGCCAAGAGGCTCCCCCAGCGCAAGTCTTCAAGCCTCCACGTAGGCCGGCGATCACGCCGTCAAGCGGAGGTTAATCAGATCGCGACTCCAAAAACGGAGAGGAGTTATTCCGAAAAGGAGGCCTTTGAAGAGCGTAAGCCCTCTCCGAAACCGAATCGCGCCTCTGCGCTCTCGTCGAACAAGAGCACATGAAAGGTTTTCCGCGGTCCTCTTGGGTTCCACCGTGAGAGCCTTGCGAGATACCTCGGCAATTAATTGTCTCAGTTTAAGAAACGCTCGCTCCATTTCTGTTGTAATCTTTCCCACTTTTCCCCCTTTTTTTCGCAGCGCGGCGCCGTCAAGCTTAATTGATTTTTGAAGTATGGAGTTAATTTCACATTTTCATCTAAGTAGCTGTTTAAAAGAAGAGGGATTTGATTTAACTGCTTACAATTTAAGGCTGCTTTCACCCGTATTCCAGGCAACTTCGCTTCGGTCGTGCTGTCAAATTGATGTTTGATGAAGGGCGTGCAATTTCCTTGGAGGGAGACAATGAAATGCACAGCGATAAGAAGTTCTCACATCCAGTTTGAGAAGGAAAAGCTCCTCGCCGGACGAAACATTAATCACATATTAATTTGGGCCTAGTGCTTTGCTTTTATGATCCATTTGGTAAATGGATTACAGCGTTTCTAGGTGTAAAGGTGATTAATCTGATAATATTCTTACCAGGAGAGACTGTAAATCCATTTTTTTTTTTTTTTTTTTTTTTTGTGGAGGTGTTACTGTCTCTTTGCCAAATTAACAAGGGGTTTTATTGTCTGCCACCTATTTAATAACCGAACCGTGGTCTGGAGGGAATTTGTTAACAGGGCAGACAATGCGGGGTTCTGCTCGGAGGTGTTTAAGCGCCGAGGATCAACTGAGTCGGAAAATCCCATCTCCGCGTGCGGACGGGAGGACAGAAGGGGATTCTGTCAGCGAAACTGACAGGGTGGTGGCGGCGGGCCCCAACCGCACGGCTGTGCCAGCCTTCGCCCGTGCCTGAGTCGTCCCCCCACCGCCGCCGCCGCCCCTCCGCCCAGCAGGCTGTCGATGCACGATGAACATTGACCGGGAGGAGGGGCAAGGAGCTTGGAGGATGGGAGGGTTTGTTAGATGGTGTACAGGCGTGAAAGGGCCGCACTTTTTTCTACAAATCTGGGGAGTTTACTCAAGTACCCCCAGGCTCTCCAAGGGCCCAATTAAGGGCACACAGCTTAAACATGGCAGTTATAAAAATACACAGCCATTTATATTAGCATCACTGGAAGTTTAGCGCAGTATATCATATATCGCAACAAAGGCGTCTTTTATTAATGTCCGTCACCGTGCAAATGTGCACACTTATTAAACTGCATTAATCGAATTAGCTGAGTTGCGAGTTGGGGAGCGCAAAGCTAAACAGGGGAGGGGTGAGATATGGCTCCGATTTTGTTCATTTGCTCAGAAGAAGCCTTTATCTAATCGAACAGAATCAGATTTGAGATTGCAGCTGAATGGGTTTTAAATGCCCGATATTAAGATCAAGAAGAGTTTATTTGTCGAGTACATAGCAACCGAGTATACCGTGCAACGAAATACGAATATTAAGGGACACGGTTCAGGTTTACTCTGCTCTGGTGTGAAATAGCAGCATGGCAGCTGCGCGAGCCAGCATTTGGTCACAAGCCCAGGGCCACAACAACAGCACCTCCTACATCTCGTATGCCTGGTGCAGCATAATATGCAGCGCAAGGCCCCGATGCTGTTTTAGGGAGCAGCGATCATAAACGGAGCTCGGTGGGTTGAATACAGGTGTAGCCCACCAGTCATCTCATCTCTGAATCACAAGCGCGAGCGAGAGTTTGCTAAATACCTGAAAAAAATCCAAATCTAAATTTAAAAAACATGACGTTATCACTCTGACATTACAGTAAACCCTATAATTCTTTCACAATTTATCCAGAATATTCCGATTTCTTACATTTCCAAAGTGCCTTGGCCGCACAGCACAGTCAACAGCTGAACCAGGAACATTTTGATTTCTGGACAACATCCCTAAATACTACACTACGTGACCCTGCTTTATCAAATCCGAGTAAAAAGTTGTTCATATCTGCATTTCTTCGGATGTTTAATTCCACTTGCAGAAGTACACTCTTCCATTATGCTGTGCCATGTCATTCTTACAGCGCAGGAAAAACATCATGAGTATAGCTCTTGATCCTGTTATTTTCTGCATAAGGCCTTGTAGAGCTTGGCATTTCAATTTATTATTTATAAACTGAATTATATTTATGTGTCTGCTGTCAGGCGTATGAGCGTGGGGACTTTTGTTTTGTGCACTGTTTAAAATTTAGTTTTAGCGTATTACAGCTTGCTTTAATATTTAAACCCTCCCCATGTTTGTGCTTTTCAGGTGGCTTCCCTCTGTTGAGACTCTCGAGAGCCCTACCAACATCGCTCTGGTTTATTGAAAGATCCGTTGCTGTTCAACACTGCGTAGTCAATACAGTTGAAGTCGGGGACAGAGCAGGAGGGCTATCGATCCATAACCACAGCGGCCATCACTCTCTTTCATAGACAACAACCCCTGCATTTCTGTGTGGCTGTTCTTATTAAACAAATATTACCTCTGGTTTGGGTTTGCAGAAAGGACAGACATCACCTGGTGCAGAGCCAGAAGGTATTTCAATTCCATGACCTTGGGCTGTCTCAGGACACAGTACTCCGTGCCTTGTGCATGAAGCTGGCTGATGTAATGAAGAAAATCGCTGTTTATTTAAGATCTTCTTGAATTTTCTGGGTTCAACTTGGATATAGATCATAAATGTGGAGCCAGCTTCAGTCCATTATCCATTCATCTGTTTCCAGTAACCGATAGCCCTATGCTGGGTCTCTACCCCCGCATCACTGTGTCACCACTTCTCATTTACCTTTGTTTTTATTACCTTTAAAACAAAGAGAATCCTTTATTTCCACTCTGGCCACCAGACTAAGACTTAATGTTGGTGTTTTCTGGAGCTACGTGAGCAAAAACGGAGAAGGTGTTCCTGCACTTTCCACACGTTCTCATTCCCTTCGACCGCCGCCCTTGATCCCCGCCTCTTGGTCTCACGTCACTCCTAAATGCAAGGAGAGGTTTGCAAAGTCAATCGGAACACGAGGAATATCTCCAGCATTCCCAACCCCTTCTAGCTTTAACAGCTCAGCTGTTGTTGATCTGTATTCTTCTTTCCATTTGGTTGGCATTTGTGTGATTTCTCTTTTCTGATTTCAGTTACAACCAAAACATGGCTATTTTATTTCTTCTCCAGCTACTTCTTGTGTGCTGTCTTAAGTGTTTAACTATTTCATTTGATCTGTTCTGCATTTTTGCTGCACTACTGCACTGCTAGGCTTTGGTGCCTTCCCCACAGAAGGATCCTACAGCCAGAGAAATTTACACGTCTTTTTTTTTTTTTTTTTTTTTCCCCCCCGACAACACGATTTAGAAGAGCGGCGCAGATATCTGGCCATTCCGTCTCAAGGAGTGCTGTGAACTGTGAATTTCTGGCACAGACAGGCAGAGACCAGCAGCAATGAACCATGAGCACCGTTGATGCACTCTGTTGCTCAACACGGTGCAAATTAACATCAATTGGGCTGACGTTTTTTTTTTTTTTCCCCCTCTCCTTTTTGGTTAAATAGAGCACAACAACACTGTTCATTTTTAAACCCTTCACAGCCAGCGTGTCTCAGCGCTCCAGAAATCTCTGACTCTAATAAAGGTGTCAGCTCAAACAATGGAAACTAACTTTTCCATCCACTCCAGTGTATTATACATGTTATATAATTTTATTTACTAATCCAGAGTTACCTAAAATGTTAGGTCTGTACAGATTTATTTACCCATTTATACAGCTTTTATAGAGCAACTCAGGTTAAATACCAAAATGAAGGCTACTTCAACAGGAGTGGGGTTTCAACCCATGTCCTTCAATTGCAAGGCAAGGCCTCCATGCACTACGCTTGTGTTTAAATAAAAATATGATGAGGGTAGAGGAGAACAAGCCATGTGAAACATCCCCAGAGCTGAGATACCATGAGAACTACCGATAAGGACATTTATAAATGTCCAGGTTAGCCTTGGAGAGGTCAGGCCCCCAGATGCTGTACTGAGCTCCGTCTAGAAAGCGAAGCCCCCCACCATATGGCCGGGGTAGGGGTCAGACTGATAAAATGTTGCAGAGTTTGAACAATGGTTAACAACACGTGAATAAAAATACAAAACAGAGGGAAAACTGTCTCAAATAAATGTCGAGGGGTGGCCCGTGGGAGGAGGAGCGGTAGGATGAGACAGTAGCGAAGTGATGGACGGGCCAGCCCTTTCCCTTCCACCTCATTGCTGTCATTGTGCCGCCCAAAATGGGGGCTCTGTGCCTTCTCCCAGCAATCTGTGCATTTTTACTTGCCAGCTTTCTAATGACTTTACAATGATGATGTAGAGCGGACGCTCCCCTCCCCCCTTCCTTTGTTCTGATGTTTTGTGCTCCTTGAGAATGCGGCTCCTTTCGAGAGCATCGCCCTGTGTCCTACCCAGCGGAGAGTGCCGATCCCCATACCCGCTTCAACGTGACCCCGTCCCCCTCGCTGCAGACAACCCCAAAATGTCACGGGTCGAAGAGGATGGGGGCTCAAAACTGGCGTTGCATTCATATGCTTACAATATGTAGCTAAAACGAGAGGAAACACATTTTAATGGTGAGTGCTGCACCGTTTTGGCTGCTTATTCTCAGAAGGTGCTCATGTTTTGTAAATCTGAAATGCAGGAGAGGAATGTACAAGCACCTAAACGTGCAAACTAATACAATTTTTGCACGGCTCATACACGGACGTTCCAGAAATGGACAAAAATGTGCGTCGCAAATGTTTTTTTTTTTTTTTTTCTTTCTTAATGGCTGGCTGCTGGCGATGTAGGAAAGAAACTTC
Organism: Heterotis niloticus; assembly: GCA_018136845.1. Lineage (NCBI taxonomy): Eukaryota > Metazoa > Chordata > Actinopteri > Osteoglossiformes > Osteoglossidae > Heterotis > Heterotis niloticus. The sequence goes on along the minus strand of CM030897.1, from coordinate 8,017,333 downwards.
AGTATAGCAGCAAACTGTGTTGCCCTTCATGGAGAGGCGCAGAAAAGAAATCTTTGTGCTTTCACAAGATCCGCTGGCTGATGTGCAAGTTTGAGCATTTGAGCATCGGCTTTCTCCTTTTTCCCCAGTAAGCTTATAAAATCAGTATTAAAACAATACAACACAGGCCAGACTCAAACACTACACAGGCGTATTGCAAGCGTGCAACAATGCAATATAAATGAAGTGTACAAATTCCTAAATTGTGAATAAACTACATGCAAATCCACAGATGAGCCCATTTATGGGCTGCGACTGACTCATTTCCTCGTGTAAACAACAAAACCCATTAGTGAGCTGATCTCCTGCTAGCATCACGAAGCGACGGGCCGTCGGTGCCTTCCCCCTGGGCGACCCTCCTGTCGGCGAGCGTGTCCTCGCCGGAGCTCAGCCGGAGAGGGGAGGCCTTTCCGCTTACATCCCCCTGTCAGGTGCATTTAAATCAGGATGACAGCAGCGCACAGGTGGAGGGCGCCGGAGAGCGCATTAGTGACTTCCCAGCCAGAGTATTAACAGCTCGGATGAGCAGCTACATGCGGGCCATATTTTTTTCAGCAGTGTGGGGAAGGCAGGCCTCTCCATAGCTGAATCTTTAAAGGCTTGCCATCTAAATGGTGAACTTCATGACACCTCGGGCGATCTGTACTGATTCCAGCTTCCTATAAGTCACTTATTTATTAATAGCTTTTTCTTCTTTTTTAATAAAGTCTTAAAATAACATATGTGCTGCAGAAGAGAAAATATATAACATGGGTGATGGAGAATGGCCTTCAAGGAACAGCTTCTGCAGCGTCTGTCGCTGAAAAGACTTTGACAGCTACCACCTCTTTAGGTAACAGCGTGAAACACGATCCCAGGCTTAAATATTTCTAAAGAATATAGACATATAAGCAGAGGATGAAGCTTCAGAGCAACATACGCAATAGCTTGCGCCGCTGTACTTGCACTGGTGTTTGCACCCTTATGTTCAAGGAGACATCAGGTAGGTCTGTGGCCTGGTAAAAATTTATGGGATCTTGGTGTTTTGGTGCTTCCTGTGTCCCGCAGTGCTCACCGGGGAGGCAAAGGCAAACAGTCAGGTGTGCAAGATGCCACATGAAAAATTGAGGATGTACTTGCACCACCTACCAGTTAAAAAAGCTTTTCGGTTTTGTTTTGCGATGCGTAATTGGGCTGGCGTCGCTCCATTTTGGGTCGAGGAGGCAGTTGGATATGTTTAAGAATGCACAAGTACGCTTTCGTGTGACGCATGCTTCAGCGGCTTTTGGCTCTCGGAGGACATTTTTTCCGGTCCGTTCCTTCATTCGTCTCCTGCCATTTTTCACCCTTTCGCACCTCTGACGTTGCGGTTTCGAAGTTGCAGCTCTTCGTCGAGGAACACAAACTCCGACACCGAAGATCTTTGCGGGCCAAATTAAAGTTTCCCCCTGCTTTTAGGAAAATTTGCAAATAAAAAGAGATACGTGGAAGTGTTCGGTCGCACGAAGGCAAGGGCATTTCTGAGAGACGTTCTAAACCAGAGCTTACGGTGCAGGAATTGTCTTCTGTAGTTCAAAGGCTTCGGAGACAGAAAAAAGGAGGAGGATTGATGTTTGCGCAGTGAACTGCGTGTGTAAGTGGCCCGGGGTCTAATCAGACGCCCGCATCCCACCCCTTCGCCCCGCAAAGCCCCAGGATTTTCTCTCACTATTCAGGCCTGATGGATGAACCCCTCTTTTGTGTTTCATCTTTGCACTTTCTCTCCCCTGAAAAGCCCATTCATCCTGAGCAAACGTGGAGGAAAACTTTCGCGCTCAGCCTTATTCCACGCTCTCCTTCTGCCTCTCATTTTCTTCTCCCGAGCTGCAGTGTTGCTCACCGCGTTATTCTGGCCGTCCTCCACAAATCGTCTCATGTTCGTCTCGCCTTCTCGTCCTCTTCGTGTTCCTTGCGTCGGTTGAACAAGGGGGAGAAAAAGTTGACCTGTGCCTGTGCTTTGATTCTGAGTTTTTTTTTTTTTTTTTTCCAATACTGAACTGAAAAGTAGGGTTGGGTGACGGCTGTGTAGCTGGGATTGGTAGCGTTCACCCTCAACCGCTGGTTCGACTTGGACTGACAGCTTCATACCAGTTTATTTAATCGTTTCAGAGTTTTACGGTGCTGGTGTCCAGAAAACATAACACGGGGCAGTTACAAAGAAAAGTATCTAACATTTATTTAGTGACTGTTTTATCCAACGTGACTTACAGGGTGTTGTTTGTATACTGAGCTGCATACGGTGATTTACCCATTTATTGTATACAGCTGGACAGCTTCGACCGATCAAAAAATACTATTTTTTTTTTCAGTTGTGAAAAGAGAGTAAAATTCTCAGTATTATTTTTGGATCAACTGTCATGTTCAGGGTAAGAATTTTAGGCGAGGCTTCTACAGCAGGAATGGGACTTGAACCCAAGACTTAAAAACCGGAAGCCGCTGTTAAAACCACTACATTGTACCTGCTACCTCTTCTAAGGTGTGAGAAAGAGAATTTTACACAAATATAGTTTATGCGATAACCACCGTAGGCATAACTTGCGGGTATAACTCATTATACCACCTAAAAATGTCAGATGATACGTATCACTGTCGGGTTCAGGTTTGGCCAGATGAAATGCAATGCATCATCTCAGCTGCTGTTCCTTTGCTCATCTGCACTGCAAAAGTCAGGGAGGTGTCTTATTTTTGGCCCTTTCATTCCTTTGCACTTTCCAGCTCAAGGACAAGCGGAAACGACTTATTTTAAATGGAGACTAAATTGTTGCACAGGCTTCCAGAAGCTACGCTGTTGGGTCAGTGCCTGGTACAATGCAACGCATCAGATTGTGCGTCGATCAGAAACTTTGCCCAGACTTGTACGATGCAGCAGACTGGCAATGGAGAAAAGCACACAAAAGATGGCCAGGCTGTAAGTCCGTTCCCATCCCATTCATGAATTTGATCGGACCGCTGTTGTTTCAGGGTGCAGAAGATGACTAATCTCTTATATGAATTCAAGCAGGGCATGGCACCAAAATAAGAGCTATGTCCTTACTACATTCATGCTTCATAGAGTCCCCTGATGACCACCGGCTGCTGTCCCAAAGCGCTCCATTAGTGGTCGGCTGGCTTTCATCACGTATTAATGTTAATGGGAGGAATTTTTGTGTCCCCGGGAAAAGCGATGACGTCGCGCCGAAGGGGACGAATTTGACATGCAGGCTATGTGCTTCCGCTCATCCTCCCCTCAGCACTGTGTGGTTTCCCCCTCTGCTGCAGAGGCAGTTTTCAACCGTATCCCTGCGACGGATTTCATTGCCGTTTCTAATATTTCAATCAATAAAGTGCATCCTCAGTTTAAGAGAATAACTGGCGGGGTCCAATATTGCCAAATGTTAAATCGAAAATGCCCTTAGAATAGCATCTGTATGAAACCAGTCCAGAAAATAATAAATGAAATATTTTGAAGAATATTTTGAAAGCGCTGATCAGGCTATTGCAGAGACCTATTGAAATACAAACAAATCAGCTGCGAAATATCAAGGATGTATTGACACGTGGACTTTAGAATTTTGTCTGTTAAATACGAAATCCATTAAATGGCGGACGGTTAAATTGAAAATTTGCTGTATTCCTAACACGGCCGCATTCATACTGCTGAATTTCCGCAAAAGCAATTCGGGTTAGAAGTAACATCAAGTGAATTCCTCGTGGGATTTGAGCGTCTGCATTTTTTTGCCGCAAGTTCTGTTCCGACAAACAATGCACAACAACTCACACAATACAGGTTGGAGACAGAGGCGCATGGCCGTGAATTCCAATAGCTCTCAGTGCCTTCATGCTGTTCTCTCTAGATTAATCCATTTATCCTGAACTCTTTAAATGTCCATTATATTTTATTATTACTCAGTCAGGCAACTGTGTCATAGCACTGGCCTTTCCGCTTCAGCGGGAAAGCATTTGCGATGCCTGAATGAGTTCTATACAGGGGTGACAATGTCGTGAAAATTATCCTAAATACGTCATAGACAAGTGGCTGAAACTGAACTGAAATTAAGAGGTTCAACGGAACGCCAAGGTACTGGTTTTTTGTACATTGTTGGTCTGGAAAGGATACAGTAGCAGTTGGGGTCTAACATTGAACAGGGTGCTAATGCATTAAAAGGCTGTATGGCATTCTCTCTCTTGCTCACACACACACACACACAAAATCACAGCCATTTCCAGTCACCAACCCACCTGACCAGCTTTGCCTGCCGTTATACGAACATGAGTATTTTTCAGGAGGACCTTTTTCATTGCTCATCTTGACACAGTTGTATGAAATGTTTTGCTTTTCCCCGAAATTTGAAATGTGGGATGCCGTGGAATCTCTCCAAAAATACAAACGAACCAAGTTTTTGGAGGCGGAGGAGAGTTATGCAGTAGCGCCCAGGTGGTGAGGCGGCTCGCTTGTGCATATGCGATGGCTTATCTTGTCCACAACCCACGACAGGAAACTGATACTCTACTTTCGAGCTGTAGCTTAACCCAGATTACTTCAGATAATATCTATCTGCATAAATTCTTAAAAAATATAAGCTATGCAAGCTGCTTTGAATAAATTTGTCTAGTAAGTAAATGAATAATTTAATGCAACATGGAAATGCATTACCACTTTAAAACAGCAACTATACATCAATTTCTTGTTTAATTCAGACACTGGAGACAATATTAGGCGAAGGGTAGCGCCGGGTGCTTCGGCAGTACGAGTGGCCTATTAGTTATTAAACTAAATTTCAGATTAAAATATGAAGTCCCGTGGGGCAAGCGGCATAGGTACTTAGCCTGAAATGCTTTATTAAATATCAAGTGGAATAAATGAGTAAAAATGCTAAATTATAAGTTACATAAGTCCCTTCAGATAAAGGCTTTTACTGCGCAAATGGAAGCCCAAATGTACGAACATTTCAATTATAACCGTTTTTCTGGTGCTTCTTGGTTGCATCTTGAGAAATTTTCCGTCGGTTAGCGCTGTGATTGTAAACTTTCATTAAATAAAGGAGGACAGCAGCTTGTTTTTAGACATAACAACAAAATAGTTATTTCTGCGAGAGTTCAGACCTCCGGTGACGTACGGTTTTAGCCGTCAGCTTTGGTAAATATACTCTGCCTTTGAGCAATCCCTGGAAAAGGGAAGTTGGTGCTTTCGTATGCTGAGAATAATCTTTTTTTGGTCCTTCCTTCGATCCAATCCTTATTTGCTTTGACTTTTATGCAATTAGAAATATTTCTGAAATTAATACATATGAAATATGTGGAAAACACACAGGACGGCTGCAGTGTGGTTTCCCCAAACCTGGGAGAAGTGGAGATTTTCATAAGTAGGCAAGAAATATAATTACTGCTGAAATATTTAACTTTTAAAAATTTTTATGCCAGAGGCTGTTAATAGCCCATAACTGTTAAATACGCTAAAAAAAAAAAAAAAAAATGAATCGAAAAGGAGTTCTGCTATCACACTACATTGGGAGCCTCGTAGGCATTTGGTTAAATTATGTATTTCATGTATTTTTAATTTAGAGAGAAATCCAATAACGTCTTTTAAGATACAGACATAGCACTTTTTTCCTTCTCACTCTATCAAGAAGGTGCCCTTCTTGGCTAATTAAAATCCATCATCTTTTTACAGCGGGATTTTCTGCTAAACTCGCCCAGTTGCTTAAACCCATCTGGTTACTTAGAATTCATAGATAAATGCAAGTTACGTTAATTCAGGGAGACTGAGATTGGAAGGTAAGATTGTGCTTTTGCCATGGCCTGCAGGTGGCCAAGTGGTTAGGGCTGTGGCTTAGCTGTCTGAAGAACTCCATCTGGAATTTCTCTTGCTGTATTACCTTTAATCCAAGCACAGTAACTGCTCTAAATTAAGAATACCCTGCTGTACAGATGGGTTATTTGCCGCAAAGTTGCTCATCTAACACTGTAAGTTGCCTTGGCTAAACAAATAAAGGTTAATAGTGATGGATGGGACATTTCAATCGACGTGAGATGATGGATACATGGATATTATTCATGGGCGATTAGCAAAATCTCCAGTCTCTTTGTACACGGGAGCCCTCAGAAAAACCAGTGCACCGATCTGGTCATGAGCCCCATGGAAGGCATCTCTTTTAGCAAAAGAAAGGGAGCAAATTACCACACGTTTAACCCCCCACGGTGTGGGACGCTGTTTGCCCCATCTGTTACATAGCAAAGGAGGATGACTTCATTTACTGAGCATTACCTTGACATCGGTAACTTTTGCGAGTTTTGTTTGAATTGAGATCTGCTGGGTTTCCTTGGGTAAAAGCACCATGTTGCTTTTCTTTTATTCTAAAACTCCTGTTGACATGAATGGATTTTGATTTCAGTTTACTCTGAGACGGCTGTTACACACTTTAATTTACTGCGCATTACTTTAGTTGTACGGAAGTAAAAGTGCAGCTTATAGGCCTGCAAGATAACAAAATAATAATGAGGTGACAGTAGGAACGTCACCGCTGAAAAGATGCAGGATAAGTAGGTTACGTGGAGAACAGGTCAGTGTTCTGCATTTTCTAAGCGCTCGGCAACTGTTAACATCAACTCTTGGCCTTGACATTATCTCAGAGGACTTTAGCACAAAGGATCATACGAATACCTTAAACAGTATGTTGTCCCCTAGTTTTGATTTCCTAGTGCATGAGGCATTCACGTCAGAACGCATTTCTTTTGAATGCTCAAATAATTTACTCGTCGCCTTCAGGGAGTCTCAGCTGGTCGACTTCGGCCTTACCCTTTTTATACCATGTTAACCTAAGGAACGGACTTCCAGACGTCTGGGGGTTTTATTTTCCTGCAAATAGTTAGCTCATTGTGGGCTTTGTCTATGAACCCTTTGTGAATAATGAGTGTCATGCAGTGCGCTGCTATTGTACAGGACAAAACCCACTGCGTTAAAACAAACCACCCATTAATCTTGTTAGTCCTGATGTGTTTAGTGGTTCGATTTGCACTCGCCTTCCATTAAAAGATCTCCAAAAAATAGACTGCATATAAAGCTTGTTAAGATGGTGATAACCTATTTAACATCAGAGTGTATGTGCTTTATTATTGTGAGCCTCAGCTGGATGTGAGTATAAAATTTGAGGATGTTGAGGGTGCTTGAATTATACAGCATAACAGAAAGATAAACTAAAATAAAGATGAGCCGAGTAGGAAACTACTGACTGCGGTTATACAGGCCTGAATGGCGGAGCGCTTTATAGAAAACGGTTTAATTGCTATGTTAATGATAACTTTAGACTCAATAAAGAATGCCAAAGCTTTGCCTAATAGGGCAGTCTAAAGAAACATAAAACAATGTCACTGTTCACCGAGTGCTTCCGTTTAAAGCGCTCAACTACTCCATCAAAGGTCTAACTACTCAGCCCAGTCATTCGGTTTGTGTTCCCCCATCATTCACATGTCTCATTTATGCCGTTCGGACGGACACGTTGACGCCCGTTGCGGCAATAAAGGCAGTTAATTGTCTTCCCCGTTGACAATTCGGTTACGGTGTATCAAGACTTGCATGCTCTCTACAAAGATTGCTTTGGTTCGACTCGAACAGCTGCAGGGGGTTAAGTGACAAAGTAACCTATAGATTTGACACCATCTGCCACCAAATGCCACACTTTCCTTTGGAGATTCTTTCATTGCAGCTTTCCTTATTCAGTGCTCATCGAGACGAGGGCTCGGTTTAGGCCTTTAACTATTTAAGGGGCGCTTGCTAGGTGAAGCCAGGAATCTCCTTCTAACCTTCAGCAGATTGCCAACAAGAGTTCCAAAAGCCTCCCTTTAGTTTAACTTTAGATTCCGCATGTATGAAGCACCCAGCGGCTTTTGGAAAATCTACACGGGATGATTGTTTCGTCCAAAGTTAATATGCATCACAAACAATTCATTTTCAAATATCCTTCAGTAGTGGATGTGAAAGCATGGGTGACATCTGGTTCAGCACTTTGATCAGATTGTGTACAAATTCTTAGTATTACGGAATTCAGACGTGACGATTCACAGCCGTGCACACATGAAGGCATCCTAGAGATCTGAACTTTATTGTCATCAATTCATGACTTCATTTCTGCATGAGTAGGCAAACTTCACTCATTTTAGTATTTTAACTTACACAATTCAGCAACATCCTTGTATTTAAGATACAAAAGTACACCCTTTTTCAACTGTAAGAAATTACAAACCTGGACATATTCATCCTCATCTAGGCCTCAACAAGTCCTAATTGTAGATAAAACTGAACTCGTGTGACAAACAAGGCATAATATATTTAATTCATTCACCCAGAAATAAGTCAACACACACAAACTATGAAGCAATGAATAACTGAGCACATCCCACGATTCGGTAGCTTCCAGAACCCCTTTAGCAGCAACGGTCTGAGCTAAATATTTTCTTTATGACTTTAGCAGTTTCTTACCTCAAACTGTGGGCATCAAGGTACATTTCTCCTTACGAACTGTTTCAGCTCATTAATGGTTGAAGCCATTCAAGTGTCCACAGGCCTTTATCGGACCCATCACGACATCTCAATGGGTTAAAGATCAGGCCTTGGACTTGGCCATTCCAAAACCCTAGTTTTTTTTTTCTTTTTTTTTTTTCCTATGGCCATTCATGCTTATTCTTTTGTTACATTTGCAGCACAGGGTACGTAACAGATGGAACTCAATATATGTAAATAATTTAATTTAATGTGAATGGTTTGGTTTTACATGCAAAAGATACTTTCTAATGTTGGATCGTTTTTTTTTTTTTTTTTTTTTATCACATAGGCGTTGTGACTTCTTGTTATCAAGAAGGAGTTTATAATGAATCTTGGAAGCTGGGATGTAGATCTCAGCTAAAAATATCACAGTAAAATATTAAAGTTGTTTATTGTCTCAGAACTGAAACGGTTTTATCAATAAAATATATTGGAAAGTGTGTTTCGAATGTCTATGAACACATAGTTCAAAGCACTTTTAAGCTGAGACTGGAAAGAAAAGTGGTTTGAAAACAGACACTGTCTGAAAAATAATATACAAGATATTATTTCACTTTTTTAGGGGCAAGGAAGCCCGTTTTAAGTCCTGAATGATGCATATTTGTCTTCATGAATAGATATTGGTCTCATATACAAATATATGCATGTATGTGTGCGTGTGTGTGTGTATCCAGTATGTGTGTGCATATACAGTAACCTATTCATCCACCCTCTATCCTCAACAACACTGGAATGGCTCAAAAACAAAAAGGTGAATGTCATGCAGTAGCCCAGTTAAAGTCCTGACCTTGAACCCATTGAGAGTTCTGTGAATTGTTTGAAAATTATGGTCTACGCACCTAATCCAACCAACGTGAATAACCTGCTGCCACAATAAATGGCAAAAAAATAATTCCCAAGCAGTGAACAAAGCTGGTACACAGCTCAAACGTCTGCTCTACCACATATTGAAATCTGGGGTTTGAATACTTATGCAAGCAGCATATTTCGGTTTTTCATTTTCTTTAAAAAATCTGCAAACAATTTATTTTGGTTCTGACAATTTAGTGTTACAGTACATGAGTTCACAATAAAATAAAATTTAAAAAAAAAAAAAAAAAAACAGATTGGAAATGCAAATGTAAATCGAATTTGTAATCCAGGCAAGTTTATGACTTTCAATGGGTTTGAATACTTTCCAAGGCATTCTCTCGCTCTCTCTCTCTCTCTCTCTCTCTCTCTCTCTCTCATTTTCTTTCTCTCACTCTCTTTCTCCGAGATTCATTGTTCTTTATTGGCATGACAAATGTACACTTGTGTTACCAAAGCATTGAAACCACAATTACTGGACAACAGCAGCAACAACAATATTCATGATAATAATAATAATAATAATTATCATTAAATAAATAAATAGGTTAATAAACAATCTCTCTCCCCTCCAGTATATGTCTGTGGTTGTCTGAATTTCCTTTCCGGTAACTACAAAAAAAAAAAAAGCGCCCCTAACATGGATTATAATGTGCGAGTTATGGTAACAGTAATATTTTAAAGAGGCAGTTAACTTTTTCACATTCCACTGCAGTTTTTTCTGGACACAGAAGGCCTTCTTGCTCCATCACTATGAACTGTCTACGTGCATTTCGTGCCAGCTGGCTATGTTTTGTGCATTTGGGTTGGGGATGTTCGTGAGCTCTGAGGGAAGATTCATTCCTCTTTATTTAATTGAAATATTCATGCATACAGAATAAAAGAGACGCTACAAAGACACTTTAATGAGGCCATTTCCACGTGGAGCGCAGCCCATGATGCTTCTCCATGATCCATTGATCGTGTCGAGGAAGAAAATCCTAAAAGTTGTTCTCAGGGTACCAGATTCTTAAGCAACGTGGATTCATCTCTGATGACCTCCAAACACAGTAGAGTACAGTACAGTATTTGTTTGCAGGAGGTGACCGTGCTTTGTCCAGGTGGCCCTGCGTTTAGAGGTTTCTTGGCACATTTTGCATGCGTCAATGGAAAATGTACGTATTTTGAGAATTTTGGTATGATTAAATGCTCAGCGTGGGGACAATGACCAGGAGCACTGGTTTTCACTGTCATCTCATAATTTAAGGTCCTCGGTTCGAATCCCCTTCCTTGATCAAGGTCCTTACCCTAAACTGATGCAGTAAGAAGACCCTTCTGTGTAAAAGGGTAAATATTTATAAAGGATCCTGATCAAATCTCATCTAATAGTGTCAGTCCCCTTGGTTTGGACAAAGGTGACAGTTGAATTAAGATCATCACTTTGGCATCCCAAGTCTTGGAATGACCCCTTTGCAGTTTTTTTTGTTCCTCCACATAAATGGAATTTAAGCGAAGAGGCACAAATCAGACGCGGTGGAAGGCCATAAAACGGGCTGCCCATTAGCGCAAGAATGGCGGGCAGTAAAGGCTCTTAAATGACCATTGGAGAACCATTAGGAACTCGGTGGTGGGGGGGGGGGGCACAGAACCCCGTCTTCCCTTCTCACAAAACTGGAAGCGAAGTAGAAGGAAGGCGGGTGACGTTCGAGACCCGTTTCTCAGATCGCAGCTCCTTCATCGTTCTGTTCAAAACTCCCTTGAAGTTTCTTGTTTGAAACAAATCCATGCGTTCGTCCTCTGGAAGGTTTGCATCCCACATCCCCAGCGCTCCACTGCCAGATGGCCTAGAATTCCCCGCTCTCATCCCCGGCTTCTGTTTCGCATGACAGTTCCGCAGAGGGCGGGATGCATCATCCTTGACGACCACTACTTCTCCACCAGCCTCATCTTCTCTAGATGGATTCGGATGACTCTCGGCGTGAGCTCGTCCTCTTTCACCAAAGTGCCGGTACCGTGGGGGTTCCACATGAGGAGTCACTGCACTAAACTAATCGTTTCTGGCATATGGTAATTCCAGGCATGTGTTCATACCCCGAGCAATACAAGAAAACATTCTCCAGAATTATTATTATTACTTAGCTGACACCTTAGTTCGAGGCGACCCGCAATGTTAGATGATCAGCCACGACTTCTCCATTTACGCAGCAGGAAATTCTCACGGGTCAAGTCAGGTCGCGCATCTACATTAAAAGGCTGCAAAAATACGAACGCCGTTTGTAACGCCGCAGCTCTAGCCACTGCTCCCCCTGCTGGCCTCAAGCACGACCCGAACGAAAGCCTTCTGCGTGACGGCAGCTGCGAAGAGGAGTTCACCGCACCTTGAACGCTCGGTCGCGGACGACGCTCGCCGTTTCTCCAAGGACGGAGCCCCGGAGGCGTTTGCCGCAAGTTGAAAGTTGCGCAAAGCGCGCATAAACCGCGTTCACTGGGGGATTGACGGAAAGGTGCGATGCCACTTGAGTTAAGAGCACAAACGCAACAGATTCTCGGTGCAGATGCGACCCGAGCGGTGTATCGGCCCAGTGATCGATCGTTTAATCCTCCTTTTCCCCCTCGGTCGCTTATCTCCCCAACAAAGAGCTAAAATCGCACCTCTTTATCATCCCAAAAGGGGGTCTGAACCCACTCAGACGACGACAGCCGACTGGCAATCATGAGAACAAATGCAGCCACAATGGTCCGCTATCTCCGTTTCAGAAAAAAGAAAGAAAGTGGGGGGCGGGGGGCCGGGGGTGCAAATACGTTTTCGGGGAATAAAAGATGGATTTTCCCGGCCCGGTCTAATTCTGCCTTTGTGGGAATTGGCGTGCGCGCCGATCGTGCGACAGAACGCGCTGCGCGCTCAAGTTATAATGGAAGTTAACAAAAGAGAGCTCGGCTGGAGGAGGTCTGCGCCGCATCTCTCACGTGGAAAAATAATAATATAATCCACCCAATGGGCCGTGGAACACGACGTGATTTGGTTTTGATCGCAATGCCCCCCCCCACCACACTCCTGCAAACTCAGAAAGTCCAAACCAACATGATGTAAACTATCGGCGCATTTCAGATCAAGCTTTATCGCCAGCCACCGATGTCAGGGATGGACCCGTCTACTCAGAAGCTTTCTCAGACCTTCAGAGCTGAGATGGATTCCTCAAGCCTTCGGATCTTTTAGAAATAAAAGGTTGGAGTCCCAAACTCGAACACCACATCTATACGTCGCCATACATTGGAGAGATACTTCTCCTTCCCTAAACTTGATGAGATCTGCGAAGACAGTCCAGCTAACGCGATGGCTTGTGTAGGAAGAAATGTGCTTACGCAGTAGATGGAGCTTTTAAGAAAGAAAAAGAGACCACACAACGCACTGATAAAAATGACTCGATATATTTTATTTTCCCAGCGCGCACGGATTTTAAGCGCACATTCTCCAAGGAAGGCTCCGCTCTTTTCAAGACATGGGCAGATGGTTCTATTGCTCCTGGTTTCTGGCATCTCATTTTTGTCCTTCTGCCGGACGGCGAGAGGGGTCTCAAGCAAACAAAAAGACAAAATCCCTTAAGTAGCCGTGACGGGCTCGCTGGGTCCCTAAATGCCTTTTAATACGAGCTTGAAGTCCTGCACGATTCAGCAGCCCATCATCGTTTAGGCAAAGAGTCGTGGTGGGATTGGACTTGAATGGGGGGCGACGTGGATACATGTGGCGCTTTGGTCATTATGTTCCACTTAGTGGTCCCCTCCTCCGCAGGATCTGATGGAAATTCCTCTCCCAACGGGCGTCCATGCTGGAGAAAAAGGGAAAAACCACAGACGTCCATGCTCCAATGGGGTACCCCACTATGCTATTATATCTGCGCTGCTAACGAGGGGCTCATAATCCTTTGATATTAATCTGACCATAGAAATCCCTCTAAATCGCAGGGTGCTTAGGGATAAATCCCATTTAAACGGGGTGGGGTTTTCTTCACCTGCTTAGAGGAAAAGGCTGCATAAGCAGTGACAGGCATGCAAAAATAAAACTACCCAACAACATACATTTCAATAGCCAACCAAAGCTCTGATCACACGATATCGCGTGAGCGAGACATTCACAGCAATTTCGCAGTAAAATGCAGTAAAAAAAAAAAAAAAAAACTCGGCTTGTATTGCTTCGGGGTAATAAAATGCGGGTTAGAGCTGAACACGCGTTGGTGTTTTGTTGCTGGGCATTTACTGTGTTTAATAAAACGGGACAGAGATGAGAGAGAATGATGTCATTTTTTTTTAAAATGGGTGAACATGATCATATTATTGTGGGTTTTAACATTAAATGTAGCCTGCGACGCTTGCTGCGTTATTTGTGCATCCAGGGGGGCGGAAAGGTAGTTTTAAAAGGGGGAACCTTGCAGATCACTTGGGGGGAGAGGCAGGAATGCGGTGTGCGCTCGGGTTAGTTGTGAAATATCTGTGCGCAAAAGCTCGCGTCTTTATTTCATTTCGGTTCCGAGTTCTTGGCACACTCAAGGAATTTCCAAATAGGCTTAGAGGTCCTTTTAACAGTGCCATTTTTTTTATTTCAAAGGAGGGTGGGGGAGATTGGTCACACTTGATCTCATTTGCATGTGGCGCGCTATAAACCTCCCAGCCGCTGCACCCTTTTTCTTTTTTGGAGTTGGACGAAAGACGCGTGAGAAGCGCAGCGCCCAAGTGAGCGCACGGTGTACCGCGATTTGCAGCCACGACTGGAGATCCCGGTGCGCAGAGCAGGGGGCGTTTTGCACCGGCGGATGCTTTCCACTGAATAACAGTTGGGGTAACTTAAGTTGTTTTATTTAGTTGAGGGGGGAAATGGCTCTGGAAAGGACTGGAGGCGTTTTAGCGCTTTTTACGCACAGGCTGGCGTTTGGAGTCCTCCTTCTCCGCGCTGTGGCTGTGTTACCAGTTCTCACGGAAGGAAAGACGATGAAATACCAAACGTATGAAGAAGGCAGCCCCGACACCGTGATCGGAAACCTCGCCAAAGACATGTCTTTAAGTCATCTGGGCGCCAAGACCAATTTCAGGATGATGAAGCAGTTCAACTCTTCCTTCATCAAACTGAGGGAAAGCGACGGGCAGCTCACCGTCGGGGAGCGCATCGATCGGGAGAAGATGTGCAAACACACCCTCCAGTGTCTGATCGCCTTCGACGTGGTCAGCTTTTCCAAGGAGCAGTTCAAACTGATCCACGTCGAGGTGGAGATAAAGGACATAAACGACAACCCTCCCGAGTTCCCCAGCAAAGAGTCCACTTTGGAAATTTTCGAGAACACGGCTGTGGGATCCCGGATTCCGCTGGACGTGGCGGTGGACGAGGACGTGGGTTCCAACTACATCCAGAGCTACCAGATCTCAGTGAACAGCCACTTCACCATCGACGTGCTCAACAGAGCCGATGGGGTTAAATATGCGGAGCTGGTGCTGATGAAGGAGCTGGACAGGGAGACCCAGTCCTCTTACATTCTGGAGATGGTTGCCACGGACGGCGGCAGTCCGTCCAGATCTGGCACCACCACAATCCACATCAAGGTGAAAGACTACAACGACAACAGCCCCACTTTCGACCAGAACAACTTTTCGGTCGACCTGCTGGAGGACGCGCCCGTGGGGTTCCTCTTGCTGGACTTGAACGCGGTGGATCCGGACGAGGGCTCGAACGGCGAGGTCGTGTACGGCTTCGGGAACCAGGTGCCCGCCGAGATCCGGCAACTTTTCAAAGTAGACCGCAAGTCGGGACGCCTGACCCTCGAAAGCCCCATCGATTTCGAGACGAAGAAAACGTACGAAATGGACGTGCAAGCGCACGACTTGGGTCCGAACCCGATTCCGTCCATCTGCAAGGTGATCATCCACGTTAAGGATGTCAACGACAACGCCCCGGAGATCAGCATCACCCCGATGACTTCCATCACGGCGGGCATCGCGTACATCACGGAGGCTGCAGCCAAGGACAGCTTCGTGGCTCTGATCAGCACCTCGGACAGAGACTCGGGCGCGAACGGCCAGGTCCACTGCACCCTGTACGGCCACGACCACTTCCAGCTCCAGCAGGCTTACGAGGACAGCTACATGATCGTCACCACGGCGCCCCTGGACCGGGAGAAGATAGCTGAGTACAACCTGACGGTGGTGGCCGAAGATCTGGGCTCGCCTCCCTTCAAAACCATCACGCAGTACACGATCAGGCTGAGCGACGAGAACGACAACGCCCCCGTGTTCAGCAAACCCGTGTATGAAGTTTCGGTGGTGGAGAACAACGCGCCGGGGGCGTACGTGGCCACCGTGGTGGCCAGGGACCTCGACCTGGGGCACAACGGCAAGGTGATTTACAGGCTGTCCGACACGTACATCGGGGGCTCCCCGGCATCCACGTTCGTGTCTCTGGACCCTGCCACGGGTTCTCTTTACGCGCTCAGAAGTTTTAACTACGAAGTCATGAAGCAGCTGGAGATCCGAGTCCAGGCCAGTGACGGGGGGTCTCCTCAGCTCCACAGCAGTGCCGTCGTCAGCCTGAAGATCGTGGACCAGAACGACAACGCCCCAACCATCACGCAGCCCGTGCTCACCAACGGGTCTGCAGAAGTGCTTCTGCCCAAAAACACACCCTCGGGTTACATCGTAACCCAGATTAAAGCCGACGATGCGGATGAAGGTGTGAATGGGGAGCTCACCTACATGCTCCTCAAAGAGGAGAGTGCCATGTTCTCCATCAACAGAGCCACAGGGGACATGTATCTCAACCGGGAGGTGAGCTTTGATCTCAACGAGAGCTTGAAGGTCTCGGTCGCAGTCAACGACAATGGGAGACCTTCCCTGACTTCCACGGCGACAATCTTCTTCACAGTCGTCGCAGGGGCGCCCCCAAGCGACCGCAGTGCAGCTAAGCGCAAAAACCAAGAGATGCTTCAGTGGGACATGTCGATCGTGATCATCGTGGTCCTGGCTGGGAGCTGCTCTCTTCTGCTGCTGGCCATCATCCTGATCGCCACCACGTGCAACCGGCGCAAACGGGACAAGGGCGGCGGAGACTTCCAGGACAAGCTGGACCTGAAGCATCTGGAGAGTGGGAAGAGCAGCCACGCGCACAGTGGCGGCAATGTGTTCGAGGGTCCTCCTTATAGCAGCAAGGCATCCTTCACTAACACCCCCAAAACGGAGAGCGGCATGTGCTCGGGCTCAGAGGACGGGAGCGAAGCCCCATGCGGGTATGAACCCGACACCAGGATTTGGGGAGCCAAATTAGAGGTCAGTAACCATTGTTTTTAAAACCCCTACCTCTTCTTGCGTTTTTACAACAGATGTTTTAGTCATTGACATCAACTGATTTTTTTCTGTTTTTAGGGTTATTCCACACTGCCTGGCTATGGAAAAGAAGCTGTGAGACCAATCACAATATGGAAGGGTAACTCCTACACCACCATCTCAGCAAGGGACCCCCAGTTCAGCGGGAAGGACAGCGGGAAGGGGGACAGCGACTTCAACGACAGCGATTCCGACATAAGCGGGGAAGGCAACAAGAAGGATTTCCACAGTGGTGAGTGCTGATTTGAATTGTTAAACCGGCTTGTCGGCTCAGCAGGTGAAGCAAGGGCCCGGATGCACCAGCGTAGCCATGCAGGCTTATGCAAATGTTAATTTTGCAGCCCTTTGAACCTGTGTGGACTGACATTGCATGTAACATGTTGCCCTCAGCTCTGTGGGCGTGTACGAGCGAGTGCAAGATCCTCGGTCACTCCGATCGATGCTGGAGCCCATCGGCAGCAAGGGGCAGCGCCAACCCGCCGCAGGGGCAACACCTCTCCACATTTGCTAAGACGGCCTCGCTGCCCAGGGACACGGTTCGAAGAGAAAACTACTACCAGGCTCACATCCCCAAGACAGTGGGCCTACAGAGCGTCTACGAAAAAGTCCTGCGCACAGATTTCGATTTTGTCCTCGTCCCCCCACCACGACTCGAAAGGCCAGACGGCGTCAACGAAATGACCATCCCAGTGTTTGCACCTCCCGCATCGCACAAATAGACTTTGAAGCTTTAAAAACACTGTTAAATTAAATTTTTAAACACTCTGAAAAATTCAGCCCAGCGATGACGTTGGGTTTGAAGTTATTTAACTGTTTGCTTTGTAAGAGAATATATGATATTTGTGTATTTGCATTTTTTTAAATGTCAGTGTAAGTCCTTTTTCGATTGTACTCAGTCAGTCGTCTAACTTTGTCAAACATACTATGTATATTATGCAAGATTTTCTACACAGAGTATATTTTTTATAAGATATGTGAATTTAAATGATATTAATTTTAAACGCATGCTTACTACTTAAAAAGGCCTGAAGCCGTAGCGGTGCGCAGGCCTGCGGGGCAGTAAAAGTTGTGTGTCAAGATGATAAAATGTTTGAAATTATTTGAATGCAAATGTTATTGTGTTTGTTTTTATCACGGTGTGTTTTAAATAAACATTCAAGTGTTGTTTATCATAACCTGCTTTTTCTGTGCTCAACTTGCTCGGGGGTTAACAACCAACTACGTTAACCCTGATATCTCTAAACTGACAGAGGGGGGCGCTGTTGGGAACGCGAATGCTGTAATAAAAATAAAAATAAAAAAATGACCCATGAAAACAGATAAGGTATAAATATATTGATATTTGGGTGCTTCGATATATAATTTAAACCACTTCGTTATACGTGTGTGCCGCTTATTTAGCACATTATTTAATCGTTTGTGTTTAATAAGCAGTTCCAACTGTTATTTTGCGCACGTAGGGCATAGGTTCGAATCCCATGCCCTGCTTTAATGCCTTTTTAAATTCTGTATCCTATTTACTGTGGATTGTTGGGGTAAATATTAAACAGGTGTAGGGACGTGAAAATTACCGTTAAGGCTCCTTGGAGGAAAAGGATAAATAATAAACGTCCTCAATGACGTGGTACAGTAAAGGTCTGTTTACTTATTTTATTGATATGTCTATTTGGGACTTGTTGAAGACTGGGTAACGGCTGGTTGGGTTCTAATATGCAGAACCATAGGACCGAACTGTGAACACAAACAGGTCAAAAGACTGAATGGAACGTCAGTTTATTAATCTGAGCGGCGAAATTCCCCAAAATATATTTGCAGTGATTTATAGATTTGGGCAAACGTTCAGTGGGGCAGCTGTACTGGCGATGCAGCAGGAAGTGGGGTTGGAACCTAACACTCCGGCGTTCAAAGCGGCGGATCCAACGACCAACCACTACGCCCCCCAGCGGCCGTCAAATCGCTGCGATTGGGGAAAAAAAGGACTGTACAGTGAAGACTGTTTTATTATTATTATTTTATTTTTTCGTCTTCTTCTTTTTAAACCCGGGATGCTGAGCCTCGATTTCGAAACCTTCCACTGTTAGCAAATTAAAGATGCATGTAGGTCACTGGAAGTTTGAAAGAAATTCGGAATTAAGTCCCTGCGACGCCCGACTGCGGCGCGTCCGACGGGAAGGCGAAGCCAACGTCTTATCCCCTGGGTGCTCACATGCGTCTTATCGCGCATTCTTCTGCGCTTTGCATCCCTTATTTCCGCAGGCGCCGAGCGGAGGCTGCGCAGCCCTGCAGCTGCAGGCCCGTCTTCTGCAGATTGCGGCTGCGCTGCTGCTTATCGGCCGACTTGTGCGCGTCTCCTCTGCGCGGAAAACATGCGAGCCTCTCTGCCCCATCCTGTTCTCCGCTTTGACTGCAGTTATGGGCTCGTTCGGTCGCTTGGTGGCGCAGTGGTTAACTGCCGGCATTTGTAAATCACGTGGTTGTTAGTTCAAATCCCGCTCCGTCTCCCGCTGCAGCTTCCTCTGTGCGATAAACTAAACGACGCATCTTCAGCTGCAGGGCGACATACAGCTAAGCTACTTTGGGCACATGAGCACTTTTACTGTAGTAATTCAGGGTAAGTACCTTGATCGAAGGTACTACAGCAGGAGGTATGAACCTGTGCATTTGGAGACCAAAGACTGCAGCTGTAACCACTACACCACCTAGTGGCCAGACCTCAACAGTGCAATACTGAGGACTTATTTTAAAGTAGCACTTTAGTGGCTGTTTAATGGCAGCAGGTGGTGTAGAGGTTAAAACCATCCCCTTGTGTGGCTCAAATCCCACCTCTAGCACCTTTGCTCAGTGACCTTACCCTAAACTGGCACACCATCCCATGTAAATAATAGTAAAGATAATTAATACTGTCAGCTCAATGAAGTGAAATTAATAAAGATAAATAATATTAATGCCAACACACTGTAAGCAAGGAGGGAAACAGGCTGGATACATTCAGGTATTTGGTAAAATTGTACATTTTTACACTGCCCGGCCAAAAAAAGTCACACACTAATATTTTGTTGGGCCGCCTTTAGCTTTGATTTCGTTGTGGCATTGTTTCGACAAGCTTATGCAATGTCACATTTATTTCCATCCAGAGTTGCATTCATTTTTCACCAACATCTTGTATCGACGATGGGAGAGTCGGACTGCCACGTAAAGTCTTGTTCAGCACATCCCAAAGATTCTTAATGGGGTTAAGGTCTGGACTCTGTGGTGGCCAAGCCATATGTTAAAATGCTGTCTCCCTCATGCTCCCTGAAGCACTCTTTCATAATTTGAGCCCCGTGAATCCTGGCACTGTCATCTTGAAAGAAATCCTTTGATGGAAAAACCTGGTCATTCAGTATATTCAGGTAGTCAGCTCACCTCATTTTTTGGGCACATAACGTTGCTGAACCTACAGCTGAGCAACTGAAGAAACCCCACAACATAACACTAAGTTAAATCCAAGTGGTGTTTTTTTTTTTTTTTTTTTGGCCAGGCAGTGTATTTTAGGAATTATTAAAGGTATCAATCACATTAAAGCCTCTGATGATAATATGGTGGCCCTTTTCCCCAAAGCATTGCAACACTGTAATGCTCTCAAGTCCACAGAACATCAGTTAGTGACAATTATGTTGCCCCTTTGCTTTTGGGAAGCTGACCTAGCAGGTTACAGGGCTGGAGGAATGACCGGAAGTGTGAAGGTCCAGTTCCAGGCAAATGTCGCACATTCCTCTCCGTAAGTAACTGTAGTAATGCGCCAGCAGGTGGAGTAGTGATTAAGGTTGGAGGTTTGAGTCGATTTAACAGAGTATTTTGCTCCTGTAAAAATACATGCCTGTATAAATGGA
The DNA here is from genome assembly GCA_018136845.1 of Heterotis niloticus. Classification (NCBI taxonomy): domain Eukaryota; kingdom Metazoa; phylum Chordata; class Actinopteri; order Osteoglossiformes; family Osteoglossidae; genus Heterotis; species Heterotis niloticus. Next base: position 7,996,696 of record CM030897.1, on the reverse strand, counting down.
TCAAATGTCTTCTTCTTCTTTCGGCAGCTCCCGTTAGGAGTCGCCACAGCGGATCAATTGCTTCCACTTCTGCCTGTCCTCTGCATCTTTCTCCGTCACACCCACCACCTGCATGCCCTCCTTCACCTTCTTCTTCTTCTTCTTCTGGCCGCTCCCGTTAGGGGTCGCCACAGCAGATCAATTGCTTCCACTTCTTCCTGTCCTCTGCATCCTTCTCCGTCACACCCACCACTTGCATGTCCTCCTTCACTACATCTCCTCTTAGGCCTTCCTCTCTTCCTCTTGCCTGGCAGCTCCATCCCTAGCATCCTTCTCCCGATATATCCGGCATCTCTCCTCTCCACATGTCCAAACCAACGCAATCTCGCCTCTCTGACTTTGTCTCCAAACCATCTAACCTGTGCTGCCCCTCTAATATACTCATTTCTAATTCTGTCCATCCTCGTCACACCCAATGCAAATCTTAACATTTTTAACTTTGCCACCTCCATCTCTGTCTCCTGTCTTTTGGATGAATGGACCAAATACCAAGTAACTAAAAAGTCACCCAAACAAAAATGTAGTTATTGGGCCCTCGACATCAAATAACCCCAAATTATAGCAAGAGACGTTTATAAAATTTAAGTGTAAATACATACAATAGCTACTGATTTTGTGTATGGTTTATTTACATTACTTCTGTTTTGTGCAGGTGTACCGCAACAGCGGGGAATCTTATTTAACTGCTTAAAGGAAACGGAATCCAGAAGTAATGAGGAAATTTCACATCAGAGAACAGAAATGGAAATGAAACCCTGTGGAGGCAACATGCACTCTAATCTCCGCCCTCCCCCCAGTTTAATTATTTTGTACAGCAAAAGCTCCCGATGTTTTTCAAACGGAAATGGGAACTTTGTTAAAGCGTACTGTTTCGGGATGAGCAATGAATATTTATTTAGATCGACCTTATAGAGGATGATGATGCTCACGCCGAAGGTTTGTCTGCTCCCCGAGCATCCACAAGGAGAAGTGGGATTTGACCGTTTTTGTAGCGGTTTTTGTTCATTTCATTGGTGGCTCAACTGACTGTTCTGAAAGTAGACAATGTGTCTGGGTTTAATAAAGTTGTGCATATTGTACACTGCTCAGCCAAAAAAAAAAAAGGTCACACGCTCTGATATTTTGTTGGGCCACTTTTAGCTTTCATTATGGCACACATTTGCCATGCCATTGTTTTGATAAGCTTATGCAATGTCAACAACATTTATTTCCGTCCAGACTTGCATTCATTTTTCGCTAAGATCTTGTATCGATAATGGAAGAGTCGGAGTTCTGCATAAAGTCTTCTCCAGCACAAGATCCCAAAGATTCTCAATAGGATTAAAGTCTGTACTCTGTGGTAGCTAACCCATGTGTAAAAATGATGTCTCTCTCATGCTCCCTGAAGCACTCTTTCACAATATGAGCCCCATGAATCCTGGCATTGTTATCTTGGAAGAAGAAATCCATTGATGGAAAAACCTTGTCATTCGGTATATTCAGGTAGTCAGTTCACCTCATTTTTTGGGCACATAACGTTGCTAAACCTACACCTGACCAACTGAAGAAACCCCAGATTATAACACTAAATTAAATCCCGGTGGTGACTTTTCTGGCTGGACAGTGTATAAAACACAATATGGCCAAAAGCGTGTGGATCCCCCTTCTAATGCCTGAGCCGAGCTGTTTCAGTCACAATTCTGTGCTTCCAGGTTTGTGGCCACAGTTTGGGGAAGAAGCTCCTTTCCTGCTCCAGCATGACTGTCCGCCCCCATGCACAAATCTAGCTCCATAAACACATGGTTTGCCCATGATGGTGTGGAAGAACTTGCACAGAGCTCTGAACTCAACCCCACTGAACACCTTTGGGATGAACTGGAATGCCAATTGCGAGCCAGACCTTTTCGCTCGACATCAATGTCTGACCTCACCGATGCTCTTGTGGCCGAATGGGCACAGATTCCCAAAATCTGATGGAAAGCCTTCCCGGAAGAGTGGAGGCTGTTATAGCAGCAAAGGGAGGGACAGCGTTATATCAAAGCCCATAAATTTGGAATGGAATGTTCAACATGCACATGTGGGTATGATGCTCAGGTATCCGTATACATTGGTTATATAGTGTATATAAAATGCAGGTAGTCACTTTTTTTTTGGCCCAGCAGTGTATTTCTGCTCTGTCTTAGTATCGTGCAGGTACTGTTGGGAACAGAAGGTCAATGGGAAGGGAAGAAGTGCGGGAAAACCCACACTAAAGTTCCACTTCCAGATGTACAGCTGCTGGATGTTCAGATGTCGAGCCTCCGTTTGGTAGGATTAACAAGAAATAGTCATACAGATCACAAAATGAATCAATATTTGCAGACGAAGAAGGGTCTCATGCACAACTTGATGACTTGGGAATTTACATTACATAATTTAAATCAAAGTTGGCAGCAACCACTGGGCAGCAGGTAGTATCCTGGTTACAACCGTGGCGTTGTTATTTGAAGGCACTGGGCTTGAATCCCACTCCTAATATAACGCCCTCTATCACAGTGCTTCCCCTGGATTGATACAGTAAAACTACCCTCCGGTGTAAATAATTAAATCATTATCTGACACCGTAAGCTGTCTTAGATAAAGGCCTCCAGAGAGGTTCATAATATCTATACTTTTCAACAACAGATTTAAACAAAAAATGATTGTGTTCATATTGAAAAAGAAAAAAAAAACCTGCACATTTTCTTTCCAAAAAAAAAACGGACCTAGATATTAAGTGGGCTACCAGATATAAGGATGCGGTTCTTTCTATATTTCATGCTATAAATCTGCTAGAGGCATTTAATCCGGTCTCATACATAATAACCAATAGCCCAAAACATCCTCACAACTCCCATTTCTATTGGGACTGCTGTCAAAACAATTTCCAAATTAGCCAGGCAAAGCCAATTCACTGAACAGCTGCAGCATTCATTTTGCAAAATGCTTTATTATGGCTCTAACTGTAAGTCATTCCCGAGCAAATTTATTTCAGCACAGATCATTTGAATAATTTATTCTTCAGTTTTGTGAAATGTTATTTTGCATGTCAATTCCTATGCTTCTGTTTTTTTTTTGTTTTTTTTTTTTTTCTTTAAGATAGCTGGACCATGTAGATAATTCCTTTATTTCTTTGAAAAGGAGCTTTCAGCATTTTAATATATGCAAACTAGGAACGAAAGATGGCTTTAAAGTATTTTAACCCTTTACGGAGCGGTGATTCGCGCTGGGAGAGCGAGCGCGTGGATGAGCCGTAAAAGATGAGTTTTTTGTTTTATGTTCACATACAATTTATGTACAGGTTTTGTGATTGTGTGTATTTTATGGAGATGTAGCTATAAATATGTGCATGGTTGTAAATGAGGACGTAAAGAGGTTTGTTTCCTTTTTCAATCCTGAGCCAAGTGTGGGGAAATTTAACTGGTTTTGGGGAAAGTTGAGCATTTTGTAGAAGGAAACACTTTCCTTAGAACTAATATCAGGGATCTGCGGGCAAAAATTCCTCTTTTTCTGGTTTGTCCTGAATGCTGCTGAAGGTCCCTAGTCGACTGCTGTCCTGCGAGTCCCACAATTCATTTCATACTTCATGATCTGGAAACCTCTTATGTCTGGAATATTCTGTCAATTTACAGCTCCTGCCATGCATGTCACACCATCATATTGTAGTACATTCGTACTCATTTGGACTTTTGTTAAACTACATTAATTTGTGACGAAAACATGAAAAAATGCATGTATGTTGTTAAAGGGTTAGAAACCATCTGAGTTTATAGTAGGCTCATAAAAGACTTATTTAATGGGTGAGTGAATGTAGCTCCGTTAGTGTGGGACTCTGCGGCTTTTGGGGTCGCATCCCATTGAAGATGTTGTATTATAGATGGACAGGATAGAAGTCCTGTCCTCTAGCAAAAAATGTCCATCCAGACCCTGAATGCTCAGTATGGAGCTGTCTGAGATGTAGCTAGGGATGAAATCACTAGCATGAAAGCACTTAACGCATAACTGAAAAAACCCATTTTACCTGGGGGTTGAGAGCCTTTTTCATTCATTCATTCGTTCGTTCGTTCGTTCGTTTTTAAAACCTGACAATGCAGATCTGGAACCTGACTATTTCAGGCCACACACACACACACAGTTAATCTGTGTACAATAGCAATGTCTTTAACTCATCAAGTTTGCATCTAAACACTTTATTTTTTAGTCCCAAATGTGAACATTTGCTCATATACACACACATTCCTCGTGTAATGGAGTTGTTTCACAAAATCACCCCATTGGACAAATTCTCATTGTGGCGGGTTTGAATCACATTTATTCATTAAACTGATGCTTTTCCACCAAAAGCAGCTTGTGCTGTTAAGCTTCTTACAATCTCTTACAACTGACTCATTTACAGCAGGGTATTTTTTACTTTAGAGATTCTGAACAAGTGCCATGGAATATGTACCTGGGTCTTGTGAGTGCATTGCGCGCACTTGACTAAATTCCCTGATACTTTAGCTGCCTTTATTTCTCATGGAAAAGGAAGTTAAAATAATATGACATACTAGTATTGAAAGAATTTTTATGTTTAATGATAAGACCAGTATATTTTACAATAGCTGCTGCTTGTCGAAGGTGTGTCCTGGAGGCCGGATATCTACTCTGCAGGGTAGCGTGCGAGTGAGGCTGTATGCGACATTTTGATAATTTGTTTAAAAAGAAAAAAGTCTGCAAGATTACTGTCTACATCATTCACTCTACAAAGGCACTATGGGACATTAATATTGACTATTTGATGTTAGATGATCTTCATTTTATCATGAAATGAATGCCTTGATCATGCTAGTTTAGAGTTTTCAAGCCATAAAATTTGGCCATATTATTTAAGTGACCGAGTTAGTTTAACAATCTTTATGGTTTAGCTGAGAGAAAAAGTGGTAGAACCACTGTTTTGCAATGATAGCACCCAGATTTGAAGCCCACTTCCTGGCATAAAGGTACTTACTATGAACTAAAGCAGTAAAAAATGACTCTGCTGTATAAGTGACTAAATACATGTAAGTGGTTTAAGATTCTTGCCTGCCTTGGGGAAAGCATCAGCTATAAATTGACAGTAGTAATAGTACTGCTGTTTCAGCTTGAATTGATCCCAAATCAATTGTTGTGATTGGCTGAGATTAGTATAATAAAGTAGGAAGTACAGAGGTGTTTTTGTTACAGAAGAAGGTTTACCGTGTGAGTATAGTGCTTGAAGGAGTATCTGTCTCCACCCAGGGCCCATATTAAGACAAGAGTCCAACCACCGTTTGAGCCCTACCGGTACGTGAGCAGCCATTGTTTCCACGGTAACGTAGAGGTTAGCATGACAGATTTAGCCAGACTGACTCCACTGAGGGACAAACACTTTTCAAATCCGAGACCTGCATCTCCATCCCAAATCACCTGACAAAAGTCATTATGCAGAATGAAATGTTTGCTGTAAAGCAGAACACCCGATGAGCAAAACTGTTGTTCTACTAAATAATAACTCTTCTTCTTTGTATTTCCATAAGCTGTAGTAGTGGTCATGTTTGGCTTTTAAACAGAGCAGGGAATCCCAACGTCACACCTGATTGTCATCCCATCGATTGACCCTCCTGACTTTAATTATCTCCTTAACTGAACCAATAAACCTAGAGGTTAACGTACTTCTTCCAGCAAAGACATTCGATGTTGGACCATTTTGATCAATAAATGAATGTAAAAGGATAGCAGTTTGTGAGGTTTTTTTTTTTTTTTTTTTTATTTATTTGGTTATTTTTGTCTCTTTGATTACATATATGAAGACCTAATCAAATTTTCGGTGAAATGTATGTACAAATTTAGAAAATTAAAAAAGGGTTCATAAACTAACACCACTGTGTGTGTGTAAATATATAAAGAGAGATTTAAAAATACAATATGGATTTCTCAACCAAATGTAAGAAAAGCAGTTTTTCTATCCTTCCAGACGGTTCAGAAAAGAAAATGAGATGGCTTTTAGAATTGGTCCGTTAAAACTGCCCCTTATAACCAGGAAAAGTTTCCATCCTGAAGCCACTGTGATGATACCATTTCATCCCTTTGCAATCCCATGAAATGCCCTACATTTGTGACTATATTTATATAAAATCATCTCAGTTCCGGTCAGAGGGAGATACACAATCTCCCCTTGGCTCTTAACTCTATTAGAATAAACCCCTTAGAGCAGGGCAGCTGTGCGGTAAGTAACAGCAGATGCAGCAGCCAGTCGACGCAATGGTTGTCGCCCACAGTTTATTCTCATCTGGGAGTCATTGTGGAAGGGGATTCCTGAAACCCCCGCGACAGGAGCTGGGTATAAGGCCGCACGACGGGGTGGTGCACCATGTTTCTCTCTCCGCGTACTGTAGCCTCGCCTCTACTGCAACTCTAGCGCAAATTTCCTTCTCCCTTATCGGCGCAACTGAATCTCGAACTTTGCCAAACATTGCGGGGAGAGAGCGGTGGGTCGATAATCTAATAAGGACGAGAGCTCTTAATCGCCAGTGCTGCAGGCAGCCGGATAAGCCTGATTAGTGGCTGCATTGCCAAAATTTAAACTAAGCAGTGGCCTAAAACACGATAGTGATGATTTAGCATATTCCTGTGCCTTCTACGTTTTGCAGTAATCTTTTGTTAAATATTGCATTTGTCGTTTTTCAATTTTTTCAACCCACATTAGCACTTATGTTGGGAGAAATATGTTATATTCAGGATGAGAAAATTCTGTTTTGGAGTGGTCTGGAGATGTAGTGGGTGGGACTGGTGCCACTCAGCTCCTGGGCTGGAGATTTAGACATGGGTTCAGATGTAGCTCAGCCTGCAGAATGTTTGTGTGGGTTTCTTTCAGCCCGCCCACCCACAGACCAAAGACAACTATTTAATGAGAATCGGAGATTCTAAATTGTTCGTTGCGTGTTCGTGGCCTCACGCTCCATGCTTCAGGGATAAGCACTGGACAAGCAGTTATTGATAACGGATAGTTATTTTCTCCTTACCCTTTGATGTTTTGCTGCACGCAGTGCAGGTAACGTAATGATGAGAACTGCTGCCACCGGACTAGGTCACCGACTGAAACCCGCCTCGTTTCTGTTGAACTCCTTGAGTGCAGCATTCAGCCTGAATTGCTCCAGATATAAATGTCCTGCTATATAAATGACAAAAGTCGCATTGGAGGAAAGCATCAGCTGAAAAACAGACACAAGTATATCACAGTCACAGCTCTTGGTGAAGAGGACAGCAGCCTCAGCGACTGCAGCGGTTGCAGGGACGGCTGGGAGGTATGCAGGCTGATAATAGAAACTCAGAGCAAAAGACAGTTGTTACAAACAAATTCTTGAAATTTTATAGCTATGACTTCTTTTGGTCTCAGAATGCAGCACATTTTATTAAGGACTGAGGAGTGCAGTGTTAGTACAGAATTTGTCTGCTCTTCTTTGAAGGCCAATGATTTTCCCCATGTTTTAGCAGAGCTGACACAAACAAATAAGCTAATAAAATGTTTCACCTCTGCCTGGGTCTTTTTAATCACGCTGGTAAATATACATTCGCTGCCAAACTGCCTCTCTGAAACTGTAATTAACCAATGTTTCTTTTATGCATTAAATAACTCCTGCCTTTCTTTTAGATACCCAGATCATCATAAATCACTTTTAATTTTTTTATAGCTCTGAAACATGAGCAAAGTGTCTATTCAGTACTTTTACAACATATAAACAGTTCAGCTTCATATTTATGTACTTGCCTACTTGATGCCCTGCAACAGAGAACTTAAAGCACTAAATTAACCTTTGCAACATAAAATATGTATGACTCTCTGAGCTCCACAAACGGTTAATAAATGTGATTTATGGTTTTAATGACTGAGTTTTTTGAAATGTTACCCTTAATATTAATCAGAGTGCTCCTTTTGATGTCTCAAGGAGGCTTTAAGCACAGAAAAACAGTTGGAATTTTAACTGAAGGCCTGAACCTCTGTTTGATCAACCAGACAGAGGAACGTGTGCCATGAATTAAACATTCAGCAGGCTGTCACCCAATTTGATCTGTTTGGGGCAAATTTATATTTATGCACTTCTGTGATTTTTAACGGTGCCACTGCACAAACTGGCACTGAGCAGAGCAGCAAAGTCTCCGAGCTGGGGAGGAGATGGTGCGTTCTGACATCTTCACTGAGGTGGACTAATGTATGGTAAGTGCCAGGACTCATGAAGAATCACATGATCTGAAGTTTCAAAAAATAAGCTCAAGAAAGCTTAAGCGAGTAATATGAAGACATTTTTAATTGTATTTTGTTTTTATGCAATCAAAAAAAATCCGAAACCACAACTCAGAGAAACTAAAAAAATATTATGGAGAGAAAATGACATATTAGATATATCAGCTTCGGTATTTTTAATTGCAATGTGGTTGGTTTTTACAAAAGGAAATGGAAGGTGAAGTGCAAAAAGGTCAGCTTTAATAAAAGATTTTAAACCTGTGTGGATGATAGTGGCATTCAGACATGATCCACAGAGAACCCCTCTATCTTTCTTCTTCACCGCATTGCGGACGTGTACAATATTGCTAAGAACATTTTCCAAGACAGACAGAAATGGGTCAAGGGGAGTTCCAGTGCATGGTGAATCATGGTAACCAATCATGTCGGCAAAAAACAGAAAATGCATGAGGGAGCAGCACGGGGATGGCTTAATACTTCTTCCACTCCACGTCATCCGGCGGGCTCATTTCTACCTTTCGCTGACCTACGTCTATCCAGTTGGTGCTCAGGACTGTCCCACCAGACTCCATCTGCAGGGAGACGACACCAGTTTGTCAAGAGCTAAAACAACTGAGTCTTTTTTTTTGTTTTGTTTTTGTTTTTTTGTTTTTTTGGGGGGGGGCAATGGGTACAGCGCTTTTTAAAATAGTTGACCGAGCATTTAACTGTTGGCAAGTGAAAGACCTGTAAAATAAAGTACAAATAACTATACGACAAAATACTGTACAAAATGGTTCAACACTGACCAAGTGGGACAGCAGTGCACATGCAGCCAGACATAACCAAAGTTAAAGTTCCTTTGTGTTTAATTTTGGCCTACTTTAAAATGAATTCCTTAACTTCAGATCTGACAAGTTACAGAAAATGTAAAAGTAATGAACAATGAACTCCTTCAAGCCAAGTCAACCTGCTCAACACATGGCACAGTAGCTCCGCTGCTCCTCGGTCTGAGGGCAACAGTGATGTCATACAGTAACACGTTCCCCAGTGACCCTGAAACAGCTAAATACAGCCCTTGAGAAACATCTGTAATACAAATGAATGCTGACAGCGAGGAGGTGAACGTTGCAGCTGCCCGGGTGCTAATTCATCAGGACGCTTTCACTCACAAAGGACTTGTTCATGGCACGTTTGACATCATCAGAGCCGTCAGAGTAGATTTGCTGGAACAACTTGTTGAGAGCGGCATCTCCCTCCAGCTTCTCGCTCTTCTCCTCTTCCTTTATGTCCCCCACAAGCTTATCCCAGTTGCGCGTGTAATGTGAAGAGGAGGGGTACTGATCTAGAAGGAGCAAAACAGTATGTGTAACTGATCATAACTGAGTAATCAACATTATTAACATATGAACAACTGTTGACTGAGTAACTGAAATGGAAAATTAGATACTGAACCAAGGTCAAATAAAGGTTGGGGTCATGAATTGTTAGCCCAAAATGTGAGAGAATAAGAAAAAACAGAGAGATGCATAAAAAAAAAAAGTCAATCTATTTACTACAGATGAAACTTCTTGCTTGATCTTACAGCAGAGGCAAGGAAGCGTTCACCAGTCCTCCACCATGTACGATTGGTAACATTTCTGTTCCCCAATACCGGACAAACTAGCTCTGCTTTGAGGACTAACCCGGTGTGAAGTGCTTCACATTGGGCTGGCCGCCCTCCCCTTCCAGCTTCTCCCACCTGATGGCTTCAGTTTTCTTCATCTTAATCTCCACCTGGAGCAGAGGCAGTAAGGTACTAATTAAGGTTACGGAAGAGCCTTGCAGCACCTCCTCCTTCTCCTCCTCTTACTCCAGAGCAGCAAGATTTACACATTCACTGGCACGCGATGTCACGCCGCTTCTTTTGACGACATGCGTGACTTAAGGAGGTGGTATGAGACACAACCCAAAACCCTGATGTGAAAAAAGAAACACGGCTGCCTTACCTCCAGCTGGGAGGCATTTACTTCACGATCAAGTTAAAAGTGACTAATTTAGAAACAAAGGAGTCAGGAGTTCATGGGGAAAATTCAGGTTACAATTAGTCCAGTAATGAGAAGCAGAATCTCTGTCAGCGTACTTTCATCGAAGTTCCACTGCAGTAAGAGTCACAAAAAAGCAGCATGATCCTTCCTGATTTCACTGAGTGGAGGTTCTTATTGTGTTACAGTGTTAATAAGAGCCCACAGCTACTGTAGGCTATGTAATATTAATCTGCCTCCCACGTCCGCGGATGCTCTTAAAGGAAGGTGACAAGCATGACATATCCAGGACCTCCTGGGCACCAGAGCCACGCAGTTAAAAGAGCCCAGAATGCCCTCAAGTGAGGTACATTTGCAGAGGAGTCCAATTCCTATCACCGGGCTGTCACAGTCACGGTCGTTACGTTCAAATCAAGGCACTGCATTGCGTTTCCCATGTTCTTAAGTCTCCTAAATAATACAGTCCTACGTTCTCCACCGGGTACGACTCCATATGAAAACTGCAAATCTGACAGGCATGTAAAAAAGAGAGAGAACATTCTTTGTAATTCTTTCTGAGATTACATTACAACGAGAAAAAGGTTACACTTTAACTTTTAAACACTGTGCTATTGATGGAACTGAGATGAACAAAACATGTTGTGGCTAAGAAAATCAGCCCAATTTACAAAAAGGAAACAGGACCCTGAGAGGCATAAAAAGTACTTTTCAAACTCAAACCCAAAGCTTTCAATTACTATAGCAGCAGTGATTTTGTTCTCAGGCAATGTGTTAAGTAACAACCCTCAGGTAAAATACAACACTGTGGATATTTCATTGGAACATGGCCAAGAGAACAGACAGGTCTTCGCAAGCATCCCTTTGCTCGGCAGGACAGATTTTGCTAATAATGGGCGCTGGACGAATGGATGCTGCTGGGCACCAGCAGTTGGCACACTTTCCTGTTCTTTTGTGTGGACATAAAATATTTGGATTTAAGTGAGTTGTGTATGTATTTGCATTTATACACCAAGAGGGTAGCAACAATATCCTGTTATGTACTGTTGAAAAGTTGTGCACCGAGTAGCATTTATTCATTTTTTTTTTTTTTTTAATGCCAAACTACAGGAAAATTAAAATAACAGAAAATATGTTATCTCCACATCATCTGTGGATGGGAGCTGAATTAAAGGGATTCTAAGACTGCAGTCAGTTAGGTGTGCAAATTCATACGACACTCAATCCAACTACAGACAGAAACTTTACAAAGAAATAGATTAATAAACTAACAATTAAACTGAAAATTAAACTTCAAAAATATTCAAACTTGACAATTTGTAACACAAGATGCCAATGTAAAAATGCAGGAATAAGATGATGGCACAGTAAACATTTCTATTTATAAAAGACAGTACAGGTGCCGTAAAAATGGGCTGTACCAGCACTAGCATTTCATCAAATTCCCTTCCACTCACAAAAGGTAAAAATGCACAGACAAGTTGCTTATGGACCAAAACTAATGTGGTTTAAAAGAAAAAACCTCCACAGTACGTACCACCTCAAATGTTGAGCAGATGTTTCCCCCCAAAAACATTTTTCATTTATAACCACCAACCTAAATCACCAAAGAGTAACATCTTTTTGTGGGAGAAACAATGCGAAAAACCTTTCAAAAACCGCTCATTACCTTTCCCTCCAACACGACATCCAGGCGTGTTCATTACTGCTTGTGTTTCTCCAGGGAGCCGTGTAACAGGACTCACTTTATGTCCAGGCTGTATACTCCCCAAGTCCCTCCTGGTGTTAATACCGCCAAAATAAATGTGGCTACAGTAAGGAGATTAAACGTTTTTCAATCTCATGCTTGAGTGACCACTAGCGGTCTGGGCCACCAGATTCCTCCTCCTGAATTCAAGTTTTGTTATAGTTCTCCTGCCTGAGGAACATCATTCCCTCTCGCCCTATTTAATATGCAGCACTTAAATTGTGTTGCAAATTGCCCCCAAACAACTGCACAGTGAACCCGCACCATTCCATTATTTATGTGCTGCTTGCTCCTTTCTGCCCGTCATCACGACCAGACTCTTTCATTTGTACTCCTGTCATCACACATTATATCGTGTATTTTGTATGAAGCATTTCCACGCAGAGCACTCCAAGCATCTGACAGGTTGACCCACAAGTGAAATTGCTTCTTTAAAGGCCTTGTTAAAAACTGCCTTTGTTCTGCAGATTGCTAAAGCGTTTTGTGCCGATATGGTGTTCTAGCACATCTCCGCGGCAACTGAACGGTGTTCAACGGAAAAGAGTTTGAGAAAAGAACACTTCACTAAGAGATGGGGACAAAAGAGCACAGGCTCACCTTAGTGGAGAGAACTCTGAAGGTGCTCTGCTGGGGGATCACAGGGTGCAGAAGATGAAATTTCAGGTTTAAGTTCTCGTCCAATGGAAGCTTCACAGCAGCTGTCAGCTGCAACACATACACAAATACAAGTCATTCGTAATACCGATATCACAACAATTTTCTATGTGTGTTATCCATCAATGCCAGTGCTGCCACAGCACCACCCTTTCCAAAGAAACTCCTTACACAACATTACACAAGTAGCAGCAGCAGAAAGCAATTTTAGAAGTAGGTATAAGAAAGCAATATTTAATGCACAGCTCAATGCAATTTCGCTCCATGATACATGTGGGCATTGTAGTATCTTGACATTGATCATTTTAGAATTTTGTTTCATGCTTACTAAAAAGATCTGCTGCTTTGAACAGAGGATATGTGCAGGGGCTCTGATGTTATGGAAAGTGCCACATAACACCGTAAACAAAGCTTTGAAGAATTTCATTAAGGCAGCAGGAAGCTTTATGGTTAAAAGAAATGCACTTAAGGCTGATAGTTTGCCAGTTCAAAGAAAATGGTGCTGCTGAACACGAGTGTGTGAAACACCCAGATAAACGAGTGAACAATGTGCAAAATACTGGAATGTAAATCGCTCAGGATGTCCACATCATAAGCATCCAAATTACTGGTAAAAACAAAACAACATTTTGTATAATTACATTGAGAACAGAACATCACAGGAACATCTGTGTGCCTTTTCACACTGCATATTAAAATGGTTAATGGGGGAATGTGCCGGATCCTGCTCCCCAACGCAGAGAGGGCCGGGACATGAAAGGGCGCTCGTTCAAAGTCATACCGGAAGCACCAAACAACTTTGGAGGAAGAGCGACATGATCATGTCTCTCTCTCGCTGGCTGCTACTTCATGGAGGAGGGTGCTGCACTGGGGGGGGGGGGCTAACAAGCCTCATTACTTCCCTTCACTGGCGGCAGATCCTACTGAGCCGTGTGTCACAGGAAGATGCAGCTCCGCCGCCAGGCTTTCAATCCAGTACTCTTGCACAGATACTGTACATAATTGCCATATGGACGGCATTTTGAGCCAGACTGAAGACTAAAAAGCCCAGCGGGCAGATTCCCCAGATAAGTCAATTAATATTTTATCTCATTTCCATCTAATTTGCACCAAATTATTATACACAACTCAAAATTTTAATTAATTTATAAAACAGATCAAACACAGGTTCATACTTTGATTTTGGGAGATGTTATTTTTCACAATTTGTAAGATTTTCTTTTCTCTCACATTTTACTCTTGTAGTTTCCACTGCACTTGAATGAAATCATACACTGCAAAAATTCCATTACAAAATAAATAATTGCAAAGACAAATGAAAAGTTTGTTATTTCGTGTGTAAAGGTGAGAAACTCTTTTTCCTGCCACCCTGCGGTTTAATGAATTTCTCACAGTTTAGTTAACATAGTATAGGGCGTGTTGCCCCTGGAAATAGAAGATGAGCCCTGGCCCTTCTCCGCAAAGGGATCGGAGAGATCGTACAACCTTGGCCTACCTCTCTTTCTTCAAAGTTGACCTGTACATCTTCCTGCTTTACATTTTTGACCATGACCGTGATGATGACTTGAGACTCTGTCTGATACCAGTCATGCCTAGCACAACAACAAATACAAATTCAACCAATTCAAACAGTGCAACCTTGTCATATTTGGACAGATGATGTTGAAGTGGTCCAATATTACTAAATACTGTAATTTCAACACCATAACAAAAGTGCTCAGAGTTATTGAAACTGTTTAATATATGTATAGTTGTATGGAACAATCTCAAACTCAGAAGACACTTACTTTACAGTTGGCGCTGCAGGCTGTCATTTTAGCAAATTCCACATTCGTTAATCCCGGAAGAAAAAGAACATAAAGACATTTTATTCGCTGTATGCATAGGATACGCCACACTATTCAGAGCTTGAAAAACATTTAAATTACATCTAGATAAACTGTCAATTGAAGAAGCAATCTGAGGTGAAGCAGCTCCCTCGTGTGGTCAGAGGCAGCAAATAAAATAATTCCCTGTAACCGCTTAATGAAAGAGCACATTTAGTAAAAACTTCTTACCTTGTTGGGTGTGACATTCTGGTTTTCAGCTGCAGTCAAACAGAGATGTATTATGAAAATGCCATTGTGACGTTACGGTCTCAATGCATTTATATGGACACATAAACAGTAAACTACTTAACTTAATTATTTGAGCAAATACTAATTTGGTAACAGGCTTCAAAGTAACTTAAAATGAAAGTGCTGCCCATTTTATGATGAACATTATAAACATAGGAAGTGCAATAATTGCAGATGGAAAAAATCTAACATACACAATGCTTTATACTTTCACTGCTACTGACCCCCGCCTATTTAATAACAGTCGGTCAAAGCCACTGAGTCAGTCTACTCTCAGCGACTACACGGCTGGAAGAGCTGCAGAATTTTCAGTCCTCTACTTATTTCCTTAGGCTGGAAAAAGGTTCATTATCGTGAACAACTGAAACTGTTTCAGCATTACCACACACTGCTACAGAAATACTGATCGCATCATGGAAAACACCAGAAAGAATCCTAAGAACTCAGAAACAGAGGTACACTCACGGTCCATCTTCTCTTCACAACGTTTAATCCATATTTCAAAGGTTTTGTCTGAATCTGCACAAACACACAACACAGTTAAAACTGTATAAATTAATTTATAATAAAGGTGTCAAAATACCTCCTGTTCTTACCGTTTAATTTCTGTCCTGCTACAAAGGCCTCATGTGACAGTTTGAAGTTGTTCAAATGATATTCAGCAATTCTGTTACAGAAACAGTAAAGCTCCAATTAGAAGTACTAATTACATTTCTATTACTGTTTTTTTCTTAAAGGTTATGCTGTTTTCCAGTTTTCAGATTTACTTTAATTTAGAGGGCAAACTGACTATAAACAGACCAAAACAATACATTCCTTCTCAAAAAAGTTAACTGAGCATCTACTGTAAAGACCTTCAAGCCATCAGTCTCCCGCCCAAAACCGAAAATGAAACGAACCTTCACCAGTCAAGTTTTCAAATACTATGAGTATTAATTTAAAAACAGAAAAACTGCACACGACGTGAAACATTATGGATCAAGATATTTACACACCCTTTTCTCATGAAGGCCAACGCAAAATCAGATTTGAACTCAAGGGCCTTTGTGGCATCTTGAACAGCCTCTGGAATAAAAATAAAGAAAAAGGTTAGAACAGAAAATTTGGACTACAAAGCATTCTCTGAGAGGAAAAAACACAAGACACGTTGACACTAGTGTCTTTACAAGGATTCCATGTAGCTGATTTTTAGGAAAGTGACGCATTCTCAGAAACTCTAAACTTTTTCTGCCGTAGGTCTCAATATTTGGTTTAGATGGTGGTAGTGATCAGACATTTGTCTGCGTACAAAGACACTGCTAGTCAGACTATATGATAAATGGGAATTAGGAATATTGCAAACTGACTGGGCATTGGGGTGTAGTAAACATATTCAACTGGTTATCTGTCCAAACAGACACACTTGCATGCAGCTTCAACTCATGCTAGCTTTCAACAAAACCTCAGATGTGTCCCTGCAGACTTACCACAGTAGTTTTTCAGTAAAATGTGGGCGTACGCTCGCTGGCAGAGCCATTCAGCATTGTCAGACGTCTCCTTCAAAGCCTCATTCAGATCCTGCAATGGGCACAAATTATCATTATCAATATTTAACTCCCGCTTACATCATTGTACCTTCGTCTAAATGCAGAGGCTATCTTTACTGTATACCAATGCAGGATAACTGCCATGCTTGAGTGTTTCAGCAGTGGTGGGACTTGAACCAACAACGTTCAGGGTTACAGGTGCATGTCTTTAGCCACAGCAGCACCTTTGCTCAGCCTCCCACACGTTAATGCCAATCCAACCCTCACAGACTGTAACTACACCTACACAGATTGTAGAGGAGGCCAGCTAGGCTGTTTGTCAGTGTTTGTCTGTAAAATCCAACACAGATCTGAGGCACTGTTAGCTAACTGGTGTAGCAAGCATAACCTGAGTGCAACAGCACAAGCAAAGTTTTTGTTAAAGGATACAACACTACATAACGGTGACCGGTATCGGTAGCCAGCTAAAAGATGACGCTCATCAAAAAATAACACTATTTTTGTCCTTTTTATTGCTCACAAACAGCCAGCAAAGCTAGCTGAAACTGAAGCGTCTACCTCAAGGGCTTTCTTGGGATCCTCGTCAATGAAGGTGTCAGTAAAGGTCCTGCAAAAAGGAAAGCAGACATAAAACACTCGGTGCTATAAAATAATATAAATACAGCCGTTTAAAAAAATGCACCGTATACAATCATTTAAGCAAAGTTCTCACCGCGCGGTGGCCATCAGACCCGTGCTATCAGTTGTCTTTCGGAAAGTTCTGGATCACAGGAAGTGCGCTGCGTCATGGCAACGTCAGGACTGTCAATTGCACTCGCAACGGAAAGACCCCCGTCCTGTGCAGCTAGCGTTCCGACTGCGCATAAAAAGTTGCACTGCCGCCGTAAGACGTGGGGTGGTAAAGCAGGCCGGTTGCGTCCGCTGGGAAGGAAGAAATTCATATTTTTTATTATTTTGCCTTCAAGTACGTATTGTTTAATGTCAGATGCAAATGAAGTTAAAACAGAAACTAACATTTGAATGCTGGATGCGTGCTTTAGTGATATAACAAATCTTGTGAATATTTTAGCACAGGTAGCTCATTATAGGTAAATTATTTTGTTTGTTTAGTTGTTTGCTTACATTATGAGTTTGTCTTTCCAAAATAAATGTATAGAAATATATTAAAACAACAGATTTCCTTCTGCTTGTGTGTAAGTTTGTTTTATTCATAACTTTTCTCCTGACATCACACATTGACAAAATCAATAGCATACTGTTTGGTCAAAATATATATTAAAAAAAATTACAAAATACAAACTTTAAAGAATTTGTAAAATGTATCACTGACAGTCATACCAATTTCAATAAAGCTCTTGAGTCACACTCTTAGCACAGTATATTCAGTTAAAAATATTTTACAGTATTTACATGACTTCAAAATATGAATCTAGAAACCAAGCTACATAAAAGACTGCATAATCCAGAATATGCTCAGCATAATTTCACTAAAAAAAGATATATGTCGAGAAGACAAACAGCAGGATTTAAAACATCACTTTCAGTGTGTTCATTGGCATGTAACATTTACATAATCTCTATAGATCATCTTTCAGTTTTGAAAAAGCTGAGCTTTTGAAAAGAACCAAAAAGACTAAGAGTTTATAATTACATGCAGGAAAACATATTTGCGCACGGGATCAACAACAGATGAAACACCGTAAGTATGAATAACCATTCAAACATTTTAGACGAATGCCTCTCCAGTCAGAGCGGTCATCTGGAGACGTCCAGGGAAGCGAACTGAACAAAAGGGTGAACTGGATATTAATATAATTTCCAAACCTTTTGTAAGCCCTTTAATGTCCAATGGATGAACAGTCCCACATTTTCCCCAAATTTATTTCAGTTTGGAGGCTTATAGTTAATGGCTTGTACCCATGGAGCAGAGAAACACAGCAGTGGCCAGGCCTCATCAGCAATTCACGCAGTTTTGGGTACAGCTTCAATCGCGATCTGAGCTGCGTAAGCCACTTGGGAGGACAGTTGAATGTGTTTCACTGAAGCAGCTTAGGTTCCGTGTTTTGCTTAAGGGTACGACATAAGTGCCTCTCCCGAGACCTGAATCAACAAACTTTTGATCAGGAGCCCCCAATTCTTTAACCATGATGCTGCCTCCTTCCCTGCTTCATGCAAACTGTAGATTCAGGACCAGCTATCACACATTTCTGTGCAGAAAACAATAAAAATGAGTCTGGTTTTTCTGAGGCTGAGCACTGAATGCTTTAATCATCACACAAGCTGAGATGAAATCAGAATAAATATTGCCAGAATACCTTGATAAAAATTACATTAAACTGTAGGTTTTAATAACTGATTCCAGAAAATAAATAGTTTATAAACATCTGTGGAAGTTGCACTGAATATCACATGACTCGCACAGCATGGATTTTCAGCTTGCAGAAAATTACAGACTTTAACAAACTTGTTTATCTTCTTATGTGATGATGAAAATGGTCAGTTTTACTGCTTGATGATGAGAAGCAGATGACCTCCTAGATGGCATATTGGTAGTACTTAAGGCAGCAGATGGAGTGATGCTGGTACATGGCACCATGGTCTGTGTCAAACCAGGTCAGGGTTCTACATCTTTCTGGCTGTCCCTAAGTCCCACCCAGGCATCATTGAGAACCACAACGCTGATGGGTTCCAGTTTCATGGCCAGCTGCCCATCCAGTTCCAGGTCATCAGTGGACTGCTTTGCCATCAGTGTGTTGTCTGGTGCCGAAGTGACGGTGGCTATGACAGTGCCAGGAGGCTGGGACACAAGCTGCTGGCTCCCAATGAAGGTCGGCGCAGTGGTTGGGACTGCTTTGTCTCCGACTTTGCTTGGGTCCTCTTGAGTCAAGTGGCTATCTGGAGTAACGTTCTCCATCCTCATTGTGACTGGCTCCAGGGAAGGGAGTGTCTGCAACAAGAAGGTGGGACTGGTGGCCAAAGTGCCTGACTCTGAATTTACTGGAAATGCCTGCAGTGTCATGGAGTTCTGTCCAGCTGACAACACCACCGGTACTTGTGTCTGAGCAGTTGCGGCCCTGAGTGGGGAAAATGCAGATTATAAATATTTATTCATAAATTCAGACGTTAACTCAAACTACAGTGTTCGAGCAGATGCAATAGCAATATTTACCCAGATATTTTTGTGAGTATTAGAAATGTGCTGGCTGGCAGTATGAAAAACTAAACAGCTTGTAGACTGAAGTGGTACCGCTTCATTCTGACTAATGATACCTGATCAGTTCGCCCGACGCCCCCTCGTGGCTGACTTTGGCCGCGTGTCTCTCCTGGGCATTCTGTAGGCTCTCCAGTAACTGCACTGTCCTGAACACTGAGCCATTCTGACCCGGTTGCAGAGACTGCATGTTCTGCAGTGTTCTCATCATCTCTGCAGACACAATGGGAAGGTGCTGCTGCTGGATGAGACCCAGTGACCGAGCTTCTTTTGTGTTGCCTTCATTGCTCCCTGTTGGCTGGAGGTCCACCATCTGCTGATATACGTTCGTGGTGGTGCTGACCCACGTTGCTTTGGGTTCTCTGGGTTTGTGCTTCAACCCTACGCTCCGGCTGTTCGATTTGGGAGTGGCCTGTGTATGGGCGGGTTCCTCAGATGGCGTTTTCTCATCCAATGGTTTACCGCTGTCGGGATCATCCTCACCAATCCACTCCAGATTTTTGGGCATCTCCGTAAACTGATACACCAGCCTTTGGCCCTCGACTTTGGCCAAGATCCCCCGCTGATAGTAGTACCTGACATGAAAAAAAAAAAAAAAAAAGTTGAAAATATGCATAAAAATATTAAAAAACTGTACAACCATATAGTTTAAATGCAATATATTTTAAGTTACAATGGATTAACATTATAATGGTAAAGAAAATTATGAACTGCATATCAGATTTTAAACTGATGTAAAATAATAACCTTGATGTTACAATCTTAAAAATATATTAAAGGGTCGGATAAAATATAAATGGAGTAAATGTGAAAGGATGAGGGTACGAAATTATGCTGTGAAATAAAGTACAGGTACACCTGAGCGCTAATAGGGAAGTGCATCCAGCCCAGCAGAAAGACTTACCTCAGCGCCCGACCCATAGTTTCATAATTCATGTCCGGTTTATTTTTATGTTTTCCCCACAGACGGGAAACAGCCTTGGAGTCCACAAGTTTGAAGATGCCCTTCTCTCGTTGGGTCCATTTAATGTATTTGGGACATGTGGACTTGTCCTGCAGCAAGGCCATGAGGAACTCCCAAAGATACAGCGTGTTTCCTGTAAACGGCACAGCAGATTATTTGATCTGTTCTCATTGTGTCCTTCTCATATGGAAATCATTTATGATATAAATCATAATGAGAAGAAGATATTAATAATCACTTCTGGAATTTAAACACACGTTCACAAGAAGGTCTTGTACTCTCTATAGGGAAGTGAAAGCAATAAAATTCTCAGTTAAATCTAAAATTAAAAGGCTGAAAAGGAACAAACGTCTCAGTTTTTGTCGTTTCCCTTGTTTTTCTCAAGATCATTTTGTACATTCTCCAAGTTGCCATTAAGGGAGAGTGCATTTAATGTGTAAACAACAAATGTACACAAATGAAGCCAAGTGTCTGGCGCAGTGCGAATCTTCAGCCATTTCTGCAGGTCACACCCTGCAGATGGCCATGGATACACAACCTTTGCCATCTTTGCTCTTCTTCCGTATCTGGACATCTGGTGTTGGAGACACTGGACGAGATTTTCTTGGTTTTCTCCCTAAAAAGCAAAATATCAATAAATGCAAAATAAACCAAATACAAGCTACTTTATGCTTATGTATTCCCACAGTAATACGCTACTTAATATTTATAATATGGCCCTTCAAATCTTTATTTGCATTATACAAGTTTATCATGCGACTTATATTATTATTATTATTATTATTATTATTATTATTATTATTATTATTATTATTATTATTATTATACCTTTTTCTTCTTTTTTTCTTTTTGGCTCCATAATCTTTGCAATTTTGGAAATTATCAGAAGGCCAAATTATTACTGTTATTATACTAGCATTTTTTAATTTACAGATACTGTATAGCTGATGCTTTTGTCAAAAGTAATTATATTACTAGGCTTATGTTGCATGCTACTTATCATTATTGTCCCATGCATTTGGGTAGTTTTTACCAGAGTAGTGAAGGATGAGTACTATGTTCAAGGGCACGACAGCAGTGCCTGGGATGCAAACCCATGTCCTTCAGTTACAAATGTAATCACGGTGCTGTTTTTGCACATTTCTGCCAGTTTTGCACATTTCTGCAACTGGTTATGTTAGACACTCTTGCACTTTGTAATATTTATATGATACTTTTTAATATGATGGACTTTTACCAGTTGGTTTTTGTCACTATGACCTGTTTCATACCTTTCCTCCCTCCAGACTGCTGGGTGGCACATTTAGCCTTGGCTTCCTGCTGGAGCTGGGAACCAGCCACCCCCATGCCCACTGATGCAGGAAACGTGTGAGCTTTGAGCACAGAGAAACACACATGAAACCAAATAGAAATGTCAACACTGAATACCCAAAGGGCTGCCAGTGTTCTGTCGCTATGGGAACACTAGCAATGCTCCCTGTACATTTGCTGCAGATTTTACAATTTTCATGTAATCAAGTCTATTAAGAATCAAAACCTGACAGAAATGGAAGGCATTTTCAACCATGGAAAGCATAGTATTTTGTCAGACCAGCTAAGGAGAGGAGGCCCATAGCCCACACTCACCCATCTGCTTGTCATCAAAGAGCACAGCAGAGGGGTTCAATCTCAGCAGCATTTCTGTCGCTTCCACTGATTCCATGGTTTCCTCTTGGCCACAAGATGCCTCCACTGCAAACAGGTGATTCCAACAAGGCGGTTATTATAAAACAAAAGAGCAATAATAAAACACAGTAAACCAATAACTTTCAGATAAATACTTTTTTAAAATATCAAATCTCAAAACATGATGAAATCTAAGGTGGTGTAGTGGTTAGCAGTGCTACTTGGCATGCAAGAATCAGAGGTTCAACTCCCTTCCTACTGTATGGCATTTAAGCAACATATATATGCTGAATTTCTTCTGAAAAATTGCCTATAAATTTATAAACAATAAATCCAAGCCTCAAACTTCCTTTTTTATCCAATTTAAAATGTAATAATTAATAGTTTGCCAATACAATTAACATGTCAATAAAGGAAGTACAGACACTTTAAGCACTGCATGAAATACTTTTAGCAGCTTACCACTACAGTTCACTTTGGAGAAAATGTGTCAACTAAATGAGTATAAAAAGATGTTGAGGGAAAATGAGACAGAAGGTCAATAAAGCAGGGTAAGAGGTACCATGTTGTGTGGTAGACATAACAATAGTAAATGGACATGGCAGTAAACCCGATTGGAAACAACCAGATGCGAACAGACCTAAATCACATAATAAATCAGCTTTCTGGTATATCATCCCACAGAGGTTTGATATCAGGAGTCTTTCTTGACTCATGCTAGTTGCACGCTGCCAGACCCACCAACAGGAGGTGAGTGAGTGAAAAACAAGATTGTCATACATTCTGCCTTATCATCTGGGAGATCGGGCTGCAGTTGCAGGCCGTACAGGGAAGGGACCGGAGACTGTAAAAAAATAAAGTCCGTTGTAGTCATGCATCTTGCTTCATGACTGCTTATGTGCACAGGGCACCCAACAATGTGTCCCTTCAACAATTTGGAAAACTTTATCAAGAATCCAAATGCACCGCTTACTGTGTTGACTTGTATTATCATATTAACACACATTATAATAAAGGAGCTCTGCCCAACTAGCTCAGTCAGTTGGTTGTGAGACTCTTAATCTCAGGGTCATGGGTTCAAGCCCCATGTTGGACATCGATGCAAATCCAGCCACTGGGGGTGCACTAACTAGTGCCTTTCTCTGTGCCAGTCCCAAGCCTGGACAAATGATGAGGGTTGCATCTGGCATAAAAAATCTGCCAAACCAAATACGTGGACAATCTGCTGTGGCGACCCCTAATGGGAGCAGCCGAAAGTCAGCTAGTTTTAGTACACATTATAATAAAGTAAAAATACTTTAACATTAGTCATCGATTAATCCATCCATTATCTTTAACCGCTTTATCCCAGTCAGAGTCAAGTGGGTCAGGAACCTATCAACCAATCACTGAGCACTGGGCTATGAAAATACACCATGATGTGACCACAGACTTTAACATTAGTTTGAAGTATTTTAAGGATACTTTTATTTGTATTCAGGTTACTTTCACGTCTACCATTTTAATATTTATCGGCATATTTCAGCAGCGTGCCTGATTTTAATGGGAACGTGTCAAATTGTTAGCATTTATTTTTATTTTCGTTGAGGCTTAATAGGGAATAGAGTGCACTGCTAAATTTCAGTCAGGATCAGTTAGACAGTCAGACTTGTGTTTTATTTGCTGTAGATGAAACTTTCAAATTTGTTCATAGATGGTAATTGAAATGTATGCATACCTTAAAAAATTCAACACAACTGTCATGCATCCTTTTAAAATTCAGCTCACACATAACAGTTTAATGATGTTTTTCTGTTCCTTCCCTGAAAAAGCATCAAAACTGAGAAATAAATATTTTTTCAATAAAATGAACTGATGACTGCAGAGGGCTGCAAATGGTCTCATTAATATTTGCCTTATCCATCGTGTGTCTGGCAGGGCAGGAAGTGACTGCTATCTGAAGCATTAAAACTTATTAATATGGAAATTTTTATTTTTAGTTTGTACACATATCTGAAACCGTGACATTAATGATATCAACAAACACACAAAAAAAAAAAAAAATCAGAAACAGAATAAAAATGAAGTCCGACAGGTTCAAAGACACGATGTGACAACATTTCCTCAGCAAAAAGGAAGATCATAATTCTTTCATAAAGATTTGATGTAATGGTGGGATTCTCAAATCAGTTTTTATATGTAGTCTTAATTGAAAATAATATCCTCTACTACAGCCCCCCCTACACATACACAAACACACACATACAATGTAGGGCTAAGCTGAGAGGATCTGTGTCACCTGCTAGAGTCACCACCTCCTCCTTCCCCACCACCTGCTCCTCCGCCACATCCAAGGAGTCGGGATGGAGGCCCCCTGTGGCCGGCTGCTCGCACGCCAGGTCCGAGTAGCTAAGGAGATGTGAGTTGGGGACCTGCTCCACAATCACTGCTGGGAACACTGATGGGTCACTGAGCTGCGAACGAAGGAGGACTGCTGTAAGGATTAAACCCAGCAAAGGGGCAAAGCACACCACAGAGGTTCTAGAATGCACCAGGTGGGTTAGGGATCAAGAATGTAGACTTGATGTTCAATACCTGCTGAGTGCTGCTGAGACCTGTTTCATAAACTGACATAAGATATAAGCTAAGAACTCCGGCTATAACAATATAAAAAAAATTGGAGAAAACATTGCACTCAATTTACCTGAAACTTATCTTTCCAGGTTTTTGGTAGTAATAGCTGCGTAATATTTTTTATTTAATTTTTATATTCATTTACATGAACAGTGTTATTTTTAAAAGGAGGTCTGCGCTCCACAAACTCCTGAAGCCCATTCACAGACCATTAAGGGATCCATGAACCTTGTTTAAATAGTTCATCCCGTAATCTTCTTTGGACAAAAGTGTCAGCTAAGGAATAATTTTTTTTCTCAAACCGACAACCCTCCACACCGTGGACCGAACCAGGCCATTAACAGCTCACCTCCACCATGTTTAATACGATGCTCTTGTTATTATTTATCAGGCCCAGCTCAAGCAACATACTCAGATCAGGAGGAAAGAGTGCAGTGTGTGTAGGAGGATGGAGACGACAGCAGTTATGCTCCGCAGGCATTTTGTGTTTAAAGCACCTCCTCCCTTGCATTCCATGCGGTAGCGAGGAATCTGGGCGGAGAGCATAGATAAGGCCCACAACAGGCCTCTCATCTCGTCTTCCGGGGAAGGAAGACATGCAGGAGCCTTAAGACTGTAACATCAACAAGGTGCCAGTCGGATTCAGACTACCTGTCCACGAGTGACCCAAGGGTCAATCAAGTATAACAAACCAGCTATTTAATCCTTCAGGAAACAGCACTTATTTGAAGGCCCACATTCCCTGGTTGGTGGCCACCACCACTGTGCAGCTCTGACACTCAGAGGGTTTTGGCCTTTCAGTTTTCAGTGCATTACTTCATATTTGAGCTTGTAGATATGGTAGATGTACTGCATGCTTGCATCCTCCTGTGCACTAAGGTTATTCTGACATGGCTGCAGTGAGATGGTGCATCACTGACACCAAGTCTGTCAGGTTTCCTTGTAACCGACACAGCAGCTGGCACACCTCCAAGTGAGTTCCGATTTCCACCTGTCACAAACCTAACGCTCAGAGCTAACCTTCTGCATGTAACCTTCTGCATCCTCCAGGGGTCTGAGATGTGGACCTGTTAGAGGTGGAGTTCTCTTTGTGGGCAAATGTTGTCATTTCACTTCTGATGTGAATTTCTCTGAGAAACAGGTGTCTAACGGACAGTTCAAAAAGGCTGTTGGTGTGTTTAAGACCTATAAAAAATTGAAATGAGTTAACTGCAGGAATTAATAGCAGTTCTTTCCTAAGCACACTGCAGGCAAGATTTTATGGGAAATAACAATGGAAAGTACAGGAGAACAGCAAACAGAGTTTTTGAGAATTCCCCTGTATGACACATGGAACCTGTATTACAGGATGCATGACAAGGTTTTGCAAGTTTTGGAAATGATTTTAAGCGGTGTGCGATGTAGGTAGGACCGGCATGCTAGGACAGCGGGTTGAGCTCCTGAGGTCAAATCAAGTTCAGTTTGTGTGGACTCAACCTTTTCCCCGTGTCCGCACAGATTTCGTTCGAGCAATTCAAACACACGTTCCAGATGAATCGGTGACTTTAAATTTAAATAAGCCACGAACTGGTGACAAAGTGTGAGTGTGTGATTCCTGTGTGACAGACTGACATTCCTTCCAGAGTGTGCCTTATGATTTATGACCTATACTTTTAGGACAAGATGTTCACAACCTAGAATTGGACAAGCAAGAAAACAAGAGAGCAAGAAAGTATTCACTCACACACACTCACTCACTCAAACTCTCATCCAAGTTAGGACTGAGTTAGGGTGGTCCAGAGTCCATCCCAATAGCTTGGAGTGTAAGGCTGAGAAATGTTCACCTTAAACAGGATGGCAGTTTTGAAGGAGGCAGTACAATGTATTGTAACTTGTGGCTATGTAAGCTATGAATGAATCTATATGTAATAATGTTAGATTAAATATAAATATAAAATATACATTTGGCAATCAGAGAGTGAACATAAATCAGTGCTCAGAGGGGCTTACCTGCTGTACGCTTTCTATGGTACTGGCAAACTGAATGATAAGTTCATTGTTTTCGACAGCTGCCATTGTGTTCTAACAGTTCCACAGCATTACAGTTTCATCCCAGAATGCTTCAGTGCTGCGCTGGCTTCAGTCAGAGAGACTTCGCTGGATCGGATCACCGTCTGCCACTCCAAAAATCTGTGCAAGATTTCAAGCACTGTTGGCACCGAAATCCTACTAGATAAAGCAGTTTGGGAGCAGCTGTGTGTTATCTTCAAGAACCCACACCCAGTCCAAAGAAGCAGCAGGGAATCGTGAGCAGGCACATGATGGTTTTCATTTCCCAGATCTGGCAAAAAAAATGCAGGTACCGGAGTTCAGCTTTAACCTGGAAAAGGTGGAGGGTATTCTTTAACAGTTCTTCTAAAAAAAAAAACATCCAAATGCCACCAGTTCCTGGTAGCAATACAGCTGAGAAAGCGCGCGAGAGACGTATCCATGTGGTCAAACGTACCAGATGAGGGCCACGTTTCCCAGCCTGCCAGACGGGCCACGTTTTCTCGGCGGTCACACTATAGATTCAAGGTTTTCGTGCACTGCGCAGCAGGAGGGCTTCTCTCAGGCCGCTCTGCCTCTTCCTCCCTCCAGTCTTATCGCCAGCTCGGGGTTGCGAGTGCTGCAGGAAGGAAGCGGGCCAACCGTGTCACAGCAAACAAGAACATGCAAACAAGCAGCTGCACTGGGGAGCTTGTAAAGCACAACGCCCGCCTGCCGCAACGGAAAGCAGTTGCCCGATAACACGTTGTCTCAAAGGCACCTATTGTGAGACCTCTGCCTGAACACACACCTGCAAGCGGGTTTGAACTGGGCGATCCGAGCCTGAACAAAACAGGTGCAATATGCAGTGACGCAAAGGAGCTGAAAATCTAATACTGTAAAACACAAAAAAGGCCAAAACGTTCTTTTTTCAGTTTTAAAAGCCTCTAAAACAGCAGACAGCAAAACTTTGTTTCACGTAGGTTTGTATGATAGCGTTACTATGTAACCAGATTGAAAAAAATTTGTTGAAAAAATGCGGCAGAGAGATACTTATTTTGAGCGTTTTGTGCAACCTTGGTGAAAAAGGCTGTTTTCTTTCAAATTAAGTTGTTTACAGTGAATTTTTTTTTCCCCCCAAACCAGAATGTCACATTTTAGAACAATAGAGATATACTTCCTCTTTTTGTGGAAAAACACGTGCAGCTGTGTATGCGAATGGATTTTAAGATGTCCATGTAACAGTAAATGCGTTTTTTTAGCTTTTTGGAGACCCTGTGCTTTCGGCTGCCTCCTTGTAAAGCTTAAATAATCTGTAAATAACTAGCAACAGGCTGATATTTTCCAGAGCTTCCAAGTACCTTAAGGTATATTTTTAAAAAGTTGTAACAAAGCAACTACACCAAAACTGATGGACCAACACAGCAAACCTCTTGGCAAACAAGGTGAAAGGATCTGGCCTCTGTGAAGGTGTATCAAAGCTCTCATACCCGAATCCCCAAGATCTCCGGCCTCTCAAGCTCTCAGTTCCCGCTCTCCGCTGCTCCTCCTGCACCTCAGATCTCTGTAATGGACAGACAGTGTGTGTTTAGCTCCCACCAAAAACGTCCTTTCATTTACGCTCTTGTCTTTCCTGCCTCCTCCCCCCAGCCCTCATTATCTCGCCGTCCCTGGCCGGGTGTCGGGTTTCTCCGCGCGAGCGCGTCAGCGGGCGCCTTGCCAACCGGACCCTCAAGTGAGAACATTTACCTGAGCCCTTGCACACCTCCACGTTTGACCCCCATGGTGTGCTGCGTAGGAGGGGTCAGCAAGACATGCTTTGTCAGGGGAACTTGTGCAGGGGAACACCCCTGTGGGGGGTGGTTGTTTGTGCCGCGGTCCCGCAGGCCTTGGCTTGTGCAAAACTAGCCGTGCTGTAAGGCCACGCTCTCGGCATGCCATATTATTCAGTGCTCTGCAGATCGAACATTTAAAACCCGCCTGGCCCAATTCAAACCAGCGATCTTTAAGCAGAAAAGCCTTTGAAATGGACCCTGGACTGGAAAATTCTGCATCTTCATTTAAAAATGTTCACTGTATTTTTGGCACCACAGAGCAATGTATACCTTATATACAGAATATGATACAATAAAGTCAATCCAAATGTTTTCTCTTCCTGGGACCCAGAAAAGAAAGTTATTTAGATATGTTTCTAGGATGTTGTACAGACTAGACCCCAGCACCATGTGGTATTGTTTGATTGTCCTCTATATGGTGCATAAGAACTCAACATTGTGGCAAGGTACAGTCTGGGAGATACATTTAAAACGTGGATGTCCTCTGCAGTGGACAAAAACGAATAGCTGGGTCTCAGGAAGATCGAATTTAAGGTAATAATGGCAGGAGGCCTCTTGGGCAAATAGCTGCACTAAGGATTTTAACAGGACCAGAAATTCAACTGTCTAGTGACATAGGGCAGGTTTTATCAAGAAACAAATTTTTAATATGAACCACAGATGATGCAGCTTACAACTGTGTAACCGACATACTAATAACCCAATACGCTAAACATGAATCACTTTTGCGGGATGTATTATTTGCATATTAGTTAAAAACTAGCTCTTGCAAACCAGAATTTTTTTACTTGGAGAAAGACGAGGAACTTTCAAAAAGTTATAAAAATATATTAATTTCTAAACACATATATACTGAATGTACATTTTAAGGTATCTAAGCTATGATTAATGAAAGAACCAAAGTGTTAACAACTGGCAGGATATAGAAAAGAAAAAGAATGCTAATATTTTTGTAAATTCTCTACTGACTATAGACATACATTAAAATAATATATATTAATAATGTATTTCATCATTACAGCGTACTTGCCGCACATGTAAAAGATATACACAGTACATGCTTTGTTTGCAGTGGCAACATGAACATTATAACGTTAATTTCACTACCGCAAAGTTGAGTGACCGGAACTTCCACTGAAACCTGTGGAATAACCCCAACATTCAAGATCACAGACAACCAAAGTGTCAAAGCAAAGCATAAACAAACAATACGACAAACTTTTAAGGCCTAAATACAATTATGAGTACAAACTGCATTGACTGTCCTATTAATTTAAAATAAGCAATTCACAATTCAAAAGAGCCTCGATGAAGCCTTTATATGACGCTTGTTTTGCCGTCTGTTTTATCATTTCAGGGGAATGCTTACAACTCTTTGTAGCCGTGACCGTTTTTCTAGCATCGTTCTTGCAGATACACATCAGTGAAGTTCAACAGTGCATCAGCATGACCTTCTACACTCCCTGACTCCTCCTTCAGCCTATTTACTTCCTATTCACTGGTGGTTGCCCCTTTCCACTGTGCAGCCATTTATGAAACAAATACATTCTCAGAAAATGTTGATCATGCTGAAGCTCATCTCACTGTCATCGTCATTCCTCAGACCCCCGCTGGAGTATCACCACTGTTATTGGCCTGCGATGCCACCCTCAGTAAGCACACCCACACATTCCAGTAAGCACACCCACACATTCGTTTTCAACCTTGAGTACGCGTGAAAACATGAGCAGATGAGTGCATACTATACCTTCGGATCTTCAGTGTTTGTGGGAAGATGGTTGCACCGCTCGCTAAAATGGCTACATCTGTTTGGGGAAGTGGTTTCACTTCGCTTTACGCTGAAAGTCAAATGTTTGTTTTTCCCCAAAGCCACACCTTTTTGCTGCTTTGGCTCCAGTCATTCAGGTGAAACTGCCCGCCCACCCTGGCAGGGGGAGGAGCCTGGGCCACTGCGAAGGTCAAAGGTTTACATACAAATAATATGGTGCATAAAGTAGACCCTTATGATCACTTTTTCCAAAATAGAAACAAGATATTCTCTGCAGCTCCCAATCGATTCCTTAAAGGTCTGTTTTCGTAGATATGTTTTCGTTTCTACTATTTGAAATATCCTTTGGTAACAGAAGATTATGGAAGAAATGTACAGTACATCTGTAACTGACTGCATTGGGGAGAGAAAATGAAGGCCTGTAACTTTGTGTGAAATGATTTTATATATAGTATTTTTATTTATTTATTTTTTTTTTTTGCAAATGCACTAGCCTTTGCCTATTTTCATTATATAATGAGATAGCAGAGTACAGCAAATGCCAAGTCGTATAAGAGAACTGTTGAAATAAAGGTTGTATTTGTATAAGTAACTTTCTGTTAAATGTATGAGTACTTGTTGCTTTTTGTCAAGAAATGCAGAAAACATGCTGTGCAACAGGCTGAGTCGACTGACAACCTTAGTTTGTCAATTCATTAGCGCTACCTAGTGGTTAAAATGAAAGGATTTTTCATTGGGCAAAATTCTTTTTTCTTGTCTGTCCAGCAACTAAACACATTTGACAGGCTTTCCTGTTTAACATATGAATCTTAAGAATAATTAATTAATGATATTTTTGTTATCATATTATTTAACTAACTGAAATTTTACAGTCTACTGAGTGTTTTACCAAGAAGTCAATGTGAATGATTAATAGTTTAATGTGGAAAGTCTAAACAGTATGGACTTTGGCCTTGGCAATTTTGAAAAAAAAGGCCTGAAACATTTGAATCTGTTGTAGGGGACAAAAATAAAAGTGCCATTCTTAACATTTCTGCAGAATACTGCACATCTTCATTTACATGGGATTTTTTTCCAATCTTGAGTTCGGAGTTGAACTATATAGAGGGTCATTGTTAATACGATGAGATGAAAGAAAGACAAATTAGGATTTAAACACGAAACAATCGCTTTTCTTTGACCAGAGTTTGTGTTGACTGTGGATGAATATGTTTGTCAACCTGAGCAGGTATTCCATTCATTTATTCAAACTGCCTGGCACCTGAACAAGGATGAATACTGGATGCTATCTTCAGAATCCCAGGGAAAGGAAAAAACATGGAGGAGGAAGTGTTTTAACCTGAATCTCTGATTTGCTGTAAGGAGACAAATTCATTTTGTTTTTTTAATGATTCCAGTCTTTCTCCTAAATTGTTTAGATCTGTTAAACTAGAAGTGGCTTTTTTTAATCCCAGTCCAAACCTTGATGTAAATTGAACCAGTACAGGAGCTTTCTCACACATACTTTCATGGCTTCTGTCCAGGTTGTGCAAGATAAAATAAATAAGCATTTCATGTGCAGGATTTGCACACACAGTGGAATTACAGAGAGAGCCAAGATATGCTGCAAGGTTGATAGAGTAACGTGGATTTTTGTTTTTCATTCATTTTCCAGAGCCATCGGCTGTTAAAATGAATTTTAAACATTTTTCTAAATGAAATTGTTTTTGCTGATTTGGTAAAATGTGTTGACTGCCTCTACCTTATGTTAGTGCTGAAACATTACCAGCTGTTTAGTAGTTTATTCAGTTGTTTTGGTCCTAGGTCTCCCATTTAATGAACTTCTCACCAACATTGGAGATGTAAAGTCGTAATGTTTTATAATCTCCTGAAGACAACGTATAGTCTGGAACCAGCCACCCCCCACTAGTTGCCATAACAACGACCAAATATATCCGTTATAATGAAACAGACAAGGATATAAATACGGTTTACAAGGAGGGTAAGAACTTGTGAGCTCACATTAAACAACATTTCATAAAAGGCAAACAAACCCGTCTTTTAAAGACCTCCACAATGGTTTAATGGAATGGAGTGGTGTGGAGTCGTGGAGGAGCCCTGCTTTGCCTCCAGGGGTTTGTGATCATGTGGGAAAGAACTCGGGAAGCAGTGCTCCAGATTCATACGGTTTTACAAGCAGTAAATACTCCTGCATTCTTTGTTTTGGATTCTTGTCCATTCCACATTTTTCTCTAAATAAATAATTTTTTTTTGTTTATTAGCATTAACAGAAAAAGTTGTCCTTATGTCCCATCATGTGGATTTTCAGCTGTGTTCTTTTATCTAAGATATATATTATAATAATGAATGTAATACAGAAACTGT
Organism: Heterotis niloticus; assembly: GCA_018136845.1. Classification (NCBI taxonomy): domain Eukaryota; kingdom Metazoa; phylum Chordata; class Actinopteri; order Osteoglossiformes; family Osteoglossidae; genus Heterotis; species Heterotis niloticus. Next base: position 7,963,950 of record CM030897.1, on the reverse strand, counting down.
GCTGGCAATGGCTACGATGTAGGTAATACAAAAAAGAAAAGTACTGCCTTCTAAAAATTTTGTACGTCGACATGTTTAACTTGGATATAAAATGAACATGGCAGTCTGAGGATGTTCATGGGGCCAGCTGTGAACCATTGCATAATATTTCATTTCATTTAAAAATATACCTGAGGGACTCAGATCTCAATATGTAATTTTTGCAGCTGGCTGTTATTTATGGCAAATAAATAGTGGTGCTTTTACTTCACTATAAAGCCTGAACTTATCCAAACCAGCAAGTTAGCTGGCTCATTCAAAGCACTGTATGTTTCAGTGCAGGGTATCATGAAGGTGGAACAGCAAGACCCCTCTGGGGACCCAAACTGACAGCATTTAGACTACAAGCCCACATCCTTAACCACTCTCTAGTGTTCCATGTGGCAATGGGCTGCTTTGTTGCTTACCCCAGGCTAAGCTTGTTCCAGCTGAAGAGTCTTGAATCATGTGCACCACTGTGGTCATGTGATTTGCGCATGTTGCTTCTGTGTTTGAGTCTACAGATCTGACCGAATGGAACCGTACAAACTTGTAGTGTGAGAATGTCAGATTTTTATTTAGGTCGAAGTGGATGTTCAGTTGGGTCAGGAGAAGGGGCCTGGCATTCTTTGATGCGCACAGTTAAAACCAAAGAAGCTCCATTTATCACTGACACCATTGTGCACAAATACAGGAGCTTCAAGTATGGTGAGGAAGTGCGGGGGCTGGGAGCTGGGAGATGGTGCCGTACAAAGGGATTCTGTGGGGTAATTAGATATGCATGGAGAACACTTAGCTGTTGGGGATGTTGCCAGGTCACAAGCAGGAATGATGCCCTCACATGATCTGATGCGATCGCACACATAAAGAGTCACATGACCCCTTTCGGGCTAAGTGACGAAACCCCAGGCACGCTCCTCGAACCCCGAGTTCGGCTCCTAAAGCTGCGTGTGCTTTTAATGGCCAACGAGGGTAAAAGTCAGCGGTCGCCTCATTTCAGTCACGTGACGGACATCCACACGATCGCTGTTGACTCGCTTTGTTGGCGCTTTTCCCCGACGCAGCTAGGAAATTTAGACTCATATACTAAGCCACTTGAAATTATTTATCCATTTACACAACTGACTAACATTTACTGGATACATTTAGGGAACGGAGCCTTGGTCAAGGCTGCAGGCGGCAGGAGTGAGGTTCAGACCTACTGTAGCCTCGTTGCGTGCAAGGCAGTGGCTCTTGTCTACGTCACCTGCTTCCCTTTGCACACAAAACATGAGTTCACGGACATATTGATGCCAGTGTAGTCCAAGAATGTTCTTTGAATCAGTTGCTATTGCCGAATAATCCTTGTTAAATACCATTAATGTCATGTTAAAGGCTAAATGGGTCATTTAGCAAGACGGTGAATTACAAGAGGCCTACTAGCAAACAGATACACATTTAAATGTTCTCCCATGTTCATTGTATGGTTTTTTGGAGGTTAGCAACACTGATCAGGCCCCCGGCACAGCCCTCAAATTCTCATGGCCCCATTCTGTCATCACTAACTCCTTGCGTTCTCCCTATCACCGTAATACCACGGTGCAGCACTTCCGCAGCAGTCACTAGTAACTACAGCGTAAAACATTAGAAAGAGTCAACCATTTAATGCGCATTTTGGGATATCACTGTGACCAAACCTTGCAGTGTCCACCATCACTGAGTATGAGCTTCTGGGTCCTGATCCATCACCTTTCGCTTGTTTACACACTCTCTGCCATGAACAGGAAAACAAATCCTTGAAAAAGAGCATTTGGGTGTGCTGTACAGCCACCCGGCAACGCTTCCAGACGCCTGCTGACGTCAATGGCTTTTTTTCACGCTGTTCAGCTGCCGCTTTTGTATACTGCGGGTAGACGTGAAGGGAAACGTGTCAGAATCTGGACGACTTTGTTTATAAAAAGTCAAGTGTGGTGCTGTCGCTACGGAAACAGGGAGCAAAGTAGCGTGAGACCTTCAGTCGAACATCTGTTAGGCAGTGATTTATGGCGAGGGGCGGGGAAAGGTGACGATATGGTGCTTATGATGTCACAGGTTACGGTGTAGGTGCCGCAGGACAGACGGGTGGGATAGCCGTCAGGGCATTGCTCCGGTCCGGCCCAGGTGTGCTGATGACAGTATCATTTCTAGTGCTGGTGTGGAGTGAGTCTCAGAGCGCTGAGGAACACACACCTGTAGCTCAAGGTGAGTGTGCTGGAGGATGCAAGCTGTCTCCTGTGTGTGAACGTCAGCCCTGCATAGGTGAGCCGTTCTGTGTCCAGCGGTTCTGTGAATCAGGACACAGTGGAGGTGAGTCCGTCTGCGTGGCATGAATTAACCTGCCTTCATGACCTTTGACCCCTAACAACAACCAAAACAATTCCTTATGCAAGGAATTTTAAGCCTTTTAATTCCAAATCCAACAATATTCAACTGCGCATCGCAGTAAATTAATGCGATCGGTAACTTTTTGAAACATTTCAGCAATTTATCATGGGTTTATAGTCAGTTCCATTATTATTCTCTTATTACAATATCGCCCATGGAATTGAGTCGATGTTTGCTGCAGAATAATTATTTCATTACTTAAAACATTTATTGTATGATTTTAGTAATTCATTTCAAAATCTTGCAATACTTTGGAAAAATTCTGTCATTTGTATGGTTTTCGTTTACTTTGTGTGTGCCAGTTTTCATATTTAATTTATTCCTTAGCTGAATCCATACGTCGATTCATAATTATGTTGCGCACATGCGAGTCTCCTTTCAAGTCAACGAAACATTCAGTGAAACACAAAACAAATCAAATTTCGGACTTCCTGCTGGGTGCTCATTTCACAGAGAACGAAATGACTGACTTACATTAAAAATGCTAGGAAGTAAATGTGTCTACATTCAAAATTTTCTTAGACATTTTTTTTTTTTTTTTTTTTTTTGCAACATGTGAGGGATTTTGTGAGAAGTGGAAAGACAGTTGAGCAACAAAAAGCAGTGACCTGGAACAGTTTCTCTGACATGTTTACATCGAACCACCACATAATCATTTGGGCACATCTGAATATTTAATCTGGATGTAAAAATGATAAATATTGAATACTCTGATGACAGCTGGCAGTCTGAAAGGCACAAAAATGGAGGGGGAGTCATGGTGAATAAGGTCAATGACATTATTAAACTAGACAGCAGAAAGAAATCTCATCTAAATGTATCACGGTTCTTTTCCATCAACTCAAATAAGTTTGACATAAACGTTGATGTCAAATTCTAACATTTATTGCTTTATTTTTAATTTTCATTTATTTATTTATTTTTTACATAAATAGGTGATAGTTCTGGCAGTGCATAATGATTTTGGCACAACTAAAGTAGGAAATCCAGTTGGCAAAATGGCAACGTTAGAACTTTACAAAATATTTACAGCACATTCAAAAGTGAACATACAGAATATGACAATGGTTGATTAAATAAGAAAGCAGCATAAACACTATAAACATATAACAAAACACTGATCAGAATTAAAAACACAATAAAGTGTAATGTAAAGACTTTCCTATCATACATTTTTTAACAGTGGCCTGAACCAAAATAAAATGTTCCACTACTTCACCACAGAGCATGTACTGTCCAAGGCTTTTGTTTTAGATCAGATGGTAAACCACAGTTATTTGTGTCCCATTAGTTTTTTTTTATTTATTTTTTTTTTATTGATATTTCTGAAGAGCCATTCAGAAGTTGATCTAAACTGGGGCTTCTAGGGACTGAAACTGACTGGAGACAGTGAGCATGCTGGTGCACTGCTGGGGCGAGCCCTGTTTTCTTAAAAGGGTGCAAAACACAGTACAATGCCCAGAAACACTATTACAGAAGAAATGGGCTTCTCAGTTTTCAGGCGTGGTCTGTAGGCTGTATCATTTCATCCGAAAATACAGAAAAACTTTTCAAAGAAAGAACCAGTTTAGTTGTTTACTTTAAACCCTTCTGGATTTTGCCTGTCAACTGTACTGGTTTCAAATACAGTTAATTCAGATCTTTGTCCTTTTCTGCTGCTTATTCATTTGTGACAAATTGCCATAGAAGTAAGTTTAACTTCTTGACAATCGCATCGATGAATGTCGGTCATTTCGATGTAAAGGTATTCAAAAAAGTATACAAAAAATTACGAGAAAAAGGATCTCTTCGCCTTTTCCTCTCATATTACTAAAACATAACATTTAGTCAGCAAAAAGCAGGTAAAAAACAACAGGTACGCCTGCAGGATGTTTGGCTTCTTCTTTCTCCGGCTGGACCGATCAAGGCTTCATCAACAAACATGAGGTATTTTTTACTTTACTGAAGGCACTGATTATAACTGTTTTCCGGCCATCCTGTATTTTTACAACAGTAAGTGGACGCTTGTGTTCAAGCGCACCAAAGGGCTCCGTATTTTCAACGGCACTGGCGTGTGTCAAAGAGGACAGCGGCGCCGTCGTCCCCTCAGGTGGACGCGTACTTGTTGGTGGTCCGCGAGTTGCTCTGCTCCGACGTACGGTCGTTCGCCTTGGACTTGATGCACGACTGCTTCTCATCCAGCGACAGCATCTCGGGGGATGTGCACCAGCAGCACAGGCAGGACTGCAAGACGAAGAACATGACACTGTCAAGACAGGTAACAGGTAACACGTAACACTAAGTACGCCGTACGAAGGTGTGCAGAAAAATGTGAAAGAAGAAAAAATGTGGGAAAATAACGCAAAATGTGAAAATTAATAATTAATAATTATTAATTATATACAATATTAATAATAATACATTTGTAATACAAAATAGTAAATAGTAACAAAGAATAAGTAATAATAGTAAATATTAATAGTGAAATGAATAAAAATGTAACAAAAGTGAGGTGATGCATATATTTTGTAGCTGAACATTTCAATATTCATTCATTTTATTTAGTTATGATGCGTTTAGCCTTCACCAAAGCAAGTTACATTGTTAAGCTACTGTTTATTCATGTCTACAATTGGGTGACCCTTATTGATTCAAACCACCTTCTAAGTACATTGCTGAAGGGCACTGGAGCAGGAAAGGGGATTAAAACCTGACTCTTTTGAATACAAGGCAATGGCTCTAACCACTACGCAACCCGCTGGCTCCATGTTAAACAGACTTGGCACCATCTCATTTAATTTATATTGCATTCTTTTCAATAGACTGGTTTGTTCCTTATGACATAAAATTATAAAATAGAAATTGTATCTTAATATATCTGAATGTTGTACTTATTTTATATGCCTAATATAGCATGTTAAAATAAAATAATGTCTGTTTCCAGCAGTCTTTCCAGATAATAAAGATTAAAAACAATAGTGAATTGAAGATGAATCACTGCAGGTTCGAGAGTTTAGAGGATGTGTGGTGCTTCTCTTTGCTCAGTGTCTAAAAGCCTGTGTGACTCAGCAAAGCCTCCCCCTGGGTGCTGTCTGGCAGGCTTTGATCAGGCCCCCACGTGGACCTTGTGTTTCCCCTGACATGTTTTGCACACCCGTCCCTGGGCCGTTCTCAGTGTGTCAGAGCTGGCTGTGCTCCAGGGCATTAGCCTCTCTGGGGCCAGTGACGTGTTCTCTTTCTGTCTTTACCAGATGATCTGATGCCTGGCTGGAAATGTATCTGATTTCTGACCATGACACATTTCTTTTGCAGCGCTAGACACCCGACACAACAATGGCTCATTGTCAAAGACTCGCTTTACCTTGAAACAGTTTTTGAACCTCTTGCTGACCATGTACAGGGCGATGGGGTTGATGCAGGAGTTCACGGACGCCATGTTGATGCCAATGTAGTCCAAGACAAGGAAGAAGCTGATGTTGAAGATGAAGGGATCTTATTAATCTAGTCATTTACAAAATCCATTGTCATTTAAAGAATTGACACCAGCAGAAACTCATTGTTTTATTACCTCAGCAGTTCACATCTATTGGGATCCTTCTCATCATAAATGGTCAATTTCAAGATCCTGCTAACGTGTAGCGGTAGCCAACAGAGGGCAAACACCAACACCAAGCAAAACACGGTCTTGGCAACTTCGCGCCTCTGTACACAGAAAGAAAGAGTGGATCAGCATTAGATCAGATCAGATCCAACATTTGAGCATATAAAAAAATCACAGATTATAATAATGTGGTGTTGGTGTTTGGCCTACCTGCTTGAGGTGATCATTGAGGGAAATCTGCATGTCGTTCTTCTTGAGCATCTCACAGGTCATGAATGTGTAGAAGATGGCTGTGCAGGCCAGGGGCATACAGAAGTAAAAGCTGAAGAGCCACCAGTCCTTTGCTGATTTGTAAAACTTGCAGGGCGAAAGGAAGGAAACAAGGGAATGATTGTTTCCGTGCCGACTGTATGAAGTCACTAAATCGCAAAGAGCTGATCACGATGTGGAAACTGAGCAGAAGGACAACTGCTGCTGTTTCTGGTCCCACCGACCATTTTTACAGAAGAACAACATAAACCCAAGACCTCATGACTGCATATCAGTAAATGTTAGTTGGTAATATAAACAGAATAGCTGAACTGCGAAATAGCAGCAACAAAAGACTTAATCCAAGCAAAATTTAAATAGCAAAAAAACAAGAACCCTAGAACGGCAATGACTACTTTTTTCGTTTTTGTTTGTTTTGTTTTCAGCTGAAACTTTTCTACGAAGCAACTAACAATATTAAAGTGAGGTTATTTACTCATTCACACAACAGGGTAATTTTTACCGCACCAGTTCAGGAGTACGTCAACTGAAGGTGGGATTCAAACTTTTTAAGCGCTTTAACCACTTAACTACCTGCCACCCTCAGATTACGTTATATTACATTCACATTTCATTTTTAAATCAAGTTCCTTGAATTTCTTTTGTTCCTGCAAAGAAGAAATACAATAGCTGGCAAGCAAAGAGAGTGCCCAGTAGCCCCCTTCATGTCGGTTTAATAAAAAAATGATTGCGGTATCTGAGCCTCACCTGCATGAAGTGGGTTTTCTGCATGGGGTGAAGCAAACATATTCTCAGATGCTCCCCTTTGTAGTCCATGGCAATCATATCAAAGGCGATGGCTTCTGGTACGGCCAGGATGATTGATATCACCCATATCAAAGTGATTTCTATTGCCGTCCACTTGGGAACACCGATCCCTTTGATGCGATTCCAGGACGCGACGGCTCGATACCTAGAATGTGAATCGGAAGACAGACTTGGCTCCAGTTGTCAGCAATAATTGAAGCCCGCGCACTCAGGTTCTTTGGCTGCTCGAGCCGAATGTACCTGTCGATGCTGAGCGCACACAAGCTCAACACTGTAATCCCCACAGACGCTTTCTGGATGAACGGCACAAGTTTGCATATGCCAACTCCAAAGGGCCAATCTTCAGCCAGCAGCTGAAAGACACAAGACACGCTTTCAGTGGTGCTTCTGACACACACTCCTTACTTTCTGACTCATTTGTTCATAAAGGAGGTTCAAGGTTCACAGTTAACACATAGCATAATGATACCGTCTCTATCCTTTGTAAATGCTTTAAATCCATAACTGAGCAAACTTTTGTTGCATATATAATACATACACTACATGGTCAAAAGTGTGTGGACCCCCCTTCGAATGACTGAGCCGAGCTGTTACAGCTGCACCCACACAGCATACAAACACATTCCGGACAATTGTGGACTTCCAGCTTTGTGGCCACAGTTTGGGGAAGAAGCTCCTTTCCTGCTCCAGTATCACTGTGCCCCCCCCCCCCCCCCCATGCATAAAGTGAGCTCCATAAACACATAGTTTAGCCAGGTTAGAGTGGAAGAACTTGAGTGGCTGCACACAGCCCTGACCTCAACACCTGAACACCTTTGGAATGAACTGAAACCAGGCCAGGCCTTCTCGCCCGATGTTGGTGCTTGACCTCACTGATGCTCTTGTGGCCAAATGGGCACAAATTCCCACAGCCGTGTTCCAAAATCTGGTGGAAAGCCTATCCAGAAGAGTCGGGGATGCTATAGCAGCAAAGGAGGGATCAGCTGCACATTAATGCGTATGGGTTTGGACTGGGAAGTTCAACAAGCATATATGGGGGTGATGCTCAGGTGTCCACATACCTTATAGTGTCCTATGTAACTGTCAATGAAATTTCTCAGTAATTTCCCATCAGTAATGTCACATGCAGATGGCACAAGAAATACACTGAACTGAAATATGAAAGATTATCAGTCAAAAATATGCCTTATACATCCAAGCATAATTTGTCTGGCTTTAAACAAACAAACAAGGCTCCACAGGCACCAGATATTCGTTTAATTTAAACTCAGAAGTAAAGGCAAGTGGAATTAGAATAAAAAGCTAAACTTTATGTTTAGTGAACAATTTCAGAATATAACTTTGAACCCAGTACCTTATAAGGCAACTGAGGTTCTAAAGGAATATATGTGCATTGTCTGGAGTGAAATACACACAGCCTTATCTAACCTGCTACTGTGAAAATACTTTGCACTATGGGAATTCTCATGGAATTTGCAACATTTTTGCCAAAAATCAGTAGCATTCATAGTTAAAATGCTTATCCAAAGTATTAAATATAATCAGTGGCATAAATAAATAAATAATTTCCCTTGGTTATGTTTTGTGAGGGGTGAAGCATCAGATTGACTAAAGCTTTTTTGAACAAATAAGTCATTTAAGTACATAAACTTCAAGGATTACATGGAGGGATCTCACACCACAACAGGAAAACTACCCACATTTTGACAAAGTACTGAATTCCTGAAAGATGTACTGTATAAAATGTATTATGTGGCCATGCCTATAAATTAAAACTTATAAAAAATGTGTTGCTATTAGAGAAAATCTCAAAATCCATAACCATTTATCACAGAATAAGTCTGGAAAACACAGCATTCTGTGTTTTATTAATTTGAACATTTAAAGCATGAAACCAAGATGTACGCAGAGGCCACATACAAGAAACATGTGGGACATTTTCAGGGTGAACAGGAGTTATGGTAAACTGTCTGTCTTCTGGACTCCTGCAAACAGTGCTGAACTTTAGAGGATGGTCTACTGTCTTGGGATTTCTTCTCCACTAGGATCAGTATCTTTGCACCCAGAGACGCTGTTGGTGTATACGAGTCTTGGTTGTTGATCATGAAAGATCCAAAGTAATTTTATGCCCCCTTTCTGCCCCTCCACCCCTTTCCATCTACCCTTTTTACACAGTAAATCAACATTGAGAAAGAGCACTTGATCGCACGCAATCCCCAAAACACTCAGAGGAGTTCCCTCAGATTTACATCATTTTGTAAAATCTTTTCTCTGATGTACATGCAATTGGTCAAGATGTATTTATATTTGTATGTATGTATTTACGTATTTATTTAAAGTGTTGCATTTAAAATGTATTCATTTTTTGGAAAATGAAATTATAAAACTGTACTCAAGTCAAACACTTAATTCACATAACTTTGTCTCCCAGTTCTGCAAATTCAACATCGGTTTATCAAGTTTATCAAGACCGGTTTGACATTTAAACAAAATTTTTACTTAACTTATGACCACATTTCCATCGTTGCAAAAAAGTATCTGAATGTGACTCACAAGTCCTTTTTCACTCACCTTGTACACGTTGATGGGTATATCAATGACAATGTGGACCAGGTCTCCCAGGGCCAGGCTGGCGATCAGAATGTTGGGCCCGTTCCTCATGGACTTATTTTTGTAGATGATTCTGAGCAGAGTTGAGTTCCCAATTATTCCCACCACAAACACCAAGCAGGACACCACCGTGTTGATGTACTTGAAGGTGTCTCTGATCTCAGTCTGACCCGTGCACATGGGGGGGAGGGGTCTGGACCGTCCAGGACGAAGGGTGTGAGGGTTGGAGCCGTTGAAAGGGACGGCCTCCTTGTCACCCCAAGGCTTTTGCGTTGGGGCAACCGGCCGGGGAGGGCCATCTTGTTGATCCCTGGTCTGGGCAAAGACCAAAGCGACAGGTCCGGCGATTGCAAGCAGTAACACAAACAAAAAAGCTGGTTTTCCCATGCTGGATGTCTGTAAGCCTCTTCTTCAGCACCTGCAAAACAGCACATTAAATACAGCTAGAAGCCCTCACACATTTTTAAAGTTTAGGAAATCTGAGCAAATCCCACTGTAGGTGCCACGTTTTATTATGATAAGGTACAAATTATTATAAACCTGCATTTATCTCTCAACTTTCCCCAAAGAAACTTAGTGTTGGAACAACTTTACTATGATTTACCTGTTTACCTGGTAAATCATGCTCATATTGGAGAAATTCAGGGTAAGTATTCGGTTTAAGGGTAAAACAGCAGGAGGTTTAATAGCAAAGGCAAGTGATTTAGGTAAGGTTTGCTGGCATTTGTTTCAATGAAAATTTCATAATTTTATGTCTCATGAGGTCGAGCAGAAAACCTTGGACTGTAACTTTACTGGACATTAACCTGTGTACCAAACGGACCCAACTACATATTATATAAAATATAGCTGTGTTAATGTTTTTTTTTTTTTTTTTTTTTTTTTTCCAGCGTTCTGTTCACATTTTTTTGTTGCTTGTGGCCCAGTTCTGCCGGATTTTTCATGGATAAGAAGCCAAAGTGAAACGTTTACCTTCGCTGCGTTGCGACTACAAAAAAGTTCGGGACGATCCTGTGCGGTGAAACTTTCCGAGTCAGATTCTCGAGTCCGCCTTGTCTGCTCCTGTTCTTGGCTATAACAAAAGAAATAAATAATAATAAACAAAAAATCGGTAAAAAAGTGTTCAGAAGTCCAGCGCCGCTGCCAGGGGATGAGGCGTCGGATGTGAGAAAGCGACTTCAGGACGATCGATCCCCCTCGGAGCCCAAACGAACCGCCGTCCCGTGTGGGAGCTTTTATAGGCGCCCCTGAGCGCAGCTTGGGTCCTCCCACCCGGAGGATGGACATACATCACTGAAAATATGAGTGGCAGATGTAAAAACAGCAAAAACAACAACAACAACAATAATAATAATAATAATAATAATAATAATAATAATAATAATAATAATAATAGGAAGAAGAAGAAGAAGAAGAAGAAGCATTCTCAGCCACAGAAATGTATAGTGTAGTTGTAAAGTTGGCTATTAATACATTTCTGTTTTTAAAATTCATGCACTATTTGCTCCCATGAAACCCCCATTATTATATTTCAGTTACAGCACATTAAAGCTTCAGATTGGTAAGACGTCTTGTTTCAAAGTTGATTTCAAGCATTCAAGCATTGCATTGAGGAAGACTTTTTTGGGACTTCTGTTGCATCTTCAGCAGTCAGTATTTATGCAGTGTTCTGTGTGGTTTTGAAGCCAAGAGGGTTTGGAAAAAAGTGGGGGGGGGATACTTTCTGAAAAGTAGCATACTTTATCGTAGCACATTCCACATGTAAGCCAATATAAATAAGTTTTTTTTCATCATGGTCTGCGGTCAGAAAAGAGTGAAACCCTTCAAAACATCTAGCGGGCTAAAGGACAGCAGGATAAAGTAAATGTGGAATAAAAGTGAAGAACTGCAGATCTTCAGAGGTTTTTATGGGATCAGCAAGTGGGCATCAGAAGGTTACCCTCTAGAGCTCTCGCAGGCAGCAGTAGTGAGCATCCAGTCCAAAACATCAAGGAATTGGATGTTCACCTGTTCTTCATTTCATAGCCCTGGGAGAAATAGAACTGTCAGAAATTGCAGGACCAGATGTGCTTGTGAAATTGATCACATCTTGGCTGAAGTTCCATGAGAGAAGCTGACAGAAGCATGTGGAGGAGAGCACTAAACTCTTGTTTCGCACACTGGATTTTGGCTGAAGAGTGTTATTCTTCACTCTCAAACCTGCATGTTTTCATTTTATTACTAGGTGCAGCAGAACCAAAAAAAAATCTCTTGACCTGAAGGTTGTTGTTTCAATTCCCAGAAGGGGCCTCATTTCAATACACTTCAACAAAGCATTTCTGAAACTGAAATGCTCCTGTGAAAATACATTCCTCAAAAATGGGTAAAAATAAGACTTTCTATGATATACAGGCCCCTCTGCTGGAAAATGTTTCCTATTTTTATTTTGTGCAAGTGAACCTGCCACATAAAGTGTTGTCAAAGACAGCTCTATTGCAGAGATCTGATATGGAAACACACACACTATATGGCCAAAAGTATGTGGATAGCTGCGCATCAGCTCCATATGTGCTTGTTAAACTTTCCATTCCAAACCCTTAATATGGAGTTGATCCCCCTTTGCTGCTATAACAGCCTTCGCTCTTCTGAAAATGCTTTCCACCAAATTTTGGAGCGTAGCTGTGGGAATTTCTGCCCTTTCAGCCGCAAGAGCATCAGTGAGGTTGGGCACTGATGTCAGGCATGAAGGCCTGGCTCACAGTCAGCATTCCAGTTTATCCCAAAGATGTTCAGTGGAGTTAAGGTCAGGACTCTGTGCAGCCTCTCAAGTTCTTCCACTCCAACCTTGGAAAATTATGTGTTTATGGAGCTCGCTTTGTGCACGGGGAGGCACAGTCATGCTGGAGCAAGAAAGGATCTTCTTCCCCAAACTGTGGCCACAAACACAAAAACACACAATTGTCTGCAGTGTGTTTGTATGCTGTGTGGGTGCAGCTGAAATAGCCCAGCTCAGTCATTAGAAGGGGGTCCACATACTTTTGGCCATAAAGTGCACCTGAAAAATATAAACATGCCCAGTACCTGTTAGTTTTATTTTATTACCTTTATTTATTTATACTATATTTATTTTACCTACATTATTCATTCAATCTGAGCAATGCATTTATAATTGCAGTTGTACCTTATTTCATAGAACAAAGCATTTTCATTTTATTCCTGCACGGTATATGTGTTCCCATTGACTTAATTCTATGAAATACACAAATATACTTGGGCTTTATAATAATTTGTAAGGGGGATGATGATTTATGTAGTGTATGTTTGATTTATCTATACATTCATTTATTTTCATTAACTACTTTTTCTTGGTCAGGGCTTCCAAAGCAGCAAACAGTATTAGGTTTGTATAATATTTTTGTATAATAACAACAATCATAGAGCTGTTTATCCATTTTAACAGTTAAATATCAGTTAAGGGTAAATACCTTCATCAAGGGTACAACAGCAGGAGGTGACAGCCGATTCTGAGTCCTTAACTGTAAAGTGGCAGCACTAACCGCTACACTACCGGTCATCCACGTCTTTTCTCACTAATACCTTCAAACTGTTTGACTTCCACTTGTTATTGTTATTAAGCTCTGTCGATTCCTGTTGTTCACATAGATGGAGTGCCTCTGGAAAGTTCTTTCCTCCACTTGCACCCTTAGGCATAAAAAGGCCCTTAGGTTTGAAAGGAGTGCCTCCACTGTAGCTGTAATTGATTCCCCTTTAAATGCCAAAAAAATAGATTTTTTTTTTTTTTTTTTTAAATAATTTGCAGTTTAGAAATATTGTGCCCATTCATTGTCTCCCGCTGTGAAATATTGTGTTTCGGTGTTTCGGTCGAGTTCAGAGGACACTAACCATGACCGGACATCTCCCGTTGGCTAATCTTTTATTCTGCGTTGGCCTATTGCCTTTTGGAAAGTTTAAAGGACAATTAAAGAGTAATTTAATTTCATGCTCTACTGCTGGCGATGAGAATCTTAAGAAGGGTCCAGGGGTGCGATGGGCTCTCCAGGGCTTGCCATTCTGACATGGTCATTAGTGAAAATGCAGACTCTGGAGCAATTCAAAGGCATGAGGTCAGGAGCGAGCAGCGACCATGTAAATCATTACTCTAGGGCTCTCCGAAGGAACTTTGACTACGGATCCGAACAACCTTCACCATTGTTCCGCCGCTGTAGCGCAAGGGCCGCTCTGAGGTTCCGCACCCCCCAGCCTCTTTTGCGATTGTGTTCTGAAAATGTGCAAAGTTGTCATTGTGCAGTTATTTTCATTGTCTTCTCCGGCTGTCATGTTACCAATGTTAGGTAGCAATAATGTGATGCCTGCTATGATGAACCCATTTATACAGCTGGGTAATTAATACCAGAGCAATTCGAGGTAATTCAGTTCTTTGCCGAAACATGCTGTAGTGGAAGAGGGATTTGAACCCAGGTCTTTTCAGTAGAATATCACCTCTAACTATTCTGTTAGGTACTACTATTCTATTCGGTTTAGTTCAGATTAAACAGATTACAGAGTGCTCTTCTTACCAGGGTGGCCTGGAGTGATGAACAAAGTATAAAGGGGTGAAAAGAAGAGAAATGGTGCAAAATAGCTATCAGCTTGGGCAAGCAAGCTGGAAACTGATGAGAGGAGAACAAAAAACTCCCACCTGTAAAGGAGTGTACCTGTTGGGATCCAAATATCAAAGGTCTCCACCCCTGCACTCTCCTGTTGGTCTCAAAGCTAATGGTTGAGCATAATTTTGTTTTATGAGTGTAGACAGAAATGAAAAAGTGTTTTTATACCAATGAAAGGGAAAATTCATTTGAAACAGGCAGCAGTGGTTGTGTCTCACCGCTTCTTGGGATTGCCGCTGGATATGGATTTGATCCGAGTTCGGTCTCATTAGAGCTTGGGTTTCTGCCGGGCGCTCCTGTTTCCTCCCACAGTCCAAGGACTTGTGTTTCAGGTTAACTGGTGACACTAAACTGCCTTTTGTGGCAATGTGTGTGTGACAATCCTATGTCCATCCAGCGCTGTGTCTGTACCGTAACTGGTTTAGCACTATATGCTTCCAGATTAGACCGTGAACCACTGTGACCCCCACCGTAAGACAAGCAAATATCAACAATGAGTGAGCGTGAGAGTTACAGTAAATTATTTACAGGCTGACTTTGTTTGTAAGCATGACATCATAAGAGAAAGAGAAAAACTGTACATTTCTTGTCAGCGCTTGGATTTTAATGCTTTGCTCTGAACATACAAACATGGCCTTTGTGTCATGATTTAAAAGATGCTTGATAATTTCTGCATCAAACTATGACGACTGGACAGAAAAAGATGCCATCCCCTCTCTTAGTTTACAAGGTTGAATGAAGGTTCCTCCTTCAGCTCCTCAAGCTGTGGTTAAGTTAATTCTTATTATTTGTTGAATTAAATGGCCGGCCTTGTGTGAAGTAAGCTAATTCGGCTTGAACAATGTGTGCGATGTTCTCGATAGCACTGTCTGCCGCCTCGCTCCGTTCTCTTTCATCCCACCTTTTCACTGACAATCGGCTGCGGTCCAGCCGTGACCTGTGGGTCTGCGGGGACCATCTTTGGTCCTGCTTGGGAGATGTGTCTTCCATCTGCAGTGGTCATAATTGCCCTGTTGTCTGAGGAATGTGTTCACCAGCATATCTGGTCACCTCTCCAGTGGATCGCCCATACAAGAGGCTGAGCTGGAAGACCGTGACTGGCCTTTTGGTCAATTAACGCTCGGCTCAAACTGTGAGCGACACAAAAGCCTCTCACATGCGGCAGAAGAGAAAAGGGATTGTCCCCGGTGGTCATACATAGGCTCTCAGCCCCAAACCTAAAATCAGCAACAGTGGAGGCCTTGTTTTCAGACGACTGAGATAAATTGAGAGCCGCTCAAATGTCTGCGTGTCCGAGCGGGGTATAAGTTGCCGACGTGTTGTTAATCCGCTGACACCTTTTTTTGTGCAAGTAGAAAGGGTTTTAGCATATCAGAATCAAAATGTCAATGGAGAGATAGCAAGACATAGTGTGAGATTTGTACACAGGTTTCCTTACGATTATGCATCTATTTATGAGGCTGGGTAATTTTTACCGCATCAGCTAAGGGTTTGGACCTTGCTCAGTGATGCTACAGTAAGAGCAGGGGTTTGAATCCAAATCCTTCAATTGCAAGAGCATGTCTATATCCGCAACACGACTGACAATAAAAAGTAATTTTGCTCATAAATAGGCTAGAACGGTGCAATATGATCTGGAAAAATCATTAAAATCATCAAATAATTTCCCATCAGAATACTTCTTTGAGCTCCTAAAGATGTTCTAAGTTTTACAAAAACATTTTTTTTTTCGTTCTGTCTCAATTTTCTTACAAAACTGGACCACAATGGGGTTTCTGTTGCATTCGTTCATGTGAAGGGTGATTATTTCATTTCTGGAGAAAAACTGGCACAAAGAGGAATGAAATGCCTCCAGAACACCCCCACTGAGGTCAGTGTTACCCAACTTCTTCCTCTTCTCACCGCTGGTCATGTGCATGGTGGCCAAGGGCAGCAGCACCCAAATCCAGCCCCGCAACATCTTTGTTCACCAATAACATCTGAGCGATGCCTCGGAAACCTCTAGCAGGAAAACGCAAAGCTGAGAAAAGCTAAGTGCAGACTAAAAGGAGCCAATCCTTCAAGGTGGAATGGAACCTCGCTGCAAAGAAACCTTTCAGAAGAAGGCAGAGATGAGCAGGGAAGAGCTGTAGTTCCTTCACTTTAATAAACAAAGAAAAAATAAGCAATACGGAGGAACTTTCTGGCATTCTTCCTAGTTCCGTCTCCGTTATCCAAATTCACTTCCATATTCAGTTGCTCATTGTTCGCTCACCTTCTCTTAAATCAGTGGGGTTTCATATCCTAATATTGCAAATGTTTTTTTATGATATGAAATGAAAGTTGTGTTTTGTCTTCTAAACGTGCTTTACCAGCTGCCCTGCTCAGCCAGTTTAGTGGCCTAAATGTATCAGGCACCCTCATTTTGGATCATGATCTGCCACATTTACAATGAGTTACAGTTGCAGAATAAGCATAATAAATAATTCTAGAGTCAATATTAATTCATTAATTGTTTTCCTTGGAGTAATCGTAAGTTAACCTTTGAGCAGAATTATAATTTTTGCTGGCTCCAACCACTGGAACAAAACAGCTTACGCTTACAAAGAATGGGCAACAGGTTTGAACTGTTTTGAAAGCAAACATAGTCTTGCACTGATTCTGTGGAAAGAATATTGTATTTTTGTGTAGCTTGGCATGCTCAGGGCTAAAGCATAACATTACATTGCAGGTCATGAACTAATACCCAGAAAATAAGAATTTAAAGCTAGTTAAAGACTACAGAGCCTTGAAACTGTTTGCCCTTCCCACTACACACCATACAGAAAAGCTGGCTTTACACAGAATTCTCAGAGTGAATCTATAGTCTATAGTTTGTATTCCATAACAAGTGCACCAGAAGACCCAATTTCTCTGAGAACCTTCTTTTTCTAAAAAAAAAAACTTAACAAACTGCCAGTATCTTTCCACTCCTATCAGGTGTCGATTTTGGAAGCTGGTTCATTTTTTCTGCAAATATCTGAAATTTTAGTTTTCTGAGTTGCGATGTATTAGAATACCATCACAAGGAAAGAAGAATTATGTTTCTGCTTTGAAAATGTCCATACAGAGAAATCGCTTTCATCTTGTGTCGAAGATCCGAGAGTATTACAGTATATATACAGTATTTTTCTTACATTTTCACTTATGATTGGAGCCTGGGTTGTGATGCAGAAACCAAAAAACCAAAGAAAAGGAAACTATTTACCTGAAATCAAAATTTTAATTCTGGGTCTTAATGACTGTAAAGTACGGAGCTGTTTAATGGGGTGTTAGCAGGTTTTTGCTGTCCTCGCCTTGTGAAGATCCTGGGTTTAAATCCCATGTCCTACTGTACTACACTTGAGTTACAGCTACTCTTAGCCTGGATTTAAATAGGAAACAGAAAAACAAATTAATTTCTCAGCTGTACAAGAAGGTAAATGATTATCCAAACCCAGTATAGGGAAGTCCATTTTGATGCCGAAGCATCGGCTAAAAGAATTTAAAAAATATAAACAATTTGATGTAGGGATCCAAAAAGTGGAATTCAGACGCATTTATTGCATTTATCTAGCGAAACGGTATTAAAGTCAGCTGTACACATTGTCTTTATGGATGAACACAAAAACATTACAGAAGTTTTTAACAACATTTGTCTGATATGAATTTCATTCATTTCATTTTCTGGCTTTAATCTATTTATAACTATGAGTATACACACACACACATCTATAAAAGCAAGTAATGTAAAGTATGAACTTGAGCTGCAGTTTCACAGAAAAGCAAAATATTTTATTTTAATATTATCATTATGCTGTTTTGTCTGTATTATGTAAATTTGCACTCGGCTTTTCCCCAAAATTACAAACAAACTGCATAGCACAAAGGGGAATGAAATGGATCAAATGGTAGAAAAGCAATTTTGCTTTATTATTACTATTTTTTTAAGTATTTTCTTTAAAAACAGGACAGAATGAAACTGGGTCACAACGCAGAGCCAGGTACGGTGCATAAGGATGCTTCATACGGCATCCTTTTTTAAAGCAGGATGAGTGTAATATGGTGACTTGGCACAATATTCAAAGGGAATGGGCTTGGGGGGTTGCCCTAGTGGCTGCTTGAAAGAGCCGGAAAGAGCTTCTTCGCATGGTAGAACAAATTAAGATCTTATCAGACACCGTAACAGAGAAACGCTGCACAACACAAGGCCAAAATGGCCTTTTTACACATATTAGCACGACACACAACATTACAGCTGCCCTCAAGGTGCAGGCAAATGAGCAGCATTTTACAGCCTGACAGAATTTGTGTAACCCCTCAATATGTAACAAATGTTACTGACTGGAGTGCCAGGAAACAGACAAACAAAACTATTCCCCAAGCAAGAGGGAAATGGGTGAAATTGTGGGAACGCAAAACCACAGAGATTGCCTCACAGCTATGAAAGTCATGCATGATATAGATGTGGGCCCGACTTGCGTGTCGCAGCTTACATTTCGCATCGCTCGGATGGAGACGGTGCCACGGCGAGAGCCGTGTCGCAACGGCCAGATGTATATATAATTGCATCTAGGAAGTGGGGTCTGACTCTGATTAAAGTATATTTTTCCAACCTCCGAATTTGGTGCCAATAATGGCCGCCCTTGTTCTTCCTTGGGTTATGTTTTATTAGCTGCATGCATCACCAATCGCTTTGCATTAGTCTCTCATTCCAGCATTAAACGATTTTAGGCGTCAGGTTACGCTCACCAGTGAGTTATATTGTTATTTTGGACTGTAAAGTTTGACTTGAACTTATCGGTAAGTTCTTCGCTGCTGTTATTGTTCGGTGGTACAGCGGGTGGTGCTGGTGTCTCACAGTGCCTGGGCTACGCCGCTTGGCTTGTGTTTGAATCCTGATCAGTCTGTGTGAGGTTTGTATGCTGATGTGGATTCCCCCCCCCACACACACAGTCCAAAGACATGTGTTTCAGGTGAGCTGTTAGTTCTCGTGTGTGAGATTGTCCAACAAAGGACAGACATCCCGTCTATGGTGTACTCTACCTTGGGCCCCATACTTCCAGGATAGACTCAAGACCACACTGATCCAACATAGGATCAGCAGGTATCGATAATGATTTTGTTACATTTTTCAAATGACAACATGCATAAAACAACGTGGATATTCACGATTAATATGAATGTCTCCTTCTCCAGGGCACATTCAGAGGTACCATACATCTGAAAAGCAGTGACTCTTTCCAAAGATTGTGGTGAAAGCACTGGAAGCTGCTAGGGTCGGATGAAGGACACCGGTCAAAATGTGCCAACTGTTTGGTCCTCCTACCAGACAGTGTGATGCAAACTCTGTCCAACCCTCCATTTGTAGACATCTTCTCTTCAGTGTCTGTGTACAATGGATCTTCTCCACCTACTAAACATGTCATCACTGTTAGTTGTCAGTGAGTCAGAAAATTTAAGGCCTCAGTAGTGATTCAGAAGTGAGATGTAACAAGGAGTCTGCTTTACAACCTTGCTCAAGTTACACATGTGCTCACTTGGAGGCTTCTGGCTTCATATCAAGGTTGGTGCATGATCGGGCATTCATTTTCATTGTGACTGAAAGAACAATCTGGACCAGTATAATAATATATTGCATTTATTTATTCATTCAGCTAATGCTTTCCTCCAAAGCAACTTTTATAGCTGATTAGGTTTATACACTAAGCTGCTTACAAATATGTACACATTTATACAGCTGGTTGACTTTATTCAGTCATAATAAAAGTATTATTATAATAAGTAATAAAGGAAGAGGGATTTGTACCCAAGTGCTACACCACAGACTCCTGTAGTAGAACCAAATAGAAAAGGCAGCAACATCGTGATCCCATATTTAAGCTTGTTTACGAAGAAACAACCATACAAAATCAATTATTTGATGCTATCAATTCAAGATGCTGAAAAAATACCCACTTGGAAGCTGTACACATTTTTATCACTACATAGGAACCAAACTTGTCTCCATCACTTTTGTTAACTGCTTGTCCTCGTCAGGGTCATGCTGGTTTGGATCCTGTTCCAGGACTACTGGGCACGACCCTAAGGGGGGAACAGGGTTTCCATATACAGTTAACTTGAAACACATCTTTGGACTGTGATAGGAAACCCATGTAGATCTGAAAACACCACTGTAAACTTATGTACCGGAAAACCCAAGCACCACCCACTGTACTCCCATATAAAAAAAGCCCAAGTACCAACATAGAAAGTAAGTGACTGAAAAGATGACTTCTGTGTAGTTTCCAGACCAGTGACTTACACCCAGCAAGACAAGTTTTATAATTAAGAATTGCCTTTTTTTATTGAATAATTATGGCATAGTAGTTTGAGATTACAACTATAATTTTCTACTTGGACCAATGTCAGCTTGCAGTGTGCTGCCATAAATTCTCTTCCATAACCCACATGCTGCCCAAGGGACTGGCAGTATCAACGCCTATAGGCTACACAATTTTGGTAACCAGAACCCCTGCTGTGGTGTGTGCCCACAAGCCTGGCACTGCCCTACCATCCTGGGAATGCAGTTTCAGCTGCTGGACTTCTAAAAGAATTCACATTGTCGTGGCATAAAACTGGAGCACAACAGGGAAAAAAAAGACATTCCAAATGGAAATGAGCACAACACTTGTATTCCTCTTCAGCTGCTTAAGCAACCATAAGTTTAAAAAAAAAAAAAAAAAAAAAAAAAAGGTTGTATGACTGCATGTGAGTTTCGTCTGCAGGCAGACCACACAGGATGTTGCTCACATTCCCCTCTGCAGAAGACATGCAGATTGAGACTGAGGTTAGGATTCAAACCTGGTGCTAGCATTCGAATTATCTTCATGTTGCGCAGCCACGCAGGATGCATCAGTTTGGGTGCTTCATTTAAGGTTGATCCACCAGACGTTAAGATTCAACAGTCAGAAGTGTACAATGTGCCCCATTCAGGAGGGCATTTGGCAAATTCCATAACAAATCAGTGCCTGTTCCACCAATTCAAACAGCTTATTGTGTCTTTTAGCCTCAACTTGTTGGAATAGCTGGAGGACCTTGTGCTGCTGGCTTGGATGCCCTCAGTAGACTCCTCTAGATGATGAGCCTGGCGAATTACACTGCTGGACAGGGTCCAAACCATAATCGCCAGCCAGTGGTCTCCTAACTGCCTGAAGATCCAATCCCAGCAAAGACACACAGCAAGGGTGCAGTGTTCAGAGACAGCTGGAAAATAACACCTGGAAGTAGATCCTCTGCAGTCACTGCTAGATTAGACTTTTTTCAATTAGATTAACATTGTTAATATTTAGATTTCATCATATTCAGTCTGAAATTATTTTAGCCATTAACCTCAATCTTACACACACTGAAGGCTATTTCGTCACCCATTCACCTTAAACACATACCTTTGGACTTTGGGAGGACACGAAAACAAACATGGGGAGAAGGTAATATCTATACACTGAGCCGGAGTTAAACCCAAGACCAAACCCACAGCCCAGAACGTATGAGGCACTAGCACCACTCGCCTGCCACCCTGAAATTATTATGGCAAAAGGTATACATTAGAATAATTCATACTGGTAATTCCGCCATAACCAGACATCACTTTCTAAAGCAGATCAACACATCTATCAATTCTGTAGCTTACCAGCTGCGGACAAGACAGGAGCTTAATTCTGTTACACAAGAATCAATATAAATATATTAGAGCATCGCTAAAAACAACCAAAATTACATAGAAGTAATGAATAAATGACATTCACATGGTCTGTGTTCACACTAATTTGTTGGCCTCTTCTGTAAACCAAACCATAGAAGTTGAACCACAAATGTAAACCCTATTCTCATGGCAGAGGGAGGGAGGGTTTTGTACTGAGGGGGTATGCGTTTGCTTCACACTTTACTCCCATAACACATTTAGCCGTTTTCGTGATGCTTTTCATTATGACCTGAGATGACAGAGCCCACATTGACCAAACTCTCTGTGTCTCTCTCTCACACACACACACACACACACACACACACACACACACACACACACACACACACACACCTGGTCTCTCTTTCTCTTGAACATTTTCCTACAGGATCATTCAGTGTTGAACATTTTATTGAAATGACACACGGGAGTATTTACAGCAAAATCAACGTCATACACCCTATTCTCTCAGTTTAATTCAATGTACAAAGTAGTTCTAACTTCCTTAAGTCAGACAGAAATATATATTTTCTGATTGTGCTAGCTGCATATCAACACTAAGATAAAACTACAAAATGTGACAAAGCTCAACAGTAAGCGCAGAGAAAAACGCAGGTCCGCTTTTTCCAGCGATCATTACATCCGCTGCCTAAGAATGTTAACCGTACTACACCTGCATTTTTTCGGCGCCGTCCATCTCACACGGCATTTTTGTGAAAGAACCCATTTCTTTTGTTCTTCATGTCAGTGCAGTGTTTTGATCCAGTTCTGTCACCACCTTGAATTTAACCTGTGGGAGGGGGCAGGGGCTCAGAATCTGTAATCAATAAAACCTGCATCACAGTAAGGACCACACAAGGAAAGAATGCCCTTAAATGAGTACAGAAGAAGAATCATAGCATCAAAATTCAACTGGGATTTTTACAGTGTTAATGTCTTTATTAGTTCTCCCTATTTTACATTTACAAAGGGGGAAGAAAGGAAAAAAAAAAAAAAAAAAAAAAAATTGGAAGCTCCATCCATTTACTCCCACAGTCAAGTTAGCTAATTTAGCCACAGATCCTACACACTAGAAAATTTAACGTACCAAACTGTTAATCAGGTAGACACGGAATAACCCAGGTAAATATTTAAACCCTGTCACATTTGTTTAAAATAAACATAATTTTTTTTAAGCCTGGAAACCAACCCGCTATTACAGACCTCCAATATGGAGCTCAGCATGAATGGTCATCACCCAACTTGTTCTGAAGATGATTTTTCTTCACAATAAGTTCTCACAGCCTTCACACAGCATCACAATGCTATTTACTTGGCAAGAAAACTATATGTAGTGTACAAAATTACAATACATACATTTATTATCATATGCTGACATCAGCCTTTATAAATATTGTACAAGCTAATCGTTATCTGAAAGGAAAATGTCAGAAGAGGCTCAAATAAATGTTTAAAAACATGTACAGTTTAAAACTCCTCACTGTTATGATCAATTGATAACCTTTATGCTTTATTATATACATATGTATTTTTTGCTAATGTGAATGGCCCCTGAACTCATGTTTAGCTCTGCAGCCCACACTCATCTTAACCCTGAGGGTGGCAGCCCTTCCAGGAGACCACCTCAGCGGGAGGCTTAGGGTCCCACTGTAAATGCCTCTGGTACAAGGGAACTTCTGTCCTTCAGCCACAATGTCACCTCTGGCCTCACCCTCAGCTCTTGTGCCTGGAGACAGGATCTACTTATTAACTGACAGCAGAAGGTTCACCTGGAGAGGAAAACCACACAATGTTACTTCCAGGTTCCACAAAGCAAGAGATTATAACAATACAGGATCTTCCACACAAAAGCCTGAGAATTACTTGTTCCATGGAAGGGCAGGCTATGATCTGGAGGTCCTCCCCGCTGTACTCCTCCTGAAGCAAGGCATGCATTTTCTGGAAGGCATGTTGGATGTTGTTCTGCAAAGAGAAGACTTTTTTTTAATACTACTGCAGCAGTCTATTTGCCAACTCACTCGGGGCATCCGACCGATCAAAAGCAATCTGGTGCTTCTAACTGGTATTACACACGCAGCAACAGGCAGAGAAGAACAGCCCCACTGGGCAGTCTGGATTATAAATCTCATCATGTAAAAACAAACAAGACTTTTGAAGAAAATCAAGGCAACTCTTTGGTTACATTTACTATACAGGTGCAGCAGAGGGTAGCAATTGTGGGTGGGCAGCTCTCGAGTTGTGTATCAGGTCGTGGCACTGAATCCAGCTCAGCATGTGTTGCGTTTGCATGTTCTCCCCGTGGTCACGTGGCTTTCCTCCACACTTTAAATTGATCGTTCCTTATATATGTATCAGTAAATCTGTGTATTTGTAATTGCACTTCCATGGACGCTGTCTTACCCCCTGGGTTTCCAGGATAGGCTCTGTATCACCACAATCCTGCACCAGAAGTAGTTCTTTTATTCACGATATCATTTCCTGATGTACAATGTAGACATTTTCAGAAAAAATATTCATTTGTGGGACATAAGATATTTCTTTCTCTCTTGAGAGAGAGAGCGAGATATCAACTGGGATGGAAATGTAGGTTTCAATTTGAACAGAGAGACATTTTTCATGTCTAAGCCACAGGTCAGGCACCCACCCTAACAGGCTTGAAGAGAATGAACTCTGTGTCCTTGTTGGCCAGGTACAGAGACATGCTCTGCAGAGTGACTGGAAGCTTGGTCTTCAGAACTCGGTACGTGGCCATCACAATATCGTTGATCTTAGCTGTAACAAAACCAGCAAAACTGCGCTGTTACTCAAAGCTATCTGGGCACCAGAGCTTATCCTAAGCATTTCATAAAGCTGGATATTTATAATCTTTTTGCTTAGTATAACAACCGTGATGCGGAACAAGTCCATGTGTTTCTGCACAGTTAAAAAATACTGCAGAGGGCAAAACAGAGGAGCAGATTAGACAGAGGGCCCTGCTACGGCACATTCTGACATGTGATCCAATGAGCCCCATCGGCCAGGGATTGGGCTTCAGGGGTGGTCTGAGTCCAGCCTCTCACCTGGCTGAGCCCACGGCTGTTGGGAGAGGTTGTATGTGGGACCGCCTTGGATGGCCATAGTCTTGAGTGCAGAAACCTGAAAGAGCACATGTGCCAAAGAAAAAAGGAACTTTAGTTTTTGCATAGAAAATAATATAAAAAGAAACCCTAGAGAGGAAAAACTGCTTTGGCAGTTGTTATAAATGGATTTCTTTGGTGAGGTCTCATGTTTCTCTTGTAAGCAGTGTCAAATCTAAAAGTAACACATGGCTGACAGACCCTTCACTTCTAAAAATGAAAGACCTGCCCCCACTAATAATACTTTGTGTACCTCTGGTCAAAAATAAAGTCTCTAAGAGAGCAATTAAAGGTTCTGGCTCACTTTTGTTTTCAGGTACTACAAAGGGGTTATTAAGCAGAATATTTCAGCTTTGGTTGCAGAGAGACTTATAAAAGCTGTAAAGCTCTCCAAGATACAACTGTGCGGCTCGGTTTAAAACCCTGACCGGCGATCTGATCACACCTTGGTGAGGAACTCCTCCAGGTTGCCTACAAAGAGTTGGGTCTGCTGCTGGATGAACTGCTCGCAGCTTGATTTCAGATGCCGGTCCACTTCTTTCTTGGAGTCGATGTAGTGCTCTTTGATCTCCGGGGTTCCCTGTTGTGCGAAACAAGCAAGTGCCTCCTCAAAATCAAAAGCAACTGGACACCCGGGTGGAAGTAAAACTGGTGGCATCCCATCAAGCAGATGTTACAGGCACAAAAGAAGCAAAGATCATTTTTCTACCAGTAACACAACTACCAAGATGTGCAAAATGTGTTATTGCATTAGAAAATAAGTTTACTTGAGAGTAGCAATTAAAAAAAAATATTAAAAAATGTATATTTTACCTCTAATAGAAATTCGAGGATTGCATTGTGACTGTTGAGTCTGAAGAATTTGGGAACCGTCTTGGGATTCAGGATTTTGAAAGCTGCATCTAAGATGTAGAGAGGAGTGATTCAACAGTGTGTTTCACAGGGACCAAGAGTGCCATCTAGTGTTGGCTGGCCAGTCAGCAACTTGCATGTGATGCGCAAATACAAAAGCAGCCAAAGGCTCTTTAAAGTGCATTCGTAAAAGCCAACGGCTAAGGCAGAGTGTTTGGTAACAGAAGCTTTAGTGCGGTGAGGCCCTCAGGCTGAGTAGCGGCGCTGCCTCTTACCTCGTGTCTTTTTCAGGTCCAGGGAGATTTCTTTGATGGCGAAATCGGTGTGAAAAGGAGCGATCTGCTCCCGCATGATAAGCAGGTGCTTGATCAGGAACAGTTGGCCGTCTATCTGTGTCTGGGAGGAGGGGGGCGGACAAAAGGGAGAACACGTGGTCACAAACTGGAACCGTTTTCTCAAAATCGTTGCAGTGGTTTAAATCTAGCCGACTAGAAAGCTGCTTAGCTCAGGGTTAGGCGACAACCCAACAATCGCCTTGCTGATGTCAGTGGGCCTAAAAAACAGAAGTGTCACGAAAAATGCAGAAGTGGAACCCTGCTGTTAAATGGACTTACAAACCTCCCCCTCAAGACAGACCCCAACCAGTAACTTTCACTAGCACAATGCACCTATATCTTCTATACACAGACTGGCTGTTCCACATAATTAATCCCACCAGGAACGGACCAAAAGACAATGTTCCCCAGCAGGTGGCGTTGTGGTTGAGGCAACTGCCCAATATTCTATGGACTCGGGTTTAATTCCCACCTCCTGCTGTAGTACTCTCAATCACGGTACTTATCCTAAATCGTTACGGTACCAACTACCATGCTGTATAAATGGATAAATGACTAAGTGACTCAGTAAACAAACACCATATTATAAAGCATTTTGGACAAAAGCACTAGTTAATTTTGTCCACAATAATAATATTAACAAAGCATGGCATCC
This sequence comes from Heterotis niloticus, assembly GCA_018136845.1. Lineage (NCBI taxonomy): Eukaryota > Metazoa > Chordata > Actinopteri > Osteoglossiformes > Osteoglossidae > Heterotis > Heterotis niloticus. The sequence goes on along the minus strand of CM030897.1, from coordinate 7,936,938 downwards.
ACAGTAAGGCTTAGGACTAAACAATGATGTAGGGCTTCTGCTATCCCCAAAATATCCAGTGAAGAACAAATGTGTCTGCTGTAGGACAGCAGGATCTCGGAGCACTGGGATTGCCTGCAACCCTGGATGGGCGCCTCATCACCTGCTTGGAATTAAACACTAAGTCCTCTCCGTTCAAGGGACACATAGTTGGCAGGACATTGTCCTGTGACAGCTTACATGGGGATGAACCCAAACGGTTTGAGTTTCTAAGGGCGTCTGCCATTTGCTTTGACCACAGAATCCTCCTCAGTGTTTCCGGCACTATAGTAATCCTGACACCCTAATGCAGCACAGTCACATTGTACAAGTCTTCTAGTGGGTGAACTTGTTATTGCAACAAGTAAAAATAATAATAAATCATAAAAAGTAACTTGCCCTAAATTCAACAGCAAAAAGGCAAATAGTACAAGCCAAATCCCAAAGCGTGCATTTAAGAAGAACACAGCAAGTTCCACAACAACTGCACCAAGGCATCCCCAGCTGCCATCTTTAAAGAATGGATTCATACAGGGGAAAACTGGGACATTCAAAAAAATGTTTTGAATGAACATATAAGGGCCTTTATTTATTCATTTTCCCATCACATAACAACTGTCACTCGAATGACGACTGATCTAGATTTGCGGCTCCAGGGGGACCCCATTATGGGCATCCTCTGCGAGCGGCCCGTTGTTATGTTTCCGGTGAGACGGACAAACCTTGCTCTTGACAATGATGTCCGTGGCTTTGAGTAGCGACTGGATGCAGGCGGATAAAGCCTCCTGCGATAAGCCCTGGAAGACTGCTCTCTGGAGGAAGAGGCACGGTAAATCACACAGACACAGCAGCATGGAGGAACTAAGTGGCATTCATGTTGTAAGTACACAGTTACAGCTAGGAGAAAAAAAAAGTTTTTTTTTAAAAAAAAAAAAAAAGTGGCTTCCTGCTTCACTACCCAGTATCTCTCTCTTTCTCATACACACACTTTTTTTTTTTTTTTTTTAATTGGGCAAAACACTGAATTATATATGCAAAATATTTCTAAAAGTCCTATTTATGAAATGCTTTTACTGTGTACATACAGAAACATCATTCTTATTTTTATTATTTAAATATTTAATTAAATATTTTAATAAATAAATATTATTTATTATTATGGTTTATATATCCTATATCCATACAGTTAACATTTCACAGGTCTATTTAACTGCCTGTCACAGTGAACAAAATAATGTGTGTGTGTGTGTGTGTGTGTGTGGTGGGAAAGGAAAAGGTGATCTGAAAACTCACATCAATACACCTGTACAGTTTGGACAGGCAGACCAACGTGCGCCTCACTGTTGGGTACCACATGCCATGTAAGTCAGCAGGTGAGATGGAGGTCTGCAGCCGGGAGCCTCCCGCTCCCCCTGGGAGGTGAAAAGAGCAAAAGGTTACACTGCAGGACCACAGGGAACATTAAACAGAGGTTGGCTTGAATTACATACTACAAAAATTGGACAGTGTTTGTAAAATTGGATTTGAACCAGAAGATTTTGGCTTTAATTTCCAAAATAGTAGGTGTTTGGAGTTGTGTCAAACAGAGGATCAACACACTCATGTATCTCACGTACCAGTGCTGTTGGCCTTCTTGCCTTCTGTGTCCTCGAGCTGAACATCTGAGAAGGAGGTGTCTGCAGACACCTGCCTCATCTGCTCCTCCTTCAGGCTCTGGGCAATTTTCTAACACAAAAAGGACCAAAGATGGAAAAACAGAGAGGTGAGAACTGTGAGCAGGGGTTGATTGAATAGGACGAGAAGCTTTCGCAGGAGTATCTGGTCCCATGAAGATACCTCCATCATCTCCAGCTTCTCGGGATAGGCCAGGTCACCAGGGGCAGGGTTGTAGCCGGTGATGTCTGTCTGGATGTAGATGTGTGTTCTGTACACCAGGCGTTCCTGGACATCCTCTAACATTTGCTTCACCACGGCCTCAAACGCACCCAGTTGCACTGCTGTGTAGACCAAAGCAGACCTCTGCTCATTACACCATCACCTGTTCTGCTCACTCGTACCAAGAGTCAGAAACAGAAAATTGGCTTTGCTTGGACGGCTTCTAACTTTCCCATTTTAAACAGATCCATGTTTTATAAGCAGTAATTCAGGCCAAGTACTCTTCTCAAGGGTACAGCAGTGAGCTTTCTCCTGGGAACCAAAAGCCCTTTTGTTGTTGAGCTATTGTTGTTCAAACTCCCCAAAGTACAGGAACATTTCCATATAATTAAAGACTGGAAACAGAAACCAGACGGGAGCTGATTCTAAGCGATTTATTATCTGAATTATTAACATACTAGGTGATTTGAATAAAAGAGCCTGTTCATAGGGCTGATGTCAGAGAATGGTATCGGTTCACAATGGACAACGTGATGCTGGTCATTACCATTGTTCTGCACATGATCCTCTAGCATCTCGTTTTTGAGGATGCCGCACAGCTCAGACAGCGTCTCCAGATGGATGATGTGGATGATGAGCGGTCGGAGCACGTCGTACAATGAAAGGCACAGCTTCTCCAGGAGCTCACTGCGAGATGCAAGGACACCGTGTCAGGACTGCAGTCTCACAGGATCCACCCATGCACCACCCACACCTCATTTCTGCGTGCAATGGGCTCCCTCTAGTGGCAAAATTAAGTCAGCTGCACTACATTTGCTTCCTGTCCCGCGTCAGCTTTCATTAAAGATTAATTACAACATAAACAAAGATTAAACATCATGTCAAGCTTGGGAGAACCCCGTTGTGAAAACCCCTGGCAGACTCACTCCAGTTTGGGTGTTGCTTTGGAGAAGAACTCGTTGTACAGCTGGTGTTCATCTTGACACACGTGGACCATGAAGGCGCAGCCGCTGCGGACCTGCAGGCATGCCAGCGTCAAACTATATCTGGCAAACTCTCAAGAAACCACTTCTTATTTCCTACAGCTGGCTTTAATTTACATCATCACACTCTACTGAAGCAGTTCCTTTACACCACGCTTTTTTCTGGTCAATAACACACAATTAAGTGAACATCAAGCCTTAGTGTCCTCTCCACTGCAGCACACATTTGGTTTAATCTTTACATATAAAACAGGTGATTCAAAATACAACAGGACTGAACCAAGGACAGGTTACCCATCCAGATCAACAATAGAAAAAAATGAATTAAGGAGCATTAAAGAGCACACTTAGTACGGGAGCCTCAGTCTTTCTTGGTGTTCCACTCACCAGGGCGCAGTGGTCCTTGTTGTTCTGGCTGGTCAGGTCTGTGATCGTGGAGGTGATGCTTGGGCCAAGGAGAAGCTCCCTTTGGTCTAGGTAGCACCTGTGAATCTCACCCAGTAGCTGCTGGTACCTGAAAGATGATGGTACAGCTTACAGTGAGAAGGTAACCTACAGTAGCTTCTTTGGATAAATTTTAAGCATACCGTATTTTCCGCACTATAAGGCGCACCTAAGAGCCTTAAATTTTCTCAAAAAATCGGCCGTGCGCCTTATAATCCGGTGCGCCTTATGTGTGCACTAAGTTCCAAAATCTGTCAAATGACTGACTGTCGGACCATTTCCCGCTGACACAGGGATGTAATACGTACACTGGCAGCGATAAACCAATCAGAGAACATTACGTAATACGTACAGTACGTACGTTGGCAGCGATAAACCCATCAGAGAACAGGACGTGATACGTACGCTTACCGCCACCACGCCTCCGGTAGGTATACTACCGGTATGCTGCAAAACAACATTTGTTTGTCTAAGGACCTCCGAAAATGGCGCCAGTGAAGAGACATGCTTACGAGGCACAATTCAAACTACAGGCTATCAGTTATGCGGTTGTTCATGGGAATAGAGCAGCTGCGAAAGAATTCAACATCAATGAATCTATGGTACGGAAATGGAGGAAGCAAGAAAATGAACTGCGCCAAGTTAAGAAGACCAAACAGAGTTTCCGCGGGAACAAAGCGAGGTGGCCACAGTTAGAAGACCAACTTGAACAATGGATTATTGAACAAAGAACAGCCAGGAGAAGCGTCTCTACAGTCACCATTCGACTGAAGGCAACAACGATAGCACAAGACATGAAGATCGAAAACTTTCAAGGAGGTCCGTCTTGGTGCTTTCGTTTTATGAAAAGGCGTCATCTCTCCATCCGCGCAAGGACTACCGTGGCGCAGCAACTGCCAGCGAATTACAAAGATAAAAAATAATGTGTGTATTGTTAAATAGTAGAATAAAGTTCAACTAAACTCACTGTTTTGCTTCCGTTACCTTTTTTTTGTAGACCGTATGTTTTAGCATGCGCCTTATAATCCGGTGCGCCTTATGTATGGGTTAAGTACAGAAATAGACCCCGTAATTGAGACTGCGCCTTATAATCCGGTGCACCTTATGGTGCAGAAAATACGGTACATAAAAAAAAATATTACTTGTTTAGTTGATGTGTTTCTGCAAAGTTGCTTAAACCATATACATACACTAGCCCACTTACAATTAGAAAGGGTATTACATCAGAAGTCAGATTCAAACCTGAACGATCAGACTGGAACGTGACAGCTCTAATCACTATGCTACCCATTGACCAAGTACTATTAAAACCACAGCTGACCAGAAAAATTGTTCATTCATTCAATAATTCAATTATTCATTCAATCAAAGTTACTGGGGGGGAAAGCATTTAAGACTGTGATCCAGATTTAAGACGGTGATGATGAAGAACTAAACATTGTGACAAAACCATATTTAAATAGAAAATTAATGTTCACAAATATATTAAAAATACTATGTATCAATATCAATATTTTAACTATACTGTGTGTGTCTGTGCGCGTGTGCATAAGATATTAAAAGGGTACTCACTCAGGAATTTTCTCAGATCTTTGCTCAATCTGCTCTATCAGCGTCTGAAATACACACAACAGCTCAATTTCTCATCTTAGATGCAACTCAAAAATATTTAGTCATACAGTATGAATTAAATTCTAAATATCTGCTAAGAAGAGTTCACAAATAATTCAAAAAAGTAATACCAACATCATAAAATACATATAAAATTAATTAACGGCTTCTGACAAATAGCCAAGACACTGGCAGGACAACACCATCACATACTTTGACTTTTGGTGCAGCAGCTCTGAATTTCACATAGTATAAGGTGAAGGCATTGTCCACACTTGGCATTCCCAGTGGATCCTGGGGAAAAGAACAGAGAAATGACCGTGCTTGGCGACAGTCAATTCTGTTTCATAGGTAAAACAACAGTACATTCAGGGCAGTACAAAGATCCAGCGACCATTTGCGTACCCTTTTAATCAGCTGGCCTGTGAGATTCTGCAGCGTGTTCACAGTGTGAGTCTTCATGAGGGACATTGCTTTGGACAGACACTGTCTAAACTTTGCCAAGTAAACAGGATAGTCCTTGAAGTTTGGCTGAATGAGAACACAAAAAGTGAAACATATAAGTGAAATATTTTACTTTGGTAAAAAGTCACATATATATTAACCATGTTATTTGCACACAATTTGTATTTAAATCAGCAGAAGAATGTATCCCTGCAGCTACATCCATCTTGAAAATAACTCAACAGTACTGTATGTCTCCTGAACCTTTACAAAAACCATTTTCCAATACATGGTAACTGGAAGAAGTGGACTGAGAAACCATGACAAAGAAACTGTTACTACTGTACTTACATTTGAGGAAACATATTCTATACAATCATCCAGTTTGGACAGCATTGGGATAAAACCCTCACTGTTGACAGACAGAGTGGACGAGTTCAGTCTCTGCAAAAAGAAGAAAAAAATATTATACAAAAGTATTGACATAGACAATCTTGTCTAAATTAAAAAAAATTTTTATATGCCCAGTGATTCTATCCTTATGGAAGAGCAGTACCCAACTATTTACTATGTGGTTATATATCCAGTTTCACCCAAAAATGACAGAAGATGCCTCTAGATGAATCCTCTTTGTTTAGAAACATTTAAATACGAATGAGGAAAAAAGTGTTGCTTACCGTGTTGATGTTCTCTAGCTCATTAAAATATGACAACTTCTGCTGTATGCTCTCAGCCAGGTCCACCAGTTCCGACTGGTAAAAGAAATAAAGCAAGATTGACATACAACTACAATATATATCAGAAAATTGTATTCCTAAAAAGCCTTCAGGAATTTAAAAAAATTTAATAAAAATTTAAACTTTATAAAGTGATGCCATTAATAAAAGTTACAAAAGCACTAGACTGGAAGACTTGTATAAAAAGGTTTGTGCTCAGGCTCCTTCCCCTCTGTATCAAACCTCCAATATCTTAAAAAAGAACCCCACACACTGTACCTGTTCTTTGAGGAGCTGTTCACAGGCCTCATGTAGGGTTCCTGTCTTGGTGGAAACAAACAGGTACTGCTTCTGTAGTGAGTCAAGCTGCTGCAGCGCTGCATCCACGTCAGTCAGGATGGCATCGCACTGTTCCTGGTACCCTCCAAGGTCATCCCTGGTTCTCCTGCGGGGGAAACAGGACCAGTGAACGTCAACACTCCAAACCTCACTTTGGACACCAATCTTTTATTGGCACCATCAACATGATGTTTAACACCAACATGGCAGTAAAGAGTAGATACAAAAGAAAATTGTTCCAAATATTCATTCAAATGAGCCATTTGGTTCACTTCATTACATGTCTGAATCATTGTTACAATAATTTTATTTTCTTCATTTCTATGAAAACTTTCAGCATTCTTGTGGCATAATTTACTATCTATTACAGCATATTTACTATTTTTTCGACTGGAGCACATGTCATAGAGTGAAACAAATCCTCTCCCTCACCAAAGTGCACATTTTGGACCACTATCCTAAACAATCATTATTCTTTTTTGTGTTTAACATGCTCACTACTCATATGTCATGTACAAAATCTGGAAACAATCATTTTAGGTCAGATATGACAATCTGGTTCATTCTCTGAAAGTTTTACACGTATGACAAATGAGAAAACACAAAGTCAATTCTTTGTTGTGGTTTATTTTCCCTTTTGGCTCTACCTGTATTTTGCCCCTTCATCTTGATCCATCTGTAACTGTAACTTAGAAAACCAGGAAAAGAACTGGGGAAAGAAATTTACAAACAGAAATTAGTAAAATTACACACCTTTTTTCATAGAAAGTATTTAAACAAGAACTTTTAAATGGAATGAAGGTGAAAAACTAAACCAGGGGTCCACATACAGATGGAAAATAACACAAATGCAAACAATTTGCACCTGCTGTGCTGTCTCTATCCTCTCGTTCTCCAGACTCAGCGACTGAAAGCCTTTCAGCAGAATGTCTTCGGTGGAGGCCGGCACCATGGTCGTGAACGGGGAGCACAGAGTGCGAGATGTTAGGCTGCACAAATCCTCAATCGGCAGCTAAACAGGAGACAAATGACCTGTAAGTAACCGGTATGCCACAAAAACGCACATCTCCTTCATTCAGGTAAGGGTTATCAGGTAACGTAGTAGTTAGTAGTGCTGCCTTTCACCAAAATAAGTAAGGTTTGAATCCCACTCCTGTTGCAGCTTCTTGGATCAACGTATCTGAACAGTAAAAACTAATAAGCTGTACAAAATATGCAAGTCACTGTAAGTATCTTACGAATTAAGCATAACATTGTATTAATCCTGAACGGAAATGCCCACATTACATGGAGGTGACAAGTTTGGCAATGAAACAAAGTATCACCTGAATTCTTCTACTGTCACCCAGGTATCGCTAGCAGCAATTGTCACAAACAGAAACTTCAGTGCCACACTTTACATGGAGTACTCAGTAAGTTTTGCACGACAGTTTGTAAATAAATGAATAATCCAGTGCCCAGGAGAGTCAGGGTTTTAAAAAAAATTTAATCCATGTTGACTAGAGACAAAAAGTAATTACCTACCAGTCCACAGCTGGTTTACCATGTCTTACTGTGAATTTACAGTGAACTTAGCATCAGTTACCTGTGTATTTTCCTTGAGTTCATTGAGCATTTACTATGTTTTCTGTGTGCTTACCATGTACTTTCTCTTAGTTTATTGTCATCTTATCTTAGTATGAGTTTTTTTGGTGAATTTATTTTGTGTTTACTCATTTTTACGTTTACTATCTGTTAAGGATTTTCCCTCATGTCAAGCCAGTTAACGTTAGAAGCTATAAAAAGTTATTAGAGGATAAAGTGTTTCAGTCCAACAATGTGTTATAATATTATTTACTTCCGAATTATGAAGACGGTACACGACAGAGGTCTAAGTGTCACTTTCATACTACAGTATCGCGTTACCCCCAGAACGCAAGCTCGCCGCCCACCTCTGCCGGGATTGGAAGCGCCTCGGCAGCCGCACGGATCTCCAGAATCGAGTCCGTCTGTTTTTCGGTGAGCGGCGCCATGGGGTCCATGCGGCGGTCCCACGCAGACAGCTTCTCACGGGTTTCCTTGTCTGTCAAATCCAGGAGCGACTGATCCACCATCGCCGCCATCTTTAACATCAACGTTGAGCCTCTTCCGGGGGGCGGAGTTTTCAGCGAGGCTATACAGGATCGTCTTCCGGTTTGCCACGCAGCGTTTCCGGTTTGACACAGATCTACTTTGCATGTGGAGCCACGCCCTCTGCTTTGGTTTCGGTTTCATGCGTTGAAAAGTGTGCGCATCGTCAAAAGCCAAACCCATGTTGACAAGCAAACTATAGCAATATTTAAAGACTTTATGTAAAGAAAAATAAAGGAATGCGTACATTCAAAACGTTTAAACGGAGTGGTTCCTCATATGTAAATGTAAACTGACTTTTTTTTACATGGTTATTAGTACTTTTACGCAGAAGAAGCTTTTGCGAGGAAACTTCTCTATGTTTCTTTTTCTATAATATATACTGATTTTCTTACAGCGTTATATTTCATGGTTGGACGTTCCTGGAGACAAAAGACATTAAATTGATGTGACAGCCTGAACTGTCCTCACATTAGTTACAGACATAGCTACACAAAAGATCGAACAAAAGTGAGGTTGATACTGTGAAACCCCCCCCCCCCCAAAGGTGCTATAATAGGAAGGCTTCAGAAGTCAGGAAACTTCTCTTTATTTAAATAGTGTCGTACATTATTTACTTTGCTTAATTACCCAGAATCCCTTCTGGCGGCAACACGCATAATAACCCAGAGCAGCCAATCACAACACAAACTTACAGTACTAGCAGCATCGATGGAGACAGTGAAGTGATGCTTTATTGTAACCAACCATAGAAAAATATACTGTACATAAATAGTGCAAAAACAGTCTTTCAGCAAATATAAATGATGCATGCTTGACATGAAAATTGCTGTTTCCCAGTCTGTTTTGACATTTGAGTGCTCACTGAAGCTCTTAACTTCTGAGTAAAACAGCACATTTATAATTTACTTCTATATATGTAATACCTGTGTCCAAGGGAAATGCAAAGTTGTACAGGCAACTTTATAATAATTTGCACCTTTATACAGGCAGGTGTTGTAACTGTTCAAGGGGCTGCAAACCACCTGTGGCACTTTTGCCTGTGACACTTTTGGCAACAACCCAAAAACCTTCAGAAAAGTGTAAATAATTCTTTAAAATGAAATGTGGGCAATCGTGTACTGTTTGCCCCACTGGTCAGTCAAAAACTGAATGCTTCTGAACAGTTTTCCCAAAACAACACAAATTGCAAAGAGGCACAAGTTCTGCAACAGACTGCATCTGGTCAAAGTAAGATCATTACATTTTTGACACATTATACTTACTGTAATTCTTTTGCAACTCCAGCTCATATAATTAAAAATTGCATTTAACTGCACTTCAAGCACGCAGGAAATCACAGGAAATACACTATATTTAAGATTTAAAAGGAATTTTAGCAAGCTACTTTTTAAAAAAAATGTGTCTGGCATTACCTTAAAAAACTTCCAAGGAAGCTGAATTGCTTTTTGTTGGAAACGTTGACATTCCTTAAACTTTTCTACATCAATGACCACAGCATACCACTTGGTCATGCTCCAGCTTCAAATGTTTCAATCCTTTAAAATCCTTTATGAGTTGAAACTTTAGCCGACCACATTATATTTTAATCTTTGGCTAACAGCATGATCAAAACTATGGTCCCTGTATCCTGCAGCTAAGAACTGTAATGTAGGTTAAGCTATTGAATTATTAATCCTTATATAATCACCAGGAATGACCATGATCACTCAGAATGTGAAGCAACCCTGTTATGGTAGCTCAAATGGGAGTTACAGTTTTCAAAAGCCCCCTCTTCAAAAGGGCAAGACAAGTCAATCTTCCACACTTAAGTCAACATCAGTGTTTCCATATAAACAAAAAAGTGTTTGAAAACTTTATCACCAACATTTCTCAGAAATATTCATCTATCTATCTATCTATCTATCTATCTATCTATCTATCTATCTATCTATCTATCTATCTATCATCTATCTATCTATCATATCTTTTTACTTTTGCTGTTTACTTATTGTCATGTTCATTATGAGTGTCTTATGTTTCATGTTTTATGTGTCCAGCTGCTGTACAGTGAATCTCTTTGCAAGGATCAATACAAATCTATTCTGTCCTATCCTAAGCAATTAAAAGAAAAAGAAAAATGAATTGAGACGAAGTGTTACATGTGACCGTAGTGACTGTCGACTCTGTACATGCAGAGAAGTGAAACGTGAAATTATTATTATTTTTTAATTTTTTAAGTGTTGATTTTTGTATGAGCGTTTCACATTTCATTTCGGTTGAGGTCAAAATTGACCACTAGGTGGCGAGCACAGCCCTTGTTCACCCTCTGGATGAACAAATTTCTTTCCCCACCCACCGCTTTTCTAAATCATGTGATTAAAACAGATTTATTTGGGGTTGCTAAACTGCAGTAAAATTTTAAACAATATAGTATTTTTTGCTCCCAAAGAGAACTTACAAATGCACATTTTTAAAAGATCTTTATAGTTATCTATCTGAACAGTTTACCCAAACCACCATAATGTTTTAAATATTCTCCCAAGCAGTTCATTGTTTCACGTTCAGGTTTCTGGTTAAATTTTTAATTACTATAGAAATTAAGATTAATTCTGTGGCATTTAAATTAAACTTTGTTAAATTATTAATAAAATACCTAGCAAGCTGGAAAATGCCCAAGGGATTCTAAAATACCACATACTGTACTGCTCACTTGCCTGCAGTTATTCAGCTCATTTGGGTGGTCATCCTACCATGAGAAGCAGACCTTCTTATTCACTGGCTGCAGGATATTTGTAGACACAAACACACAAAACAATGAATTTTAAATTGTCGAATTTGGGGTTGCATCTATTTAGGTTTTCTTTACAAAGTTGGTAAAAAACTGTTTGTAATAATCCTTCAATGATCTTGAACTATTTTGAGGGCTGTGTGATGGAAAAGTCCTGTATGTAAAGTAAAATAAAAACTGACTGTACTGTACAAAAATTATAAAAATTACTGTTTTGCTGGGGTTAGTTCATTATCAGTATGTGTACATTCAGCATACACCCTGGTTTCCTTCAGTATAAGAAAACTGGCAAAAACTCCCTGGATTCTGATGTTCTCCTTCTTCAACAAATGCTTTGGAAAAGACGACATGTCTACATAGGTCATGGAGATGCAGCTCACTGCTGACTGCCAGGGGAGGGGATAAAGGACAGTTATCATACCGGCATAGTGTATCCACCCTCATCCGAGGACCACTTTTATTCCCACAGTAATAAACAATTTGTTTTGAACACAGAATGGAACTGTTTGGGGGGGAAAGAGCATCCCAGTAAAAGCAGCACATTATATGCCAGATGAAGCAGAAGTCATTTTAGTTATTTCGATGTGCCTCGCAGCAGCCTGCACACGCGATATTTTCCTTCACTGCAGCTATCAGTCAGACGGCACAGCATCAGCAGGGCACTCTTTCTACTGGGGTTGTGCCCAATGTTTAGGACCACAGCGGACCATGTACGTTAACACTGAAAGAGGAATGTTAAACAAAATGATTTAGTGACTCATTTATTCATGATTCAAAATTTTTATAATTCTAGTAGTGTGGTTAGACTTGATTTCAGTGTGTGCTCACTCATTTATTCATTTTCCATATCCTTTCATCCCGTGTTGAGCCCTGGTGGTCCAGATCCTATCTCAGGAGCATAAGGCATGCAGAGAGGACACCCTCATTGGGACACCTGTTCATCTGTAGTGTGTTATACTGTTATTTATTCTAAAAACTATAGTGGCCTGGAGGATTTCAAATATTAAGTTCAATGTTTTGAGAGAGTATTGTTGTAAGACCCACCCCCCATCCCTTAACTCCATCATCAGTCTCCATCAACCATTTGGCATTGGCATCCCATTCTACACATCAGCGCCTCTCATGCTGGATGTCCTCGCTTCTCTTCCCTATCTTTGGCTTGACACTGCCCACAGCGAGGTTTCCTGTCGATCTCCCGTCAGTCAAAGCAATTTGTCATTAAATAAGTTGCCTTTTCTCTTCTCCTTCTGACAGAAAATCTATTCCCTTCTGGGGAGCACACCCTTTCTAGCAGACCCTCAGTATGGCAGTCTGTTCCCTTGGAACCTCTCAGTACCCCCCTTTAAGACACAAAACTGATCTAGAGAGGCTACCGAGGCCCAGCCTCCCCGCCCACCTCATTTGTTCCAGCCAGTCAAGGCGAACGAGATGTCTCCTGGGGACCCGACAGCTTTCTTTTGGGCCTCGGGGGGATGAAATGGGTGGTTTATGTCACGTTCGCTCCTGCTCTTTTTATCTTTTATTTCCTCTCACATTTAAAAGTAAAGTCCACCTAGAGTTTTGAGTTGCCTGGTTTTGTGAGTCCTCCTGATATTGACCACACTTCTTCTTGACTTGAAGAAGACAGCAAAAGCTCCCCATCAAAAACAGAACTCATATCCCATCGATTATTACATAAAAACAGCAAAGGAAACATTGCTTAATGGCAGAATTGGAACAATTTTTATCGGCTGCTAGACAGCTGGAGTCTGCAGGACCCTCTAGCAAGAATGTCAGTAAAATATATGGCAGAGTTGTACAGAAACATCCTGGAGAGATGACCACACACTCCAGACAAAAAACGTTCTTTTTTTATTTTAAGCCGAGCATAGCGTGCATCCATACCGGCCCAGTGTGCCTCTTCATGACAACTTCCCACGAGGCTGATATCTGCGGCTTGTTGTTCTGTCACAATCTATGGGAGGGTCGCATCTGATGGCGAGGTTACGGCAAGTTCATTCAAGCTGAGCTGTCCATCTTTAGCGCGATGTCTACTGGACTTGTTTCTTCATTCATTGGGGGACAGAAAACAAATGTCAGAGGGACTTATCACTTCCAGCGTGCTGCCAATTACCATTAAATGAACTTTTCCTGTGTTTCAGACCCTCTTTGCTGCATAAAACCATTTATATCATTTATCTCAAACCATGCATGCGTACTTTAAAGGATTAAAAATTCTCTTAAACCATTTGTTTGCATTAGGTGTAAAAAGAAACGTGGATCTGTGACAATGGTTGAATTAAGGTTACCTTTTGAAATGTTCACTGTTAACATCCAAGCCCTTCCAAGTTTGGTGAATAAGCAGGTGAAAAATGTTAAATATTTCCACATTTTTTCAAGATGTTTTTACTCCTGCATCAAATACTTTCTCTGCTATTGTTTTCTCCATTGTAAAAAATCAATATGCAGCCGATGCTCTCTGCTAGCTTCAGAAATACTAAGAAAGACATTGAACTTAGCTGTATTAATATTAATATATATATATATATATATTTTACAATTTAAAGATGAAGTCAACCTCTGTAAAATCTGTGACTGAAAATTAATACTAGAAAGACTAACCTTAAAGGATATAGAATTTCCTTCACAATTATTTACTATAATGAAATCAGGCATTCTGACTGCAGCATTTCAGATATAATTTCTTTATTTGGTTATGATGCATCTACGTTGGAAGGGAACAGCTGCTGAACTGTAGAGAAAAGATTTAAAATGAATGCTACTAGTAATGTTTAAGTAAATTAGTGGAAGCTGTTCTAGAAAGAAGACAACAGCCTGCAAGACACTGAGGCCAGCAGATGGTGTATTGGTTTGAGGCACTGGGTTGGGATCAGAAGGTTTGGGTTTGAATCCCTGTTCCTGCTGTAGTTTGCTTAAAAGGATTTCCTTTGATTTTTTTCTGTAAAATTACTCAGGCATAGAGATACGTAAAAAACAAAGAAAATAAACTTATTGTTTCACTTAGCTGGTTCGATTTTCCAAAGCAGTTTACTGGTTTTGTTGGATTAAAGTGTTAATGGCAGACCTGATGTTCTGTGTGCTTGATTTATTTCCTTCATGCCACTGCTGGAAAACATACAGAAAATCACAGCGCTGACCTTGTGGGAAACTCAAAAGCCATCCTGCTAATTCCACCCGAAGGAAGCTCTCAGGATGATTCAAGAGCTTGCGGGATAATCTTGGGAGAAGCCGGGTTAAAACACTCAGAGGCAAAAAGGAATGAGAGCAGGGTGATGGAAACCCACAGAAAGCCATTAAAATTCAATGACCACGAACATCGGTATAAAAGTGCTAGAACACATCTCTTTATTCTGCATTTCACAAAGATACCGTACTAGAAAAAAAAAAAAAAACAAAAAGAACAAATTGCACTGTGATGCAGGCCTCTGGAGGAGGCAGTCATCGCACCTCCACGAAGCTGTCCATGGGGTAACAACGAACACCTCGAAGCGCAAGACGACAAGGGTGCGACGCCCTCCACATTTCAGCATTTGAGCACTTTCTCACCGAACACACCTTCACATCAAGAATGCACGCGGGATGAGAAAAAACCTAAACCCAGTCCACTTTCTGTTCCAAGTTACATACCACTATCAAACGCTATTTCTGCAAAATATCCAGCAGTTCTTCTGTACAAAAATCTAAATCACAGGAGCATAAGACACAGACCATCGAGAGTGTGCGAGCGGTGACACAACAGCATTCACAGCTGTCAGTGTTGTCCAGAACGGCAGCTCTGAATTATTTCTTTTATTGTGATTTTACATCACGATGCGAATGCGGTGCAGGAATCAAACTGCTGCTGAAACGGTTGCGTGTGTGACATTTCAAAACTACACGAGTGCAAGGAAGGCAGCTGGATGACGTGTGCGGTGAAAGAGCACGGCTGACCGCATCTGACATTTGGACAGTCATGCTCTTTGCCTGCTGTACTGTATTATTTGCACCTGAACTTGACTCAGTTCAATATTGTAAACACACTAGTTAGTGCACAGTTTGCACAAAAACATGAGGAAGAAAATGAAATACTGCCATTGTGGAAAGAAAAAAAAAAAAAATCAAGGTTTAACTGCATTATTCACTGCTTCGTTTTGCAAAGAACTGTGCTCTTGAGGAAGAAGCAACAGGATGAGTGTGTTAAGAAAAAATGCAAACATAATAAGTGTAATATAAATGCTATCCCAAAGAAACCGACTAAATTAAGATTCTGCATTGATCTTCCCTCTAACTAAAATCATAGGATGGATCATGGACTCTAGTAAGTGAGCTGTAGATCAAAGCCATGAGTCTACAAGCTCATTTCATTTAACATGCTGATGTCGGATGTTCAGTGAGCAGGAAATTAAATATATTTCAGAACATACAGTTTAATTATGATGAAAACCCAACCAAAATGCAATGGAGGATTGCACTAAAATAAAGCATTTGGAAGCTCTTTAAAACATTCTATACCATTTGCTACCTTCCAAAAATAAAACCAAGCATAAATTTAATAGTAAAACAATGTGCAAAGCAAGGAAAAATCTACTTTTTAGATCCAATTTCCCCATAAATAATTTATAGCAATTAATTTACTACTATAAGAGCAATAAGTAAAAATATTTAAAGCCATGGCTTTTTTCTTTTTTTAATTCCATACAAAGCAGTGATGAAGATGAGCTTTGACTGCTTGTCATGAGCAGAGCTATCTTGGGCTTTCACACTGCACCCCCACTGGCACCCTCGACTCCCCCCAAGCACCCTTGGTGAGTGTCTGACACCACGGTCAGTCTTGAAGCTCGGTGCCTTCCAGGTGGTCTGGGATGGGCAGACCCGTGAGCACCGTCAAGCACTTGTTCCACACGTTGAAGACGGGGCATACGGGCTGGGCGAAGGCCACGTCGAAGGTGTAGAGGTGCTGCAAGCCGACAGCGTCGTAGAAGGCCAGCGAGCCGGCGTCGTAGTCCAGCAGCACACCGATGCGCCGCAGGTGGGGTGACGGCTCGATGGGCAGCTCCTTGCCATTGTGGCGCACCACCCACGAGCTGTTGCAGCGGCACAGCACCCACGAGGAGGCATTCTTCCCCACCCACTCTTGCTTTGGTGCTGATTTGTAGGCAATACCCACTGCGTACCTGCAAAATTCAGCAAGCAGATTCTCAGATACGCAAGATATCTATCTATCTATCTATCTATCTATCTATCTAAAATTATTAAATGCCTTTGCTGAGTTACGGCCAAATATTTCAATTTCATGACTATCTTAAAGCATGTGCTTAGCAGATCCAGCTCTTTCAGTGCTACACCTCAGATCACAAATGGTTTGACATTTATGCTTTCACACCTCATTGAAAGCTCATATCACATTATTTAGTCAGGGCCACTGGCGTGAGCTGACGTACCATGTGCTTCCCCCAATGAGAGCCTCCCAGTAGTGGCGGCCACTGTCAATGTACACATTTCCCAGGACACCGTAGCTGCCCTGGCTGGCGAAGCGGTCCTGTGCGTGGCTCTTTTTGGAGGATGTCTCATCCCGCTCCACTGTTAGGTTATCATGGGAGATCTTCAGTTTCCTGTGGGCAGACTTGGGGTCCAGCTTGAATGGCTGGCCTACAGTAGGACACCACCAGAACAATCCCAGTGAGATCAGTGTATTGGCTTGTCCTCCTCGCGCTGGGACGCCGTTGTATTTTAATTATCATCAATGTATGAGATGGACGCATCGATAGAGATCAAAGAGGAGGATGAACGTACTATTGGTCTTCAGAGTGCCGGGCTCGCTGCTGCGGCTGCCTGCCTGGTTGATGGCCTTCACAATGAAGATGTACTTGGTGCCGCTCTGCAGCCCATGCACTGTGTAGTGGTTCTGTTTGATGTTCGGCACAATCATCCAGCTGTCAGCAGAGTTGCACAAACCTGTATTGAAAGGCCAAAGACCTTGTAAACTGCACAAGAACGTAACAAGCAATACCTACTAATCTTTTTGGACAGACATTTCTGTTCACTCCTGGCAACCTTATAAAACAAAAAAAAGAGTTAAATGAAGTAACATTTTTCGTTTTTATTTTTAGCCACCTGGCTTAACTCTGAACATGCTGAACATGTACTTTATACATGTTAAATAAAATTGAACGTTACAGTCAATAACTATTTACGGTAATGTCAGCTACATTGTATGGCCAAATGTGTGTGGACCTCCCTTCTAATGACTAAGCGCAGCTGTTCCAGCCACACCCACACAGCATACAAACATATTTTGGACAATTCTGTGCTTACAGCTTTGTGGCCCAAGTTTGTGGAAGAAGCTCATTTCCTGTTCCAGTATGACTATACACAAAGTGAGCTCAATAAACACACAGCTTGCCCACGTTGGCATGGAAGAACTTGAATCCTGACCTCAACCCCACTGAATACCTTTGGGATGAATTGGAAAGCTGACTGCGAGCCAGACCTTCTTGCCTGACATTGGTCCCCAACCTCACTGATGTGCTTATGGCTGAATGGGCACAAAGTCCCATAGTCTAAATGTGGTGGAAAGTCTTCCTGGAAGAGTGGAGGCTCTTATAGCAGCAAAGGGGGAACAACTTCATATTAAGGCCCATGGGTTTGGAATGGGAGGTTCAACAAGCACATATGGGTGTGATTCTCCACATACTTTTGGCCATATAGTATATAGCATAGTATTTTTACATTTTAAGATATTCACATGCTAATATGCCTTTATGCCCTGTGCTGGGTGTGTAAAGGCATGAATATTCCGATCAGTATCTATGGTCAACATTAATATTTGCATTAGTTAGCAACAACAGTGTTAACAACAGTATTATACTGTTATATAATTATTATACTAAAGAACTCGGTCTACTATCCCCAAACATAACTCTGTAAACATATTCACAGATAAAATGTATGCCATTATATTGTCTATATTCACTGCCTTGTCACTATACATGTTTGTATTAACCATATGTGTATTTCTGTATGTTCAGCAGCAGCTCCATTACAACCTTTTTATTTTAAACACTTTGAAAACTTTCAGTCTTTACATAAGCTGCAGAACAGGGATCTTTAGGCTGTAAATTTTCCATTTGTCCTTGGTAGGAGGAAGTTTTTACCGAGCTCCGACTTTCAGTTTCACTAAATTTTCAACTTCTGATCAGAAACACCCTCAGTAAGCTCATGATCAGAATTATGCAGGTTCCTTTGTGTCATTCATAGGATTTTAATATCTAAAGCTGAAAATGAGTCGAGAGGGGCCCGTTTATTTGGGAGATCCCTGGTAATATAAGGTTTACTTCACCTATATTTATGTTTACTCATTTAACCAACATCTTATCTGCAAACACACAGTTGTTGCAACATGGTCCATTTGTTCAGTACCATAGTTTTTGCCTCCTGCTGCCACAGATTACACAGTTAGCGGCGTATAAAATTGATCGAAAACACAGAGGTGATTGTGACAGATGGCTTGATGCAGGTATATGGAGCCGAGAGGAAATTAGCAGAGAGCTGTATCTGATGCAGAGGCATCTCAAGACACTTGCTGAACACTACAGGGGATTCAGTTCTGAACTATCACACAATATTCTAAGGGAAACCCACCATTACCTGGACTGATATGGACCTTAAATGTTCAGACAGCTATAGAATAAAATCACTGATGCAGAACTGACATGATAATATTAAGCAGGGTAGTTAACTGAAATATACAGTGTGATAAGCTGAAAAACCACGATGATGCTAAGGAACTGTGTTAAAATCTTAACAGTCGAGGAAGTTGAACTGCAACGGCACCAGCCGTGGACACCCATGAAAAATACGCTGAAATGTTTTTGCATGTGCACATTGTGAGTGTATTTGTATAATACTTTGCAAATCTGGAAAATAACAGAATATATCTGGAAAATAACCCATCCCTCACAGTTTAACTCCTTTATATGCAAACATGTAAAAAACCTGGTTCACTAATAAAACTACTGAAAATGGGCCACATGCTATAGCTATGGTCCACAGCAGAAGGTCCCTCTACAAAGACATAGTTGAGTAAAGTGTTTAACAACTGCAATTAATTTTAACAGACTTGATCACTTTTTGAAATATCGCAGATATTGCTACATGTCCACCTCTACTAAATATTGTAAACGTTGGAGTACACCAATGTCTCAATGTTATTCTTCTGCTTTCATTAAAAAAAATAATAAAAACACAGTAAAGAAAATCATCTATATTAATTTTTAAAAATCTGAAATAAAATGTAAAAAAATCATTTTCTGCAATTTTCTAACCATTTTCCCCAGCCCTGGAGAATTAAGGAAGGCAAGTGATTTATGGTCTTGTTGACTGTCATGCATGAGAGTTCACACAAAATTTGTAGGGTTAAATTTCCCTGCGGAGCATCAAATTACCCCTTCCATTTGTTTCTAACATGAATTATATGCAGGAAGACATTCTAGGGCTAATTTTCATGCAAAGACATGACATCTGCACATGCCAAAACAGGATCTTTCCGTTTAGGTGAAGAACAAACATCTGCCACGCTGAGTCTTCACCTCTCCTTGTGCCTCCAGATTCTTCCGAAGGAGAAGTGCTGATTAGCATGTAACCTTCCAGAGGTTTGTGGTTCCTCAAGAACCAGCAATCTAACAAATGCAGACTTCTGCCTGTGAAACGCAGCTGAAAAGAGAAGCTAACCAGGCCACTTTAGTGTCTCCTGTGAGAAAAACCTATCCTGAAAAATGTAAAACCCCAGAGAAGGACATCCTTGACACCCGCATGTCCTCAGCCATTTTTTCAGCGTTCTCAGTTTGTCAAATGCCACTGAACATGTTAAACAATTATACAATTTGAAAGTGTGTTTTGGGTCAGTGCGTTGCTGAAGTCTGAAGGACTGCTCAACTAACCACAACCCTGATGGAATGGCATTTCTTTGAATTCTGCTATGAAGGCTGTGTGGGTTGGGATTGCCATGGACTTGGTGAACATCACCAACTCTACTACGAGCACAGTCCCTTCGGATCCGTGGACTCGTGTTGGACAGTGGAAACCACACAGCACAACTGATATGCTTAGGTTCTACATTATGTGTCTTATGTAGAAATGTTGACTCATCAGTCCACAAGACCAATTTCCTATTTTCTTAAAAGTCCACTATTTGTGTTTTTGGCCCTGGAAAATCTGGCTACAAGCAGTTATATTGAAATATTTAACAGACCCTGCATCCGTAACTGCATTCAAATGCCTTGCAGGCCAGTCAAAATGGGTTTGGCTCTTCAAGTCCACCTTGAAACGCAGCCAGAGAACCACAGAGCTTTGATCAGCTGAGCTTCTTTGTGATACCACCAGAATGTGCAATCAGGTATAGAAATGAAAAACTCACCCGATAAACACGCCACGATCCTGTCATGCTCCTCACTAAGGCAAATGTCTTTGAAAAGCCAGCTCAGATATGGCACAAAAAAATTGCCTTTGGTTATTATGTCGCCTTTTTTCTCTAACAAGGACTTTGCCGCTGATTTTGTGCCAAAATCTAAGAGAAAAGGTTTTTTGATATTCTGTTTTTATCCGCCCCAAACTACATAACCGGTGTCATTATTTTATTCCAAACTAAATAATTAACTAAGTAGACATTAACTCTTGAGTGATGCTATGATGTTGGTGAGATATATTGACAAAGGCTGGCTGAATTTCTGGACAGATGGTTGTAGGTTCAAAGGGGATGGCAGATGCACCTGTCCCTATGAGGTTAATTTGTGTCTGGGTAGAGTTTTACATCCGCAGTCAACCAAATGTGTTTACTTACTGACAACATTGGCCTGACCAGTGAAAATGGCGTACTGCAGCTCATAGGAGACTATGCTGAACTCATCGTCGCTCGTCCAGTGGACAGTGATGGTGTCGTAAGATGCCGTGCACAGCTCTTCCCGGATTCCTGGAGGATTCGGCGCTGGAGCGGGAAAAATTTGATGTACATTTAGTGCTGTGTAACACTGGATTATCTAAGAGAACTGAAATTTCAAGAAGTAAACCACGGAGGAAAACATTGACAAAAATGGCACGCAGTCTTTTTATGATACTGAGGGAAGGTGAGGGTAGGTATAGGCCTAATTTTGGAAATAAACCATTTTGGAGTTTTGTTGCAAAAATTTGCTTGAAATCACGTAATTAAATTAGATAGGCATTTTGTCAGAAAAATATGGTCACAGCACAGAGCAAAAAACATCCTCACCCTGAAACATCCATACGTTGATCAGACCAGTGCCAGACAGCGCTTAACCACTACTGACTGCCTACCTGCACTAAAGCCGCTTTTCTAGGACACAGATGCCCGACAGTGAATTGTTCATCACATCAAATCGCATGGATGTCAAAGCTATGGATCATCCTACAGTGTCAACAATGTCACTGCACAATGCTCTTGTCAATCCACCCTGATTTCACAATAAATCCTTTCAAGACCAATGAAATGTAGAGATTGTTGAGTAGGATGAGTAACAAATGTCATCCAAAAGTAAGATTAACTTAAAGTAATATCTCAGTCTCAGTGAGGGGCATCACAATCTCTTACCTGTAAGGTAATCCAGACTTTCCAGCATTTTCTTTTCCCTTGTGAAGTCTAACACAAATGTGTCAAATGTATCTGTCAGGTTAATTTCGGGGATGAGGACCTGAGAGGATGCTGTTGCCATGGACACCCTGGAACATAAAGTATTAATTTAAATTAGGATTACTGTAATTTTTTATCTTTATAGCTGTTAAGTGCATTAACAGCTTTGCCAGTCAGTATGTTTTTCTAATCCTTAGAGTTAGATAGGACCTAAAGTTCACTGCTTAGTGGCACTGAAGCATGCATTAAATATTATTTTTTTTCCAGTATAATTTATCTATCCATCCATTATCATTATCTTGATTCTGTTCAGGGTCACTGTGGACGAAAGCATATCCAGGAATCATTGGGCACACTATGAAACTGCACCCTGGCTGGGATGACAGTCCACTGCAGGGTGACTGCACACTACAGGCAATTCAGAGTGAGTAATTAACCTGAAGCGCATGTCTTTGGACTGTGAGAGGAAACCCACACAGGAACAGAGAGTGCATGCAAACTCCACACAGACTGAGCTGGTTTTAAGCCTTGGCACTCTGAGGCAAGAGCCCTACCTGCTGAGCCACTGTGCCACCACCCAATATAATTTAATGGAATTACAATTAAATAATAATGAGCATAACTTGGCCTTATGGGATGAGATAGAATCCATTAACAATGATTTTGTCCATGATAAATTTTATTCCTAACAGAAGCTATGATCAATTATTTAATAGTATCTTTCTGATCATTGCTAGTTTGGAACTGAAGGTGCGCCAACCCCTACCATGCGGTAATCAAGCCCACATGCTGCCACAGGACTAGAACCCATGCACTTCCGTTGCTGAGTGAAGAGAGCCCCCCCACCTCTCCGAGATGCTCTTGGCAGTCTGCAGGAAGCGGGCGTGGTCCGTCTCCTTCAGTGTTTGATCAGCCTGCGTGATGAGCGAGGAGGAACGTTCGATGCACTGTTTGCAGTTGGCGATCTGCTGGGCCAGTTTGCGCAGCCTCACCACCTGACCATCGGAGAGCAGTAGTCAGTGTTGTGTGTGGATCGGCATAACGTATACGACTAGGACTTAGAGATCCGGAACGGTTCTAACATAAACATTATCCAAGGAAAACTGATGTAAAAATGAAAATTTAATTAGAGTCTATGACATACATTCTACTTGAAGAGTATAAAAATGTTTTCAGTTATACGTAGCATTTATGTGTTGTGCAACGTTTTGGACCGCATGCCAACAAAACTATCCATATAGCTTAAAGCTGATTATTGTCTTGGGAAATTGTAATTGCGTAATTCCATGCAACAGCTGGTATAGTGACTACGACCGTTGCTTTGTAACTGGGTTCAAATCCCTACTCCTTCCTTCTTACTTTACCCTTGAGCAAGAGGCTGACCCCAAGTTACTCCAGTAAAATTTACTCAGCTGTATAAACAGACAAATAAATGCAGGCATCTTATTAAAAGCATTATAAATTGCTTTGGACACAGGAAATTAATAGTAATAACGTGGTATGTGCACATTATAACACTTCAGGCCCTGTTACAAGATTTACAGCCTGTTTTGCTATTAGTTGCATAGCTGATGCTTTTATCCAAAATGATTTACAGTTTACACCAATTTGTACAGCTGGGTATTTTTACTGGAGCAGTTTGAGCAAAATACCATAATCAGGAGTACAGCAGTACCAGGTGTCTTCAAGGGTAATAAACCCACATGGTAACTCATTGCTGTACGGATAAGAAATGTTTTGCTAAATTTGTGTTTATACTATTTATAATGTTTTTTCTTCCATTACACATAAAACATTTTTTTTTTCCTGTTTAATATACAGAACCCTAAAGGTTATCAAATTTTATTTCACTGTTTTGGCAAAAAGACATATTTCAGAATAATACCACTCTGGCTAAGGCTTACTGAAGCTTTTAATAGAGTTTTCACTCATAGTGACAGTAAAGGGGAAACAAAATTTCCCAACATTTTTATTCAAAAACATTAACGTCAACATAAATGTTAACTGTGCCCACTTTCCTCTTTAAAAAGCACCAGACAGATGAACACTGTCGTACTTTGAAAGGATATGCAGTATCTGCTGCCACAACACAAATATATAACCTTGCACAGCCAGAATGGGCCTATTTATAATTATAGAACCGCTCCAGAATAACAATAAATTAGTCAAAACAAATGAGCAGTTGTGAGTGCGCTTTAAAATTATTTTTAACAATTTTTTTTTGCAGTGTACTTTTATATTCATTTGGGGAAGCTTTCAGAGAGGAAAGCACAATACAGAATTAGCCACAATGCTCAGGCAAAAGTCCAAGAAATATATCAACTCTGGAGGAAAGAAGACTGAGGCAGTTATGACCTTCAGTAGCAAAGGTTTGATACCCTATCATAGGAATAAGTACAAATATTTTCCTTCAAATATAAAATTGTTGCATTTTTTACAACAAAGGAATCAATTCACTTTTAATTGAAGAACTTTAGTGTGTGTTTGTGTACTGTGACAGACAATAGTGAAACTGATGCTTAAAAATATGTTAGTGCGTAAACTCCTTGGCTCTAGCAGACCAGATGGAGAGAGCATCCCGCCTTGGGGGCCAAAGAGAGAGAGAAAATGAACACATCGAGTCCCAGCAGCCAGCCACACTGACCCATCTGCTTCGGGGCCCAGCCGTCAAAGCACAATGCGGGCAGGGGAGGCACTGAGGCCCAATGTGTTTGAATGCAAAATGCACCGTAGGCGGCGCCGAGCTGTTCTCAGTTTCCTCCAACTGGACACCACACATGCAAAACCCAAGGAGTCCCAGCTGAAGAGGGCTGGTCAAACATAATCACCACGAGAGGCCTGGTTTCAGGGTCAGCTAAGAAGAAAATTGCCTTGGTGTGTGTTTTTGCGTGTGCCTTTCTCTATATATTTGATTTTTGTACTGCATCTGAAACACGGGCTGACATGCATATAGCATGGAGGTGTTTTGTTAGAAAAATTCCACTAGGCCGAGTTTCACGTTCATGTGTTGGCAGGCGAAAACATCGGACTGGATGGCGCGATCATAAATCACTGCAAGTCACTGATATCATTCTCAGACTTTCATTTTTATTGCTGTTATTATTATTATGTGGCTCCACAGACACCCTTTACCCATAAAATTATTTAAAGAGTGTAAAATTTTACAGTTTTACATCTGGATATCATGAGTACAACAACAGTGTGCAGCCAAGGGGTTTGAACCAGCAAGGTGCTGTGGAGAAATCATGTGGAGTGAGTTACACTTCACAAAATCACATGTTTAATCCAGACAAGTTCTTTCCCTAAGACATCCAGCACTGCTCAGCATCGTGTCATTCATCCGGTACCTTGCCCTCCTTGATCTTGGTCGCAATAATTTGTCTTCTTTGCTGAATAATATCAATCAGGAGGTCACACTCCTCCATGAGCTTGCTTTCTTGTCGTGATGCGTTCACCTTGAGAGGGAAAACAGAATGGAAACAGCTGGAGGAAAAAAGATGATGGATGCAGAGCACGGGAATAAATCAGTCCTAGGAGCCGATTACCCCCAAGGGTTTAAACACCTTTCATTTTGCTTGGATCTACACTTAGAAAGTACAGCAACACTTCAACAGCTCATTCAATGAATAACAATTATAAAAATAAAACAGGTTTTTTAACATTTTTTAAAGCTATTTTGAGAAATGACTCCAAGGGCTAAAACAAAAGAACGCTATCATGAAACAGCGTTATTGGCGAGGTACTCCTGCATTTGTACCCTAAGAGATGTGACCATAGGAGCAACAGAATTGAAAATTATGCATGCGTTGCAAAGACCGGGCAAAAAATTTAATCTGCCCCTAAACAGTTTCCAGACCCCAAAAATCTCTGAAACTCATAATCCGAATGATTTACGGAGGATTCATGTCTCCCTCTAATGCAGCCAAATGCCATTTAGCTTAACTGTGCTAAAGCTCTGAACCTTGATCCTGAGGGGGACCATAAATCAGGTTCCACAGCTTGCAGAATCACAACCTGATGTTTAACCATTGCTCAGTATTTGGAAATAGCTTTGTGGTGCACCGGGAAGGTCGAGCCAAGGCCTTGTGAATGGCGCTGGGCGCCAGCAGTGGTCCTTCTGTACATTCACGTGTTTCATTGGACCTTTTGTTTATGGCTGGAGAGTGGAGGATGGCAATCTAAGCTGGCAGAAGCCTTGCATGTTTCTCAGGAGCCTTCACAGTCAAGCTGGCCACACTAGCTCACCAAAGCTCTCCAGATGAATACCATACAGTTCTTCGTGGGTCTACGTGGTGCTCTGGCCCAGCAGAAAATGCACATTTTCATAATTGTTCATAACCTCAAGCACTTTTAAATCGTCCATGCCATAACATTATCTGTGTTCTATATTATTTCACCAGGACAAGCTATGATTTACGGAACAGTTGAGCAGAAGTGGAGGGCATGCTTGAATGCAACAAGCTGAACATGTTTAACAATACGTATAGTAAACATTTTGTATTTGTTTACTAATATTAAAGGACCAGTTTTATGTCCTAACTTTTGTACCCTACCCTTGATCAAGGTACTCTGATGTGCAAAACTCTGTCCAGCAGGGATTCATAGTGAAATGAGGTGGGCAAGTGGTCAGGGTACACTTTCACTGTTACAAAAATCATTTGTCAAGTATCTATAGTATATCAAAAATCTATTGTCAAGTAAATCTAGTGAAAATAGAAAACTTATGGGAGAGATATTATCTGGTTATGATGGACACACATAATTTCTGATTTTGATCTGGCGTGACACTGAGATCCAAACCAAACCACTAAAGAACTGCATCAGAAAATATTTTTTTCCTCTGTTTTCCCATAATGCGGGAGAGCATGTTTTAAATATGAGCAGCTTTTTACAATGGTCTAGCATTAAAGTCAAAGTAGGTATGTGGCAAAGAACCTTTCACGCCATTAGCTAACTGAACATAAGATATATGGATAGGTACAGAGAGACAGAGTCTTTGCCTAGTGTCAAAAGAAGAAAAACTGTGTGGGAGGTGAGACCCAACCGAGTACACTTCCCTGTAGCCAATTCATAGCACCAGGGCAAAGCTTCATCATGGCTTCATGGTTCTTTTCTTTGGGGTAATTCTATTTCATGTAATACTGGCGCACACGCCTGCTATAGTAAAATCTTATACCAAATATATAACATGTGATCGGGAGACTTTAAGCAAATAAAGACGTTTAAAAATCATATATTGCTCAATTTAATAACATTTGGCTGCTGGCAGAAACATATTTGGGATCTTAGACATTGAAGTACGTTTCGGTTACAAGATTTTCAAGTGCGTTTTTTTTTTTTTAAACTACTTCTTCAAAGGATTATCCACAGACATGACATTAATAAAGTTGCATTCATTCATTAATGCATTCGTTCATTCAGACCCGCACACACGACTCGCGCAAGGTTGTCAAGAGCATTCCAGAGGCTATGCAGTAAAATCAAAGTAAACAGCCTTACCTCAACGTGCTGGCATGTCTGTATTAACTTCCCCATGAGAGTTTCCAGTTCATTATTCCTCTTGATTAGATTGCTGAGGTTTGAATCCAAAGCTTGCTGGGTGGAGAAAGCGAGAGAGAGGAAATCTTATAGCACTGATAAAAACGTACGTTATTTACGGACATTTAGAACGAGAACATTTTCTAACCAAACCTTAAGATCGGAACAGCGATTTGTTTTTGCCATATATAAACTGACAAGATAGCAAAAAGTCATAAAATGTACTGTAATCCTGGGAAAAAATAGGGACTAAGCAAAGCAATCTTTTTTTCCGGTGGCCTTCTTCGGCATGTCACATTCGGTTTACGGTACACCCCTGACCTGTGGGCACTCGGCCTCCTGGTCGGACCTCATCATGCTTGCGGCTGGACTTGGAAGGCTGTGAGTCGCAGTGCCTCGCCTTCACAGCATCCTTCTGCTGTGGAGCACCAAGCCATGTGCAAATCTGCTCCCAAACGGCCTGTTTGCCTATTTAGTGGACATTTTACATAACCGCTTTCTGCCCGGCATTCAGATCTTGACAGTGCATGGTCTTTATTCTAAGTTCCCCATTATTACTACCCAGCCAAGCATACTAAACCAAAATATAATTTTCAGGGTAAGTTAAAATAATGTGAATGGGCCTGAGGTATTGCACTTTAATGTTTACACTATAAAAGATTAATCTTGTGCTTTGACAATTCTACATAACATCCTCTAGGCTCACCTTGTATACAGGAAGGGTCATAGCACCTTGAATTAGATGCAGGCAGCTGCACAATGTAAAGTACACAGTGCACACTTCTCTACACGTTGGCAAGGACATTAGACTGACACATGTCCAAAGCCTCAGTGTCACTATACAATAGATTTCAGAAGCCTCAATTCCCTTCAAAAACCTTATTTTAAAGCTTTTTGGTTTCTTTCTTTTTGACAACAAACACCTCTGCCATGATTTGACCCATGGTTTGAGAACTGAAATAGAATTTGAAAACTTCTGCCAAAGAAATTGTGTGGCATTTTTTTTTTTTTTTTTACGTGTAGTTTTGTGACAGTTAGCTGGAATGAATGTATTGATGCCATCATTTTTTGATAATTGTGGCTTAATCTTTAAATGATTTGTGTACCTCTGCAAAAAAAAAAAAAAATAATAAAAAATGAACAAAATGTATCTGCTTATCTAAGAATTTACATCAATAGCACGTTTCTTTGCTGTGACTGCATGGCCAGATTCACACTGGAATGGGTGAAGGCATGGAGGATTTGGGCCCGTGCAGTGCAGCGTTTTGTAAAGAATACGGAGTTGAGGGCAGAAAGAAAAGTGCTCTTTTGTGTTAAGAGGTCTTCGTCTCATCATTTCAGAAGCAATATGCGTCACCATGTGCAGAAATAGCCCGAGTTTACTCAGGTTTACTCTCACGGGCTAAAATATTTATGCTGGAAACGAGGTGATGAAAATCGTGAGACACAGGATGGTGACACGGAAGAGCTAACTTAGAATAGCCATATGCTGGAGGTTATGTTTTCTATTCACACAGCCAGACCCATGTTGGAGGAACTTCTTATAATATGACAATGATTACATTTTTGCTGTTTTTTTTTTTTAATATTTAATTTTAGCAATGCCTTTGTATAAACATGTAGCTACTTATATTGTTATTTAATTCATTAAAATTAATATCACTAGCAAAATTTTAATATGAACAAAAATTAATAACTATTTAATTTATATAGTACTACGGGAATCTACAATGCATGTTACATCTAGAGGGTCTCATAAAATTATGGACTTGCAGATTTTGTTTTACAGACTGCGTTTCTATTCTTCGCAGAAAATAAATACGGAGGGAACTGCATTTTACAACTGAAAAATATTTCCAAATGTTCCTGGAGGGCAAGATTAAAAAAGGCCTTCATGTATTGTGCACTCCAGTGGTTCTCTGGCATAGATCTAACGCCCCTTCAGCAACAGCAATAATAATGTCATACATAATGGTGTTCAGTGTTCTGAATGTTGCATAACTCGGAAATTCTATTTAAAGAGGGGCTTAACCACTTAACCATCACACTAAAAATAGGGCTATTCTGTCAGGTGTCACTGTTATTGCTTTGCAAAGTGTGTCTAATATTATGTCACATGTTTTGTTATATTGTCACATATTCACTGCAAAGCTGCTGCATAAATTTTCAGTTTTTTTCTTTTTTCCATCCTTGCAGGTGGTTAGTTTCTTCGCTTCTGTCATTTTTTATGCCCTCATATTTTTTTGCATGTTTTCGCATCTTGTACAGTATATGGTATTTTCAAAGTTAAAAACATCTCTGTGTGAACTGCATTTTTGCTTATGTGGTCATCAGAACCTCAGAACCGCATCTTGGTTGATTCAAAAAATAAAAACTATTCCACAGTTGGGTTTCATAGTCTTATAAAGTCACATGGTCGGTTTGTTTTTTTTTTTGTTTTTTTTTCTAGCTTGGCAGTGTTCTGGCGGAAAATGGAATCATACTGCATACTTTCAAAGGGTTTTGCTCCTGTCTGCAGGGAAAAAAAAAACATTAAGTTTCTGCCATCAGAAATCAATGGATCACAAAAGACCCCTTAATGGAGCAACTTTCACTTCTTTTCCCCCGTAAATTCATTTTCTCTGCTGACAATCACCATCATCCGCTGCCTTTTAGCCGAGCCCCTGCTTTGCCAGTTGGCATCTCAGACAATGTCAGGAGATGAATGCCGCGCTTCCTCCTCAAGCACACTTACAATGTGGTGCATGTGAAAGGGTGGGGGGATGAGAAGCTCAGTGACAGCTTTCTGGGTCACACAACTACACGTCTAAGGTTTGACATCAGGCCCATCATGGGAAACGGGGGCACTCTTTTTGTGAAGCAGTAGGGATTGCCGAGCTGGGTTTGAATACATGGCGAGCTTATCTAACTCCTTGGTTCTTCCTTGAAATGTCTGCATGTAACCATTGCACATGATAATGAATCGTAAGCCAGAGCAAAGTGGTGGCCAGACTCCCTGGGCAGTTCTGCTGCAAGTCTGCACACCAGGCAGGTCGCCAGAGCAACAGCAGCAAAAGACACAAGACCTCCCAGGAAGGGTCTATCGGATAGTCACAACATGCCAGATTTCAAAGCTTTTGCCATCTTTCAGACTGTGAAAAGCTTTAAAAAAACGCCTTACAGGTATTTAATAATAATAATAAATAAATAAATCACACACTAAAGCAAATCCTGCATTTCCTAACTTCAATCGATAGCATTCTTGCTTCCATTCCTTACTAGTTTATTTTTTAACCAGGAGAAAACAGTGAGAGCACTTGTGATGCAATGCCTTTCGGCTTCAAAATCCAGATGCTCAAAGCTGCTGTACGTGCGGTTTCTCATCATGATTGACTGGTGGGGGTGACCGCATTGAGAAGGTGATGCTGAACAAAGCTCCTTCCTCATGTTTTGTGAAAATATAAATATATCATACACCACTTCACATACATATATCAGTTGATCCAAATAATTCTACAAAAAAACTGTGTTTATATGCACATATTTACCCTTTTATAAGAAGCAACTTTACATGGAGAAATATTATTTTAACTGGAGCATTTCAAGATAAGTTACTGCTTCAAAGGTCTTTCTATAGGGGCCTTTCTGGCACTTGAACTCTCAACCACTGGGTTAACCACTAGACCACAGTTGTACTGTCCTATACTGTATATCACTTATTACTTTTGTCTGTACAGCCTGTTAATTTCGCTGAAACTAAATCGGCTGCTTTTTTCCAGCAATTTCACGAAACACCGCCATGAATTGCAGATGTTCATTAATAACTAAACAAAGCAAAAGACCACCAGAGGTAGATTTTGTATTTTCGGGTATACAATATCCTAATCCATTAGTCAACCCCTCCCTTTGTCCCATTTCTATTCCGCAATGTTTAAAAAAACCTTGACAAGAATAAAACCTATTAACGGAAATGTCATTAAAATATAGCTGCTGAAAGGCTGTTTTAATTTCAAGAGCTCACTGAATCTAAAATTAATACCAGCTATTTTTTTTTTTTTTTGCCAAAGCACATACCTAAGCGACAGTCTCCTTCCCTTGTCCTAAGTCTACTCACCAGCACCTTCATATCTGTATCACGTTTCTATCGATAGCACCGTCCATCCATCACCAAGCATCGCGCTGTATGGTGAACTAATCGGATTAACCTTGAGATTAAAGCAAACCTCCGAAAAGGAGTCCGACATTTTTATCCGTGGTCAGTCATGCAGACACTGTTCACTGACCTGGTTCGTATGGTTAAGAGATTTTTGTGGGCTTCAGCGAACTTTGGTGTTTCCAAACCTCTTCAGTCAAATAAATAATTAAAACAGCTGTGGCTTCTTTCATGACCTGATTTTTTGGGACTAAACATAATAAACATCAGTTGCAGTAATGTCAACAGTTTGAGGGACCCGATGACAGGCTTTGATGAGGCTCAGATTGTTTAGTTCGGTTTAACTTCCTGAAACCCAACTATTCATTTTTGTCCACTCTTCTTATTCTGAACTGTTGCACCCCGGGTTGGGTTTTGGCGATCCGAAGCCTAATCTGGAAGGCCATTAAACTGCTCCTGGGTGGGATGCCAATCCATCGTAGAGAGGTTTGTCCGCTCTAGATGATAAATATTATTATAATAATAATGGCAATTATATAATATATATATCTCCAAACTGGACAAGTTACAATGATGTGTCCTAATGCACCTGAGAGAGGACATTGTTTTCTTTTAAATGATACCACATGTTTAGGGGAGAGGCTGGAGCAATTGCATCAATGTTGAAATATAAAAAAAAAAAGATCCAGAAACCTTCCTTTTGCTGAGTTTTACGGGCAAAGTCAAACTCCCCTCTGAGTTTATCGGTTTCGATAATTTAATAACTAATCTAATAACAGACTGGAATTGATTTTTTTTGGAAATGTCACATTTACTTAAGCAATTGTATGACATAGCGCAAACAACAATAAAGCTAAGATGCAATGCAGAATAACATCACCGGTGATTCTACAGGGTCAAATGGAAACCATCGCAGTCCGAATGCATGACTCCGAACGTGACACAGCCTCCTACAGCCTCCGCCAAGATTCCTAATTCTGAACATCTGCTCTGCTGAAGGTAAACATTGTCATTATGTTCACAGTCCACGCCAAAGTGCTTCCAGTGCAGGCACAGCGCAAAGATTGCTTCTGGCCATGTCCATCCATGGTCTGGTCAATGAAAGAGCAGCTACAAAACACACCAAAACACTCCTACCAGCAGACCTGCCTCCAAACTGACCATGTTCAGCTCTCCAAAATAAACTAATATGTTGGCTTTAATGACTTGTGAGCCGTTACCTCCAAAGGCTGTATTTTGCAGGTTCTACAATGTTAGTATCTGGTGTTTGTCCTGAACACCCCCCAATTCCCTACCAGGGTCAGGTAGGCAAATAAAGGAAACTCCCCATCTGGTTTCCTTTCCAAAAAATGCATTAAAAAAACAGACAGACAGAGCACCTCCTCCGTTCGGATATTTTCATGACCTGGTGGTCTTTATCTGGAAGGAAGCAGGGCTCTCGAAAGCAAACGTGCAGATAGGAACTGGGGGGGGGGGGGGTGTTACTGCCAGCGTTTTCCCTGGAGCAGTGTGCCAACCACCTTGCACTGTGAATCTTCCACTTTATAACAATGAAGAAGATTCAACTGCCCAGACAGTGCAGCTTCAGTCAAATCGAGCTGTGAGGAGGGAAAGCAGCGCTTTCATTGTATGACCTGTGATGCGTGACAATGCGGTGGGGTGGCTGGGGGGTGGGACGGGGGTCTGGAGGGACAATGGAGTAATAGCCTGACTTGATAACCACAAGGAACAAGGAAGATGGTTTTGGCACACCCAGTTTAAAAACAGGACCACACCAGGAGCCATATAATCATACAGGAAGATATAAAACCACGTAATTACATGCTTCACCGAGACTCCTCAGCACTGCATGGCTAAATTTTCCCAACATCTCTTTGGCAAAACATTTACCTTAAAACCCTAAAGTCTCTATTTGTGTATTTTACTCTAGCAGTGTTTGGGCAATACGAACTCGACATGAATCAGAGCCTGTAGAGCAGTGCATTATAACAGAAAACAGATTTTGTACCATTATGTTCAACCACTCTGAAGCAATGCAATAATCCAGCACCAACTGGCAGATTGACATGAATTAGATGAGGCAACGCGTCATTTATCGCTAAAATCAAGTGTGAATCTACTGCGTCTCCCTCCACTGATGTTTCTCTTGTACTACAACACAGCCTGCTCTTTGTATCATTAAATACTGGATATATAGATGTTCTTAGATATTCTAAGGCGGGAAATTCAGAACCCATAATATACATTTTTTAGAATGGAAGTTGTATATAGTTTACATCTTAAAGTTGACCTGTATGACCTGTTTGAGTTTTCAACTTGTTATTAACCAATTATAAAAACATTTAATATATTTGAATATAGCGGTCTGTTAATTGAGGAAATATATAAAAAATTAATTGTATTTATTTTTATAGGTAAAAATATGCTTATAGAAGCATGTAAATATCTAAAAAGACATGGTAAAAAATAAAATATACTGACTTACTAATGATCTTACACTGTTCATAGTGTTATACAAATTCTAGAATGTTCCCCTTTCATCAAATGTTTAATGACAGCACATTTATGAAATGAAATGGAATGTACTTGAATTGTGTTTGAGAGTATTGCCCTATATTTTACCTTAAATAATGACATGGTCAGCATTTTAGTACCCAAAGTTGGCCTTTAAAACTGTTGAACACATCATCCCGACATCTGAAGATTTTTACTTTTTAGATTACTTTCCCGCTTTAGCAAATCAGCTGGCATCCTGTATCGTTCAGTAGGTCTGGTTTCTACTTTCCAGACACTGCAGAGGTAAACTAAAGGACCGGTACTGTTGTATTCAGTGTGTTCTGAGAATTATAATTTTGCCATCCATTGTCTGTCTCGCCTAAGTGAGTCTCATGCACAGGATATGATTTTTATATGTCAATGTAAAACGTTCTGTGTATAAATCTAATCCATGGGGGAAGAGGTATTCATCCATTATATGCTGTATCCTGGTCAGGGTGGTCTGTAATCTCTCCCAGAATGCTGGGCAACAGGATATGAATCTACAGCCAGGATGGGACCCCAGTCCACTGCAGGGTGGCCATGCACACTGCAGACAATTTAGAGTGACCAGTTTAACTGGAACACATGTTTCTGGACTGTAGAAGAAATCCACACAAGCATGGTGAGAACATGAAAACTCCAGAAAGGCTGAGCTGAACTCAAACCCACACCCAAGCAGCCCAGGAGCTCTGAGGCAGCAGTGCTACTCATTGAGCTACCAGGAAGATGCATGTTGCTGACGGAAGAAAAATCGCTTAAGTTAACTTTAAAAAATTGCTCAATAGAACAGATTTTTAGTTGCTGCTTTTTCATTTAACCTGCACAATTCTTTTCAAAACACTCAATTTTAATTTAATTTCAGTTTCAGTGTATGGCTGCTGTTCCCTTGTCTCACAAAAATGTCAAAACCTATACACTCCACAAAAACTAGAGAGCTGAGCCTTTGTTTATTTGCTTCTACTCAATACGTGGCAATAATAAAACAACTGAAACAATGTTGTTCCTTACAGTTCTACTAAACTGAGCAATAAATTGTTCATTTACTTTAGTTTATTATGGAAATAGGCCATTTCCGCTTTAGTGGCTCACAGGAAATGTAACTCGCTCCTTCTGGAAGACAACTAACAGGGAACTGATGTACTTTCAGCACACAGCGACTACTCTGCTTCTGAGTATGAAACTATGAAATGAGGCATGTAAAGTGAGATTAAATTCACACTGAATGTTGACTTTATATGTCCCGTGTCCCAACATCATCACTTCCGATATATTATTAGTACAGTAGTTTCTGTTTCCATCATTAAGAAGTCAGTTGCTTTGCACTGCTGACTCTCAAAACCTTAAAGTTTCAAAAGCAGAGTTGTTGGTTTAAGAGCAATCCTGGGAGCAAAATTAACTAAACACAACATCTTTATAAATTAATAAATAATGAATGAATTTATGAAATCTTTTGTTTAACTGCTGTGGAGTCCAAACAGTTACAATCGCAGCACTAACACTAAATTAAACTCCTCCGGTACAGAATACTACAGAATTACTAAAATAATAACCTCCAGCAGATCTGCAACATAATAACAGTCTGTTATCCACAATGAATATGAAGCAAAGCCTTGATTTATAGGAGAATTGCTACGACCTGGCCAAAGGGCAAATCTTCCCTCTACATCCCTAAAGGCCGAGAGCACTAAAATGTTCCGAAAATATGTTGCCATTTTTTTTTTAAATTTTGCCGATGAGCCGATTTAACAAAAAAATGGGTGTCTTGTTCTCATCATAGTGCTGGGAATGCTTTTTAGTGCTATCTGGCATTCAAAGGTCAGTACAGTAAATTTCCATGCATTATAATGTCAGCCCAGGTCAACAGGGTCACTACCAAGTCTCTCTCATTAAGACATTAAGCCTCTAAAATGATATCCTAAAAAGTTATATAGCATCCTAAAGCAATAACTATAATGAAGCAGTGCCGATAATGTTTGCTGTTACAAAAGCAAAATGTTATGTGGTACAACAACGTTTCTAAAGTCAAATGACATTAACCTTGTCCCTAGCTGACAATCTACCCAATGTGTTAATGCTTCTGCTTCGGAGGGAGGAGGACAGTTCTGAAACTCTGCACATAAGCAATTATACAAAAAACGGATTTAAACACATCCAAGAATGAATGCATTTATCGGTGCTGTGCGATGAAATGATGTAAATATGATTAAAATGACGCTGCGCACTGTATAGCTTCTGCATACATATTTACTGAAAACAAATGTTGATCCCTATGTCTCTGTCAGAAACCCACAAGCAGCATATGATTCATTACATCACATTCTACTTGTGTACTCAAATAATAACACAGCTACAGCCACAGTGGGGTTCAAAACAAAGGCGTGCAGTGGGGGATGGACTCTAAAGTGCTGGGTTATCTGCTATACGAGTCACCTGATCCTCGGGCTCCTTTTCGCCCCCTTCACTGAGGTGCTGGCCTGGAGATCTCTGCACAACGACAGCAGGACCAAACAGAGGAGAGTCTGCTTTAGTCCATGGTCAACCGGACACACACATTTCAGCAATCTCACTTTCAGAAGTGTGAGGCCTCAGCTTCAGACAGGCCTACAGTAGCTTCAAGTGTTTGGAAACATTTCTTTTTTCTTTTATTGCAGACTAAACTGATAAAAAGCACACCACGCTGTATCCACATGTCATATTATTTTTTCCTAATTTATTAATTTATTAATCAAATTATAACTAATGTATAGGCTTAATGTATATCAACTAGGTACAAGACATACCTTAACAAAAGACAAGCTGTCCATTTACCAAAAGGTATTTAAAATTTAAATTGTACGGTCATTACAAATAAGTTTTTAGTCTGCAGTTTAGTTCTTTTGAACATAATTTCCATGCCACAATATGGAGTGTAAATAATGAAAATGAAAAAAAAATCACGGGAACTTTGAGTTTAATCTGAAAATATTTGTTAAAAACAAATTATAACCCAATGTGGCATTTCATAAACATAATAAAGGTATGGGTCGCAAAATGCCGCTATTGCAGCACACCCATTCATCACATAACAGCATTAATTTGTTCCAAAAATTGACCCCATTAGGCAAAGTCTTGTTGCAAGAGGATAGCTTTTCTGTTATTTTGTATAGAAAAAAAGATTTTTGCTTGAAAAATGCCACCAAAAAAATAATTAAAATACCAAAATAAAACATATTATGCATGAAAAACAGAGTGAAGAAAAGAAGTTCAGAAGGTCACTGTAAAGCACGCAGAGAAGCTGTCTTAATGCTGCAATGCTAAAAAAAATTACATAAAATCTTTGGATGCGAGATTAAAGTGGTTACACAATTACACTAGTGTAAGGATATTTGTGTTATGAAAGCTGCTTAAGTGAATTAAATAACTCAGTTAATGGTAACCTGTTTATAAAAAAGTATGAAGGTCAGAATTCCTGCTTTTGAACCCTTGAACAAGACAGTTACCCCAAATTGCTGCAGTGAAAATTACCCAGGCCTGCAATTTTTAGAATAACTGCAAGTAGTTGAAACTTTGAGAAAGTCACAACCATAGGTTAAGATATTCAACGCAACTCGCGTTGAATATCTTAACCTATGGTTGTGACTTTCTCAAAGTGACAAGACGTAGGAACTGTACAGCAGAAAAAGCATGAAAAAAAGATAACTGAAATATTGAGAAAAACCCAGAATTTCTGCCCCAACATGAAATTAAATATCAATTGTGAAACTAAAAAGACAAAATGCTGTTGCAAGCAATGATAAACCTTTTGATTGGAGAGGGGAATCTACTTACCAAAAGGTGTTTTTACCTTTTTCAGCGTACAGGGCTGAATTATATGAGGGCTGAGTATATTTGGTGTACAACCAAGCACAGCGAGTACCAGCGAAATTCATTTTAAAATGGCATTATTAGTCCGCACAGATGATAAAAGATCAAGCCCATCACTACTAACTACACAGATTGTTAACACATTTCTTTAAATATGAATGGAGCATGGATAAAAAAACGTAGCTTTAAGGAGAAGATCAAAGGCTAACAAGTTGTTTAACAGTATAATGAAGTGTCATGTTTGTGTTGGATGAGGAAAAAAGTTCTTTAATGTGCAAGTAAGCAACTGAGGGAGAACTGAAGCTCTGCCATGAGAGAGTCTGCATAAGCAAGTCAGGAAAAACACAGCACAGCTCCAAATCTCGACCCAGACTCTGTAGTTTAATATCCAGATTTTTAATGCATAAATATCTCTGAAGCATAAAAATTGCTGGTGTAAAAGTTTGTCTGAACTGCTTTTGACCTTTAGGCATCCATTATCTTAACCTCTTATCCAGCTACAGGGTTGGGGTGGAAAAGAACCAATGTTGAAAGTACAGGATGTGAGGCAGAGTAAATTTAAATGTAGGAAATGTAAAAAAAAAGTCAGTTACATGATTGAGCTGCTCCTATATAACTTGTTTTGACTGAAAGCTAAAATACGAATTGTATTCTGCATGAGTGTGTTGTTCTCTTACTTTCAGCACTGACAAACCCACTATATGTGCAATGTTGTACCCCAGTGTGTTTGCTCTCCGAGCACTTTAAAAATCGTAATCTTCATTGTTTCTAATAGTACAGGAAATGTGGTTTTTGCGCAGGAGTTAAACCTTTCCCAGAAAATAGGATTAATATAATTACATAATAACCCTATTATATAAAAAAAACTCTCTTTTAAAAACCGTGACTGCAACATTAAATAAATAAAAAGAAGCTTTTAGCGCGATTTTGAGAGGTACCACATAATATGGTAAATGTATGACTTTAAACCATGTTAGAAGAACAGCGTGGAGGACATGTGCCACTCCTGTCACTTTGATTAAATGTGATTTTGTTACAGGAAACTGTGAAAAACTGCACTCTATGGCTCTAAGACTTAAAAGCAGAACAGTCAGTTTTACACCTCCTGCTTTGTCCCGCCCAACAGCAGCACAGTAAGCACAAATAATAGCAAAAAATGTATTGTGTAATAATTAAACTTGGGCTTCACATGATGGACAGATGCCAGTTCTACTGTAAACATCCCCATGTGTATCTCCATTGCCCAAAAGGAGCATTGCGAAGAATTATGAAGAAGCAGCTGTTGCCACAACTGTTTTAGAAGAAGGTCTTCTGTACGCAACCACAGCTCTTCAGATGGGAATGATTTACAGTTAAAAAATGACATCAGCAACAAAATATATGATCTGTGTATAACAATGAAACTTTGATGATATAATTCATCCAGCTGGGTTGCTGTTCATGCATTGGTTTTAATACAAACAGCAACGCTTTTTCAGAAATTAGGCCAAATTTATTTATTTTTTTTAAATTTCACTGTATCTACAGAATGTAATGAAGAAAAT
This sequence comes from Heterotis niloticus, assembly GCA_018136845.1. Taxonomy (NCBI): domain Eukaryota; kingdom Metazoa; phylum Chordata; class Actinopteri; order Osteoglossiformes; family Osteoglossidae; genus Heterotis; species Heterotis niloticus. The sequence goes on along the minus strand of CM030897.1, from coordinate 7,897,413 downwards.
GTGATGGTAAGAACTGCTTCTGAGCACTTTCAGAGCCCCACCCCTTTCCACAAACCCATGTGGAGCTACTGCAGGAGCAGCAACAGCAGAACACCTGTGGAGTCTCACCTTGAGCTTCTCGTAGCGGTCGCCGAGGGCGGCCACCTGATGGTCGCGATGCCGCCCCACCAGCTTGCACAAGGCACAGATGAGTTGCTCGTCGGTCACGCAGTACATGTTCACCTTCTCGTCCTCGTGCTCCAGGCACATGAGCCCGCGCAGGTGCGAGTCGGGCAGCGGCTCGATCAACCGGTGCCCCGTGAAAGGCTTCTTATTGGGGTGCGTGGCCTTCAGGCACTCTTCGCAGTAGGACACCTCGCAGGTTACACACGTCTTGACGGCGTCCTGCGGGGGGTCTTGTTCGCAGAACTGGCACTGCACCGCCTCGCCAGGCGAGGTCATGGCACCGTCGTTGGGCGCACGCTCGCGCCGCGTCTCGCTGGGGGAGTTGGGTCCGCTCACAGAGGCCTTCTGGAAGCGGTCGATGATGTTCTGCAGAGTCACGTTGCGCTTAAGTCCCTCTAGGCCCCTCTGGTTCAGGGTGATGACATAGCGGCAGGTGGGACACTGAAAGGCGGTGATGGACTCCACAGGTTCGTTGGGGGTGCAGTGGGAGACCAGGATGCGGTGGGCGCAGCCGAAACACAGGCTGTGGGCGCAGGGCAGCAGCAGCGGGTCCTCAAAAAGCTCCAGACAGATTGGGCAGGTCAGCTCCGACTCAAGCGTTTCCATCTTCAGGCGAAACAGAGTGACGCTGCAGGCGAAATCCAAGGAAGCTGATCAGCTATCTGCAAGGATGAGATACGACTCGATCAGACAAGCCCAGCCCGGAGAGGAGGAACGTGCCGCGCTGGTGCCACTTAACACCACGACCACAGCACTGTTCAACTGAAAGCGAGCTTGGGTAGGCACGATTATTCCATTAATAAACAAATATAATATATATACAGTATTTCACTTTCAGTTTTGAGTGTTTTTTCAATACATTTATGAACACCGCTGGGTCACAGCAACATCAAAACAAACAATACAGAGAGAGGCTGTTCATAAAATAAGGGCAGACGGTCAAAAATATTTCAAAGGTATGATCACACAGCACTAGCTGCTACGGTCCAGATGTTTGTCTACGTATCCAGAGTTTGGCTGAATTGTCATGCAAATCAAACATTGATTTTTTCAAGCAAATGAAAACGAAACACATTAGCCATCCGTTTACAGAAAGAACTTCAGATGTACTGTAGACCACAGCAATAAAATATATTTTCTTGCCAGGCATGTAACAACAATCATTCTGCGTTCCAAAAGTTTGTCTGAAAACAAATTTGGGTTGTGGTTGAGCATGAAAATATACAAGAACAAATCAAATCTTCAAGAATTCTTTTGAAAGTGTTGACTGAACCCAATTCCAGTAAGCATGCACCATATCACAATGCTGGAATAAATGCGCCAAAGTGCCTGGAGCAGTTTTACCTTTAAAGCACAAATTGTATGAATGAACTAAAAGTTTTCTTTGTGGATGCAGAAACGCAGGCAGGGAAGACTTTGGCACATATACAGTGGCTGTTTCATATTGCGGGCAAACAAGGAAATGTTCCAATTTTCTCCAATGTTCATAAAGGCCTACATTAACTTGCACTTGTTTAGTTAAAAAAAAAAGCAAACAGCTCCCCAAAATACTAAACAAGGTACCATACTTTAACAGAAACACATTAAAAGTAGCCAGACTACACTTCCTAATGAGAAGAAGACTGCTCATAAATTAAAAGGACCATTCAATAAGGAAACTTTTTTTCTGTTATTGCTCATTTGAATGTTGCACAGATCATAAAAAGAAAATGGACTCTTTGGTATGCATATAAACACACTGTGGTGGGGAAAATAGAAAACAAATACAGGGTATATGAATATTAACCAAGAGGTGACCTATTCTCTGCCTCCAGAAAAGGATCCATTCTTTCTTAAGCACTTTAAATCGTCAGCGGCACATGAAATGATGTTCGGAATCGGACGACTGTGGAAGTCATAGCAGGTGGCTGTTGCTGAATCTGTACAACTGCTGCTGAATCCCTTAAGGAGAATGTAAGGGAGTGTCATCATCACGGAACACAAGACTGTTCATCTGTACAATCGGGAGCGCTTGGTGACCCTCCAAGTCATCATGGGACCCAGTAGCACCCACCAGATGACTAGCCATTCGGCTACAGCCCCTCTACCTGGTTTCACTTGGTTAAACCACCTGGGGTAGATCTTTCAATGCTCCCCAAAAAAAAAAAGAAGTTTCAGATGTAGGGTAAAAGGTAAAGCACAACTCATGAATCCATATTAATTTTTTTCTACAGCTGTAGGTCTAGATTTTTGTGCTCATTTCTCTTGGTTATGCATTGTTCTGCTCTGGCTTTGGCTACAAGCAGTGGTTTATTCCACGGTCATTTCTGAAGATCTTGCTTTGTGTCTTTCCTCTTAAGTGTGTCTTCCTCCTAAGTTATCTTAAAAGTTAAGCGGTTTAACATTTGTTGGTTGCTTTGTGCTGGCGCCATTATTTTGGGTGTGCAGAGTGCGTGTCCGCACATGTGACGTTCCGCCGAGTGGCGCTGAGATCAGGCCAGGTTCTCGTGCTGACAAGTAGCCAGAGGTGGTCGGCGGAGCACGCAGCTCAGCGGAGCAGAAGAGAGCACGGCCTCACGCTGCCATGGCTGGGCAAGGGGGTTGCTGGACACTGGGCCTTTTGTTGCGGATGGTTCGGACAACGCAGCTGCAGCCCTGCATACTGTACCGACTCACAGGGGCCTCCACAACCCCTTTCAAACTCTTGCTCATTAACATCGGGCACAAAAAACCCCAAAAAGCTCATTATGAAACCAGCAAGGCATCATGCTCATTCACGTCCTGGAGACGTCTGGCATGTTAGAAATGATGGGGTAGTGCTCACCAAGGTAACATAACAAGCAGGCAACAATCTGCAGCGGGAGTGCCTTGCTTTAAACGGTTTATTGCACAATTGCTTATTAAAAGTACCAAAACAGGCAAAGCCCGTACGTTTTTAAGTATGTCAGCAGTCATGACATGAGCGCATCCTTTAGCGGAATGTATGTTGCAGAAGCAGCATGTTTCGTATACCGTATGACTCATTCTTTCTGAAAATTCATGCAGGAAACAAAAGTCACTACAGGGTGAGAACAGCTTGCTATGAGCGTGCCATATGTGTGCGAAGTACGGTTTTTTTGCGCTACACCGGCAAATCTTTGGGATTTTACATTCTTCTGGAGCAGCTGTGATCACAGTTTGTCATATTCACAGTTCAGGGCTCCAATTTTCGGAAGAATGAACCGCCTGGAGCCGGGTACGCTTCCCAGTTCACATAAAACAGGCTTCCCATTCCGCTAAGTGCTGTTTATAATTTCGGCTCACTATATTTAGAGGCCTGAAATAAACATTTAGTATTAACATCCTGACTTAGAGAAACCATGAGTTATTTCATTACTGGTGCTGCATAATCTGATGGATTTACCAAAATTTTACTCCATCATGACAGATCTATTGCTTTCAGATTTATGAAATGATCAGTTGATATCACCATGAGAAATGAATGAAATGCATCATTTTTATTATCATCATCTGCAAAAGAATAAATGCTGGCTCTACTCGCACTGCTCTCACATAGGCAAATTATATACACGCACTGTTTTCCTAAAATTATTGCCACCCAGAACTAATAAATGACGACTCCATGTATTATTACATCTTCATAGAGATGCTTTCATAGCGACACACATATCACGCACACAAGTACAGTGCATGATAAAAATACAAAGCATATAAAAAATCGTTGTGAAAAATGTTAACAGTCCCCCCACCAGTCCACCACTGAGCCACTTCTACAGGGCTTATTGTGATGAACCCCAGGGTTGAAGTTGTGTCTGTTGGGCGTCCTGAGGCTCACCTGCAAACACGCAACCGTCAAACGCACCTCCGAACGCATCTCTTGCTAACATTCTGTAGAGATGTGGCAATCTGCAGAGTATAAACCCATTCACAGTCTGCGCGCGAACAAAAAACACACTTGCGAGGACTCGGCAGACGAAGAAATGCAGTAACAGGAAAGGAGAAACCCGGTGAAGATCAGCCCGCTCTCAGATTCTCTTCACCTGCCACATTTCGAGGATGCGAAAGAGCGGAAATGCAACATACGTGCAAAACATTTTATTTTTAAACCACTGTACTGACTGCAGATCCCCCAACAACCGTGTTCTGCAGCATAAATGTCTATTCGTGCTTGGACAAAGTTTAAAAATGCCAAACCTTTGAAAGAAAGCCATTGCAGACTTAACCAACTTTACATTCAAAGTCTTTTATCAGCAACTTCAGCAGAAAAGATCGTCTTGCGTGTCAGCTCAGCAGATTTCTTGGGGGAGGAAAGGGGGATTTCAGGCAAAGCAGGTGGAAGCATCCAGCACGAAGCGGGGTCCCCGGCAGCGTACGCAGCCCTTGCGGCCCCCACGGTGGACACCCACCCGCACCGCGATCTGCGCGAACTACTCAACCCCGAATGTGCGCAAAGCGCCAGGCGGAGCGCGGTCGTACCCACCGCTGGATTTCGGCCCGGGTCCCCTTGCGGACACATGGCGCCGGCGGAGGAGCGCAGGTTCCGCACACAAGCCCGTGACAAGAGGAGCCAGATGGCGGAGTCGCTCATGTCCCAGTAATCCGAGGGGCGCTGGGGCTGTCATTTACTGGGGACGGGGATGGTTGAGGAGGTGGTGGCGGTGGGGGGAGCTGGACAGGAAAAGCCGCCCGACAATTCCAGGAAAGTCCGCTCCACCTAGTTCACCTCCGCTAGGGGGGGCTGGGGGGCCGCGGGGTTGGGGGGTGGGCAGGGCGCTCGGTGCCATCGTCGCTGTCGCCAGACCCCACGGGGCGCACAATCCCAAAATCTCGCACATTGCGACATCTCCAAAGCGCAATAAAATGTGCCACGGGTCACTCGATGGATGTAGCGCATCTCTCATTTCTATAAAGATCATTTTAACTTTTATCTTAGTTCTTATCCTCTGTTTCCTGGCTCGCTGGATGAGAATAATTTATAAAGTGATGGGAAATCCCAAAACATGGGGGACCAACGTGGATGACAGTTTCTTACACCTCCTGACTTGGTATGAAGGGATATGAGGAGAAATCAAAATCTGACTAAAAAAGCATTGAATTTCTAACATGTAAGCTTTTATAGTATGCATAGCATATACGCTAAAAGTGTTTGATGTACAAAATGAACTCTGTGCTCTACATGGAGTTCATTTTTGAGGTTCTGTTGCTTAGTTCACAGCTATAGTCAAAAGATGGGAGCTTCTTCTTCTTCTTCTTCTTCTTCTTCTTCTTCTTCTTCTTCTTCTTCTTCTTCTTTCGGCCGCTCCTGTTAGGGGTCGCCACAGCGGATCAAAAGCTTCCACTTCCTCCTGTCCTCTGCATCTCTCAGTCAAAAGATGGGAGCTGCCCAGCCAAAAAAAAAAAAAAGTCAGCACTTGGATTTAACTTGGTGTCATGATGTGGGGTTGCTTCAGTTGGTCAGGTCTAGGTTCAGAAACATTATGTGCTCAAAAAATGAGGTGAGCTGACTACTTGAATATCCTGAACCAGTGACCAGGTTTTTCCATCAATAGATTTTTCTTCATATTCTATGATGACAATGACAGGATTCATTGGGCTCAAACTGTGAAAGAGTGCTTCGGGGAGCATGAGAGAGACATCATTTTCACATGTGGATTGGCCACCACAGACTCCAAACCTTAAGCCCGCTGAGAATCTTTGGGATGTGCTGGAGAAAACTTTACGCGGTGGTCCGACTCTCCCATCATCGATACAAGATGTTGGCGAAAAATGAATGCAACTCTGGACGAAAATAAATGTTGGGACATCGCATAAGCTTATCGAAACGATGCCACGGCAAAATCAAACCTAAAGGCAGTCCAACGAAATATTTGAGTGTGTGACTTTTTTTTTTTTTTTTTGGCCAGGCAGTGTAATTCTGCAGTTCAAGGGGAATTACGGATTTAACTTTAGCTGTGCATTTTTTCAGGGGCAATTGTGGTTAAGTACCTCTCTCAAGGGTACTAGAGCAGGGCCTTTCAGATGAGCTCAAGGTACAAATCTACATGCAGAACCACGGCACTTCCTGAAGTGGCAGTGCTTAAGATTTAATGGTGAAAAAGTGGCAAAATGAATGACACTTATAGACGTCACTTCCTCTCTGTAGTGTGCAATTAGCAGCTGCATAGAGGAATTTACGTGCAAAAACCTAGGCTTACATGATGGTCCTTTTTCCATAAAGGGCGGCTTGTAACGTGTTCGTAAAAGCAGGTTTATAATATATATATTTTATATTCATAAAAGTAGGTTCGTGTCATATTACGTTCCTATGTATTACATTTTTACAGTTACGAAGGCGGGACACCTGCGCCATCACAGCGTAACCGTGCAAATGGGCAACACAACCATGCAAATGAGCTGCGTATTTAGAAGAGCCAAACATGACCTCAGCGGTTTGTGTGGAGTTCAAACCAGGCTTCATTCTTCAAACCAGGCCTTCACACAATGCCTACTTGCTTCTCCTGCCAAGATGCCATTGTCTGCAGCCTTAAAACAGGACTGCACACACTATGCAAGAAAGTGTAGGGACTGTGGAGAATCTGTCTCATCGCAATGTTATTTTGATTGTTTCTGGTTTTCCTGAATGAAGTAATACTACAGAATCCATTAAATGTGTTTAGTATTAATAATCCTTTAAAACATTATATGGATGAGAAAAGATGTTATTTAAGGAAGTAATTTAAAACAAGTACATTTAGAGTTTCAGTAACTGAATTAACTATCTTATCTTTAAAAATGTCAGGACAGTTGTGCCCAAATTCTACCAGCGCATCCATTTTACAGAAGAAAGGGAAAAACACCGGACCTGGTTTACATAAACATTCGTGATGGGTACAAGGTCGCCCTTCGCCAGCCCACACCTTGAACAATCAGATCACATCTCTCTGCTGTTGGTGCCTGGATACAACCTGCTTTGGAGCAGAGCTAAACCGGTCAGCAAACAAACAAATTTGTGGCAGGAAGGAGCAACTTAAAGGCTGCAGGGCTGCTTTGAATTCATCGATTGAAACATGTTTAAAGCTACCTCCACCTATGAGGACCGTCTGAACTTAGCATTATGTTGTGACCCCTAAGGCTATAACTGTTCAACCCAACCAGAAACCTTGAGTGAATTCTGAGGTACACTTGGTCCTGAAGGAATTTAAATCTGGGGATGGAACAGTACTGAAGTCAGCCAGAGTCAGTCTGAAAAGCAGCATCAGGAGAACCAAGGCACCCTATGCCCAGAGGATCCAAGAGCACTTTGTGGACAATAACCCCAGGATAATCTGGTAGGGTACACAGACCATCACAGACTATAAGGTAAAAAACATCAAAGTCCGTGATGGAAATGTGTTCCTGCCCAACTAACTGAAAGACTTCTAGGTTTGAGGCCCTCAACACAACCCTGCCTATTAAAGCAGTGCCTTCCCCTGGCCACCAGCTACTGTCTGCATCCCAGCTGACACAAGGAGAACACCATTGAGAGATAACACACGGAAAGCTGAAAGACCTGATGACATTCCCAGTTGTGTTTTAAAGGAGTGCACCAGCAAAGTAGCCAAGGTCTTCTCTGATATCTTTAACACTTCCCTGGCTCAAGCTGTTGAGTCCAAGTTCTTCAAGTCCACCATCATCACCCTTCAACCTCAGTCCTCATACCCTGGGGAAGCTCTCTGTCCTATGCTGGGCCTTCAGTCAGATGATGGGCCACAGTCTGCTGCCAGGGCAGTTTGAATCTAAAGTCAACAAAACCTTGCCGAAAACCACAGGCCTTCTTTCTACAATGACGCAGAATGGCGATCTGCCTCTAAGGATTCAATATTTTTTGCAATAATAATAAAATACTGAGTTCCCGGAATGCCCATCAGCCAGGGGCAACCTGAGAAGCGAAGCTGACAAGCCAACACAGCTGAAAATTATATTTTTCCCCTTTTCCTCATTTTAAATATGCGCCTCCACGTATTTACATTCCAGTGCTTAGTCACCCTGACCTCATCCCTCTTCCACACCAGGAAGGTGCCATCTGGCCCTTTTGAGCTGCATTTCGAAAGCTCATGTCCTTTCCATTTTCAAAAGGGATGCTTATTCAGATCCATTTTTGAAATCTCCTCAGCAGCTGGAGCATTATGCCCAGCATACGTGACAAGTGTATTTTTCTCCTCGTGAAAGTCTTGTGTTCTGTTAAATATCACTGGAAAAAGTCATTTTAAGAATTAAGTATTTATTCCTGTAAGAAAAATGAAAATAGAAGTTTTTTTTTTTTTTTTTTTTTAGCTTTACGTATGTGACTTCCATACATGTTGAGCTGAGCAAAGCCCCGATATTTAAAAACACTTAGCCAAACCTACCCCCGATGTCAATGAGATGCTCAGAAAACAGACTGTCAGATGCTCGATAACACAGGGACCGGTCCATGTGTGACAGCACACCTGCCAGGTTTGATACAAGTTGTAGCTGAGGCGACAGGAAGCCTGCATCTTTAAGACAAAATGGCCAGCGAACCATCAGTTCTTCTCCTCCTTTTCACGTCAATTACATTCAGCACCATACATGACCTCAGTCTTAAGAGTCTTCTGCTGTGTCCTGATCTGCAGCGCATTAAAGGTTTACATCTGTCCTGGTCCAACAGACGGGACACATCTTGAAAGGCTTTGCCATATTTGTTTTTCACTACTTTAAATCATCAGTGGATTTTAGGCATTAACACAAATGGAAGCCATCTGTTAAGTTATACAGCTTTATTACTTGTCTTTTTATGCCGGCTCTATTTATAATTGAAGTTTCATGTAACTTTTCTCTAAGTGAAGTGAAGGTATAGCTAAAATTTTCTTGTATGGTTCAGATGACAACTAGATACACTGCCCGGCCAAAAAAAAGTCACATGGGCTAAAATTTGGTTTGACTGCCTTTAGCTTTGATTCCGGCATGCATTCGCTGTGGCATCGTTTCGATAAGCTCATGCATTGTAAAAACATTTATTTCCATCCAGAATTGCATTCATTTTTTGCCAAGATCTATGATGGGAGAGTGGGACCACTGTGTAAAGCCTTCTCCAGCACATCCCAAAGATTCTCAATGGGGTTAAGATCTGGACTCTGTGGTGGCCAAACCATGTGTGAAAATGATGTCTCTCTCATGCTCCCCGAACCACTCTTTCACAATTTGAGCTCAATGAATCCTGGCATTGTCATCTTGAAATATGAAGAAAAAATCCATTGATGGAAAAACCTGGTCATTCAGTATATTCAGGTAGTCAGCGCAACACATTTTTTGGGCACATAACATTGCTGAATCTAGACCTGACCAACTGAAGCAACCCCATATCATAACACCAAGTTAAATCCAGGTGGTGGTGTCTTTTTTGGCCGGGCAGTGTATTTTAGCACTTTCTTTTGAAGTAGCACAGTGAGGAGGGAGATTAAGCATGCCATAACCTGTTGAAGATGGTACATACACAGCAAAACAGGTGATAGTAACTCTCCATATTTTGAATAACTTCATCTTACTAGTATGTTGTGAAAAATGTTTCTCCACCACAGATGTAGACAGATCCTCAAGCTGGTGGAACACAGAAATGATGACACAACAGACATTCATTGCTGTCCATGGGTAAAGGGCATAGAGCCAAAGTAAATTAAACACGGTTTTCTCAAAAAGAGAACATGCATAAGGATAAGTGCATGAATAAGTGCATGAGTAGCCCAACAAAAATGTGATTTTCATAAACACGCAGTGTTAAGCAAATTTGTTTAAGGCAGGGGAGCAAAGGTAGGAAAAAAGCTTGCTGTTCATACCATGTACAAATACAAAGGTGCTTTTAATAATTTACTACACAATCCTTTACAAGAAGAGTTATGTTTACAACAGAGGATAAGTTGCCACTCCATTGGCTTGACGTAACTGAGGCTGGCAGCATTTGAACAGAGCTCCAGAAGTAGGGCAAAGAACTCGAACAATCGGACATAATGAACACACACGTCAACACACGCACGGCGCTCAGCTGCATATGAAGCAGGAGATGAAGCGAACAAGAACAAAATGCATTGACACAAAGCCAGAGATGGACTGCTGTGAAAGCAGTTTGCAGCTTTGCTCGGGTTTGCCACTCAGCCTCTGACTGCATAAAAACATTAAAAGATGTGGAGGGAGATCCAAAGTGATACACCAAGGATGAATCTGTCATAAACGTAAAAAATAATAACAGGATGGAATATAGCAAAGAGAACCTGTGCAGCCCTTTCATGTAATTTTACTGGAAACATCTGGGTGACGCAGAGGAAAAAACTATATGAATTCCATCCATCATCAATAATTTTACATACAGGAACGAGGCGCTAGGGCAGCACGATGATGTGCATCAAACTTTACACGTTCAGCAAAGCAACATTTTATTGTTGCTGAACAGCGTTGCGGAATTCTTTCTTTCGCTTCTCTTTCAAAGATACTGGCTTGGAGAATGCATTTTGCGGAGTGCTTTTTTGCTAATCTGTTTTAGGGACATTTTTGTCTTTCTTTCCGAGCTTCACTTTGCCGTTGTCTGTAAACTTCTGAGGTGGGTCTCACTGAAAAGTCTGTACTCTCATCCATATCTTGTGGCATCATAGTAGCTGATCTGAGATGCGATAATGTCACTGAAAACATTTATGGGTAAAAAAGAATGTAAAATAAATAAATAAATAAATAAATCAATACATAAATCAATAAATAAAATAACATAACATACAGGGGCACAAAGTAATAACTTGACAAAGAAAATAACCAACTGTAAACATTTTATATAAGTCTCTTTCAACAGAACCTTCTGTTGATCACTTAAGTACAGTAAATCCTTGATTTAACAGACCCCGATTTAATGGATTTCCGATTTACCAGACAAAAATAAGGTTTGCATGTTGGTGCTTCGCTATTATTTTCCAGCCGATATACCAGCACTTTGGTACTTCCCCATAAGTCTGGTTGATACATTCAAAATACGCTTCAAAATATATCATGTTATTTAACAGACCTTCGGTGTCATATGGACCCTACTTTGCTAACTTTTCGATAGAACAGATATTCGGCAATATTGGACACGCCCTCAATTTGTCGGCTAAACCGAGGATATACCGCACTATCTGTAATCTTGTTTATTTTCTTGAACACTGACCTGTGGTCAGAGGCTTGAATATCTCAGCCTAATCTCACAACAATTTCACCCAGCATCCGTGCGTCTATGAACATCCTTTCTATGACGGAAAACCAATTCAGCTGCTATATATAGAAAGAAATCTTTCCTTTTTTTGTTTAAGGGCAGAGGCCAATCTCTAATCTTTTCCTGTAAGTCAGCTGCAACCAATGCGATCCTTCTCTGTTGTGGCCATGAGCCCTTTGACCCCATACGATTTTACATTCATTTGCCACTCCGGAGCAAGGAGAACGATTAGATGTGGTTCTAATCTCCTCTGCCTTCGTAGGGTCATCTCACAGTGATTTTCCCCACAGTTCCGCTCCTGACCTACATCTGCAAAACAGCAGATTTTACTGCATTTTTTGTGGTGATAAACAAGTTATCATTCCTGGAATTCCACCCTACATCATTTGTATTCTATTTTTTTTTCCTTTTTTAAGCTGGCACGATTGGGTATATCAATGTTTTTTTTTTTTTATTTCCTTCTGCCAACAAAAAGTTATCAACGATCCAACACACTCAAAAATCAATATATAATATTTGCTCTATTTTTTCCCCAACAACATTTTCATGTTCAGACCTTAGTTCCACTGTACCACTCAATCCTCAGCTCTCCCAAGCAGAGCTGTACAAAGAGAGGGTCGCTTTGAAATTGGTTCCTGAATCCCTATGTATGTTGGGTTTGTCTACTGTACACTGTGAGCCATTGGGAAACGAAGCCAAATTCCTTGCATGCGTGTGTATACTTGTCCAAATAAATCTGATTCTGATTTCTTCATCAAAATTATTAACTGGACGCTTGCTGAGCGAAAAACTAGTTTCCACCAGCTGTGCTCATAGGTGTTTGATCGGCCCTGTTGAAGACAACAATTCAAGGGTGTGTTACATCGACTCGAAAGCACTAACAACAACAGCAACAACCAGTGCAAGTAAAGCAAACATTACAAGGCCTAACTTTAGCTGTGGAAGAGGAACACAGTACCCGTCAAGGACATGGAGACATGCAGCAGCCAGCGACTCCCGTTCATCCCTGGCTCCATGCAGCTCAGGAATTGCATACTTAGTGGTTAGCAGCCCACGAAACCACTGGGCTGCCCAACATCTTCCTCGAATGGATGCGGTCGGGGGCCGTGGCGAGATGCCGGTCAAGGTTACCATAAGACCAAAGATTATTTTCCAGCAGGTTGTGACTGCTGAGAGGGGGCTATCAAAGTGCTGTGTTCTGGGCTGCGCTATGCCAGCTGCCCCCCTTTTCCCCTGCAGGAAGGGAAATGGGATGCTGAGGAATGTTCTGTACGGGAGCCAAATGATCCACCGTCGGAAAGTCATCCAAAGGTACTCTATCTCACGGTAAGGCGATATTGGCCTCCGTGAACGAATATTCGGTCCTTTCGCTGCTAAAAGTGAGACAGGGAAAGAAGAAGGCCGAGAGTATTGAAATTGTGGGCTGTTGCTGATTTTGATCCAAATCGCTGTTCATTTGTGTGAAGCTGTTGCAGCTGCCAGCCACTCAGTTGGGTTTATAAACATTTGTGAGGAAAGCAATAGACACTTCATATCTGCAGGTATCAGAATGGCTGAGCAACTGAGAAAGGATAGCTGGGAGACACCTCTCTCTACAGGTGCAACAAACCGGCAGAGCTATGCAATACGGCCGGCACCTGTCTGCCCGCAGATGATAAATGAGATGACTGCCACGTTTTCATCTAGCACTGTGATCACAAGAGAAACTTTTTTCTTAAGGGTCCCAGAAAACTGAAAAGTGCATAACTGCACGAAGTACCTGTATTGATTCGCTGAAAAAAAATGAATATCCATCCATTTGTCTGTCCATCCCCCATCAATCCATCTATACATCCACTCTATCAGTAACTGCTTGTCCTTTGGTTGTTTGGGGATGAAGGTCCTGCTTATCATCCATTTAACTTGTGAACACACAAAAATGTTTACGCTGAAATGTATCTCCACGTTTTTAAAAACCACACATCCACAGCTGCTTGTCCAAAGCAGGGTCATGGCGGTCTGGAGTTTATGCCCAAAGCCTTGGGTAGTAGGCAGGGTAAACCTAGGATGGGACGCCATTGCATAAATTTAATATGAAATTGCCATTGTCGAAACGATTATTGATCTTTGGACAAATGGTTAAGACCATAAGAATAAACTGTTACAAGATTTCGGACAGGTAAAGCATATCTGTACTCATATTTTCAAACGAGCATTTTTCCTGGCCTGTAGACACGAATCTGGATTTTTGTGTGTCAGGCATCAGCGTTCTTCCCTTTATGAGTACTGCCACCAGAATACCCGAACCCGCCTAAAGGTGAAGAATTGCCCACCGCAAATTGGACATGTATTCCTGCCTACGTATTTGCGATCCTACTGGATGTCATTGAAACCCCACGCGGGAAGGCTGTTCTGGTTCCGGGCTGAAGCCGAGGCCTGAGGTGATGCTTTTCGTGATAGATGAGGTGCACATTAACAGGTGAACACTGCAGTTGGTTTACCTCTGTGCTACGGGATTAAATTTCACGGTACAAAACCATCAACTGAAAACAGCACATTAAGTTTTTTACAGGATGGAAATACAATGACAAGAAAGAAACAAATGTATCAGACTCTGGTCCTACAGGTAAACACCCCCCATCTCCACCCTCAAGTGCTCCCCGCCGGAGCTGTTCTGCAAACAAGATGAAAAGTATTCATGAGCCACACAGCACCGTCTCCCTTACCTTTGTCAGACTTTTTGAATAATTTATATACAAATAAGACAATTTTTTCTCTGCTTCTTCCACTGTTTTTTTCTTGTTTCTTTTTTATTTCGATTTTGATTTGGCATTTGTGTACCACTAAAGAATGATCTGAAAGATGAAAACAGTGTCAACATCGCCCTCTTGAGGCAAACATCCAGACTGCGTGAATAAAAGGGAAACTTGGAAAATTTCTTAAGGCAGCAGCTGGTTTACCTGAATATCAGGCGCATCATAGAATGAACCCACATGTTAAAAAAAAAGAACTTTAAAAGCTAAAGTAAGCCAAAAAAAAAATCAGGCACAGAGAATAAATAAAACTGCCGACTTGTCCAACCAACAAGAAGATTTGGTGTGGCCAGCATACACATTCCACAAATAATCCCTTTTCTTCTCATCTTATGTACAGATATTTCCTGGTACATCTAATACCCCAACACACACACACACACACACACACACACACACACACACACACACATACACCTATGGTTCCTCCAGAAAAACATAAGCATGTGTACTTATCAAATGATCAAAACCATACAATGAAATATAGAAATTTGAAAAACTAAGAACAGGTAAATAAACTTTGTGCAGTATCGTCTACTTATAAAAGTATCCATTAGAAGTTTGCACAATAAGGTCCTACACTGAGGCATTACATATTAGTGTGCACGGAGTCACAGAATATGCAATAATTTTACAGTCCACTTCAACTCAGCCATCAAACTAAACCAACCGTATTGCTGTTTTTCTCATAGTTCACAAAGGCACTAATGCAGATTTTCCTGAACATAATAAAATGTACTGGGTATGTTATAAATATAAATGTACGTAAATACCAACGGCCACAGCCAGGGACTTGGAAATAACCACTGTTGCTCTTTTTAAATGAAAATGCTATACAAAACAGGATTAGCTGAATATAGTGCTCAGCATCATCTACAGCAAAACATACCAAGCAAATTTTGGTCTACATTTGTACATGTTAACTGCTTTACGAACAGTGTGCTCAGACTTGTTTGAAGGAAAACACTGATCTCTGCTGGTACGAGATCCAAGCTCCATCTGGTTCCATCAAAAAGGGCGATGCCCTGTACAAGTTCATTTCTCATTTCTGGAAACCCAGTTATTGCTCCTCATAATCTGAAGCTTTGTTTTCCGCATTTACATTTATTTGCATTTAGTTATCATGACAAGCATTTCTCAACTGTCAGTATAAGTTCAGGCATCCCCTGTAACTGATATCCAATGTGACAGGTCACAAACAATGAGTCAGTGTGCACAGTTCCAGCAATTAAAAATAAATATAATAAATAATGTGGAGCATGGAATGAGGCCACATAAAAAAACAATGTTGGTGCATGAAGTGAGCTTTACCTCTCATGCCTTTGCAAAGGAAAATCCCCCGAAAGAACTTCTGGTTCTTCACTGCCTATATAAAACCTTACAGTAATTTCATTAATTCATTTCTTAACTTCCATTCTTAAACACACCGATCGTCGCCACTTGGCCACCACATGCCTTGAGGACCGGACGAGCCGACCACCACGATGTGACTGGAACCGCCACATATGAAACCAAACCAGCGCGCTAAAAAGTGAAGACACACACGGGTTTGCAGCTTAAACCTCACTTTTTTTTCCCCCAGGAGAGCTAAGAGACCACACGGTCTTCCTTACCTGCCACATGGTTAAAGTCCCATCATCCATAAGCCAGAGCAAAAAAGAAAGGAAACTGGTATGAAAGACAACAAAAAAAGTTTCTCTGGTCTTCTCACACGACCATCCAGGAGCAGCGGTGCGTCTGGTTCAAGACGTCAGCTAACCTCAGACCCTCGTCTGTTCGCTGGCGGCGTGCTAACCTCCCCCCCAGCCTATGGAGGAAGCAGCGGGAGTCGAGCCACTGTAACTGTCTACCGTTCCCCCGCTTTCAAATGTGAGCTGGGATCAGACACCGGGGGGCAGCTCCCTGGCCTCTGAGCCAATCGCAGGGCGGCAGGGGCGGGGCTTGCCACAGGGGCATGGGTGTGCCGGTTGGAAGATTTAGGCCAGGCTCACTGCTGTCTCCTACTGCTTTGCCGCTTGCACAGAGAATTAAAATCTAAAATTAAATCTCCCTGAAAGCATGAGGGTCGATCCAAAGATGCCGGACGCGTTGCTGCACTTCACCGTGTCCATCGTGCTGTTGCTCAAATGGCGCCTGCTGTCAAGTCCCGAAACGTGCATTTACGCTTTAGTTGTCTCGCCCAACGTTGCCGTCGGATGACTTTTTTGCTTTTTTTTTGTTCTGGAAAAAGCAGCTTGTTGCGGTTACATTATCAGCCAGTGAGGATCCGAGTAAACTTCAGTTCCTGTTATCCGGGACTTATCCGGTGCTGCACCACTGGAGCGAAGCTTCCCGAAGGATGTCAAAATGCAGTAAAGTGTGTTTCCCAGGAAGGTGGATTGTAACACAGAACAACACATTCCTCCACAGCCCTACGGATTTATATACCTCGGCCTGTTTGTAGTATGATTCAATTAAACTGCCGGTTAAAATGCATGACTGCACTTCTTTTATACCTTCAAGAGGTCAAGTCGAGTGTCTTTCAGAGCCTATGGACCTGCAGTTAGCGCAGGACCCCTGGAGCTGCTTTTGAGTGCTGAGCCGTTTTAGTCACCGGTTTCCTGATCCTGGAATGAGCAAGTCCCCTTAGGAT
Organism: Heterotis niloticus; assembly: GCA_018136845.1. NCBI lineage: Eukaryota > Metazoa > Chordata > Actinopteri > Osteoglossiformes > Osteoglossidae > Heterotis > Heterotis niloticus. Next base: position 7,880,636 of record CM030897.1, on the reverse strand, counting down.
AGAAATTGTGCATTAAATGTACATTTGGACACTTAACATGGACATCTCAGAAGCAGAAGGACATGGGTTTTTAAACAAATCGTGAGAGAGGGATCACCAGCAGAACAGGCGCTGCTTCACCAAATGATGCTCTCACCAGCGAGACCTCTCAAAATGGCATAAACTCAGAAAAACACAATGTGCATAATGAAAAATGTGTGGCATTTATCAAATAAATGAAGCTGTCAATTGGGGCCTCATCCGCTTGTGGTTGTGAGATTGCCGAATGCGTGTAACCGAGGGTCAACATATATTCTCACAGATCTTGTTTTTATAAACTATATATGTTTTTGTTCTTTTTTTGGGGGAAGGGAATGTCAAACACAAAAATACTCTTGTTTTTGCCTTCTTTTCCTTTTCCCTGCTTTCTTTTTGGATAACTGCAGTGCTTTTGTGGTTGAGAGCCTGGCTTCTGGTTTCAGAGTATGCCAGGAATTTGCAAGGAAATCACTTCCTTTTCTTTGACTTAACCCAATAACTGAGAAATAAAAAACATCGCTGGCTAAAAGGTGCCATGAGTCACGGCAAACTGCGTTGAGGAGGGAGCCATGAGAAAGGACTGTCAGCTTGGTGAGCAGACTCCTCTGTAGCTTCTATTTTTACTCTCGGAACCCCCGTTCTCAGTAAACAAAAAATACCTTAGATGCACCGCCTCGGTACATGGCATCATGGAAAACATCCATCCATTCATTGATCAATTATTAACAACTGAGTGTTGAAATAAGGTCATGGTGAACGGATTATCCCGGAAGCATAAGGTCTCAGTCAGGTTGCACTGTGGGCAGGGGGGGTGCCAGTCCAGCACAAAGCATTTACACACACACACACACACACACACACACACACACACACACACACAGACACACACACACACACGGTAATTTAAACTCTCTAATTCACCTAGAACACGTCTTTGGACTGTGGAATCATACCTATATCCTCCTATAACTGGATTCAAACTCACATCCAACCCTACGTCCCGGGGGTAAAATTCCAGCGCTATTTTCCCTGCTACCCTCATTATAGAAAATCGGCTTGTGTAACTTGTTGAAGAATTTAGTGAACACCTTTAAAAGGCACTGAAATATCAGTCTTTCGTGTCTTTCGGTAATTCTGCCATGCATGTTTCCAGTGATCCTTAACCCTCTAAGCAGGTCCACATTGCAGTTGATAAACTGAGATCCTTGACTTGAAGTGGCAACTGGTAGCTCATAAGAGGTCCAGCCTGTCTCCAAATCACCTTTGAGCTTTCCTAACCTATTTTACCCTGAAATAAGCTTCCAGTTGCCAGCACAGTTGTGCAACAAAGCAGGCTGAAATATAATTAAACATAGGTCAGTGTTTTCTTAATTAATTAAATATAAATTTAATATGGTATGGACCTGCAGGCATCTCCTGTTGCCTGGCAACAACCAGCATCAGAAAACAAAGTGAGATATTTAAGGGAAATGCCTCTGTAGAAAAATACAGATTTTCGTATATAAAAAGATTATTGCCAAGTTTCATAGATATGTGTTTATACGCAGCTCACTCTCTAAACCAAAAAACCTTGCAATATGCTGGCAAAGTAAAACACCATCTGTTATTATCGCTGTAGATAAACAATGGCGCTCACCACCAACAGTGAGCAGTCACACAAATCATTGAAGATGGTCTATATTGAAACATTTTTCAAAAAGAAAATTTTTTTTTAATCTTTAAAAGTCTGCACCCATGATAATACTTTGCACATTGTTAAATTGCCTTTTGATTTTCTTTCCAAAGGGATTTGCGGTGTTGCTTCATTTAAACAGCTGGTAAGTTAGCCAGAGAAGTTCAGGTAAACTGTTTTGCTGTAGGGGCCCATACTGCAGAAGGGGAACTCTCGGGATTTGAATCGACATCCTATCCACCACGGTACCTGGAGCAAGATTCTATTTCTAGTTTGTTTCCATTTGCCGTTATTTTTAAACCAAAACCTGCAATGTTTTTATGACCATTACAGGCTGCAGGGTTCAGTGTATAAGTGCAGACTTGGCCATACTGAAGGCCTCATCAATAGGTGCACAGATTGGATTTTCGCTCCCCGCTGAAATTCGATGTGCCTGTCCCCCCAGCCAGGTCCCAAGGTCAGGCTCAGTAACTTTGGGAGAAAAGATTCACCCAACTGGCCCAGAGGGAAGACTGGATTTCAGAGCGCTGAACCGGCAAATGTAGGTTCATAGGTTCAGAAGTGACTCCAGACCCGGGTGTCACTCCCATTCTGGGTCCCCCATGAGTCACCAAAGAACATACTAAAACGTTCAAATCCTGCAAAAGAACAATAACGTTGCCAAATTTCACACCTCCCAGCAAGCCTTCTACAACGGCAAACATCAACGGGTTTAAGTAAATTTGGGGGAAACGAGGCAAACCCAAGCCAAAAAGGAAATGGGAAAGGAAAAAAAAAAAAAATTCTAGCTTAAATCCATGACTGCAATAAATAAATAAATAAATGAAATTAAATAAACTTCAAACTAAACACATCTTACATTCTCCCGGTGCCACCTCTCGCCGTCCCAGCATGCCGCTGCAATTAAAACGCGCCGGGGCGATGACATCCAGTTAAGATAACAAGCAGCAGTTACGAAGATTAATGAGGAAAAACGCAGGCTCCTCGGTCACTAATGCTTGCAGATGTTGGGAGCATCCGCGTCCTTCTCAGCCATATGTTGCGTCCGAGGTCTCCCGTTTCCGGATGCTCGCGAACGCTCCCGTCAAGTGCGCGGCGCGCTCGGCGTGAACATAAGATGTTTCGCCCGTGTAATGATGGCCTCCCTTGTTTTTCCACCTCCCAGCTCAATTTGACACATTCATTTGAATGTAACTGAGCGACTGCTGCACCAAATGCCCGCTTTAATTTAAGGCGATAAATAAGGCGTGCAGGTGAAATAGCACGCTTATTATTGCTACCAGACGCAGCTATCGGTAAAGGGAATAAATGGGTTCTATATGAATCGACAGGTGCGATTAAACAATCCCGTAGCGAGCGTTTCGCACCCGGCGGTCGCGGTTTCGGCCCTGCGTTCCAGAGGAAAAGTTTATTCGAGCACATTAGGTCATTAGAGGTGGTTTTATTGCCATCCTTAAAAGTGCAAAAGCTCCATTAACACTTCTTGGACTGGAAATAGATGCCTTAAGACAAGAAGAGTGCATTACCTTTACAGCTGCGCTCTTGTATTTATTTGGCAGACGGCTTCCCTGAAAGATTCATGCTTTTCCCTTTTTCGTCCCGTCTGCTTGTCGGCTGCAGCTGCTTGCCATTCGGGCAAACATCAAACACGTTCGTCGCTTTACTTCCTTGCCATGAGCTCAGCAAAATTACTTACAAACCGATGCTATAGCTCACACTCTATACCCCGTTGCAGTTTACTGTGTTAGATTCAGACAATAAACTCCTTGCAGTGTTTCTTCCGTTTGTACAACTGGGTCAGAGGTACTACAGCAGGAGGTGGGATTCAGACTCCGGTTCCTCGTTTCTAAGGCAAGGTATAGCCTACAGGGTGTGTTTGCACATTGCAGGTAAACTTGTGAAATGATCAATAAAAGCACACCGTGAAGCACATAGTTACTCGGTGAGGATGCGTTCTTCGCTTTTGAAAAGATTCCCAGCGCTGCTGCGAAAGCCCTGTGTAGGAGTTGAGTTCAAAGATATTTCAGGATTCAAACCAAAGCGGCCTGCCTTGTACACGGTACCAACATTGTTTAACCACAGTCTCAATAGCAATGGGGCAAGTTAAGGGTTGTCACTATACGCAGCTTTTCGCTTTCAAAACCGTCACCTGTATGGTGCGTGCGTGCATTTACTCCTCAGGTTCTGGGACTTGGAGAATTTTTGTTCCGGCTGAGGACTTGGAGCGCTCGATCCAATTATACATTCCTAATTGAACTACTTTAGCCTCCTCTCTCCCACTACCGAGGCCATGTAAAAATAGCCGGAAAACCTGCACACACTTGAGCCCACCAGGAAAAAGAGATTTACGCGATGTGGAGCCGTGACCGATTAGGTTGCTCATTTTAATCCAAGGAGAACCATTCTTGTTGCGCCGTTGAAACCGGTTAATGCGCCAACCATCTTCTTCCCCAAACTGTCACATCCGGCTGGGAAAGAGAAGTAAGATGCCATGATTTTTCAGTCCTCTGCATCTACTGATGCGTTTTCGCAAGTGCACGTACGTTTTCGTGGCAGGCTTGTGTTTAATTCTTCCACAATCCTTTGCTGCCTGGGACTGTCAATTTATTATGCATTATTACAACAGCTCCGAGAGGTATAGGAAGGTCAGCGAGTATGTTGTGCAGTCAGGAAAGAACAGGTTGTCATTATTAAGCTCATGTATTGTGCATGAACAGATTAAGCAGCTGTGGCAGAGAAATGAATAAATGATAAAATAAATAATGTAGAAGCCCTAATGACAAATAGCATTCTGAAAAACCAATAAGGTCAAAGTGGAATTCATTATCAGCGCTCGGCGCCATTTATTCCTGTGGTTTTTGAGGCTTCTTTTTAAGCAATTTCACAGGCTAACACATTTGCGTTCACATCTTGCACTGCGAGTTCTATGAAAATTCCTTCTAACAGCTTTCCATTGGCTGGCCAGGAAACCATGTTACCAAATACTGGAAAAAGTCCGTCGGGTCCCCTAGGGCCCGAGGGATCATTTTCTTGAAATAATCAATAGAGGAGCAAACGCGAGAGAATGTAGTGAAGATGGATGAACGCTCCTCTCATTAGAAGCTGAAACACACAGTAAGAGCTGATGTGCTCTGGACCGGTCTGAAAACCATACCAAATTGGCCTGGCACGCTTAATCCGTCAGGCACGGAGGGAGGAGGAATAATTTAACTGATAAGTGCCGGCAAATCGCTCCGAGACGTTTATCCCGCAGCGGACCACCTGAGGCTGAAAGGCACCCCTATGCTTCAGTGCTTCCTTCCAGCTGGAGACATCTGAGGAAGCTGCTGGCCACAACCCTTAAGATTTAAAGTCCTGGGACAGAAGACGGTCAAAGACCCAGAGATGGGGACAACTGTCAGGTGGACCGGCCTGTCATCCGGCATCAAGTCCCGTGGCTTATTAACAGCTCCGCCTCGTCCAGCTGAGACCCGATAAGGGATTCCCCACAACTTATGTTCTATGTCTCAACAGCATGAAAGTGTTGCTTTATCTCAAAGTAGGGCCGCACGTTTTGTTACGTTGAAATGCAAGTTGAAAAGCAAGTGAGAATCGAACTCCTCGTGTTGCAGAAAAATGTGTTCGGGTCAAACGGCTCACTCGAATTAACAGGAAGGTGATTTCTGGCCTCAGCTGGTATTTAGAAAAACTTCCTCCATGAACATACATCTCAGCAGTCGATCTGTTATATGACTTATCCAGTATAGTTTAAATGACATTCTTACCCACCTGGACATTGATGGAAACAAGCCAGGTACTGTTAGCTAAAAAAGCAGTGACCTGTCAGTGAATTCTACCTTTAATTTAGGGGCTACAAAACAAGTTTATGTTCATATAAAATCTCCTCTTCCGCTTGGTCCCACATCTGCACCTGCACGCTTGGCTCCCAATGCCCTCAGTAAGAAACAACCGCAGTGGAACGTGAGTTTGGTTGTAAGTTTTATTGTTAAAATGGACGCTGCCATTTTGACTTAAGTCCAAAACTTGTTGTTTGCAACTCTCCCCAGTTCATTAAAATTAAAAGCAGTGTAAAGAAATGCACTAAGAACAGACGCCATGGATGAGGGCATCTGTTAATAAGGGCTTTATCATGCCTTATAGATTTTTGTATTTACCTACTTTGTTACAATAATTTAATGGTTATTAAATAACCATAAAACTTCTATGAGCTTTTCCTTCAAATGCATATTAGCTTAAATGACTCCAAATACAAGAACAGTGTGAACAGGTGACCACACATTCTCATGTGATATCAAATAATAATGCACAAATATCTGCTAAACATAGATATATGCTGTGTAGAATGGGAGTACTAGAATGAAAAGTCTATTTGCAGATTTAACACCCTATACAGGTAATTTGCACTTAAAGAAAATTTAAAAAAACATTAAAAACAGCTGCCTCTGTGCAGTTTACCCTTCTGCTCTACAGAAGAACAGCACATGAGAGTCCCATTATTAATACTTACGGTGCATTCATGAGAAATCCTGTGCATAGAGGAGCTTGCGTGTGGCTGCCGAGGGCAACCTGATGACCCCGGTGGCCCAAAAAGTACACACCTAAATGATGCTATTTGATTTCACCTTGCTACAGCTTATGGTACATCTTTCAAACTGAGCAATTTTTGTTTGTGCATCACGTAGAGAACCTCCTAAATCTGTTTTTCTTCCCAAAAGCCTAGAGCCAGAGAGGAAACTAATGGGATAAACAGAGATTCAAAAGAGTTATGTGGCATAACTTTCTTTTGTTAAGTTTTGTTAAGTTTTGACTCTTATTAAGCCCCAATAGGGTAAAATGTCACACGTGCCAAAAGCACAAAAATAAAACAGAATGATCACTTTCTTCACGGAAGTGGCGCAGTTCAAATTCTGAATGTTCTTTGCACCAAATAGTTTACGCTGCCTTCCCTCTCTGTGCGCAACTAGACGTCTAAAGATCAGCAGTTTGAAATCGTGTGGCAGTTATAGATGAGATGCAGCAGCGGTTCCCGTCCTGGGTGCGAGAGTGGCTCTTACCGGTGCCTGAAACGGCAGCCTCAGGAGGAGCGGAGAGGAGCGCAGCGTCGCGGATGTGTAGCGGGGAGCAATACAGACTGCAAGCTCCTCTATGGACACCCCAACTCCGAAACCCTGTCCATGGTCTTCTCTACTTGGCTGTTCCTCCTCCAAAAAAAAAAAAAATCTCTCACTAGCAAAGCATCTAATCGTTCCCGAAAAGCGAGAAGGAGCCCGGGAGCCATCCAAATGACTCCTGCAGGCTCCAGCTTTGCAGGGGCTCCCTTTTTGTGCCGCTTTCCTGGCAAGGAAACGAAGCGCCACTTTCGGGAGCTGTGAGATTCTTCAGAGGCTAAATAACAGCCCTCCTCCTGTGGGGTTTGGTCTGGGGGGGGGCTGTGCTGTCATTCACCTCAGTGGATGAGTGCAGGGCCTGGCTGCCAAGGAGACAGGTTTGACTGACAGGCAGGGGGACGTGGGAGCTTTGTGCGCAGGAGACAGAGGTGCGACGACGAGGCAGCGTGTGTGGACCCCGCGTGCTCGGGTACGCAGCCGTGGTGCAGGAAGCCAGCGGACTCGCGGTTGCTCTGCATCGGTCCAATCAAAGCTCCTTGTGTTCGTCCCCCGAGTGTGAATGGGGTTGCTAGGAGATTTAAGCACTAAAGACAAAAGTATGTCTCCACTCTCAGCACAAAGAAATTCATTCACGTAAAAGGTTAATTCACACATTTGGCCAGTGAAAAAATGCCGTTGTTTGGCATTAAATCTTGTTTATGTAGTCAAACAAGAAAATTCTAAAGACGATCGAGGCCCAGATTGACTGCTTCTGACAGCCTCTTCAAAACACCCGTCATCCACGCAAAAGAAACAGCGCTGGGATATAATTTAAATAGCAAAACTGGCTGCTCACTGACTGAGTCTCGCAGTGTATTTTGTGCATCTGGATTAATCGCGGTTATAAAAAACATTGTTTTTGCGCGTAATTGTATACTTCAGTGCTGGCATTCATGTTCATTCTGGTCATACGTACAAAAATTCACTTTTCATGCCGATACAAATCTTTTCTCCATTGAAATCCAGCAGTAGTGCAGGCCAACAAGGAAACTGTTACCACAAAGAAATCCAATGCCCTGCATCTTTTAAAAGTCATCTGAGAAAGTTCTTTAGTAGACAAGAAAATAAATGCTGTTATGACATTGGACCTATTTTTTATTTTTTTTTTTATTTTTAGTTTTAGCAAAGCCTGTATCTATGTTGCAGAGTATTTCCTTGCCTTGCCTTGTGGTTTACAAAGCATGCATGAAAACACCCATAGCTTCCTTCCCGGTGTACAAAACAGTTTTTGTGCCCATGTGATGTGTAAGCAGCGTTCGCAGAGCTTTGCACATTTCCCCCGTCTCCCGTTGCCATGGTGGAGCGAACCACCTCCTCGGCATGACTTGGCAGCTGTGCCAATCTGCTCGCCTCGAGTCTTCCAGATTTCAGATGGACGTCCTCTCCCCGGGTGCCCACGCTGACTGCTGTTTCACTCTGTTCCCACTCAATTGCTGCAGAGCGAGGAAGTTCATAGAAGGAAAACGCATTTTCTCGTGTTTGTTAAAGGATGGGCTTCATCACCAGTGACCCGCCTACTCCAGCTGGCTGGAGCAGTTTATCTTGCTGAAACGTGAGCTGGAGAACCTGCTGGACTGTGAAGCTTCAGGATTTAACCTGAACAGTCGGCAGGGGGGCAGAACAGCGGTATGCTGCACACCAGTGGCGAGTGACGTTCTGCTGAGCCCAGTCTCATCATTAACACGGGAACCGAATCCATCACAGGCCACGGGGAGTCCCTGGCCACCCGCTTACCTTACACCCTACCTGGCATTTCACCTGCTGTGTATCAGTGGATATTATTGATGGATTGACTGTCTGGTCATTCACAAGTGCTTATCCAGACCAAGGTCTCATGGTTCAGGAAGTATTCTGGAAGCTTAAGGTATGAGATAGGGTACACTTTGGACAGGGCATCAGACCATTGCTGACCTGTGGACAACAACCTCTCAAAATTTCTGGCTTAAGAACAATTGTGTTTGAGTTCAGAATCCTGAAGGGTGGGGGTAGAGAGGCCTGACATGCTCTGCTTCTCCTGACTTCAAACAAACTGTGACCAGCTTCTTAGCTAGGATCACTTTTCAAGAGCTAGGTAACTTTTACTGTATTAGTCAGAGTAAGTACACCGCTCAAGGGTACAAGAGCTGGAGTGAATCTTTTTAGTGTAAGATACTGGCTCGCAACCTATGCTACCGGATGCTGTGAAAGACTGTACTAGAGGGTCCTGATGGATGCTAATGTTAAACTTCATCACTTGAAAACTGTCAATAAAGAGAGTAAAAAAGGCAACCTCTGGAGGCTACAGTCTGTGTTCCGAACTTTTATGTTTTATCAATTTACCCAACAAAATAAGACTTTCTATCATTTTATTATCAAATGAATAGAATGCATTTCAGCTTCACACTACATGCATACAGCAGAAAAGAGTCTATTGTGTGCTTTTTGTCATTTTTATTGCTTGAATCCATGTACGGTTTCTGTTCCTTCTTCACTTAATCGCTCAGCATCTTAACAGATTTTGCAGCGCTCTTATTGTTTTTTGGACTCTCCAGCAGTAAACATTTGCTATCACACAATAGGCTGATTTCAATCTCTTTGAAACAGTTGTAATAATGAAATACTGGGACCCAAAAGAGGAAAAAACTGTGTTTTTTCCCAAGAACGTCATGCCAACTTATAGACGAAGCCAAGCGCTCACTTTTTTTCAGCTAAAGTGGAAAGTCTGAATGAGCAGCAGCTGCAAACCTCCAGCAATGTGATTCAAAGCTGTGGCAGAAACGCTGGCCCCTCATCACCCACAAGAAATCCGAGTTTAGTCTTAATCGAGACTGAGTCATGGATCTACCCTAAACTTTGTTTTTCGACAGAGAAACCTCCCTTCCCACAGTCATTTTTACTGACCATATTCCCAGCAGAGAAGCAGGTCTGCAAACATGCATGTGCTTCAAAGCAGCTCTCTGTAGTGCCCGGTCTTCACACCAAGTCTGCATTTCAGATCACAGGGAGTTTGCCTTTAGCGAAACCTGGTCCAAATCTGCGCTGCACAACCATAACATGAAGCAAACCTCAATATTGACTGCAAATCTTTGAACTCGTATCTCCGCAATGAAAGAGCGAATGAATATAAATGATTTATTAGCTGGCTTTCATTAATGCTCCAGAAGAGGAAAAATGCACTGAGAAATTCCCTCACACTCAAATGTACAAATAATATCTGAATGACCCTACAACAGAGCATGACAAAGGAAGGTCAGCCTGCACATATAACATCAACAGTTTAAAATGTGAAAACCGGTGTATATCAGTTTATTGTTGTGTTCTACACCTGCAGGACACCCGACTCAGGTGTCGCCCTAAGAAAAGCTACTAACATGCTGATAAAAAGGTCACATGATCAATACCCAGGGGAAACGTGCGCAAACTGCACCCTGTAGCTGTCTCTCACACAATAAAGGCAAAATATTAATGGAATCGGTAGATATTCCATTAATGGCACCATTATATTTTAAATGCGATAAATACGCCATCAAAAAACTGAAAATAATTCTCTGCATTTACTTATCTGTATGCATAAAATTTCCTAAACAAGTCATTTACAGATATTTCCATATATAGAGAAATATATAAAATAAATGTGTGCTGTAAAACATTTTGCTAATATAAACAGTATTTAAAACAATATGTTTCATAGATAGAAGGGTCTAGTGTCTTACAGAAGGTGAAATCCTTTTGAAAGGTTTATTGTCAATTAAAAATGTCATGTTTGTTCACTCTTAAGGTCCAGAAAAGTTTACGCGACATGAAAAAACATAGAAGACCGGCAAAACAATGACAAATAAAGCTGCGCTCCATGCCGAGCACATGGTCTGGTCCATGGGACCACATCTCTCACCGCCTGTCATGCTCTGATTAGGAGAGCTGAGAAGCGGCGCGAAGCTCCGAAGCCCGGGTGACCCTGCCGGACGCAGGCGGGATGCCCGGTCAGGCATGAGCAGAGGTACTCACAGGTTCAGCTGGGGCATGACCACCTTGCACAGGAACTGCTCCTGGAAGCTCCTAGAAGACAACGAGAGGATGTATCTGGACATGCATGCATCCCACACTGGCTGCAAACAAAACACAATCACCTAGCCACTGCGATAGCAGCCCCTCCTCCCTCCTTCCCTCCCTCCCTCCCTCGCTCCCACCCACCCACCGCCTCCACCACCCCACCGGGCCCTGCTGCGCGCTCACGCGAGCGTAAAGTGCGCTGGAGGGCCGTCACTTCAAGTGGGTTATTTCATGGACACCGCTCCCATTAATGGAGGGGCAGGGCTCCTGGCTGGCCGACGCCCCCTTCTCCCCCCCTCACCCCGCTTAAAACAAAGGGCTCTGAAGGACGGACAGGGGGGTAAGAGGGAACCCTGGCATGGCAGGTGGTGGGGGGGAGGCCACAGGGGGGCACAGGGGGCAACGCTTTAGATAAGCAGGCTTTGTGTGCAGATGGGGATGATCACCGAAGCCCCCCCCACACACACCACCCCCGCAAGGATCTCTTTTCTCAGCACAATGGAGAGAATGAACTCGACTGCTCCTCCGCGTGACGCTTGAGAAGATCCGCACCAAAGGGGGCCAGCAATGCAGATGAAGGAATCCAGGAGCAAAGTTAAAATGCGGGCGTATGTAAAAGTCAGATCAGGACCACGAATCAGCCAGTTCAGCGGAGCCAAGAAAGAGAAATAAATCACTGCAAAATTAACAGTAAAACAAACTATTATTAAGAGTTTGTATTAAAAGAAGCAACGCAAAAGTGTTCATGCAAAAGCAAGTTTTGTGTTTTGTGTTGAAACCTCCTCTTTGGAAGGCAATGGCAAACTCAGGCTCACTGGTTTAAAATTTTAGCCCTTCAAGTAAACTCTTTATGTGAATGTTAATGAGATTTAGCGGCAGGGTTCTGCTCAGATATGTGTGAAGGCCCGTTTCTCTCCGGCAGGGCGGCAAGCAGACCTCCCACAGGCTCATTTTCGAGAATCGTTTCCTTTCCATTTTGAGTTCTGCAACTTCGCAAAAGTCATCCCGCTTCGCATAGCAAGTTCTGCTTGTGCTGTGAAATTAAGCGCAAAGTCCGCCAAAAAGCTATTCTTTGACGTTGGTGTGCGGCGCAGAACTTATATCCACATTAAAACAAGAGCTGTTAGACGTGGAGTAACATTGAGTCCCCGAAAATGCTTTTGAATTTTCGGCTCACGCTTGACATCTGACGGACAAATCTCTTTTCTTGTGTATTGCGAATAAATATTTAAATCGCTTTAATGTTCATTGTTCTCCTTTATTTGTTGCGGTGTGGATTTGTGTTTCGTCCCAAAGCCTTTGTTCAATGGCTCATGTTCCCGCAGCGCCAACCCACCCAGCTGCGAACGCCACGACACAATGAGCCCTGCTGCTAATGGCTTAATATTTTCATTACCCCACTTTATCAAGCTGCCAATCCAGCTTCGAGGGAGGTGGGCAGGGGGCCGAGCCGAAAAGGTCTCCCAGGACCCCGCGATGAAGCTGTAGTCCAGAACCAACGCTGTAATGATGCACCTGAGACAAGGCTGTGGAGAAGCACCTGGAGGGAAAACGTAGCCTAACATTTTTATCATCATAACTATTACAGGCATACAGAGCATTTTCATTCCGCTACGGGGAATGTGGGGGAAAACGTTTGGATTATATATGTTAATAAGTAAGCATATTGTTAAAGCCATTATATTTATTCTCTTTTCTAGAACACCTAAGGAAATCCCAGAACTGCTGAAATCTCTTATTCCGCAGGCGCACAAATGACTCAGCTGAAAAATATACTTTAATTTGGAATCTCACGCGTTTCACAAAGCACTGAATTGGACTCAATGAGAACTGATCCGCATTTAAGCAATTAAGTACTTTAAGCAGAAAAGGAGGCATTTACAGGCGATTTATGCTTGGAATAGTTTTCTTGTGTTTCTGTTTTTAGCTGAGCGGTGAAAAATATAAGGAAAAAAAATCTGCATTTCTTGTTCAACTGCATTTCTTGCAGTCCTGTTAGATGCACAATATCAAGGATGGAAATGGTATTGGTAAATGGTAATGGAAATGGTAAAAATTGACGTGTTAACTGACTCTTCAGCTTACACTGATAGATGAATTTAACTGATGTTCTGTATTTTGTCTTATAATACGAAAGTCAAATATGGGCAACTGCTATAACACTACACATGCACAGTGATTAATTTGAACATCACTTATTTTGCAAAAGAATGAGAAACTCGGTGTGATCTGCTCTACTGGAGCTGCTGTCTATCAAATGGAGGGCCTTGACTTTGCTGCCATGGCAAATGCTCAGAGTGTTGCTACACAGGAAGCCGTGCGGCGAAACAGACCAGTGCTGGATGGCCCATGCCCACCTTCATGGCCCAGCTGTGGGGTATCAAGTGCGCAGCTTTCTCACACACCCCAGCGCCAGGCGATCTGATGTGACCTGGATTCCCTGGACCTCTGGATGTCTTCATAATTGTCTGGAATGAACTGCGATAACAGCGGGCTGGAAGGCTGTGCGGAGCAACGGCGTGAAGTGACCTGGAAGCGATTCCTGCTCTCCAAGCGCCACGAAGAGACCGGATAGCTCCCTATGGCTTCAAACCTGCCAGCTTTCTGGCATCAGATGCGGGCTCCACTCTCCTCTCCACAGTCTGCCGCTGGCGAAAACAAGCATCGCTGAAACATTGACCATCCGTACACAATACCTACTTGGCTTGGCAGCTGAAAAAAAAATGAGACATCCACCTTGTCTATGGAAAAATAATCAAGCTTCGTTGCATGTGTGCTTCTGTGTGTGCAGCGAAACAATGCAGTAAAAACTAGGGCTACCTCTTATAGCTCTGCTTTGCAAAAGCACTCATTTACGTTTGGCCTTTGAAAAATTTATCATAATAATTTTGCATTTTTTAATCCAAAACTATTAATAAATATATTTTTTCCATATAATAGACTGCTTTCTCTGGTTATTTTGTGTTATTAACCATGCATAACTGGTGTACCATGGTGTGCGTGTGCAGGTTTCAGGCTCCATTTATGCAATATACTATTAATGCTCTGTTATAGCCCCGTTTCATTAAGTAGTCAGTTTTTCAGAATGTATGTACGGTGGTGACATATTGGCTGCACTACTGCACAGGGTTAAGCATCAGTGCATGGTACAAACACCACATAAACCCCAACTGACAGCTCCAGGACAAGACGTGTGATCCCATCAGACAGCACAGGCCGGACACGGATTACCAGGCTGATTTATGACACATATATTCCAGCTTTCTCAGCAGCGTAGCAACTTAAAATAAAGCGGCTAACTGTCAGAAAAAATGGGCCCGAAGCCCGGCGGACGATAATGCGTCCTGTCAGCAGGTCGACGTTTATTATAAGTGTTGGATGCGTGCTGTAAAAACTGTGGGACAAGGGGCTTCCAAAGTGGCTGATTATACGGGATGCATGAAACAGGTTATTGTTTTTTCATCATGTACTGGAATGACACTGTATGGACTCGTGGCTGTTGTTACCGTCACGTAATGGGGTACGGCCAGGAGAAAGAGGGGCGGCTTTCTCTGCTTCTTTCCCCTTCTGGTTTATAGCAGGCAAACAGCTGGGTAAGAAAATTGCATCAGGCCTCCTGGTTCTCCCGTTGGGGTTTTCCGCAGTTTTTGGGGCTTTACGGTAAGCGTTCCCAATTTGGGAAATCACTGCGGAAATGTGATTTAACATCTTATTATCAAACGGTGTCAAGAAAAAAAAAGCCCGTAATAAATCGGTTCCCTTATCAACAAAATATTCATTTGAATTATTATTGATTCATTTGTGATGCTTTCCTCCAAAGCAGCTTTCAGTATTAGGTTTGTTCACCAAAACTGATTTATACAACTGGCTAACTTTTTTCTCTAGGGTACAACGGCAGGAGCGGGGGTTTCACAGAGCTTCAAATGCAGGGCAACAGCACCAACAACAATAACAACACCTGTGGCCCCAGTACGGTTGCGCTGCTACCTGCTCACTTTTTGTTTCATTTTTTTATTTGTTTGTTACAGGATGTACAATATGTGTTGTAATAAATGTATTATTTATGCATTTAATAATTTGTGTATTTTAACATATACTCCCTGGCCAAAAAAAAAAGTTACCACCTGGATTTAATTTGATGATGAGGGGTTGCTTCAGTCGGCCGGGTCTAGGTTCAGCAATATTATGAGCCCAAAAAATGAGCTCGGCTGACTACCTGAATATACTGAATAACCAGGTTTTTCCATCAATGGATTTTTTTCTTCATATTCCAAGATGACAATGCCAGGATTCATTGAGCTCAAATTTTGAAAGCACAAGACAACATTGTCACATATGGATTGGCCACCACAGAGTCCAGACCTTAACCGCATTGAGAATCCTTGAGATGTGCCGGAGAAGACACCGCCCATCATCCCATCATCGATAGAAGATCTCGGCGAAAAAGGAATGCAACTCTGGACGGAAATAAATGCTGTGGCATTCCATGAGCTTATCGAAACAATGCCACGGCGAATGTGTGCCGTAATAGAAGCTAAAGGTGGTCCAACAAAATATTTGAGTGTGGGACTTTCTTTTGACCGGGCAGCATATTTAACAATACATATTATGTTTACACTATGCTGATGACTGGGTGTGCTGTACTATACAATACTGTACCATCTTTAACTGAAATGCATTTAATGTACATAACATGGAGGCTTCTACTGTAGAGAGTTAGATGTTCCACAAAAAGCCGGGTAGCTTTATAACCAATACTCTCCAGGGGACATGTCCCTCACATACAGTGGCACAGAAGCTCTTCTGTTTTTGTACAGCAGCTTAGACAGTATTTTGTCCAAAAGAGAGCTGGTAGAACCCTGCTTACTCAGCCTGTGTCAAGGAAGCCCCTCAGTGCCACACAGCAGCATCTCCTGAGCCCAAAATGAACATTCGAGGACTTTTGAAACTATATTTCTAAACAATCTAGACACCATGAGCTAATTCAATGCATTAATGTCACAATTTCAAAGCTTGCTTTCACATTACAGCGAAACTTAACATTCCTTCTGAAGGTAAAACTACATGAAACTATATTTCAAAAGTTTCATGTAGTTTTATATGATCCCATTTGTCCAGGTTTCAGTTTTTGCCTGTGGATGAGTGATGTTGCCACCGCCAGCAGCATGATTTCACAACCATGCCCTGGGTTCTAATGAATTGCGCTTGGGCTTGTACAGCTGATGCTCAGACAACAAGATCTAAGGGCAAACATCTTCATGCACTCCGACCTTCAGAAGGAATGTTAAGTTTCGCTGTAATGTGAAAGCAAGCTTTGAAATTGTGACATTAATGCATTGAATTAGCTCATGGTGTCTAGATTGTTTAGTCTGAGCTGTGTCTGCAAATTGAAGTGCTAGGCTGAGTTTCCTTTTCATTGCGTTTTCACTGTAATCCCTTTCACTGTGAGCCATTGCCCCAATGAGGGGTGACACCGTGTTGCAAAGAGGGCGGATGTGATTCGGAGATCTTCTGCAGCAGGCTGAATGGTCTGTCACGCGTGAGCATCTTTACGCCGTCATCCACGGTCCGACTCCAGCCGACTCCCACGTGGAAAGCGGAGACCCGGCCTGCAACAGCAGCGCACTGAACCTTTACGGTCCACGTGGTTCTACCCTAACAGACCTCCCAGATATTAATGAACCCAATGACACATCCCAAGCAGAAGGATGCAGCCCAACCCAGAAATACCTCCTCAGAGTCGTCACTGGCCACTATAACCACAGGCTCCGGAGCTTGTGATGTCAACCCTTTGCCAAAATTCTTTTTCACCATTTTCTGATGTTGACAGGGCATGCATGGAGTGTGCATAATAAATATTTTACATGGATAAATGGGAGTTATGCAAGGATTTCTGTATCAAGTATATCTGACATGCAATAAAAAATTAACATTCTGGAGTTCAATTCTTGTCTTTTGAATGAGGAATTGCTTAGGTAATAGCATGTTTAACCGAAACAGATCATCTGTTTCCGCTTAATCTTGAGCAGGGTCGCAGAGGTCTGGGGCTTATCCTGGAGTCACTGACTGCTAGGCTGTAAACTGACCTTTGGATGGGACACAAGTCCATCACAGGATGGACGCGCACATGCACACGGTCACACACTTCGGGAAATTTAGAGCAACCAGTTAGCCTGAAACACATGTGTTTGGACTGTGTGAGGAAAGCCGAGCAGCTGGAGGAAACTCACGCAAAAATGAGGAGAGCAGGCAAACTCCACACAGACTGAACCGGATTCGGCCCGGGTGCTGCGAGGCAGCAGAAGTACTTGCTGAACCCTCATTCCACCCAACTAAAATACTCATATAATTATGAGAAATACAAAAGCTACAAATACAGCAGAGTGAATATGTGAAGAAAATAGATGGAGGAATAGATGATGAGGTTTTCATGTACCGGCATTATATTTTGTTTATGGATACAGCTGGCCTGAGAACAAACCTGAGATGACTGCTGTCTCACATGGCATTTAGATTCACCGCAGGGAAGTGACATTTAGAGTCCAGCGGACAGTACAGATGTGGTAAGAAAGAAGCCAAAAATTGTAATATGTGTTCAACACAAAATTGTTGGAATTCTGCATTTGCGTCAGCAGGTGGCGTTGTGGTTGGAGTCACCATTTTGCGCTGGACAGACCCAAGTTTGAATTCTCCTCAAACTATAGTTCCACTGAACAAGGAACTTACCCTGAAGTTCTCCAGTAAAAATTACCCTGTTAGACTTTTGCAGGATATGATGGTGCAATGGGGTACGCTGGTGCCTCACAGCTCCTAGGCTGCTTGCCTGATGGGTGGTTCAAGTCCAGCTCAGGGGTGTGGGTGGAGTTTGCGTGTTCTCCTCCCTGTTTACACCGCTCTAAGGATAAAATATGCCAGAAGAAGGCAATGGCAAACCACTGCTGCTCCTTCCTGCCTTGAAAACCACACCAGTGGTCACCCAGGAATCAGTAGTGCCTCAATGGTATTTTCCAATCCCATCCTGTAAACTGTTTTGAAAAAAGCATCAGATAAGCAAACATAGATTTTATGCTTTTATTTCTAAAAATGTTCAAAGGAAATTTTGCAAATGTGTCAGAAAACATGCTGGAATTGTCCAAAGGTCTTTCCAGGTAACTTTTTCGGTGTTTTCAAATGAAACGAATCATGCCGCAGCTTTACACGGTGCTCACTTCTCAGCGATGCACCAGATACATCAGCGATGCCACGTCTGAGAAACTGCCAGAAGTCTGTAATCTCCACGCACCACCTGTGGTTTTCAGAAGCAGTAATTCGGCTGCAGGAGACAACCGAATTACTCATTCCGGCCAAATGCGCCGAGGATCCCGCGCAGTTTCTGTGCAGCAAAAGTACGGCGCCTTTAGGAACGGCGTGAATATAACATTCTGGCTTCTGGAATTTGTTTTCAAAGTTCATTTTCTTTAATCTTGCTGTCAACGCTGATCTGTTTTTGGATTTATAAATGGATTTTTCAAAGTTTCTGTGTTTTTGCAATTCCTGCCACCAAAAAGTAATGCGAAGTTGAGGACTTGAGTCTAAATTAATGATACATCCCTGTCAAAATGGTGTTTTGAGACATTTTAAGCCTCAGAAATGTTAACCCATTGACAATAACTTGTCCGGTGCAGGATTATGATGGTTCAGAGGTTCTCTCAGAAAAAAACGGTGTGATGCAGGGTCCAGCAACACCTACCCATCACTCACAGAGGTCAGTTTGGTGCCACCAGTGTGCCTGAAAAATTGTCTTTGGACTGTTGGAGGAAACCAGTGCACCTAGCAGAAACCCACATGGGCACGGGGAGAACATGCAGACTACATACACAGAATGAGCCGGTGCTGATACTTCATCCAAACCCACCTCCCGGGAACTTTGAGGCAACAGCGCTGCCCGCTGCACCAAACCGCCACCCTCTACAAAACTAAGCCAATATTCAATATTGTATTCAATACTCCGCCAGCAAATTAAATATTCCAAAGTAAAATGTAAGTGTAAATGTCAAGGCTCAAACTGGGATCTAAAATACAAAGATTTACATATTATGGATGCATGCTATGGATTTTAAAAAGAAACAAGTAATTTAGAAATACGGCTACAGACTCACAGGCCTGGGTTTTCAGTGTTTTAGCGATCACAAAGTTTTATTAAGCATCGTGTTTTGTTAGTTTTTTTTTTTCCCACAGAATGAAAACCATACCAATGCTGTTCAATAGCAAGCAGCACAAAGATGGATTGTAACAGGTTTTTGGGGGGGAGAGAAAAGAAGAATGAGGGGAATGGTTTGTTTTTCATCACGAGCGCCTTGACCAGTTCTCATCCCGCGTTCCCACAGCTCCAAAGCAACGTGCCACAGAATGAATTCTCCCGGCAGCACATACATCTTCACAATCAATACGACCTTGTCCCAACCTTGTCTGCCTTATTTTCATCTTTTATTTTTCCAGACGTCTTGTGCCCAGTAATTCGCTGAATATATGTGGCTGGTACACAAATGGGTGGCTCAGCACAGGAAAGGATGAAAGGAACTGGGCATTAGACTGCGCTGAATAAAGATGTAGGCACCTATCTCGAAGGTTGTTGGTGCTACAGGGGAAGCAGAGATTCAAACCCACGACGCCATCTTTGTGACATTTATGCGTCTTATTACGGTTTGAACACGTCCCCTTGTGGAAATGCACCGTAAAAGGAGAGCAACTCAAAGTGAAATGAACTGAAATTAAATGTGAAACCCAGTGCTCTCCAGGTCACAAGTTTCCCGGTCTGCATCAGACTGTGGAGTTCATAGTTCTACCCATACAGCTGGGGTTCTGCTATTCCCACTTCACCCGCCCAGACCCATTGAAATCCTGCAGAACAAGCTAGCGCCACCTAGTGGATCCAGCAGTCCCTCGCAACAGGTAACTTGCAAACCTTCCTGACCCAGCAGGTCAGTGGGAGTCTTTTTCCCAGAGTCCGACCAAAGTGGCCTGGCTGATCTAAACTTCAGCCGCTGTAGCAGGAAAATGCCAATTACTGTACACCAGCTGGAAGGTGTTTACTCATCTCCTTTATATAACTGTGACTGTTTCCTTGCAGACTGGAGGATTTGGTACAGTATGTTTGCACAGATGAAGCCATACTGTTGAGTTGGATTCCTGGAGCTGCATCCCCTTCCAGAACTCCATAGTGAATAGAATATTTATTTTTATATACTCACCATTAGTTTATTCAGTAAGGCAGTATTTATACTCCAAACTCTGAGATTAACTGAACAACTGTGAAACAGATAAAGTACAAGACTGCAGCTATTTCGCTCTGTCTTTAAGAAATGATGCACTTTACTCCTGTTTGAAAAACAAAAAAAAAAACTTTATACACTATATAGGCATGCATAATAAGGGAAATTTAAAAGTAACTTGGTCTGTAAGAGGAATGAGCTGGAGTAGAAAGCCGTGCAGACACACACGCACGTGCACGCTTCCAGGAAATGAGTTTGGTGCTTCTGTATCAGGCATTGTGAAATGTTTCTGACTTCTAAGGGTGTAGTCCCTTACAGCAAACGTGTCCGGACACAATAATCTGGCTAGTTATCCTACAAGCAGACGTGTCACAGCAGTAAGCTCTCATTTTTCTCTCATGTGTAAAAAACAAGTTGAATACAGCAAAGGGGTGTTGGCTGGATAGGCGCACATCCCCTGCGCTTAACCAAGAATGTGTTATTCCAAGAAATGAAACAGCAGAGCCGCAACCGTTTCCAGCAAGTGCCATGTCCAAACGCCGTCCGACCCCATCCCGCCCTCTGCTTTGTCTTGGGGCTCCCAACGCAGAGGTGCTCGCTGGTCTGTGGAGCTGTTCCAAGCAAGCGGAGACCCAGCGAAGACCCAGGGGAGGGCAGACATCTGTGCGGGGCGCTACTGGAAAGCCGCCGAACATTTTGACATCCCGGAGGCGGGACGTCCTGCTGCTCGAACACTGACTGAGCACATTCCTCAACCCCATCCAGCACCATGGCTTGCCAGAGCATCACATTTAGGCGGTGTCCCTCTATCAGATCTACATGAACTTCCCTGGGTTTGTGCCTCGATCCCAGACTAACCCTAAAAACAGGGGATAACGGACAGCGATGGCATCATTTCAGCATCTCTTAGTGCACCGAACCCCCATCCGCCATCTGAGAACGATGGCCTATCGTGTGAATAACAAACGTATAATGTCAGGGCGAAGACACTGCAGCGTGATTCATGCGTCTTTCACCAAATTTGAACACATGCTGTTGTTCTTACATGTCTTGGGAGACAATAAATGGCAAAAATGTAAAAAGAAAAAGGCAGAACAAAACAGCTTACTGTATTATGCATGTCATTATTTGTCTTTCTAACATCTGAAAGCTGCACTGAATGTTAAGTGAATCAACATGTCTTTGGCCAAGTTCCTCTAATTTCGTACAGATTTCCCCCTTAACAAAGAATGTGCAGAAGACAGGATCAGACTATAACTGATTGCTGGTTCAGGTCCGTGCCATTTTTTTTTTATTTGGTCCAACAGATGCCACTAGTGTCTATGAGTATAAATGAAATGTCTTTCTACCGTGAGGAGCCGATGTGACTATAACCTTTCCACATCAGCAGACCATCAGGTTGTGCTTTTGTGGTGGACGGCATCATATTTTCCACAAGCGCTCTTCCAAATGGCGTTTCTGCAGGTTTAAACCGACTACTCCGCAGTCTCTCTGTAAACACTCAGTAAACTCGTGCGGTAATGGAGCTGCCACATGTGTGCTGGAATGGACCCTGCTGGAATTCGGGAATTATCTGGAAAGCGCTGAAAAGTCACACTTGGAGACCGACACAGATTTCAAAACGCGTGGGTCTTCAGGGGCTCCGTGTGCAAATGGATGGTTTTTCGAAACGAAGGCGCTCAGCTGTGGGTTTGGGGCAACGTTTTGACTCAGAAGTGAACACCATTATGGTCTTCCATATGACTTTAATAGTCTTAAGAAAATCTTTGATTCATCAAATGATATTTCAACTGAAACAAACTTTTATGCTGACTCCACTGGCTTACAAAAATGAAAGCACTCAAACAAATCGGTCTGAACAGTTCTGAAGTGATTTTCATCCAAAAGAAAAATTTTGCCATGCACACGGCCCTCTGCACCACACACACCTACGCGGTCGCCCAGTGAACCGTATATTCCAGCTCTAAATTCATGGTCATAAATTCATGTTGGCTTTTCTAAGAGGCCTGCTTTACACCTGACACTGCGGGCTTCTGCTTCGACTCACGAAGAGCCGTAAAGAAAGAGGCGAGATGCGATGGGTTAACCTCCAGTCTGCTCATGATCAGTTTTTGCCCCACACGCTGCTGTCTGCAGCGCTCACAATACGACAAGAAAGTCTTTCAAAACAAATCCTTTGCCGCTTAGAGCTATACATATTGATTTCTTATATTTTTATGTATACATTCTGCACTTGTGTTTCATGCACTAGTATGCATGGATGGGAAATCGTATATCCAACAGTGGGGAAGTCAGTTTATTATTTATTCTGTACAGTAATATTATAGGTACTCATGGATTTCCCCCCTGCTTTTAAGCAATGCACTACTGTGTACATCTCAGCTAAAGGAGGATAAAAAAACTAAATGGAAAAAAAAAGCTCAATTTATAAATCGTACAGCGACACTTTTATAAAAAATCTTGCCGTATTATAACTAATTCATAAGAGCCACATTCTAAGTCCACTGTGAGTTGAAATTGAAATGTTGTGTGCGGTGCTCACTCCGGAACATAAAAGGAAAGAGGCCTAAAACTTTTATGCTGTGAGACAACTGTTACCACTCACTTTGGAGAGACTGGGCTCCTTGACAACAGCTTATGGATAACTTGGCAGGAAGTAAAAGTATTCCAGTGGACATCTTCAGCTGCACTGTCTCTGGACCTTGAGGTTGGACCTCTCAGCATTGTCCTGCTTTTTTATGATTTTAAATAATTCTTAAGGGTAGGGTAAACTTTGTAGAAATGTTGGAAATATATTCAAAATCCTTTTTCGAACTAGATCTCAGGAGGATATAACCAGCCAGCTGCCACGACAACCAGCGGACGAGGTCACGATTTGGATATTTTACAAAGTTCGACAACACGGCCCCCAAGGGAAACAGGATGCAGGCAGGCATCATCTTCGCGGTGCCGCTGATGCGATGCATCAGGCAGAGGCGAGCCTGTTTCCTCCAGACGGAACTCGTAGCTCTGTTGACCCGACGCAGTCCTTGTGAGCGGGGCCCGCAGAGTGTGTTCAAACAGGAGTTCCCTGGAAACACCTTCTTCCCTCTGCGAAGAGCCAGAGCTGGCCTGCGCTTTTTGATCTCTTCCACTTGTTGGCTGCGTTGTCACAATACTTGCAGTACAAGGCGCCGCATGCTGCATTTCAGCATCCTGAAGTCCTGCCAGGACTCCATCAGCATGGACGCAGCACATCTGCCAACACATGCAGCGGAAAACCGCCTGCTCCCTGTCTAACTGTACCTGTCGACAGCTTTATATCTGAAGGCCATGGACAACAGGCGTCCAAGACATAAACATTTGTCAGTGAAGACCTGCAATAAACTCTCACTAGTTAGTGACAAGTTGCACTTTGCTGTTATACTAATTTTTGACATATTCAAGCAATTTATTGAAATAAATTTCACTTCTACCCTCAATTCTTCCTGTTGGTGGTTTCACACTGTATGCCATTTTATGGTTAAGTATGGAAGCTGCTCTGAATGTACTGTATTATTTATGTACAGCACTCTATTATGTAGAATTTTCACCTTCCTATATGGCTGAAGGTACAATGAAAATATTGAAAATATTACTGACTTGGTGGTGAGCATGTATGTCTACCTTTCGTGATCATTCTGCTTCTATTCCACATTTCTATTTTAAATCCTTGCCTTTGTAACTGTGCATTAATACTGCTGCTGCGCAAAGCACTTATTCTGTTTTTTTAGCATCTCTCTTAAGGTTCCTTTCATGTAAACCTTTATTACGATCCTGTGATTTCCCAGACCTATATTTCACTTTTACTGCTCAGAAAGAACCAAAAAGCGCATTGTTTCAGAATGATGCATTGTTTCCAGTGCATGCGAATGTTAACAATTGTTTGGGGTCTTAGGATAATATATCGTCAAATTAATAAAAAGATAAGCAGAACTTGTGTTGTGAATGGCTGGGACTGTTTGAGAAAGTTCTGATTAGAAGGATTCCATATTGAAGTGCATCATTTCCTCTGCGCTGGTCCGAAATCCCCTGGATGTGAACCCTCTCTGTTCGTGAACCTCATCACCTCAGCAAGGAGCAAAACACACGGCGTGGATGTTGAATCTCTTCTTTGTTCTTGCTCAAACTCGATGGAATTATCCCATCTGAGTCATTTGTCTCACCCTGCCCAACACTGGGTGTTTATTCCCATAGGGTGAATGGTCCAGAACATAGAAAACTGTGCGAGTGTGTAAAAGCAATTCATTTTCTGAGGTCAAAGCAGCAATGAGATACAGAGCCCTCCCACCTCTTTCTTCACATCAGCCTGAGAAAAGGCAAATGAAAATGCAGTTTAGCTCTAACCATACTTGTGAAAAGTGATGCAAACCAATTCCAAAGAAGAATTCTTTTCTGCTTGTGATGTGATGTTTTGAGCTCTGAGAATTAATCTCAGGCCTTAGCAGCTGATGTTTGGACAACTGCAGATGAACAAACACGCATTTCCAGTTTCAGGCTGGACAGCAGAATTTATAAAGTGCTCCTTTCATCTACTGGGGGAAGAAAACACGAGAGAAAAATTGATGTCAAGCAGGCAAAATCAACAGTTTTGCTTCTTTCTGTTTTCAGAGGAAAACTTTCCCTGTGTAAAATGTGCAAAGCTATCTCTCATAGACAAAAGGAGCTATAACAGAAGGGCACTTACCTTTATAAATAACATTGCACAACACTGAATATGAAAATAACGATTGTTGAATTATACATCAACTGCTAGATTTAGCAAAATAGCAATATTAGGTTTTATACTGCAGAAAGTATGACTGTTTATATTCCCTATATTTGAAAAACCTGCATACAGCGCTTTTCTTGCTGTTCTTTGTTCAGCTGCTGTTTCATTGGTTTCATATTTTAATAAAACAATCTCAGTGCTGTATTTCCGCCCACAACTTGAGTAGCACTTCAGTCAGTCTTGAAATTAATAATTGATTCTGACTTGAATTCTATCAGTCAGTCTATCAGACTTGACTGACGGAAGTGTTTTTTCGCGGCGCTTTTCTCGCTTCTTTTTGACTGACGTGGAAAGTCCATTAACACGTCTTGTCATAAATGTATGGTCTGTGAAGAAACTACTTTGCATTAGCGGGACACAAAGGCCCAAACGCTTCTCCTGCAGCCTGTTCTGGGAAAATGAGATGGATGAAAATCTGAAGCCCCTAAATGAGCTGTTCTGCCTTCTGGGGGTCAGGAGCAGAGAAACAAAATACATACAAACATCTGGAGAAAACAGATGAGCTGCACTTGGTTGGACTGAGCTACCCTGTGCCTCCTACACAATTATATCATTGTGTTCGGAGCTGAATGGCTGCCCTGCAAGCAAACACACCCTTTGGAGAGGACATGCTGATGTATAATGGTCAGAGCCCAGTGTCTGGACATTGTGCTATACAAACAATGAAGGAGTTGTAACAGCAGTAATAAGTGAATGCATAAATAATAAGAAAGATGAACGGCTGCGCACCGAGCAGCGCTGAGGCTTACCAGCTCTCAAGCCGGCTTAGTCTGTATGGGCTTTAGGAACTGTGGGCTCTCCCCATCTTCACATGGGTTTTCACAGTACGAACGTGTATCTCCATAAATTGGAAACTTGACAAAGTTGACCCTAATGTGTGTATTTGTGAGCAACCTTGTGTGACTGCTGCTACTACTGCTACTTTCTACTACTACATCAGACACTGATGATGACCACTACAATAATTTTAGGATAGAAAAGTACAGTACATGTTCCCCGAAGGATTATTATCGATTATTGATCTCTGTAGGGCAGCTGAACGCATAAGATAAAATAGTCATAAGGCACCTAACATTAAATAAATAACAAAATAAATGAATAATCAATAATAATAATAATAATAATAATAATAATAATAATAATAATAATAATAATAATCAATAAAGATAATAAAAATCAATAACTGTGACAAACAAAGTCTGCTTGTTTATGGGTTCTTGGGTCACTTTGGAGGCAGATAACTGATGGTAAGGACCTCAGAAGTGCTTTTCGGTGCACTTAAGTTAACCTGTTGGCTAAAAGAGCTAATGGCGATCACTTCATTTAGGGGATGTGAGCCAATCTCCGTGATGTACTGTTACTTCGGAAGCATCTTACTGGCGACTACATGGTAGAACATGCGGAGGATGTTGTTAAAACACTATAAAGGGCCACGCCCTCCTTGGGCCGTAAAGCCTGTACTGTCTTTTCTTATACAGTACATCTGTGTTGTGGGACCACTTCAGTTTGTTGCTGATGTGGGCCGCCGTTCCTTTATGACTGGACCTCCTCCACATCTGCACCATCAGTAGTAACTGAGCATCATAAGGGGTCCTTACGACAGCGAAGATGAACCACCTGATACTTTGTTTTGTTGAAACTGATCTGGAGGTGGTCTGACTGACACCAACCCTAACTGTAATAATAATAATAATAATAATAATAATAATAATAATAATAATAATAATAATAATAATAATAATAATAATAATACATTTGGCCAAACATAAATTCTTCTTTATTCAGATAGACAGATTCATAAACTTTGCCTTTGAATCTTTTCAAGTATTCAAAGCTCAAAGTACAAATATCTTTAAAAACAGTTTTTCTCCCTTGCATAATTGGATCCTGAAGTTCCTATGCTAGCTAGTGACAGCTGTTCTGTTGCTGGTTGACATGTAGCCTCCCAGTAAATCATCCACTGGGGTTTTTGAGGGCGTCGAGGGAGAGGGCAGGTTTACGTACTGACAGCTTTTGGGTCTCTGAGGATGGTGATGATGCATCTCAGCAAACCACAGCTGAGCTCAAAGTGAAGTACAAACTTACTGAAATAAATTATGGAACTTCTGGGGCTTACGGGAAACTCAGATGTCATACAGGCCAGCAAAGTGAGGTGAAAGCACTGGAGCACAAGCAAATCTGAAGATAAACACTGATAAAGAAAATTCTGAGCATTATCATATTATCATGTCATATATTACAATGCTAAATCCACCTAAATGCATATTTAAAAATGCTCTCCTGCCAACATAGCAGTACAACCTGTGTGAAAAACATGCAAGAGAAAAACTGAGTTTTTGGCATTCTGTATCTGGATAAACCATCTGTTACACAGACCTGCTATCATAAATAAGTTCAGCTACACCAGGTGTACCTTTTCATGGCACTCAGAGATCCAGTATTGCACACCTGCACTTTGGAGTCTATCTATCTATCTATCTATCTATCTATCTATCTATCTATCTATCTATCTATCTATCTATCTATCTATCTATCACTGTTTTATCAGATCTAATTATTCATAGATATCGAATCCATAAAAGAATGCTGCAGCAGGTTATTTAAAAACTTTTATTTATAAATCTAGAAAATCTGTCGCTGAAAATGGAAACGTTCACATCGGGGCAAGAGTGTGCATTTCAAACAGATGCAACAACCAGGAAGTAAAGACTGTTTTAAATTGGTTGTTAATGTGTTAATGTGATAATTCGAAGCAGGAAGCAAAAGGTCCCTGTTATTAACTTCCATGAGACTGAAGCGAGCCCCTCGGGTGCAGAAGTCCCACATGACAGAACTGCAGCAAGATGCAGGCTGCACACTCGGTCACACACAGCACACGTGTGTGTGTGTGTGTGTGTGTGTGTGTGTGTGTGTGTGTGTGTGTGTGTGTGTGTGTGGTCACAAAGAACAATGACTTCAGTGCACAGAAAGTCCAATTAAAATTCTCTTCCCTATTCTATAGCATGAAGTCTGGGTCTCTGAGAAATGTAAAGTGCACAGCAGTTTGAACAAAACATTTTCATGAAATCACCAGCTTTGTAATAATGTTTGACCTAAGTATAATTCTGCTTTGTGTTTTTGCTCACGGTTCATGCAAAGAATGTGAAGAACGGATCGTTCCCAGATTTCTGCGCAATAACAACTCCGAAAAGGATAAGAACCCAGCCCGGTATGTTAGTTAAACAGATTAGCTTTCCTTGGAATATGCAGCAAACCAGGGGAAAAAATTCATTATTATGTATTCACTTCACACTTCACTGTACTCATGGCATGGCTTTTAGATTTTTAAATAATCTTTGGACTCATTTATCCTAAATGTGCATTGAAATGATTAAGCAGGGATGAAGGCGGCTCCCGCAGAACTTGAGTTTGAAATGTATTTACCGTCTCCGGCGAGTAGGAATACTCGTGGTTTATTGTGCAGCCATTCGGCATGCGGGTTGCAATTGCCAAGAACAGAGCTGTGCTTTCCACTCCCGGAGAAGCCAAAGCTCCCAGAACTGCAGGATTAACATATTAGCATACATGTCAAGGTTGACGGCACACTTTAATGAAATTTGTTCGCGAAGAACTGTGCATGAAGTCATTATGGACATCTTGTCTTCAGGTCTCTGAGTGTGAGCACACAGGAGGGAAATTGTCATGACGATCCCTACCTTACACACAAACTGCATCCCAGTAAGTTGGGTTCAAGCAGTGTGCGTTATTATAAATAGCCTGTTTGGGGGGGGGGGGCATTCTGTCCTGGTTTTTGTTTCCTCATCCCTGACACTAACCACATCCTCTTGTCTAGACTTAACACCATGAAAAACCCTTACATCCTTTAATATTCAAACAATATGATCCTTTCACATATTGAAACAAAATGCCAGGAACTGTCTTTGTGGCGTGAGAGAGTGATTGTGTGTGTGTGCGTGTGTGTGTGTGTGTGTGCGTGTGTGTGTGTGTGTGTGTGTGTGTGTGTGTCACCTGTGTGATGGGGGCCTTCCGCTTCCCGGTTCTCCTTTAATAAACACCGAGCCCAAACTGTTTACACAAACTCTTTGTTTCGCCACATGCACAACTGTGAGGCCGACCAACTAAAAAAGGGTCCAGTCCAGTCCTGGGTTTTAGATTTGTTCCAGTTGTTTAGCTGAAATCCAGCTGTTGGGGGACACTGTGAATGACAGCATGCTGGAAACTATGCACACGGGCGCTTGGAGAGGGTGGACGTGACACAACGGTAAATGTCAGTATGGCTTCAGGTCCTGCGAAATGCAGCAGAAGGCATGAGGAATGGCTGAGCCCCGTTCCCTCACCATATCCTTTCTCGCGCGTGTATGATGTTCAGGAAGTGGCTCTCAAACTTGAGGTTGACGCCGCTGTGCCAACAGCCAGTGAAAAAAACAATTCACAAGATCATTTAGCCACAAGCGGATGGGGAGAAGCTAAGGGAAGAATGTTTTCAATGAGCTGGAAGATGCTGGAGATGCTATAATCCCTGTCAATAAGCAGATAAAATTTTGACGTCAAAGTTCTAAAAACTATTAGTGAAATTAATATTTTTTTCCAAAAAAAGAGAGCATAAATATAAAGATAATCATACAGGGGGAGTACAAAATATCATGAACACCACAAGAACAAGGAGTTTGGCTTTCTTGCAACAACAAATATAGCTGCACATGTCAGTCATGTTGGGCTGGTTGCCAGTTACTTCCAAAGAAGCCAAAGATTTGTTTCACAAAACTGTAAGTGTCCAAAACAATGACAGTATATACAAAACACGGACAAATGGCTCAACTTGCAGAATGGTTGCTAAATGCCTGCAGAATAGCCTCAAAAAATGCTAGAGAATTAAATCAGCACTGATGTGACCCAATGTCAACAAAACTGTATGTCATGACCTTCACAAAGATGGAATTGATACTGGGACTGCCATTTGGAAACTGCTTACATCCAAGGCGAATGCACAAAGAGCCATAATCAAGTGTATGGAGCACAAAACCTGGACCCCTGAGAAATGGAAAATAGTTATATGATCTGCTGAGTCATGTTTTGTACGAGTTACTACGTTCAGACGAAGTTTGGAGAAGCCAAAGGGTGCTGTCAACACACAGTGTCTGCTGCCAAACGTGGTGAGGGACCCAACATGGTACGGGCAGCATTTGTTCCAATGACTGCTTCGTATGGCTATATGAAGGCTAAGGAATACGAGGCCTTTTAAAGGAGTGGTTTCACAAGCACCAGGATGAAGTCAAGCGCCCTCCTCAGCCAGCAGATCTAAAGATCATTGCACATTCATGAGAAGCTCTGGGGTACTGAGTGTGAAGCAGATTTGTACCCCCTTCATCGCTCAAACAACTGGAAGCTTTTCTTCTTGAAGAATTGCGGGAAAAAAAAAACCATCGCATGCGCTTCAGAGCTTTGCAAGAAGGATTGGAGCTGTTCTGAAGGTTAAGGGTGGGCACACTTCTTATTAGGTCCTTGAGACTGACATGCAGTTATGCATTTGTCCTTTTGTTCATGCACTGTTTTTGAAGATATTATATTCACTTTTAATGACTTGGCCTTTAAAATTGTATCAAGTCTTTTTTATCTGAAAAAAGTTCTTTAAAATGTTGCCCAAGATGACTGAATGCAGGCTCTGTGGAGGAGGCATCAAGAGGAACCAGAGTGACAGCATAGCTATTTGCCTGGATTGTCGCCACTGGATACCCCCGCTAATCTCTTTGTCAAATGATGCGTGGCTTTGAAAATTCGATTGCCCCAATAACGGTTCATCCTTTAAGACACGAAATAAAAAACACGGTGCCGTTTTATTACTGCTGATATGGGTTTTGAAAATGTTTATTCGACGTAATGACACCATAGAGAACAACGATTACAAAAAAAAAGTCACTCAGCCTTCTGGGTTTCAGTACGGAATATCGATCGCCACTGAGGCCCAACTGCAAACCATGGAGCACCCAATTAACATTTCTTTCTTCTCAGTGCTCCCTTCAAGTCACTTTTCATCTCTTTTGTATTTTAAAAAAGGCCTGGGGATCAGTTATGGCTCAAGGATTAAAGCCAAAGACCCAAATCCTTTAATCGGTGGCTGTTTTAACACGAGGTTATTGGGCCCTTTTCACTGGTGAGTCTTCTTCTTTAAGTGCTCGTGTGACTGTCGCTATATTTTCACACCCGTACGACAAACATATACAGTAAATCCCCGGGTTAAGAACTTCTGACTTATGGACAACTCATACTTAAGAACGGACTGCCATGAAGCCTATTATATTAAAAATTAAAGTTAAATACGACGGTTTACAATAATGAACGCTACTTTGTGACGCTCGAAAATGTTGCGCGGGTTCAGCAGTTCGTCGTAATTTTTCTCTTACTTCTACTTGTAACCATGCCTCCAAAGCACAAATCTGTTGCAAGTGCTGGTGATGCATCAAAGAAAAGGACAACTATCGTGATAGAAAAAAATGTAACAAACAAACAAACAAACAAACAAAAA
Organism: Heterotis niloticus; assembly: GCA_018136845.1. Taxonomy (NCBI): domain Eukaryota; kingdom Metazoa; phylum Chordata; class Actinopteri; order Osteoglossiformes; family Osteoglossidae; genus Heterotis; species Heterotis niloticus. The sequence goes on along the minus strand of CM030897.1, from coordinate 7,849,207 downwards.
CAACAATAATTTATTATTATTATTATTATTATTATTATTATTATTATTATTATTATTATTTATCTTTTATTTTTTATTATTTTTATTTTGAAGATATTTTAGTGTATTTGAAAGTGTTTTTAAGTGTTTTATATGCATATAAAGATAAAACATATACTATATACAAAACATTTGACTAACTGATGCTAAATAAGAACCGTATGTACCTGTTCCGACTTATCTACAAATTCCACTTAAAGACAGACTTAGGAACAGATCTCGTTCATAAGCCAGGGCCTGCCTATGGTTAATCTTAGCCGATGAACGCTCAGATCAAAGGCCGAAAATTATTGCCGTTCAACATTTGTTGTGAAAACATGGCAGACGTTAGGTCAGTTTCAATATAGCGTCAGAGCTATCAAAACCGAACTCAGATTCCTGAACTTTACACCAAATATTTCAATTATTGTTTGAATTCCAGACCACGCTTCAGATATATTTCACTATGCAGAGTTGACTGAGTGAAACCCAGGCTGGAACCCAAGCTGGCTCAAATGGAGCTGAAGGGACCTGCGGTCTGACTTAGAGTCCGGGGTTAACCTTATGGTCTCTTAATCACTGGACTTTAGTTTAACCTTTGATGCGGTTTAATTCTGCAACCTGGTTTAAACTTCTGTTCAGGTTTAACCATTGGTTTAATCTTGTGGTCTGGTTTAACTGTTGTCAGGTTTAAACATTTTGATATTACCTTACCTTTGTGGTCTGGCTTTAACGCTGTCCAGGTTTATCCATGATTGTTTAAATCTGGGATCTAGTTTGACCTTTTGCACCAGCTTAACCTTGTATCCTGATTTAACCCCGCAGCCTTGTTCTTAACCTGAAATGTGCCTTTGACAGTCTTCATCTATGGACCAAACAATGACCAGAGCGGTCCGCCTTTTGCTCGGGGCTGTGGTTTCCGTTCGGAGACGAAGCTCACACAAAAGGGTGGGGCCTAAGGAGGGCCTCTGCGATCTCACACACAGGATAAACAGACTATTGACTTTCCATTAATCTCCTCGAGCTCCAGTGTATGTTTGCTCCAGGCGCCTTCCTGGAGCTCCTCAGCCACCCCCACCATCCCCGTTCGCTACGTTTCTAGCACTTGCCCATATTTTCGCTTCTGGTCGACACCGTAAGCCGTGACAAACAGTAACCAAACCTTCTTTTCATCCCTGAGTCACAGGTGGGCACAGGTTCAAGGCCCGCACGCGGTGAATGTTCCCCTTTGTTTCGGCAGCCGAGTTCTTCTTGTGTTCACTTGCTTCGGTTTTGTTTCTGTGAGCGCGAGCAGGTTGGGCATAAAAGTTAATCATCCTTTTCTTTGAAACGATTTGCTCGCCGCTTTAATTTTAGAATTTTAATTTGTATTATACAAACAACGTCTGTCTGGAGAATTTATACGCTGCTGTTGTGCATACAATACTGTCTGTTTACAGGGGTTTTTTTTGTGAGAAGCGGACTGGTGGTTTCTCTAAATTGTTGTGTGCGGTGGAAAAATGGCAAGCAAGCACAGCATAGCTGGAAAAGTGGGCGATGCCAGGAATCCGTTGCTTTACCGAAGCTGCGGTCCGGCGCTCAGACATTCACTCCCGGGCGGTCGACGCATATCTTTTTCGGGGGCAGATGCTACTCCATCGCTACTTACCAGAGGCAAACCAGTGTGACAAATAACAGAATATAAGTCATGTCTCACTGCAAGTGAACTCTGGTTTCCATAAAATTGCATTTCATTATGGCAATATTTTAAGCATCTAAATCTCGTGCAAACTGCAGACTACAGTCGCACGGAGTATGCAACTTGGCACTGTTTATTTTTTCTTTTCCGATGTGGGAACGATATTCTTGAAGATGCAAATGTGTATTGGATTACTAGCAGCCACTTCAGTACCCTTTACAGTAATAACCCAGAGCAGAATGAGATGTACATTTAAAAGTTATTTCCTCTTATTTTATTGTCCCACTGACAGAAAGATTAGATGTGCTGGAAGGGATCTGCAAGGGATGTTTCTTTTTAGCTGTGCTTCCCTCTTGTGGGGTCACAACAGAATTACAGCAAAGAACTCAGTTCTGCTTCCAAACTCCTACAAAAGATTTTTTATTCACAAATGCTTTCAATTCAAGTGTCTCCCCTTGCCAAGATTCCAGCCCAGTGACAGCGGCATCATTACGAACGCCGCGTCTTGCAAAATTGTTGCGTTAAAAGCTATTTCGAATGCTTGTAAGTTGGAGTGTCAACAGTTTGAGCTGCAGATATAAAAAATGAAACACTTATGTGATGATAGTGCAAGAGTGTGAGTGGATGAATGCGTGTGTGTTCCTGCCCTGCGATGGCCTGGCACCCTGCGTCCACCTTCTCTCGCCCTCTGTTTCCAGGGAAGGATGCAGACGGACATCGGCGATTCATGATGGACGGATGAGTGTGAGGATTTTGGTGCAAAAACAGATGATTTACTGTAGGTGATACTGGGATTAATGAGATACATAAACCGATCGATTTCTGTGGAGAGATCAGCATGTCGGAATGGCCTTCATTCATAAAAACGCGGTGAGCGTAAAAGTCATCCAGCTGAAAACAAAGCCAACATTTAACCACTTTCAAATCACTGTATTTGAATTTGGCCACATGCGTATAACTGTTTTGACACCTGAGGGGGTAGTTATCGCTCTTTTCTGCTTTATTCCTTCAAGGCAATCTCAAAACATGGTTTGCAGTCGTATATTATAAAACTGAATAATAAAAATATTTATGTACACGTAAATTCATAAAGTTAAAAAAGTGGTAACACCTCAAAGCAAATTGGAAATTATTCACAAACATCTAAGGAAGAAAAACATCATATTGGGCTGTATGAAAACTTGGACGGTGAGAATTTGGCATGACTTTGACTGTATTGTGCAAAAGCGGAAAGTAGAGTCTGAAGGGTAATCCTATACATTCATTAACACCTCGGTGCAAAGTACTCAAGAAAAGTGAGGATGAAAAATACACACAGATAAACATCCATGTTTATGCACAAAAATTTTGAATCCTTGTAACAGCGGTGCAGTCAAAACATAGCCTTATCCTGGACAAACAGACTTGAAAATAAGATAAAAATTGGACAAAAAACACATGTCAAAAGAAGCAAAAAAATAATAACAATAAAAGTAAAAAAGCAACAAAAATAATATCAATAATATTTGCCAGCAAATATTCAGATAATAGTAATGAAGCATTATGGAGGATGCTAACTAAAATCCCTTTACAAAGATGTGTAACATTTAGGCCAAGGGTGCACATACAATTAAGTCAAGTTATTTTATTTCAAAGGTTGTTTTCTCTATGCTTGAATCCAATTCAGTTACGCAAACTTCCAGTTTCGTTTTTTTTCATAAGTAATCATAGTAACATATCACTTATAACAGCCATAAAGGAAAAGTTATTAAGCAGTCCTAGAGACCCCTTTTGTGGACGTGTAGACAAGTTGAAAAACTATTTTGAAAATGATTTAGAATGTGGAAATACTTTTTTTTCTGTAATCTCATTTATGTGCTCCACAGAAGTATTTATCAAGAATTTGTTAATTTATTAAGAAAATCACACAGTCAGCAATTTTTTTACTGTGCGGGAGTGGTGCTGATTTTCAGTAAACTTTTACTGCAGCGTTAGAGGGAGGATGACAGAACGTGCAACTTAAAACACACACACACACACACACACACGTTTGCAAAAGCAGCTATTACTTGTCATCTGTGTTTAGGATGAACGGTATCTTTGCTCTATGTACCATCACATTTATTCCTTGTGTCTTCTTTCCCCAAGAAGCACCAGCTATGGCCTCTGGGAATAAATGTTTATGTGAACTTGACAAGGAAAAAGAAATCTTTGGCAAGAGATGTCAGTTTTCTCCTTCTTTGTTTAAAGTTACTGGTTAAAACAACGTGTCAGTCATTCTTATAGAAAATATACCTTTAATATCTGGGGACACATGTTTATATAGCAGGAAAAAAAATCTTAAAATGGAATTGATACAACAGTAATGAGAAGAATAAAAAGGTTTCATGAAACGTTATAAAAATAAAACAAGTTCTGTAATTTGTGTCAAAAAAGCCACACCGGTATTTAAAAAAGCAAATATATCCTCTCTGGATTATGCAGAGGTCAATGTCCAATAAACCAATAACTAATTTAAACAGTTGGCATGCTTTTGTGTGCTTCTATCCAAGTATAAAAAAACAACTAAATAAATATTAAACTGTGAGAACACAATTTCCTTATATCATCAAAAGCAGAAATATACATAAAAACCTGTTGACACTTGGCAAACAGGAGTTTAAGGCAGATGAAAGGCTGCATGTCCTGTATCTCTTTATAAAAAAATACAGTAACCGCCAGTATATTTAAATGTCCATTTGGATGTCTGTATGGCGTTGGTTAATTTTAGTAACGAAAAATGAGCGTCGGTATGATGCAGTGCAATTGTTGTGCAGTTGTGGTTTAATGTTTACATGAAAACAACTGCTGGTCACACTCATTCTTAATACTTCATAATGTCATTTGTAATTTTGAAAGATGAAATCCAAATTGAACTGAAATGTATGTAACTACAAAAATGTTTGTTTCCTTTCAGTTACAGAGAGCTGTTAGAGATATAGCAGTGAAGCAACGAAGGTAAACTGCCAACGCAAAATAAATTGTGACCAAAGTTTTTAAAACTTTCATGGTACTTGAGAACACATGACGTGTTTCTTCTGAGGTATCCCTAGCTGAAAAAAAAAAAAATTTAAACAGGACAGGTTTTTTTTTTTTTTAAAGTACAAAACGCTTTAGCAAAATAGCCAAAAATGCACAACACGGAATCACTGATACAAACATGCTTACAGATGTTTGTGTCTGTGCAGCAGCTCTACAGTCATCCCACCGTGAGAGAGTCAGGTGGTACGCGGGTTAGACCAGCGTTTCTGGAAGGGTGTCTGCACTGTCCGATGACAGAAGCTGCCAGATCTGCCACCTCTCCCTCTGCCAGTCCTGCCAGTCCAGACCCGATGAGCTCCTGGTGTCGGTGGACTTTGTGGGAGAAAGGGGGCACTGTCTCTGGTAGTCAGGGCTCCCGCGGGCCTGTTGTACAACAGGTTTGTTCCCTGGTAAAACAGAGGTTCCAGGCCGGTGTGTGGTGGGTGGTGGAGCGGTAGAGAGGGAGGTCCTGGGGGGGCCGGGGTAGGGAGGGGGAGGGCGGTTGTCATTTTTGTCCCTGTAGGGTGGTGTGGGCCGTGGGTCCTCCGTGCTTCGAGACACTAACCGACCATCTGTCCGGATGGGCATGGAATCCAGGCTCTGGCAGGGCTGTCGCTGCCCCTCCTCACCCTGGGAGTTTTTGTTAGTAGACAACGCCGGGGGTGTTGGGGTTTGCCCAAGGGGGTGTGGCTTCATCTTCTTTTTCCCGAGGTGATTGTCAAGCCCTTCCCCTGAGCCCTGGGAGTCGCATTCGGACAAGTTTCCGCAAGAGCCTGACAAAACACAACACCTCATAGTTCAGAAGCATTCTTCAGTCCCACAGAAATTCCTAACGTCATCCTTCAGGGATCCATACGTTCTCACTGTGACAGCAGAGCGCCGTCACACCATTGTTCAGTGAACACAAAATGTGTGTAGGTTTTGTTTGCTAGTGTTTAAGTGTGTGACATGTAATAGCTAAGACAGAGCTCAGCAAGTGCAGACAGATATACAGCAATGCAGTACCTTAAGGAATGGAAGCTGTGATGAATAGCAGAATACTGAAATTAATCTGAGATAAGTAATACAGTACAGCACAGTAAAAATAAAGGGCAACTGCCCGGTTATACTGTGTTATCAGAATGTTAACTATTGAAGTAACTGTGTCCATTTTAATGGCATTGGTAATATTTTTGTGTAAATGCAGGTGTCAGTTTTGGAGCTCAGGAATATAAAAATTGTTTAGCGCTGAAATCACTGAAAATTAGGATCTTCATTTACGAGAATTCATCTTATGGAGGGTTTTTTATGAACAAATGACCTTCATAAGGCCGCAGGGGGACTGTTACTGTTTATTTGTTTGGTAAACATGTTATTGCATTCGGGGAATTCCTGAGCTCTTACAAAAGCACAGATCCTCTAAACCAGCGATGTTACAGCCTTTTACTGAGGGATGATCTTGTAGCTCAGAAATGTTTTTATCAGACATACCAGCGTGCGATTGGTCCTGCAGCCCTGACTTCAGCGTCAAGTGCCAGGCCCCCCACAGGTTTCCATGTCCATCAAATGCTTCTGATAGGAACAGAGCACAAAAGGGTCAACCTCAGCTCCTCGCCAAAATTCAAAATCATTGCTGCCGTCTTGACCGTCGACCCTGCGGACCACTCTATTTTCCCAGACGTGGGAGACTTACCCCTGGAGCTCCAAGGGGGGGACCAGGGCTCTCCGCACCTATCCTTGGCGTTCCCCACAGGGGTGCCCTGCACAGGAACGCGGGGCAGCTTTTCCAACCCAGGGCTGCGTTCTCCGCAAGGCTGGGAATGCAGACGGTCCATCAGTACCGGGGAGTTGTTGTCGTAAGGCGAGACATCGCCGCTGGATGCCTTGTTGGAGTCACTAGAGAAGTGGCGCTCATCCAGGGACATGCGGTCATCGGATCTGAGGACGTCTGTGCTCCTGTGGATGGATGGATGGAAGGGGCTTCTGACACATTCATAAATATTAAAGACTGCCACTGTGTCTTATGATGCCTCACCACCAGGGGGCAATGCTACATTTTGTTAGTAATGACACTCACGACCACTGTGATGCCTTCCGCCGTAGAAGGTAGTCCACCACGTCGGGGTCTGTCTCCAGAAGGCTCATCAGGACTTCGTTCTGTAGGTCAGGGGGCACCTGAACAAGCACCCAGCAACAAGGTAAGGGGTCAAATACAGACCACATTCAACGCTTTGATGCTGACATCCACCCTTCCTTAGTACCGACCCCCAACATGGTCATGTGTAAAACTTTGTCAGTCCTCTGGTTAGAAAGTTTTTTCACAGCAGGCAGAGTGTAAAAGTAGGATTCAAAACAGTTGAGGTTGGATTCTAACGCTGGCACAGGACAGAGTTGGTTAGTATTTGAAAGCAGTTGAAGTGGAAAAAATGAAGTGCTGATCCTCCCCTTACTGACATTTTGGCATGCATACAACAGCATCAGGAAACTTTAAAGGTTCTCACTTGTGCAGCAGATAAAAAATGTTAGGAGATGATGCTGTTGCTCACATTATATATTTTTTGATAAAGGAGACTCATTTTAAAAAAATGGCGGGAAAGCTGTGTGTGACTTCTGAGCACTCTTATGAATAACAGCAGTCTTTGGCTGGAAGGGCAGCTCAGTCAGACATTTTGGTTGTTAGGAGCAGAACAAAGCACCAGGAGCTTCTGAAAAAGTCTTGGTATTCAACAAAAAGTCCCCCTACTCCAAAGAACCAAATGTAGACATGTCGCTAAGCTGTACTGCTGAGCAGGTGCCCACATCAAGCACGGTTTTAAAGTAGTTTTGCGGAAAAACAGCACAGTTTTCATGAAACAAAGCACAGACTGATTTCTTACTTCCTCCTCACCATATCTACATCCGCAAGTGATAGAAATCATTAAATATCAGCACCGAAATCTAAATCATGACCTCAGCAGCAGATACTCTTTTGAAAACAAGTTCAAAAAATGTTACTAATTCAATTCAGTTTTAAAAGCACAATAGCTCTAACAAAAGCGACACCATGATTATTCACAATCTGTGATTTTCCCCCAAGATAAAAGAAGAATTACAAGCAAATGCTCTTGGAATGTGCACTTTACTTGTATCTGTTTTTGATGCTGTGAAATGACCAAAATCAGTTTAACCCGTCACAGTGTTTACAGAGAATAGAACCAAGAAAGACAACAAAACGGACATCAGACTAAGTGGGTTTGACTCCCAGTAATCCTGGGCTTTGCAGGCACTTTCAAAGAAAGGGTGGGTGTCAAAAGTCGACGTAGAAGAGAATTCCCAGTGTTCACAATCTAATAAACTGCCACAAAGTGGCTGGTATGTTTTGAGCGCTGGGATGTGGCGTGATTAAGACTGGGGTTTGCTCTAACATACTACGACCACCATTGGCTTCAGCAGGGCCTTACTGAAAGGCAGCTCTTACGGAATTTGTTTACATTCTGCAAAACTTAGTGCTCCTTCCTCTCATATTATGACAGCAGCATCTCTGAAAGCACATGGCATTGGTGAGATGAGTGGGAAGTTTGCTTGGAAAACTCATACATTTTCTTGTTTGGCATCACGATGAATGAAGAATGCAGTTCCCGGGATAGATAAGGTACAGTTTTGAGCTGCGGGAATAACGTGTAGGTCTTCAACCAACACATAGGAATGGCGAAGATCAAATCTTTGTCACCCGAATCGATAGCAGAAGTTGTTCACATATAACAGATATGTTTTGGGAGTCTGTACTCACTTGGAAGAGTTCGTCGCATTTGGCGATCATCTTCTGGACCACACCGATGATGGCTGTGCTCTCTTCAGCTCGAGCGGAGCTCTGCACTGAGAACTCTTTGTCCGAGATCTTCGTCTTGTGCAGGAGGTTGGGCCCGAAGATGGTGGCCAAGTTCAGAGACGTCATCTTGTTCCCTGTGACCTGGAGCAACAGGAGCAATGCTCACGTTTGTGGAGGACACACTGCCCTGGTTTTTATTTGTGGAACCACACTGTAGAACCACTATCAGCGGGATGAGGCTACAACTAAGCCCACCTTCTTCAGGGGGATTTGGTCAGTTTAGCTGTGCCTCAGCAGAACGTTATCACCAAATTCCATGATAAACAAGACTGGCTGATCTCAGGGTCGCTTTTATGGGCAAATCTTGAATGCACCGCTATAATACCCTGACTTGTACATTGCTTTGACGAAAAAGTCTGCCAAATGAATGAAAATATAAAGGATCTTAGGCTCACGTTTATTTGTTTTTTGCCTACTTTTATTAAAAGCATGGTGTTTCCCTCTGCCCCTCAGAGCAGCTGAACCCTCCTGGCATTAAAGAATACCCTATTGTCATTAGTATCAATTTCTCTCCTGATCTTCTCACAGATCTGTAAATTCGTCCATTTAGTGCAGTCTATCTATCTTGTTTATCTTTGAGTACAAGTTTACAGCTTGAAAGATACATCTCTAAGCAGCTGCTTGAGTGATGTGTACAACCAAAATTCTGGCATCGGACAGACTAGGGATGCTCTGACAGTTTGACCGTGTTTCTGGAGAAAAGCAGCTATTAAATACATGAATATGAAATTAATCATTCACCTGTATTGTTTTTGGAAAACGGCACACAGGGACTTTCAGTATGCCGCTTAAAAAATATACTGTGGAGGGTAACATGGCGATGTTTCCTTTCTACAACCCTATATTTCTTCAGATTCAATGATGGTTGGAACATCATACCTGAAGGGCTTTAATAAGTAAATTGCTAAGAAATTATTATGTTCTATAATCAAATGTAATTCTAACCGGGCACAGAAACTGGTTATACTGAATATACACAGTACAACGGTACTACAACCTGAGCTGTGTAACATCATTCAAACAGTATCGAACTTCACCATAAACAGCCTTCCCTGAAAAACTAAGCATCTCATTGCCAGTGTAAACAGGACGAGAGAAAAGTGCCGTTTTTTGGACTGCTGACAGACTCAGTGAGAAGCCACTGCACCGCGGTGAAAATGTTGATCTCTTCTGCCTTCCTCAACCATGAAATTGACCAATTTAGGCGCTGATGGTGTCTCCACCTTTCGGTGGCCAGAGAGGCCCAACAGCAGACAGAGCACCGTGCGGGAAAACACTGTGACTCCACAGGACTCTACCCAGAGTCTGACACCTTTTCTCAATAGGAGGGTTATGGCCCATTTGCTCCTTGCTCACCTTGGGTCCGATTAGAGGGTGTGAGCATAGAAGAATCATAAGTTAATCGTCTTTTTCTTATTAATAAATTAATAAGTTATGTGAAAATACCAAAGGTTTTGGATGTGGCCTTTATATACACTGATGACTGGATGAGACTGACATTGTTTTTTTTTTTGGTTTGTCCTCAGGGCAGATGCATTGTACAACATGTTACCTGTACTACTAAATTTTGCCCATCTAGTTGTGGAACTTGTGTCCAACTGTACAATTATTAAAAATATGAAAATAAATGGAACAGTTTAAAGTATAATTTAAATGCAGGAACTCAACAAAAATATTAGTTACCAATGAGTAAAAGTTAACCACTGCATTTTCTCTGCAATATGATGGAAAGGTTGTGAAAAAAAACTTTTTTCTTTATCAGGCAAAGTTGGATGGACTTACGCAAGTGGTCACTGCCATTCACACAGGAAATGTTTCTTTCCTTTGCAATATAAATGCAATTAATGACATCTCATGGTCTGTTAGCATTTTATTTTGTTGCCCACCTGTTCTGTATCTATCCAGTGAATTTTTAAGTAAAGTACTTGCTCTGTCAGACTACAATGAAAAACAACTATAATGTCCTGGAAGGCCTTATAGAGCTGGATAGTTTGTCATGTACTCTAGTACATCAAAATACAATTTTTGAATGAATCAAAGGTGGACACAAAATCTGAATGTATTTAATACATGGAAGCAATGAAAGTGTTAATTTGAAAATAAATCATTTTCTTTTCAATTTCTGAAAAGTTCACTGATACTCTGAAGAGAAACATTTCCATATATAAGTGGGCAGGTCTGCATGCTTAACTTGGGTGATGCTTTTCTCCAAAGTGACTTATAGCTGAAACCTGTATATAATTGTATATAACCCATTTATACAGGTGGACAATTTTAAATGGTGCAACTATTGTGCTCAAAGGTACAATAGCAGAAGGTGGGGCTCTAACCTGCAACCTCAGAGTGAGTAGCTTTTACCAACAGGCAACATAAAGCTCTGCTGCACCACTCTGCTTCCTTATGAGATCTTTTGGAAAAAACAGCACTTGTCTATCAGAGCAGAGTGACTCACCTCCTGTCCATCCCTGCTCTGGGTGTCTGGGGCATGGGCGGCCACCGTCGACAGGAATCTCAGTAGCCGCAGGAGGGTGTCGCAATTGCAGGGTGGCAGCAGGTAGATGAGCAACTGTAAGGCACTCTGTTGCTCCTCATGACTCAGGGCTGTGGAATGGAAAGCAGCAACATATCCCAAGACACAGAGATCAGCGTCATGGATCACACACCCACAGGGGTCGCTACCCATTTGCACATTCCACAGCTGGCACCGATGCACAACTGACACGAGTACCAGTGAGGCGATGGCCAACATGTCAGCAGGACCTGCGAAGGGGTGTGTCGTACCTGCTGTACAGGTTGGCAAAAGCACCAGTCTGCATTTTAAACAGCAACTGCTGACTACTAAGGTGACATAAGAATAGCTATTTGGAATATAACAATTTTTTTGCCAACTTGGGCAATAAGCTAAACAATGGAGAGGACAGAAGTTTATTAATCCCTAGAGGGGAATTCTCACATACAGCAGCTTAAACCTAAGACACATAAAAATCCTCCACATTCCAAGTAAATAAATGAATACACAACCCATGAATAATAACAGAAACAGATTACAATGTCAGCTACAGCCACAGGGTCTCAGTTTCATGTACTAAATCTGTAAGGAACATACAGTGCCTATAAAAAGTATTCAATTCCCCTCAAACTTTGGATTTATTCAACTGAGAATTTTTGGTAAATGTACTTTGTGATGTCAAAAAAAAAAAAAAAAAAAAAAAATCAGATATTTTTCTAAATTAATGAAATGAATCCATAAGTATGCCCCTCCCATTAAACAAAGAGTTAATACTTGGGAGGAGCAAGTGGCAAAAAGTGTCAGTTAAGAATAGTGTGGTTCTGTGCTGTAATGCAAAAACATAAGGGTGTCCAAGCAGTTTGAACAGCCTTTGTAGATGCTGTGGATACCAAAATATGTGCCTAAATATGAAGGGTGTAACTGTGCAAGTTGTGGGAGGATAAAGTAATGAGACAAGGTATTAAATGAGATAACATGGTAATTGAGTGGCCGGGTGGGGCGTCTGCTCACACATGGCATTGATGAAGGCTGTGTAAAGCTCCCTGGTGAGCAGTGGGTCAGGCATGTCCCTCAGGAACTCCTTAAGCAGAGCCGCCACATCGTGAACGCTGTGCTCTTCATCAAGCCGGACGTCAATACCGCGGTCAAACTCTTCACGGAGCTGAGGAAGACGGAAGCATCGCTCCATGTCACACCGTGGTGCATAGATGCCATAACCCCCCCACGATCCACACCGCTGAACCTTTTATCTTCCCTAAGAGACCAAAGGGGTCAAGATGAGGTCGTTGATCAAGATATGTCAACAACTGTGTTGCCTCCATTGGCTCAAGTAGGGTTCCAGAAAGCCAGGTTGCATACATCACAGTGTTAGACCCTGTTAAGGCAGCAGATGAAAGGAATTTCCACCAAACAGAACCATGCCCATGTTCTTGATGGCTCCTGTTGTTTAAACGGTTTGTTCTTTTCCTGACCACGTTACAGGATACACCCTTAAAATTACTGCTTGGCCCGCACAACATACACAGAGCATCGCCTTGCTTTGCTCCACAGGCTGAAGCATTGTTTTACTTTCAAATGCATTTTGGCTTTGCATAATACCCACATTTCACCTTTTTCCCTCCAACATTAAGTAAAAGGTATGTTGGATAATTAAGATACACATGATCATATTTTGCACAGCCTTGTTATAACTTGTTTGAATTTGAGTAAAGCGGTAAAGCGTGTTATTTTGAACAGGTTAAAGGAGGAATCCAAGTTTAAAATTCACTGCCATGTGCATTTATGCACTACAAAATGGGACAAAATAGCAGCATGTGATCTGAGTCAGTTGTGTATTGTTTTAATTCAAATTCGGTCATCATATTCTTTTTCAAGAATAAATATGACAAATAAGTATAACATCAGTATTGGACAAACTGATTTGTTTCCCTCTTTTGGTTCATCTTCCTTGTCTTCTAAGAAGCCTCTCCAATACACACAAGCTAATGGCTGGAATATAATAACACAAGCAGCACTTTTAAACAGTATAGCAGAGGAACGTAAAGGTGTTCCCCCGCTGCTCTACTCTAGTTTTCAAAGTGGGTTTGAATCGGAGCCTGTCTGTGTGTAATTTTACGTGTTAAAAAAGTGTTTCTTCAGGGAGCTTTGGTTTGCTACTGTGTTTTTGTAGGCTTACCTGACGTACTCTCTTCTTTGAGCTCCCAACCCGGAAAATTCCAACTGTTTGTAGACCTGTGTATGAGAAAACACAATCAATTTTTATGAATAAAGGAATTAAACTGCTATACATAGTAATGGAACACAAAGCAAGTTCACTATGAATCTTGTAATTGAATTTTAAACTGAACCGTCATAATGTGTATTGCTGACCCCATTTCAGGGCCCTGTGCTTGGCACCTGACACGACCAAGCGCTCCTGTAGCTACAGTTCATGCTTAACCAGACATGAGGTCTCCCCTATATCCCACCTACCGTACTTCTCCAGGTGCTGGCAGCAGCTTTCCACCAACCGCGGCACCTGCCTGTAAATGGGATTTAAGCTGAGCTTCTTGTCCCGCTGTTTTTCCTTCTTGTTGGGCACCTCAGCTGGCAGCGACAGCTGTAGTGCCTCCAGGAGCCGAGAATGGTTGTCATCCAGGTCAGTGATGGAGTCCACGGACATGGCGCCCTGTGGGACAGAGTGCAAGTGTAGAATGAAGGCTTTATATACTCTTTTTCCTGCAATGAATGTTTGAATTATGCATTTTCAAAGGTTTTCACACATTTGATCCTGATTTTTATTTATTTTTAATTCCATCAGACTATAGGGAGCTATTTGCACAAGCAAAAACAATAATACTGGACAAACTGATGAAGCTCTGTTGTGAAATGCACTTTCATTCACTGTGAGTTGAGCAGCACTTTGAAGAAATGAATCAACATAAACTGAATGTCAGCTTTATCTTTTACAGAATTTACTAAGTCAAGGGTATGTTGCTGTTGTTAGTGCCATCGAGGCAATGTCAGCTCACGGTGACCCTACGGATCGTTGCCCTGAAATGTCTTCAGTCTTTAGCTAGGTGGTAAATATTTGGTAGAAGGGCATCCATAGCTACAGTATGGAGTAATGAAAATGAATTACAAACACATCAAGTTACGAACAGAATTCCAGTCCCCAGTTGTGTTTGTAAGTTGAGGAGTCTTTGTGTTGTTGGCCTGTAGTGGCCTGTTCCCCCTCCCTGTTGAGGGATCTGTGGGTGTAAGCAGATTTCATGCGAATGGGTCTACATAACTTCACCATGTTTTAGTGCTACATTCATCCACAGTGTAGTTTCCGCAGAGAAAGATCCCTGGTTATGGCTCATAAAAATGTACTGTGGGATGGTTTTATATCCTCAATGAAAGGAAGGCAAAGCACTTCTCAGAAAAGTGCTTTGGCCCAAATCCCTTTGACAGAAAAATATATGTACCTTTTGCGTTCCTGAGCCTAACCACAAAAGGCCTAATGAAATCAAATGTAAAAGTTTAGAAGCAGACTGAAGGAATATTGAGATAAGGTGAAGCCCTACCCGCCTCCGGGTCCGGGGGGCCACTTCGGGTGTGCTGGGCAAGTTAGTCTCACAGGGCGTCTCTGAAGTGGAGCTTAGGGACGAGTTGCTGCTTGAAAGTTCCTTGTTGAAGTGCTTGGTAGCAAACTGCACAATCGAGGACACCAGCACGCTGGTATCCCTGTGCCCCTCCCTCGCCGCATCTAACCGCTGCTTGATGGCACGGTCATTGCTGATCACCTGCGACAGCGGCATACCGAACACCTGGGGGATGAACTCTGCAGGCCGAGGAAGAAAGGGGAGGAAGAGAAGAAGCTCCAGTTACCGTTTTACATGATCCATATGCTTTTTGTTTCTCACACACACACACACCGCACACCGCAGTGTGTAGAATTATAAAAGTGTGGAAGAGGAAATACGAGCAGGACACTGCTGTCACATGCCTCACTGACAAATATCTATTTTATTTAACCCTATTGTTGTTCTTGAGAAACTTTGTGCTTTTGGTGCTGGTCCATTATAACTATTCATAAAGCATAAAGTTATACACCATCAATGATCACCTGTACTGATACCACAAATGGCAAAAACAAAGTCAGACTAAATAAGATATTAACATAATAAAGTCACAATTAGTTTATAGTATATCAAACCCTACACCTGTCACAGGTGGAATAAATTCCAGTACTGTTTTGTTGAAAATTTGACCTCTCAGACGGGTCAAACCCATAGACAGACAGCAACTTTGAGCAGATACCATCAGTCCTTCTGTGATTTTACTGTCTGGTTACATTTTAAGTTTAATATGCAACATTTCTCTTCCTCATGCTAAATTTGTTGCCACTTTTTGTACTTTTGTCAAGCAGGAACAACACAGCAACAAGAAATGTTTAGTTTGTCAGGGCTCATTATTATATCTGATTTCGTGTCACCCACAAGTCTGCTGGCACTAAACCCATACATTCCCACCTCCTGGCCCCACCACACCGACAGTGCTCAACTTCTGTGTGGGAGAGTTTGTACCACGTCTGCTTTTTTGCTGACAGATGCACAACAAAGAAAGATCATGTAACCATTATTTCAGTTTTTTTGGAAAAGCATGTGGTAAACTGGATCTCACAACCTTAAACACATTGGCAAGCAAGAACTGAACTCAGTAACGCTGGATCAGCCCTACCTCGCAGAAAGACAACTAGCACCTAGCAAAACAATATCCTTATTTTAATTTTGCTTTTAGTTACAGGGCTACCCAAAAGTTGGTAGGATGCATCGCTGACTGGTAAGAACCGCTGATGCTGAGAAAACAGAGATTCTGTACACTCAGCATATCTAGAATGCCAAACACGTATTCTAACATTACAGACAAGATGTATGAAGTGTCTAATGCTGGAGTGTGAAGTCGACAATATCCAGAGGAGCACATCAATGTCAAGAGGTCACGTATAATTTACTGAAAGTGACTGAGAGTTGCCTTATCCAAAAGGCTTTGAATATATATATTTCAGTTTAGTCCTGAAATATGAAGTACACAAGCAGATAACATCTACACCCAAGGGTGAAAAACTTGGCCTGCAAGATCCCCTTGGTATAAGATGTTGGTGAAAGAATATTGCTGTTTCTGTGCTTAGCTCCTGGTGGCTATTTGAATTGTTTTTGTTAAATTCTTGGCTTTGGGTCTTGCATTCCACCATGCTTTGTTGGAAAGCGCTGGGCTGTGCAGTTGTCCAAGAGGCCTTTTTTTCACAAAGGTAGACATTGCGATTTGCGGTACGCAGCTTTGAATGTGCGTCCTAATGAGCCAGGCGTAGCTGCTGTGAATCATACCATGGCCAGCATGGAAAAAATAGAGATAATATTACTCATGGCCTCCAAACATTTAAAATGTTTACCCTATTACCAATATAACTCAAACATTATATATGCTTGCATGAATTCTGTTAAAGTTTAATAATGATTAACTATATTTTAACTATCCCAGCTTCTGCTCTGTCATCTGTAGTGACATTTGAACTTTCTTATTACAAAAACTCTAATTCACTTACATTAATTCATTTAGTTGATGCTTTACTCCAAACAGATTTACATGGTTAAGCTACAATGATTTAAACATTCATCACACAGGGTGAAATTTACTGGCACAATTAAGAATAAGTGCCTTGCTCATGGGTGCTACAGCAAAAAGGTAGGATTCAAACCCATGACCTACAAAGGCTATAGAGCTGCTGTCTAACCAATGCACTAACCTCTATGCCACGTGGGCTTGATAAAACAAGAACACTGATGTAGATGCTACAGTGGCCTTAGTTAAAATCTGGTGTTATAGGTGTGGCCAGTGCAGTTCATAGTATTTATGTAAAATTTGGGGAAAGAAATGATTTACTGGAGTGGGAAACCATTAAAATCTTGTGTCAATCTGCGGTATGCGATTTGTGCTGCAGATTCAAATTTCATTTTATTTTTTGCTTCATGAAGTTGTGCTTTCTGCACTGCTTTTTACTTTATGTTATAATCAAAGTTGTCCCTGCATCCACCCTGTGCCGTCTCACACCTGGTTACTTCCTGATCGGACATGTGCCGGCGTATCACATGACTACATAGTTGACCATCCTCTCATAAATACTATTTAAATCAGAGAATTAGAAACCAGAATTAAAATAAGACTGGGAGTACCTTTGTCTTTATTCTTTTCCTTGGATAGCGAGTCCAGCTTCCGCCGGAGCGACTTCTTGCGCTTATGCCCATCTGAAAAGAAACAGACGGTGGATTTACATTATGCGTGTCAAGCCCAGCTGTCAATGCACTTCCATAAAAACCACTGACAAGTTTCAGTTCCACAAAAGAAAAGAAGCCAAAGCTCCTCTGAGTTGTGCAACTCTTTAAAAGCAGTTTTAAACCACGACTAACTATAAAATGCTGTTTACAGCAGCATAAAACATATTTCACAGAGCACATTTATCTGAAGTTATTTAGGGACAAAGTCCTGACATCTGGAGTCAGATTCCCAAACTGAGTCACTAAAATGTGGTCAGAGAGAGTGCTAATATTATAAAGACACATGACATCACATTTTGTGATAAAACAGACTCCAGCTTCAAAAAGACCAAAATTTGCATTTGTCAAATCACAGTTTGTCTTGCAACAGAATGGCGTGACAAGGCGTGAATGGCTGCCATGTGCTGTATGTGTTCAGCATGGGTGGAGGAGAGGCTGGGAAGTGACTGGTTGTCAGCAGGGTCCTGTACCTTTGGGGATGGTGATCTGACAGCCAAGGTCGTAGTCCTGGAACAGGCGACTAAGGGCCACTTCCTGCAGCCGGGCTCGCTCCAGTTCAGACAGGCTCTGGATGGCCACGGACTTCAAACGGACGCTCCGCCCGGACATGCTCCTCCAGGTGAAGTCACCCTGTTCACAGAGGAAGGGGTATGCATACATCAGCTGTAATTCACACTTGTTTTTCTCAACTGGCGACAATCACCCTGAAGGCACATTGAATCTGTAGCCTCCTTACATGCAGGCCTTCCCTTTAGCTACTTGTTCAGAGCTCAGTGCTAACTTGCTTGCTCTAATTCCTCTTAATCTTTAATAAGTTGGAAATTCTCTTACAGTGTATTGTACAAATTGTAAGGAAATATAAACAATGAACATGCATAAATGTTGGATACCATGGCTTTCAGGAGTGAGAAATACTAGATTTGTGTGTTTGGATAGATGCTTGAGGTACTGTTCACTGGGGCTTAAAGTCCACTGGATGGCTCGCATCAGCCATCGAAGAAGATTTCTAAGCCCCCCCCCCCAGTTGGGACTCTTTGAAAAAGACACACATGGAGGTGGGGTGGATGTCAGTTTGCAAAAAAATTGTCCCCATGGGTGCAGAAGTTGGGCGTTTATGTGCAAAGCTGTGACTGATGCCTTGATACAGCCAGGGATTTGATCTAATACTTTTCTCTCAAAATTCCATTTTAAACAAATTTAATCTGTTATAATTTTTTCTGCTATTTCACACATTATACTGATAGAGAATAATAATGATATTAATAATGTAATATAATAATTATATCTTCATGCTGTTGATTTCTAAGTCTATTTTCTTTCACATTTTCTTTTCAGCACCACCAGAGCACACACTTTTTTGCTTGCAAAAAAGAAACTTTCATGGAATCTCAAACCAAATTTTGCAGACGGTTGCGTACTGACACTGAATAAATGACAAGGTCATTATATTTAACATGCGATGCAAAATGTCATGACCAAAATTCAAGGACATGAAAATAATTTATTAAGATTGATGGGACAACCATTGCGAGCCTTGTAAACAGCACACATTGTAAATTAATGCCTGCCTGTGTTCAGCTGAATGTGCCCAGCAGACTTTCCAAGCATGCTGTATTGGGAAGTCCCAGTAATAGACAATACATCTTTTTTAAGAAAAATCATAGATCTCATATCATGATCACTAAAGCGTAGGAGTTGGTTCAGTGGGTATCTGGAGACTTGGCATTCTTTCTGAACTTTTCAAATTTTAATTAAACAACTTATTACCTTTTATGTGCCTTTTTATGTGAGAGTTCCTATGGTGTTTTAATGATTTTACATCGAGTGTAGAAAACAAGCCGGTCAGGGCCAGAACCCTCAAGGGAGCCAGTTGGCATATAAGTCTATTGTTACTTACTATACACTGACTAAGCCAAGCACCACATAAATTCCCAGTAGGCAGAAGTGTCCAGATCACATAACATTAACAACCAATATAACACTAATACAAATCTAATTTTAGAAAATATCATACAAACCGGGCATTGCAGGCCAGAGCAATAACTGTAAAATAAAAAAAATACAACTGAAAATGTGCTTTTCATTAGCAAATGCAAATCAAAAAAATGTAGAAAACATCTGTTTTTCGCAACAAAAATGTGCAATACTTATTTCCAGCAATTTTGTTATTTATTTATCTATCCTGGGAATTACACACCACTAAATGCCAAGAGGTCAGCAGATGGACTGGATTAACAAAACAAAAATGAAAAGGACCTTTTGAATTGTTTGCCATCTCCATAATATAAAGTAACAAGTTAGGATCAACAAACTCACTTATTTAGGTCCAATGGGCTTAGGAAAGGAATTCTTAACACAGAAAGCTATAAAGGGTTTGCTCAGAAGGAATGTGTGTAAGATTTGTGGAAAGATCTCATATTGTCCACACTAGCTGTGAAGACAACAACTTTGCCAGCCAGGGGACTCTAATAAGTGTTGGGTTTTTACTCACATTCCTCAGTTATACAAGCCCTCCATGTAGGCTATATGCTGTTCTTACGGCTGCATACAGTTCATTTAGATTATATGACAGCAATCCATGCCAAACAACTTGTTCAAGGATGCTCAGCAGTGTTAGGAATTGAAATAATATATCCATACTTGGAGGAGTCATCGTGCTCAAGAGCAAATCTAGAGTCAAATTACTATCATGGCGATTCTTTCATCTTAAAATGAAATATGATCATTTATTGTTTCATGCTAAAACGGAAGCTTTGTCAAGAGTGCTAATGAAGGGAGCCAAGTGCCTCTCGATTGCTCTTGTCTATGATGGATGCCACATCCAAAATTCAGCCAATGACTATGACAGCATGCCAACCTCTGGACTGACCTGACTGACCTGTTTGTTTGACCAAGGCACTTAATCATAAACAGCTTCTTCAAGCATCTGAATGTTTGCAGACAAATTGGGTGGCTGTAACATTTAGGAGGAAAAATGAGCTGCGCTTTGTACGAGCAGGTCTTGGCCCAGAGCTGTCAGAAATTGCATACTCTACCCATGTTGAAGTGACAACCACCTGACCACTCGCACGTCCTTTGACCCAGTCCCATCGCTGAGTCCCCCTGCAGCCCAGCGTCCAGCTTTCACTCATTTTGCACAGCATGACTGATTCTGTCCTCTGCTTCTACTTCCTTGTATTACTGGTTCGTTCCTGCTTGTTTACCAGGCAAAATATGGCTTTGAAATGTAGAGCAGTTCATGCGGCTAAATATGAAGTCTGGGAAATTTGGAAGCTCACTTGTTTTTTTCCTGTAGATTAACTATTTGCTTTCTTTTTTAAATAAAGTAATACCTGTTTGCTCTACCTCCAACTGTTCCTGTCCTTTAATTTATCATAACAATTTGTTATTTTTTTTTAAAATTGATTATATTTTTTTAATTTTTTAGAATTGTATACTTTTCACTTTAAAATGGATAGTACTCTGACATCATTTGTTATCATTAACAGCATAACTTGTCTATTTTGTATAAATTTTATTGTATAATACTTATCTATGTTATATTCAGCTTTCAAGCTTCATTTAGATAGTATAACTGTATTTATGACATCTTATAGTGCAGTTTCATTAAGCTCCATTTCTCAAGAGCCCATCTAAAGCACAAATAAAGTTACTGTATTTCTGTACTAAAGAAATGAGTTTAGGACATAAACAGGCCTAAATGGAGTCTCATTTTTGATATTATTCTTTATATGACATATCATTGTAAACTGTTTATCAATATATTTTTTTTTTTTATTTTGAAAAAAAAAAACAGACACATAGATTAACAAAATAGCAGGAGCAGGAACAGCTCAGCAATTCTATAAATTATTTTGTCTTTTGTAGTGTTTTAACTGGATTTAAAAGCAGCATTCAGACTTTTTAAACTGTCCATGCTCGGTACTATACATGAGCCATTTGGCAAAAAGCCAACACTGGAAAGGCATGTATTGACCAACAGATCCAGCTTTTTCACACATCATGCATCCCTTTGACAATCACATGCAATAAACGTCCATTCACAGATAAATATAAAAAGCTCAACGGCTTATTTATTTTAGACCACTCAGCAGATGATTTCACATAGTGACATTTGAGCGACTGTGTAGTTTGCCCCAAGGGAAAAAACAACATGATGGTGAATCATGAATCCACTGCGTTTCTCCGCTGACATTCAACAAACCCTGTTCAAGCCTCCCTGAGAAGCCTGTTATCCCCTGAGGACCAGGCTCGCAAAAGCAGCTATCTCACAGCATTAGCATCAGCCTGAATACATTTTTTTTTTTTTTTGGCAAATTGTCATAGCAGTACGTGGAAAAATACCCATTCAATGACCCCAAAGATGGAGAAAAAGTCATGACCGGCTTGGGAGATGGTATTTAAAACCCTTATCACTACAAACTGGCCATTAGTAGAGGTCGGCATGGGCTACATTCATAATGGAAAGCTTTGAGAATTTTTATTTTTACCATGAGGACAGGTGGAGATGATGCAGAGCAATTGATACTGAAAACTCCCATCATGGAAATATTGTGTAAAAGTGAAACGTTCAGCTTTGGCTTAATGTTTTGGAGTAGACTGTAGTAAACTGCCAGAATCTCATAGTTCTAGGACTAGTTGGTGGTAGTAAATCCTCTGCTTTTACCATTCTGTGTTAAAACTTTACCATACTTTGCCATAATTTATCACTGTGAAAAAAGTACAGTATATCAAAAATGACTTATTTGGCAACTGGCTGTTTTATAAAAGTTTAATTCAACTATGAATCTTTCTCGTACATGAACAAGCAAACAAGCAAATAGTTGCACAGTAGTACACAAGACAAATAATCTATTGTTCTGCAATTGCAAGAAGCACAAGAAAAAAAATTAAGAACTTGCACATGCTGCTTTAAGGGTTCACGATCATGTACACACATTATTAAAAATAAAATGTTTACACAGTTCCCGTGGTTGTAAACTGAGCTGTCTCCTCAGCTCCTCCAGCCGAGAGCAGGACTTGAGAATGAGAGTAAACATGTCTAGAGCAACTGAGACATTTCCAAATCTGTGAGAGGGGCAACGACATTTCAGGGACCACTTCCAAGCTTTGCACTCCTGTCCATAAATTTGTTCCAGAACTTTAATGCCTCGCCTTTCACCAGGGCTGCATTTCCAAATACTTACATTCTCGGTCCAGGCTCATGGCCAGCAACATTTTGAGTCAAGCTTTTTGAGGTCTAGTTTTTATTAGTCATTTTCTGCATGAATTAATAAGGAACACGTGTCATACTCCCACCACGCAAACATGAACTCAAGCCATTACACCTCCTTCATCTCACCGCACGCACTCACGTGCTCCACCTTTCACTCCTTCACCACCGCTCGGGTCACTACTGATTTTGTATTTTTTGTTCTGAGGAATGTAGAATATTTAATTGTATCAGTATATATGATTTCACATATACAGTTGCTTCCTGCTTTCTCTTGCCTTCATCATTCTAGGCCAGAAAGAGCTACAGCACTGAATACTCCCAAAGACTTTTTGTTGCTATGGCAACCGCTTCTGATATTCATTAAAAAAGAAAAACTGCCTTTCATTTCAAAATCCCTTGCTTTGCCATGAGGAAATTGAGGACGCCAGTCTTCCCCAAACCATGTTTTTTTGTTCTTTCAGTAAAAAATTCCACAGGATGTGTTGGAAGGACTTACTGACAACCAAAGTAGTTTGGTAAACAAAGAGAAAAATTGCAGTGTGTCGAGATTAGGGGAGATTACACAGGGAGTACCACATTCCCACTACTAGCAGGGTCAGCATCAAGTCATCGCTTGACCGATTAATCAGTTATTTTTGCAGAGATTTGAGTAATACATCTCAGAAGATCTAACATAGAAAGACGCTATTGTCATTTGACAGCAACTGAAGCCTCGGCTCAGGCCAAATTCCCAGATTTTCAGTCGCAATGGTTTTTGCACATGGAGGGCAAGAAATGTTGTTGGCCATCTGCTAACCTGAAGCAACCTGTGGTCCCAAGACAAAGATTTGTTCAGAAAGACCCCAGAGAGCCAGGGAACGTGGCCACACGTGGGTAGCCTGTCTTCTGCAACAAGCCTTAGTGTGTTACAGTGCTCTGAAAATGAAATTAAAAAGAAAAAAATTCCCCGCAGGCATGTTGAGTCTGAGGGACGCAAAGGGGTCACAGACAGAAGCCTAGACAGCTTAAACCACAGAGCAAGTGAAAAAAGGTTTTTACCTATAACTTTTGTTAAGTCATATGGATATTAGAGGCTATAGCTTAGTTCTTAAGTCCTTAGTTAATGTTCATATTATTATTATTATTATTATTATTATTATTATTATTAGTAGTAGTAGTAGTAGTGGTGGTAGTAATAGAATTACTAATAATTTTATTTTTTAGCTTCAATTCTTAATTTGATTTATGAGTACACAAATTCTTAGCAACAGTTGCCATACACCTGTATTTATACACCCAGTTAAGTGAGGCAATCCAGGACAAAACTGTTGTTCAGGTGTACTGCAAACCTGCTGCCAGGTAACTGCTTTGATTTTGTTTACTGCACACTTACTGTAAGCATCTTAGCACAATTAAGCAACCATTATAGCCAAGACTCTTGCAACAGACCTCTTGCACCACAGACATTCCCCTAGATTAGTGTAAAGAAAAGGGCATTTTGAGTGCTGAATGAATTAAAAGTCACCTCCCAGAGAATGATAGGTCGACGTCTGGCTCTGGGGGTCTAAATCGAGCGGGATAATCAGAGCCGAAATCTATGACCTCAAAGCAATCCGACGCTTAAATCAACCCTGACAAGATTATACTTTGATCCACTGACTCCAACGTGTCATATGAGCTGGGTTCCAAAGAGGCTTACAGACTCATTACTGGAAGCACGTCACCGTTTGGATGGCGTGCTAAATTCGCCAGGGGATGCCTGTGCTCCGCGAGGGTTTGCAAAATGATCTTCAATCTGGCGCTCTGCGATCTCAGGCTGGCTTCAGCATGCAACCACCTACAGCTCCTCCTGGAGGTGAGAAGCAGGCCAAGAGCACCTGAAAGGGCTAGAAGATGCCCCTTCCCGATTTGACAGAGTGTGTCCATGAGCCTTCACCTGTGCTCCACCAACAAACCCTTAGCTCTTTTGTGCCACGTTGGGAAGGGGCATTCATGAGGTTTACAGCAGAGCCATCAAACAATTATAACACACATTTCAGTGAAGATTACCCCAGACCAAGATAAAAATGTAAATGCTCGGACCTAATATTCAGACAACATGGGGGACTCTTAAAAATAACCAGTGTTCAACACTTTCATTTTTTCTCTCCATTTAAAACCAATTGTAGATAAATAAGAACCTCCCAGAAGCATAATTTTCCATAAGACGTAATTTATTTAAAAACAAAACCAATGCCAACAATAAAATGTGTGTTGTTTTGCAGAGCATAACAAATAAAATAAAAATGATAATATATTGAGAAATTACGATTAGTACCCCCCCCCTCCCTATGGGCCATGATCTTCTACTGTGCCTATTTATTACACTACAAAGACTTAAATGAATTGAGCTCACCATCCTTCACTTTCTGTCTTCCTTACACATGGATTCCCTCCCTCCGGCTGTAATATTTGCAACGGATTATTCTGCTAATTGTTTCCTTTACTTTTATAGTACTTTTGCCCAGCCCACGTTCAACTCAGCCAAACAGCCACAAAAGTGTGTAAGCTTCAAACAAACTGCTTGCGTTTTGTTGAAGCTCTGAATAATATTCAGAAATAAACAGTTTTATATTCTTTAAAAAAGCTATACACCTGGAGTAGGTAAAAAAATAACCATGCTGATTACTGGTTTCTTCATGTACTTAAAAAAACATCAGCCATATCAATACAACAGAAGGCACAGCAGACTCTTATTGAGTGGCTGTTTTAACAGTTGTTTGCAAACACTGAAGTAAAGTAAATACAATTTAAATTAAGATTTGAAACAATCCCACAGGCAGAAATGTGTTATGGGGGTTGTGGCAAACAGTAACTCACTCTAACACTGAAAAACTATAACTCAGGATGAAAAATGTCAAGCTAAAACCATGTTGATTTTAAAGGGTTTCCCCTTCAAATATATTTGTGACATTTTTCTCCTTTCATACTTCTCAAAATGCTTCCAAAGTAATATCAATGCTTCAAGTAGAATTAATTTTAGTAATTTTCCATGCACAACAGTGCTTTTATCATTTATAAAACACTGCCGGTTCTGAAATAATTTCATTTTTAAACCTCTTTCTAGGTTAGGTGATCTGATTATCTTGACATCAATCGTTCCTTGAAGGATGTTTGAGGTCAGCGTAGGTGGAGATCTCCTTCCGGGGTGCTCTGCTGTTGTCAAGAAGTTGTGATAAACAAATCTTTTGTTTTTTCCAAATAGCAAGTGCATGTTTCTAGTTTCTTTTTCCGTGGGGTTGCCTCACAGAGTGAAATAAGTGCGGTCCATCTCCCTTTCCACTTAAAGAACATCTGTCTTCCTAATTCTATTTAAATCACGGTGACTAACCCGCATACGGACGCAAAGGCGTTTGTCACGTTGTCCAAAAACAAGAACACCAAAACGCTTCTCTGAACAATATCGAGTTGACCAGACAGGCACCTTCAGCAACCGTCCCCACCTCCCACCATCATGCTCGATCTCACACTCTTGTTCCCCAGTTTCCTTTCCCCCCCGTGCCATTTCCGGCTTCCGTGCCTCTCAAACCGTCCTTTTTAGGTGCATACGTGAAAGGCAGGTCACATGAGCCTAAACCCGCTCATGCTTTGACTTTAGCAATGTTTTCACTGAACACAAAGGCCGCTTGCTGTTTTCACGAGATGCCACGGCGTGTGGTCTCTGCCTTCTTCAGGTCTTTTTAAAGCATCTCACAGGTCCTGCCACACACGCGTACATTACTGGTTCAAATGAAGTTCAGCACTTTGTTCACAGGTACAACAGAAAGGCCATGAAATAATAACGCTATAATTGCATGTTTTTGACATCTACGCTATTTGATAAAAGGCTAAACACTGTCGGGTAATACTGTAAAGGAACATTATTAGCTTACAAATAATAAGGTGTAATTGATATTGATAAAAAGCATTAAGGATAAGGATTAAACTCTGTTTACGGAGCTTTCCACATCTTTTACATCATCAGAAAATGCATGCAATATGTATTGAATGCCTAACTTGTGCCTAAAGCTGAGCAAAGATACAAAATCATACCTTTTCAATTGCAGTCATCCAAACTGATCTGGCCTTTTTCCATAATAAATTAATTAAAATGTCAAAACTGTATAGTCAGCCACCAAATTCGCTATTCTTGGCAGTTGTGTGTTTATGTTTGTATGTTTGTACGGCAGAATGACCAAATAAAGACTGTTCTAGAAATCTCACTGTTAGATAGAATGCCCAGTGGGGGCTAGGCGGTCTTTTGGCCTTGGAACCCCTGCAGATTTTATTTTTTTCTCCAGTCTACCTTGAGTTTTTTTTTTTTTTTGTTTTGTTTTGTTTTGTTTTTCTGTCCTCCCGGCCTTTAGAACCTATTTATTCATATGTACAACCTTATCTTATTGTACAACCTAGTATACTGTTCATCTTTATTCCTGTATACTGTTCTCATTGTTGTCTCATTAACCTTGTAAAGCACTTTGAGCTACAGACCACTGTATGAAAAGTGCTTTATAAATAAATGTTGTTGTTGTTGCTGTTGTTAATGTTTTGTTGTGTTTATGTTCCAAGAAACACGATGGTAAAAGCAAATACTTTTCACGCTGATATCTTTTTTAGCTTTTATGCCCCGCCCACAGCTTTTAACATTCTGCACAATCATGTGTATTTGATTTGCTGCTTTTGGTTACACTATCGCTATATGGAGTAATAAATCCATATACAGTGCTATTTAAAGAGTAACATTTCAGTTCAGCGACAAAAAAATAAACAAACAAAAACACCCAAAGGCTGTAGCAAGGAACACAGTCTGCAAATGCAAACATTCGTAATATGACGTATCTACAGGAGGAGACTGATGGAAGGTCAATAGTCGCAATGTCCGCAAAGTCCAATGCGGTTTTGTGCTCTATTAATTGATTTCCTGACAACTGGGTGGATTCCTGAATTTTGCCACCATCCCATATCCCTTTGTTTGACCTAAATTTTCTCATTAACCATTGTTCTCACATTTAAAAGTCAAATTGTTTACGGTCAAATATACACACTGGAATTTTTATGCCACTCTTGCGGAAACGATTTTGAAAATATATACAGCATTATTGGCGGCGTAATAACCGGGTCACAGTTTGCGTGCAGGTTCTCAGACGTATCCGCTGGGCACTTGAATTGCTTCCCACAGTCCAAAGCTGCTGTGCACTCTTGGAAACCTGAACTGGTTTGAGCCTGCCAATGAACACCAACGAGTGTTTTAAGAACAACATCTCTGGCCTCGGTTCAGAAAGGTAGCATTAATTTCACCAACCTTTGCTCACTCTGAATATATGTGCATGAGTGGGAAATGGAAGCGTTACAGTCTGGGTCGGAAATTGCTAACGTTATCCTTCTGTATTTCTGATCTGCAAGTTTTTCTTTATGTAATTTAAGAGCTTTGGCCCTCAGCTCCAGCTGTTCAGCACTAGTTAAATAGCTAAGGCACTAGTCCACCCCAGCATAACCAAAATCACACACAACTGAATGGCCAGTTTTTGCAGTGACCAGTTAAGCTGAAACACATATCTTTGGACTGTGGAAAGAAACACAAAGAGACATGAACATGGAATCTCCAACCGAAGCTAAAATCCAGTCTATACCCAAACAGCCCAGGTGGTATAAGGCAGCAGCACTACCTGCTACACCACTGCTTCCAGTTTTTATCAAAAAGATCATATTGTATGACAGTAGGTATCATGTTTTGCTGAAATTGTTTACTTAAATCTTTCCCACCTGTTTGGACTTTCTGCAGGATACCATGTTAGGGCTAAATAGACCACACAGTTGCTGTTGCATGCTATGGCATGTGACCTAAATTACTTCTTTGAGTTTCACATCCTGTAAACCAGGTACAAAGTATTGGATGTGTGTTAAAAATCTAAGCCTGACTCAGTTTCTGTTGAGTTTGCATTTGCGTGCTCCCCTTGTGTTCACACAGATTTCTTCCAGGTGCTCATTTTTCCTCCCACAGTCCAAAACCATGTGTTTCAGGTGAACCAGGGCCTGAAGTTGCACTTAGCATGTGTATGTCAGTGAATGGACTGTGAACTAACAGCCCTGCATCAAAGTGGCCTAAATCAAGTGACACCTGCCTAAAAAATGTAGGCTTTTTTCTTTACTTAGTAAAGCTAAAAAAGAAAAGTTCACCACCCTTCCACTGTTATAAGCAATAGCAAAAACATACACCACTAAACCATAGTGATGTGACAGTTTAACCAATTTGTCCTGCTTTCTTCCACCATACCAACCCCTTCTCTCTCAAAAAACCCAAGGCAGGCAACTAAATTAATTTCAAATCACTCTGTGCAAAAAAAGGTGTAAATATTGTAAAATTTATCAGAAAGTGTCATAACATGTTTATAACTAATGCAGGCCTAACTAAAGGGTAATATTTCAGATACAATTTTAAAAAATCTATCAAGTGGGATCTCCTCAAATTGTTGTTATAGAAGAAAGTTGATGCAACTTGTGGTAATAAAAGCAAGAACTTGTTGAACATGGTCAACTGTATTAATGTACAGTCACATCCAGCTACAGGAGATTTTTAATAATTTTTAAATGCATGCGATCAATTCTGCATGGCCCAAGCACTGCCATTTACAAGCTCTGTCACTGTTGTAACTGTCACAAGAGTTTACAGAATGAGAATTTATTTCATAAAGCAAACCGATATGACCATGTGGGTCAAATCAATCTGTTATTAAAACATATTTTTTAAACAGGAACGACACTTTGCCTGTCCAAATATTTTTTTGTTTAAAAACAAACAGGTGGCGTTTGCAGACTCTGGAGTTGAGTTTTTGGAGGCCATGTTAACTGCATCAGTCAGCAGAACAATCTGCCGTTTCTATGAGTTCCTGTTGCTGAAAATATTTCCACTCTTGGCCAATGATGCTGCCCATCATGGCTGGGTTCACGAACAGTGGCGGGAGGAGAGAACATCCCCGTGATGCGTGACTCACGCCTGCCTGCTCTTGGTCACATGACCGCACCCTGAAAGCTGCAGGCGATGGAGGGAAACAACATAGATCAAATCTACTACCAGAAAGCAAATATCCTCAAGGTGTTTTTTTTTTTCCCTTTTAACCAAGAGAACCCAACACGGTCTAACAGTTGGTACCTGGAACTCTTACTGAAAATCCCTTTTCTTTCCATGAATAGTCCAGGCTTAAGTGACCACACCAGTGTGCCCAGGCGTTGAAATTGTCCTGTATTTTTTAGTAATCTGATATGTTATGCAAGAAATACAAATCCATAATTACACTCAGGCACAAAAGTGTTATGTTAGCTCAAGAAATGAGTCACTGGTTCCTGTGTCCTTTGGTTAAACAAACAAGGGTGAATTAACCCCTCTAAACAGCAGTAGAGAATCAAATCATCACCGAAAAACATGCAAAAAAAAAAATATATATATATATATATATATATATATATATATATATATATATATATATATATATATATATATATATATATATTTTTTTTTTTGACTGGACTTATGGAACAGTTAATGCAATTATAAAGAATCTGTAAGAAATGAAATGATGGCCTTCGTAAAACCGGCTCCAGATTGAGAAATGAATAAACTCAATGGGTTCAGTCAGTCCATCAGGACCTTCATCCTTCAGCTGCTCTAAAAAACATTGCCATGTGGCTTTTCTCTGCCTCTGTTGAAGGTGTCTGGAAAGTCATGGGTGGGAGAGATTCACAAAGGCAGTGCAGGCGTGCCAGAGTGATGACCAACTGATTCAGATGACAGACAGGAATCAGAAAGCAGGGCCTTTGGCACACCAGTTTCCTGTCATTCCGGAACATTCTGCATATATTCTGTATCTAGGTGATAACGCAAAAGGAATGCTCAGATATGAACATCCATGACTTCTGCGGGAAAATGCTGACCTCAGCAGTGTTGCAAGCGGTTTGGAGGGTGAAAACAAAACAGGTCTTGTCTTTGCAGCTCATCAAAATTCCCTCATTCTACTGCTCAAAAAAACTTGTCATCTTTATCTCTTACTATAATAAATATAATTTAAAACACAGTACCAGTCAAAAAGTTTGAGTACACCTGGGTAATATTTGTAT
Source organism: Heterotis niloticus (assembly GCA_018136845.1). Lineage (NCBI taxonomy): Eukaryota > Metazoa > Chordata > Actinopteri > Osteoglossiformes > Osteoglossidae > Heterotis > Heterotis niloticus. The sequence continues at coordinate 7,818,493 of CM030897.1, read as the reverse complement.
GAGATAAACTGCAAGTTTAAAGCAAAATAACCCACAGGTGTCCTAGATCTTTGGGAAATTGCTGCAGAGGACCTGGGAAGCAGGTAGCATTGAGGTTCTGCCATGGATTTGAAGGGCCCTGGCCCAAAACCCATCCCTTGCTTTAGCACCATAAATTCAGGCACTTACCCTAAAGTGCCCAGTTGTATAAATTGCTAAATCACTGCAAGTGACTTTAAAGAATAACCATCAACTAAGTGAATAAATTCCTAAATGAAGGTTGATTTTATCCATGACAAACTTTTAAAAAAGTAAAAAAGTTTGTAAAAAAGTTTATGTTCATGCCCAGTACCACAAGAGAAAAAAGCCAACATTCAACATGTAAAAATGCTCTCTTTACATCAGCAAATGTTTAACAAGCAACAGAGCCATCTGTTTTTAAGAGATCTCCTTCTCCACCTTTAGCACTGGTAAATACTTGCAACGCTATATGTAAAGAAGAGTAGAGGTATCTGGTGCCGAGACCTTGAGGCAGACACCAAAAAGATGAGATACACCTGGAATCAGTTGCAAAGAAAAGCCCTGGACAGGGAGGGTTGGAGGACACTTGTTACTGGCCTATGCACCAGGAGTAGTAGGAGTAAGTAAGGTTGCAAGTACTATGGGGTACGGGGTCTGTTTTGACTGATCACATGAGTTTCACACAGGACCACAAAGAACAGGAAATTCGCTGGCCTGGCCTTACAAATCCCTTGTACAGAGCTTCTGGTGGCTGAAACTAAACTGCCGACATAAGAGGTCACAGTTTTAAGCTTTGCAGCCACTTAAACTGAGCTGCAAAGCGTTCAGATTGCTTCATAGAACAGCATTTTCGGTGAAGCCTGAGAGAGAAGCACAGGGTATTTTCCCATGTGAACATTAATTCATGAACCAGATTTTTTTTTTCCCCCCCACCTTGTCCTGCAAATCCCCACCCTGCTCCATACGCATCAGCACTTCACATGGATGCTGCACATTAGCTCCGTGCTCGCCACGGCTGACACTAAAACCTGTTTAAATGCTCCCTGGCGACATGCTACTTTAGTCAAAACCTCTTCCCATCTGGGGTTAAGCAAACACTGCTAACCTCAAGCAGACAGACCTATCAGATAAACGCAGAACTAATGTCCATTCCTCCTTTGATAAGATTTGACAAGTTTTTCAAAAAATAAATTGGGAACACTTCTGTACAGATGTAATCCTCCATGTCAGCAATGTCTCAGCTGTTCTGTACTCTCATTTAATAAAATTAAATAATTAATAAAGCCCACTTCACACTTTTTCAAAAGTCTACACTGGAGGCCAACCCACTGTGAAGCACTTATACACCCAGACCTGTACTTATCAAACTGTACCATTTACTCATTTTTCATAACATCTGTTTATTGTGATTATGAAATTTATACTTTTTTCATTTCTTTTTTTTTCTTTTTTAAGCGGTGGTAGCTTTTGAAGTGAAGCGCTAGACTTCCATGGCAATGTCAGAGAAGCTTCTCCAGGGCAAACTCTGCATGCCAGAGGAGTGAAGCACTCTGGGAGTGATGGTGTCATCAGCATGGGGGGTGCTTCCCAAGAAGGTCCACCTGCTCTGCATTAGTTTATGGAGAGCGCACGGTGTCAGGCAAATGCAACAGCAGCAGCATCAACAGCAACAACATGCCAATAAAACTCTGTACGCTGTTCTGTCTGTCTTGCAGATGTCTGCTGTAAACTTTGTGGGGAGAAAAAGCTCTATGAACAGGTCTGCACGCGTCCCAGTATCGGAAAAGTTCACACGGCAAATTGCGGACCAGGAAGACTACTAAGGAGAGCGATTCCATATCCTGCTCTCTCGATACAAGAGAGGAAAAGAAAACAGAAGATGTCCTGCAGGACATTCCACAAATACTTGCACATTGCAACATATCAATTTGAGCAGCTTTCAATACCAGGTGAGAAGTTGTCAACTTTACCTAACAGTCAAAACAAGTAATATTTAAAATGAACCTTTCAGAAGGTACTGCCACTTTTAACATTTGCTCAGAGTTTCAGCTCCACAGTAAGAATTCAGGTTAACTAGGGTCCTTAAACAGCTAATGCTAATATGAGTAAAATGTTTTCAGATTTAATATTTACACAAAATCACAAACGCTCATACCAAGAAAAAAGGAAAATGTGCAAGGAGATAAGGAGCAGAAATCAGTATTACATGAAAGCTGTACCTCTACACCTTGCATTAACACCACCTATACATCCAATATCATTATCACACATACAAACACAGACAATTCAGCATAACCTTCTAGCTTGAAAGCATATCTTTGGATTATGGGAGAAAACCAGAGCACCCAAACGAAACCCACAGAGACATAGAGAACATGCAAACTCTACACATCGCCCTCACTGTTGTGCACTTTTTCACACCAGCTGACGTAAAACTAACCTATTCCTCGCCTGGAACCAGTGTCCAAAAAAGTCTCGTGCATTTTTATCTGTTGGATTTCCTCTCCTGCAACGAAAGCCATTTGCAGAACTCAGCGGTCGAATCCTGAGGTTGCACTGTTGACCTCTGTCACTGTCCACCGTTCATCTCCCACCCAAATCTAAAGAAACCTTTAGTCAGCGCTGCGCATCACAGACACGACATCAACAACTCTCTCCTATAAACCGGCATTTGGAGCAAAAAAAAAAAAAAAAAAAAAAAAGACTGCAGGAAAGAACATTTATCACCGGGTTAAATTTAAACACATTTCTGGGTTTGTTTTGGCAATGACAGTAACAAAAAAAGCTATTTCCTCTAAGGAAATGGTCACGCCACACAGCACATGCAGTCACCAAGATATCGGGCAGCTTGGAGCATTGTGTTTTTAAGGGCAATATTTAAAGAAATAACCCTAACCCCACCACACACACACACACACACACACACACACACACACACACACAACCAAGGTATACACACATGTTTCTATACGTCATTCAGATGCTGACTTTTCTGCAACTCTCAACTGCAAGGAAGCAAGAGGGAAGAATTAAAAAGTAATAACTTTGATTCACAATCAATTAATCGATTAATCGACACGTGCCCCGAGAAAGTTCCTCTCGCGCTGCCTACCTGGAAGGAGATGTGTCTCTCGACGAAGACGTGGTCCCCCATGGGAGAATCCGCGCGGATCTCCAAAAACCTCTCAGGCAGCTTTCATCTCCTCAACCCCCGTTGTCTACTGTCAGCGGACACCGGCACTGCGACCCGATCTGGACGGGAGGCGGGTGTTTATGTGCACGGAGATAAATCCATTGTCGCTCCCCGGAGAGTTTTACTATAGTAAAGGCGCTCGGCCGAGCGCACCGCGCAGTGTGCGCGTCCGCAGAGGAAGCTGCTGGCAGATAAGGCGAGGCGAGGCGGGGCGGGGCGCGGCGCGGCGCCGCCACGGAGGCTGAACAAGGAACAGACGGAGGAAAGAAAGCGCGCCCTTAACTGAAATAAACATAAATAACAGTTAAACAGCCTCTTTATAAGGCATGAACCTCGCTGTGCTGAGTATACGCGGTCATAGGGCACGAAACTGTTATCTTCAACAAGTTCGTATCATTTCACACCGCGCATTTTTTTAATCTAAAAGAAACAAGCTTGATACCTTGAGACTTTTTTAACCAACGTGTTCAAACGCACTGAAACATGACACAGAATCGGCAATAACGAAGTTGAGAGTCCACTGGGTGGCGCAGTGGTTAGAGGAGTCCACTTTGGGGAAAAGTTTTTGTTAAATGATTAAAATAAATCACAAGAAAAAGCAAATTGCTGTCCTTAACCACCATAGTGTCTGCTGTCAAAGCCCAAATGCACAGAAAGCTCACTATTTACAAACTGTTTCTAAATTCTAACAATTACATTTTAAACTAAGTTTAGGCGTCCGTTTTAGGAACGTCATGTCATACGAAAAAAATAATAGAGGGTGACTTTATGGGCCTTAAAATAAGCAGGAAGCACCAAATCTTAACTTCTGGAACATCTGACTGCTATACAGCACATCTCAAAATATCTCCTTCGAGCAGCAAAGTGCTGAACTCAGCACCGTGTGGACGTGACCCAGCAAGGCCAAATGTAGTCTTTACCTGTGTCTTGCTCACAGTACTGTTATGATTTTTAATGCCATAACAGTTAGCATTAACATTAAAAATACCGAGGCAAATCTTTGTTTGGTTTTATTGATGACATTTCAGACTGCCAGATGGGAACTTTTAGTTTTTTTTTTTTTTTTTTCCCCCTATGAAGTCCTTTTTATACTTCATTTATTCACTGTCATACTCCAGGATATAAACCCAAGCAAACACTGTAGTCTTGTCCAGCTGCAAATGCAAAAGCTCCAAGTGTTGTGTATTTTCAGCCCTACAGTGTTTGCAGACTCATAAAAAAGCATGTCTACGCTTACAGGGCAGAGGAGGTTCATTACCTCAGTGTACCTTTCTCATACCATGTTTCACACAGTAAAGAAGTGTTTTTTTTTGTTTGTTTTTTTTTTTATGGTTGAGGCTCAAAACAAAACTGGTTGCTTTAATTTTATGAGGAAGAAGTTCTTTGCCGTAGTTAAGCAACTGGATTAAAAAACAACAAACAGCAACCCTGGGCCACAGTAGCATCAGAAGCAAAGCACTAACAACAGAGAAATTACATGTACATCAATGTCAATATTTCCAAAAAGTGATTATGTGCCATTGTCCACTGTGAAAGAAGTGCGCAGCATTCCTATGAGTTGTTTCAGAAAATTCATTGCTAGTCATCCATACAGAAATGTAAAATTGTACTGTATGTAGACCACAACACCAAATACTACTGAGCTATGAAGACTAAATGGACTAAAAACTAACAGATCTTTGAAAGACTTCAACGGACAGACAGAAAATAGACAGATTTTATATTTTACCTTCAGCATCATTTTTAAATGTACTGACATCACAAGTCAATTTTACTGACAAACAGTTTTACTGTAGAAAAATATCATTATCAAGCGATTGGATCTGAACTCAAGAGGAGCTGCACAGCTGAGAGCTGCTGAAGAACATGCTGGAAAGAAATCTGAATGAATACTGCTTCAAAACAGAAAGCTGTATTAAGATACATTAACATATATACTCAACATTTTATTTCTTTGTGAAAAAACTTGAAAAAAATTACTTTAGAAAAGGGAGTTGCACTGTGTCCATCACACATGAATACAACTGTGACTGGCAACAGTGAATTTCAGAGTCATGACACATTTATGATTGTTATTGATCGTGTCTAAGAAACAAACACGCCTTCTAGGACAAACCCAAAACATATTTCAAAAACCTACAGCCCTGTAGTTTTTTCTTTCTCAGTTATGCATAACAATTTCATGTAAGCTTTTCAATTAGCTGCACCTGGAGCGGATTGACTGTGAGAAAACTGGACTTGAGTCGTTCTACTTGGGTGCAGATGGGCGAGTTGGGGCTGCTTTCTGGCCCTCGGGGATTTTTTTAGTTTTGCTGATGTTCTCAATGACCTCTGCAGGAAATATTTATGGTAAAAAATGCTTTTTACTGATATCAGTTAAGGAGGTCATTTGCCTAAAACCTGACACTGTTTTAATACCACACAGGTTGCCATGTCACTGAGTGATGGGTCACGCTGTAAAAGCACCTATTTTCAGCCAGAGTGAAGTTTTTAAATACACTTTTGCCACACACACACAGCAAAATAAAAATAATGATTAGAATTATCTCAAGGAGGAATGGGCATATTTGAGCATCTTCTTCTGCTTCTGTTAACATTTCCCTGTGTTGATCTGATGGTCTTACCTACTGCTCCTCTATAGATCTTTGCTCAGCATTCACGCTTGACTCAAGTGAAAATCATTCAATAGAGCAATGTGCTCTGCTGTTGTATTTCATCACACAGGCAATATCTGTTCTGCTAAAAACTTGTTTTATGGTCGCTTTGTCTCGAAGAAAGATTCATTATTGCGAAGATCTGCGCTAAGTTCACAACATGAAGCCAAGCCAATAGTTTATCTACTGGTTCATGTATTGTTCTTGAGGAACACTGTGAATTGTGGGGAGAAAAGGATGCAGTCTGAGATAAAAATATAGACTATAAATTTAAAAAATCAATACAATTCTGACATAGTTGTCAGTGCTCTTGTGATTGCGTTAATAGAAAGTTCCTGGTTATGAAGACCTGTAGGAGTTTCAAGAGGCAGGATAACTTAGCTAACTTCACCAAACATGTTGACAACAGTCAGAAGTGTCCAGTAAAGAAAAAGCAATACATCTGTTGAGTTATCGCGAAGTTTATCACCTTGTGTATTACGACCAGCTGAATCCTTACACTTCTCGGGCTGCCCATCAACCAAATGTTTACAGTCATCCATTTCACAACTGATGGCTCATTGATTTCCTGGATCAAAGAACAATGTTTCATGTCTCCTATGTAAAATATGACTTTCACTTCTGGAATTTATTTTAAAAATGAATTTGGTTCCTTTCTCTTTATGTTTTCATAGTAACCATGTGGCACAAAAGCACTACAAACTAAACTGACACAGAACATAACTGTAACTTGGGAATATGGTTTCAATTACACATTTATTCATAAAATTATCAGTATATATTTAATATATCCATATATATAGACTAATTTAACATAACAAAACATAGAAAAACTCCCTTGAGCACTCATGAGTTAATTCATATTTAGAACATCAGAAGAGAACACATTATAAGTTTAACTGCTGAATACTCAGATTCACTATTTAACTGACTTCATCTTCCATAGCATCTAGATTTCACATAAATAAAAAATACATTGTAAAACTGGAGTTTTGGACTATGAGATGATAATCATCCAGATGTGTCATTTTATAGTGTTTCACAAAGAAATGACATTCATCTACTTAACTGAGATAAAGTAGAGTGTATTATGGGTGAAAGGACAGGTTGGAACAGTGTGTTTCCAGAATTTTCTTCAAACCATTTTCTAATAAACACATCTGGGTCTGCAGCAGGACAAATGGTTGACATTTGCCTCATGATCCATTTAGATATTGAATTTGTAAAAAGAAAAAGTCAAGATTTTACAACTGGTTTTGCAAATGGGAGATTTTCTATTTAATATCAGAGAAAGTTAAGTTAAGCCAGGTAAGAAAGTCAGTCAGCTGCAAAGTTTTCTGAACATTTTGCTTTTCTTCCTCTGAGTGGTCCATTGCTTTCCTATTCCTGATGCTATTTTTTCAGGCACTCCTTTCTTTCACTGGGATTACTGTATCTTTACTGCGGTTGTTTATGTAAATAACATGTGGCTAAAAATTAGAATCCCCCTGGCCACTGCCCCTAGTAGCCACACACGCAGGTCTTTGGTTTTTGCTAAACGTCACCATGGAGCGTAAGGACACGCAGGTTGCCCAGGTGTGGCACTATGGGAGAGTAACCAGGGGGCTGGAAAACAGCCCAGGCAGGATAGTTTCTAAACAGGAAAGACATGTTCACACCTGAGAGCCAGACAGGTGAAAACCTGGCTGTTCACAGTAGAATTCATGCTCTTCTTTGGGCAAAAAGTGCTACCCAGACAAAAGTCAGTAGTCTGTTTCCATCCACAGTTGCTAAGGAGTCTTACTTTATATTAAGGCCCGAGATAGGAAGTAGTAATAACACCAGTGCACTTCACATCAAGGTGCTGGAGTGGCCTATGATCAAACAACAGGATCGGTTACAAAACGAGCGTGCAAAGATGTGCATCGCACTCCTTAAGGCAGCACTTTGGTCTGAACAACATATCTTTTAAAGACTGGGAATCTTTTAAACACACTGTGACTTGAGAGCGAAAGGGCAAACAGGTGATGCACAGGTTGAGTTCTTAGTCCATGGGTCTTGTTCTGGTCACGTTCCCATCGAGCCAGCAGCCGTGACGGGTCAGTCAGTAATAGGTTTTCTTTAATGGATAACAAGTAATGGAAGCGGAAACAGAATTGCGGAACCTTGTGACTTTGTGTGTATGTGTGTGTGTGTGTGTGTGTGTGTTTCTGCCTTTCCATGAGTACACACTAGCTTTGTCTTCCATGTGCTTGCTACTCAGTCAGTGACCCTTTACTACAGTTGTGCGACAGACAGCATGAGGAACTCTTGTCCTGCTTTCTATTCTTCAGGCCAATAGGTCCTCAGGTCTCCAGAGTTTTCCAGAATGCAGAAGGCATTCCAACAAAAAAAAAAAAACCCTGGGTCCTGCCTACAGCTCCACCCCTTGTCTCCTAGGGTCCTGTCACAGGCCTCTGTCCAACTGTGCACACAAAGCAAGGCATCAGTCTGTTGAGGGTCAACATAAAACGTTTCCCTCAATAAAACCCCTTTTCCCTTTAAAACCTGTAGTAAATCGAAGGATAAGAACTATAGAAACAATATGCATTTTACAGTTTTTAGGAAAACACCCATATTCAGACCATCATGCATATTTACATGTTATCCATTTGTACAGGTGGGAAGTACTAAACCACTCACCTTAATAATATTTCAGCTCTTTATGCTAATATGCTTATTTTATCAATGAGTATTTTGCTTTAGCTCCATGTTGTCACATTTTTTAACTCTATTACTTAACTATAATCTATAAATTATTATATTCTCTGAAAACAATATTAGCCTCCTTGTTAGGTCAGATGTTTTTCAGCCACCAGATTAACTGCCTGCATGATGTGGTATCCATGGTAACAATGACCTATGTCAGTATCGATCACGTACAGTCACGTATGACTATGAGTTCTACATCTGGTATGAGGCCTAAAAACAGCAGCACTGGACCCACCGATGTTAATGAGAGATGTTTGTCTTGCTGTGTTTTTATGCCAGGTTTACTGTGCATTTTCTTCTCTCTACAATTACAGACTAATACCTGCTGAAGACACATAAATGGAAAGCATTACACACTCGACAGTTGTGCAACAGGGTCCAGTACAACAAAAGCTGCTGCAATATCTTGTAAAAAACGTAAAGCCTTCTTTCATAAACAGTCTAATGCCATTTTTGCAAGTTGTGTACTCATTGTACTTCCACAGAAAGTATTTTATTCTGTAATATTGTAAGTACCATAAACTTTTATCAGATGTTTCAGAACAGAGATACGCAGCGGTGTTTAAAACCGAGATGGTTTTCAGCTCTCTATTTCTGTACATTTTGTGTCAGTCTCAATTTTTTTCTTTACTTATATTTTTCCCTAACAAAACTTGGTATTTCCTACTTCCTATCATACTGACTGACCATGTCAGTCACATCCATTGTCCTCATTCGTTTTCATTGAATGGTCAGGGTCGTCTGGAGCCCTTAACTGGATTAACAGGTTATAGGTGAGTAGAGATACACCATTCCACTACAGGATGGCCACACATCTCCCTATTCACACACTGCAAGCAGTTTACAGTGACCAGTTTGCCTAAAACACATCTTTGGATTGTGGGAGGAAACCAGATCATCTGGGTTAAACACAATCAAACCTGTGCAGAGCATGCAAATTCCACACAGACTGAGTTGTGAGGCACCAGTGCTACCCGCTGCACCTCTGTGCCACCCTCACAACCATCAGTTTAGGTAAATATAAATCATGGCAGAGATCGCACTCGGTACTCAGTATTACTGTCAGTAATAAGGTGAGAAGTACAACTTAACTAAATTTCAAGATTTCAGCTTGAACAACAAAGCCGTGCATAAAGAATAAACAGATAGACAAACAGAAGGACCATGAGCTTTTGCTGGAGACACAGAGAAAGCTGGTCTGTAGTCATGGAAACGAGTGTTAATGGCCAGTTTTTTACAGATTGTCTAATGTTATAGTTATGTTATTGAACCCCTTTGTCCTACGTTTGCCATTGAAATCTAAACAGCTGGAGACCCTTGTGTAATATACAATTAATTCCTCATTCTCTAATTACATCTATTAATAATTATTGAGACAAAAACTTTCCAAGAGCAACACGAACAGCCTCGAACATTTGACTGAATATTTCAACCGAATTTCAACGGAGAACAATGACGTAATCAGGATATATTCTAAACTTTAAAAAACCAAAAAACAAAAATCTTAATTACGCATTTGTGAAGCATTTGCAGAAAGTGCTTTTAAATCCCCCTGAGCGACACGCGCCTGAGAACCAGAATTAATGTCGAAGTTAAGAACGGAAAGAACGACCACGTTGTGGGCCGAGTGGCCCTGGTGGGGCGGCGGGAGGTGAGGAGCGTCTTCGGCTGAAGCTCGGCCGGTTCAGACAGCCCGACATGATTGGTTCCAGCTGCCAGCGAGGCAAAGATGCGCCGCCGTCCAAACAGGAAAGTGGGCCAAACGGAAAGCATTCCCGGCGAGATTGTGAATGAGATGGAAAGCGAAGATTCATTAAAGTCATGTGATATATAACTCAGTGAGTCTTTCTCAGGATCCCACATAAGCAACACCACTCCGTTTCAGACCCATTTGGGAGTCCACCTTCGCTTCCCTGCTGCTGGATTACTTTACCATTCCTACCACCTGTATGAAACCCCCTCGCTTCTTCACCCCATCACTTGCTGCTGTTGTTTAGCCTGACTCAGTGTTCATAATTCACAAAACAAACCCCCACCAGCTTTCACCTGCATTCCTAACCCACGCTCAAATGCTCAGATTACACACTGCATGCAGTGTATTTCAGCGCAGCCCCTTTTTCCATTTCAATTCTGTAACACTGAGATATTAGTAGAAAAATCGTGGTACAAAATGAACCCCACACATACGGTGAACCTTCCACCACCTCAGCAGCCAACCGACTGGTTCTACAGCATCATGACAGAAATTACAGCTGATAAGGTGACCTGTGATAAAAATAAATGCAATTGTAATTTAAGTAAATGTTATGTTTCTTTTTTGCAAAAAGTTTGCGTACGCTGACAGTTATGTGCTAATTTATACAGATGGGTAATTTGCACTGCATTGTTTCAAGGAAAGCATTTTGATCAACAGCACAGATGAAGTAGAAGGGATTCAAACCCAGGACCGACTTCACCGATTCACAGCAGCTTTTGCTACTATGCCATCTGATGACCCCATCTTGCTGGCATTCAGCATTCGTATGAAAGGGTGAAGTATAAAACTGCATGCTGCTTCCATTGCTGTGGATTACGTCTATATTTTTTAACCCTACCCTATAAGCTACCGTGAACAAAGGATCATCCAACATTGGTTTTGGGGTCCAACATGTCTGTGTGTTCATCTGTACAGGAAATGAGAAATTAATGAATGGGGGCGGGAATCTGGGAAAGCGGCAAAGTCAGTTTGCGCTGTCCTTCCAGCGCCACAAGGTTCAAATGCCTGCAGCCTTCAAGGGGAGACTTCCAAAATTTATTGATCAAATAACAGCAACATTTTCCTCACCAAAACACTGCTTTATTTATTTAGCCAGTACTATTCTCCAAAGTTGTTTTCACTGTTTTAATGGCCATTTATACAGCTGGGTAATTTTTTACAGGTCCAAATCCTGGTATGTGCATTGCTCAGGGGTACTACAGCAATAGGTAGGATTCAAATAAAGACCTTTCATTAAAAAAAAATGCTGGTTCAAACCACTATGCCATCTGCTGCCCTGTTAGGACCTAACTTGGTGTCGAAGCAGAGCAACTCAGGGACTGTGACTTTCAAGGCAGCATAAATTAAGCCAGACAAAAGGGCAAAAGGAAAATTTAAGAAATGGCCAAAATAGAAGCAGGATTCGTCAGTACCTGTAGGACCCAAACGCAAAGCAAACATGACTGTGACTGTAAATATACTCTTATGAAAATAGCTGCAACTGCAAAGCACTCAGAGTAAAAATACCAGCTATGCAGCAGAGTTGGTCAACAGCCAGAACTGCATTTGCAAGATGTTCTACAGAAAAAGTGATCTTCATACCATGTAAACGCTAGAAGCGAGAATGATAATTAAAAGTCAGCAGGTTCTACAGACTACCAGGACATCTCGCTCTTCTCATTCTCCTCTCTTTATAACCTCGAGACAATAAATATTCTTCCTCACAAAAAATTGCAACAAGCAGGTTTATTTAATCTATCATGTACCTTATTTATTTATACTTTCACATATTTATGTCCATATTTGTGTTACTGAGGATGCCGGGAAACAAAACTTTTCATGGTGATAACACTGCTATGCTGTGTTGTTCACCCATAACAAATAAACCTTTGACCTTTGACCTTTGAAAGTGAAGTTTAATAGCGGTAGTTTGTAAGAAGGCAAATATCGCCACCTGCTGGACATCTCTGCAGGGCAAGAAAAGTTTCATATAATGGCAGCTTTTTATGTGCTGCATGAAAGTCAACCACTAGTTGGCAGCACTGAGCACCATTCGGACAATGCAAGTTTCACTATATTTTACCTTTTTTACTGTTTTGCAGTACTAATATTTAACCTTCGACAAAGAGGAGTTTGAGTTTAGAATGTCTTCACTAAAACAAGCATAGCTGAACCACAACGTATGTTTTTTGGTGGGAGCATGAAAAACACAGGGCGTCATTTTATGGATGTGACACCAGGTCACCAGACCTGTGGTGGACAGAGGGGACACAAGGGCCTAAAAAAACATCTCTGAAACAGCAGCAGCACATCACGCTGCTGAAAGAAAACCATTGCTGTCCATTCATCAAAAAGCAAAAGACAAAAAAACCCAGGCAAAGATCGCTCAGGTTTAATTTAATTTAGCCTTCGGTTGTAGCTTGACTTGTTTGCAATTCATAGGGCATCAAATAATACTAATATTCATTATAAGGTGTTCTTAGGAGCACTGCAAATGTTATCAATGAGACAAAAAACCAAAAAAAGATTTAATTGCAATAATGCATACTTTTTAGAGTGGAATTATTTCTACATTTATTTCCAATACAGTTGTCTGAAATGAACTTCAATCACCGCTAACAGTTTTCAGAGCTCTCTAACGCAGATATAGACATTGGTATACATGGTTATTTGCTAAAATTTAATAATAAATATGCAATGAACGTGACAGCATGGGTGTAGCCATAATTTCTGTATGAAGCTAAATGCAGAACACACTATATATGCCAGTCTTGTCTGGCCTCAACGCATAATTCACCCTCGCAGATATCGGGGTCTGGTCACTCATAATGATTAAACAAAAGTCACAGAAGTAAGACAGAAACAAATTAGTTAAAAAATCTGAATTGTAAATATATTAATAGAAAAAAATAATCTCCGTACCTAAGCCTGCATGAGCGCTGTGCCGAGATCAGTCGAGGAGTGATTGTGTAACAGGGATCAGGCCCCAAAGCTGTCATCAGACGTCCACACCCACAAAGCAAAATGCGGCGTACAACTTTCTTGAAAGTTCTGCATGGGCGTCGTTCGTCCTGGCTCAACAATGGATCATCTAAACATGAACACATTCATGAGCAGTGAGCATTCAAACGTTTTTGGCACTGGGTGAAGTCGTATTGTTTTGGCTCCCAGAGAAGCAGGTATTTCCTCTGAAACCCGATAACAAAGGGACAGAAGTGAATCCAAAGCAGTAGGTGCTGTAGCTGTTAAGGACGTGAATTCGGAACCTCAAGGTTGCTGGTTTGAGTACCTGGCACCGCTGTTTTGGTCACAGCCTTATTCAAAGTTCTTATACTGGATTTTACTGTGTATCTGCAAAAAAAAAAAAAAAAAAAAAACTGCTGTTTAAAAGCATTCAATAAAGGTGTCACTTATTCAATAGTCATCTGACTATGAAGACCCTATTTTAAGTACAAATTTGTGCAAGGAACTGATGATATCATCATCAGAGTCATTCCATGTGCACCTCCTCAACCCTTGTCACACCTTTTTCTTCATGATAAAATACCTTAGTACCAGATGGGCAGCATTTATCACACTCATCCCACACCCCACCGGCTTGATGATCTACATCTTGCACTTACCGCTATGGGATTAGTTTGGACAAGCCACAAATTTTAAAATCAAATTATGAAGTCCAAATTCAACAGTTAAAAGTAAGAAAATGTTTTTTGTTAGGTTAGAAAAATTAAGTGGCTGTGTATCACGGTGGTGAGGCAAGTAGCACTGTTACCTCACAGAGCCTGGTTGTTTGGGCATAGACTTGGGTGCAGCTCAGTCTGTGTGGTGTTTGCATGTTCTTCCAGTCTCTGTCTGGGTTTCCTTGCACAGTCCAAAGACATAAGTTTCACGTTAATTGTTTCCTGTAAATATAGGCTTCCAGGGGCCTCACTTTAGCTTTGTTGCAATGACATGAGCTGCCATCCACAGATGTTTGGCAGATGGGTATGAAATGAACACCAATCATAGTTCAACAACCACAATGCAGTCTTGCAGCCCAGCCTCCCTGGGGCAATGTTATCTATAACCAATAATTTCTACCTCTGCAAACTTGGACACAGTGATCGCACTATAACATGTGAGGCCATCTATTTATTTGTCATACATCTCATAGAGGTCTACAAATGGGGCAAAGAGGAGTTAAACAGTCAAAAGGAAAAAGAAATATTTTTTTTCTTATTTTCAAAACTGAAATATGTTGCCAGGGAACAGAGATCAGGTCACGCTCTTCTGCTGTGAGAAATTTGGAGCTGAGGCTTGTTTCATGCAAACCAGATGTCCAGTAGATTTTCATTTGGTCCATTCTTCTGCACACCAACACTGTGAGATTCAAAGTTAGAGTAATAAAAAAAATCTCATCCTTTGTGTCATAAACAGGGAACTTGGTGAAATCTATACTGACAAATCCATATTTAAAATGACCCACATGATTATCAGTAGGTTCTTTATCCATATGTTTGAAAGAGTCCTTGTGTTTTATTGCCAATTTTTTTTTTTCTCACTGTGAAATGTTTTTCATCCATGTGACTTAGATGTGAACTGTCCTTCTCGAAACGGCATTCTCATTAACAGTCTGTTACACATTAGCCAGATTGGGCATGCTTTTCCATGTTTGCTGGTTTTTTCACTTACATAAATAGACAGAAGTATTGCATACGAACCAAACATCCCAACTCTGATAAACAAAGGATATATACGTATTTCTGAGTTTACTCTGTTCAGCTCAGTTCAGTCTCCTTGTCCCACTTGTTCTGGTGCGGATTGTGGTGGGAGCAGGCTGAGAAAGCAGGTCCAGACCCTCCTGTTCCCTGGTATTTTCTCCAGCTCCCCCTGGGGGACTCCCAAGCCTTCCCAGGCCACCCAAGAGAGTCTGGTACAACTTCTGAAGGATTTAGTCAGAGGGTATCTTGACAACATGCCTGAGCCACCTCAAGTGGCCCCTCTCAATCTGGAGGAGCAGTGGCTCTACTCCAAGGCTCCCCCAGATTGCCAAGCTTCTCACCCTTTCACGGAGGGCCGGTCCAAAAATCCGGTGCAGAAAGTTCATTTCAGCCACTAGAACTGACAGTCTAGAATTGTTCTTTTGGTCATTACCTACATTGCATGACCCCTGGTGAGAATGGAACCATAGATTGAGCAGTAAATTGGAGACTTAGTCTGAAAACACAGCTCCCACTTCTCTACCACAAACTAATACAATGTCTGCAGAACTACCGATGGTAGAACAATCTTCCTTTTAATCTCCTGTTCTCTTCCAGCACTGGTGAACAAGACCCCAAAATACTTTCACAAAATTCTCCTCCACCAGAGGCAGCAGTTCCCTCCTTACTTGTGTTACAGTTATTGTTTTTTTTTTTTTTTTTTTGGCGAGGAACTGTGGTTGTTCCTATTGGCGCAGTCAGAGGGTATCTTGGGGTTCGGCGTTCGACAGGTCCGCCAGAACCAGTACGGGATAGGACCGCCGGCGGATGACATCACCCCCTGCAAGTGCTTATCTGCGCGGACCACCATGGAGGCAGCGGCAACAGCTTTGTCTTGGTCGTGTTTTCTTGCATTCTATGACATTGAATATAGTGGGGATTTTGCTGTTTGCCCTTATTTGTACAGTGTTGGCACCGGGGAGTGTCCAACCCTCGGTGTACCTGGTGCTAACACGCCGCGATTTATTGTACACTTACACATACGAAGTGGCGGTCTCCCACCCTTGTATTGGTTTGTTGAAGGGGGATCTCTCCTACCACCTACTTTTTCTTTCTTTCCCTTAAAATGCTACGATCCTTACTGCTGGTCCCCTAGCCAACGAGCCAGGTCGTAACACTTGAAGAGGACAACACAGTCTTTTCTGAGTGGACCATGACCTCAAACTCAGAGGTGCTGATTCTCATACCTGCCGCTCTACAGTTGGCAGCAAAGCAATGTATCATCAGAGGAGACCGAAAGGACAACATCAGCCAAAAAAAAGTTGAGATTCCACCTTTACTTCCTCAAGCCAAACACCCTACAAGCTTTGGCTGCACCTTATTAATCTGACAACTAAGTGCAGTGGAAACAAGACATGGCCTTACTGGAGTCTGACACCCACACTGAATGGACTCAACTTAATGCAGAGAACATTAACACAGATCAAAGTGTGCTCATACAGAGGATGGATAGAACGCATCGGTGATCCCGGTACTCCATATTCCTACAGTACCTCCCAAAGTACATGCTGAAGCCATATGCCTTTTCCAAGTCCACAAAAAGCATGTAGAATGGGTTAGCATATTCCTATGATCCTTTAAACACCTTTGCCAGGGAGAAGAGTAAATCCACTGTTCCGTGGCCAGGACAAAATCCACATTGTTCCCCGAAATCTGGGGCTCAGCTATAAAATGGTGTCTCTTCTCAAGTACTCTGGTACAGGCTTTACCAGGGAGGCTGAGGAGTATGATCCCCTATAATTGAAACACACCCTTCCAGTTCCCCATTTTTAGGGGCCACCACCCCAGTCTTAGCCACAGGCCCCAGCTACCCTCAGGCCACAACTTTTGGCTGTTTAAACACAGTCCATCCAGATTCAATGCTTACAACCAACAAGAAGACTTCTCGGAGGTAGAAGTTAAAATGGTCACCATCTGAGTTGTCTGCCAGTTGTTTCCAAAAAAACATCAGAGAACGGCTGTCTGGCTGGTGCCCCGTGTGTTGAATCCAGCTCACCACCAAGTAGTGGTCAGTTGACAGTTCTGCCCCATGCTTTACATGAGTGTCCAGAACATATGGCCTCAAGCTGATGAGAAGATGAAAGACAAGAAGAAAAGGATATGACCACAAATTTCATTATTGACTTTTAGCCCAAGGTTTTCTGGTGCTAAGTATGTTGATGAACCTCCTTGTGTTTAAATATGGTGTTTATAATGGACAGTCCGTGAGTAACATGGACAGTAAAAATTCACTTCTGAAGTTCAAATGCAGAAGGACATGAACCTCTGATCCTGCAATTTGACATTAAATTCAAGTAACATTAAAAACAGCATTCTGTTTGGAGCTACATTTCTGCTATTTGATGCAGGAATGTTTATTTTGTGAGACCTTTCTTTACATCATATGGCTGAAAATACTTAGTTGCTATGATGAAATTTTAGTTGTTACCTAAGACCAAAATTTGTCTTATTTGTTCACCAGGCTGCAGATACACCTTAGCTATAATCTCTACTTCTATAAAGCTTAATATGTGTCAGATTTGCTTTTCAGGCTAGACTTGAAATTTGGCACAGTGGTATTTCTCACCATAAGTGAGGTTTTTGTGTACTTAAATTCTTACCATGCATGCACGCATGCATACACACACTTACACATACGCATAAAGCATTGCAGACATTAGTGTCATGCGCCCCTAGGCAGTTCCCAGGTATTTTAATTGGGGATGACGACAAATGGGCAAGTTCACACACAGACATCCACAGACACAGACACACAGCTACACACATTAGTGAGGATAATAAAATCTGGTGATTTTTTTTTTTTACTTTTACCTTTCACTCTTTCCACCCGACTGCGACTGGCACACACACCACTCTCTGTGACGTCCGTGTGTTTGACAGATCTAACAACACTAAAGTACCATAGTGCCTCGTATGGCAGCTGCAGTGCGTCAGACTGTACAGCTCTACAAAGAGTGGTCAAGACAGCACAGAACATTACCAGGACTGATCTGCCAGCCCTGCAGGACCTCTATACCCAGCAGTTTAAAAAGGCCCATAACATCTTGAAGGACCGCAATCACCCCAGCTAGAAACTATTCTCCTTTCTCCCATCCGGAAAACGCTTTAGAAGCATTCGGACGAGAACAAGCAGGTTCCAGGACAGTTTTTTCCCCCACACAATAAGACTGTTAAACCACTGACCCCTCAGTGAGACAGTGTCGATCAGAGTCTGTCTCTATGCCTTGTATGGCCTTATCGGTTGTGTGTTTGTTTCTTGGTTTGGCTGTTGTGTTAGTTCTTGTTTGCTATTTCTTTGTTTACTAACTTTTAACTTCTGTGTATATTTATAACTCCTATGTATATTTTTACATCTATTCCTTACTTATTTATTTTCCTTATTTATTTGTCTTAATTTCATTATTTATTATTTATTTTTCTTATATCTTATTTATATATTTTATTTGCTGAGGATGTCTAGAAGCAACACTTTTCATGGGCACAACCCTGCTATGCTGCTGTTAGTGTACCCATGACAAATAAACCTTGAACTTGAAGTAGCACATTCTATAAACCCGTCCGAAACACTTTTTTCTCTTTTAACTTGAACCGATAGCCGCAGTAATTTCTGGTGAGCAAATTGCTAAAAAGTAAACTCTTTTGATTTAGCCGAGTTTTATTTGAATTTATGGCAAGCCCAAGACAGCTGGCAAAACAGTGCATGTTTTGACAGAGTGCCTCTTTGCCCTGACTGCTCCTTGCTTATGCCTGGTACTCCCAGCTTTTTGCAGTGTCATGACTATTCCTGGAGTTTTTTTTTAGCAAACTTCCATTTGGATGGGTTTCAAAGTTAGCCACCTGTCAGAGAGAAAGAGCACCTTTTACCCACCCTCATTCTGCAGGCTTCTGCCTGACCCCTGGGTGTGCACCAATTGTCACTCGTGAGACCAATACAGCAGCTTCAGCCTACAGCAGAACTCTGGCCACCCCAGGTGCAAGCGGCATGGGAAGCTGGGCACTCCTGCATCGATGAGAATGGTCAGGCTAAACACAGGCCTCACAAGGTCACTTGTCACTCTTCTCAGAGACAGCTTTGTCCTCTGTCCTGGATCATGGTTGGACGTGAGCTGCACTGCAGACATCACGCAGAGTGGAAATTCAAATGGTGACTGTCTCTTACACATGCCAGTTGTGCCCAAGCATAACTTAATTCTTTAAATGTCTACATGTGATTGTGGACAGTTAAAGCAAAGTTTAAGACTAAAGCCATTCACACCTAAAACATGGCTGTTGTCTGCATGTAGTAGCATGTCTGCCTCAGCAACAGATACACACCATTTGGTGTAGCCTTAAGGAATTCCCTTTGAGATTAATAAAGTTTCTATCTATGTATCTGTCTGTCTGTCTGTCTGTCTGTAAGCTGTATCTGGTAATATAACAAAATTGTATATACAGTCTCCCCCAAGACAGTCCTAAGGGCTGTAAAGTCAATCTCTTGCAACCCTTAGGACTGTGTTGGGGAACTCACATATTTATGTGCAAGAAAACAAGCATCCTTAGCACCACAGGAGAACAAGTTTACAGTTTACTTCCATATGCACCACCACAATACAGGTATGGGCTACTTAACTTTCTGTTCTGAGAAATGCTTCATTAGGCGATTACGTGGTTGCACGACATCAAAGAGTGAACATGCGTCGTATCACGTTCATTTTGACTTGTATATGGCATAGCCTATTGCTCCCAGGGTATAAACATGTACAACATATTACAGCAGACACGGTAAACACAAGATGTATGAGGCTGCTGAAGGCATGACACTGCATACTGTTTTACAGTAAACTTAACTAGAAAGAAGTAGAAAGAGTACACTCTAAAACAATGATAAAAAGTAGATTATAGTAAGTACATAAACCAGTAACATACATAGTTGTTTATTATCGTTATCAAGTATTATGTACTGTATATAATGTTTTGGGACCACCACTGTATATGCGGTCCATCGTTGACCGGCACGTTGTTATGCGACACAAATCTGTATGTATTTATGCCTTGTTTGTAAACATTTGTACACCATGTAATAGTGACGAAAGGACTGAATTAGTGCAGATAGGCAGCCATAACATAATATTGCTAAATATTAAAGTAATTTTGTCAATTTTATTGGGATTTGGTGATATGTTAACATACAAGGGTGTCAATTTTGGAGCTCAGAGATTAACAATATTCTTTCACAACTGAAGCTACTCATAATTACTTCTTCACCTTTAAGAATTCAAGTTACAAAAAATACTTTCTGAATAAGGGGGGAATATACAGACGTACAGCAGCATTCTTCGAAAAGGATCTTTTTATGCTGTCACCATATGAACATGCTAAAATTCCAAACATTCATTAGTTGATGGTTTGCAGGGTTGGTTAAGTTCAATGAATGGAAATCCTAAAGACTGATTTGTGTTAACAGTGAAACAATGTGGTTGCTCAAGATGAACATTTGATGGGCAAGACTGTGTTCTGCTCTGCTTGCGGCAAAGTACCCAGGCTGAGCTGTGATTAAGCCCGAAAACTCCTTAATGCTTCAGTTAAATGAGACTTGAACAGTGATGGGTTGGACTCAGTGTGTGCGTGCTTGATGGAGGAAATAAGGTTAAGAATAATCCAGAAGGTTCACATGAGCAATAATGACTGCAGCAGTTCAAATGATATGACAGTTTTTAATCCTCTGGGCATGGTACAGGAAAGAGGAAAAATAAATATTTTGCCTGCTTTTCACCAGCCACACCAGCAACGATGATGGTGCACCATTTCCCAAATGAAGACATTCTGACCAATATCTTTACTTTCGCAACAATATGTGCAACCATGCTACAAAAACACACCCGACACGCTGCTACTATTTGAGACATGGCAGTGTTTACATTTTGTGCTCACATGCCTTTCGACTGAAGTTTTTTTATGCTTCGTAAGTGAACTATGGGAGAAAATAACTGTGATTCAGCTAACTGTGAAATAGGGATGTGTGGGGATGACACTACCACAAAACCATTCCATCAGGGTCCAGGGTATGAGGGCAAGAATTCCAAACAAATATCTCCTATATGTCAAGTGACATAAGTGATACAGCAGAAACCTTCATATACTAATCTTTGCTGTGAGAAGGAAATATTTAATTTGTACATACTAAAAAATGGATACTAAAATAAAGACTCATTTTGTCCTGTCACACGCATGGAGCCATCAGAATAGCCTGGCAAATTATATTCACCGGGTGAAGCCATCAGCAACAACTCTGCACGTAACCTTTCATTATTAAGCCACACAACAGGCCAAATGGGGACCATCAGGTAATGTGTTTAAAGCTAAATCATGTTACGCTGAAGGCACCCGGGTTGAAATCCTGCTCCCACTGCGGTATCCTTGATTTCACTCAATAGAGCGGCAGAGTGAAAATGATCCCAATGTGTCCATGGCTAAATAATTGTGAGAATCTTAGCATACAAACAAAGCAGTACAATGCATTTGAGAAAAGCATCATGTAAGCAAAATAATAATAAACTAATAAGAATCCAGAAGCTGTGCTTTCATCAGAAGACATTTGAATGGCTGCCTAAAATCCCCTTCAGTCTTTTTTCTTCTGTAATCGCCATTAGCATGGAGCCACACTCATTACGGGAGTGCTACTTATGGAGAAGTGAAAAGAAGTATCACATTCTGCTGAGAATTTCATTCTCATACCACCGTTTGTAGATCTATAGCTAATTTGACTGCCAAAGAGAAGAATGCAATACTGACTGATTTAGCTGAGTCACCACTTCTGTATGAGTGTAAAGTAAAAGCAGTAATAAATCAATTCTCTGGGGTTTTAATCTTGTATTCTTTGTCTTGGGAGTGAGAAGGATGAAGGAGTAAGGAGTAACAGTGACATTCTCTAAATCTTCCATGAAACCTATGAATACAATTTTTTTTTTTTTTTTTTTTTTTCTGGTGGCCTTCAAGAAGGGCAGGAAATTAAATGTCTGCTGTGAAGAACAGCATTCGTCATAAAGAAATATTTTTAATACTTCAGGCTAGGAGTAGCTTGGGGTGTTTTGTCTTTCGGCTGTACAGCTGCACATACTGTGATGCAGTCTTAAGGCTGACAAGAGTCAAACCAGAGCTCCCTTCAGAGGATGATTGAAGGAATGGGGATAACTGAGCGAACGCTCCAGTGCAGGGTGTTTCTACCATAAAAATTCCACAGTTTATAGGCCAAAAGTATACCACAATTCATGGCTGAAGTCATCTTAGTGTTCATGGTTAATTTGTGCACTCTGGGAAATGTGCCTTGATGCTGGAGCAAACCACATATTGAAGGTTCTGACAACTTAATCTTAAAACAGCATCTGCTCCTTTCAGACAGAGACAAGTCTTCAATTGAGCGAGTTTTCAGTTATTTCAACTGTCCTAATGAAGAAGTTGTTTCTGAAGACAGCAATTTCACTGACAAGTCAAAAGCACAGCCTGACTCTTCAGCCACAAGCTGAGAGGATCATTTACAAAAGATGCAGTGAAGTGAGCAAGTCGCGAAAAAGACAGCACTACCGTGCTTATGACTGGCTAACTGCAGTTTATCGATTTATTTGTCTGTTTGTTTGCACAAACTCGGGGCAATTTATAATAGCCAATTAACCTGAAACATGCCTTTGGACAGTATGGAGACACTGGAGCATCTAAGGAAAACCCAAGCAAACAAGGGAAGAACATGCAAACGCCACCCAAACTGAGTTAAACTTGAACTCACGGCCCAGGTGCTTTGAGGCAGCAGAGCTACTCACTGCACTGTTATTACTTATTGATCCATTTATTATTGCAAGACAAAATAAAGGTTGCAAAAACAGAGACATATAAAGTTTGCACAATTTTCTTTTTAGGAGTCATATTCTAAAACATGACCTGTTGTAAACATCCATCCTGTTATTTATCCTATTATTTACGGGGTCATTATTTGTATTACCAAGACTCAAAACAGTCTTACTGAAATGCCATTGTTCAACAAGGATATTTTCATGGCTTCATTCTTTCCAGTACTAAGATGTTCAACTGCAAATGTGTTGATTAAGATGCCTTTCACAGTGAGCTGGAATATCTTTCACATGAATCAACATTTGTGCTATTCTACAGTTTTGACTATTCAAGGCCAACAGTAAGCAGAGGCATTTGAAAGAAAGCAGGACAATATAATTATTTCCACAGGGCGACTTTTCTAAAAGATCTGCAACACATTTGCTGGTTAAATGAGCTTCCCAGAGTGACTTCTATAACCAAAACCTATCGTTTGAAAATTCGGACAAACATAGCAATTCGCTCAACTGTGCAAGCAGACATGGTGCAGCCTTGTAGGCCTTATAATATTTTTGTCACAAGTCCAGATTCTTAACCTTAGTCACATCAGCAACCCCTTGCATAGGGTGTGATGCTGAAAGACAAGCAGTGAGCTGACTGACGTACAGACTTGACTTATTACCTGCTTTCTCTGATGGCAAACAGAGATATAAAATCATGGCAAACGGAAATATTGTGGACTACAGATGTTAAACTTTGCTTCTGTGTGGTCTGTAAGTAACAAAATTCAAAATTTGGAGCGCAACATCTCAGTGTTTCATCTCACACAGTGAACTGATTCATTCATCATCCACTGCTGTAAATCTTTCTTAACCTGCTGAAAAGTTTTTTGCAAATAAATGGCGCCTTATATAAACTAAGTTAGTTTTGACTGCATGAATTAGACACTGCGAAATAATAATATGAGAGATGAAACAAACTGGATAGCAATATAATAAAAATCAACCATCTGTTGCCACCTGCTGGACCAGGCATGGTACACAAAGTATGATAACCAGTTCCATCAAGTACATTGACATAGTTGGTCATGTTAGCAAGCATTGTGCAAAAGTCCCATGCTGGAAGGTTCTGGAAGACATTCTCCATCTCTGCGGCACAACATTGTCCCTTGCTAGAATTTGGAGGTTACTGGCTTTTTGGAGTCAAGGTGTTCCAGGAGTAGAGAGGGCGTGGGACAAGGCATCAACTCAGGGCTGCGTCAGATCAAATCTCCCGCTCCATAAGAATGAAGAAGAGTAGACTGGCCTCGTGTTCTAATCTCATGGAAGCTGTTTCTTAGTAATAAGGATGATTTGATATGTAAGTAGACTATTTTCCACACCTTTTCAGTGTGGTGCACAGGGGGAAGAGCCCCAAATGATGCCATAGACCTCTAAATTACTGGGACAGACCTACTGCACATAATCATTCTGCATGTCATGAAAAAGTCTTTTCATCCACAGTATGGACGGTCTTGCGCTCATACCTGTTGCAAATCTAAGTTTTCTGCATAGTTTCAAGACTGCGATTAGATCTTTATTATAAACGTAACTAAGATGTAATATGTCTACATACTGAATCCCCACAAGAATAGTCACGGCTGGTGTTGAGAGAGTGATGGGATTGTTTTCAGCATTTGCTTAGATCACTGCATACTCAGATCAGCAGGAAACATTTGCAAAATTTGCATCCCTTCCAACAAGGATGTCTGTGTATCAGGACACATCTGGTAAATTCAAACATCCAAAATTATAATTGGGCTTGAAAACTTCAGGTTGCTTATGTTTTCAGCTTACGTCATGAGTACGCT
The DNA here is from genome assembly GCA_018136845.1 of Heterotis niloticus. NCBI lineage: Eukaryota > Metazoa > Chordata > Actinopteri > Osteoglossiformes > Osteoglossidae > Heterotis > Heterotis niloticus. Next base: position 7,793,793 of record CM030897.1, on the reverse strand, counting down.
GAAATGTTTTGGAAAGCTTTGTTAAGAGGAACAGGTGCCTTGCCATAGATCATGAACACAAGACAAGGCATTCTGTTCATGAAAATCCTACCCCATAACTTTCCCATTTATGTCACTGAGGGGAAAAAAAGAGTTGCACAAATAAAAGTTTTGGCATGTGGCCTCTGTAATGCAATAATATGAATAGAATTACTTGCTGTGAAGCAAAACATGAATTTCTTCCAGGGCGGAATATGCTGTGATCAGCACAGATGTTCTTAGGCAGTGGTTGGGTTTTCATTAAATCCCTAGGTGTTATGGACTTATTAAATAAAACTGCTACACTTTCCTTTACAGCAAACGCTGACACTACCTTCTCTACCCCTCAAGCTGTGGACAACAACTGCATTGAAAACAAAGGTATAAACTAAAAATGCAATTACCATCCAAAGTCCTTCAAAATACTCTTCTGGTTTCGTACTTTACCATCTGCGTATCAGTGTTGTTGTCAAACACTTCATTAGAAGTTCATTAAACACACAGAATATTAAAGAAAAACAGGACCTTATTTTTAGCTTGGTTTGCAAAACCACACAATGTAATAGAAGATTTATGGTCAAACTTGTTTTGACCAAACAATTCTTTCTTAAAAATTACCCTTACAACCATTCATTTTATTTTGGAACAGATAACAAATGAAAAACTGCTTTGGTGTCACACACACCGAAACACAATGTGAAATTGAGTAATACTTAATAAAAGGCAAAGTTGTGTGTGGTTGTAATGGTAAAAGGTTAACATTGGTTTTTAACTGTTGTAATAAACTCCAGCATCAGTGCTTACCTCATGTACTGTATATACATCAAAAATACGGATTTGCCAAGACAAAAGCCTAGAAAAATTTACATTAAAAAGACAAGGTGATGTTTTACTAAAACTGTGTGTCGACTGTAACATCTGCCATAATAACCTTTATGTACCAAATCATAAATAAAAGAAGGAGCAACAACAAATAAAAAAGCCTTTAAAATACAGACATTGCAGTAAAAGCAAAAAGCACAGTGCCATCCCTATCAGTTCCATATGTCTGAACCGCACAAAATCTTGTCCAACTGGTTATTCCTTGAGCAAAGAAATAAAGCAAATCCAATTGTTTAAGCAGAGCATTAAAACAACACATAAGTGCTCTTACCATGTCGTCTGGTGTGCTACACCACAGTCAGCGCTGTGCTGACGAACGATTTCCTTATTCTAAATTTTATTTCTGTGTGCCTTCTTGCACTGAGAAGACAGACATCTGAAAGTTGCACCTGTATAAAAATGTGAAGTTTTCTGTCAACAGTGTCACGTGGCCCTCCTGGCTTTTCATGTCATCTTTACACAAACAATGTTTAGCAGTGTTCTCTGGCAAGAGCGGACACTCCTGTAGCATTGGGGAAGGTGTTTGCACTGCAGGGCACATGCGTGGCTCCACCTTCAATATGGTAATAACTACAATTATAACATTAATATTCCTAAAATGCATTCGTTTTGCGTTACTATTATTAGAATAGGGTTAGGGTTACAGTTAGCCTAGGGACAGCAAGTCTAACACTAGGCTTACAGGCAATCTTTTGGCTCACCAAATGGCCAATATAATGACAACTCGTAGCCAAGTTCACATAAAAAACATAAATAAACGTAAAACCGTATTCTTTTAGCCAGAAATACTTACGTCTATAACTGTATTATCAGTAAGAGAAATCAACTATTTATATTAACAGTCTTTCTGTTCCAAGAAATCATTATGTAATGTCAGTGTTGTTCGCTTTTGTTAGCTTTTTTCAAATCATTCGGTCAAATTCAGCAACAAAGCTTTTACATAATCAGAAGTAGTTGATAATATACTTTTATGTACTGGGGAGGTTCTACTGTAATTATTTATATTAATAATATTGTTCATGCTATTCAACCTTTTCTCATCCCAAAGAAATGGGAGGACTGGGAAATAAAAATGTTCAAAAATGCAACAACATTAAGATTTAGGACTCACTGGGGTGCTGTGAATGTTTATGAGGGAGGAGAAAGAGGGTGTGCAAAGCAGAGCGCCAATGCTGCTGCTATTGAGCTGCTGTTCAGATCAGATGGAGAAAAAGTTGCCTTCATACCGTTCACGTTGCAAGAATTTCCACCATACGCTGAATTTTCTTAGCTACTTGCCAGTATTAAAACCGGGTTTGCGGCTTCCGTGACTCCCAAAGTCAAAGGTTTGACCACGGCATCTGGTCGACGGTTTCTGCGAACTTGCAGTCAACAACAAAACAGCAACGACGGTGTTTACACGCCGAGTTTAAAAGTGGAAAAAAATGCAAAAAATAAACAAACCTTTGAGTGGCCGAGATTAGCCATCCTACACAAAAAGCTCTGTTTAGGGAAACAACCAGAGGCGATCAGTCACTTGGTAAGGGTCTGAAAGGCGTGAGAACTTGCTTTAATGTTGTTGAGCTTGGCCCTGCTGAAGTTCACTCTCATGGGAAATGAATGGGGCTTCTCTCCTCTCTGGAGGAGGAACATCAAACATCTCAGCCAACCCATGCGGGTCACGTTACCAAACACCTGATTTTGGAGCTGAAGTTTTTAAAAATAAAAAAAAAAAAAAAGGTGCTGATCTCACAGTCTGCAGTAACTTTGTGAGAGGAAGTTTTTTTTATACACACAAAAATCATGTTTGCTAACAAATACATTTAAACCTTTCTTCTTTTAACGCCACCGGTAAATTTGCATTGCAGGGGAAATTATACCAAAGACGTCACGTCACAAAGAAAAAAAGCATTGCGCTACAGAAGTATTGCGAATATTGTGTGCTTCGTGCCAAAAGAAAATAATAAATGTTAGTCAAGGACATGGCGTCAGACTTTTGCACAGGTCGAATTTATTGTTTTAAACAGTTCAGTCCCGTAAATGTATGGTAGTTATGCATTAAAATGTGAATAAACGCGTCATGTTTAAATTTGTAGCCAGCGTAGCTTCTGGCTAACACTTTTTTTTTCCCCTCAGCGGAGCGGTTTGACTGGGATTCTCCAAATGTTTGCATTGTAACGGATTTTGTCATTTGTACATTTATTTCACAGGATATGTGGGGGGGGAGTAACGTACCTCCGACTTCCACGCTGCGCAGGAAGGGGTCGAGGGCTGGAGGACTTTCTTCTGCAGCCACCTCCTCGGCGAGAGGAAGATGGAGCCCGCGGGTCCGAGGGCGACGCTTCGCTTCGCGTGCCTCACGTCGTACTCGAAGCTGAGGCTCGCGTGCGGAGACGTCTGCAGCGGAGAAGAAGGACCGGCGAAGGAGCCAAAAGAGCCAAGGCACGGCTTCGCCCAGTGCGCTTTGGCCACCATCAGGCTTTCGGAGGAGCCCGCACCGGGTGACAGGTGGTCGAGCTCCCCCGAAGCCTCCTGTCCATCGCTCCCGTAGTTTCGGATCAGGGCCGGGTCGAGGCTCCGTGTCTGGCGCAGTTTCGTTTTGGTGCTCATTTTGGGTGCTGGAGAGGAGCAGGACAGCACACTGCTCAGCAAATCCTGAGCAGACAACTCCCTTCCCACCTCAGAAACTTTGCACTTATTACTGTCTGTCAAAAAAAGTGACTGATAGACACTGTATCTCCAGCTGTGAGGTCAGCCCCTTCACACGTGGCTCTTCATCTCTGTTGAGTTCCACCAGAAGAGCAATGGACATCACGCCGCGCAAGACGCTCCCAAGAATGAAGAGGGTTGGAAGGAGACCAGGAGAGAGCAAGATCTCTACAAGAGCTGTTCTCACGCCTCACAGCTTCACCCCTCAGATATGAATACCTCTGAGTCTGGGATATTTATTGTCTTGATTCTTTACCGCAATACTTCCCTTCATGCTGTCTTGCATGCATGAAATAACATTGTGATTATTTAGGAATCATGCTTGGCAGAATTTGGCCCAAAAGGGGAAAAAATTTAAAATAAAAAAAAAGAAACAAAAACTCTCACAGATACAGTATGACGTGTAAAGCTGAAGGACAACCTACGATAGACAGACAGACCGCAAATTGATTTACTGGTGTGTTTGTTCAAAAAAAAAAAAAAAAGGTAGGAATAAATGACGCAGTGCCTCAAAATTTGCTGGAGAGGTAAAAAAAAAAAATAGCTGATAGGCTTGTTGCAAAAGAAGAATTAAAACTCTGATGAAGAGGATGAATGCAAAAGTTGTACCAGCAATTCATAAACCACGAATCGAGCCGATACTGTATCAGTACTCTGAGCAAGAATATTAGAGAACAACAGATGTAATCCATACATCCAGCTTGTTACAGAATGAATTGTGTTCTTCCATTAGATTTTTAAAAGTAATTTCTTGAATATTTCCAGTTTCAAATAGGCTGGGAGATTGTTACATACACGGGGACCTTGGAATTGTAATAAGTGGCCTTGGGTGCTTTTGAAATGGGGAACGTGGAGGTAAGATAAGGTTCGGGTTGAACATGTATGAATACTTTTCTTTATCAAAAAACAGTCGTTGAAAGGTTCCTTAATGACTGAGAAGCAAACGCATTTATTTTACATTCATTTGTCTGGAAAACATGCAAGATGTCAAGAATGGTAAACGGAGAAACTAGTCAGCAGAGGTGAAAAGTTTTTTTGGACAAAGACATTTTCAGATGCACATTTTAATGATATTACAGAAGAAAATATAAGGTTAAATCAGAGAATATTACATGATGATAAGTTTGGTGGAAAAAAACATATCTTCTCATTAATGACACCAGTTTTTGCCTTTTTTTGTTATATGAGAAATATGAACTTTAGTCATCAATAACCACACCAAGGAATTTGTCTGATGATATTCTGGGCAATGTACAGGTAGACAGTACATTGTGCAGTAGTGAAGGATTGGCTTTAAATCAGTCATCAACATATGCCGGTTTACTATGTTATCTATCAATTAAGTTTTGATAGCTAGTATCAGAAAGAAAAATATTAGTATCATTACCAAGCAGGACAAAAGATTTGTGATATACATCATTTTGAACACTGACCCTGAGCAGGGTCACAGCAGTCCAGAACATAACCTAGAAGGAGACAATACAAAGCTAAGAAACTGTCTAAGGATGGGACACCATAGGGTGGCCACACATACACAAACTGAAAGAGAAGTCTTTGGACAGTGGGAGGAAATCAAAGTAACCACACACACTGAACTGGATTTGAACTCATACCCAACCAGTCCAGGTGCTGTGACAGTGTTACTTGTTGAGCCACCATGCTTTACTTCAAATGCAACATAAAAAATTACCATATATAAGGAAGATCAGGGGCCAAGAACTAATCTTTGGAGTACACCACCACAAGTTTTTATACAATTGGACACAATACTATTCCAGCACACACATTGTTTACGATTACTCAAAAAGCTTTTAAACCATTTGTTTGACATCAGAAACACCTTATGAGACAGTAAAATACTGTGATCATCAGTGTCAAAAGTTTTAAGCTATTCAAAGAAATTCATGATAAATTTATACATTTGGATGATCACACACTATGACTGCAGCTGGAAGGTGGTCTAGAATTGGGTTTCAGTGGCCTTAACCATTACGTTTTGGGTTCAGTTTTGCATCTCAATAAAATGAAGTTTACATGCACATTTGTCGTGCAAAGGTGCAAAAAACCCTAGATCAAAGACAGATTTTTTTTTAAATTTTATTAAATGCATGTGTCATCTAGAAACCATCCTACCAGTTAGTTTCAGTGCATGCTGTTAATTCAGGGGCATTCACAGAGTTATCATTTTTTCCAACCAGATTTGCCCGCGCCACCTCATGTCTCCTCAGTTTCATGCGCACTTGTGCTGGAAAAGAGCTTTATGGATGTAGAACAGATTGTCAGTGGAATCCATCCTGTAACATTATGAACTTGCAAGAGGAATTTGAGCAGTCTGCTTCTCCTCACAGATCCATGTGCAAGGCGGCTGAAGCAGACAGGTACCCTGACCTGTTCGACTGCCACAGGCAGCTGGAAGAATAGTTCACTCCGGCTGTCATTTCCAGTGGATGACACAATACATGAGGAGGCCAGTGGAAAAGGGACAGTAGTAAGATCACACCATGTAGGGAAATGTAGCGCATGTGTCTCCTCAGGTGAGAACAGGCCCTATTTTATGTCTAATTCCTTTTTTGATCCTTTTGATATCAATTCAATACATCAACACTCAAGTACAAATTAAAAAAAAGATTGTTTTTATATGTTAATATTTGAGTTCATAAGCCATACTCTATCTAAATTCAGCTTTGTTTTTAATAGGCAAGACATTTTGAGGGTAATTTAGCAAGAAAAATAACAATGCAATTATAGTTTTGTGCATTCTTCTCTATATAGTGTGATAATAATAATAATAATAATAATAATAATAACTGTTGCTACTAGTGTGATGCTTTAGAGCGTAAAGTAATCAACTTTTCAATGGTTTATTCATTTATACAGCGAGGTAATTTTACTTTTTATTTTACTTTTAATTTCTTATATATTGGCTCATTTTTATATGCACCTCTCAGCCTGTTGAAAAGGAAAATCATAAACTGAACAACTGTATGTTGTTGCCGCATTCAGTATTTTTAAATACATTTAAAACAGTTACACCGAACAGATGTATATTTCACATTTCACCAGAAATATTAGTACTGTATTTTACTTTTGCTGCGTATAATATTTTTCGTGGGGGAGCTGCGCAGCATGTGAGCCTATTGGTTCCTACGGTGTCCTACGAGGACCAAAATATCCGTCCCCAAATTGCGTTTTTATTTCTATTCCCAGACCAAACCCATGTTCGTTTTCTCCTGGACCAGGACCAATCTGGCGAACCCCAGCGCCGGTGGTCTCTGTTCCCCATCGCAATGAACAAATGAAGTCTAGGGGGAAGAAATATAAATTCATATTTCGTCAGGGAGACAAAGTTCTCTGTTTCGAACCAACCCGAAAGAGGCCGAAGTTCTCTATGATGCGAAGGTACCGTCCAAAAAGCAATGCGATTTGTAATAAACAGCTTTGAAATCTTGTAATCGCGTTCCTTCGTTTACAGGGAATTTGAATAAGTTTCTCCCGATGAGTTGACAGTAACGAAGCTGTAAACACAATGTCTGTAGCTGGGAAACTTTAACCATTAAGTAACCGCGGTGGTCTGCCCTGAGCAACCAACATGATGCCCAAGGATTATGACAAATATCAAACATAATCGCTATGGGAATATATTTTATTTTAGGCAGGAAAACGTTTATTATCGTGTCTTTAATTTTCCGGGTTTCCATGGCTGCATTCCTCGTCCCGATTTCGCCCACGTTGTCTGCTGATGTTCCACACCAGGAGCAGCCTGCTTGGCGCAATAAGCAAATGCGTATTTGTGATGCCATATTTTTGGAGAAAAAAAAAAAATCTCATTTTTTTACGGGAAGAAATAAATGAAATGTCGGGAAACGTGCTAAAAAGCCGTTTGAGCAGTCGTACGCATGGAGTCCGACGCGAGAAATGAGGCGACCACCTTAGAAACCCCCCGCAAACTGGTAACCGGCGCACGTGGCGATAAACTTGCGGGTTATTGATGAGCGCGGGAGGAGGGTCCCGAAGCACCCGATCCTGTTCAGAGGCTCGAGCAGAAGGTATTTCATTCATTCGTTCATTCATTCATTCATTCGTTCATTCATTCGATCGTTCAACACCTTATTATTCAAGGCGGAACTGCCCTGTCGCGTTTTATATTGTGCACATGTATTTCCTACGCGCCATAGTAGCACCAGGTATGTCTGGGAAAAGCTACCTATTTTAAAGGTGAACGCGAGCTTTGAATTGCCCCGGACTTGGTGGTACAAGGGCGGGCGGTCCGTTAGAGCAGGTGACAGCGACCTCAGGTGTGCAGCGGCAGATCCGGACCGCAGGTGCGCAGGGGCGGCTTTTGCATGCAGGCTGGTGAAGGTGTGCGGTTTTTACAGTAAGGGTGCAGCATGGGCAGAGTTACTGCAAGGGCACTGGAGCAGGGCGAGCAGTGATGATGCCCCCCGCCCTGGCCGCCTCTCGCCGGCTGCCACCACGGGGCTGCCCAAGACGCGGTGCGCAGGCGGCGGCTCCGCAGGGCTGCAGCTCGCATGTGAGTACAAACGCACCGTCCCGACCGCCCGGGTTTTATGAAGCCAAACCCGCAGAGGATGCATCACCACCGATCTAGATAGACAGGTTTATTATTCTTGTCAACCGGGTATGCGTTTGCTTCAGTGTTATTTCTTTTGTCAAAAAATAACGGTCTACTTGCAGTGGTTGGCCGCATCGATAAGCTCTGGTACCCAAACCGACCGCGCATGAGATATGTAATGTGTTTATTTTTTAATTTATAATTTCACTGTGTGACACAGTTTGTGCACCACATGTAACAAATGCAACTGTATCATTCAGAGGTCATTTTTTTACAGTCAATTTTCTAGAATTATCTGGGTTCTGGTGTCACATCTGCACTGGAAAATGACTCCCTCTCAGACAAAAAAAATAGTTTTATATATGTATCTACAGTATTAGGTTTATAATATTGAAGCATTTATGTCTTATGTAGTGATGGAATGAATCAAATAGGTGTATAAGAGTACAGACGTAAAAATCACAGGGCAACCTGTTGACAAAGGTAAGTGGCGTTTTTAACATTATTATTATTATTATTATTATTATTATTATTATTATTATTATTATTATTATTGGATATACTGTATTATCTGTATACAGCAACCCTTTGCTAAACCTGTCACATACTGAAATTTTGGTTTATAGAATGCCTTTTTCCCACTATTTATATAGGCAAAATTAATTCACTGCATTACACATGGAAGGTGATGATGGATGGGGGGTTTGGAGCTGAAGTTCAGTGTTATAAGATGTTGAATAAAGGGAAGATGTTTGTCAAAGTAACCTGCTATGTCCACATTGTATTTGACATTACAACAGGTATTTACATAGAATAGCTTATTTAAAAAATTAAATGCAGCAGCACAACAATGTCCAGACATAGTGAGACAAGCAGAAAAAGCTGATAAGACACCAGCGTGGGCGTGTTTCTCAGCTTTGGATTAATTTGTGACAGAATATAATACAGTTTGTTACAATGCATGCAGCATTTTTATTACAGTAGGCTGTATATTTGCTTATTTATTTATTTCTACATTTATTTCTTCTACAGTCGTGATGCAGCAGGTGGCACACCGATTAGGACTGTTGCCCATTCCTATTATATTACTCTTCAGGAAGGGACTTAGCCTGAATTACTGTAAAAAACAGCCTGCTGTGTTTCTATACAAATAATTTTAAGCAGCTCGGTGTATCAAACCTGCAGTTATTATTGGTGGTCTTGGAAAAGGATGTCCGTTAAATTAATGATAATGAGGCAGCTTATTAGCACATTTCCTTTTGAAACCTTTTTTCCCAATCCTGAAAGCCCCTCAACTGTAATACCTCTGCTGCAGATGTATTCTTCAGTACAGCTACAATCCAGGTTCTCAGGTGAGCACAGTGCCATGATGACCATGACCGTTTCCTCCTCCAGGAGGAGGAAGGGATGGAAGAAGCGTCGTGGCCACCTGCCGACCACTGACTCTGCACTGAAACTCTTGTCTGAGGAGAAGGTGGAGAGAGACAATAGCTGTGAGTGCTTCTCTATAAGACTTGTACCATTTTGTTTAGTTTCACCTGTTATGGTTTCTTTAATGTTTTTTATTTATACTTGTGGCCGGGGTTGACCTTTTAGAGATCATCATATCCCAATTAGACTTTGTTTTCAGTATGTAACAATCATAATTTTGCCGTTGTTTATGCAGTTGGCATTTCATGTTTAATAACACCAATACGTTGCAACCTGTTGTTTAAACAAATGATGGGTAAAAGCTTGTATAGGATATGTGTGTGTGTGTGTGGGGGGGGGGGGGGTTCTCCATCACATGATCTGATAAATCCGCAGACGGCCTGTGCATGAACATCACCACCTTCCTCCAAGTTTCAGAAGTTTTTGTTTCAGGATTGATAGGTGCAAAGCTTCAGGCAAACTGCAGATGCCAGGGCTGTGAACATATTTTTGCAAACACTGATTTTAGTTTTTACCTTTCGTGCTCTTAGCTTTTATTTCAACAACAGTACAACAACAATACAGTGAAGAGGTCAAATCAGAAGACAGGCATTCATTAAAAAGTGAAGGCACTGATTCAGTAATTGAAGAAGTGGATGAAATGGTAAGGGGTTCTACTGCTACTACGATTATTAATTATTATTATTATTATTATTATTATTATTATTATTATTATTATTATAACTGAAGCAAGAAAGCAGTTTCAGTCATAATCAGTGCTGTTTAATAGGGGCAGGGGTATTGTAGGGTATTTTGTGTTACTTTCTTTTATAGTCTGATTCCTACCCATGTACTTTCTGTGGAATACTGAACATTAGCAATGCTAATCTACTGTTTAATCTTACAAAAGTATGAGCAAAATAAACAAAAAGACAACAACAACATTGTAGTAAAAGCAAGATCAGACACAGTGCTAGAATAGCTAGAATAAATGCAACTGCTGCTGTGGTCTTGGTCCAGAAGGAAGAACAAGAGACCAGCAGCAGAAGGGAAAGTGAGGACAGAAGTATCACCATTGAAATCCCTGATGTTCTGAAGAAGAAGCTGGAGGATGACTGCTATTACATCAACAAAAAGAAGAAGGTATCTGACCAGCACATTTAAAAATATTCTTCTGGACTTCTGGGTGTATTTCATTCACTACTGTTTTGCTTGCATGTCTGGGGTCATACTGTACAGACCAACCACCTTCTTTACGCGACTTCTTTTTACGGTGCAGCTGGTGAAAATCCCCTGCCAGATGAATGTGGTGAGCATCTTGGAGTCTTACGTCAAGCACTTTGCCATAAATGCCACCTTCTCAGCTGATGAGCGGTACTGGCATCGGACTGCCACTCACACAAGCCTCGGCTCCCACTGTGGTCGTCCTGAGAAGAAGTAAGTCATATGGTTCATTCTACCACACTGGTCATTGATTAGCTTTGAAAGTTTAACCTTTATCTGCTGTCACAGAATATCCTGTGCTCTTTGAAAGGAAAAAAGTGTGCGTAACATTTATTTTAATTTTCTCTGTCATGTTTTTATCACCAGTTTTGAATTTGAACATAATTTTTAAAATAATGTGCAGGATTTTTTTTCATATCATCATATTGTTGTTTCATCTTTGATGTTTTTGTCTTCATTATGCTGTGTCCATTAACAGCGAGGAGCTTTGCAAAGAGATGGTGGACGGCTTGCGGATCACGTTTGACTTTACCCTTCCTATGATCCTCCTGTACCCCTCTGAGCATGCTCAGTTTAAGAAGGTCAGCTCCTCCAAATTCTTTCTGCCCTCCAGAGATGCCACCCCAGGCCTAAACAGGTCAGTAGTGAAAAAATTATTTTTGTGAGACACTGCAGACTCCTCACCAAAAAGTATTGTTAATTATCAGTTATATTTTATCTTCATTTTAATATCTTGGGTTTTGAACCTGTGGATTTTGCAAAGGAGCATAATACGTTGGTGTGAATTTTTTTCTAATTTTGTTGGATTGGATGTGGAGGCTAGACTGCTGTGGTCATCTGTGGGTTGGGTTGCTGTTTCTGCTGGATCCAGCACAGCCTACTGCTTCTAACCAAACTCTAGTGTTTTAACTCCCCATTTTCTTGAGTTCAACCCTTATAGAGGTTTTTTAGACCTGTTGGGGGAAGTTTGTGGTTTATAGCTCATGCATATCCTCTGGCATCTCCATGCTGGTCCTGAGAAGGTCTAGATTTATGCACAGCTGTAGAATCTGTGAAGAGGTCACTGTCTGACGCACTGCACGGGCTCCGGGGAACCGTTGGGTTTGTTGCCTGGAGCTGTTCATGCATTTTGACCCAAGATCACATTGTATCTATGGAGCTTGGTGAGGGTGTGTGTGTGTGTGTGTGTGTGTGTGTGTGTGTGTGTGAGAGAGAGATAGAATCATCTAGGACTGTGCTTTAGGACTGCTGTCAGCATTTAGTATTCAGTATTTGTGGGAGTGATGGGTGAGGAATACAATCAAATGAAAAGATGTTTTTTTGTTTGAAATTACATTTTCTGCCAGCGTTGTTTAATTTGTGTAACTATTTGTGGTGCGATAGTGGCGTCAGTGTTAGTATCCTCATGGAAAGCAACATGACTTTGTTGGTATCACTAGCTTTTTTGATGAGACTTACAATGTTTAAATGAAGAACAATTTAGTGTACAAGGATCCTTCCAGATATGAGTATTTGAGTTATTGTCATGATTTTCTGTTTTCATGGACGGTCATAGCCCTGCCTCTTCCAGATGAGAGCTCCTTTTTCTGGTGCTTCTTTTTTAGATTTTTACTTTTTTGATTCTCCGGCAGGTTGCCTTTTTTTGACTCCTTTATGTTGTTTTCGTTCGGGTTATAGATGCAAAATGAACACAGCTTTCAGTGATAAAAAATGGAAAACTGCAGATTTTGTTCAATTATCTGTACAGCTCTGTCTCTTTGTGTGCCTGTGTGACAGGATGGCACCAGAGTGTCCTCCTGCGTCCCCAAGACTCGAATCTTCCAACCCCCTCCCAGCAGACTGCCATCCGCCTCTCGGCCATACCTCTGTAACCAAACGTCGCCGTGGTGACCGTGATCTGCACTCTCTGCGACGGTCCACACGCTGCTCCCTGGGGGGTGACCGGACTCCCCGAAGTAGCGGCATTTCCCCGCGGCCCAAGCGCCGGCTGGCCGACCGAGCCACACCCATTAGCAGACTTCCCCTCAGCCAGGAGAAAAGTGTGCCTTTCTTCATCTCCTTCTGTAGTCATTTCTGTGCCTCTGTGTGGGGACCAAGTATGGAGGGTGCAGCGCTCCTCCTTTAACACCTATAAAATTCTGTTGCCTGAAACCCAGTAAAATGTTGATTCCAGCACTTGTTAAATGAAGAGGTCAAGAGGGGGTACATGGCTAGATCTTCCCTACGCATGGTTCAGCTCCCTCATGAATTTGAAATATTTATGCCGATTCAAAATGTTGAAAATATGGGGCAGCTGGTTATTTGGGCTACCTCAGGCACAATGGGGATTTCATGTAATTTCCAAATTAGAACGTAAAGCCAAAATTGTCATTAGGTTTAATCTCTCCATCCCAGCGTAATCCTTCAGTTTGTGGTTCATTTCATGCATCCCTCGTCGGGTCTGTCTGCTTAAGCCTCACTGCGGTATTCTCTCCCCCCTCCGCTCGGCCAGACACCCCAGGTCAGAGCGGTTGCTCCTCCCGCTTGCCAGCCTCACCCAGAAAAGAGGGCAGCTGGTTGTTGTCCAGCCCGGAGAACAGGAGGAACAACAGGCTCAGCGAGGTCTGTTTGTACGCTGCCCGAAACGGAACCTCACTGCATCGTCGGAAATTGGTGTTTGCAGCAAGTACACGCAACAGCGTCTTTACGTTGGCCTCTGTGTTTACCAAGCACATCCCGAGCCCTGTATTCAATATAAACACAGGGCTGTGGAAAAATTTTTACAAGCCTATAAGCTCATTGGTTCATTTACTTACACAGGACTATTTCTGGTCATCATTTGTGCAGTAAAGAAAGTAGAACCTCATGTTTGCATAACAGACCATCCTTTATTGGAGAGCGCACACACGGTTATGTTATGATTTTGCATTCTGGTTGTTCATAACCTTTGGATGTAATAATCAAGTTCTTTGAGCAACAGTTGTGATTTTTCTCTGAGATTAGAAGTGTATGGTTAAGGCATCCATGCCACTGGCCCTTTCCCTGACCTGGTTGCTGTCCTCAGGTGCTGAGCTGGAAACTGACCCCAGACAACTACCCGCAGAGGGATCGCCCCCCACCACCATCCTGCATGTATGGTGCCCAGCACCTCCTGCGCCTCTTTGGTGAGACACTTCCTGTTCCTCTGTGGGATGTAGGGGAAGTGCCAGACCTCATCGGGTTTCTTGGCTGTGTAAAAGCCTGCATCTTGTGTGAACTTTGAACCGACAGCCACACTGTTAAACTCCCAACAGCTTTGGATGTTCTTGTCACTCGGGCTGCACGTATGCTTCTCATTCGGGAGTGTGAACCGGGTGGTGCCGTGTGTGCTCTGTGTGTCAGCCAGCTCAAATCCTGCACTAGGCCCCTCCTGTAAAATACTATACATAGCTGAATTGTTCCATAAGTAGTAAGAATCATAAGAGCAGGCAGGAAAACCTGTCCAGGGCCACAGCAGAGAAGAACAAAAGTGTGTAATACATCATTGTTGTTTCAAGTGTGTTTCTAATCCGCTGCCCTGTTGCTGTGCTGCAGTGAAGCTTCCGGAGATCTTGGGAAAGATGCATCTTCCTGACAGGAACCTGAGGACTCTGGTCACACACCTGGAGCTTTTTCTCAGGTACACACGCTCATTTGGTCCTCAGCGCGTTCCCACTGCTGCAAAACCAAATCTCCGCAAAGTTTTTCCTCTTTCATGACCCACTGCACCGCCATGCTGCTGTAATTCCTGCATCGACACTAAAAATGACAGGGAAGCCGGCAAGTTACCAGCACACCCAAGGAGCTGTAGAAAGCAATGTGCCCCCAGGGTTATCACATTGTGCAGTGTTCCCTGGTGAATTATGTGTAAGCAAAGTTGGAAAAGTACAACTTTTAAGAAGCTATATTTGCAGTTAAGGATGTAACTTATAGAGTCAAATAAGCATGCAAATCCTTCGTCTCCGCTAATCGTACTGGAAAACATTGTGAATCTATATGGATATTGGAGTTGGGTACTGTACGTACACCAGTAGATGTGTACAGTATTGCCATGGCAGCCTGTCGTCTTTGGATATGGAGTGTGGCTGCAGCTTGATAAGCGCACATTTGTGTCTTTGCAATTCAGGACTTTGAGATTTGGACTCAATCCCCCTTCCTCCCACCCATCCTAAGCATTTTTTTAAGTCATAATTAAATAAGTAGAATTTGGATAGAGCACATTTATGTTGGTGTTAGTTTAGATTTTGTTTGAGTAATGTTGCCAAGTTTATTACATTTATTTTGTCCTTTCTTTCTGGCACTGAAGTGCGTCGAGGACTCTTGTGTCATTAAGGGGGCAGCCGGCACCCAAGTTGCTTTCTACTACCTGCTGTTGTCTTGATGAAGGTATTTATTCGAAATTGGCCCAGCAGAAATTGCTCTGTTGTATAACCAGGTAAAGTGCTATAAGCAGTTTATCATGGCAGGTCACTCTGTAGAAAATAAAAAAAAATTAAATAAGCATAAATAAATGCAAACGTAAATTGTGATGGTAGTATATTTGATTTTCTCAACGAATAGATGAACCGGAGAATGAACAATTGAAGGGAATGTTCAGTGTGGCCCAGAAATATTCAAGTTTCACAAACATGACAAAGGGAGAAGAAGATGTGGGAGGCAATTTCACCTGCCAGTCACTCGGTTAAAAATACAGAGTCATCGTTTTGTTGTTATAAAGGGAAAAAGGGACAAGGTGTTTGGCAAGGCATATTTCTTCTGTGCTTATTTTCTGTCTGGAAATTATTTTGTCGCAACATATTAAAAGGGTTAGCTCATGGGAGGAGTTATGCAATCACCTTTATGAGAACTGATCTTCAAATCCTTTCAGATGATTTGCAGTTCACTCCAAAGCAATATATGATTTTTTTTTTTGTTTCGCACGTCCACTGCCCTCTCCAACCGGTAGTGTGTGCTGAAGCACCATATCACTACACGGTTTCTCTCCCACCCCAGTTTCCATATCTCACAGGACACAGTGGGCATCCAGCAGAGATTATTACGGTCAAGCACTGTAGGTACCAAGCACGTTGTCTTTCGTGTAGGAATGATTGAGGGTAATCCAGCATGAGGGTTTCCTGCTACTGGCTATGCATGCACACACGTGTGTGTTTGTGTGTGTGTGTGTGTGTGTGTGTGTGTGTGTGTGTGTGTGTGTGTGTGTGTGTGTGTGTGTGTGTGTGTGCGTGCCAGCTGTACCACTCATCAACCATCATTTACCTACAATGAAATGATCAGTTAAGCCTGTTAACTCCAAGTGCATTGATGGATCTATGTTTGGTTATATTTACTAGCTTGGATTATATGAAATGGTGCCACTGGAATGATAATAAGGGTTTATTTTACCTGTTCCGACAGTAATGTGCTTAATCTCAAAAAAGCCCCTGGGCTCAATATTAATTTCTGAGGTTATCAGAATAATTGCCGCTGTAAGATTAAGAAGCAGATAGATGAGATGGCAAGATTTTAGGGATTTGGCCACATAGTAGATACTAAAATGTTGGATTATTTTTGATTAGACTAGAGATTTTTTTTCCCCTCCAACTTTGAACTGGGTTATTCAAGGCTGGTGCTGCAATTTGCAGGACACGCCAAGCAAAGCAGTCTTCCATTTGTCCCACGGAGGCCCCCTCCGTCCCCATCAGCTGCAACCCCAACAGGACCTGTCCCAGGGCAGCAATCTGGACTCCATTACTGAAGCTGTCTCATCTTTCTGTTTCTAAAAGCCAGGGGCTCTTCCAGAACTTCCAGAGCAGCCGGCAAATGCTTCAGTTCTTGTCAAATCTTTGATTTGAGAGTAACCCGATTTTGTGTGTCAGTTCACGCAATGGCTTTTATTTCTCTTTGAAAATCTTTCACCTGTTTTATTTTTAAAGCACACGCAGAACATTTGTGACAAAAAATCTGGTACCAGCCTCACAAAGTTAAATTACAAATTTTCAAGCTCCAGTTTATTTATTCATTTATTTTATATTTCATTTTCATAGCATTTCTTCTTCTGTTAATTGTTTTCTTACTGCACAGCAAAAGCAACTTGTACTGCTGTGACCAGCCACTAGGGGTCAATAAAAATGCACACAGAATAGCACCAGCTCCCAAAAATGGGAAAAAAAACAGAGGAAATTAGCTTAGTGCCGCTTCATGTTGCAACATGTACAGTTATAAATTTTCAAAGATACAAACATATTCCTACTAATTTAATTACATTTTTCATCTTTGTTCAGTGTTTTGAAAGTTCTGGAGTCATATACAAATCTAGTTACAAACATTTCTAACCCCATTTGTGTATTACAGTTCAGTAATACCCTGGGTAGCATTCTGAATATGATTCTAAAAAAGAAAGAAAGTGGAGCATTAACTGAATCAGCAATAAACAGGGTCATTAAAACATTATATCTGATCAATTATGTGAAAATAGAAACACAACAAGTGGGAAGCCCGTGTTCAAATCACAGTTTCAGTGACAGCAACAGAAGCTATAACACGATAACAGGAGTTAGAGGTTGTAGAGTACTTTGAAAGAAACAAAAGAAAAAAGTGTCACAAGCTCGATATTCTTTTCTTTCTTCTGCCTTATCATTTATTGCAGTAGTTTTTTGGTGGGCTTGGTTTGCAGCTCATCACTCTAGTTTATGCATTCTCCCCCAATGCCATTTTTCCCATTAGTTAACTGTTATTTTAATGAAGCATATTCACATAATCTATGATTTCATGGGAACAGAGTTATTGAGTTATACTATTGCTGATGTTACTATTGCATTGTTGCTTGTGGCTCTTGTTGCTATGACACAGATGCCACCGTTATACGGCAGACAGAAGGATTTACCTTTTGGGATTAATGTCAGCAATTCACAGCACTTTCTTACCAATTTGGAGAACAATTCCCTCCTAAAACATTCTTGAATATATTTTCATTTTTGCTGGGTTTCATTTCACCACTGTGCTCCCACATACTGGAAGTTTAACATTGAGAATTCAGCTTGTACCTTTTTGGAAATTGCAGCTGAGACCTGGAATCAATTTGCATTTACCGGATGTATTATGTAGTCAGTACATAATGACATTTGTGCAAAGTTAATGCAAATACGCCTAGAAGGGAAAAAAAAAAAACTTTTGCTTTTAGTCTTGCTATTCTTTCACCTTCTTCCAAAGCTTGGAACTGCCAGCTTTCTTTCAGGTGCTATCCAATGCAAATTTTTTACAGTTTGCTGTGTAAGTGGAGCAGCAGATAGGACAGAGGTTACAGCCATTCCCTCTGGACTCAGAGAACCTGGATTTGAATCCAGTCTCCTGCTGTAGTACTGTTGAGCCAGGTACTGACCCTCAACTGTATAAATGCATAAGCAATTATAAGCATCAGCTAAATGGGATTGATTTGTTTTCTTCACCAGGTTTCTGGCTGAATTTCATGACGATTTCTTTCCCGAATCTGCGTACGTGTCAACTTCGGAGGCCCACTACAGCATCCGCGGGCCGTGCGCTGAAGTGTGACCAGGATGGTCATTGCGAGTGCTCATCTCTGCACTACTGCTGCTTTCCCCTGTGCCTTGCATCTGTTGACAGGCTTCTTTGACTCTCGGTGTGCTGATCTCCCCAAGCCGCCAGTCTCCACACTCTTGACCGGATGGCTCTGTCAGCTGTGCGTGTGTCCAGGGCCACAGCAGGGAAGAACAGATATAGGCAGTGTGTTTGACATCCTTCAACATGAAGTCCTCATTCAACAAGTGCTGGTGCTCTGTGGACGCTTGGACACCCTCCCTATGCAACTTCATGGCTCTGCAGCTCTCCGCCGTATCCCCGTTGACTGTTCTGCGTGTTGTAACACTGTCTCCTTACCTCGAGCCAAGCTTTTGGATGTGGATCTTGAGAAACTCAATTGCTGTGGAATGGCAATCGCCAATTCCTCAGGCCTGGTTTACCCACAATGCATTGTTGCTGAGCTTGTGTCAGTACAGTACAATCAGAGATGCTATTGCATGCTGTTATTATACTGCTATACATTCTCTTATTGATATGTATGCAGCGGACTTGACCTGAAAAGGCATTATTAAGATAAATAAATGACCCAGTAATATGTGAAAATATACAGGAAAGCCAGTGTGTTTTCAGGTTAGTTACATAAATAATTGTACTAAGTGGTGTGCTGGAGCGAAACTTGCTGTATTCAGAAGTGAAATGAATTTCAGCTCGTTCTTCCTCTAAATTACAGGGTAAAATAATGTACAAAATTGTAAAACTGCTGTTGTAGAACTTCTTAGGCCTACTTTATGGTAACATTTCAGGGATCGTTTCTGTGAGACACAAAGATGTTTTTTGCTCATTGTGGCAACTGTTTTAATTTGCTACCCTAGTATTTGTGAGAAGCGTCGTATTTGTGGTTTAAAATTAGACTTTTATGTTGATTCATGGCTGTTTATTGAATAAAATGGGAATTTGCTTTTAAAAAAAAGATTCTTTACTCTATTACCCTACAGTAAATCAAGCTGTCACAGTCACTGTCTGCAATACGCGTAGGATTTTTCTCATCTTGTTCAGTGGAAAAGACTGAATTAGTTTATCCGACAACTGGGTTTACATCAGTGAGATGAATCTGGCATCCAATTAGGAGATGCGGGGAAAAGAGCACTGATAATATAGTAACTTTCTGGAATGACTGTTTTAAATAGTTTCTATATTTAGGAAGCTTTTTGTTGGATATGCCTCGATAACAGTCCCATTGCTGCTGCACTATGAATAGCTTTTTAACAAGGATGGCCTGTGTTGTTCGCAGCCCTGCGAGCGGTGATGGAAAGCAAGCATGACTTGACACGGTGCCCAGGCAGAAGACAAATGGTTACGGCTTTACGTGTTCGGCAGTGTGTTTGAACAGCAGTTGGCATGACTGCCGTGACAAATGGCTTTTTTACGAGGTTTCCTAGTGTACCTTTGCTCACTTTTTCCGTTCATGTATCTCAAGGTATCACCATATGTCAAGTATCACTGAGGAGGATGCCAAGCATCACACTCATGTTCATTGACTTAGTGGTCTTATCCAAATAATGGGAATCAGGAAAATAGAGGAGGGCAGGACATCTGCAAAGGAACAGGCAAACATTTGAGTACACCTGGTGTTTCACGAAGTGAAAACGAAACAACTAACAAATGTTCTACATGTTTGGGAACTGTTGCAGAAGAGTTGAGAAGATGTGGGTTCTGATCAAACTTTTTAACCAAGTGCCTCTTGGAAGAAAGTATTTTCCAGAAGTGTTTTCTGAATTTTAACTAGTACCGCGAGACCGCAGAGAGAAAACTGCCGCATGGCTTTCCACTGAATGCAGCACAGTTTAATCACCCCGGCTTTTTATGCAAAAAGTTTGCTGTTAACTGTGCTGACGCTTATGTGACATGAGTGGGCATTGACCAGTGCCACATTTCACCCAGATGGATGTGTTCTTTTCCCTGTGATATACTTTCGAGATAAAAATGTACAGCTTAAATGCCCCTTTGAGAGTCTACACCCATAACATCACTCAGTTTCTTTCATTACATTTACACTGGTGACTTCTGAAAATGTAATGTCTCTAATTATCAGCCTGGCCTCTATAAAAATACATGGATAGTCCCTGTTTTCATTCATGCATATAAAACTGAAGCGTACCATCCTGAAATTCATGGAAATATTTTTTCAACAATAAATTGCAGCAAAAATGTGTGCAAAAGTAAAGGATGACATATGCAGACTTTCTCCAAGCACTAAAATAATTGCACCTGCTATCCTGAGCCTCTTTCATGGTTGCGCTGTCACTTCTTGGCATCTCTGTTACTTACCTCTGAGGTTTTAAAAAAATTAAACTAATGATGTACATTTTCAGGGCTGGAGGATGGACAAAACCCTTACAGATGAAACACCTCATTTTCAATTAGGTCCTGTGAGACGCTAAATACAAATATGAATTCATAAGTAAATGAATATGCAGACACTGCCTAGTGAGTATGAAGGATCCTGTAAAAGTCCTATTTCCACAGAGGCATAAATAATGAATTGTTTTTCAAAATGACAGGATAAAAAGAAATTTAGAATGAAAAAGGTTACGCCACCAGCAAATTATTTCATTGCTTCGGTGACACATTGTCATAAGGACACAAGCAAAGATGACATGAAGAAAAATAGTAATTATAAGGTGCTGTAACACGACAAAGGAGACATCATAAAAGAAAAAAGGATCTATGGCATTTCAGGGTGGGGCGGGGGAGGCGAACGCACCCAAAGGACATTCACACACATCATGCAGGGCTCTTCATGTAGGGGACATTGTACACAGTCAGCCCTGGACATCCCTGTTGGACACGATGTCGACCCTAATACATAAACACTATATGGACAAAAGTAATTGGACCCCCTTTCGAATGAACACGAGACAGAGAAACACTAGCCTATTCTGATCCACTTTCTCCCAACTTGTTCACTCCAAATTAAAGCAAACCTGAATTTCTGAGTCCTCTTGTTCAACAAATTAGTTGGGCACTACAGGAATACAGGTTAATTTTACAGAAAAAGTGCTCCAAAATGACTTCTTCCAAATTTTACACGAGCTCTATAAACTATATGTGTATGGACTACAGTAAAATATTTATGACTGAAGATAACATCCTCATAATATACGTATTTATACACAAACATACACAATATGTTGTATTGTTACATAAGGTATATGAAAAATACATAACAACACAAGCCTTTTTTCATGCCTCCAAAACCAAATCTGAAGCCATTTTTAGCCAACAGATATTGTGGATTATTATCTGTGTGTGTGTGTGTGTGTGTGTGTGTGTGTGAGAGAGAGAGAGCGAGAGAGAGAGAGAGAGAGAGAGAAAAAGAGAGAGAGAGAGAGGAGCACACTTGAGTTCCCTTAGTAAGATGCAGTGGGTGTAACTGAAAAGAACATTTTTAAACATCACTTCCCACCTTTAACATGAATGCGATACCGGATCTGATAGCAGCTGTATGGATTAAAAAGCAGAAAAATCCATGAAAGATGGGTGCAGAAAATAACAAACCAGAAATTAATTTAAGAGCAATAAACACAAATAAAGAGCTATTTTTTCACCTTCACAGATTATTTTTGCATATTAAGCAAATACGGTTAAGAGAACATATTTCCAGCTCTCTAACCTTTATATTTAAAGCAAGAAATACACAAAGCACACTGCAGTTTGATATACAACAGCTTATTTCTTCTATGCAAGCATGGGAGAAAGAAAAAAAAAACAAAAAAAATACAAATTTATTTTCAGTGTTCATCTTCACACCTATGTTCATAAAAACCTTCTAGAACACATTGCCCAGCCATTTGGCAGTTCTAAATAAAGTTCTTAAAAATGGTACATTTGATTTAAGGTCCAGCATCTTCAGCAGCTGCTGCTGAAAGCCGATCAGTTAAAGTGGAAAATATTGAAATCGATATTTTCGTTGAAATTTTGCTTCTAGGTGTTATCACATAAATAACAGGGAAACGTATAAAAAAGATAAAACAGACAGTCTGCAAACATCTTCTCAAGAAACTCAGTTGTTAAATGTCCTTGCATTTAGAAAAAAATATTAGATGCAAACAATTCTTCAAGGTGAAAAGTGTAACATCTTCCACAATGATGTATAGTTTTTAAACATTTAGCTTAATTAAAGTTATTGGAGAACATGACAGATTTTTCCTTAATATTTCAAATTCACCTGCTTTCTACTGTTGCACATCTTTGCAAATGCATTATTGTTTCCTGGTGGTTTGACAGGTATACCCTGAGTATATTAATAAAATAACAGTTCAGATCAAGGATCTCTGAGCAGTTATTTTTCTACTCAAGATCAGAAAACAGTCTCCTCCATGCAAATCTGCAAAAGCCAAATTGATGTATATGAAAAGTCCATTAGCTTGCAGTGCATTTATCTCATGCTGTGCTGTATCTTAGCGCTTAACTCTACATGGTTTGTCCATTTTTAGCTTTTAAATGCCTTGAGCACATTCACCTGGTGACACCAGTCTCCCAGGGATGCTTTATACTGGCAAACTGCCTGTTTCATAAGCCTAATGCACTTTTGTCATTGTGGATGCAGCAAGTCAACAGCAAAAAGTGAAGCACCACGTCATGGTGGCATGAACTTTGACTGGATGCTCAGTGATCCCCTGACTTCAAGGTGACCACAGAGAATGTCCGCTCTGCTCTTTATTAGATGCTAAAGTATCACAATTGTGCATTTACTTTTTGAATTTAAGATTTAATGACCACCAGGAAACTTATCTTTTATGTAGAGATACGGTCTGCTTTTTTTAACGGCAAAATTAAAAGGTATAGAATGTAAGGGAACCTGAACTGGAACTGATCGTGTGCCCACATGCTGTTAATCTTCAAAAAAAAAAAAAAAAAAAAATATATATATATATATATATATATATATATATATATCTGCTGAGTCGAGAACGTCTCTATATATATATATATATATAATAAAGTAGAAGAGACTGTATAATCCTATTTCTATTGAATTTGTGAGTTTGTTCTCACTCAGACCGGGTCAGTTTGTGCTGTCACGGTATCTGTTTGTTTTTGTATGATTCACAAAGTCCACGCGGAAACGTGTCTGTGACAGCGTACAGTCTTTTATGGAGTCATGCTATTATCAGGCACATCAGCAAAATATGCCACAGTGAAAGGTTTTCTCCACGTTGGTTTACCAGTTCAACAGCGCAGACAGGTATTTAAAAACACAAGGCCAAATATGTCAAGTCCTCCTATATGATTATGTAACCTCTTACTCGGCCACTGAATTTGTCTTGATGAAATCTCTCTTTAAATCCAGTGGGAGGATCTCAGTGCCCAGCGGACAGCAATGGCCGTCAGCTTCAAGTGCCACAATTCCACCAAACAGACGTCTCTCATCTGGAAATGGGAGGATGACGAGAACTTAAGTAATTTAGATACGGGGTGACTACATAATCAAACGTTTATGGATTGGGAGTAATGCTTCTCGGTGTCAGATAGCCGGTCAGCTGCACCGTGGAGGATAACTGCCTGTAGAGCATCGATCTCAGGCTCCTCTTACTGTCAATGGAAATGATACCAGGGCAGTAATTCCATCATCGGCCTGCAATCCCGTCTCTCTTTCACCCACCCTCACACCCTCTCTTTGCAGGACTCGAAGGAAAATTCTACACCTTCTCCAGTTTGATTCTCCTTGAGTTTGAAAAAGGGGTTTCAATTCAAGGCAGGAGTAAAATTTCGGAAGCCAAGGTCATGGCGCACTCTATCTGGACCAGCTGGAGAGCTTTTATACCACGGTAATCTGTAATCATTACCATTGAGCTGCAGTCTGCATTTGAAGATGGTTCCTCTGGGACAGCGAAGAGCAGCTCAATAACTGTAAAAGCTTTATGTAAGACTTTTGTATCTTTAGAATGTACTTTCATTCAGGAGGTGCTTTTTTCGAAAGCGCCCTTCCAAATAATGACCGTGAGGGAAACATAGTAAACAGGAAGTGCTTTGATCCTGATCCATCTTATTGTGCGTGTCCATTAAGAGTTCTTTTTTAATTGTTTATTTTTTGTCATTGTGTGAATGTAAATAAGTGCAAAGAAACACCCTGTGGATTTATAAAGTGAAGAAGAGCAGAAAACATGATTCCAGGTGAAATTTTTCATTCTAAGACATCCGTAACAATTCACCTGGCGGGTTTCCATTGCGGCAGGAAACAGCATCACGGTTTGTGGTGTGTATTTAATTTCTAAGGGGAGCAGAAATCGCATGAATGTCTGAATTTGATTTTTGTGACTCCGCTTTGATAAATGCGGCAGGAGACGTGATGCTTGTGGTTCACAAATGTACATAGCACTTCTGTGGGAAAAGACAAATGAGTCCCATGGATGGACGCGAAGGCCCCCAGCATCCAGCGGGAGGAACTGGCCAAACTGCACTGTGAAGTGCTGCCTCTGCTTGGTGACCTTAGCTGCTTTCCATGTGAATATTGATTTTTTTTTTTTCTCTTTCCCACTTGCATTATGGGTAATTGTGTATTACTTTGAATTCAAGCCTCCCAGAGCAGAAGAGAGACGGTCTGTGGACACGAGTGTGGATATCAGGTATCTGCAAAGTTACACCCAGAAATCTCATTGTCAGTGATTTACTGCCACGGTGGACTCTGGCCGTGTTTTCTTTCTCATTCCCTGGATGGAAGTGACCTGCAGGGTGGAAAACAGCGGTCTAACTTACCCTCCTGTTTACGCAATTTGAAGTACATGCTGTTCTGTGTGTTTGTTTCTTATTAATTCTTAAATTCATAATTATGAATATGTGATGGTATATAAATTGGGCATGTATCAGTTCTAAAGCATCCTTCTCATTGCAATACAAAATTTTAATTGACAATATTACAATTTTAATAAATAAATCCATTTATAAACCACATAACCATTCTTATCTTTGAATCAGTTTTGTCCAAAGCTTTATTTTCATTTATTGTGCCATCGTGACCATGGCAACTTAACACAATGTCTGAGTTTTTATTATTTTATTTGGTTTCTAAGGCAACCTCACTTTATGAATTTAATTATTATAAGAGTTTAGGTTCTACTTGATAAGATGTCATTCAGTTTAGCTGTTTTGAGCACAGCAGGAAATAATACGGCAGTC
This sequence comes from Heterotis niloticus, assembly GCA_018136845.1. Taxonomy (NCBI): domain Eukaryota; kingdom Metazoa; phylum Chordata; class Actinopteri; order Osteoglossiformes; family Osteoglossidae; genus Heterotis; species Heterotis niloticus. The sequence continues at coordinate 7,768,307 of CM030897.1, read as the reverse complement.
TGTTTGCTTTCTTGTCTAGTGCTTCAAAGCATGTAAAATGGAAAAAAAATGCTGTTTTTACTGTTTTGCATTGTTATTTACTTTAAGGCAGTGCATGAACTTACTATCAAAGGCTAATGATGTATGATATTAGCATGTGGTACACATCCATAAAGACCACATGCTTTTCTTATCATTTGTACTCGACTGTATTTTCTCAACCCTCCCAGGTTTCTGGGGTTTGCATTAAGATGAAAGCTGCACGTTTCATTATTTCAGCTGTCGATGTAATCAGATCTCATCTGCCATACTTCCCCATCTTTGCTACGATTCGCGATATGCAGGTTCCGTTCCTTTTTCATTTCCCAGTGCTTTGAAGGCAGTTCTAAAAGTGGCCCTGTATTGCGCTGTATAATCATTTGGCAACTAGTCTTACATTTTATTGTTTCTAATGAGACTGCTGCAGTTGCTGGAAATGGGACAGAATAAAAAAGGGAAAAAGTGTTTTTCTTTAAAACCTTATCTGCAAGTGATGTTTCCATATTCCCAAAATCATTTAAAATGCTCCGCAAAATAGACTGCTAACTTAAGATTTAATCATTTTCTTGGCAACATTATCTAAAAAATAAGAAGTTCACTAGAATAACACATAAATCTTTTAGTCTTTTACATGATTACTCCAAACTTTATTATACAGAGCGGAATTAAATCTGTAGCTTCTATAAGCCTATTTGATGACATTCCCCAAAATGTCACATAAGCCCAATTATAATGCATTAAAGACTGTACATTTTTAAGTAGCTCAACGATAAGAACCTGATGTGTTTAACATTTTCAGTATGAGAGGCACCAGTGTCTCAATTTCTCCTTTAGATGTTTTTATGCCACAAGCTGCCCTATGGCTCTCTTTCAGCACCCCCTCCCTACTTTGCATCCTAGCTCCCAAAAAAGTTTGCTTTTTCGGTCCATCAGACAATGCGACTAAAACATTTTCACTGAACTGAAGATGAAAAGATTCCTGCAACTGAGAAGTTGTCGTGATTCACACTGCGCAGTGTAGAATAGAACAGTTTATTGTGTCCAAAATTACAGTATCTGTTGTATGAAATGTTAGGGTTTCGAAACACATTTGTGCTTAGATCTGATTTAAGGATGAACTTGCTTCTCAGTGTTGTCACTGTCGCTATTCTATGTATTTATTTGTCTAAAAAAATTAATTTCGCATCATAGCTTTGCCGATCTCACCATAGCTCACCCCCAAACAATATCAATAACCTGCTTCCCTAAATGGCCAGCTGTGAGGATAAGTCCCCCATTACAGGGTATCAGCTAATACAAAGCACATAATCACATTATTACATTGCTTATTGATTGTAACATGACATTAAATAGATAATTTATTTTATTTATCCTTATAGATTTGGATGGCATCTTTTTTAAGACCACAAGCTGATTTAGTTTAAATGTATCTTGACAGCTGCGCCTAAACGCTTGGCGGATTATAGGACGGGCCGCAGAGTTATGAGGTAATGCGTCATTTTCTGATTTTCCGTCTGAGATTTTCCGAACTTTGACGGTTGTGGAACTGCCAGGGCACTGATGTTAATTCAGCCACTTATTTTGTGTGTTGCGTCTGCTGTCACTTGTAAATAGAAACTTAAATGTTGTTAGTGTAAATCTCGTACTAAGAAACTGACAATAATAAAAGTTGTTTGAAAAACTAAATGATATATTCTGTTATGAATTGTTATACAGCTGCCATCTCTGTTCAAAATGAGCTGCAGTGGTAGATAATTCAACTTAACACAGATTTACTCAGTCATGCAGCAGGGTATTCTTGCTTTACCAACTCAGACTAAGTGCTTCCATCTAGGGTACAACGGTTAGAATGGGATTCAGACCAGGAACCTTCAGATTTGTGAGGGAACGGGTTCGACCACCGTGCTGCCTGATGCCGTGAAACAAAAGGAATCCAGAAAATTCCTAACATTTCTGCTATTTCTATATTCACTGTCATAAGAATGTCTGGAATTAAATGCAGCAGTGAGCATTTATAACAGTACTAAATGGTACTAAATTATATTTGTGTCAAACAGCATATCTTTAACTTAATACAAAATGAATACAGAAGGGAGATGTTTTTTTGCCCTCGCCATGCTGTATTTGAACAGTTTTACACTGCAGAAAGCTCAATGTCTCTGATTGTATGTCTCTGTGTTTTATTGATTCATTCATTCATGTATATGTCACATGACTTCCTTCACATGAACTTCATCTCCAACTAAAATAGCAAAAAAATTCTGTGGAGTAATAAGCGGAATTTTTGAAAAACACAAAAAAGCTGAATGAGGAAAGTGCAACCATTCAGATCATTTATAATGCCTGTGTCTCTCAGGATAGATTCCATACACAGTCATTCTAATGCTTTGTATCCTGGGCCAAGAACCTACTGTATGTTAAAGAAACACTATAGTTATTCCTAATAGCTGAACACGGTTCACTTCGCTGTGGCTTGAATAGTGGGATGACAAAATTCCTCATCCCTTGTGTCCACCCCCCCCTCCGCACCCCGATCTCTCTGTGTGTCATGGAAAAAAGGTCCACTGTAGTGGCCCGGGGGCCTGTGCTCCATTACATGACAGGATGAATGGTGTTTAAAATGTGCACACCTCACTCCTCTAAATCACATGTGAATTTCTAAATGAATATCTGAGCATTTCCGTGTTTTTTTTTTTTCCTTTTCCAAAATTTACCCATTTAAATGTTCCCCAATGATAATACGACCAGTCTAAAAAGATGGAGATTAGATCACAGTGGCTCAATACTGGATTACATCAGATCAGCTCAATAATGCTTTATAAGCAAGTCTTGAATGCCACATTACGAATTTGCTCTTATTCCCCGTGTGCTGCATTTAATACTGAGAGTTTGACTAAGAGCCGCTCATTTTCTGTTTTAAATTACTTTTAAATTCCCTTTACCATGTCCTATAGCATTGCAACTGCTCCTATGCAATTTTTTATTGAGCTCAGCAGAATTTATTTGTGTGTCTCCATCACACGAGCTAGGCCTGTGACACAAATTTTGCTGGAATTGACCAAAGGCATTTTAATTTCCCATAAATGTTGGTGTGTATAAATGTGTGCGAAGAGCTGACAGGGGCCAAAATTAGAGGATATATCAAAAGCACGGATGACAAATCTGTGTGCTGGGTATAAATCTCACTTTCAGTTGGTAAAACCACTTTTTCAAAAATAAAAGCAAACAATTTATACCAAATCCAACATTTTTCTACAGTTTTCTGCCTAGTTATGGTAGAATATGATGTGCAATATTTTGAATGTACAGTTTGTGGAAATGAGTCTTGTTATCTCTTGAACCACTTTGAATGTCAACAGAGGCAGTGAAATGACAGTGATTTTAAAGCTCAGCACGGCGTCTGCACAAAAACTGGGCCGGATGCCTGCCTTAGCTTATGCCTCTTTGCCCTGAGGACGTGGGGGGGGGTCCCCGGCCACAGTGCCCCCATTCCTGGGGTGACGTGAACCGACAGAGAAAAAGCTGACTCCTTTTTGATTTTCCGTTTCCATCGCCTGCCCTTTGCTCAGCGAGCTGGCAGCCTGTACAGGCTTTGCCCCCACGCTGGAGCGTAGATGTTAAGCATTGATCCTCCCCACCTCGACCCCGCCGTTCTCCTCCCTCCTCCCGCTCGTCCGCTAATGCACTGGCCTGGAATGTGATGTTATTTCATTATCGAGGCAGAAGGGATGCGCCAGCGCCCTCCCCGAGGGCACTGGCCCTCCAACCGCACGGCAAAATAACTCCTGTAGTTGGGACTGCCCATCCAGGCCAGCCCAGATGTGCAGAGTAAATCCAGCTCTAGAGCCGGACGCAGAACGCTAAGCTAAGGCGTTTGGCTCGGGGACGAACTGGAGGCAAACAAAGCGGAGAAGCGATACGGGGCCCTGAGGACCAGGAGACGGGCAGGATAACCAAAGCCGGACAAAACAGGAATGGATGCTGACGATAATGACCTTGGTGTCTTCACAGTCATTCAGTGAGTACAGCTCCAGTAAGCTTTATAAAAATACTGAGCAAGCGTTAACCTGGGCACATTGTTATTATTGACATTTTATTAATAGTAGCACAAGTAATAATAACAATAACTGAAAGAGTGAACATGACAAAAGGCATAAAGAGTTTCTCACCCGGAAATTTAAAGCTGCAGAAGTTTAGTTTATAAACTGGAAGCCACCTGCTCTTTTCCTATTTTACCATTTCAGTCGGACATTGACAGCAAATTTGATGACCCGCTTGACTGTTTTGTACATTTTCATTCATTTATTTTAGCATTCACATAGAAATTTTTATCACCCCATTGGCATACACACAGCATCCCTTCAAATAAAATATTTTGTACATTGGAACCAGCGCACACATAACAGAAGGATGGAGAGTCACCGGTCTTGTTAGTGTTGCTGTTTCTGACAAACGTTCTGGCAGGCAGCATGCAGCTTGTGATTCCCGAGCTCCTGCAGACATACAGAGGTGTACGTCATAGAGGCAAATAGCAGTTATGTCCATCAAAACATTGTTTTGTTGTTGTTTTGTTGTCAGCAACAGACACCCAGGGCTGCCGCAGTTGCTGGTTCCCTTTGTGGAGCTCTGTGGTGCTTGGCATGCTGGGAAGAGCGAGTTTGTGATGAAAATCATCTCTGCCATGGCTGCCTCTCTCGGCTGCCTTTTTAAGATGATAATATTGATGAATTACAGCAGCCTGTCTTGTGCGGGGGATTTTGGAGAACAAATCTGTTTTTCTGCCGATCTGGTCCCTGGCGGCAGGCTGTAGTTTGTTTTATTCGAGTCAAGTTTTCCTTCCCATGTATTCTGGCACGTAAATATACGCATCGATGAGTACACATTTGCTATTGAGCATTTTTCTGCACATGTAGTTGTATCGTGTGTTAAAATTGACTTGAAAAATCGATGCGGGGACACAGAGAATAATGTTCAGCCCCGTTCATTTCGTTGTTGATTTCTACTGACCTTCAGCATGTTCTCGCTATGCAGTCTTTACAGCAGGGCCACAACAGTATGAGCTTCACAGCAGCTCAGGGCACAGTTATGGGAGATTAAAATAGAAATTAAAACATTCTCATTTGCCATGGGCTTATTAAATGCCTATTTGCTGCCAGTTAGGCCAATACTACAGCAGTCACTCAAGCTATTGAGGACATAGTGAATATTTATACGACTAATAATTTTACATTTTCAATGGCTTTTATGTGTTTTTTTTTTCTCTTTATATTGCACATCTTGCGATTCACCTAGACATGTCGTCCGTGATGTAAGCTGGGGTTTTTGGGTTTTTGGGTTTTTAAACTTCAGACACCCTTATCCAAGCAACCTGACCAGAGTTGATCAGACCGCAGCCCCCATCTAGGTAGTGCTATCTTGAGACTACTGCTCCAGATCCATGGCAATCTAGATGTTCTCTCTGGAGCCTCAGTAACAACTTTCATAACCTTCCTCTGATTGTTGGTGATACCCAGCACTTCCTTGCTAAGTCCCTGAAGCCACTTCAATAGGTAAACACTTTACCTTCTCGGCTTTTGGGCAGCCTGCTCCACCAGTTCCTCATACCTTGCTTTCTTCCTTTCATAAACTTCTTCCATTCATTCTTACCAAACCACTGAGAATCTCTACAAAGATTACTTGTTTAGAAGCCTCTGATAGCAACATGATGTCTAGCCTCAAAGATGTCTCTGTGATAGGTGCTTGACGCTTGAGCTGCTATCCTAAGTCATTTATCAACTGCCAGCCTTTCACCATCATCAGGAGCCCTGACCTGAAATTAGATTCTGATTTCTCTTTTTCTCCTTCACAAATTGTCTTCTTGGCTGGTTGGTAGGTCCTGCTGTGCGTTGTCCCCACACTGAGATTCTACCACCAAAGTAGGATCATTCTCCTACTTTTTGTAATCTGTGCACGATGATGCCAATGAAGTGCCTTGCAGTGACGCTAGTAATAGCAGCCCTCGCTTATTGCTCTTGGGAAACTTCTGAGAATATGATTCAGCGATGTTCTCTTTGAACATAAAAGCATGATGGACAATCAACTTTTCAGTGTCTATACAGGTTGGATGAACTAAACAGCACATCCTATACTGGCTGGACCAAATACTTTGTACAGTGGGTGTCTGCTGTCCAGAACTCTGCTCATGAGACCCTGTGTTCTAGTGCCTGTTCCCACATGGTCCAAATTCCCTGCTGTTGCATCCATACATCCTGCCTAACTTTTCTACCTGTTTCTTAAGTGTTGGTTCATTGTCATGGTGATCCATGCTAGCCATCCTCTTCTTTTGCCCTAAATTTTCCTACACATTATCATCTGTTGGTGGGAGTCTGATCTTCTCACAAGGTGGCCAAATAATAACCACACTGTAATTATTTGTTCTTCCAAAAACAGTCCTAATGTATTTTGTCTGAGACCTGTCCATTTGTTTCCATGGCCATCTGAGGTATTTTTAAATGCTAGGGCTGAACTCCATTGTTTGAAGCAGTCCGAGTTTTCCCATCTTCATTCATTCGTTCATCTTGGGATAATATAGCAATTTTATTGTGCTCCTTACCGTGTCCTCTCCTCAGCTTGGATCATTCTCCTACTTTTTGTAATCTGTGCACGATGATGCCAATGAAAGCTTAATGTGAGCCTCTTAAGACAGAACAGCATTTACAAAGAATTTTGCTCAACAAGCAGCACTTTTAAATTCTGAACATCTCCTCATTCCTGAAGTGCCTATAACAGCTTCTCCTCTGCAGGGATGCCCGGGTAGTTACTTAAAGTTGAGCATCGGTAAGGATGTTTTTCCACAGGGATGTAATCACTTGAAGTAAAGGCACTGGCATGGAGAAATCCAACTAACAATGAAAATAGTGATTTAAACAACAGTCATGAAACGGGCTCACTTCACAGCAATGAATCTCCTCAGAGAAACATTTGCGAGCGGTATGCATCGTAATGACATCTTTCCTGCACGGAGCTTGAGAAAGTAATTTTATCTTACTTTTGTAAATAATTACAGTTTTGGCTCAGTAATATCTGATAGTAATGGCAGAGAAAAAGTCTTTTTTAAATGACTCCTCCACATGTTGTTTGTTTTTCTTAGGGTTGGCCTATAATTAGTTTCTTTTTTGCCTTTTCATTTCCGGATGGCTGCAGATTGTGCTCGCAGAAGGCGAGTGGGCGTACATTTTTATTCTAGGGATCTGTCAGCCAGCGCGCTGGTTTGCAGTAGGATGTGCACCTTTCCCAGTGGAAGGGTCTTGAGCTTCTTGGATGCCCCGCCAATGCTGAGATCCTGCGAGGACATGGGAATTGGTTTGTCATTAAGCCTAGTCACCTTATCGGTGACATACTTCCATATGGCAGGGTTAGCTAATGCAGAAATGGAGGTCAGAAGTCCTTCTTACTGTCCTATGAACACATGTGTATTTATGTTTGCACTCCATAGACAGCTGATATTAGTCACGTTTCCTCAGTCAATTTATAATCATAGCATTTATAAAACTCACTGATACAGGCATGGTCCTGAAGCCTGGCATCTAAATGCAAACTAACTTGGACTTGTCCTTATTTTTAATAAAAGTGAGGTGCAGTTGGACAATGAGGGCTTGGTGGCACAGTGGGGTAAGCTGGTGTCTCACATGATGTGGGGTTGAAGTCCAACTTAGGGGTGGGTGTGCAGTTTGCATGTTCTCCTCCATATTTGCACCCTTTTAAGAAAAAATATGCCGGAAGAAGGCGATGGCAAATAATTTCTGTTCCTGCTTGCCTTTAAAACCATACTACTGTAGCAGTCACCCAGGAGTCAGACATGCCTCAGTGGCACTTTTCAGTTCCAGTAATGTAGACATATCACTTGTTGACAGTAGTAGCTTTAGGGAAAATTAGGATTTTCAGTATATGATTCATCAAATAAATTGTTCTTGCTATTATTTGTGAAGAACATATGCATAAACACTATACAGAGTATTCTTACTGTTGCTGTTATGGCTATAAAACAATGAACAATACAAAAGGTAAAATATATATTTAAAAAGGTGGATTAGATGTTTTCAAGTGATTGATAACACTTCTTGAAGATCTCCACGGTAAGAGCATCCACCCTGTGAACCAGTTTTTCGTTCTGTGGTCTTCCACTTCTTGCAGGCTGCGGACTTTTATTATGAAATATACACTAGGTTCCAGTCCATTGCCTTCTCCTACACGTGTAGTCGTAATGAACCTCAGAACAAATACATGCCTACTAAGAGGGGAAAAAAGCCGCAACAAAAGGCAGGGCGTCGAGATGCGCTCCATTACATTCTCTTACCAATCCCGTTATTTGATGAATAATTTATCCCTGTGGAAACTGGGATGAAACACAGCACTGGTATTGTTCGCAAATGGATCAACAGATTGCATTTATTATCAACCCTTCTGCAGACACATGTGTTTAGGTAGATTTGAAAGCGGCCCTGCCTTCACACGTGACTCCTCTTTGGTCTGTGGGGGGATCAGAGACCTGTATACCCCCCCCCCCCTCCAGTGTTTCCATGGTTCATCCAATTAAAAATCTTTCACATGAACTGGGGTAACATCAGATAAATAAAATAAATTTAGACTTAAATGTTCTATAGGTGCACCAGTACACATAAGCATTGCCCTTTGCTCAGTGGCCCTATTTTCTACAATGCCAAACTGAGACTTATATTCCTCAGTGGTCAATATCTTTAGATATATAAACTAAAAATCGTGCATGTAAGACAGCATTAATTGCAATATACACTGCCCAGCCAAAAAAAAGTCACTACCTGGATTTAAGTTAGTGTCATGATGTGGGGTTGCTTCAGTTGCTCAGGTCTAGGTTCAGCAACGTTATGTGCCCAAACAATGTGAGCTGACTACCTGAATATACTGAATGACCAGGTTTTTCCATCAATGGATTTTTTCTTCCAAGATGACAATGCCAGGATTCATGGGGCTCAAACTGTGAAAGAGTGCTTCAGGGAGACATCATTTTAACACATGGCTTGGCCACCACAGAGTACAGACTTTTTAATCCCATTGAGAATCTTTGGGATGTGCTGGAGAAGACTTTACGCAGCGCTCCGACTCTCCCGTCATCGATACAAGATCTTGGCGAAAAATGAATGCAGCTCTGGACGGAAATAAATGCTGTGAAATTGCATAAGCTTATCGAAACAATGCTATGGCGAATGCGTGCTGTAATCGAAGCTAAAGGCGGTCCAAGGAAAGTGTGTGACTTTTTTTTGGCTGGGCAGCGTATAAGCCAATGCACATGTCAACTATGATAAAAGAAAGATAAATGAATAAATAAAAGCTAAATCAAAGCAGCTGCAAAGATAATGTGCCATAATCTGTTGTGATTACCTGAACTTTATTTATCTTCTTGTTCTGGAATTTATATTTAACTTCTACAGATTTATGTGGACGCACATGTCCTTGTTTTGTAAAGCGCTTAGGAGCCTGAATCTCACAGCTGTCTGAATTCTGAATGCACACCTGCAAAAAACACAGCTTTGACTGTGACATTATCACCCCCTCCTGCATCAAAACGTCAGTCTGTATTTTAGGCCAGGACTAAATTAATACATGTGCGCTGAAATAAAGAAATGATGACAATAATAATGAAAAAGGGCGCAGGTAGGTCGGCTCAGGAGGACAGAGGAAAAATGTGTTTATTCTAATCAGAATGATTCACATCAAGAGTCTGGAGAATCTGAAAGGTTGACAGTTGCAGCGGCGTTTCCTTCCAGCCCGCTCAGGTGTTTCGGCACTTTTGACAGAGTGGAGGTCAGCAGTTCTGGGTTGTGTCCAGGGGCTGTTTGAACAGGGCTACTGTAATAGAGTCTGGATGAGCGTCAGAGAGTGAGGGCTGCTGGACTCCAGCGTGGCGTTCTGGATGTGGCGGCGTTAGCTCTAATCTCCTCAGCGACACCTCCATCCTGACCTCAATATCTCCTGTCACTCATGCTGGGACTTCACCCGAGCAATGCAACCTGAAAATAAAAACAAGAGAAGGGAAAAACATCCCGGCGCGGAACGCAACCTTAAATCAGACAAAGCAAACGGGAAGTCGGCAGATATTTACGTCTTATGTAAGGATACGCTAAACGTGTTAAATCTTACCTGTTACCATTCCTTTTCCTCCTCAGTTCTTTTTTTCAGCACTTGCATTATTAAAAGGCATTGTAGATCCATCTATAAATCCATTATCACTAACCGGTTCATCCTGGTCAGGGTCAAGTCTCAGTAAGCATCATTCCGGTGCTAAATCGAAGCTTCTTAATCAGACAGGTCAAAATTTGTCAAGATTTATTAGCAAAAGATCATTTAGAAACGGCCACGCCAGAGTCAGGTGGCTGAAGTTAAACCTTTAAAAACTTTTATGTGCACTCATTCTCCGCTGAGGATAACAATTAATAATGTGCAGATGAACAATACATTACGCTGTCATACGAAGGAATGATATATTCCTAATTTCAGAGATATTGCAGAAAGGCTTAAATCATAATAAATGGTCAGTATTGATCATACGAATTAGGTCTCGGCCCTGGTGTGTGGCACGTGATGGAGTTTTCACCGCACCCTAATCTATCTTCCAATAGTTGCACCCTGGTCCTCCCACAGGTCATTAAAATCGTCTTCTGCCATCACGCTGCACGTCTTCATCGGCTCTTTCCACGATTTGTCACCGGAAAAAATCGTCCGCTCCATTCACAACGCGCAGCCGACCCTTGCGCATTTCGCCGCCTTCCTCAGCGAAAATCGCTCGGCCGTGTTTTCGAAACGCTTGAAGCTCTGGAACGGTGGGCGGAAGGAAAAGTGCTGATTTGAGTTGCAAAAGTTCGCGCCCTAATGCGTTTTTGACTTTATTTCGTTTACGTTTATGCATTTGCCAAATGCTCTTCTCCGAAATAGTCAGCAGCACAGAATAAACAAAAGTGCAGAGCACTACAAACAGTGAGCTTAACTGTGGCAGTGACCTGAGAGCAAGGCTGTGAAAGAATAACTTCTGAAGCTGCTAGGAGCTTGGGATGGAAATGGGTCGAAAAAAGATGAGTTCTGACACCCATGTTGAATGCTACAAAGAAAGGAGAAGCCCGTACCTCCATACAGGGGCGAAAACTAAGAACTGTTGGGCTTTAGATTTTGGACCCACCGTTAGGAGGGTAAGCCGCTGGCAAGGTGGAGGTGGAGGAGCACAGTGATCTTGTTGGCCGTATTTGGACCGATCAGATTTTTTAGGCCCTGGGATGTCACTCCTTTGATTTTCAGTTATTGTGTCCAGAAACAATAAGCAGATGTTTTATAGAGCTCAAAATAACTTACCATGCATACCTTTCCACACCTGTAGAAGTCAGAGATGATTCAGGGTCCCAAAGGGTTTTGTCTCCATTCAAACAGCAAGAGGCAGAATCACGCATTAGATGTGAAAACACACTTGACCACACAGCCTCAGAAACCCTTGCCCTGCTGCATTTTCTTTGAATTCCTCTCCATACGCTGGGATTCACACCTTACATCTCGTTCTTAAATTGATTTTCATGTATTTCACTTCTTTTCGTGTAACCAGAGTTAAGTTTATTTCAGTTCAGAACTTCTATCACTCGCAATTCCGACAACATGGCTTTACCGTCTCGCCCTCGTCACAGAAACGTTTGCACGTGTGGCCGACATGCCCTTCGATCCGAGGCAACCGGGCACCGTTCCTGCCCTGTTACTGGTATGTCCCTGGCACAAATGATCTTCTTCTTTCTTCGCCCGGCATGTGAAATGTCGTCATTTTTCATCGTTCGCGCACCCAGCGCAAAGGCACTTTGATTCATTCCTAACACGCTAACCAGCACTGGCACTCCAATATAGAGCTGTTGCTCCATGTGTCTGGAGGAAGAGTTATAAATCATTTTGTTAAAAGGATTGGCCCGTATTCCTCTGTTATTTAACGGTGCCATGTGGAATTACGTTATTGATGAGGTGGTTTAGCTTTCTGACATCCTCACCGGCATTATCAACAACATTCCTCTCTTCTGTAAGATGAGGGGCGACCGACTCGTTGCCCCCCTCGGCCTCCCTGGAGCATTTAATAAAATTTTCTGCATTTCAACGGCATCCGGCGGACGGGACGCCGAAGAACTGACACTATTAAACCAAGGAATTTACATAATTCTTGCCGCATTAAGTACACTTGGAGCATTTGTGTTCGGATTGTCTGTCAACTTTTTAATATAAGGGGAAGGGTATATATTTGCTTTACGCGCAGATGTGGGCAAGTCGAGATGTCACCTTTTATTCGGAGCAGGATTACATGTACTTTGCAGAATGCAAAAACCAGTTCTCCCACAGAATTCGGTTTTCTCCACTGAGAATTGCATTGTCTAGGGGATTAAAGCCTCCAAGGAGAGGAAAGAAATTGCCCTTTGGATTATTGCAGATGGTGCGTTTCAATCTATGATCTTATTTTTCAGGCAGGAAACAGAATGCTGGCACAGTATTACACTGCAATAATCAGTGTGAGGCTGCAAGATCCATTTGTGCAAAGGTTACGAAACCGTTCGGTGTAAAACTGTGCCGGATCGTGGGGTTCTCCGACATCAAAGGGAACGGCGCGCGACTCGCAAAGACGCAGGGCTTCTTCGCGTTTTCAAAATAAATCTTACTATAATGCTTAATAGTACTTACAGTGATAAATGTTTATTGAGGGGACTGCCTGGAATGAAGCAAATTTTATTTCTGTGAGGGCTGCAGGTGTCGTATTGGTTAGAGCTGTTGCCCTGCAATCCAAAGACCCAGGTTGGTACGTCCTGCTGTTGTACCCTCGATGGGCGTACGTACCATAAACTGCTCCAGTAGAAATTCCCCAGCTGTGTAACAGGGTAAATCATACTGTAGTAAGTATCTTAGTATACAAGCGTCATATTGTAAGTTAAAGTGTTGGCAACATGAATTCATGAATGCAGCAAGTTTTTTTTTTTTTTTTTTCCCCCCCTGTCTTTAAATCTTTCTGCCAGCAAATCTTTGAAGCATAGATGAATCAAAAACCCAGGCGACATCACCGAGAGAGGCCTTCTGAGCCTTCCTCAGACTTTCCTCATGGCAACCCAGTGCGTGATACAAGTTTTGGGCGATAAAGTCGTCATCTTTATATGCAATAAAATAAAATATCTGTAGGCTTTGAATCTTTTCAACCGAAGCCAACCTGCGGGACATTGTGTGTGGCTACAGACGAGGAACAAATGAAAACACGGCAGCAGGTAGTGGGTGGTTTGTACGCACAATCATAGGAACCAGGTGCAAATCCCTGCTCCCACCATTGTACCCTTGAGCAACATACCTACGGTACCCAGAACTGACACAGCAAAAATTTTACATGGAAAGCTCATCCTAAGCACACAAACCTAACACGGTAAGTTGTGTTGAACAAAGACTATAAACAATAGGTAATAATAATTGAAGCAATATTGAGTAAGATCAGTTCTTGATCTAAGTGACCTTGGTTGCACTGTCTCAATTGTTTGGGCAGATATCTCAAATTCTGGCCTGGATGTATAGGTTGGGGTTGAGGTTCCGCTTCTGCAGTGGGATGTGCAGCGTTCCGCTCTACAGGACTACAGGATCCAGGCGGCTTAACTGCCTTTCAGAAGTAATCGCCGACTGAAAGTCACCTCACCTGCTCATTCAGGTGCGAATCGGCCGCAAATTAAAACCGACTCCGAAACCCGTGACTGCGACTCCCGAAGACGCGAACCGCCGACCCCGCACGCCACACTAGCAAGAACGTAGGGTCTCCGGGTGTCGCTGATGCAGCTTTCAGCCTGGGACCGTGCGAGAAGTGAGTCGGCATCTGTCCTCGCAGGCAGGGACCTGCGTCCCGGCAGGCGGCTGGTATCTGCTGCTGCCGCAGTAGAGAGAGAGCATCGCAGGCTTTGTCGCAGGCATCGTCCCGGCATCGCGAGGGACTCTGACTCATCACACATCTCCGTTTGCAGCCGCAGAGCTTAATTACGCCGGTTTTAATTCTCCTCTGCAGAGTCCGGGTGAAGGGAGGCCGGCGCGCAGACCGCAGCACCGCGTGATAACTGGACACAAGTCCCGCTCGCCCATTTGGCTCCAGCACTCTGACTCAATGTGCGCCGCAGCTCCTGCTCTGCTCTTTTGTAGTTCATTCACACATTCTCCTCGACTTGATCCAGGGCTAAATTAAATGACTCACACACTGTACATCTGCTCATTCGGAGGACTGGATACCTGACCTGACACATTCCAGATTAAGTTTCCGCTTTGAGGGCACAAAGGAAAACTCCACCCTTCTCCTGGCACCTCTTCCGGGATGTTTAAACTGGTTCTTGCGGATAAAGGCAACAGGTTCAACGTATACGTCTAGATTTTTCCAGCGATAGGTTGGCATCCCATCTAGGGTGCACGCTCACCAGCCACTCACCCACCAGCTCTGGATCACAACAGCCCAGAGCTGGACAAGTGGTTCGCGATAGTAAGTAAAGCGAGCAAGCGAGCGAGAGAGCGAGAGCATTTTTACGTTTTTGCCTACGATGAGGAGCCATGGTCTAGCATGATGCTTAAGTAGGAGTTCTGGGTGCTGCTGCGAGATCTTGCTCAGCAACTCTGAAAAGGCACATTAACCGTAACCCTCCTGCCTGGTGCTTTCATTATTTGTGATAAATGATGAAAAATTATATTAAAGTCAGGCTCACACACGCTGCAACTTCAGGGGTGCACCCGATATGTGGTCTTTGTGTTTTAGCCCCACCTCCTTCATCTTACTCAGCAAACAAACAGCCTCCCCCCCACTGCCCCTACTTCCCCCCAGCTCTCCTGGTAACAGATGAATGCCGGAGGAGAATGGATGAGCCTGTCCTTTGCAATGGAATGAGAAGAATTGTGAGCTGGGAGCATATATCAACAGTGATTTGCGTCCCCCCCCCCCCCCCCTACACCTCCTCATCGCTCGCTCCCTTCCTACCTCCCTCCCTCTGCCCCCCTGTATATCTCTCTCTCTCTCGCTCTTTCTGTCTTTCTCGCTCTCCCCCTCTCTCTCTCTCTCTCTCTCTGTCCGCAAAGCCACCGTTGCAGCCCAGCCCCCTACTCATCATTCCACTGCCATGGAAATTAGATGAAGGTGGCTTAACGTGGCTGTAGGAGGAGGGCAGGTTTGCAAAGGATGTAGCTGGGGACGCCACGCTGGCTGACCCCAGACCCTTATGACACAGGTCCCAGGGACACAAGGTGGGCCACCATGCGGTCATCTGACGGGGTCGTGGGGCTCGGTGTCTCCAGCAAACGTCTTCCGCTCCTAAATTATTTATCTGTTCTGGCGGCAAGAGCAACCCGCGACCATGGCGCTGGAGTGAAGCCTGCTGTCTGCCGCACACATGGACGTGTTCAGCTTCGTGAAGATGGGAAAGTTGTCAGGGTGAGTACGCTGGGAGTGAGGGAAGTGGTGCTTTAGGCCTCAGTTTCTGGCATGTCTGCATGCTGCTTTTGTACGGGCAGCCGTCCGCTGGTGGCTGGCGACAGGAATTAGGAGCATGTAGGGGTGTGTAGGCAGGTGCTGGGGGGGGGGGGGTAGTGTGCCCACAGTACATTGAGAATGAACTGATAAAACTGCAGCTAGAGAGACTATGATTTCTGTATGAACCCACTGAGCATCTTTGTTTTTATTTAGCAATCCTTGTAGTTCCTGTGGACGAGAGCGCAGTGTGTTTGATGTGTTGCTTGGGAGAAAATAAGGAGCAATGGGGGGCTTCATGTTGGATTTGGGAGCAACAGAGGCTGCTGCCGCCCCTTTAACCGAACTTAATGAAGTATCAGGTGCATGGATCTCTATTAGTGACACACACAGATACACACACACAGCCTGTGTAACCACACCTAAGATGTTCACTGAACTGGCACGTTCGTGTCTCCGTCCGACAGACTTTATTCTGCAAAGGGGGAAAAAGGGGGGAAAAAAACAATACAAATGGATTAGGTAACTGTTTTAAACCTGGAATCAGAAACTGTTTTCCATTTCTCAGTTATTTTGTTTGTGAGTTTTTTTTTGTTTTTTTTTTTTTTTTTATCCATCCGATGATGTGCAAATTGTGGTAAGGACTGCATATTTTGAGAAGCAAAGTCCATAGTGTTTTTGGCTAAAGAAAGAGGGAAAATACTGCCATTTGTAAGCAGACATTCAGCGTATGGTTGTGTGGCGTACCGTTGTGTTAAAAGCACTTTCTACAGCAGATTTATATATATTTGCTGTGATCTCACTGTAGACCAGAGAGCATATGGCCCTGTGAGGAACATTCATTCCCATCAGACCCTAAAGTAACCAGTGAGATGATCGGCACATGGGGTCTCCTCACTGGCTGCTGAGCATCCTGCCAGCTGTAGGAGGAAAGCTATGGGCTGTGAACACATTCATTACTGTGTGACATGTTTTTGGAACAGCTATTATTTGGTGTTTTCACGCGAATTTGGACAGTGGCCTAACACTGCAGTGGCTAAGATGCATGATAGTTGTGTTGCATCTTAATTTGTGGGCCAGCTTTCAGTGGCTACCTCCCTGGCAAAATAGTGCACTTGATTTTCCATTTTCTATACTTTATTTTTTATTTTTATGTTTTTTTTTTTTTGCACAATAGCTATTTTATTTTATTTCTGAAATGGGGCACATCTAAACCATTGCTGTCTTGTTCAACTGAATTATTGAACAGGGAGATTTTTTTATGCACATCCTTTGATGTGTAGGTGACACTAAAAAGTTTAAAAAGTGCAAAATGAACTGTTAAATTGAGACTTGTTAGTGTCTGGTTTTAAACATTTAATTATCAGAATAAACAGAACAGCAATAAACACTGATATTCCTTAGCCTACATTCCAATTTTAGAGATTCAAATGAGGTATGAAAAGGTATTGTGGATAAATAACAATTTACAGTTCTTCACAAGCTGAAACAGTTACTCGATGTTAAGTGTTTCACCTCGATGAAACTGAGCCTGTGACCTCCACGTTTCACCCTGTAATGTCCACACATTTTATTAAATATATGAATATATTTGAACAAAACTATAAAAACCCAAGAACTTTAGCTTTGATTTATTCAGACACATTTTCATAACATAGATTTTTTAAATATAGTGACTACCTGTCCCATTGGGCTGAAAAGTGAGCATCTACCATGGTAAATCAAACAGAATACTATCTAACTTCCAGTAATGGATTGGTGTCCTCTGGGATAGGTGCTGGACTGGCACTGGCTCTTTATTGCAAAAGCAGTTATTGATGATGGATGGAAGGAAAGGAGGATGGATGAATGGATGGGGAGAATGCTATAGCTAAAGTTCTGCATCCACCCCCATTCTCCAGGACAGCTTCTTCAGCTTCAGTCAACTGAAAGGCAGTGTTATCAGTGTCAGGCTCAGTCTCAGTCTCAGCAAGTTGGCTATAACCAAAAGAACAGCTTATTTGAAATTAAATCAGATTTTGTCATATAAATCTTTAGGTTAAGAACAGCCATGACTTAAACCTAAGGGCTTCACAAGCAGATACACACAACATAACAAGAAGTGCAATTACCTCACTGCACAAAAGGCCCGAGTTCCCAGTGGGGGGTAACAGGCAGAACTTAGCTGCGCTCTGGAGGCCCCTGTCAGTCTGCTGTGTATGGGTCCCTCTTTCTAGAAGGCTCTCCTTCAATGAGCTCTGCGGCGCAGAAAAACAAGCTGCCGTAAAGACCCCAGTACCCAGATTAGAAACACTGTCGGTACTCAACAAGACTACTGTGGGTGCACAAGCACAGACACACACACACACACACACACACACACACACACACACACACAGAACATTTAATAAAATAATTATTTATTATAATATGTGTTCAATTAAATCATTTCAAATTAATGCTCATACTAAACTCTAAATTGTACAATGTACTTTACTGAAGGAGGAGTAATGATCCTGTAAGACCGAATCACTGATCAGCCTTAATGCACTTAGTTCAGTTGCTATATTGCCAAATGTTGCATCTTAACTAAAGAAGAAAAAGAAGAAGAAGAAGAAGAAATCCATAGCAGTAAATAAAGTAGGACTTTTGTTCAAGCTTTAACCAGAGCAAACATCAAAAATGGGTGCTGACTGGGGTTTGCGTTGATCCTTTGAGTGAAGGTTTCTTAAGTTCTTGTTCGCTCTTGTACAAGTTCATAAACCACTTAAGTTCTTCTTTATCTGCCCCTGTATGAGTAATATTCCCCCCGATTTTCAACCGCTTCTGTTATGCAGGGTCCCAATGGTTCAGCGCCTATTCCTGTAGTATGGGGTATGAGACAATGTACACAAGGGATCATCACACAGTCATTTACTTACTTGAAAAACATATCTTTGGACTGTGTGTATTGTATGCAGCATAAAATAGGAAATTCCTAACATGGTTTATTATGCTTTCAATTGTTTATCAGTGTAAATCTTTGAAATGTAAAAATTTTTCTGCTGCACATATAAAAACAGAGGACTTAAGTGTCATGCTGAACTGTGAATAAGAATAAAAATATATTTATATATTATACATAGTGATTTTGTTCATAAAATGCATTAGTAGTAATATATTCTAAGGGAGAAAATAAATATAAACTGCTCAAATTATCAAGATAACAGGCTTCTTACACTTCACTTTGAGGTACTATTAAGGCCAGTATTTTTGGTTTAGCCTAAAGCAGAGATAATTGTTCTCTGCTTGCCGCAAACAGATTGAAATTATTAGTTTTTTTCTATTTTTTTGTCTTTAAACACATGGGACCTTGATACTGAAATGGTTTTCCTGGGAACTGTCGAGAAGCATTATAACCAAGGGAACACTGTACAGCCGCACTGTTTAATGTTTTATATCTGCTCTGGAGAAGAAAGTAAGAACTATACCATCTCTATATCTATAAAGCTGAATCTCAGTTTGTTTGTTTCTCTTTATGCAGAGCTTTGTTTTTCAAGCCACAGACTTGAAATCTGGCACACAGGTACTTCCTCACACTAAATTAGGTTTTTTCGTACCAAAGTTATTAAACTCCAAAAAGGTTACTTAGTATTTGGAAAAGTTAAAATTTGGGTTCTCTGGCAAGGCTCGGACAGGTGGGAGTAATGGCGTCACACACAACATATAGTAACGTCATACACAGATGGATTTCCTTGCCCCCACACACACATACACATACACTCTCTTTCTGTCTCTCTCTTGCTCCCTCCCACTCACACACGCTAACAAATTTTCTCGCGTCCCACACACGGTGGACACCACCCAAACTACTTACTACAGGCAGACAAAAAATATACATAACACACACGCATGCAAACACACACATGCACAGTGGTGCACACATTATTAACGTAAAGGTAGTAACACTTGGAAATATATATACATAGATTTTTTCCTTTCCAGTCAACAAGATCTGTACTAAATACAACCACTTTAATGGTAAAACAGTTGGCGATTATATAACATATTATTGCTTTTCACTTTTCCAGCGCTACACTTTTTTCACCTGGGCAGCACAGCTAGTTATTTTAATAAAGCAATCTGTCTGAAGAAGAAACCATTTTTACATAACAATTCTTTCCATTTGCTGTCATTGGGACCTCCTCATCAAGATGTGGAAGAAGTTCTGTTCTCCTTTTTGTGCAAAACTAATGAAGAGTCACCTTGCTGTAATGTTATAGAAACACGGCTTTGCATGTAAGCATTCTGTTATGTATAATTTATAGGATGAGGGTACCTATGAGGCCATCCTTAGTGCTGACTGAAAAAGATTTTTATGGTTCAGTCTATAAACATGAAATCGCATACCATCACTAAAATATTTTAACTTTCAAATAATACAAAATGCATGGAAAATATTACTATACTTGATAGTCTGACTACAGTCTGGTAATCAGTGTAATTTACCGTGGTTTTTAAAGGCAGGGTGTTGTTTATAATTTCCCCTCTTGACACCTAGGTCAAATGCACTGGCTTTTAAAATGCTATATTAAGCATTATTAATTTGTACCAGCTTTGTGTCAGTTCAAATAAAAACACAGCTCTTTTCTTTACACAACAGAGAGCTGATGTACTTTCTGCAACCTTCTGGGCGGTGCAGTAGTCAGGTCTGTTCATTTGCTTTCGAATAGGAAGGGCCCACATTTGAACGCTGTGTCGGTTCTTGTGCCCTTGATCTAAGTACTTATTATGAATTACATAAGTAAGAATACCCTGCTGTAAACTCTATACAGGTAAATCATGGTAAGTAGGTGTTGAGTTAAAACAGACACAGTCAACTGTCCATCAGTGATTCCACTGCCTTTAATATACATAAATTCTGCAGTGAACAGACCAGATATCCTACCAAAATTTAAAAATAACTGAAATAACATTGAATACTATTATGATTAATTCAAGGGACTTTCACCCTGAAAATTTCACCCAGACTTAATGGCGCTTAAACCTATGTCCACTGGTTAGTTTATTATAGGAACATGAAATTGTAAGTCACCTTTTGAAAAGGTGTCCAGTGAATAAGCAATAGCCAAATTTTATATTAGCAACTTCTAAAGCAGCATCACTTAATATCAAAAAGACAAATTTAAAGATGCTTTAGTCTTTTTCATAGCTCACGCGATGTGGACCTTTGAGCTCAAAAACATAGCAAGTTGTTTCTCAGATGGCCTAGCGGTTCACAGATGGCTTTGGCATCTGTGAACCACAAGGTGGGGGCACAGGTTGAGAGCCTAAACGTTTTGTTTCAATAAGGTCAATATAAGCATTTCAGCACTGGAAGAAAAAAATCCAGAATAACATGAGGCCACTTTAAGCCTGGAGTGGAGGATGTGCTTCTGCTTGAAATGCACCGCCATAGTGCAGCAAGAGTGCAGCTCAGCATTTAAAGGGCTCTGAGGACAACCATGAGCTATGGCGGAAAAATGAGAACCGCCGCTTGCCAAAAAACAGTACGGCACAATTGGATTCCTGACAGACGTTGCTAATGTCCACCCTGAGAGCTGGGACAAGCATGATGGACAGCTGACTCGGCCAAAGGAGGAGCCGTCTGGCCCTTTCCGTCTTGCGCTTGTGCCAGAGTTGCATATTGAAGTAAAGAGGATCAGAAAAGCAGAGCACCACAGCTGTTTGGCCACACTGGACTCAATTAAAGAGTCTGTGGGTTAGAGAAAATTTGCCGTAAAAACCATTTGAACTTGGCCGAGTAAATTTTAAAAAGATGGGGAATTATACGAGGCATTGTGGTGGTTCATAGATAAATGCAGAGATTTTTCCAACAAGATGCCTCTGCCTTCTAAAAATATAACTGTTCGTTTTTTTAACTACCCAACTAAGGCTTATTTGAAATTAAATCAGATTTTTTCATATAAGTCTTTAGGTCAAATTCATTCTGCCAGTTCAGTGCTTCGACGCAGTTAGTGAACTGGAAAGAATAAAACCATTAGCCTAATTATTCGCCACGGTATAAAAAGATAAGAAATATTTTCTTTTCGTGTTCTGCTCTTGCGGGAGGCGAAAGCCTTCCAGGTCGCGCGATTGTCACGGCGAAGCTTTGTCCTCCGGAAGATCACGGCTGAGAGCGCTATGGTGCTTTGAGATGCAAGAGCGTTCCTCTGTGGGAGTAGAGCCTGAAGGGCAAGTATGCTTAATGCCCGTCTTGTCTGCTAAAGTGGACGATGAATGTGTTCCTCCAGGAAGGGAGGAGCAGGGGGTGGGGGCAACAGGCTTTAAGCGTACCGTTCGGACTCATCTCCAGCGACGCAGGAAAGCACCGCCCCCCCCCCCTCCGAAAAAAAAGCGGCCAGATTCTTGCCTGCAAAGAATCTCAGCATTGCAACTGTCTTCAGCACATGATGATGAACTGAGAACTTCCCTCTCATCTAAAGATCACAAGGCTCTTGTAGTGAAGAGTCTCCCTCATTTTGGGGTCACGCGGATGGGATTTTCATGCATGTTGTTAAGTGGATGAGTTTGATGACTTGGGTCTTGAGACGTCGGCCTGTCGCAGTCTGATGCGTGGGATGCTTTCCAGAAGCGGAAGGACTTTCTGTGTCAGTGTGTGTCTTATCTGTCTGTGCGTTTCATAGGCACGTACTCTCATTCAGCACACATTCAGCTGTGAAGAACAGGGCTCGGTGGGCTGTGGAGCAATAAACCAGTCTGGTTTCCACATGAAGATGTCTGGACCATGTTCTGTTTTTCCACCGATTAGTGAAAATGTAAATATAAGTTCCAAAACAAGCATGTCATCAACTGGCAATGGCAGTGCTTGTAATAACAAATGAGTCATATGAATACCATATGAACGATATTTATAGAATTTCCTTCCATCATTTTAATATAGATGACTGAAAATGAAATAGCTTCAGAGAAGGGACCTCTGGATAGACTTAACTCAGGATGGAGTTAAGTGTAGGCTGTCGGGGGGAAAGGGTGTACAGTAAACTGAGCTGCGCGCTGGGGTGGAATAATAGCAAATTACAAAGTAATACCGCAGATGCTGAAAGGCATCCTGAACAAAACCGGCTTTTCGTTGTGGTAACATCCCAAAAATTATTCAAACATGCCAGCATTTTCACCACATGACATTAGAAGTCATACATGCTGAGGAGCAGATATTTGCAGAGACGGGGTGGTTAACTTTGTGGTCGCAGTGCTCACATTTTTCACCTGGGTGAAGCTACTTCTGATCATTTTGCATATTTCTACAGCTGGGTGGTTCTTATTCAAATAATTTTGGGGAGATACCTGTCTCAAGGGTATGAAAACAGGAGACGGATTTTGAACTTGTGCTCTTTATGTTCAAAGGCAGCAGCTCCATCCACTACATCACCTGGAGCACTTTGCAATTGTTCATCTTTGCTCTGATCATCTTCCCTTCTCTGGGATTGTATGTTTCATTTTTCAGCTGGATGCCAGCTTTTTTCATAGAGCTCATGTGCTGTAGCTACATGTTCCACTCTGTCTATGGCAGGAAGGAAGAAGATAGAAAGCTGTAATGGACACAGTTCTGCCATTAAGTGTACCAAACAATGCAAGACTTGCAGTGTTTACACACATTCGGTGCATGGCCTGCTAGGTAGCCAGCTGAGGATTCCTGGCAGTAAATGTTCAGTCGGGGCAACCTTCACCTATCCAAATCCATCGCCTTATGAATTTGGACACTCGTTTTCTGAAGAATGAAAGCGCTCCGATCTGTTGTTCGGTTAGGTCCCCGCCTCGGATAACAATTCCAGATAATTTGAAAACACATCATCCCTTCAAAAGACTCGAATTTCCAGAGGGCCAGGTGACAGGGGGCTGGCGAAGAAGGCTTCAAGGGAAACAAAGCGCTCCCTCCCACCGCCCTGCGTGTCAGAAAGCTCATTGTCGCTCTTTGTCTTTACAATTCAAAGACGCATCATGTCACATCTCATCACGTCCAGGTTTCGCAGAGCGACAGATCGGTCCTGTCTGCCAGGCTCATCAGACGTCACATAAATACGCGAGCCGCAGACAAAAGACAGACGCCAGTGCACGTTCTCCATCGGTACCAGTGAGACGTGAGCACAAGCGACAGAACACACGAAAAACCCGAAAGGGCAGTGCTGAGAATTGCAGGCGAACACCTTGGTTTGATCGAGCACACTGAGAGATTCCCTGAGTTTGGGGTTTTGTGTGCGCGCGCACACGCGCACACACACACACACACACACACACACACACACACACACACGTTCATCACTGTTGACCCTGCTCATTAAATCGGGCCTACAGCTCGGCTCTGGAGTGAGGTGGCTTTGATTTAATGCCCTGTGAGATCCAGCTCTCAAAATGAAGGCAAGAGTGGAAGGAGCAGCCAGTGATTCCCTGTGTGCTCCAAACATAAAAGCTGAACTTCTCGCATTTAATGTTTGCCCATTGTGTCCAAGATGTATTTTAGCGAATGCAAAATTACCAACTTCGCGTACTCTGCCGGCCACACGCGTGAACCGCCGCGCCGTCTTCTGGGATTACTGAAAACACCCGATTAAGTGATGAACATCAGGTGCAGCTGCAACATTTGGATGGACTGTTGAAGGAAAGGAAGTCAATGCGCTCCAGAGCTCAGACTGGTGAGGAGATGGATGTTTTATTTGTTTTTAGGCTGCTTGCTTTATGATTTAGAGAAAAAAAAAATCACCTCTTACCTGGTTGCTCCCTAAACCCAGCATGTGTACCACACTTTAATGATCTATATTATCAATATTAGCATATTATCAATACATATGCAATATATCCCAATATATACAACATTTCACTTGTGCTAACATTTTTCTTTTTGTGTACTGTGTATTTTGTGTGTGTGTGTGTGTGTGTATAAATATATGTATATTTTTTTCCAGTTGTTTCTATTTCTTTGTGTGTCAAACTATGTACTCTTTCTTATGTTAGATTAGAAATGTCATCTCTGTAATATTCTGCAAGACTTATCATTAAAAATGTTTAACCTATTAAAAGCTTTGAGTAAGCAGCTGGCAAGGGAGCTGAAGACCAGCTCCTTTGTTGAGGGTTTTTAGGCAGTGAGTCTCAGCAACATCTCCACAGCTTTTATTTGGTCAATAATTCAGTGTTTCTATTTTGCACCTGGCCACGTGTACACGTGCTGCCCTGTGTTTTGTACAATTTCAATTATTGATCAAAAGAGACTGGGATGCATTAGGCTCCAGCTCTGGCTGACATGGACTGAGGGGTAACAGCTGGTTTTGGTGTGCGGGGCTCGGCGGTGGGCTGGTCACTGTCATACGGGTTCACGTCGCCCAAGCATGTATACCGGTAGGGAGCGGCCCTCAGTCCGAGAGCAAAGATTTAAGTTAGTATGCAGGTGTAAAATGACTTTTAAAAAATGAAATAAGCTCAAAGGGGAGGTCAGCAGAAAGGCACCAACAGGAACTGTATTAATACTGCAGATTTTACCATGCAAGCACATTTGGTTGAATAAACTATCAGGAGCTATAAGGCATCAGTGCTACCCACTGTGCCAACCCTAAACCCACAGTGTGTAAACCATATCGCAAAGATATTCCAACAGCTTGGTATTTCAAGGCCTCATTAGCTTAACTTGTCATAGTTTAAGGCTCCGTAAACATAGGTTCTGTATTTGAAGTATTTGAACTCAAAATGAACGGAGAGCTGAAGTTTTTTTTTTTTTTTTTTTTTTCCCCCCCCAACTTCAAGCAGCAATATACTTTGCAACCACTTGCTTTCACTATCACCATAGCAACAGGATATGATGAAAAAATTCTGAAATTTTGAAAATATTGTTTGGCGTGGCTTGCTTTTTGTTTGCCTGCGCGGCTGGTGTACAAATTAAAGGAATAATCTCTTGTGTTTACAGCATCAACAGAAATCTCATCCTGTAAAGAATTACAGAAGAGATTTTTTTTTCTTTTTTAGGGAGTTAGAGTAAAACCACTCTATATATGTTGGCAAAATGCAGGAGAACAGCACACTTTAATTTGAGAAATAAAATGATGAGAACAATTCGCAGTTTCTCAAGCGAAAACATACGGACTTCAATTTTTATTGATGTTGACATGTCGGTAGACCCGTAGGTTTTTTCTACATTACAATTTGGACTTTTTCCTAAGACATTCAGCAGTCAAAAAACCCTCAAAATTTTTCTGCACAGAATATCTCTGGTATTTCTATAGCAGTGAAAGAAATGACCCAAGAAGTCCAAGACTGAGCAGGTTGAGAACCGGTGTTTGGTCTTTGCTGAAAAATGTTCAATCTGAAAATCTCCTGTTAAATTTCACCTGTATAAATAATTGTGTTCACAAAATTGTG
This sequence comes from Heterotis niloticus, assembly GCA_018136845.1. NCBI lineage: Eukaryota > Metazoa > Chordata > Actinopteri > Osteoglossiformes > Osteoglossidae > Heterotis > Heterotis niloticus. Next base: position 7,742,431 of record CM030897.1, on the reverse strand, counting down.
ACCCGTATGAGTCATTTTTAGATAAAAGGTTTGACTAAGCTGATGAATAATGTAATATAATAGTGCAATTCTAGACAATCTCTCTATTGTGGAATAGGAACAAACAGGACTTTAGCTCCAATATAAAGCTCACACCCCAGAGATCTGTGTGAAGGAACGATTTAACACAAGGCCTTGCCTGTAGATCTGTTATTTAGCCCTCCACACAACAGCGCTGTCATCATTTATTGATATAAGTTGACAAGGTCCGGTTTCATGGTCCGCAGTGTTCGTGATGGGATCACACGGGTCTCGGCAATGCTCAGCGTTAAGGCGATTTCGCACAGGCGCTATGCTTTAGGACCCCTTTGAAAGCAATGTTAAAGATAAACAATTCAATAAACAACTGACTCAACAAAAGAATAAAATGGATTTTGAAGAGCGCTTTTGTGATTCACAATGGGGTCTGGGAGGAAAATCTTGTGACAATGTAAGTACAGACACCTCTGTCTAATAGAGGCTAGACGGAAGTAGGCTCGAAAAATCAATGGCAGAGCTGTGCTTATTTTAACTGCGGCGGTTATGACATTTTCTACAATTATTCTAAAAGAGTTGGTTATATTGCTGTGGAACTATTGATTTGGCTCACTGCTAAGCCCTTTGTTATACAGGGAAACAGTACATGTCAGTGCGTTGTACCTACCACTGCTACTCTGCCAAATGTACTCATTCAGATCTACTCCTCGATATAAAATAAGATTAGTTTTTTTACTATGCTAAAGACTTTTGTTCATTCATGCAAGTGCCAACATGACATTTATATATTGTACATCTAAAACAATGCTGAAAAAAATGTCACTGCATCGAATTATGTTTATTAATGTTGCATTGTTTTTCCACCTGCAAAACTGATTTACGTTCTTGTGCCGAAGTTGTAATTTTTTTTGTTTCTCTCAAGGGATCGCTAAAACCGAAGTCGGGGGAAAAAAGGAACGTGACTAAAAAGTTGTTAGCGCCAATGTAGATCTGCGAAATAAAGCGTGTCACAATTGATAAATTAGCAACAAAATTGGTTACGCGAACCCCACACATGTCTATGACAGCCATCTCTTTGCTGAGGTCACATTTGTAACTTACGGAATGCAGAAAAGAGCAGCAAGCATGCAAGGACTGATCTTTGTCCTGAATAATTCACGAGGCACAAACCTAAGACAAAACAGACGTATCATTTACATATCAGAAAAAGTGATCTCCAGATTCCTAATCGAGGGCAGATCTCAGAGATTCGTGATGTTCAGATGACTCCGATGGATGTCCTTCCATGCTTGGATAAATGACTCCAAATCTTCTCACAGATGTATTTTTAAACATTCCCCTTTCAAATCTTCTTATTCCACAAACTGTGTTGATTTTGTTTTCTCCGTGACGATAAGGATTAACAGATTAAGTAGAGGACTTTGTTCTGAATCTGTCTGACAGTTTACTGCTTCTACATGCGTCCTCGTGAAATACAGCTGAAGAAACAATGAGAAGAGTGGAGTCTAAACTGCAGGCATTTAGGGGAAAAAAGGCACAATGGGGGGAGGGCAGCATGTAGAATGATGGTAAGAACTGCTGCCCCGGGTCTTGGAAGTTGTAGGTTTAAATCTTTCTTCTTGTACCTTTGACCAGTGTTCAGATCTTGAACTGCTAAAATAAAAGCACTTTCTTACATAAGCACCCAAATAATGCCAGGTACCATATATCATTGCCTTGCTTACCGTGTAAGTTGCTTTGCCCAAACGCTAAATAGATGAAATTGGATATTAACAGTACCACAAGTCCTTTGAGTTGCATTCAAGGGCCTTATGCACCACTTTCTACAATTCCTGTCCATATCCTAATTTATAGGGCTCCTGTCATCCCAGCTGTGCCTTCGGCTCAGCTTTGCTTTTGTAATTTCAAGGTTTCAGCAACAGGCCAACTTGTCACATTTGCGACACTGACCCATTTGGATCAGATTTCTGCGTGAACCTTTGGCTGCACAGTGGGTTAGGGTTTCTTTGACCTTGGATTCCATCTTTTCTTTCCCCCTGCTCAAAGCACCAGTGAATGTGAACACGGTTACACGCCCCGCAGTGGTTCTTATCATAAATTTCAAAAGCCTGAGCTGGATTGGGCTGAAATTTCTTTTGAGGTTGCATGGCACAATGTAACCATTATGACAAAACCGCCATCCCCATCCAGCCTCGAGGAAGAGACCTTTCTGTAGATGCGGCTAATGGGATGACTCGAGCCTTGAGGAAACGTCTAGCGACATGTATTTACAGACAGATGACGCAGAATTAACAATGGGAGGAAGAGATGGGGCCTTGTAAAGCGATTGTGTTTTAAGTGCTGTTGCTAGGCAGGAGGTGTAAGCTGATAGTGGAGTTTACCTCAGGAACTCCTCAGTGTGTTACTGAGGAGCATTGGGTTTCAGCGCAACAGCGTGAAGCAGTGCCAAGGCTGCCGTCTCTTTCTTTACCTCAAGGGCTGGTTGTCCTAAACAATCAGTAAACGTGAACTTCATTTGTGGATGTCATTTTGTAAAAGTTTTGTTGCCCCTTTGGCCAATTTTTGTCCCCAAATTGTGAGGATTCTGCATTCCTACCTAATGTTTAAATTGTCATTTCTTTTGTTTCTTACCAGTGCCTTTGTTTTATTTTAAGAGAGAAGTGTAAAACGCTGCTCGCACACCCATCCCTCATTTTGTTTCTGGCGTATATTTTCCCACATTTTCCCACTGCGGTCACCTAGTGGACAAAAATTATAGTTTGACTCCAGACCAACGCAAGTTCATTCAGAGCCAAAAACATTGAAAGTCATCAAAGACATTATTATAACCTTATTATTCTTATATTATTCCATTACAGAGACCATCATCCTTATTAAAGTGGCTCCCTCTTTTATCAGGTTTCATAAGGTGCAGCATTCAAGGCAGTTTTATGAGACTGAAGACCTGTGTTATGGATATTCCTCCAGCAGAGTGAGTTTCACGGTTACACGGAAACTGTAAAGAGTCATTTTTAACAGCTTACGCCACAGCTGTTTGAGAAATTATTTATGGACAGATAGTTTACGTCAATAGTATAGTCATAGTTTATCAATGACAGTGACTAGGGTGTAACGTATTATAAAATCTATCTTTATTTTTCATATTATAGCTACCATGATAACTTTGCTCCTCTCCACATGCTAAATATTCTTCAGCATTTATGGTAAAAATGTGCAAAGGAGAACATAATACAATGCAGCGTGAGCCTGCATTCACTGTTCTATGTGTGTTGATCTCCTGGCACAGATTACTATACTATCTGGGTGGGTGCCTAATTCTGTTCATTTATTTGACATGCTTACACCCTGGATTTAGTGCATATACAGACCCGGATATTAAGAGGTAGAGAGCCTTTACACCATGGTGAAGGATACGTTCTTGAAGGAATAGAATCGATATGGGTTGCACAAAATGGGTACTGATGACAGGACTTCAGAAGGCCTTTCTGGGTTTTCCTGTAACTTTTCACATTATGTGCTCAGAATAGCATTTCATGCATCTTGATATCATCTAAGATTAGAATAGTTTTCATGGGTCTGAAATCCCTGGAGTGAATTGGGGGAATAATACCCCTTCGTCTCAGTTACTCATTTTGCATAATTTTTATTGAGCCTTGTAATTTCTCAAAATTTCACTTTAAACACAGCAAGTTGATGCATGACTGGGCGGTGATATTTTTCTTGGTAAGCGCAGCCTTCAAAACCAGTGTTAATAGTCTTGTTGTTGTTGAGCAAAGATGGCTTGCAGGAGCAAGGTGCACAAATGCAGAATCCTAAGAGCGTACTTAAGGTCAGGCCTAATAACTTTAATGTCAGTCCTGATTCAAGGACGTGACAACTGGAGCTGTGATGAGCACCACAGTAAGTCAAAATAAAAAAAAATAAGACCATTTAAATGATCCCCTCCATCCTCCCAACTTGGTCACCTTAACCTTATCTCAAAACTCCTCCTTCTATACATGTTTTCATATTTGTATTCTTTTAGATATTTGTATACTGTACTGTTATGCAACACTGTATATCTGTTTAATATACTGGTTCTTCAAAAAGGTGTCACAAAAGAGCAAAAATAAAATGAATAAATATTTAAAAAACAAAGCAAGGAACTTGAAGTTTGATAGTCTTCTCATTCATTGCAGCTGTTTATCAATATTTTTTCCCAGCTGCACCGATTTTCCTTCTGAATATTTAGTGCAATGCTATGATTCCCTGCCCACATTAAGTATGCATACAGAGACCGGGCATCTTGCATTATAAAAAAGGTTTCTGCTGTGGAAACACATTAATTCTTTAGATACTACTAGCCACAGACTGCTTACATAAGTAACTCCAGAAACATTATTAATTCAACTTTTCAAACTTACCATTTGTGGGATAAAGTTAATAAGGCGTTTGCTTTTGCAGAAACACTGAACTGGTTCCATATGTACTGTAACTGCCTTAAAATGGCATTTTTTTGTGTGCGTGTGTTAAAATATATATAAAAAAATGTGCTTCGTCAGTGCTTGACACCTACAGTATCTCTTTCGGATAAATATTTTTGGTTCTTTTGGGTACTTGCGTCACTCTTGCTTGTGTTCTGTCTCCCGATCCAGCCACAGAACCAAATCGACGGGCTGGCCACCCCCTTCCGGGATCTGGAGTGCCTCCTCGGCGCCCTCCTATGGATGGGATATGGCTTCCAGTAGAGAGGGGAGAGACTGCTTCGTCAAGTGAGTGCACAGGGTGGAGGGGGGACACAATTGCCCAGGTTTGGTGCTCCAGTCTTACCGCTGGCGCACCAATATTCCAGACACGTTACAGCTGCGGCTTCTGCATGAGGCGCCTGTGCTTTCGGAATACTGATTCCCTTTGCCGTGAGCTACTGAGCCAAGCCGTACCCACCTTAAACCTACACACACCTCATTCCCATCCAGGAGGCACGCACAGATGTAAAGGAGCTCCAGCAGCATTTATTTTCCCTTTGTCTTTCTTCCTGTGAAACATCAACACACAAACTGCTTTGATCAGACTGAAACCTGAGCTAGTTTTCCGAAGGGATGGAGGTGCCAGAATGGTGGTGTTACCAGCCATTAGGCAGGGCAGACATGTGGGAAAAATGAAAAGGTAACAAAGCTTTCCGAGACTTAGCAGCTTTGTACAAGGCCTCATCTTTATTCAGTGTTTTTGAGCACATTTAACAAGGGAATCTTTGGTCCCTGTGCTTTTACCTTTGACTCTAAAGTTGCACGACAATATATCTTTTGTAAGTGTTTTTCTGTTCAACAGTAGCTGCAAATGCGCTCAAGCTCACATAAATCATCTGGTGCACTAGGATTTAACCCCGCCTGTCTTTTCATTGCAGGCTAATATTTTGCTTTTATTCGTTCTTTGGTTACGTTTTAGCCCAGGTTGCATGCTTCTGTTGAGTATCAAAGAGTGCTGTGTCACAGTTATGCGCTATTTTGGCTTTGCTGTTGCTTTTAAGGGTTCCTGCATGACTTTTTAAGATCAATATCTGAGATTGATTGGAAAATTTTTATATAATAATGATTAGCTGTGTATGAATAATAGCGGTGACAGACAAGGTAGCACTAATACTTCATAGTCCCTGGGCTGTGGGTTTGGATGTAGTTTTGAATTCAGTCCTGTCTTTGTGAAGCTTGCAAGTTCTTGCTGTGTCAGCATGTGCTTTTTCAAGGTGCTCTTGTTCATAGACATGTATTTTGGGTAAATCAGGGAATTTAAATTACGCACGTGTGTGTGTGTGTGTGTACACTATCTTCGGCCCTAATGTACTGCACCTCTCAGGCCAAAAAGGAGGAATTAGTCCAACACCAAAAATTGTAACCAGAAAGATAATAAATTTGCTCACATTAATACAGAAGTGAGCATGAAACTGACACAGATATACAATAAAGTTAAAAAAAAGGTCTACACTAAGAATTTAAACATAAGAAACTTTAAAAAAAAAATTAAATTTTAACTCCAAAGTACTATATGTTTGCAACCATAAAATGGCATCATGCAAAGTGTGTGTAGTTTTTAGCAGCATATTTTCCAGTTCTTCTTGGTTCCATCCTGCAGTGCAATGTTATGCTGCTTATTTGTGCCAGATTGCTGTGTTCTGCATAACTCCTGCTGGTTGATGCCAGCAGATGCTCTCACATGACACACAGTACCGCTGTCACACAGGCTGCAGTTCAGTCCATTTTATACCCTATTATCTGCTTGCATTCCTTTCCTGTAACAGACTGAAAAATGAGAAGTGAAATGTTTAATAAAATCGATACCAAAAAAATATAACCTTTGTGACCTTTGAGGAACTTTATTGCATTTTAAAGTTCAAATGGTTTGCATGTAATATGGTGGGACTGAAACACTCAATTCAAGTTGTCTTTTCCTGTTTTAAATGGAAACAGTGATTGAATTTAATATCTAGAATTGATGGTGACCCAATATTGTTGTTTATATAAAGAATATTATATAATTGTATTACCTAACAGCAGGTAAATTTTGTTACCGTGGCTTAAAGATTTTGTATTTTACATCTAGATGTCAGAGGTAAGATCCTCATTTTGACTTCTGTACTTAAACTGCTGATTTTTGGGTTTATTACCATATATTTATTGTCAGAAGAAGAACATTAAAGTTTCTCCAAACCTTGACGTGCAAATCTTTTACGGCATGAAAAAATGTCTTTCAAATTTCCGTGAAAAACCGACAAATCCTTTACCACTCATTGGTCCCAAACACAACCATGACCAAGAGAAGTATTAGAAGGGATGAGATGAAGAAAGATGATTGCTGCAATGGAACAAGAGTTTGTGAATTTATGCAGATAAAATCAATGCAAGGAGAAAGAAGTTCCATTTAGGAAGCATGCAGAATAAAGCCTTAGACAGACTCCCCAACTCTGCCAGAACTGAACATAAAAACTCCCAGCTCTCAACTTGTCTCATTTTCTACCAAGCAGATGTTCTAGCCACCATAACAGCAATCAATGCGTACAGTTCGCTGGATTGTGGTCCATCTGGACCCAAGCCCAGCAGGACTTATCTAATCTTTAATCTGACAGGATTTGTGATGAGGACAGACCTTGACATACTGTACCAAAGTGTGTTTCAGCCCATCTGTGGGTTGTTCACCCATAGACTCCCCAAAATCTGGACAATGGACATGTTTAGCGGAAGATTCATTGACACTGATTACTTTTTTGAGGGACGCATGTCCAGATGAACTGAACTCTGAATTTTCAGCAAGGTAACACAACGACAGAGTGTTAATCCGTGCTTGCCGTCTGAATCCTAGACTGCTGTAATGTTTTTGGCGATTTTGGAATTCAGTTTAAGCATTTCTAGCAGCATAAATACTGAATCACTTTTGTTGACCATGGTAGTAATTTTCCATTTGCTTAACTAAAGGATGGTTCTATGTTAATGAATGAATTATGAAATATATATGAATATAGCAGTAAGAAAGAATTCCTTTCAATCTTCAACCTGCTCAAACCACAGTTACTGTACTACATTACTACATATTTTCTATTTCCTACCACAGACACATTGTTTTTGACTGTTGTTGATGGACATAAATTTGTACAAAACAAATCCCTTTGTCCTTGAAAATAATGGCCAAAATAAATGACTGGCAGCGTTAAGTGGAGGATTCAGCTTTTAAATAAAAAACCTTATTTGACAGCAATTCATGGAACAGCATTAGATCTGATTTCAAATTCAAATGAGAGACACAATCCAAAAAGGCACATAAGCTCTAATACAGTCACACTAGGCTGGTTAAATTTCTGAGAACTGCTTTTAATGTGCATTAATGTCTTTTTCACTCTTAATTATTTCTTTGAAAAGCATAACAGGAATAGGAAGCTGATGGGGATTCTACTCAGTTAATGATACCTCAATATTTGACAGCAATTCATGAAATCTCTACAGGTTTTGTTTTAGCTCTAGATCAGTGTCACAGACCTTATGGATATGTAAATTTCGAGGTACAGCAGGTTCATGGTGAGCTTACAACAGTGCAGGACTGCCTGATGGGAGTTTTTCTTTCTTTTTTTTTTTTTTTGCCCATCATCTGCCCATCATCTCAGGAGGTTTGCGTCACCACAGAAAGACTCAGGAGTCAGGAGCCCAGGAAACTGCTCATTTATTTGATGGGTCATGCCAGTTAACATCCATTTTGATTTAATAGTTTTTTTAAGTGTGTTGTTTGATGTATCCTACAGAGTCTTGCGAAACCTCTTTGGAGTGTGTTTGGGACTTTGTCTTATTTTTTGTTGTTTTTGTGATTTGTGTTTGTTTTCTTATATTTTTAGCCCTTGGGTTTCCATTTTAAGTACTGGGAAATTTACTTTGGTTTTGAAGAGTTGTTTGGTATTGGGAGTATCCTGATAGGCTCTTTGGTGATGTGTTTGAGTTGATTTATACTGTGGATATGATGTACTGTATTGTAATTATTCATTGGATATTAACTAAAGCAGTAAAAAAACCAATTCTTTAAAAAGACAGTATATATAGACAGTCTTATGTCTTATAACTTTACTAGAGTCAGACTCGAGTCATAAATTTGATGACTTGTGACTTGCTTGATGATAATTTAAAAAACTCTACTTGACTTTGACTTGGTGTTCAAGACTTACGACTTTGACTTTAGACTAATGACATGGAAGCACTTAACACTTTTAAATTATTATTTTTTTCTTTTTCATGTCTACGTTATGTTATACTGTCACACGCTGCATATCATCCATCTGGGCAATGTCCAGCCACATACACTGTTCATCTGTGGTCCTATAAGGTTATAATAGGATTCGGAAATCCCAATTGTACAGCAGGACATAGTGAACGCAATAGCTTCCCACACGCAACTCGTGTATCTCATGTCTCTTTTATACAAAGCGATTGTGCTGCCAAGCATATAATACTACAGTACATATATAATCTGTAATACATATATAGATATAGTCATAATATGATATAGCCTATTGCTCCTATGTATGTGTTAGAATTTGCAATGTTAAATAAGCAGGTATTTCCCATAGTTACCATCAAGTAAATTAAATGAAAAAGTTCTTCTGATTCTTTAATACAGAATGAAGCAGACATTCAAATTTATATTGAAAGTATTGATGTTACTAAAATGGGTTTTTGCAGTTGTTTTTCAGTCAGTAGAGATCCAATAGTCCCCAATGTCAGGTTAAAATAAACTTCTTTCTGAATGCGTAGAATGGAAGCACAAAATAAGCATCTTGCCAAATTACTGCATTAAATATGGGCGCTAGAATTCGATATTATTTGACTTGTGAATTGCTTGGCCTAAGCAGTGATCTGACTTGACTTGCTTGTTCTTAAACACAGTAACTTGGGACTTGACTTGAGACTTAGTTGTGACTCGCATATGTGTGACTTACTCTTACCACTGGTGTTATGTGAAGTTCACATAACACCTAAGGTACTGCGAGCATAACCTGGAAATCTCCACCGATTTGTACATCGCAAGCCACGGAAATGTAGACATGGGATAAATGCAGAGAAGCCACAGCGATGGGTTGGTTCTGAATTTTGCTTATTTGCTTACATTCTCGGCCCAATGCATGAGGATGTCTTATTAAACTAATCTGTTTTCTGTCTGCTTCTGAAGTCAAAAACGCATCTTATTCCAGTGTCAGTTCGCTGCTTCGAAAGATTAATTGTACCTTTTCACGATGTGCGGTAGCACATGTGTCAGAGGTGATGGTGGATTATGGTCCACATTAAAGCTCGTAGCTTCAATTAGCCGCCAGTGTGGGTTTTCGCTAGGAAGAACAGCATGGGGGGGGCCTTAAAAATGATTTGGATATCATTTGGTTTGGTATGGTTATTACATTGTTTGGTGTTCTAAACAAACCATTATGTTTAATTAAATCATATATTTTCCACAGGATATTGGCATAATTTTTGACTTTTTATTTTGCTCATACTATTGATACTCTGTGCTGTTTTGTCAGTATTTCAGGAGCAATAACAAAGTCAAGAGTATAAGGCGTGCACAGTCATTCTTCCTATGCTAATATTTAATTCCATATGGACTCCCATATGAGTGGAGAACATTTCGCACGTAGACTGCGAGCAGCAGCTGCCATGTAGACTCATAAAGTTTAGCTCCACTTGATAGACGTTACTGTCACACTTACATTCTCTGCTGGTGGTTTGTCACTTCATGCTAGACTTTCAAGTTGAACATAATAAAACCCTCTGTGATTCATAAACTAGAGACAGACACTTTTACACTGATCTGCATCTCCCTGTTCGTTTCCTGTGTGTTGTGTGAAATATGTAGCATTAACTATAGAGGACATGAAAGGAATTTAGACAAGGCATATGCCTTCTTGCATATTCATGATTTGTCCAGTGAATCTACAGCTTCAGGCCATCTGTGCATATAATAAGGGCACAAATTTTGTGACTGGTATAATTTTATTTCTTTTACCTAATGTGGTTCATTGGGAATTAACTGGCAAGGTTTCTTGTCTCTTGTCTCCCATAGTAGCGGATCCCAGAGCAGCTCACTTGAGGAGGTTCGTCTGGACGGTGGCCCGTTGGTACCCCCTGCTCCGAGGAAGGTGGAAATGAGACGGGACCCAGTGCTAGGTTTTGGCTTTGTGGCAGGCAGCGAGAAGCCCGTGGTGGTTCGCTCCGTCACCCCAGGTAGCCACCTGAGCTTTATGGCTCCAAGTGACATTTAAAACGTGCCTTGTTTTTAGAATAAGGACCCGTAACCCGAAAGCTGAACGTTTAGATTCCAGTAGTGGCTCTGCTGTTTGAGCAATGACTGAGCAAATATACTCTTCTAAATCTCTCCAGTTAAACAGCCAGCTGTGTACACTGACCAAAAGTGTAAGCCATGAAGACTTCTAAAAGGAAACTGTGAATTTATCAAACCCTTCACTTTTCAGTGCATCGCACAAATTTACTTCCAGTCAAATTTTTACTGTATCTGAGCCTGAATTATGTAATATGAGGAAAGTTTCCCAGATCAGAAAGCTCAAGAGACCTACTTCTCATAAGGTAACTGTGGAAGAGACCAATGATGTAATGAGTTATTTATTTCAGTGGAAGATGCAGAGTAGAAAAGTGTCCAAATTCTAGTACAAACATGCATCATGTAATGCTGCCCAAGGGTATTGTTTGGACAGGGAATAAAGGAAAAATGAAACACTTTTTTTGTGGCTAACCAGGGTTTTTGTCACCCACATGTTCCACACTTCTCCTGAAACAAAGTGATGTTTACTGTGAGGATTACATTATCACGAACAAACACACTCCCTGCTAATAATTCCACCATTCAAAATCCATGCCTATTTAAGCAAAAAAAACAAACACCTGTATTTTCCTTGTGGCCCGAGATAAAGACAACTAACAGCTCTTCATACTAGACAGCAGCTGGGATTTCACAGGAAAAGGTGTGCAAATGGATCAGCCATGGGGCCCAGACTTGTGCTGGAGTAGTAAACATGGGGGTGGAATGAACTTGCAGCAGGGAAAATGGGAATGGACATTAAAAGGAGCCGTGTGTGCTTCTTCCAGGGGGTCCCTCGGAGGGGAAGCTCGTCCCTGGAGACCAGATCGTCATGATCAATGATGAGGCGGTGAGCGCCGCGCCCAGGGAGCGGGTCATCGACCTTGTCAGGTACAGCAGCCCACCTGCTCACCTTAGCGATCGGAGAAGACGGACCGAGTATATTCAAGGGGAGGTCCGAAGCATCCAGGAGAGCAGCTAAAACTTTGACAGTCAACTGCTGTAGTGGATCGATTACATTAGTCAAAATTTGACCGAAGGCACGACAGTAATCTCTGCTGGTGTTCACTCGCACAGTTTCAGCTGCCCCCACTCTCCAAAACTTTTAAAGAACAGTTAGGAATTAAATAGACATGATGGATTTTACATGATATTAAATATTCCAAACCAAACCATTGCCAGTAAAACTGTGAAAGCTTAGGGATTTAAAGTTGAGGTGACACTTTAAAAAAACTGACAGCTGCATTTTTTTTTTTTTTTTTTTTTGCTTTTGGCTTCTGTATGCGTTGCTCTTTGATAGGTAAAGTAGTCCCAGATGTGGTAATTATTTATGGACAAACTTTATATCACACTAACTTCACAGCTATAGAAACTCTGTTTCAGCAAAGATCTTTTGAAGAGCTGATGTTCACACCCTGGTGTGACAAAAGGAGTAAAACAGGCCGCGATTCTCATCAAATGATTTGTGCCATAGTTTAGGGAAAGGAAGGGTACGCAGAGCAGAAAACATCTTTTAAGCGCTTTCCTGTTCTTTTATTGTGTATGTGTACACACTGTATGAGTGATGTGGTGCAGTGGGGTAAGCTGGTGTCTCACAGCTCCTGGGCTGCTTGCCTGATGTGTTCAAGTCCAGCTCGGAGGTGTGAGTGGGGTTTGCACATTGTTCTCTATGTTTACATCCCTCTAAGGAAAAAATGTGCCAGAAGAAGGCAATGGTGAACCACTTCTACTGCACCTGGCCTTAAAAACCATCCCAGTGGTTGCTTAGGAGTCAGACATCACTTAATGGCCCACTCCATAGCATCTACACTCTGTATGGATTTGTTCAATATTCATAGTCTATAGTTGCCCCTTGTCATGTGACATTGCTAGAAAGAATGTGTATCTACATGGCTAGCAGAAGCTGTTCTGGCCAGGGAAAAAATTTGTCGTTTTTGGCCATCTCATTACTATGGTGACAAAACATTCTCGATTAAAGGAAACCTTACAGGTGCCATAAATCCGTCACATGACTGTAAATGAATGGGGATGGCATCTATACATACACAAATAATGTCCCATGAATATTGAATTTTAGCCCCAGTATTCCAATGTGTTTGGTGCTAGCATATGAGAAAACATTAGCTTCTGGAGGTGCATGAAATAATTTCCTGGATTTGGTTTCATTTTTCTGTTGTATGATCCCAGCCCAGTAATGAAGAGGAACACAATAAAAAGGAGTTTATTATCTCAGTCATTTTTAAATTACTTTGTATTTGTAACCAGCATGTAATTTGTTTTTTTCCCCTCCCAGTCAACAAATTAATATTTTTCAGAACTATTTTCCAATTCATTCCAGACATTTCATTATTAAAGTCTTTTTATTTATTTTTTTTATTTATCAAAACATATCTGATGTGTCCTACATTTTATAAATGCTGGAAAAATGATATGGCCGCTCAGAAATTCAGGTCAACCTAAAATGTTAATATATATAGTACTTATCTGTTACATCAAGCAATTTCTTTTTCATAACACACCAGCATGAAGCGCCACACCCATCCGTGGTCTGACATGAGGTACAGAAATTATGTCGGCACAAATACAAATATAGACTGACATATGTAGATATTGTCTGATCACCTCAGGTTCTCCACTGGCTCAGATGTTGGAGCGACCTGGAGCAACCTCAGATGCAGATGTGTTTGGTGTCTCAGTCAAAATGAGTAGGTTTCAGTGACTGAGAAACAGAAATGATGAACAGGAGTTGGTTTCCATGGCACCGTCGGGGCAGTACGCCAGGCCACCGCTCTGTATCTGTATGGAGGAGAGATATACAACTTTGTACCACGTGTCACACACAGGGCATGTGACTGGCAATAGAACGGTGCCCTCTCTTTTAAAGTCTGTCACTATCAGCACAGTGCCAGCACTTATTTTGACTTACAAGCCTCTCGTGGACATGACTGTCAATTTGGACAGAAGCTGTCAGTTCTGATACTCTGGGGATTCTGGCAGGACAGTCGCTGTCCTTCTTCCTCCACATGCTTAAACACAAGTCTCCCTGAAAGCTTTAATATTGCATATTGTTGTTTAATGCCATGTTCTGCACATGCAAGCATCTGTCTACATTTGGGCCAGAAGATTTTTTTTTCTCTCATATCAGCCCCATCCTACCTTAGTCTTGACTCTCTCATTGTTTTTCATAAATACTGTTAATCTGACCTGCGATGGACTGGCTCTCCATCTAAACTGTACCCTGTCTTGCATCCTATGCTTCTGGACTAGGCTGTGGACTCCCTCCATCATCTGTTGGAGAAGTAGTTACTGATGATCATAGATGAATAGATGGATGGATGGCTGGTTGGACCTTTAAATGGATATGGATTATGTAATATGGCGAAACACCTCATTCTGCTGAATATTTTTGTGGTTGTGCTTTTTGCTTCTGCAAAGTCTAATGAGTGGAATAACATTTTCTTTTTCAGAAGCTGCAAGGAGTCCATTGTCCTGACGGTTGTTCAGCCTTACCCAGTAAGTAGTCCTTCGCCAAACTGCTTTGCGGAGGGCATCAGTGAACTGAAGTTTAGCAGCCAAACATCTTTAACCTGCCCGAAAACATTTCTGTGGTGACTACTACAGTTCAGTTTCTTAACGGTACAAAACAGCAACGCCAGACTCCACTGGATAGTCCACACCAGTCCAGGTGTCCCCGCAGTCGTCCGACACCTTGACCTGAACACCCCCGTGGTGCGCATCAGCACCGCCGAGAAAGCCTGTGAGAAATCCATGAAGGACCTGAACGACTGCACTGCGAATATTGTTTATAAGGATAAACATTATCATGAGCAACAGTTACAGTATGTGTATAAATACACAAATATTTAGCATTATGATCAGAAGAAATTGCCCTTAACGCAAGCATCTTCTGATGTCTGCAATACTAAAATGCAGTGTGGTTCTTAATGAGCTACTTTCCATACCGGCTCTTTTAAGAAATACACTTCCATTAACATTAATTGGAGCTAAAAACGTTCTCCGGCATCTTGGGGGTATCGGGGGGACGGCTTCTGTGTTTTTACGGAAATTTCCACGCTCAGTCGCCGGTTTAGGGAAGCGTCCGCCTGGTGATTAAAAGAGAATTTAAAATCCCACGTGGTCCTCAACAAATGGGTTCTGCAGCTCACGAGTTGCGACAATAATTGTTCTCATTTATCACGAGGAGCACCGGTGGGGCCGACCCGACTGGCCGAGGAGGACGGCGGAGCCGACGTCCGCCTCCCCGCCCCCCGTCGCTCTCATAATGAACTGAGAAACGGGGCCTCCTGACAAATGCCCCGCAATGAGAAGCTTCCTCCGTATGCAGTTATATGATCTGACTGCTCTGCAGTGGAGGTCCTAGCTCTCCTTCCATTTCTTTGATTAACCAATTTACTGTTCCATGGCGCTGTGCACATGTGACAGCACCCCAGGGGAAGTCCGCGTGGCTGCCTCACATTGCCAATAAGGCAAATTAAAGAACTGTGCTTTTTCACAAGGTGACTACTGTTTGCGGGGCTCCCCGCCACTTCCTTGAGATGGAGCGTACAGTGAAACTGCAGTGGGAAAGTAGTCTTAGTTTAATTTTGATCCATTTTAGCCATGCAGATCGAGGTCGCTGGATGTTCTTGGTGAATATGGCGCGAGTGTTTGTTTATGCACTGATCCCGCTCCATCTGGTTTGGGTGATAGTGGCTGCTGTGATTCCCAAAATCCTCTGTTAAACATCAGTCATCAGTCATTGAACAGATGTTTACACTTTGCTTATGGCGTGATCATTCAAATACTGGAGGCTCTTCTGAAGCCTGGGTGGTAGCCATGGCAACCTGCTACCTGTATTACCCAGGGGAGCATGGCAGGCTGCATGACAGTTAAGGGCACACGATATTAAGTTCAAGCTTGGTGAGATGCCATGCTGTTTTGTCTTACCGCGAAGTTCTCTGGCAAACACATGAATATTAGAATCAAATTCTGAGGATAAAATTGTCAGCTAAGCAACAAAATCATAACTGCATTAAAATATTGTGTTCCTCCTCAAACAGAAAGAGCGGCAATAAGATCCTGTGAGGAAATTAACCGTGGAGGTTAAGCTTTGCATGGGTCCAAAGGGTCCATGGGTTCCTGCAGGCTACTGTGTTAAATGTCATGAAGGCTGGGCAGAGAGAATTGGAGATCAGCAAGCGGTGGGGGGGGGGCTTCAGTGTCGACAGCGTTTGCATTTTCCCATGTTCCTCTGTCACTCCCTGTCATGTCTGGTTGCTAAGGTTGCAGACATTTTTCAAACCAAACTCGACAGAACCAAGTGACTATGGCACGGTTCCCCCCTTGGCTGCGCCGTCCTCCTGGCCTCTGCGACGGGATGAAGATCAGTTGTCTGTGCTCTTTTTCAGTGTCCCAAATCGGCTTTCATCAGCGCTGCCAAAAAGGCCAAGTTAAAGTCGAACCCAGTGAAGGTGCGCTTCGCCGAGGAGGTCGTCATAAACGGCCAGGTTCCGGTAAGTAGCCAGTTACAATATTCCTTACAAATTCCCTTCACGAAAGATGTTTCAGTGCTCTGGGTTGTGAAAACCAGACTAATCCGTTCCCTTTCCTGAACTTCTGGACAGCTAATTTGAAACAACTATTTTTCTGCATGCTATTAAGATCCTTATTTTTATTTACAGCTGTTCCTTTTTCATGTATCCTGATAAAATATCAAGCTTGTCAAGACTTACATCTGTTACATCCACTGAAATATTACATTTAAAGGTAGATTAGGGCAGCTATTATTAGTTATTTAAAGTAATGAAAAAGAGCGATGTGAAGTCGTCTCCTTGTGAAGTCATCTCCTTAAATACAGCGATTGTTAAAACCATGGTTTGTTAAGATTAAATTAAAAGTCTGAAGATTTTTGGTCTGGCTTCAGTTCATTGAGATGAACTCCCTCTGTCCCTCAGTACTGCTGAGCCTCTTTCTACATTCAAAAAGGGGCCCAGAAGACCCACCACACTCCTGAGCTCCTATAAATTTGTGCAATACTATCTGTTTAAAAAACCTGCACCCCTTGTCAATTGTACACATGGCTACTATTGGATTTTATGCTTGCAAAAAACAATAATATTAATCTGACTGGCTGTTACTTTGGAAAAAATGTATTTTTTATTATTATTATTATTATTATTATTATTATTATTATTATTATTATTATTATTATTATTATTATTATTGTAAATGTGATTCAAAATGTTATATGGGTACATTTTCTTCTGTGTTCCAGTATCTTCTCTGATCTCTTAGTGGAGATGAATCAAATGCCACCCTTGATTCGTAATTGTGTGTTTGAGTCTGTGTACATCGTGCATATGTATAAGAACCTTCGGTTAAGTCTTCTTTCACAAAGAAAAATTTTATTAAAATGCAACTGTATCGGACGGACTAAAGCCTGCTTCCCGTTCCTTTCCAGGAAACAGCGAAGGACAATTCCCTTCTCTTCATGCCAAATGTTCTGAAAGTGTACCTGGAGAATGGGCAGACCAAGTCCTTCCGCTTCGACAGCAACACTTCCATTAAGGCGAGTTTCCGGAAAACCAGGTTAAACTAAGGAGGGCACCAAATACTGACGGGGTGCATTTGTTCTCATCAGACCTTTCACAGTAATAGTTTTAAGATGATCGCACAGAGAAAGTAGAGCAGTTATTACAGATGAGAAGCTTTAACCAGAGGGTTGCCAGCTCAAGCCCCATTCCCCACTGTTGCTGTAGTAACCATAGGCTGAATGCTAGTCCCAAATTTTCTCAGTAAAAATGCATGTAAAACACCAGTAAAGTGTTCTGCATAAGTGGGCCACATTCATTAAACTTCTTCAAATGGAAAGTATCAGCTGAGCAGCATAATTTTTCAACCTGTAATTTATGCAGTTTGTTTCTATCATTTTTAAAATTAATAAGCGATGCAATGATCCAAGTGCTGATCCCGCTGCCAGTCCAAAAATGTGAAACTGAAGAGCCTTCATCTTAATTGCAAATGGATTATTAACTATTTATAACGTGTGGCACTGTTTTCTCGTGTGCCAGGATGTTATCCTAACTCTGCAAGAGAAACTGTCCATCAAGAGCATTGAGCACTTCTCCCTGATGCTGGAGGAGCGCGGTGAAGGGACTGCGAGCAAACTGCAGCTGCTCCATGAGCAGGAGATGTTATCTCAGGTGAGGTTCAAGAGCTGGATTCTAGAACAGATGTTGTCTCTCCACGCGTCGGCAACGATCTGTAATCTGTTATCTCTAGTGAGTCCACCATATGAACAGTTTCATTTCAGGTGAGTTCCTATGAGCAGGGTGGTGCACAAGATGTTGTTGCTCAGTGAGCAGGAGATGCTATCTCATGTGAGGCCACCAGACCAGCTGCATACCTCCACTCCTCTACAAATCCTGTAAATGATATCTCACGAGTCCTCCATGCAAGCTGTGCTTTTCTCCACAACCATGACCAGTCATCTCAGGTTAATCCTCTGAAAGAGAATGGTAGACAACATGGTGCCTCCTCGAAGTACACCACTATTCCATCAACAGAAGAAAGTTCCTTCAGATGAGTCCCAAGTAGTTTTTTGTACGAGATGTTTATGTTCCGCAGACAGGAGATGCGGTCTGCACAGGAAATTTTCCAAGGCAAATCTGAAAGTATGACAAGATAAAACAAATCCTCTTAGCTTAGATGTTTAATTGTAATATGCAGCCAGAAGAAGGCCCACGGCTTTTTGGAAAAGACTTAAAATATGTAGGTATGAATTAATGAGAGGCACAGAGCTAAGAAGGAGTCAGATCCCAGATAGAACTTCTTTTATTGCCTTTGTTAAAACCACCAGGCTTTGTTCTCATTGCTGATTACTTACCATGTAAGCCATTTACCACTTACCTTGATTTATTACCATGTCTACCAGTTTGACAGTATACAATATCTTAATGAATGATTCAACTTGGAAGGTATTAGTATAATGAGTCTATCTGCTGCCACTAAGAATCCTTTCTCTTTTATAGGTAAGTGTCTTATTGCATAACAAGAAAAGGCATTTTTATTTAATCTTGACTTAAACAGTGGTAACAATATCCTAATATAATGGCAGGGCTAAAATGCAGAGCTTAAAGTGATATGGCAGTTTCTAATGATAAATATTGTCTTGTCAACATGAACGTGAAATGTTTAACTAGGAAATGGGGCCTGTTGTTGAAATGGGACTGGTTTATGAACAGTAACAGGTGAAACAGCCAGGGTCCGTTTCCTATTTCTACACAGATTTTTGTAATAACGCTTGCAATTTTTAGTGCTGCAAATGCAGAGGCGATAACCCTCGTAGAAAGAATCTTCTGGATATGTTAGTATTCAATGCTGGGCAAATTTCCCAAAATTTTTCTGTGCTAGGTGACACAGCGTCCAGGGTCTCACAAGATGAAATGCTTCTTCCGAATCAGCTTTGTTCCAAAAGACCCAATCGACCTTCTAAGGAGAGATCCTGTTGCTTTTGAATACCTCTACGTACAGGTAAAATCTCACAAGCTAAATCACAACCTAGTGTTATGCTATGTGCAAATTCTAAACTTTTCAAGGAGACAGAGGATTCTTGCTATGCATTCATACAGTGTGGGCAGCAACAGCACAGGGGTTATGAACGGAAGGAAGAGCTGGACCTGACCTGTCTTGTTCTGCCGACAGAGCTGTAATGATGTGGTGCTGGAACGCTTTGGGTCTGAGCTGAAGTACGACATGGCTCTGCGCCTGGCCGCTTTGCAGATGTACATCCTGACCGTGACCACCAAGCAGACACAAAAGGTTTCCATCAAGTACATTGAGTAAGTCTAGTGCCTATTTCCTACCTTTTTCCATCTTCCACCTGTCCTTGCTTCCTTTTCTTGCTAAAACTGATGTTACCTCACTGAATTCTCAAACTCTACAATTTTCCTGTAACCCAGTTCAACAGACCGGAAGAAGAAATTTTAGATATTACAGTGGGTGCAACTTTTGGTAATTTATGTCAAATTATGGGACAAGGTTTTATTTCAAATCACTTTCCTTTTTTTAAACTAATTTATGTTGACAAAAAATATCATATAGTGACATAGACATACAAATTGCTATTCTTTAAAGGAATTTAAAATACAACCCAGTGAATATATTAAATTGGTGGCTAGACTGACTGGAGTTTGCACCTACATCATATGTATTTTAAAACTTGTGTTTTTAAAGAATGATTTACTTCTCTATAGGAAGGAATGGGGTTTAGCGCTCTTTCTGCCCCCGGCTGTGCTGTCCAGCATGAAGGAGAAGAACATTAAGAAAGCCCTGACACACATTCTGAAGACCAACCAGAATCTTGTACCTCCAGGCAAGAAGGTACATTATATTCTCTTTCTCTTTTTCTTTCTCTACATTGACAAATCATATTTGCAGCATGAAAAAAGCCTACAAGATATTCATATTATACAGCAGAGGAATTTCAAGGGCAATTTGTTGTTCTTACAGTGTGTCATGTATTGCCAGTGCATTAGATTCTTATTAGCTTCATGCAGAAAGGTTTTTGCCAATTGAATATTGAATATTACAGAATTTTTTTTTAAAAAATCAGCTAAAATACATGAATGTGCCACTGTTGACGGTATCAAGTGCATTTATTTGGCATATAATCTTACGTTTTCCATTTTATTGTCCCTTGTCCTATGTAGCCTTAGTTGTGATAAAAATGTCAAAAATAAAGCACCATTTCTGTATACTGTTCCTATGCCAAAGCGATGTCATTCAGGAGAATTTCTCTAAGGTTGAAAGCCATAGATCTTTCAGCAAATATTCTCTTCAAACCATCAAAATAGCCTGTTTCACCAGGCTGCCCCAGGTGGAATTGAGTGTATCTTTAAAAATCTGTTTTATTTGTTGAATTCTGTTTAGATTGTTCATTGTTTTGGAAAGTATTAAATACACAACACTTGTAATTGTACACATTTTTAATTTCTCTGTGTATAATCTGCCGGACATTTGTGTTGCCCACAAATACATTTGTATGTGTCTTACTTATAGTTTCCCACTAGCTGTGTTACCTGACTGGGGCAAAAAGGTATAGTGGTGGAAAAGTAAAGACACATTATATATTGCCAAACTGTTTTACCAATAAAGTAGTTGTATTTAGTACATAGGTATTGTTAATGCTGTCAGAAAGGAGAATGCAACAGAGGATGACGTGCACACCGGTCAGTCAAATGAAAAGAAATAAAACAAAATACAGTATATACTACTTAAGTTTATTGTCCTTACATTACTAACATGTACAGCACTGTGTGGTTGTGTGTGTATGTTTGTGTGTAACATGTATAATTTCTCATACATTTTTAGATTTTCATTTACTCACATATTTGAGCTGTGAGAAAATATATTAGCTTGTGGTATGTCAGCTTATGTGAAGTGCATGTCTTTTCTATGGAGCAAGAAAATCCATCCTCATCTCATTTATTAGAGCGTGTGGTGTCCTTCACCCCACGCATATGCAAGCGTGCACGCGATTATGTGGTTGTGTGTGTGTGTGTGTGTGTGTGTGTGTGTGTGTGTGTGAGCGAGAGAGAGAGAAAGAGTATGTGTGAGAGAGAGAATATCAGTGTTACATGCAAGCTTGCTTGTGGCATTACTAAATGCTGTCACTACTCACACTTCTCTAAGCCTTGTTAGCAATCACATTTTACATTTTCTAAATATTAAGTTACCTTTTTGGAATTTAATGAACCTAGGGTGAGAAGTCCCAAATACATTATCTGAGTGAGATTTGTATGGTTTTATCTTGTCTTTCAGTTAACTGCTTTACAAGCAAAGGTGCACTACCTAAAGTACCTCAGTGAACTGAGGCTATATGGAGGGCGTGTGTTCAAATCCACACTCCTGGTAAGTCTGGATCCCTGTCCATTTAGAAATAATATCCTGCGATAGGGAAAAAGTATGTACCATAGTTTCCAGAGGACATTTTAAATTGTTTTCTCTACCCATCACTTTTTCAAGCACAACCTGGAGCTGAGCATTGGAATGTATCAAATGAATGTCTTGCTGAAAATGTTAGATATTTTTGGGGCTGAACTAATTGCTTTCAAGTGCAAAAGCTCATGTTCTTGAGATGATGCTTTCTACGTACTGTTTCTTGTTAAATGAAAGCACAGCCAGGGCACATTCTTACTGATTGTTGCCCTGCCTCTCTCAGCAAGGTGAAAAACACACAGAGGTGACCCTTCTTGTTGGACCACGCTATGGTATCAGTCATGTTATCAACACCAAGACCAACCTGGTGGCCCTGCTGGCAGATTTCAGCCATGTCAACCGCATTGAGATGTTCACAGAGGATGAGAAGAACGTTAGGGTGGAGCTCCATGTTCTTGATGTTAAGGTTTGTTATAAGCGTACCAGCTGAGTTTCAATTCAAACTGTAATCCGCTGTAACTACAGCTCTCGAAAAACAAATATATGTTGGCGGCTTCTGCAGGGTGACAATAGTGACATTGTTAACAAAAACATTTGCTTGTATATGGACAATATAAATATAGCTACAGTATGTTGTGACAGCATCCATGTTAAACTCTCCATCTGAAGGCAGGGAGACAGGGCCTTTATATTTCTCAGTCTCACTTGTTCTGACAAGGTGCCTACTATGTCCCCATATGGCATATACTTTTTATGGTGTACTTTTTACTCTTTTGTGTGCAGTTGGGACTACTTCATCTATCTGCTAAGCTCTGGTGTTTGCATTACAGCCTATCACGCTCTTAATGGAATCCAGCGATGCCATGAATCTGGCTTGCTTGACAGCTGGATACTACAGGCTGCTTGTGGACTCCAGAAGGTCTATTTTCAACATGGCCAATAGTAGTAACACCAGCAGTGTGGACTCCGGTGGGTGCGCTGTGCAGTCTTAATAGGCTTACTGCAACGATTTTTTTTTTTAATGCAGGGAACGGTTATCAATTGTTGCAAAGCAATTAACTGTTTTAATTTCTGATATTATTTTTATCTTTCAGACCAAGAAAGGGGCAAGCTTAACTTGCAAGCTATTGAGTGGACATACAGTACCTCCTTCAGTGGCAACGAAGACTCAAGTGCTCATAAGAGGCAGTCTTATGACAAAGAGTCTGAGTTCCTGGATTGTGCCACAAGTGAAAATGAATTCACCCCCGTTTACATCACGGAGGGTCAAGTGTCGCAGCACGGCACTCATTTAGTTGAGCGGGCGGACAAAGGAAACAGAAGTGCGCACTGTCAGCCGTTTTTGTCTGTTTCAAAAAGCAAAGTCCAGGACTCTCCCAGAAGCGCCAAGGTATCCTTTATATTTGGAGATCCTCCCCTAGACAGCATCAATCCCCAGAACCTAGGGTACAAGAGGTTGCTGGATGAGAGCCCTGAAATTCTGGATGAACACAGTTCTATGTACCTCCAAAATGAGGAGGACTTTAAGAATATTGATCCATCCAGGGATGGACTCGATTTCCAGTACAGTACCCACTCAGTGTACAGTGGCATCAGTGATGGGAAAATCTTTGGAAACACAGAAGGCATCGAAGAGCCCCTGCTTCATGACATCTGCTATGCAGAAACAACGGATGATGCGGAGGATGATGATGATGCCAGCTGTGAGGAGGACAGCATAGTCGGGGAGATGGACAAGGGCACTGTTCTCAAGTTGTCTGGTTCCAGTGATGACATCATAGACTTGACCTCCCTTCCACCACCAGAGGGTGATGATGAGGAAGATAATGATATTCTCCTGCATTCTCTCAACATGGCCATCGCTGCACCACCTCCTGGCTTCAGGGACAGCTCAGATGAAGAAGAGCATCAGGTCACACAGGCTACCGAGGGGAGCAGCCTGGGCCCCAGCGATGACATTCCGGTGTCACTGATCGATGCTGTTCCCACACAATCGGAAGGCAGCAAAGAGGCAGCCCTGGATGATGCTGTGGTCTCCACCTTACAGGCCCTAGAGGCCTTGGCGGCATCTGAGGAACAGTCCCAACAACAGTCAGACAGTAGTTCAGGTTCTTACACCATTGTGACATTTATTCATTGACAACATGCTATGTCCCACTCATTTACATTTGTTTGGTTTCCTGTACAAATCTGCCATTCCACATTCTGTTTTTGTTGTGTCTGTGCATTCTCATTATTTACATTATTGTAACTCATTATGTACAACATTTTTTTTTCTTTTTTTGCTCATTGTTATGGACCTTTTTTCTGTTTCTTTGGTATTTTTATGTACAAAAAATAATGCCTTTCAGTTCATAGCGCTCATTATTTTTGTATTAATAAAACATGTACCATTTTAACAAGATGCATAAAAAGTGCCTCAGATGTGGTTATTAATAAGTTGTTTGTCTCTCTGTGGCATACAGGTGTAGCAATATCTCGGGCCTTTAGTCCAGAGTCATCCTCAGATTCTGGAAATGAGACAAACTCCTCTGAGATGACGGAGAGCTCCGAGCTAGCGACGGCCCAGAAGCAGTCAGAAAACTCCATGCGCTTGTTTGTAGCCACTGCTGAAGGGTACCAGTCGCTCCTTGAAGAGAAAACTGAGTTCCCTGTTTCCCCCTCTGATCGAGATCCTGTCCCTAAAATGCCCAGCAGCTTTAGAGGCCGTCAAGAAGAAGAAAAGCAGTCCACAGCTGTGCCTTCGAAACAGATCCTCCACTCAGATGACCTTGAAATGGAGCCAGAAACGATGGAAACCAAATCTGTCACTGACTACTTCAACCAGATGCAGATGGGTTCTCTGGTGAGCTCCAGTAACAGCAAGAGGCGAGGAAAGCCAGGTGAAACAGATGCAAGGAGGCACTTTGACACTAATACCACGTGTAGGCGACTGCCAAGGGTGGCCGAGGCTGGCGGACAAGATCAGCATCAAGTGGGGAAATTCAACACTTTCAGCACGAGAGAGGCTCACTGCATGAGTCATTTTGATCTTGAGCGCACCTCATTTCGAGAAAAGAAGCGGCAGCCAGTGTCCGAAAACAAGGCGACAGAGGGTGCCCCCAGGCCTGCGAGTGGTCGCAGCCTTTCACGGGGACCCCAGACTGGCAGGATGGCTGCCAAAGAGAATGACCCAGAAGGTGATGATAAGGGTACTTCTGAGATTGCTAAGCAGCAAGACTCCTCAGACAATAGAATCCTATCCCCAGATAGGGAACTAAACAAATTAAAACAAGCAAACTTCCCCAGTGGAGAACAACCACAGACGAATCCTCCTGCAGCCGTACAGCCTGTTACTCGGCTGTGCGACTACCACCTGGCCAAGCGCATGACTTTACAAAGTGAGAGCAGCCACTCCCTTCAGAGTTCCCAATGCTCATCCCTTGATACCAGCTGCAATGTAGGGAGTAGCAGTTGCACCACACCCATGGATTCTCCCCTCTGCACTGCTGATACCAAGCTTGCACTCCCTGAGTCAGCAGGGAAAGGTCTCAGCTATGCGGTATCTGAGGATAAAGCAAATAGCACACCAAGTCACCGATTGCAAGGAAAGGATCTCTACCAAAAAGCAGACTCTTCTCTTCCCCAGAAGATGCTATCTAATGTACACACACCGACAGGCTCTGAGCCCACTCTGGGCTCCTTGCAAGATGGCTGCCATCGGCTGCCCAAGATTAAAGAAACGACAGGTACAGCTACAAGGATTGATAATGTATTCGCTGATAACTGTGTGCAGGAACCATGGGCTAACAATAATCCAAAGACAGGAAGTGAGTCTTACAGGCAGAGTATAAACGTAAGTCAAATGCAACAAGGTGGCAAGTTGAGAAGCTCAAATGTAGGAATTAGTTTGCAAATTAATGACAGCAGGATGAAGATTAGCATGCATGTTGGTCACAATCCCATATTGCTAGACATAGGTCAAATTAAACACAACAGTATTAAGATGTACCCCTGCATGCTGCCCGAATCCGCACCCTCTGAAAGTTCAAGTTTGGTACACTCTGCTGGAACTGCCTCACAAACAGGCAGTGGTCCCAGATTGTACCACTCTGCTACACTGCCTGCAAAACTGAAGAGAAGTACTGATTTGCATGCTCCAAAACTCACTAACAGTCATGAAGTTAAGCACTGTATTGACAGGAGATGTTCATTTTCCGTCTATGAAGGCAAATTAGAACAAGGCTTTGGTACTAAGCAAGTTATGGACCGGGGTAAGGCAAATGTTCTGGAGGGTGCTAATAGACCCTTAACTAAAGTTTGCAGCAATCACCACCCTGGTGAGATGGACCAGTTCAAGGATGATTGCAGATCAAAGCATGCTGTCAGAGAGATGCTTAATGATTCTCTGTTTTTTTCTACTACCCCTAGTGTAGCTTGCACAGAACTCGAGATGACACGAAGAGAAGATTCTTTTTCCAAACAGGACAAGGCCAATGCCGCACCAACACTACCTAATGTTAGTGCAGAAACTGATGTGCCAAAGCAAGAGTCCACTGACCTTCCGAAGCAAAACCATATCCAGACATCTCCCTTGAGTTTACTTCCATGTGCGCAAGCCATGGGCAGCCTTAGGTTCACCAAGAAAGACAAGATTCTAAGGCGGAGCTCTAGTAGCTTAACCACTTACTCCGGGAGCACTGAACCATTAACCAAAGCCACACCTGATGGCTCTGGAAGTTCGCAGGCTTCTCTGCCAGCTGATTCCAAACCTCAAAAGAAACCTTCTGGGAAGAAGCTTTCCAAGAGTTACTCCCACGGATCAGTCTCATCTAATTCCGCCTGCTCCACTGGCAACAAGAATGGCAGAAGAGCTTCAGTTATGCTTCCTATGCCAAAAGACACTAAACAGTTCAGAACTTTGCCAAAACTGGACACCAGCAATTGGAGATGCCACGGTCCCTTCAGCTACTGCTTCCTCAAAAAGAAGAGAGATATTGATGAGGATGAAGATGATGGAGATCTTCATACATCTGAGTCGCCAAAGGGGGCCCAGAGGACATCAAGGCTGTCATCCAGCAGTGGAGTGGAAGACATAACCTCTCCTACAAAAGGCCCTGCAGAGCAGCATTACTTGGATGTCAACTTGAATAGCATGAGTTTCAGCGACCAACTGGCCCGTGTTAATGTGCTGAAGGACAACATGTACAGCTTCCCCACTGGTTTTGCAGCTGCACAGAGGGATGCCGGTGAGTTGACCACCTTAGTGCGCTCCAGTGTTGGGAAAGCCGATGGGCCACTGCCGGTGATCCAGGGAGCTGACCTGTTCCAATACAAACAGCTCCTCTCCATCGAGTCCAAAGAGCTGGGTAGTGCCTGCAAGAAGATGGCCCTAGCACAAAAAAGTCCAGAAGAAATGATTCTGGCTGTGACGTGCAGCTTCCAAGTTCTCTGCTGCTTGACAGAGGCATGCATGTGCCTCGTGAAAGGAATGTCTGAGGAGGCGCAGCAACATGAGGTGGTAGCCAAGGTAGATGAGGTTGTCATGAACTACATCTGCCTGCTGAAGGCTGCTGAGGCAGCTGCTGTTGGTGCCAGCCATGACCGCAGTGTTAAAGCCCTGGCACGGCACTCATCCACCATGTCCACTATCATAGGCGCGCTCACACGTTCGCTGAAATCACTCCTCAATAAGTAAGCATTCTTTCCAATGTTATTTTTGCAAAGCCATACACGGAAACATGGGGTAAATGCTCTAAACTGTTGTAATAAAGTTTGCCCCATGTATACTTTGTTTTATATGTAAATATTATAAAATTAATAAATGATATAAACTATATACATGTATACAACAGTATGTAGGTCTATAAAGAGATTAAAAAGTATTCATTCTCCAACAGAAAGCAGACAGGCTGTAAGAATGTAAAGTGTAATTAATTCTTCATGTATTTATGTGTTATTTTCATTACATTGCTTTTACCTACTGCAATATGAAAAGCCTAAAATTTGAAGAAATTAACCTTCCTCTTTCTGCACATATTGGTTTTTACTGAAAATGTACAATTATTTAAATATAAAGTCATTAGTTTTTTTAAACAAATTTCAATAAAATTTTAACAAATTGCTTTAGAAAACAAAAAACTGTAAAAATCAAAGAAATCATTTAAATTATATATTCTTTTTATATTCCTCAACAATAATATACAGATCAACACACAGAGCAAAGCAGTCTTTTTTTGTACATTTCTCAGATTATACCATTACATGGATTCTTGAACTCATTCTGACTATAACTTGCAATTAAATGAAACAAAAATTATTTTAGAATATTGTTTGGACACATTAAAATATCAAACTGCAACTTGGGAGTTTGCATTGTCTTTATTACTTCATTACTCTTATTATTATTGTTTTGCTTTATTATCTCTTGCTTATCAATAGACTTCAGCAATAGAGTGTATAAAAACTTTTTTGTACACACACAAGTATTGCACACATTGCACACAATGTCTTTAAACTATTCCTTCAGTCCCATTTGTAATTATCAGATCCACAGGCTGAATTCTATAAGCACCAGAAGCAGCAACTGCTTTGTACTGTTTGTAATCACACTTTTGAAGCTTTATTTTTTTTTAGTTCCAGTCATGATCTCTTGAGGAAGTAATCCCCCCTTGATTTCTTCATGTTTTGTTCTTGTTACACCTCCAAATTTTAATGCAATTTTCTTCCCTCCCTAACACATTTTCAACAGATGTATGAATCACTTTTCTAAGACCATTTCTTTCTCCAGAATGAAAGACTTTAACATGTCCCATTTACAAAAGTATTCATCTCCCCCACCAAGTTATTGTTCTTATACACAGTCCTTTAGCAGCACGTACAGTCAGGAGTCCTCTTGGGTCTGTATGAGGTTAGCACATTGAGATTTTGGATTTTTTGCCAGTTCCTCACTGCAAATTTGCTTAAACTGCCAAATTAGAATCAGAATACTAACCTTTTTTTAAAGCCATATTGTAGTAGCATTTACCTTGTTCCTTGGGTCCCTGTCTTGCAGGAAAATGAACCTTCATTTTAAACACATCTCTGGCTGAAACAAATTCTTCTTACAGATTTGTTTCTATTTAGTGCCATCAACATTTCCCTTGATAATAACGAGCCTTCCAGGTTGTCTTGCTTAAAAGCAATTGCAGAGCATGATGCTGTCGCCACCATGCTTGAGAGTAGCAATTCTGTTACCTGGGTTTTGGGCTGCATTTTGTTTGCCCCAAGCACAACAGTTTGGATTCAGGCCAAAGAGATTAAATTTAGTCTCATCAGACTACAAAAAATTCTACTTAAAGATTTCAAGTTTTGTCATATGGGCTCTAGCAAATGCCAGGGTTAGCCTTTCTCAGAAGTGCCTTCCTTGCAGCCATTCTCCCAAAGAGGCCAAATCTGTGAAGAGTTGAAAAGGTTATTGAAGGACAGACAGTTTCTCCCATTTCAGCTAAAAAGTTTTGCAACTCAGTCAGTGCTTTAACTGACCTGTTGGTCACTTTTCCATTGCCTGAACAGCTGCCCTTGTCCATTTCTTCCAATTGGTAGGATGCTCTGATTTTGGCGGTATCTGGGTTATACTACGATTTTTCTGTTTCTATGAACTTTGCTTTGCCAGGAGGTTTTTTTTTGTCTTGATATGAGGAGCCTCCACCTCCTTTGTTCACTTTTATAACTGCAGTTGTATGGCTGATGGGCATATGTATTCATATATTCTTTTGATTCTGTTGGCTATTGCTGCCTGGAAGATCCCTAGGTGTGTGTGTGTGTGTGTGTGTGTGTGTGTGTAAGAGCTCTTATTAAATAGTGGTGGAAGTACTCGGCTGGGGATTGAACTCGTGCATGTAGACACTTTTCTTCACGGTAACCATTCAGACTGAATAGTTTTACAGCACTGTCACTGCAGTTTGCCATTTAATTTACACCCTAGGCTTATTATGATTGTAATTATTACAGTTACGATTATTTCAGCTTTTGTTCTTGTTGTTGCTATTTGTGTTAGTACTGTTGCTGAATTTGCAATTCAATTAAATTTTTTCTTGCTGGGGACCAACAGAAACGTGCAAGGTGCATTATTAACCAGTGGGAATTGGACTGGACCTTAGTCTACACAAAGGGGCGGGAAGAAGGGCGGGGGCGGGGCGGGGCGTGGGCGGGGCTTTGAAGTGGGCACTGCGCATGTGGAGATGCCAGAGGGCGGGAGAGTTCAACGGCGAAAATGGGCGAGGACGAGTGGGCGGGATCAAGTACGTCACTTCCTTTTGGACACGGAACTTCTTTCCTACTGAAAGTGTGTAGAAGAGCGGGCTGAGCCGGTACAGCTAGCGTGTTCTCCGAACTTTCACTGCGGCACCGTTTCACCTTTTTACGAACTCCGGCTTCACCTTAATCTGTAATTCTGCGCTTTGAGTCGACGTCTCACTCGAGCGATGCCTAACATTGTGCTCTTCAGTGGAAGTTCCCACCACGATCTGTCGCAAAAAGTGGCAGACAGACTGGGTCTGGATTTAGGGAAAGTGGTCACTAAGAAGTTCAGCAACCAAGAAACGTGGTGAGTGCTCCCATTTTGTTTTAATCGACACACATTAGCATGCATTGTCAGCAGGAAGCGCAAGCGTAAACGCAAAGCGAATGCATTCCGTGCACGACTGAGGAAAACGCGCGGGGCCGTTTGCGGATTCAGTCTGAGCGCCACTGCGCTGTGAACTTGGCCTGCCGGGAGCTACAGATTCCAGCTGTGGAGCTCGCCTGTGTCCCTGTCCTGGAGACACACGTGGCCGGCTGTGTGTCACTTTCGTCAGCCTGAAAACACGGACCAGAAGCAGGACGGTCCCCGATTCACGTTGCTCCTTTGCAGCCGAGCCTCGATGCAAAACACTTTCCCTTAGCAGATGCATCGCCAGACCCACGGTCCGGGGGGGGGTGCACTGTCCAAAATTAAATTTAAAAAATAAGCGCGCCTTTATACTTTTGCTAAAACTGCATGCCGTGGTAATAAAAGTTTGAGGTGTGTGTTGCCTCCTCCCTGCTGTTAGTGGATTCGAGTCACTGTGATGCATGTAAAATGGACTTGGAGCATCCTAAATTACTTATTTTTTCCCACTGAAAACAGCATTTGCAATTTAAAAAGAAAAAAGAAGGAATTTAAATATTTATTGTTTGGGGTGTCAGTTGATAACGATGAAGAACTCCAGATGGAGAGCTTATTACCACGTTTTTAAGTAGTCCTACCATACGGCGTTCTGAAAAACAAGTTTTCCGTCGGTACGACACGTCTAAAATCATTGTTCCTCCCCCGTAATATTATTAATAAAAGAAATTTAGAGTTCATTGCTTAAGTGCCGTGCATTGTGACGGGGACGCGCCGTAATGCGTTGTGCGCAGTCCGTCCAGCGCGTCTGCGCGTCGACGGTCGCGCTCAGGTGGCTGCGCGCCGCGGAATCCGATTGGCCGTCCAAGCCCCCACCCCCCACACAAAGCAGTAGCGCCGTCAACCCCGTGGAGGCTTTATTTATTATTATTATTATTATTATTTATTTTTTAACACAGCGCTCCCCAGTGAATGTTATGTAACGTGGACTCATGTAATATGCATATGAAGTGCACGTCTGCTTTCGTATCCATGCAAGTTTTTAACTAAACTGCATCACATGCTTTCCATTGCGGACCTTTCCTGTATTTCACGAAGATCAGTCAAGTTGGCCACATAGGACGAGTACATTTGTCTGAAGGCAGTAGGTGGCGTAGTAGCTTGAGCCCCGGAGTTGGATTCGAAGGACCTGGGTTTGTATTTTTAACTCCTGCTATAGCACCCTTAACCAGAGTACTCACCTTGCACTAATGCAGTAAAAATTGCCCAACTGGGTAAATTGATGTAAGTAGCCTCGTGTACACAGGTAATGTTCTAAGCTGCTTTGGAGAAAAGCATCAATTATATGTAAATATAAATGCAATAAAATAAAATACAGCCCTGGCTCTTATTTTAGGTCTAACAGTAGATTAGAGATGTGTCACTTTATAGTAAAAGGGTTTGAACCCCACTCCCACTGTAAGGTCTTTGATTAAGTTGCATTGCCTGTATTAGGGTTAAAACATTGCAAGTCCTTTATTTAAACAAGTGTCTCTTAAATTATTTAGTGATAATACGAATAGTCAGAATTGTCCAGGAGGGATAACCGTGTTTTTTTTTCTTTATTTATTTATTTTTTTTCCTTCATTTTGGCAGTGTAAATATTGTCAGCCTGATGAGGTGCTTTACCCAGCCAAGTACTCTGGCATGTTGAAATACCACTGTACTGTGTATGAATTTGTGCCCTGGGTCAATTATAATGTGTGTTTATATGTAAGGGGTTGGACCTATTGTATTGCAATTTTTTTTATATATATATTGCTAGATATATGCAGTGTATTGTGGGTACATGGGGTGTGGGCTGAGGTTGTGCGATGCCTGATGGAACATGTAATGACATTAGCAGCCATGCCACCTCCCCTCCCCCCCCGGCAGCGTGGAAATTGGCGAGAGTGTCCGCGGCGAAGACGTCTATATTGTGCAGAGCGGCTGTGGTGAGATCAATGACAACCTCATGGAGCTGCTCATCATGATCAACGCCTGCAAGATTGCGTCATCGTCACGTGTCACCGCCGTCATCCCCTGCTTCCCATATGCCCGCCAAGACAAGAAAGACAAGGTAACATCCGTGTGTTGTGAAGTTCTGCCTTTCTCTTTGCTCATCCAACAAAACAGGTTTTCTCTGAAAGGAAGTTCTACTAGATCTTTGGCTCTTTAGCTTTTCTCTCCTCTGCCAGCTCCATGTCTGGATACGTTTTGTTTGTCATATACCTACAGAGAATGTAAAGCCCTCATCCATTCAGCGATGTGAACCTGCACTTGTATTAAACAACATCTGGCCACATGGTCCCACAGAGTAAATTCTGTATGATCCCTATAGTCACCCACGTCCTTGTATCAGGTCTACTGTCAAAGGTAACAGTGCTGCAGAAGTTTATGATGATACTGAGAGAGGCCCAGGGATTTGTGTATAATGTCAGCAGCATAAATTAAAATGTAGATTGAATTGCTTCTAGGTATTTGCACGTATTTTTAAGTATCAGTGTCTCATTCTGATTCATAGAAATCTAGGCAGCAAGCAACAATGTATTGAAAAGAGAATTTGCTCTCCTTCATGTCAGAGTTCTGCTGTGCTGTTTGGTTAAGGGTCATGTGCACACATTGATTCCCAAAGCAAATATAGTAATTTTACAGATTGCATTCCTATTTTAACCATGTATGGATTGGATGATGTAGCATGTGATTTAGCTGAGTGTGACACTTAACTGAAGTGTTTGTATTGACAATGCAGATGGCGCTGTGGTCAGTGTACTGTTGGCCTGAATAAGCCTGCTTCCCATAGCAGCAGAGGGCTGGAATATCAGCGATGCCACAAAGTCAGTCCCTCGGAAGCATAACCCCCCCCCCCCCCATGTACTTCACAGAGCCGCGCTCCCATCTCAGCCAAGCTGGTGGCCAACATGCTGTCTGTGGCAGGTGCCGACCACATCATTACCATGGACCTCCATGCCTCGCAAATCCAGGTGAGCACCTTTCTCCCAGACTTCCCAGAGCTACGTGCCACACATGGCATCTGTTGTCCTCTACTCTTGAAGAAGTGTGATTAATATGAATAAGCCGTACTGCTTATTTTATGTTTGTTTGTGTAACGTTATTTATTTTTCTTTATCAAGCCCAAGTTGAACTGCTTTATGATAAAAGATTTGCACTTGAAATACTTAACCTTGTTAGAACCGGTGCGAAAATTGCCAGCTAGCAAGACAGAATCAGCTTCTGAACATACGCAAGATGTGCACTAAATGTTGTGTGAAGAATGCAGTTGTTCTCTGCCACTTGAAAAGACAAAGCTGGCACCAGTTTATGTATTGGGATATTTATAACTTCAGTAACCAGCAGTTTTAAACCAGAATGCCCAGTATCCATTTAGTGTGGGGGAAAAACTAGCAATAATTAACCTTTTCTGTTGTTTTAATTTTGTTCTCCCTTCATTTATTTGGTAAACATGAGAAATACAAAGTACACCAAATGTTGGTTGGTTGCTAGAGAGATAATGAAGTCAACACCATTATCTTAACAGGGCTTTTTTGATATTGCTGTGGACAACTTGTATGCAGAGCCTGCAGTTCTACAGTGGATCAAAGAGAACATCCCAGAATGGAAGAACTGCATAATTGTGTCTCCAGATGCAGGCGGGGCAAAGCGGTATGTCTGACTGCTCATGGGATTTCCTGATGGAGGTGACAACAAATTTGTTTTGACCAAAAGAAGTGCAGAGTGCTGGAAATGTGAGTTCTACTATTTCTGTAGTTTATACAATCATTAGCATCAGGTTCAGATTTCATGCGTCAAACAGGTTGGGTGGTACAGCAGGAAGTACTGCTGCTTCACAGTTGCTGGGTTGTGAGTTTTACTGGAGTTTAATCCGTCTTAGTCTGTGTGGAGTTTTCATGTTTTTCTGTGTTTACGTGGCTTTCCCCCAGTTGCTCTGGCCTCCACCTTCAGTCCAGAGATGTGTTTGAGGTAAACAAATAACTCTAAAATCCTCGGTTGTGTGTGAGAGTGAATGATTGTGTGCCTGTGATGGATTGGTAATATGTGTGGGGGTTCACCCTGTCTCATCCTTACTGGTTCTGCGATAGACTCCACATCACCATGACCCAGCTCTGGACAACCAGTTACTGGTAATGAATTAATGGATGAAACAAGATCAGATCTGTCATTGCAGCAGCCTTTTCTCTGATGCTCTGGGCAAGTCCCCAGCATATAGTGAATTATTTAGAATATATTTGCCATACGGACAACTGGTAAGTAACTGAACAACCCATTCAGCAGTTTCTCTCAGCCTCTTGATTGTGATTTAGGTCAGTAACCAGATAAGGGGTTACACCTCAGAACTTGCAGTTTAGATATGTACATTTACTCAGCCTTGGGTGAGCACAAATCTAAAGGTCAAAGCAGCAAACTCATTCTTTTAGAAATCATGGGATTGTTTGCAGTTATATTTTACCTGAATTTATTTTTGATTTTTAGTATTTGAGAGCGAAACAATTTTGCAGTGAGCCATACTGCCACCTTACAGTGTCTGGGTTGTTCAGACTTGGGATCAAATCCAGCTCAGTTTTTGTAGAGTTTATGTGTTCTCCCCGTATCTAAGTGAGTCTCATTTGGGTGCTCTGGTTTTCTCCTGTGTTTTAAAGACATTCATTTCAGGTTGATTGGTGGCTCTGAATTGCCCGTAGTGTTTGAATGTGTAAGTGAACGTGTGTGCGTGTTGCCACCCATCCATTTTTAGCTAATGATCAAGGCTACTTGCATTATTAGGTTGGTATACTAAGCTTCTTAAAGTTATTTACCCTTGTATATGATTAAATAATTTTTACTGGAGAAGTTGAGGTTAGGTTCCATGTTCAGGAGCAGTACAGCAGGAGGGGAGCTGAATAAAAGTTTCCGTTTTTTTTTTTTTTTTTTTTTTTTTTTTTGTGTTCGTTTCTGTTGATTAAAAACAGACAAATCAAAATCCTTTAAGTTCATTTCTGACTTTTATGTGGCAATGAGCTCCCTCTCTTCCTCCAAACTGCTGATTCCATTTCTGCATTCAGGATCAGTCTCAACACATCTTTTAGATCCACACACAGCTCCATAAATGTATACCACACCACCTCTCATAACTCTTGCAGTTTCCTACCAGTTCTGGAGGCAGATATTTGTATAACGTGTTCAACAATGTTGGACAAACTAACTGTACTTTGACAGTCATATGTCTACATATAAAGCTCTTTGTCTGTTGTGAAATGTACACTGCCTGGCGCAAAAAAAAAAAAAAAAGTCACACACTCCAATATTTCATTGAACTGCCTTTAGCTTTGATTTCACCATGGCATTGTTTCGATAAGCTCATGCAATGTCACAACATTTATTTCCATCCAGAGTTGCATTCATTTTTCGCCAACATCTTGTATCGATGATGGGAGAGTCAGACTGCCGTGTAACATCTTCTCCAGCACATCCGAAAGATTCTCAATGAGGTTAAGGTCTGGACTCTGTGGTGGCCAATCCATGTGTGAAAATGATGTCTCACTGAAGCACTCTTTCACAATTTGAGTCCCATGAATCCTGGAATTGTCATCTTGGAAGAAATCCATTGATGGAAAAACCTGGTCATTCAGTATATTCAGGTAGTCAGCTCACCTCATTTTTTGGGCACATAACATTGCTGAACCTAGACCTGACCAACAGAAGCAACCCCACATCATAACACCAAGTTAAATCCAGGTGGTGACTTTTTTTTTTTAGGTCCGGGCAATGTACTTTTGTTTAGTCGGAGTTGTCCACCACTGTAGAGAAAATGCCTGCAGAATGAACAGATGTGAATGTGGAAGAGAACTGGGTCACGAAAATATGAAGATAAATTTTGGGAAAATACATTTCTGATTACAGATAGGGTGTACCTGTCTTTGCATATCTGAAGATTGTGACAAGTGAGTCAACATTTCAGAATTGTTTTGACCACTTTTCCTGAGCTTTACGTAAAATCAAGTTACAACTCTTTCAAGAAACAATACTCATGGCTTCCATTGCAAAATATAGGGTCAAATACTGACAGTGATAGCTCTCGGGCTGAACAGAAACTGGTCTTACTGGTGTAGCCAGAAGGCCTTGACCTTGACTCTCGCACCATTGCACAACTACACCATACATGCTGAATATAGTCAATCAATTCTTGTATAAGTTAACACAGCACAGGAGCAAAAGATTTGAGTTTTTAGCAGAACTGATCATGTAGCACTGTCTGAGGTTTTGAAAACGTACCTAATATTTGAAAGGGACATCCATTGTTAAATACCCCTGTGTTATTTTTTTTTTCCCCTATCCTATGACCAGACTGATCAGAGAAAATTGAATTGGCAGGTTACTTACCTCCAGAAGAAGTAATGAAACCCATACTGGAGATGTCAGCAGAGCCTTCAACTGTCAGACTCATCTCTTTGTACCCAGCCATGACACTAAAGTAGAAACGGCATCTGAACATCTAATCTTTAACAGTCCTGCAGTCCAACTTCAGCAGGGTATCAGTGCAACTCAAGTAAGCCGAGTCGGCAGCGTTGTGCTCCATGGGTTTGAGAAGTCTTAGCACCTTGCGTAGCTGAAGAAGTTTGTATCACCCAGTCAGCAAATGGCAAGATAAGGCTTGCATAATATGCAGGTTTTTAGTTGATGTCTGTGTTTGTTTTGAGTAGCTGATACACAGGGATTTTTGTCAAATGTACTTTGCACTTCCACTTCTTGATCCTTTTTTTTCCGATGGTAGTGATAATTTCTATGTTTTGCCTAACAACAGTGAATTGTATTTTGTTTTTTGATTTCTTGTCTCACAAAATGAAGGGGCAAATGTAACATTGCTCAGAGAAGTGGTTTGTTTCCCTGTAAAGTTAAGTTTCCGCTACCTAAATTATTTTTGATTAAAAAATTTGCAGTTCAATTATTTTCTCACCATTCCTTGTGTATTTTTCTTCATTTTAGAGTTACGTCAATTGCTGACCGTTTGAATGTGGAGTTTGCCCTCATCCACAAGGAGCGGAAGAAGGCCAACGAAGTGGACCGCATGGTGTTGGTGGGAGACGTTAAGGATCGGGTGGCAATCCTGGTTGACGACATGGCCGACACTTGCGGTACCATCTGCCATGCTGCTGACAAGTGAGTCACAAAAGACAGTGAAGAAACATTAGGCAACAATGATCTTTATTAAGGTAGGGAAGTTTGCTCTCATTTGGCAGGAACAGGGTATGAGTCATTTGCACACCAGGTTCTTGTATAAAGAATAGTTGTTAAAGATTTTTGAAGAGCAAAACATTTTCCAGCTTGTTTTCCTTTTCTTCACTTACCCACTTTCAAAAATTTGTTTGTGATGCAGAAACGGCCTGTATTTCCTTGCCCAGTTGACAGATATCAGTAAAACGCACCCAAACAAAGGAGCGTGGGTCGAGATCCACAGTGTTTACAGCTAGTGTCTGGCATTCATAAGTGTAGGTAATTATTGACACAGTAAGGAATTTTCCCATTTGTGGGATGAATTTAACAACCTCTATTGTGACTTTGTGTAGACAACACATTTTATTTTCAGTCACTTTAAATTAGCATTTATATTACTAAGCATTTATTTGTTTTGGGAGATGGGAAAAGGTGATTAATGGGCAGACTGAGTTGAAGAGTGCAGTTGGTATGGAAACAGATAGCTGCTGATATTGTGGAATAAATGTTGGCGGTAAATCTTTTTTTAATAATAAATATAAGCCGTTCTGCACTTTTTTGTACCAGAGGATATTAGTGTATGGAGTGTTATGTTTAGGAAATTTTGGTGGATATTGTGCGCTTTTGGCATCCACCAATAACACCAGCAGTGCATTTTGAACCCTGTATGCATTAGACCTAAATTAAAGGGAAGCAGTTTAATATGCTGTTATTACTCCAATGTAGAAAGAAGCCAGACAAGTTCAGAGTTGCCCGACAACTTTCAGGATTAACTTTATTTTTTGTTATCCGTCTCTGTTATCCAGGTTGATCTCGGCGGGAGCGATTAAGGTGTATGCCATCTTGACTCATGGCATCTTCTCGGGCCCGGCCATTTCCCGCATCAACAACGCACCTTTTGAGGCTGTTGTGGTCACTAACACCATTCCCCAGGAGGAGAAGATTAAGCAGTGTCCAAAGATTCAGGTAGCTTTTCTAAATGTGGTCGAATCCCAGCTTCTTTGTGGTATTTTTGTAAGTAAGTCTTATGCCTCAGGATTTATGGAAAAGCTTTGTGTGGGTGGGGGTTGTCAGCTGACATGGTAGAGTACCCATCGGAGCAGCAGATGGCATAGTGGTTAAAAATTACTGCATTCTAGCCTGTTCTGCAAAGGACCCGGGTTCAGATCCCACTTCCATCTGCAGTACCTTTGATCAAGATATTTAGCCTGAATTGGTACAGGCAAAAATATCCAAGCTGTATAAAATGGCAAATCTTTGAAAAAAAACCAGCACTGTAACATTGTACAGAAACATTGTAAGGTGCTTTGGAGAAGGACAACAATTTAATCTGCCAGTGGTGAAGTGAGTGAGTGCAGTACAGCATCAGCACCATGAACAAGGCAGTAGCAGGTGTCCTACAGGAACAGTGTGACCCAACTTAGCTGCCCTAGATTAACACAGGACTCATATTTAAGTGTGTGAACCCCCATCGTGGTTCCTTAATTGACTTTCCCCATGCATTTTTTCACTTGATCTGCCCTTTTTTGTGGTATTCTGCATTGATACCTACACACAATTAATATAAAGTCTGTTGGCATTACCCATGTAGGTCATCGATATATCCATGATACTGGCCGAAGCCATCCGAAGAACACACAACGGGGAATCCGTGTCCTACCTCTTCAGCCACGTCCCTTTGTAAGAGAGGCGCAGTGGGCGCAACGGTCTTTCCAGAAGCCAGTCACCTAACACGAGTAGCACACTGACCAGGGGACAGAAAGACCATCGGCCCGACCGTCCACCCTGTCTAATTCCTTGCCCGCTAACATTTTCCTACACAGATGACACCTTGCGGTTACCGCCTACCATTCCTCCCCTCACAGCAGACCTTGCTGTTCTGAAACGCTGCACTAAGGTCAAAGGTTTTTATTCATATCTCACTGTTGTGTAGTCGCAGTAAGAGAAACATTCCGGTCAAAGGATAATTGTGTTTCAAATGACCAAGATGTCATTGCTTTGGTCTTATTTGGCATTTCTTTAAAAAAAGAACTTTTTGTTTGTTCTTGAAGGACTATGTCAGTGCTGTGGTGGGAACATGCACTTATCTACCCTTAGTTTAAAGGAAGTTTATCTCGCGTACAAGATGTTTCTTGCCAGCTATACTTTTCTTAAATTCTCACCTTTTTTCCTTCAGCCACCTGTTTGTGAAACTCTGTTGTACGCTGGTAGTGAAATGAGCTTTAAAAGAACATTTTAAAATTGAATTTTGATGTGATGCTCTAGTTTGAGAACATGAAGTAAAGGGGGTTGTTATCCACGTCCTCATTTTGTGGATTGAAGTCTTGCGTTCTCGACGATTTGGGTTGGAATGGGGTTTGGATTGATTGCTAGTCACTAAGTTACCAAACTAGAAGAAAATGTCCACTCAGTAGATTACACATTTAACAGTTACATTTATGGACAATAAAACATTGACAAGTGCTATGAGATATGTCTTTATTTATCATGAACAGAGTCAAATTTAGTTCCTTTTTGTGCATGAGGGCATTGAATGACATTTCACCATTGTACCTGTGATACAAATAATAGCTGTTTTTTATTTTATGTGTGCTTCAGTGGAAAACTTCTTCAGAATTTAAGTTTGTATTGCTATGTTCTCTTAAGAGCTGATTTTCCATGAACAGGTCATGCTTGTATTTGATAAAAGATTATAATATGAATAGGGATTCTTCATTCAAAAGTTCATTTTGATATAGGAGTTGGTTGAACGTGTGTCCGGAAAACAAGCCCAAAATATTTAAAGGAAGTACGAAGTCCCTTTGTCTTAAAATAGGAAATGAGTTTATTTTGCTTCTGTTTGCAGTGAGCACACATTCTCGGTGAGTAAAAGTTTTGTCATGATTATAAATTTCTCTAAATTTGTGATGTCTTTATTCTTTGCTAAGTCTGTGTTTATCCTGTTATGAAATATTAAGCATTTACAGTCATATGGACATGGGGAAGCTGAGGTACATTTAGTAATGAATTTTTTTTTTTTTTAAAAAAAGCACAGTACACCCCATGTATTGTATTGCTGATGTACTGTTACAACCTTTAAAATATGTCAGAAGTTACTTCAAATAATACCCAGGAGTCTC
The DNA here is from genome assembly GCA_018136845.1 of Heterotis niloticus. Taxonomy (NCBI): domain Eukaryota; kingdom Metazoa; phylum Chordata; class Actinopteri; order Osteoglossiformes; family Osteoglossidae; genus Heterotis; species Heterotis niloticus. The sequence continues at coordinate 7,701,715 of CM030897.1, read as the reverse complement.
TGAACTTGGATCAGTTTGGATTCACTGAATGTCTTTTTTTTTTTTCCCCCCCCTTCTTCTTTCTAAAGTAGTACTATTGAAAATATAATTTGAACACCAGTTCTTTTCTTTTCGATTGATAAGACTGACACCGAAGTTAAGAAGGTGCAAGACTGTTTCTATAGGAAAAGATATTTTAAGAGGTAGTAACTGACAGTTAGGAAGCCTTTAAGCTGGCGCAGGGCGAGATTAAAATAGTTCAAATTTATTACTGATTTTTTTTTTTTTTTTTTTTAAATGGCTTCAGCTCCATGTTTTTGTCAGATACATGTAAGAAATGGAGAATTGGTATATGAAAGTGAAATCAAGTGTTTTTGTTTCCCTGCATGTACAGGCACTTCTTCTGAAGTCATCTTAAACTACCGTTTTCTTAAGAATGTGGCATCTTCTTATATTTTCCTGCTTAATGAACATCTGCTCTTCCAATTTGTGGGTTCAAAGGCACATACCGTGTGATGTGTCATCCATTAATAGTTCTGTCATATTTAACTGCAGTGGAAGGAAACTTCTGTATGTCCCCCCTAACATCAGCTGGAATGCAACTCATCTCGATCTCTCGTATAATCAAATAGGAAGGATCTCCAATGAGTCCTTTTGGAATCTTACCAGACTTACATTACTGAACATGAACTGGAACAAAAAGCAACGTGGCCTTCACATTGAAAAGCAAACATTTGTGAAGCTGGTTAACTTACAAGTGTTGCATCTCGATGGCAACTTTCTTTCCAAATTCCCTAAGGATCTGCCCTCCAGGCTCAAAACTCTGACACTGAACTCAAACAAAATCAGATTCATTGGGACTGAAGATTTTCAACTGATGCCAAATTTGGAAGTCTTTCAAATGAATAAGAACTGTAGGGTTGGGAGTCTCTGCAATGGCTCCTTGCTGATAAAAGAGCATGTGTTTTCCCAACTGTCCCATTTGACTAATCTGTCTTTAACTCATAATAGCTTGACTTGCATCCCTCCAAATTTACCTGAAAGCCTTAAGGAGCTCACACTCCACTTGAACAGAATCCAGCATATTGACAAGAATGCTTTGAAAGGACTATACAGACTTAAAGTTCTTGATCTATCGGGCAACTGTCCCAGATGTGCCAATGCCCCTTTCCCATGCCGACCGTGTCGTACCAAGTCTGGCTCCATGGAGGTACATCCCGAAGCTTTTGCAAGCCTTTCGGATGTCGAGGAACTTCGCATGTCTGGAAATTCGCTCAAAAAAATATATTCCTCGTGGTTTCAGAACTTAACTAATTTGAAATACCTGTATTTGTCTTTCAATTTTTTGACTAGTGAAATTGCAACGGGAGAATTCCTTTCTCTCCTGCCACATGTAGAAGTTTTAGACTTGTCTTTTAATAATGACAATGAATCGCATTCCCGCAGAATAAAACTCGCAGATAATTTCTCCAAATTGTTTTCTTTGAGGACGTTGCACATGGAGAGTTACATATTCAGGGACCTTTTAGAAATTGACTTAAAGCCACTTTTTGGCTTGAAAAACCTCTCCGTACTGAATTTAGGAACAAACTTTATTGAGAATGCTAATCTTAGCATATTTAACAACTTTTTCAACCTTTCTGTTATATATTTATCAGAAAATAAGCTCACGTTTTCATCTCAATGCTCAGGTAATACAGGAGAGTGGGTGCAATCTGATGAGGGAGATCAAGGTTTTGGTAGAAGATCTGAGATGGTCATTCACAAAGATGAAGACTATCGCTGCTATCCTCCGTCAGTTAGGAAGGAATGTCTCAATTATGGGCCTGTGCTTGACCTGAGTAAAAACAACATTTTCTACTTCAATCCAAAGCTTTTCCACGGTTTGCAAAATATTGCTTGCCTTAACCTTTCTGGTAACTCCATTGGGGCTCCTCTCATTGGCAGTGAGTTTGTCAATTTTCCTAATCTCAAATATATTGATTTATCGTACAATAAAATGTATTTGAGTCACAGCTATGCATTTTCTGAACTGAAAAACCTAGAGGTTTTGGACTTAAGTTACAACAAACACTACTTTGTGGTGACAGGGGTGATGCATGATTTAACTTTCCTCAAAAACCTCAAGTTTCTGAAAGTGTTAAATTTGAGTTGGAATGAAATCTCTGTCCTCACAGACAAACGGATCAAAAGTTGCTCCTTACAGGAGTTGCAGTTTCAGGGTAATCGGCTAGATGTGATGTGGAAGAGCAACGAGGACTATTATGCACTTTTCCATGACCTTTGGAATCTGACGCGCCTTGATATATCGTACAACATGCTTCGCCATATCTCACCCAAAGTTTACTGCAACTTTCCTAAAACACTGCAGTACCTGAGCATCAGCAAAAACAGACTTCAGTCATTCGAATGGGACCGGCTGGCCTGTTTCCCTCAGCTTGAAGAACTTGATTTGAGCAAGAACTGCCTGGACGTTGTTCCACCACGGCTGTTGACAGGAAAACTCAAGACACTGAATCTGAGCCACAACAGGATTTTTCAGCTCTCAGATGGGTTTCTAGAGAAGGCCACAAGCCTGAAGACGCTTGACATCAGTTACAATAAATTGCAACTTATAAATCACTCCACTTTCATGTCTGGGGCAAACAGCTACATGAAGGAACTGCTCATTGAAGGGAATCCATTTGACTGCACATGCAGTATAATATATTTTATTCTTTGGGTCGAGAAAACTGAGGTTGACATTCCTCAGCTAGCAACCGGAGTGACCTGTCACACGCCACTTGGGAGGAAACATACCGCAGTGATACACTTTGACATAAATGAATGCGTGAATGACAAAAAAGCATTAACGTTATGCTTGGTTTCATTATTTTTTATTCTTTCCACTTTAGCCATTGCCATTACACTGCACTTGGTTTACTGGGATGCCACTTATGTGTTCCGCTACTGGAAAGCCAAGATAAATGGCTACCGTTACCTCAAGTTGGAGGACAGTGTTTTTGATGCCTTTGTCACATATGATACCAAAGATCCCCTAGTCTCAGACTGGGTTTTAAACCACCTGATTGTACAGCTGGAGGAGCGTGAGGAGAGGGCCATGAGTATTTGCCTGGAGGAGCGCAACTGGTCCCCTGGGATCCCCATTATGGACAACCTCACCCAGAGCATTCAGCACAGCCGCAAAACTGTCTTTGTGCTGACAGACGCCTACGTGCGGAGCGGGACCTTCAAGATGGCCACCTACCTGGCCCATCAGCGGCTGCTGGATGACAACATGGACGTGATGGTGCTGCTGCTGCTGGAGCCCGTGTTGCAGCACTCCAGGTTCCTCCGCCTACGGAGACAGCTCTGCGAGCGCAGCGTGCTGGAGTGGCCCAGGAACCCATGGCTGGAGCCATGGTTCTGGCAGAATCTGAGGAACACCATCAGGGTGGACAACCAGTTTGTCTACAGTAAGCTGTACACCAGCTACTTCACCACCACATAGACTCGTTCAGGCCTCACAGTTACAGTAAAAATGTTCGTTGTTCTTTTGAAGTTTGTTTTTTTTTTTTTTTTTTTTTTGGTGCCACGTGTATTCAAAATGCCAATTTTCTTTTTTCCATGATTATTTGATGGAATGACCTGCAACAATTTCAGAAAAATGCTATGAGTCTGTCAGTCCTGTTTCCAGATCCATTTTATTTCATGCTGTTTTGCAGGAATATTTTTATTTCTTTGTGTAAAAATGCTACATCCAGTGAATGCATTTTTGTAAATACATTTTCCATTTATATGTTCAACATCAAAACAGTAAATACTGTATGTATTTAGCCATATATGTTTTATATACAGTATTTTTGTGCTATAACAAATTTGACACATTAAATAGGAACTGAAGGTAAGATAATACTTGAATGATGTGTGGTCATTACTTGTATAAAATATAATTAATCTTTGAATTACTTGAATGTATAATGCGTTGTGCAGCCTTAACTTTTGAAACTGGTGGACGTCACTTGACCCCGACTATACTGCAAGGAACTTAAAGGACATTCCTGCAAGAAAAGAGCAAGTGAACACAAAACAAAACACAACTTTTTAAAATGTGCATCTAACTTTCCTCGTACCGGCGATGTTCAATATTTGCCACAAAGCGAGGGGTACAGACCGAAGTAGAAGTGCTTTTCAGACAGAAAAAGTTCCTCATTCTCAGGAACACAAGAACCTAAAAATGTGATTAAAGGGAAGTGTAATAAACAATTCTGTTAAAGCATTCATACAAATGTGTAAGTACAAATGTATTCTAGTTAGCTGAGTGTTACCCATTGGTACTAAAGTCACAAAGTCCTTACTACTGATTTAATTTGGACGTTCACCAGCTGTCGGCCACTGGAGTCCAGCAATATCTGCAGGTATTTGCTCCAATTTCAGCCTTTTTATGTACAAACGGCAGATCAGGGGATATGCAATACGACCAATCGGTTGTATTTCTCCATGCTATTTTCGTTCTGAATTGTCTGTATTATTTGCCCGTAATTCCTTCAAAAAGACTGAAACACAAGGCTTCGTAACTTGATGACCACTGACACAACCGAGAAAGAGGCCGCTTGACAACCTTCCCTATTTGAGGCCTTGCTTTAGCACAAAGTCCAAGGGCAGAAAAAATGTAAGTGGACTTAATGTTACAGGACTGCAATGAGAGTGCAGTTTGTGTAAGACACTGCTTTCCTTCACTGATCTTGCTGCAGAAGATCACAGCTGGCAGGGGAGCGGTGCTGTTACACCTCATACAGTCACTAGATGTCAGGAAATCACTAAAAAAGTCCCACTTACAGGTCACACTTCTGCTCTGAAGCATTTAAATGTTTATACAACTGTTTCACTGTTTTCTGAATATATTTAGTTTTGTTCTAATTTGTATTAATCATCTATACAGAATATGTAGAATCTACCTATCTCACAATATGACCTACTCAGAAGTTGGTCTAGGCTATGGCGATATCTTGCCTAAATTCTGCCAGTTAATGTTATGGTCTTCCAGCATTTCTTACAGGACCTTTTCATCTCACCCAGAACTCTGCTGCTTGAGTTTTTGCAGCATTTGATGTGCCGTGTGTCCCTGCTCCTCATCGCTTTCTAGCGGCTTCTTGCAGTCTGGTTAAAATCTATGTGACCATTGAAACATAAGCCTGTAGGACCCGATTACTTCCTTTGGCCCAGCAAGAGCAAAATACCCAACTTCCCTGCCTGTGTTTACCATGGGCAACAAACTATTTGCTTCTTTGTTTCTTTCCTTTAGAATTGTTTAAATCTCACTCGGTATTCAAGAAGGGTCACAAAATCCATTTCTTTTGGATCCATTTCTCTTGATCGCTTGAGCAGGGTGTAAATTTGCTCAACTCCTAATGCAGTTATTATGTATTTGTTATGGGAATCTCACAGCAATAAGCAGCTACTTTAGTCATGTTTACAAGCAAATTGACTATAAAACAAATAAGCTGTGCTTGGATGATGTGTCTGCATCTAAAGCTGTTCTTATAACAAATGTGTGTTTGTACATGCTCAGCTGTACATCATTTTGGACAGAATTGCCTACTGGTGAATAAATATCTACAATTGAGTTGTTTTTAGCAGTGATTCACACCATAATAAACAGTGTAGACTATTGACTGAGTCAGAACATTATCTCCTCAGCTTTTGTATTTGACTTATACTGCACTTTTATAATTTTTTTTTTTTTGTATTTCTAAAATTCATGAGAAACTGAACATAACTGAGCTCATTATATGTGTAATATATTATTCTCATGAAACCTTGAATGGGATTAAGTACATTGTCTATAGCTGATACTAGCCTAAACAGATAATAGTATAACTTGGAATGTTTTTTTGCATGCGTCTTCATTTGACTGATTTGAATAGTGTATTCTGTTAAAGATGGCCTGGTTTTATCACACAATCCCCTGAACTCTGTTACTTCTAACACTTCCCTATTTGTTTGTCCACCATATTAATGTTAGGTTAAGATTTACAAAGTTGACGGGAAACCCCACAAATTTTAACCAGGTTTTACTCCAGTCTTGCCTTGTTACTTTAGGAGTTTGCGCTTCCCTTATTGAAATAATTGTCATCACTATTATTAAACGTGATGGATGATGACCACAGCAGACACGAAAAAGGCCAGGAAATGAGCACGACGATGGAGACGTGGACAGCAATGAGCCGTTCAGCACTGGCGGAGCTGTCACTGCCTTACAGTAAGGCTGATTGTTTGCTCGGGATCCAAGCCAACTAGGATACCGGCACATTAATTGGGTGCCTTACAAATAGGAAAAATAACTTCATCATCATTACTTGTAAACTTTTGGAAGATAATTCTATCTGTACCCTTACAGCTTTCTACTGTAAAGGCAATTTTCATCTAGAAATGGATTATTAATATTAATTTAAGGGAGTTGAAAGAGCTAAACAACCAGCTTTACAATGACTTAGCCATTTATAGAGCTCAGTATCCTTACTGGTGCAATGGAAAGTTCGGGGATGTGCAGCAGGTGTGGGATTGCTTCATGAGCCTTCAGATTGCAAGACAGTAATCCTAGTTGTTAAAATACCTGCAGGCCGGTTAAGGTTCATATACGCAGCATGTAATAGTTCATTCTAGTCATCACAGATATGAAAAATGTTGACACTGCTAATAATAATGTCGATTCATTTGCACTTAATAACGAATCGAGTTCAACACCTTCGCCCGCCACAAGGTGTCGCTTTTGACCCAGTTTAGAAGCAACTGGGCTGATAATCGATAAAAGCAGGGTTTCTTGACTTGTAAAAACGCGGCAAAGACAACGGTTTGTGAACTTAAAATATTTGCACTCATAATATTGCGTTGTTTGAGCCAAAACCTCTTTCGGAAGGACTCGATCGCCAGAAACCCTTGGCGTGTGACGTCACGGCGCTAATTTGCATAGCGCCCTATATTACCGCCGAGCTGACGGTTTCCTCCTCAGTCCGTCGCCGCATCCTCGCTTCAGTTGTATCGCTGCTCCGACTCCGGTAAGAAAGAAAGAAAGGACGGAAGGAAGGAAGGAAACTTTTAAACGCGTCTTTACTTCTCCTTAAAAAGCAGCGATCGGAGTTCTACTGGTGCACCGCAGTGTATTATGTGCCGCTGTTCCTACTGTGGGGAAAGGGTGAATTTGGCGTTTTTGTGCTGTTTTTGAAGGACAAAGGGCGACGATCGCATTGGGGTGGGAGTGATTTGTGCAGATGGTGGAGGACGGAGACATGTGTGTGTGGGGGGGACAGAAAGGCGTTTTCCTTTTGTTTTGCTGGCCATGGGTGGCGCTGCCGAAGTGCCGTTAGAAATCTGCGGGTGCGTTGGGATGAAGGCGAACAGGGCGGTGGTCCCTGCGATCGGCAGTCACGTTTTTTCATTCAGCTGCGGAGGGAAACGTAATTCTGCACATGTATGCAGGGCAACAGGGGGGTCCCTCATTGTGACCGTCATGTTTGTGGGCCAGGAAAGCAATTTCTAGTGAATTGTCATATTTAATGTTGAAAAGATGCGGTTTTTTTTTTCCCTCCTCCCCCCCGTCCTCAAAAATCTACGCTTTTGCGGGGCCCTTACGACTTGAACTCGATTTATATAAATTGAACTTTTTTTTTTCTTCCCTCCCCCCCTTTTGTAACCAAGGCAACTATGCAGCCAGGGGTGCGGTTGTCGCCTTTTGTCTCCTGATTTTTTTTTTTTTTTTTTTTTATTAAATTAACGGTGCGACACTATTGTAGTGCTCCATCTGTGCCGATTTGCATGTTAACACGAATGGGCTTTGATAAATGTTTCGGTTTTTCTTTTCCTCTTTTTTTTTTTTTTTTTTCCTATATCCTGCAAACATGTCTGACAAACCAAATCTGGATGAGGTCACCAGCTTTGACAAGAGCAAGCTGAAGAAGACTGAGACCCAGGAGAAAAACCCCCTGCCCTCAAAAGAAAGTAAGATTTCCACGATGGAAAGCCATGGCTTTCTATAAACTTTGTATGTGAAAGGATTTGAGTTGCACTTAGGAGTTAGGCATCTTGGCATTGAATCATTTTTTTGAAGTTTTTAACAAAGATGTCTTTTTTCTTTCCTAGCTATTGAACAGGAGAAGCAGGCAGAGTCATCATGAAGATGGACGCTTTATCCACGCACTGTACATTCCACGAGCATTGCCTTTTTTTCACTTATTTTACATGTCTAACTTTGTAACCGAAGTACCAGTGTACCCCCAGTTTTTTTTTTTTTTTTTTTTTTTTAAATGGCAACGATGAAAGAAAACTACTGACTGCAGTCTGTACCGAGGACTTGGCACACCGTCCTAATGTCTGCTCACTTCCTGTCTAGTTTGGTTTGAGCGTCTTCTTGCTTCTCTTCCCCCTCCCTTCCAACATGGCTGCGGGTTCAAGGGGTGAAGGTACAACTGGTGCAGTCCGGGGACCGCCGCTTTGTAAATTTTTCCCATCCAAACTAGCTGGGCTTCTCAATCTAAAATGCTGTCAACATTAAAATCAAAACTTAGGTTTTCCTTTCACCAATAAATCCTGGAATTTACAACACTTTGTGCAAAATAAAATTTAATTGCATGATTATTGTTCTACCAGTGGATGTTTTCTTAAATGGTGTGAACGAAGAGGATTCAATGACCGCAGCCTGCCTGGAGTTAACATCTTCATCTGCTTACATTATAACTGCACCCATTCTGACAGTTTGATCTGGGAATGATTTCTGTTCTCATTGTGGTTCAATCTTGTTGGTGTGATGAATATACTGGAAGGCTTAAATTTGTCTCAATGAGTACAGTAGTTTAATTTGTTTTCTGGAGTTTAAGATTTGCCAATTGTTGTGATACTTGCTATCAAGAATAATGGAAACCAAAAAGTTTTAATAAAAAAAAAAAAAAAAAAAAACTTGGCTATTTGCACCAGTATTGTGAAGCGGTCTGCTTATTTCACCTCCATCCATGTTAGTGCTGTCTGGTTTTTAATTTATATTTTGTGTTTTTGTAACTCTTATGTTGGCGCTCTTGTAGCAGGCACAATCCCACTGCTGTCTATGCTGTAAATCACACAAAATTATAACATTGCCTTTGCTGACCCTGTGTAACCAGGGTACAGGGAATTACTCCTATAAATAGATCCGTGACTGGAGCTCCCTTTAGTTCATGACCTTGTAGCACACTGTCCAGGACTCATTCATATGGATCTTCTCCACAACCAGTACGGCAGCTATGACTGAGCACTGAGGCTGTGCGTGCAGTTTATTACGTCATCCACTGATGTGATGACTGCAGTGTCTAAGTAGATCAGGAGTGCCTGATTTTGTCCACTCACACCAGCTTGCCAGGTGACCTCAAAAGCTACTGGTGAAGTTGTGTAACATAAAGGCTCAACATTGCCTTTGCAGCGCTGTAAGATGTAGATGTTGCAAAACACCTCCGGTCTGCGGTTATCTTACTGAATGGACCATAAAGGACTACATATCTGTAAGTATGTAACATTCAGGTCACTGTCCTTTATTAAATGGAGTTTTGGTACTTTTCTGTGGTGTCTATCAGCAATTTTTCAGAATGTCTTCTAAATGTAGGGCCATAAATTCTACTTGAATTATACTGTTATGAGTAAATTCAAATAAAGTTGACAGTTTTAGTAGAATAGCTATGCTAACAAGACCATATCCCAATGTTGAGGCCGAGGTGCAGGTGAGGTTCAGCTGGTGCCATGGTGATTATCTTGTTATCTTCTTTAAGGTGAAGCAGAGGGGCTTGGGAGCAACAGGAAGTGATTAATGGACAGATGATCCCAAGCATCTGGGAGCTGATGCTGAGGAATCGAATAATGATTGGTGACAGGTGAAGGTGCAATAGTGGTGTTACGAGTTTAACTGACTATTGGATTGGCTTGAAGTTTTGCATATTCTTAAGATTTCCCCACTTCTGCATTAGAATGCCACAAGTGCTGGTGGGTTGTCTTGCTCAACTGTGTATAGCTGTCTGTCTGCCTGCCTGCCTGCTTACTTATTCTGTTCTGTTGTTCCAGAGTTGGGGTGCTAAATCTGAGCCCTTAAGTTTATTTGTTATTAAGGCATGAAGTGTGTAAAACTTAAGATGTGATGATTCCAAATTACTTTAAATTTATCTCCATTTAAACAAAAAGTAGGCTACCTTCAGGGATCAAATACGTTTAGTTAGTTATGTTTAGGTCACACCATCAAATTATTCCAGGGCCTTCTGTGTGTGTTCAGAATTAACTTGCATCAGTTCCATGGTAAATCCAGCTACTGCAACCACTATATCTGTGTACTAAGTTGGTGGCTTTAAGTTGTCCCTACTGCTACTGAGGGACATCTGCTCGTAGGCCCGTTTACTTCTGCCAACATGTCTGCCATTTCTGCATTCGTGGCCAGAATACGATGGAGTACAGAAAATATTTTTCTTATTTAAGCTACTAAAGTGTTTAAATGTGATTTTTGCCATAATTGTAGCGCGAATGTTAATAGCGCACGTCAGGATAAGTGGATTGTGTCTAAGCTGGTTACACTTAATAACGTGTTAAGCCCCTTGTGTGCTGCTGAGATTTCCCGCCATATAAAACAATAGCGGTAAGCATACTTATTAACATTTAATGTGATGCTGAAATGTACACTAACATCTGAGGTCGGAAGGATTAGCCTCACTTCTCCCCGATTGTTTCTCTTGTTTTTCATGAAATTTATGACCAGGGCACGAATGAAGGTGCTGAAGACCCAAACTGCTACAGACACAGAATTAGACCAGTGCAGATTTTTATTTATTTATTTTCCCTTCTTCTTCTTCACTCCTTAAGCAACAGATCAGTGACCATTACGATAAACAAACAGGACAGTGATTAAGTGGCTCAGAGGTAAGAATATACTTGGGTTTTTTACCACATGCAAACATTTATTTAATATATTTTTTTTCTTTTTATGATTTTCTTCTCGCATGTTAGTGTGTGACCATTTAATAAGTGCAGTTAATAGTATTAATGTCTACAATACAGTAAAAATCACAAATGCTGTTTCAATCTATTAATCCCTTATTTTATCTCTAGATGCACTAGGAAAGTTAATATTTTACCCATTGAACTCTTGACTACTATCAGTTATTTGGAACAACATGACTAAAATTCTGTAGCTAAAATTGTCTTCTAAAGTACAAAACATGGTTCTGGTACGAGCATTTTAATCTGGTCATTGTGTGCAAAACAGCACAGTGTTTGGCATTACAACTCTTCCCATGATCCTTACAAAAGTGTGAGCTGCCTCAGGATCAGTCAAGAACATCCTAGAGCTGTCGTGGCCCAGCTAGCTCTACCTCCTTGAAGTTGTGGGGCTTCCTTCTTCTCTAAGCCATTGTTCTCTGTTGTGGTGCCCCTTGTTCTTTCTGATAGTCAGCTGAACCTGATGTAACAGGATGAATCCATACCATGTTGGCACTGTATTTTCCGATGCTGCCCATTCCGCTCTGCTACCTTGGTGTTTGTGAGAAAATGGAGGGAGTCATTTCTTATTTGCTGCTGTCTGAAGCAAATCATCCGCAGAGGAACCAATGTCTCAAAGCACATTACTACACTGTTAATTCCAACCTTGTGAATATCATTGAGTCAAACTGGTGTTCCACCTTTAGTTTGTGTTTGTGGTGACTAAAATGTTTCAAAATGCTTTTGCTGTGTTCAAGCTGTCTTTGGAATCAGTCTAATCAATGGAATACACAAGATATTGACATACAGTATGTGTAACTGTGACATGAAGCAGTAGATGGGAATTTGGTTCTGTATGAACAACTGGTGAGACCTGAGATCCTGTCAGGTCTAGAATAAACTCTTCTCATTCTTGTGGTTTGTTGGTCTGCCAGTTAACTAACAAGCCGTAGTCTTGTATGAACACCCCAAGTATGACTAAAAGAGTCGGCGTCTTGTATTTCCGTTCCTGCGTAAAAATTCAAATGGGTAGTAAAGCTCTGTATCAACATGCTTTTGGCCTTTTATTTTTTCCTGAAGGCCCCAAGAGTTTTACATTTATCTGAATTTCTGGTCCAAAAACACACTGATTTAAGAAGTGTTGCATTTTTTTTCTTTTTTCAAGCCAGCTTTAAAAAAATGTTTGAAGAGTTGCTATCCAAGTGTCTGTGTAGTGGGATCTCGATGTCTGTCACAATAATAAGCAGAACCCCAGAAGTTGAAAGGTAGCCAAGGTTTAGTTCCTTAACCATTACATCACATGCACAAAGCAAGTAGGAACAGATTAACTAAGCTGTATGGAGTTTACAGTGTCCATTTATGAAACTCGATGAACTTCCAGAAGATCAAGAAGAAGTTGAAGCTCTACATCACAACATTGTTATTTGTACCGTTGTAATGATCTCATTGCGTTTAGCTCCCATGCATGAAAACTAATCTCTTGGCCACGTGTCTCTTCTCAGCAGTTGATGCTATTTAAAGCTTCTGGTCCATAAACCTGTTTATTTGTGATTTTTATTGGACAGCATGAGAGCGAAGATGACAACGAGTCCAACAGCAGCTGAAATGCAGATGGCTACACATCCAGACAGTAACCAAAGATGATGGTGTGGTTTTGGCATCTCGATGCCACATTTCCACATATTGGAAATTGTACATTGAGGTGGGGCAGCTGCCAGGGTACTGTCACACAGACAGGGTTGTGAACACTACCATGTCAGCGATGGGTTGACTGTTTCCATTTTGAAGCAGGTGGAGCCACATCTTAAATATAATTTTATTCAGCTTTTTTAGTCTCAAATCTCCCGCTGTAGCTCTGCAGTAAACACTGTGCCATCTGTTGAAAATGCCATACTGTGCTCCTGGCACCCAAGCACAGCTCCTCCTTTATAGGTCTGGAAAGGATGTCAATGACTTCATGTCCCTCTGGGTCCTTACCTCCATTCTAAAGATGGACTGTATCAGAAGAAATCATATATTTATACATATATAAAAATACATACTTCTCCATGTCTGTGAAGCTCAGTCTCTGTCTGTCTGTTCCTTCTGTAAAGGTTTGTTTTTTTATGTCATTAATCCATGAACTGAACCCAAAGTGAAGTTTTTGCATAGCCAAACACATACACACTGCTATATAATGTATATTAGTAACTCGGGCCTCCAGGCAGTTCAAGGCTAATTCATTAGAAGCAGAACAAGTGGATTAGTTCATTCACCCCCCCACCCCCGCATATACACACAGTAATACATGCATTGCTGTCTGCCTGTTTGATAGTGTTAACCATATTTCTGTACAAAATGCAACCATTTTAAGGATAATGCAGTTTGTGGCTATATAATGTACCATTTTACTTTCTGACTGGGTACCCTAGTCATGTATAAAGGCAGATTTTAATAACTACGGTAATGTACTGTACATAGCGCATGGCCCCAGTGATGAACACTAATAGTTTTTCAGGGCATCTCTTTACAGTCTTTTAATATAGCAGATGGAGAACTTCTGTGCAAAAATCATTTTTTTAATGGAAATGACTTTTCAATACCTTGTTCTGACTGTTGCCTTAATCTATACTGTATGCTAACTGTACTTGCTGCAGTAACTAATGCGGTTGGCTCCGACCCCCTACAGCTTGAGCAAAGTCGCCTATCCAAAACTATCCAAAAGAGCTGGCTCGAGTGCTTAAAAAAGCTTTACATTTCTTCAAAGTAATATTTTCCTTCATACAAGTATCTCCCTTAATCCTGAGCTTTGAGTACGAGGGCCAGAGTACTGCTGGCTGCTTTTTCACATTGCTTACAAAATCATTGCACAAATGTAACTGTGTTTAAAGACATTTACTGTAAAATAGTTGATGCATGCAGTTTTGTTTTGAACACAAGTCTTTACAAGGGCCTGTGGATTGCGCAGTTGTGTAAGTAAGTTGGAAATGAAACTCGGCACAGTAGGATATTAAATTTAAAATCTGCCTTCATTTTAAGGAAAGGATCTTGTCTGGCCTTGAGTGAATGGACATGATCATTTAGTCAGATCTGATGTATATTAGTCTTAAAGTTGTCTAAAGAGTACCCAGGGTGACCGCCAGCGCACAGAGGGAGATCCAGACATGAGCCCTGTGAAATTTGGACATGTGGGGGTACAAGGCGCTGGGGTTCCTGAGGTGTGGATCGTATCCCTATGCTGTCACTAGAATGGCTGCTGGTTGTGTGTGTGTGCACGCGTGTGTGAGCGCACTTGCGCATGCATGTGTGTTACGTAACAAGCTGCCAAGCCACATCTGGATGGAGCAAGCATGATCAACACCAGATGGGCCACTGCAGTTCTTTATCTTCTCTCAGGCCATGAGATTATCCAGTTTAGTTCGGCTACACTTCTGCAATTTGTCCTGAACAACCAGGGCTACAGGACAATTTTTTACATTTCCCAGGTTTGAGGCTCACTTTGCTTTCCAGTTAGCTTTTTCCTTCTGCACAAAGGAATGCTTTGACTATGGACACAAAACTGATTTTTTTTTTTTTTTTTTTTTTTTTTTTTTTAATTTCAATATTATGGGACAGATGGGGAACAAAAATTCAGTGTTTAAAAAGATCTTCCAGTACAGTGCGTCATATTCTCATTCTCTGGGCATCTTTAGTACAGAATGATGTGCGTGTTTACACACTCAAAGCTCGGGTAAACATTATTGCGAGCAGTTCATACTTTCCTTGGACATCCAGGATTTTTTGCCTGCGGCCAAGATAAGGAACCACAAATGGTCTCTTGTCTTTCTGACAGGTTAGATTATTTTACGCTTTATTTTCGAAGTTCCCAGTTACTTGACCACGGGATCATCTCTGTCTCCCTCTCGTTCCTCCTCCATCTTTGCCTCACGGCTCTTTGTCTACTGTCGCACGAGCACCACTCCTGTGAGTTTTTTCTTTCGCTCTGAGGCTCCTGCAGCAACAATAACGTTCGCAGCGAGCCAGAAACTTTCAGTGTAGTCGCTTTATCTCAGACCTCAAAGATAACAGGATTTTTGCTTGAGCGTTCAGAATCGCTTTCTTCTCTCCTTTGAGGTTTACATGGGAGATTGCAGCCCCGTTTCTCTAATGCGCCCATTAAAACCGAATCTTTGCCAGATAGTTTGTTAGGATTTTTCTCTTTATTGCGGTGTGACTTGAGCTGCAGACGATGCTGTTTTCATTTCAGGGAAAAAATTAACAACCCCATTAATGTCTCTCTCATCTCTCCCGGGGTGAAGTATAACCCTTGTTGGGGCGAAGTGTGACTCCTGCGAGCTCAGAGTGTTAATTGTCAAAATATATTTAGCTTTTCATAGCGGCTGGAGTGCATTGTAACACCCATGTGCACATTCACATCGTGTCCAGCAGTGAGTCACCATGGAGGTGAAAGAATAAACTTGGGTCTTCGGCTATTCCGGTTTATCGGCTTGGGTTCCGACAAGGATTTACATCTGCTGACTGCAAAATTCTCAAGTGCCCCGCATTTGAGGAACACCATGCGTCTGCAAAGAATGACAGATATAGCTCACTGTGACAGAAAGCGGCCCTGTGGATGTTGAAACGCCCTGAAGACACTGTAAGCAGAGAAAAAGGAACTAAAGCGAGCGCAGCAACGCTTTACGCCCCTTAGACTGCATGTCTTTGCGCGTATAAATGAATGGCAAGACATCTAAATAGCCACTGTTAAAAAGTACAAAGACCTAGAGTACTTTTTTGCACTGCTTTCTAAAAACAGACAGGACACACAGCATGGGTCAAGCTGATAGGAACAGTTTGATTACAGTCTTTTTGCACCTACAACTACATAATGTCATAGTATTAGCAAAGCACACATGAGGATATCCCTTTTTTTATACCAGGATTATGTGGTTATAAATACACCAAGTCAAAAGAAAATCACTGGTGGTGGGATTAGGGCATGCTTTTCCATGCGTTCATGTACAAAATATGTTTTGAGGCCATATAAGCCTAAATATTTCTGACTGTGAGTCATGCATTCTTTTAAGCTAGAAATCCCAGGCCTGTGAGTGACCCGACAGCTACGCAAGTGAACAAGACAGTCCGGCTATATTCGATATGAAAACATTTGTACTTTGCGTTAATACCTTCAACTAAATGAACTGTAAACCTTTGTGTTTTCTCCATCTCCGCCAGTAAAGGTGCTGAGAGCGATCAGAAAAGAGCTTCCATGTCGGGTTGTAATCGTGAACTCTGAGCTGAGCAAAGGGTTAAGTCTGCGAGTCACAATTACTGTCCCCAACACAAAGAAAAAGTGCCAGCAAACTGGTGATGTCATTCTGTGCTGGCAGAACCTCAAAACACTGCCCACAGCAACCTGTTTGAAAAGTCAGATGTGCTAAATGGTTTTGATTCAAAAACACGATTACCAACAGATGACAATGCATGCCGTAGATGTATCGATGATTCACTCTGGTGACTATGAAACCCCACCGGGGGCTACAATAACATCAGCTGGCCCTCTCTTCTTTCCATAAACACGCATCAAGGACAGATTTTTGTTTTGCATTTGTTTTTTGTTTTTTACAGCAATTTTGGTCAAATGTTTATTCGGACGCGCAAATCTCCGCCGCCATGAATCGAGGCCATAAAACTCTAAATGCGTTGTTTTGAGTTGCACCACGAGAAAGAGAATGATTTACGTACCTGGTGACGCAATTGCAAAACTCTTCATTTAGCTGTATATGATGCTGGTGGGGGGCAGCAAAGATTTATGTACTAGCTGGGGTCATCAAGGAGATACTTTGCAACCACTGGCTTAAAGGATCTCCATGCCTCCTTGAGCATGTAGTCAAGAAGCACACTGAGCTCCTGGATGGAGATGTCATAATTCTGGCGATGTCATGACTGCAATGGTTTCCACAGCTTTAGAGGTTGTTGCCAAGACGTGGAGATGTGCCAAGAAGAAAGGCCCATCTGTCCTGCTTTTGTCTGCCTTAGGGTATCCAGCATCACACCTCAGCTAACACCATCAAATAGGATTCAGGTTTTACTAAATACTTCTGAACAGGAGGTCATGTGGAGAAGGGACGTTTCCCTTGTAGACCAACGTTGCGGTGGCCCAAACCTGCGTTGATGCCCACTCCTCCCATAAATGTGAACCTTTTTTAACTCAAAAATAAGTGGATACTGATACCAAAGCAGTCAAGGGTGAGAGACTTGCACCTTAAGAAGAAACCCTGTACTGTATACACATTCAGTAATCCAATAGCTGCTGAATAAATTGCCTCAGTTGAACAATAAACCTGTCTACTTCCCACATATAATTTCAATGGCTTTTTTCCACGGTTTGACTTAAAGTGCTGATTTTGCCGTAAGCATCTGACAGCACGCTGTCATCTCCTTCTCGGATGCTCACACATCTCTGGCAGCAATTTCTTTTGTAATGTAAGCACCTGAGCTATATTTACTTTGCATCACGTTTTAAACAAAAGCCATTTTGTCTGCAGAAGAATTAGCATTCCTACGAACAGATGAAAGTCCCGTCTACTGCGAAAGCTGTCCCAAAACGTTTGTATTCTTTTGTCACGCTTCTGCGCAGGCCAAGTAGAAAAGTGAAGTCTACCAAAGCATTGCTTTTTGAGCAGACACCTTATGGAGTTTTAATGTTAGCCGAGCCTCCAACTAGGAAAAGCTACAACGCTGTACTGTAGAGGCTGCTAACTGTCAGCTATGGCTGCTGGTGGAGAGGCCTGGGCCGAGAGAAAGAGATGCTAATGAAGGTCTCTCTGAGAGTCGATTGTGACAAACTTGGCCGCGGATGCTGGCGAGCCATCTGCCAGTGTTTTGACGGACGCTCGGCGAGCCTTCTATGGTATCAGAGTTTGATGGGGAACAAAGATCTCCATTGAGTCAAGGTTTAGCCCAGAGCAAAATGTAAATAGTAGTTACGGTTTGTTGGACACGAAACTACGGAGGACAACACATTCTACATTTTGTATTCTTGAAACAATTTTTGACTGCCTTTTGAATGATATTTTCAGCAGAATGTGAGCCTAAACAGATTGAATTATTAAAAAACTTTTATTCTAATTGTCCCCATTTATGAGAACTGCAAATAATTTGTTTCAGCATTACTGTAATGATATGCTTAATGGTTCAAAACTAAATTCCTGTTTTATGCTGGTGTTTCCGCTTCGGGAAGGATGTGTATGTTATCTGTTGTTGGGTATTTCAACTTGTTTTTCGTTTTCTCGATTTTGCAGAAACTTTTCTGCATGCTGTAGCTTTCGCATCAGCACTTCACGTGGTTTGTTCCACGAGGAAGCGCAGAAAGCAGCTTCCAGAAGGACAGGTCGCTGTACTGGTTGTCATGGAGAAGTGCTGCTTCTAAGGGAATTGGCTTTTCTGTTGCTATGGGAGCCATGTGAGAAGGCCGGGGCAGGTTGGAGGGGATGGCTTGTCCAAGATAGAAAAAGACAACTGCAACCCATACACAGAGAACGGGTTATTCTAGTAAACCTTGCAACTTCCTCTTTTGGCTCCAGCAGTATTGACAAGAGTGACACATCCCCTATAGCCCACATATTTCCTTATCTAGGAGGTTAAAGCCACCTGCTTTTCAAGGGTTGGAGCGCCTGTGAATTCTGTGTTTTTTTTTTTTTTTTTTTTTTCTGCGCTCTGCAAAGCGTTGACTAATAGGAGAAACAAATCCAGTCATGTCTCAGCTGGCGAACATTTGCTGAAAATAGCAGACCTTTGCAGACGTGGTGTGACCTTCTGCAAGGGATACATCTAGAGAGGTAATGAAAAAGTCAACTTCTGCATTTCTGGGAAGAAAAAAAAAACTAAACAAACACATAGTTCTTCTGAAATAGAGTAGAAAGGTGCTGTGAGCTGCCCCAGCTTGCAGACTGATAATATTGCCCAGGACTAGTCTTGACTAGTCAGGGGAGATACCAGCAAATAATGTAGTGGTTATATCATTGGTCCAAATCTCCTACTGCGGTACCCTTGAACAAGAATTTTGCAATTAATAATTCAGTTAAAAATACTCTGCTGTATAAATAGGCAAAAGAAAAGTTGATTTCCAAGCACTGTAAGTAGCCTTTGACAAAGGCATGAAAAAATAAAGGTAGCTAGTCAAGGATTGGCCTTAGCTGCTGGATGGAGACACCAGGCCACCTCCTCAGAGGCTTGTGCCAGACTGGCCGTCTGTGTAGCTGAGAGCAAACCAGATGTCCACGTCCACTGACGCAAACACTGTCGTGTTGTGTGGGTTGAGTTTCGTGTGAGATGTGATGATAGGAATTCAAGCTCTGGTTATCTGGCCACTTGGTTGGAGAAAATCTAAACTCCCTGTGCCAACCTGACGGAGGTGTGGTACCAGGGTACAAATAGTCATGCAACCACTTGTTTGTAGTGCTGCATCGCGGTTTGTGACGGTTGGTGAGCGTTTCCATAAACAAACAGTTATATTTATATATCATTAGCTCATACCTGCGACACAAAAACAAAAGAAAGTTAAAAAAGTGCGTTCAGCTTTACTGTCTCATAAGCAGCCACTGTAAAAGCGGCCTCTCCGGACAAATCTGCCCAAAACAAAAGGTCATGCAGGCCTAATAAGTTCTCAGTTCTGATAGTACCCGTGTGACTTGTGATTCTCCTGTCAAATACTCTTGTTTCTCTGCTCGGAAGTGGGTTATGCAGCGTTGATTTTTGTTTCCTGTTTACTCAACCTTTGTATAGTTCATGACAACCTCTCTGTTCTTTAAAAAGTCTCCGTATGTGGACACACACACACACACACACACACACACACACACACAATACTAGGACACGTCACATAATATTTGCAGGGGCCTTGTTTTTTTCTGTAATGTTTGATGTGGTTGGATATTTTTATTTTGCAAGGTTTTTTGTTAAGTTCAGACTGTTGAGAGGTGAATTTATTGCCTTTGTGCAAACGGGACTGCATCGCATTTGCATCGATTCATCCAGCAGGCATCTAGTTACTATGAGGAAACTTACAATTGCATCTGCACTACATTAAGTTACTTACAATAGTTTATATTACATTGAGGAGGTCAACTTCAAAAGTATGTACATCTACTTATTCTGTTAGCTGCAGAAGTAGTCCTGAATTTTTATTTTTTTTGCTTAAATGTAATGCCTTTGTACCTTTATTCATTCAGCTTTACTTCAAAACAGCTTACAATGTTAAGCTACTTTCAATGATTTACAGATTTTTACAACTGGGTAATTTTGTTCATTCATTGTAAGTGTATCGATCAAATGTACTAGAGCAGGAAGTGAAATTTACCCAACAGTAAACCATTTTATACAGCATAATATACCTATTGGGGTTGTTCAACTTGCTGAAAGGTACTACAGTAAGAGCTGGTATGTGAACCCTGGAATAGAAAAGTTGCTGTTCATCCCAGAACCACACAGCATAGTCTGTGGTATTTAAATATAATAGAAAATATTTTTCTTGTGTTCTAATTCTTTAATTTCTTTTTCCGTCAGTGAACTGTCTTTACCAGCATCATAGACATTTGCATTTCACAATAAGATTTTGTGTTGTAATGCTTTGTTCTCTTGTTCAGTTGTATGTGAATGGGGCGTGTTATTCAAATACGGTGTTTCACATATTGCGCATTGTGTTGGAAGAGCTTTCAAATGGAAAAATTGTTTAGAGGAAACTGCAGATTAATTTACACAGAGAAATACTATTTTTTTTATGAAATCAAGATTTGTTCCTATTAATAGAAGCACATGTTGGAAGGGCTATTTGAAACAATAGTCTTTCTAACCTGATAATTTTTTTCTTTTTCTTTCCTAACATAGTTTATTTCATTCTGGACTAAATGTGTGGCAAATGAATCTGCCTCCTAGCTTTTTGTTTTTCCCTCCTCCTCTCTTCTGCCATGAGCCCTGGTGGGGTTCACAGTACAACAAATGGAGCAAAGACTTTAACGCAAGTCTAAAAATATGAGGTGAAATTGGACAGGAAATGCCAAAGAATTAGGGTGAATGGAGGGAAGGGATGGTGGTGGGGGGTGCAGAGGCACTGCCATGTGAGACACCCCCTGGGGTGAAGTCCTCGCATGATGCATATCTATCTGCACTTCAGAAGCCATCCATCCAACAAACCTTCAGGATGCAGGCACTGAAAGTCTAAACCATCTTGCTAAAGAATCCATTAATTGTCACCTGGGGCCACTTTGGCGTCACTTTCCCCGTAATGAAAAACCTCACTGTTCTTCTCAGCCAGAATCGATCACGGACACAACATAACCAAGTAAACACTAACAGTATTTGTCAGCGCATTGCCACCAGTGTACTGATATGATTCATTGGCCTAAATCGGTGAATGAAAGGCATAAATCTCTTCTGGTACTTGATAGGTTGATAAATTCAGAGGTGACAGACATTATTTATTATCCATCTACACCCTGCAATAAAATAAATACATTTGTCACAAAATTCTCTTCGGCTTGGCGCTGAAGTCAGTGGAAACAGATTATGTGCTGTTGTTTACCTTGAAAACCCTTGACTGTTTTGTGGACACAAACTGCAGTGTCTAGTAATACACAGCACCCAGTGCCCCTTCCTGACCCGATTTAAAAAAAAAAAAAAAAATGTGGTGCATGGATATGCAGGGCTTTCTGATTATAAACAGTGTTTAAAAAAAACAAGAATTTGGTTATAGACAAATCTGTAATATAATGTCTATAAGCAACTTAGTCGTAACAAAGGGTTGAAAGCCAGGTGTCTGTAAATGTTGACTCACAGATTTTTGATAAATATTCATACATTGTTATTAATGTTTAATGCAAACATTGCACATCTGAATGTAAACTGTAGACAGTTAATTCTGAAAAAATATACAGGTCCCCAACAAGATCTGCTTACTTATATTTTGCCGCAGTTGGGGGATGAGGTAAAATATTACAGATAATAACATGAAAATCCTACTGTTTTTATTAGTCCTTGTAGGGGATATAGCCTATTTCAGTCATGCTCATGGTCTTATTAAATTTTCCCTTACATGGATCAATGACCTAAGAATAACTATTGACACATGCAGCTTGCATTCCAAACTTCAGCAGATAGGCCAAGCCGGACCTCTTCAGCTCAGGGCGACGTCCCAGTTAAGATGCCCGCAATTTGCATTTATGTGCAAGGAGGAGTATAGGAATGCCATCTTTCCGTGCCACATTCCAGGGAATGTCGGAGACCAGATGTTAGACTGCTGGTCCTATTAACCGCCGAACACACCGCCGGGGCCTACGTGCTGTCACACTTCGACAGCCGGCCAAGCAGAAGTAATTAGGGCCATGGATTAAAGCCACCATTGGGGATACAGACAACCTCTATTAGTTGTCATGTATCTGCTGGAATCACACTGGCTTTTTAATAACTGGGAAATGGAGAAGGGAGGGTTTCAATAACAGAAAGCTTTGGCTACGTGTCTAAAAACACAATACAACGTCTGATTTATAATCTCCCCATTTTAGCCGTTTTGGTCATTCGTTTTTTGCTGGTGTTTGTTTTCGTGATTCATCATAGATCTCAAGACTCAAGTCTATCGCCGAACTGGAGACAAATATTGTATATACATACAGTTTCTTCTAAATTGAGATAGAGATAATGGTTACTTATCTAAAGCCTCTCTCATCCATTTCTGCTGTGTTTTAAAAAAGTTTAAATGAAGTGTGAATATAGTCAATATAGTTCACTGCAGATTGCATGGCCTTCTGCCTGTTTATGTTATTATAAATTCATAATATTACAAAATGCAGGGATCTGAACATCTCATAAATGCTTCCTGGCAGTCAGTTCAAGACCTATCCCACTATTTTCACATCAGTACAGATCTGACCCACATCTGTTAAGCTGTTTCAACTAATAAATATATAGTGTGGTATGTCAGCATTATTTTATGTTCAAGATTTTTAAGTGAATTGCTGTGAGAATACAGAATGCGTTATCTTTCAGGAAGGATGACACACTGTTCAATTCATCAGCTACTTACAAAGTTAACTGTCCCGGAAGTTTGGCTCAATACGCAAAAGTTTTTGAGTCAAGAGCTCATCGTCGTTCTATACACAGTAACTCGTGTAATAAGTAACTCTGTCTTATGAATTGCATGTCTGTATCTGTACCTCACTATGACCTGCATGTCTGTTGCACTGAGCGGCAAACTGTTTATAAGAAGCTTCTGTTTAATGAATAGTATAACGTAAATGTCATGAACATCACAGCTCCATGGGGTGAGGGGCAACGGTGGACAGGGACAGAGCAGCAGACTCATTCTTTCCCACCGAACAGCTTGCGGGCACCAGGCTGCCAGACAGTTTTTCCTTATGGTGAGCCAGGATGCCTCAAGCACACACCTGCACTTTCTGAGACCCTTGCCAGAGATATTTATGACACTTCTTAAATAAGAAAGCGCATTAAAGAACCTGGCAAGAGCTAAAGTAGAACGTTGAAGAACTTGAGTGCTTATTATTTGAGGTCGCTGCCTGTCAACACATCAACTTACGCTTTAGTGCACACTTTGAATTGATAAACTCTTTCAGCTCTCTTTATTGGAAAAAATAAATGTTAAATATTGCTCAGAAGTATATAAACAACATAAAGTTTGAGCTCAGAAGTTTGTAAACTGGAGACCAAATGTATGCACGCACTAAGGGAACGCGAACTGGATCTTTCTATGTTACTTTTTTGGGCCATAAAATGGAAGCGTGGAACAGTAAGCAAAGTCTGTGTGACAGAGTGAGAAAAAGTGTAGACTCAAGAGAACATGGCAGTCCTGCTCAAGAGCTTGTAGAGATGCTTCAGAGAAGCAAGATGGACACATCCTAACATTTAATATGCTTGATGTTCAGCCAGCTTTGTATTACATGCAAAACCACCATGGGGAACTTGTACAAGTTTCCAGTTTTAAGATGATTCATGCAGATGCTGCTCTGATCTGATCTGCAGTGTTTCTAGCTGTATAGGCAAAGTCATAAGCTCTGTCTTCACACCTCTGAAGAAGAGTTACAGATTTGCACCATATTTTTTTTTTATTTTATTTGCCTTATTATGCACTTATTGTTTGGACACTGGCTTCTGTGGAAATTGTGCTTCCACCAGATACACCCACTTGCTCTTACAGTCTAATGAATTCCTTCACAAGGTTATGGAATTTTTCTAGCATTCCAATAACCTGAAAACCTGCGTATAAACGTGCAGTACAGAAAAACTGACATTTTGCTGCTTATTTTCATACGTGAGGGTATGTTTAGAATCACAGACCGTGAGGAACTGCAAGCAAAAAAATGTTTCTACCTACTATTCAAATTTCATGAGTAATTCTTCTAGAGAGTACAGTCCTATTAAATATCTTGGTTAACAATCACATATGGTCAAAAAAGCCATCTAGGCAATTTAAAGTCTGAACTCTGGTTCACATTTACCAAGCGCTCAAGGATTACAGTACTGTTAAACTAAATAATGTAGATATTCTTCCTTCTGCAGGGGTTCATGCCCTGTTGAAGCTCACTCATCTACGCAGTGTTACGTTGGATTGTGTAAAAATTAAACATTTCCTTTAATTCTCACTCTCTAATACACAAAGCCACCAGTCTGGTGCCCTCCATCTTTTTCCTTTCCTATGCTATATGGAATGGCTTAACATTTCTTCTTGAAGCATTAAACTACTGCGAATCCATTGTTTATATCGGTTTGTGCTTTTGCATTTTATGCTATTTATGATAAGGCACAAATACTGAAATGTTTTCACTTAGATAACTTTTTCCTTTGTGTCCTCAGTCTGTGTAGGAGTGACTGTGGTATTGGCGGCTACAGCGGTGTCCAATATCAATATGAGGCCTGTAATTACTTGGAACCCAAGCGTTTCAAGATTTTCTTGTTTGGCTGCAACATATGAGACTCTTAAATATTGGAGAGAGATGAATTTTGCTCAGTGCTACTCAGCATTGCTTCTCTGAGAACCAAAATTAACTGACGTGTACTTGAACTCAAAAACATACATGAAGCCACAAAAAAAGTTTTTACAAGTAGCAGACAAACTGGGACTGTGGAAAACGCTCAGCATCGGGGTACTTTATGGACTTGTCATGCTCTTCTAAGACTGGTTTGGGGTGCATTTCACACCATAGCAAGTTTTAACACCAAGAAGTAGAGAATGTGGACACTTGACCTCGAGAAGGAGGACATGTCCGTAACTGGGCAGGGAGTGTTGTCCTACGTACACGTAATATGTGTTTACATAAAAGGATGGAAAGGACAGCTTTCTTTTGTGAAAAATTGGCACACTCTTTCTTTTTCAGCAGTAAACTGAACTAAGAATAGAAAAGGGGCACACCAACTTTGCTAACCTTGCAAAAACGCAACGCAACTGGGGCAATTCACCTTCTTCAAGTGTCCCAGCTGCGCCAGTTGCGGAACCGCCTAAAATAAGCTTAAGAAAGGTGTGAAATTCGCTCACAAATCCAGCACTGAATGTCAGTTCTGACAAGGGTGCGATTAGCTTTTAGCACAGCTGGCACACTTTGCCTTTGCTAAGCGTTTTGAATGGCACACTTCAGTTCCTACAAGTGTCCTAAAGGCCCAGCGCCTTTGTGAAGAGGGGAAGAGTCGAGTACTTACGACACGTCTGCCTGTCCACGTCTTCAACTGTCACCCTTCACCTCACATAAACGTACGAATAGCAAGCGACACAAATGGGACGCTTTTGCTCCGCCATGTGCCCGGTTGCTTAAGAACAAAAATATTGCGCATCACCTTTCTGTGAAGGGTTTCTGCATTTCACTGCACTTTCCTTAGTGGTGCTTTTATGATCTTTAAGAAGCTTCCAAAGTCAACTTGAGGAAAAGATCTGGTTTATTTTTATCAAATCTAAAGCACTACATATGAAGTTATTAACCTGGTGACTGAATTAAGGTATAAAATATTTATAACACAATGTTTTTGCTGCAGACTGTGCTCTCTGGTTGCTGCAGGGTTCCAAATGTGAGAATTTGGCAGAACCCTAAGATGTGTTAGGAGGGTTTGATGTCTGCCTACAGCAAGCCAGTGCTTGTTGCGTGAGAGGCCATGGGCCTTGATGTCTCACAGCAGGCTTTCGGCAGCACGGATGCCTCCTTCTCATTGAGGCTGGCAGGGCTCGGCCCATTCTTCTCCTGCCTCATTAGCATGCCCACGGTGGGAAAAACCGTTGTCGCCATTGTCCGACTGAAAGGCACAAAAGCGGAGGGTGACGGTGGGACGGGGAGGGGGGAAGCCGCGGCAGCTGCGTCGCATGACAGATGAATGCCAGGTATTTCTGTTCTGTTCAGGCCTTTGTGTGCATGCTGGAGGCGAGGGACAAGGGGTGGCTGAGAACTTCTTTTTTCTTCTTCTTCTTCTTTGAGCGGTGATGGCCACTAACAGAGTTTCCTTTCTGCCGGCTGTGGATCGCACCACCCTGACAGCACATGCATTTCTTGTTGTTCTGTGTTTAGGCCTCAAATTCAAGGCCAAGTCTTTTTAGTGGGAAATGCAGTCAGTTTTAGAAATTCATACTGGAAATTGAACCAGTTATAATAGAAAATGAAAACATGTGGACTTCTTAACATTCAGCTAGGATTGCAACATATGACATTTTAAATAACACCCAAAAAAAGTTGATCCTACTGGTAGCAGTACTTTGTTTTCATTTTTTGACTGTATAAACGGTTCCTATTTTGTGGGACTGCCTTTCCAGCGAAGGCATTTGTGCAAATCAGTGGAGAAAAAATGAAAACCTAAAAATTTCCCTGAAATTGAAGCTGACAAACAGTAGCATCTGAGGTTGATGTTAAACTTTAATGCCAAATAAAGCAGTGCAAAATTATTGTAATATATAGGATTTTTGTGTAACAATATACTGTATGTCCTTCAAGAAGAAGATGTGATTTATATTTTCATCATCACGTAGCATTTTAGCCTTTTTTATTTCCCGAACAATAAGTTAAACCTTAGGGCTCGGGTAAAATAACAAATAGACAGTGCTTTCACATACATGTAGCCATTTAAAGTGTTCTTCCATGCTGTGAAAGTCTGTTAGAGATGGGTCGTGTCCCCTCCCTTGAGACCATGTGCAAAGACTCTTAAGAAAGAATGCGTGAGAGGAGGTTTTTCACAGAATAGGCCCATCTGGATCACTCACGGTCATGTGACCACAGAAAAATCTCATTCTGGACTGGGAGAATGACCATATTAGGGTGTGGGGGGGCACTTGCCTTTTTCTGCAATGGAATGCTCTGTTCCCCGATTCCTGCTACGCAAACGGGGAGACTTTGCTCGTGGAGTGGCAACCAGGGCCAGCACTGATGTAATACGCTCCAGACCAAGGACCAGAAAAAGAAAAAATGAGCCCCGGGATTTGTGATGTAATCCGGTTTTGTTGAATTTGAAACAGGCTGAGTTTCTGCAAACATTCCTAAATACTCAGCACATTGGCGTAATAACATTCTCCATTGCCACGTGACCCCAGTGGCTCGTGTCAGATTCTTGCTTTATCATGTTTTCAAGCTATGCAGACAGCACATACCCTGAGTCTGTCCTGCTGCTTGAGTAGCTCTTTTATTGTTTTGTTTTAGCTATATCTGAATAATAAACTTTCTTCTATTTTTCACTTCTTCAAAGCCCACTTTCTACTTTTTTCCAGCTCCGCTGTTTATGAAATTATCATTATATATACTTATTAACCATTATTATATCACAGTTAAAGGTATCTGAATTGTACTGGCGCCTAACAGTGCCTGGCCTGTGGGTTCAGACCTGGGTTCACATCCAGCTCGGTCTGTGTGAGTTTTACATGTTCTCCTTGTGCTTGTGCTTATAACCTCTGGATGCTCTGGTTTCCACCCACTGTTCAAAGAAGTGCACTTCGAGTGAACAGGTAACTCGAAAGCTGCTTGTAACGCTGGAGCATGTGTTACATCGGCCTGATGTTGGATTTGTACACACTTTGCTGCTTAGAATTACCTTATGTTTAAGTCATCTTGGAGAAAATGTATCACCTAAATATGAATCTCTATATCTGTAAAACTTACTCTTTTTATGTGATCATTTCCACAGCTCTTCAAGCTACAGAGCTAAAATTTGACATGGAACTTCTCAGCCTAAATGACATTTTTTAAAAGTCAACTTTATTCATCTTCAAAAAGGCCACGTACTATTTTGAAAATAATAATAATAATAATAATAATAATAATAATAATAATAATAATAATAATAATAATAATAAGTTTGTTCTGTCTAGGGTTAACCAGTGTGTTTCTTACATAGTAATAGTGGCGTATTCAGCCTTGTGGTAAAAGCAGTGCGTCTCCAAAGTGAGTACTGGTTAGACAGGATAGGGAAGCCGTGTGACGCCTGGGTAAAAAGCAAAAAGCCGCAGGTGAGGATTAATCCAAAAAGGCTCCAGTCTGCCTGGGGTTTTCAACTCGGAGCTAGCATGTCTCTGAAAAAGTAAAATCTTTACCCCAAAGGCAAAGCACCCCGGGGGGCTAATGAACACCAGGGTCTGCGTTTGTATTTTAGCGGCCTGTTGTGCAAGACTCGGAGTAGCGGTGTCTGTGGTGGAAATGGCCCCTCAGAATCAGCTTTTTACCCTGTGCCACTTAAGCGGATTAGCCAGGGGAGAAAATGTCGAGGTGCAAATGTGATGTGACACATGTATGTTACCTTTTCGCCCAGAAGGATATCCCCAACCGCGAAGAGTGACCCACCAGCTGTGAGACTGGCGCTGTCCTGTATGCTCATAGACTGTCTGTCTGTCTCTGACTCCTGCAGGCACCCACAAACATTTTTTGTCCACCATATGTTCATATTATATGTTGCTAAAATATTGATTATTATGTACTGTACTCATGCTGGTAATGCCAGCTTTGCCTGGAGGTGCTACTGCAGCATGACCATCTTTAGAGAAATCCAAATGAAAAATCAGCGGTGATATCAGGATGGTCTTATATACGGTCTGGAGCAGTAACTGTTTGGAGTTGTGAAAGCAACCTACGTGTTAGAAGTGTACAGTAAAAGGGTTAAAAAAAGAATGTGAATGCCCCCATTGAGTCAGCATGCAGTTTGACTGCAGGGCACGACATAGACGGACATTTGCTAGTGATGCCCTGCTTGACATCATTCAGACAAAAGCAGCAATAAGGCTTTCTCTTCATCATAATAGCATTAGCTTGTCCACTTGTACAACTATGCAATTATACAAGTAACATATATGGGCAGTCACATCAAAATTGGAAATTGCAGGAAGAGTTTAAAAAAACAGTGATTTACTGCTTGCAGAGATTACAACTCCCCATTTTACTGAAAGAGGAATGATAGCAAATAACTAGGCTCACTGACCAAATCCTGGTGGGGAGATTCTTGAGGAAGTGGGTATGTACACCATAATCTCACTGCCAGTGCCATTCTGTCTCACAAAAAACTGGCCTAAGAGGGAACTACAAACAGAACTGTGTGTGATTGCAGCCACAAGCCCTTCAGCTGCTTAGAATGTGCCACCTAGGAATGGTAGACCACAGTAAGGGTTTGGTCGCAAGCTCTTTCAAGTACCCAACATCCATCAAGTCACTGTGGGGTCACTTAAAAATAAAAGCAGGCGTAAAATTTGCCATGCACACACACACACACACACACACACACACACACACACACACACACACATATATATATAGCTTAAAGGGAATGAAAACAGAGTACGTGCTTCCGCATTACATACTCCTGTTTTACATAACTGTCTCAAAATACATGTATAAATTCAAATAGGTTATGAGAAATAGACTGAAGATTGGTTCAACTTGTTATAGATATCTGTCAACAGGTGATGCTCAGATAATAAGGCCCAACCAAATGCAACAACAGTTGGAAATACAATGACAGACTTAACTGGTTTAAATAGAAAACTTAATTAACCCCAATGCCACTGTGCCGATGGTGTCCAACAGAACCAAGAGAACAACAAATTTGGCATCCCTTATGGATCGAGTACCAAGGAGTTAGAGCCAATAGAAATAGGGTCTGGTGTCTGTGTTCCTGATGTCTCACAGATGTGAAGAGGAGTAGTCACTAGACCAGGCTCTTGAGGCAATGCACCTGACACACGGAATTCACCAGACAGCAGGAGAAGTGTCTGAACCGGTCTGTGATGTCTGTTCTACTGTGGGCACAACGGCGCAAGTCTCCTTCTAGCATATTCTGTTCAAACTGATTTGTTTTTCTTGCATCTTCCAAGATTCCTACTGAGAGAGGGATTCTCTTCTGCCTGTCTGAAAAGTCATGGCTGAATTTATACTAGAGAACTACAATTGTCTGTGTAGCCCAGATGTAGAGCCATGTGATTCATAATGTATCCAGAAATTATCTCCACAATTGAGAGACAAGGGTAATAAACTGCAATGTTAAGCTCAATGGACACTTTCATAAATGAGTGGCATTTTTTTAACTGGGGGAAAAAAAAACTTTTTCTGAAATTCCAAATTTTAACAACTGGATATTTCACTGTTAATGTGCATATGTCACATTGGCATGCAATCTTTCATGAGGACTGTTTCCTTTAACCTCTTTAAACTCAAATCGTAAATCACTTTTCAGTGTGACGACCCGGGTAGTCATCTCAGCCTCCAACAATGGAGCAGAATCCATGGATGAAACATTTACAGGCATGCAAAAGTTTGGACACCCCTGGACAAAATTCCTTTTACTTTGAATAGTTAAGTGAGTAGAAGATGAACTGATCTCTAAAGGGCATACAGTTAAAGATGAATCATTCTTTTCAGCATTGTAAGCAAAATTAGTGTCTTATTGTCGTTTTGTACAGTTTTAGAGTGAAAAAATTAAAGGAGCCCCATGCAAAAGTTTGGGCACCCTAAGAGATTTTTAGGTTTCAGATAACTTGTACTAAGGTCTCAGACCTTAGTTAGTTCATTAGGGCTATGGCTTCTTCAGAATCATCATTAGGAAAGGCGAGATGATGCAAATTTCCAAGCTTTATAAATACTCTGACTCCTCAAACTTTGTCCAAACAGAGGAATGATAGCAAATAACTGGGCTCACTGACCAAATCCTGGTGGGGAGATTCTTGAGGAAGTGGGTATGTACACCATAATCTCACTGCCAGTGCCATTCTGTCTCACAAAAAAACTGGCCTAAGAGGGAACTACAAACAGAACTGTGTGTGATTGCAGCCACAAGCCCTTCAGCTGCTTAGAATGTGTCACCTAGGAATGGTAGACCACAGTAAGAAGGCTATAAGAATAAATACAAGCATTTTCAGGTAGCTGTTTCCTCAACTCGTAATATAATTAAGAAATGGCAGTTAACAGGAACAGTGGAGGTCAAGTTGAGCTCTGGGAGACCAAGAAAGCTTTCAGAGAGAACTGCTCATAGGATTGCAGAAAGGCAAGTGAAAACCCCCGTTTGACCGCAAAAGACCTTTAGGAAGATTTAGCAGACTCCGGGGTGATGGTGTACTGTTGTACTGTGTAGCGACACCTGTACAAATATGATCTTTATGGAAGAGTCATCAGAAGAAAACTTTTCCTGTGTCCTCACTGCAAAATTCAGCATCAGAAGTTTGCAAATGAAAATTTAAACAAGCCTGATGCATTTTGGAAACAAGTCCTGTGGACCGATGAAGTCAGAATAGAACTTTTTGGCTGCAATGTGCAAAGATATGTTTGGAAAAAAAAAGGGCACAGAATCCATGAAAAGAACATCTCTTCAACTTTTAAGGACGGGGTAGATAGATCATGCTTTGGGTTTGTGTTGCAGCCAGTGGCACAGGGAACATGGAGAGAATGGATTCAATTAAATATCAGCAAATTCTGAAAGCAAACATCACACCGTGTGTAAAAAAGCAGAAAATGGAAAGAGGATGGCTTTTACAACCGGATAATGATATCTAAAACACCTCCGAATCCACAATGGACTACTTCAAGAGGCGCAAGCTGAAGGTTTTGGCATGGCCCTCACAGTCCCCCGACCTAAAAATCGTCAAAAATATGTGGATAGACTTCAAAAGAGTAGTGCATGCAAGACAACCCAAGAATCTCACAGAACTAGAAGCTTTTTGCAAGGAAAAATTCCCCAAATAAGAACTGAAAGACTTTAGCAGGCTATAAAAAGCGTTTACCAGGGGTAATACTTGTCAAAGGCGTTGTTACTACGTGCTGACCATGCAGGGTGCCCAAACTTTTGCTTTGAGCCCTTTTCCTTTTTTGAACATTAATCAAAGCTTCCTTAGCTGCTCTAAACATACTTTGCTGTAAAAAATGGAAATAAAAAAAGTAATTTTGCTTAAAATCTTACAGAAATGTGTCATCTTTAATGTAATGCCTTTTAGAAATCAGGTCTTCTTTTACTTGCTTAGCTATTCACAGTAACAGACATTTTGACTAGGGGTGCCCAAACTTTTGCATGCCACTGTATCCTTTTTATAGCACTCTTCATCTTTTTGTAACTCGTGCAAGTAAAATACAGCCTCAGAAATTTCTAGCTATACACATTGATTTTGATTTTTCCAGTACAGCTTTACATTGACGCTGTTCAGGTTGTGTTTGTAAGTTTGTGACTGCCAGTATGACAACTGCAAATGTTTTGCACACAACTCCATTTAATTCTTGGAAAAAGGATCTGTCTGTGGGTCTGAACGTATTCAAATGGTTTGTTCTGCTGATGATGTGTATCGCTGTGCAACACACCTCGTGACACATAGCACAACACCTCAAAATATGGTGTCAGACCAACACAGGAAATCAGAGAGTTAACTTATTTTGTCTCCAGCCCAGCACATCCTTTTTCTCAGTTCCCTAAGCACACGTTACTCATGCAAAACTTTTAACAATTATACATGTTCTTGTAGCTTTTTTAAGATTTCTTACAGACATTCTCGATTATTTTCACCACCTCATGTAGTCAAACTGCCTGTCCCAAAAATAACTGTTCAGTGATTAAGTATTGACAGTGTGTAGTTTTGGACTGGAAGAGGGAGGTGGTTTCAGTATTAAGAACTCTGGCTGATGAAAGTCTTCCGCAAATGTACAAAAAAAACTGAGCTAATTTTAAAATAGTAAATGTTACGATCTTACATAAAAACTGTTGACAAACAAAAAACTTTCAAGAGCAATTATTGAGCAACAGTAGGTCCTTTGCTCATTGTCAGGACTTGCCCAGAATTACTCCCTGAGTCTACCATGGTCCTTGGTGGGTGACAGTATTTTTCCTATCACTCAGCAGACAACGTATCGGGGTCTTTAGCACTATCGTACACTGAAGGTTTGTACTCACTTCCTTTGAGCAGAATAGGCTGTGGTTTCGAAGTAAGAGTTGTCCCAGCCTGCATGGAGAGGAAGTGGTGAAAAGAAGGAGAACAAACTGCGCAGCAGACAACAGCAAGAGGCAGGCGCGTGCATCGAGCTAGACTGTGTTCTTCTGCGACAGAAGAAACACAGACTGCATTTGGTGAAACGAAGCCGAAACATCAATGACATCTGCCTGCGCACAGAAAGATTCAAAGACTATAAATAAGGGTTTATGAGAAGGTCTCAATATTAAAAAAAAAAAAAAAAGTGCTGTTATTATGTAGGCTAGGATAAGGTAAACTTTATTAACCCCTCCAAGGACATACAGAAATGTATATTATTAAAGAAATAAATTTGGTTTTTATTTTCTTCTGAAGTTTGAAGCTCTTCTTTTCTTCCCTTGCAGTATTTCAGAGGTTGAAAGACAGGTGCACACTGGGGCCTCCTTGACATTCGGCTCACTTGGCGAAAACCTTCAGTGTAAATTTCTCTGCTCTCATTCCTGTCTGCACAACATGCAGATACAGCATGTGGTCTGCAGAATAAGGCTGATGTGCCGGTACTTTTTTAACTTATCGTATGTGTTTTAAATAGTTCTGCGGAGAGACACCTGCCGAAGAGCAGTGGCATCAGCAGACACGTATGTAAGGGATGAGGTACGGAGAGGGTGCCTGCATTTGGTGTTAATTTATTGCTTTGTTTTTACATACACGACAGCATAGCTGTTTCTGCTATTGACACTGAGGACTGCAAAACTGTAAATGCACTTTGCTACGTTACAAATTTACTTGTCATTTTACCCTGCCTAACCTTTCTAGCTTATTCTGGGCTTCATTATGTCATTGACTTTTAAATACACTTTACGGGGCATTGACAGGGCAGCAGTTGTGTATAGCAGATGAGTATTTGCTTAGTTTTTAGACTTCAGTATATTCAGTTTGACATATTCTTCCAAGACTGCCGTAAATTGTTAGGATATTCAGATTTACTTGATTTGTCCATTTATATGGCTGCGCTTTTTTTTTTTTTTTTAACCTCAACAATTCAGAATACTGTTAATAGCTCGATCGAGGAAACTATGAAAAGAGCAGGGACTTGAACGCAAGTCAATGGGTTGCAAAAGAGACCGCGTTAACCTGTATTCTGCATACAGATATCACTGCTGCTGCAGATGTAGGGATGTAAGTGAGGGATGCTTTATTCTTTAATTTTTACATAGGATTGTATGGTTGTGTGGCACATTTCCTCTGTATCAACATTACTAATCCATACTGAAAAGACATTTTAATACTATTTGAAAATAGATGAGAGGAGTTTATTGCACTAATGGATATCGATTTGAACATTGGATATTTTGAATGTGTGCTATTTCACACAATCGCTTTTTTTATTCCCACATCTGAAACAGTAAAGTTCTCTCATTGGTGGACATAGAAGCTGGTGTATTTGTGTAGGGCTTTACAGAAACTTGATCTGTTTGCAGAGGTCTGCATGGAAACTTCTGTCTTTCTGTGCACCATTCCTCTTTCCTTTGTTGGGAACTACAGTGCACGCTTGCTCAAACATATAAACATATATCCGCACAATATAGCCTTTAACTTCATTTTCCTCAAACCGCTTTTGGTAGCTTTGTTTGTGTGTAGCAAGCAGTGGGCTATTCAGCATCCAAGGCCTTAACTTCTTTTCTGGACTAAAGTTTGAGCAAACCTCTTCCCTGTGGCTTAGGGCGTGTTTCAATGAGTATAATGTTGAAGTCTCTGTACTTGTGGCAAACTCAAAAGAAAACTTCCACCTGTAAAAATTTAATGCTCAGTTCACTCTTTGTGACATGTAGCATAGTCTTTGTTTGGCAAAATGAAGAATTCATTCAGTTTGTACACAATGACCTTAATAAAAACACTGAATGGAAACTCTGTCCTGCAGAGTTCATAACCCTGTTGTAGGGAATGTTTTTGCCAGCTTACAACTGATGGATGAAAACATTTATCATGAACCAGCAGTTCAAAACTACTCTTGTAAAGCTCTTGTAACTGGGCTCATCAGTACATTTTTGTGTTACGGGTCAAATTTCTTGCCCTCTTAAGGTTAGATTTGTGCCGAAAATGATTTCTCTGTTTTCCTGAGACTTGGTGTCACACTACTGGCTTCGGTGCAATTTCATATTTTAGCCTTTGACATAACTGAATGCCATTCAAATGCTTTCCAAATAATTTTCTCAGTTATTCATTGTGGAACAATTTCATTTGTAAATACTAGTAACAAAAATAGCCACTTTGCTATTCCAAAAGTTTTTTTTTTTTTTTCTTCCCCTCTCTAGAAATAAGCCAGTAGAATACTTTATCTTCCTTATTTGGTTCAAGAGTAAACCCTTTACTTAAGGCTTCTTTTAAATGAATTATATAACAATATATAAAATATAAAAATCCTTATTAATTAATTATAGAAACTAGTGATCCTGCCAGTTTTCACTTTTCATGGGGATATGTCTTCAGACTGTGCAATGAGCCACATTTCCTACACAAATCTAAAGTGGAATTTCTGGCATTTATGAGTACTTACTTGCCGGAAGGGGCTGGAGAATAACAGGGCAAAATAAACACCATTAGAATTCAATTGTTTAGCGAGGGAAAGGGGATGTGGTGTCAGATTAACCCCAGCCAATCCTGGAGGCCTTGGCCTAAAGATGATGCAGATAGGGTAGCACCTTCATCGTGAGACATCGGGGCTTCATTTTCAGCATCCACAGAAAATTCACTATGGCACACAGGATTCTAATACATATCACTAGCCTGAAGACCACAGAAAAGATCAAATCTCTTTGTACATTGGTTTTTCCCTTCAGAATACTGGATATTATTCATTGTTTTTTGGGAAAAATAAAGAACTCTTTTTTTTTTCTTTTCATGTCTGAATGAAACCACTGAAGATGTTCAAGTGCATTTTCCTAAAAACATTGTTATATTTTATTCCCTGCCTGTAGACACATACTGAAATCTATGCTGTACAGCCTATAATAATTCTGGGCGCAATTTTTTCCGTTTCTTAAAAGAATAAAATTTGGAATGTTCTTGAGATTACAGAGCCTAAACCATTATGTTGCTTTATAACAAAGGAAATTGCACACATTCCTCACTTTGTTTGTCCTTCCTTTAGGATTACAGAGCATTAATAATGTTATGAACCTTTTGAGGACACTGAACCACTCAGGCTCTGGTGGTTTAAAAGGGGGCTGAGTCCTGCGTCATCACCACCTCCGAAGGCATTACTCATTGTTCTCCTCTCTCTCCGTAACTGTGATGCCCGGAGTTTCATTCATCCCTTTCAATCGCTAACCTTTACATATTTATTAACTTATCCATTGGTTTAAGAGATGTTCTAATTATGAGTCTGTGAAAAACATTTGTATTCAAAAGTGTATCACCAGAGATGTTGTCATAACCCCACCAATGAAGGTAACACAGAACCTTCACACATCACATTCCCCGAAGCTGTATCAGCAGTCGTAAATACAAAACTTTATCTTCTCACAGGCTCAGAAATGCCTTCTCCGGCACAAAGAAGACTGAAAACAGTTGGCTGTTATTTTTACTTTGGCCTTCCAGCTGTTTGTGCTCCTTCTGTCTCTTTGTGGCACACTGCAGTGATTTCTGGGAAATAAACTTTCCCCCACATTCTCATACACTTTTGGGACCAAGTTAGCTTCTAGTTCCCATGGGGATAACCCTATTCTGACAGCACAGTTTGTTGGGATGATGGGAAACGACTGCTACTGCGTTTACCGCTGAGATTAATAATAAACAGAAAGTCTGGGTTTCAGCAGAACTACATGGGTCTGACCCAGTAGCATTATGGACAGACAAAGGGTAATTGATGCAAACGTGCATGCAATGCATTGAAAAACAATATGTGCAAGGCATTTATAAGTGAGAAATTCACTACAGTGGATGGAGGTGTTTACCTCTATTAGAATGACTTGAAATCTATTGCTTGTAGGACTGATTTTTTCATGCTGCTTGGCGCTGAGCCCTCCGAAGAAAGGGCCCATCTGGCTGAAGATAATAATCTCCATTAGAACATCTGTAGGGTTAACAATTTGAGATTAGGGTGGAGGTGGGATGCTGCTGCTGGATTGTCGAGGTTTGCCTGCTTTCTGAACTTTGGCTGAAATAGTAGCACGGGGATGGTCCCAACACCCTCCGGAAACTTCACTGTAATGTTCAGCTGGTGTGGCAATGGCTTTCCCCTGAAATTTGAGAGGGGAAAAGAGAGCTGATAATATCAGGAGTGTTTATTTTCTCAGTCGGTGCCTTATCTAGGCCTGTTTGCCATTAACCCACCCTGGATTTTAATTTGCAAAGTATGTTTAGAGTAGCTAAGGAAGCTTTGATTACATTTTCGGAGGTGTTACCCGGCTCCCATTCTCCATTCAGGAAGACCATGCCACCCATGTTAGGATGGGCTCCTCACGCAGGGCAGACGGCAACAGATCAGGCAGAGAAACAGCTGTTGGCCCTTTGCGATGGCCATGGCCCCCACTCGGCTATGTGGATCAGTGAGTGGTGTGCAGCCATGTTGAACAACCCTCCTGGGGGGATAAGGACAGCACTCAACAAACCAGACAGATGCCCACCATCTAGGGCGGGGTGCTTTAGATCAGTCGTGTGTGTCGTGAATGTCATGTATGTTGTGTGTGAATGTGTCCCATGAGCTTCATCTTGATGTTTCAGGTTGCAGATGTCTATGACTGTAAAGCCTTTGTCCATAACCACTGTTCTCATTTCGAACATAAGTGCAAAACCATCAATCTGTGAAGTGTAGAACTGCTTGAAATTGTAAATGGACTGCTGTACAATATCAGCAGATATTCTCCTCATAAACAGATTAAAATTCAACTGCAGGAGCACAGAATAATGGAGGACGGGAGCATGAAACACAGAACCAGCCATTGATCTACCCATTATCCATAACTACTTTTTCCTGGTCAGGATTGCAACCGTCCAGAACTCCTCCAGGAAGACCGGACACTGTGCTGTGAAACTACACTCTGAACATCAGTATACAATATAAGAATATAAAGAGTGTATTACAGTTCATATCCTGCTCCATGCTGCAATTTTGGTCTAATATAACAGACACATATACATAGAGTATTTCAGATTTTTTAGTCTGTCTGACATACTTCCTGTATAAATAATGCTGTTTACCGCAATTTAACACTACTCTATAAATAGTCACTATAACAACAACACATCTGAAAGGTATCAAATTTGTTACAGGATTTTAAAAATATGAACAAGCACAAAATCATCCCTGAAATTTGCTACCACACACACACACACACACACACACCTATAAACTGAAATATGGAGTACAAATTACTGACCTTGTCAGTGTTTCATCACATCCAAAGCAGTTCACACCTCATAAAAGTATCAGAAAAGAAATCAAAGTTGTCACATTGCAGGCTGAATAGAAACAGAAATAAATATAAATCTTTTTTAAATAATTATAAAAATATTTTTGTAATAAATGCATGTTTCCTCTTTATTCACTTAGCGGACACTTCTGTCTGGAGGGCTCTGCAGACCGGTGGTGCAAAAGTGTAAAAGGGAAAATACTATAGAAAATATAGTGTTTATCTACAGAAGACAGTGCTGGACATTGGTATTTGAAACATTCCTGAAATTTGTTTGGCAATGTCATATATGAACCCTGAATCCAGGTACGTTGCCGCGCTGCTGTGGGTCTGTGATCCAGTGCAGAAACATCTCCTGGCTTTTCGTCAGCCCTGAGCGTTAACACAACGGTCCCGCCCACATTCCGCCCGCACGATGTCTGGGATCGCTCTTTCTTTGCTGCAAGAATTTGTTCGACGCGAAGGCTGAGAGGTCTGAGCATTACAACCCCACCCCCCCATCCATTACCTGACAGGGTGCCTTGCTGCCTGCTGTCCCGGCATGCTTTGCAGACAGTGCAGAATCAGCCAAAGCACTATGACTGCACAATTGCCATGGTGATGTGTACTTTCCTCCTCCAGTTTGGGGCAGGATGTGGTAGGGCGGGCGGTCCTTTCAAAATAACTCTTCTACAAACCTATTTCCTTTTATAGTCAAAGGCTCTGGTAACTCCCCTAGTGGGTAACACAAGTGATACCTGCAAATTCTACCATAGCCTTAGTCAGAAGTCACTAAGGCTGTTAAACTCATGCATATTACACTATTACTACAAGCAAGTTTTCCAAAATCTTTGTTCTCTTTTATCAGAACAGGGCACACTATTTCCCAATGTTTAATTCAAGAGAAATTGCACATAGGTTCTTATCTTCTGGAGGTCAAGCAGCAGCTCAGCAGTAGCTTATTGATGTCAAAAGTTCAAATGAAAAGAGTGGACAAAAAATGCAGCAGCATTCCAGGAAGCAGATGCAGATGTTTCCTGAAATAATCTGGCCAGGGTTCTGATCAATCACACAGTAAAAAGCGCCTGAGCAACGTGCCAGAACTAAAAGTAAGCACAAGCAAATTTTTCAGATGGGTTCAGCTGACATTTCTGCAAGTGCTTCCTATTTTAAAGAC
This sequence comes from Heterotis niloticus, assembly GCA_018136845.1. Classification (NCBI taxonomy): domain Eukaryota; kingdom Metazoa; phylum Chordata; class Actinopteri; order Osteoglossiformes; family Osteoglossidae; genus Heterotis; species Heterotis niloticus. The sequence continues at coordinate 7,661,850 of CM030897.1, read as the reverse complement.
TTTCCTTATCAGCTGTCCACTTTTAAGAAATTCACTTTCAAAGGGTGTTCTTCCCCTTGCAGTGAGTCGATCTGCAGAGCAGGATGTGAAACACAGGTACTTCCTCTTTCCTCTTGTATGTTAGGGCAAAATTCAGGCCGAGAGGGAACTCTAGTGGCAGAAAGACCAGCAACAAGAGAGGCAGCCTTGGTAAAATTCCACTCCCAATCGCACTGAGATCTCAGTGTCTGGGTGAGACTGGCTGAGAACAGCTGATAGCCTTTAATACTCTGCAGAGGAAATAAAATTCCTGCCTTGCATAGGTAATTTATAACCATGTTTTCTTCACAAAAATCACAGGCCACAAGATCCATTAAATTAGAAAATACATCTTATACATCAAATAATTATACACTAGTAAAGCCTCTACAGCCAGCTGAAAGCAGTTTAAATACAGGTTTATTGTGAAAAGGACTGGTATTTGATGTATGATGTGAGGGAACATAATGATAGTCATAGAAATGGTGGAATAAACTGCGTTGCCTTTAAGTCAGTGTGTCATCAACAGATTTTCAGCAGAGGAGAGAAGAAAAGGATCTCTCGGGCCTTAAGATCCAGAGTAATTTGCTCTGTGCTTTAAATTTTCTTTTCTTTTTGTGTTTGTAATCCAGTGATGACAGTCCTCTCATCCACTGGCAGCCGAAACAGATGATGAAACGCAGAAAAAAGTGCTGCATGTGAGTCCCTCTAGCGGCAGGAAAGTGTGGCCATATGTAAATCTGCACTGGGTGGAGTCAAGTGGTTCTCTGCACTGGCACTAGCCCAACAAAGAGAAAAATCTCAGAGAGCTCACACACAGCCTTCCAGCAATGGCTTTGAAGAACAATGCCTTGTAATTTGTATCTGATAGGTGAAGACCCAGTGGCCTACTACATTTATGGACCTTTCTGGACCAAAATTGCTGTACTTTACAGTGCTGCAAGTAAAAAAAAAAATAACTCACTCATTTCTGGTGTTTCTGGTGAGAATTATTTGTTCTGCTCTTAGTAAAATGACTGCAGATAAACATGTGAGCCTTCATACACTCTATGGCCAAAAGTGTGTGGGCACTTGAGCATTACACTCATATGTGCTTGTTGAACCTTCCATTCCAAACCCATGGGCCTTAACATGGAGTTGTTGCCACCTTTGCTGCTATAACAGCTTCCACTCTTCTGTGAAGACTTTCCACCAGATTTTGGTGCGCAACTGTGGGAATTTGTGCTCATTCAGCCACAAGAGCATCAGTGAGGTCAGGCAAGAAGGGTTACCTCACAGTCGGCATTCTACTTCATCCCAAAGGTGTTCGGTGGGGTTGAGGTCAGGGCTCTGTGCAGCCACTCAAGTTCTTCCACACCAACCTGGGCAAACCGTGTGTTTACGAAGCTCACTTTGTGCACGGGGGGACACAGTCATGGTGGAGCAGGAAAAGAGCTTCTTCTTCCCCAAACTGTGGCCACAAAGCTGGAAGCATGCAATTGTCTAGAATGTGTTTGTATTCTGTATGGGTACAGCTGTAACAGATGAACTCCATTAAAAGGGGCACCGCCACATTTTTGGATATATAGTATATGTCTGTGTTTTAGGTATGGATGATTGTACTATAGATCTATCAGTCCAAGACAACGGTCTATTCACAATAGACTGTTGCTTCCAGTCAACAACTGATACAGCTGTTTTTTTTTTTTTAACAATTTGGTACTTTGGATTGATGATGAACACGGTTTTTCCAGCACTAACCAACGTTAGGGTTAATGGTAAGTAGATGTAGACTCCATTTTGTGTCCTGGTACCTTGTAAGGACTCAGAGCTTTGAATATTAACCACATAAGATTGAACTAGTATCTAGAATTCCCCCCAGTTCTCTCTTAAGTACACCTCCCTCTGTTGAAACAAAAAGTCCTCATTACTGTTGTGCTTGTGGGATTTGTCTAGATTGACCCTGGTGTGACAGTGATGACACAACAGCTTCCAGAATGATCACTTTTTAAGGAGCACTCTGAGATCCAGAGAGGAACCCAGCCAGGCCCTCGAGAATGACCTGGTTTTAGCGGTTGCACAGGTAGAATGACCTACAAGTTGTGAAGTACATTTGTGTACTGTTCAAATGACTGCAGTTCATTGGATGTTTCTTCTGGTAAACCAAGCAGTCCCAAAAAATTCACATTACAATAAGCTTATTTGAAATGTAGAAGGTAAACCATACTACTTTGTATAAAATTAAACCCTAGCTATGCAAACTGGAGCGTTTGAGCTGTACTGATTTATTCTTTTAGTGGCCCTGAAACAACGTGTGGATCAGGAGCTCACTTGCAAGGGTGAAATTAAATCCAGTACACAATAATTGTATGATACAACAAATATTACTGTGATAATAGTATTAGTTTCCAATGGCATCAGTCAGTGAATTCACGTTCCAGAAATGGATGAGTTCTGCAAACACTCAAATTTCCCTGCCCGCCAAAGGCTCATTTCTTCTCATCCTGTGTGATACATGGGGAAGAACAGAACTACACGTCTATGCTTGGCAAGGAGGTCACAGCCCCTCCCCACCCGCTACCTCCCCTTTTTTACGTGCTCCTCTGGCCATCTTCCAATCCCATGGGTTCCATTACCTGCTTTCCTCTGGATTTTTCAGATCTGATGGTGGGGAGGGGAAATGGCTCTGTCGTGCTCCAGCTTTTGAAAATATGAGGCTTTAAACAACTGAGCATGAAAAGGGAGCATGAAAGTGTGATAATACATAGATCTTTTTAATGATCTGAACTTAGATTTAATGCAAGGAATGACAGCACACACATAAAATTCTGCCTCCAAAGAACTCCTATCAAATCCATGTAGATGCTCATTTTAGAATATTAGACATTGCCTTGCACAGGTAGGAATATTCAGTAGATAGCCGCACACGCTATGATATTCCAAGAGAAAGGTTTTCATCAAAGGGATCCAATTTTAGTGCATCTTCAGCTGTGTTCACATAACAGAGTTCCTCTCGGATCTGTGCCCTTTCCTCACCTGCACCAAACACCCAGAAGCCCATTTTCACAGGGTTACCATGTGCGAAATTGGCATTTTGCAGTGCTTTTATTGTGAAATATGTCAAAGCCCAGTACGTGATGACAGGCGCCTGCTTGACCGGACTGCTAATCTCAGCCAAAAATGAGTCACGCACTTCCATCTGCTTCAGGTCAATACAGAGGAAAACACGTCCTCCAATCCAGTCAAAAATTTGAGTACACCTGTTTGAATTTTTTTTTTTTTTTTCTCTAAGGAATTTCAGTTTCAGTAGGGGATCAGAAGCAGTGTCTTCCCAGGTCTACTTCAGCAGTTCCCACAGAGGTAGAAGACTTGTGAGCTGCTTTGCTTTGTCTCCTCTACCCAGTTTCCTCCATACAAGCATAGCCAAGGATACCCTGGTGTTCTCACACCTATGACACATGACCTCTAGTGTATGATGCTATATAATAAGAACCCATCCTAGAGCTGATACCATAACATTTCTGAATCCATTCTGAGTCCATTTCCACAAATGTTTAGTTACCTGGTACCAGTTTTTAACTTTTTTCTTTCTGCAATGTTTTACTGATTAAAAAAGAATATGGTGTGATGCCATTTTATGGCTGTAGCCTTGAAACCATGACGATGGGTGGATAAACAGACAGCCGGTACACACTGAATTAGCAAGTCTACGTAGTCTGCATGGGGGCAGGAATATCATGTCCACACCTTCAGCACTGATGATAGATGGAGCTGATCAGCATCCCCTTGACATTGCATCCTATACCCTCACCATTCATTTTCAGGCATGTGTTATTATCAGAGTGCAAATAAGTCTCTGGAGTTTCTGGAGAGAGAGACTGAAAAAGAAGGAGGGAGAGACACTCCATATGGGAATCAGCTCAGAATCCTTCTTAAGGAAAAGCGAGGGGGGAGGCACTAACCAGAGGAGGGAAACAGACAAAGAAAAGAGAGAGAGCAAGCAAGAGCCCCTACTGGAAGTCCCTGCTGTGTGCACGGGAGCAGGGGAGCAGAAGCAGAGAAGAGACCAGGAAGAGAGAAACACATCACATTGTCCAACCAGTAGGGCCTCTGCAGCATGCTGGTCCTCACCTGGGTAAGCACCCTGGTGCTTCTGCTCCAGTTCTCTGTCGACAAAGCCGAGCTGCACAGGTAAGGGTCATTTATTTAGTAAAATTGTTGTTTGCATTGTTCTATGGTGTGATGCCAAAGTGACACCAAGTATCAGCAAATTCACAATGAAGGTTGAAGTCTAGGAAAGGGTACACCAGAGGAGGCGGCTGTGGTGAGCTTGCTGGTAAAGCGTGGGGAAATGGGCTGTGGAGGGAACACACAGGCAACATCCCAAAAAGTCTGCACTTGGGCCTCTAACAAGCAACGCAGCAGTCGTGGTTTCCTAAGCTGCAGCCAGCAGTCCAAACTCCCCTGTCTACAATAGTTGGTTCCAAACAGACCTTAACTGCCCCCCCAGTCCGTCAAATTTCAGAAGTTAAGACTATCCTCTGGCACACCTCCAGACCATCTTCTGAAAAGGATTCCACTGTAACCTATGTAAAATATAAATGCTGTGTAAAAAGTAGATTGCAATGATCAAACACAGCTTGTGATATCTGTTAAAATTTCTAGCACCCCTGGACTACCTCGCCAGTACCTGTATGGGACAAACCGGATAGAAGAGTAAAGCAAAGCAACCCGCACATGCGCTACATGTTTGAGAATTGCTGCAGACAAACCAGGAATACATGCCAGCTCATTTCCCGATCAAACATTGTAACCGAATGCCTTTTGGAAAAACAACTTGTGTCCTTCAAGTGTATTCAAACTTTTGACTGGTATAGTACGTTGGAGGTTATTTAAAAGTCCGTTGAAATGCTTCAGCCCCAGAAAAAGGTCGTTTCATCCTCGCGGATGTTGTTTGTTCATCGGCTGTCAGCATTTGGCTATTTGAAGGCAGGCGTTGGGGTGTTTCCTGCCAGGGTGGTGTCCAGGTAATTAGAAAGGACCTGCTGGAGGAGTGGAAGAGGGGCTTCCTGCTGCGAGAGAGATTCTGAGGGCACAGCAGGAAGCAGGGCAATTGTATGAAGCCTGGTTGCCTTCCTGCCCCGACACCCCATCCCTCCACCATCCTCAACCAGCCCACACCAACAACCTTTGATACTGAAACAGCTCCTACTCTTGAAGCCTTCTGTCTGCTGTCCACTATGGCATTTTTCCCATGGTGCAATCTGGCTATCTCAGAGAACCCTACCAAACAATTTAAAAAGCCATTCAGCTGTATAAACTCAATCTGCGCTCTCATTTTTATTATTACTTTTTAACATCCATTTGTTTAAGATATGAGATATAAATGATTTCCTGCAGAGTTCAGCTTCCGTCCCTTTTTAATTAACTTCAGATTTAAAATCCAGCAGTCCAGTTTCTCACCCCCCAAACCTCCCGTTCTGTTTGAACGAGATTCCCAGTCTTTTGAAGGGTTCTTTACCGATCTTTAACCCTCTCTTCACCTGCTAAAACATCACAGCCAGGCGTCGCCCGGAGCTCAACCAGGTGTGTGTCACTACGGCAGAAAGCTAGACTGTTGCTATGGTTGGAAGAGGAACAGCAGAGGACAGTGTGAAGGCAAGTCATTACTACAACTTGTGTGATTTACACTTCATTGGACATAGTTCCCTACACAACCTTAACCTTACAATTCACATATTTTCCCAGCCCGGTGTGAACATGGCTGCAAACACGGAGAGTGCATTGGGCCCAACAAGTGCAAGTGTTACCCTGGATACACAGGGAAATCCTGTAGTCAAGGTCAGTGGTGTTAACAATGGGAACTACCAGTCGTTTTTACGTGTGTTTAGCAGATGTTTTTTGTGAAGAAACATATGTGGATGTGTTCTAAAACAGTTTCGCTCACATATCTTCCATAACAGCAGCTTCTCATCCGGGGTGCCAACCTTCTTTACTCTCCACATGTGAAGCTCTTGTTTAAACAGCTTGACAGTACAGAAAGCTCTTATTCACTAAGCTGATACTTTTCCGCACAGCAACTTACAGTGTTAAGTTACCAACACTGATTTACAGTATACACCTGGGTAATTTGGCCCAAACTGCTCCACTGTAGCAGGAGGTAGAATTTGAACCTGTGACCTCCAAGTCTAGAGGCGGCAGCGGCACAAACCACTCCATTACCTGCTGCCCCTACCAGTATATCTGCTAGTCTTGACAGCAAGCTGTTGGTGTAAAATCTTTAGTTACAATCATTAGTAAAACAAGCTGACTTTTGATGAAATCCCTTCCACAGAGATATATTACCTATATAACAATTTCAGATTTTCTGTGGAGTACAGTAGAAAAGGTGAAATAAAACTTTCAGGATCAGAGAATATTATTTTTCAGCGCTGGGCAGTAAAGAGGAGTGAGTTTCTGCCAAGGTGAATGAGTTTCGGGGCAGTATTGTGGCAGGACTCACCAAGGCAATGTCTACAAGTGGAAGTGGTGAAAGTGGTGGTGGGCACTGTGTAGGAAGTTAGACCCTGTCATGATCCTCCACAGACCTGAACGAGTGTGGGCTGAAACCCCGGCCGTGCCAACACCGCTGCATGAACACTCACGGCAGCTACAAATGCTACTGCCTCCACGGATACACACTCACACCCTATGGCTCCTGCTCAAGTAAGTCTGTATGTGAGTGTGTGAGTGGATTATCATTAATGTTTTATATTTTGCCAATTAATACTCAAGTACCTGTACAACCGAAGCTGCAAAATTCAGAGTATTAAGTGCAGCTCACCAACAAATAGCTAATAAACCTTCCTCTAAATACAAAATGTTGTCAAACCTCAAGCACCTTGCCATTTTCCTACTTTCGTTCTTATTTTTAAAACTGTTTTCCAAATGCCTTTTTTCATGTAAGATCAAAGTTCAGGTCATAGTTCCCTCTGATTCGGCTGTCCCAGAGGCGGGTAAGTCTCAGGGTGACCAGGGTCACACACTCCACCCTCCTTCCCCTGCAGACTTGAAGACGTGTGCTCTGGCTCACTGCCAGTACGGCTGCGAGGAGCTGCATGGGGAGATGCGCTGTACGTGTCCCTCTGCTGGTCTGCGCCTGGGACTGGACAACAGGACCTGTGTGGGTGAGCTCCACTGCTCCGAAACACTGACCTCTGACTTCTGACCCCCTGCCCTAGCCACTCAGATAGATGGATGCTCTAAAGAGCCATGTGACCCCAGTGTGGGGCAGCTTTGACATACAAAGAAGAGGGGTCAGCTCTGTGACAAAAGCTTCATTTACCCACGTTGACTCTGCCCTAGAGCATGGCGGTAAGATGATCACTGATTCCCATAGAACAAGGTGATATTTCTTCTTGTGGGACAGCTTTTCAACAAAGACAAAAGCACTGAATGGTCATGAACATGAGCACCGCTGTGGATCACAAGTAAGATATAGACCGTTGACAGTTCTCCTAGCTATACTCAGGGTGAACTTTCAGCCACCACAAGGCATTCAAACAACTGAGTGCTCAGAGTGAGTTTCCATTCAAAATGCAATGACCGAAGGACATTTCTCTTCCTTCTCTTCCCTTTAGATATTGATGAATGCACATCTGGAAAGAAGCTTTGTCCAAACAACAGGAGGTGTGTGAACACCTTTGGCAGCTACTACTGCAAGTGCCAGAACGGTTATGATCTGAAGTACATGAATGGAAAATACAACTGCGCCGGTACGACATATTTAATCTAGTAATCCTGCAACCAACAAAAACGTAGTTAACTGGTACAGTGAGTAAAAAATAAAACTCTTCATCCTTGAAAGGTTACACTCTGTTAGCCTTGATCACAGCCAAGCCACATCCCTCCAACAGCCTTCATCGCAGCTTGTTCTGCTTTCAGACATCGATGAGTGTATTGCCGGCACCCATAGGTGTAGCCAGAATGCTGACTGCCTCAACTCCTATGGTTCCTACAAGTGCAAGTGCAAGTCTGGCTTCCGGGGCAATGGGTTCGACTGCTCGGGTAAGATTGAAACCGGCTGTGTCGGTCTGTGCAATTTGAGCTGTAGGCCTTGATGGTGCCCCCAAGGACGGCTTCTGAATTTTTTTTCTATGAATTTAATACTGTTTGTTGTCCTTTATAATAAAAACTTGAGAGTGTAAGTGTGGGGAGATCTGTTTTGTTTTTGTATTTTTGCATTGGAAAAATGTGACCCTCACAGTCTGGTTCCTCTGTTTTGGTCTGATCTGTCGCTGCATCTTCTTTGCAGTGTCTATACATGTGCAAGAACATGGGCTGCCAAAACTAGTTTCCTGTTTTGAAACTTTCCTGGTTTATGCAGATGCTGTAGGGTGTGGGGATTGCAATTCCACCTGTGTAAATATCTAGCATCATGTAGGAGGGCTGGGATATAGTAGGGTGCAAAGTAAGCAATGGGGGATCCTCTGAACTCAAACTCAAAATGGTTGCAATATGCTCTTTGAAGCAAGCTGCATGAGAAAGATGCTTTTCTTTTTTCTAGTCAAGAACGCTTTGAGGGGGGTGAAGGTTGGTACAGATTAGGGCAGGGAGACTATAAGATTTTGAAACAATGTGGAAATAATGGCTCACAAGAATCTGCTCCCATTTCCTACCCATAACCAGCTGGTACCAACCCTATCTTTCTTCTAACCCCATGTCAAGCTATCTGTCTTCTGACAGTTTGTAGCCAGTGACCATGAGTTTGCACCACCTCACCTCATCCACTATCTGGCTTTATGTCAGGCCTCTGGATCTACTTGCTTCTGTACTACTTGCCAGCTGATGTTAGCATCTTTTCAGTGGGTACCACCATGGTTAGAGCTGTTGCCTTCTCCTTAAAGTACCTGGTTTCAAATCCCAATCCTACTGTAGTAGTATCAGAACAACTCTAGTAAAAATTATGCAGTTGTATAAAAGGGTTTAAGCAGCTTAGTATGCTGTATTAATATTATAAGCTGTTTTAGAGAAAAATGTTAGCTTAACTAATAAAAAGCTTCTTTACAAATGTAAATATCTGTCTTGCTGAAATTAACAAGTAAGCAGTCTTGCAGATGCCAATATTGATCTATGACAACTTGTTTCAACAAGAACAAATTGATTAATAGTAGTCTGATATTTGTGGTAATTTTCCAAAACAGATGGGAAGTTCATAAGCAAATGATTGCAAAAAAGTGTTGCATAAAATGTTACAGAATTCTCACCATTAACATTTCTTTCCTTGATAACTGGAAATCTGCAGCCATTCCACACCCCCCCATCAAAGTAGTCAGGATACTGGGGGGCAGCAAGCTGGCCCGTGAGCAGTTCAAGAATGTCATCCCGGAGTCCTGGGTGACCTTGGCCCCCCGTGTACGACAGCATCCTTTTCAAACCAAGGCAGGAGTCCACACCGGAGACCCTGGGGAGCAGGGGGTGCCGAACAATCTGCCAGAGGGACAAGGGAGACAGGAAGAGGAAGGCGCACTAAAGCAGGAGAACCAGACTGAGAGTACGGAGCAGAGTCCCAGAGGAGACGTCTTCTGTGAGTCCTTTTTACTGTGACCAACCCCTCCAATCCCAAAACCAGTACCTCCTAAAAGCCATAGTGGGTAGTCTCCAGCCAGAATGAGAGAACTCAAATCCTCTGGATTTTTACTAATGCGATTACTGTGCTTAAGTTGTTCCTCAATTTAGTTACTGATCCGTAAAGTTGGTAGAATAGTCGGTAGAACTACTGACCTGTAGCTGGAAAACCCAGACTTGAATTTTTATTCCTACTGAGGTTCTCTTGAGTAAGGTGCTTATTCTTAATCACTCTAGTAAGAATTAGCCAGCTGTATAAATGCAAAAAATAATTTTAAGTAGCTTAGTGCTCAAACCTATTGTAGTAATTTTCATAGAAGTATCAATTAGACGTAAAAACCGATTTTGCAATAAGGTGACAAACTTTATGCTGAATAAAACAGGAATGTGACTCCCTGGAATTTTATGTAAAAAATAACATTAGTGACTCAAGTGTCCTTTTGGGCTATTTTCAGAGTAGAATCTTTTATATTTTAGGAAGTGTGACCTGTGCTTTAAAAGCACAGTAAAATGGCAAAATTGCAGGTGCTGTCATCTTTGAGAAGAACACCCAACAATCTCACAACTTTTCCTGTAATTACAGTTTGACTCTATGTAAATGTTGACAGTCTTAGTTCTGTCTAAATGATAAACATCACGCTTGGCTCCTTGGTGACACTGTGCTGTGGGGCATAGTTCAGTTGTTGGGTCCTTTCTCCCACATAGAACTCTCTGACAAATCTGTGCTTGAAGAGTTTTGAACACTTGAGCATTGTTCTTGCTTCTGATGGATGAAAAAGAGAATGAGACTAGTTTTGTTACCTTTGTTGGGGATAGATAAATTGTTTTGACGTGACACTTTTCACAATGGGTTATTTTGTTATTGATTGACTTCCTGTGCTTTAAACACACTGCCCGGCCAAAAAAAGTCACCACCTGGATTTAATTTAGTGTTATGATCTGGGGTTGCTTCGGTTGGTCAGGTCTAGGTTCAGCAATGTTATGTGCCCAAAAATGAGGCCAGCTTACTACTTGAATATTACTGCAACTCTGGATGGAAATAAATGTTGTGACATCGCATAAGCTTACTGAAACAACACCACAGTGAATGCGTGCCATATTCGAAGCTAAAGGCAGTCCAACGAAATATTAGTGTGTGACTTTTTTTTTTGGCCGGGCAGTGTATATTACAGTACATAGTTCATGACTGATATGTTAGGGTATCATTTGAATTTGTGATTGAATTTGTCACTTTTAATAATAGGCCCTTGTTAACTGTGGGTATGCACAGCTAAAATCATGGTTTGAAATTGTCAAAAAAAACCTGAAAAAGTAAACTTTCAACTGTATCAAGCTTCCATGTTTAGCCTTTAGTTTCAAGTACCATTGCAACCATACTGAAGAAACTGCATATGGTGATTTACTTCTTTTTTGTGTCTTGAGGAATGTTGGCAATATGCATGTGCGGTGTCGACCAACAGAACGCATTCAGATGTGCATGGAAATTCCCTAAAAAGGTTTTGAGAGACATTCAGACTTAGCCAGTGAATAATTTCAAGACATCTACAATTTATGTTTATGGTATGTGGTTCTGAATGAAACAAACTGAATGAATGAATTGTTAATGACTGAAACAATTCCCTTTGCTTTCGAAATCTGACATTACAGAGGTTACCACGATGTAACAGCTGCTCTGTGTGGTTAAAATCATTACAAGTATGATAAGTTTCCATGGTGAGTTATCAAGTTTCACATTGCTAGGAGGCACTGGTGCTGTCCATTGTTTAGAAGAACCCAGCTGAGGTCACTGCAGCTACACAAACCCCCCCACTGCAGCAAAATACTGTCTGAATCTCTTCAGCAGCTCTCACACAACAATTTTATCATCCTTTAAGATACAGATACATTACACAAAAATTCAAAGATTCTTTCCATAAAATCTTAAGGCTCTGTCAAAACTGGGTTTGTATACTAAGGTACTTACAGCTATGGTTCCATTTATGCAGCTTTGCAATTTTTTTGTTTAGTACACTATATATAGTACACTATATAGCCAAAAGGATGTGGACCCCCTCTTCTAATGACTGGACTGTTACAATTGCTCCCACAAAGCATACAAACACATTCTAGACAATTGTGTGCTTCCAACTTTGTGGCTAGAGCTTGGGGAAGAAGCTCCTTTCCTGCTCCAGCATGACTGTGCCTCCCTGTGCACAAAGCGATCTCTATAAACACATGATTTTCCCAGGTTGGTGTGGAAGAACTTGAGTGGCTGCACAAAGCCCTGACCTTAACCCTACTGAACACCTTTGGGATGAACTGGAATGCCAACTGCGAGCCAGGCCTTCTCCAGACCTCGCTGATGCTCTTGTGGCTGAATGGGTACAAATTCCCACAGCTGTGTTCCAAAATGTGGTGGAAAGCCTTCCCAGAAGGTGGAGGCTGTTATAGCAGCGAAGCGGGGAACATCTCCATATTAAGGCTCGTGGGTTTGGAATGGGATGTTCAACAACCACATATGAGTGTGATGCTTGGGTGCACACATACTTTTGGGAATATAGTGTATTTTGATCAAGGGTATTAAAGCAGAAGAGGGTATCTCAACTGGCTCTTACAGTCAGAAGATAATGGCTAATCACCATACTGTCCATTGTCCTAATTTTCCAGTTTATAATATCTGTTACTGTATTTTCAACAACACACCTATTGTAATACAATGGACCATTCAAAATGTTACCTTTGAGATGTCTTACTGCTAAATCATAATATTAAGCTGAGCCATAACCACAACACTGGAGGAGAAAGCTTTGCTTTCACATCACTCTGTTCTGTTGTCATATTGACTAGCAAACATGTCAGACTTTGCCGGTGACGTGAACCTCCTGGCATTTTGGCTGTTTTTACCACTCTGAAAGTAAGATAATGAAGAAATTTCCAGTATGTAATATTAATATTGCCTGATCGACAGTGTCCTATTTTCCTGCCTAAATATTTATTTGATTGTCTGCCTTATATATAAATATATGTAGGAATTTTACCATAATTTGAATTGTGGATTCTGGTCAAATTTACATTAACATTTAAATCCAGTTAATATCCTTCTGTATGACAATGCAATGGAAAAGCCCCAAGTTGTTGCTGTGCTTGCTGGGAAAAAGTTTCCAGCTTTGTTTATGTGAAACCCACTGTTAAAAATGTTCTTCAAAGTATTTATCACAGAACAATGAGCAGATTTCAATCTAATCATCCTACAGTTCAGTACATGGTCATAGCGGTATAGAGTCAATCCCAGGATGCATAGGACCCACAGGATGGTCGCACACTGTTGCTGAGCATTTTAAAGTTATCAGTTCACTTGAAACGCATCTTTGGACTGTATTAGGAAACCAACACAAGGGGAGAACATGTAGAATCCACAGAGACAGAGATGGATTTCATCCCATAAATGAACCAACAGCCTAGACGGTGAGAGCTGCCAGCACTACCCAGCGTGCAGCCATCCTGTTACTGACTGACTTCTAACAGTCTTCAGAACCTAGAAAGTTTTCCCATCTGAAATAGATGGATTAAATTACACAGTTATATTCTAATTCAGGAAATCCCTTTACTCAATGCAACTTGCAAACTGTATTTTTTTCAGCTTTTGACACATTCGCACAATTTGATATTCATTTATGCATTCACCTTGGGATTTCTTTGAACGAAAGAATCCTAAAACTGTTATGCTTTGAAGACAAGTCTATCCCTTAACAGCAAAACCACCTGTTGCTCTGAGCCAAGGTTACCTACATAAAGTAAATTGAAGAAATACTATATATGGTAAGAGGATTTGGCTTTGTTGTGTGAATGGAAGGGGGCTGTGGAGGGACACCTCACAGTAAAGCGGCAACATGCCAGCCCTACATCAACAGTTCTGATCTTTATCAGTGTGACAGCTGGCTTGGCCTTGGGGGTGATGGGGTGGGAGGTGGAGACAGGCCCAGAGATGTTTGTCGTCTTGGAAGGAGGATTCCAAAGGAGCGGTGTTCCTACCTGTGTACTCAGACCCCTGAGATTAGGCTGATGGAGGCCTTTTTTTTTTTTTTTACAGTACTTGAGAAGAACTGCTAAACCAGTGGACTTGACTCACTTCATCATCGGTCTTTAGATTCCAATCCAGGGTCTTTCTGACAGTTTTATACCTTCAGTTGCAGAAGTTCAGCCACATCTGTTGTTTAGGGTCAGTTTTGGGAGGACACATTCATCACAGGTTCCCTCAAGTGGATCAAGTTCTGCTACTCTAAAGACAGGCGACAGCTTAGCATGTGTGGACTTGTACACTGGAAGCCCCCATCTTGCTTTGTGTTTTTCTATGTGTAAACCCCTACAAAATAAGACTGGAAGAACGTCACCCTCCATGCTAATCACATGTTGTCATGCCACTGTCAGTTCTACAGATAATGTTAGGTAATCTAGTTAAGGGTAGCTTCTGAGCTGGTTTTCAGCTGTTTGAGAAATGACTAAAAACTATACGCAAAAGCTATACAAAAAATAGCAAACTGCTCTCCATTAACAATGCAGATTCTTAAAACAGAAACCCCAAGCCCAACATAGTGCACAGCAATACATAGAGTTTTTAGGACCAAAACTGGTTTGCTTTTGAGCATTAAGAAGTAGAAGAATAAAATTAATGTCTGTATGTTGCTCTGTTTGATATTTACAGAACAGGATGTTAAGTGAATGTTGCTTTCAATGGGAATTTTTGACTAAGGATGCATTTCTAGATGATTTTTATGATTTATGGTTGAACCATACAGAGGCAGATCTAGAGTTTGATTCCCACTTCTTATTATTGTTATTATTACTCTTAAACAAGGTTTAATCTAGTAAAAGTTCCACGGCTGTATAAATGGGTATGTAAGCTGCTTCGTATACAGAACTAAAATTTCAAGTCACTTTGAAGAAAAATATGAATCACATCAATTAGTAAAACTAAAAAAATATTAATGGTTACATTTTTGGCATTTTGTCTGGAAAACAGACCCAGAGGATTTTGAGTCTGTGTTTGGTCCAGCGACAGAAATGAAAGAGATACCCATAACCCCGGGACAGGAAGGTGAGCAAACTTCACTTGATTTTGAAATCCTTTCTGTTGCTGAATGAAGCACCTAGGAGATATGGAACCAGCTGCTGAGCAGAGGTGAATGGAACACAATTGTACCTTCCAGAATTCATCATGGACTGCAGCTTTAACCAGGGAGCATGTGAATGGATCCAGGACAAGGAGGATGACTTTGACTGGAATATTGTCTACCACAGTAATGGTAATTTTTACATTGCTTTTATGATTATCCTTTTTTATATTTTACTGTAGTATAGCACTCAAGGAGGAATATCAGAAGTGCAGTATAGTACATTTCTACATGTTTTCAATGGCTTCTCTGGCTTATATCTGTGATCCCAGGACTGGAGTACTACATGGCTGTGAGTGGGCTCCTGGGACACAGGAATGATCTGGCCAGGCTAAAGCTGCTCCTCTCAGATCAGGCACGATGGGGGAGCTTCTGTCTGACATTCAGCTCCCAGCTGCAGGGGGAGCATGTAGGCACACTGCGGGTGCTGCTGGACAACAGCAGGTACCCCTTGTGGGAACAGAGCCGCAGCCTGAATCCAGACTGGCAGATGGAGCTCCTCACAGTGGCCTGGCAGGATGAACCACCCCAAATGGTGAGGGAGGAGCCAAGCACAGCTTAAAAACTGGTCATCATGACTTATCGCATCGCTGATCAATGCCATCATTAAAAAGAACAATATGCTTAAAGTAACTTTTTCTAATTTTGAAAACTTTATATTTAACTGAAACAATTTATTGCTTAAAGATACTTAAGTGCACAGCAGGAGGAATCCTGTCCTTTAGCGCTATACCCGGGTGTTCAGAAGCTTTTTTGATTCTTGTTTCTCTGTCACATCCCACAGATCATCTTCGAGGTGGAGCGTGGCAGTGGAGTTGGTGGAGAAATCGGGTTGGACAACGTGGTCATCGCCTCGGGACCTTGTCGAGCAGATGACCCAGTTGTATTTTAAACCATTTCTACACCTCCACCATCTTGCAGAACCTGCACTCTGTGTCTGACAAAGAAGTGTGATGCATATAATGGTCCGGGGCACCTGCCCCAGCAATGAGAGCTGATTCTTGAAGAAATGGAAGCATTTGCAGACAGATCGTCTCTCTGTCCACTATACTTTGATATGGTTTTTAACCCATCGTTTTCAGCATGAGCAGAATGAGTGTCTAAGACATCAGATTGTCTCCTTACAGGAGATGATGCACTTCTAATGGCTAGTCATTGAAGACATTTAACCGTCTCGGGTGGATAGCTATGCAACTTGTAGTCATTATAACAAGGATATATTTTCTCTTAATGCATATCATTTGAGACAAGTTAACAGCTGCAGATGCTGCTGCTGTATTATTCTAACCACTAAACAAAAATGATTTTAAAAGTCGCGGTGCCTATACAAACTCATCACTCAGGTTTCAGGTACTGTAGAGTGAGGAAATCAAGGTCTTCTTCATCCTGTTCTCAACATGAAAAAGATGTCTTCTCCATAATGCTAAAATGCTATATTATCTTTCATTAAAATGTCCATAACATGTATCGCAAAAAGCCGATATAAGAATGGCAAATGCAACAGAAAAAATACTGCATCCACTGTAGCATCTACCCTTTTCATATTTATAATTTGTACCCATTTTATATAGTTGTGTTAATTAAGATAGTGGTGCACTGTTGCATACTTGTAAGTTGTGCTTTTATGTAATATTAAAATGAAAAAATGAGTGCTTTTTATCTTTAAAATGAAGTAGTTCCAAATGTATCGTGTTGCCTTGGCAGTTTCCTACTTTTATTATCTGTATATGAATCTGTAGTGCTAAAAAAAGAAAGCAGCAGTGATAATTATACAGTCATATGCTATGGTCTGCTGCCTCAGCATCGTCTCTTCCAGGGCGCAGCTGCCTGTTCCTCCACTGCTGTCACTGCAACCGTATCCCCACTGTCACCCTGTCATGCTGACCATCAGCTCTGGCAAGGATGAGAAGGAGATGAACAGCCAAAACACACCCAAACATCTGTCCTGCAATATCGCTCATGCCTCAGCAACAAAGGAAGAGCTCACACCCCTACATGGCTTCTTCTCCCATACAAAATGTTAAGCAGAGGAAACAAGCGGCTACATTCTAGACAACTCACTGTTTCCTCCATGCTTGATCAGCCAAAAACAAAACTGTAGGAAGGTAAGATTTCTTAGGGAGGCATGGTCACATTAGTTCATTGTCTTTCAGAGATAAATTCAAATAAAAGCAGTAAGGGAGAGTTATTATTTCCTGTGGCAGCAGCTGTATTTTAGTTATTACTTGGTTTTTTAAACATTTAAGTAAAAGAACATTTTGCTATTCTCAATAAACTTTATTATGAATATAGCCTTGAACCAAGATATGCACAGAAAAGGTGCAAAAGTTTGGATTACAGAAGCCTTAGCAACTGACTATTGTGTTAATCTGGATGCTGATTCTATAAAATTAACATTGTAAATGCCATTTGTGTAGCACTTCTTTGGCTGTAGCAATGGTATATTCTGTCTCAGGAGTTTGTGGCATCCATACTGCCATTATGAAAAAACAGTATCTTTAGAAAGGAAACACACGGGCCAAGGCTTCTCTGTACAAATAAACACCTGACCTCCGGGCTCTGCTGAACAGGGCTGCGCCTTCACATTTTTTAAATGGGAGGAGGTACGTAGGACACGGCAATAAAAATGGCAAGTATGAGATGACAGAAATACAAATGCAGAGCGATCCACCCTGGTTTTTAAGGAAACAACAGATGGGTGGAGGGCATTTATAAAGGATATGACAGTGTGGGTTAAACCCAAGGCATGGGGTAGTAACTTAAAAAACACTGGAGAGCTTATGTTTTATTCCATAACCTTTGGCTAAATATAGTGAACACTATAAGATTGCACAGCTACTCTATGTTTTTATAACAATGGTGGAACCCACAGCTTCTTGTAGATGACAATGACATGGTGATGGCGATGACCTAAACCTTCCAGCCCTCTAGGTGGCAGCAACATGGCGACAAGACCCTTAAAAACGAAGAAGAAGAGATTGCAGTTTGAAGACGTTCGCCATCTGGTGGCTCATTCGTCGGGTGTCCTTCTTTCATTTCTAACACTTCGGAATATAAAGTCGGCGTTTCTGTTTTCCAAAATGTGTCCGTTCACGACTAATTTCTTGTACAAATATGCTTTGTTTCTGTTGATCCTTTTCGCAATATCCTGTCCCTTCCGCTTACGATATGGGCATGAGTTTGTGTTGTATTTCGGTCTGTAATATGGCCTCGTTTTTAGTAGCATGGATGGCATTTCGATCACTTCGCATTTGTGTTGGCGACAGCTACGGTAATGGCAATGTGAATATGGACTTACTCACCTCCACTTTTGAAAAAGCGGACTTTCTTTTACGCTTTTCTCGCCAACAACATTAGTTGGGCTTCTGCCTGTGCCTGGTCGATGTGATGGTCGATGTGCAGGAAGTCGTCCACGTAGCGCAGCAGATTGAGAGACTGCACGGAGGGGGGCGCTATGAGGACATGGAGCCCCTGCTGCGGCGGGTTTGGGAGCTTCCCCTCACTGTGGAGCACCTCCAGCGCACGGCCGTGGTCCCTGTCCTCTACCGAGTGCTCAAGACTTGCCCTGTGGCGGCGGTGCGGAAAGAAGCCAGGTGCTTGTTGTCGAAATGGAAGAAACTTTACAAGAAATACAATGATCTCATACCCTCCTCTGTGGAGCCAGAAGAAGCACAGGGAAGTGTTTTGTTAGTTGGATGTGCTGATTCCAGTGACAATGATTTTCCTGATAGTAATCATGAACCCTCTCTTGAAGACCCAGAGGGAGAAAATGCTCTTCCTGACGGCAATAGTAAACCCTTTTCCAATGAAGCAAGGGGAGAAAGTGGCTCTAGCAGTCGCCTGTCAGCTAGAGGAGCTGATCCCAGCACCCTCTTTGCTTCACCAGAAGAGGAGGTTTGCTCTCCTGATGGGACAACATTTGAGGAGTCTAATGTTTGTGAGCAGTGCAAATGCAATCTTGTGGATGAGCCAAACCAAAAACACACAGGCACTGAGGGTGTCAAGGGATCTTCTGTAGCTAGATTTGGGGATGACAGTAGGGAGTGTATCCCACTGACATCACCAGAACAGCACTCTCAGGAGCCTTCTAGTGTTCTTAAAGTTAACACAGTAGCTCCTGCATGGCACAGTAAGGATGCCTCATCTCTGAGATCCAAATGCTCTGAGCTGATCATCCAGGCCCTCTCCCAGACCAGGGCAGACAACTCGGTCATAGCGGTGTCTGTGGCTACAGTCAAGGAGCTGGCCTATGCTATCGAGGAGCACATCTTCACATTGCACAGTGGAAATGAACGGAAATATAAGTCTTGCCTGAGGAGCAAGGTGTCCAACCTGCGAAACGCCAAAAGCCCACACCTGCGCCAGGGGCTACTCAGTGGGGAACTCAGTGCTGAGCGCTTTGCCCAGATGTCCTCCACAGAAATGGCAAGCAAGGAGCTCCAGCAGCTCAGGGCACAGTACACTGAGTTGGGTATTAGCCAGCATCAGCTACCCCAGACGGCAGAGGGAATGCCTACCCGGAAGGTACGCTGCAAGCGCTGTGAAGGGTTTGACTGCAGCGTGACTCGCATCCCCAGGGGAACCCTGTTCCTCCCTGGGTGGGTGCGCAGTGGGAGCCCCAATGAGGAGATGACTTTCCTGACTTGCAATGGTTGTGGACAGCAGTGGTATCACAGTGGCTGGGTGTGTCTATAAGCAGAACACCACAGTTGTATGTCATTTGTTCACTTGCAATATTGTACTGTAATTTGCATTGTTTGTTCTCTGGGACATTATTCTGAAAACCTTATGTAAGGTGACTTAAATAATGTGGGTCTGAAATTGTGTCCTCTAGAATATTGTGAATTAGTTTTAACTGACAAAAAATAAATAACAGATTAACCATTATGAAATGATTTTAATGGTGCATTTAAATTCTTATAGTTGTTTAAATCTGGGGTCCTCATTCCTGTTCCTGGAAAGCAGTTTTGTGTACTAATTTTCTACATTTTTAAATTGCTATTAAACTTTATATCAGAGATAATCTATTAGGGAAATAATTAGTTTGGTGGCTAAGTACATTTGCAGAATGAAAAACAGTTGAACTGTGTTATCTGTAAGGAGCAAATCTTTGCTAATGAAGAAATGTGTGTTGTGTGTTTTCAACTTTTCGTATCTTTTTTGTAACAGCTCTGTGAGTGTATCATTTGTGTAACTGCCTCCCTCACAGGGAGAGTGTGTGTGTGTGTGTGTGTGTGCATGTGACCAAAGGGTGACCACCCTGGAGCCTCCAGTCCAACCCCCGACACTCAGCCTTCACTGCAGGCTATGTGTATGCTTGGCACTCTTTGTATGTAACCAGCTACTATAACGCATGACTTGTTTGAGGAAAACAAAAGCCACTGATAATTTCTCAGCTTACTTGATAAATTCTATTTATGAAAATTTTTTTGAAAGTCATAAGAAAAGCAGAATTGGGCTCAAATAATACAGTTTTTTAAACAACTGGTTTTTCCTCCTGAAATGTGACCCAAGATGTAATCACCATTATGAAATAATATGAGTAAAATTACTAAAATAATTGCTGAAAATGTGTAAAAATATTCATTATTTATTACTGCAAATGTTAGGAC
Organism: Heterotis niloticus; assembly: GCA_018136845.1. Lineage (NCBI taxonomy): Eukaryota > Metazoa > Chordata > Actinopteri > Osteoglossiformes > Osteoglossidae > Heterotis > Heterotis niloticus. The sequence continues at coordinate 7,641,485 of CM030897.1, read as the reverse complement.
AGAAAGCTGAAGTTGAGATTCAGCGGTATTTGAACCCAGTTACTGTAAATATACAAGTGATTTTGTGGTGGAAGAGTTGCGTTTAATAGTGAGTCAAAGGCCAAAGATTAAAAGTATAGTGTCTGATCTAATGTTTTTTTTTTTACATTTTGTTGTATAGATATTATAAAGTAGCAGCTTTTAAATACAAAATAGAAGAAGCTTCTACATCCTCCTGAGCTCCAGCAGAAGGCAGTGACCTGTTTTTCAGTGATGTATTTTATTGTCTTCTTAAGTCTCTTCAGAGTTCATTACAACATAATGAACAACACAAACAGAATAAACCAGCAATGCTGTTGGATATTAAAAAGGAGAACGAGCCAAGTGGCATGAAAACCACTGAAATGTCATTATACAGTGCTGACACATATAATAATCCATCAGAGGTCTATGTTATTCTGTTATTATTTCTTTGAGGCGGAAAGATACTTGTGTCTATCAGCGTGTGCAAGTAGATATTAAATTTTAAATAAAGTAGCCCAACAGTCTGCACCATTCACTGTGTGTAGCAAGACTTTAAGCGTGTAGTTCTTAAATTTAATTGTTCTGCGGTTAAATAAATTCATAAAGAAAATGGTTAAGATGTAGTCACGTGATAATCGGTGACCGGTGGCACGTTTCCGTACAGTGCAAGAGGGCTGTCCAGATTATGGTCACATGGGAGTTAGCGACCAATCAACGCATAGTTGTAAAGCAGAGGAGGTGTGTCCAAATTGTAGTCACATGATCGTTACCGGCCAATCGTCCTTAACCAAGAGCGCCATGTCAGAGAGGGACCGCAGCGAGTTTCTAGAGCTAAAGCGGGTAAACATAAATAATACATACAATTCATCCCTAACAAACTAGTGTGTGTATGACTGAAAACGGTAAGTTGGGTTTCTTTTTTTTTAGTGAGGACTGTGTCCATTTGTTGTGGCCACAGCACTGTTTTTCACTGCGGTTGACTCTTTTCCAGCGGCGTAGCTGTGTTTTGTATCCGCCTCAGATGACCCCGTCACGGCATCGTTGGAGCGGACCTCGCGCTTTGCAACGTTTATAAAGTTTAACGTTTCACAACACGGGGCTTTTATAACAGTTTAATACCTTAGCTGGTAAATGGGACGTAATACAGCCGAAATGTCTCCCGAGCTCAGCTCGTGAACTTATTGTTCATGTGTTTTTGTGTGTTTCGGCAAGCGCTGTAGAGGGTTTTGAGATATTGTGGATTCGTAACCACAATTTCAGTATAATAATACAGATAAATGTTTAGGTAGTTACTTCTGACCTGTTTGTCATGTAAGAGAGATGCAGCAATGTCCTGCGTGTTATGGAGGCCCTAAGAGGCTACTAAAGTCGTTAGTTTGGGAGGCTCCTTCTCTTCATCACCAGATGGTACTGTAGTTTAAGTGCAGGTGAAGTAGCAGTAAGTGGGACTTGAACCAGCAACCTTCAGGTTGGAGCTTCGTGTGCTTGGGTTGCAGGTGTCCTGCTGCACTTAGATACCGTAGTTCAGTTCATCTAACAGCTGCGGGAATAACCCATTTATAAACCTGGTTATTTTTCTGGAGCTACTAATGTGAGTGTCTTGATCTTCAGTAGCAGTGTGTGGGATGGGATTCAGACTCTAGTCCTTCAGATTGTAAATCCATTTCCTTCCTAGCTCAGCCTGTCTTGACTAGCTGGTCCTAATTTATAACCAGAGGGATGATGTTAACAGGAATAATTGACTTATTGTAAGTTTGCCTGGAAGTATGTATTAACGTATGAACAGGCGCACAACAGCACAGTAGGTATGCAGAGAAAATGCAGATACATAGATGCAGTTTAAGGGTGAAAGGTTACAGCCTTTAATGTGGCTGATTATGTATCACTCATTAAAATTTGACCAAGTCTTGTAAAATCTATAAAAATTGTGACATAGGTCAAATGCTAAATTGTCTAGTGGACATTAGTCAGACACTAGGTAACCACTTATTTGTGGAGGGAGCATCTAAGGTGGGCTATAACAGTAAGATACATTCTTTTGCCATACATGTCAGAATAATCCAGATGTATTATGTATGTTCATAAACTAAAACATAATTGTTGGTGGTGGTTTAAAAGGTGTCTAGAGGGTAACAAATCACACTCTCTGTCACAGGTGTGTTGAGTAATTGAGAGAACATCAGTGAGTGGTTGTTGTAAATGTAGGCATGTAAGACTCTTTCCAGGATAGAGCTGCCATCTTCAAGTCCTCTGTCTGCTTGCGCCACTGCAATGGCAGGAAACCCCACGGAAATGTGAATGGGAGGCAGGAATGGCTGAACCAGGGTTGACATGTCAGCAGAGCTACATGAGTTCCAGCTGTTGCGTTGCGACTCATGTCCTGCCGTTATTGTTGCAATACCAGAGGCAAATGGTAGAAAATGGCAAATAGTGGTGCGGTTGTTTAACCGCCATGTGAAATATTTAGCCGGGATGGCGGCTAGAGGGTCATGTGGAATTCTTAGTAAATCAGTTACTAAATACCCCACTAATCTTACTGCGTTCTTTTGGTGACAGAGAGTTTCTTTGAAATGCACTCTTGCAACAGATGACCCTCTGTGAGTAAGGAGAGATACCAGTTAGAAGGAGGACTGCACTGCTGTACGGGGCTCTGCAGTGTGTGCAGATCACCTGACATTGTGTGTTTTTAATGACACCAGTTATTTTTTTATTTATCCGTTACTCTTCTTCAAACCAGCTCAACATGAGGTTTTTTTTTTTTTTTAAAACACTGCTACTTTCAGTTTTGCACCATTTTTATAGCTGGATTATTTATTTATTCATTCATTTATTCTGGAGGAATTAGTACCATACTCAGGGTTAATACAGTGCAAGCCGTACTTAGATCCAAGTCCATTGAGCACAGGCAGCACGTCTAACCACAACACCTTTAGCTGGCTTATTGAATGTCACCTTTCTGTTTCTGAATACATCCCACTGAAGAGATGTAGCTGGAAAAAAGAACCATAAACATCTGGTTATGTAGGTATAATATCCTGCGGTTGTTGTACCCATTTCTTTTCAAATGTTTTGCTGCTTTATGCAAAGCATTTCCTGGCGTTTATACAGAGCAGATTACAGGAATAACCTTCTTTTGCCCAGAGCTTTTTGTAGGTAATGTATAAGCTGTGCTTCGGCATTCAGTTGGTGTGGGTGAGTGAGGTCGTTGCGATTAAATGGCTGCACTGATGTAGTTGAAAGGCCAACGGGGCATCCTGAGCCTCTTTTCGGAAGTGGGAAGGAGAAGGCGAATGCTGTTACATCACTTTAGCTCTGAAATGAAGAGATCATTCCACTCTTCAGCTACAGCTTGCTTTTGTGCTATATCTCAGTACATTATGGTGAATACTCAAGGCTGTTTGCTTATTGTGCCTCTCGGGTGGCACTGAACACTGATTAGCTGGTAGTAAATATCAGTCACAGCTGCTGGGAGAGTTGTAAAATATGAGGCTGTTCATTTACAGTGGAGTTTCACACAAGCTCTCCAGGGCAGCCATACCAGGAAGGCCAGCACAGAATTAATAGTGAGCAGAATGGCAGTTGAAGTTTCGAGTCACCTTGTCAACAGAACAATAAGCCTTCTGTACTGTGATAAACTGAAAGAAAACCATAGCGGAGTAGCAATGTAAGTAGTAGTAATAGGTCTTAATTTTTGTAGCATGAAGTAAGCATGTGAATTTTTAAGATCTTGTATCTAATTTTCATAAATGATATATGTAAATGGGGTACTTGAGAGATTGTTATATATATATATATATATATATAAAACAAACTTCTAATTTGTTCTTTTCAAAGTTAAACCTCATTAACAGATTAGTAGTGTAATTGTCTATCATTAAGTTGATAAGTAACTGAAGTGAATGAACAAACTAACCAGCATGTCTTCTCCACAGGTAAGGATGATTTGCTCTGAAAACTAGAGGTAAGGACACAGTGCCTCCCTTGTCTTCAGTTTTATCACAATCAAAGTTTGTACTTTTGTTCACTCTATTTAGAAAGAGTCATAACACTATGCTGTAACATGACCTTGAACTAAGGCATCAATGCAATAATAATAATTGTTGTTGTTATATACACACACAGTCTGTTCTTGATTTTCTGGGCTATATGTGGGGAAGGGTGTCCAGGCATGGCGAACGTGTAGATGGCATCAAAAGTGTAATATTTTTTTTAATATGGCACTATGTAACACTGCACTGTTTACTACGGTAATGCTATTATAACTGGGGGTGCATAAATCAAGTATGGTATATGTGTGTGAGAGAGAGTGACACAAAAAAAAAAACCTGAACAAAAATGTTCTTTCATAAGCAGTAATGTACATCGCAGGTGGATCGGTTGAACTAACATGGCAGGGAACCTCACAATAAGACAGTGTTCCAGGCTGATGTGTGTAGAGCATGCACTGTAGATGAACAACAGTGTTGTGTGAAGTGTGTCAGTGGATTTGTGGAAAACCTAATAGATGAGTTGATGATTTGGTGTCATTACCTAGTTGAGGGAACATTTTAGTTTAGCTTTCTTTAGCATTTGGGCACCTGGCCCTCAATAAAACTTTTAATTTAGTTTGGCCCGCTTTTAATTGTTTATGCTGGTGACAATTAACAGTAAACTAAAGTATTTCAAAATTCATTCCATTGTTTCAATCTTACTGACAAATATAAATTAGCAGTACTACTAAATGGTTCATGCTAGATTGAGTTCTGTGTTTTTTATGCCATTAAAAAGTGAGCAGTACCGCAGTAACCAAGGGGCAGAGACTCGCATGTGACTCAGCTCCTCATTCATGTGACCATTAACATGCATTAAGATTCTAATGCCGGTGTACTAAAACTAACTCGGTGAAAAAGCTTTTATATTCTTGAATAAAGACATTTGTTCTTTTGGGTACTCATGTTGGAAGTGACTCATATTGAAACTTCCTTTAAAATCTTGTTGGAATTTTTATAATTTGTTATTGAAAAGATGACTTTCACATTGCATTGTGAACAAAATGTAAGTCCATGACCACAGCATTATTGTTGGAACAAAATGTTCTCAGTCGTGTTTAATTCAGTACAATTTTGTCAGGGGCTGAATGGTTAAATAGCAGGTAGCACTGGTGCCTCATGACTATGGGTTGGGATGCAGATCAGTGTCACTGTGATCGCCTTGTGTTGAGTGTGGGTTTCCTCCTATGTTCAAAACTCGTGTTTCAGGTGAATCAGTGACTAAATTTCCCATAGAGTAGAGAATTGTGCATTGATGGACTGGGGTCCCACCCTGGGTTTACTGTGCCCTGTACCCTATAATTCTGGGATAGACTCTGGATCACACATATACACTAGAAGAGATGGATGAGCTACAGTAGTCGTGACAGAACAGTGGTGGGGTGTTCTACATAGCAGTCGATCTTGTGGACCATTTGCTCAGTTCCTTCTTATACTCTCAGGTCACGGCATATCAAGGAAGAACTCCGCCGCTTCAGCAGCAATGGCAGCCAAGTCATCCCTGCTGAAGGTCATCCTTCTGGGGGACGGCGGAGTGGGCAAGAGCTCCCTCATGAACCGTTATGTTACCAACAAGTTTGACGCACACCTCTTTCACACAATCGGTGTTGAGTTTCTTAACAAAGACCTGGAGGTCGATGGCCATCTGGTCACCATGCAGATCTGGGACACGGCCGGCCAGGAGCGTTTCCGCAGCTTGCGGACACCTTTTTACCGTGGCTCTGACTGTTGCCTGCTTACCTTCAGCGTCGATGACAACCAGAGCTTCCTGAACCTGGCTAACTGGAAGAAAGAGTTCATCTACTATGCTGACGTCAAGGAGCCCGAGAACTTCCCCTTTGTGGTGCTGGGCAACAAAGTGGACGTGACAGAGCGCCAAGTGTCCACCGAGGACGCCCAGCGCTGGTGCCGAGACAACGGCAACCATCCGTACTATGAGACAAGTGCCAAGGATGCCACCAATGTGGCGGCAGCCTTTGAGGAGGCAGTGCGGCGCGTGTTGGCTGTGGAGGAGCGGGGAGAGCACGTCATCCCCACAGACACAGTCAATCTGCATAGGAAACCCCGCTCCAGCGCCACCTGCTGTTAAGTCCATGAGACATGCTTACTGGGAAGGAATGGCTACATGTGTTAAGTTTACCACTCATGCACTGACTGATATGGCTGTGTGACATTGAAATGTGATTTGTCCACTTACTTTAAAAGAGGGCCATGAAGTGTTGAGTTTTGAAAACTTACAAAATGGCAAAGACCTTATGGCTCTGTTATAGCATTTGGTAATTAAGACTGAAAAACTAATATCAGTGATTGTTTAACCATGTAATAAAGAATCATTGGATAATGTGATGGAGCTAAAAAAAAGAATGGACACAGAGATCCTAACACTTTTCGAGTCTTCCATAATGAGATTCAATTTACAAATAACTAAATGCAATAAGGAATACATTTTTTTATTGATTTGCAGTTTGGTTTTAAAGGATGTCAATTCAAAGTGCCAAATTACTGTCACTTATATTAAGTTGTAGTATAATTTCTTGTCTTGCTATTTGTAGATGTTTAACAATTTAAACTTGCTACTAAAAATGATCAAGTCACACAGTGGGATTCATGTTGGAAATGTTTGCAAAACCTTTTGTACTATTAGTTGTATTTGCTTTGGTTCTTATTTATTGATTTCAGATAACTAACCATACAATAGTTTGATGCCACTGTAAAGTTCAAGCCCATACAAAATCTGTAGATGAAGATGCTGTGTTCTATTGCAGGTTCCAGAATATCATTTAGAACAGAAAAAATATGAAATGTGAACACTGAAGTTTAGGTGATGTAACACCATTTTTGTGTTAGAATGACTACTGATAAGGATGTTTTCATTAAAGTTGTGTATGAAGACCTTACTGTAATTCTGATCTTTGAGGTTTATTTAGTAAACAACGTGTGCCTGTTGGGAGTATTTTTATTTTACATTACTTTAGATTTTTCCAAAGTAATTTACCCCTTAAGAGATGGGTACTTTTTGCTGTATTGCTATACATAACTTAAACAAGGGTACTACAGGAGGAGGGATTTGAACTCAGATCCTTCATCAGGTGATTTAGCTAAGCATACCAGCTACTACCCCTCAAGGCTCTTGAGCAGTCTCACTTTATTTCATCCCTTTCAGAAATATTTCACAACTTGACTAGATTTAAGGGTCAAGTTTGAGTGTTGTAAGCTTATTTAAAAACATTTTTTTAAAGTAACTCCCATCAGCAATATGTTACTTACCAGGTCTATAACTAATGGTATTGCAAGGATTTTTTCCCTGGTATAACAGCTTGGCTTTCCATTTGTAAACTACCAATTAGTTATTTCAATCAGTTTAAAAACAGAAAATTTTCAAGCAAAAGCTAATAAAGATACTTTTGATAGCAGTGGCCTGCACAATCTTTCCATCTTTGGCGATTAGAGCGAGTAGCTGCCTACGATCTTTGTTGCCTATGTGCACTTACCAAATTAGTTATCCTTGTGCAACAAAAATTTGTATCCAGTGTCTCAATTTGTTCAAAAACTACTTCTAATAACCCATTTAAATAAAACAGCTAAACCAAGAAGTTTTCAGCTAACCCAGGTAAATCAAAGGAAAAAATTTTATGGATGTGTCAACAGTTCATGTACATATTTTCAAAATGCGAATGTGTTACATTTCTATCACAAAACATACAATCAAGTCCAGTGAAAATACATCAGGGTTAAGAGAATATCGAATGTGTTGGGTAGGTGTTCTCGTCTGGTATTCTTCATACACTTTGTGCGTTGTCCTCTTCAGCTCAACAGATGTTTCTTGCCTAGAAACTGCACCTTTCTGTCAAAAGCTGTTGAGCGGATAGGAGTGTTTGGCTCATAGAAGGGGTTCATAGCAAACTGCAAAGAGAGGAGGCATCACAGAACTGTTAACAGACAATATTTTCGTTCATTTCATCAGATACCTCAATAATAGTATTTACTGTAAACGCTCGGACAATCAGACTTACCTTGATATACAAATCATAGACATCATTAAAGAAGTTCTTAATTCCATCTTCTTGTCTTACATCATGAAGCATAATAAACCTCATATGTGAAAGAAGAGATGTTAAGGAGTCTAGAAGAAAAGACATGTTTGGAATGATGACAACACGGTTGCCAGATCTCATTATGGTGGGTGATGGAAAACAGTTTAGTATCCAAAAAATATCTTGTGCTCTCCAAAGAGGGCAATCGGCCCTAATACGATCCTTCAGGAAAGCGATGATGAATGCAGACCGAAAACGGTTACATTCACCCATTCTTAAAACAAACCCTACAACACAAACGCAGAAGTGCAGACGAATCCACACAAAATTTAAAGGATATGTCCAGCAGTGACAAAGGCAGAGACAAACCACTCGTTGAACTTGTCCACGGTTTTCAGGTACATGTTGTTGGACAGCCACATGTTCTCATCCACCAGGTCAAGGGCTGCGTGAGCAATGAACTGGTTCAAGTGTCGGTGGTCATCCTTCGAGAAAGCGGAGACAGGCACAAAGAACAAAAAACATCAGCCGCCACTACTGCTGAAATAAACACCACAGGTCACCAAGTGTATCTCTACAGCATATGAAATGCTTTTCGTTAAATGTTATTTAAAACAGCATTCAGGTCCAGTTGATCACTTTGTCCCATAAATAACTGAACTGCTGCCAACTCGTCAAACCTCTCGTTTGAGAAAATGTGACCTTACCTTGGACTCTGATTTACCCGGAGGTAGGAACTCCATTTCAAAAACCGGATTGTCATGGTGACCAACCATGACAAAGTAAAAACTGCCAGACATCTTTCACTTTTTCAATACTGCAAACGTAAAAGAACAAAAGTACAGTAGGAGAATTACAGGTTCGCTAACAATCCTAGATTGTTCCTGGCTATGCGTGCCTATTCGTTTCACGAAAAGACAGTTCGACAAAACACGGCTAAATATTGTATTAACATGACAGCGAATAAAATATGAAAAGATAGGTTATAGACACGAAAATGTAAGCTAAACTCGTTCAATTGACCGAATTAGACAAAACGACAGCAACGCAACCTTTCATTACAGATAAATATAAGCGCTTCCTTTTTCCGGCGCAATTTGATGACAACATCGACCATATTGACGTTAACATAAATTCTTCAGATACGGAAGAGTATTACTGTATGTCTAAATGAATGTACTTATACTCTAGCGAAAGTGTGAGTTTTATCAAGAATTTGTGTGCCTTTACAGGTCACCTTTTAAAAAGTTGCAAGTGTAAACTACAGCTAAGTGTCGACGCAGAATTTGTACGTCATTATAAAAACCGGAACTTTAGTCCCAGCGACGGTTCTGCCTGCGTCTTTGGGTTTGTTGGGGTTGAGCGTTTTATAACAAAACAATGCAAATGCACAACGAGTCTCCTTTGTAATGACTGTCACACAGAAGCGCTGCCCTGCAAACATTACTTTAACCCAAAACAAAAAACCCTTTCATTGGAGAAGTCGGGTGAGCTTTAACAATAACTTTTTTTTCACGTTTGGTGCTACCTGTTACGAGCCGTTTTAGGAAGGTGGAAGAAAGCTGCAAGAAAACAACTCAGTTCAGTTTCTCATTTCTGTGCTTTAGATTATTATTATTATTTCATTTATTGACGAGGTTTGCATGTAAATGATATATTTATGTTAAAATGGACGCCAAGAATTGTTACTAACGGTGCACATTTTTCCATTCGTGTAACTACTTCACTTTGGCTTTTCATTTCACCTCTTTACTCTTTTATTTCAAGCAAGGGTGAAAATGTCTGTGGTGCAAGACGAGGCCATCAGCCCGGAGGAGATGAGGAAAAGGCTGTACCAGACTTTTAAAAATCGCGGCGTTTTGGACACCCTTAAGGTTTGTTTGCCCTCATTGCATGCTGCTTTTTACTGAAGACATTACATTATGTCAGTATTAGAAAATAGGCAAATGAGCAGTAAGGTTCTGGTACTAAACACACATCCACTATAACTTTTACTACCAGGTCCTGAGTGTGGGATAACTTGACAGTGAGTTAACAAGAATGTGTGTTTTCCTTGTCAGACTCAGCTCCGCAACCAGCTTATCCATGAACTGAAGCACCCAGTCCTCAGGGGAGATGTTCCGCCCAGAGCGCACTGGTCTGAGCCCGACTCAATCATGGTAACAGCAGCGAACAACTTGGTGGCAGACCACCTTCGCAGGGCAGGCTATGAATACACCCTGTCTGTGTTCTACCCTGAGAGTGGGATGGGCAAGGACAAGGTGAGCCCTCGATTGTCATCCGGTAGGAAATACTGACATTTACATTACTCTTAGCTGACGCTTTCCCCCCCCAAAGTGACTCACGCTGTTAAATTACAAGGAATCATCCTGTGTAAGCTGGGTCATTTTTACTGAAGCAATAAGCAGGATAAGTACAGTGCTCAAGGGTACTGCAACAGTGACATTTCCTGTATAGAGCTGTATATAGTTATACACAGAAGTTTCACAACTGACAATATTTTATACTGATATAACTTCATGGCTTTTGCTTTGAGTGATCATTTTCATTTAAAAGTTACGTTGATTTTTACTTGCATTGTAATCTGTATAATCCTTAAATCTAGTTTCACACATTTTTATGTAAATGTAAATACTACTACAGTCTAAAATTAATACTCTTTCTTTTATTTGGAGATATGCTGACCTTTAATTTAGATCCACAGGGTTAAATTTTGCACAGTACAGTATATGTTAGCCAGTACACTTAATCTGTACTCATTTTATTGATCCAGTACCTGAATGAAGATACTACTTTGCATGGTTTTGATTATGGCATTCTGTCGTCTAGCTGTTTTCAACAAGAGATCTTCTCCAGCTACTTAAAATCAATCCAAGGTCTTCCATCTACAAATCACTGGTAAGCTATTTTATCCTATAATTATTTGTCCATAGCTCTGAATGATTCGGTTTCAGTTCTGTCCATTCCATAAAGCTGACCACTTTCTTTCTTTATAGACATGTATTCAGAAAGATAACCAAAAAGGTATGCTATTTACTAAGCTCTTTGTTTAATGCTGTGTGTATGTATTAGAACTGTAAATCTTTGTCCACTTGTCTGCCCAGATGGATTACTAATCTGTTGTTATTCCCTCATCCTTATTGATACTGTTCAGGAAGTAACATATAGACACTTGATTTCTCCTGATGTTTTTCTTTAGGCTTTCTTATGTTGCTCCTCTTGGAGCTCACAGACCACCACCTACACAGAGAACACAGTGATGCCGATACTCAGACTGACTCTACTCCCCAGTACAGGGAATCTCTAGGTAAACTGCGGTGATACGTACTGTACTGGCAAATTATTTAATATGAATTCTAAAAATAAATATTGTTTATTGGTTTTGCAAAACTTCCCATACTGGAGTTTGTCCTACTGGACATGGGTGTGAAAATGTGACTTTAGATAATTTTCAAAGTCTTGTGAGTAATTCCAGGCACAGGAGAATGCTAAACAGTGATATTTGTTTACTTAGACAAGAAGATGCAGATGATTGAGGATGAGTATGCAGCACTTCGTCATCAGGGAAATACACTGGAGTCTCTTGAGGGGAAGCTGGCAGAGTATAAGAGGGACATTGAAACACAACTTCAAGCAGAAATGAATGCAAATGTACAGATAATTTCTTTAATATGTATAATACATTCACACATTTCATTAACAGTTAATTGTTACAGAAAAAATCCTCAATTTTGTTCTAGCTTCAACATTTTAAGGAGGTGGAACTGGCTAAGGTGAAGCTGGAGGAAAAAGAGAAATCGCACAGGGAGATCTTGGAGCTGAAACGAGACATGCAAAGGACATACGAGATGAAGTCAGAGGGCCTGATCAACAGGGAGAAAAACGCTATTGAGAGATTGCAGAAGCAACAGGAGGTCATTGTTTATTCAATCAATGTTCAAGACAAGTTTTGATGCGAGTTTCTATCCATCTGTCTATTTTTTGTAATCACATATCCAGTTTAAGGTTATGGTGATCTGGAGCCCATCTTGGGTATAATTTTAATAAGACTCGAGGGGTCTGCCTATACTTGTTCTGAGTCAATTGCATATGAAACCAAGCTCATAATATGGCCATTTAAAATCCTAGCATGTTCTTGTATATTTATTAAATGGAGCAAACATTAGCACATGAAAAGAATTGTTAAGAAGAAAAGTTCTTTTATTTGTTTTCCTTCAGATCGAAGAGAAGGAAATCTACATGCAGAGGCAGTCCTTGCTGAAGGAGATTGAGACAGTTCGGAACAGAGAGGCAGAACTGAGACAAAGGATAGAGGCTTTTGAAAAGTAAGTTAATGAGGTCAGACTTCTGACTACGTATGGGTCCCAGTAGGGCCTTTAGACAGGAGCTTGATGTATACTGAAAAATAATTACTTTTCTTTATTTTGAGGAGCCTTAAGCAGAAAGATGCTGATCAGCATTTCAGTCAAGTCTTAATATGCTTATAACAAGTTAGTTACTTGGTAGAATTGGCTTTTGAGTGCCCAAGTGTCATTGTGGTACACACAGGAGCTGTAAACTGCAAGAGGAGAAGACCAGGACCACAGAGGAGCTGCTGAGGAGGAGGGAACTTGCAGTGAAAACCCTAGAGGACACTTATGACCAGAAGCTGAAAAATGAACTGACCAGGTAACACTCCACTCTGTATCAAAGAGTAGCTAGCCTAATATGCCCTATGTGTCTCTCTTAGGTTCTTGCAGCTGATGAGATTCCTTAGTTAACTTTACTCTCTTAGGTGGGTGTAAGATTCAGGTTTTAAACACTTGTCACTTTCCTGACCAGAACTGTCTGGTGCTGATGCTGACGCTGGGTGTGGGCTCTGTGTGAACACTAGATGTCACTGTTACAAAAAAGTAAATGTGAGTCTGTGCTGTGAACCATATGGGATGTTTGTTATTGAGCTCATTGCTGTCAGCTTATTCGTAATAACACAATACTGGGAATCTAGTATATGCATTCACTTTTCTGTGTACAATCATGTGAAAGTTAATTTGAAATTTCTTATTTATGTAGCTGACAGCTATTGAAGGCATCTTAAAATATTAGGTTAAAATGTGAACCTATTTAGAGTAATTTGGCCCTTAATATAGGAGTGTATTTTACTACTTCCAGGGTAATACAGCAGGAATGGGATTTGTACATTGCAAAGCTAGAGCCCTAAGCACTGCAAAAAAATGTATGGTACTGAGTTACTTTCAAGTTTATAGAAAGTGTATAAATGTAAAAAAGTTCAAGAGCCTCTATTAGCTCATCATTACTAGGACTTTACTTCTCATCATTTATGTTTAAATGTGGAACTGTAATTTGCTGTTACAGGAAAGTGTGTTGACAGATTACTTATTGACTGTAAATAGCAAGAAAAATGACGTGGTGTTTGTGTTAGAGTAGGAATTAATGGTTATTCTGGTCTGATACTGTGCCTTTGTATCCTGTCTAGTGTTTTTCATAGATGTTTGACAGATGTCTTTTTATGCAGTTTATAGCTGTAGTTTGGTTTGATTCGTCAGGTATCAGCTGGAATTAAAAGAAGAATTCCTCAAAAGAACCAAAAAGGTTACAGAGAATGAAGAGAGAAACAAAGGTATAAACAGTGTTTTTCATTCAGTCTGTATAGTTAAAAGTTTTGAATATGACATTAATAAGTGTTGCCTGTTGCTTGTCCTCAGTGGAAGCTGTGCGTTTGCAGAAGGATCGGGCCAGTATCGATGCCAAGGCTGAGGAACACAGACAGGCCTGTGCCACCGTGACACGACTGCAGGTAATATTGCCCATACACACTTCATATATCACAGAAGCAATACTGGATCACAGAACAGAAACTGGTATTTTTTAATGGCCTTTTTTCATAGCATCAGTCACATTGTCTTGGCTTGTGCAGGTGGAGCTGAACAGCGCATTGTCTGAAGCCTCTTTGCTGAAGCAGCAGAATGAGCTGCTGAAGGAGCGGGTGGAGGCCATGAGTGAATACCCAACGCTGAAGAGGGAGAAGGCGGAGCTGCAGGCACAGCTTCGGCTCCTCAGTAGGCAGCTGGAGGAGGCACAGGAGGAGAACAGGCAGCTCCATGCAGGTAAGGACAAACAGCCTCAGCTCGCATGGAAACCAGCATGGCTCTGAGATAGTAGCTGAGAATCAAATTCTACATACAAAAAAACATCTGGCATTTTCTGAGGTTGGAATGGTCACTCCTCTATATACATCCTCATGGTATTTGTGTTCGTTAATCTGATTCACCAGGTTGGGGGGAAAAATTAATAAGCGGGAATGGGAGCTCTGAGAATATCGATTTCAAGACCAGCTTATCTTGGGTTGTACTCCTAGTGGGAAAGGTTCAGTCTTCTCTGCTTGGCAGGAAAGTGAAACAAAGCCCTAGGGATGCCTCCTCTCCTAAGTGGAGCACAATTCCTTTTCTGTTTTTGTAGAGGGGGACTGTAGGGAGAGGAGCAGGGGGGTCAGAACAGAACTCTTAGCAGCCCCCACCAGTGACAATTTCCACTGTTAATGAGGTGACCTGGTGCAAACACTGAGGACAAACACACGAGTACCCCAGAAGTCTGGGAAATAACATGCTTATGTAATGGAGGCAGAACTCCGTCCCAGTTCTCTGTGATTGAACACAAATTGGGCACTTGGTGATCCGAGGTTTGTCCTAATTGGGGCCCGTGAGTGAAGACCCGTGGTAAAACGTTGCGCTGTGTAACTTCTGAATTACCCTCAGAAACCACTTCAGTTCAGCTGCATCTTCATTAGTGGAGTCATTTAGGAGGGAGGACTTTGAGCTTTACATATAGTATCTTAATCTGGGTTTCCATTAAAATAAAGTTGAATATAATATAGCTGGAATAAAATTCTCATAAAAATCTTAATTTTTACTTAAGATGGGTGTCCAGATTAATTGTTCAAGGTTGAAACTTCTAGATCTGTTCATCTGAGGCCGTTGTTTGTGCTGTGTGCATTTGTAGAGATGAGCAAACCATCGAAGGAGCAGCTTTCCCTGCAAGTGGAGCTACGCAAGGTGGAGGCAGCCAAGAAGCTTGAGGAGGAGGAGTTTGAGAGCCAGAAGCAGATTCTGCAGATGCAGCTGCACACCGAAGTCAGGGAGCCAAAACTTCCAAGCACTCCAGTGCTCCAACCCAACTCCTTTCCCAGGCATTGAACCCACACTCTTATGCTCCCCACAGGTGGACCGCTGTGCACAACTAAAGGCCCAGCTGACAGAGTGCCAGGAGAGGACCCAGTGGATGACCACCCATGCTGAGGAGATCAAGCAGCAGCTTCGCCATACACAGATAGGTACACTACTTTATTTCATGGTTGGTGTTTGTGTGGCTCTTCGTGCTTTCCTTCTTTTGTTCTGACTCCATCTTCCTGTTTTCTGTCCTGTAACTACACCTTGTAATTGACCAGCACTTGAGAATGAAGTTCTTCGCAACCCCAAGCCTTCCCTTGTGGACCGTTCCGTGCTTGGCTTTGCTAGCGATAATATTGTACTCCCCGACATCTACGTGGATGGCCCCATCCTCAGGAGTCGGGGTGAACGGGAGAGTGAGCATGAGGCAGGCATGGTGACCCAAGTGCCCTGGCAACGGCGACCCCATTCCAGCTCCCCAGACTCAGACATGGAGCTCTTGACCAGCGCCAAGGCCCGCATCCGGGAACTGGAAAAGGAGGCGGAGTCTGTAGAAGAGGCATACAGGAACTATCAGCAGCGAGTAGCACACGAGGCAGTGTCCACCCTCCGCTCCCCACGGGCTTTGTTGCCCCAATGGGAGACCCACACCCTCCACTTGAAAGCTGCTGCAGGGATGCAGCCCAGAGTGACATTTGCCCCTGATAATCTGCCTAACCCAAGCCTTTTTTCAGGCCTTGTGAATGCCAAGCTGGATTTCGATGATAGAACCCCTGGGGGACAAACCCCTCCTGACAGCATCGGACCGCCAACCAGACGCCTGTCATCCACGCCAGTGTCCATTGGTAAAAGACAACTAAGTAGAGACTTGAGTAAAGGTACTCCACAGCCTGCCGGTGATTTTACCAGGGGTGATATACAGTGACTGACACAGAGAAAGTTACCACACATTATCTACCCCATTTTGTACAGAAGCAGCACCCTTCCCATCACCAATTTGAGAATAAACTAAAAGAAAACATTTAAAAATTTTTTTTTTTAAAAATTAGATGGAAAAGTGAGTTCCAGGTTGTAGTGAAAAATAAATCTAAATGCCTCCAGAGTCTCACAAAGCTGTTTTTTCCATATATGAGAAGGGAGGTTGCCAAAGGCAGAAAAATTCCACAGACAAGCCCTGCAAAGTGTCTGTGTATGATCTTTTCGAGTTTTTGCATAGAGGCATCAACCCAGTGCACATAGAAGGTGAAGACGTGTTAAACATTCACAGCAAAGCTGTTTAAATGCAATGTGTGATCAGCAAATTCTGAGATTTATATTTGAAAGGATAGTGTAGAGCCATCCTTTATGTATGACTTCTCCAGTGCAGGTTCAGGATGGAACAGACCCTATTCTGTGTGAGGCAGGGTTCTGACCCTATTCTGCTTTTTCGTCCCAGGGCAGTCGCTGACACACACACACACACACACAAAATTTAGTGTGCATATATATGATAATAATTTGACAGTTGTGATAAAGTGGATTTTTTTTTTTTTTTTGGCTTTTGTGGATGTTTCTGTAGTTACAGACCCCAGTGAAATGGCTGCAGTGCCTGCTGATCAGTTTGGTTTCGAAATGACATCAGACTGTTCTTACGCCTCTGTACAGATGCTGAGGTCTCACCGGTGACGTTCCGAGGACTGTCGCCAAGGCAGCTCTCCCCGATCCCTCACGGGGACCCAACCTCCTCAGCTGGCCTGACTCTGGGGCTCAGTCCTCCGGGCAGCCCTCAACAGCCGTGTGGGTAAGCATTGCTGCAAGATGTTGACACACACATCTGGAAGACTCTGGAGGCATTTGGATTTGTTTGATGTATCTTTGGTGGTTGTGTGAGATATTTCCAGCCATTGTGTGCTTTAAGCTTGGAGAGATTGCAGAATGTGCATCAACAGATGATGTGGAAAATATGGTATTTATTTGCTTCACAGCTTCCCTGAAGTCCAGCAGGATCTGCCAAGCTCTGGGTCCTCCCCACAGCCAGAGAAAATTACACTGGGGGACCTCACAGAGCCTGAACAAGGTAATTGCGCATCTTCAATCTCTCTTTTGGACCTTTATAAAGAGTATATGACCAGCCAGCCGTGGACCAAATCAATTAGCCACTTGGTTGCGTTTGAAATAAGTCAGAACTTCCCTTATGTTACATTTTTTTGCAAGAGGGTAAAAGAGTTGTCCCTAGACTCCGATCAGTATCCTCTGCTTTCCATGTAGACCTGGTCTCTGACACACTGTTCAGTATACAAGTTTATTTCTTTAGAATAAGGTCCGTTATCGGTTAGATTATATATTATTGATAAGCCAACAGCCCTAAACTACAGCCTAATAATAACAACAATAATAAATGTATCCATCCATTATCACTAACCACTTGTCCAACGCAGGGTCGGAGTGGTTCAGAGTCTGTTCCAGAAGCATAGGGCACGAGACGGGGGGCTTCTTGGACTGGACTGATTGTAATCCACAGCCAAGGATTGTTGCTGTTGTTTTCACATAAGGGAGCTGTGGGTAGCATAGTGGTCTTGGCTGTACCCTGGTAATATACAGGTTTTTGAGCGGGAATCTCAAGCATCCTGCTGAACTTTTGAAGAAAGAAGTTGTAATGATTTAATATGAGTGAGTTAAGATGTTTTATAATGAAACCACCAACTTCTGATATGCAGAGGAAAACAGAAAAACAGTACATGGCACTCATTTCTAGAGGGGATGTGTCGGCGAACCTCACACGTCTCGTCCTGCTTGTGTGTCCAGATGCATGAGGCTCACTTTATTGGGCTGGAAAGGATTGGAGTGACACATTAATCTTCTGTATCCCTAGAAAGCCATGTCTATTTATAACTGCCACATAGTGGAGACAACAGAAGCCCACTCAGCCGGACATGGGTGGCAATGGCCAGTACTCCGTGCTCCCAGCATGCAGCACTTCCTGCTCACGCCAGCGGGCCTCCATACCAGTGCTGGAAGGCTAAATCCTCATGACATAGAGAGTGTAGATTTTATGATTTTGAGTGTGTGTGTGTGTCTAGCACTCTGGAGGCCATCTGATATGTCAATCTCAAAAATTTTGTGATCAATGAAAATACAGTCTGACAGACATAGCTGCCCTTGATCCAAGTGATAGCCAGGTGGTAAGTGTGACCTGTCATCCCCAATATGGCTCAGAGTAGCTAATGTCAATGGTTGGGGAGGTATGGCCAACGTCAATACGATTCACTATTTCTGCTGCAAATTTGAAGCAGGGGGTGCAGTGGTCACAGCTACTGCGTTTCAACCCAGGGATTCTCAGACCTTGTTCTGCAGTACCATTTGTCAAAGTATTTATACTTATTTGGTCCAGTAGAAACGACCTACCTGTCTAAATGGGTAATTCAGTGTAAGTGGCTCATTATACCAGCATTTCATTCTGAGTTGCTTTGGATGAAAGAGTCCACTAAGTAAATAATAAAAACCATAATAAAAAGATGTGACAATAGTAGCCTCTTTCCATGACAGAATGCCAGTCTCATTGTAATATAATGATGTAACAGTTCATACATCATTTGATTCATTTGTGCACACAGTGTAATTGCTCTGGGCAGCTCTGTGTTTGTGGTGACACTCGGTGGCTTCGTCCCAACAGACTGTGTTTGGCACAGCATCGCGTTCTTATGTAATCAAAATAACCGCAGCATCTCCTGCATCTTCTTACTGGGAATGGCTTGCAAAGAGCAGTTTAATAACTCAAAGGTGCCTTTAATTTGGTTTATTTGTGGGGATATTTACAGCTAAATTCTTTTGTTCTGACTTGAGAAACAATTTAAAGATTTGTTTCCAATGATTTTTTTTTCCCTGACATCACTGGAATACAATGTGATGCATTTTATTAATTATGTAGTTATTTGGAGATTCTTCAGATGAGCCTTTAGCCTCTGTTAGGGTTTTAATAGAAACCAGCCCAGCATGAAAATCAACAGTATGCGAGTGGACATTCAGACAGGGCAGCAGGTGGCGCAGTGGTTAGAGCAGTCACCTTGGGGTGTGAGGATGTGAGTTTGAAACCTTTCTGCTGCTGGAATGCCTTTGATCGGGCTAATGACCATAAATTGATGCAGTAAAAATTGCTCAGCTGTAACACCAACTTGTTACTTTGGATGAAAGCAATGAATACTTTTATTTTTATTTTTTCCCCTTAAATGTCATGGCAGTCAGATTTTCACACAGCGTGCAGTTTCCCTTTATGACAGTGACTCTGTTGCTGCGGCATCCCTGAGCATTTCAGCGCTGTCCGAGAGCTTGGGGCCTGCGGTACGGACCGAGCGTCAGAGCTCCAGGGCCATGCAAGTCCCTGTTACAGCCTGTAGGAGGCGCCGCTGCTTTCGGATCCGCTGGGCAGCGACGGTGTCCGCCGCCTCGGCCGATTATGAATTCTGTGCCTGCACCCCTTGTCCTCACCATTATGGGCAGCAATAAAGGGTCTTTTGTGCGACTCTTCTCCCCCTCCAGAGCCCGGCCGCATTCCTGAGCTTCACCAGGACGAGGGGGACCGTCCCCCCAGCGTGGCCCCCAAACATCACAGGGTCACTCCAGAGGAGGGGCCAGAGTGTGCCCCCCACCAGAAGCCGGGTGAGTCCCTGTCTCACGCCCCTGATGCCCGGCCTTTACTCACAGACACTCTTTATTCCAACTGAACTGATCTTTCTGGAAACAACAAGGTCTAATAGTTGTGCACTTTTATTGGGAGAGTCAAACGTGCAGGAAGTCGGCAAATAAAAAGGGAATTTGGCAGCTGAAGTGATGTGCATTTGACTGAGCAACATGTGAAAGAGCAGGCAGCCTGTGTGTTGCATCCTAAGCGCATTTGCATGCGTGTTATGGCTTCCCAGGAACGGAACGGTCCTTTGTGGAAGCAGCGCAACAGCGAGAGGACGAAGAGAATGAGGAGAGAAGATGGGAGCTGGAGAGGCAGGCCAGGGAAGAGAGGAGGCGACAGGAGAGATGGGAGGCACTGGAGAGGGAGCAGAGGGAGCTGGAGCAGATGGAACAGGAGAGGGTGGGTGGCATCTCTCTGCCTCCTTTCTGTTTGTCTGTCTCACCACAGTCAGCATCATCTTAATCGTGTGAAGTTTTGTTGAACCCCAGCAGCTTCTTGAGGAGATGCGGTATGAACAGCAGGATGGGGGCGGGGTTATGAATAGAAGCATAGCCCGGGAGGCACGGTCTGACCAGCAGGAGCTGAGCAGAGAGCCACTTGTGGATGTGGAGAAGACCTCCAACAAGGAGTCCTCCCCTGCTGACAAGGACCCGCTGCAGCAGTACATGAAGATGGTGATGCAAGGGAGCGAGGAGTCACTCCAACGGGTGAGTGAGAGATGACGACTCCATTGCAGGTCCCACACACACTGTCAGCAGGGTGTGGGGTTGCGGTCCTGTACCTGCAGTCTGTGACCACGGGTGCCAACAAAATGTGCTGAATTGCATTTCCAGAGCTCAAGGAAGGAAGACACAGAAGAAAGAAGCCCGGAGGCCGAGATTTTGTCAAACGACAAAGATGAAAGGTAGCATGAGTTACTGAGAAACCCGCACTGTTGTTTGTTCCTAAATTTTATGGAGCCAGAAGTCAGCAGAGGGTTTCAAGCGTTTGCGTGCGTGGGGTGAGCGTGCTGTCCCACATGCGGCGATGTGCTGAGAGGTCGTTTGTGTTGCAGCATCGTGGCCTTCTCGCATGAGGATGCTGAGGACGACTTCTGGTGAAGAACAGCGCTGACAGCCCAGCGCCGCATTTACAAGTATCAAACACAGACCTACAATGCAATGCTGCACGGGTAAAATCTCATTTTTGAACATTTGCACCTCTGTTCCAGTCCCATCTTGGAAAGCTTTGTGTCATTCTCCTGTATGCCTCATATTGCTTTTTATCTTTATGTATTTATGAACTGACACGCTTATATTGTGTGCAGGAATTATACTTAATTACATACATGTATTTAAGTGAAAATGTACATGAAGTTAGTGCTTCTGTGAGATGTGAAATCAAACTTTTAAAGTACTTGAATAAATTTTTATTATTTTTCGCTACAATTTGTGTACAAGAGGCTAACGGCTCGGTCAGTGTTCCATGGATGTAGACAAAGGAAAGACACTATAATTCTTAAAGGAATTCCATTTTTTTTATTTTATTTTAATTTTCATAAAAACACATTTGCCAGGCTGTTTTGTGTCCAAGGGTGTCAACGACTAAATAATGACGACTTACTACGGTCACTAACGGTTCTGCACATTCTGTGTTGGGTTTACAGAATAAGTGAATGTAAGAGCTGTGCCGTAAAGCTCTGCGTTTATTAGATTTCAGTTCATTTCCTGTTGGGCTCCGTTGTCTCAACAGGTCGCTTTAGGGACAAATTCTGCACTTCGTCTACAAATGAACAGTTTATACAAGATGGATTGTACAGGACAGGTTAGCTGTAACAGAAATGGAAGCAAAAGGAAGAAAATGTTTTGCACCAGCAGATAATGGCATAGATGTTATTTTAAAACCGAGTGCCGTTTTTGTTCGATTCACACAGGAAGGTGCGGTGCGGTACAGTATCAGTACAGTAGCTACCGACCCGGGGGAAGTGACGTCAGCGTCGGTTACAATGGTTCGTTTCCACAGGAAGCCCTTGGCACTCAAAAAGCAAACAAAACAAAAAAAAATCAACTTACAAACTGCTGCTTAAAAGGATCTGTATAACCCCTGGAGCTAAAAAAGAAAAGAAAAAACTAACAACTATGTTTACTTGTTAATAAAAACACACTATGGATTTTTTTTCCTTGTTAGAAAAGAAGGAACGGGCAAACACTGCCTACTATAATTTTGTCAGTACAAATGACTACACATAACCGGAATTACTGCAGAAACAGTCATCTCGCGTTCATGCAATAATGAATAGACATCAAGATACATCCCTGTACATCTTCTACAACCAAACAGAATACGGACAGGACACAGGTACGCGTCAGAATGTAAACCTTTGTACAAAGGATCAATATCAAAATGCGCTGCTTAAGGGGGGTTTTTAAGACTTTTTAAGATACTGAAGTCATCAAAACAAACGTAAAGGAAAAATTCCTGATGCGTCACACCTTTACAGCGTACACATCCACGATCATATTTTTATTTTACTTCTTTCTTGGAACCTGCGACCGTATTGCTGTTCCGAAGGGGGCCTCATCCACCTCCCCGCACGCTTTATATGCTCAAGATCTAAGAATAAAAAGTGTAAAAAAAAAAAGTCTACTGTGGTAACATTACCAAGTACAGGAATTAAAAAATATTCAAAAATCACCAGTTTCTCTTTAAAAAGAAAAAATCAAGCACACTTAAATAGTTAAAATATTGCAGACGGATAACAGGGAGGGATCATTTCTCGGAACTGGGGAATACATGATAGCAAGCATTTTATACATAGTTCTTGTTGACCGCTGACAGTGACAGTCTTTTTTTTTTTAATATATATATCCGGTCGCATCGCTTTCCTTAGCTCTACGGTCTCAACGCGACATTACTGCATATTAAAAAGCATATCTAACAAAAATAATGCGGAGATCAGATACATTGGGAAGGACGTATTTACACATGTACATTAGAAGTGGTAAAAGCTGTTACTGGTCAAACCTTTCCACGTGGGAAACGTAGTATTTTGGAAGAGTCTACATCTGGGAGGCGTGACTGGAGAGACCAAAATGCTGCTCTCCTAAAGCGTAAGCTGGTGGCCCTGGCCATCGAGGCCCACGTGGACGTCCCCATTTGACCCTTCGCAGGGCTGGGCCCCCAACTGAACCCGGGGCTTCCTTTTGTAAAACGTTTAAATCGTACGTCGCTTTGGAGAATGCATCTTCTAAAAAGACGAATATTCACGTTTGGGTCTGAACCGTGCTGGTTCGGAGGTATCGCCTTTTGCCGGGGTTTTGCAGCAGCAGCAGGATCGTGTTTTATAAATGAAGCCCCTGTGTCGCAGGGTTCGAACAATAATTCCTACTGGCAGGTGACTGGGGATTCCGCAGGCGTGTTGGACCTCGCTGGAGGAGGGAGATCCACGTTCTTTTTGCAATTCTTACGTTTCGGAACCCTTCTCTGGAAGTCGGACCCCTGCACCACCTTTCGGACTCGCGTACCTTTTCACAGGTCAAGGCTTCTTTTCTGCATTTTGCACTTGAGGACGCCATGTTTCTACCCATCTTTCTCACTCGGTGACGCGAAGCTCGAACCTTCTTGAGCCAAAAGTGAGAAGTTTGCACGGCCCACGCGGTCGGTTGCCTTACGACGGCACAAACATTTTGGCAGAAAAAACGTCGAATACTGACGTGCAGCGCAAAAGGGCGGAATGTTCTCTTTTTTTTGTTAGGGAATCGAATGAAGACGATGCTTCGTGCTGAGTAGAAAACCAAACCTTTTTTAGTTTTGCTTAAAGGACTAACCTGGCCCTGAAACGAGCCATTCCATTACATACGGTTCTAGTGTTCGTACGTCAAATTGCAAAGAAAATATGCAACATGAAAAGAAAAGTATAACTTCATACCTGAGGTAGTTTTTAGGGGTGGTCTTGTTTCAGTTTTTAGTTGAAAAGGAAGCTTCAAATCTCTGAATGACGTTCAACTCAAGGCTCGGTTAAAAAAAGCGCTTCAGCCCAGACAGGGAAAGCCACGTAAAACCACGCCCTCTTCAAACTACATTACCCAGCATGCAGTGCAGGATTTTCCCACCGGCAAAGAAAGCTTTGACCATAGGACTGGAAGCCTTGCAGCTCCAGCCATCAAGTTACACCTCTGCATTTTCATCACCTAAAAGTCAAGACCCAAACACACACAGACAGCGTGCAAACAACATATTGCACTCGCTTAATCTTTTTTTCTTTAAACAAAAATCCGTAAGGCGCGTTTTATTGTGCTATGAATTATATTTGAAACGGCATCTTGGATCTATGTATGGAGCTTCTTGTTCGCTCCCTGGAGCAGGACGGACTGCCACAAGAGAAGTGTGGTGCCCCTCGGTTTCCCTTGTTGCACAGTAGCGCAAACTGTCACCAGCACAATCTGGCAAGAACAAAAGGGCTACGCAGGGGACAAGAGAAACGTGTCATATTCAAAACGTGCTGTATTTTACACACACAGGTCATTTAAATAGGACACCTTTCTCTGTGGAGGAGACAGCGGCGTGGATGTTAGTTTGTTAGGAGCTGTGTTAGTACTGTGGAGAGTGACGGCGCGTTGCAAGTTAACGGCAGCTGCACGCTCTCTTGGTCCGGCACCTAGGCAGGCCTGGCTGTGGGGGGGCGGGGCTTGTGTGTGTGTGTGTGTGTGTGTGTGTGTGTGTGTGTGTGTGTGTTTCGAATCCTTATGAGTAGGAATTGAGGCATTCCTTGGAGCGGGACTGGATGTCTTGCAGCTCCTGCTCCTCCTTGGATTTGATGTCCTGGTAGGCATGCATGTGACTGGCATCCTTTAGGTAGGCCCAGTTGGCTGAGAGAATCATGAGGAAGTGGATCTGGAAAAGAAGGGGGCAGGACGGACGGCCCATGAGCACGTTAGGCAGCAAAGCCAACTACACGAGCACAACTACGTTACAGACAAACAGGGTTATGAGGACATATCAACGTACTATTCCTATACCTGTCATATTGCTGTTATTATTGTTAATTTAATAAACAAGTCATACTGTTACGGTAAAGAACGCTGGGTCAGTATAGGATGTTGCTGTACACGACATGCATGTTGGGCTTTTAGTGAACTGCAAACCTGCTGTTAGTAACTTCAAAGCACAAAGATGCAAATCGGCATAAAACACTTGTGATCCTTCACAAATGTACACTTGCTAATGGTTTTAGTAGTGTTTTTTTTAACAAAATTAGGAAAAGTCAAAATCCTTTCCTTTAATTTTGTAAACATTGTGTTTATTTATTTTTTTTTTTATAGAAAGGGAAATTTGCTACAGTTGCTGACATCTTAGGACAAAAATTAAATACTGTTCCCGGGAAATATGAAATATAAGTAGCCATAAAAAGATTAACAACATAGCAGCAAGCATGCTCAATGTTAAATAAATCACACTTGACACTTGAATAAAACAAAATGTGGGGGGGAATTAAATTCTTTGTGACTGGCAAAATTTAAATCACAAGTCAGGTTTAATTTTTTCGTAAAAAAAAATATATATTTTATCCTTAGATCAAGTGGAATTCTTTAAAAAAAGAAAGAAAAAATAAGAAATATAAAATCATAATCTTAAACTACTTATGGCAGCCAAGCAAATGAACATATCCAACATAAGAGGACTGACATGTCATTCAGTGGAACTCTTCCCCCCACCAGCCTCAGGTCAAGTCAAGTCTGGACCTCCCATATCTCATTCTCACCATCTTCATTCAAGGTTCACTAATAAGGCCTCACCGGGCAGCACATTAGATTCAGACTATAAACTAATGCTTTTTGACATTTCTAATCGCCGGCTACATTTGGAAATTTTACTGTTATAGATACCTGTAAAATATTTTACAGAGCTCGCATTAAAATGCCTTCATGTTAAATGTTATTCTGTGATTCCTAACCCCTACAATGTTATCATTTCTATCCAAATGTTAGTTTTTGAGCTTTAGTTTGGGACATTCGTGCGCAGACATAAAAGGCATAAATGCATATGAAAAATCTAAGGTACAGTTTTACTGGGAACAAACAACCAGTCCACACTGAAGTGTTGCCTTAATTTGTGGTCTGGCTTGAGAGCAGAGGCTCTGTCACCTGTCCACAAGTACACAACTACACCTTGAGCCATTAATACATTTATGCAAATGCTACATCGGTAAGAACTTTGGGTGCACACCCAGAGAAGGCACAGGAACTCGGCTGCTCTGTTCGTGTTCTGGTTCTGAATGACAAGAGAACAAATGATTCCTCATATTTCATGATAAACTCAGCTGCAGAATGAACAACTGGCAAACTGTTTACTGTTTTAAATCAAGACGGAAAAGCTCTCTGCATTGTAAATAAGGCTACAAGTAAGAAAGGGAAGACAATCTCAGTTAGGGGGTGTTGGTTCACTTACTAGGAAGGAAAGGAGGGGGAAAAAAAAAAAAAAAAGGAGAAAAGCTACATGTTAAGGACCTTAAAGAGGGACATAAAACCCCTAAATCTGCCCCAGGCCACACTCTCCGCTGGCACAGATCACTTCCACATAGACTAGCCTGTCCCTGAATACAAGCGCTAAAGAAAGCAAGTTGCTATCTGCTGCTCGCTCTGCTGGGGGCAGTCAGATGGGTTAGAATTTGGTGCAGCAGTCTTCTCGACTCTTAAACTTCAAAACAGCAAAGTTATACGTGGTAGCCATCATGTAGATCAGCTGGTGGAAAAAAAACAAAGCAAGAGCGGGGTGAGATTTTTCCACAGGGGTTAGGATGTCACCAGGGCTGAGAAGCCACTAGACTGCCTCAGAGCTGGGCTCCTTATTGGATGTTATTTCCTAAATTCATCACAAAACACAACAAAAGCCACAACCTCAATTTTACACATTTGAATGCATCTAATGGTTTTAACTACACTCTACCAGCATTTTTTTCTTTACAGAACTATTGAAAAATAAAAAAAGATATAAATTCAATAAAATACTAATTTCAACATAAATATAATCTTCCATCAAATAATGAGTATAACTTCTGAAAACTTGCTTGAAAACTCAATTCTTACAATTCCTACACTGAATTAAACTACGTTAAAACGCATCCTGAACAACAAAAATTTCACTCATTTCTTTTTAACAGTGATGCAAAATTAAAGACAGAGAAATTTTAATTCAAAACTAAGTGCAAAACATCACACCACTACTTAATTCAATTCTAATACAATAATCACTGCAGTCTCTGTTAATTCTCATATCCCCCCTCTGTTGAGCTCTTGGCCAAGTATTATTTTTAATAAACAAGTAAACAGGTGATAATGAGTCCGCAATTTGTCATGATATCACCTTATCCTCCTTGTTATGAAACAGCTGAAATGCGTTGTACAGGCAACATCATGGAGGGGGGCTGCAGACATTGAGTGGTGCTCAGTGTCACTAAGGCTGATATTCTGAATTAAATTTCTATTTTCACACATTGCATCTCATAAGCATAAGATGATAGCTTGTTATATTATTTTTAAGGTGCAAATTGTATTCACATATAAGTGGGAGTTCTAATATGAGCACCCATAATGAAGGGGAAGACTGTTTTCAGGATCTCCCATTTTAATTATATAAAGAATTAGATGTATGTAGATTTACTGTACATTATAATGGAATACTGAATAATGACAAAAATAAAACCACAAGCTATAAATGAATATCAATATTTCCAGTTATTCTCTGATCTCATCAACCATCAGCTGAGATTCAGGAAAGCACAAACTCAGTCAAATTACTTGCGAAAACTCTTTTCAGCCCCTTCATCCGAGAAACATATAACTACAGTGAGAACTAAAACAATAACATTGAAATATGACAACTAAGTGTTTGTTCTGCACTGTTTCTCTAAAGCGTACAGTTTCAGCCATAAAACCGCAGCTTCAAATATCTCACCATTAACATGGATGTGACCTCATCGTAAGTAAAAATGCAAACCATTTCTGTGCAGCTGACATTCGAAAGGGAGGAATGTGACTGTGTCAGCAGGGCAGTAAGAACAGGGCTAGAAGAGCGGGGAAATCAGTCATAGTAAGGAGTTGTAAACTCTGGACCAGCAGGGTAAACGTTACCATGGATACTAACCGGATAACACTTGAAAGATTATAGAGGATGAAATGCATGCTTACCAAAGCAATGACTGTGGCTCCAGCACCGGCACAGGCCACGATATACAGGTGATACGACAAGTAGAACTGGACAAGAGGGATAAAATCACAATGAAATGCATTACATCACCCCAGTATGCCGATTCTATACAAAAAACTGGTGCAGCTCAGAGCATCTCCACCTATGACCAACATGCAGCGTTTCAGGAAGCGTTATAAGAGCACTCGGTTCACCAGGTCGATGCATCCATTACCCTTTTCCACACAGGCCTTAAGGAAGGAGTCTTAGCAAGTTAGCCTCACCTCGCTGGTGTTGCAGATGTCACCCAGCATGGACCCACATGCCTTCCCTGGGGTGGCGTTCCAGGGGATAATGCCTGCGTGAGAAAAGGTCAGAGCTCAAACGTTAACGTCAAACTTCCCTCCTGGACTTTTCTGATAAGATCACGTCATGAACGGGCCAGCGGGTGGCACAGCGGTAAGAATCGTTGACATCCAATTGAAGGATCCCATCTTCCAACGTGAAATCCTAAATTCCAGTTTTAATTCCTACAGTAAAATTTGCCCAGTTGTATAAAATGGGCAAATTACAGTAAGAAGTTTAGTGCACAAACCGAACACTGAAAGTAGCCTTAGAGAAAAGTGTCAGCTACATTAATAAATGCCTAGATGCCTACTTTAATTTGTGTAGAAACAACAACAACAAAGAACAACGTGTCCAGTAAGGACATTAAAAAGCCCCATTAAGTCAATTACTAGCAGAATCTGTATGGCAGCTATTAAATGAGCTCGTAA
Organism: Heterotis niloticus; assembly: GCA_018136845.1. NCBI lineage: Eukaryota > Metazoa > Chordata > Actinopteri > Osteoglossiformes > Osteoglossidae > Heterotis > Heterotis niloticus. The sequence goes on along the minus strand of CM030897.1, from coordinate 7,612,652 downwards.
GAACCTGGCAGTAAAAATGATCAATGGCGGGTGTTATAAAGAGGAAGCAATAACACCGGGACACATTTCAGGCCTTTGAGTGTCAGTGTAATTAGACTGGGGGAAGAGGGAGGAAACCTGGTACTGGAAACCTCCTCAGCAGTAAGTAGGGAAAGTGGGTCTCATGAAAAACCCCATAATGAGTTCTCATAATGTGGCAAACTTGGTCCTTAGAGCGCCCGTGATGAAGGTGCGGGGAAATGGCTGCCTTAAGACACACTACTGGTCCGCAGTGTGTTCTCACCATACTGGCGGGCATCAACGCAGATGGAGTCGATGGAGGTGATGTTGGCTGCCGGGAGCCTCATGGCTGCGCAAGTGGACCAAATGTTATAGAAGACGTAGACAGGCACTGCCGAAAAGCCGAAGACTCCGAGCCAGGCCACACCCAGGATGTAGGTGAGAAACACAAACTGGCAGGAGGGAGGGAAACAGACAGAGTAAGTACCACCATAACCTCCGCTACACATATTCTATACACCAACATCTTTGTGGAAGTAGGACAGGGCACTGTTCTTGTACTGAAAAATAAAGTATATTAGATCAATATCACTTTAATAAAATATCTACCTAAAACTGAACAAATTAAATAATCTTTGACATAATGAGCATCTACATAAATGTCAGTAATACCATAAATAAATATTAATTTTAAAATTTTATATCTGATAAGTATGCGTCCCTATTCTATTGACATGAAACCTAGTTCTGTTGTTTTCCTGCCATTTAGTCCATCTAACCATCCCGTATCAGTAATCGCTATATCCTGGTCAGGGTCAAATTTAAAAAACTCAAACACTGGGCAACTGGGGGGGGGGGGTACCAAGCCACTGATGCATCGGCCACAGATGGTGGTCTTGAACTCGCTGTGCAGCTCCTTGACGGCGCTGGTAGTGTAGAAGCCCTCGGCCAACAGGATGATTCCATAGAGGAAGAAGAAGGAGGCAATGCCGTAGATGACATACTGCATCAGCTGTATTCTGCAGAGCACACACACACACACAAATCCCCACAATTCAGTGCATTTCACACCCAAGATGAGACAATCATCCTCGTTTATTAAAGTTTCTTATTTCTGAAGTTCAGTGCTGGAGAGTCATGAATCAAACACAATGTCAGAATATAATAAATGAGAGGAGCAGCTATAAGAACAAAACAAACAAAAAACTGCTCCACATGATAATGCAATAAAGTTATCATTTTCCCTCCTACAATATCACAATGTTATTGTTTTTCACACCAACTTCCAAGTTGGTTTGTTTTCTTGGGTTGTTGCCGCATCAACACCCAGCGTCAGCTGGGAATGAAAGGGGCCTTGACCGTTTTCCATTCAATCCAACACATTTAACATTTCACTATCAGTTTGTACTTTGTTTCACACACTCACTGATCTTATCCTCCTACGTTTGAGGGGACTGGCATTGAAGTTACGATCTTTCTTGATTTAGTTGCATTTTATTTGCTGTTTTCTCCTAAAACTTGTCTGTTACAACTAACCTGACTTGGGCCTACGGTTGGTTTTGGTAAGGAACATTTCCATATTTTTATGGGCTGAAGTGGTTAACAACTGAGTTTCGATAGGAGTTTGTGAAAAATAGTATTTTATTTTCAGTTTTTTTTTTTTTAAATTAAACCCACTTATATTTAATAAAATGTTAAAATGAGTTTATTATTTTTTTTACATGCCTTACCTATAAATAAGGGACTTCTACATTGCTAATTTTTTTATTTATTGTGTAAATAAATATTAAATAGCAAACATATTTCCTTTTAAGCATGTTTGCTGGTGGAAACAGTACTCTGAAAAATCAAAATCTTATTTTATAATGTAATGTTGACAAAAAAAAAAAAAAAAAAAAAAAATGAGGGATCTTATATATCAAAAGAACTTCCAGCACAGCAGAAGACAGGCTGGTTGCCATTTACTTACACATCAGTCAAGACAGCATTGTCACTGGTGACCTTGGAAAAGTGGTTCTCCAGGAGGGTAACTGTGCCGGTCAATGCAACATGGCCACACCCGCAGAAGAGGGCAACCCCCGAGAAGCACAGGATGGTGGCCACCAGGGAGGCATAGGGGACGCCACCCAAGCACTTGATGCAGCATTCAAAGCAACCTAATCACACACAAGAAACACAAAACAAGGGGGCAAACAGAAAGCAACACGAGTCAAATCAAGCGGCAGATGACCATCTGGTCAACAGAGATAGGTGCTGACCAAGCTGACCACAGCAAGCTGCTCCCCACATTGCACTTCAGTACCTGCGCCACCCTCCCCCCTGCTACCCCCATAGCACATGCATCCTTGCTATGAGCTTCATCACTCACACCAACCTCTGAAGAAGCAGAACTTTTGGGGATAAATTCCTTAACTTGCTTCAACTTAAAGCAGCCCACATAAAAACAAATATTTGTTTTCAATAAATTGTGTACATTATTAATCATAATCTGACACCTTTGCCCAAACTGCTTTACAGTGTTACATTCATTTATTAAACTATTTCCAACAATTTACTGTCACACAGCAGGGTATTCCTGCTGTTCCAATTCTTGGAAAGTACTGTTATCAAGGATACCATAGCAGGAAGTGGGATTCAACCTGGGGACCTTCACATTGTTAGTGACATCTCCAGCCACTATACCACCTTATTGCTATACCCAGATCATTTGCTAGGGCAGCAACAGGTGCCATTTCAAACCCCTTTCACAGTATAAATTATCTGTTACAGCTCTGTGACATGGGTTCTGGGTTCAGACGTGGGTTCAAACATCAGAGTGAATAAGTGTGTGCGTTTAGCCTTAATGAACTACTGTCCCATGCACAGTACCTCACACTGTACTCTGCCTTACACCTTATGCTTCATCCGTAAGTGTTGGACCACCATGATCCTGTATTTATTTTTTTTTAAAGAAACATAAAAAATGAACATCGTCAAGCCATCTAATAGCTGCAGAAGAAAAACTCCAGTGAAGAGTCCAGGCTACAGATTTATCCACAAACTGCTTTACGCAGGACATGAAGGGGCCGTCGCACCACCAAAGCGCCTTTGGCATTTGCACACTGTTGCACGTGTAACTCAAAGGTTTCCATAGTAACCGTCACAAATCGATACCAGTGTTTGATTACGACGGTCTCCCGGGACAACCGAGTCGGTTCATCTGCAGCCCTTTTAGAAATGTAACACCCTGAAGTGTGTGACTTTGTCGTCAATCACAGTTTACATTTTATCCAAACACACCAGGAATGTGAAAATGGAGCTGTCGGCCGCGCAGAGATGCTAAAGGAATTACCCAGCATGCACTTGGACACATACATATAGGATCCGTGAGAAAGACAAACTATGCTGCTTCTGACAACCTCGTTACACCTCGTGCGTACTGGGGTATTATGGTGAAATCCCACAACGCAGGGTGCTAAGTGTGAGAAGCCGTCTCTCTGGGTGTCAAACGGAAGCCTCACATCAGTGGTTGCATAACACTCACTCGGCGTAGGACGCTGAATTATTCAACACATTTCATAAGACGCTGCACTAACGTGCTCATAAAAGGGAGCTGAACCTCCAAAGGAGGGTGGAGGATTGGCTTGGGCCTCATCGTATTTTTAACAAGCTGTTAGGCACCAAGACAGCGGATCTGAAAAATTCCAGGCAATTAAGATTAGTAAACATAAAAATATGTATCAAAATACACAAGCAGGATCTGAACAGAAATAATCAAAACCTATGAGTTAAAACTGTTAATTTTTTTGCAGTCCATAATTCATCACTTTGGTTTAGGTTTGCCATCAATTGCTGCTGCTGCAAAAAAAACCCAAAATAAAAAGATGAGTGAGTTCAAATGTACATGTGTATTAATAATAGTGCTTGCAGCTTTGAAGGTATCAATATAACCAAAGAAAGAGCATCTGATAACTGGAATTACTCCATTAACTGATGGAGCTCCTGTCTAGTACAGCGTTGCAGACCCCCCCCCCTCTGGTATCCATGCCGATGCCTGCAGCATGCCACCCCCCCACCTCCAAGCCCAGGCCAGGCATCAGCAGGGCGAAAGAGAAGTAATGGCAAGCAGTCAGGTCGAACCCATAATCGGCACTTCACTGGCTGGCGTATGTAGGAAATCAATGCCAATTCATTATGGCCGAATTGGCTCAGAGGGACGGGGTCATCACCTCTGTCCCATCAGTGCAACTGCCTAAATATAGACAATACTACATAACATTGTGTGACAGCTCACTGTTTACAGTATCTCGCCATTTTTCACCCCTTCCCCAAACAGCAGGTTCAAAGGAGTTTGAGATTCAAACTGCTAAAGGAATTGCCCAGTTCAAATCTGTTGCTACGACACCTTGACATGCTGTTTCCTCGTAAGTCAAAACAAACACGACGGGCGAGGACGCCTCCAGATGCAGACAGCTGAAGAGTTGATGAAATCCTTCCAAAGCAGCATCTCCCACATAATTACACACTTATCACGCCTGTCATGAGCAGATCCTCAAATGTGGGGTTCTTCTTTGTCCCGATTATGGTGTTTTCCATCTACAGCAGACAGCTGCGGCCTGTGAATTTCAAATGTGCGAGTCCTGCAGAGAGCACTGCAGTGGCTATGGACTCTTACCTCAGAAAAACAAGTTACTGATTTCAGTTCTGGATGAGGGGAACTTGTCTGAAAAAGGTATGTAATCTAGACATCTGCGGATATGATTCACTAAAATGGGATTAGTAAATTAATTTATTAACTGAACATAATACAAGTTGTAATGAACATCTCTATAAAGGATAAAACCAAATGGGTCTTTATCTTTCATACTCCACCCTCCACAAGGCTTGTTCCACAAGGAACAGCCTGTTATTCAAATGTTATTTAAATGGAAACCTCCCACACGCAGTTATGAATACACCAAGTTCTTGCGATCGTGATTTTTCCCTTTGCCAGTACAAAGGAAACGGGCGCCGATCCATTAGCTCCAACGTAAAGCCCTCCGCCGCTTCTGCTGTCACAAAGTTCATCCTGCATCTTTGTGAGGAATGGAGTGATGTTTTTTTTCCTCTGTCCCGGGGCTGGTGAGCAACGGTTGCTGTGGCAACGTGTTATCCTCAACCCAGCAAGCAACGTTGGCCATGTTGCTCGTTGCACATGATCTCCACCATCGCACAAATGGGTGCAATAGTGGGCGTGGCCAACAGGATGGTCCAGAAAGTGCGACCCGCCGATAAACGCTGAACTTATGACAGTTGTACGTAGCGGCCAACAGGTCAATACAATCCAGGAGCTACTGGAGGAAAAAAAAAATGAAACACCTTCTGAGGCTGTATTGTATTTGCTGAATATAAAGTTATCCAGGGCCTTACAGTTTCATCATTAATCCACAGGTATTATTACTGTTATTATTTATTTATTCATTTAGTTGATGCTTTTCTCTAAAGCACCTTACAGTGCAAGTTTTATGCACTAAGGTACTTATAACAATCTACCTATTTTTAGATCTGGATGATTTTTACTGTAATGGTTCAGGGTAAGTAACTTCTTCAGAGTACTACAGCAGGAGCAGGGATTCCAGCCCAGGTCCTTCCAATTGCTAACCACTATACCACCTGCTGGCATGAACATACATGCAAAAATCAAAAAGCACTTCTCCTCCTAAGGGATTTAAACCACAAACGCTCAGGTCCAATGTCGAGCTTCCCAACCAGCACTCTATTCATATTCTTAAAGTAAATCATAAATTTAATAGACATGCTCATGTGAAAACCTCCTCTGCTTCAGTCAGCAAAAGAACAGCATCTATGCATGACTGTGCCCACCAAGTGATTGCGAACACTGGACAAGGAGACGTGCTGACAGCCAAATAGGTTCGTGACCCATACGTATTTTTCCCTATACATTGGGCAAGTCAAACATTGCACTAACCGTGACCCATACGTATTTTTCCCTATACATTGGGCAAGTCAAACATTGCACTAACACCCACTGTCCCCCCCACCACCAGTTCTGTGAAGGCAAACAGAATGTGACACCAAATGGTTTCCAATGGCAACACTCCACACATGTCCCACCAGTTTATACTGAAACTGAATTAATACATAATAAATAAAGACTAATGGTTATAATGTCTGACAATTTCCATGAGCTATTTAACCAAGAGAAATGTTTGTTTTTACTGTAGTCGTTGGTTAACATTTTGTAATGAATAAGGAAATTACATCACCAATGATGAATATGAGTCTGGCTGCAAAGCCTCATTCAAAATGAAAATCTGAGGCCAACGGACTGTAACTAACTAAACTGTAATGTCCATTTAAAATGGGACATTATAGAGATTTTTTTGCTAGCTTGCAATAAGTGAGACACTAAAATTTAGAGCTGTAAAGACTTGAGTCACAGTTGAGGACTGTATATGAGCTGTGAGTCCAACCTGTTTCCAGTTTCTGTCCTTGCTCAACACGCTCTGAAGGTCGGGTGCTGACACCATTTATTAGCTCCACCTCCAAACCGACTAAAAGCCCAAACTCTTTGCACAGCTGGTCATAAACATTCTCCAATTCAGTCAATACAAGCTCCATTTGACAAGGGGCCCTACAGAGTGATGGCCTGCTTTCCGGCACCAATCCGATTCTCGCCGACCAAAGCCCTGGGAAATCTGGGTTAAACTCTGCCCCAAAACATTTGGAACTGACCTCTCCATTCCCACACAGTCAGTTTTTCCTATTCTGCTGTAGCATCATGAGCTGTAAATCCTCCAGCTGCCAGTCACACCTGGAAGCTGTGTATAAAATTTACACTCGACACATCTGGGTGGTATGGATTCTTAGCCAGAGGGTTCCTGGAGGGCCCAGTTAGAGATGTGGTTTGATAATGTGACTATCCCACCTGCAGTTCCCAGAACACTGGCTTGTGTTACATTTGACCACATCATGGGCAGCTCACGTCAGCACAGAATAATCCCGAGGACCTGTAGGACCTGTGACTCACTTCTGCGTAGGCAAATCTGACACACTGCACCGCTGAATTACGCAGATATGTTTCTAATCTGTCCTGATCAGGACTTCCCGCTGAGCTTTTTTCTGTGAGTGACAAAAATTAATTTTTCACATAAGAGGCATGACGAGCGGTATTGATCGAGGATTTGAAATTCCCCACGTGCTTTGCCTTGTAATCTGATCCCCAGCGGCCCTCATTGAGACCAGCCTCTAGCTGCTGGAAAAGTGACTATGTCAGTTTCTCTGCGGGAGACCAGGCCACGATTCAGAATGAAATGACTGTGCAACTATATACACTATACCCTGCATATAGTGTATAGTATACAGTATATAGACCTAACAGACTACTTGAGGGGTGTTCAATACTGCCTTTGCTATTTACAGAAATCACAATTTCTGTAAATAGCAAAAGTAGGTTAAACAAGTGATACTTACTGAAGTATACTTTAAACATATCAAGCACATATAACAGCAAAGTACAAACATGGGAACAACAGAATTTTGAGCATTAAATCCAAACTCTGTTAACTCTATTAAGAGTTCTATTAAGTCAAGGTATTTTCTGTAGAACTGGTCTCTCCTTCCATGCTAAAACTACCTCAAATGGACCATTCCACAAGCTCAAATGATATGGGGACAACATTTAAAATGATTCAAATCATACAGTGCAAAGATCCAACGGGCACATCTCATGTTGGACTTGGTCCGATTTTTCCAGCATTTGGGAAGACCACCTTTTAATAAATAATTAAAATGCACAAATTGAATTTTCATGATGCCACCATAATAATCACATGTAAATTTGCTATTAAAACTCTCTCAGAAAAAACACTGCTACTGATAGTTTATTATATTGTACTTCAGAATAAAACTCTGCTGCAACTCAGAGACCAGTGCCACAAGGAAGGAGTCAGTCATCTTAGAAAGGGAGTGCCTTGCACAGATTGAGCATCAGTGGGCAGTGGAGCGGTTCCAGACACCGGCTGGGTGACATTACCCTCACTTGAGACAGAAACATGGCCCGCTGCGCCAACCTGCCACTCAGTAACACTCCCTTGCTTTGCAGATAAGCAAGATTGTTGGGTACAACAAAGACCCCATGCCTCATGGGAGATCACGGAAAAGAATTAGCAGCAGGTGTTATACTCTGGTCCCACACAGGTGCCACCAGCCCTTATTTTATCCAAGATGGTGAAGGTTGTTTTACGCTTCAGACATGGTGAAGGTTGCAGGCACTTGCATATTAACTGTTTCTAAATGATCAGCACACAGGCTGCTTTGAGCTTGCTGACTTTCACATGGTGGTGAACCTCAACATACCTCTCTAATTAATCCAATACTGTTCAAAAGGAAGAGAGAGTAGAGAGGCAGAGGGAGCAAAAGAGGAGCAACTGCAGGGATGTGGCACCAAGCCTGACTCTGTCCCTACTGAAAGCCACACTGTCACAACTAAGCATATGGCCTGCAGAAGCTCAACAATTAGCAGAGTTGGAGTGGCATCAAACAGGCTGAAGAACATGCAGTTGTCATCCATTGGATGGGTTTTGAGTGTCTGTAGGAAGAAACTTATGGAGCTGTGCAAACACCTAGACCCCCTGCTTTCCATCAGGTGGATCTTGGAGCAGTAGGGCCACATCCTCCAACTCATCCTGCATCAGATTGTGTGTCATGTTCTACAGTGGAGATGTAGTCATTATGCCAATCCCATGAAATCATATTCATGCCAAGCTGTGTGCAGCATCAAAAGCAAAACTTTTGTATACAAATACATTTCTAGTGAAAAGTTTGAGTCCAACTTGAGAACACCAGCCCAAGTGCCTTCATTATTGTCCGCTAAGGTGAGAGACGATACCATCCTGACATCTCAGGTGATTATGTATCATCACAATTATGTATACTAGGGCTAAAAAGCATGAACAACTGATCAGAAAAGGGAAAACAAATCAACCCACAATTGTCCTATATTTCTGGGAACTGCTGTAGAAGAGCTGGGAAGATGCTGTCTCTTCAAACTTGTTTCCTAAATGCCTTATTAAGCAAATAGTTAAATAGTTGTTAGTAAGGGTTGTAGTAAGAGCAATTAAACTTCTCAATGGTGACAGTGATTCCTAAATGAGAAAACACAAAATATTAATAAACTGGAACTGCTGTCTCTACCATCTCCCACATGGCACTTATGCCTGGGCATTTCACAATCAACCATCTCATGGGTTTACTGAAAATTATGTGAAAAGCAGAAAGTACCAGTGATCAGCAATCCTGTGGACAAAAACAGCTTGTGTATCAGAGGGGTTCAACATTGGTGTGCAGTATGTCATCTTAAAATACATCCTTATCTTACTTGAATGGGCTACAACAGTCGATTACTATGCCTGGTGTCAATACTGTTGGACAAAAACAAGAAAGTGAATCTCCAATCCACTGTACGCAATAGCGCCAAAACTGGAGCTTAGAGGAGTGGTGAAAAGTTGTCTGGTCTGATGAATCCGGCTTTTGCAACACAGTGATCAAAATTTGAAGAAAGCAGCATGAGTCCACGGAGCCAGTCAATAGTACAGACTGGTGGTGGCAGTGTGATGGTGTGGGGAATATTTTCTTGACACGCATTAGCCATGGTGCATCTGAACACTGTTACTGACCAAGTTCATCTCTTTATGACTAGTTTATCCACCCTCGGATGGATACTTCCAGCACCATGTCACAAAGCACAAATCATCACCAAATGATGACAGCGATTTTACATTGCTTCAGTGGCTTGGGGTGTTCCCATTGAGATTTATGCAGTTTGGAGCAACTACGCAACACAATCATTCTCACATGGTACATTCCAGCATAATGCATTCAGCATCTTGTAGAATCCGTGCCCAGGTGATTTCACGTTGTTCTGAAGATTTACAGTGTAAATCTAAAAATAAGCTGGCAATTCTGCATTTACCCATTTATACAGCTGGATAATTTTTATTCTATCAATTCCAGGTGAGTAGATTGGTCAAGGGGACAATTTCAGGAGTCAAATTATGCAAAGTAAACCTTTATTAAAATGTCTCACTCCTGCCTAGTGCTCAGTAACCAATTATGCTACGGGAAGAAGTAAGTAGGTTCTCCATTTATTTTGCTTTACACAAAAGCAAGAGCCACTTGACATAGCTGAAGGTGTCCTCTGTCATCTCCACACAGTAGGTGTGAAGGCATGACAATGGAAAGTGTCCCCAGCTCAATGAGGACTAAGCAAGATAAAGTGTCACTCCTTGCTGTCCTGAGAAAAGTGGGGGACCTACTCTTTTCAGGGAAGCAAGTGGTGTTACTTTCAAGGCCTGGATTTCACACCTTGTGCCATTATGACCTAGCAGCGATTGGTTCAGATCCTGAAGGGGAGAGCAGCTGTTGTAACCCCTGACCTCCACTTTTCACTCTATTAGCTTCAGTAAATATAGTACCTCTGTGTCTGACAGCTGCTTTGAGCGATAGGTTCAGCTAAGCAAACAAACAGCAGGTGGTGTAGTAGTTAAAATGCATCATCATCTAATTGCAAGACCCTGGTTCAAATCCATACTTCTACTTGAACATGGCGCTCACCCTGAATTACTACAATAAAAATGACCCCACTGCATATAAATGGGTTGTCACCTAGTATACAATGCAAACATTTTAGGTAGTCTGGAAATGAAAAATAATGGCTGATAACAATATAATTTAATAACAGCAATAACTATAGCTTATAAAAATATATATAATTTAATAATGGTCACCTGGGTTCCTCACTGCACTCACCCGCCTGTATTTCTCCCATATCATCAACCCAAATCTTACCATTATAATTTTGTCTTTCCCCTAGGAAACTGACAGATCGATCCGAGAATCCTTGTTATTGACGGCCACAGACTACAGAAGATCAACACCGACACTAATTTGTTTAATTTTCCCCTAGCTGTGATCAAATGGGAGCCGGTGTCTGAGAAAAACCAGAGGGGGCGGGAGCTGTTAATCCCTACAGAACAACCCCTCTTCCCTCATCCATCGCTGATATTTTTACAACATGTGGGTTGTAAATGCATATATAAAAGTTGGTATCAAAATAAGTTTCACACTGAAGAGGAGGCTAAAGGTGAAAGCCATCCACTCTGCAGGGGTGACATGTATGGATCACGTGAAAATGACGTGTAACTGTACTCTGAATTTTTCAATTGATGCCATGATATACAGCATCAATGACCATCACTAAAATGAATAAACCACTTGGGGCGGCACTAACACTCAATCTGCTTGATATGTTAATGAAGTGCAGCACTCGGAACCTGAACTTGGGCCCAAATCTCATTGAAAATAATAATAAAAATCTAATTAGAAGAATGATTTATATACCTTTTAATGTTTTATATCAATAGTAGCTTAAAGTTCATCCCTATTTTTTTTTTTTTATCTTTAAAGAAGAAATGCTTCACATAATACAGTGGCAGAGTGAAAGTTGTTTTGCATTTGCACAGTAAAAATTTGTTTTATTCTAGAAATGCTAAACTTATCTGTGGAGTACATAACTACATAAAATGTCATTTTATTAAAAACTCATTATATTATGGGTTTAAAACTAACTCCATCTAGAAATCTGATGTGGAAGTATAATTCCAACGTATAAAGTGATAGCCCAGAAAATGCCATGGGCAGGGGATCAAACCACACAAAATCTTGCTTTGACTATATAAAATGTAACACATTTGACACACTGTGCAGCTAGATTAAATATCTAATGTAGCTGCTATTTGCATGCATTTCCATATTTGCATTCAATTTAAATGTTATTACTGTATTTGCCACATAATAATGTATATTAACAAAGAAAGTCACACAGATAAACACTGTTCTCCCTCAGGGACCTCGGTTCCACATACTGAGTGCTTCTGATGAAAAACATGTTCAGGAGAAGACATAAGAGACCCGTAGAGATACATTTTGAGTCCTGCTGCTTCAGGACTAGAGTCTATGTGCTAATTTCTATTAAACGTCACAATGGTACCTCGGCCACCTTTACTCTCCCTTTGCAAAGATAAATCCGGGTCTCTGAGTCATCCAACTGTACAGGCAGCCTTTAGAACGTGTCTGCCTCCACCAGAGACAGCCTGCAGGGAGGAGCCACCAGCCTCTCAGAATTGCATAGGAAGAGGTCCACTCTCTCTGGTTCCTTGTGCCTAGCGGCAGGCAATGTCACCACCAACAGGTCTGAACTACACCTTTTTACACATGGCCTCGGCCCCTGGAGCTAATCTAGCAGCACCACCACCACATTGTTCGTTCTCCAGCACTGCCGATCTCACGGTGCCACTTTTTTTTTTTTTTTTTTAAAGCTCTCATCCTGACATCATACAGAGGACTTTGATGTTGATCCAAATATTGTGGCATCACCCCACTAAAAAGACAGCAGACACAAGATAGGTCTGGCATAGCGTCACTCCCCCATGAGGCTTACATAACACTCGCTGCAGCCTTTCTCACGGAGGCTCATCCGCTCGCATTCCCGAGTGCACCTGCTGCCTCTGAGAAGAACACAGATGATCAGAAACTGCAAGAAGCATGCACACCTCCTTCTCATCACAGCTGATCAAAACCATGTCCCTCTCACCAATCAATAAGGCCTCTCTTGCCATTCACTCACACACCCACCCAATCTCTGAACCTCAGCACTATTGTTATTTCGGCTTTCTATAAATGCTAAAAAATAATGGCTGGCTTCGGTAATAATGACAGCGAGAATAACCCTGAAGTTGAAAATAAAGCTTGTGTGTATATACTTGGGTCTTCCTTGTGGACACAGGCAAAGGTTTCCCAAAAACATAAGGAATACAAATAAATCCAAAATTTCATTAAAAAAGCAATCATACCTCAATTCAAATACCCTGGGAAAGATCCACCTGTCCACAGCCACCTGGTCAGATGATCAATCCAACCAACAACCATGCAGATGAAGTGTGATAAAACTATTTATTCTCAACAGTTGTAATGAAAAAGTAAAACAGAGCAGTTCAGCAATAAGGGAAAGTAAGAGTAGCCAGGTGGTAGTGGTTAGAGTTGCTGTGGTGAAACCAAGAGACCCAGAATCACATCCCTGCTCCTGCTGTAGCACCACTGAGCAATGTACAAACTCCTAAACTGGTAAAGTGAAAATTCCCTGATATAAATGGGGAAATAATTGTAAAGTTGACTCTCTGGCATTATAAGTTGGCTTGGACAAAGGTGTCCACTCAATTAAATAATTAGTACAAACCAAATATTTCATATTCTCAGTGCCACATACTTACAAAAAAAAATTACACACAACTGTACAAGAACTTTCCCACTTCACATTCTCTGGAATACATGATACACTGGCAACAATCCTTGGATTATGTGAATATAACAACCATCATATTTTTTTCTCTGAGATTAAAATGTATTTATTTTACACCATAACTGTAAAAAAAGATATATCACTAAATGCTTGATGGATTGACAGGAGCCAGCCGATCGTGTGTGTGTGTGTGTGTGTGTGTGTGTGTGTGTGTGTGTGTGTCGTCTTGCAAACAGCGGATCAGAGCTTGTGAGAGCAGAGCGATTAGCCACAGCCGCCTGAATTGGGAATGATGCTGAGCTTGTCTTTGTGTTTATCTCCTCTTCCACAAACAAGGCTTTGCTTCAGCACCAAACCAACACCCCCCCATAAATGCTGCTTTTCAACACAACGGTTCACCAACAAGTGGAGCAGGTCAATTCCCTAACAACACACCATCATACTGACATTACGTCAATAATAACCTTCTGGCTCAGACCAAGTTTGACAGGACACCATAGGAGCATTGAAGGACACACACCTGGGGAAACCAACGCAACGAGCAGCAGGTCTACAATGCATCAGATGTCATTCAGCTTAAACAATGTACAACTTCCCTTAGACATTCGACATAGCACTCGAGATATTGTCACAAACCGATCGAAGCAATCCTTCAACAACCCGAAACATTCAGATGCTTGCCGCGTAGTACACACGTCCCAATAAAAACGGGACACGGAGGAGTACACATGGACAAACAAGAACATCGAGATCTCCCACTCTCACGTCTCTCTACATGACAATAACTGCTTGAGCTGACCCCCCCCCCCTCGAAGCAGAGTCCATCTCGCCTTTGTGTTTGGAGAACCACAACGGTCGCAAGTAGGTTAAATCCCTGTGTAAATAGAGCAGCATGGAGGAGCCCCAGCATTCCTCAGGAGGCTCGTTCATACCTCTCTTCTCTTGACTCTGCTCCTGGGGCTCTTCTGCGGCAGTGTCCATGGCTGGTTTCATCCCATCAACCAAAATTACCTCCTATCTACACACACTTTTCCTCTCCTCTCCTTCTCACTCTCTCCCTCCCTTCCTTGCTCACTCTCGCTCTCCCTTACTCTCTCTCTCTCTCTCTCTCTGTCTCTCTCTGTCTGTCTCTCTCTCCATAGCTCCTGTGATTAACGGCTGCCCAGCACCACTGTATATTACAAGCCCTCACCAGGACGCAAAGGTCCTGTCAAATCAAATTTCGCTTGGCTTAGTGGCCCATAAACGAATCCGGCAGCTTCGGTGTCGCCATACATCAATCGCATTCTCACTTTGGGGCTGTGGAAACATCATTTTTTCCCCTTCACACCTTGAATTCAGATTCAGCCTGGATTCAGAGTTAAAGGGATTTCTGGATCCCTCTCCAAGCTCCTCCACTTCTTTGGATGGCTCTATCTTGGGGCAACTCAGGGCTAAATGATGAAAGGTTCCATGGGGCTCCAGAGATAGTGGATCACAATGGATGAGGGTGCAAGTGAGACAATTCGCTTTTCACATCACGGGAATAGTGTAGATACACACTCCTCATGCTCGCTGGCTATTCTTTTCCCTCCCAATCCATTTGAGAAGGAGGGAAAGGGGGATCCCAGCATCTTGACCATAAACCCTACCACACTTGGCCCGGGGTAGTATAAGCAATCTTCGACCCCCCCTTGACCCCAAGTGGAACAACAGAGGAAGGAAGATACTGTCTGTGAGTCCAGCAACATTCAGGGAGGGGGGAGGCAAGGCGGAGCTCCATTTGTTTGGCTGGATCAGGGCAACGGGGAGGCCCATTGTGCATGCTAATGCAGCTGTGGTAGACCTGGACCAAGGGTTCTCATGGATACAAAACCACAATGGGGGTGGTGGAGGGTGGAGGGGTGAGAACTTCTTCTGCAAAAAAAATAAATCAATAAATATATAAATAAATAATATATTAATATATTAATAAAATAATAAAATATATTAATATATTATAATAAAATATAAACACACACACACACACACACACACACACACACACACACACACACACACACATATTATACATATATACCACATACACCCACAATGGTGCGCGGGCACACACACCAATCTATTGCAGTAATACTTAATTTCATGCTGATAAGACAGAGTGGAAAAATTAGCACCTCGAGCGTGTGCATAATCTGCAGACTCAAACAAAGCAACACCATCTGTCCATAATCCTCTTAAATAAGATGAGATATTAATATCCAAGAACTACATACAGTCACAAAGGTTCCCAACAAAAATATTACCAAAAAACCCTTGTCAATTTTCACAAGCAAAACAAAACAATATATATCGTGAGCATGACTTAGTTTGACTGTTTTGAATCTCAAACACAGGAGTAGAGGTTTGAAGCTTGTTGCACAAATTTATTCCGTTCCAATCACGGCTGTTCTAAAACTTCAAAATTATCTGTGCACCACAACAAAGAATTCAATCAAAGCAAATGAGCAACCGCGACAACCAGGAAGCTGAGCCCCTAATAAAGTCTGGGGATACAAAAAGCCAAGGCAATTGCAAACACGTGTGTCAGTTTGCATCCATGTGGATGCATGCATGACCAAGGGTTTGCCAGACTAAAGGAAAAACCCTGCAGCAGTGGCAGTTTCACGAAAGGAAGTTATACCTAAAGAAGAACCTGGAAGTACTTTTGCCTGGCTCCCATTGTGTACCCTGTAGGGACTCTACAGGGTTTCCGATCCAGTCCCACATCAGTTTCACAGATGTGGGCTTGCAGTCTGAAAGCTGCCGCCAAGAGATGGTGAGATAAGGCGACGGCAGAAGTTACGATGCTTTGAGATTTGGAGGGGCTGCATTTCAAACCCTTTCAGCCGGCAAGTTCCTGAGAGAGATGCAGCAAAGTCTACGTCACTGTGCTTGTTTGGCTCCTTGCCCTGCGCTCTTTAGGTTACGGCTGCCTTGCAGATGTTGTGCTCCGATCACAGCTGGCCTGGAGCAGTCAGTCAGCAACTTGCCCCCATTCCTGGTAATGCTGTGCCTGCGTGTCTCGAGCAAAAGACACTGGAAACACCACAACATCAACAACATACTGTAGGGTAATTGCATTCCATCATTAAATGACCACTTTGTATTGACAAATGCAAATTACTGCCATATAATTTCCATGGAGGCAGCTGGGGGTGTGAGCTGCTGTCCGTGAGAACGGTCCCCTCCGAATCTTCACGGGTGAGCAAGCGTTAAGAGGCCATTGAGGCCCACCCTTGGCGTATAATGGCCTGACCACAATGCGCCTCCCTGCACTTCATCTTTCATGCCTGGCATGGGACAGGGGCCCTGAAGTCGGCTCTCCGTGGGAAACATTAGGGCTGGGCAGGAGGATGGCGGAGGGGGAGAGTTAAAGAAAATGTGGCATTATTAAACAAGCTAAAATAATGGGTAGGTGTGACTGTCAGTCGACAGGCATAAAAGTCCCTATCAAATTCTACTTTGGATAACATCTAAAGTTAACATATACAAGTAAAGAGCAACTCAAGGGATATCAAAATATTGACTAAAGAAGTCCAAAATACTGAAGATGCCCAAAAACCACTTCTAGTCAGAGGAGAAATAGCAAGGTAGACTTGAAGAAACCAGAACAGATTTTCCATAAAAATCTCTGTCTTTGGGTGATTGACGGTTGCAATGACCTATCGCGCTGTACAAGAACCATGAGCATAAACATCACTGCGTTGTTCAAAGGCCACCCCTACCCAGGTTACTCTCCGGGTGTAGGCTGGCATGGGCAAATTTTGGAAGCACTGTAGATCTTGTGAATAACAGGACATGTGTAACACACAACATGAACATTTCAGTCCTGCTGTTCTCCACGATTTGTAGTGCCCTGGGCTAAGCTTATGGATATGCAATTACTGCATATTTCAAAGTGCCATGTAGGTGTTTTTGAAATTTTCTATACAGATTTGAGACCAAACTCTTTGGTCTTGCAATAGGTTAAAAAAAAAAAAAAGTTAAAGTTGCAGTCAAAATGGCAAAACCACAATAATGCCCTGTTTCTTCAGGGGTGAGGATGTTCTAAAGTGATCACCAAGACAACATGGAAAATAAAGCTCCATAATGCAAGTAATAAGCGCACCACTGAGCACCAGCCTCACGGCAACACAGTTAATGTTTCCACATGATTCTTCACCATGGGAGATGTAGGAACAGGCCAGCAAACATCTACACTTAGCAGAAGCCACACATCCCACTTTTTATACTGCAGCTACAAATAGTACGGTTACAAAATTTCAAAGAAAAAATGTTTGTTTTTTTTACCCATCTATTTTCAAAAATTTCTGCTCCTGAGTGAGTGCAATCTGCAGATAACCACTCAGCTCATAGATGGATGTAAAATGTACCCAAACAGAATGTAAGTGTGAGACCAGATAAATTCAGTTCTTTCCTACACATTTAAAGCCTTTGTCCTATGTTTCTGAGTGCTAGTGATAAATAATAAAATGAAAAACAATGCCTATGTTAACAGGAAAAATCCATCAACAAGAGACTTGTAGAAAGAAAACATTTTTTAAGTGTTTTATATTAGTTTTAATTAGCCAAGATTATTTTAGATCCTATGCAGAGAATAAATTTTGAAGTGTCTGGATCAAGGTTTTATTGATAACGTAGTTATAAAAATTATTAATTTTACAATCAAAATAAATGAATTTTTTTTTGTGTTTGTAAGCTGAGTAGCCAGTGTATAAGCACCATTATGAATTAATTAATGCTTAAGATATTTAAACAGCAGGTCCTGAATCCTGTAGAGCACAATATTTTATCCTGATCTTGATTCTGTTTGTGAGTACGTTTTACACAAGAGTAAGTTCAAAGTATCAGCCCATATAAAAGTGTATTTATTGGCCTACATGACAGACACCCACAAGCTGGAGCCAAATGGCAAAGACAAGCGCAAGATCTGAACCATTTTCTTGCAGACAAAACAGACAGTGCGAGACAGAGGGCCTGGAAGTTTCTCATGTGCAGCAGGCAGACCTCTTTTTCCCGACAGAATTTGCCATCTACAAAAAGCTTTTCCACAGAAGACAAAAATTTTTTAATATTGTTTTAACTGGAATGACAGCGTTACAGTTGTACCCCGCAGGCCTGCTGAGACCAGACATGGCTTCGTTGTTCAGTGCACTGCATTGCAATGCAAACTTCTTGGAAGTTCCTCTTAGGAAATTCCAGTATTTTTTTGCCCAATGGTCCTACTTATTACTTTGAAATTTGAAGAAAGAAGAGTGCGGAGCAGGCTTACTGGCAGTAATGAGCCATTACAACTTGCCCGTCCTACAGATAATGGGCTACGCAGTAAACAGCAAGGGAGACGTCTCTCTGAAGAACAAAAATAAAAACATTATTATATCCACAAACAGATGTGCTCTTTTTTCACTTTGGAGAGAGAAAAATATGCAAGATCATTTTCCCAAACTGAGCACACAGAAAAACTAAAAAAGACAAATCTCAGAAATACATCTTGTCTGCTCACTTATCTTAAAATCTGCGTTTTTTTTTCCCCAAGACACCCTGTTGTTGTTCGTAAACACCGTTGACTCAACTTTTCCAAACATTATCCTCTTGAGAGAATGTAGTGTTGGTATGATGCATCAAGAAAAATTTTAATCACATAAAGAATGCTAGGAAAAAAGTTTACTTTTTAAGTTAAGCTACCCATCTGACATTTAAGCACACAGATCTGAAACATAAATAATATTTAAATATATAAAACATATTATAAGTAAATATTGGTGCTGTACAAGGTTTAAATTAACTAAATATGTAGCCATGTGTCAAGGGGGTATGTTTTGATACTTGCTTGAAACAGCATTTTAACCACTTTTTACCTTGGGATCATCAGCATCTACAGTATGTGATATCCACTGTGATGTACAGAAGCATAACATTACTGTTCTTGTTTCTCTGCAAAATGAGTGAAAATGTTCTTTACTTACATTTAAACTATTTCAACACAAAATGTCATGGAATCATCCTCTCACATTCAACTGATCCATTAAATAACTTTTCAGAGTCTCTTTCTTCAAGGTACAATAGCAGTTGCAGATTTTGATCCAGAGGCTACTTTCCTCCCCCCTTACTCACCAACTGTCTGAACAGCAAAACTGAATGAAAATTTTTCCAATTATGTTGCTCTTACAGTACTTAATCTTCTCTATCCAGGATTCCCTCCCTTCTCCCAAATGTCTGCCATTGTCTTTCTGACTGCGGTAGCAAGCATACAAAAGGTCAGGGCAAAAGATGAATGGGAAAACCATTAAGGCCGGGAAACCGGCACTTTAGCCTTCATCCCCGGAGCAATTAGCACAGTAATGAGTAATTGGTCAGAAAGTATAACAGGACCGTGTCTGCGCAGGTCCATTAACTCCAAACCCTATCCCTTACATATCGGTGCGCCCAACATCACACCTCTAAATGTTTAAAATCAGGTATTCGTGCAGTGATTTATAAAGCAAAACTTGTTTCGCAGTATTTAAAGTATTCCAGGGTTCTAAAGGACACATATCCATAAAGGTGAGCTTTTTGACTCTTCCTGGATGAGGAATAGTCAGCCTTCTCTTCTGAAGATTTAGATCTAGCAGTTGAAGATTTACTGCTCAGCTCATTATTACCCAACCATATAAATGTCTAAATAATTACAGGTATTTTAACACTGTATGCAATTTTTTTTTTTTTTTTAAAAAGAGGCTAAATTAATTTATTACTTAGTTAAATGGAATTATTTAAACATCTTGGTAATTTTTACAGTAACAATTCAAGGTAAACACTTTGATTGAAGGTAGTTAAACTGAAATGGGAAGTAACCCTAGAAACATCCAGTTGGAAGGTGAGGGCTTTAACCACTACGCCACCTTCTGCCCCATAGCTTGTAAAGCAGCTGCCACTCAAAATTTGTGACATTTTTAACAATCAACTATTGTTTGTATGCATTGTTTTAATTCCCTTTGTAATTTTATTACTCTAAACCTCTTTAACAAACTCATTCATTCTGTTTGAATCGGCTTTAATTTTGTTGGACTGATTTTGTCTTGTATGATTCAAAGCAATAAGTCAATGTGAAAAAAACAGCAAGTTCCCGGTATTCAGCAGAATGTTACATCTTTTTTTGGGAATGAAACACTAAGTAGTAAAGGAACTGCTCCAGACTGTAATTACACATCTTAAGGCCAATAAAGTCCAGAACCCAGTGTCAGCGCCACGTAAGTTACATATTAATGCTGTGCTCCTTTTTGGTTGTCTGAACCCAGATGTTGCGAAGTCCTGTTTTCCTCTCTTTGTTGTTTGCTGGGTTTTTTTGTTTTTTTTTTGGCTCTTCAGCTGTAGGGGGTGGAGTGAAAACTTCTTAGATCTCCTCTGACACCTCAAGTCTGGACACCAAAGTCATGTTCCAGAGCCTGAGGTCAAACGGCAAGATGGCGGGTGTAAACTGAGGGGATTATTGTCGCAGCCTTGATCCTGGTGGTGGAGACTCAGCAGTAACCTGGCCAGGGGCCCAACTGAGAGCTGCTTCACTATTACATGGGCCACAACAGGTTCCAAGAGTCGACTTGTGGCTCCTGTCCTGTGATTACGGAAGACGTGCTTTGGCGCCAGCTCCTTGATCTCCCTGTGTTCCTTTTCAGTGGGCAAGGCAGAAGGGGGCTTCCTTTTCACTGCTTTTAGCTCTGAGAAAGAGAAATGCTTCTGACCGCATGTCATGAGCTGTGCTTCACTAAGTGGAGAAATTTTGAAAGAATGAGTAATTTTACACTTGCAACCAGATTTTGGTTTAGACCAACACCACAGTAACATTTTGTTCATAACTGATTTACTGCAAGAATGCCACAACAGCACAGAGGGTAGTACTGGTGCCTCATAATTCCTGGGTTGTGGGTTGGGGTATGGATTTTAAGCTGGCTCAGTGTGGGTAGAGTTTGAATGTTCTTCTCATGTTCACGTGGGTTTCCTCTGGATACTCTGTTTTCTTCCACAGTTCAAAGACAAAGGAACCCTGCCTCATATTCTATGGTTCCAGGATAGGCTCTGGACCACCATGACCCTGGGCTGGATATGACTGGACATCTGTTAACGATAATGGATAGATGGATGGATGGATGGATAGATGGACACGTTACCAAATTCTATTTTAAGTGCAGAAATTAAGATTAAGTGACAGTTGATCAGATTTAAAACTGTACTCAACATCACACTATTGACTGTAAACAATACAATATTTGCATTTTTGTTTGAATACATCTGGAATATAACCAAAAGTTGTTTTGACAGCCAAATCTGTTAATACACTGATCTGTATCATGTATTTTTACAGCTCTGACCAAGACAAACTTATAACTTGAAGGTTTCAAGTTCAATATCTAAGATCAGTCCTGCTACAACTGAGAAAGACACTGAAACTGAATTTTCCCAATGCATGAAGTGGCTGTTAAAATGGTAAAACTGTGAATCACTTTGGATGAAAGCCTCCTCTGCACAGCAAGATAATATTCCATTTATAAAAACAGACTTGGGGCTGCAGACTGAGGCTAGGTGGTCTGATGGTATATCGCTGAGAGACCGTTCCTGATGCTGCAGAGCTATCCCATGGTTTTGAAGCAGCACATCAGTCCTTGGCACTGCCCCTCTTTGTACAAAGTCCCAGTTTACACAACCTCATGTTTAGAAGCCATGTCTGTTCTTTTTCAGCCATTTTACAAAGGCTATAAACACAACGCCTGTGCAGAGGAGCTCTCCCACATGTCTGAATCACGAGTGACAACATTAACAACAGCAACAAGAATGAGTACAGGCATGCAGAGTGCAGCACTGTGCTGGCGCTTGGACACAGTCATGTCATCATCCCTTAAAGTTGCAACTTCATTCCAGTGCATAATAAATCTAACATCTTTGTCCAATTCCATTTACAAAGTTCGGTTTTAAGAGTAAGAAATTCACAGTGACAGCCACTTAATGCACTTCTTTTAATGTCTCATGAATATAAAAGTAGGAATCTGGAATTTTTCTATTTAAAAATCAAGATAACGTTCTTCTTTCCATCCTAACAGATATGACTGTTCGTGCATTTATTTAGCTGTTGCCTTCAACGCAAGTGGTTCATAAAATTTTCAATGTTTTATCCATTTAAATAAGAGGATAGTCTGACTGCATCAGATAAATACCAAGTGTTTGCAAGTGTTTCTAACACCTGTACAGAGAGGAAGCATAATATGAGACACACACGACAGCTCCTGTGATCTACACAGCCATAACCACCACAGCCCCAGCCACCAAAACCAATACAGGCAGTCTGGTACACCTGACAGATGTGCAGGACCACATTTATAACCGGGGACAGATTTTCTCCTTTTCATGCACAAGCTCATATATTACGTCTGTCATGTACAGTAACATTAAAAAAAAGCTCAACCTCATGGAAAGCCTACAACCTGTCAAATCGAGCATGCCGCATTCATGAATAACACTGGGCACAAACAGATGCTTTCATTTGCATACATTCTTTACACAAATGAGCACGCTGGGCCTTCCTGTCTCAGCATTTCACCATCACGACCACATGTTCCTGCTGCCAGATGCACAGTCGTCTTCTGTCATTTACTGCAAACCTCAAAACCATTTCACTTCACATCCATCTACCTGTTAAAGATGCATGCTAAATCCTTGCCTTTAAGTGTGGCAATAAAATATGCAACTTACAGGTGAAGATCAACATCTCCTCTCACTGAGGTTTCCATATTAGCTGAGAAGGTTTTTCTCTTTGCAAATCATACAAATTGCCATTAAGAATAGCTTTACTGATGCCTTGTCTCCAAAGCAACTTAGAATGTTAGATTTGTATTTTATGGGTTACTGTTATTTACCTACCAATTTTAATACCAATTTAAACCCAGGTCTCTCAGACACTGGCAGCTCCAACTATTACACCTCCTGCTGATATGTGCTGAATACACATCTGTACATTCCACAGTACAACAATTCATCAAACAGTGACACAGACAGACCAAAGGAAAGCATCAACGTTCTCTGTTGCTCTCACATATATTTTCATCTTTTGACTTCTGACCCCAGGGTACGGGTAAATTTATCACAGATTTTTCTTTCCAGTAAAATGCCAGTTTTAGTTTATCACTCATTCTCCTCCAACAGGTACAGACAGCAAATTTAAAACAGAAATGCATTTGTGGATTTCAATGCTGTCTAACTGTACCCTCCAACCCCCACCCCCCAAACCCCCAACCGGCCGAGACACCCCTCCTAGTTATAGCGCTTGGTGCAACTGTGTCCGAGAACAGGGAAACGTTAGCGACACGGCACGCTCCGCTTGCTCAGCCCCGTCCCCCGCTATCCTGCTGTGCCGCCAGCGAAGGCTGTCCCTGCACATGACCCACTTACAGCTCCATTACCCACCCCGCCTGCATTAACCCCACCTACACTAAGCTGTTGCTTGGCGACAAAAGCACTCCGAGAAGCTGCGTGCTGAAAGCGCTGCAACATGGCAGTGACAAAATGCCTGCTGCCGATCAATATATCATTCTACGACCTAGAGAAGCTGAGGAACCCTCTCAGATATTTCAAGATGTGATCTGAGGTTTGTGTAGCTCCTGTAGCAGAGAACTGCATCCCAAACTCTTTTCCTTTGGGTCTTTAAAATTAGCTTCCCCTTCTGCTTCTGACTGCACATACTCTATTTTAATGGGCTCCAGAACCACGCAACTCCTCATTACACTCATATCATTCCCATCATGCACTTCAGCATAGATAACAGCCAGAAAAAATTATTTTATTCCAACACAGAACATATAGCAGTATGGAAACTATAGGTCATATTTTACACATTACCTATGAACTCATACACCACAACAGTGACACCCGAGAGTCCACCTGGGCAAACTTGGAAATCCCTGTATGGGAGGAACTGGACAGAAGAGCGAAAGCAAAGCAACAGACAAGTCGCTTGTATCTCTGGGAACTGCTGCAGAAGAGCTAGGAAGACACGGAGTCTCATTTTCTCATCAAACTGGTTAACAAAATGCAATCACTAGTTTCCAGCAAAGTGTACTTTAATTTTTCACTGGGAGTATACATTTCCACATGGTTACCTTGAACATTTTAAAAGGGAAAAGAATGATTCTTGAATTTTTGGTCCTGTGGTGTTTAAACTGTAAGTTTTTTCAGCTCAATACAAATTAATAACCAGGGGCTGCAAAATTCTTGCTCAGTATCTCCATTCCCATACATCCTCCATGGTCCTGTGGCAAAGATCGGGTTTCCTGCAGCTGTCCCAACCCCTCTGTGTGGAAAAAGGAGAGGAACCATTCCAGGACATTTCATCTGTTTGGCGTGCTTGCTTTCACGCCTGTTTCACGGATGAGCAGTAAACAATGCCAGTTTAATTAGGAATCATGGTAACGCTCGAGCACAAACACAGGCAGAAGTTTTAGAGCTATAAAAACTGTGCATAAAGTCGAACCACAGGATCCACACTGTTGGTGCCCATAGTAACCAATTCAACTGCGAGTCACATGAGTTTGAATCACAGTGACCCCAGTAAAGATGAATCACAAACATGTGTTACATAACGTCCCCTAGTAGGTATGCGGAATATTCTGAATATATAATAAATCTGAAAACTGACCTCCATCTGTACAGACTCCCTCTTACTGTAATGGTAAGAAAATAATTCCTCAACATTAACCATTAATTCCTTAGCATTATTCACTTCCATCAATAAGTACTTAAGCAGCAGGGTGGATGGAGTCTTCCCATCACTCTTTGCTGTCTTCTTGTTTAAATGAAGTGTAAGAGCTGTTTCATCTTCTGTTAATGTCTGAAGTGTTAATTCTGTTACTGAGTTGGGTTATTTTGTATGTTTGATTGTAATATTTGACTGTCAACCTTCAGCACGTGTATTGCTGTGCGCCATGTTCAAGCTTAATTTCTCAGATAAACAAAATTACAGCACTGCACATATGAAAAAATAAAATGATCTTTTTATGAACTTGACATTTTGCTTTTCCATTTACATGTTTTTAATATTAATTTTTTAAATTTACTCAGATAATTAAAAAAAAAATGTATCAACTTAAATGTCAGTTAACCACTTTCAGTCCATTAATGACAGTTAACACAAACAGATTTTTGTTTAAAAAAAACACTGTTCATTAGGATATTGTTTAAATAAATGGTTATGAAGAAAAACAGCTGACAATCACAAATTTTCACTGGGACAAGACTTGGGAGTGTTGTATGTATCCAGCAGAGTGTGTTGGCTCTGATTAGGAGTCTATATCCCTCGACTTCCCGGTTTCGTGCGACCGGTCCGTTCTGAAGGGGGTTACCGCAGGGTGTGCTGGCAAAAAGACCCACTTAATAAATCTCAAGCATCGTCTTGTGAAAGTGCAACGGCATCCAGCTTCCTCTCTATCCCAGTTTAGCGCTTCCCCAGAGGCATGGGAGAACCTCCCACGCCTTTGTTGTTATTTTTGTTTAGCGGCAATGTTGAGGGGGGTGGTCTTGTACAAAGAGCTATCTGTGAGGGCTTGAATGAACCAGCAGGCTCACAGCCAAGGGCCTGACTCGGCCGCCTCCTTTTTTTAACGGCCTTATCCAGCACTCCCACAGGCCAGGAGATGTCTCACTGTGAAGGCCCGATGGCTGCGGTCAGCTTCCCAGAAGAAAAACAGCTCCATGGGACTCAACATCGCTCTGCTCACCCCCACTCCTGCCTATCCTCTTTCCCAAAAGCACTCGGAATTGCCACCTGCATCCAACCAAGGACACAAAGCCACATCAAAACAAGAGCGCTTCCACGTGTGGTGACTGAAGTACCGACTTTCGGCTGCTCCCATCAGGGGTCGCCACAGCGGATCAGCTCGTCCGCATATTTGGTTTGGCAAATTTTTACGCCGGATGCCCTTCCTGACACAACCCTCCTGACATGCAATAATTTAAATTCATTCAATTATCGAACATTTTTGGTGACTTGCATTGTTGGGAGTGTACACTAAACTTCTTACGATTATTTACCCCGTTCTACAGCTGGGTAATTTTTTTCTGTATTAATTCACAGTAAGTTGTAAGGGAAACTACATCAAGAGACACAATTCAAATCTAGGATCTTCCAGCTGCAAGGCAAAGGCTCTAACCATGACACCACCTACTGCCCCTGCGTTAATTGGTATTTTTCGAGACCACTTTAGTTGGTAGTCTGTACAAGAACAAAGAAAAATGCATTCACCACTTCTTCATCTAAAATAAATGTTTTCCCTCAAGTAAGACACCTCTGGGTGGTCTTTGATCCACAGAGACAGATTTCCTCATGCTGTAAATTTTGCTAAAGTGCAGCAAAAAGTGTAAAATATGATTTTTAGATGATACATAAAGAATTACAAGAAATCATTTTGTAAAATTGGAAAATAAAAATCTTAAGTGGTGCCAAAATATATCCTTATCAATCCAAAATGGTAATTTCACTAACCATTTGCAGCCCAGACCAGTTACAAAACTCCACTCAGTTCCATGCTGACGCTCCCTTACACAACCTTTAACTGCGCAATAGAGCTCACATTTAGCAAAATATTTCAAAATACAAACAACATAAATATATTCATAATCCCAACAACTCTAAATGTGTGGCTGTTAGTAAAGACAGAAAAAGCAGTCTGTTGGGATCAACCATCTGGTTGAAATTTTACCCAAAATCCACCCCCCCAGGGAGTCACTAACAGCAAAAATTAAACTTAAGAGGCAATGACTCAAGATTGAATGTCAGGGCTTCTGTTAAAGTTAATCTCTGTTGCTCTAGGCTGTAGGAAAGGGAAATGTTACCACCAAGAGCCACTGGTGGAAGGCCTGTTTACCATCCAATCTGGGGCAGGATGTGATAGCCAGTCACACAATCCAATTACTCTGTGGGTGTGCACCTTTGGCATAATGCCCCCTGCTGGCACACAGTAACTGTCAACACATACTGTATATTCCACCCATCCGGTAGGAACAGTTTTACTGAAGGAGGCAGATAACCATGGTCCCAGTAAAGGGGCTTACACTGCATCAGATTATTTGAACAGGGTATACATGTATGGAAATGTATGTTTACTGTGTATATGAGGTGCATAAACTCTTGGTAGTCTAGGGGGTTAATGGAAAAATAGAAATAGATCTTTGCATTGCTACACTGCAGAGGCATTAGTCACATGGAACAAATTATGTTCAATGAAATGTGAGTGTCATGGAAAACAGTTCCACACTTGGGTAATTCTTTTTTGGGTTGAATAACAAATATGAAGTTCACTCCTTACTCATGGAGGGCCGTAAAGCACGAGTACTTCAAACGACATTGGCACTGTCAGTTTAAATCATTAAGGTGGAAGGGCTGTGATGGTTGAGGAATCAAACTTGTTAGTTATGTGTTCAGAGCCAGAGAAAAAGACACAAAAACTGTTTTAACAAGCACGCAGGTGGCAGAAACAGGTATATTATGGATCTAAACATTATGGTTAAGAGTCTGCTGAGTGAATCACATTGTGTAATAGTTCACTTTGCATGGTGGCTTCCTGGAGACATGGCATTCATCATGACGTAACAAAGCCTATTCTTCCACAGACTTAGCTGAAAACTTTCTCTCAGTTTCTGGCTCAGCCACACGACGGAATGTTAAGATGGATCAATTCAACGCAACACCAGATTACGTTAACATGCACTTATGAACTTGTGCATTGTACAAACCTTATAAACACAAACTATAAAATCCTAACGGTTAACACTCCCTTGAATCAAAATATCAGCTAAGAGTAGTAACAACGATAATAATAATAATAATAATAATAATAATAATAAACTTGTTTCTCATGTTATGGATGGAGGCATTGTGGATTTACACTATTTTTAACTGCATTTCATTTGCTTGTCTGATATTTCTGTTTTTTGTAAAGCGAACACAACCTGCTTTTACAAGCAGAGCTGATAAGTGGCAATAAATTTCAATCAAACGGACCAGGATATTGGGACCGCCTTAATTCAACTGGCTTCCACTATAGTGCGTGTCTAGTGTTCTCAGTGTTAATGATCAATAGCAAAATAAGGAACTTGACATATTTATAACATAAAATGGCAAACAATTAGCTCAGAATAAGAGTTTGTGCAAAAGATTTTTTTAAAAATTCATTTCTTAAATTTTACAGTGCTAAAAATTATTTTGGAGTTACAAGCAAAAAAGATGTCTTGTCCCAGTTGTGTTTGTAAACTGAGGACAATATAACAGTAACAACAATAACTTGTTAATTCTTCTCACTGATCACCACAACAGAGAGACAAATACTACATAAAACAAGTAAGAACTTTTTATTCATGCTGCCCCTTCTCCTACTAACCTTCACCCTGCTCGAGATCAGCGGAAACTTCCTCAAGCAGCTACTCTGACTGCATAAGCCCACTCAACGAATGTTTCCATGCAACAGTCCGATAACAACATTAAGTCCTTTACTGAAATGTGTTCGGGCCGATCTTAAGCACGACACCCTATTTGCGTATTCATGACCTTTTGTGCAACCATTTGTTTTCCACACCATTTCCACCACGAACGGGAGATGTGATCAGAACACAAATGAGCCGTCCACTGCTGAGTGGGAACTTGGAGCCCCCCCCCCTAGCCAACAGTGTGGCCCCAAGTGGGACCCCCTTTGAGATTCCAAAGACAGAGCTCCTCGCTGGAGAGCCTGTTCCCATTGGGGGGTTCCTTTCCTATGATTTTACATCACAATGAACAATGAGCCCCCTTTTCAGCTGTAGGACTTATTAATGGGGCTATCTTGATGGCCGCCAGCCGAACACTGTCACTGGCCCAAGGGGGGTGGGGGGGGGGGCAGTTGTATTATCACAGGCCTTCCTCCTGGCCTGTTTGAGGGGTTCATTTCTCACACTTCACATCAGCCAGGAAAGGCCTAATCGGCTCCGGTCCACATTCCCATCTGAACAACTGACAGCTGGCACCTCTCGAGGAACAGCAATAACATACAGGGAAAACACACACCAAAAACGGAACTTTGTGTTAGAGGTGATTTCTCAGATAGGGGGAAAATGTTTAAACACTCCTCTTTGGGGAATGTAATAGAAATTTGAGAACGAGACTGAGTCAAACATGCCATTTCGACACTTGCTTATTACATAAACTGCAGTCCGATAGAGGTTCATCGCTGCAACCTTTTACTCCAAGGCTGTGTTTGAAAACACTCAGCTTTTCAAGCCATTAACAAACAGCTGGACAGGAAACAACTCCTGTTGCACTATGGGATGTTTGCCAGAACCTTAAAGCCAAGAAACAAGAATCAAGAAACTATATGCTTTCCCATTTGTTTTTCCAAATCTTGCCCAAGGACCAGACACTATAGTTGTTAATGGCCTGAACCAAAAGGTTTCTGGGTCAAGTCTTTAAGAGTTGGTTGCTGTTGCACTCTTGAGACAGGTACTTAACCTTGAAAGGAAATGAAAGGATCTCCTATAACAGCTGTGCACTTCACACTGGGGACCTTTTAAACAAAATCACCAGGATACCACTAATTTCCTGTTGCTGCTTACACTTCTATAGGAACATTTTATAAGAAGACAGAAAAAACTTGTACAAAGACAGAAAAAACAAAAGTTTTTTTGGCTGAATCAGTGTTGATTGCTTAACTAAAACCAACTTTCAGGTGTCTGGATCCTGTCATTTGCCAACTGAGAAGCTGTGTTCCCCCTCCCCAGTTTTCAGTCCTGAATATTCAGCAATCCATCTATCATCAATACCATTCCCATGAACAGGCTCTTAAACCCAACACAATACGCTTGGAACCTAGCAACAGAAGCCAGAGAGGGGGCAGGTGAGAGTCACATGACTCCAAAAGGGGGACGCTAGCAAATGAAAAATAGCAGATTCAGCTGTGTTGATTTAATTGGCGAAGCACAAGGGTATCCATTGCTAAATCTTTACGAAAATTTCATAGCGTATTCTGAAGATCCTTTGCTGAAGCACAGTTCCAAGATGCACTGTCTATTTCAGGACCTGGTTAGCTTCCCAGATTAAAGAAGAAAAAAAACAAATTCCACATGTAATTTGAAACAGAATACTAAAAATTTAATTTCCCTCTGAAAGTGGAAGGATGGAAAAGAGAAATGAGGAATTAAAATATTATGAGTTTCATTTCGCTGAACTTGAGCCAAAGTTGACAGCCAGATCTGACAACAGGTACATTCTGGGGCCAGAAGACTCTGGAGATTCCCTGTGGACTCCCTGCATCTTTATGCTCAGTTTCGGAGAAGTGTAATAAAGCAATCTGCCACTATTGTGTTCAATATACAAAAAATAGGCATCAGATTAAGTGAATACCTCATTAACAGGATATTTTAATACATTTTGACAGCACAAACTGCT
Organism: Heterotis niloticus; assembly: GCA_018136845.1. Classification (NCBI taxonomy): domain Eukaryota; kingdom Metazoa; phylum Chordata; class Actinopteri; order Osteoglossiformes; family Osteoglossidae; genus Heterotis; species Heterotis niloticus. The sequence continues at coordinate 7,581,867 of CM030897.1, read as the reverse complement.
CATATTTAAGAGTTTGAGCAAAGGGTAACACAGTAAGTGCTAGCAATTGGTTTTTAATGAAAATTCCAAAATATTTGTACTGGCTGCAACAAAGGCAGGGTTATAAATAGAAGGTGGATTTCTAACTAGAAACAGTAGAAGAAATTATCCAATTTGCACTTGGCATTAAATTTCCAGAATTTAATGAACCTTTTAGATGAGAAACATGAGTAAAGTTTATAATTGAGTGTGTTTGCTGCATTCATAAATCATACATTTTAAAAGACATCATTGTATGATATGTGGGAGTTGTCACTTTGTTGGGGATTCATCCCAGCTCTGCATATATGAGCCATCAAACCTTTCATTGATATCAGTGTATTTTCCCTTACATACCTGAAATCACAACCGTGGTTTTGCAATCCAACAGATGTTTGAGGGTCAGCGTTCTCGATTTTGATTTAAAACATTTATCATAGAAGGACACACAAAAAAACAGAAACAGCGCCTAGAAAGGCAGTGCAGCATTATTTTACTTTTTTACTTTTAAAATAAGTGAAGCCCCCTTCACCAACAGTTCTCTTGTAGATCTTCAGAAGACCACACATGATGAAGGGCCAAGAACCTTTCTGGAAGTCTACCAGTACTGCCTTGGAGTACAACTAGGCCATCCAGCTGGGTTCTTTAAAGTAGTTCGGTTGTCACTAAGGTGTATTAGCTGCCCCCAAGGACATATTGAGTTTTTTGGCATCCCCAGTGGAAAAAAGGGGGGAGGATGCTTCCAATGTTTCATTTCGTCTCCGAAACCCTCAAACAAACTCCTGTTGTTCCAAAACCATATGCTTCCCCAAAACTCTTGAAAGTCACAATAGCTGTGTTTAATTTTTCCACATTTTTAGCCAAGTACCGCAGCAAGAAAAGTTTTAGGCAGCCTTTGTTTCCTTGTTGCAGTCATTTGACAAAAGTGTCAGTGTGTGATTATGTAAATGAGTGAAGGACACCCTTGCAGAACTGCGCAGTGCCCTTAATTTACATGTCTGCACACCATCTGGTTAGCAGCCCTGTACAGGGCTGGAGCCCAGAGACAGCCTTTAAGGACTGATGGGAATAGCCCATAGGTGCCCCCACCCTACAGGGGTCTCCTTCAAGGAGGGAAGAACAGATGGCAAACTCTCCATGCTGATCAGGATGAGGGATAATTCATACCTTCAGATGAAGCAGTCATGTCCCAGTCCCTTCCTGACATGGGACATAGGGAAGCACTATAACAGCCAGCACCCCCCCCTTCCATATTTGAACAACTCACTGAAATAATCCAACAATCTATCAAAACTGGGAAAAGTCATCTGTCTGCATTTTGGAGATATTAAGGGGCAAGTAAATGTGGAAAATGTAATAAACTGGGAGTTTGATGCCAAATGATCTAGGCATTTATTCACCAAACACAGCAGCCAACTGCTGTTTTTGTTAGGAATTATATAACCTCAACCCAAAATATGTGGACCAACACACGAAAATGCTTACAAGTTTTCCTTTGCCCCAAGAAATCAGACCTTAATGCCACATGAGATTTGGTATTTTTGCAGTCTCTCCACAGTCCATTTTAGGATATTGACATCCATCAGCAGCACATTCAGAGGACAAAGTGCACACAGACCTGGGGGCTATGAAAGACCCACTTCATCTCAACATACTGTTCACACTTGTGCAAAACACTGGCCAGGAACCCCACTCATCTCAACTGTGTTGAATTTTCCTTGAATTCTTGCTCAACAGTTCTGGCTGATGAGTTTTTATACCGTCTTTAACACCCTCCGGCTGAGGGAACATACAGGAGGGTCAGAACTAACTATGGCTACTTAGCATTTTTGATCAGATGAGTTGTTAACCAGCTTTATCTGTGCAGGATCAGTGGAGAAATCCTCCTGAAACATCTCAAGAGACCAGGAGACATCAGCCTGTTCAACACAATGCATGTCACACTTGCACATCATGCATGGGACGCCCTGACCACGTCAACGACACACAGTCAGTTGACATTAACGCAATTATTCCACATCAACTTGCATTCACCATCACCCCATGATGAAAAGACAGTAAACATCGAACCCAAAGCAGTGAAACTCCCTTAAAAAAAACAACTTTAAGTGGCCTTCATGCAAAATTGAGAGAAACTAAAAATAGCCAAATATATTCAGATATTCACATCCAAACACATGCATGTGGATCAGAAAGGCTGACAGACAAGTTGGGATGAGGAAGGCCGATCGCCGTATGCTGTCACTCTGTTGTCAGGAGGAGAACTCTGAGGAGTCAATGGAGAAATGAGCACAGCAGGAGTCCTCACTGAAGGACAGGTAATCCCTTTACACTCCTCTAATCCTCTGCCCAGATTTATCCCAGCAACACCACTTAGGCTCATGTGCCTCACAAGTGCATACAAAACCCATGCAACCAACAAGCAGAGGGCAACAATGAACTCTCCCAGAGGTTCTGCAAACATCTACAACTTTGCTCCAAGCCCAGTCGTCGTCGTCATCATCACCATCACCTTTGACAGAATTACCGTAAAAGCAAGTCTAAAAGTTTCGTATGTTTCACAATTCGGAGGAGGACGTTTCTCTGAGTTATAAAACTGCAAAAAAAAAAAAAGTGCCAGAGCTGGTCTCCTTAAGGAGTCCACATACCCATGGCGTTTCCTTGCGCGCAGCTCCGCAACTTCGAGGCGCTCGCTGGAGAAGTTCGGTCGCTCGGGGACTGTTGGGTGCCGCGCGCGTCGCGGCAGCTCGCGCTGTGGACAAACCGTGGGCGCGCCCTGATTGGCTCCGAGTCGCAGGGCGCACAGCGATTGGCTCGGGCCGGAGGTGACGTTTCACCTGAGATTAGCGCGGCGGCGGACGGCGCTCGCGGACGCCTCAAGGCGTTAAAAATGTGTCCGTTCGTTTTAAATCGCGTCGCCTCAGCTTATTACTAAAAGTAAATAAATAAAAATTATTCAGGCATAGCAGTCAGTAAACACGATAATAGTGACGTCTTTTTTTTCGAAAAGTTCACAAACGGTGGTGTTCGTCCCTAATTAACATCCGACTGTCATTGCTGGCGCTTAAGGTACGTGCCCGAAAGATTTCATTGGTAAAATACACAAGTAATCTGAAATTTTACAGCAGTCGAAGCAAAAATTGCTGTCTTCAGATTGTTTTGGCGATGCATGGCGACTTACAATGTGAGATAATCAAATGGACAGCAGGGTAGTCTGACTACAGATACTGGGAAAGTACCATGACTATGGGTATTACAGCAGGAGGGGGATTTGAACCCAATATTTTTTTTACACGGTAAGGGTCCTAATAGATCACAGCCCTCTGCCACTGTATTATCAGTGAACACTCCCATGTGTTTGAGTGTGAGGTGTTGAGACATGAAGACGCGAATCCTTATCAGCGTAGGAAACAGTGTAATAATATTTCATGTTCAACAAGATCACACCAACAATTTTGCCCAAGTAATGCCTGCATGATGTTACAGCATTTTTCTACCACTCAAAGACAACAAAACAATAGTTCTAGGTTTCGTGGCATTTTGGTAAAGATTAATGAGAAAATGTTCTCACGAGCACACTTATAATGTTCTATATAAAGTAGAATTAAAATTTATATTCTGAGCAGCAGCTGCATCAATGTTAAACCTAACCCTGAAGACCTTCTCTCATATGTAGTGCAGAGCAGCCCTGAGGGGGGCATTTAGTATCGATCTCTCCAGCGCTGCTCCATTCACCGGATGCCAAGTGGCCTGCAGAGAATGCGCGCCTTTATGCCACAGTCCAGCCAAGCTTATGCACAGCAACACTCAGAAAACAGTCCTAGGGGACACCAGAGACATTCTGGTGAGTTTTCCCTTTCGCAACGGACACACAAACAGGCATTTGAGCCCATTCATCACCCTGTATGGTGTCTGCTAGACATCTGTAAATAAAAGATTTATAAACAAGTGTTTATGAAGTGCGCAGCTAGCATAGTAAACTTGCATTAAGAAGCTTTCTAGTTCAGGTTCCACAAGGAACTCTGTCATTGTAATCTTCAACTGACAAACTACTTGTATTAAAATGTCCCGAATAACATGATCTATGGTCTGTCACAGTATTCAGAGAGCATTATGTATTGAAAACAGATTGAATAAACTAAATTACTGTGAATGACCACAATGAAAACACAGTAAGAAAGACTGGCTAGAGCATCCGTAGAATTTTTTTTCAAATTATTATTCTAAGTGTTAACATTAAATCAAGTGGCACAATAATATTTGAGGCCTTGTTTATCCACACCTTGAGGTTTTGCACCTCTCAAACTGTGAGGTACTGGTGTCTTCTGGTGTGTATTCAGAGAGCAACGGCCTTATGGAGTCGCCATTCACTAAGCTGCCTGGCCAGATTGATGGACACACTAGGAGGGGTTCTTGAAGGGCAGTCTGGTCTGAAATGGTGCTTGGGCAACTGTCCAAAGACAGGAGCTTTTGACCAGGGCACACCTGCCAACTTAACCATAGGCATTCTGCCCTCTGTATTTATTACTTTATCAAGTTGCTTAGCAAAAAGTCTTATCCATGTAAGGAGCTTAAACTTTTACACTTTATTCAGCTCTCCTTATTTGGGTTAAGTATCTGGCTCAAGGGTTCAACAGTAGAGCCTAGAACCTTCTGGTACAGTTACTTAATCCCTACCAGGCTTCCTATCCCATTTTTGTGTAAATGTACAAATATAAACTATTAAACACAAACACAAGCATTGCATCCTACGGTCATGTGTAAGGTAAAATAAGGTCCTGGGTAAATTTGTAGTATACCGTCCACTGGCTTACAATCTCTACATCAACCTGAGTATGAGGAACAACTCATTCCTCTTGCTCCTGGATAAATCTTGGGGGCTGCATTGATAGCCACAGTTCAATTTCAGCTCCACTGGACTTGAGGATAAAGAGCACTTGTTGAGTGCGGTTTTTAATGAGGATCTTAACGACTTGTGGCTACAATCGAAACTTGTTCAGTGCAAAGTAACAGAATGACTACAGAGTGGCCCCATTGGATAGCAGCGGCATAGCTGGACGGATGTCTAGCATCTCCATGGAGATTGGAATAAGCCAGGGTGATCGGCCTGTTTCAGCCATGCTGGCTGGGCAATGCGGCCAAGAGCAATCTTCACACTCATCGTCCATTGCTAAGCCAAAAATCCAGAGGAAACCATGAAAAGGAACACTACCACTCATTATAACGTTCAATTCTTTCACTTGATACATGTAAATGTGCTATACAACACTAAAATTGGCTCTATTTTACAGATATAAAGGATAAACAAAGGATTTTTTGTAGAAATGGGATAATTTCACGAGAAGCAAAATATGGCCTGTATAATGATTTCCTTTGCCTGTAAGTGAAAGTTCTAAAGCACCATTAAAAAGCAAGACAATGGAACTCCAAGAAAAACAAAAAAATTCACCTCCTTCCCAGTGGATACCTCAAGTACGTCAGCATAGGTGAGTCACCAAGCATAACAGAAATAACTGTAGGGGTCCTTCTGCATCGTACTGAAAACAAAAGTCCTTTTATCATTTCTCATCAAAATGAAACAAATGCTTACTCTGTCTTTATGTACTGTACATTCCACACACCTCAAAGGACTGACCTGATGGACTCTTCTGGCACATAGGAGGACAACAGCCCTACTATCCAACTCACCAACCCTTCACTTGGGCAACTCCAAAGCAGTTGTTCAAACTTTTCATTTCTACTCAGACCTTCTTTCTCTTACAAGGTCCAGAAGAGTTCTTAAAGGCATCAAAAGGGGCATTCGCATTGTGTTACTGTTAAGCACATCTCTCCCTTGATCTGTTTCCCAGCCAGGCTCCACAACTCTTTCAATCCCCTTTTAACTTAGATGGAATTTGCCTATTAAAACTTTGTCACCGTTACTTGGTTGCCAGGATTCAGCAAAGCAAGCTACAGAGTAATCAGTGACTCATTTAGAAAAACAGATCTCATTTTGAGATGTGCTGCTCTAAGTTTCCATGGTATTATGACAGTCTCTGCAGTGCAAGAGCAGTTGAAAAATGTCATATAATCACAAATGAGCGTCCAACAAGCCCCCCCCCCTCCAGACTCCATTTTGTAAAAGATTTTGTGTGAACACCTCTACTGCTTTAGAAATGAACCCTAAAAGAGTGGACCGTTTCATTGTTCTTGCACTCAAGAGGGCTTTCATAGACCCTGCCATATCCTCCAAAAAACAAAAGAACTGGGTAACTTAAAAAAAAAAAAAAAAAAACCTCCACATGAAGACATGTTATTGTAATTTGGTGATAAGTGAACGCGGAAGAGCCAGCCATTGTGCAACACCCAAAACCTCCAACATTCATTCTTCAGTCACTGCAGAGCATTTTTTTCTGTACCACGTTGTTTATCCTTAACAAGTACCATGCCAGTTTATTTAATCCGATCTTTAAGTCTGTTCCAGCTTAGTGTGACTTAAAATGGTAAATCAACTCAAAGATCCATTTTGTTATAAGAATGCAGTACCAAATAAGCAACATGGATATTTACCAAAGAGCACAAAAACAAACTTCACATTAAAGTCAGACGGAAAAAATGAAGCAGGAGGTTAATTGGAAACCATTTCTTCTACCCTGCAAGTTTCAACATGGAAGAGAAGATAAGGTCATGTAACTGTGCAGCGCTGACCTAGTTATGGAAGTTGCCATAATCACCACATTATTTTAAATCCATTTTATTTGGAAAAGCAGATACATCTGCAAGCTGAAGCCAAATTTACTGCACCATCCCATTCATTGGTTGTATTTTCTTCTATAAACAATTTACGTCAAATGAACCTTTATTTATAGACCATATTCACAGAATTGATTCCTAGTGGAATACTGTTTATACACAAAGAAAGATTAAGAAAAGTTTTGCCTCCCAAATTTGAGGACACATCTAGGGAAAAAACAAAATTTGATAGGTGCGGTTATGAGTTCATAGGATAAGTGTAGGCAGACCCGATCCACCACCAGACCAGATCAATGAGGTTCTCCTGCTTGTGCTCACAGATACACATGAGCAGTTATGAAATCAGTTGTGAAACTGTCGGCCTTCAGACGATAATGTCAAATATGTGATCTAACCCAGTTTAAGTCAGGATGGGTTTCTGGTGCAACCAGGAAATACAATTGCAGCCAGCCTTACAGTTTCAGAGGAATCACCGGCCAGTACTTTGGCTGCTTCTTATCGCAGTTCCGGTCAAAGGTCAGCTGCATGGCTGTCTCCATGCCCAGGATCTTGCAGGCATCTTCCCCATAGAGCTTCTTCATCTCCGCTCGCCGACGTTCACCTGGCTTTTCGGCAGGAGGCTGCATGCTGCGCTGGGAATCACTGTTGAGGTCATGGTCAGCCAACACGTACCGGTTCTGCTGCTCCGACTCCATCTGCTGCTGTTGCTCTACGTTTGGGAGTGAAAACAAGTGGTTTATTAACGTGACACCTGTATGAATGAGCAGTCAGGTCGTTTATGATTTTAAAAATATAAAATGACAAGCATCAAAACACGAAAAAAAAAGTTGAAAATGGTCATTTCTGTATCCATCCAAATAAAAACTGGCAGGTAGCAGTGATGTCAGCCATCAATCAATAATGCAAACAAGTTTCCATGGTATAAGCGCTGATATTTCCCCTCCAGTGTTAGAGGAGCAAGTGGAGGAAATAAAATGACATTGTTCATTTCTGGAAACTTACAGTAATGAATTTTGCAGAGCAGTAGATGACTCTGCTGTTCTCAGTATTTGAGACCATGGGGTACGATCAACAGCAAACAATGTCGTGTGCCTTCTGGGGGTCAAACCCAATTCTTTGGTTTCACGCTGAGCGCTTGCACATTATCGCAGCTTTGGGCCCTGGGGGTTCCAGTGTGGAGGGAGGACTGGCCCACTGTGATGAGATGAGGAAACAGTGTAACCAGCACCCGACCCCCCCCCCCACACACACACCCTCTGTGATACAGGGGTAAACACACATTGTGTCACCTGGTAGAATTTGGCATGAGATGTGTGGAAGGTACTGTACACCACTAATAAATCCTTCAATGGAAACTCTAGGACAAAGCCAGTATGGCCTTGGAAAAGAGTGGAGCTCACAACATTGGACTTGGGCACCATTTCCTATCATCAGGGAAATGGCTGGATTAATGTTAAAGAAGGTTCTAATAAGGCACCTTTACTCATTCACCCTGTGACTTCTCCAATTCTACAGGTACTAGTGATTGTATTAATATCACTGGTTGTGCCTGCACTGTATGACTGATTAAATCTGCACAAACAGCACAGCTAATGGCATGTTAGAAGTAAAAGACTGCCAGTGTTGACCTTCAAGTAACTGTAAACAGGCTGCTAACTGGTGTGAACCTTGTGTGATCAAACCAATGGAAAATAAATTCAGGCAGGGAGGAAGAAACAAAAGTAAAATGAGCAGGGAGAGCAGCTGTACAGTGGGACTAGAATGGCTGCAGGCTGTCAGCAATCTGTTGCTCACGCCTTTCTGAGGGATTATTGGGTAATGTGTGGGAGGGAGGGAAGATCCCAGGGATGCTCAAAAACATGGGTTGAATACAGAATAGGGGAAATTAAACTGAACCCCCCCCCCCCCAAGAATAAGGTCCTGGTCCTATAGATATTAACTGAGCCAACTAGTTACGATGAAACAAGGGAATTTATCCAGTGCTAAAAAACACTTGGAAAGCAGTTATGAGTGGAGGGTGGAGTTCCCTCTGCAATTTCTTTTACTCATGTCCCCCCCCCCATGGAGAATTTCTACACTGCTCCCTCTGGAATGCCTTGATAATTCACCCAGCGGAGCAATTTACATGCCGACATACAGGGTTTCTCAAGCAGAAAAACAGCATATACAGGGGAAAAAAAACACGCAAAATAGAAACAAAGTCTGAGCAAACTGCAGCTAAACAAGGAGACACTGGACATCCAGCGCCAATAGCAACACCGAACTCATGAAAAACCACAGAACCTGTTTACATGGTGCTGAGATGGACCTTTAAGGACACGCCACACTGCAGTCCCAGCACTTCCGAATTAGTACCTCCTCCAGGCTCATGTTCTGCCTAGCTCATGGGACAGGGGGGGGGACACACATGCTAATGGAACAGAGAAAACTTTCAATTGCAGGAACAACTCATTGCCAGGCAACCAGACAGAAAAAGACAGCAAAAAAACCACCACGGACTACTCAGTCAACAGAAGAGAATACCACGTTCCTTCATAAGAAAAAGGTCAAAAAGAGGCCCTGAAACTAGATGTACATAAAGCTATGGTGATTTCATAATAACCATTTTGGAACAATAAGTCCGGTCCAAAATCCATCAGAATTGGTGGGGAGCGAGCGCTTACAATTGTTACATCATAGGAAAGCCAGGAAATGAGGCTGCTGCCACCTTCTGTTCTGTGAGGATTCAACAGTTTCTAAGCTCAACAAAAAATAATGCAGAACATTTCTATACTGTAGGCTTATAACTAAACTGAAAGCAGTATCAACACATCACAGCCGGAAGGATCAATCGCCTGGGTTTAAATTCTGGTTGATTTACAACAGATCGTGTGACAGTCTTCCCTGAAATTAATCAACTTTCCTGCCCAAATAAACGCAGAGTGTTTAAGTTACCACAATCCCTCATGAATAGAAAGAGTTTAGACTGTTTCTTTAGCTTTTACCATATATTATACAGCCAGAAAATGAACAATTAACTAATAAACAGAAAGCTTTGAATTTTCCATCCGTTCAGCCACCCATGCTGAAGTAGCTGTATAATACATGGTTATAATGGTTAAACATATTGACTACAGGCAATTTAGAGTCACTACTTCACCTGCAACACATGTCTTTCGACTATAGGAAGAAACCAGAGAAACCTGGATAATAAAAAATAAAAAAACCAGAATCACTGAGATGGTTAAAGGATCACCCCCCTGTGTCCAACCAACACCATTACCCCAAAGAAACCTGGACGGAACCAAATCAACATGGGGAGAACATGTGAACTCCACACAGACTGTGAAGGGTTTAAACCCATGTCTGAACCTATGTCAGAGGACCCATGAGAAAGCAGCACAACCCACTCCCTCGTAACATCAGAATTATCACTGAGGGTAACGGAGCCAGTGCTGTTTGGATGGTATGAGAAATGATGTTGCATCTTAGATACTGTGTCATTCCTGAGCTTGAGTAAAAGAATTCAAACCCAAGGTCCAGTTCCATCCCAGGTCGGGCTCACTCACTCAGCTCTTCCCGATGCCGCTCAGTCTGGGCAAAGTACTGACGCAGCTCCTCTGTGATCTCCATGTTGCTGACGTCACATTCAATCTCGCTGTCCGAGCTCACGTCCTCAGAGTCTGAGGTGCTCCGCCCATCCGCCTGGGTTGCGAGGGCAGAGGAGGCTCTTGCACGAACCCGGCTCTTCCGACTCTCTGTCTGCGAACGGGAAATGTCCTCACCCTCGTGCCAGTCGGTGTACCGTGACTGAGCGGGCGAGTCACCGTAGACAGATGCCAGCGCCACTCTGTATGCCTGGTGATGCCTCTGCTGCCATAACTTAGCCTGCTGGTAATGTTGCCAATACCTGGAGTACACAGGGTGGGCAAACCAGGAGAAGATACCATCATGGTCATCCTGAAAGTGAAACCAAAAACACCATTACAATCATCATTTTATTCAAAGTTCAAGAATGTTTTGAAAATGCTTAAAATTCACAGCATTTTCACTTTTTTATAGCACAGGGCTGTAAGAAGAACTTAGATCACTTTAAATCATAAATATCATACATACATCATATCGTACAGTGCCAGGGCCTGTAATGGCTTTTGGACTTCAAGGTAGAACAATCAAATTCAACCTGGACATTTCTGGCACCTGTGAACAACAGTGAAACACTTAACATGCCAAGATATTTTAGAACTTACCATGCCCAGCGGATTTACTCAGAGCGGAGCTAGAGAAAAACACAGAAAATAAATCAGCTGTCATAAAAATAAGCTTTCCTTCTTCTTATAACACTCACCTTTATTCGTCCATTTTTAACATTAAGAACAAGCGATGAAACATGAGATTTTGTCGGGGTCCCATTAGTGATGGCTGTGCAGCCCAGCTATGTCCCCATACGTCGTTTCTGGAGTTAAAGGACATGGAATTGTAATTTTACGAGTCCCACCCTCACTACTGCTGAGTTTTGAGCAACAGACTTACCCTGAATTGCCCCAGAGGTGTTGAATGTGGCTTCGGATTTCAAAAAATAACTAACAAATCGATAATAACGATTCCCGGGTTCTCCGCAGATCACTTAACAGTACTGGTAAGAACCTGCCGAATTTACGTGGAAGGTGACAAACTTACAAACCACATGCTGCTTGACAAACCCTTCAGGAAGAGCGGGCGGGGGATAAAGTTTGGCAAAACAAATGCGACACGAATGCAAAAAGATGAAACAGGAGCAGCAACGCAAAATACAGCCACACGTGAGAGTTTAAACCGCGACTCCCGCAAGAAGCTGACTGACTTCCGCTTCCGGTTCGTATCCTGCAGTTTCTTTTTATCACACCGCCACCTGGTGGCCGTAATCTTAACCTACATCCCATTAACCTGTTATTAACCTGTTATTACATCCTATTAAACATGCAAAATATTTGTAACGAATTAATCTTTGAAAAAAACAAGAATTGAGCAAACACTTAAGCAAGATATTTATAAAGGAACTAAGACTGCCAAGGTTTTCCGAGGAATAATTTAACTTTCGCACAGCAACCACAGTCAGTCTTGTACAAAGAGGAAGCTGAAAACACCCAGCAAAAGTCTAATAGAACACAGTTGAACACTCTGTGAATCACTGAACACAGATTCATCCTTCTTTCACACTGCATAACATTAGCATGACCTATAATCTCTATTTTGATATTTGATTTTTTATTGCATAGAGTAATGTGTACTAACAGCTGTCATGCTATTGTTTTCTCCTTGTACAGTGATGTTCTTTCGGTCAGCACCTTCCAGTGCTTCGGCTGGGTAGACTATATGACAAAAACATGTACAGTGTGTATAGAAAAGAATTACCCCCCTTCAAAATATTCACATTTCGTTGCTTTGCAGCCCGAAATGAAGACACGCAAAAACAAATATTTTACCAGCTGTATTTGCTCAATTCAACTTATAATAGCCAAGTGAAAGATATAATAGCAACAGTTCACAAAAAAATAATAAAAAATAAAAAACCAGAATCACTGAAATGGTTAAAGGATCACCCCCCTGTTTCCAACCAACACTATTATCCCAAATTAAAATCATCCATTCAAGGTTTCTTTTCATTTTTTTAAAACGAAGCTCCTTTAAATGCGGACACTCTGTGTTCCAAAATACACATTTTCCAAAATGTATTTTAAATTACTTCTGGAGTGATTCATTTTTATGTACTGTAGATATACTGTGCTTAAAAATAAAGTGTTATTTTTGTCCTTTAGAAGATGTACAGTCTGTGCTCACAGCCAAGTAGGATGCTTTTCAAAGGGAGAGCAAACCACCTTCAGGCTCCCAGACAAAATTTCTTGACCCCCAAGAGAAACAGGTGGCGGCATCATCATGCAAAACTGACCTCTGACCACTAAAATTGACCAGATGCTAAATACTAAGTTGTTGAAAAACAGTATTTTACAAATATAGTAGTTTTTACATGCTCTTTTGGTCCACCTCTATGAGGAAATTACTGTACTACTGCGCACATAACATTCCCCTGCAATGGATGATATAGTTTTTAATCAGCTATACGGAAATCACAGGCCTGCCAGATCAACCCATGATGAGGAGCCAGTATGGGCCTTGGTGTTCCTTTCATACACATTCCCCTTTTTATGCGACCCCTTGTATCTCCAGGTAAGAAGTTGCCAAACAACCCCAGGTCAGAACCTGTCCAGTGCTATAAGTCTGGGGTGAGGATTTCCTTTCTAACAAGAAGCTGAATATTTTTATTTTACTTAAAGGGAATCTTCCTTTTCTCAGCAAAGATAGTCCAGATAGGGATAAGGCATCTATCTTATTCACAAACAAATAACATTCAGTCAAAAGAAACCTTTTACTTATACACCGCCCAGCCAAAAAAAGTCACCACCTAGATTCAACTTAGTGTTATGATGTGGGGTTGCTTCAGTTGCTCAGGTCTAGGTTCAGCAACATTATGTGCCCAAAAAATGAGGTGAGCTGACTACCTGAATATCCTGAATGACCAGGTTTTTCCATCAATGGATTTCTCCTTCCAAGATGACAGTGCCAGGATTCATGGGGCTCAAATTATGAAAGAGTGCTTCAGGGAGCATGAGGGAGACATCATTTTAACACATGGCTTGACCACCACAGAGTCCAGACCTTAACCCCATTAAGAATCTTTGGGATGTGCTGGAGAAGACTTTACGTGGCGGTCTGACTCTCCCATCGCCGATACAAGATGTTGGTGAAAAATGAATGCAACTCTGGATGGAAATAAATGTGACATTGCATAAGCTTCTTGAAACAATGCCACGGCGAAATCAAAGCTAAAGGCGGTCCAACGAAATACCAGAGTGTGTCACTCTTTTTTTTTGGCCAGGCAGTGTATTTTGCCAATATGTACTATCACTGTAGTACACTATATAAAAGTATTAAATAACCCCATATGATCGCATGATAAACTTTCAGGAAAGCAACGTGTTGCTCTAATGGCATTCCGTAGAGTTTCACAGTTGCTTGGGTTTCCTAATTTTAATTTAAAGTTCAATGCTGTTTAAAACCAAATATGAAATTTTATCTTTCAGGAGGATGGCAGTGTCTAAAGCTGGTGCACCACGCCTCCGAGGTTGTGGATTCAGGCGGTTAAAATCCAGCTGAGTCTGCGGAATTTGCATACCGAATTGGTGACAAGCAGTTATTGATAATGGATGGATACCTTTCAACTCAGCGCTGATTTGGAAGCGAATGTGTGGCGACAGGGAATTTCAAGTGATGCAAAGGTTCGGGAATCAAATTTTGTTTACCAGGGCATCACATGCAGGTCAATGCTGTGGTAAATGAAGCCCACTCGAAGCAGTCGCATCACTTGTTTGCTTTTTGATGCGTTATCTGTTGTCGGCGGTGGAGACTGATGATATCGCTTCTGACAGGGAAAACAGCCCCAAGGGAGTCAGAACCAGAGGAGGGAGAGGCGTCTGCTCATGTATGATTTTGGCAAGCGGTGATCCCAGGGGAAAGCTTCTGTCTGCAGGATGAGAGCTTTTGTGAATTAGTGCCTGCGCCTCTGGAGTTTGCGCTTAACCAAAAACTCTTTCGGGATTTCTTGTTTTTTCTTAATTCGCCTCCCACAAAATGGTCAGAGCATTTATTACTGTCAGCTCTGCGTTTATGTACTTCAACTATTTTGGAGCAAGAAAATCCTGACAGAGGTACTATCTTCACAGATGTTAATATGCTTGAGCTTGCATCTGCTGAGCAAGATACAAGGAGCAACAGTAACGACAAATGAAGGATGTAAATATATGATGTACTTTAAATCTTCCAAATGTTCTTTAATATAGTAATTTTATGAAGGAGTTGTCACAAAGATATATTTTTTGTGAATTTTGATCAGCGCCTAGAGTTCTTCCTTAAGGAAACAGTGATGCCCAGGGTGGGATCAAACCGCTGGGAAGCATTGCTGTCCCTTTGGGTGTCTTGGCAGTGGGTGAAATGTGTCCCGTCTGACTGTGTCCTGCTGGTCCAGGTTGATGGTCATTGTCGCCAGGCTCTCACCAGGTAAAACACATAGCATTGCAATGAATGAATGAATGAATCAATCAATCAATCAATCAATAAATCAATCAATCAGTTGCCAGTATTGATTTAATGCTTCATAATTTCCAAGCAGGTCCCAAAGAACCATGCACCTTTTCTCCAAATGGAACAAGGGGGTGACAGAAAAGTGACATTTTCTTATAAAGAAATACATACAACTGTTCAGAGGATCCATCTAAGAAGCCGACGTGAGAAGGCAGCGCGCTGGCAGACAGCTGCGAGTCCGTCTTCACCGCATCTCTGCGAAGGATGGCACCCGTCAGGGCTCATCGGACGAAGGGCAGACAGTTTCGCGCGGCAAAAAGATGGCAAAACTCTAACGCGAGCGCAGAAAGCTAACGGTGGCCAAAACACATCAAGATCACAATTATTGTGCAAATCGCAGCTCATTGTTGTGTTATTGCATAGACCCTGAGCACAGTCTGCTTATTGCTAGTCATTATTTGGATTTCCATTTTTTTTCCAGCAACATTTCTGCTAATAATCAACAGATATTTAGCTCAAGAATAACTTATGGTAATTTCTCATAATCTCAAATTATAATAATATATTATGACCGCGATATAAAAATGTGCTGTGAATATATTTGAAATGCTTTATTTGCTCATCAGCGGTATTGCCGAGCATTGAATTAAAAAGAAAAAGATTAACCAGACTTCCGATTTCAAAACACTTTTTGTGCCTGCACCTGCTGTGTGGTGAATAACAGGGTTTTTATGGCCTTCCTGCACGTTGGGAACAAGATTTTATGCACACCGCAAGCCTTTTGCTGCATTTGCCGTGAGCTGTTGTACTGTATGCTGTTCGCTGAGATTTTGCCCAGCATCGGTTTGCCGCGCATCGCTGTGAGCATCCGAGCTGCCCTCTGCGAATCGCAGGTTCGTGAGAAAAGATCCCATCTAAGGATTTGTCGCCTTCTCTCGGATTTTACTGCCTGCTGTTTTGTTTCTGCAAACTGCCTCACATTTGTGCCGCCATCTGTTGCTGCATAATTACCAAAAACACAAGAAACGTGATCTTTATTAAAAGGGTCACCGAGCTAAATAGACTGAGACTTGATGTCAGATGGTCTTGAATACCCATATTATCTAGCAAGGTTTATTCGGTTTCTGTCAAAATGTTTTCCCTGTAATTCATTTAGGCCCACAGCCACAGAGTTTAGATTGGAGTTTAGTTATATATAAGCTTATGCAACGTCACAACATTTATTTACGCCCAGAGTTAATTTTTCGTCAAGATCTCGTATCGATGACTGGAGAGTCAGACCGCTGCGTAAAGTCTTCTCCAGCACATCCCAAAGATTCTCAATGGTGTTAAGGTCTGGACTCTGTGGTGGTCAATCCATGTGTGAAAATGATATCTCTCTCATGCTCCCTGAAGCACTCTTTCACTATTTGAGCCCCACAAATCCTGGCATTGTCATCATAGAATATGAATAAAAATCTATTGATGGAAAAACCTGGTCATTCAGTATATTCAGGTAGTCAGCTCACCTCATTTCTTGGGCACATAACTTTGCTGAACCTAGACCTGAGCAACTGATGCAACCCCACATCATGACACTAAGTTAAATCCAGGTGCTGACTTTTTTTTGGCTGGCAAGTGTGTGTGTGTGTGTGTGTGTGTGTGTGTGTGTGTGTGTGTGTGTGTGTATAAAACCCAGTTCTGTAATATATATACTATTTATATACGTGTTTTGTATATATTTATGTGTATATAGTAGATGCCCCGCTGTTTTGTCATGCCTGCATGGCCTAATATGACAATGTTCACAGATTTTGGCTAAACATTTTTATATGTGCACATACAGTGCATAAATGTGATAAAAAGTGTGCATAAAATACCAAAGTAATAAGAAAAGTTCATACAACTGTCAACAGCTGCATTTAAGGTAGTTTTTCAACAGCAATCCTATTCGATTCTTCATTATTTTGCATTTAAATATGTACACACCACACAGATAGTGAAGGTTTGTACTGTACAACAGATACAGCCGATCCAACAGTCCAGGTAACTGTAGCGCTGGCTGCTTTTCAGGGGCAGCTGTTGTGAAAGTCACCTCGGTCGCTCAGCAGCACGAGCGCACGCGTGGCCCAAATTACCAGGCATTCGGTGCGGCCAAATCCTGCGAGGGAATTAAAACCGTTGGCCATCGCTTGCAGAGCAAGCAATAGTTTTACAACACATAGCATTGAAGGCTAAATTCATATTTATTCAAATCAAATTTCTCTGAATCCGGAAAATAAAATTACGCTGGAATCCGATAAGTGAGGCTCAGGAACAACTTGAGTTTATTGGAAGTAAGGAAAAATAATAATGGTGTGGTGAATCCGAGGTGCTAATTCCATTAGAGACGACTCCGAAAAGCACATCATTACGGTTGTGTCCGTCCCTCACTGCGTTTTCCTTGTGTTTTATCATAGTAAATTACCCGAGAAAAAAGAGCAGTATGAGACCATGAGTTTATAACTTACCTAAAGCAGCTGAGCGTAGTTGTATTTAAATCCATGTTTACTAAAGTATTTTACTTACATAACAGTCTGTGTGGTTGAGTAGCTGCATTTTAAGCACTCAGTTTTAAGTAAAATGAAGTGCAAAGCTCTGCTTTGCTCTCGTCGTTGTACTCAATGGCACAAAAGAAGAAACTACGGTTCTTAACTTACATGTACATTACATATGAGTTTAGTACAACGCTAAAACCCACAAGCCATTTGTTTCTCCATTTGGGAGCAAAACTCAGTCTAAAGCAGCTCACATCTTGTCCACCCCTGAATTCTGTGGGGAACGAAACTGTCCAACAAGCGCTTTGGTGCTTTTCCCGTGCTGGAGTTTTAAGATCAGCACCTTTGAGCCCCCCTGATGCCCCCATTTGGCCCACTACACACAGCAGCGCTGCTCGGCCACGATACAGACGGCCCTGTGCTGTAACCCACTGTCTGTATTGCGCGCCGTTGCACCACAGCAGCTTCGTTTTTGGTTGCACCAGGTCCCCAGAGTGGGGAGTCACACAGTGAGTCGATGATCAGATTCAACACGTACGCAGCAAACCATTTTCACCTCCGCAAGTTTTCCCTGTGATGCTCAGAAAAACATTGTGTACCCATGGGAGGTCCATGGAGTCGATGCTCTGCTGTTTTATCATACCTGCATGGCCTAACATGACAATCCTCACAGATTTTGACTAAAAAATCCTACCTTTAACAGCTAAATTAAGGTTGGTTGAAAATGCCAGAGTAAAATTTTATTTAAAGCACACATAAGCGATTTGGGGTGGCACTGGGGGTTAGGCTGCTACCTCGCAGCACCTAGCCTGGCTGGGTATCAGATCAAAACCAGCTCGGCTTGCATGGAGTCCATGTTCTCCCCATATTGGTGTGGGTTTTCTTCCACAGTTTAAAAACTTCTGTTTGGGGTCTGTTGGTTCCTATGAACTACTCATTGTGTGTGTGGTCTCCCTGTGACGGACCTGTGTTCCAGCCAGGGTGTAGCTTTATAGCCTGGTGACCAATGCTTCCAGATTCAAAATGACAATGAAAAATGTGGGAAAAAAAAATTGAATTTCCAGTAAGTGGACTCACGCTGTTCACTGACAATTTAGACGTGTACCGGTGCAATAAAATGATTTTTACTCATAAATGTTGATGTTATTAGTTTTATTTTTCCATCTTAAGCAGAGAGGGAGACATGAAAATAGACAAATGGAACAAGCAGTGGTGGTAAAGTCAGAAGTCTGCTCCCTGAGTAGATGCATCTTCTCTTTCTCCCAGGTCCCAGTTTAGGCCAGAGAGGCTGAATTCCCAGTGCCCATCGAGTGGCTGTCAGACAAACCCCCCCCCCCCCCATACACACACATTCGGCCTCAGGTTTTACAAGGCACTGGAAAATGAATGTGGCCTTGGAGAGCAGACAAAAGCTGTTACTTTTTTCCCTTAAGTGGAGCTTCCCACACATTTCACAGCACTCCCGCACATTCACACATATACACACTTTGGGGAAAAGCTGAGCGAAGACCATCAAACAGAAAGTCTTTAGGGTTGATGGCTTTGCAGTAGACAGTCCTTCTAAACAATCTGCTTCATTTTGTTTTTTAAAAAAAACTCCTGTAAACCTTTTAACACTGATTCAGCAATGAAACCATTCAATGATTTTTTTGTATAGGCTTCTATACAAAGTTGCATTTAAACATTTAAGCATATGAGATGAATAACTTTCTAAAAAAATGTTAGAGGGGTGCTAAGGCGATTAGCATGTGTTGAGTTGTGTTGCTGGGTAGCGTAGGGGTGCGCACGATGGTGGAGGGGAGCAGTTCCGAGATGCCTGAGCTGCGGTCCAGCCTTCCGGAGGTGTCGTGGGCCTAACTCAACGAAACGCCGACGAAGGAAGGTGCCTACTTGACAACCCCGATGAGATCCTGCACCATCACTTTGCTATGCCAGGTTGGGATTTGTAGTTCGCTACCATCGGTATTAGGAAGGTACAGGCCATTGCATAGTAGCTAGATAGGCTTGCTGTGAGTTGACTGTGGGGTTGCCGTGGTGATGGAGGGTTAGCGTAAGGTAAAACGGGGCTTAGGGTGAAGGTTAGGTAAGTAGTGGGATCCCCTTTATAGTACAAGTCCTTTTGTTAGCACTACGTGTTTGATATGAATAAACAAATTTAAACATTATAGGATTTTCATAACAAATCAGTACAGTTTCTGAGGTTCCACTAACTGTGCCAGGCCTTAACCTCAGTCAGAAACAAGAAACCTCATGGGTCACTGTTGTTAAATCAGTCACATGAGTGGGCAGCTGAAAGTCCAAAAGTACCCAAGCATGATTTTTGTGGATTCCACATTCATTCAGATTCCACAAGGCGACAAAAACTGCTTTAATGGGCTCTTGGGATGTGTGTACAGCGGCAGTATGTGACTTTGCTCAATTTTCAGCTGATGCACAGCAAGGTGATTCCCTCAGCCAGCGCGAGTCTCATCGATGTCGTCATGGAAACCGTGTTTGCAGCTGAGCTGTGTTCCATAAGCTGTTTATAGACAAAAGTAGCTGTGGTTGTTGCGCTTGGTGTTAGGAGACAGCCTAAGGCACCGTGACAGATTCATTTGACATCGCTCTGCAAAACCAGATGTATAAGTCACACCCAACATTATGCTGGAATCAGAGTCCTAATTGATAATTCATTGAAGCCATCCAAAAACTTTAGTGCAAATCATTCAAATGTATGCTTTATTGCCTGTGAAAAGGAAGAGTGCTTAAGTTTCACTTTTTATTCTAAATCACTATGGTTCAGGGTGATGCTGGTGGTCTTAGTGGCGGATCCACACCTGATGGCTTTGGAGCCATTTTTTTTGTACCACGGTATGACAAGCGGGATCAGGCAGTAGAGTGAGGAACAACACTGCAACTTGTGGGTTAAGACCAAATGGACCAGAAGAGCTGCTGTCTCGCCAAAGTCGAAGAAAGCCCTGAGACGGTAATCCCGTCAGTGAGTGATGTCAACGGCTCATAAATTGGATGTCAGAAACATGATAGATACCACACTGATGGCACGGACAGAGACAAAGGCTGGAGTTGGAGCTTTATGTTTCCTTGGAGACCAGCGTTGTTCATGCCCAGGGTGGCGAAGGAACTCGGTTGCAAATGCGTAGTTCTTGACCAGCTGCTTCCCCATGCAGCTGGGGTCATGCTCACGTTGCATAAGATGTTCGCAGTAACCTTTTGTAAAGGTTATTTTTTTATCCAAGCTCACATTAGGAAATAGTTTTAAAAAGCTGAGTAGACACCACTTAGAAAAAATGTATGCAATATTACGAAAGTTACTGCATTTTAACGTATAAAATGAGGTTTCGGTGAGCTGCTTTATTTTTATGGCTCCACCGACCATCAAATCTCAGCAAATCTCGCACAATCCCAGGGTTTGCTTATGAGAAAATTAGTAAGGGATTAACATAATGTTCAATAAAACAATACAGGTTTCCAGGAGAGTTCCATTGCCATAGGCTGCATCATGTGAGCATAGCCTTTAGTTATATTGACTAATTCAATCTGACAAAAAGAGAATTTGAAAGTATTAAAACGAGAGAATGGTATTAACATTATCCATTGTCTTCATATTGGGGGAAGGGAAGATACAGTTTAAGTGGGGTACACACCAGAGTCGAGGTTGTGTGGATCAGGGAGCTTAAGAGACCTCCTGTCTGAAAGCAACAGGTATTTGGGAGATTTGGGTACACGAAAGTGCTGACCAACTTGATCATATCAACATGTGATGGAGAGTGTGGTCACTCATGGAGTTCATCTGTGTTCTAAAAGTACAATTACATGGAGATGTGCCAAATGTCTGAGGGCTCCCTGAGTGCCTGGGTGCTTCCATTAACCACAGGTCAAGCTTAGATATCGCTGCTTATCAAATGGCAAGTGATCACATGGTGACTCCCACTCATCTCTGAATCCAACACAAACACAGGCTTTTTCAACCAAGCAGGCTCTTTTTTTTAAGAGCCCCTTACTTTGTTGTGGGGGGATGACAGCAGTCACTGAGGGTTAGGAGGTTCCTGGTGCCTGAACAAGATGGAATATCCCCATCACATCTTGCCAATGAGATGTCTTTGGAAATCCCCATGAACCCATGAACTGCTGGATTTATTTTCTTAGCCTGTACAGTGCAGTGTATAGTAAGGCATGGTAGACCTTCCTAGAAGCAAGTTTGCAAGTATTTCTGTGTGTGTGTGTGTGTGTGTGTGTGTGTGTGTGTGTGTGTGTGCACACGTGTGTATCCTTGTTGTTGCCATGGCTTCTTGTTAGTTATGCGACATTCATTACTTCTGATGAGATGGGCAGTGAGTGCCCTCCTGTTTATCCGACCACTTCTTTTGTCTGATGGTCCGGTCAGTGCAGCTGAGCGGAAAAGGTAGGCCCAAGGGGGATGGGCTGCAGTCTAGTTTCTGCCTTAGGAGGTGTGAGACTGGGGGGAAGTGAGGTGGATGAAGATCTGAGAGAATAGATTATGAAAAAATGTGCCTCATACAAAAAACTAACATCCTTTGGCCTCAGCTGTCAGGCTGTTGAACTTCAGAAAGCATAAGGACTGACTTCTATCATTAACAGTGTTTGCACTGATTGTTTATTCTAACCTTATTCATTATTTATCATTTTATTTATCTATATATCATATATACAGTATCTGTTATTTATCTTTTTGTAACTTACTTTTCCATCTACTCCTGTTCACCTCCAAAAGGTGGAATGACAATGAATTTAATCGTGAACCATGAAGCTTGAACCATGATATCCTGGCTGATTCTGTTCACTAAACAACCTGAATGTTGCTAGTACCTCTCAGGAAAGAATACATAGTCTGATATTTTTCATATTTTAATCCCCATGCACAAATTGTTACTTCCCTGTATATATATATATATATATATATATAAAACCAGCAGGTGGCATAGTGTTTAGTGCAATCACCTTGCAATATTGCTTGTGCCAATAGAAAAATTGTATTATTTTATCCTACAGCTTCTGGATGTGAAGGTTCGTTGGTCAGTCCCTCACTACCCTTATTGTCTGACCAGCAGGACTGAACAGTATGCCATCAAGGGGAGGATGCAGACTGCCAGTGTTCAGTGGAGAGTAAACTGTCTGTGCAAGGGCTGTTATCCCTGCGGGGGGGTGGGTTAAGATTGGCACTTGTAAGCCAGTGTGGAAGCTCTTCTCTTAGCTCGCCTGTCGCCTGCAGTGCTCAGGTGCACAAGGGTAGAGTACTACAGGGAGCCTGGGGTGGAAACAACTCACCCAGAAACCACCGGGTTCAAGGGAGCCCTTGCCAGTGTCAGTTCCGTAACTGTGGATAAAGATCCTGAGATGCAGGGGTACTATTTCTATTCTGTTTGGTGTTTCTAAAGGGGTGATTGGGGGGATGTAGTCTTTGTGCTGGAAGACATGTTTTCTCATTCATGAATAATTTACATATCTTATATCTCACATCTCAAGATATCGTTTGTAAGTCCTAACTCTTTTATGGCTATAATATTTAATGTGTATTTTTTTCCATTATAAATATGAACATTTACCTTCTGTAGTACATTAATATCCAGTTTTATTACCCAAACCAATTTAAATTTTTATTATTTTATTAATAGTTCAGCATTGCTTTCGACCTTTATCATAAGACCTTAGGATAAGTATTCTGAGCAAATCTTGCCAGGTGGAGCCCTCAATGAAAGTAAATAGAATTTAATTGAAATACTTGAGAACGACAAGGTATTTGCTCTTTTTCGCTGGCTAATAGAACATATTTTTCATAATACATTGCAACCATTGAATGAAGGATACAGGATGAGGACCATTAGAAGAAACTGAGGTATGTGGGGTCATGTTTGAGGTGCCCTCTCTGTCTCACAGCAGTAAGAAGTACATCCATTTTCACTCATCCTGGGATCGATATGATGTCCTTTTCCCAGTTTTGAAGAATCATTGAAGCATCCAGCCAGTGACCCCCTCCCATCGTACTCCTCAAAATCCCACTTGACATTTATTCAGAATTGGCACCACTCATCCTGGTCTTCTTCCCGGCGTATGAGCTGCTATCCCATCACCACCTGATGCTGGCCAGTCGTGTAGCCCCTTGCAGGTGCTCCTGGTTGCATAGACAGGGGTGGGGGTGAGGGGTGCTTCACCAATGTCCAGCCTTCCAGTCAAATGCAAAACCATTGTCATCCATCATGGTCCATCCCATCTAAAGGCATTTTGATCTCTCAACTTTTTGTTTACACGTTTGAGGACATCAGAGCTTTTTTTTCTTGCCAAGTTTGGTGACAACATGACCTTTATCAGGGTCTAGGCATCATTTTAATGACCACAGCTATTTGTGTAACATGATTTGCAACACACCAGACCCCCGCTTCCACTTGGAATGGTACTTTAGACTAAGGGTAATGGTACCACTCCATACCACATGCTTCAGGGTGGTAACATGGTTTTAATGTTATCAGTAAGTGGTCTGGTCCATTACCTTACTCTGATCATGTACTGTATGATTTCAGTACTGGGCCGTGTTAGCTCAGCTCATCACCCAGCATTTGTGAGAATGATGAGAATGATGGCTATATGGAGAATTGTTTAAAGCCCCGGTCCAGGCTTGACCCAGAAGAA
Organism: Heterotis niloticus; assembly: GCA_018136845.1. NCBI lineage: Eukaryota > Metazoa > Chordata > Actinopteri > Osteoglossiformes > Osteoglossidae > Heterotis > Heterotis niloticus. Next base: position 7,557,859 of record CM030897.1, on the reverse strand, counting down.
CAAAGAGGCTCATTGGATATGATGCAGTTTTGATCCAGAAAATTATTTATAATCCATTGAAGTCTCCCATGTGACTATATTGGACTCTCCATGCTCTTTTAATGCCACTGTGCTGTCCTGCATGTGTGGATGCCTGTGTTCAGCACAAATATCTACATATATGAGAGGGAAAATAATGAGGATCATCTCCACACAGGATAAATAGATGCCTGAGCTCTTTCTGATGAAGGACTTTGAAAGGAAATATTTATTCCCACAGCAGTCCATCATCTTCTATAAACTTTAAGACTAGAAAGTGCAACCTAGACTTCCTGTTCTGCACATAGTGTTACCTCCTAGCTGCTTGATGTTGACTTGAATTCAATTTTAAGGCACACTCTTAAAAAGCAAGGCAGAAGTTTAGTCCAAGGGATCAAGAAATTCCCCATTGTCCTTTGGCAGCTGCTCGCATGATGTGTGCTTCACCTTCCAAGATGCTCAAAGCACAGCTCGAGCCCCAAATGGCCCAACTGTACATGACATACAAGAATTGTGTGAGCAGTTAGAGAGGTACTCGGCTGATGGAGGAGCACGCTGATATATTCCACCATCTTGGAACAGTGTGTGGCTGAAATGCTTCCTCAGATTTTCAAATCATCCCTCAAATCTTTAAACCCAATTCTGCAATATACAGATTTGGATGTGGGTTTGAATCTGGCGAATTCTATATTCTCCCTGTGCTTATATGGGTATCTTTTGAGTTCACTCGCTTTCTGTCCATGGTGAACCCTGCTTGATGCCCTGTGCTTCTGGGAAGGCTCTGGACCACTGGGACCCTGCACTGGACAAGCAGTTATTGAAGATGGATGGATTTATATGAACACTTAAGCTATGATAATGCTGAAAAATTCTGACAGCAAGAAAGATAGTATAATGCCTATTAAAAAATTATTTTGTACTTTTTTTTTCTCGGGTCAATATCAGTTCAAGCTTGTTCTTACTATTGGGATTGAATTAATTTTTTAGCATTAAAGCGCTCTTCACTTGTGTTGTCAACCTTGCACACAGCACTCATCACTCTATATCAATAGCCAGGGCAGAGAAGCTCATCCAAAGGGTACATTTTTTCGTTTTTTTAAGACACAAATGCCAAGAGCTGTTTCCGATGCCTGCTGATGAAGTGCTTATTTTGAAAGGATGTAACAAATGTGCTTGGACATTTCGCATCAGTGGGATGTGCAAGTGTGACAGCGACAGAAAGTTTGATCAGCTCATGAACGGGTAATGAACTGAGAGTATGAGACCCAGCACAACCAAATCCAAGCAGGCATTTGTGCCTCACTATGCAGTGAAGATGATAGCCAGATAACACTAAGAAATAAAAACATCCAGCTCTTTAGGGGGCATGATGGTGGTGTCTGTGAAAGCCCCATGAAAGATGCTGGCTTGGCTGAAGCATCAGTGATAATGAGTGGGTTCAAAGTGCAGAAACTGGACATAGAATGGGTTTAGCTGGAAGTAATGCTGGGTTTAACAATTGGACATCTCTGAAATTCCAAAACGTGGATAAGGTGAGTTTTCAGCACTTAAGCAGCCCTGCGAAGTCAGCACTATATTAGTTCCATGATTTCTGTTCAACATGTCCAAGAATCAAGAATCAAAAGTAATACATTGTTGAACACCCTTGAACAGCAGGTATACAAGGCAGTGCGAAAGGAAGTTCTTCGGGTCTGTGGTGCATAGAAGCGAAAGTGCTTCAGTACTAGCATAGGTCTGTGGTTTCAGTGTTTGGGCAGAATCATGACATCAGCACTAGATCAGCTCCGCGGTTTCAATATGTCATTGTTGTGTGCACTTCTTGCAAAGTTCTCTGAAACCAAGCCTGTATGAACACCATCTTAGGAGATGGGTATGGTAAAATGTCCCTGGGGAAAATTTTAGGTCCTTGTAGCTAGCTACACTATTAGGAATGAGTATACTGAGGTGACAGATGTTTGGGAACAGTTTGCACATAGAGATTCTGCTGGAGAAATCTTAACTCTGTCTGTGTACCAAAGTTTTCCTCCGTGGTTCATTTAACAGCCCTGGGTCACGTTACATTGGATTAATTCTGATAAATGCAAGTTCCCGATTTTCTCCAAGTTTCAGCAAACCAGGGCTTGTGAGTCTCCTGAAATACTATGTAGTATATCTAATTTCACACTGAGGACATTTTGTAGAGAATTTTGAATTAAAACAGCCTTGTAATCGATTTCAGGCCTCTCTGAAAGGCAGCCAACAAGTACAGTTGCGTGGCTCAGAACCAATGAACTCTTGCAGGCAATGAAACCTTCCTAGTTGCAAGGGAACTGTGCGGGTCCCAAGAGCATGACCCAGTCTTTCTGGCAATTATCCTAAGCCTTGCTGTGGGGCTAAGAGTGTTCAGCATTTTCAATGATGTGGGTAGGAATTCTGTTTCCAGGGCAACGGGAGTGCCTGATTCTTTTCCATCGGTATCTTTCAGCCGCTGCTTTTATTCATACCATTTAATAGCACAATAGGGGAAGTAAATGTTTTCCAAATATTAAAAACACTAATGGAAAGCTAAAATTAGTATTGTTTATTGTTTATTACAAACCGATATGAATGGCACTGTACGTGTCAGCTTATTGATTAAAATATGAAACTTCTTACTGGTCACAAACTGCCCTCGCTGTACTTCAAAACATCAGCAATATAACTTCTAAATAAAAATAATATTATAATTTGCTAACTAACTATGATATTACTAACAGTCATATGAGTAATTTAGGAATTTTCAGTGTTTAAATAAAAAGGGAAAATAGCAATTGTATTTTTATTACTGCATATACAGTATATTCATGCTATCCACAGTTGTAACTTGATTTTATTAGAAATTTCCCTTCAATTAGATGACAGTGCAGTTTAACTAGAAATACATTTATGACAGATTCAGTACTGATATGCAGTATTATTTGTACAATTTAAGCTGAATTATGAAGTGCAGAGGTTTATTCTGTTTATTATATTCTTATTATAATGACAGTAGTGGTTCATGATTTTACAAGATAATACATACAGTATAAGGCAGATTAAAGTCAATATAATGTATTTTGCTGATGCCAACATAAAGTCTTCTGAAGTGGGCATGCAGTTTGCTGAAGTCTACAGGCACTGAGACAGCTGAAAACTAAGAAAGACAGTTGCGAGTCCACTAAGACAACAATCTAAGACAGTCGATATCCCACTGAGACGGTTGACAACCCACTGAGACCACAATGCACCGAGACAGCCAATATCCCACCGAGACAGTCAGCATCCCGCTCAGACAGCCGATAACCCGCTGAGACAGTTGACATCCAACAGAGGTAGTCGACATTGCACTAAGACAGTTTGCAACCTCCTAAGACAACAGTCCGAGGAGAAGGCGGCCATCCCACCCAGACAGTCGCTAACCCACCGAGTCAACAAACAACTGGTAGTCACCGATTCTCTGAGACAGTCAATGTCCACTGAAACATCCAAGGAAACAATCAGCAGAGATGGAGAACAATCTGCTGAGACAGCCAATGTCCCCCGGAGACAGTCAGCATTTATCGGCAGTCAATAACCCACCCAGACCTCCAAGATCCACTTAAACAGCCTGGCTTCTTAACGCCCAGAAGCAGTCAGGCCTGTAGGTCTTAAGTAAAAGTCCTCAGCAGCTGAACGACCAGCCCACCCCCCCGCCACGCCCCCATCCCTTTCCACCCCCCAACCCCCCATGAGGTCCGCCCGTGCCGGCGCGCTTGCGCGCCGCCGATTCAGGCGCTGTCCAACGTGCTGAAAGCGATGGGAAGCGGCTGAGCGCTCGTTCCCCGTTCCATCAGTAGACGTTCTCCATCCCGCGAAGATCTCTTCCAGAAGAACGCACTCCACAAGACTGTGTCTTTTCCTGGAAGGCATCTACTGCCTCCGCTTCTTTCTGAAGACATTTCTCACCAAAAAAAAAAACTGATTTTCTTTTTTTTTTTTCCCAAAGTAAATGCCTCGTTTTTATTTTATTCGTAGTTGCAAAGACGCGTCCTGGCGGAATGGTCTGTGGTCCAGGTGTTTCGCCCAGGTGAACTATGACCGCAAGGACCGCGCTTCCTCCCGCGGGCTCTTTGTCGCCGCCGGAGACGCTTGAGTCCCCGCCGAAGCTGCAGCGCGGATCCCCGCGTCTGACGGGAGAAGAGAGCGAAGTGCGCGGACAAAATCCCCAAAATCGAGAGGAATGAATCGTCCATGCGCCGCTCTCCTCACAGCTTTACTCGCATGTTTGTTAGAAATAAACCTTTTCAGGTATGTGCGTCGCTGCTGCGCTCGTCTTGGACTCGTTAGTCACTTCCGACTGCATTTATTAATAGCAATTATTAGCCAAAGCAAAATATATTAGTCTGCACGTGTTATTAACTAATATTAACAATTAATTACTTGGCATCTGTCTGATTCTGAGCTTCCGGTGCCGACCATCCATAAATTTAGATAAATTAATTCGGAAAGAAAGTTTTACATTGCAAATACCTACAGTGGGCAAATAAAGTTCTTTATTGTGGAACAACGTCATCCGACAAGCAGCATATTAATAGTATTTCCCGTCTTAAAGTATGAATGAAAAAGAATGACGGGGGGTAAATATTCAGGTGGCTTGGGGGTATTTTTAGTTGCGATGTTACATGTTTGGGAGAACAAACAGGCACTTTTGACTGATCTGTCACGGAAACAAACTTTAAAAAGAAGCACAGTGACTTTGCTTCTGAATGGGGGGGGGGGTTATGCTGAATTTCTAATTTATATATTTTTGCAACCATCATACTGTGCTTGCGATCAATAATTAAACCCTTGTGGAATGAATGAAGGGCCGTACGTTGCGAACAACAGAATCGTGAAGATGCACCTGCGCTGCAAGAAAAGTAGCACAAACAACTGCTTTTACTGAAAATATCCTGCACAAATATTAATACAGCGCGTATGTACGGTAGGCAGTTGAGCAAGAGGCTCCTGACAAATGACAGTTGCCACAGGTTGTCAGACAGAGGCTGTCAGGATGATAAAGTGCTGCTGGGACCTTTTACTTGGGTTTTACTAAGCCCAGAATTACTGTAATTCATTCATGTGGGTGTCTGCTTATCATTTATATTATAGTTTTGCCATCAGCTGTTCAGTTATTCACTGCTTGGACCGATAAAAAACATTTTTCTTTGAAAATAGAGCCTTTACTTGAGATAGATCACTATTGATTGGGAAATGGTGATAGCAGTAAAGGCCAAAAGAATGGTGTGAAATTGCTGTGTTTCATCAGTTTTGCTTTGACTCTTTTGTGTTGGGTTGATGTCAGTGATACTTCAGAACAACAAAGTGCTGAGGTTTACTGTTGTAAGTGAGAGAGCTGATTAACCAAAGTTTATACATAGCTTCTCAGGTATGTGAGTTTGCTTCTTAAATGGATATAATATCTATAGTGACTGAAAAGTAATAAGCCTGATCCCGCTAACTCTACCTGTTCTCCCCAACCTAATGCACCACAACATGATCTTTCCTTCATGTCTCCCACTCTCAGGATGGTAGATAGCAAAGAGCATGACTCCAGGCCAGGAGGAAGAAGCTCTTCATTGACAATGTCTCCTTCAGACTTTCTGGACAAACTAATGGGCAGAACATCAGGCTACGATGCTCGGATTAGACCCAACTTTAAAGGTGAGGGTAAGGGATAAGCGTTGATGCCGTTGAATCAAAATGCACTCTTAGCAACCACTTGTATGCTTTCCAGCACAGGAAAGGGTATGGAGGTAGTACATCTTTTTCATCTTTTTGTGGATATTTCACCATTTGTAGCTAACACTCAGTTTCTCAGCTTGTAAATTGGTATTACGGTTAAAACAATGGTGATAAGCCAACTCAGCAGCTGCAAACAAAGATTACAAATCACAGTTTTTCAGTAAATAAATCCTTCTGGCCTGGTTGCTGTGTGAGATGTTTTATTAGGACATCCAGGTGGGCATGAATCAGGTCCATTATTCCCGTATAAATGAAGTGCTATAACTGAAAAGCTATTTGCTTTATGAAAGTGCACTGCTGGACATGGAGTGAAAAAAGAAATTGCTAATGGATGACAAATTAGCCGATGCAAAAAAAAAAACAAACAAAAAAAAAAAAACGTGGACCTGTGTAGAAAATGTGTGATCTCTGGTGGGTAAAGCACTCTTGTTAACTCGGCAAACCTGGTACTGCTCTGGCTAATCTGGGACTTTGTGGGGTGCACTGGAGCGACTGCGGAGCACTTTAGACACCAAAAGCTACATTTTCTTCCCCAGGTCCCAGGTCAGATTCCTGCTCTTTTTGTGTCATTAAAAGTGCTTTGGTCTTTTACTTCAGCCTCCCTGGAATGTTGACCATGAAGTGTAGCCATCTTCTGAAAAGAGCTTCTCTCTCGATGACCGCCTGCAAAACGCACTGCTGCTCTGTGGTCATTGCTATTTCCAGTCGCATTTCTGATGGCCTCGATTACCCGAATGAGAGATTAGTTAAAAGCGCTGGGGCTCCACGTGTATTTTGCTAAAAATAAACAAACTTTTAGCTCAGGTGAGCACCAGACGACAAACTAAGTGTCTTCCATTTAGGTGAGAACTGCAGATGAATGACGAATGATGTCAGATGTCTACACGGAAACCAAAGAAAAGTCATCGACCTTCCTGGCACGTTCAAGGTCAAATTATATGAAATAAAAAATGTATAAGAGCGTTAAGAGCATCCATTTACAAATGTAGTTCTTTTTGCGCAAAAGCTACATGTTATGTATAAACTTCACGGCGCAAAATTACAGTGAAGGAGTGAAGTATAGCAAAAGCATAAATTTATGTCATATCATCCTTAGAACCTCCAACTGCAACATACTTGTACTTACTGAATAAGAATCACATGTCCTGGGTTCGAATCCTTTCTTCAGCTCCTGTGCCCTTAAGCATGGTCCTTGTATCCGTTTACTACATTTTACCATGTTGTGTAAAAGCAGAAATAATGAGGAATAGTTTAGGATGCAATGCTAAAATTGCCAGTTTAATGGGAGAAGCAAGTTAGCTACATGAACAAATTATTATTATTATTATTATTATTATTATTATTATTATTATTATTATTATTATTATTATTATTATTATTATTATTGTTTGTTGTTGTTGTTGTTGTTGTTGTTGTTGTTGTTGTTGTTGTTGTTGTTGTTGATGGGCTTAGCTGATGTTTTTGTCCAGAGCAACATGTTTTCATTCAGTTGCTTTTAGTGATGACATTCAGGTCAAGCTCTTTACTCACAAGACCCTCAGTGTTTCCTCCTTCCAGTGATGTAATAATATGACTTTTGGGAAAAACGTCAGAATCCTTAACCTCCACCCCAACACCTGCTGCCCCAGTTCTGCTGAACGACCTACATCCAGCATCAGGGTTTTGGTGCTTGTAGATCCTCGACCTCTTTTAGCTGTCATTCTGTCCACCGGAGGCGCTCGGGTAGGAACCATGCCAAACATTCACTGTCAGTGACTTTTAATCTCACAGCATCGTCATCGCAACAAAGGAGCCCAGCGGCCCTAAGGGGCGGAAACACGCTGCTTTCCCCCAACTCCCGCATCCCGCTAAAGAAGAAACCAAGGAAATGGAATAAAAGAGGATTTAGAATCCTGCTTGAAAGGCGGCACCAGATAGTCAGCTGGCCTTTTTCTATTTTTCAAGCGTGCCGACTTATTTATTTAGTCTTTTGCATTTATTTATTTATTTTATTTATTTATTTTTTTTTTTTTCCTCCTAAGCTTTACGGAGCTTTAGAATTATGTGTCAGTGTATTAGTCTTCTGCGCCTCATACAAATTCACATAATTAGTTGTTCCATTTCAGATGTGTATATATAGCTGTTTGTCAGCCTCTTTTATCCAAAGTGACTCTTGCAGCCCACAGTTTTTCCTGCTTCGTTCGTGTGCATAGAGATGGATTTTCAAGCAGATGCAGCACATGTGCAGCAGCAGACCCCTCCTCTGGGATTCAAACTGGCAACCTTCTGAGCTGAGCTCAGTTCCTAGTTCTTTGCACCACAAAGAGTTGAAATGAAGCAATGCAAAATATTCTTTGTCATTCCGTTTGAGGTAGCAGGAAGAACTGAGCAGCGGGCGCCTTGCTGCCAGAGCTGAGGCAGAAGTAAATATTAAAATAAAGACTTAAAAGAATTGAAAGTGAAATATTATTATGCCACTTTGAAAGTAGAACGGATGAGCATGTTCTGGTATCTTAAGTGCTCTGGGTAGAAGAACGACATGATGGTTGTGCTTGGTAGAGGAATGTAGCGAATTCAACATTGTTTTTAATAATAAAGTGTTCACTGGCATGCAGCCGTCTATAGCAATGGTTGTTCCCTCTATTTCAGATTTTTCCCTGTCTGTCTCCTTTAGTTGCCTGATAACCATCAACTCCAGTCCCTCAGCAAATCCTCAAACGTGTCTTCTTCAGTCCTTTCATGATAGTATTTCATGAAAATGAACAATATTATTCAGTTAGATACCATGCCATCATGAGACATCATGAGATCATATCCCTAGGTTTTTTTGCCACGTGAGACCGGGTGCGTTTCCACTACTTGGGATTATCAGTCTTTTATAGATGTAAAATTACTTTGTGATGTAAATTACCAGTCCCAGGATGTGTTTATTAATGATAGAGAAAGCAGTCCATGCAGCTATGGCAAGCTGTGACTGGGAGGTAATAATAAAAAAAACCCAGCATGATTGTCTACGGGGTAGTTCCTCTATGTTGTACATATATCAATGTTCACAAATTTAGAACACAATTAGTTACAATTCAGTTTTATTATGCAGCTGAGATTTATACTTGTGCTTGAAATATATGGTGGGTATTTGGTTGTGGTTTATGGCTATGCAGTTGCTTTCTCAACACTGTTCTTTTGCGCCTTTCCAGAACAGACAGATTTTAATGATTTTGTAAAGCTCGATTTTCTGCTCATGATTTGGAGGTTAATACTAAGCTCAAGGGTGTGTAAGCTGTTTTTAGCCAGCTGAGATAGATCACACCTGCAGCTGTACCTGTTAACAAAAACATATGAAGTTATTGCATATCTTCATTTAAATTTAATGAACCCCGTGCATCCTCCTGGTGCAGCACAATATAATAACTGCAGCGCCCTGTAACTTATATAGGGAATTTTTCATTATGAATTTAGTGGCTGCTGAGCTGGGATTAAAGAGTTTATCAAATGATGATTTAAAATAAAACACTGCATCATTTTTAGCAAGGCTGATCCTTCAGTGAAACTGGGTTTTAAAAGTATTCACAAGGCCAATGTTTAGTCTCTAGAACAAAAACTTCCAGGACAAAATTTAGAGGCTGGAGCGAGTAACACATGCAGCCACTGTGTCATGTTTGTCTGAGAGCCGACGGTCAAGGATGGCAGCTTATTATTGTAAAGAAGGTCCTGTTGATTCCATCATTTTAAGCCTTTAGCCATTGGTCTCTCAGCAGCTAGAATTCATTTCAACCCACTAAATCATTTGGTTTTTATGGCCCGGCTCAATCGTCTCCATTCGAGCCTTGCAAATAGGTTTCCGGGCCGAAGGTCTCGTGCTTCCTCCAACTTTGTAAAACTCAGAAAAATCAAACCTGCTAATGTAATAATATCACAGCAAAATATGAAAAACTGTTTGCTCTTGGATATGTATTGGTTTGAATTGGCCCAACAGTGGGTAGCGGCCTTGAAAATTTCCTCTCCTTTTTGTTAAATACAATTGTAAGTGATCTGATGGGTCATATTAACACTCAAATTCAAGTTAACAAGTGTTGAGACTTTGCCTGAAGGGCTTGCATTTGAAAATCATCTGAAGAGCTATATGCTAAACTTCTTGCTAACTGAAATGGAAGGCAATGTATTATAAATACATAATTAAAAATAGCAATAGTAATTACTGTATATAATTACTCAAAGATGAAATACAGGAATTTTAACTGTTATAATTTCATTTTCACTGGCCAAGTAAAATCACTCTGTTGCGTAACTTAATTTTGGATATCTTACTACCATACTAAGTGAAGCCATTCAACTTGAAAATGACTTAAGCTTTAGTTTTAGTGTGATTTTAAACTTGCTTTAGCTGAAAATTACCTGTAATGCCACTTAAAACTCATGTCAGATAAGACAAGTCTGATCACAGTAGAGGAACCACGTAAAGCCATCAGAAATGGATGGACAGATCATGGTAGTGAACAAAACTGAAAACCAGTACAATGTAAAATGACCCTGATTATCAATATTTTTTCCTTTTTTTTCTTGGAGGTTGGAGGTTTTCAAAGCTTTGGCGATGATGAGTGGCCATGAAACCTAAATGAGAAAGAAAAAATGAGTATTTCTCAGATTATCATTCAACAGTTATTATTACATTCCTATCCCTGCTGTATTTCACCTGGACAAGGCACCTACCCTGAACTGATACAGTGTCAGGGTTAGTACCATGCTCAAAAAATACCCAGTTATATGTGAAGGTAAATCAGTGTTAAGTACCTTAGTTACACCTGCTTCTGTAACTGAAATGAGCAAACATATGAAGTTATTGCATGTCTTCATTTGCAAGTCACTTTGAAAACAGCACTAGCTATAATAATAATAATAATAATAATAATAATAATAATAATAATAACAATAATAATAATAATAATAATAATATTTTTTAAAAATTCTGATACACTCTAACTGTAGCAGAATATATAATTAGCCTCTTTAGATGAACAAGGTGCTTTTAGATGAATGCAGAATGGGAAAGGATTAAATACCTCGCATCCCTTTGAAGGTCTGCCGTTTTGATCAGTTTAAAAGGTGCAATAAAGCAGTTGTTTACTGCCGCATGATCACGACAACGTGCGCTTTGTCGATACCCTGTTCTCCAAAGAGGGAAAAATGCTATAAAAACACGTCCAGTCGATAAAAAGAAAACTGCCGTGTCAATAGGGCACTTTTTATGAAAGTATTCTTTGGCGACAGACAAATGGCTAATTCACTCAGACAGCTTTACTAATCCTGCTTTGTGTCTCTTCATTGTCATTCCATCTCACAGGGCCGCCTGTAAATGTTACCTGCAATATTTTTATCAACAGCTTCGGCTCCGTGACAGAAACCACCATGGTAAGCTCCTGCCTCTCATGCTGTGTCATTCTAAGAAACTTTGTGCCGAAATCTTATTTGTTATCTTGTATTGTTTTGGTTTCGGTTTAAGGCCAAATCTGCAAAACTGCAGTCAGCTGAACGCATGCCATCATCTCGGGCCTCACAATAACTTTTTCAATACCGCCCAGGACAGTAACAACAGGCTCTTTCTCTTACCCTCATTTCCTTTTGAAATGTTTTAATGAATATAATTTGGTTACTTAAGATGATAATGCCAACCATCTATTCACTTCACTTGCAGCTAATATCTTAAAAGGACTGGTAATTCTGCCTGAAAGTGTAAAGACCGCAGGCAGCTTCCTCCTCGTGGTGTGAACCGTAACGCCACCGCAGTCCCACGGTTATCACAGCAAAGGCCCAGATAACTACAGCAGGACCAACAAGCTGTCAGCTTTGTGTTGCTTTGTTGTTTGTTCTGTTGCGGTGTTGTGTAACAACAGTAGAAGGGTACACACCACTTCTATAATTTAAATTCTTTAATATGTCATGAGCTCAATCTGTTGTCTTCCGACAAAATGATTTGTAGCTCAATGGGAAGGCGGTAGGGTGTGGACACGAGCAGAAGCCTTGTCTGGTGACAAAGAAAATGTCATTGCATGCTGCTCATAAGTGACATTTTTGAACGTGGCTTTCATTTTTTTTTTTTTTAAGATTTTCATCAGGGTAAATTTGCAGAACACACAATAAATGTGTTTCTTTTTTCCTAACAACTGCATATGTACAAAGCTCTTTACAAGCATCCTTCTACAGATTAAAGTAAGATTTAATATCTAATATCTTAGTTTATCAAAATGTATAAAGCTAATAAAATCAGTAAAAATTGATACAAATATTGATTATTACTTTTCATTAATTATTGACAATTGGCTCAGTCAAAAACATTTTTTTGTTTACTTTTCCCAAATCCCTGTTCAATTTTGGCTTCCATATAAGGGAGAATTTAAGAATTAACAGCAACATTTTCTAGAATTACCAATAAAGTGTCCTTGCATGTCATTTTTTGCACAAAACATTCATGAATATGCACGCTTTGCCTGCATATGTAGCTGTAGTGTGTGTGCATGCGTATTTTTGACCTTTCATGCCTCTGCCAGGACTACAGGGTGAACATCTTCTTGCGGCAGCAGTGGAACGACCCCCGGCTGGCCTACAGCGAGTACCCGGACGACTCGCTGGATCTGGACCCCTCCATGCTGGACTCCATCTGGAAACCTGACCTTTTCTTTGCCAATGAGAAGGGAGCCAACTTCCACGACGTCACCACCGACAACAAGCTGCTGAGGATTTTCAAGGACGGCAATGTGCTCTACAGCATCCGGTATGTGTAGTGTCCGCGGCCCCAGTATCATTTGAGTGTTGGTGGATTTGCACTTCTCAGCATGTTTGGGTTGGCTCAGCATGGTTCTCTCTAGTTAAATGGGCAGCTATAAAAAAAAAAAAATTAAATTAAATGTCACTGGAAAAAGGTATTTTTTGAGAAACAAGCTAAAAATAACATTTACATTTTCTGTTGGTGGGCAACGTATTGGCTGGATGGGTGTAAGTATGAGTCTGATTTAGTCTGTGTAGAATTTCTAGGTTTTCCCCGTGTCTGTGGGGGGTTTTCTCACACAGTCCAAAGACTTGTTTCAGGTTCACTTGTTACTGTAAATTGTGCGTGCGTGTGTGTAGCCACCCTGTGATCGACTGGTACTGTATCTCATGTGAGGGTGGTTTCATAGCTCTGGGTCTTATGATTCTGGCATAGGCTCTGAACCAACAGGTCCCTAACCAGGATTTAGTGGTCAATGACACTGGATAGGTGACTGTTCTGTAGGTGGATGTAATTTATAATAAATAATTAAAGTCAGTGATAATTCAAGATTCCTTCACTGTGTTAAGAAGAAAGCGAAAAAGCATCTTAGTGGTGAAGTACCATCTATTATCCAGACAATTAACATAAGATTTAGTAGGATTTCCCTTTCTTAGCAGGTAATGGGAGAACAGAAGCGAAAATCAATAAGTCAGGATGAATTAAGATAAATTAGATGGAGTGAGAAATAACTTTATGGTCAGTGTCATTGTCCTCAGGGTTCGACGCTTTAACCCCCTTTCAGATTCAGTACTTTTCAATTTTATCTCATTATTTTTCCAGAAAGGTCTGTTGAACAGCATTTATCTGCGAGGTACAGATTACACATTCTCTTACATACCTCCTCGCGACTATCTGCTTGGGACGCTGCGTGCGTTGCTGCAGATGGCACTTAAGATGTCATTTTTGCCTGAGCCAAAAAAGCAACATTAAAGGGTTTCTGTCTGGAATACGCAGCTTTGAATGGATTAAAACTTAATCTGAATGAAGCCCCCGTTCACCTGCACATTAATGAGCAGCATTTTAATGGGCCGACAGCACCGAGCCCCATTGTCACGTTCGAACCCGGGGAAATGGTGCCGCCGCTAATGATCTGTGTCTCCTGGAAGGAAAACTGGACAGGTAGATAGAACCCAGGGAGAAGAGGTGACAGCGTTCTCCGGAGGTACAGACTCAGCCACTCCGAAATTGGCCTCAAAGTGTTCCGGGCTGGAAAAATAGCACAAATCTCATAAGAATGCACACGAGTGTGCGGTGTAGGTTATGTCAGCGTGTTACACTTGCCGCTTATTTTGATCATTATCTGTGGCCCGAGCCTTATTTCAGAGCTAGTGTTGTCTTTCATTAGGTCCTGCCAATGAGCACCTCCCTTGCTGTATAATAAAAATATGTAATAGCTGTAGGTCGCTTTGGAAACACGTCCCACAGCGTGAGTACCTGGATGCTGCATTCAGGGTACTCGTGCTGAATCTCTGTGGTAAACAACCCTGCTTAAATAAATGGGTTTTACACAGCAAACAGCTTCTGATAACTCGGGGAAATGAGCAACATAGCAGTTATACACATGACTTGTAGCCTGAAGATTATGAGTTTGAGACCCTTTCTTTGCCACTGATTTAAATTTTCTTCTTCGGCTTAGACAGAAGCATCAGGAAAGCAGCAAACTAATGATGACATTTTTCCTTGAGAAGTATGTGTACACGGTACTTTTTACATCATGGCCCTGTTTTGTTAAATGTGCTTCTTTGAACAGATGTTCATAGCATAATTAGCGAGACACCATGTCCAGCCCAGTGTGGGACTGGTTTCTGCTGAGCCGTATGAAAATATACTGTTTACCGGGGTGCCAGGTATTACTCGGCCGAGATTTTGAATCCTGCTGTTTTTCACACTGCTCTGCGTGCTTGTGTTGCTGAGAGAAAACACGCACAGTTAACACACATGGTTGGTGGTTTTGCACCTCTGCATTATGAATTTCTTCAGAGTTTCTGGTACTAAGTGACACAAGCGGTTCAGATGCTTCCAGCGCAGGGAAGATTCAAGCAGAAACCTACAATATCGATAACCAATTATTTGTTTGTTTGTTTGTTTGTTTGCTTGTTTATTCATTTATTTATGTTGTGAAAATCAAGAAAACCTTAAAGTGGGTACAGCGGAAAACCCAGTTTCGGAGGTCTGGATGGGTTTAGGTGGTGGCAGAAGTGTTTGTAGAGGAGAACCTCACCAGTTCCGCAGCAGAAATCCGTAGAGCTACATTTCACGTTGCCAGGCAGCTTTTCCAGAGTGTGCACAGCGCACCGTGATCCTCCCAGCTCCTCCAAGTGTACAGTGAGTCAGTATGACAGCCGCTAGCTGAGGTCTGTCCCTGGGGATGAGGGACACTGCTTTGTGACAGACGGGGGCTGGATCTGCACAGATGAGTGCCGGATGGGAATCCATTCAACTCACAAGTTGTCCGAGTTACACTGAACACGACTGGGCCTTAGCTGCCTATTTCAGTGGAAGCCAGTGGAGCTCTTGTAACTCTTCAGGTAACTATGATATTATGCAATTGCAGGGTTAAAAAGCTTCCCAACTACTGGAGTACACACAATGTAAACCATCTTAACTCTTTTTTATTACAGGCTCACGCTCATCCTGTCCTGTCCAATGGATCTGAAGAACTTCCCGATGGATGTGCAGACCTGCTCCATGCAGCTGGAGAGCTGTGAGTGGTTTCCCCCACCTTCTAGGGATATGGTCACGTTGAGGGGACAAGCCTAATGCACTACAGAGCTGCTGTCTTGTCGTGTTCAGCTTTGAGTAGCTTTTAAATGATTTACTAAATTGTCTAAATCAATTATTACTACATGGCAAATAAGCTGGAGAAGAGAACAACACTTGTGGAAACCTCAGTAATAAAAAACACGGAGGTAAAGGGTTTGCCACCATTTGAGCCTCCGTCACACACTGCATGACTGACTATGGATCACCGACTTTACTGTTTTCCTAACATGACACTCATGATAAATCTGTTCCCAGCTTGAGATCCCTATTTAAAACATTGCATCAGTCAGTGGTTAGAACAGGGATTCAGTTTAATCGCAATTGCATGTGCAGTAAAAATCGACTCCCTTATCTTAAAGCTACTGCTGCGTCCGCTTTTAAATCACACACAGGTTGTTGTGCGTGAAATGGTAAAATGTTCGCTGTTTTCCGTCTAGGTTTTTAATCTTTATCGTTTAAACATCTTTCTGCCTGGTAGGATGTAACAGACATATCAAGCAGCACTTGTTGGTGGTCTTCCAGCACTTACTGAAGGTTTTTACTTTAACTCCTGAATCCCAAGGATCTTTTCCCCAGCTGACAATAAGCTGTGACCTGTAAATGACTGTCGATAGTAAAGTTGGACCATCATCTTGACTGCGGTCAATCTGGATTCCCTGTAGTTGGCTACACGATGAACGACCTGATCTTTGAGTGGCTTGACCAAGGGCCCGTTCAGGTGGCCGATGGTCTGACCTTGCCGCAGTTCATCTTGAAGGAGGAGAAGGAGCTGGGCTACTGTACGAAGCATTACAACACAGGTGAGGTGGCAGGTGTGGCCGCTGACACCAGTTGGCTTGGTGGGGCCCAGGTTTTGAACCTCAAAGAGAATGAATAATTTGATTATATGTGTTGAACAGACTTTGAGCAGCTGGACTTTCCTGGAGCAGTAAGTCTCATGTTGGATGGAGATACAGTGGTGTCCTCTGTGGTCTGAAATTCAAGCCTTTTTGCCCCAATGATGATGCCAGTTGTGAGGAAACACACAGCTGTGGTTCTTGTACATGTATAAATAGAAATATATCATGTTTGAATTTTTGATGTAAAAGGCATGTGAAATACAGTAGTGCAGTCTTTGTTGGAATATAGCATACTATGTATACTTGAAATTATTTTTGTCCAAAGTATAGAGTAATAATTGTTATTATTAATAATAATAGCAACCGAACGACAGTGCTGTCGCAAACTACTGATGCTTTATAGCTGTCAAAATGTAGTTTTGAATATTGGTTTGAATGTGGCTCAGTCTGTGTGAAGCTTGTATGTTGTTCATGTGCATGTGGGTTTCCTTGAGTCCCTGGTTTCCTGGCACAGCCCAAAGATGAGTGTTTTGTTAGCATTTTTCTTTCCAAATTGCACTTAATATGTTTCTGTGTTAGTGAATGAACGTGTCTTTGTGCTGCAGTAGATTTTTGTCTCATCTAAGGTATGGCCTGCCTTATGTGCTATGGTTTCAGCATAGACTTTGGACCACTATGATCATGCCCTGGGTATGTAGTTACTAGATGGATGGACGGATGGATGGATGGATACGCTATGTAGTCTGTTGTATAATTATCATTCTTGTTCAAATGACATCTGAACATGATCTGCCTGTACAGGAATTCAAATAAAACAGAGCTCTTCTATTTATTGCACAACCAAGGCAAATTCACCTGCATTGAAGTGAAGTTCCACCTGGAGCGGCAAATGGGCTACTACCTGATCCAGATGTACATCCCCAGCTTACTCATTGTCATCCTGTCCTGGGTCTCCTTCTGGATCAACATGGATGCGGCGCCAGCCCGCGTTGCCCTGGGTATCACCACAGTGCTCACCATGACGACACAGAGCTCAGGTTCCCGTGCCTCCTTGCCTAAGGTGGGTGCAAACTCCTCCGCATTTATCCGTGCTGCCCCTGGGGATTCTAGGCAATAACTGATCATTAGCTCACCCTCCAAGAGGTTCTTCTATAAAAAAAATGTTAGGATTTGATATACTGAGTGGAGGTGATGGGAGATTCATCCCCCCATCTGTACTGCTTATGTAACTTCTTGGAAACACTACATTATCACAAGCAGAGCCCCAAATGATGAGTGTCAGTTATAGCCAACACCACTGCGAATTTCAGGGTTATGATCAAAGTGTTACTAAAAGAATGTTGCAAGCTGGCAGTTGCCATGGAGAAAGATTGCCTTGCATGCCAGCATCTTGGCTGGGTGGAGTGATTATCACCTATAGGCCATTGACAGTCTCCATGGGAACCACAGAGCGACAGTCTGGCCGCTGCAGGAACGAAGTTCACCTTCACATCGGGATGCACCTCACTGTTGGCATTTGCCCAGGAGAACCTCATCTTTCCTTAACATTACAGTTTACTACTTCCAGACACATATTGATACATTCCAACGAGTAAACGTCTTATTCTGTAGAAATTTAAGTTTCATAGCTTGTACAGATGTGTTAGTGTCTAAACTCTTGCAAAATATCAGATGTCCCACATTTAATATCTGGTTTTTTATTTTGTACTGGACTGGTGCCTCATCTGGGATGGTTTCCTTGCTCAGAGCTCAGTGATTCCACAATAGGCTGTACACCACCACAACCCTGCTCAGGATTCAGGAGTTAAAGATCTGGATGGATGGACAGACATAGCTATACAAGCCAAATATTCAAACCAATATTCAAACCTACATCTCAATGCTCAAACAAGATTTTTATTTATAACAAATTATGCATAATTTGTGAACATTATTCTGCAAAACTCTGCTCAGGCGTTTCAATGTTAAACAGCCAACACTTTACATTCTTCAGCTCTTTCTTACATAACAAAATATGAAGTTTTTCATATCCCTGGGTTTATTTTTAACTTTTCATATGCAAAACTAGGCATACTGACCTTTTAAAATCATTTCATAAGCTAACAGTTCTTTGAGAAAAGTCCTTTTAAACCTTTTTATAGAGTCTTGACAAAGTGCTTGAAGATTGGGTCAAACCAACAATATCTATTATCAGCTGTGGATTACAGTGTGTCTGACAGCCACAGTCTTGCTTTTGCTGGCCGCTGTAACACCAAAAGCCGGAACATGTGCAGCATAAGAGCTGAAGAACCATATTTAAAATTAGAGCGCAGACAGCAATGCTGTATTATCTGTAATAGGTGATTTGATGTTGTGATGAAAGGTTCAAGCTCCTTCTGCATGTCATCTTGACAGATAAACTATATACAACATAGATCTTGAACTCAAATACATCCATTTACTCATTTATCGGCTTAAAAACCAGGCGGAAATCTCTTATTTTCCATGTTATAAATTGTCCCGTGTTACAGTTTGCTGCATGTTCAATGAAATATTATTTATATTCATTTCATTAGATTCCTTTGTGTTTGATGGCGATGACAATGGCACTTGTTTTCAAAGACTGTTTAGAGAGCATGCAAATAAGGCCTGTGTTAAATGGTTTGTAAGGGACTTGGAAACATGCATATTACCTCCGTGAATAAATATTTTGGTTGCTATTCATAACGCGTTTTCGCTGTTAACTCGATCGCACCCCAAATGCTCTTTGGCTCAATTTGAAAAGGCGGTAACTTGGAGAAGAGCCCTTATCATTAATGGGAACAATGCCACATGATTAAAATAAAGAACACAGGGCCAGGTTTGCTGCAAAGACTGCGCCCTTTGTTTATGATGTGTGTCCGTAAAGTGTTTGCGAACGGTGACTCGCTGTAAAACGGACGGCCAAGAGCGGATGACTGTGCCGTATGATCGACAGGTGTCCTACGTGAAGGCGATCGACATCTGGATGGCGGTGTGCCTGCTCTTCGTGTTTGCCGCTCTGCTGGAGTATGCAGGGGTTAACTTTGTCTCCAGGCAACAGAAGGAGTTCCTCCGCTTGAGGCGCAGGCAGCGACGGCATCGCAAGGTCGGTATAGCGTAATGAGCCTGTAGGAAAGGGAATTTTGAGACAGTAACCTATTATGTGACTTCTGGTTAAAATTAAATGCAGATTTATGTTTGCCTGTTGGACTCCTGACCTATCATTTGACTACTGGATGAGCTGGAAATACAGCGACTAACATGGAAAGAGACCGTTGCTTGATGCTGGCAGGAAGAAGAGTTGGCGGACAGTCATCTCAACTACCCCAGCTACGGTATGGGTCACTGTCTGCAGCTGAAGGATGGCACGGCTGTGAAGGCCACCCCACCCAACCCTCTGACCCCACCCACCGCACCCAAGGATACAGACACAACCAAGAGGAAATTCGTGGACCGGGCCAAGAGGATCGACACCATTTCCAGGGCGGCCTTTCCCATGGCATTCCTCATCTTCAACATCTTTTACTGGATCACGTACAAGATCATCCGACATGAGGACATTCACAGAGAGTAGCCAGACCATCTACTGCAACATGCCAAACTGCCATCTGCCAAATGAACAGCTTAAAAAGAAAAAATAAATAAACTTTGTTTATGTTCGGTTACTGCTGGAACTTCTCAGCTGAAGGTCACATTAATGCTGCATGATTTTTTGTTTTCCAGGAAAGAACGGAGGAATTCATTATAAAAAAAAAATTATTATATGTACATACAAAGTTATGTGGCTGTCCATGGTGCCTGACAGTGTGTGGACACTTTCAAATGTAGAATAGGTGAAGTATGAACAAACAATGGACCCAGTTCTCTGAAACTGTACTGCCTTCATATTTTCTGACTTTATTTTTCTCTTACTAAGCAGCAAGTCCCTTGGCTTGCAGAGAGAGACACCTCTCAAGGGCATTTTTGGGGGAGAAAACTGTTTTTTTACTAATGGAAACATCTATTATATTTATATTCTGTAGCCGACCGCAGTCCCACCCAGGGTGGTCCCTGCCTCACGCCTATTGCCTCCAGGACAAGCACTGGAGCACCACAACACGGTGTTGACAAAGGATGGAAGGATACTGCATTTATATAGCATTTTAATCAAAAATGGTCTCAGCTGCAAAGTATACTTTTCCCATTTAGACAAAAAACAGACATAAGTAAGATTCATGATCCCATCCAGTATTTTCGTGAGTGCCTGATCACATTCAGATGAAACATGCACATGTATATCAGCTACCTAAATGCCTTATCGTGCAGTTAGTTTATATGCTGGTAGTCTGGCTTTGCTTTCACTATTGCAAAGCTTTTTAATTGCTCTATTTATGAAAAATATATTATTTTATTTTCTTTTGAAATCTCGTGGTGTTCCGTTTCATTTCTCTTTGTGTCCTTAAATGAAACTTTGGCAATTTATCTATGTAGTACCCTATTGAGTGTAAAATCTGTTTCACATTTGTGATTATTTGGCCACTTGCTGTATTGGTCTTAACATTACTGACTGATCCCTTACTTATCCATGGTGTCCTGCCTCTTTGCTTCAGTCTCTCTCTCTGACTGTTTTGGAAATGTACACATATCTTTGGAGCATCTGCTGAATGTTTAAAAGAGGGAATTCAGGTCAACAAAACATCTAATTCTGGCTGTGATGTTTAAAAAAGAGACCCCCCCCCCCCCATTCTCATGGGTCTCCACTAAGCGAGCGACCCGATGACGACTGGTAGTTTATTTTTACTTTCATTTTGTGTCATTTATTTACGGTTTAGTCCATTTTAGAGCCAAAAAAGCTGAAATTTGGTTTACTGCACATCTCTGAACCTAAAATGACCAACTTTGTGAGTTTAATGTAATAAAAAGACTGCAAAATCATTTGTCAGACTGATTTTGCCTTTCTTCAGTGACTTCAAAGCTCAGTCCAGTTTTACAAAGCTAGGGCTTAAAAACAGAGGAAACTTTATTCACTAAAGACACCTTTGCTCTTCATCCAGGAACCAGATGGAAATGAATACTAATATTCCATGCATATGTTATGTGAAATTATATTTGTGACGCCCGTCCCCCACATCATCTGGTATTAACAAATTTTGTGGACAACGGGTGTATATCCCTCTTCCCAAAGCAGACTTACACCCGTCAGTTGTCTTACACACTTTGTGAAACTTGTATTAGTTTTTCATTGGCAAAGCTGACTGTTCGCTGCAGTCACATGCATCTTCTGCTTTGGATGTTACGGTTTTTCAAAGGTGACAACTTCAGTTGTGATCCTAACCAGAGCATAACAATGACACAGCACAGCCAGCAAACTGCCTCTTCCTAAGACAGCTTCAGCAGTTAGAAATACTGGACTGTAACTGTACATGTGGGCAAATGCTTACTGTATTTTTTTGTGTCAGCTTGGAGTTCACTGGGCTGGGGGGAAGGGAATCACACTTATTCTTGTGCAAGATTGCTGAGTTTTCGGGCACCGGTGGATAGGAGACAGGTGGAGGTGAGGTGGTGGTGGGTTTGTGTAGAACATGTGAGAGAATGATGGTTTGTGGGATTTTACACATCTTGAATTAATTGACACGTGAGCATGGCCAGGAGTTTGGTATAAAACCTCCCTCCAAAAATTTCATTTTTACAGTCCCCAACAAAAAAACAAATAAAAACAGCAATTTCAAGTGTCAGGGATCCATGTTACCATTCAAAAACATTTTTTCACCTCTGCAATGCGTCGGGCTGGACGTTGATGTCTCATGTTAAGACTGAGAATGTGGACCTTGTTAATTTCAGGTCAGGTGACTCTCAAACATCTTTGTAAGGTTCAAAGAACCAACTGCCAGGTTCACTTCATGATTTCTGAGAGCCTATAGGAACCCCTTCTGTTGAGGGAGGCCATACCCAAATCTTTGATATTGAAAGGGGTTCTTGATGTAACTCAGATGATTCTCTGCAAAGGAAAGCTTTGATGAAACTTTTTTCCAAGCAGAAAGGTCTCAAACACTCAGACCTTACTCACTTTAAAGTTAATATACTTTCTTGCCAAATGATACATGTGGTACAAAAGCAATAAAAACGTTATATTACATAAGCAGGGTTACAAAACAACATTTGTGATTGTATAAAATGTATTCATTAAATAATCCTAAAGAAACCCTCTGTAAAAAAAGCATTTCTTTTAAGAATCAACAGTCAAAATTGTAAAAGCAATTACCATATTTTTGGATCTATCAGAAAGTAAAATTATTTGACAATAATAAAGGTAAAATATGTAAAACAGCCTTTCTGCACTATGACACATAATGAGTGAGCAGTGGCACATTTGCTTCCTATTTACACAGCTAATTTTACATTATTACCTTATTATATTTTAGGATTCATCTTATTTTGCACAAAGTCAAGCTTCTCTTTAGTGCACTCATTTTTAAAGCAATCTATTCATGCAAACATGTAATTCCATGTTCATGTTTGGAATTATATAATATTGAAAATAAGTTATAATTTTAACTTTTAGAGGGTTTTGACAAAACTCTGAAGTTTCAAATGATAACAAATAGACTTATTTCAGATATTTGTAGAGCTATGTTGCAGAGGGGTAGCCTGAAATGCAGCATGTACAGATCCTTGTTGTTTGTAGTAGAATCACAAAAAGTACAAAAATCTGTGGGTTTTGTGAACGCCACCCACAAACAACAGGATTTTCTGAACAGCTTTTGAACAGAACCAGACCTTGAATCCGGAGAAATACAACTGCCATCCAGCTAAAACAGGCCAGTCATTGTCTTCCACGGAACAAGGCTGTACAGTATTTTTTGTCAGCGAAATAAACACACTTCCACAGTTTCCATGGAGACAACCGTAGCCATACATGCGCCAGATAGTCAAGAGACCTGGAACTGTTTTACATCCATAAACAGTAACGTTGATGTGCTATATATAGGGCTTATTTTTCATTAGAATTTTAAAGGAAGCTTCTTCGTTTTTATGTCACGTCAACTTTCCTTTACAGTTGCATTTAAGCAGTTTATTTCTTTACAGATGAAATACTAAGCAATTTGCTCTTGAATACACTAAAATACAAACAGTGGGAAAGTGCAGTTCCTGTTATTATGATCACCCCTGCAATTGTCAGTGTAACATCTATAATTCAGTACACATAAATCTTCTACACAGCAGCATACTGGCACAGGGGGTAGTGCTGGTGCCCCACAGCTGCTGAACTATGTGTTGGAATCTGGCTCAGTGTGTGAAGCCTACATATTCTCTCCCCGTGTTGGTGTGACTTCTCTCCAGATGCTGCAGCTTTCTCCCACAAGACATGTGTTTCTAGTGAACTGAAGACTCTAAGTAGTACCTGGTGTGTGTGCATGTGTGTGTGTCAGTGCCCTGCGACAGGCTGGTCCTATCTAGGGTTAATCTTGATTAATACCCCATATCTCTGGGTTAGATTCCAGTCCAACCCAATCCTGTACCCTGATGCAGATAGATAGACAGATAGATGGAACTTACTGTAACAGTTTGTGCAACAAAGACAAAACTGCAGTTTCTGACTATTAGCATTGCTTAGGATGTCCAGGAAGGGTGGGCTTCCACTGGCACATGGACCCCCCAGAGGTTCATAGTGGAAAGGAGTTTTTTTGTTTTCCTTTCCTGTGTTTCCAGTTGGCTAACTGTGCAAAACTATCTGTTAAACTGCATGTGAATCGAAATTCTTTACATGTCTGTTCAGTGCTCTGTGTCACTGCAGTGAAAAGAGCGCTATATAAAAATAAAATTGAATTGAATTGAATGGCTTGAGGAAACTTCAACAGTAACTATAGCTACTAATGGTTTTGTTCCATTTTTAATGACTGTCATCTGGTTCACACCTTGCCTTCTGCACTGAATATATTCACAACAACCCCATGTCCCCACATTACAATGACCAGGATGGGAGGCTATGGGTACTTAGACCCCAAGAGGTTTATTTTTCTCCACTTCTCTGCTGTTGGGAGTTTTTTGTTTTCCTTTCATCAGCTGTCAGCTGGCTTATTTAAGCAGATAATTATAACCGATGACCAACAATGGATCTATATTGTTCTCTTCTTCCAGTGTTTTATCCTTTGGACCTTTGTTCAACGCTTTGTGTCACCCTGTTGAGAAGAGAGCTGTACAAAAATTAACTGAAATAAGTTGAACTGAATTGAATCGAATGTTGGTTGACCGAGTAGGCCAGCTGTTAAAGCTCAGGTAGCTCAAACCCAACCTGGCTCAGAAGGTTATCATCGCTGCTGGATGCTTCCCACGCTGAGCAGTTTATTCTCAGAGCGCTGAGCCTCCAGTGAAAAAGCTCCTAATTCAACTTCAAACGCGTCATGGCTTTGCAGCGGGGGTCTGCAGCACTGACCCCCGAGAGGCCGCAGTGTGTGCTGGTTGTCCCCTCTGTTTCAGCTCTTAACTGCTGTAGCAAAGTAATGATGTGGACAACACAACCCCTCGCTGTGTGTTTCAGGTGTCAGCCAGGCCCCAATTAAAATCCATTCTCTAAAACCCGCACAGCTCCAGCCCTCAGCAAACAAATACACACTCCTGGCTTACAGATTTTTCTCCCGCCGCTGTAGATGCTCTGATAATGTGCATGTCGGCATTCGCTTTGCCAGTCTGTAAGTGGCTCCACAGAACCGGTATTGTCTGTTTTTTTATAGCTCATTTATGGCCCGAAATAGCCATGCAATAGCAGGTCAGGCTATGCCCTGAGCAGTAAAAAGTATCTAATTTACATTTTACACCTTCATCATTTTGGCTAATGCTTTTATCCAGAAAAAATTATAGTCTTCATGCAAAGATACAACATCAAAAAGCAAAAAAAAAAAAAACACATCATTATTCCAGCACCGGTGTGCATTACTAGTGGTAGTTCAGCATTACGTCGTGTCTGTTGTGTTTCACATTGTCACAGATGTGACAGTTAAACATTAACATTAAAAACTGTTAAAATATGCAACCAAGATACACAATGTTCCCAGCAGCTGCCATGCAGGACTTGCCTTTAGTGCGATTATTATTAATTTAGCTGATGCTTTTCTCCAAAGCAGCTTACGCTTATTTAACCATTTATACAGCTGAGTAATTTTTGGTGGAGGAAATCTAGGAACGTGCCATTTCTCAAGAGTACAACAGCAGGACCAGGGACTGAAGACCTTCCAACTGCTAGGCGACAGTTCTAACCAATGTGCCACAGATTGCTTTAGAATTCTATTACACCAGAAGTGTGAGCGGATTATGGAGACCCTCCACTCTCCCTAAAAATGCCAGCATGAAGTACCAGGGTGACAAAGCCAATTTTCCAAACGGTTTCCTAGGGGGAACCTCCCTTCACTGATCTCACGGATAATCGGATTTGACCTCTTCGTCCGAGCCCTCCGTGCAGGGTTCAAATGAAGGCCAGGGTGCGTAGATGCAACCAATGGGCTGTGCGTCTGCACCCGTGCAACTACAGAAAGCAGTGGCATGTGTCCATTTTTATTTGGTTTGTTAGATTTATTGAAACTTATTTATCTTTCTCAAAAGTAACCAACAATGTTAAGTTAATTGTAAGTATCTATTCATACTGCTGGGTGATTTTTCCTCAAACGATTCAGTTTAAGTGCATTGATGCTGTATTATCTTCATACAGCAACAGGGATTTGAGTTCAAGGTGATGGCTTAACCCCTAAGTCACCTACTGGTCTGATTTCATTGCTTATTTGTAGCTTATCTAAAGCTTCTTCATATTTATATAGCTGAATAGTTTACTATGGCAACTGAAGGTTCAATTCTGTGTTTAAAAGCCAAAAGTCTCTTCAGGGAGTTGAGGACACATCCCTCAATATTATAAATCTGTCTCTTTTACTACTATGCTACCTGCTGCCAAATCGCATTTTGCCTTGAATATTATAACACTACACTTTCAGTGCCCTGGATTTGCACCCTAACATGCTATGTTATTTTTTGAAGCACCTATTATGGCTCTGCCTGTCAGTAGAAAACTTTTTCAGTAATAGATACAGTATGTGAAAAATAAGCTTTACCTTAGAACAAAGTATCACATAATGTAAAACGTTCTGTGTACAAAATTGTGAACATGCACTGCCACACAAATCAATTTATCCCTTTTATCAACAAGATGAAGTGTGGTTTGACACGGAGAGTCCGTCTGAGTCCACTGTGTAGCTGCTGGAGGAGTGCAGGACATCAACCAGAGTGGAAGTCGTGAGGAAGCAGGAGAAGGGATAGAGGAGTTTTGCTTCACCTCTAATCCCACTGCTCCAGAGAGGCAGACGGGAAACACGAGTGTTACTGGAACTGTGACAGACAGTCATGCTTAAATAAATGTCACCAGTTTGTGGCCTTTCCTACACAGCTCACAGTTACTGGCTTGTACAGGACTTGTTTAGTACAATATTCTCACTAGTACCAATACCAGTCAGTGAAACATCTTATGAAAGCTGTAACTGCACAATAAATAAATCCTACAGCTGTAGACAAGCATCTTCCACATGTGTTGTTTTTCATGAATAGCACTGAAATGATTTCAATCCCACTGTGAGCTGTCAAGTGCAGTAAAAATGATAAATGCATGCAGTGGCACACGAATGCCACCAGAGGGGGTGGTGCCCGCAGCCTCTGTCTGATCCCTTATCTGTCCCTCTCACCCTTGTACACCCTGAAAAGTAGAGGAAGGTCCTGCTTTCCCATTTCTAATTGGACCAGTGTCAGTGGTTCCCCAAATTCAGATGCTAAAAGCCCAAGTTCTCTTTCTCAGGAGGAGAGTCTTCCCCACATTGACTCCTCCTCTTTTTGATCTGCTCTGCTGAGCCTTTTATGATGGAAAGGAAAGGGCAAACAGCTGCTGGAAGAAAACAACATCTATTATATACCCCATTCGGTCAGCAGCCGACCACATGAAAACTTACATGTCAGCACAGTTATGCATGTGCAAATGTTAAAGAACAGAAGAAAGAAATGTTGAGTCGGCTTTAAGACTTTGTTCAAGGGAAACAAAATTTGCAGAGAGCTGATTCTGGCTAACCGAATATCACAAGTACTTTACTACTGCTTGGGTAAATTGGAGAGCTTGGGGTTAGGTTTAGAACTAGGGTTAAGAGTGAAAAGTTTGAGGATGCTTGAACAAACTTTTTCATGAAGTATTTAGTTGACAAATTTGATCAGAAGATGGCATGCCATGTCATGGCTTTTCTACAGCATTTTCCAGGACACTTGTGGGTTGCTTTCTTCCACCATTCTGTCCAGTTACTCACACAAGTAATGACCAGATTGCCTATTTATACTCATACTTTTGTCTGGTTCTTCAGGTACTCTTCAGTCTGAAGTGGTCTTCGACCATTTATATAGAATCCCAATAAAATACTAGGGAGATGGTCCAGGCCAGTGTCTGGAATACGGTAGGCAAATCACATTCTGTGACTTTTGGAAGACTGGACTGTTCCCCTCACTGCTCGTATTTAGATTTGTCATAAAAAACATGTTAAAATTAACATAGGAAGAAAAACTTTAAAAGACAGGTACTGGTTTCTCCACAACTGAAGAATATGATATTCCTGACATGCCATCATTTTTTGGCAGCAGTAGTCAGGTAATTTCAAGGTAATACTGAACGGATTGATTTTCTTTTCTGTTTTATTCATTGTTTTATGATGCCCTGTCCTGTGTGATCTTCTGGTGGATGAGACACCTGGAGTCCCAATCGACAGGTCTTCTAGACTGCCTGGAGGATGGCCAGAACCAGGTCTCAGCACCAGCGAAATGCTTGTTTCCACTGAGCTGGAAAATGCATTTTATTTCCATTGACTGATGCCCTTGCCCAGAAAATAGATACTTTAGATATTACTTTTACTAACCTTACCTTTCATGGATTTAGTTTAATAATACACGCTTCAAAGCCAGCTTTTCCAGTTACTTATTCATGGCTACATGTAAGCACTACATAAACATCTCCAGAACTGAGTGAAGGCTAAATGGTGTTCTCTATGACTGCACCTTACCTAAAGGTACAAGTGGAGGACAGAAAATTCTGGAGGCACTCTGTATTTGTGGTCAATAAGAGTTCAAATTGACATGATTCCACTAAACAAATGAGCCATCGCCTTTAATATAGATTCTATTTGCCCTGACCCTTCTGATGTGACCAGGACAGAGGGACCCAGAGGTGCAAGACCTTACCGGGCAAAATAAATGTCTGTCACCATGGTGACTAGATATACTGATCTCATGGTGTGATGTTTCTCGCAGTCTAGAAAGACTGCTGTAATGAGACAGATGCTTCTCTGAAGATCAGATACCCAGAACAGATGGAGTAGCAGCATGACAGCAATGCAGAAGCTGGAGCAGAGATGTATGACTGGGAAGCGGTGCGTTACACTTGTTATTTCCTCACACCTGGAAATCTGTAACACAGACAACAGCGGCAGTAAATGAGCAAGATTCAGGAACAGGCCCCTTAATTCTAAGGTACACATAGAGTAAAAAATGTCTAAACTTGTTTTTGCTTTGCTATGAGGCATCAGCAAATTGTTCCAACATTAGAGTATATGTCAGCTTTTGTAAATAAAATTTTGCCATCTTACGGAAAACAGGCCATGCTGTAGCAGAAGGGATGAAAATACTGTACTGTACAATCTGATTAAATCATATGTGTAGGAGCTACAGAAGTGAATTACTATTTTTTCCCTTTGGTATGTCAATGAAATTATATGAAAGATCTTGTTTGTGCAAATACAATAGGCCTTTGTTGTCTCCATGATAAATAGCCTATTTTTTTCTTTAGAGCTGGATAGGTTATGAAGCTGAATGTCACTGAAGACAATGACAGCTTGATAAAGCTGTACTTTAGTTATGACTGAAATAAATAACTTATTGTGCAATAACTGTCATTATTAGACTGTATTAATGGTTCTCAAATCTTTGAGAATCAGAGGCAAAATAAAGGCATTTCAAAATTGTTTTATTGCTGAATTATAAATATTTATTTTAGGTAGTAATAGCAGCATAGTGAATGGGGAAATATTTGCTTGATAGAAATCAGCTTCTGTAAGATGTAGATAAGGTAAATGAATTTGAATAGATGAAATTGAAGCATCTCTTGCTTTCTTCTATTTATAAATTCAAGGCTCAGCTCCACTGTGCACGTTCACAAAATTTCAACGCATTTATGTTGTCAATCAAAATTGTTGTTTACAATTGTTCTCCAGCAGAAGAAAAGTTTTATTCTTTAGTTTCCTTGAAACATGCCAGTTTCTGTTAGAAACAGTTGCTACCTTGCTAGAGCCAAAATGGCGGTCATTACAGAGTTTCGGTTTTCTTGAGGAAAAAAATGGCGATCGCCTTTCTGTTTATTAGAGCCAAAATGCCGACTAGAACGACGACAGTTTCCGCTCGCTGGAGCAAATATCTCGATGGCAGAGCAAACAGTGTCTGTTAGAGCCGAAATGTCGGCGCAGCGAAAACAGTTTCCTATCGGTAGCTCATTTACATTGACTCAATCCTTTCGTCTCACAGAGTGAACATGGCGGATACTGGAGTGCCGGAGTCCGAGCAGGTAGCTAAACTCGGGTCCCGTGTTTAAAAAAAATAAAGAAAAAAAGCATTTCAAACTCTTTAATCCTCGTTCAGGTTGTTTATGCAATGCCTGTCAATTTTACGGTTCCAGCAAGAACTCGAGAAGAAGGTAGAAGAAACAAGGCAAAGGTTCAAGAACGAATATGTTCAAGGTAAACTATCCACGGAGCGCTCAACTTTTTAAAATTACATTCTTTAATATTATTATTCAGTGAAATAATTGTAAGATTTGCAACTGCAGCAATGGACACAATTTAAGTAAACCACATAGTGGCAGTGACAGTGACATGTCTGGTACCAGTCTGTGCTATGTGTCACTGTACATAATATTGGCTTTTTATAACATCTCAGGCGAATGTAAATATTTGGTTCTGATTGTTTACATTTGCTGTTTTGTTTAAATTATTTTATTGCATTGTAGTTTGTGTCCTTTTCAGAGTTTCCGAGACGCTTAGCATTGTGACAGATGTCAGTGTGGCCATGTAAAGGACCTTTGTCTCAGTGTTGTGAAATAAGTTGTTTTTATTAGTTAATTTGGTAAACCAGGTTACCGGGTTTTCGCTTTGACTCTGTTTATTGCTGCTTTAGATAGATATTGCGTTTGTATTTACAAATAGTAATGTTTTTTTCAGGATTTACTTTTTCTTGGACAGACTTGTGCCTTTTTGCAGTTAATCCCATAAGTACTGACTGTAATTCAGCGGTACTGATTTTATAAATCAGCTTTACATGGCTTATGATATGAAGTAAAATTTGGGAAAAGGAATGGTTTGGGAACGTGAAGGTTGCCTGTTTTAAGTTTCAGGAAGGGATCCTGTTCTTGTACCCTTGACTGCCATCCTTAATTTAAATTGCTTCAGTAAAGTACCATGCTTTACACATTTCTATTAACATGTATTTGGCTGTCACCATTTTTCCAAGGAGACTTGCAATGTGAGCTTACAGAAATTTCTTCATTGATGCAGCAGGCTGGTTTTTGCTAAACTAATTCAGGGTTAAGAATCATAGGTAGGGGAACTACAGCAGTTGCAGCATTTGAACTCATACAGGACGATACCCGTTCACCATATATTTCTAAAATTCTTCCAAGTTGAAAGAAAATCTTCTTCTTTCGGCTGCTCCCGTTAGGAGTCGCCACAGCAGATCAATTGTTTCCACTTCTTCCTGTCCTCTGCATCTTTCTCTGTCACACCCACCACCTGCATGTCCTCCTTCACCTTCTTCTTCTTCTTCTTCTTCTTCTTCTTCTTCCGGCCGTTCCCGTTAGGGGTCGCCACAGCGGATCAATTGCTTCCACTTCTTCCTGTCCTCTGCATCTCTCCGTCACCTCCACCACTTGCATGTCCTCCTTCACCACATCCATAAATCTCCTCTTAGGCCTTCCTCTCTTCCTCTTGCCTGGCAGCTCCATCCCTAGCATCCTTCTCCCGATATATCCAGAATCTCTCCTCTGCACATGTCCAAACCAACGCAATCTCGCCTCTCTGACTTTGTCTCCAAACCGTCTAACCTGGACTGACCCTCTAATATACTCATTTCTAATCCTGTCCATCCTCGTCACACCCATTGCAAATCTTAACATCTTTAACTCTGCCACCTCTAGCTCTGCCTCCTGTCTTTTGGTCAGTGCCACCGTCTCCAACCCATAAAGCATAGCTGGTCTCACTACCATCTTGTAGACCTTCCCTTTCACTCTTCCTGGTACCCTTCTATCACAAATCACTCCTGACACTCTTCTCCACCCACTCCACCCTGCCTGCACTCTCTTCTTCACCTCTCTTCCACACTCCCCGTTACTCTGAACTGTTGATCCCAAGTATTTAAATTCATTTACCTTCACCAACTCTATTCCCTGCATCCTCACTATTCCTCTGTCCTCCCTCTCATTTATGCACATGTATTCTGTCTTATTCCTACTGACCTTCATTCCTCTTCTCTCTAGAAAAGAAAATAATAATAATAATAATAATAATAATAATAATAATAATAATAATAATAATATATCTTAGAATCCAATAACTTGGTAGTACTAAACAATATGAACTTTTTGAACAGATTCAACAGACAAGTATGATCCCAGAGATGTGGAAAGACTGGAGAAAGATGACAACCTCACCAAGAGCTACCTCACCTGGCGACACTTTGTAGTGGAAGACACCTTGAAAATGATCGATGAAAGTTTTCAGTGGAGGAAAGAGTACGGACTAAACGGTGGGATCACATTTCAAAAGAGGAAAAAGTGTCGCGTGAGATTGTGTGACATTAAGAAGGTAGCAGACAAGATCTCTGGCAATTCAGTATGGAGCTCTAAAGCAGCAACATGGCTCTATGTATTTTCTTTTTTTTCTTTTTTTTTTATTTATGGAAGTAAGTAAATAGTGGCTTACAGTGTTAGGCTGTGAACTTTTCTATTATTTACCCAGCATGTCAATTTTACTGTATTGGTTCAGGGTAAGCACCTTGATAAGGTGACTTTTGAACCCAGGACCTTCAGTTTACAGGGCGATAACCCTAAGGTTAACCCTTCTCATGTTGCTGCCATACAGCTTAAAATAAGTTTATATAGTGGGACTTAGTTAACACATTAAATGGAACAACTAAACAAAGTAAAAGTACTTAAATTCAGTTTGTATGAATTGACCAATTTTTGAAAAGAAATGTGAAGTCATGTATGTAAATAGTATTCCTTGGCAGCAGCTGAAGAGTGTTTAATCCAGAGTGACTCTGTACACGAGCTGTTCTGTAACAGCATTTTTCAAATTGTGTTTGTTTGCTTTTGGTTGGGGATTTACACACAGGTCATTAAAGCAGAATAGTGGCCAATTTGCTGAATCTTTTTCTTTCAGGGTGTGGAGGAGACACTCAGCATTGTTGAGCTGTTAAGTTTCTTTCAAATCCTGTTCTACTTATTTTATTCAGTTATTATTCAGTCAACATTTTAATCATATAAGTAGCTTTTCATGCAAGCGTTGAAGTGACAATATGCTTTTTCCACTTTAGAAAATTACTTTTTTTTTTTTTTTTTAAACTAAGCTGCCCTTTTTTAGATGATCGGTAGTGACAGTTTATTTCACTTTAGAAGAGACATATTTTTCCATCACTGTATTATGTAAAATAAGATGCAGTTTTCTTTTGAATCTAGAGATTCAGCACAGGATCTCCACTTGCTAATATTATCTTTTATAAGGCCAGATTGGTGGCCCTGTGTTGCTTGGAGCAACTTTTTTTTAAGGTGCACATAATTCTTAATACAAATGGGCCTCTGTCATTGAATGTCTGAAAGAACCCCCAAGGTGGTTGTGCTTTTTGTATTTTAATGTATCGTACTGCAACTTGTCTGTGCTTCTCAGAAATGTTTTGTATTTTTCTATGTGGCCCATTGTAAGGCTCTGGTCATCTTTGCAGACCTCACCGAAAGCAGCATTCCAAGGTGGATGTTTGAGACAGGCGCCGTCTACCTCCACGGTTACGATAAGGAGGGCAACAAGTTGTGTAGGTTGTTGTTTTTTCTTGTGTTTACCCAGTATGCTTTCCCTGCTAATCCCTAAGAAAGTAGATAAGAGCTCCTCCAAGAGGGTCTCACCTATTGCTGCAGCTCTCCACAGTTGTTTCTTTTTTCTGTGCATTGTACTGAAATATATTTAAAGTTACTTATGATGTAAGCTTTTTGGTTTATATGAATTTTTTTTGCCAATATACATCAACCAAAGTATTGTATCTTTGAATGAACACACTGTATAATATTCACTTAAATAATTTTATCAGCTATGGAAGTAATAACAGAACACATACAGGTGTGTTTGACATGAGACTGTAAAGTGTTTATGTATGTTTTATTATTCAAACTATCGATCAACTAAAGAACCAGGGAATATTAATAAGTCGCACCCTGAAAAAACAGATAAAAAAATGTATTGCACTGTGTGATGGAGTGGTGTGCCATCCAGGCTGTATCCAGCTTTATATCTTATGCTTCCAGGATTAGCTCCAGAGCGCCATGACCTTGCATTGAATAAGTGTTTATTGATATTATATACTGGAAAAAATATTGTAGCAGCATGAAATGTTATTGAAATGTGTTCCTTTTTTATGC
The DNA here is from genome assembly GCA_018136845.1 of Heterotis niloticus. Classification (NCBI taxonomy): domain Eukaryota; kingdom Metazoa; phylum Chordata; class Actinopteri; order Osteoglossiformes; family Osteoglossidae; genus Heterotis; species Heterotis niloticus. The sequence goes on along the minus strand of CM030897.1, from coordinate 7,523,979 downwards.
ATTATGTTCATAGGATTTTAAGTGTATGTTGTTTTTTCCATATATGAGCATTTTATGTTTCCGTCCACAATCATATTGGCTAGTTATGCAACAATTAGAGTGTGGGATCTTTTAGGGAAACAACTGATAGTTACCATACTGACAGAATCTAGAACCTATTGGAACTTCCAAGTGTTGGGTGCCTGCTCACGATCCAAATCCCAGGATTCTTTATTTTTGTTCCAGTCTGGTTCAAAGTGAAGCTGCATGTCAAGGACACCAGGACATTCTTGGACAAGAAGAAGTATGTGGCTTTCTGGCTGGAGCGCTATGCTAGGCGTGAGCCTGGCATGCCTCTCACGGTCGTGTTCGACATGTCCGAGTCTGGCTTCAGCAACATCGTAAGTCCCTGGCATTCTGTCTTTCCCTAGATAACCTAGGCACTACCAGCAGTATACATGGCACATGTATGTATGTTATTCTCGACAGTGTAGAGCTCAGCTCTATGTTCTGTGTAAATTTGAAACTAGCTTCTTAATTAGAAAAATGAGTTTTAAAATCTGTAGTCCCTTATGATGAAGTCTCTCATTCATGTAAACTTGTTATTTAAAGTCATGTTGTGCTTTGGGAAAGAGTGTATCTCTCTGTTATGCCGTTTTCCAGCTCTGTATGTTTGGAGGAAAAAAAAAAGAAAAAAAAACCTATAAATCCTTTTGGAGAATCTATCTCTGCAGCTTAATCCCTCTCCTTGGCTTTTTGGTCCCAGCTGCCCAGTTGAAGTTTACAGTCTGCCAGCTCACTTTTTTCCTCCCTATATAAAAGTACTTTCATCACATCAAAGTGTTAAAAAATTGTAAGAAGAAATGAATGTATGTATAATCCTCATCAGAGTTTAGCAGTGTGTGCTTGTGTGCTGCAATTATTATGATGTTAACATGATTGCCATGGTGTGGTGAGAAATTTAAACCAGCCTGTTAAGTCAGTTATTACTCTGCCTCTACTGTGGCAGTAGAAATTTCCCTAGTTTTCCATTTGGTTTACATGCATATTAATATTAATTCATTTAGCGGATGTCTTTTCTCCAAAGTGGCATACGACTCAAGAGTAAAAAAGTGCATTTAATAACAGCCGATGAGCTTTACATTCGCACATACGCCCATCAGACAGTTTGCCCTTGCCACCATTTTACATTAGTAGATGCCTATAGAATTGGAGAGAATTAAAGAGTTAGATAGGAAAAATGAAGCTGATCATCAGAGATTGTGTGATGCAAATTTCTAGAGCAGTTAGGAGATGTGGAAAGAATTGGATTTGAAAGAAATGGGTTTTGAAACCCTTCTTCAATGGTTGGATGGCTCAGCAGTTGCAAAGGGCAGGGGGAGCCCATTTTACTAAATCAGAGCCATAAGAGAGAACTGACAGAGTTTAGATGTTGGATCCATTTAGGTGTGAGGGGGTCCAAAAAGAGGCCCAAGATGGAGATGGGTATGTCCTGTTAGGTTAAGTCGAAAAGTATTTGCAATTTCTTTGCAGCAGTAGTTGAGGATACATTTTAAAATACCCTTTTATATTTGAAGAAGTTCTGCTATTAAAATTCTTATGCTGGCGATTATCACACATTTTGCATTTTGCTTTCTTCTGGTTGCATTCTGCTTCTTTGGTCTCGTGATTTGATAGAAGGAGAAAAACTGAGAATATTCAAGGTCATAAAAGCAAATCCTGAGCAAAAGTCTGTAGAAACCCAGCAGTTACAGCAGAAAACACTTCTGTGTATTCCCACTTATTGACAAGTATACTTAATAGCTTACAGACTGGTGGATTGAAAGCCAGCTTCTTAATGGGTTGGATTTAGCTTCAGGTTAAAAGTATGAATTGGAGGAAGGTCTAAAGGGAAGTCTAACTGCAGTTCTGGAAGGCTCTCAGCAGTGGACCCCACAGACAGCTGTACTTTGCCTTGTGACCTATGGCTTCTCTACTGTTTGGTCTCCCACCCGTGCCAACAATAAATCCTGCTTTTTGTTTTTCTTGGAACTCACTTAAAGGAGCTGCGTGAAGGTAACACCTGCAGAGTGTTTGATACTTCTCAGCTTCCATTCCTTAACACACTTGTCTCAGTCGCATGCCCACTTCTCCCCCCCCCTCCTGTTGAAGTGCAGTATCTTTTACATTGGTTATTCTGTATTTTTACTCTATGCTCTTTCTCTTGCTTGTGGTTGTGTTTCTCTTTCTAAACGTACCGGAGTGTGCGTGTGTGTGTTAGCTGTACTGTGCTCACTACTGCTATTTAAAAATCCTGTAAAATTTTACCGATGGAAATCCCAGGTTTGGGGTATAGTCCTTTGGTTACGTATTGTGGGTTGCAGAGTGATGTATCAATAACTAAGATTTCAAAACATCAAGCAGCAGAGATTAATTGAAGGAAGAGGCGAGTTTCATTTTGACTGTTGAATATTCTGTGGGCATTACTATACAAATATGTGCTTTTTCAACCTTTTTTCCCACAAAATGAAAATCTCATGGTACATTTCATGAATTGCCATTTAATAAACTGTATGCTGATAATGAAGTTTCAGTTCTTTATAAGGTGGAGCACACAAGTGTGGACCGGATGAGGTGTTTTCTTTGCTGAGGTTCTTATTTTCATATTAAACCACCACAGACATTTTGTTTGACCTACAGTACATATTCTTCCCTTTAGGACATGGAATTTGTGAAGTACATCATCAATTGCTTTCGGGTGTATTATCCAAAATTCTTATGTAAGTATATCTGTTTTCTGCACAAAACGTATAAGGAAGTTCTCTAGATGCCTTTGCATAATTTTTACACTTGTTTCAAATACAAACCAGAGCAATGAGATCTTCCTGTTTTAGCATCTACAGGAAGGATGTGAAGTGTGCCTGGCAGGTGCTGTTCATGTTAACCCTGAAAACAGGGCTTTTAGGACACTGATATTCAAGATAGTTGTTTCCACCTAAGGAGAAAATAAATTAAAGTGACGTTGGTCCTTAGGGTTAGTACAATTGATAGTAATATTAATATTTGTGAAGATAATAATGTTACTAATATGACATCTAAGCATTTCCTAAATTACATGTTATTCTGTTCTAGCCAAGATGATCATGTATGAGATGCCTTTCATTATGAATGGTGAGTAGACTGTAGAGGAGGTCTTCTGGCAACACGTTGCCTGGTGTTGAATGTAATGTTGCAGTGTGTGTGTGTGTGTGTGTGTGTGTGTGTGTGTGTGTGTGTGTGTGTGTGTGTGTTTTTTTTTTTTTTTTGGCTTGGCCTCCATCATGGGTGACCCTGTGTGATCTTTCCTCTCTATCTTAGCGGCCTGGAAGATTGTCAAGACATGGTTAGGCCCAGAAGCCGTCAGCAAGTTAAAGTTTGTCTCAAAGAGTGATATCCAGACGTACATTGATGCAGAACACCTTCCTCCACACATGGGGGGAACCGTATGTACTTTTATACTTTTAGTCTGGTACTTTACTGAGAAGTTACTTTAAAAATACCCATTTTTTCAGGGGAAGAAGGCTGATGTTCTCCTTTAGTTGGTTTCAGTTTATTTTTATATGTTAATGTTCTTAAAGTAAAACATCTGTATGAACAACAGAGCACATATGGCTAACTAACATAAGTGACAATGACAAGATGGCAGTGAGATAATAAACACAGACAGCGATTTGCTAGCGTGCAGATCTGAAATGACATATCTTGCAACCGAGGAAAAGAAAACAACAAATTGCCAATCTTCTACCAGACTGAACATCTGGGAGATGTATACACTTCTCTTAATAGGCTGTAAAACTTGTCTGTCAGGTTTCTGTCTTTACTGGGTAAGACTTTGTTGGATATGATGGCGTAGACAATAAAATTTCACATGTAGAGATGTTCAGCTGTAAGCAGTCCTCCCTCATTGGTGCATTATGGATGTTTTTCAGGACTCGTTCAGATACAGCTACCCTCCGCTTTCAGACGACGACTTCCAAAGCCCAATCTCAGAGAACGGTGGACGGCTCAGTGAGGACGAGAATGAGAGCAAGGATGGCGAAACAGAACCCAGTAGCCCCTTGGAGCTGAGCTGCAACGCTGAGCAAACACGCAAGACCAGAAAGGTACAGGCTGTTTCCATCTTGTTATTACTCACTACAGTTCAGCTTAAGTACCTTCCTCAAGGGCACTACGGCAGAGCCGCTTCTGGGAGTTGAACCGACAAACTCAAGGTTGCAAGTCAAGGGCCCATTTTCCTGTGATCTGTTACCCTCCTGCTCTCACCTTCATACTTTGGCATCCCTGATGCTTTCCAAAGTTTGTACTGTATATCAGTGTTGCCCTGGCAAAAGCAGGTCTCCTATTTCTGTGTTTCTAAATACTGAACCAGCAGATAGATGTCCTTGAATAACACCTTAGATGCCAAGTTATCCAAAGGGGCTTTGGATTGAGAGGCAGCAATATGGCAATTTGGCCCTTAGTTAAGCTTTGCACCGCTGTCAAGGTGACTTTTTCAGTCTTCCGCTTGCTAATCCACCAAAGTGTAACATTGTGTCAAAGACTGGCTTGTGTAGTGTCCTCTGAAGGCTTTAGAGATGAGGTTCTTAACCTTTTCTAGGCAATGGATGCTTTTAAGAACCTGATGAATGCTAAGGACCCCTTCCTTGAAAAATGCCTGTATATAGGGGGTACAAAAATAACTTGGAAAGTTAATGTAAGTGTTCTTGCTCCAAGCCTTGTTTATTCCGTTATCGTTTAATAGTTCTTGGACTTGGTAGTGTTTTTGTGGTCTTTGTATGGATTTTCTTTGGGATTCTGTTGGAGGCTCATATTTGTCAAAGGTGGTTGTACAACATGCCTGGTGGTCCACTTTAGATTGCGCAACCCTCCGTGACCCCCAATCCGGCCTTCACTGAGACACTTCCACTGTTACCTCCAGGCACGGAGGTCTTACCCACACCCACACACTGCAGCCTTCCTCTGTCAGGAGGTACATGCTGTCAGGCAGCATTTTTGGCACATCGGTCTTCTGTGTGCTGGCAGTTGGGAAGATTTTTAAGTTGGCTACAGTCCAAAAAGAACATATTTAAACGCATTAACAGAAAAAGTTAACAGAATAATGTATGACTCCCATAAGTGGTCGACATGCTCAGAGCTGAAGTTACTTTAAGCGAACCTACCTGAAAGGGCTGATATTGTTCATAATTAGTTTGCGCTCTTTCCTGTGTCATTTCATCATTTCAGCCAATATAAGTGGAAATGGAAGTAATCCCCCTCGTTGATAATTATCTACCATCCATGTTGGTTGGTCGATGTTTCATGCCCCTACAGAGCAAACACTTTACGCTCCTCCCCTGCTCATCGTGGTAACAGGCCACATGCAGAGCCTTGAGGCTCTTTGTACCTGTATAGCTGTCAGTCTTCGCTGCGGTCACAGCGGGATACCCCCTAAGGGCGCTGGCAGCCCGCGGCAACTCTGCAGTGCGTCTCGATTAAACACGAACCCCAAACTGCCAGGAGCACCACGAAAGCGCCATCATTGATCGACTCTTGAGCGCCAACCTGAGAGAAAGCTCTCCCTCGGCAAATTCAAAAAGTCATGCAGAGTAACTGAAGAGAAAATCACTCACTTTAACACGCGGTGACTGTTTAATGAGATGTGAAGGAAGTTAAAACCTTTCCAGGTAGCCAGTTTGAGTTCCTGTTTTCAGACACAGCAAACAGACCATAGTTTAGGCTGAGCTGCGATAGGAAGGTTTGTCCAGGTTATGTCATCAAATCCTATTAAGTTCACTTATTCTCATGAAGGCCCAGGTCCTTCTGGTTTCTATTTAATGTGCTATTACTTTTTAACCTTTTCAACCCAATTTTTTAACCTGGGCAGCATCAGGCAACTTGGCTACTTGTGTCAGTTACCTGTTTACACTCAACATGGATAGAACACATGCATCTGGTTGAGCTGTTATCGCAGTAGTAAAGGATTCATTTGATGACTTATGAGTTTTGTGGCTCCTCCCTGTATTTGTGTGTGTGTGGATTCATCGCAAATACAATGTGTTAATAAATTCTCTCTCTCTCTCTCAATCTCTATACATGTAGTAATAAGTAACCTGTTTTAGCTTATCTGACTTTGAATGAATAAAAGATTTGATGAGTACATGAGGAATTAAGCCAGAGAGCCAAAGTAAGTTATTTTATCCGTTTGAAACATTTGATAGACAGTGTAAAACTATATTCCATAAATGCAGTAATTGGCTCTGTGCAGATCACTGGTGAAGTGCTGCTATCTGCTCAAGAATGTGCTGCTGGTTGGCTCCACATGATCATCAGCTTTCATTGGCATGTTCTGCTCCAGTGCTCAGCCTGATAGGATTGCGAATCATTCATGTGCATTAACTGAGGGGACTGTTGTTTCTGAGCTTTGGAATTATTCATGGACCACTCGTATTGTAATTTATTTACTACTTGTGGGATTAATAGCCGTTTCTCACAAAGAAATGAAAAGGCTAGAGCAGCATAAGTGTTAAACTCTTTCATCCCAATATAGTAACCAGCCAATTTATTAAGTACACTTTACCAGTCCTGTGTGGGGCCCTTTTTTTGCCTATGGTGACCCATGAATTCTGCAGCAAAGGCACTTGATACATTCCACAGGGTTCTTGGGTCATGCTAGCCTGACAGCTTCACGTAGTTCCCTCAGTTTCTTGGCAGAAAATTCATTCTGGTAGCATCGTGTTCATGTCCCAAAGATGTTCCATTGCCTTGCAAGCTGGGAAAATGGCAGGCCACTGGAGTAAAGCAAAGACACTGTCATGTTTCTGGCACCATCCTGAGGTGATGTGTGCTTTGTGGAATGTCACGTTACCCTGTTAGAAATGTTGTGTTGAGAAAGGCTAGACTGTCCAGGAAAGGATCCACCTGGTTGGCAACAACGTTTTGACACTTACAGCATTGAAATGATGCTTACTTGCTAGTGAAAAACCAAATAAGAGCCAAAAAAAACATTCCCTGCATGATTACCCAACTACAACCAAGTGGGACGGGTTCAAGAATTCATTTTTTCAGATGTTGCCATCAGCATTTCACAACAGATACAGGCATTTGACAGAGCAACCCATATTCTTCCACTTGTTAATCGTGCAGTTTTGAGCACAGCGTGTTCACTGGAACTTCATCTTCTTGTCCTGAACTCAAAGGAGGTGAATCCTGCATGGTCTTGGAGCCCATCTGCTAGCATGCTTGATAAGCTGTGCATTCAGAGATGCCTTTTTGCCAACTAAACAGTTGTACTAAACAGTTATTTTTACATTTCCTGTAAGCTTTAATAGGTTTGACCTCTCTCAATAAGAAGGTGATTTCCCCCACAGAACTGCCGCTGAATGGATTTTTTTGTTTGTCACACTGTTCTCTGTTTTTAAAATCTTTAGACTACAGTGTGCAAAATTCCCAAAGGATGACTGTTTTGAATTAGCTGAAAAAATGTGGCCGATCAAAGTTTCTTGGACACGCATCTCGCCCATTTTAACATTTGTTTAAACAGTAACTGGACCTCTGAACCATCTTGTGTAACAGCCATGTGACTCTTGTGGGGAGCAAACTGTGTGGGTCCATAGCTGGGTGTAACTTGTAACGTGGCCAGTAAGTGTATATTGCAAGTTGTCATTTGATAGTTGGAAACAGAACAGGTTCTACAGATGAGGAGTGCAACGCACACCGTTGGCAGTAAATTTTGTCCCCGCTGGTCATTTGGATAGTCTTTCTACTCGGTTCACAAATGTGCAGCTGCAAGCTGCAACCCCATAGTCTTATGGCAGCTGCGCGACCTAGAAGAACAGGAAGTGCAGGAAGGACTGCCCGAGGTGATAACATGTGATGTGTGGAGGCCAGTCATGTGATTGTAAACAAAGTTGTAGTTGCCATAGTTCTCAGTTACCTATGAAAACTCCTGGTCCACAGTGACAATCTGGATTGACAGATTGTTGGCACATTCTAGATGACTTTCCTCACACAGATTGGAAGGGATTCAGATGTGGGAATGAGCATCTGCACTGCCTTTCAAGAGGTTTAAATGAGGCAGAGATGTCTGAGGTTCTTGTGGGGTAACCATCTTATCTTGTGCTTTGGAGTAGAAATGAGTAACAATATGCAGGGTCACTGAGTGATTCAGGATCCTTTTCAGCCCATGCTATGGTGGTAAAAAACCAACCTGAGATGACACTCCCTGCTGTGTCTACAATCAGGTGGTATAAACTGATAAGGGATGTCAGTTTACCGTAGTAGACCCTGTGACCTAACACCCAGGAGCAGTATCACTGCTGACCGGTCTTGCAGTTTCACATTTGCTCCTGTGTAGGGATTCTCAAGGAAGTCTTCACTGATCAAAGCATGTTGCTATCTGGAGCTGCGGCCCTTGAAATTTCACGTGGTCCCCTGGCCGGAGTCTTGCCTGATTCATCTCCATTTGAATGGAGCGCAAAGTCCCAGATGGTTTCTGGCGCTGGAGGAGTGTGGCACCATGGGGAAGGGACATGGCAACACCTTACACCTACAGTAGTTACTGTAAACACACATTTGCAGCCACTTATATGCTGAAATGAAGTTTAGAGTTTATCCTGCCCTGGTCCACATACTGCATGATTTCATAAATCACTCTGCGCTTGCATGCAGCAAACTTCAGTCCGGGTTTAAGCCTGAAGAATCAGCAAAATGTCACGTGGTGCTTCTGTGGTCATTTCTTGCAGTTAGAGGTCTCTGCATTCTGCGTAAACTCCTCTCTTTTACTTTGGCTTGTTCACTCAGGTCAGGATTTTCCCTTAAAAATGGCACCCTTGTTATGTTTTATTTTCTGTTTTCAAATCAGCTTCCCTAAGCTCAGCTCTGGTCTTGTGTCTACGATGTTGCATCAGAAAATACAGTAATACCTCAGTGCTGCTTCAAATCTTATTTTAGCCCTTTGAGAACTTTATCATTATTTGTCATATTTTTAAAAAAAAAAATTTGTTTTTTTTTAATTTTCCAAGTTTATTATAATTAAAGGTAGAATGAAAATATTTAGTATTATGCTGTGCATGAACAGTTTTCAAGCTCTGTGCATTATACTGTATTAGTGGTTCATTGAGCCCCATTTCTCAAGATCACATCTAGAGTGAAAATCGAGATATTATTGTTACTGTGTCTTGCAGCCCTACAGAGTACATAACAGTCCATAATACATTTACATTTAATATATGTGTCAGTAGTGGCTGGTAAGGACATGGGCCTCTTTCCATGCTGGGTAGGGTTAGGTCTGCTTAGTGAAACCAAAATGTAGTATTGTGCATCTCTCTAGGTGAACTTCACAGATGAGAGCTTGAAGCTGGAGGAAGCTGAGAAAACAGACGGAGCCGACAGGAGCAGAAACAACAAGACGCTACCAACAACCTTCAAGGGCCCGTTACTTCACATCAGGTACATGTGGTGGTCAACCGCACGTTTTCATCAACAGAAAGTGGGGATTAAAGGGGTATTGCTTCCACATTTTCCCCATTTTGGATTATAGTATTTAAATAGGATCACTGGGTTAAAAGGTTATTAATTCTAACGTCTGTAAGTGATGTTACGCAAAAGCACCAGGGTATTACTGGGATCTAACTGTCTTGGCAGGATGCAAGGTCTGCCAAGCTAATTAAAAATTGAGAACCAGAACGTCTTCTCGCTGCATGTGGTAAAGTTACTGTTGATGGGGTAAAGGAGTAATACTTGCGATATCTGGCCTTACAATTCCTCACATGCTGAAAAGATAAGACAAAAAACATGGTTCTGCTGATGAAACTTACCAACCTACTGTAAAAAAAAAAAAAAATTCCTCATTTCAGGCTCAGATGTGCGTGTTAAATGTGCAGTAATTGCGCAATGCGTGGTTTGTGAGGGTTTAAGGTCAGCTGCGGTTGAATCAATGTTCTGTGGTCATAACGCACTTTTGCTCGGAACAAACATGCATTCCTTCCCTACTGCTTGGTCTGAATTGCTCTTTTCAGGAAGTTAGGCATGAGAAAGCTTTGGTAGGAAACTGTTTTGGCTGGATTGTCGCCCGGCGTCGCTGCCATAAACGCTGGCTCTGCGTGTGAGAATTAACACTGTTATTTTTCTGGCTCTTGCTGAAAAAGATTCTGGCCCAGAAATCACAAACAAACAGATAGATATTGTTGGGGGGGGGAGGTCTTGCATCTTGAGATTAATGCATTTCTGTGTTTTTTCCCTGAGGGGAAACTGGCCTGGTAGATCTTTTGAAGAGCTTTCCCTGCACAGCCACAAACCAGTGGTTATGAGACACACAGATTTATTTACTTTTTTTATTGTTGTTTAACAAGATAACAGTGCAGAAATGTGTATAGAATCAGTGCACAGAGAAGGTGCAAATGCAAGCAGATATATAACAGAGCGCAGGAGGAAGAGGTTTACAATATTTAGCAGACGTGGTCATGTGACACAAGGAAGTTCCAGCAAGTCAATCGGATATTTATAGTGGGAGCTTCTGCAGTGGACCATAGTAATAAAATATATTCATGCTAAAATGAGAACTATTTATGGGGGCCTTGGGTTTTGTTGTGAAGACTGAATGTGTTGCTATGCAGGGAAAGACCCTGCTGTTACATGGGTATGAACAACACAGCTAAGAGTCTCAGTCATGGGGGCTTTTTGACCAGTTTCACTAGGTTGGAATTCATATTTAATGCAGCCCAGCCATTGGATTCTGGTAATTCAGCTTGATTTGCCCCTGTGTGTAGGTGGCAGTGGAGAAACTGTGTGAGCCACATCACACTCATTTCTCAACTCTAGTTTTAATACACTTTGTGTTCAAGCGGAACTCAAGTATGTTTGTCCCCTCTTTTAAAATCAGCAGGTTTTTGTATCTTAAAGCCATCAGTGCTTGGAATTAATAAAGGCATGTGATTTATTTTTTCTTCTTTCCCAAAAGTGGCTTATGTTTATGTATATGCTTCTGTGTGGAAATGATCAAAAGTTGCTTTCATGGTTGCAGCTTCCAGAAACAATACAACACATCAAAAAAAAAAAAAAATGTAAAAAAAGACCCAAAAAAATCCTGTTTTATTACTTGGAAATGAGGAGGAAGTGTATGGCCAGAATTGAGGAACTAGATGAGATGATTTCATGGCTTGACAGCATTTTCTCATTTATGACATCATAGAATAACAGATTTGGCTTTACTTTCAGTCCTGCTGAGGAGCTGTGCTTTGGACCAAAGGACAATGAGAGGAAATGCCTGATCATCCTCAACAATGTGACCAAAAATCCAGTGGCCTTTAAGGTCTGTGCATGCATGTGTTTCCAGGTTCAACTAAAAATTAGACCCTTAATGCAAATAACAGGCATGAAGGGTTTAATAACACTGTAGTTTGTTACATCACACACCGCCCTGTGTTTCCAGTTAATTTTACTACGCTTTGGTGGTCGATGCCACAGGCACTTGTACAAATGGGATTTTATCCCACACCTGTTTGGTGCAGAAGAGCACAGCGTTATCTCCCCTCTCCGGCCATGTTGGACCACATACCCTGCCAATCCTGTTATAGGTTTAAACTGTGACAGGCCAAACAGCTTTGTGGATTCATATTAGCACCATGGCGAATGCACCTCAGGTATTTATGTTGTATGTTATTTCTGTGTGCTGAAGGTGCGAACGACGGCACCGGAAAAGTACAGGGTGAAGCCCAGCAGCTCGAGCTGTGAGCCTGGAGCATCCGTGAGCATCGTGGTGTCTCTACACAAAGGTAGTTTTTGGCACTGTGGCTCCTGTGCTCTTATCGTGAGTGTTTGGTGCTCAGAGTGGAACTGGCCCAGTCGATAAATTCTGGGAAGTGCTGACAACGTGCAGCTTCTTTCTCCCGCTCATACATAATTTAAGAGTGATAAAATAATCATTCTTTATGAAACTGCATCTGTCAGTGAAATGATAGTTTAATGTAACATAGAATGATTCTTCTAGAAGGTTCACAGAATAAGTCCACTTTTTTAACCCAGTAGGACCAGTTTACTGAAATATTTAAAAATTTGTTCTGAAGTTACATTTCTTTTTTTCCTGCTGGTCAGTTAAGATTTTTAAGGCTCGTAATTTCCTTTCCTGATTTTGCTAGCTAGCTGAGGTGCCTGTGTTGCGATTGGCTCTTTGCTGAAACTGCTGTGTTCTCATTGGCTTCCTCGTACCTCAGCTTCCCAGGCTTCACCTCAGGACCGATTCCTGGTCATGGCTGCCGAGATGGAACAGAACACTGCATCTGGCCCCCCAGATCTGGGACAGTTTTGGAAGGAAGTTCCAAAAGCCAAGATAATGGAGCACAGGTGAAATAATAATAGATGATCAGTGATACCAGCTCATGAAGTTTAGTGGTTCCCCAACTTTCTTAGTAATTAACTTTTCACCAAACTTTCTGAGAAGCATTTACCCTGTTAAACTCTGCAATTCATTTCTAAAAACTCTAAGCAAACTGAAATCATACATACCAGGATCCTACTATCCATTCTTTTAAATGGGGGGGGGTGCATTCCCAGCCCATATGAAAACCCCAGACCAATTTCTTCAACTATCGCTAAAACACTTTGTAACACACACAGCACTGTACAGCATGCACATAGGGAACCAACCCATCTGGTTATAATAGGGAGATTTTTTTCATAAGCTTTTCTACCTTTTTTTGCCCCCATTTTGCTGGATTACAGTGTGTATTTAAATAGAGACAGTGCAAAAACACATAGAAACAAAGTGAACATGAGATATCAAACTAAGGATATTAGCAGAGTGTTCATTACAGACTGCCATACTGTACAGTAGTACCTACCATATATACATGAGTTTGTATGAGACAGGAAATCAGTGAGTCCCAACGCAGCATTGTTGAAGAACAAGCCACTCGTGCTATGTGCAAGCATGGAATTTCTGGCACTGCATTGTGGCTCTATGTTCTTAGATATTAGTTTAGGTATTAGTTATTAGTTTAATAAGATTTCCTGCAAAATTCTGCATACTGGGACTGTGTATAACCTGGATCATTGCTTTGATTTTATAGGCCTATGTATAGCGCAGGGTTTAATTATAATTGAAATATTTGCTGCCAGCCACAACTCCGGGGTGTGGTGTTATGTTCCAGACACTCAGACGTGTACCATAGTAATTTTAACCCTCAGGATTCCCACCTATGGTTGTGTCCGTGGCTGGCAGCTCAGGAATGGGGTGGGGGGTGTCACAAGAGATGAGCTCAAGTGCCAGTCAGTGAGTAATGTCATTGTGTCACTTGCAGACGCTCTTGTTTATCACGACAGCTGGAAACAGTGGGTTCCCTGACATTTGCATGAGACATCGTGCAGTCTCTCAAGGGAAGTTAACAGTTTGATGTACATCTGCAAATATATTTTCTGTGAAAGAGAAAATCAGAAATCTACTTTTGTTGAACTCCTACTAATCCACTGGGGTCCTCACAATTCTATATCAATGCCAGTTTCCTCCCACAGTCCAAAGACAAGTTTTTTAGGTGAATTGGGCTCTAAATTTCAAGTCGTGTGTGTGTATAATTGCCCTGTGACAGACTGCCTCACGCTCTGTTTCTAGGATGGGCTCTGGACCCCTCCATCTCTGCAAGTGATATTGATAATGAATTAATGAATGAATGAGCGGAACGGGTGCCACTGCTGGAGTTTAGGCACAGATTTGGCTTGGTATCTGCATGTTCCCACCTTTGAAATCCTTATTCATTTCTGTCCCTGAGGATGCGATGTCATGTGTCTGAGAGCAGCCAACCTTCTTTGGACACCTTGGTCAATAGCGCCAATGCAGTGGAGATGAACAGACAGCAGGACCTCCAGAGTATGGTGAGTTCTAGCAGTACATGGAAAACTAAATTCCCTCCTCATTCCAGAAGTTATGCTCTACAAAGAAAGGATGGAATCACAGTGTAAGCAATAACAATATAAATTCACTACATTTAATGATGTGATGATGGTTTCTTTCAGATTATGCAGGTCATTACCAGCAGCTCCAGGATGGAGCAGAAACTCAACCACTGCCTGTGGGTACAGAAGGTCTTGATGGTCCTCGTATCCGTCTTGTTGGCGTTCAGCTTTTCCACTTTCTACATGCTGTACACTGGAAAAAGGATTTATTAACCAGACCACATCCTTCCATTAACAAGAAGGAAGACTTTCAAAACCTGCCAATCCAACACACCCCTCCTGTGTGAAACGGGGACTAAACCCAAATACCTGCTCCCTCTGCTCATGGGGGATTGGAGCCACGAAGAAAGATGGGATGTGGGCCAGCAGAAGAGGGCCAGCTGTGGACGTGTTCATCTTTCAGAGTCTCGTGCTCTTGCCTCTGTCGTTGAGTCCAGCTGACACTCGGGACTTTAAAAAAATTTTAAAAAATGAAGTATTTTTAGTATGTGTCATAAAATCATTTATTATATTATACCATTATTTATCATAACTGCTAATTAAAACAATGTAATAATTTCATCAGTTTACTTGGAATATATGTACAGTATTAAATGTATGAATAATAAAATGACATTTTTGATTATTTTGCCAGCCGTCCTTTTTGTGCGCTTTACTTCCAAGTTCAATTCTGCTGCTGCTTCCAAACGTGTTTATGTAACTCGAATTATAATCAAAACATGATGAGGCCGGGGAATTAAAAAAAACCACGGCGACGCTCGTGTTTTTACGAGCATTCAGGACCTCTGCTACAAGCCTACGGCGCACCGTGGGTAAATTTATCGCCATCTGACTTAACGTGACAAGGCACATCATGCAGACTGGAGTGTGTGGTGAGGAGAGGTCTCCTCTCCAACCTCGCAGCCTTCTGAGCAGCTCTCTATTTGCTGTAATTGCCCGGTGTGCACGGATAAAAATACCAAAGCGATTACCGCCCTTTGCCGGTGGGGGGAGGTGATAGCGGAATGTGGTATCTGACCAGCCCGCACCTCGCAGAAGTCTTGCTCTCACAAATACATTAGCATAACCAATGCTTTTACCCGAAACTAATTAGAGTTTACGGTTCTGCCCGTTTATCGTGCTCTGGGTAAAGCGGCAGCCCGTCACCGGCGCGGATGGAGCTACAAACGGCCCTGTAGGCTCCTGATAGTGTAGGTGGAACACAACTGCTCGGTCACACTCCTGAGATCCTTAACCACTAATCCCGTTACCCTCAGGTTGTAAATTAAAGCTTTTTTTAACTGCATCCACTTTATTAACGTTCAGTTCCCCACATTTGGCTCAGCACCTGCTTTGTGTTTGTGACATAACATCACCCTGTGTTTAGGATAACCCTACAGTGGGGGCCCTGGCGCCCCACTGCCTGGGACACCCCCGAAGGGCCCCTACTGCCGTATGCATCACCCCATCCTTCCAGCACACTGTTGGCACGGAGACTAAGAGACTGACTTACCACCATTTGAGTGCAGGAGCTGGGGATTGTGGTGAACGATGTGGATGAGAGGTGCTTCGTGCGCTGTCTGATGAGAGGTCGTGCCCCATTGGGAAAGCATGTCGGTCCCATCCCTGCATTTAGCTGCACCAGCATCTCATTTGTACAGGGCCTGGAAATGCAGCAGATGTCGCAGCAACGCTTGCATCTCAACTCCACTCTTTCCCTTCGTGCCCATCAAAGTTTAATACAGCTGGGGCAGAAGAGTCAGCGTTCTAGATGCTTCCCCCAGTAAGCCCGGTTGAATGCTGGGCCCAGCTGTTCTTAGCCTCACTACCTCATCCAGCTGCTACCTCCACTACCTCTCAGAGTCCAGCATCAGGTACCAAGTTGCACGCTTGTTGACCCCTGGTGGTCTGGACTTGCTGGGCATCAAGTCAAAATCCATCTGAATCACGGCAAGGAGGCAATGTTCAACGATGCAGGAAAAACAGGTTATTTGCCAGGTTTTGGCCCTTTTGGGGTCCTTTGCTAAAGGTAACACCATATTCTACTCAAGCTGCATTACAGACTGCGTTAAGCCTTAATAACACCAGAATGTAAATGAAACACCAATGCCTGTATACACAATATACACTGCCCGGCCAAAAAAAAAAAAAGTCACACACTCTGGACTTGCTTACAGTAGAGTACACACAAATATTACAGAAAAATATTAACATATAAATATAAATTATTCATAATACATTTATAGTAATAAAATATACATATCAGCTGGTACCATGGGAGCAAATGTGGACTATTAGTTTGCCGAACCCTCAGCTGAATGACCAGGTCACCGGAACCTGTCTATTAACAGAAAACGACTGAGTGACCTCAGCTCAGTTAGGATCCCAGCACAGGTAGTGTGAGATGATGGTGCCCCTTTGTGGCCGCTGTGAGTGCAACAGCATGGCTAGTGGCTCTTGGCAAAGTAAGACGGGACTGATGTCACCTTCCCCGTGCTCCTGTGACAAAGCAGCGACACCCACTGGCCGCAGACTGCGGGTGAGCGATACATCTCAGCCAGACAACACTATAGCCACATGACCCTGTGGCAGAAGACAGAGGCCATTCATCATACTAATATGCACATTTTCAAACACATTTTTAGTGTCACCAGCACTGACACTCATTTTTCAGACGATGTTCTAATTATGTCAGTTGCTGCAAACAGCCACTCGTCCACTATGGGGTCCCTGTGTTCCAAACTCCCTTCAAGAAGTGCAACAGTCCATCACGGTTACTACAGACAGCTTTTGTATCTGTATCTCTCACGGTGTTACTCCATCACCCCCTCTGTCATGTCACCACTTGTTGTGGCACAATGGACTTCCCACCACGCTATTTCCCCCAAAAAGCTGCCAGCCTTTCCCCTCACCAGGCCTGTAATGTGTCACCGCCTGCAGCTGTACTCCGTTTTGGCGCCACTCACCTAACAAAAGCCTCTGATGCCATGCTCACCATTTGCTGCGGATTAATGTCCTCCAGCGTGGCCACCTCCACGCACTGCTGCTCAATCTCCATTCAGTGACGCTCTCGAATGCCGAATGCACGGTTAACTGCAGCTCCAAGTCCGATTCCTTATTTTACAGCGAAATGTCAGGTAAGGGAAAGCTGTTTTGTCTCAGTGCTAAGCAAAAGACAGAGATCTGTGTGTGAGTATATTTGCACTGTGGCCAGGCTGTAAGCCAGCATTTAGCGGACGACATTCTACACACACACAGCTGTAAATACTGCTGTACAAGTGGCAGATTATGTGGCTCGCAACCCACTGACGTGTATGTCCTGTTAAGGTGCCAACTTCACTCTTTTCGGAAATGTTATATCAGGTGTGGGCAACAAAACATGGTAAAACTGTACAGACACAGTACACTGCACAGTATTTCATAAGCAGTGGGCATCAAAACTCAGACACTTACTGACATTTTGGTTATGGAAAGACTAAAATCAACGTTTTTTCCACCTGTGAGGACGACGTGCATCATCTCCTGTGGAAGTGGAAGCGCTGTGAAGGCACTATGAGGTCCATGGTCTTGTTCCCTCGGTTTGGCAGAGAAGTTGGTCCACACCTGTAGGTGGACATTGTGTTTCTGGAATGACATGCAGAGTCGCCATGAAAAATACAAATAAAACCAGAGACTTTAACTGCAGACAAAATGGCAGCATGATGAGGCGGCAAAGAGGCTAAAGCTCACACTGGAAGTGTAAAAGTGACCCAGCTGTATACACGGGTAAATCAGTGTAAGTAGTTTTATACTTTAAGTCGCTTTGGAGGAACGCGTCCACTAAAAATAACGCTGCAGTGTTAGCGCACGGCCACTAGAGGGAAGTGTGGTGTAGGGACGGCGGAGGAGTTGGGAGATGCTTGTAACTTTGTCCAAAAGACGGTAAAGCCCGGTACGGTAAAACAGAGTAGAGCGGCGCTTTACGAAAATACAGAGTAAAAACTGAAGCTGGGCAGAATGGGGAAAAAAATAAGGGAAACGTGTTCGGTGCGTGTGCGTGCCGTCACGGAGGGGGATTAGAGCGCAGCACATGACGCCTCAGTCCCGTGATTCCGGGAGCCAAAGAAAAGAGAAAAAAAAAAAGAACAGCCCGGGGCGGCGGACTTAACGTCTGGCTTTCCCTACTCCTCATCCTGGTCGTCGTCGTCCTGCTCACCGCCGCGCCGGCCCGCCATGGCGTCCCCCCGCATGGAGACGTTCTGCTGCCCCAACCGGGATTCGACGACCGCCTTCGTGCTCGGCTTCCAGGCGCGCGCCTTCAGCGGCGTGTGCGCGTGCAGCGCCGCCGTGAGCCTCGCGCTCGCCGCGCTCCAGGCGCTGCCCAAGCGGCGCGGCGCCCGGCGTCTCGCGCTGCACCAGCCGCATCATCAGCCCGCGACGCGGCCCGCCTCGTCCGCGCGCATCCTCTTCATCATCGGCGTGTGCGACGCGCTCGGCTGCGCAGGTGAGCGCGGCCCGCGGGATTCGAGCCGTGGAAGGGTTGGGGTTCACACTCGCCACCTTCGGGTTATCCATCACTTACTGGATGTTCAACTCCACCGTTCGCAGTACTCGAGCCAACATCATTCAGGCTGCACGAATTGATTACCGTGTTGAAGCCACTTCTACAATAGGGTGTTTCAGCTGGGCAGTCCATCACCTCAACCAAGGGGGTGTGCGTTTGAGTCCCATCAGCAGGAGCAACTGATGGGACTCGAACACACAACCCCCAGGCTCCAAACTCACTGCCTTTTTGGAACCAGTTATTCCAGACTAGCTGAGCCGGTGGCTTCTAGTTTTGTTCAGTTCACTTGGGGACAAGGACAATAAAATGGGTCACGTGTTCACTGTGGAGGCCTGCGGCTGTGAGACACCACTGTGTGTGTGTGTGTGTGTGTGTGTGTGTTGTGATTACCCTGCAACGTAGTAGTTTCTTTTGTGGGATGGACCCTGTCTCGCCTCATGGATAGGCTCCGGACCACCAGGACCCTGCGCTGGCCAGGTGCTGGTTAATGACGGAAAACTGAAAATGGACCCAGTAGTGATGTAAAATCAAGGTAACCTGCACTATTTTACCAGGCTTTCACCTCAGTTCTTTTCTCCGGTGTTTCTCATGGCTCCTCCTCAGGTATCATCGTCAGGTCCTCCGTGTGGCTGGCCATGCCGGACCTCATCGGCGGCATCTCCGTGCCGGGGAATCCAGACGTGTGGCCCGAGGTGTTCTGCGTGGGGAGCGCGGTAAAAACACGGAGAAAACACGTGCCGACCCGCACTCGTGTGCTTAGGGGCCTGCAGAGATTAGAAACGGTTGCTTGTGTGACGCGATTTCTGATGCAAAGCCGCCTTTGATGGATGCTTTTCTTAAATTCTCATTTCTTTCAAAGACATGACATTTGAAAACCATTTATTTAAATGTCAGATTTTCCGCTGTGGTAATGAAATACTTTACGGTTTTGCTGTTTGGTCCTGGTCTCAACTTGTGTTTGTCTCTCTGACATGTGTGTTCCCCACCCAGATGTGGATCCAGCTGTTCTTCAGTGCCTCCTTCTGGTGGACCTTCTGTTACGCCGTGGACGTGTTCCTGGTTGTGAAACGATCAGCTGGAGTCAGGTACCCTCCGGTTTGCTTGGGTCTTCAGCATCAGACTTTGGATGCTCGGATAGAACCGTTGCCTCTAGCGGACCTCTGGACACCAGAGTGTAGATCATCATCTGATCAGCGGGGCTCAGCGATGCCTCAGCTTTATCGGTTACTTTAATGTGTGAACGGCTTCAAGGTGCTACAGGTATTGGTGAAACCGCAGTGGAGATCAGCGCTCCTGTGCCTTGCTTCTCAGCTTTCTGTCTATCAGAGCTCCCAATGAATTGTCATCAGTCAGTTTTTCTACTGCCACAAATTTACTTTTATTCGTATATCTCACACCTTTCTCCAAAGCGGCCGCTTACATTCATTTACCCTTTCACACAGCTGGGTGCTTCGCTCAGGGGAGCTACAGCAGGAGGTGGGATCTGAATCTAGGTCCTTCATAGGAAAGGCTGCAGCTACAGCCACTACGCCACCTGCTGGCCCCCAGAAGTACTGTAACATAAAACCAGTTTTTTGAACACTATTAATACAAAAGGTGTTCTTTGTTTACTGGGATTTTTTTTCACTCCACACACACACACGGCTTTATAAATGTTCACTGTGTTTGATGTATTTGTTGGGAAACTGGCCATAGTTTATAAATCCATTTCACAACACACCACTTTACCTTTTCAAGTTTTTAATCCAGGAATGCTGTAAAGTGGTCAAATCCTATCTGACCCATTTAAACTGTTCAAGTGATTAATTCCCGCTTTCCATCAAGTTTATAATTATATTAATAATTCAGGCTCCTCTAACTGTCTCCTTAGGGTTCTAATAACCCAACTTACCAGCGAAACGCAGGCTTTTCACTGACTGGTGTGCGTGTGCTGGGGTCACTTCCCTGAGGCTTGTGTGAGGCACATGGTGTTTGTCACGCTCAGTTTTGCTGCCCCGCTCGCTCTCACTGCTCCACTGCGATTTGTTCCACAGCACCATCGTGCTGTACCACATGATCACGTGGGGTCTGGCCGCCATGCTGTGTGCCGAAGGCGTCGCCATGCTGTACTACCCATCCATCTCAAGGTGAACTGTCATGGGTGCGGTCAGGGGGGTAAGGGCCAGGAAGCCGCTCACACCCCCTCATCTAAAATCACTGTCCCTGCAGCTGCCAGAAAGGCCTGCTCCACGCCATTCCCCATTACGTTACCACCTACGCGCCGATGCTGCTGGTTCTCCTTGTGAACCCGATTCTCTTTGCCCGGACTGTTGCAGCTGGTATGTTTGCTCCATAGCTCCCCCACAAGGAAACGGCATGAATAAAACACAGTAGCACCTGTCTCCTAAGGACACGCACCCTGCCCAAACCCTTTGTCTGTGGCATGTTTTTGGTGAACAATTTTTTCATCATCAATGCAGTTACAGCACTCTTAAAGGGCCGGCAGGGAATCTACACTGAGAACGAGAGACGACTGGGGTCTGAGATTAAAACGCGGTTCTTCAAAATCATGCTGGTTTTCTCGGTGTGGTAAGTGGCTCGACCTGCCGGAAGAATTGAGATTGTGGGATAAAGCGTTAACATCCACTTTAAAGGCAATCCAGCCTATGTGTAAACTGTGTGAATATTTCTGTACCTATTAAGTCTGACCAAAGTGTCTGATTTAAAATGGATTACACATTTTCACTAATCTTATAAATTAAGGACGAAAATTCCCCAATTTGCAATACCTCCTATAGAAAGAAAGTATTCTGAAACAGATTTTTTTTTTTTTGCCATTTCATATGGTTTTCAAGCTGCATTTATGCAATATACTGTATTAATGATCTCTTATTAATGGGCTGACTATATAGTGACCATGAGTATTTCATGCCAATAGACAGCTTTTATAGTATGATTTGCTGCAATGTAATTATAAATACACAATTATATATCTCATTTCTTACTTCATTACTGTTTGTGTGAGCTGGAACAATTCATGTAGAGGCGAATCAGACATTTTTTGAATCTGTTGTGTTTTTAATAGTGGATTAACAAGGTTCTGCAATTCTTCCACAAGCCGGGGAATTAGGGCAGCTGAAATTAGCTCTGAAGCTGTTTAGATGGAAAACAATTGCAGCCCTGTGTGTGTGTGTGTGTGTGTGTGCACGCACTAACACACTCCAGCACCGTATCTTCTCCGCTCTTCATTTCTGGCTCTGCCTGAGTCATTAATCTCTGTTGGTGAACATTACACAGCAGCTCAGCATCTCAAAAATTCCCTTTAAAAACAGTAAACAATATGAACTTGCACAGTAACCCTTGTGTCACCAACTTGTT
Source organism: Heterotis niloticus (assembly GCA_018136845.1). Classification (NCBI taxonomy): domain Eukaryota; kingdom Metazoa; phylum Chordata; class Actinopteri; order Osteoglossiformes; family Osteoglossidae; genus Heterotis; species Heterotis niloticus. The sequence goes on along the minus strand of CM030897.1, from coordinate 7,502,180 downwards.
TAGTGTCATTCTGTGCTTCCGCTAGTTGGCTGCCCAACCTTATCAACGAGAGTCTGCTCTTCTACCTGGAGATGCAGGCGGACCTCAGAGCCAGCCACTTGAAGAACGTGAAGAACGCTGTCCTCATCACGTGGTTCATCATGGTGAGAGTCCTGCATAGAGCTTTGTGCTGCTTCCAGTGAGTCATCCTAGAGTTTGGGAAGCCTGTTGGAGTGATCTGGATTGTTCTACAAATGGGTTCCAGAGGCCACTTGATCATCTAATCCATAGTAGTAGATACACTAAGTAAACAACATGCACAAAATCAAAAAAACTGAATCTTTGTCTTCTATAGAGATGCAGCAGTCTTAATGATGGAAAAAAGTGAGTTAAAAACTATGTATGTTTAATAGCAGCTGAGAATCTCCTTTACCACCACCAAGAACCTCAGACAGTTCCTGTGGTTGCTGACCGGACCTTTCAGTCAGGAGGAATTTTGACTCATTTCTCTTTACAGAAATCATTTGGTTTATTTGAATTTCTGCAATATCTTTTATGACAGGTTTGCTTTCAGATCGTGCCTCATACATTTCAAAAGGCCTGACGTCAGGACTCAAAAAATGTGTTCATGCCATGCTATCCTTGACTAATTTTTATGTTGTGTGTTCACAGTCATGCTGCTTGACCCAGCTTATTCAGAACTTCAGGTCAATGAGCCACTATTGTGGAATTTTCTGTTTCCGGTTTGGAAACAATTGTTCTTTAATTGACTGCAAATCATGCCAGCCCTGACCCAGCAACCCTACAGCAGGATGGTCCCTCCCCCATGCTTCACAGTTGGGCTAAGTTTATGTTGTTAGTGTGCAGTTTGTTTTTTTTTCCCCTCTAAACATAACACCAAACTTCTGAGTTTTGTCATCTGTCCACAACCATTCGTTTAGAAATTGATCATTCCCAGGTGCTTCTCAGAAGTTTTCACTTACAACTGAAGGTCACTTCGGGGGTTGAGACTAGAAATTACTGCAGATCCCACTCCAATTAAGGCTGAGGAAATGAAATCCTCACAAAATCCCCTCAAACCCAGCAGCTTACCACCAGGCACCCAACTAAGCAATTTTGTGATTAAATGTTTTGCTTTGTCTCGGTTTTACTTTTGCTGTGAGTGTTGAGGCAAGCAGGAAGGAAAAGCTGAGAACTTGCATGTGCACGTAGAATCCAAGTGGGACAGTTTTATCGCACCACTCTCTGGTGATAGACATGAGATTGTTCTCATGTTTCTTCAGGGGATCCTCAATCCGATGCAGGGGTTCCTCAACACACTAGCCTTCTACGGGTGGACGGGTTTCGACATTGACTTCAGCTTCCGACAGCGCAGGGAGGCCTTCTGGGATTCGGCATCAACATCTGGGGCTGCCGCAGGCATCTACAGCTCTGTTATGGCCCCTACGGTGCTCTACCAGGGCCACGTACAAGAGGTGAAGACAACTTCCACTAGCAACGGCCACCAGCACCCCGAGGCCATCAGCATCCTTCCCGAAGGTAACGGAAACCAAGCAGGCAGCAGCCGCTCTCCTGTTTACCAGGGCTTATGACACTTCCCCGGGGGGGGGGTACATTTGGCATTTTAAAGACATTATCACCTTGCGAGGTTCCTGAAAGCCTCATACAATCAAACCATCCTCTCATTTCACAATCACTAAGGACACCAAGAAAAATGACTGGAGGTGGGTAAAAAAACTAACATGCTTGAAGAAACTTGGTTAAGTAACCAAACGCACACCAACACCGTTGACTTGAACACAGTGAAGTCAGAAAGGTAGAGAAAATGCACTTGTATACAATGTCAAAAAGATGTAATTCAAGAAAATAAATGTGTAAACATTCATAATAGTAATGAAAGGCCTGGAAAATATTTGAACTTGTTATAATGCATCAACTGAATTATACAAAATGCTGCTGTGTCTATTTTCTCACTTTGTACGTTGTTCTGTGTGAATAAAGACTGAACATGGACAGAAAATGGTGAATATATATGTAACATTTGTGGTATTTGCACACTGTCCATCCATCCATTCATTACCCTTAATTTCTGGAACCAAAAATTTGAATTCATCCAACACTAAGACCCAACTAAGGAGAATCAGTCTGGAGGTATCGAAAAAGTGCTGACGATTGGCGTTAGGCAGATGTCTGACAAAGCGAGAAGCGCAGGTGAGGCGAACTGACTGAGCCGCAGTTGCTTAAAAACTGGACAAAGGTGGTCCAGATAGACCTTCATTTGCCTGTGTGGTGACAATCCTTAAAGCACCAAGGGCCTGGATGTAGCAGTGTCAATGTGAGCTCACATCATCATGTGATGCTCCATGTGATTCCTGATGGGAGGGGTTCCCTTCTGAACGGCTCCAGGGCCCCACACCGTGCCACCAGTAATGTATACATACATTACATGCTGTGCAACCTGCTTATAGGAGCCCAATCATGGAGATGCTTAAGTTATCATGATGATTCCAAATACAGGATTCAGATTCCACAAAGAATTTGCTGGAAGGCATACCCAACAATTTGCTCATAACTGGTGTACATTTACTACACATTCAGCCAAATAGAGTAATTTCTCCCACTTTCTTGTTAGGTTCAGAGTCTAGTACAGTTGAAATCCCCATTTCCAGAGAGCAGCAAGATGCCAAGGAAGCAGATGAAGAGTCTTTGGAGAGTTCAGCAAAGCAGTAACTGGAAACAGAGGCACTGTGATACCTGTCTGCCATCCTCTCCAGCTCTGTGGACTGTGTCTTTGGACCTCCCTCTGGTGAACCGGAATGGCTCATGCAGGAGTATTTGCACCATGCTGCAAATAAGAAAACCCAACAAAAAGCTGCACTAGCATGTTGGTGCTTTCCAGCAGTTCCCAGTAAATTCACTAATGCCCAATAAATGAAAGATAAGAAATTTTAACAAATGATTTAAGTTGTATATTATCTGTGTTGAAGCAGATAGTTTCACATCAACTCTTGAGCTGGGCATACTATGAGGAGATCAAAGAGAACAGAAGTGCTTCACTGAAGGGCTCACATCTGTACATGTATAAACCATAAGGTCAATATAACTTATTTACCATTTATTCCCCCCCCCCCCCATTTTTTCTACTGAAAAGCTTGAAGCAGCACTATTTGCAATCACCATCTCTTACCACATTAGGTCATGCTTTGGTGCACAATTTCATGTCTTTTATAGTCTTCTGTTTTATTAAACACTAAATATTGCAAAAAGGTTGTATTGGTACAAAGTTTGTTATTTTAAAGTTTGTAAGGCCAGGACTAACTATATATTACAGAAAATAAACAAAAAAATAAAATAAAATATTTGCCTGAAGCCTCTTACAAAAATGATTAGTAATGGAAACTTTGTTCTGAAGACACGGTTAAAGCAGAGAACCAAACAGCATCCAGTATACTGAGCAAACCTATTCACAGGCACTAGACTTATTTCATTAGAGCTCTGTTGTAAGTAATATTTAACTTCTTTGTCTAAGGTTATTTACAATGTGAGAATCAACTTTACAATTATTTACCCTTATCTTGACCTTGGGTCTTACCCAAGGAATGTAGATTCAAACTGGGGACCTTCAAAACAGAAGGTGATGGCTATGCCATCAGCTATAAATAAGATGTAGAGGAATATCTTGTTATTGTCTTGTTTCATATGGGCAACACAGAAATCACAGAGAGGCACAACAGCTAAAAACTGACATGTATGTCATATCTGGAAATGCACAAGTAGCAAAATTTAGCAACCCATCAACATTGTTTTACATCTAGAGTATTTGTGCCTAAGACAGAAATAATGACAAGCGCTCAAGACACACCAACAAAAGAAGACAATGTTTTCTAATATCAAAATAGAGCAATTTATTTAAAACAGAGATGAATGACCTGACCCTGTGCAGAGGTGACATGGGAACTTGTCGTGTGACCTCTAGACCCCCCTCTCCACTGAACTTTGCCTCATCGCTCGCTCCTCCGTCTGACACAGACGACAACGGCAGCAGAAGCCGTACAGCCCTCGGCAAAAGACAAGGAAGTGGGCCAGCAGCAGACCACTGACCGACCCCTCGGTTAAAAAATTTTTTAAAATATTACAAACAGTGATAAACATAAGCAGATCTTATCGGGTGACAAAGTGCACAGTCACATTTCTCTAAAATCAGGTTCACTAAAACAAAAAGAGCAGAGGAGCCATTGAGGGAATCGCTGTGTATGTTGTGCACCGAGTGTTTAAATCAGCTGCATCTCCTGACAGAAGCAGACAGCTGACATTCAGTAATAAAGGTGACAGAAGAAACGACATCATGATGACAGGTGATGGAGAAACAGCAGCCAAGTCACGGCAGAGAGGAAACAGGACACCCACTTAACCATGTTAGACAACTGAACACTTCTGCAGGACATTCAGCTCACCACTTAAGAGTTTAAACGTGGAAAAGGTTACAGGAAAAAAAGCAGAATCCTGCCCTTTTTTACACATAGCTGACATCCAGAAGCTCATCATACCTGAAAGTCACACTGGTGAGAGCACCTTACAACCTTCATACCCGGCCACACCTTTATTTAGCTGGAGAAGGAACCTGCTGATCCCTGTCACTGACAGCACTCTCACTGGTGTGTCCTGTCCTACTTACCTGTGATAGCAAACCCGGTCCCTCACCTGCCAACGTCTGCATGAGTGAAGGATTTGTGGGTAGATGTGTTGATGTGTGGGGGGGGGGGGTTTACAGGAATCGCAAAACGATTCCAAAAAGGCATTTCTGTAGCTCTAATCATGTTTTACCATTGACGTGTAGAACCCAGGAGAGCATAGTGCATCTGAAAAACAACTAGAACTTGTACTGTATATAAACACATATACACAGTATATAAATTTGTGTATTCATCTAATTTACAAACATATACATTCATTAAAATTTACATCCATAAGGGAGAACAGATTTTTTTTTTTTTATGACCGTATGCAAGTACTGATTTCTGTAGAAAGCTTATTGTTATTCATAATTTTAAAAAAAGTCCTGCAGTTTTATCACTGACATGGATGTTAGTAACAGACTCATCTGAAGAGATTTATAAACACATAACTTGTCAGCTTCGGTTTAAACAATATTAGATAAAGTAGGGGATGGGGTGACAGTGAGTGCTACACTTGGAACTAGAGCAATTCTCCATAAAAGAGAACTTTAGAGCCATCACGGTGTCCTGAGAGAGATCGTGACACCAGAAGACATCAGTCTGGCCTAGAAAAACAACAAAAGCAGCATATCTGTCTTTACCCATGTGTTCTCAAAACTTGAACATAGAAAATTACACATACAGGCTTTTGCCTCTCCAAAAATAACACATACTCTGGTCTCCTCTCTGACAGAGCTCCTAGTGTGCCAGTACACCTTTACCACGTCAAACACAGGTGAAGAGATGCCCTCTCCCTTTGCTGTGGATCTGGCTCTCTCTTGGTGTAGCGCAGGATTGAAAAAACCCTGCTCTCCAACTCACCATCAAACACACTCATGTAAGGCACCCAAGTTCTAAAGCGACACAAACCTGTGTCTTTGGAGGGTGGCCTAACTCCATCCTTTTTTGTTCTATGGTTTGGATTTCTCATAGTGCAGCCATTTGGGTCCTTGGCAATCTCCAGCTTTGTGTCCAGCATGGCGAGGGGAGGGTTGCTGGAAGGGGTGCACTCTGCTTCACCGTGAGGAACGAGTTCACGTGGAATCACAACAGCAAGGTCTTTCGACGTCAAACAGCTGTGACGGATTCGAAAGGGCGCCCTGCCACACATTTCAAGTTGTGTCTTCTGAATCGCTGCTGGGAGGTTATTTCCGTAGGTCAAGGACACACACCTGAAGAGGCCATTGAAAATGATTAGTGATGAATTTAAATTTTTATTGCCACTCTCCACCAATTTACCACAAAATCAATCTTTATCACATTTAGCCTGCATGAGAATACAGTGTTTTCACTTCCTATCTAAATCTTACATTAACCTCTGCTCTGCACCATCAAACACCAATGATGGCGTGACAGCGATGACACCAACTTACCGATCCATCGGACGCACTGGCCCCAACCTTCTCGCCCGTACTGTTCCAGCACACTTCAAAAATCCCACCTGTCCCTCGGTAACTATGAACCAAGGCTCCACTCTGAAAACACAACACAGCCAATGGTGAGACACAAAAGAGGTTATTCATTCATACCAACTCACATTTTTGAATTTACTTATGAAACAGTTAATCAGTTAAACCAACAATTGTGAATGTTAGATGTTTAATGTGGAAAATACAGAGTATGTGCAGCCAAACCACGTATCTCCTAGATACAGTAGTGTTACGGTTCTTGTTTTTTTTCCTGGTGGGGAACTGTCGTGTTCCTGTTTGCACGGTCTCTCCATAGGGGTTCGGCGACAGGCCTGTCAGAGCCAGGATTGGTCCGTCGGCGGATGACGTCTCTCCTGCAAGCACTTATCCGCACGGACCACCATGGAGGCAGCGACAACAGCTTAGTCTTGGTCGTGTTTTCTGGTATTCTATGTCTAGTGGCGGATTTTGCTGTTTGCCCTTACTTGTACAGTGTTGGCACCGGGAGTGTACAACCCTCGATGTACCTGGTGCTAACACTTAGCGATCTTTTGTACTCACAACTACGTTAAAACAACAGGCAAAGTGGCGGTCTCCCACCCTTGTATTGGTTTGGTGATTTCTGTAGTAGAGGTCGACTGGGCTTGAGTTTGTCATTTGTTTTCTTTTCTTTTCGTGGCCCAGGTCAGGATGTCCATTTTGTTCTGTTGTTGTTTTGGAGTTGGGAACCGCCTATATTCTGTAAAACTGTTTGGAGCCTGATTCTGGTTTTTGTTTGTTTGTATATGTGTCTGTATATAATTCCATCACTCCCAACTGTAAATAAATTACACTTGGTCACTGTTAAACTGTATAACTGTGCCGTGTATCGGGTTCATTGTTGAGGGGGGTTCTTCCCTACCACCTACATTTTCTTCCTTTTCCTTAAAATGCTATGATCCTCAATGTTGGTCCTCGAACCAACGAGCCGGGTCGTAACAATAGCAATGATCCTCTCAGCATATTTACACTTTTACTTTCAAAAATGTATTACTATCTCTCATACACCATATCCTGGCGAGCCAGAAAGCTGGTTTTAGAAGCAACTGGATGGCTGCTTTGCAAGGCAGACTCCAGGAAGCCGTGTAGGTGCTCACCGTCGTGTTCCAGATGTGGACACACTTGTCAAAAGAGCCACTAGCCAGGAACTTGCCATCGGGGCTGAAGGCCACGCTGTAGACAGGCTCTTGGTGTTTAGTGAGGGTGTGGATACAGACGCCACGCTCCACATCCCACAGTCGCACCGTCGAATCAAAGGACGCACTTTGGGGGTAACATTGGACACATCAGAACATCAGATATCACCACCATGAGTTACCTGATATTCAACATGAATACATACTGTTCACAGCACGGTGGAAAGAATCTTCAAGGCATTTAGAAACTAATTACGATCCACAAAATAGGTTGATGGATAATCTGGAGGTAAGGAAAAAAATGTCCCACCTGGCAAGCATAATATTAGAGTTGGGGTTGCTGGTCCCTGGCCCTGTGGGACTCCATTTGATGGTATAAATCTCCTTACTGTGGGCCTGGAGGTCATGTACGCACGAGTCCTGCTTCATACTCCAGATCTGCAGCAAAATACACTTTTAGAACAAGCAAGCAATATACATCTATGTATCATTTATCTAAAAATCAGGTAGGATAGATGTAACTGAAAAGTAAAAGGACATATGGATTTAAAAAAATAATAAAAAAAAAAGCCTGATGACAATCACCTTGAGGGTCATATCATCTGAGCATGAAGCAAGCAGCATTCCAGACGGGTCCCACTTAATGGCGTTGACTTCATTCTAAAAGAAAGAATCGGTAAATTGCTATTTGCCCCCCCAGCTGTAAGCCCACTATTGTACACAGAGCTCATGTGCCCTTACCGTGTGTCCCTGGAAGGTCTTGAGCGGTCGGTCACTACCCAGCCGACACACATGGATACACATATCTGTGCTGCAGGAGGCAAAGGTCGTGTTGTTCTGCCAGTCCACATCCAGGGCCGGTGCTGAGGGCCCAGGATAGAGATTGTCACAAGAGTAACTACTCAACAACAACAATACAGATGACATTCTGCAATAACCGAAGAAGCTTAGGCTAACAATGTGTGGAAACCTAGACCTGGAGAAAATGGATCCTTGTTTGCATCGGTGCTGCAAAGCTGTAGTCCAAAACAAATATCCAGGTAATCTCTCAATGGCCTCAACTTTCACTAGTGATAAACATGAAGTAAATGGACTGACAGTAATAAAGAAGATGCATCTAAAAAGAAAAACTCAAGTGCAGTTATGAACATGTTTCGTAAGTCTTTGTGTGACTGGGGTAGAAAGACAAACGAATACAGTAGCATCACGTCTGAACTGCTCTCATTTTCTAAACTCACTGAGACTGTTCCCTTTCACACAACCCACAGCCCTACCTGAGTGGAACGGGAACTGCTGTTTAGCTTCACCAGTATGAGCATCCCAGATGATAGTGGTCTGGGGAACAGGGAAGAGGTTCAGTGTCAACATAAGTTTCAGCCCAGATCCCAACAACAGCAAAGTGCAGCAAACCACCCAACCACTGGAAGGGAAGTGTAGAAAGAATGTTTCTTCACCTAAGATAGCAGTTTAAGTCCCAAAGCAGACATTTGTTAAAACTCTTTGTGTGTGTGTGTACACACACACAATATATATATATATATATCCCCCCCCTCTGAAAGGATTTCACCATGAGCCACTGCAATAATATTGACATACTTTGTCCACTCCTGCACTGAGGATGCTGTTTCCCTTCTTGTTCCACTTCAGTGCAAATATAGGACCTTTGTGTTGTCCCAAAGTGCTTGCAAGATTACCTGGAAGGAGAAACAGAAAGTATAAATGTACGTTTCCATCCCTGTTTAACAAAAGTAAATCTAAACAAAGCAAAATGTACATTTTAAAAATGCTGGTTTTATACATATCAAAACAGACAACTAACAAAATATGAACATATATTTTAGTATGTATATATCCTATATAAATTTACCATCTTTAGTCCATATCCTTGCAAATCCATCATATGATCCTGTGGCCAGAAGTGTTCCTTCACTCTATTGGAAACAATGGAATAAAATATCAGCTGCCATCTGTGTTTTTAACCTGGTGAATACATTTATAAAAGCAGTGCACAAATGTTATGTTGAAATAAAACACACAGTAAAAGCCTCAATTGTGTCCAATTAAATTCCCTATTTCTTCATCATGGGTCTTTATACAGACCAGTGTAGAGAATTTCCCATAACCCTCAGTTGAAGTTCAGAATATATGGATAAAATGGATCAAGTTACAGAACAAAAATTTCCCATGAGCACTCACATTCCAGTCCAGGGAGGTGACATCCTTGTTGCTGGGGACATCCTGACCCCCCTCCCGGATGCAGTGTCTAAGCACCAACTGGGTGGAGCCACTGCTGCCATTTTCATTCAGGTTCCATATCCGTGCTGTTGAATCTCCTGACCTGAGGAGCAGATGGTGAATAAGGGCACCTCGGTCACTGACACTGCCATAACTAAACCACACTAAGCTCTCAGACATGCATACTTTAAAAATGAATGCAATGGGAAACAGAGGCATTCATAGATTCAGGACATCAAAGGCAGCCTGAAGGACTCACCCTGAAGCTAGCAGGTCACTCACTGGGTTCCAGGCACAGATAAAGACCTCAGACTCATGTCCTCTCAGCACTGTGGCCTTACTAGCAGGGATCTCCACATCCCCATCCACTTCCATGGGCTCTGTGTGGTTATCTGAAGGCAAACATATACCCTCATCACTGGAAATCTAAAGCTATGCCTCTCACAGTTTATATTCCTGCATCTAAGTCAAATGTAAGGCCCCATCTTAACACTTAACTTGCTTTCTTGTGTTTCCTCAAAATCAGAACAATTGTAGCTGCACACAAGTCTCCTGATAATGTAGACAATTATATTTCTCATGCTTCCCCCCCCAAAATCAGGAAAACTTTAAACAAGGGGCAGCGGGTGAGATGCTGGTTAGAGCCGTGACCTTCAGGCTGATGGACCTGGGTTCAAGTCACACTCCTGCTGCAGTAACGCTGAGCAAGGCATTACTCCAAGTTGTTCTGGTAATAACTACCCAGATATGGATAAATCACTGCAAATAGTACATGAACACTAACTTGCTTTTGAGAAAAGTTAAATAAACAAACAACATGTAAAAAGTGGTATGTTAAAAAATAAAACGATTGTACAAAAGGCAAAATCTGCAACTCTAAGTATGTGGCATATTTCTGAGCTGTACCACAATGAAATGCATGTACAGTTATAAGTTCAAAAAGGGTCTGAGCCTCTTTTCTTACTCAAGATGTGTCCCCTGCTGTCTTCACCATTGATGACGGCCTCCCCGTTCTTTGACGCGTTCTGCTGGGTACCAGTTGCTGTGGCACCAGCCTGCTGCTGAGCCAGTCTGTCGCGGAACGCCTGCTGTCGCGTTTGCACCACGTCTGGCATCACGGCGTCAATGAGTGACAATGACTCGATTGGCCGTCCGTCAAACACAGTCCCATCCTGCCATGGAAACACACTCGCTTTAACCAGAGTACAAGTGTGAGTGCAGCACCTAGTCAGATCAGGGGAATGTTTGAGCACACTGGATGTTGACCCTTAGGTAGAAAAGCCACCTTGGAGGTAAAGGTGATTATAACTCATTTGTACTCATACTTTCTTTCTTGTTATTTAGTTGTTACAAGTCAGGGAAATGCTGGATGTTGCATGGTGACCTCTCACTGCTCCATTACTACTTACCTCGTTGATGCTGATCTCAGCCTCCACATACTGAAGTCCTTTCTGCAGGATAGAGATGAGGGCAGCAGGGGGCACCAGCGTCCCGTTGATGTTAGACTGGCTGATGTGGCTCTCAATGCCAAAGGTAAATGCAGAGTGGGAGAAACCTGGGAAATGCAAGAGCCACAAAGGTTACAACAATGGACACAAAGACACACTTGAATGTCAGTGTGAACACATTCATACACAAAGGTGTGAAAAACAGCTCTGTTTCACACCACATGACACCCATGTACAAATGGGGATTACCATGAGCACAAACCAAATTACACCTACAAATCTAGTCACCATGGAACCCGGTCTTTCATGCCAAGACACAGAATGTTTTTGGTAATATTTCAGTCTGACTTTACATTTTCACTATAGTGCACAAGGTCACTTATAATGACTCAAACATAAAACCAAGTCTGAGTAAGTGCAAGTAGGAAAAATAAGAAATTGTTCCAACTTTTAAAAACCATTAACTAAGCCCTTGAAGCAGGGTAACAAAGACAATTTCTGGACAAAAAAAAAAAAAAACAGGCACCTCAAATCCAAAAAGTGCATTCAAAGTCAAAGCAGATTCAGGTGGTTCTCGGTTATGAATTTAACAATGCATAACTGCAGTTGTTTCTCTGAGAACAGTCTCAGCCACATTATGACAAAATTAATTTGTGCAGGTAAAAAGCCTCACTTAACACATTTCTGTCCTCTCAGTCAGAAATTGGAACCAGAATCTTTCATGGAGCCAAATGAAGCGACTGCTTGACAAGGTGAAAGCCGTACTGCTAACAGTGAAACTGGAGGGGGGGGAATAAATAAATTTAAAAAAAAAAAAAAAAACATTTCACAGAAAACCTTCTATCCTCAAAATACAGCAAACAAACCAAGACTTTTGATCCAGATCAAAAACTGATCAGTAATGGTTCTCGTAAATTTAAAATCCATATTAGCAAGTCATCTGTCTCCGTTGAAAGCAGCAGATTTAATTGTCAAAACTATATGCTTATGAAATAGACCTGATAGTTTTACTAAGCTGTACGGAGTTATTCATGTGTCATTACATGGAAAAACTTTTTACTCTGGTCATTATATCAGGCTTAAATTTTGCACAGCTCAAAACGCCAGTTGGCTGTGTGAACAGCAATTTCTCTGCCATCCCTCCATTAGGACACAGACAAGAAGGACAAACCACAGGGACGTGGGGTCCTGCAACGCGTGGGGAAGTGTGCGGAGAAGTTGACTACGCCTATTTGCGCAATAACATTTCGAACAACGTCAACACGTTCAGGAGAGTAACTGACAAACGTTGAGCGTGTCAGGTCTTCTGCCTCCTTCTGAAGCGATCCGCAGGAAAACGCCTGAAGCAGACATGAAAACATTGCTGCTTCACAGACCTTGGTGTTCCCAGGAGCAGAAGCACTGCCAGCTGACTTCATCACCCCTCTGCCTTCTTGCCTCTACCATCAACCAATGTTCAGTTAGGCTGTAGGTGTCTAGCCCTCATGGTGAACAAATCAGAGCGCTGCTGTGCTCACAGACCTTTTTACTCAGAAAGATTAGGTAGAAACACTTACTTATGCCATAATCATAGCAACTAAAAACATGATTATAATGGCAGAAGCCATTTTTGCACTGGTCATAGAGGGTCATTTGATTTTTTAATAGCTGAAATACAAAGTAGAGCCCATTGATATTTATCTTGACAACTTTGGGGGGGGGTGCCTATGCAGGAATTAATCAAAAACAACTACTCTTACCTGATTCCTGGAGATATCTGTAAACCAAGAAGTTGACTTCATCACTGGTTATACTCATCTTAACCAACCTCAGGGTATGAGGTCTGTGCGAGAGGTGGGCACACTCTGCAGAACGGGGAGACAAACAACCACACTACTAAGTTTATACATGCAAGACCAACCAGATGTCACAGCAGAAATATATGCTGTGTCACAAAGACAGTTTTCTAGATTAAAATAAAAGAATGCTCTGTATTTTAATGTGTGTTTTAACACGGAGCAGGAGATAGTCATTTCCTTTTTTAGTTTAAGCAGTCAGACAATGCAACAGGAACAGCAAGGGACGATTCAATTCATGCTGAGGAAGTCCTGAATTGTCACTATATTTATTAAAAAATGACCACATTTCAAAACCAAAATGAAAAAAAAATGACATTATAATATATGACACATGTAAGAATGGAGAGGAACCATATTTTAATCACACTGTCACTGAGCAACAACTGTGAAAAATAAAGAATTCACAGCTGACTCTTCTTACAAAGTTGCATTCTGTGCAAAAATACCAGAAATTTGAATTCTTTCAACTCAACACTTTAAATATTAAAAACACATGGTTCCTATTAAGGTCTGATGACCTTTAGAAAGACCTGCCTTCAAAGAATCGTACCTGGTGAACAATTTCTCTACAATACTTTCACAAACTACACATTTTCTGGGTGTAGTTGAAGACGTTACCATAGTAAGACAAGTGAAGAAGAGTTTTGGATATTTCAAATATTCAGACTGGAGAGCCTTCACACCGTTCACAGAATCTCTTTTAGGAAGCCATGCTGAGGGCCCTCGGAGCAGAAGTCAACCACACCGTAATGAACCCTAATGACTTTTTCATACCAGTAAGACAGCAGGACTGTAAACCAACAATCAAACCACTAGGATGGGATCGCAAACATTAAATTAAAAGTTGAACAAAGCACTGAATAGCTCTGGACTAAAATTCTTCACATAGTCCAACAAAACTTCAATGATGCAAAAAGAAGAGTAGGAGAGATTGTGGGTGGATGGGCATGGTCAACAGACATGGCCTACAAGCTTTGATGAAATTAATGATCACATTTTGGAACAGTGAAGTCTGAGAGGAAGGCCATACATAAATAAACTGCACTCATGTACATACAAACAAAGTGATCCTTCTGTGGGTCCTGAATGAATTTCCCTAGGGACTGAAGCAATGTAGTAGTGTCGGAATTTTTTACCACGTACTTTAAAGGGCCAACTTCTGCAAAGAAAAGCGCCTCTAAGAAGAAAGTTTTACAGTGCTGTGGAAATAATCTGGACATGGTCAACTGAGGGTCTTGCTTGGTCCCAGAAGAAGGACCTTCAGGTTACAACATCAGACTGACAGCTTGACTGTAACTGCCCCACATAGCGTTACCTATCCTACAGCGTCTAAAGACATTAGAGCTTGAAAGAGTAAACTGGTGGAGCGCTGCCTGCTTTCAACTCTTAAAGGGGTTGTGGAGACCCTGCAAACACTCAAGCCTGAAGCAGAACTGGAAGCACCATTTCATAGTTTGGTAAGCGCTTGTCTACAAAAATTGAAAAATGTTTTTACATACGTTAAAGTATACTGCTAACATCAGCAACCAAGAGTCATTGCACAAGCCGAGAATTTCCTCAACTAGAGTAAAGATCTTCCACATCCCCCTCCCAGACAATACTACTAGCACACACACCCACATACTGCATTAACATAAAATAAAATTTAAAAAAAAAAAAAAAAAAAAAAAAGAGCTTTAGGGCTTACAGTAAAAATATGCATAAAGTAGTGCACACATCAGCAATATCATTCCTTAGCCTACATATGTCACAACACTTTCAGAAGAAGAAAGTATAGTTAAAAAAATCAAATATTCACAGCCCACAGTAACCTTTATCAAAATCACAGAATAAGGGTTTTTCGGTCATGTCAACAGTTGGTCTTAAACGGCAGTGAACAGACTGAAAAACCCCTATTTTAAGGTGGGGGGGGGGGAGAACACCCACAAAACTTCTTTTGGTATTAAAACTTCATTGCACAGACCCATTCAACATCCCAACATATGGTCTCACCAGCATAAAAAGACAAGAGAAAGGCAGGTATGGGAGTCCTTACCACAGTGTACACACAGCATTTACTTAAAGGCAAGATCAATATCTTATTTTGAGCCAGACAAACACTCACTCCCTAAAGGCATATGGGATGCTGTCACAGCGACACCCAGCTGTGTCACCAACCACCGTCCCCCCTGGGTAATTCGCTAATGAGGAGGCCATGCTGCAGCTCATTTGCTGCTAAACCCGCTGGCCTCCAACACCCAGCAAACATCTAATTAGCTGCGAGGCCTTAAGGGGCATGACTGCGGATGGGTCATCTGGCTCGCTAATCCATCCATCTGATACTCCTGTGCTGGAATCCATGACCATGGAGAGCGTGAAGCTGAGATCTGTAGAGCCATTGAGGTTTAAGTCCAGCCTCTTTATATGTGGTGGCAGAAGATGCATTTCAAAGGGGCAAAAGGAGTCTCAGCCACACATCTGACATTTCAATGAGACATGACGCCGATCGGGGGTTCTCGGACAAGCTGAGGGCTCGTTCTCAACTGCAGATTCTTCATCCTGTTAAATGGCCGCCTCTTCCAAAACAGCCTTGATTCTGTGGGCCTGAGCAAATTTTCTGTTTTTGGAAGCCAACAACACATTTTTTCAAAGGGAAAATGTACTGTTGTCTGTTAATAACAGTAATCTATTCATATTGGTTCCCTATCTATATCAATTTTTACTTAATTATAAGTGATACTGACCTGTTATGTGTAAGGGCTTGGTAGCATGCAAAGTGTTCACATGCCCAGCCCCCTCAAGCATGTTTTAAATCGTCTCTGGGATTTTCCACTTGTAGAAAATCTCCCAGCTAAAGTAAATGTTAATTTTCAAAATGAAAATGAGTCTGTCACAACACAGAGGTGAAAGACGAGTGAGGGTTTATTTCAGTGAAAGATATTTTCTGCCTCGTGTGGTGTGCATATCTGGGTGTGTATTGAGGTAGTGTTTAAACCATATAAAAGAAGTTTGCTAGCGCGAACCCTGGCGTAGAAGCCTGACCCAGCTCCTCTGACTGATACTGTGCCTCACGCATTTAGGGGCGCTCATAATCCTTCAAGCATTCAGACTACAGGTCGGTGCACTGAGAACTTTCTCCATCCATGAAGCAACACCATTAGCTCAGCATGGCATCTAAGGTGAGCTCTGCTAGTTTGTTGTAACAAGAGGTCCTCCTATCATTAAGCTTACAATTAGGATGTTTATGGCAAGTCTCTAGCTGCTCACCCCCCAAACCTGCACAGCTTCATGTCTCAGTGCTCCCTTCTGTTCTTGGAGCTCAGTCTCAATTGACAACTCCACCAAGGAAGTGGGGGAGGAGGAGCAGCTAGGGGCACAACAGGCCTTCATTAAATGCACAATTGACAGGCAATTGCCATGACACTTGACCACATGTACAGTTCCTCAAGGATCACATGGACAAACTACAGAGGAAAAAAAAAAAAAAAAAAAAAGTCTTTTCACCATGACTGATTTTATCTCTATTTTTCCTTGCCAAGCAGCTCTAAATATAAGCTAGGATGGTGTGCTCTGCGGCAGAAAAGATCAACATCTCATCGTGCCCTTAACTTAAAAAAAAAAAAAAAAATTAAAAAAGAAATGAAGATCATACACACCTAGTACACAATTCCGTACACATTGCCACATAGCAACACTATGCATGCTGTCCAACTGCTTTATTTTGTTATTATGCAAATTCTTTATTTGCCACTGTTAAAACACCATGTTACTACAACTGTTGCAATTTCGCAGAGACTGAACCCCAAAGGTACTGATATTGTTGAAGAAAGAGCCACATTTCATAAGCTAGCTATACACTGCTGCAATTTTGCAACTATAAAAACAGAACTCGGAACAGTGCCTACAAAAGATAGGGTGACGGCAGCTGATTTTCTCAGAGATGGATGGCGTAACACAAAACAGAATGAGAAGTATACAAACAAAAAAAACACAAAGGGGCTTGAATCTAAAAAGCAAAAAGACACTGTTTCTGACAATAACTAAGGAGGAAAAATAAAAACAAGACACACCAGGGAAGGGGGGGGGGAGAGACACCATGTTGAAGGCCCCATTTTTTCATGAGTGGCCACCTCTTGACAGATGTGCAAAAAAGGACTGGAAGCAACCATTTTCTTGAAAGGCTTTGCTGAGTAAAAACTGCCTTTGAAGCCCCTGTCGGAGGGGGAGGGGAGCGGGGGGGGGGGGGGTCGGGGGACAACTAATCGACTGCAAACAGGTAGCCACCACACTTTGCTGGCTCGGCATTCTTCCGTCGCCAATGATCGGCTCATGCAGCCTGAGTGGGGGAGGGAGATTCCAAGTGTGAGGGGAATCCATACTCACTCCTGCCAAAAGCATATGCATAATATATTATACAGACCCCCAAAACAAGCCAAAAGCTAACATCCACACCGTTTCGTGCAGCACTGAGATCCCCGCTCAGTAGTAGCAAGCACACAATAGTATAAACAACACAAAAATTAAATGAAGGATGTGAAACTGCGGGTGAGGTAGCGGTTCCAGGAATAACCTCTCTGCTCTCTGTTTGCAAGCACCTTGTTGTGCCTTGCCGCTTCTCAACTGAAGGCAACCACGTTCCAGGTCATTTCAGCCCCGCTACACCATAGTGTGCTTTTTGACATTTCCATTGCCGACACCTAGAGGCAGAAGCTCCAGTACATAAGCCTTGCACAGAACGTGTCACCCCCATTATTCTGGAGCCCAGAATAACCTATGGAAGAGAACTAAACAACTAATCAGAGGCACGTTGCCTTGGAACTCATAAAATAAAGCAGCTGCATTTGAGCATAAAAATATACAGAACCAGTAATTTCCTGTTGCCTGTGTCTGAAGACTGCAGCCGAAGGGCTGTCCCGGATAC
The DNA here is from genome assembly GCA_018136845.1 of Heterotis niloticus. Classification (NCBI taxonomy): domain Eukaryota; kingdom Metazoa; phylum Chordata; class Actinopteri; order Osteoglossiformes; family Osteoglossidae; genus Heterotis; species Heterotis niloticus. Next base: position 7,484,481 of record CM030897.1, on the reverse strand, counting down.
AGTGCACAAGCTGCTGATGGGGACCATGACTTCACCTTTCCATCTTTCCATGGCCCCACACAAAACACCTTGGAAATGGTGCAACAGCTACTTGGTGACCACCATTCATTCTACTGCTACTACAATAATCACAACCTCCTTCAGGGCAGCAAAATATAAATTAATTTTTTTTTTTAAAAATTAAATAAAAAGTTATTTTAGACTAAGGGTGGGGGAAGGTGAGAGATTTCTACTTTGAAAAGGATATTAGTTAAAAAGTGGACAACTCGCTAAATGGTGAGAGACTATCTTAGAAAATCTTGCAAGATATCTAGGGCATGTTTTAAAACCCCCATCAGCCGAAGCAACATTATACAAAAGAACAATAGGCCCTGTCAACAGCTTCTCCGGACACCTCTCTCAGGAAACATGACATGAACTGAGGCCTTCTTCAGCTTCTTACAAGACCAATAATGGGTCAGCAAATGCCCCTGATTAGGTCTTCTCATTCAGTTAAGTTATGTATTCATCTCCTATGTAGCATACTTAACTTTGTGGTCCTTGGGCCACAAATAACAATATATTACAACACAAATTACTACACATTTATTCCTCTGGTGAAGGAGCTGAGCTTGGACACAAAACTATTGTAAAGTTAAAGAACTGTAGCTTAAAACCTTAATTTTCCAATATCAATAACTACTTTTCCCCCCCACACTTCCTTTCAGTGTATCTCAGAATCATAGAACATCAGATGCCATTCCCACAAACACACACATACAATGGACAATTTACAGCTTACCATTTCACTTGAAATTACTGTATGTCTTCTGACTGTGGGAACCCAGAAGAAACCAAAAAGGAGAACAAGCAAACTTACACATACCAAACTGAATTTAAACTCAAGCTGAAGGCAGGGCTCAGAAGCTGTGAGGCACCACCTCCACCCACAGAACCACCATCCCACCTCTTCAACATGAGAATAAAACCAAACATTTATAAACTGGATTGAAGTGTAAAACCATCAACTCAAAAAGTGCTTGAATAGCATTACTAGGTTTGCAGCTTGTAAAGTCCTGCACAATGCAATTGGCTCCCATCATACTGCACCCTTTCCAGTTACCATCATGCACCAAATGTATAGGATTTACTTAAAATGACATATATTTGGGTAAGTTTATATTAATAAGCATTATAGTAACGTGAGAGCCGTGACTCTCACATAATGGCACTGCTACTGCATGTTTGTAAATAGAAAGCTTGTGTCTCCAGAGTTTAGATTCCCATGCCCTCCTTACATAACACCGCCCACAGTAACATCAGAGTGGGTTCTTACAATGTTTTCATTCTATTAGTAGATATTTTATTTGTCACATGCATGTTTTGCTTGTAAAGACTGGTTTACAAAAAAATGTTTTTTTTTACTTTTTCTTTTCACACAGCAACTGGGAGACCAACTGCAAAATACCGTGTTATGGTAATCTCACAATAAGGCAACTCTATGTTTACACAATTAATATTTTTCAGATCCCAAGGTTTTACTGCAGTAGTTTTTAAGGTAGAGGAGGTAGCAGTAGTAGTCATATCTGCTTTTGTTCACTCTTACGATTTATTGAAGAGAAAGCGCTCTCAGCCTTGACATAGTCTAGCTCTTCTTTCCAACCCACACAACAGGTGAGCAAACTCAGTGCCTCCGCAATGTTGGCTTCTGCCATGTTTGAACAGCTCCAGAGGATCCAAAACGGAGCCAGGATCAAATAAACCCCCTCTGTGGGCTCTTGCTAAGACAAAATATCAGTCTCTTTAATGCTCTAAACCCCACTTTCATGCCTGAAAATAAGAGTGTGACAACACCGAATTCTCAGTGCTCCTGGCCGCCAGTCTCGGTGATGTACATTGCTAAAAAGTACTGCAAAGAAAAAAAAAAAAAAAAAAAAGAAAAGAAAAACATTTGGATGGCAAACTCAGGTTACATATCAGGTTACATAATAATGAAGGCACATATATAAAAAAAACCCTTCCCTTTACCATAATGCGTGAGACTGACATTCAAATTGTGTATTCTTATATAGATGGTAAGGATAATATCTTGGCCATTTTGTTAATAATCACCTCACCTGAGACTACTTCTGAGAAGGCAGCCTACAAATATAGTCAGGTTAGTGCTGGATTTACAGCTAAATACACTGAGTGAGCCAGTTAGCAGGGAGGATGAAGGGAACTTGGTTAAAATTGTGCCAGGGAATGTCACGCCTGGCTGCTCTGGCAACATGGCCAGCATTGCCTTCTTGAAGCAAACCAGGCAAGTTCTGACCTACATCACTGGAGAGCAACAAAAAAAATAAAAAAAAAAAAAAAAAAAGCTTTCGCCCACCACACTGTGCTAGAACTACTGCACTCCTCTAGAAGCAGATGTGACCCTCAAGGCAGGATACCACTTGCTGAGGGATCAAGGACCCTGCAGACTAAGAAGGGAGCAGAGTATGAAGCCATGTGGAAAAGTGGAATGTTTGTCAGGGTCACACTCACCATCTCAGACCACCCAGCAATAACCTACCACCTGGGAGTCTGACACCTCACAACCTGCATCACTTTTGAAGAGCTTGAAATCAATTCCATGGTAAATTTCAAGGAACTGTCCAGACAATAAAATTCACAATACACAGAAGCAAAGCACATGTAAAAGTGGGGAAAAAAGCACTATTACCAGAATTATTAAAAAATACCACAGTCAAGTTCTCAAATTATAAATGGCAACACTCATATTCTGACATAACATGTAAATGGGGCACATTCTGCTTCCTTAAAACATGAAACATTTCATATGGCACTGCAATGTTCTCTAGTTTCAGTGACTAATAAATATATTTCAACGAAGTCAAGATCAGGTAATTTCCCCCTGCGCACAAAACAACTTACAGTAAGTGTTCTTTGTTAAGTCACATCCAGTGCGAACACAATAAAAAGCAAAAATACCTGTGGTTGCATTCTGCTTTAGAGTGTGAGTTCTCCAAATGGATGTTTTTGCATAACACCCAGGCACAATGGCACACACACAAAAAAAACACACCAATCAAACCCGGCACCATGCTGCCATTTTGCTATATTCGTTCCCTATTAAACATTAGCCCTTGCGTTGTTATATTACATAAAATTGTTGCTGTTTGATGAAGTACTTGGCTGCCAGGGAAGGCTGTTACCTGCTGTGCCTGTATGTGTTCTGCTAGCATACAACACACACAAATAATTCTTACTGGCTAAATCATGGCAGGCTAAAGAAAAACAATTGTGTTTCCAAGCTCACCGGTCAAGATGACTGTTTCAACATGACAAACAAGAGCTGGGCACGCAAACTAAATACAGGCCTTGCAAACAGCTATATAGTTATATCTGAAAATGAACGAAATGCAAGCTTATAATTGTTCACCACGGAAAAAAAAAAAAAAAAAAAACTACTGTAACTGATCTCACTAATGAGCACTCCAGGTGAATCCTTAACAGACCATTAAAACAGCTCAGAGACAATTATATTTTTGACCAATACACTCCTATTTATCCCACACAATCTCATGTTCATTACCTATGACAGAAAGGGAGCATTCAGCAAACATCAATACACTCACTGTTCAGTTCAAACTGTGTTACAGAACAGCACCTCAGGTTTTAAACAGCAGCTTGTGTGCTGTAAATAAGTTGAAGAAATCACATCTGAGGCAGAAAAATCTGACATATATGCAGGATATATGCATTGTATATATAGTATATATATATATTTTTAAGTTCCATTTTACTTCCATTTTCTTTCAGAAACTTCACCCTAATTATCCTCACCAAGAGGAAATAAAACACCTACAGCACATGGAAACAAACGGCCATAGTGTGCACACAAGGAAGGTGTGAACCAAGGACTTTGGCCAGATACTCCTCTGCACTGGACTACTGATAGGCATTTGCCAGCATCAAAAATTAACCAAACTAATGATTTACAATGAACTAAGTAAACTGTATAACTTGTGTACTTTACAGACACACACACACACACACACACACACACACACACACACACACACACAATAAAAGCAATAAACCTATGGATTTCTGATCTTTCAACATTTCGCACACCTGTATGAAATGCTGATAGGCCTGAAGCACAGGCTTTGGGTCTCAAATATAAAGCCATGTCAGTAAGATTCAGACTGTACACACTTTTTTTGGGTCGCTGTCTTTCTTTCGTTTATGGTCTCCAGATGGGTGTTTAAAGAACAGCGTCCAGTACTTTATCCCTCTTATAGTACTGGAGACATGTTTGCTGTATTGCTGCACTCACAGATTACGCTGTCACCATGTATGCAGTGAACGTCTCACACTGACAGTTAGTTAAAGAGGTATCAAGACAGCAGAGAGCCTCCATTGGGGTGGGGGGGGAGGTGACAAGCTGACAGCCGTTGGATTTGGATTTTACAATACATATTTTCCCTGGTGGGCTGCAACAGTTTAGACACAAGTAGCGTGCCCGAAGGAGTTTCCGACATTCCCTCAGAATGCCTTCCTCGGCATGCGGTGACAGGGCTTCTACTTAGGAGTGACTAAATAAATAAACACATAAATAAATAAATAAATAAATAAACCCTGTGGGAATTTATTTTTAGTGAGTGTTTTGAAATTGTAAAATGGGAGCACCTCAGAACCGATAGCTTCTTACTGTAACACACAACAGCCAGTTTGGAAGGAAGGAGCGAGTATGAGAGCCTTGTGACTAGCTATGGCATCCCTTTCAGGGTTTACCCTGCCTTGCACCCCATGCTTCTGGGATATGTTCCAAATCACTCCAACCCTGCAAATAAGCTTTTATTGGTAATGGCTGGATGGCTGGACAAACACTGCAACACTTCCATCTGAAAGGATGGAAGCAAAACAGTATAAACTCACCTAATCCACTGTGACTTTGTGTGTACTTCTAAAACTGAAGGGCTCTAGATGGAATTTACTCACATTAACAAGCAAAAGAAGTCACCACAGGTAAATATCTAGAATCCCAAAAGCATTTCCAAACATATACTCTTGAAACAAACACTCCGGGCTTTACTTACAGTAATGTTAATGTGCTTGTACAATGTTTGCATGTCACACACTGTGCTTTAAATGACATGTGATGTTGTAGATAAAGTAGGGGCCTTAAACATAACATTCCTTAACTCGCTTTGGGCAAAATATGTTTATCAAAAAAGCATTATCAGATCCACAACTTTACCTTGAACACTCAGAAGTTCAATGACAGCATAAACATCCTTAGTACAAAATAGCCTAACATCTCCAAACTAAGGTCTTGCATACGTAACATCCTGAAAAAGGTTCTGAATGCAGAGCTGCCCACAGCCATGAACTGCGCTGCTGGGGTCCAATACACAATCAGTTACGGAAATGAAGTTTGCATGGAAACCTTGCATACCACTGTGACCACACACACTCAGGATGTGAACAAGAAACTAGCACGGAATGCACCATGTCACCACCAGAATCGGCTCAACAACAGTGAATAAGCAGATGGCCTCAAACTAATAAAATGTATGATAAAATACAAACTATATAAGAGCCAAAGATTAAATAAAAAAGCCCTCTTCATCCCAATATCTCTCAGAAGGATGATCACACTATTTACAGTGCAACATCGAGTAGTTTGTCAGGCTGAAGGCTTCTTATTTTACTGCTGAGATGCTTTCTGACTTAAAAATATGTCCTGAGGTTTTCCCCCTTACATTAAGACCGCAAGACTGGCAACAATACCAAATGATTCCCCTTCTATTTTCAGGAAAGAGGATAATTTTAGGTTGACCACCATGTGCCATTCTAACATTATAACACACCATTACAAGATTCCCTGACTGATTCACAGCCTTATACAATCCCCCACTTTCTGTAAAGAGCAGAGAATCACCACTCTGCTGATTGATTTTACATTTTTCTGACCCCTTGCAGTGTTAAATTTATACACTAAGCCACTTTCAATTAACAATTTATATAGCTGTGTATTCAGACTGTACCAATTCAGGGCATTCAGTGGTACGACAACAGGAAAAAAATTCAAACACAGGACCTTCAGATAGCAAAGGACTTCTAATTATTACTCTACCAGCTGTACTTTCAGGTCAGCAGCATTTGTATCCACATCAAGAGGCCAGTGTTAGCAGATGCTCTCAAGCGGTGTCAACCTTAATCAGCTGCCTCACTAAGAAGTGTGTACCTCCTTCCTCAGGATTGCCACACACAACAAGGATTATGGTTCTATTGCACAATCCGCAGCTTATAACCCACGCTCATATTTGACTTTGTGTTCTCAGGCACATTGTTCAGATTTAAAACAGTGCTACAAATAAAAAAAATAAAATAAAATAATGTGTACACACACACACTTCTGGTGAACATTATTAGCAGTCTTGCAATAATATCTCCTGGAAAGAAAGTGGGCAGTGAAACAGCTTTGGTCTACAGTATATGCACACATTTATCTGACACAGAGCAGCACAAGGTAAAACAAATTGGTAAAACTAAAGGGAGTATATTAAAGAAAGACGTGTAAACAGTGTAAAACTTAAAAGTTGCTATGACAATTACTAGCACCTTTGTGAACAATTCAAATGTTTATTCAGAAGAAATAGATTCTTAGTGCAGAGAAAATCAGTCCCACCTGTGATAAACTGCTAGCATTCATGCAACATAAATTAACCAGCATCCTGTTCATTTTTGACAATGGTGAAGACAAGAAATTTGTCCGAGACCATGGGGAAACCACTACCACCAGACACAAATTCATAAGGATACCGGGACATCTACAAAGACCTAAGCATCCCTTTTTCCATAGTTCATACGGTTATTTAAATGTCAGCTGCTCACCCTGGATGTGGAGGGAAGAGGAAAATTGAACAAAAAAAAAAAATTTCAATATTGGTGCAAATTGTTAAAAATAAACACCATGTAAAACATCCAGAGAGCTTAAACCTGAGCTGGAGCAATCTCGAGTGATGATTTCAAATCACCCCATACACCGCACACTAAACCAAGAAGGCCTTTATGGGCGAAAGCCAAGGGGGGGAGGGAGGGGGGGGGAAAAATTAAAAAAAAAAAATAAAAAAAAAAAACGCAAAACTGATCTTTGCCCAAACCGACCTAGAGAAACCAACTTCCTTTAGGGAAAATGATTTGTGGACTAATGAAACCAAAACAGAATTCTTTGGCAATGTACACCAGAGATTTGTTTATAGGCAATGAAATGAAGCTTATAAGGAAAAGAACGCACTACCTACAATTAAATATGGCTTAGGTTCCATAATGTTGTGGGGCTTCTCTGCTGGCTCTGGTATTGAAGGTCTCAACTGTATTAACGGAATCATAAAATCAAAGGATTAACAAGGCATTTAAGAGTAAAATATGCAATTCGGTGTCAAACACTAGATACGAGTTGAATATCATGGGTGCTCCAGCAAGTTGATGAACCAAAACACACATCAAAATGCACAAAAGAATGATTAAAAGGGGGGGGGGGGGATTGCCCATGTTAAATAGTCAGCAATGAGTACTGATCTCAACAGAGTCAGTTGGCAGAACAGTTTCAGAACCATATAGTTGGGTAGAAGAAACTCTTAGTGCCTGTGCAACAAGAATTTATGAAAGCTACCTTTAATGTTGTGCAGGTTATATTTTCTTCTCCTCTGGAAAAATTACATGCAAGTTGAACATACGTCCTGATAGGTGTATACAGTACCATCCAATGTTCTCCATCATCCCTTCCATTTTATCAGTGTTCAATGCTTGAGCAAGCCATTCTGACTAGTTTCCTCCTAAGTTCATAGTATGATAGCTGTAGGCTGTCCAGCTCTTCAAGGACACAGTTTCTATTATTTCCTGCGCTACAGGCCTTTGCAGACCAGCACAGGTCCACCATATGCTCTACTGTAGCCCAGCATGTGCTGTTGGCCAAAAGCCAGGGAATTAGATTGTTTCAGACTCAGAACTGCTGAAACATAAATTCTATTAGGCACATTCCATTGGAAGCCACTGCATGTTAGATACACAACTAAAAGTCTCTGAAACACCTACAGAAATACTTTACACACAGATCACTGCTTTTCTCTGAAACAACCTGCATATGAATTATCCTGGGGGAAAAAAAGTCTGTTTAACACAGCTACTTGCACAACAAAATTGTTTCAGGTTGAGTTCAGATCAGGTAACTCAGTAGAAAACGCTTCATTCCAAACAAAGGGAACAAGTCCCCCTCCTCCATCCCAGCAAAGGAATAGCTGGCACAACAACATGTAGGGCATGGCTTCCCCTTAAGACCAGCTGATCTCATTCAAGCTGGTTCTTTACTGAAACAAGGTCAAGGTAGAACCAGGCCAGAAAAGGACAACCAGATGATCGCAGATGTCCAAACAAACTCACACTAAGTGCACATAGCTGTTGAACATGAACAGTTTTCTAGCTAGCCAATGACCCATGCAAACTGGACATTACTCATGAGCAACAAAGCATCATTCTCTCTTCAACTGCAAAAAAAAAAAAAGACAAAGAAATGCAGCAACATAAAACTGGTTGATGACACAAGAGGTTCACTTGTAAACTACAACATAGATGAATGAGTTAGCAAGTTTTTCACACACAAATGCCAAGTCAAACAAGCTCATTTAATATTAACTGGACCATCAAGTACAAAAATGACTTAATGATACAGCCACAAGTCTAACCATTTCCACTTCCATTTAGTACATCTTTACTCCTTCAAGGAGCTGGACCAACCATTAAAAGTATTAAGTCAGTCACCAAACCAACAGCTATGAAAACAGCTAATGGTAGGGAAATATCTTTGTCATCTTAAATTGGCTGTGGGTTGCATTGCGTAACACTGATATTAGCATACTAGTACTATATTTCATTCTTTTCTAAAAGATGTCTTTTTGATGGGGGCAGGAGGTAGCATAAAGGTCAGAGCAGTTGTCATACATTCAAAGGACACAGGTTCAAATGGCCCCACCTACCCACATCAATGTACTTCTCTCTCTCTCTTTTTTTTTTTAATTACCCTGCAATATAAATGAACAACTAAGTAACTTAATTCCTAAACTAAAAAACTTTCAATTCTGTAAGTCACTTTTCAATAAAGCATAACCTAAATTCATTTGCTGAAATAGTAATGTGTATCAAATCAATGATCTACATTTACTTTAACGTGTGGCTGATGTTGGTTGAGATTTTGAGCATAAATAGAAATAAGAATGTAAACAGCCATTCTTTTTTTTGTTATTGAGTAGTTTAACACAATGTTGCTTTAAAGAAAAGCATCAGCTAAATGGATTAATACTAATAATAAAATTACAGAGACGCACTGGAAAGGCTTTCGGCCAGCTATAAGTTGGGGTGGAGAACTTGCATCCCTTCAAAACATCCAAACTATAACTGACGCAAACTCAATAGCTGGCGTGGAGCTGGCCTTTCTCTCCACAACTGGACCAACAGTCTGATGAGAAAATATGAGCCCGTGATCCACATCCCCATCCAACCACTAATCATTTGTCCAATGACTGGGATCAACAATTCAAATAATTTTGCAATAAATATGGCAATTTTGCTGAATTTTTGTGGTTAGGCTTTATGATTGAGTAATCACTTTTAAAGCGTTCATCTCAAGTTACTCTAGAGCTCTCCTTGTAGTGGAAAAAAGAACACAGCATGGGGATTCAAAAAAAAAAAAAAAAAAAACCCTTATGCCTGCATTAAAATGCCGCTGAATGAGAAATTTATGATAGAAAGATGTAGTTTTTATTATGCTTTTGTCTACCAACAGTTGTGCAAGTTTTTTCGTATCCCCCCCCCCATTACCTATGCTTCAAAAGCTATACAACAAAAAAAGACCTTTCAGAGAAATGAATTGAGATACTTACATCCCGGCTGCCACATTTCCAATGTTTCTGTGCAATGCAGTCATCTACATGTTCTTAAAATAACCCTTTCAGCAGATCAGAAAACCACCTGTAAATTCTTGCTTGCTTTTACAGTTACATCCCGTTGAAAGCAGAGGCAATAAAATATGCCAGCAAACTATGTTACTGAAAGATGGAAAACAATTTGTTGGCTTACAGCTAGTAGAAAGATCATCAGAATTGCACACCTGACTCAAAAAATAAGCTGCATGAGAACAACGGCCAACCTAGAACATGGATTCAGACTTCTGAGCTACATATAACCAAAGCTATCATGTCACGCTAATCACAGAAGTTCACAGGAACATTTTTCAAAGCCCACTTCAGTGTATTTTACAAAAAAAAACTTTTTTCTACTTCTGCAAATAAATACTGAAGAGCGTGTGACAAAGTTCTCCCAAAGTCACAACTAAGCAGCCATAAAAAAATTTTCAAAAAATCTTAGTGTTGCAGATTCTTTTGCAACCTCAAATGAAGGCTCCCAGTAGTCAACAATGCACAGGGGGAACTCCAATTAAAATTTATAGGCTTTTGCATGCACAAAAAAAAAAAAAAAAACTGAAAATGTTCATTTTCGATTCAGTGAAAATTTCAGAGCTCCCCTCCCCCACTCAAAATACACAAGGCAGATGCATGGTGACAAGTGTGTGCCGGGCCTCAAACCTCAAAGGGGAAATTCTGGGCTTTCTCTAACGCCACTCAGTTTCTTCACAAAGGCTGCCTGAGGACAGCTTTAAGAAGAAGGAAAAAAAAAAAAAAAGCTATCATATTTACACTTCTTTCAGTGTAGATGTTCAGATTCTCCACAGGAAAATAATATGTGCAAAAACCCAATGCAGCAACCTTAATATTCATAACAAACCCTTACAGACAATATGAGATAGAAATCAGTGGCGAAGCGTTTCGATTCTATAGGTAACAGGAAAAACAAGAATAAGTTTCAAATGATGTAAAATACGTAAAACACCTGAAGAAACTGCAGAATTACACTATTTAGCAGTCTGGTTTCAACAAATAAACTCTTTTGACTCTTTGACTCTTTGACCAAAGTGGACAACCCTTGAGCAACTGCTGAAACATCCATCAAGAAACCATCACAACCAGACACATATCCACTGCAGGAGACCCATTTCTGCACGGTTCCGTGTCTTTTCAACAGGTGATATAGCTATTAAAAAAAAAAAAAAAAAAAGCTATAAAACGTCTCACTATAAAACCAAACAAACATCAAAGAGCCATAACTTGACACAAAACAGAACAGAACCGGTCCTCGGAGGTTCACAGGCCGTTCAGATGAGTTGGAAGCAGGGACACAGTCGGGAAGCAAGCCAACAGCAAACTTTTTAGAGAAAAGGTTCTCCCGCGATTTTAAAAAGAAAATATTCCACAGTTTTGTTGACGACGGGGGCGGGCGGGGGGGTAAAAGACGACATTACAAATACGAACCGGTGGCAAGAGTGGGTCGCCCGTCACTCCTGCCTGTACGCTGGAGCAGTGTTTCTTTATCATTATTATTGTCATTATTAATAATATTCCCCTTCCCCAGGCCGCGTTACCCACAACATGCTTAAGCCGATGTCTTTAGGCCCCCGGGGCCATTAAAGCGGCCACAATTACACACCGGGAGTCCCAAAAACCCCGGGCTGCGACGAGAGGAGCGGCGCGGGCTGCTGACAAAGGGACGCCTCGTGCCCGCGCTCCCCTCCGACGGCTGCTTAAACGCGTCAAGAACGCGGCCGCGGCGCCACTTGGCCTTGCAGGAGCCTGGTTCGGCGAACGCCGTCGGATATTTCGGCTTTCCTGCCGCTTTCAGCAGCATTTTCGCCCCGATTTGGGCCGCGTTCAACGTGGACATCCGCGGGCGGGCGGGCGGACGGACGGACGCACGCACGCGGGCGGGCGGGCGCGCGCGCGCCGGCGCACGAGGAAGAATCAGCCATAACCCCTCTAAATTAAACAAACAGGACAAGACATAGTCTTCCTTTTTTTTTTTTTTTTTTTTTGCTAGTCGGGTGACTCTCGAATTCCGACACGGTCTCCAACAGAAAAAGAGAACCGACGAACTTGGAAGGACAAAAAAAAAAGTGATACGAGTAGCCGAACTTACCTGAAGGAGAAGGTGTGCAGGCGCGTGCGAGCCCCGCCGCTTCCACTTCCACCGGGAAAGAGAGAGAGAGAGCGAGCGAGCGAGAGCGAGCTCCCAACTTGGGGCGCGAGCGAGCGCGAGAGCGCGCGACGCACGATCGCGCGCGCAAGGAAGCGCTTCCCTCGCCGCGGCTGCGGGTTTGGTCCTGCAACTCGGGCGCCCGCAAAAAAAAAAAAAAAGAGAGAATAGCACATTAATGCACACATTTCGGCGGTATGTATGGATGTTTCCTTCCACTTTGTACTTTCTGACGAAAAGTCGAAGGTGCTCTCGGTGTGGGACTTTTCCGGGTTTTGATATTTCTCCTAACAAGTGTCTCCTGTCTGGAAAAACAACATGGAGACACTCGTAAGCCGTGGATAATACGCACTCACTGACCTTAGGGGAGGAAACCAAGTCACTTTTCATTCGCATCCAAACGTCAAATAAATAAATAAATAAATTAAAAAAAATCAGTAATAACTGATGTAAAAGGTCAGTCGAAATAAAATAAAGCTGTGCACCCCGCCACAGCCCATGCCACACGTAAAGCTTTTTAATGTGGTTTGCCGGGTTAAAGGTCATTTCCACTTTTAAAACATCGGCACCTGTTTAAAATTTAATAAAGGGCATTCTAGATGTGGGGCAACACTGTAATGCACTGATCTGTTGTCAGATTTACCTATATGTGTCAGATGGATTTTCAACAGTTTAAAATTCCTTTAAAAATCACCTTTTTTTTGGAGTGGTCCTTATACTATATTGCTGAGATTTATCTCGGTGCACAACGGACAGGAAAATATTAACAAATCTGACATGGAGACCCACGTCCAATTTATTTAACATGCGCCGGAGGACTGCAGGTACTGCAACATGTGTATCCTCATTTAAAACTAGACATGGAAAGTGGAGTTGATATATAAACAATATTGTCTCACATTAATAATAAATAAACAGATGAGAGCCCTACCGGAATAAATTGCACCCTATATTTCATTATTAATACGTCATTCCTAATGAATAAACTTTTGAGGCCTAGGAAGTGGGCCTAGTCTGACAGTGTGGGAAAAGAAAAAACGTGTACTATATACAGTATGTGTGTATATATATGTTCACTTTTACGAGGAGGCAGCCCTACCTTGAATGCATTGGTCCAGAAGGCTCCCTTCCCCCACTGCAGCCCGCGCTCCGAGAGGGCTGTTTTTTCCGCCTGCGCGGTCACATTGTGGCTGATTAATTCTCCTTTCGCCTTGCTCAGTCATTCACATTTGGAAAGTAAATAAAAAGTTGACATCATTACAGCCCTGCATTAGTGTGACACATTCCTCTGGCGGCTGTGCTCTTTCGAGTACCTGCTCCCACAAATGTGAGGGACCCCGCACAGCGTTTTCTTTAATGCAAATTAAATTGTAAAATGAAATACTCGTATCTCCGTGCGTTTTCCTTTGTTAGAACCTTTGTTTTAACAGGTGCGTTACCTAAGATTTGTATGAGGTGGCCCTGGAGCGGAAAATGGTCTCAGATATTCTGCGATAATTGGAGGCTCTTGTTATTTAACAAGGAGATGTCTCAGCAAGGAGGACTTTGGCAGACCATCCGTAAGACCACGCTGTCCCTCAGGATGCATGAAATCCGTCGGATAATCCGAGACTTTGGAGTGTCTACCAGTGAACCGCGTCCACTGGCAGCATGGCTTTGTGGCCAAAAAATCCTTCAGTGCATTCCAAAAGACTTGCAGCAGTAATAACAATACTACTACGACTACTACTACTAATAATAATAAGACGACAAAAAAGAGGAGCAAAAACAACAAAAAGAACACCAAGAAGCAATAAGAACAGCAGCAAGGTCCTACAATTTTAGAGGAAATGTCTTGTGCTTGGTGTGCTCAATAGTATAATAAAAACTGTGTACATTTCAAACAGTTAAAGCCACATATGTACATAAAAGAACTGAAAACCTTGATAATAGTGAACGTTACGCAAACAATTTCTGACACATTCTCTCCACAGGATCCTGTTCAGACTGTTGGTTTCCTTTTGAATTGTTATTTTTGAAAGCAACCCATTACTACGCAACATGTTCGGAATTAAAAGTAGGTATAGAAGACAGGACATGCTGAGTTGTTTCATCACAGCTCGCATGGTTTAAGTCCATTCTTGTCCCTTTTTTTTTTTTTACCACAGCAGTCCCAGTTTGCACTTGAGCTGTCCAGCTCTTGCTAGTATGTTCCCAAGAGTGTTTGTACGCTTCAGTGAGTCGGTAAAGAAGGTAAACCATTGAATATAGCAATTTCTACATCTCAACAAGCTGGGTTTTGTTGTAACCCAATGAGACGACTTTTCTGCATTTGCCCAGCATGGCTTACTTTTAACCCATGATTTTTAATGTATCGTACACTTTATATAAAAATGTGTTTCCCGAGGAAAAATACAAATCTGAAATGTCATATTAATGGGGGTTTTAAAGCTGGACACACTGGTCTATGCAGACAACTTACATTGCCGCCTTCTTGCGCTGAAATGTTAAAATTAAACTGTCTCCAGGCACACATGTTCAGACATTTTAAAATCTTCAGTGAAATGTAAGTCAGAAATACAATTTTAATTACACACTGGCCGTAGTCTCTTTCTGAAATAGAAGTTTAATGACAGGCTTTGGACTGTAATAGAGCTTTTGCATTTATATATATGGAAAAGGTCCGTGTAGATGGATTAGGCTGGGGGTGGGTGGGTGCTTTGGGAGGGCCTGGGAGCCCCCAACATGCGGTGCCCTCTCTATCCGACCCCTGGCTCACGGAGGCCTCCGTGTTTTCAGCGTGCGCAGCTATTAGAGGCCGCGCAGCAAGAGTGCTTCCTGCCAAGGAGCTGCCTCTGACCTCTTAACAAAGAACAGGTTCAATCTGCTCTCCCTCCCACCAGTGCCCCCGGGAGACGGATGAGGGTCACATGACCTCTCTAGACAGCACAGAGCAGGAATGGTAATACGGGGCCTGGGGGGAGGGGTGCGGCGAGTCACAGGGCTCTTGTTAGGTTGTTATTGAAGCCGGGGATCGACTGAGCCACCGCCAGGGAAACGCCGAGAGAGCCGGCGTGGCAACACCCAGCGCCATATTTGATTTAACACCACCACTACCTTATTAGCATTGTACACAACAAATAAAAACAGAGTTTGGCTCTAGGCTAAAGGTACGTGTTTGGTTTTGAAGAAAGAGGAGTCGCTTTTCATAGCATAAGCGGTGTATGTCCTCCTCTCCCTTCTCGCTACCCTCCAATAGCCATCCTTCAAGTCTATGAGGCTTTGGGGAGTTTTATTTTTAACTCACACGCTGTTATGTCACATAAACTCTAGGCTGAGGAAAATGCATCGATCATTTTCGCAAAAATAAAAAAAAAAAAACTGTCAGATTGCTTTGTTGCACTATACGTTTCTTGCTAAATTCTAATTTTTTTGTGGGGGTGAATAATAATAAAAAACTTGTTTAATTTCACCTCCATGTTAGAGAACATATAGATACACTGACCGGCCAAAAAAAAAGTCACACACTAATATTTCATTGTACCGCCTTTAGCTTTGATTACGGCCCGCATTCGCCGTGGCATCATTTCGATAACCCTATGCAATGTCACACCATTTATTTTTGTCCAGAGTTGTATTCATTTTTCTCCAACATCTTGTATTGATGATGGGAGAGTCGGACCACTGCGGTTAAGGGGGTTAACGTCTGGACTCTGTGGTGGCCAATCCACGTGTGAAAATGATGTCTCACTGAAGTACCTTTTCACAATTTGAGCCCCATGAATCCTGGCATTGTCATCCTGGAAGAAAAAAACTATTGATGGAGAAACCTGGTCATTCAGTATATTCAGGTAGTCGGCTGAGCTCATTTTTTGGGCACATAACGTTGCTGAACCTAGACCTGACCAACTGAAGCAACCCCAGATCATGACACTAAGTTAAATCCACGTGGTGACTTTTTTTTGGCCGGGCAGTATATAAATATTTAGTTACAGTTCACTCAAACGATTAGAAGGGGGGTTGAAAGGAAAACCAGCATACCTGGCAAAACTGCGCACGGACAACTCTGCTTTTGCAGTTATAAAACGTCTCCTCCTCATCTTATAACCAGAGGATGTGGGACAGCGAACAGATATGACAAACCAAAGTGGCTTCAATGACGAGAAGCTCAAAGAACAACAGCGGCCGACAGAGGCTGCAGCCTCCCTGGTGCACCTCTTACTACCTAACGGTCATGCACAGAGCTTAAAAAAATCACCATCTTTGTCCTCCAAGTGGTCTGGTTTCCTCTCATAGTTCAAAGATGCATGTTTCAGGTTAATCGATGCATCTGTGCGCTCCCTCACACCCTGTGCTTCCGGGATAAACTGCGAACCACTGCAACCCTCTACCTGGCAAGTGGCTGTTGATAATAATAAAAAACTATATGTATTATGATGAAATAGTTATGAATATCTCTGCTGTGGCCCAGATGCATTTTGCGTTCTGTTGACAGCGGTAAGTGTTACACAGCAGCCTTCAGCATTTTCTGTAACGGCTGACACTTCGCCTCATTAATTCCCCTCGCAGAAACTCGCTCATAACACTGCAGCAGACATTGCCTTCGTCTCTCACAAGCCTAAAATAGCCGCGCAGCTATCACTCAGTGATGGGAAATAAGCAGCTGTGCTCTTGCACTTTGAACAAGGCGAGCTGTATTTCAGCTGAGTCAGTGTAACCGCAGTGGTCTCGTGGTCCATCTCCACGTGTGACCACTGAGGCGGTGGATCATTTTTAATACGATGTAATACACATCCTGATAAGATCTTCTTCAGTTCGCAACAAAGAATTCAGAGAACATTTGGTTTGTTTTCCCACCTAATTTTTTATAATTTTTGTCGTGTAGTTTTGATGACTTTTAACATTTTTCTGTCTGCTACTGAAACCTTGACAGCCTTGAATGATTTGCCTTCTCCTATTTTAACCACCAACAGACTGAAGTGACAGGAAATCAATGTGGTAGTGTTTAAGGTGCAAAATGGTAGAGATGACTTTAGATGGAGGATGTCTCCTCATCCCATCTCCCATTCATCATCTCAGCATACAGCCCCTCTGCCCTATTACACAAGAGGGAATTTTCTGTGCACATACACTGAGTTGCCAGTTTATTAGGCACCCCCTGTAGCACATGACTTGTAACTCGGCTCCTTTGGTCTTCAAAACAGCATGAATTCATCCGGACGTGGATTCTACAAGATGCCGGATGCATTGCACAAGAACGTTGTACCGTGCCAAAACGTCCGTGTTATGTAGTTGCTCTAAATCGAACTGCTGCACAATCTCGCTGTGAACGGCCCACTCGACATCATCCTAAAGATGCTTGATAGGGTTGAGATCCTGACTGTGCAGGCCACTGAAGCAATAAAAACTCATTGTCATGTCCCCGGAACTATTTGGTGACGATATGTGCCTTGTGACATGGAGCATTATCATACTGGAAGTGTCTGTCCAACTGTAGCCATGAACAGATGAGCTTGGTCAGCAATGATTTTCAGGCATGCTGTGCCATTCAGATGTTCTTCAGTGGGCTTCAGTGGCTTTAATATGTGCCAGTAAAACATTCCCCAAACCATCACGCTGCCACCATTGGCTTGTACTGCTGACACCAACAGATTGGCTCCATGCGTTCATGCTACTTGTGCCAAATTCTGATCCTTCTATCAGGGTGATGCTAAAGGAACCTGGATTCATTCAACCAGGGAACTTTTTTCCACTCCCCAGCAGCCTGGTTTTGATGCTCCCACGTCTGCTGGAAACAAGCTTGTTCTTTGCTGGGATTCCCCATGGTCTTGGGCTGCTGTAGTCCATTTGAGACAAAGGCCAATAAGTTGTATGTTCTGAGATGACGTTCCGCACACCAACGTTGAATTTTCATGTGATTTGCTTGGCTGTGGCTTATCTGTTTGCCTGCATGATTCTCGCCATTCTCATTTGACCCCTCTGGTCAAGATGTTTTCTCCCACAGAGTACTTATTTTTGCTCCATTCTCTGTAAATCCTTGAAATGGTTGTACTTGAAAAGGCAGGGCCACAGTTGTTGGGAGATGCTAGAACCAGCATGCCTAGTGCTAGCTCTCCTGCCATCAGAATTGCTAAGCTCACTTGTTTTGTACATTTAAACACACTAACTAAACACTAACTGATGCTAGAAACGCTGGTCAGCCTGATTTATATCACACACGGCAGTCATCTGACGTATTACTTGTTGGAATGTATAATTGCATGAAGGTGGGGGGTGTCCCTAATAAACAGGCATCTCAGCGTATGAACGTACTGCTGCATTTATTAAAACAGACAAGTTGTCAGGTTGAATTATATATAAATATCGGGCAGAAATATAAGGCTTGTGTGAACACAGTGGGACGCGTCAACCCCGACACACATTGTTGCACCTATGATTAAGGTGAGAAGGCTGTTGAGACAATACGCATATAAAAAATGGGCAATAATGCACAATGTACACTGATGCCATTGAAAAATCACTTGAGGGAATTGAGGTGGGAAGTCAAATGAATGTGTGGGGTGACTTTGACAAAAAAAGAGGGAAGCAGAAGGACAAAAAAGCAATTGTTTCAGCCTGTGGCCATGTGTAGTGTTAGTGATGACCCAGCAGCAGCAGTTTATAGCCTGACTGCAGCTCGGTGTACAATGACTGTGAAGGGTTTGTTTATAGCTCGAAAAACACAATGAGCTCGTCCTGTGGTTCGCTCTAGTTCTGAACAGGTTAAACCAAAACATCTGAATTTTGCTCCAGCTGGTGGAAATGTCAGTGATTACAAGTCTCCATGGAGACCATGGCAGCCGGGTGGAACAGGGTGTGGTGGCTCTGGCCCATTCTGCACAGGGGTAAAGCAGCACCAACAACGTGAGCTCATCAGCTACGCGGATATGCTCTGCTGGACCGCGGTGATATCGATGTTTGTGGTCGTGTTTGCTTCACCAGTACCATTTGTCCAAAATGATAATTCTGCCTTAAATCCTGCAGTTTGTTGCGATCAATTGCAATTAGTTGTTGCATTTATGCCCGTGCAGACAGTGCAGACATCATTCATGCGCACTGGTGCAGTTCCTTCCCCAGCTGCTTGGTAGGTTAGACCCTCAAGACTGCGTGATTTTATGCTTAGAAAAATAATGTTTAGAATAAAAAAAGGAGGAGGAGGAGGAGGAGGAGAAGAAAAATTAGCGGTAGTAGGTTGTGTAGCGGGCAGACCTACCACCCTGGACTTCATAGATCAATTATTGCTGATGTATACTGTAGTTGATCAAATTGCACACACTGAACTAATACAGTAAAAAATACCCACCTGTGTAAGTCATGTCCCCTGTAACTTGTTTTGGAGAAAATTATCACCTGAAAGAACAAATATAATAACATAAGAAAACGTAAGTAACTTAAGTAAAAAAAAAAAGAAAAGAAAAGAAAAAAGCGTCAGAATTTAAAGGGCTTTGGTTGAAATTAAAAACTTACTATATTTTTAATGGGATCCTTTTCGGTCAGATCTCAATTTAAAAAACAAGGAGGAAATCTTTGACGGTGCCAAAATTATGATTTAATCCACTTTATTGTTACAGCATTTGTCTGTTTAGCTGTTGTCAGTCCAGCTGAGACTTGTTATAATGATCTTAAGTGTGTTAACCATATTTCACCCAGGATGGTCCCCTCATAGTTACCTTGCTTATGACTATAACAGTAGCAGATGGAAAATGGATGTCTGCACAGAAATCATCACAAGGAGGAGCTCTATGCTCGTGACTCTGAAGGAAGAAACATGCTCAGGTTCTTGTAGAACCGCCGTGGAAAACTGTATCAGGGTACAGCCAGACACCGCATCAAGCAGTCCACCCAGATCTGTGGAATTCACACAAAACCCAGGGAATAAAACAAAGTGCAAAAAACAAATTCTAATGTCTCCATTCAGATGTACACATTGACAGCATTTTCACACAACAATACTTTTTATTTAACAATTTACTCTGAGTGGTGACTTGTTATGACACAGCTGTATTGTTTTGCAACCTCCTGCTGTTGCAACATCTGAAAATAGTGATTTATTCTTTATGTCAGTGAAAGAGCAAGAGTAACAGAAGAAGAATTTGCAAAAAAGTTTATCCTCTTGCGCGCTGATCTTAATTTAATAAAACGCACTGGCCATAAAGCTTAAGACAATTCAGCAAAATAACATTGCCATCTGCTGGCTCAGTACTTTTACTACAGCCTGGCATTTCGCTCTCCCTGCCCCCACCACAAAACTTTCCCTGTCAAGCTTGCTTAAACCCCCTGTAGAGTCACGGTATGGAAGAGCAAAGGTCATGAGTAGAAACAAAACCCCTCCCTGAAAAGACACTGCACCATTATCAGGGCACATCTGATCCTGGGTTCAAAGTCAGGCTCCTGTTAGGACCCCCTGCCATTTCCTGGGTGGGTCTGGTGCGTTCTTGTGGTTTCAGTTATACGTGACAATTTATTAAATCATTCATTTAAAAAACAGTTGGAAAAAGACATATTGCTCTCAAGTTCTGTGCAGGCTGTGCTTCATGCTACAGCCTGTGCTTCTGACTGAAGATTCTCAAGGTTTTGCCTCAATGGCTGTCTAACTGAAAAAGTGGAATTATGGAAGCCATAATTCACATTAAATTTGTGCTCTCTCAAACAGCAATACATATATTCACTCAGCTGTGCTTTCATTCTACCATGTGCTGTGGTCCAGTCCCTCCATCAAGGTCAGATTCTGAAAGCAGAACTGAGCTGTTATTCAAAGGCACCAGAACTCAGTCACCTCTGGCACAGATTTGGTCTACAGGGGTGCAACATGCCGTCTCACTGCGGCCTGGTACACTCAGCCCCACTTTTCTCCGTGATATTTTCAGGACCCCCTTTGCACACTTAGACACTTACATAATGCTTGATAAATGGATGCTGAAATTGTGTGCGTATATGTGTGTGTGTGTGTGTGTGTGTGTGCGTGCATGCGTGCACACGCGTGTGAGTGTTTTGCCGTTTTGCTGTATCTAGAAGTGTCCGGGGCTATCTGAGTTCATCTCACCCCACGATACCTGTGCCAGAAACGCTCGCTCGAGGACAATATCATGTTACGATCTGCAGTGTGTGTTCGACGGGGGGCCGCACACTGAAAAAACACGAGCATCATTAGTCAACGCATCCAGCAGGAAAAACAAACCCTTTGTTGGCCCTGCGCCCTTCAGTTATACACCTTAGCTTTCAGGACATGGGTGAGAACCGGATATTTCTTTTGTGTGAGCTCCAGCTGCTGGAATGAAAAGACAGGTTGGGACGAGGTTGGTCTGCTATGGCTTGGAGAGAGAGTGGAGAGAGAACGAGAGAGAGAATATTCATGTTAAAGCAAGTATAGTGGACTCTTGACAAAGGGTCTCACAAATCCAAATTTCATTATTAATTTTACATGTTATTATTATTATTGCCATCTTCTTTTAGGGACCGGAAACAGCATCTTGCAGATGTGTCCTGTGTAGAGGTCATGAATGGGGTTGGGATTCCAGGGGTATCCACACACAGTTGTCTGTGTGTGAGCAAGCAGTCGGGGAACATTTCCCAGTGTAGTTGCTGATATCAGTGGTGCTACAGGAATTTCGGAAATACCTGCAAATGAGCAGATTAGGCGGAAAGTCATGTAAACAATAAGTGTTGAATAAGCACATTGCTGGTTGGAAACCAAGGCAAAGGAGCCCATTGATCCAGATACCAAGTTATCACAATGTTATCACCATGCTCTCTACAGTGGACAAGAGATATTTTTGGTTTTAGCAAAAAAACGAGAAAATCTGTGGAGGTTAACAAGCTCAGGACAGATGACTGCAGATTCTCATCACGGAAAATGTCAAGTATCCAATTAAAGCAGCTGTTTAAAGTTCAGCATTTTTGAGGAAATGATCTTTTCCAGAGGAAAACTTATTTTGCAAATATGAGGCCGATATGCCATTGTATTTGTCATTGAACACGGATGCCAGCAACTTTTTATGCACTATAGAGGTCATTGATAATTTTTTCCCTACGTCCCAGTTCTTTGTTACAGACTGCGCCCCCTGGTGGTAGATAGAAATCTGTATTTTTATTTGGCAGGATAGCTAACGATCAAAAGGAATAATAATTTAATCTTTTGTACCCTTACAGGACTGCAACTTAAATTTTAATAAACCATTCAGACGTCTTCAAAGTTTTGCATATACAGTATTCATTTGTTAGAATATCTGATTATTATATTAATGTAAACAAAAGTTTTATGACATCAAAAACATTAATTCAAAACTTTGCATCGTTAAAAAATCCTTTTATGAGCCTGTCATGTAGACACTGTTTTTATTAGAAAATAAGGCCTGAAGTCAAGATTTTAAACATTTTAATCGCAAGTTATTTTGACTGAAAAAGGAAATTGCATAAAATGTGCGCATTAGACTCATGGCTACAGGGACGCAGGAACACATTTCAACCTGTGTAAGAACATTTCAATGCATCTTTACAAGTGTGAAGTGATAAAGTACCATTACTGATCCTGATACTACTTTACATGTGCTTATCCATCCATCCATCCATCCATCTATCCATCACTGCTAGTGAGACTCATGGCAATCCAGAGCGTACCAGTGTTTATCTATAACCCATATTTTTACAATAAGCTTGACTGCTGTGATGCAATTTTTAGTGACTCTGACGATGCCTCTACTTTTCTGTCGTTCAAACAGCACACTACTGATTTTTCATTGTTCTTTCATTATTTTAGTAGCTGCTTAACCTACACTTTTCTTCAAAATGTCTTCAATTCAGTTCAATTCATTTTTTTTATAGAGTGCTCTTCTCAGTGGGGGTGACACAAAACATTGAACAAAAATCCAGGGAATGTAACATTGAAGAAAGAAATGGTACTACACGGATTTTAGCCAGATACAGTTGACTATTTGGATAGTCATCTGATATCTGAGGAAAGGAAAACAACAACAAAAAAAACTCCCAGCTTAATCAGAGAGAAGAATGGAACAGTGGGATTTAAACCTGTGAGATTTAATCAAGGCAGAAGCTCGAACCACTACGCAACCTGGTGAAATACAGCCACCTTCCCATTTATCACAACTAAACATAGTCTCTTGGAAAGAGAATATCTTCATTCCCCCATATACACAATATTATTAAAAAATGATGCAGAATCTTGTATTGCCAAAATTTCAAGCAGCTTTCTGATACACAAAAAGTTCCTCTACATCACTGTTAAGGAAGCTCATTAAGATATCGATGCATCCATTAAGGAACCTTGTGAACCACATAACCTTCCTGTATGAGTTCATACAAAACTGATACTGACGTGTGATGAATTAACCTCTACAGAAGGTGACGTGTGCTTGAACAGAGATGTGGTCAGATTTCCTGACACAAGCACACGACTCCAGGAGAGGCCCCACATAGTTATCCATCTAAACCAGCACTGCACGCTGGTGGTCGATGTCAAGAACAACTTCCGGGCCGGACAAACGACGCCTCCAACCATCCCGGTTTACAACCCAGGGCTTGGATTGGTTCACCAAACCGGGGAGTCCAGAGGACAAGGGGACCCCACACAGGCAGTGTGTTTCCTCCACCCCACTCCATAAAAGGTCTACCACACATGGCCCTAACAGGCACACAAATTAGGCCCTTACACACCCTTGTATGTGTCTGTGTGAGTGAGTATGTGTGTGCTCATGCGTGATTTAAAGCTACGCAGGCATCCGTTTCCACAACACATTAACGGTGGCTTGGGACCTCTCACCCCACAATAGTTACTGTGGTGGGACCACCGGGGTAATGGAGATATTGCGCACACCCAGCAGTGTGGAAGCTGTGCTAACAAAAACAGAGCAAAAAATGAGACAAACTACTTATCCTTATTCATTTGACGGGATGTTTTATCCAAAGCAGATTACATGCCCATCTTTGTACGTGTAACTAAAGAGGCAATGCTTCTGGCACGAGCGCAACGTGGTTCACTGCATCTACAGCCGATGGTGGGCCACTTCCGCCGTTAGGTGGACGAAATCACAGCTAAAAAGATAACAAATCACCAAGCTCTTCCCGTCCCTGGAAGTACTTCATGTTTTCCAAGATATACTTTATGTTTCAGCGGATTAGTTTCAATGGAGATGTCAAGGCTGAAGTATCTGGCACGCAGCGGCGGGGGCCTGCGGCGATCTGGCAGCGAGAGCCAAATGCGGTGATTAAGGGAGTCTCGATTCCTGTCCCCCTTCTGTACGCTGCTTTAAACCTACACATATAAAACCTCATTATGTTGTAATGTGGCTGCTGTAATAGCGGCCTGCAAAGCAGTCAATAAGCCGAGAAAAGTGAAGTCAGAGCCTCTCATAAAACCCCAGGGGAACTTTCTTATTAAATTCTAACTTTGGTGGAAATAAGCAGGGATTTTGTTAACTGTTTTTAAAACATGTCCCATTGTCTCTGTCCTTTAGGCCATGGGAAGAGGTCCCAACTGGGGAGGGGAGGCTACTTCATGGAATTTGTCATTATTTTTTATGGTTGTGGGAGATGTTTCCTAGCTACTGGTTAATGATGCTCAGGGAGGTTTTGCTTGGGCCCAGGGCTTCCCACTGAAGTTGGACGGCTTCCTGATGACCAGGTGTAGATCAGCATCGGGCTGTTTGGGCTGATATCCAGACTGTTTGTCGTGGACAGCACTTGTGTCCCATAGTGAATGAGGAGCGTCTAATGGGAGAAGCTAAACATTTCGGCCATTCATCCATTGTCAATAACTGTTTACCCACTGCAGGGTGCCGTGGTCCAGACCATTCCAGAAATACAGTGTGTGATGCAGGGTGCACCCCAGGTGAGACACCTGTCCATCACAGCAATTGCACACTGAAAACTCATATCTTTGGACTGAAACCGATGTGAACATGGCAAGAACATACAAGGTCCACACACAGAGCTGCATTTGAACCCACTAACCCTGGGCTACAATGACCGAAAGTTTTTATTCATTAAAAATCAAACGAATAAAAACGGCTCTTTGCCAGTCAGAAAACTCACTTCTTGGCAGTTCTTCGCTATTCTTCCTCTGTGTTCATATTGGCAGCGCAGCTCCAGTACCACCATAACCCTGGCTCAGCAGCACTTGTAAGTCGTTCAGGATCACAGCGTCTGCCAAATAAATGTGAAATCAAAAATTATTTAGCTTAGTGCGAGTGTATTTTTTTTCTGAACAGGCCATCCTAAAATGATCTGTGGCATGAATCCTCCAGATACCGCAGTACTTCTCTCACTCACACAAAGAGTGGCTCTTCACCTTCCCAGCATCTGGATCATCTGTGGGCACCTATAGTTTTGGGAGGTGGATGTAGAATGTTTTATTACTGTTAACCTTCATATGGTTGACACCTTTGTGCAAGGTAACTTACCATGGTACATAAGCAGCTTTACTTGATAATTAAGTAAATTAAATTATTTATCTAATAAATTATTAATATGGTATTGAGGTGGAGGGTATTCTTGCTGTATAAATTCATGGCAAATAAAGGGAACTACAAGCAGGACTGGGAGTCAAACACAGTGCCTTCAGGTGGGATGGCGGCAGGCCAAAGTACGTTGCCCTCTGGACCATCAAATATGGTTGTATATCACCATTCCATCATTATAAGATATGATAATGAAAATATGATATTCAGTGGGCCCTGAAACAATCCCCCCAAAAGTACATTCCTGTTTTTTTTACTGTTTACAAATGTGCCAAAGTACAAGATTTCATCATCAAATTCCGAACCATGTGATAAAGTCTGACATCTGACATCTGTAACAGGTATTCCCTTTAAGCTCGAATCAAATCAATTTTGTGGATGACTCCACGGTACTGGGGTTCATCAGCAACAACTATGAGTCTGTGTACAGAGCGGAGGTCCAACATCTGGTGGACTGGTGCTGAGATGACAATCTATCTCTAAATATGAGTAAAACTAAAGAGATCATTGACTTCAGGTTGACTTCCGCAACCCGCTCTCTATTGGACATCGATGGCTCCGCTGTTGAGACAGCAGCATCAAGTTCCTTGGAGTGTGCATAGCGGAAGACTGGACACTCAACATCACCTCCATCACAGTGTCTCCACTTCCTGCTGAGGCTGAAGAAAGCCAACCTGCCTCCTACCATCCTCACCACCTTCTACAGAGGAACCACTGAAAGCATCCTCTGCAGCTGCATCACTGGCTGGTTCGGGAACTGCAACATCGCCGACCGCAAGACCCTCCGGCACCTGGTGAAGACAGCCGAGAGGATCATCGGTGTTCCTCTCCCACCCATTGAGAAACTCTACAGAAAACACTGCACCCGTAGAGCCACAGCCATCACTGCTGACCTGGACCACCTCTCCTGTGCCCTATTCGCCCTCTTGCCATCCGGCGGAAGGTACCGGAGCACCCGGGCAAAAACCACCAGGCTACGCAACAGCTTCATTCCCAAGAGGGTCAGGCTCCTCAACGGCCTTAAACTCACCCATCGAGAAATACCCCGCTGCCCAGGGTCCAACCACCTTCTCCCCCAACCATACCAATGAGCACGGCCACTTTCAGTCTACGTTTACCTGGACTTTACCACACCGATGTTTACTCTTCATTTACTGTACGCATTTGCACCGTTTTTCTTCTGCGCCCTCAGAGAAACGAAATCTCGACCCGGACACGTACCTCTATACGGGACGGGCTGCCAAATGAACACTCTCTTGACTCAAAATAAACACAAGTGCAAGCTGTGGTGAGAAGAACAATAATAATAATAATAATAATAATAATAATAATAATAATAATAAACGACTACTTGTGTCTGACGTGCTGGTGGTGCGAACGCGGGGATAAACTGGTCGAGAGCTGCCACCCCTCCTCCTCGCGCGCGGCTCGCGCCCTACCTGCAGCCCGGCGCTCGCGCGGCCCCGTCAATCAGCCGCGAGCCCCTCCAATCGCGCGCTGCGCGCCGCCGACGGCTCCTCCCCGGTGCGTAACTCAAGTTTCTTCTAGTTTGTCCGGCCGGGATCGCGGCGCAGTGTGGCTTCGCGCACGGCGGAGGAGATTTAAAAAAAGAGGGAAGGGGACGGAGAAGGAGAAAGGAGGGGAAAAAAAAAAGCGCGGCGCCGCGATGCCTTCCAGCAGCCCTTGCGTGGCCCTCAGCCTCTGCCTGTGGATTACAGCGTCGTGGAGCGCGGGCGACGCCGCGGCCAGGCGGCAGGACGACTCCTTCTCCGCGGGCAGCGTCTGCCGGGCGAGATGCGCGTCCAGGTGTCTGAGCCTGCACATCACGCGCATACCCGCCTTCTACACGCATTTCCAGGTAAGTCGCGTCGCCCACGCCCGTGCACTCCCCATATTCTGCTTGGAATTGCGGATCTCACAGCTGACATTTTCAAATGCACGTAACGGTATAAAGTAGTGGATTTCAAGGAATGAGGAAACTTTATTGCCGCGGTGGCCGCCCGACGCACACCTGTTTTTCAGAAGTTGTAGACAAAGTTGATAAACGTCTCCTTCACTTCGTCCTGCCATTATTTCTTTATTATGGGACGGTGCGCCTTTGGACGCCGCTCGATAAATCCAACCCGTCCGTTTCGCATTAAAGAACTCGCAGCACATTCTTAGCATCGCAGACAAATTCTATAAATTTTCGCAAAATATGGATTTGTGATAAAGCTGTGAAATTGCTGTATAAGAGCTCGTGTTGCAACGAAATAAATAACTTAATAATAATCATCGCTGGCCACCTATTTACTTGTCTCCATACTGTAGATGAAAAATGTATATGGTTGCATTGGAGTGCAGCCGAAGACAAGTGGGATGTATGTGTGCGCTCAGAACCCTGCCTCCAGCAAAATATTAATTAATAATTATTATTAATAATTACATGTCATTTTTAACTGCTCACTGCTGCTGTTTCAGCCTTAGAGACTTTGAAGGTTGCATATATGCAACTTTTAGCTGAACGCATGAGAAACAAAGATGTTTTAATATGTTAATTCTGAACTGTTTTGGTGAGTCTATTCTGTGTGTGTGTGTGTGTGTGGGGGGAACCATTTCTGGGTCTCAATGTTCTCACCCCGAGGAGGGCTTCACAGTTCCCTCCTTTGCCGCTCTGTGTTCTCCACATCTGATCTGCATATTCCACGTGATGTTTACGTATGCTTATAATACGCTGATATGATGTCTCATGGGCATGTTCCTTTAATCCCCTTGTAATCTGATTGTGCGTTCTGAAGTGTGGCGCGGCTCGAGGAAGGCTCTCTTCGCAGGGGATTCATCATGAGGTCCTCCCGGAGACGTCAGGAGCCCTTTTTCACACTTCGTCGGACCCAGTGTTCCTCGCGGGGCTTCGGAGAAAGGGTCCGCCGTAGATCTCTCCCCTTGGAAGGGGCGATTCAAACTCTGCTGAAGGCTTTTCTTAAGCAAATGTGCTTAGTTTATGTACCCCCTGGAAAATAACAGTTCACACTTACACCTCAGTGCTTTTTTGGCTACTAAGTTACAATAAAACGTGGCGCATCATGGTACCGGACAGTAGAACCTGTTTGCCTGGTTTAATTTTGAATTTAGCGGTTAAAAATAATTTGATTTTTAATTTTCATGTCATCAGCTATGGCAAGACTTTGGGATTTTTCCTAAGAATGGCAGCTGCACAGCATGGGACAGATCTTGGCTTCAATGGGAAGTCTTTTTATCCAGTGTGGTTAATTAAAAAACTATTAATTTGTGCTCGTATTTCATTTGTATGCAAATAAATAATAAATCTACATGCGTTTAAAAAGGCCCCTCACAACACAGGATGCAAAAATATACGCTCATTGATGGAAAATGGATGAGTGTAAATATTGTGTCAACTTCTCACTGACTTTGTGAACTTTCTGTAACGTAATCTGCATCTGTTTTAAACGCGAGGTTTTTGAGAGAAATGACATTAGCAGAACATTTCAAGCAGATGTTTGGGAGAAGCTGGCGATGTAGCTCCCTATCTTGTGTTAGGGAATGGATATATTTTTGTAGAAAATGAAGTGTTCACTGGAGCATTTGAAGGGTGGTCTAGGTTCAACAGGTTTGCACGTCTAAGAATAGCCTGTGATTGTGGCTTACACCGTGTGCGTGGGGCAGTAGGTACTGTGATCTCTGCAGGATGTGTGCGCGCAAAAATGAGGTCCTGTCAGCTGCAACAACACGCCGCTCCTGCCACCAAACGCTGTGGTCGCACCTCCTAAAGCGCTTCCTGACCCTGCGGTTTTGGTGGCCCTGTTGAGATTGCCGCATGTCTATTTAAAGACCGACAGATCTTCTTTTGTGGAAGGCTGACCTCAACTTGGTCCTCAGCAGGTTTGGTGTGAGTGCAAGTTGTCCCATTAAGGCAGAAAAACTCGCCTCGCTGAATATGGAGATGACGTTACCGCAGCATCGGCTGTAAAAAGCACCATTGCCGGTTAAAGGACAGAGCTCTGGATTTCATGGAGGAGAAAGTAATGAATGCGTAAATGGCAACAGAAATATTATAAATGACCCCCGTAATGTAGCTGAAGAATGTTACAGCTGGACATCCGCTGAGTCAGTTAATAGTTAATAGCTTGCTTAAACAATTGAAGCAACATTTTTGCTAGACTTATGGTGTGCTTTGCAGGAAAATGCCAATGTTGTTACTGCAAAAAATAGCCATATTGTGCAATTGGGTCCCTGGTGAATTGTTAAAAATGTCATTCTGTCCAAGTAACCCATTTTTGATTAAAGTAATAACAGCCCACAGGCAGTTCTGGATTTCTTTTGGAAGGCCTGCAAGCCTGTTCACTGTTTTACAGTGGGACAAAGGCAGGACTGAGCTTGGTCAAGATGTCATACGAGCAGACATTTTTTATCACCGACACGGTCGATTGTTCCAGCGTGGCTGGCCATTCCCGAGCACATCTGGAAAACAGTTATCAAATGCTTAAGCAACATTTATTGGGGGTGGCTATATGGTGCTCTTCATACAAGCCCATCACTTGACCCTCTTTGGTGATACCGTTGCAACTGCTTGTGGTCAAAGTGTGTTTTGAGGGATGCACACTGGTACATGTTGTATGATGGACTAGTGCGACCTGAACATTGGTTGTTCAAACACCCCCACGGGATTGTTGGGAAGGAGCCATGCATTCCACTTGTGTGAAGGTGGAATACAACGGCCCTCTCCTGACCATCGCACGGCATGGTGTGTTCTGTGCATTAGCACAGCCGCTATGGTTACGTTTGCAGTTAAACTTTTTCAACTCTCAGATGCTTTTCTCCATGGTGGCCTACAACACGGATTAAGCAGAAACATCAACAGTAAACAAAGAGCTTAAGTGAAGCGCAGCTGAAACCATTGCTTGTCCCGACACATTTTACGGGTAGCTGCCTGCAGGACTGAGTCCGATAAGAAACATGAAGATGATGTTGACAGATGGCACATATTTAGACAAATTTATGCCCTTCAGTCAACCTTGTCAATACAGCGCATAATACGGCTCTCCGTAAACCTCCTTAGGCTTTTAGGTGTTTAGATTGGCATTTTAAGGCAACAAAAGAAGTGTGGGCACATAATTCATCAAATATCTAATTTTTTTGTTTATGTTCAAGGCTGACTGCATGGCTGGACTTTACATTCATTTGAGCAACTAAAACAGTTTCAAATGAATTACTGCTCAGACGGCACCCAAAGACATTTCTGCCTTTATTTCCTCTTTACTTAGTTATGCAAAGATTTTTTTCCAAATATTCTTTGCTTGGGCTGTAAGATGCACTTGAAAGTATTCAGTAAATTGAATAACCTCTTGTTCATTATCAGCTGTAGACACATGCATTTATTATATATGAGGATGTAAACATTATTAGTAGTCATTGCCAATTTATCTGCTGGTGTGCAATTCACTTATTTGTGTAGTTTACACGTGCTTTTAGCTTTGAGGCTGTAGAATAATGTGACTTCCCCTGCAGAAAGCTGCATAATGATGCGGACGATTTATGGGGCTGCAAGGTTTTCTGCCGTATTCTATGTTAATGCACAGCTTAGGTCATGTGCAGATGGAAAAATGGAGTTTCTTCTTCATTTTTAGCACTTAAGGAAATACTCAGACTTACTTATTGGTTAAGCACACCCTCTGTTCACCAAGTCCTCCTGAAAACATCTGTCTTGTTCCGCACTTTTAATGGGAGGAAGTGCAATATCTAAAAATGAAGGTGCGTCAGTGAGGTCTTGTGACTTTGCGTGAATCCAATGACTTTTGCATGTTAAATTTATTTAGCATTTTTAAATTTAGCTGTTTATTCCCTCCAGTGTGGGGCTGTTGGATTTCATGTCTTACCTCTGAGACCTGTGGAAAGATAAACAGTGGAAAGTAGTTTTGCCGTATCCCCTTGTTTCACCTTTGATATAAAATAACCCGGGGTAGAACCTGGTGTGGACTTTTGCTCGTCTCGTCTGTGGATGTTTTCATTCGTAAAGACGGGATGAATGGAACCCTATGCTGCCTGGTTTCGCCGCCCAGCAAAAGCATATAAACCCTGGAGGAGTTGTCAGTAAATCTCTTGTCTGCCGTGTTGCCACCGCTCCAAGAGTTTGGACCTGCAGAAAGCCCACAAACCTCACTCTGTGTGGCAAGGTGTTTTTCGACAAGTTGGCTTCTTTAGAGGGGGAGCGCGGCTTGTTTTTAATATATTAACTTCACGCTTTGAGATGCTATCAAGTGCATCGTGATAAACAGAAGATTCAGCTATAAGCAAACTGACGTATAATTTGCTTAATAGCTGTTATTAAGGCACAAATTTGAGTACTGATGAATGTATTCCACCTCCTGTTTGTTTTTCCAGAATGATACATATGAAAATAATATTGTATAATATTAGTGTCAGCACTGAGGAGTTAAAAAAAATGCAGCACATTTTGCATAAGCCAAATGTAAACTTAACTCCCGAGAAGGTTGTCTGATTGTTTTTGGATTTTTATATATAATATATGTAGAAGCTTATATAACTGTCTCTGGGGAGAGAAAATAAGAAAAAAGTGCACTTACTTTTTTCGTGGCAGAAAGAAGAAAATGAGGATATCAACAATTGGCTCACTCTTTATAAAGGAGCTCTGACTAATAAATACATTTCTGAAATGAGCGCGGATGGCTTAGGAGGTTCAAAGGAAAAGCGGGGTTTGTCGGGCCCTCGCAAAAGGCGACTGCCGGAAGTGGCGGAAATATCCCCCGTATAGCGATGCGTCAGAACAATAATATAGATGTTACATAGTCGCGCAACTCATTACTTGCTGGACAGACGCGATAAAACAAAGAAGCATATTCAGCTCTCCAAGGGCTGGCGTTAAAATTGACTGTCTCCTCAAAACTCAATTGGTTTCAGACTGCGCCTCTGAGTGCCGGGGCTGTAATAAATTTGCCTGTTGTGCGCTTTCCTGCCCCTGCCGGTGACACCGAGTGGGTGTCAAATCCGAGGACATCTTCACGGACTCCTTTAATGACTTGTTTTGCTTCTGGGGCTGTGTGTCACAGCAGCGAAACCGGTGAGGGCTGAAGGTATAGAAAACAGGATCAAGAAGGGAACAGGCTGCTTCTAACCCCAGCATTGTGATGAACAGATAGGGAATGCGGCCAGGATTTCGCAGGATCACGATCTGCCCTATAATTATCTCGAGATTGGTGTGAAGTGGTCGAGTTGGAGCGGGGCAGCTGGGACAACAGCCACATGAGTCCACCCCCCATAACACTAAGGCAGCCCATGGATAGGAATTAGCTGTCCATCTCTGAATATCACCTGTCACCCGAGACGGGACTGTCAGAGGACGTTGGCCTCCTGCTGAGTCCCTGACAGCATAAATGACAGTGACTGACGTTATTGGTGTGGCCGTGAGTTTAGTTTGACAAACCTGGGGCTCTTTGACGAATGATATCGACCTTGTGGAAACATTCGCCGGCGTTGCGTATGTACTTTTTCATCGGTGGATATAGAGAACGGATGGCCATAAATGACACTTTTGCAAGTTTCGTGCAATGAAAGATTTCTGTTTCAATCACCGTTTCAAAGTAATATTGCTGATGAACTTAAATTACCGTTTGTGCTGTGACAATTTGCAATGGTTTGCTTTTTGTCTTAATGAAACGCCCGAAAAGCAATATAAAAAAGTAAAAAAAAAAAAAAAAAAAGTAACCTCCAGCCTTTGAGCACAGAAAAGATAAATCGAGAAGAATTATAGTCTCCATTGTAGAATTTGTCATCTATTGTGGCTTTCTTTGAAGCCGGCTGACCAGAGTCCTTCACACCGTCTGTTGGAGCAGCCATTGCCGCTGGACCGCAAATTAAGTCTTTTAATGATAACTTCTTTCCTGAGGTTTCACTGGGAATTTCCACTGGATTACATTTGAGTGAAAAGGCTTTGAACTTGACATTGAACCTACACAGACTCCTTGTTAGCAGTCGTGCAGCAACCCCACGTTCTTCAATGCCCCACTGTAGCCTTTCGCTTTGGAGCACAACGCCCTGATAGACTGTGCACGACAGCCTCACGTTCGAGAAGGAAGTGGCGTTAAAAGTTGATTCCTGATGAGATCAAGGCATATTTTGGGAAGACCGATTTATTTTCCTTACTTCATTTGTTAGCTGATGAGTAATGACCCAGCTAAAATGGAATCACATGGGGCACGCACATGTATATTCGGTACGCCTAGCTGCTTGTTGCCCGGTTCTTACAACCATATATATTTTCGATTAGCCTCAGTGAAATGGAATATACAGAGTAATCCACTGCAGACATATTGCTAGCCTACCTCTGAAAAATATGTATCTTGTCAGCTGTTTGCAATATTTTAAGGTCCTCAAGAAATCAGAAAGCATTATTGAATTGTTGTGACAACCACAAACATATGTTGCAGGCTTTCAGGCTTATCATGTCACAGCACGCACTATATTGCCTGCTTGGCTGGAATTATATAAGAATACTCCATATTAAGGGACGTTTTAAGTCACTCAGCTAAATATGATTGGCAGCTTTGTAGAAATGTAACATTTAAGGTACGGTCATGTGCTTTTTGTTACGCAGAATAGGTATGAGGCCTTGTTTATCCCAAGTTGGTAAGATTTTTTAAAATTGTGCTGTTACTGCAGGGGGTGGGGCATAAAGATTTGCTCCTCCCACATGAGCTCTTTAAATTCTCACTATTATTGAGCTTCAGGAGCCACTTTTCCAAATGGGAAATGGTGAGACATTCCTCGGTCCTCCAGTACGGTCAGCCTGTAATTTGCCACCTCCAGGTCCAGTTAAAGTGCACTTAGAAGTGCTTATTGTCTGCGTTTGGATGACTGCTGCAGAGCATCAGCAAGCAAGATCGGGCAGGCTGGCAGGTGGTGACAAGGAGCTGAGGTCAGGCCTTTGGCTGAACACGGCTGAAACCCATCAGGGAAAGAGATTTCATTCCGCATTCCTTCCCATTTACCATAGTTAGAAAAAGTAATCAGAAAAGTTTAATTAAACCATTTTTGAAGGGGCTGCAAGGCTGTCCTATCTGATTTGTCACACAGTTCGGACTGGGTCACGACTGTCCTCGCGCACATTTAACAGCGCGTTTTTTAAAAAAAAATTTTTTTTTAAGAACACTTGGACCCGTTTGCATCTTCTTGTTGCTTTGCACCTCCTGATTAATTGAATGCTGAAGAGTGTAATAAATGTGCACCGTTTTATGTGAAAGGAAGTTATGATCTCAGATGCCGAATTGCTCAACTGAATCTTTTCTTTCTTTTTTCTTTCAGGGCAATGGGTCTTTGGTGTGGTGTCAGAATCATAAGCAGTGCTCAAAGGTAATGTAATATTTTGTCACATTTCTGGATTAATTCTCGAGCCGTTGATGATGGATCGCCAAAAGTCTCCTTGGGGACCGAAGGCCACCACGCGTATTTGTTTTGTTCGGTACCGACGCGGTTTGTGCGGGTAAATCAAGTCATCGCGAAGCCGCTTGATTAGCGGAATGAACTGCATTCGCGGTGAAAAGGAAGGAATAAATGCAATAGTTTGGGAACCACTGATCTTAATGACACAGTGCGGTATCGAATGGTATATGCTGAGGAATTGTGGTGATGAAGTGTCTATGATGCATCATTAAATGAGAATTAAAAGCACAATAGAGAAAACTTTTCTGATAAATTGTATTTTAATACAAGCCAGAATGACCGTTTTAGCACTAACTTGGGACGACTGGGACACGCGCTTGATGAAAGCGTTCGCCAATCCGTCATAGTCATGGAGGCAGTCACCAAGTTTATAGCATTTGCTTCGGAAGATGGGTTTTGGTTACATTGGTAGGTTTTTTTTTTTTTTGGTATTCGTGTCACACGTGTGATAAATATGTGGAATTATTCACCAAATGTATTTGTATAGCAAAGAGTTGGAAATGTTTGTACGATTTTATATTTCGAGATCAAAGTAGGGGCAGTGATTAAAATACAGCTTTAAATCTTTGAAGGAGTGAAAGTTTTCAGCACAGACCTTGCTGTTGGAACCTGTTGGTGTGTTTGGGTTATTGTGTGGTTTATGGGTTTCTGTATTGCCAAAACAGTGATTAAGATACTTTATCTTTGATAATTCAATATTTTGCATTGACTTCATCGCCCGCCCCAGCGTCTGCTGGCTTTCACGTTCCGTCTGGCGTTGACATGTTCCTCTCATCGCCGACTGCGCGATCATGTTGATGGCGTTCCTCATCCTAGCAAGGTTTGGGTGGTGTCAGGCCATGGATGTGAGAGCGTGAAAAAGGGGTCGTGTGTAGGAATGCCATCCTGTCCTGCTGTCACTCCACGTCAACACACCTCAAGTCGGAATCTGACAAAATGCAAAATGCTTAACTTGTGCGACGGTAACTGAAGCAGACAGCAAAAACAACATCACAGCGAGATAAAATGGAGGAGTGGCGGATGTACATGGAGGTTGTTGTCGAGGTGATGACTAGCAGAATCTGTCTGATGTCTTGTCTGGGTCTCTGTTTACTGGAAACAAGGGAGACTTTCAGTCACGTTTTTATTGAAGGACACAGTGCAAATCGCAGCCTTAGGAAATAATTTATCGAACATGCCCGTGTGCGAAGTTTGCCCACGTTTTGAGATTCACCTGCTGCTTCGCTTTTTCTTTGCCACGCGAAGTGCTCAGAGCAGCCAGGAGTGCACAATTTCAAAGATAAACACTGGTTTCTTGCGCATACTCGGTCTTTTGGAACACCACAAAGAGCCATATAAATTTTGCATTTTTCACAAACGTTCTTTTTTCCACAATTTATTTTTGTTTTAAAGTTATTTTAGCAAATTTTTGATGAAATATGATGAAATCAGTGTTTCAGCGCGACGGCCTCGGCACTGTTTCATAATCGGCCTCATGTGGTGTGAGAAGGCCTTGAGATTCACTACTTGTCGTCTTTTCTCTGCTGAAACAAGCATGTTGTTTTATCAGTGATCTCCATTTATGCTGCATTTTCAGAGTATGCTGATACTTTTGCGCAAGTCATTTTTGCTTTGTTTTATTTTGTGCCCTCATTTAAGCAATGACTTTTTAAGAAATTAACGTGTGTTCATTAGAATATGGACATTTTATTTGAGATGTTTTGTTACTTCAAAGCTCCAAATAATCGTAAAGGCACTTACAGGGTTAGGAGTTTGTTTCTGAGCCACGTAATGGACTAAACTGTTTACTGAGGTTCTTAGTGTAGCTGCTCAAAGCCTGCCCTTCCTTTATGTCTATTTGAACAGTTTGTTTGCATGGCTGCATGTTGCATGTCGGCAGAGTCTCCCTGACTCCGTGGTGTCTCATCAGCTCCTTATGGCGATGACCACGAGAGCGTGAACACGGAAGCCAGAGGAGATTAGAGAAAGCGCTGTAAGGGCGGGGGTTTCGTTCCTGTCGCTCGTCCACTGCCCCTGCTGAAACGGCAGGGTACCGATCTGTGTGGGCTCTTCTGGAGACCCCCGTGGGGTCCTTCTAGGAATGAAGCATTCGGAAAGGTTACTTAATGACTCTGACAAAGGGGGTCCTGACCTCTCCCATCTGTTGGAATCTGGGGGGAAATCAAAGCTTTTCCCCGTTTCAGATTCGGGATGCGGATGGCGATCTGGCCTTCTGTCACACGCGGCAGCCGGGGGTCTACCTCTCCGCCAACATCCCAATTGTCATGATAATTAACCCCACTGCCCTCTCGCCCCGACAGACAGAGAGGGCATTTAGAAGTGCCAGGGAGTCATTAGCATGCAATGACAAAGCCACTCCCCCTGTGAGGACCTTAGAAAAACAGGAATGCAAACCTTTGTCCAAGCTACTTTAACCCCCCCCCCCACCACCACCACCACCACAACTTGTCAAAATCAACCAGTTGAGGAAGTGAAGGCAGAGATGACGGAAACCAAAGTTCCTTCTGTACCACTGATCCGGAGTCAGTTTCCATGAATCCGATCTTTGAAAGTCACCAACAGGACCGAGTCCTACACACAGAACCAGACTGTATGTCTATGAATTATCTGAACCTTTCTTTTTTCCTTTTTGTAAAGTGGCCTTTTTAAAAAAAGACATTATAATGTGAGACTATATTAGCTGTAGCAACACACTGAGGGACCTTCGCCAAGATAAAAGACACTTCATACTGTATTTTCTTCATGATTTAAATAAAAAAATAAAAAATCAGTTGTTTGGCTCACAATGTTTTAATTGGATCAGGTTGTGCTTTGCATAACTGCAGGTTATATATATACCCAGGTTCTTTTTATCCATGAAATATGCATAGCAAAAAAACCCAACTTCCAAAGAACAATGTCTGCAAATTCAAAGTGTGTCAGCTTTGAAAGGGGGGGGGGGAATTAAAATCATTATCATGGGAAAACTTCCTTCAACTCGGATATATCTTTCAAAGACCCACTCCATCCCTTTCTCATGCTAAAAGTCTGCCTGACCCCCCAAACAATAGTAGATTTTCTAGGTCAGTCAGTCCACCAAAAATCAGACTACAAGTTGTGGCGCAGCCCTGAATGAACAATGATCTTCATCAAAAAAGAGGAATAATAAGAATTCACATAAAGCGACGCTGCTTTCAGGCCGCAGAGCGACTGTACTGTACACGTGTCAGTGGCCATGAGTCTTTGAAACTGATGTGCTGTCGTCGTTGTTTTGTCTCCTGGTGTGGGGTGAGCTCACATACCTGGGCTCCTCTCTGAGAGGTGAGAATTTGGGCGTGACGCTCGCTTTATTGTCGATTGACGCTCAACCTGTCTGTCTGGCAGGATGTGTTTCAGAAGACCTTTTTGGCTGCGTGTGTGTACGACCCAGACAGGATGTGGTTGCCACCCTTTGTCTGTCTTGGTGATGAGGACCAGGCAAATAGTGAAGATGAAATCTGAACTTTGCTGCTCTCACCTCACAGCCAAGTAACACTGCACTTCTTTTCTGGTCTTCCGGAAATTATTAAACTTGTACAATCTGGACCAATGAGCTTCAGACCCTTTTCGTGAAAATGTATGCCGTTTCCTTGATAAAATGTTACATGTGGGCATTTTGTTGGGAATTATTCTGCCAGATGAGGCTAGATAATATTACTAATGTTGTAGCTCCTTGTGAAAACACGAGCAGGTTTCTTTTAATGCTTGTATCTTTTTTTTTTTTTTTGCTTGGTTCATTGCATAACCCATACACATGTCTTACTTTCCACCCCCAGAGTATGCAAGCGTGTGTTTGTGTAGAACAAGGCCTGTGTGAAGTTCCAGGCCCTGTAGTGGCGTGTGGGTGGCAGGGGAACAGAGATCAGGGCAGGTCAGCACCCAGCAGGAGAGGTCTGCTTTGGTCACAGTTGTTAAATTTCATCTGGTGTTGGCTGTGTGTGTGTGTGTGTGTGTGTGTGTGTGTGTGTGTGTGTGTGTGTGGTGTGCGCGTGGGGAGTGTATGGTAGCTTGAAGCTGTGAAGCTCATTAGTAACAAGATGGGTGGCATGGGAGAGGTTGCTGAAGTCACAAAGGAGATAAGAGCTTCAGTCCACTAGCAAGACTTCCTTTTTTCATTCTTCTTCATAATCGTACTCCCAAAACTGTGAATCTCTATACACAGATGTGTCGACGGCAGTCGCTGCTCAAACCAAGGTCAAGCGTCGAAGATTTATTTCCCATGCTTTAGTTATTCGCAATCCATTGCTGAACAGGCTGAATTATTTATTCATGGTCCAGTGAGATACGGCTGCTTCCTCTGCATTTAATGAACACAAAGAGCGAATGCCTTCAACCATCTTGCATTTTTGTCTATTATACCCAACAGATAGAAGCTATTCAGTTTCTTTTATTATTTTATATTCCTGCATCCCCCCTTGGGATTGCCTTCAATCAGCAAAACTTGCGAAAATCTCCTTTGAAAAATCTTTTTCTGTCACACAGCGAGACCCTGTTACAGCCCGTGCGTCGTATTATTTTCTTCACCGAAATTGCAAAAGTGCTCCTGTTGTTTTTGTTTTGCATCACTTTGTTTTGAGGGACCTTTCTTCTTCTGTAACTACATTAGGCGCCGTTCCTTCGATCATCACACCGGTCGTTCACCACCTGCTCACAAAGCGGAGGGGAGCCCTTGAAAGCGATCAATAGTATCTCTTCTAATGAGGAGCTTTTAAACCATCTACTGGGTGACAATGTTAGGGGCTTCTGTTTAGGACTCTGAAACTGGCGGACTGGTGGGGTGTGTGTTAGCTGCTGGGAGTTCATCCACAGTGTTTGCCCACCAACTTGTTCTCTTGATTTCACTCCAGTATAACATCTTAACTCTGAATTCTGGTCAAACAGGAGAATCGTTTCCCTGTCATTGTTCAACGTTTGAAATGATAAGCTGCACTGATATTTATTATGTAGGACTTTTTTTTTTTCCCAAGGAATTCTTCAGAGCTTTAAGCTTTCAGTCTAAGTTTGGCTTTACAGCGTACATGCCGTTAAAGAAAAAAACAAAAGAAAACAGTTTGCTTTTTTCAAGTAGTTGTATTGAAGACAAAGTCTCACAGTGCTTTTCTTTGTTGTCTGCTCCGACTTGATCGTCTGGGGAGATTTGCTCAAGACCGAAAGATGTCTGGCGATCAGCAAATGTCGTGATGTCATGGGAGCGAGTCCTCTGGTTGATAAATGGAGGTGGAGCCCCTCGGGCCATTGTCACAGCATTCCAAAAGAGAGCTGGCCCAGTGGCACGCATCGTCCCAAGCATGCGGACAGACGGGCCGCTTGGGGGATGCGAGTTTACCCACAGCCACGCCAGCCCCTTGCTTGAGTGAAGCCTGAAATCACATTGGTTATGGTCTTTGTCAAAGTAAGTTACATTTATTCAGTATGAACAGAGCTCTTGGGCTGGTAGCCGCTGTTTCAGGGTGGAGTTGATTTCGATCAGAATGGTGCACAAAAAAAAAAAAAATATATATATATATATATATATATATATATATATAAAACATATAAACTTTGGCCAGGTGGTTGTGTGGCAATTTGCAGAAGGTACATGACCGGAAAGCAAAGAGAGGTATTTTTTGTACCTGTTCAGCTTTTCAACATGACTTCTGTATGACCAAAATCAAACACTGAATTTTATAGAGCATATATTTAAATAATAAACAGATTTCAGCAAAGTCTGTGATTGAGAAATTAGTTGTGATGGCCTAAGGCTGGTGTTTTTAGTAGAAACAGTGGTATAATTTGAGCTGCTGAAATTCCTAGCAACTGCTTATTGGTAGATAAAAATCTCGAAAGACTTCTCATCTACTCAGATCCTTCTATTTCATTGCTAATCCAGGCCTTAATCCATGTCATTCTCATAGTCTGCAATTACTGTCTGTGACATTGCCTAATGGCTTGCCCTGAGGTTTCGATGCTTTTAGAAAGTCTCAGTTTCTAAGTTGCAGGGAATAATTGGAAGCTAGGGTTGGATGCTCGAAAAAATCAGTTGGAATTTGCATAGCGTGTCATTCTCACTGTGCCTCGAAAGAAATAGGCCTCAGTGTTTGTCATTACATTTTTTTTTTCTGGCTCTTCACGTCCTTAGTCTTTGAGTTACACTTCCACTTTATTTTTAAATGCATTGTCTTCATTTATTTATTGCTTGAAATGTCTGTGTTGCAGAACTAATGTGACCTGTGTTTGTCTACCAAGCCTATAGATGGTAGTAAAGAGCACCCAAACAGAACAGGAGTGTGGAAGCTCATTTCCAATCTTTAGAGTTTGTTTCTAATGTTCCTGTGTGGTTGGTGGTCAACAGCAAGATGAGAAGATTTGCAAATCTTTATGTGATGATCAACAAAGTAATTCATCAGGAGTCTGTGGAGACCATACATTTTTATGAGTTACATTTTAATTTTAAATTAACTTTAACAGCAGAGTATCCTTGAATTTAATATGAGCTAGGTTTAAGATTTAGTCTGTATTACTAACCTTTTATCACCAGTGACTATGGAGTTGCAAACAAAAATGAACTACAAACATATTTCTGGTCTCAGTTGTGTTCATAAGTTGAGGAACTTATGTATTTTGGTTTCCTGATGATGATTTCGAAACAGACCAAGGTGGCGAACAGATTTCCACCCTTAATCTGCTTATGAAATGGTGTCAACTTCTGTGACACTGAATGCTTTTTTGACACCCTTGGCATATGACTCCCCCAGACATTTTCACCCAGCTGACTGGACTTCTGGACAGTACCAGCCAGTAACGCACAGCTCTCAAACAGAACAACGTGAAACTACGCTCGGGTGTCTGGGTCGTGAAACAAGTGTTTTATTCAAAAGCTGGGCAGAAGAGGAATTCTAAATAAACTTGTTCATGGTGCCGGGGAGGGAAAAATGCGGCAAACCGATTGCGTGCCGGAGTGCATACAGTCTGAATACCGACTCCAAGCTGCCGCCATGTTCGCAGCAGGCACCGGCAAACCATGGGTTTACAAACCTCCTCGTCCGCCTTTTGTTTCCTCCACGGAGCTGATCTTGCACTCAGCAGGAGACACTCAGCGTAACCCAATTGAATTTAATTGCCTGTAATCCCTTCAGTCCTAAAGTGTACGCAAGTGGTGCTTATCTTTGAACACAAATGGCAGCATAAAAAAGTGCAGCTTTGCTTTTGGTGGGAGAATGAATTAGGGCCCGTGATTTGGACACCGTTCTTGAGGCCTTTCAAGATGGAGCACGGGGCTCTGAAACAAACACTTGATCCCGTCTTAATCTCAGTGCGTTAAATGCTAGTTTAGATGCCAGCAATAAGATCATTATG
Organism: Heterotis niloticus; assembly: GCA_018136845.1. Classification (NCBI taxonomy): domain Eukaryota; kingdom Metazoa; phylum Chordata; class Actinopteri; order Osteoglossiformes; family Osteoglossidae; genus Heterotis; species Heterotis niloticus. The sequence continues at coordinate 7,442,068 of CM030897.1, read as the reverse complement.
TATGTTTATTATCTTTATATTGTTAAATGATTTTGCTATTGCTCTTGGTTTAACAGTTTAGGAAAAGAGTTTCTGGTTCTTTGGAAGTGGGAAGGTTTGCATTTAATGAAACAAACTCTGGCTTTCTGTTTTAAACTTAAGGTGGTATCTTCACTTCCATTTAATTGTATATTTGTATAATTGTACATTTTAACTATAGAGGCAAAATGTGTGAGTAATTTTGTTACTGTTCATGTTTATTGTGATTTTAAAACATAGAGTATGGAAATGAAATATGAGCTAAGTTTGTGCCACACCACATAGTCAGCATTGTTCACACATAAATACAGGCAAATCTTACAAAATACATGCGTTGTAATAAATACAAACAAGACAGCACGAGCCGCCGGTCTCTGAGGCAGCCATAACAAAACCGTGGGTCGGGGGTTAGGGGTCGATGAACTGGATTGTGGCAGTTTTTATATCACAGTTTCCATATCACATTCATGTCTGTCTTGTTTGTCAAAGAATGTAGGGGGAAAACTGAAAATAATGACCAAAGATATAACAGACCAGATCAGCCAAATCGGCTCATAAAAAGTCATTTTTCCCAGAATTGTCCAAACGGTAGGATGGCAGCCAACTTCTTATCAACCATCTTCCCCTCCTGATAAATGCGTCCTGCCGAGGCTCTCGAGCTTGAAAACGCAAGCCGTCCTTTTAAAAAAAACGTGATAAATTTGGCAAAGGTTCCCACAGCACAGAGCGTTCTCCCGTGTAGGTCGTTCGCCGGCGTCTGAAACGGCGGGCGCAAGCGTGTGGCTGCGTTGTTTCACAGTACTGCACTGGGGACAGGAGCGAGGGGGGGGGCGTCATTGTGGAAATAAACACATTTTGTGCCGTGGAAGAATAAGGGTGACAGTAACTTTTAAATTTTTTTTTTTTTTTTTTTATTGTGAGCCTGTAAATAAGGCAGACACATCTAATTGTGGAGTCATGTATAATTTATGGGACCACCCCACTCTGCCCTCCCCCAGTCTTGGCCTACCCTTGCACACATTTTCTTCAAGACACTCTGTTGTGTCTTCCTCTAAATGTGCTTGGATAAATAATTAAAATGGAGTTCCAAGACTCTCAGTTTAACGCCACCTGCTGCGTCAACAACTGGGTGCCGTTTCCCTCGTGCTGGTGGAAGTGTTGGAAAAACCCATAGAACCATACTGTGCCAGCAGGGATTGAATTCAGGAAACTGTATATGCGAGGTATATTCCCCCTTTGTTATCTGCCCATCTCTGTAAGTTTATCTACAATTACCTCCTGTGAAAGAAAAGAAGCGATTTGTCCTTTGACTAAACAAGTTTCTGAATGAACCTGGCCCGCAACATGGAAATAGAACCCCCCTGTTTTTAATCTCCCTTGAACAATCACTTTGCCTTTATAGTTTGTTTATTTGTAATGTCACGAGAGTACAACAAGAAAAATAGTCATTTTTACATTCTCTAAAATATGATGATTGTGTTCCTTATGTTTTGGAGGTGATGGTGGTGATGGTGAGGCTCTGGTTTGAGCTTAATGATTCATGGGCTTCATGTGTAGAGACCTGTGGAATGCAGAGCAGGGGTCAAAGCCGTGGGTTCAATTTTGTATGTGGCTGCAGGCAGAAAGGTAAAAAGTGAGTCAGCAGTCATATAAAAACTATCCCTGAAATGACTTGCCCATAACGGTAACCATGAGAACCACCGTGACTGCAGCCCGGTTGCTGGGAATGAACCTAATGTGGGGCCTGGATTCTTATGTACCATTTGTAAACATCATCAAAAATGAAAGCTGAGTCCAGGTTCATGCCATGCAGGAGGTGGATAGAGAAGGTCCAGGAGCGAAGTCGCTGCTTCTCAGTGAGCTTCCCTCAGCCCCCTCCTCTCCCTCGCGCTCCAGTTCTCAGAGTACCGTTCTGTATAAATTGATTATTTATTGTAGCGTTTATCTAACATTGTAAGTCAACTTGGACAAAGGTTTCAACTAAATATATAATAATGTGCATATATCAAACAATGAGAATATTTACAAACATTTCGATCAATTCAAAACAGAAGAACACAACAGTAGATGTGGCTGGTTTACTGGTGCTGTAGAATGATGTGAGTTATGCAGAACACCTGTGTTTTCTTTTTTTTTTTTGGAAAATGTGACTCAACCATAATGGACAAGGATGTATAGGTGGTCATCTGCTGTGCTGGAATGAGTTACCCTACCGCCAACCCTGAAGCTGAACATGAATTTAATACCTGTTGTTTCAATATTCATTATAATCCCAGGAGCAGTGCAGATATCTCCAAGGCTACTGTCAGGTTATGTTGACGTTTTGACTTCACCAGGGCAGTCTTGTGTCGGTCAAATGGAGCAGAAAAGCGGAGAAAGGAGGCCCATCGCCTTATGAATATTTATGCACAGATGCCCCCGGGGAACAATGTTTTACATATTGGTGTCTTACTCTGAGCAGCACAGTTTCTGCATGACGATGAGGGCTTTTGGGTGCGTTCGCGTAATGCCAGAGAGACGCTCCCTCTTCCTTGAGAAATTCTCCTTATGAAGAGCCCCTAGAAGTGAACTTAAGCCTGATTTGTCGCTCCCCAAGGGCAAAGCGATGCCTTCATCCTCTTCTGCAGGCAGCTGCAAAACTTACAGTTCTGAGATCTCAAGGCGTCTTCCCCCCCTTTTGTTTTCTCTGAGACCATTTTTACTGCCTTATTGGACTGGGTAGGGGTAGTAGTGGGGGTAGGGCTGGGGGGTAGCTCTGTTTTATCGTTCTGTGGGATAGAAATAAAACCAACTTTGAACGTGATAATAATAGGGAGTGAGAGACCACTTCCATGAATAAGAATAAGGTCTCAGTGAAGGGGAGTGTGTAAGAAGTATATGGGGCTGACGGGGGAGTCTATACATGAGTAATGGTGCTGACAACAGACATACGAGGTGGAGGGGCCTGGGGGGGGGTGGGCAGTGTCAGGGCTGGGAACCTCAAACAGGTCTTGGACATGTAGATGGGGACCCGCCTTGAGTGAGAGCCAAGCAGGCAAGGGGGAGGGGCAGCTGATAAATATGACCGCATGTTGAAATCCGTTGTAATTGAGCTGCCCGATGTTTTTACACTAAGAACTGGGCTCTGCAGCAGAAAGAGACCGTAATTCAGGCACCATACGGCCCAGATTTACAGTTTCTGACCGTCCTCTGAGATTCCCACATATTCCATATGTCTCGTAGGAACGGAGCTCCGCAAGCTGCCACCTGCATTCTGCTCAGCCACCTCCATAAATTATCAAAACGTGCAGCGTGTATTTTGTGAATTATGACACGTCTGATGCTGAATTTGATGGACGCCGACTGACTGATTTTCACGGCGTGAAGGTTTTTGTGCCAGTTTTTGCTCTTCTAACGTTAGAAAACTTTGTCAGTGTGTTAGGCAGGCCTTCCCAGAATCCATGCCACAGGATGGTGTTTTTTGTAAAAAGACAAAAAAGGAAAAAAAAATCCATTTGCGCTACGCACCCCCATGGATCATTAGTCATAAAAAGTGCTAACCAGAATTGGCCGAAATCATGCACATGTACCTCTTCCATCATTGCTGTCCAGTGTTTACTTGTACTAGTCAAGGCTAAGATGGGAATACTTTTCTTCTGAGTTACATGAGGCCTGTGTGTTTCCCTCTTGCGCTGACCCTTGTTTGTGTTTTGTTGCTGCCGGTGATCACAAGTCGTGCGTCGTGGTTCATAAACCCGAGTGAGCCACTTGGGTACCATTCAAGATCATGCATCTGCTGTTTATGCTGCCTCCCATTATTCACGTTTTCCATTGTCCCAGCTATTACCTTTTGGAAATGTGGATTTTTACTACAGCTGGGCCCCTCCGGGGAGGAGTTCTCTACAAAAAACAGTCTACAGACCCCTTCCGTTGCTTTCAACCACCCAATGGAACAGGGCTTCCCTTTAGGGAATAGCTCTGCTTTCCATAGTGACCCTTGTGAATGGTTTTTGGGATTCACCCAGCACAGCTGAGGTCCTGCTTAAAATGGCGTGAAATCAGACCTGGAAAACCCCCATGGCCGCGGTGCTTATCCATGCAGAACATTGTTCACCGAATAGTTACGATAAAATCGCAGCGCAACAGACCCTTCTCGCCGGTGTGGTGTCCAGCATACGGACCCGGTTATTCTGGCACAGGATGCTCTCATATGGGAAACTCTGAGCTCCAAGGTTGTATATCACAAGGTCATGCAAGTTTTTGGCAGGGCTTGGAGCAATACTGATGTCAGTGTTTTTGCAGTGCAATTCCTTTTATATACTCTGTGACCAACAGGATGTGGACACCTGAACATCACACCTATATGTGCTTTTTGAACATCCCATTCTAAACCCATAGGCCTTAATATGGATGTGTTTCCATCTTTGCTGTTATAACAGCACCCACTCTTTTGGGAAGGCTTTGCACTAGATTTTGGAGTGCAGCTGTGTCTATTCAGCTACAAGAGCATCAGTGATGTTGTGCAAGAAGGCCTGGCCAAAGGTGTTCAGTAAGGTTGAGGTCAGGACTGTGTGCAGGCAACTTTAGTTCTTTCACACCAACCTGGGCAAACCATGTTTTTATGGAGATCACATTGTGGAGGGGGGCACAGTCATACTGGAGCAGGAAAGGAGCTTCCTCAAACCGTGGCCACAAAGCTGGAAGAACACAGTTGTCTAGAATGCATATGCTGTATGGGTGTGGCTGAAACAGCTCAACTCAATCATTAGTTTTGGTCATACAGTGCATTTTATGGATTTGGCAGATACTTTTCTCAAAAGCGGAGTACAGTTATTAGTATTTTAATGATCAAGCGGAATGTACCATACTGAGTTGTCTCCTAACTGAATCATGCAGGTTTGCATCTCTGCTCCAGCTGTAGTACCCTTGATCATGGTGTATATACCCTAAACTGTTGCAGTAGAAATGATTTAGTGGTATAAATAGATAAATCAATGTTAGTCGCTCACACTGCGAGTTTCCTTGGACAAAGGCATTGGTTAAATGAATGTATGTCAAGGTGCGATGTGGTGGTTTTCTGTGGATTCAGGAACTTTCCTTTTTCTTGCTAATCACAGCGGACATTGAGCTTGACCTTGTGTCTCTTGCTGCCGTTCTCACAGCTGAGGCCGCGAGTCCTCCATCACCACTTCCCGTTGTCCCTCCCAGCTGTCAGCTTTTGGGTGTGTGCGACTGAAAATAACGGCAGATTATCATCGCGTCCACTTTGGCGTTTCACTACCCTAACTGTTTTCGGCTAACTTTGCATTCCACCATACATGATGTATCGAGCCTTTCAAGAGCAGAAAAAAGATTTCATCTTGCCCAACTATGTTAAAATAAAACGAAAGACTTCTTGCCGCCTTTTGCTATTTATGAGCTGTGGGTTTGCTGTGTGTCTGCCGTAGACATATCACAAGATATGATGTATTGTAGCATGGACAGATTGGATCAATTATAAATATAACAGATAGACGATATGTTGTTTCAATAATGCAAGGGATGTAAAGTGGCTTAAATATTTTGGCGGCTGCTTTGATTGGCTCTGGAAGCGTTTTGTTCCCCAGTTATTCATTCCGCAGTGCTGTCAAATCTTGCTGGTGCACTTGTGGCGCGTCTTTGATGCGGAGGTCTTCATACTCGCAGTATTTATGCAATGGAAGGAGCGTGTTCATGCTGAAGGCTGAAGACTGAAGGTCTTTCAGCAGGGATCTGCTGTGGTTTACATTTGTGCATTTTATGATTTGTAGAGGGGATCTGCAAGCTTTGGCACAGGTGAAAGCCGGCTGGAGCTCTGACCGCGATGTTGATGTTGATCTTGTTGTTTTTGCAAGCTGGCTCAATGGGGTCTTCGAGGCAGAATGAAGGAGCAGCCGTGTGAAACGCAAATGCCAGTGGATTTTCCCAGCTCGGAGAGAAGATTGTCTCTCATGTGGATGATAGTCATGAGCCATGATCAGCCAGCTGGAGATGTGATGAATGATAGGTTCTCAGACCGCTGCCCTGCAGTGGCTTCCCATTGCATAATGGTTGAGATTGAAACTTGTAACTCCCAGTTCTTCAATTTCCTCAACATTTCTTCTTTCCGGTTTGACTCATTACCCTTTCTTTTTCCAACACTACGAAATAAGGGAGCGACATGGAATCTTGAATCCGAGGGATGATTTTGTACACACTGGGACAGACAGTAATACAGATATTTTTTTTTATTTATTTGAGTCAAATTGCCTAAAATACTTGACTATACTCATAATAAATGAGCTATACTTTCTAATTTTTATTAGCTTTGAGCTTCATAACAGTTTAAACTATTTTAAAACTGCTGAAATAAAACTGATATTTAGTATTGGCTATAGCCTTATATGTCCAGTATCCATGTAGTGTCCTTTGTTTTGATTCCAGCTCTCACAAGTACTTGACAGTAGGTGTAAACATGGGGAAACTGAGTTGAATTAAGCTTTTCCAACACTGTCATTCTGCCTGGACAGTTTTTCCTAGCATCTCATGGTTTTGTAGCGTGAAAATAGGTTGCGTCCCTGGATAGCAAACAGAAATGACAGAAAAGTTAGTTACATTCTGGCTTAAAATAGGGAAAATGGACAGTGTTTGTACGTTCAAACATTCGAATCTTGACAATTAGTAACATCAACAGCCAGTGTATGGGTTTTCTCTTTATGTTCCTGAAGTTTCCTGCATGAGTCCAAACGTGTTCTTACACTTAGGCAAGTGGTTACCCCATTTGAAATATGCAGATGATCAGGATGCCTGCTTCACATTTTCTAGATAATTGGAAATTGCTGTGCCCAGCTGTGAACGCAATGCTCCCGACAGCATCGCAGACCCATTCTGGAAGATGGGACGGGTCAAACACTTACTAAAGCGACCATGTTCTGCGCAGCCAGGCGCCCTGGCGAGCACCCAGCCTCTGACTGTCTTAGAGGAGCCAGTTTTTTTGTCTTAGCCACGAGCATGTCTCATGCACTCAGTAAAAACAAATAAACTATTCACTGGCTATTGTAGAATAACCGAAACTCCTCTTAATGAGCAAATTTAGGAGGTATAAACAGAGTCTACTCCCTAGGTGGCTGTGTGAATTTGGACAGCACTTTTTAACGCTTTTTTTTTTTTGGGAAAACTGCTTGCTCTGTCAGTGGAAATCCACACATTTTGCAATAAGAGAGTTACACTAAGTTTGTCGTCTTTTATTTACTGTTTGTACTCAGAGCAGCTTTACATCAATGTACAATAATGGCAAAGGTAATGTGAGTGGGAAAAATAAAGTACAGCAGAAGTACTGGCGGTATCATGAACTGAGAAAAGATGATAATTAATGTATGTTCTTGTAATAACCGTTGTGAACTTAAGGATATGGATACGTCTGTTAGCGATGTTGTAATTGTGTTGTATTTGTTTCGGCTTACACAATCTTACTTGCCGCCCTCGTGAGGAACCTGAGATGACGTCTCGGTAACAGAGCGAGAAACAGAAGATGCAGGCAACTGAAGAGGTCGTTGACTGATGGTATCCAGGAGACATTAAGAAAGAGAATTGGTTCTTAACGTCACGCAGCAGTGCCAGTAAAAACTGCTATTTATTTATTTATTTATTCATTTGCTAATGAGAGCAAGAAGCTTGCTTCACCCAACAGCCCTGGAAGAAAACACCAGCAATGCAAAAGCTTACTGGTTGAGAAGTCTAATGGAGGAAAAAAAAACCCAGACATCATTAGAATTTTATTAGAATTAAGAAAGAATTTACTGACTTCCTATACCAGCCCTGCAGATTTCTGCAACTTACAACCAAGGGTATAAAGTGCGGCTTTTCTTTTCCCTGTCGAGGTGAAACCTCTGCAGAATTTGCATCTTGTTTTGACTCGAAAAGGCAGTTGTCAGTGATCTCACCCTGAAATGCGTAATGATAGGGTTCGTGTTGTTTATACTTATGTGTCTTATTGGCAATTTATCCTAATTTCCCAGTTATATCCGATGACTGATGCTGTAACTACTACCACATTCAGCCTTTGGAGGCCTGTGTCTTCTTGAGGATGACGCTTTCCCTCCCTAGCCTGTCACCTGCAGTCATGATAATAACTGTTTTCGTTTGGCTTTCCATTATAGCGTTACTTTTCATATACTCTGCTTTGGCAGAACTTTGTATCCAGCGAGAAGACATGTGGCTTACGCCTCTTTTAGCTAAGTGGGAACAGCTTGCATGTGATATGTTTTGCTGTATAATCTGAGCCACACTTCTGATATTAAGGTTGTGCTGGGCAGTTACGTTATTAAGATTCTCTTTCATCTATTGCCCATACCAGGAATCCAATAAATACATTCCATGTGTTCTTAGAGCAAAATACAGAAACGTGTACGCAGGGGGCATCATTCATCAGCCGGTGTGTCTGCAGACCCCACAGCGAGAGACTGTCGGTGCCTGTGCCAGGCAATGTAGAATGTAGACTGGGGTGGGGGGAGGCGTTTGATGCACTGTGAGAGGAATCTGTGAAGAGGCGTTGCCAAACAAAATCCAGAACATAGCCGGGTACCATATCAGCATTACGTAAGGCTTTTGGAGAGACCCAGCATTATTGGTTTTCCTCAGGGTGGAGGGCAGTTTCTCCTCCAGCAGGGAGCCCAGGGGTCACCTTCAGAATGGAGAAGATCCTGCAAAGGACATGGCTTTGCTCCTACATGAACCTCACCAGCAGATGTGGTCTCTGCACCACATTTTCACATGGCAACTTAATCTTCTTCATGTCCCTCTTTTTCAGTGTTTGGAGCCCTGCAAAGGGGCATGGGACTTGAAGGAGAACCAGTGTCAGGACTTGTGTGAGGTATGTCACCTCATGCTGTTAAACTTTAATAAAAGATCACACTGGAATGCTACCCTTGAAGTGACAATGAGCCATACTTATGACCACTTGTCTTAGAATTGAATAAGGGCTTCAAAGGGTCTGTTAATCGGCTTTTCAAAGGGCGAGAATCCGTAACCTTCCCAGGTTATGGGTCACCCGTTGAGTGATACGGCCATTTATGGGATCGAGGCCCACAAGAATATTGACATCATTCATCCACCATCTTTTCTTTGCCTGTGCGTGCAGCCCTTGTTCCCCAAGAAGCACTACGAGTGTCTGACCAGCTGCGAGTTCCTCAAGACCGTGGAGACTGTGAAGCAAGGAGATTGTCCTGCTCCTGAGAAAGCCAGTGGCTTCGCAGCTGCCTGTGTGGAGAGCTGTGAAGAAGATGGGGAGTGCTCCACAGTTAAGAAGTGCTGCTCCAACGGCTGTGGACATACCTGCCAGGTGCCCAAGAACCTCTACAAAGGTATGGTTAATACATCCAGATTCATTCATACTGATTTCATAAGCATAATGGGAGATTCACATTTTTTAATCTGCATGTATTACATAGCTGTCAGACAAAAGTACCTTTTAAAGGATTATAATCAATAGTGATTGTATTACCTTCATAATGGGTCATATGTCAAGGTCTGTTGGCGGGGAGTTTATTCTTTCTGTTGGGCGGCAAAGCTAATAAGATTCTCAGAATTGAAGTCTACCTTGATCAGTATTATTATGCATTCCCAGAATTTAATTCCTAAAGGACTGTTGTTCATCAGTCAGATTGTCACGCTAGTAAGATGCTGGTAAAATGTTTCATAATTCAGTGTGTGCACTGTGTGGCAAAAGTCAAAATGCAGCTCCTCAATGTGATGTTAAAGTTTTTTTTTTTGTTTTTTTTTAAACTGAGGTTTTGTTCAGGTTCTGTTCAGTTCAAACAGCCCAAGACAAATGTGTTTTTGCCAGGTTTTGGATTTTTTTTTTTTTTTTTTTACACTGAATTCCGGTGCTGCCATGCTTATTGTTAAAGACTTCATTATGTCTTCAGTGTAACTAGTGTAATTGTTTCTGTGTGTGGAGTTTTGACAGGAGCGTTTGGGATGGGTCTACACACAATGCTGGAAACGATTAGCCTGAGCGAGTGGGGTGAAATTGAGCGTGTGGCAGGGTGAGATGACTCTCTCTGTGTGTGTGTGTGTGTGTGTGTGTGTGTGTGTGTGTGTGTGTGTGTGTGTGTGTGTGTGTGTGTGTGTGTGTGTGTGTGTGCGCGCGCGCGTGCGTGCGTGCGCATGCAAGTGTGCATGTCTGTGCGTGTGCAGGTGGGGTTGCCCCCCAAGCGTGTCTTCAGGATGACACATTTAAAAGGTGTGAGAGGCCCGCATTTTAGATGCCAGAGCACATTTGGGAAGAAAATAGAAAAAGAAGCCTTTGATGAGAAATAAAATTTATGACGTCAGCCACATTCATCATTTCCAGATTCTCCTCTTGTGCTACACACCTTCTCCCGCTGTATGATCAATGATATTTGCTGTCACCCATGGAAACACTCATTTTGAGTCTAGTGGCACAAATCTTTGGAAATCTCATAAAGAATCTGCAACGGTCTGAGCATTAATAAAGTATTTATTCCTACATTTTCTGTAGTGGAGGGTTTTATAGTTGTAGCCAGTTTTTTTTTTTTTTTCTTTTTTTCAGCTCTTTTGGTTACATTTGTTAACCAAAGAAATGGAAAGTCAAATCTGTTAAACTAAGGAAAGGTACCCACAGACCTTCAGCTTATGATTTATTTATATCTGTCATGAACAGTACTGTTTGAACTGATGTGCTAGTGTAAATCTTTGATGGGCTGTAATTTAATGAAGTGTCCTGAGACCATTGTGGTGGCACAGCCTGTTGGAAACATTGCCATCCGTTGAAACAGCCCCGCTGAGATCTGTTTGCTACTTTTTCCCAAGCCGGTGCCCCTGTGGGATTCAAGGTATTAGGAAGTCATTTTATACAGCAAGCAGGGTTTCTTTGCGAGTGGAACCACCTGTGTGCTGGGATTTAACAGCTGGGAGAATGGCATTGCATGTTAGCATCACTGGACTGAAGCATAGCTCCTTACCTCTGGTCTTGGAGGGCACTCAAGCACCTGGTTTTGCTATTTCCAGTTACGGCCAATCTCCTCTCAGATTGAGTGGTTTACATAGATCTGGAAAGCTGCATTTAAAAAGCATTCAACTCGTAGGATCACATCTGTCGAAGAAACAGCCGAATAGATGGTAAAAAACAAATCCGCGTCGGAACGAAAGCTCATACCAGCATCCTGTGAATGCAGAAACAAGAGCAGAGTAAGTGCAGTCAAGCCGAATTTGACTTATGGCGACCACTTGTGTGGTTTTCACGGTAACCGAGGGTATGGAAGTGGCTTACGATTGCCTTTTGCTGCATGTCTTTAAATGTACAACACAGGGGAGGACATGCAAACTCCTCATGCGATTGTAAGTCGTACAGAGCAAAGTGCTGAAACAACTAGAGCACCTTTAAGGAATTACTCCCAGAAATTCACTAATACATTAGTGGGGGGGGTGCTACATCCGTGATAATAATGATGAAGAAACCAAGGAGCCGATTAGCGGTGTGTTTTTGCTGGAGTGTGAAAATTTTACACGAAAGCCGCAGCCTCGGTGGCTGCAGAGCAATTAGCCTCGAAGGTACGGCTAAGCGGGTGGCCCCCTGGGATGGAGAAGATATAAGTGGGATCCTTGGAAATTGGCTGAGTGAATGATTAGGTGGAGATGGAGCCACTTAGGAGAGACCTGCATGTGGACGGCGGCTTCGCAGGGGGTGTTGGGGATGTTGTTCGAGCGATGCTTTGGCCTTGAGGGGGGCCGGCAGCGGTTCCCTGGGGGGATGATGCGGGCTGACTAAGGGATGCGGTAAGCGCTCCATACGGAGCAGTCATTTAGGATTGGTTTCCACGCCAGTGTGGGGTTTTTTTTAATTTTTTTTTTTTTTATGGAGACCTAGAGTGTGCTGGGTAGATGTTAATGCAAATCGGACCAGCCCCACCACTTGCACAACAATAGAATACACATAACCTTTGGCTTTTTCATCTCAGCGTGTTAATCACAGCCTAGTTGAGCCAAGTCAGTGAGATTTACTCAAATTCTCCATGTAGTAGCACTGGAAATTTTGAGTGCACAGCTTGCTGGGAAATGAGCTGCCACGTCTGCGGCAGTTTCCTGGGATGCAGGGCCTGGTTGGGTTGCTTTGCCTTCACTTCTCTGTCCAGTTTATTACATGCAAGCATTGGTGTCCAAGCGTGCTCATCTTTTTCACCAGTGTTGTTGATGTTATCTTTGATGCCAAACAACATCATTCCCAGGTGCCCCATTAAAGCCCAGGAAGGAGCTGAGCTTCTCGGAGCTTCCATCTGGCCAGCTGGAGATTCGCTGGTCGTCGAAGTTCAACATCTCCGTGGAACCTGTTTTATACGTGGTCGAGCGTAGGTGGAACTACGGCATACACCCAAGCGAGGATGATGCCTCAGAGTGGGAGACTGTTGCACAGGTGCGTGGTGACGCTGCACATAAGATGCAGGCCTTCTGTGTAAATTTGTCTGTTGGGATTTGCACAGTACACACTCCTGCATGCAGTCGTAATGGAAAATTGAGTACACGACTAAAAATATTGTATGTCCAGGTTATTAGTTTGAGTTGTCTGTTTCATTCCGACTTGGCCCGATGGTGCTTGCATGGCTTTGGCATGTTTTCGGGTCCTTATCTTGCTGTCCAACTAGCCGTAACCCCGAAGGAACGGCATGCCTTTGAAATATGCTGCGATAGCCGTACTGGATGACACTGTCACGGACATGGAAAAGATCACCGACACTGTGACCATCGAAACCACCCCAGACCATGCCACAGGCTCCTCCAAGATGGACAGTGGGAATCACATAGGCGCAACTGATGTGCTAATCTTCTCTTTATCTCACCAGTACTCTGCATTTGGACCAAAATACTTATACTTAACTCAGTAGCAATGACTCCTCAATTTTACAATCCTCAGATGTTCAGTTTTTATGTTTTTGGCACAGCAAAGGTTTTCAGCCAGTCTGCTCAAACTTTTCACTGGTACTGTGCCCATATCTGGCACTTAAATTTCTGTGATCATGATATACTGACCTTTCAAGTATTATATGTATATATTTCATTGGGAATATGTAGTTAATTAAACAAACTAGTGCGGTACAAAGGTTTTTCTGTGTTTCGTGCCAACAATGTTTTTTGGGAAGAGGTCATGTTTGATGGTGCAGTGCAGCCACGTGAACCGTGAATGTGAGACCCCTGGTCACCCCCAGGCTAATCCCTTTCCCATCTGTCCCTGTCAGACTGCAGAGGAACGGCTCCAACTGGTTGACATTAGAGCCAGCAGGTGGTACCAGTTCCGCGTTGCTGCCGTCAACGTCCACGGTACCCGCGGCTTCACGGCCCCCAGCAAGCACTTCCGCTCTTTTCGAGGTGGGTCTGCCTGGGTGGGCCCACGTTGGTTGCAGTGTTACGCCATGCTGACACACAATCCCTTCAGCTTCACCACGGTCAAGACCCCCTGAGAAGAGGATTTTACGTTTAAATCTAGATTACTTCTACAAACACCTGGTTTACTGGTCTGCCGTCTACCGCAAAACACAAGTGGTTTAGCTACTGAGCAGCACTGGAAGGAAAAGGTCATAATGAGGGTCAGTGGCAATAGAAATTTAAAAATAAGCAAAAATCTGTCAGTATTTGTACAGTCTTAAAAAGAGTGCAGTGCAGATGAATGTAATTTAAAGTTATATTCTGTTGCTAGTAACACAGTTTTTGAACATTTACAGTTAAAAGATGTGATTTCTCAGCCTCACAGATTAGTATTTTCTCTGCCACATAAAAGCGATTTTGTGTCATGTTTCTTGCGTCCAGGTCCTTTCTGCCGCTCCAGTTCATCTGTATTCTGGTCAATGACAAATTCAGGCCGAAGTAGCCAAGAGCACAAAGATTGATTGAATTTAACCTCACAAGGGATCTATGTGCTTACTTTAGTAAAAATATTACCGGACCTAAATGCGCTGTGGTGTTGGTCACTTGCCAGGAGGAAAAAGGTTAGATGTGGTCTTGGATCTCAGCTAAAATCTTCAGGGTGTGCTGATGGCTTTCTATCAAAGGAATACACTAAACTTTTCTCTATTATATTATCAGGAATTATGGGTTCAATTCCCGGAACGCAGTTACGTATACCTGTGCAGATAGCGTCAGGCTTCGAGCTTGGTTTAAAGGAGTCGGTTTCGTGCGTCATTTGCATGCGCAAAAAGGCGACAGCCCTGACAAGCCAGATTGTCAGTGATCATAATGTAAGTATGGGTGCCCAGATGGATCTGAATCATCCACTTCTGGAACAGTCAAAACTTCTGCAATCACCCAGCAAAATCTCAGCTGTCTGTCTTGGCCAATGGTCATTGCCACGAGATGAATGATCTGATTATGCAATGCAGTTTGCTTGCACAGCCAGGCGCATCATTGCTCCACATTTCTTACAGCAATAATTTGTTTGGAGCAATTTTCAAAAGTCCCGGATGCATATTTATCCTGCCGACATAATGTTTTATTCCTTCCCGAGCCGACGCGTCTTCTACCTCCTACAACGTGTCTCAGGTGGAAGCGAAAAATGATCTGAGATGACGGCCAATCATTTTCTCATTAAAGGGCGGTTGTTACACATCTGGCGCTCTTTGGCTGAGCTGGACCGACAGCGCAGAAAGAAAAAACGGACGAGGACGATGCGGAAGTCCTTGCATAAGCCCCCATCTGCCCGAGTCTTGTTATGATGGGCGCCACGTTTCAAGGTGCAATTTCAGCCACGCGAATCAGTCATGACTGTTTGACAGAGACAGATAGTCTCACGGCAGAGCCGGCGAGAGGAACCACGTTATTGGGTTCAGCGGGGAATTTACCTCGCTTGTTCCTCTGAAATTATTCCAAAAAAAATCGGCAAGCTTACCCTTCAGATAAATGCTCGTTTTATTTTTGCGCGTCGCTTCGGACCCAAGGGAGGATATTGCCTGTGAGAGGTTGTTGCTCTAGATAGTCAGAGCGAGTTCCAAGCAAGTCTGTTTTGGGAAGAATTCAGAGACAGGCAGGGATACATGTTAATGCAACCGGTTAAATTTAGCTAACTTGTTTGTTTATCAAGCAGGACAATGGAGAATTTACATATTGCATAACAGAAACTTAAACAAAAAAAAACATCAAAAGTAGAAAATAACAATACTGTAGCACTGGATATTTCAGTCACCAAATTGCCTGTGCCGCCACTAATACATACTTTGGAGTTAATCCACTGAAGAAAAGTGCATAAAAATAATTTCTCAGCAGATTTAAAGCCAAATGCAGAACAGTTGTTCCGTCCCGTGTTTGCTCCTATTTATATAGCCGTGAATACGGGGTTCTCATGACCCATGTCTCTAGATGTAGGGGAAAATGAGCAATTCACTATTGTTGATTTAATGCCATATTGGCCTAAAATGAATAAATTTTTTTTTGGGAGTACTGCTGAAAAGCTCCAGTAGCTGTGGTTAAAGTATATTCTTGGCGTTCCCAGATCCCTCTGCCCCACCAGCTCCAGTCAACCTGAAGATCACTAATGTCACCGTGACTGCCGAGGGAGCCACGACTGCTCGACTCAACTGGACGTTGCCTGAAGAACCCGACATCCCGGTGCACCACTACAAGGTTTTCTGGAGCTGGGCTTCCACTGGCAAGAGCGCCAGAAAGAAGAGGAGGAAGACAGCCAGCGGGGTAATTATCTCCATCGCTTGCCAATGTGTTGGCAGGAGGAGAGCGCTCGAGGCCTGGGCGATACTGTTTAGAGTAAGCGCCTTTCAGGCCTGCACTGCAAGCCGCAGCTCTTTTTAAAATAAAATAAAATAAAAAAAAAAAAAAAAAAAAAGTCAACAGTGCTGGACTGGAAATAAGAAATAATTACTGCCATTGCTTTGATTGTATAAACTATTAAATCGATCGCCGAGCCACCAAAGCAGCGCCAAATTGTTGTATAATTACCTTGAGCAAATAAAATCCTTTAAAATGTTTACTTGACATGGTTAGCCTTTCGTTGAAAGCACTGTAGCATTTGAAGTTCCTTCAATAATGAGATTTTTTTGGATGCAATAAGTTTCCAGGTAATTATAGTAATCTATACAACTGCAGCACTGTTTTCTGGTATTTACAAATGCAGTTTATTTCATTCAATGCTTGGCAAACTGTTACAAGAACAGCGTTGCAGTGTTTTTTAAGAGCAAAACCTGTGGCATTTAATGTAACGGATAACTGCGCAAATCTGATTACGAGAGGCGATACGAAGCGTGACGGCCGTTGTAAAAATAGCGAAAATAAGTGGAATATACCGCGTAGTTTCGGGATTCTGTCAAGTGTTTATCTGGGGAGTTAAAGGCATCGCAGTACCATAGAATCGTAGCCTTGCACCTTCACATTTAACTTGTGCGTATGCCGTTTGGTCTGAAGAGCCCAGCACAGTACGATACAGGCCAACCAACATCTTTTGAACACCTGCTTTCTTCCGGATTTAAACGTAAGATTTGGTAGAGACCCAGTTATAGAGATAAAACTAAAGCCATGCACTGTACTTTTGACAGTTTATTAGGAATGCACTTTGATGATCAGTTTTAATAATTTTAGAGCTTGTGCGGAGTCATTTTCAAACGCAAACCCATAACAGCACTTTCTTAAGTTGAATTAGCATTAAGACTACAGACAACTGAAGGACAAGTTCACAGCAGCCTTTTAGTGAAGTTGTGTGGTGTTTCACCAGTCTATTCAAGCTATTAAATTCCAAATAAAATCATTTTATACAGCATCGGTGTATTGTAGACCACAGCTCCCGTACGCAACTCGTAACATCCCCAAACACCAGCAGGAACCAGAAATTTGGTGATTCACGCTATGTGGATCAACGACAATAGCGCCTGTTAACACACCCAGTAACTCCCATTAGCATAACAAATATCTAGCGGTCACGTAAATCCGACAAATACAAATAACTGTCAAATTGTCCGCAGAACACACAAAGTTCCTGAGAAGCAAGGGGAGATGGGAAAGGTTGACCGACCCAACCGCAATGTTATACACCCAGTATGAATCTGCTTCTCCCAACTGCTAAAAAGATGCATTTCTCTCCAGAAGGAGAGGTCAAGCTCTTCTGCTGACCACAGAAGTTGACATAAAATCCACATTTTGGGAAACACCGTTAAACGCAGTATAACTCAGTTCCTCAAAAATGCTCTTTAAGGTTTTATTGCTACAACATGCTGAAAAATTCAGCACTCTTATTGGAACTCGGCTACGGTGAATGCCAAGATCACAGTGGTGTGGATAACGCTTTAGCGTTTGGGATGTCAAAACCGTTTGTCGGGAACTCTATGTAGCTGAAGGCTGCCTGGTAGCACACTGTTAGGGTTTAAAAGCCAAGTCCCACCATGTCTAACAGTGGGATTTTCTTACAGCTATATGAAGCGCTATCACATAGTACCAGCTTGGCCCAGGAGAGCGCCACTCAGTGCACATGTGCTTTTAATAATGGCAGTGTTTTCTGTCTCAAACCCAGTTGAAAGCACTGCGGTTGGCCACCAGAGTGTAACAGTCTGGACAGCAGCGGCGAGCCTCGGGCAACGCAGCCGAGATCCTGCTTGTTACTCGTACGCATTGTTGTCCTTGCAGGCCCATGGTTTTGTGGATCTGGAGGGTCTCCAGGCCAACAGCAGCTACACTGTGGAGCTGCAGGCCATCAGCTACTGGGGGCAGGTGCGTCTGAAGAGCTCCAAGGCATCCCTTCGCTTTAGCACAGCACAGGCCAACGACACAAGTATGTATTTTTTTTTATTATTATTATTTTTTTGTGATGGTTATTGGGTAGCCTTTCAAATGTTTTAATGCATGAGATAGAAATGAAAAGGGCATCCCTGATCTGCTGTTTTTGTTGCTGAGCTTTGAGATGATTAAGCTGTTGTGCAAAATGGATGGAATGGCCTGGACTTACTGCATTAGTTTTCTGCTGTAAAAGTGTTGTGAGTTTTAAAATTTGGCCTCTTTGTCTTTCATCGCTTTGTTTGGAATAATTGTATTTTACTGGCTTTAATTTTTTCAAATTAAAGCTTGCATAATGATCTCAAAAATGGAACGGTATCTTTGATGTATTTTTGTCCTATTGTTGGTTGCCCGATAATAGTTTAATCGGCGGGTTTTGCTCAGTTAGTGCTTAGTAGTGCCCATTTGAAAATATCGTGCAGATGAACTGCTATAGCTGCTGCTGTTCTCTCTTTGGCCAAGAAGAGCCGTTGTTGAAGGGGAAGAAAATCGAGCTGCTGTCCATCAGCGGCAGCCCAGCAAAACGACCCCCATCTGCACTGGAGGTGGGAACCCCCTTCTATCAGGACGGACAGCTGCAAGTCAGAGTCTACTGGAAGAAAGCACAAGGTATTGAAGATATTGTAAAAAAATGTTAGCTAATACCTAATCAATGCAAGTCCATTAGCACCTAGAAGTTAGCTGTCAGTGACCCACATGCGATGGGGAAAGTCCAAATAATTCACACCCACTGATCAATGCCCAGTGCTCACACTGGGTAATGTCCAGCATTCGATAGCTGTAAGTATTCATCAGGTGAATATCAAAAACCATCTTTTTTTTTTTCTTTTTTTTTAAACTAAATGGCCAATAATTTGGAGAGGAATACTCCATCTATAGTTTAGAGTAAGTAAATCAATTACACAGGTAAAAACTAAATGTATGTACAGAGAGGCAGTTGGAAAGCTATACATAAAATATACTGCTACTACTACTAATAATAATTATAATAATATTAATATTAATAATTCATGATACGTACATAGTACATAATGTGTAAAGATAGCTTACAATAATACATTTCATATCTGACATTCTTTCCCAAAGTGCGTTACAGTATTTGACCTTGATATGCACCTGAGCACTTTATCTGTAGTAATTCAGGCCAAATACAGTTCAAGTACAGCAGTAGCAGGGAGTAAGATGTTAGTCTACAAGTTTAAGTAAACATTTTATGACACGTAAGTAGATGTATAGCGAACAGTAATGCAGCCCTAGATGTACAAGGTGAAAAGCGAGGATATGCTGGAGCTCAAGTTGTGTTCTTCCGCGAACAAGGCGACATGACACGTGACACCGTGTTAGTGACAGGCGTGTTCGACAGCTTCGCAGTACAGAAAGGCCTATTGCTGTTAAAGATGTCAGTTTCATTTTGCCAGACTTGACATCATTCTTTGGGAAGAAGCAGTGGATGAGGCTTGAGGCATTAAACTGATGGTGCTGATATTTTGGCTTTCTGTCTATATGAAAGTGGAAATTTTGAAGTATCAGGAGTCAACCCCAAAGAGTAGCCTGTCAAACCTCATTCGGCTGTCTGTGGTATGTTACTATTAGTTGTCATCAGCCATGCCAGACTCCACATAAATATGAAAGGAGTCCCATGGGCTTTGGGAGGCCTCATTTCCCTGATCAAGAAGTCTTCTGCTGAATCCTAAGAAGGGCGACCTCCTTCACCTCCTTGTCCACAGCAGTTAGTGGAATCAGAGGGGCTTGTAGATAAGCCATGCTGACTAAGTCAGGAGTGGATTCAGGGCCATGCTGTTGTGAAACAATGCATCTGGATCCTTCTGGAATAGCAAAACAAATGGACAAGGCCCTCCTGTTCATGCACGTTGTCCACCCTTTTGCTCTTTCTCTCAATCGCTCTGGTTATCTGCTCCATTCTAGCAACGCTTCTCCATTTCTTGCAGCATACAAGCAACCTGTGAATACTTAATAATACACTGCCTGGCCAAAAAAAAAAAAAAAAAAAGTCGCCACCTGGATTTAACTTGGTGTCATGATGAGGGGCTACTTCAGTTGGTCGGGTCTAGGTTCAGCAACGTTATATGCCCAAAAAATGACGTGAGCTGACTACCTGAATGTACTGAATGACCAGGTTTTTCCATTAATGGAATTTTTCTTTTCTGATGGCACGGGCATATTCCAAGATGACAATGCCAGGATTCATGGGGCTGAAATTGTGAAAGAGTGCTTCAGGGAGCATGAGAGAGACATTTCACATTTTCACACATGGATGGGCCACCACGGGGTCCAGACCTTAACCCCATTGGGAATCTTTAGGATGTGCTGGAGAAGACTTCACGCAGTGGTCCGACTCTCCCATCATTAATAGAAGATCTTGGCGAAAAATGAATACAACTCTGGACAAAAATAAATGTTGTGACATTGCATAAGCTTATCGAAACGACGCCACGGCGAATGCGGGCCATGATCAAAGCTAAAGGCGGTCCAAAAAAATATTAGAGTGTGTGTGACTTTTGGTCGGGCAGTGTATTTTGTCACAAATGTTAAGGAGCATAGGTAACCTATGCTTTGTTTTTTGATGTAAAGACATAAAGAAGATTTTGTTGGTTTTAAAGAAGCAAATATCAATGCAGGAGCTATTTAATAGTTTGAATTTGTGTAGAACTAGTAAGCTGTGTGGTAGTGAGTCAGACTTCTTTATCACCTCTTCATATTCATTACTTTCCACCCCAGCCGGCCCGGGACCTGTGGTTCCCCGTCACAGAGTCGAAAGGAGACTGGATGTGACACAGCAGGTCTTGGGGGAACAACATTTTATTACAGGAGTCCACACACATGGAGGCAGCTGGCTGCTTAATCTGTGCTTGCTGCCACCTCCTCTTTTCTTCCTTCTCTTCTGTACTGTTTTCATTTATACTCAATATCAGTGGTGGTCGCCCTCCCACAGAGCATAAAAATATTCCTCCTTTTGCACTATTGTAAATTATTTGACTGGGGTTCTTGGTATAGGGAATGGTTGCAGTGCTGTAGTTTTGATTTAGAATCCGCAGGTGGGCTCACACATACCTCTGGGTGAGGTTTAGCCCCTCACTGGAGTGTCTTTGGCTGAAGGTAGGCGATTATGGGTTTGAGAGCTGAAGATCGGTGAGCCGTGTGACACAAAGCTTGTCTTCGAGGGCGGTGTTATGATATTTCGAACTCCCAACTTCAATACGGTGGGGTATTCTTAATTCTGTTCTTCACAGAACATTTGTTTCACGAGTTAAAAAGGGGAGCGTACAGGATTAGCTGAACGCTAATGGTCAGTGAAGACATTGCATTCCTGTTCTGTATGATTTGTGTGATATTTTTGGCTTGTGTTTCCCGTGCACGGCTTAATCATCTGCCATGCAATTTATAATGCATGTAAATTGTGGCCAGATTTTTCTGTCAACCTCTTGGGCATAAATCAAAGGCAGGTATAATTTTCATTTCATAGATGGCACAGTTACATTCACAGTTTCTACTCCCATTTGCTCTCCCTCGCCCTTCACAGTCGCACCCATCGCGCTCGACACGTTCGCTGGCCGCCCCTCTCTTGCCCTGCCAGCTCACCCTGTTACATCTTATTAAATGATCTTATTTTGTTTTTCTTTTCCTTCCCCTGTAATTTCTCTTCCCCTGCTTCCAAGCCGCTGCTAGCTCTGGAGAGCCGGATCTGTGTCAGAGCCTTCAAAGGGCTTTTATCTCCCCACCGTAATGCAGGACGTTGCCAGGGGGCAGCGCGGCGTGGCTCAATTATTAATGCTGAAGTATAACTTCCCATCCGTGCGGCAGGCGGAGGAGTAGTAGTGCCTGTGAATAATGCGGGAGGAGGCAAATGTAAACAGCGCTGATTTTTTCGGCGGAGGACTTCTGCTCCATAATCAGTGCAAGCTTTGAACATCTGACCAGACCGATTTCCACCAGCGTCCGCTGACAGGCGACAATTACAGGAGAAAGACTGCAGGTAGAAATATAAGCCGGGTCATTTTTAGGACGTGGGTCGCCTAATGGTTTTTGATAAGGCTGATGAAAAAGGTTACGCAAACTGACATTAGTGAAGAAACGCGGGGATCTGGAGAGCGTTTCCGAATGTGGGCCAGTTATTCAGACCTTCCTGGTTGTCATCTTAAGAGGCCGACTTCCACAAAGGATGGTTCCGCTCACCGTGTCACCATGTGGTCCTGTGAAACGGTTAGGTTCAGTCTGGAAACGCTGACGTTGTTGAGCAAGTCCTGTGATCAGAGGCTGATCTCTCTCTCTCTCTCTCTCTCTCCTTTGAAAGCAGACCCATCGTTGAGACGGTACCACGTCCAGTGGATGCCGGAGTTCTGCAGCCACAACGAAACCGCAGAACCAGGCAAAACCGTCACCCAGGTAGGTCAGGAGTAATGCTGTGCGTTCGCAAGGTTCTGTTCTGTGTGTAAAAACTTGGCCAGCGACGAGGTCAGCTGTTCTGCGCACGCATGTGTGGAAGTGAGCCATCTTCACAAAACTGGTGCAAGAGTACTTTTAATTTTCTTTTTATTCATTCGTTGAAAAAATGTAAAGAAAAATTCCATTTGAAGGCCAGAAACACCGAAGAAACGCATGGCAAGTTGCCCACTAAAACACATTTTCAAAGATGGTGTTTCCGGGAACCGGGAGTGTAGCTCCTTGGCTCGCGAGAAGAGTCCCAGTCCCGACAGCAGTGCTGTTAGCTCCCAGTCCCAGCTCATGGCAGCAATTTGGTAATCAACACATTGTTTAGACACTATTTTTCTTGTTGCTAGGAAATATTTTTACTGTATGTCAGACCAAATTCCAGAGCAGTTCTTTTTGCTTTTTAACACGTGTGTTACTGCATTATGAGACACCCCCCTGCTTTGGTTTAATCGGATGGCCCTGAAGCTTAGATCATTATGTTCATCCCATGTTGAAGCTCTAGGTTAAAATACCCACTGTCTAATTTTCTCTGGCTTTATAGGGTTTTGGAAGGAAGGTGCCGTTTGTCTGTTTGTGTAGTGCAGTATTCATTGCACTTTACAAGATGATGAAAGCATCAGCACCCTAATACCCACGACACCCGATCACTCTTTGTAGCCGAACAAGAGAACTTCTGTCTTCTACTTCAGGTCGCTAGGTGTTTTTTTTCTCACAGAAAGTCCGTAGGTTCTTGATTTTGGGTCCGACATGGCTCAGTAACATTTGAGTGTCCCACAGAACTGCCGAATCCCTCCCGGCATTCAAAAAAGGACTCGAATCGCTTTACACTGAGACCCACTTCTTTCGTAATCTCCATAGAAGGTCATAAACTTGCGTCAGAAAATCTGTCAGGATGGCCTTTGTATTTCCTGCCCGATTCAGATCTGCAGGCATCTGCTTGTGTAATATGTGGCAGCAAAAATAGTGGTTTACCACCAAGTAGCTGTACTTTGGGGATGGCTTCATTGATGTGAGATGCACTTTGGTTGTATTTTACTTTGGAAAAAACCATCTGCTCAAGGAATGAATATAAATGTATCGAGCTTTGTTTTCGTTCCTTGAGAACCAATCTGTATGCGTCACAAAGGACAGCAGTGCTTACAGTTGGGTTTTTGGGTGCAGGAGAACTACGTGAACCTTCCCAACCTGCTGTTTGCCTGCAAGTACAAAGTGACTGTCCACATGATAAAGTCCAAGGGACGGACCAAAGCCGAGACCACCACCTTTCTCACCCCACCCTGCTCTGTGGTCCAGGGAAAGAGCCACAAGCCCATCCACTGCAACGGAGAAGGAGGTAAACTCTTTGCACGACACATTACCCCATCGGTGATTCTCAACCTGCTCTCTTCTGCTCAAGAGGCAATAAACTTGGCGCTGTCTGCCTTTTCAGGAGCACCACTTCCCAAAGTGTTGACCAGAACCGAGAACCTGACCGCGTCTTTTTCCATCCATGAGGGGAACATCACCGGCAACTTCTTCTGGAAGGTGTCGAGGTCCCTCCCACACCAGGTCGTCACGGGGTTCCAGGTCACGTGGGCCGAGGTCACCACAGAGAACCGTCAGAACAGCCTACCCAACAGCATCATCTCCCAGTCTCAGATACTGCCACCGGTACATCACCAGGCACTTCCCTGTGACATGACACGTTACGGTAGCCTTCATTTACAATGTGTAACGGGCTAGCAGGTGGCATCGTGATTACTGTTCCTGCCTTCCAGTTGAACAACGTATGATGCCGAGTTGATGAACCCAGGTTCAAACTCCACCTCTTGCATTCCTCTGGTTTCCTTACACAAGGTTACTTGAGCAAAAATTACCCAGCTGAACAAAGTCATAAATCTTTGTAAGCAACTTAACATTGCAAATGGCTTTAAAGAACATGAACCTGTCCTGATTCCCTCCCTGTTACCAGCCTGTCACCCTAGCCGCATACTTCATCCTGCCGGATGTGTCTTAAAAGTCTAAAGTTCACATAATCTCCTCTGTTAAGAACACGCAGGTCCCATTCGCCACCACCCGCAGAGATCGTTTTGATCTTCTGCTTTGCGCTGAGATGTTCCACAAAACGTAGTTATTATTGAGTGCTTATTTGTCATGCTGAATTTGCCATGGACAGTATCTGCTCTTGGCTTTTTGTCAAGTCTCCCCTAGCGTGGAGGGGCTTTGGATTTTTATTGTGTTTATAGTTTGCTAATCTCCCTGAAAGTGTATTCAAATTATGATTAAACGTGGAAAGTTGAGTCAACGTTTCCCATTCACAGCTGTTGTGTGGGAGGTCTGGGAAAAGGCAGGAGAAAGCCTAAGGCAAGCCATTGTATTTTATGCATTTAAAGGATAATTCAGGATAAAGAAAATCTGTGGAAAGAGGAAAGGGATGAGGTCTTGTGCTAATATACAATATGATTTCACACTGTACTTGTTGTGTACAGTCCTGTGGTTATATCAGTGCAGTGATACTGTGGGAAACAGCAGCCATAACCAATTTTGTTTTTCCATAGCGTATGTACGGAAAAGTGTACGCAACGCCTTTCTGAACATGCTGTGATTTATGCTTCTGTGTGTATGCAACTAAGTACAGTGGAACCTTCAGTCTAAGCATTCCCTGGTTGTCCATCCTCTGTTTCAGGACCATAATCTTTTGGTAGTTTCAAACTTGCGACCTGCAACATACTACAAGTTGGAAGTCCAGGTTCTAACTTCTGGAGGGGAAGGCCCGGCCACTGTGAAGACATTCCAGACCCCCACTGTGGTACCGTTTCACCCACAACGTAAGTGCTGGATACATGCGATGCACAGGAGGGGTGGGCATCCAGCTGTACTTGGATCCCAGGAGGTTTATTTTCCTCTGTTAGGGGTTTTTGCTTTTCATCTCCTCGGTTGCCAGCTGGCTTACTTAGACACCTACCTCTGCGATTTAACAGCAGATAATCTCTCGTGTCCTATTGGTCGTCCCTAGGACTTTGTTCGGTGCTGTGTGTCAGCTGTTGAGAAGAGCACTGTGTAAAAGTAAAAATAAATTGAATTGAATTGAATTCTGGGACCGCAGATGGTGTGTTTATTAGAGCCACTGCTTTGCATTTAAAGGGCCAGAGCTTGAATCCCTACTCCCGCTGCCATGCTCCTGAGCAATGAGCTTACCAACAATTTCTCCATTTATACCCAGCAGTCCAGCTGTATATCTGCGTAAATAGAGTACAAACCTAACTGTCACTTTGGTGAAAATATTCAGATAAATGAATAAATGCACAATAGAGCTGGACAACCTCATGCCAGCACTTTTGTGCAACAGGGCAGAAGCAAAGCGATACAGTAGAATTTTTTCCTTTTTCCATATTCATATCCTGACATCTTGTAAATATTCATAAATTGTTCACATTTTTAAAAGATTTATATCAGAGGTTCTAAACCTAAGTCCAAGGACTCGCTTGGTGGACTGTGGGTGGGCTTTAGGAGCTCCCCGAAGAACAGACTTGTTTTGAGAATAACACTGCCTAACAAAATAAGAGTTTAAAATCAAATAAAGATAGTACTATGCGATTATTATAATTCTATATGAAAATAATGAATTTACAATGCAGTTAATATGGCGTTATTTTCTTTGAATTTATTTGGGGACATTTCTCTAAGAGAGGTTCTCAGCTTTCCTCGGATTCATAAAGAGTCTGAGGCCTAGAAAAGGTTAAGAACCTCTGATTTATACATTTATATCAAGATAAAATGGAATGTTATCTGAGGATCTGCAAATTATAAGTCATTTGTTTAAAATAAAGTGTAATAATGTAGCTTATTTGTACTGTTTTTATTCATTATACATATGGATTTGAACCAATATTGTTGTTGGAAGCTGTTAAAATGTGATAGTTGCATTTAAAGACTTCTGGGTGATTTTAGGACCGAAACTCAGACAACATCATCTGCATCACCAGAGGACGCTGGCAGAGAAGCACTGAGGCTCCATTTTAACCATCCAGAACCAGAACCGGTCCCACCGGCTACCGCAGCAAAGTGATGGAGCGCAAAAGTAAAAGTGAAAAGGACCAGAATCGGACTCCCGTGTTTTTGTCAACCCTCGTGCGGCAGGACGCCGTCTGTTGGTCGGGTCAGCGTGCGATCGGCCCTCGGCCCATTTCGGCTCGCCACGCCCAGGTCAGCCCAAGCCCAGATTCTCTCTCCTTACCAAGTCCCTCCTGTTTGGGCCCAAATCCCTGATGACCCGGCAAGAGTTGCACATTGTAGACTGCTGCTCCGTGACCGAGTGACCCGAGAATGCATCTTGTGACGTTGTGAACTGTTGTGGTCGGGATAACAGTGGGGTTTGGCAGAATTTCTGCCTAAAAATTATTTTACCATCAATCTGAAAATAAAGGAAACCATGCAAAAAAAAAAAAAAGTGAAAGGAAAGAAGGCCATATAGCAAAGTGCAAAAGGGAATCTTTATAAAGGATGTGGATGTGGGGGATAATTCAGCAGAGTCAGACGTTTACACCATCGTGTGAAATAAGGAAAGTATGCTTGTGTACATGGTACTGTTGGACTGATAGCTAAAGCCAGTCTTACTCGAGTGGAGAGACATTAAATACGCATTGCATGTAGAAATCCCGTTGATTCAAGATGTAAAGAAATTCATAGCCTGAAACCTCTTTTCTAAGGTTTTGCATGACAAAATGTATTGTCCAGTTCTAGGCCTGCAATACATCTATGTTACCTCTTTTAAATATATTGTATTATTAAGATTATGCTAAATGACTAATAGACATCTCTATGGGAATGAATATCTACCAGTTAGTAATAGACCGATAATTTAGTGTGGAAATAATGGAGTTACGTGTTACGTGCTTAATTTTATGTAATAATATACTTGTGGTACAATAAATAAATGTCTATTTATTTATGTATGTGTCTTGCGTGTGTGAGCGTGTGCGCGTTTTCGTCGCTCTTTAAAGGGCCAAGAATTATTGTAAAGGCATTTTGTAAAAAGTGAATTGTAAATACAGTCTATGTCATGTTCCGTGTTACATTTTGTGTCGGAAAATGTACTGTACATATTGTCAGTTAATAAAAGAATCCGTATGTACCTCACATTGCCTTTTCTCGCTGCTTTAAGCCTAGCGTGCATGTGGCCATATGGGTCATGAAACGGCGTGTTTGAAAATGTACTGCTTAGCTAATTTTCTTTTAAGCGCGGGGTTCTGTGATATATGATGTTGCTTATTTCCGAAACTAATGTAACATAGATGGATATTTTATTGGCCAGTGCGCAGCAGATTTATTTGACTATTTAAGTACAACGGATTTGCCTGATTACAGGAACGCAATGAAAGAAGCGTACTTTAGTGATTAAGACCCGACTTGGTCGGGAAATCGGCGTCGCGTGCCGCGGATGAGGAGAGCGCGCCGTGTACGATATTACTTTCCGTGTTCCGTACGGGAAGGTTCCGTATGGTTTCGGCTGTCATCCGAAATGGTTCAGGGCAGGATACGGGGCTCGGCAGCGCCGCGTGTCTGCTCTCGGCGTGGGGCTCGGGGTCGTGCGCTTTGTCGCCGGAGGTCCGTCCCTTCGGCCCATCCCTCGCGCTCGGGGTTACAGGAATGTTTACGTGTGCCGCACTGTTCCGGCTGTTCGCCATTTCTGCACCGCTGACCTCAAACGAGGGTTTTTCGGCTGCCGAAATGTAGCCGGCGGGCTGTTAGGCTGCTCTTTCTGCCAAATACCATGTGGGCCACATTGGAAATATTATCCAGCAAAGGAATCAAGTAGCAAATGGTTTTAAACGTTGAGGAATTTAGTCCTATATGTCCAGTAAGCGCCGAAAGGGCACGGAATATGTGACCTGCTTGATGTTATTTTGTCTAATACTGTGACACTGCAGTGTATCAAAGGTTGTCACTCATTTGTGCATCATGCTCAGGGCTGTCCCAGTTCCAGCTGGATGTCCACGTGCTTGGCTACAGTTTCCTGGGAATGTTCCGGAATGCAAACACCGGTTCCATCTCCAGACTGCTTCTCCTGGGCTGCAGCTGGCACTTAGATTTCACTGTGCTGTCATCCCGTCTGACTGTCCCAGTTCGATCTGACAGCAGCATTTCCCCATTGGAGTTTTCCTATGGTCCGTTCTTCGGCCGAGGCCGTCGCAGCCCTTCTCGGCCGAGTCGACTCGGCTTTCACCCTTCTTACGGTCACGCGCTAAGAATGGCTTCGTGCCTAAATGCAAAAAAGTATTAAAATAACATTTTTTTTTAAATATATTTCATAATGGTTCTCTCATATTTCCTTTCAAAGCGGTCCGTACAAAATGCAGGCTTCCAAACAATAAGAAGGAAGACAAAACAATGAAATGGGGCCTCTGCACTTGATTTTTCTCCCGTGACATTCGGCTGGGGAGCATTAAAGGAAAGTGCATTTGCCACGAGTGACATTAAGATTTCGTTGCAATGAGCGATGTTGTTTCCATATGTAAAATAACAACCTACTGCAGGCCCCTCGAATCCAAAGTTGAGTCAGACGCATCCACTTCAGTCTATTGTGTCAGTACCTTTCGCGCTGCTGCGTTTTCTACGTTGCCTCTACGCCCCTCCCTCGGACACTCGGCATGCACCCTGCTGCTGAACCGTTCTCTGATGTCCATCGAGGCCCGCATGCTGTTTTGCTTCTGTCACCTTTTGTGGCTTTGCTTGCGCCCATCACATGTGCTCCTCCCTGCTGGTCTCCATATAAAGCAGAGCTGATTATGAGGGCTCATCCTGGGGTCTGTGTTCCAGATTACTGCTCTTTGAAAACAATGTCAGTTGTCCTCAGGGTTTTGGAGTCAAGTGAGCAAAG
This sequence comes from Heterotis niloticus, assembly GCA_018136845.1. NCBI lineage: Eukaryota > Metazoa > Chordata > Actinopteri > Osteoglossiformes > Osteoglossidae > Heterotis > Heterotis niloticus. Next base: position 7,412,985 of record CM030897.1, on the reverse strand, counting down.
CGTGTGGCCCAGTGGACCATGGAATGACTGTGGACGTGTAAAGGGGACCTTTGGGGCAGCGGGTACCAATGTTGTACAGCTGCTGCCGTCTAATGAAATGCCCCAAGGCGGAATCCCACATTCTGCTCATTGATACACTGAAACAATGTGGAAGACCATGCTTTGTGCAAAAAAAAGGGCCTTTTTCCATTCCCAGCATGCATCAAAATGGAAAACATAAGAATGGCGGGTTACGCCACAGCCCTTCCTCCCGGCCAAACCTCACCGGTTCCACTGCTTCCCTGCAGTGAACCACATGGTGACATTAAGACACCAGTCTGTCAGGAGACACAGCCGGAAACCCGAGGATGTCTAAGCTTCTGTTAAAGCCCTCGGCCATGAAAACAAATCCCTTCGACGGCAAAGAACCCCACAGTGTTTCGGTTCAGAAGCATGGAACGAATCCTCTTCCACTGTACACCAACAACTTTTCATTAAATGATATTTGACCTGTGCGATCACAAAAAAAAAAAAAAAAAAAAAATATATATATATATATATATATATATATATATATATCTCACTGCTCCCTTCCTAGGTGTATGCAGATGAATAAAGCGGGGAGCGCATTTTGGAAAATAGCATTTATTATGATAACTCTTTGTGATACCCGTATCCACCTTTTGAAAAAACCACAAAACAGCCTTTCTTTATTTTGGTGGAAGAGTAAAATCTCCATCTCCCTGCAGTGCGCCGAGCTCCAGTAAGTAGATTTTCTTGAGTGCAGAGCAGGGCACTGAGGACCAAAGTGGAACTGAGGATCCTCAGAAGAATATAATCCTGTCAATAATACCCTCACCCGCAATCTCCCGCAGCCCGTCTCCTCGGTAGCCCTCGGTGGCCGTCACGTTGTAATGGCTTGAGATCCCAGATCCCGCAGAGGGTTGAGATCAAAGCCGTACACCTTCAGGCAGAGCCTGCACTTCAAATGCAGTGGCCACGTGTGAAAGATTATAGAAGGTCATGGTGGGACCAGTCTTGCCTGGCCTGAAAAATAGCAAGTCAAGAGTTTATCTCCACACACATCCTTTACACCGAAGTGGGAACGACTCGCCCAATGTTTATTTAGTAATATCCGGTGTAATAGGAGCGCTTACAAACGCTAAAGCAAATTCAATTTTTGCATCTGCCTTCCCTGACCGCTGGAAAACTGCACACATGAAGGACCCAAGTGTGCGCTTGGTGCAATAGCGAACGCACCTTCTCCCATCTTGGAGAAAAAATACACATTCGGAATGAGAGGAACTGGAAAAGATTGCGGTCTCCAGACCAGACAGGTCGTTCTAAATGGGAGCGCTTCGTGTTTTCAGTAATTTTTGCTCATTATTTAGACATCAGGCAACGGGCGGAGGGATGATTGCTATTTGAAGACTCCATTAAGAGTAATACATCAAAACAGCAACTGGGCATATTGTGTGTTACAGCAATAGCATGCACTGTTAACCCGGCAGAAGCCCAGTTGGAGGGCATATGCAAGCAAAGCCGGCAGGGCGTTCAGCGTGTGACACGGCTTCCGGTGCTCCGTGACGCGGCGCGTGAACGTGCCGACAGCCCCAAAGCTTGTTTCCACCCTGACCACTCCAAGCACCATTGACTATAATCACAACCACCGGCCCCTCTCCCCGGTGGCACTGCGAACAACCTGGACATGTTCAACAATCAAACTTTTAAGTTTTTTTTCCTAGCCGTGTCCTAGTAATATGTTAAAATCTTGTGATGTGGGCAGATGGTTTCCATAATCTAAGAATGAATGTGAAGGGATGAAGGCCGACAGCTTTCGCTTTCTGCTCCTTTGTGGTCTGATTGATGGTTTCCGTGTCCCTGCAAAGTAAGGTCTTTAGCACAAGGGGTTTTTGCGCTGGGCCTTGATTCACATAGGTTTGGACATTAGTTCTAATCGTAATTTTTCTTCCGTGCTCGATGCAACCACAGTCTGCTCAATTCTTGCGTAAATTTATGACCTTTGCATTCAGCAGTGAAATGGGCCACTTTTCAGACTTCTTGTGGCCCACCTGTGCCTAAATCAGCTACGTCCCCATTGCTCAGGTGGTGAAGAGTGTGAGTATTCCAAGCAAGCAACTGCTATGGTGTCCCAGCCCACGGTCAACCCCCACTGCCCAATAATTCCGAGACTGGACCCAAACCAGTACGACCTTGACAAGGACAGGCAGATAACAACGAAAATTTTGTGGGTGAATTCACAGGTGAGTGTATGAGTGAGTGTGTGGGTGTGAACGAATGAGCTACAGCGCTGCTGAAAATCCAAACAGTGTTTTAGTTGCCAGAAGGACATCATCCTCCCGGCCACATTTCCTCATGCATCACCGCAGGCCTCCACCGACACTCTGATGTTAAACACGTGTGTGCTGAGATGCTCGCTCAGGACAACGAAATTGTCAGCTTACGAAATGAGAGCGTATGTGCTTCCCTGCTAGCGACGTGCTAGCGACAGGCGGTTCGTGTTGCTGTTTTCGTTTCCCTAAAATCTAGGCTGGGAGGGGGCCCCCGAGACCACCTGAAAGTGGCTTGCCAGTGAGGGACATGTAGAGACATCCTCAGGCAATCCACAGTGGACCGAGGAGCAGATGAAAAGCACGAGGCGAAAAAAAAAAAAAACGCAACTTATATTTCACACGCATTTCACCAGGAGAGGGAAAGCGGTTCTAAAAAGCCTGCTGCTGATATGGCCCCAGGTGCCTTGCTATGCGGTCAGCCAACATCTCCCGTCCCTATGCTTGACGTCACCCTGAGTTGGGTGAAGCAGTAATGAAATCGTTTCTCCCTTCTCACTCAAGTGTAGCAAAAATATTCATTTTGATTTAGATGAAATGGACCTTTTCTAAAACTTGCAGTTTCGTTCACCGTAAGAAAGTCCTACCGCAACCACGAGGAGTTTCCTCCGAAGGGCCACTTGCTCTGCAGCTGTCTCTGCCGACTCCCTTCGGTCCTCATGTCGTTCGTTCTAGCCTGCGCTGTGCGGCAGCGGGCGAAACCGATCCAGACCTAACCGTGAAATAGCACGTTAGATGTTTACGAGGAAGGGCTTTTGTCCGTGTTCATTTGCGTTTCTACATGCGGCTCTCGAGCATTTTCCTACGCGATGCCTTTTATTTAAGAACCTCTTTGATTTTCCCCACCCATGTCCTTGTTTGTGGATTTGGATCGATGTTGCGGTGCCGAGTAATGGATCAAACAAGAGGACTAATGATCAAACATGCTTTTCGCTCGATTCCCGTGATTTTGATCAATGGCATTCCGTTTCCGCTCTTCATTTTCTTGGGCGGCCGTGCGATTTGTTTGTCACATCTGCCCTTTAAACTCACAACAAGTAGTTTGTATGTCACAGTCTGCTCATCGATGCGATTACGGTAAGCAAATCAGACGCAGGCCACCATAACCCTTAAAGACAGTTCGAAACCCAAACATAGAATTAGCTAACCACCCTGCCGGTCGTCCTCAGAACCTCTGGCAGAGAACATCTGGTTTGGAGGACGGCAGTAATGGCAGCGGCCAATTGCTCAACCCTCTGCTCAATGTGGCTCTTGTCAGGAGGGAATTCTAATGCTGTCATTGAGTAGCGGTTTCGCACAGGAGCCATTTCTCCCAGTGGGCTCTGCTTCCTGTTGCTCTGTCAAACTTAACTTTTTAGCGACAAAATTCAAAATCGATAAACACTTTAGCTAAGCTACATACACTGCCCGGCCAAAGAGTCACCACTGGATTTAACTTAGTGTTATGATGTGGGGTTGCTTCAGTTGGTCAGGTCCAGGTTCAGCAATGTTATGTGCCCAAAAAATGTGAGCAGACTACCTGAATATACTGAATGACCAGGTTTTTCCATCAATGGATTTTTTCTTCCAAGATGACAATGCCAGGATTCATGGGGCTCAAATAGTGAAAGGGTGCTTCAGGGAGCATGAGAGAGACATCATTTTCACACATGGATTGACCACCACAGAGTCCACACCTTCATTCCATTGAGAATCTTTGGGATGTGCTGGAGAAGACTTTATGCAGTGGTCCGACTCTCCCATCATCGATAGAAGATCTTGGCGAAAAATGAATACAACTCTGGCCAAAAATAAATGTTGTGACATTGCATAAGCTTATCGAAACGACGCCACGGCGAATGCGGGCCATGATCAAAGCTAAAGGCGGTCCAACAAAATATTAGTGTATGAATTTTTTTTGGCCAGGCAGTGTATGTGCATTGATAGTTGACAGAGTCGTTCATGTACCGTATCAATCTGTTTAATCTGTCAGTCCAGTATCAATACGTGGTTTTCCAGTATAGGGGCATGTGTTTCTAGAGCCTTTCTTCGACGTGAAGCCAGTTCATCACACACAGTGAATTCATACGCATTATACATTTACACCCCTCACACATACACGCTAAGGGCTATTTGCAGTCACTAGTTCACCTGAAACACAAATCTTTGCACTGTGGAGGACACCCACCCAAATATAAGGTGGACGTGCGAAGCTCCACTCTACGGATTGAGCTGGGTTCAAACCCGAATCCTAACCCACGGCCCAAGAACTGCGAGGCACCGCTGCTACTTGTTGTGCCACTATGCTGCCCTATTTATTTCATCACCACTCCCAATTTGTTCCAAACATCCTCGGTCTTCACTGACCTCTTAACCATGCTGCACGGAAGCTTCTGGCGACACAGACACCTGCATTCGCATTTGACTGGTTTCAGAGTCTCTTTGTTAAACAAATGCAAAGAACTACCGTTAGCATCACGCAGCCAAGCTGCACCACATCACCAAGTGACATATCGCAATATATATTTTAGTGTAACCCTGCACCGATTCGGATGCACAGAAGCGGAACAATTTACACCGTTCCTCTAATACTAGGCAATTTAAGGTCCAACAGAATGCGTTTCGTGCAATGTTGGGCTTGAACCCAGACAGCAGCCCCCCCCTTCCCACACCTCCGCATTGTGATTTATCCAGTACACTTTCTTTGGAAGGTTGCCATTGTCTCCAGGGAATCTTTTGCTCTCCAAATGATTAAATCTGCTGTATATAGCTGTGCTGTGTGGTGACGTGAAGCGGTCAGTGCTGTCCAGCCCAGGCAGAGCCACGGGAAATAATTAAATCACGTCTAGCTTCCATTCCTGGCTGAGGAGGCCTGTCTGTACTGTATATACCCCTGAAGTCGCTGTCACCGAGACCCTCTGCCTCTGTAATGCTCATGACCTTATTGAATTACTTTTTCATAAATCTCCAAAAAGATTGCTTCGAGGGATGAGGAGATGTTTTGTCACTCTCTGGCTCCCCTCGTTCCTTCACAGTGTAGCCTTCTGCAGACCGGGGACAAGCCTGAGTGACATTTTGATGACAAGCGGTGGTGGCATTCTGAGTGCGGCTGCTGGTCTTTCCCCCAGGTAGGTCATCCAAGGAGAGCTTCATCAGATGCCCAACAAACAGCCCACGGCGGTTTGTGTTCCTACATTTTTATTTATTTATTTATTTTTGAAATGACAGTTTTAGGGACACTGAGCTGGGGTTTAAGGCTTTAACTTTGTCCCGAATTTTCCTCCCTTTATCGGGCATCACACAACCTAACGCTTACCAAATTTCACACTGCATTTTCGAGCAATATAAATTGTAATATAAAGTAAGTATAATAATGTCATATACATTACATGCACAACAATAAAAGCATCAGTTTGTTTCTGTTTAAGATATAAATGCTATATTGTTTTCCCACTTACAGCAAAGCTTTAAACCCCAACCTCCAGTAAGACATCAGTCATAAATAAATGAGCAGTTTACTTGCGAGCCATTTTCTGCACAAAAGGACATGAACGTACAGAATATTTCAAGCGCTTGCACAAATGGGGTCACCCGAGTTTTAATGAAGGATGTTTCTAATGAATGTGGAGTCCCAGAATTGGAGCGTAATTTCATATGCCCTCTAATATGGTTTTCCTCCGACTATAAAGTGGGTTTCGACTCTCGGGGGGAAAGGCGCAGTCTAATATGCTGCAGCCGCCTGCGTGTGAATGACTGTTGCGAGCGGGGAAATGTACGCCGCAAAAAAATATTCTGCGGGTGAACCCAGTCGCGCAGACAGCATGTTGGCACAAAACATTTTTTGCACCGGTATGTCAACGTGCCACCTGACTGTGCATCACAGCTGCAGCTCTGGGCCTTCACTGCCACATAAACTCACACAGCGCGTCAGTAAAAGGCAGAAATGTCCTCATCCTCGAAGCAAAAGGTGTCTGTGGACACGAAACGTGCAGCGCGGCAAAGGCGGGAGACATTAGTGTGCTTCAGACGCTGCACACAGAGATTTATATGTGCCTTCGGCAGCAGGGCTCATAATGTGTGCAAGATGCCCAAGGTGACAGTAAATTTCATCATTAAAGCGCTTCCTTCACAAACCCGACTTGATCAATTCTGCGCCGGTTCTCTTGTAACATGCAAAAAAGTGTTTTTCACTTTAAGAAGGCAGAATAATACCATCGGGACGCCAGCACGGCATCAAGTGAGCAGTTGTGTCTTAAAAGTCACCCGCTTGCCGTCAGCCCACGTTCTGCACTAAAACCATTACTATTAAAATACATATCCAGATGTGCATTTACTGTCTAGAATAAAGGGTGAAAGGAGTGCAAGAGAAGATAAATAAACAAGCTTTAATTTAAAGCCTAAAGTGACCAGCTGTGACCTCGCCTGGGAGGTTCTGATGCTCGGCGCAGCAGCAGAGCTGCTTTTATTCCTCAGGGTAAAGCGGCGTGTTTTTATATGAACTTACACGTTTGCCGTCACACACAAAACGCACGCACATCTGCGGGCTTTAGGTTACGGTGATCATCCCGGCCGAAGATGAGAAAAAGGGATTATCGCAAGGAAATGTTTGGAATTTCAGTGAAAATCCGTTGTCCAAATTTTCCGCGATCACAAAGACACAGAAATTCCAGTCTCATTACAAAGAGCAGATGAGTTGCTGACTACGACTTTTATTGTGGAAAAAAATGTACTCATCGCGCAAACTTTTTTTGCTAAAGTCATCAGTTTAAGGCCGCTTTATGTTTTTTATGCTTGGATTTATATGTGTGGGGATCCAGATTAGTTGGTATATTATAATTATGATACAATTCGGAAATATGGCTATGATGATGACGACAATTTTTTATTGCGCGTAGAGGGCAACGTCCATTGATTCTGCATTAAAGCCGTAAAAACCGTCGCATTTGAAAACACCCTCGCGAAAGCGACGGAGAGCAGCGGATGCTTAAAATGTTTGAAAGCGGTGGTCAGCTTGTCTCTGCGTGCACGCGAGCGTGTGAATGACGCTTCGCCAAAACGTCTGAGTCCGAGCAATTATTTGCGGTCACAAATGACCGCCGGCCGGGCCCGCCTGGTGTCACAGTACCGTCGAGATGCAGTGCGTGGCTTCGCATCGCTACATCTCTGCGCTGCTTTATCTGCCGAAACAGCAGCAGGCACAGAATCCTGCTCATGTGTTCCAACAATGGAGCAACTGAATCAATTCAGCGCATTACCTTTGAAGTCCAAAATAAACTGGAGTGAGCCATAACATCCTCAGGGTCCCATTTAATATTTAGAAAAATAAACAGTGCTAGAACAAGCCTGATCTTGTGTGACAGACTTTCAGCGCAAGTCTGGGAGACCCACCGCACATTTTGTCGAAGTACAGCAGGAAAAAAAAAAAAAGGTTTGTTCTGCGCAGTGCTTTTTCATTTATTTCTCATGCATTTATTATTCTTAACAAGCTAATAACCGGACCCATAGACAGGCAGACGTGTAATGGGCCCAGCCTTTGGAATCATATTCTTTTGACAGAAGATGTTTTATGGATTTGTGTGGGATAACTGTGCATCGCGCCATGTCAGCAGTACGGCATGCCTTATTTGAGCAGAGACGTTGGAGGCTGGAGACGGAAAAGCCCGCCGAGGTTTAGAAAAGGAGACGTAAGGAGCGTCCTCTTCCTTATGGGGCTGCCAGGTCCTCGCACATTCTGCGGTTCAGCACTCCGGCGAGCCTGTCAGGCTGCCCGGGGACAGCGCTGGTGGTCAAGTGCTTTTTCCGTTTTCTTTATTGTCTCGTGATCCTTAAACACAAACGAGGATCTGGGATGTTTGCATTGCAACAGATCTCGGGCAGAGCGGAAAAAAAAAAGTTACGATCACAGCGGTCCTGAACTGCAGGCCTCTGGTCTCATAGAGCATAAAAATACTGGACTGCTATCAATTCGCATAGCAGCCAAAATGTACTTAAATAATGGACTTGAACAGCAGCACCACTTTGTTATAAATTGTGCCAGGGGGAGACAAAGAGGAGAGCAGCAAGGGGTGGGGGGAGCTAAGGCTCACCATAAATCGCACCTTTGGGCGCATGGGAGAAGGTGTAGTCGGTCGGCATGGCAACAAATGGCAAAACAGAATAAACAAAATAAGCACATATAGAAGCAACCCAACAAAACCTCCGATTTTGCTGCAGAGATATTTTCTCGAACTCTTGAAGACGGCGATAAAACGAACACAACCAGGAATAATTGTAACGGAAAGCACGTTCTTAAAAACAATGCAACATTTTCTTAAATAACACAGTGGTACAGGGTTCGCCGAGGTTAATTAAGTTAAGCAGTCATACGTTTTGGAAAAATGACCGTAATCCTGGAATTCTCAAGCCTTTGCTATTTTTAAAACCTTTGCACTGAGGACCATAAACTGGCGAATAAACATCCCTTTGCACCCGTGACATTTTCTCCAGATTTTGAAATCACACCAAAATTGCGCTTGGAAGTTCCTGTTGTTACATGGCAACCGCATCAGCAGCAGGCATCCAACTTCCCCAGCGCCCGCGCTAAGTCAAATAATGACCCGATTCGTAGAAATATCATTATCTTCATCAGAGATGTTTAATGGCACTGTTTGGAGAGCATTAGATTTAATATATTGTATAGTTCCAGCAATAAATAGTAAAAGTAAGATGACATTACAGTTAATACAATAAATCCAAATTAGTCATAGGCTGGAGATTCATAAGATAAAATAGCAAGATTAGAGTGGGGGCTGAATAATAAAGAATTTCACATCTAAAGGATATTATTATGGAATCAGAGTTTATATTTGCTCATGAATTTTCATGATTTTATTATTCTGAGCAACAAGCGTAGGGCGACGCCATTCTCTGCTGACACCGCTGGCGTGGCGCTCATCAATGACCGTAAAATCGTGATCAATTGCTGATGCGAAATGCCACATTCATTCGAAGCAGTCCAGATCGCTGCAGATTCCGCCCTCCTAAAATGAGCCGGAAAGCCTGGGAGCGCTGTTGAACGGCCAAGCAGTCCACTTTCTCACCGTTTAGGAATCCGCGCTTTGTTTACTGTATCTGCCGTCCATGCTGTTCCCATCAGATAAATCCCACAACCAGTGCAAATCTGCTGCGGTCCTACAATAACTACCTCTGAAATTCAACCACTATGGTTTTAGGCCTTGTGTCTGGTGTTTTACCGTGGTCCTGGGACAGGAGTGGTGAGGAGCTGCAGGTTCACATTCCCTTAAGAGGGGTTCACAGCATGAACGGCGCGAGTAAAATGTCCATCTGGAGCAAAAAGTGAAATTCACACTATTAGATGTATAAATGTCACAGTTTGGGTCTTGGTGAGGGGTGAACGTAATTCTTTCAAGCTTTTTTCTTCTTTTCACTGTGGCTAAGTCACAACTCTTTGAGTGCCAAAGGTGTTTATTAAAGCTCCAGAACATGCGGTGAAAAAGGAGAAAATATCGTATATAATATTTACAAATGGATGGCATAAACGTTCCACAAATCCCACCAGTAGGCATCTGCACCATCCTCTCTCAGATGGCCAAATGAACCCTTTAAACAGCCTCCCATCTGCCTTCAAGAAGGTCTGAACCATTTCACACAAAAGGGATGTTGCAATAACAAACAGTAAGCATGGAGTGCAGTGTAAGCTATACATCAAGACGTTGTGGTTGATTTATGCCGGAATATCATTTCCCTCCAAGTTAAATCCGCCCTTATAAAATACAGCCACTAAGCCAAACCAAATAATCACAAACAAGTTTCCCTGTTCATCTCCAGCTGAGCATGTCCACCATAAGGCCACCTAAACACACAGCTGGTTCTTCTGCCAGAACCCAAGGTGGTGAAAGCAGTTGGGTAAGCAGCATATGAGTACCTCTGGCTTCATGCGTGCTGTATGCAGCAGAGGGGGAACTTAAGCGGTTGCGTGTGTTGAGTGTTCCTCTAAAACATGAAAACGTAGTCAGGTGAGTGTGTGCGTATCCCCTATCTTAGCGTAAGTTTGTGGCTTGAACACGGTAAACCCAGAACCAAGGTACTTTACACTGCGACTTGGTTCATTTGCATACACGGACCAACATAATAGATAGCAATTTAGTTTTTTTGGTAATTTTTGAACAAACAACCACTAAACTGAGGATGCCTGGAAACTTTTCATGGTGATAACGCTGCTACGCTGTGTTGTTCATCCATGATAAATAAACCTTTGACCTTGAAGTAGTTCAGTAGACAAGGCCTTGCAAAGGTGCGGCATTCAAACCTGTGTATTTTGATTTAAAGGTGGCAACACTAACCGCTGCGCCACCTGCTGCACCCGAGTGCAGCTAAGGTGGAATTCGAGTCATTACTCAGATTCATTTAAAATATATGATCATATGTTGGAACAAATTTATCCTGCATCATGCTTAAATTTACTCACGAACTTTCAGAAGGACAACCACCCAAATATGAAACGTGTGAAAATGGGAACTTTCTTAGTTTTTTTCCTCAAAGTAACATCCATAAAACCAACGTCCCCGTCGCTTAAGTGTTAACCGGTGTCATATAATTCTCCAGAGCCGATTCTCAAAAAGAACAAATCTTGCTTTTGAATATTACTGGGAGATTATTGCTAAATGTTGAAAGTGGCAGTGGAAAACACTCCCACAGACAGTGGAAAGGAGACCAGACCTCAGTTTGCGTGTCAGCCTTCTGCACAAAATCACTTGTAAAACTGCCAGCTATTTTAAATGGAGGGATCGTCAGACTGACAGCTCGACACAAATGGCCAACAGTACGGCAGGGCAGCTCTCTACTGCATTCATTTTTAGCCGCGTACATTTTAAGATCGATCCATGAAATGCGGAATAGTCTTGAGATTTAATAAACACGTTCTCCTTTCGTCAAGGAAAAAAGTGGACGACCGAGGCCCGGCGTCAAAGATGTCAGATAAACACTCGAGCGCGAGACGCTCGGAAAGACGTGCGCGGCCCGGCCAAGACTCCACCGTGCAGGCATGACGTCTTGGAAAACAATCGCCGCCTTCTAGCTGTGTTTACGAGAGCAGCGTACGGCCTCATCTGTGACACTTGTGCAACCAGTTGTGAAAAACACAAATCTGCTGCGAAAAAATGAGCTGCTGTCTAGTCCGGTTACATAACAGCGCTCACTTATGGGGCTGTCATTGCTGATAAAGCTCATCACTTTATGACCTGGAATTATGTGAGTTTTTGTTTGTTTGGCTAACAGTTAACTGCAAGCTGTAAAGATCGCTCAGTTTCACCGACTCGGCTCATTTCGTCACAAGCGAGTGACACCGAACCATCTGCTGAGCGGCGGGGAAAACGCCGAAAACTCTCTTTCGATTTGATGTCATCGCCCAGAACTTTAAACGCGATTTGCCTTGAGCGTTAAGAATTGTTCACACAAACATTTGAACATTTGTTCGAACGCTAAGAATTGCCTGTAACAGAACAACTGCTTCTCTTATCTGCTTAAGAAGGTAGTAAAAGACATAACAACGGGTCAACTGAGGGGAAAATGTCTTTTTTTCCCAGTCACAGGTTCTAACTATTTTCCTTATAAAAAACTTTTAAGGTATTGGGCAAACAGCAATATTTCGTGACAGCATCTAGGCCATGCATTCAAATGAAAATGTGGTGCAATATTGGAAAGAAGCCGCACAGAGGGGTTTTAGTTCCCCCGTATTGCTGATATTTTTAATCGATGACAACCGTTCACGGCAACATTAGTCATTGTACAGCCGTACTCGCTGCATTGTTTCCTGCCTCGACTCATCAGAACGCATTTGTTTGGCAACACGGATAAAGAATTTCTTGCATAGCATGTTTAATCCAACTGCGCAATGGGGCTTATTTCCTAACAAACCGTCAGGGGGAGGAACATGGCGCTATCCTCAATTTAAGTTGGAATAAAATAGAAGACCTGCAGAATGTAATATATTTGGCAGGAACACAAGTTGAGACATGTTTTTTTCCACAGTTTGTTATTTGTGTAGGTTTTCCTCCCATGGGCAGATGTGTTTCAGGTAAATTCTGTGTGTGTGTGTGTGTGTGTGCGCGCGCCTACTAGGAGGAGGTTTTGGGAAATGACTAAATAGATCATTTTTGTTTAGGGTGGGTCATCACCTGTCAGTTTTCCTCTTTTCCTCAACATTCAATAGGGCACAGAAAACAGAAATGCCGATAACCAAAACTTATGCCTGGAAAAATGATTATTTTCAGTGTAAATGTGACATTGAATCTCAATAGAATATTTGTATCCTTAACCCCGACGGGATGCCGCTAACAACACAGCCTAAATCCCCCCTATGATATACAGATGTCTCTGATCTAAAAAGTCCCCCGGTTGCTCCCCTTTATTTCACTTTTCGGCGCCAGATTTGAACACTTTCTGCTCGAGTACAAGAGGTTGCATGGATACCAGCTGGATGTGAGCCTCGTAAAGAGAAAAACCTGTGGCGCAGAAGACAAATGTGTTGACCAGAAGTAGCCAACCCATCTTGATGAGATTTATTTATAAGCCGGTTGTGTTTAATGTGAACAGAACAATGGAGGGAAGTGCCAACAGCCAGAGACGCCCAGGAACGGCATTCTTGGTTACAGACCCAAACGTGCGATGAAGAACTGCCCATTTCAAATGTTAAAAGTCTGCTGGTGCCATTAGTGCTTAGCTCACAGCATCTACTTTCCACCCATTAATAACATAATTCTATTAAAATTTAGAGGCCCTAAAATTATTTACTGCACAGCTCTTGTTACAGCAGAAACTGCAGTTTTCTCAGCGCTGCGCCTAGCGACATGCAAGCGTGGCCTTTTTGTCAGCTTTATGTTAAAAGTCCGATGAAAAATGTACTGCATTTTAAAGAGCCTCGCAAGTTTGTCGCTTTTTGCCTAAAATGTTGTAAGAACCCTAAAAACCGAGTCCTGCTGACAACCAGGACCCGACTACAAGCTGCGGACTAAATTAGCACATAAAAGGGATTATTCTGTGCCGGCAGAAGTGCGGCTGCGCTCCAGCCTCGAACCTCCAAGCAGCCAGCGACGCTCCAGAAATGGGATTACTGCTCACTTTCGTTCGGGTTAGGTTATCGAAGCACCGCAAATTACTGGTGGGAAAGAAACGTCTTAATAGCGTTTTTAAATATTTTAAAAATGGCTCCGGGAATGCTGTGCTATAAACCCGGGGAACATTTTTGTATTTGAAAACTTTTCACATATATTAGGCTATGGTATATGTTTTGTTATACTGCTGAGGTATTATTTTTGGAGCCGGTAAAACTGGAGCGCACAAAGAAACACTTTGAAGTACACATGTGGTTACATTTTACATTCAAAATTATTGCATAATTAGCTTCCCCGTTTGAATTATGTGCTGCATGTGTATTGGCTCAGAAACCGGACAGCATTTACCTTATTTATGTAACACAAAACTCACAGTGTGCATGACTACAAAGTGCGGTTCTGAGCGGGCCATAAATATTGTGTTTCTCCTCCGCCCACCTGGTGCCACGTATCCAATAAACATCCTTTGTTGACACTCGCCGCACCTGCGGCTTGCGTGACCGCCGCCGCCGTTCCTGTTGCTTTTCGGCTCCAGCTGGTGTCAGAGCTGCCCCATGTCCCATAATCTCTCTGCACCGTCACCCTGTGACATCCCTGAGACTGGAGATGGTGACAGCGGTCCCCCTGGTCACAAATCATTTGATCCGGACCCACAACTCACTTGTCATATAATACTTCCTCGGAAATCCAGATGTGGGCTCCAACCAGTCCCATCGACCTCGTAATCCACTCATCGGGTTCCCCGTGTCCGCCACGCGAACAGGCGACCGGCCATCTGCGCGGTCCTGCGTTCGGAAGCAGGACCTGAGGTGGACTGCAGAATTGCCCTGATGAGGCGCAGCAGTTCGGGTTCTAATCTGGTTCTGGTTTTGGCCCACTTTCAATTCTATATTTATTTGCATAGTATGGTAAACACACCGCGGTGAAAGGAGTCGAGTGAGTGAAATGAAGCGGGGTTTTGTTGTTTGTGTCCACAACTCGGACCTCGAGGTGGCGTTTAACGGTGGACCAGGTGAAAACGGCAGGCTCATTCCAGCCTACAAATTTTGTACAAATGTGTTTTGTCTTGTTTCTCCTATCAGGAGGGCCATCGGGTTTAGTCACGGACCCCTGAAGTCCGCCTCGATCCCGAAGCTCCCGGAATATGTGGACTTCGGACAAATTAGCGGCTGGGAGTTTCCAAAATCCTGCAGATGCTTTGGGTGGCTTCCTCCTGTAGTCTTCAACCAAAAGAGCTGAATAAAGTTTACCGAGGACAAAAAACCTCCATCAGGCTTTCACTCTGGAGCTGTATTACCGCAAAGGTGAAAACATTAACTGTCATTTCCACCAGTAAGCTCTCCAGTATCACATCTGGAGCTGGTTGATACCATGTTGATTTAAAGTGTTTATTTTCGTTAAATGTAAAGCCTTAAACTTGGTGTTTTAGCATTTAAATTTCAGGCTCTGTCCTACTTATGCTGGCTTTACGCAATAGTTTTCTTTCTCTAGGTTTCCACATTGTTCTCCTGCAGCAAGTTTCAAAGTGGCTAATATAAATGTTATATATATAAATATAAGTGTCCTGTAAATGTAGATACTTGTTTTTAAGATCGAACATCTTCCAAACAGGATACATTTGGAAAGCGAGAGAGAAAATGTTGATGTCATCTCAGGTCAGCCATACAGAACCCATGACCATCCGTGGTGACTGAGGTTGTTTGTCAATGAAGGAGCTCCATTTCCTTTACTTTTCCATCGCAGTCTCACAGCGCCATTGGTGATGTTGGCCAGATGTGGCTGCACTTCCAAAGGCTGCCAAGGAAATTAAAACTATCATCAGCTAACACTCCTCAAGTCGGTATGTTTTAATGAAGTCCCAGAAAGGAGAGGCTCATGGGAAAAATGAAGAAACGTCCGCTCGCGCATGCATCTCCCCATTTATTAGATAGATGAAGTAAATGCAGGGTAAAAAGTAGAGGACATTTCCAAAAGAGTTAAAATCCCAGTCCAAACTGTGATGCAGCCGCTGGTTTGGGCGAGGTCCTCATCTTTGTAACGTAAAAACATTCTTACTGACCATTATTTGACTCACTCCTGTGTCAGAAGCAGCTTACAATGCAAGGGGCGAACAATAAGCCGCATTACTGTGATTTACACATCTACACACCGCATTTGTACTGGAGGAATTGCAGTTGAACGCCTTGGTAAAGGGAGCTACAGCAGAAGGTGGGACTCAGACCCACGTTCTTCGGCGCTGCTTTGCCACCTGCTGCTCCGCTTTATTTATACGGAAATCTTTCCTTAGGAAGAGACGCCCCTTTGCAGGCTAGGGTACAAAAAGTAAAAATCACACAAAATTCATAGCAGTCAGCTGGATCGGTGTGATGGTTACCGAAGTCTTTGCAGTTCCACACTCTGTAGACCTTCAGTCCAGTTCCTTGCAAATTACAATCTGATTTTTTGTCCACGAAAAGAACTATACCTCGTGTCCCTTAGCGGGAACCAACGTACAGCCGCATGTCTTCTCACCTATGAAACCGTATCACATACTGGGTGTAGAGTTTTCATTAAAAAGTCAGTTGTATGTAGTTGAGCAGAAAAATGTAAACCAGCTGTGGTTCTGGGCTGTAGTAACACAACAGGCAACATCTCCACAAATATATGAAGCTGTTAGTATTTTGGCAACCGCTTCCTTTGTGCAACTTTCAGTTTTAAACATACAAAAACAAATATCCTACTGAGCAGCAGTGTGAAAGCTGATGTGGCTGATAAGAAGCTTTAATAGGAAAGATCCATGTGTCTAGTATAAAACCCTATGGGCCTAGAAAACGTCATCTTCTCGGTTATGTTATTACCTGAACTCAGGGAGAAGTAAATGGAATCCCTGGTCCCTTGTTCACAGGGGCAGGGAACTCTGGGAATTCACTTATTGTTTCGGTTTGATAAAAAAAAAAAAAACAGTCCGAGGAAGCGCTCGGCAGCGAGCTCACGAGTTGCGGCTGCGACGTCCGCAAGGAGGCCGCAGAGGCCCGGACCCCGCGCGTTGCCCCCTCTTGTTTTACGGCTGGACTTTGTCTCGAAGAGGTGTTGGGTTAAATGAAATATGAGGGAGAACATCTGGGAAAACCATTAGCCAGAATTCACAGCTTGGACCCGTTTTTATGACATTTGTTCCGACATCTTGATTCCCAGGCCTGCACGAACCGAGTTCAAACCCGCAGGGGTCATAATAAGAAACGGCAGCATCACAACGTAAGTGCGTCTTACATCCTGGTCTACAAAAGAATATTTTAACTTAACAATATGTATTGAAAAAAATACATTACAGCGGCACTGGTGTGAGTTTCATGACAATAAATGCACAGCGATCCATTTGTGGTAAAGTCATTTTTTTGAATTAAAAAGTCTTTGTGCGTAAATCCTCCGTTTTGACAGTAGATTATAATTTGGAATTCCCTCTGTTCTCGGTAAATGATGTTTGTCAGTGGTTTTAAATCTTAGTCCAGACAAAGCAAGCATAAGGATGTGGGGTGGCGTGTAAACGCTCATCCGGGCTGTTTAGATTGAAATGTCATCCGTGTAAAGCCCATGGCCATATATTTTACACAGGCCTCTGTCTGAGGACATTGATTATTCAGGGCATTTTATGGCTCAGCGGCCCACGGGATCTCAGCTCATGAGCTTTTTATATTACTGCTGGGCTGTAAGCAAATCCTAGCGATAAGGCTGCAGATGCAGAGCACGTATCGGCGAGACGCTGGCTGACAGGGTACCGCGCACGGCACGACACGGCTGCTTTGTTAGTTCAACTTTTCCGCTTGTTGGTCCACTTTTATTTGTAGGTCAGAGCTAACGATGGAGTTTCGTGCTTCCGCAGCGAACAGTCGTCTTCGCCGAAACGGCTGGAAGGAAATGGAACCAACTAACTGCACGTCAAAGAACGCGACCGTGTCTGAGTCCCATTAAATAAGAAATGAAGGAGCGCGAATGAATAATGCGACCCGCAATAAGAGAATATTCTGGAAAATTAAGGAAAACAAAAAAGGGGGGGAAATAAAAAGCAGCAACAGAAGGAAATGTGATATAAATTCTGTGTGACTGAACTCCAGTGTAGCAGCTTGGATGAAGTGTGATCTGTTTCTTGTTAAGTGGATTACCAGTGAAGGAGGGAGTGTGTGTGTGTGTGTGTGTGTGTGTGTTCCAGCCATCTCTGCTAAGTCTGACAGTTAACACTCCGCCCTGTGCAAAATGTTATCCAGTCTACTGCAGTATCATCAAAAGACTGGACTATTAGACATGGAACAAGAGACTGGTAGCTTGGAGGACTGCGTCTGATCAGTTATTACCGGAGGTATTAGCTGCCGTCTTTGGTGTGAAAGTTTTGTTATTTCATTAGGATTTCATTTCATTTTGTGTAAACAAAGTGAGAAGCTGGAGCGGGAAGAAAGTTCTTCCATAGTGTATATATATGATCAGATGATATATATATATACACACACACACACACACACACACATATATATATATATATATATACACACACACACACACACAATATTTATAGGTTTTATACAGTCCATACAAAGTGGATCTGTAATTGGTTGATGGGATGGCTACTGACCAAAACCCTTTGACCATTTTGGGGTTTGGGTGGAGATGAACCCAATGTCCCAGTGGACGCCCTGCTGCACTATGTCCTTATTTCTATGTTTTATCCAAAGTTCTTTTTTAACCCATTTGCACTGGGACTGAACTTGTAATGAAATGAATCAGGGTAAGTACCTTCCCCAACATTCCTACCGAAGCGGTGATATTCCTCATCCTTATCCTTAAGCAATTCGATAAAGCGCGGCGCCTCTCCCGGTTGCCGGAATTAATGCTTACAATTAAAAGGCATTAAAAATGCAGTTAAAATCAATGCGACGCTATTGTTGTTATAATGAAATTCAATTTCTGCAACCCCCAGCGTGTGACGGTACATTCAAACGCAGAATAGATCGTTGAGCAACATAGAGAATAAATACTGAGAACAATAACTTAAAAAACAATGCAATAAAAGCAAATATTCATACATTCCCAGCAACGCTTTCCACCTCTATGCCGGCATTAATGAGTGTCACACTCGAGTGAACTGTTCTTGTAGGAGCGAAAAAGACGGTAAGGATTAATGGTTAAACCGTACGACCGGGGGGGCTTCTATCAATTACAGGCGACCCTGCAGGGATGCTCTGCGGAAATCCCATGAACACGATGGCTTTGCCTACTTGTGAATTATTTTTATAGCAGGGCATGTTTTTCTGCTCCAATATTTCATGTGATTATTCGTTCATTTTTTACTGCTTATCAATATATATTGCAAGCTGGTTCCATCGGTTTGTTTCTAGCGCGCGGCTGTTGTGAAGATTGAGAGTACTGGGGGGACCGTGTGCGAACCAGCGCCTTACGATCCGCACGCGTCCAGGGCTACGTGCCGCTCTGCTGACAGGATAATACGAGCATGACAAACACGTCACTCGTCTCGCCGACGCGCAGAGCCTCATTTCGGCGGGTGAGGGCGAAGGCCCGAGGCTGTTGGCAGATTTAAGGAGCAGATTACGGATAACAGGCGGCACACGCAAATCGGAACGTCTTATTGCGGCCTGAAATTAACTCGGAACTGTTTCTTAGAAAATGTTTAACCCAAGCATAAGCAGAACCTTTGACAATATTTGCAGGAATCGGCTGACTGCCTTGCCAGTGTCTACACGCTTTTGTAGGAATCTCAACTTATGATGCCGTATTTCAGACCGTTCAAAGGCGAAGCGGGGCACGCACTTTGTCATCCTTAAAACTGCCACCGGAGCGAACGTTTCATGGCCCCGTTTCTTAATGAAATCACACGCAGCTTTAATAATTTCAAATATTATTGAAATCCTTAAGTCGCCCAGCAGGACAAATATTACACGCGCCCCCCACGCAGAATGAGGTTTCGAAGAAGAAATTCAGCTCGAAATTGGAAGT
Organism: Heterotis niloticus; assembly: GCA_018136845.1. Lineage (NCBI taxonomy): Eukaryota > Metazoa > Chordata > Actinopteri > Osteoglossiformes > Osteoglossidae > Heterotis > Heterotis niloticus. The sequence continues at coordinate 7,393,583 of CM030897.1, read as the reverse complement.
TGACGCACACTGTGCCTTATAACAGTTCATAAACCGATGCCGCTCTCATATGGTTTGCATTTTCAACATTGATTTCTCGGATTGAAAACAAGAGCCCCCCCCCCAACCCCCCAGTCCCCGCCCCAAGGCAGACAGCTCCCCCCGCTGACAGGTTGTGAAGTCGGCGGCCCGATGCCGGATGTGGGTACCGCGGGCCGGAGCAGAGCGGCTGTCACTTTCGCGACCACCAGTGAGGCGGCCCATCTGGGCGCTGGAAACCCACTTAAACATCAAAAGGCAGCGGGGCTTGCAGAGGGTGCTGGGAAATATCCGTGATGTCCAGGCACAAAGCGAGAGCAGCATCTGGGTCGTGCTATGGGGCTATTTTGGGCCATCGGTGACACAATGTTTGGGAACGGTCCAGATGAAGCAAGCGCCCTGGCGAAATGGACTGATGACCTGCCATCTCTGTAAAAGAAGTATAAATATGTGTACACTGGGATTTAAAGGCCAGCGCGTATGATGGCGTTTCAACGCATGACTGATGGAGGGAAAAGCCCCAAATTCCACACAGTTTCCTACATTAAACCTTTGTTTCGCTAATCCAAACAACACTGGACCTTTTCACCCCTCGGGCAGGTCTTCAGATGGCGGCTCGAGCCTCTCGCCACGTTCAGCCGCCGGTTCTGCTGTGGCCTCTCATTGCTCCGAGCGTCGGTTAAATCTCCGCGCAGTTTAATGGAAATAATGAGTAACATCCAGCTGAAATCAATAGCAAACCTGCGCAACGGAACGCCGGACGCCAAATAACAACGCGGTGTCGCGGCCGATCGGCAACAGTAAAAATTATTTTCAGAAATTTTTACTGCGACGGGGAGGCGGGGACTGCCTTCATAGAATAACATCAGGTTATTCATACAAGTGAGTCAAACTTGGTGCAAGTGCATCGGCTTTCATTTAAGCCTTTTGGCGATAATGTCAGTGCGATAATGCTGCCTCGAAAAAGGGAAATAAAGCGAAAAACTGAAGTATGTGTACATTAGCAGCCTGGAATGAGGAGAGCAGACGGTGTAACGGCTGTGTATTCTTTTCCGACAGCATGAAACATTGCTGATTTAAATTCACGTCTTCCTCCGCAGCTACCATTCGCTAACTGTGTGTCAGAAGCTCGGGGCTTTATTCTGCTAATGCCGATCCAAACCCGGAGCTACAAATCTCCTGACTAGACTTGGCAAATCCCGAGGCCCGATGAAAACCGGAGCTTTACAAACATTTCACTGGCTCGGCCAACAAAGGGGAGAATGCAAACAGCAAAATTGAGAAGAATAAAATTCTTATTTTGAAAATTAAAATGCACGAGCAGCCAAAGGTTCTGCTCGGCCTGTTTAATGTAACTGCTGCAGTAAACCTTTAAACACAGCAAGTGTGAATTACATGTAAAGCGATCCTGCGCCTTAAATTCACACCAGAGTGCATGGCCAAGAAAGACACCTGTGAATTCTTGATAAATCTGTTGCACAAAATAAAGTGTTTCTCTCGACGGAAAGCAGAGCGGTCGCGGCGGCCGGGGAACGTTTATTACAACTGTTGGGTCAGTTTTCTTTAGTCTTTCTAAAACTTCGGTGCATTGCATGCGAATATCCACACTGTGTTCTGTGATAGCTTCGTAGCAATGAGCGGAACGATAATAAAAATAAGTTAAAATAATTCATTTAGCAAGTTTTAAGGATCTTGCACTCATTATCAAGTGTTATGAAAGAGGGGAACGCATCGGGTGGGATTCAAACCAAAAACCTTTGAGTACAATAGATATTAACGGAATTATAAATACTTATCTTAAATGCTATAATGCTGTATGAATACTTATAGAATAGAATTATACAGAAACTTAAACAATTATAATATAAAATAATGAAATAATGTAAAAATAATTAACAATTATATATATTAAAAATAACAGTAAGTCTTTGAGAACTTTGAAAATATTTTTCTTTGATCCACAGGTTACTTAGTTTAGTTACTTTGAGTTGGGGGGTTGCGTTGAAGGAGAAGTGGACTGAAATGTACCTGCTAATTTGCATTTTGAATAAATGTGCTAAAAAAGGGGTTCGTGGAGCTTCCTAACAGAGGCGAACCCCTGTCACCGGACCTGCTCTCAGCGGCCCAGCAGCAATTTTCAACGTTCATCTCAAAGGGTTCATCTACTAGTTAACATGGACTCCGTTATACACGGAACATAGTAATTTCTGGTTTAAAATAACTCAGATTAGTGCGCCACATTAAAATTTTTATTAAAACATCAGAGTCACTGGGTCACGCTGGTGGGCAGTCTGTCGCCCTTCAGCGGTGCACTGAGCAGTCTGTTCATTGACCTCTGTAGATGCAAGGTGACTGGACTCCTGGTGAAACCAGAAGTTTCTCACCTGCATCTAGAAAGGCGGCAACGGTTGGTGTTGTTCCTTTGTAACCAAAGGTTCTGCGTTTGAATCCCTGCTCCTGGTGTACTACCTGATCAAGGTTTTTACCTTGAATTGATATGGTAAAAATTACGTAGCTGTACAAATGTATGAATTTATATATATATATATATATATATATATATATATATATATATATATATATATATACTGTCTCTTATACATTATATATATATATATGAGATACATAAATAAACACTCACCTTGAACCAAAACAAAAAAAATAACAGTCAATAATAATCTAGTCTTATAAACCCAAATAACTGAAAATCAGCTGAAACTCAGTGAGGAACTATTGTCTATGGGGTTCTGATGTAGTTCAGGATTTATTGAATAATTAAATATAGAATTAACTTTTGGGCATTTGCTGTGTGTCACGTGATTTATGTACAATGTATGAATTTTAAGCAAGAACAATGGAAAAAGTCATCGAAGGATTTAATCTCCACGCACCTCTTTGCTTGTAGCCGGCCGACGGTGTTGGCAGCGGCACCAGCGAGCGCCGTGGCGTCCGGTAGCTACGAGGGTCGGAGCTGTGAATATATTACGCCAACTGTAATTACACACTGGGTGCCCGCGTGTCTTTTTCTATCCATTATCGCTCTGCACGCCCGCTAATTTCGGCTCAATGTGACGTGTTGTTTTTCTCAGCCGCGACACAAAACCACTTAATTTTTCATTTGTTAAAATTACAGTCAAGGCGATGCAGGGCTCCACACACAAAAGTTCAGTGTTCACAGTGTTTCGTGCCAGTGCTGCTGTAGGCGGAGGGAAGCGGAAATGTCTCTGCGGTGAAGGGATGAGCGCGGTGCTGAGGACCAAGAGCAACAAACATCTTCAGATGTGTGCATTTGTGGCCACCCTATGATGGACTGGCAACCCATCAGGTCTCCAAGCCTACTGACCAACGAGTTCAGGATAGACTGCAGGCCGCCAAGACCGTGACCAGGACAAGACATTAAGGCTGATGGTTAGATGGATGAACGGATGGATGAATGTTGGACTTCATGACCTGAACGTAGTGGAGGACCAGAGAGTCCTCTCTAAAAGGGCATGAATGCAGATCTGGCACAAGTCTCAATAAGTAGAAGTTCACAAAGAAGTATAAGGAAAGTATGGTGGTCTAGTGGTTAGAACTGCTCCCTTACAACTGAAAGAAGCTTGGGTTCAAATCCCGTTCCTGCTGAAGTACCCTCGACTGAGGTACTTACCGATACTTGATGGCACTTGAACTGCTGAAATAAAAATTACTTGGCTGACAACAGACAAAAAAAATTGTAAGCAGCTTAGTGTGCAACCCTAACATCATCAGCTGCCTGTTACAAAGATGGGTGCTAAAGGAACAAATAGAAATGCTGATCCATAGTATAAATCTGACCAAAATAGGCAGATAAATGACAAAAGTACTGAGGTAGGTTTTTATCCAACATGAGCCAGAATTACAACTTTACTGCGGTTAACTTACATTTTTATTGCGTCATCTGACAGCGTCGCCGGGTGTAAAATAAATTTATGCTGCTCAATGGCAAAGCTTTTTGCCCAAATTCTCACCCCAAGGAGATCAGGAACCTCCACTGTCAAGCACCTTCACACACACTGCCTGCTGCACCAAGGCGACAACGCTTGACAAAAACGGTAATTTAGGGAGTTTTCTCATGCAAAGTATGGGCTCTCAAAAGGTATAAAATATCAAATATGGAAATAAGGTTGTGCAAAATTGGGGTACAACCACTGTTTAGCACTTATTTGCAGCACTTATTTGGAAGGAAAGTGTTTGCATCTCATGGTGGAGCTCTTTAAAAAAAATAGGTTAAAAAAATAACAAATGTCAACAGGTAGTAAAATCCGACTACATTGCTGCCACGGTAAAATGTGTATCTGTCAGTTGTCCCGAGGCACTTTGAAAAATTCCAGCTGTGAACTTTGTGCTACAGTTGGATAGAGAAAACAAATACATCTAATGCTCAATTTAATTTAATAGTTTAGGATGAACATGTCAGATAAATATGTGCGTTCGGTGCCAAAAGCAATTTGGACTTTGTTTTAAGTCCTCAAGCGGAAAAAATTGCATTACTTTATGTTTTTTTTTTTAAATGTATAATAAAAGAAACCTGGAATGAGCCCTAATGATGAAGTACAAACTAAGAAAAAAACAGGAATGATTTATTGATTTATTTCTCGGTACGAAATGGACCAGACAGCAGGCAAGGACTTTTACTTGCTGCACGGATTTTGTTTGTCTTTGTCCTTCATTTGGTCTGTAAAAATATTTCCCGGAGTTGAGTGCGACACGCTGAGGTCTACTCCCCATCAAAGTGCATAACCATTAAAAGCTGTTTTGACATCATAATTTGGTTTAGTCTGCATCGGACGGTTAAAGGATTAACCTTAAAGCATCCCAGACGCAAGTGGAGAACAGCTCATCTGTGTGCCAGAACTGCTCGTTCTATACGATAAATGCAAAAACACGGCACAAAAGAATTCACTTTTGGAATCCCGACTATCACCGATCATCCCGGAATTTTGTTCAGGCCAAGACCGAACGGTTTGAAGGTTGAATGTTGAAGGTTATACTTGTATTTATAATTATAGATACCACGTTGATAGTCAGGAAAACAAATATGCGGATCTCGGCTCAACTCAAGCGGGAGCTTCGACAGCCTCGGCGGAAGAAACCGACCAGTGTCCTCTGGACACGATCTCGAAGTGCAGAAATACCTCTACATACCTCTGATATCCTTGAAAGTCTCTCAGAAGCATTCTTGAGAAATGCAAACTAATGAAACAGAGGTCATTAACACAGTATATTTCCTAAAAGAGTGTAAACTGTGCAATGTTCAGCATAAGGCAGAATAGATGGGCTGCGGCTTTAATAAACAGAGAAAATATTCTATTTTATGGAAAACAAATATAAAGTAAAAGGACAAAGATGAGCAGTAACAAATGGACTCAGTCACAACAACAGTGGATGTCCCGCTTTCAATCCAGTAGATGCTACAGTGGGACGGATCATTCCATCATGTGGACATCACTATTACATCATCATCATGACATCATCATCATCATTATTGCATCATCAACTCAGTAACGACACCCGGCATCGAAAACTGAAGTGTTTGGTTGGCGCTGGAAATTCACAAATTTCTTGCCCTGTATTTTCTATGGTTGGGACATTTAAGTCTAAATTTGGCTTTCGTCTGGTCTGGAACCAAGGGGGGAAATTTTGCACAATTTTGCGTGTCTGAAGGCTGAGATGCAGTTTACCACCTCGGTAACACTATAGGCCCCACACACAAAAGTTCAGTGTCAAACTGAGCCGGCTATCCTCTTATCTGCAGACAGGAACATGAGAAAATAAAGACTTCTCGGTGTTGCACTTTGTTACAAATCCCCAAACTATTTGCCGTGCGCCAGATTAAATTTCAGGTGCGGTTGAACCTTGAAGATCTACAAGCACGAAGGAGACCCAGATTATGTTCTGGCATGTCGGGGGCTCCAGCACACATCTGTCTCTTCCGTGGTGGGAAAACTGAAAGATCTTCCCTAACTGGCCAAAACCTCACAGTGTGAGGTTGGATTACATAAAATTTACACGCTTGTACGCATGTAGTGCCCCCCCCCCCCCAAAAAAAAAAAAAAAAAAAAAAAACAGCCAAAAGCCTCTGATTTCGATTAGGGCAAAAATGCGCTACCGAGGTCCAGTTTAGCAGATGAAAGTGGAAATATCTGATCTGATACAATTTTTCCTTATTTAGCTGACACTTTACCCCAAAGTAACTTAGACTGTTAGGGTTGAACACACTGCTACTTCAAATAATTCACCCATTTATATAGGTGGGCAACTTTTACTGCAGCAGTCAGGGTTCGTACCAGGGTAAGCACTGCACTACCTGCTGCCCCTATAATTATGAGACCTAAATGAGGCTGAAAGACAAAAATATCAGAAAGGGATTTTTCCAGGATATCAGGATTCTGTCAGAGTGTATTAGAGGGATGGAGCGTGTGTTTTGCTGTTTGACTGAGCCTCGGTTATTTATAAAGGTTGTCAAGGACGATGCTGGTCCAGGGCCCACCCACTCTCCCTGCTACAGAAGGAGGATGGATCGCTTCCCAGGCATCGGCATAACCTGGTGTAAAAGTAAATGAGAAGTTATGGAGCCAAAGTGGAAAAGTCATATCGCTCAGCTGAAATCTGCCTACCAGGAGGCTATTCAAACAATATGCTAATCGAGTGGATATGAAAAGCGGGAACCTGGATTTGGGCCCATTTCTTCTACGGCTGGAGCCAGTCTGTCCTGCTCGTGCGGGTCGAAACTCCCAGCGAGTGCATGTTTGAGAGAAGGCATCCAGCGACGGGCGTCGAACGCAGGATGTGTGGGAAAAAAGCACACGTTAACATTTCCAGAATAAAGGAAAATGTTCCAGAAAATTCCACGTCCTTCTGAAGAAGAAAATGGTACAAACTTTGGATGGACTGCTGGGAATTTGGAGGAAATTTGCACAAAATAAGTAAAACTGATTCATGCACAAGATAAACATTGGTCTGAACAGACACCGGTATGGTGTTTTATTTCCTGAATAATAACTTCTTCGATTATATAACCTGCTAACAGAGGTTGGCCAGATAATAACCAAATTATAAGTGCAGACTTCTAACAGATTTCTTGGTTTTATGTTTGGGATCATACAATAATAATAATAATAATAATAATAATAATAATAATAATAATAATAATAATAATAATAATTCGTTTTGGAAGCAGAATCTTTTAATGTAAATTAGTATTAAAAGTACATTCAAGTGACAAAAAGACTTCTGAAAAGAAGTGGTATGTTAGAGGCAAATGCTGTGTCTCCGTGCCAGGTGTTACAATAAAAAAACAGGGGTTCACATACTGCATTAACAAGAGAGCTTTTTTCTTTATTCCGATTGTTTATGCAGGGTTTTGGAAAGCATTAAAGAAACATTTTATTAAGTGGGCCTTTTACAAATTTTTCATGGGGTGCTTTCAAGCTCCATCTAGTGCCACAGCTATTCGGTTGATAGGAGAGATTTTTTAAACAGCCGGCTTTCTATATAACACCGTGTTAAACACTTTTTATACAAATTCTTAACAGGGAGGAAAACGAGCAGCAGCTTCTTTTGCATCATCGCACGGCTACACCAGAACAATGCTTTAAAATTAAAACATGTTAATAAAAAAAATGCATTGTTTCGTAAAATTCAGTTCAGTCGAATAACTGCTGCACTCAGGATTGTGGAAAAAATAATCCAAACTTTCAGAAACTCAAAAATGAAAGGTAATTACTGTAAATAGACATAAATATTATAATAGCAGAAATAATGCTAATGTTTTATAGATGTGCACCAAGCACACAAATACCCTGCGGTTGTCGCCAATGGGACAGTAGTGACAACTGGGCTTCGACCATGAAAGCGCAAAACAGCTGAGCTGAACTCTTCCTGCGCAGAAACGGTCCCGTTTGACAGCGGTGATCAGGAGAAGGAAATCTGTCTGTTTAGACATCACTTGGGAAAACAAAGTCTTTCTGGTCTTCATCCTTCTGCCACCTCCATAAATAATTCCATGAAGTCATCAAAACAAACAGAGAAGCAGGCCGGCCCACAGTTCTGGCTGAGCCCAGCGCTTCCGGGCGCAGATGAGTCAGGGGTTCGATGGGAAATGTGAGAAATTCACGTCGTCCCCGAGTCGGCTGCAAGAGATTAGCCGGTGAATCGGTGAGAAAGGTGCGGATTAGAGAAGATGTTTGCGGAGTGCAGAAGAGCGCCAGCAACAAGCAAATAGCTGAGAAAAAGGGAGGAGGGCACGTGGCAGGGGCCACTTTGCGCTGACAAACAACACTTTGTGGCTGCACAAATTCTTAAATCGATGCTTCGACTCCATTGTTTTGAAACGGGATTATTTCAGGGGATTATTCCTGTGGGGTTATTTTTTTCCTTCATTACCCCTTTTGCAAACACGATTCGAGAATCATTAAAAAACGAGAAAAAGGGAAAATAGTTACGTGAGAAAATGCTTGTTCAAGGCAGCGTGGGGGTGGTGTTGGTCCAGACTATGCTGGAAGGCTCAAGGTTCGCTTTATTGTCATTCTGCAGAAGTACAGATGTCGAAGAAGGAGTGAAATGCAGTCATTCCCTGACCATGTGTATGGCACACTGAACAGGCGACGCAGGACAACACAGTGACACCCCTGGAAGCAGAAAAATGACTGAAGTGCTTAGTACATGAACATAAAGAGAACAAAAAATGCACGCAGATACAGATAAATGAAGGAGATACAAAATGAGATAAAATGAGATGAATGAGATATCACTTGCTGTTTAGAATAGGATGGGTTTTACAGATAAAAAACAAACGGGTATTTTCAGGGACATATGTAGCTATCTGAAGTGATGGAGAGGATGTTTGTTCATGAATTAAAATCCAAAGATTGATGTAGAAAAACAAAAAGTGCTTCATCGCTGCCTACCGCAGCCACCGTCACCAAGGTGTGAGGTAAGGAGCCCTCTGGTTGGGATGCCGGCCTATTCGGAACAATTGCACAGACACACTTGCTGAGCGCAATCCACAGCCACCTGTCCACCTGAAACAGATTTGGACCGTGGGAGGAAACCAGAGCACGTGGAGGAAACCCAACAGGGTGGCGTGCTGACTACATACCACATGAGCCGGATCCCATGTTTGAAGTACCATCGCTACCTTCTGTGCATCCTTTAGTTATGTTTTTTATTTGAGGCTCTAACATTGGGAAAAATGTATTTTTATGTTCACGGTTTACTGAGACAGGCTGGTGTCCCATCCAAGGTATACCTTCATAGTCCAGCATCCCGATTCTACGACCGGCTCTGGACCATCACGACCCCGATCAGGATAAAGCGGTGAACGATAACAGATGGAATGCGTACATTTTATCCGTCTCAAAAGTTAACGCGTCAACTTTTTTTGGCCTCCATGACAGCTCTCCCATCGCAGGCCTTCCTAAAAAAACGCCAAAGTGCTTTTACCGGCAGGACGGCGCTGAGAGCGAAGGAAACGGCCTGTAGTTCATGTGTTGCGCTTCACACATGACCAAAGCACTCCATACAAGAGGCAACCAGCCCCTTAAGACAAACACTTAATTCTATGCATCGTCTTAAATCCAAACCCAGCTATAATACATTATAAGGCCTATGACAAAGTTATTGCTCTCTTTGTTTACAGTCATTTATACTGTATGCCAATAATGACTCTCTGGTCGATAGTTAGTATGTCATTAAGTGTGGATCTTCTTTCCTCCCACAGAAATACCCTGGCCCCTTTTTTGTTGACTAAGCTCTATTTACTTTTAGTTTATTGAATCATAAATTGTAACAGGCAGCTCCTACATCCGATGTGCTCCCGCATCGGAATTTCACTTCAGCCCGAGGAGCACGGCGGACACTGGCACATTAATCTACATGCATGACGTTTTCGATTTTGCCCGAGTCTTTCGCTCGTCCTCGCTCGCATCCCGGTCCTATTTCTTACTTTTTATTAGTTGTGAGAACAGAGGTGAGCCACAGCAGCACAGGAACGGAAATGCTCGCGGAGAAACCGCAATAGGCCTTTAAGTGGGAGGCTTGTATGACCGCGCAGTGCTGTCCGATGTCTAATCCAAGGTTTTCTATTCTTGCTTTGTTTTCACTTCTGTTTAGGCTGTGGAAGGAAACTGGTGACCGTGAAGAAAGAATGCGAGATCCAAAGATGCAGAGAGAATCCGACACCTTAGTCTCATCCAGGTTTGACTTTTTGAACCCCTGGCTTGGCCCCACCCAGAGCGATGGGGTTAGGCCACCTAAACTGCTATTGAGTTTTACTTCATTTTTTAAATAAACCATCCTTCGCAACAGGTTGCCCCACACCGCTGGACACAAGATACCGTACGTAGCTTTAATAACAGCAATAATACGGTCATGTGAACCCCAACCGCTTGGTCAGCAGGTGGTCTTCGGAGGCTCAAGGTGAGGAAGGAGAAGAGCTGGAGGCACAGATATTGCGCTTATGTGATTTTTAGCTGCACGAAGTGGCGGCTGGAAGGACAGAGTGGACAGCAGCAATTTTATCTGGAGCACTCGTGGGGAAAACAGCGGCTCTAAGGCCTCGTTCTGTCGGCACTGACTGAAGGAGAACGTGAAACGCCGGTGTATTTGGAAGCCATGCTGTCAGATGCTTCATAAAATGACACTGATGGATTCATGCAGCCATGACATTTAGTGCTGAACGCCTGATGTAAACTAGGAGCAGTGGCTTACAAAGGGGAGGGGGGCGGTTTCTGTTTGCCTCCGTTTTACTCTCACAGTAGCAAAGCGCAGGAAAACGGAGCCTTTTAGCCGACATGTGTCTCCGTCACATTTGTTTGCACCAACACTGATTTCCACATGGAGTTGTGGGGAGGAGAGATGGAGGTCTTCATCTTCATATCTCTGATGTAGGCAACATCATGAGCCTCCGTGTATAGGGACAAACAGCTGCTCGCTGAGGTTTGGTCCTTTATGGTTCCCCCCGGGACCCCGCTGACAGCCTTTTCACGGGAGGCGATAAAGCCTCCGAGTGACGGCGCCATCTGATCGGTGAACCCCCAGTGCAGCTCGCGAGTGTCGTTCACGTATCGCCTACACGATGTGCATCGCACCCTACAAAAACCCCCCAACATCCTGCGGCTCCAAATCTAAACGTGACCACTTGCTGTTTGACAGCGTTTAGAGCAGGGCAGTTTGAACAAAACTGGCCACCAAATGTGGTATGAGGCGCTACAGCACGGTAAACGCAGTAAACCTGTTCTGATACTCGGGCTGTTTTACACACAAAAGTGTTATTTTGAAAAGATTATTTTATTTCCCTCCTGCTTTGAAAAACAACAAACTGTGCAAGACTCCTGCGCTCAGTAGATATCAGACACGAGAGCAGTGCAGTGGAAGACTGCCCTCTATTGATAAAACTGTGCATTTGTTTCCCTCCCGGACGGAAGCTGCGATTTCGGTCACCCGGGGCGCGATGAGCTTCGATGAGCTTTCCATAGGGAATGTAAAAAAGTTAAACAGGTTAAAGAAGACTTTAGAAAAAAGTTTGATTCGTAGGAGGTGGAAATGCATGGATTTCCCACCCCCCCAACTGAATGCCCACCAAATTATTTTCACCATTCAATAATGCCACATACAGGCTTTTTAAATTACAGGCCAGCAAGACTGCTTACATACAATTTGCATACATTTGGCAATCTGCTCCGATGAGCGAGGGCTGTAAAACGTGTCATTCTCACAGATGCGGCATGGAAGGCGGCCATCTTTGGGAAGGTGGGGTGCAGCATGCAGCCACGCATATGTTTTATTGTTTAAGACCATCAGTTTACAAGCTGAAAGGTCTGGGTTTGAAACCCACCGCCTGCTGCAGAAAACCTTCATAGCAGCAGTCACCCTGGACTGATAAAAATTCCCTAGAATAAAGGGGTAAGAAATTGTGAGCATAGTGGTACGCAAGACCAGCATTTTAAGTCACCTTGGTCAAAGCATTGGCTAAACAATAATAATAATAATAATAATAATAATAATAATAATAATAATAATAATAATAATAATAATAAGGCTGCATTGCAAAGAAAAGTTGCCAAGAAGAAGGAAGGGTCTCCACGAGGTAAAACTCGGGGAAGGCTGTCGGTTTCTCTGGTAAACCCCGGGCCAATTCCTCTCAGTCGAAAAGCAATTGACCGAGACAAATGAGAATCACGCCACAAGAGCACAGGTTATTTTAAAGGCAGCGGGATGATTAATGGAAGGCGGTCGCTGCGAACGTGACCTCAGACCCCCAGCAAGGACAAACACGCTCATTACCGCACCCGCACGGAGTTCCCAGCACTGGCCTGCGTCTTGGAAAGTTTAGAAGCGACTGCAGGACACGTGGGGGTGTAACACAGGTAAACGATACACTTTCTCATCCCATGGCGTGTGGAAAAAACTCAAATTCAAATGGGCTACTGTATGACAGGGGCATGATGGGATTTGGATGGACGCGTTGATTGTGAAGAAGAACCGGAGTGGCTATTTTAGCTGATGGCAGCGATGTCGCCGTCACTGCGACTCCTTGCTTTTGTCCCCAGTGAGACTCAGCCGTGAGCGGGTCACGTCGCTGCTTTAAAAACAACAGCGGTGTGATTTTTCCCGCCGGGCGGTAATGATTTACATAGAAATCTAATCGGCTCAGACAGCAGCCTTGGTCCTGTATGAATTTTTCATGGCGCTCTCTAATATGGCTCCGCACTTTCATCAAGATTTGACGGTGGCTGCTTTTCACGGCCCCCACCTTTTCTCCCTGAGCCAGGCGAGAGGAGGAAACAGCTGCTGAATTGCTTAGCAGTTCTGTATTAAATGCGGATACATTCAATGCTGAACGTGAGTACAGGACACTATTTCATAGTGAAGCACTCTTCTGTGTACAGTGTATATACACACGCTCACATCCATCCATCCATTATCCCCAAACACTTTATCCCGGTCAAGGCTGTGGAGGTCCAGAGCCTCACCCCAAATCCCATGCAATAAAGCTACATTATGTTATATACAGTACTATGCTATATCTGGTACTGATAAGTACATAGTGATATACACTACATGGCCAAAAGTATGTGAACACCTGAGCATCACAACCATATTTGCTGGTTGAGCATCCCATTCCAAACCCATGGGCCTTAGTATGGAGTTATTTCCCCCTTTGGTGCTATAACAGCCTCCATTCTTCTGAGAAAGCTTTTCACCAGATTCTGGAGCCTGGCTGTGGAATTTGTGCCCATTTAGCCACAAGAGCACCAGAGAGGTCCGGAGAAGGTCTGGCTCGCAGTTGACTTCGCAGTTCGTCCCAAAGGTGTCCGGTTTGTTTGAGGTCAGGGCTCTGTGCAGGTTACTCGGGTTTTTCCACACCAGCGTGGGCAAACCGTGTCGCTTTGTGTATGGGGGCACGCTGGAGTAGGAAAGGAGCGTCCGCAAACTGTGGCCACAAAGCTGGAAGCCCACAATTGTCCAGAATATGTTTGTATGCCGTATGGGTGTGACTGAAAACAGATCGGCTCAGTCACTAGAAGGGGGGTCCACGTACTTTTGGCCATACAGGGTATAGCGCTAATAGATAAGGAGAAGACAGCAGTGGTGATTCCAAGCAATAGAAACAGAAGGATGAAGGAATATGAGAAGCTGGAGAAATACCAGGGATTGAGCAACAGAAAATGTGGAAAGTGAAAACCAAGGTAGTTCTACTGGTGATAGGAGCACTTGGGGCTGTGACCTCTAAGCTGGTAGAGCAGCTCCTTCAGTCTCAGCCAGGAAGAGTGCCATCATATAAAGAGAGAAAATACTGCACTGTACCCTCAAAAAACTGAGTAAGAAAGAAATATTTATTTTTTATACTCTCAGTAAATAGACAGATACAGACAGAGAAGTAGACGGACAGACAGACGGACAGTGAGGCATACGCAGAGCTGAGGGAGTTTTCACAGCAGTGTGAATATGTATAAGGTCCATGTGGTGACAGGCAGAAGGGGATAGAGTGAACAGGATGCTCCCCGTGACGGTGACTTTGTTCCTCACCTGGCCTGGCTCCAAGGCATCTGTCTCCAGGTGCTCAGAGGGATCAGGTGAGCTGCTGTCAGTCACCCAGCCTCCTGGGTGTCACTCAAACAGCCATTAGATTTTTTCCCCCACTTGTTTAAAATCCAGTTCAGGCTTTTAGGAATAATAATTGCAATAATTTTGTCTATTTTTTCTGCCCATTTTCCATAAACCACTTGTCCCACGCAGCCAACGTGGCTCAGGCGGTATTATTTTTTCATATTATTTTATTCATTCAGCTGACGCTTTTCTCCAAAGTTGTGGACGACAAGGAGTGCCATGTTAAAAAAAAAAAAAAAAGAGTAATCCATCAATTGTTAAAACAAATTGGAAAACAATGCACCGAAATAGAATGGAAAAACAGTGAGACTGACAGTAAATCAGTGTAGTGAAACACTAGTAGAAAAATGTGCAAGTAAATTAAAACTTGTGTTCTTTGACTGTTTTGCTGTCTACTCACATACTTTGTGTACTAAGATTTACATTTCTGGATTAGCAATTTTCTTTTCAAATCAGCACTTTCCTACGTGCATCACTGATTTGCTGCCACACAGTTTCTCCGATCCCTGCTTTACCACTCAGGCTTTTTCTTTGCTCCTTGCTTTTCCATGAGGGTGACAATAGAGAAATTTAGTCTCTATGATGCACATCTGTATTCCTAACAGAGGTGTAAAATGTGCCAACTAAAATAGGAGTGATGGACACACTGACCAGCTTCCAGAACTGTGGGTCTATATCTATAGCTTTTCATCCATCCATCCATCCATCCATCCATGCATCATCATTAACCACTTAATCCTGGTTTGGAGCATTGTGGTCTGGAGCCTCTACAGGAATCATTTGGCCCTAAGCTATGAAACCACCCCTGGATGGGATGCCAGTCCGCCTCAGCATGTCGAGTTCTTCATCTGATGTGAAACATACTATTGTCTACTCCAAAGTTGTACATCACCTCGGAGAAAATGAATAAATGTACAGTAAATGCATTCAAGGTGAGGAAACAGGAGGCAAAAAAATAAACGCTTTGTAATTACAAATATTCTACTTTCCAGCTATAACTATATTTTGGTGCTTGCACTATTTACGGCCCTACGTGTGCATTTCATGTTCTGGCTGCCCCACCAAGCGCACAGGAAAACATAGAATGTTGTTTACTCTTATGTAGTCTATCCTCAAGGTGGACTCAGAGGACATTCAGGTCACAGAAAGAAAAAGAAGAACCAAGAAGAAATGACTGAACACCAAATATAACACATTGTTAAATATCAGAACCGTTATCATTCATGATGTTTGACAAGATTACCATTCAGTAACCATTTATCATATACAGAGATATTAACTGTACACTGTATGACCAAAAGTATGTGGACACCTGAGCATCACACCTGCATGATCTTGTTGAACCTCTCATTTCAGACCCATAGGCCATATGGTGTGTTCTCCCCTTTGCTGCTATTAGAGCTCCCACTCTTCTGGGAAGGCTTTCCATTAGATTTTAGGAATTTGTGTCCATTTAGCCACAAGAGCATCAGTGAGGTTGGGCACCAATGTCAGGCGAGAAGGTCTGGCTCGCCGGTCAGAGTTCCAGTTCATTCCAAAGGTGGTAAGTAGGGTTGAGGTCAGGGCTGTGTGCAGCCACTCAAGTTCTTCCACATCAGCCCAGGCAAACCATGTGCTTATGGAGCTCGCTTTGTGCACGGGGGAGGCACAGTCATGCTGGAGCAGGAAAGGAGCTTCTTCCCCAAACTGTGGCCACAAACCTGGAAGCACACAATTGTCTAGAATGTGTTTGTATGCCGTTTAGGTGCGACTGAAACAGCTCAGCTCAGTCATTAGAAAGGGGATCCACATATTTTTGCCCATATAGTGCATAAATATCAATATATAAAAATATACATATACATATTTGTAAGGTCTTTCTCAGATAAGTGGCTGCAAAGTTGCAGCTCGGCCAAGGAAACGCTCTTAGTGTGGCCATGTGCATCTCTCCATCTGTGTAGAAGTCTTTACCCAGCAAGAGTTAAAAAAAAAAAAAAAAAGACAACATAAATGCTTCATAAACAAAGAAATTGCAAATATGTGCGAGATTCCACGCGAAAACACCCAGCACGACGTTTATGAAGCAGGTAGCAGATCGAGAGAAGTGGGTGAAAATGTCTTCATGTTAGAGGGCAGATAGTTCTGTGATGGATGTGGTCAGCCTGCACTGCGAAGGCATCTCAGTGTCACCCAGCACTCGGTTCATTACTGCTAGCAAGCAGCAGCTCAGGCGGGGTTCAACTAGGCCGGTCGGGATGTCCAGCTAATGGCCAATGAAAGTCCCACGGTGCCGTGTCCAAATGTTGGTTACTGACCAATCGCATTGAAAAAATGTCCATTTAATGGCTAGTGAATGTGTCACTTACACTCGGAAGCTCAGGGTAACGCAAGAAGCAAAGAAAAAACCTGACTGGCAAAGTAAAGACGGAATCGGAAAAGCAACGTCTTCGTAATGCCGAAAGGAAAGGGTGAAAGAGAAAAGCAATCTTTATCTTACGTGGATTTGCACTTTTTCTGCATTCTTTTATTGTTTTTCATTTACTTTTGTTTAATTCGACGGCTTTCGAGGTTAGCTTTTCTTTTCACTTTGTTTCAACAGTTAATGGAACGCTACTTTCTCTTTTACGTGGCGCTACTCGTCCTCCAAATAAAGCGTCTCACACGTTGAGGTCTGCGTGCTAGGCTACAATAATTTTCCCATTTAAACAGCAGGGTAATTCTGTTGTGTGGCTTTGGGATAAACGCCTTCCTCGAAAGCACAACAGCGGAACCAGGAAGTGAACCCTTAGTTATATTAATTGGAAAGCAACCGCTTCACCTGCCGCTCCCGGACGGACACGTGCTCTTTTCCGGCGTTTCCAGCACTACCATCGGGTTATCGGGTTGTATCTGCGCTGAAGGAGCTGCCGCCCGCTGTGCTCCGCTGGCCGGCAGTCTGCATCCCTGCATTATCGACTGCTTTAACTGCAATGCCACCTGCTGCCTGCCTAAATCATAAAAAAGAGGGGGTTTCTCCCCCCTGCCAGTGAGGCCAAGGGTTTTACCGCTTTCACAGATTACCGAGAGGTGTGCCCTGGCGCACGGTGAGAGTTGGGCAAATCCCCAACCATGGGGTGAGTTTAAAGAGCGGCGCTTCACACTGAGTTGATTCCAGGGTCCAGGGGAATTACGGGAGCTTGGCTACCTGCTCCACCTGCTCCAGGCAGACATGCTTGTTTCTCCCTGTGTCTCTGATGCTGCCACCGGAGGCCGTTCCGCTAATGCCGCTGGATGCCATTCAAACTGCGTCTCGCTGGCATGTCTCTCGGTATTTTGCGTGTTCAGGTTGAAAGCAGAAAAACACTCTTTTGTATGAGGATGAGAGTCCAAAACAACACGCAGCAGCAGACTGGACAGAGATGTTGGGAAAAGACAAAAACAGCAGTTCTCTCTGTTGTACGGACTCTCCAGTGAAATCGCTGCAGGTGTCTGTATTTACCTGATTGTACGCTACAATCCTGGACTGTATTTTTTTAGGCGTTGCTGGACATCCACGTCACCCTGTGTACAGTTTTAACAGCAAATCTGTGCAGTTATTCCCCATTTAATGCCCCAAACCAAGTTCCCCGGCTAACCTATTGGCCTCAGTCGGCTTCTTGAGAAGTACAGCAAAAGTGATGTATTTAACCCTACGCTTACATTTTGAGACACGCGTTATTTTTAGTTTCTGCAGACATAAACACAGCAAGGTGGGACCATTGTTGCTACTGGACCCCTGGGGTCATTCTCATAAAGCCCTTTGACATTTCACTTATACTACTGCAAAAATAAGACAATTTGCTGAGTGCTGCTAATTCGCTGAAGAGTTGAGGGCTGAACTGAGCAGACCGAGCGGCAAACAGAGCAGATCAGCACTTCCAAAGCTCTCCGTCAAACTTTATCCATCTACTTATTATCTACTTAACCGCTTTTTTCCTGGTCAGGGTCGGTGCAGGCCAGAGTCTATCTCAGAAATTTTAATTGGCAAGGTACGGAACACCCCAGAGGGGACGCCAGTCTATAACACGGCGGCACATACACCACACACACACAATTTGGCGATTTAGAGCAACCAGTTACCCTGAAACACATCTTCAATTTGTGGGAGGAAACCAGAGCAAATGGAGGAATCCAACACAGACCAGGGAGAACATGCAAACCTGCACCCAAACAGGCCAGGTACTGCCCATCGCACCACTGTGCCACCCTTCTGTCACACTTTAGTTCACAAAATACTCATTTATCAAGATATACCTCCTTCATATCTTACAGTATAACCTAGGATCTGCTGTTCACATCAGCTGTACAAATGTGTGACGTAACACCGGCTGTTGGGGAGACACCCGTGTGTCTCTTGGCACGAACGGCAGATCTGCAGCTTGTAATGAGATGCATGAAATCTTGAAGTGGAAACTGCTCTTGCATTCTTAAACAAGATGCTATTTTAAAAAAGTATATTAAATATTAAAATGCATTTACAGTGATATGTCAAAGAAAAACAAAGCTTTGGTCAGTTTTTCAACTCTGCTCTTTTACACATTAGAGGAGAACCTTTGTCTAGGTTTGTAGAAGTCAGCAGATGAATTGACCCTCATGTGCCAAATAACTCAGAACCAATTTTACTTAGTGGCTATCATCCTAAGATGACTAAAGTGCCATGAGTATGTATGTATGAACAAATGAAAGGAAGAATGAATGAATGAATGAATGAATGAATGAATATGCATCCTCACCGCCTTTCTGTGGTAGTGAAGAAGGTAAGAAGGTGTTTAGAACCAAGTGCTGAGAACTGAATACATGTGATTGGCTGAACACCAGCAAGTGGTACCCTTGTCTGTACATAAGAACACAAGACAGACGGTTTGGGAATGGAAGTAACTTTAGATGGGAATGAATGAATGAATGAATGAATGAATGAATGAATGAATGAATGAATGAAGCCCCTGACTCATGTTTGGCCATTAAAATGGCATCAATTACCGGAGTACAAATAACACATTCAGCCCATAATGAGGTACTGGAGTCCTGGGGCCGTGAACATGGCCTTGCGCGCTGAGGCGCCGTACACTTTGGCCCAGTAGATGGCGCTGTATATTCGCGTCAGTCCCCAACGTGTCCAGAAGAGACTCTGCTGACAGTCCTGTCGTCACAAAAACACTGCTGCACAAACCTCGCATCGAGATAAAACAACCGTAAAAGAAACCCACGCACAAGTTACGGAGACAGAAAAATACGTGAGTTAACTCCTTGTCACCTGGGTGAGACGTCATCCGGGCAGTCACACGGCGGTTTGCATGAAATGGGGCCCTGCTGGGAATAACCGGTTTATCGTTGCTTAAGGCCGGTTGGAAATTGGCACAAAGGAGAACTTTCTGGATGACTTAGCCACACCCGCAGGCCGCTGCCTTGCATTGCTTTGCTGGCAGCCACGTGCTGCGTGTTGCGTTCCGCCAGGGAGCGTGACTTCCTTGTCAAGTGCGAGGGGACATCAGAATTCTAATCTGCACTTCATTAGGCCACCCGATCGATGGAGGGACGACAAGAGGCGCGAGAAATGAACTCAATATTCCCCATTTCTGTGGCCCTCACTTCAGCTCGGGCCACACTTATTTCCATACTCCTCTGCACCTGTTGGGTTTGCCGTGCTAACACGCTGGTAGTTAATATATGGGTGCGTTGCATGTTTATGGCGGAACTGCAAGAAAGGAATGGCGTAAACACATCGCAGCTTGCGCTGGGACACACGGCAACGTCCGGGCCATTTTTAATTAACCGGAGCTGGAATAAAAGGTCCGGAGAGCCTAGAAGTGCAAAAAACCTCAATAACCATCAGCTAAATCCAACTAATCGCTCCGATTTGTTGTTCATTCCTGTCCAAACAGTGATGGGTGTATGGGGTAAAAGGGGAAAAAAAAATACCCAGCTGAACGCAAGGGTGAACAATGGGACGTCGCTCAGTATTGACATTCCGGCGTTGCGAATCACTTTGGAGAAAAAATATCTCTTTAATTCTGCTTTTGGGCCTGCTTTTTAATTGCCATTTTAATTGTTACTTTTTTGCTATTATAATTTGCTATTTCCTATTATAATTGCCTTTTTTATGTGCTTCCTTGTGCTGCTTTAATAGTATTTCTTTTATATATTTCATATGTCTTATTTTTAACATATTTACTATGATCAATTTTCTCTTAATAATACTATTAATAATGCCAATGATACTGTACTTCTACCACTATTGCTATTGCTACTACTACTACTAATAATAATAATAATAATAATAATAATAATAATAAGTGTCTGCTAACTGAGGAATGAGCAAATCCATCCATTATTATCAACTGGGGTCAGGGTTGTGGTGGCCCAGAGCCCATTTTGGACTCACAGGCCAGCAGACTATATCCTGGATGGGGGAATAATGCACACATAAATAGTTTATGAAAATGGTATCCACTGCATAGTGCTGAGGAGAAATAAGAGACAAGCATAAAACCCAACAGCAACGAGAAAAAGTGAGAAAACCGGTCTATTAAGGTAAACCTCCGAGCCCATTAACTTGAGAAGAATTGCCCAGAGTCTATTGGCTTTTGTTTAGAGGCAACTGACAAATCGATGTGAAAAGTGCCACTAATCCTATCACAGTGATAACATCAGCCAGGTAAACGTGACATCTGTCAAGGAATCTCTGTCCATGATATTAGACTGTCTTTATATATTAGATATGGGATAAAGGAAAAAGCTCACGCATGTGAAGATTAGGTGGCGACGTTCACTTCAGAGGCAGCAAATGGGATGATGGTCCCCCCCCAAAGAGATCCTGTTCCATACAGTGCTCCTCCAGAGGAGTATTCCTGCTGAGGAAACATCACAGGGTTGAGTGGTGGCCTACAGTATGAAATTTTCACTGCCTGTAAAGTCCTATACAACCTACAAACCCCCCCCCGGTCAGTGGGATGTGTAGATCAGTTCCTGACTGACCAACGTGACACGAAGCCACAATCTGAATATTTCAAAATCGTACAGCTACGAACCTCACCTCCCGGGACCCCTGCCTTCAGACTGTATAATGCGCCTGCAAAAAAAAAAAAAAAGTGTTTATTTTATGCCTCCCGCCGTGACAAATGGCTTTAATTAACTATGTGACTGAGCAACTCCTGTTATTCTTATAAAGAGTTACCTTTAAGGAATACCTAAATAAAAACCAGAGCCTTGTGGGAGTTGCAAAGTTTAAGGCTTTCAATTGAAAAGAATTTAAGTGGCTCAAGCCATGCAAAAGGAGGTTTTTTTCCTTCCCATTTAAATAGTTTTAATAAGGTATCCGATTTGGATTGTTTCTCCAAAGCCTTCGCTGCGCATCCGGACTTAATTGAAGCGAGGCCGCTGACTTACTGTGCACTGCGGAAGACCTTTGCTTGATCAATGAAACAGCATATTCTATGGACCTCGTGGTGGAGGTGGTGGTGGTAGTGGTGGGGGGGGTGGAGTTGTGACGACGCCGCGGGTCACGTGACGGCTGTCAGGGTGACTTCCTGCTATTGCACAACACCGCCCCTGTTTGTCTGCTGTCACCGCGCCGGAGTGCAGCGGTAAGGGCCGTATTTCATCTGCAAAGTCGTGCGATTATTATTTCGCCGGCGGCCAGCGGACCAGCAGGACTTGGCTTCGCTTCACCTGCACCAGCATGCAATATAAGTTTTGCAGGAGATATATTGTCACTGCGACTGTCTAGATAAGCGGTGATGTGCTGTGGAAATATCCCACTGCTGGGAACAATGAAATGCAGTTTTTACCCTTTCTCTGCCACTTTTTACCTTGGAATCTAGGTATAGGCCAAGCTGGTACTACAACCTGGAAGTTATTAAGGTTGAATCCTATATTTTTCTACTGCTAGAGCAGCCATCGGTCAAGGTACTGTGAAGTGTTCTTGGATTATGTGGCTGTGTTCGTGCGTATATCATTGCTGCTTGTCTAACACTGCATGTTCACTGAGATGTACCGGTCGGTTAATAACAAACCGGTTAATGACAAACTAGAACATTCTGTCCCACTTTTAAACCGCGGTATTTTCTTCATCCCCTTGCCATTCGACAGAACAATGAAGCATTCCTGCCTTTTGTGCCTAAGTCATTTGTTCATAATGGCTCGGTGTGCATCTCAAGAGGGGAAAAGACCAAACTTTGTCCTGATCATGATAGATGACCTAGGTTTCGGAGATTTGGGATGCTTTGGGAACACCACCATGAGGTTTGTTTTCAACTTTTTGTTCGGGCTAAATTTGGACGAGGAACAAGTTTCTTGTACCGTGCTTGCAAATACCAAGAGAATTTCAGTGTACGCAGAGCATTCTCATTTCGCCGTACGCAGGACGCCCAATATCGACAAACTGGCCGACGAGGGGGTCAAACTCACCCATCACATTACAGCCGCACCCCTGTGCACACCCAGCAGAGCGGCCTTCCTGACCGGTCGGTACCCTGTCCGTTCAGGTAAGACATGGATGAGCAACATCATGAGCAACCAGACAAGAGAGGTACTTTGTCCTTGATTTTACCGCGGTATTTTATCATATTCACAAAGAGCCACAAACGGTTGATTTGCACAATTAAAAAAGTTTTAAAAGGCCTTTCCTTTTGTCCTCGATGTACCTCCGTCAAGGCAACACAATGCGATTCATTTGACAAGCGAGTATTTATTTTACATACAGCACACGTGTATTATAGTAATAATTATTATTAAACATTATTTGTTAAACATTTATGCATTTATCTGACCTTCTCCAGGTAATGTTAAGCTACCTGTAATGATTTACATTTATATAAGTGGGCAACTGTTATGTGTTAAACATTTATACATTTACCTGCCTTTCTCCAGGTACTGTTAAGCTACCTGCAATGATTTACATTTATACAAGTAGGCAACTGTTACTGGAGCAATTCAGGTTAAGTACCTTGGTCAAGGGTACAATGGCAGGAGGTCGAATACAGACCTTAATTCCTCAAGTCCAAAGGCGACAGCTCTAATCACTACACCACCCGTGTGCCTTATGTGTACTGCGATTTCTTTTCGCCCTAGGCATGACAGGCCATGCTAGACCGGGAGTTTTCATCATCACAGCTTCATCTGGGGGTCTCCCTACCAAGGAGGTCACCTTTGCGAAACTTGCCAAGCAGAAAGGCTACTCCACAGCACTGATAGGTACTACAACGTTGTACATCTTCTCTTCATCTCCTCAGAGGCTCTCCGTTTGGAAATTTATTGCATTGTTCATGCTGGTTAGATTTCTTTTGTGGGTTACAGGCCTCACTGAGATAACAATTTTACATTTATTTATTTAAAAGATGCCCTCCTCTCTACATTTCTGACATACAAAAAGTGTTAACTAGTATTTAGCTGACAACTGCATCCAAGGCAACTTGAAATGCTAGACATATTACAGTAGGCTCACTACCTTCACTTATACTGCAGTCTAATGTAACATACTTGCTCACTCAAGTATACACTCGCAATTTTGAGACACCGATTCACCGGAAACTCGTGAAAACATACGCACCTGAGCCAGATTCAAACCCACCACCCGGTGCACAGCTCAGGTGCTATGCAGCACCAAAGCTATCTGTTGAAAAACTGAGTTCAAGAACAGGAGGTCATGGATGGAACTAGTTGGGAAACACAAAAAGTTTCTTTGCATAAAATGGGGATTGAAATAAAAATCACAGAAGGGTAGCAACCATTGCTAGACACAAAATTCTCCAAAATTTTAGTTATTGGGTATCCAAATGCAGAATATATTCTGAATGTTCAGTTCTTATGTGAACACGCATGCTACTCTCTTGCTTTCTTTGGGGCTGGCTCTTTGTACCACACAGTGGGATTTTAGTGCTCAGAGCCACGTTTGGCTGTTTTGACGTCATCCACAGGCAAGTGGCACCTGGGTTTAAATTGCGAACGCAGCGATGACCTGTGTCACCACCCGCACAACCACGGCTTCGATCACTTCTACGGCATCCCCATCACTCACCTCCGCGACTGCATACCGGGTCACGGCACCATTTTCATCAACATCTTCGTTCACCTGCCCAGCAGAAGCCTGGGGATCGGGGTGGCCACGGTGATCATCCTGCATGTCCTCGGGGTGATCGCTGTGTCGCGGAAGGCCGCCCTGGCAGCCGCGTTCCTCGCAGCCCTGCTCGTGGCTTTCGCGGCACTCTTTGTGCTCACCTTCCCCGAGTTCAACTGCTTCCTCATAAGAAACCGTGAGGTGGTTGAACAGCCTTATGCCTCCGAGAACCTCACTCAGAAGATGACCAAGGAAGCAGTGGAGTTTCTAGAGACGCAAGTTATGCATTGCTCATTAGTCAGAAACATTTTTATTTATAACCTGTATTTGGTTGTATTAAAATGGCAGTAGTTGTGTTCACCAATTTTTCAGATTTTTCTGTGCACGTGTTTGCTGTTCTCACCAGTTTCCCCCAAATGATTTGTGTTGACTTATTAGGAATGCTGGGCGGCCCTTCCTGCTCTTCTTCTCCTTCATTCAGGTGCACACGGCCCTGTTTGTGTCACCTGGATTCAAGGGGAGGAGTAAACATGGTCTCTATGGAGACGCGGTGGAGGAGGTGGACTGGAGTGTAGGTTTGTGCAACTGATGCATTTTCTAATGGCTTTTAATGATGCCAGCTTTGCAGGTTTCGTCCCTTTAAAGAGCAGAAGCAAACTTTTACACCCACAAAATGAAATAGCCGGAGTAACTCGAGAAGTGAGACAGGTTTGGTCATACAATGTTTTGTATTTATTATTCAAGAAAAACTGCAAGAGATTAATGCTAAAATACCGGGTTCTTAGAATACAGATTAATTTCCTCCGAAAAAAAGCCTGGCGCCCAACAACATCTTCTTTCACTGACACTTTTTCTTCAAAGTCCAATGAATTACCAATTTATGAACCTGAATAATTTTTAGAAAAGCAGTTTAGGATAAATATCATGATCAAGGGTACAGGATTCTGGGTCTTTTGAATGCCAGGTGGCAGTCCCGACCACTAATATGACGTACTGTATATGCGTGTTTGTATAGTTCTTCTTCAACTACTGAACCAATGTTCTGCTAAAAGAAAGCTGACCTTCATAGACACACATTTGTGTTGGTTATGGTGACAAGAAACCTTTGTAATAAAAAATGTAAAGTAGGCCCAATAGGCATATTTTCTTCTTCTTTTTTTTTTTTAACAGTATTTCTAAGAAATTTAATAAAATGCAGTTTGCTTTTGGAATCCTAATATTAATTAAATTATCTGACTACCCTGGTGTTCTGCTTGTTCCTACAAGGCACTCATATCAGCTATTATCAGTCAGACACTTCCTTTTGCAAATGTAGTCTACATTTTACATGTTGATATGATGCAAAAAGGTCATTCTCAACTCTTTTATTGAAAGAGTTGAGAATCTTTTCTGTTTACGAAACTGGCATTATCTGCTTAGGTGGTTCGGTGGCTTCTGTGCCTTGGCCTAGATTTTCAAACATCTGTCCCTTGCTGTTGCATTCTAAAGGAAAGATAATGGAGACACTAGACAGTCTGAAGCTCAGGGACAACACCCTGGTGTATGTGACTTCCGACAATGGGCCTCACCTGGAAGAAGTCTTCAAAGGGGAGATGAATGGGGGCTTCAGCGGCATCTACAAAGGTATTCTGATGTACAACTTTGGGCAACGTAACGGTTAAGCATGTGGGCTCAAGAGAGCCGCCGCTTCCAATCTTAGAAAGGGAACTGCTGTTGAGATTGGTACCTCATATTAAAAAAAAAAAAAAAAAACTAATTTAAAAATTAAATTAAGTAATTTAGCATAAATAGCATGCATTGCTGAGTTATAACAGTCTTGTAATAGTGTGGGCAACTGGGAAAACAAGTATAGAACCACAAGATTTTGTTAACTGATTTAGCTGCGTGGTGGAACACAACACTTCAAGGGGTCCTGTTCTTATTTTACCATAATTAAAAAATTGGAGGCGTAGGATTGCGTTCACCTCCGGTGGCCTCATTTCCCTTGTATCTGTGCAGCGGGGAAGTCGACCAACTGGGAGGGAGGGATTCGGGTTCCTGCAGTCCTGCGGTGGCCGGGGGTGATACCTGCCAACAAGCAGATCGATGAGCCCACAAGCAACATGGACATTTTCCCCACAGTGGTGAACCTGGCAGGAGCAGCCGTTCCTGAAGACAGGTTAGCTGCTCCGAATGTCTGAAAACTGCTGGATGGAAAGGTCTCTCTGTGGATGACGTTCCATTTGTCTAACTGCCAGCTGGCCCACACTTTCTCGTTCCCCCTCTCAACAGAGATTACCGAACCCCTTTGACTACTGGTGTTAAACCTTAACCGATTTAACTCAAATGGCAATCGATTGCTTACCATATTTTTTTGCTTTCCCAGAAAATGAAATGTACACGAGTGCACGTTGACGTTTTGGTTGTGGGTTTCTGCTTTCAGGGAGATTGATGGACGTGACCTCATGCCTCTTATGCTGGGCCAAGTGGAGCGCTCAGGGCACGAGTTTCTGTTCCACTACTGCAACTCCAACCTGAACGCAGTGCGGTGGCACCCAGCTAACAGTACGTAAGATTTGCTGATGGTCCCAATCTTTGTTGCGTAACAAACGCAGGATTTACCTCCCTTTTTGTAGATTTGATTTTTACACGACACAGAATTTGTGCTATGACAACCTTCCAAAAATGACCACATTTACTGCTTTTATTCTAAATCTGTTAACCCATTGATTTTGCAGACAGTTCGATCTGGAAGATGTTCTTCTTCACTCCTAACTTTTACCCTGAGAATTCCACCACCTGCTCCAATACACACATCTGCTTCTGCACCAAGGAGTACGTGACGTACCACAATCCTCCCTTGCTCTTTGACCTCTCCAAGGACCCATCGGAGAGAAACCCCTTGAGCCCTGAGAACGAGCCCCTTTACAAGGAAGTCCTGCGGTCGATCCGCGAAGCGGTGGCCCGTCACACGGCGACTTTGACAGACGTCCCCAACCAGCTGTCTCTGGCCAACATAGTTTGGAATCCGTTTCTCCAGCCGTGCTGCTCCTCTCTATTTCAGCTCTGCCGGTGTGAAAAGGACCGCATGTAGAACTTGCTCTCTAGAACCCGAAATGGGACAGCAGATGAAGCTTCACCTTAAGGGGTTTCCTAGGAATGTGCTCAGAATGTGCTGTGAATGTCAAACACGCAAAGGATATTTCATCCCTCCTTAAAAGATAGACCCAATGACTGTGTGCTGTGAGATTAGAGCCATTTGACTGATGGGTAACCAAGCAAACTGAGGTGAACATCAGCTTACCTCCACAAATCAGGTATCCTCACAAACACCCAGCCATGCCGGCCCTGGAATTCTTACGCTGCACATTAGACTTACTCTGCTTGTTGCTTGGCTCTAATAAAATGAAGAAGCTAGCCAAAAGCAAGCAAGTTTTATGTTTACAGGATAACTCTTAACAGGGCAAAGAAGGCAAGATGTGTGGCACAACAGGAAAGCCTTATTTGCATTTTAATTGTACAAAGTAATTGCCATTCCGGGTCTCAGAGGCCCATTGAGAAGTACATTACCGAGCTGGGTGCGATCCTGGGAAATGCGCTGGGAAAGCTACAAATGTCTTGATAAATCCGACTCGGCATGTCCACAGACCCGCTACCATGCTAATCGTTTTGTTTGAAGCAGTGTCTGCCGTGCCTCATTGGACTCATTTGATCACTGGAGAGTTGCATGACCACCCAGACCCTCTGGCATGCTGTTCAAATTAGCCATTAACATGTTGGCACTCGAGCTATTTTTGTCTAGGCTCAACCCCAAAAAGACCTTCTTATTCAGAAATTTGGCACTGATGTCAGAGAACGTTGAGCATCGAGACATCACTCTGAGAAACGCCTGTTTGTACCACAAGTGGCGGTCTTTTTTTGCTCCGCATGTAGCTGACCCTGTTGCTTCCCGTGGTCTTAAGAATTGCACAACATGAAGCAGTCAGCCCTCGACTCCAGCTTTAGTAAAATTCTAGTTTATGAGTAACACTAAAGCGTTCCTTGACCCTAGATTCCTAAATTCCTTCCCGCTAGCATCCAAACCTGAAAACCGATTCTTAGAACTGTCAATTTTATTACAAATTAAACGCAAAAGAGCCCTTTAGCATCATCTGGCTTGTGGAACAGCAATCGCTGAGGTTCATCGGTGTTAGAGTTGGCTCCGAGTCGGACACGATAACAGCAAACTGTTTATCTTCTCCGCACCCCCTCTGCACCCACCTGGCCTGCGAGCGCCAGCAAGATACGGAATTCCTCCCTGGCACTGCCAACTGACCTCCACGCGTCCACCACAGATATCCCATACGCAGCACGATGTAAACCTGCGTTCGCAGACTGCACATTGTTTATGTGAGATTTTCATTGGGCTGCTTTGCTGCTTACAGTTAAACCAAATAATGCTGCAAAACGGCAGGTGCCAAGACTGTAATTAAAGATTAACGTTCTACGAGCGTTCTATGATCTATACAATAAAAGTGAACGCAACAGCCCTAATAATACCACTTCCTGTTAATCTATAATCTTAGCAGATTAGTATCACATTGATGTAATGAAAACTTTTTACATTAATCAATTAAATAATACAGAACCCAGTGGTACAGTTATAGTACAAAGCATACAGAACTACAGTATATGTTTTTACAGAGAATCACGCCTATTCTAGCATGTGTATACCTAAAGGAAGGCCAATGTACCATTCATTTCAAGAATAATACAGCAAATCAAAAATTTGCCAATAATAAATTACACAGGAATTTCTAAACATTTAACAATATATACAGTACAATATTCCACTATGACTGCTTCACAAAGGTACTCCTATTTACGTATTACAGTTAAACTGAAAAACTTAAGGGAAAAAAAAAAAAAAAAACAACGAACAATCTACGATCTACTGAATATTTATTTACATTAAACTTCAGTATGAGTCAAGAAACCCAACTTGAGCCTTGGACACTCCAGGCAGAATTGCTGTCTTGTAATAGTGGACATGTTCCTGTCTTTTAAGATACCGCTGCTTCTCAAGTATCTGTAAAGCAAAATCCTCTTAACATCTGAGGCCTGCCCTGAGGAGAAGTCTCCTTCATATGCAAGTTTTAACTTCTTAGGAGAATGACCACAACACAGAGAAGATTTTTTGGTGCCAGAGAGCAGGCAACTGCCATGGAAACGATCCAACAGAATGGCAGAAAGTTCAAACATAAATTTCTACTACAACACTTCAAAGGGTAATTCAATTTTCGCCCTCAACAACCTCTGACTACATAACACTGATATGTGCCCCTACAAAGTTCTCTCAAATTTCCCTTCAACAAATGCAGAAAGTATAAATGTAGGTTTACAGAACAGTTGTCCTTCCTTTACTAGTGTGTAGCCGGATTAACTATGTGCACAATTGCTTTCCCCCACGTTGTCCATAATTGCAAGTTTCTGTGGTCCAGAGTCTCTCCTCAGAGGGACACAGTGCAGGGCAGGGTTTGGCCTAGATGGGACACTTGTCTGCAGGTTGAAAAAATGCTTTACTATATTTGACAAACCACAATTCATTTTTTTCACAAAAGCAGATAGTTGTATTTACACATCCAAAGCAGCCTCATATCTCTCTGCATTTCCCTTGA
Organism: Heterotis niloticus; assembly: GCA_018136845.1. Taxonomy (NCBI): domain Eukaryota; kingdom Metazoa; phylum Chordata; class Actinopteri; order Osteoglossiformes; family Osteoglossidae; genus Heterotis; species Heterotis niloticus. The sequence continues at coordinate 7,363,745 of CM030897.1, read as the reverse complement.
GGTGTTCCATGCTTTCAGCACATTCATGTCTCTGTTTTATGATTCATTTCATTTCAATTGGTTACAATAAATCTGTGGAATTAAAGCTATTGAAACCAATTTTCTTTTTTCAAAAATCGCAGAGCATCTTCATATCCATCTTGACTCATTGATTTCATTTTGTGATGCATTGGTGGAAATAAGGCTTGTTTGACCCTTATGATGTTAGTCGAAGAAATCTGTAGGAAAGTTAAAAATAACTATTAGTCCGTGCCATGTTAAAAGGATACATATAATAAGACTAGGCTAACTTCTGTGACTATTTTAAAAAAATGACATTGCTCAGTAACAGTTGTTACTAAGTTAAAGACTCACCATGATGGGTGCATTGGCAAGTTTGAGGGTGATGCTGACAAGATCTTCATGTTTAGGACAGATGTCATGATTCCCGCTAAAAGGAGAAACAGTAATCGTGCGCCCTGCTGGCAGAACTGGAAGCCAGTTACTCAATCCACCGTCTATCCAGGTCTTTGGAAGAAGAACAAAACAGGCACTGAATCAGAAGAAAAACTAAATCAAATATCATTTTACTCATAGAAGACAGTGAATCTGGGTGGGTGATGTGTGATGTAGGGATCACAAAAACCACCAGCCTACTCTTCCTTCTACTAAATCCTTGCTTTCTCTCTCACACACACACACACACACACACACACACACACACACACACACACACACACACACACACACACACACACACACACACACATTTAGTAGCAGTTACACGGGACTGGGACCTTGCAAGAAAATACAGAGGGTGAGCTGTTTTCCAGAACAGATGTAAACTACTCAAGGTTCAGGATGGTGAGCTTTCAAGAGCTAATCTCACCAAGGCTGTGCTGGGTCTGTGAGAAAGAATAACACAAACAGCAGTATTGGCTGCAGTGAGTGAGACTTGTATGGTTCACAGTAGAAGGGTAACATTTGGGAAAAAAAACAGAATAAACCTTTTGAACCCACATCTTGTCAGCATCTGGTCCAAAGAACTGAAATTCAATACCCGAATCCAACAGTGACAAACATATTTTTCATCTACTCATCAAATGGATGATAAAAATTTGGACAGATATACAATACTGTTAAAATGAGTAATAGTAATAATATAAATGGCAGATTAGAGACTAAAAGCAATGTCAACAGAATGTTTTAAAAAACTACAGAAACATATGTCAAAGCAACTTTATTGGCTATAAAATAGATTTAAGGACTGTTAACAACAAAAAAAGAATACATTACAAACTTTAAAGGATGTAACTTGCAGTCATAATATTAATATCAACAAGTTGCACGTGGACTTTACCATGCCTTAAAAAGCTTGGCTTTAATTTCAAGTTCTGTTCTGTGACGTGGCTAACTGGTTCGGTGTGAGCTACACCAACAGCTGGACTGACTCCCCAGCAGCTGTCATAGGGGCTTCAAAAGCCAGGGACAACCGCTTTGCTGTCAACAGAGGAGGCCTCACTTTAATCCCAAGAGTAATTCCAATGCAACCGTCAGTTCCCCTTTGGGCAGCGAGCAGCTTCTTGCCTGCAGTGGATGATAACTGAATGACTAAATCTGCTGTTTGGTGTGACCTTGTCAAAGCCATGATTCTAAACCTACCTTTCATAGCAACTTCTGTACTGAGTATGTTTGCAGATAACTTACTGCAGCAATGGCCTGGTGTGCTAACTGCGGTGTACCTAATCCAGCACAGCCCAGTTTTCTGGGGTGGGCTCCAAACCAGCACCAGCCTTCCTCAGAATAGTGTGTGAACGGGTTATTTCAAGCTTTGAAAAAGATGTAAAGTTTTTGTTATTTAGTAATAATACAGCAGCATTTATAAAGCAAAATAAGACTCTTGCACGGAAAAAAGTCAGAGTAAACTTAAACCGCAAATATGGACTTCCCCTGCTTTAAAAGCATGATGACTTGTTTATGCCTCCTGTTATTCGGTAAGTCCTCTAAGCCAATGAATATTGATTTTCACTTTACAAGACTGGAATTGACGAGAAACATTACCTGTCCCTTGTACTCCACTCCCTTGACTCCAGCATACACTGGCACAAAACTGCTGGCAAGAAGGACCTACACAACACACGAAATTGGGGGTGGGGGGTGGGGCTGAATAACACAGCTGGCAAACACTTTGCGATGACAAACAAAGAATTTGAGATCAGCGCTCTATATTTGTGTTTAAGAAGAGCCACAAGGCAAACAACTGTCCTCTTTATCTGTTTTTAGCTACAGTATGTTAGATGCTAAAATGATTAATGAGAAATAGGTTTCACATTTTCATTTAGGCCAGTTAAAGAGATTCGAAAATGATTTTAGGAGTACCTTTTCTAAATGTAGAGACCCTTTCTAAGTGTATTTAAAAAGAGCACAAGCATGAACTGTGGTCAGTTTAATCTGAATTTGATATGCAGCTACTTCTGCAGTGAGGTGGAAAATCAAATTTAATTTAAATGAGACCAAGGTATCTCCGGTGCGGTTCTACTGAACGGCCTCCAACATGCAGAAGTGACTGACTTCCCTGAATAAAAGCAATTATTCATGGCAAGGTAATTTGGGCTCTTGTGTATTTTACAATCGCTGGCTTGCGCTTTAAATGCAAAGTCCACCGGCTTCAGTGTGAGAATTGGACACCTTGATGAGGTCCTCCCTCGAGGTAAAATGAGACACCATGCAATTTTTTCTTGTTCTGGCGTGTGTTATTGAGACGTGCAGGCGATCACCTGCAATCTCATGGGCATTAGGAGGAAGTGTGTTTTCCAGTCCTTCCCTAAAGACAAAAGGAAAAGTGGTAACATTCTGCTCATTTCAATCCGAAGGAGGCATATATGTACAGAATTATTCCTCATCAAACATTATAGTCGATATTACATTGGACCTTGAAAGACAAATGCTGTTCACACATCTTTCAGTTTCCTAGGCGCTACAAGTATGATATATACTGTGTGTGTGTGTGTGTTAATTAATAAAATCAAATTGCTGCTTATGATTCAGAGGTAGAGGTGAATCTAGATTCACGGTCACAAAAAGACAAAGCAGTATCAGTGTCATAAGGCAGCATTTTAGAGTGAAGTATAAAAAAATATAATGTAAAAACAATACAAAGACATCTGATGAAACGCACAACTACCTTAGTTCAAGCATAAAATCGTATCCTGGTGTCATTGCTCCAAACTTCTGCTTGCTGACATCATTGGCAAATTTGTAAGCAAAATTTTTAATGTCCTAAAGGGTGTTAAAAAAAACAATAATGACCAAGAAAATCATACAGACTGCGCTGTTGCACAAAGAGACCCATTCAACTGCTTTAACAAGTTAGCAACAGAAATACAGATACATGAATTATATGAAATAAATATAACACATCTAAATGCTAATGTGTTCCATATGCAATTTTGGACATTCTGATTTGAACTTACAGTTCAGTATTGTACATTATATTACTCTGGTATGGTATTAATACCTAGGTAGCCCACACTGCTTATTAAACTTGTTTTTCCTTATTATTATAGAAAAAAAATACATACAGTAGCCTACAATTCCACAACTGCCACAGAAATGCTGAAAAAAGTCATTTTCAGAAGTAAAACAGCAGTACTGGATTTTGAACTTAGAGCTTTTATGTTTTTGACTTCAGATTTAGTTCCTGAATTACAACAGAAATGCACCCACACACAGTATGTATGTCATTAAATATTAACATTTGATCTACATAATAAAGTGCATATGTTAATAGGTACAGTATATTAATGTTTAGGAGATATAAAATAATAATTCAAGCACTTCAATCACTAGGCAAGCCTCAGAAGTTTTTGGATCTTGGAGGCCACCACATGTCATCAGAGCAATATCAGCAGTTGAAAGTCTTTTACCTCTCAGGTCTTCAGCTACCATGCACAAGATAAATTACCTCCAGTTTGTCAGGGGCAGTGACCAGCATAGTGGCCACCAGGGAACCAGCAGAAGCCCCTGCAAAGGCCTTCACTGAGCCCAGCAGCTTGGGACTGTGACGCAGCAGAGCCTCTGCCACTCCCAGCTGATAAATCCCCAGGAATCCACAGGCTGAAAATGACAGGTTCAGCGCTGCCATCTTGTCTTCTACAGAAAGATTACAAACCACAGCTTAAGAGAAGGTTTCACTGACAAAAACTGACAATATTAAGAGACACATACAGTGGCTTGCTAAAGCAAAGCCTTTGAAAGTTTTGCTGCCCTTTGTGTGAGGGTTGGAAAAAGGAAGCCGTTACTCATAAACAACCATCTCAAGGCCTGCCAGAATTTGACAGCACAAGTGTGATCCAGCTAAGGTGTTTTAAAAATTAAAAAAAAAAAAAAGGGGTCTTTTGGTCAAAGTGCCAAGTGCTATGTCTGACACACAACCAAATAAACATGGTCCTTACAGTGCAATAGGTTGGTGGCAGCATCATGTTATGGGGCTGATTCTCACCTGAAAGGCCTGGGAATCTAGGAAGGAGCATGAAAATAGTACAAAGAAATTTTTTAGTGTGCCCAAAAACCAAAGGCTTGGAGGGGATTTTTCTTTCAGGAGGACAAGCTGGACTGATTCCTCAGGAAAGGGCCAAAGTAGTACTGAGGGGGCTGAAGAGTAAAAAGGTGAATGTGTTTGACTGACCAAACCTCAGTCACCCTGAGAGTCTGAGGTATGATTTGAAAATTACACTTAACAACTGCTGCCCAAAAACCTGAAAGAGTTGGGGGGGGGGGGGTCTGCCAAGAAAAATCCTGAATGGCATATAAGGCTGGTACAAACTTACAGGTACAGGGGCATTACTGTTTCAAAAGGTTGTTCTTCCAAATACACATCTGAACAAATACGCACTCAGCATATACCTTTTTTTTTTTTGACTAGCTGTAAAATACTTGCTGACAAATAACTAATTTTGCCCTTTAAAAATTTCTGCATGACAATGTGAGTTCACGCAAAAATACTTGCTGGAAGAAATGTCCCGTTTCAATCAATGTCCAATCTCTCAACAAATAAGGTGAGCTGTAAAAACTGACGAAAGTATTTGTACTTTAGAATGTCTGAAAATTTCTGAAGGATTTTTATACCTTTGCAAACCACCCCAATGGCCACAGTGTGATGTCTTCCCACATCTGCCATCCACCAACCCTCCACCTCATTCAGAATACTGCTGCTTATCTAGAATGTGACATTCCTTGTTTTACACAAACTTCTCCTCCGATCTCCTCTTTCTCCACATTACAGCCAAGAACCAAAACCTTACATCATGTCTTCCCATCTTTTCTCAAAGACACAAGAAAAGATTGCTCACTCTCCCTTGTAGCTCCCAAGTGATGAATGAACTCCAGCCCAACTACAAAATCTTCCGAACTTCTGCAGACTCTCCTCCCTCTCTAACATCCTGAAACCGTGTAAAACATCCCTTCTCCCCCTCACCTTTACCACATGATCTGACTGTTTTAAGCATTGCTTGTTTGGAAGATCTGGACTTGCCTTTAAGCTGTAGAAAAGTTACTGTTTGGTCCAGTCGAGTTTCATGTCTCCTTGTAAGCAGTTCTGCATTGCATATTGCAGTCACTTGCACAATAATAACTTGTGCGAATGACACAGGGGTGAAGGTTATGATTTACAGCAATGAAGTGAAAATATATGTTAAAACTAAAACGTGTAAACATGAATAAATATTTGAGTAAATGTGAGTTATTTAAACAACATCAGCTTTCAGTGACATTCGACGGTTAGCTGGTTTATACTCTGGGTTCTGTAGGGCTGGTTGTCCATATTAAATTATAAACAATTTACTTTCAACACAACGCATCAGATCGACACTTCCATGGTTACGGTTTCTACTTAGAAGCAGCAGTGGTTTTCTGTAACCTAAACTAGCGCTAACTAGCGTTAACTAACTACAAACCAACCTGGCGAAGTGAGCTCGCTGAAAGGATATGCAAGGCAACTTACGTGGAAAAACTACAAACAACAGGAACCGTGTTGGGTCCTTAGGTGCTACAAGGACATTGGGTACGGGTACGTGAAACTAACCATTCTCTTAACTAAAAAAAAAAGTTAGGAGAAAAGCTTTAGTTAACCACCGGTTAACCACCACCAGCTCACGTAAAAACGCCTACGTCAGCTGTAGTAGCGCGAAGCCCCACCCTCTTTCGCTGCGTGATGACGTCACGCGCAACGCCCGACCAATCAAACTCCGATATGAGTTGCCGTTAAACCGCTGTTCCACCAGATTTAAAAAAATCTACATATGAATATCAGGCTTTTCAGAATAAATCATACAAATCTGGTTGCATTCCAGACTTAGCCAAAAATAACACTTAAAACCACATTACTCAAATGTCACGTTGCCGATACAATGTCTGTTAATCCTCATAGGTGTCATAGTAACAGTTTTAATAGTAATTATAAGACATATTACACTGTAAGGTACAAATTGATACACAGAAAAAATAAAATTAACCTTGAGTTCCAGTGTGGAGAATGAATGCATATCTAATGAAATTTATTTGTGAATTAAAGTCTTCTACTGGATAATCTTCCTGCTAAAGCAAGCTCGGGTCTTAAGATCTCAAACTGCATGTTAAACAAATGAAGGCTATATGACAGATTTCCATCAAATTCCAATTTAACCGGTGATGACAGATAATTTGGATCCATTTAAATTTGAATGGGGTTTGACTGCTGGGAATCTCTGCTGAGGACCAGGCTGCTGCAAGCTAACGCGAGGGCAACCTGGCATTCCTCAGGTAGCTTAAAAAGGAGGCCGTGGTCGAAAAAAAATAAATAAAATGCTCAAAACCCATTCACAAAAATGATCGCCGGTATTCTTTGTGCCCAAAAATGTCAGATATTTATTCACGGTAGCCCGATTTGTTTTGACGCATTTCATATTTTCTTTCCTTTTTAAATCTGTGCTAATTATGTAATTCATAATTTCACCTGTTTTTTGGAGCACATTAATAACAGCCTGGCTTTCTTTTTCGAAGCTGATCATTGTTATTTCTTAACATTTCAACCTGCCTAGCGCGGAATGCGTCTCATTTTATTATTTTTCCGTTTGGCCTTTTAGGTGCTTTTTTCTGGGTGCCTGACTGACATTGAGTGCAAAATCTGTTGCTCTTGTGCTGCTGCATTTTACCATAAAGTGTTAATTTACCACTGACTTTTCAAATTTAGAGTATGTGTCAACAGAACCCGTGCCGTGCTGAAGCTATCTCACCCCAACCTCCTTTTAAAGCAAAATATACTTGTTTATTTTTCTGTATAAATCAGAATCAAAGGTTGGCATGGTAACACAGTACATAGTTCTAGAACCTCACAGCTACTAGGCTGTACATTCAAACATAGGTTTGAATCTAGCTTAGTTGAGGTAGAGTTTGTATCCTTTCCATGTGTTTTATGTTGAGTTTCCTCCCATGGCCATGCTTTTCAAGTTAAGTGATAACTCAGTAGCCCTTAATGTGTCATAAACGGAGGTGTGACATGATGCTGGACTTAGTTGCAAAGTTTATTTACAGTGCAGTGGGTGAGGGTTGTATACTTGTGAACAAAGAGACGTGGAAACCTTGTGAGGCTGGAGAACATCAGGGAGGATACAGCAACACGCTGGGCCCAGGTACTTGGAGCAAGAAAAAAGTATACAGCATCACAGCAGTGCTATTTCCACAATTCTCTTCAGTAAAGAACAGTAGCTAAGAACCCACAATCTGAGCTCCCACCTTCAGTCCTTTCAAAGAGCTGGTGATCATCAGACACAGGTATGCTGGTTCAACCAGGTACCCCTCACCAGCATCCCTTTCGGGCACAGGAGGTGTTACTCCCAGGTGTCCTGACCTGCTCTGTGTGTAGGAGTGTGTTTGTCCTCCTACGCACTGCATCCTATTCAGGGTTTACCCAGCTCCATAGCCCACATTCCCAGGAAAGGCTCACAGACACTAGATTTGTCCAGAAAAGCAACATCAGCCCCTTTTTTCATCCTGGTTAACTCAGTACATGACATACTCTTCATAAAAATACATATTGCTATACATCTTTACAGACTGATTTAATTATGGCAGTTTGACTAGAATCCAGTGTTGTTTCTTAACAGTCAGCACTTGAGATATGATTCTGGACAAGGAAATCTGTCAGTCCTCACTACAAACTGTAGATTTATCACTCTTGGTCTGAATTAAAATAGCAATTAAGATTTTAGTTAATAAGGACATAAAATCCTTTGCACATAGTAAGGCTATTATTGTCTCTTGAAAACCAAATGATAGAAGTTTAGAGGTCAGTAGTTTTTTTGTGATATACCGACAAATTTATACAGCTTTAGATTTTCGTAAAGCTCTGCGTAATTACTTTTATTGTAATAACAAGGCTATAGTTTGATATAGTTTGACGGTTTCAGTGTTATCAGAATTCTTTAAAAACATTTTATTTCGGCCTTCGCACAAAGTATTACATCTGAATGCGTGTCAGCGTCATCGCAAATGCAGTTTCTTGTGTTTGTTGCACATTTTCATGCAGGATGGAAAGGAGCACGCTGTGTGCTGCTAGCATGCAGCCCACAGAGCATCGGTGCATTCAGTGGAGATCAAATGCTCCTTTTAACTGTGTTCTTCCAGGAAGAAATCTACCCCTCTTCATGCTTGTCATGGATTCACGCAGGTTTCTCACAGGTTGGCATAGGAAATATAAACATAAGATGCTTTTTTGGACTTGCCTAGTAAAATCAGGTTTTATCATTAAAAGTCAGACTCAAAAACATCTAATTCTGTTCCTTCATCCTTAATTTTTCCCAGATTTTATTTTTGTACCGATCTCATTCTATAACGCGTACTGAAGACCCTCAACTTGCACGTGGGTGTGTCATCCAGAAATGAAAAAGAAAAAAAAAAAAAAGCTCTTGTAGGCAAAACGTTTTTCAGACATAATTTAAAAAAAATAAAAATCGAATTTTGTCTGTTCTGTCTCAAATTAATAAGTGATACAGCACAAGTGAGCCTACAAGGAAAAAGCAATTAAAACTGAGGGTGTGCCAGGCACTAAGATAAAACCAGAATAATTTCTGTAGGTTTTTTTCCTCGGCGAAATAAAGACAGAACAAGGTCATGCAGATAAAAATAATCGCTTAAAATATCAGATGGTTCCAGTGGTGCAAGAAGAAATGCAATTCATGGACTAAGAAAGGAGAGGAGCTCAAATAAGGAGATGGGGCAGGGTGGGAAGAGCTTCTAGGATGACTTTAATAAGAGAGGACGGATTTTAGTGTGACTACAAGGAGGGCAAGAAGATGGTAAGACAGCATCACAGATGCTTTGACAGTAATATCTTGTAAGTGCAAATGCATCTGCTTCATCCTGGTAAAACAACATTGTGCTGTGGGACGATGACAGGCAATGCAGTGCGCATCAGCCATAGAGGAAACACATTCTCTATTCATACGATCTCATGTGAAATACGTAAATAATGCATGTAACTTTTTCTGCAGAAAGCAAAATACATCATTTCAGTGTGATCACATTCACGTCGGTTAAAGATTGCAGGCAATGGTGTCAAAATTCAGAACAGAGCAAAACAAAACTGCAAATTATACACAGTTCATGGGAGAATTACAGTACATTACCAGTGAGACAAAGATGGAAAGCAACAGCAAAACAAGAATTATTTAAAAAAAAAAACAAAAAAAAAAAAACAAGGATTTTTGAAAGTTTCATTTTATTGAATTACAAGAGAGGTTTCTGATACATCACAACCCACAATTCTATACCAGCACAAAACATACAGTTTTGTTAAAGAACAGCAGCTATGACATTAGTAGGAAACAGTCTGTCTCAAAGTCTAAAACATTTCAAATCACATTTTGCTCACAAAAAAATGGACTCTGATTATTTGGTCAGAGAGGTTTGGATATTGGCCTATCCCTAGGCTATGAACATATACTCAGCAAGCAGTAATGTGCTATATTATATTTTGAAAAAGGCCAAAAATCCTGCCTGTAAAAGTGACAACATAATTTATTTTTACTCCTATTTCCTTTTTTGTGGATTCTCTGCATTTGAAAGGTCGAACCCTATTTGAGGAGAGTGTGCAAGTCCACGTTTCACATTTTTACTGTTCGGTTCAAAAATTTGACTGAATCATTGTTTGGTATTGGTGCCACTGGTTATCTTCTATGCCATGTGCTGGTGTAAATACTGCTTAAGCACCGCAACAATGACTGTGTGTTGTATCTGATCACTGCCTGTTGGGTTTGCTAAAGCTCTTTATATCCTATGTGGCTAATTTACCGTCTTGCTCAATTTCTTCTTGGTTCCGTTTACTTTGCACCACCGTCTGGCACTGCAGCATGGCGAGTGAATCGGGCTGTGCGGTTGGATATGGGTTCAAATCTTACGCGGTTTGTGCGGAGTTTGCATGGCCTCCGTGGGTTTCCTTGCACAGTCCAAAAACATGTTTCAGGTGAACTGGAGACTCGAAACTGCCGCTAGCAAACATGCATGTGTGTTTTTGACTGGTGTCCCTCGCAGGGGGTACCATGCCGCACATCTAGGGCTTCTGGGATGGACGACGGACCATCTCTGTGCAGAAGAAGCCATTATCCATAGCGAGTGAGTAAATAAATAGTCAATAATAATGATGAAAATGAAATCAATGGCCTTAACAAAATACTGCGTATGTGTGTATGTTGGATGACTGACTATCCAATGCTAATAAAAAAAATCTTTTCAGATTCCATTTTCTACACCTACTTACACAGTCATGGTTATGCTATTTAAAAAAATAGAAGGCTAAACAGAACATTTATTTTCATCCCTGGTACAAAAAGGCCATTTCATGCAATCAGGAGCATTAACCTGTGACCACGCTGATGGTGCATTGAGACGATTTGCAAGACAGTGTGGATCCACAGCAATTTACTGCCATGCAAAAACTTTTTAGGTCTTTCTAGAACTTTCTAGGATTCACAACATTGGCGAACGCTAGTTTTAACAACACTGTCTAGACATCGCCTCTTCCTCTGCTGCTTGCGAGGCGATCAAATACAAAAGGCTCTATCCTTAGCCATGCTCTTGAGCAACAAATTTAACAATTAACAAAACTATTATTAACAATTGTTTAGCGTTTTATCCTACATTTTATCCATAATATTCTGTAGGGGTGCTGTTTTTTAATTCAACTGAAAGAACAGCATCGACAACAGCTCGTCTACTTCTCTCATCCACTTGAGAACTTAGATGAACTCCATGCAAACATCTGGAGAACATGGACTCCACACAGGCTGAATTGCAATTCTCTGGTTTCCTCCCACAATCCAAAATAGATTCTCCCTGTTGTCATGTACAGCACTTCCATAATTCTTTCTTTATCACCGCACTGACCTAATGGGAAAACATGGGTGTTTTTCTTTTCTCCAAGCAAACCCCAAACATATTCTACAGACGCGTTCAGCTATTCTATGCTTTCAACTCCATTCACATTCCTGCCATTGTTTTATGAACTGTTCCCACAGGCTGTAATCTGCTTCCGGAATTAAAGCTTCTCAAAACAATTCATAGTTTTTATGAAAACCAGTGTCGATCTTCATAACCACCTTGACTCGGTGATATTCATTTTGTCACGCATCGGTGGACATAAAGCTTGATTGATCCCTATGATGTAGGCATAGGAACCGTTTGGGGAAAATAAACAAACAAATACTTCTTCTACGCCGAAAAACACTTATTTTTTGCAAATTAACGACAGAAGGGAACTGAGTCACAGCAACACAGAGCCAACAGCGCTGTATTGGGAAAATGAAAATGCATACAGATGCGTAATATGGCGCAAGGGCAAGCGGTTACTGTATTTTGCTGAGGTGCTCATGTCACCCTGTCTGTAAGGGAGACCAAAGCTTCTGAAATTATGATGGAGGAAAAATGATTGATTCTATTGTAAGAAAGTAAAATATTTCTCCAACCGCAGGCAGAACAGGAAGCCAGCTGGTCGGGCCACCCTCAGTCCAGGTCTTTGGAAGGAAAACAAATAAATGCAATGAATCGGAAAGAAAACCATTAAAATGAGCTAAAAGGTTCCTGTGAGCTGGTAAACATGATAAAAAAGCAAAGGCAATGTATTTTTCTTTCTTCTTTCCCTTTGTCAGCCACCAAAGATGACATCAGTTTTGATTTTTTCTTCTTGTATTTATTTGCTGCTAAAGACAAGTTCGTTCTAAAGACCTGGTGTTGCTTTCCCTAAATCTTTGACACTAGTTATTTTATTGTTAAATGACCACTTTCAAATTCAGAACCTGAAATGACATTTTAAAAAAAGTTAAGCCCCTCCCACTTTTGTTATCATCCTGAGGTTTAATGCTGATTCACAGTATGTGCCGGGAACATCACTTAAATTGGAATTTGGGAAAAGAGAACCCCGGATCTGCTGAGTGATACAATTCTGGCACCTGTAGTCCTTTCTGTCTATGTTCTGGGACCTGCTGACCTCCTGCTGTTTACCAAATGTTTATTTTGCAGTTATTATCATAGTGTTGACACCGTATGGTCCATCTGAGGGAAACCTCACTTATACTCTGCCCAGCTGGCTGTAGGAACTTCATCTTTAACATCCAGCTGTCCACCCTTGCGAGGTACTTCTAAACGTGCCTTAGAAAGTCTCACTTCTGCCTTACACTGTGGGGTAAAGATGTCTTTAAGATGTCTCCCTGATACTTATACAGTTGCTTCAGATCTTTGAAAAATGTCTGAAAATTTATTGACCTCTGATTTAGTGTCTTTGCCCTTATTCTTACTCAAACGCATCCTCACATCTGACATCTTTACCGACCTATCCGCTCTTCGGTTCACTAAAATCCTCACCGAAAAACAAATGTATTTTGTGCACCGTCTCCAAATGTCCTCTGGCGGTAAACTTTTACGCAGAGCTTTCAATTCCTCCAGAGCAAACAAAAACACTGTGTAATGATTTTGGGAGACCGGAAAAGTCTACTCGAATTCCTGCCAAATTTTTAGCGGCCAAAGTCCAAGGGAGATGAAAAAACCCAAATGTGATGCTTGGCTGGCACCTGGATCCACCAGCCTCTCATTGTGGTCTAAGGAGCCTCAAATCTGCAAGTAAATAGTTTTCTGTATCTAGTCAACGTCTGCCTTCTGTAGATGACGCTGTTTACATTCTCATCTCCCCAAAATTAATTTCTACTTGAAATGAAAACATTTTGTCTTACTGGGACGTGCGCATGACTTGGTGTATCATCCGATGTGCCAGTAGTAATCGGATTAGTAACCACTTATCAGTAGCAGGGTTTGCCAGTTTCTTTCTGTGTTTATAACCTGAGATTTTTACCAAACGTGACATTCAGCAGTGCTAAGCGCCTTTATCATTGGCGGTGACTCGACTCCCTGACTGATTCTTAACTTGCAAGAAGCTTTGGGGGAAAGCATTCGCTAAATGGCTGAATGTAAAAGTTTAGGGTGCCGACACCACAGTCCGAATAACTTGAAATCACAACTGTTTACTTCAAGTGATGTCAATATGAACGTTGAGTCTGTCTTAAAACCTGTAATTTTTTATTCTAGTGACACACGAAGAGCCAATAATAATAATAATAATAATAATAATAATAATAATAATAATAATAATAATAAAAAAAGAAACTCAGAGAGGGTAACTAATGAAGCTGTGGCTGCACAGCTGGACCTTGTTTTGAAGTTATGATGGTCTTCCAGCAAGCTGAGCAGTTGTTGCTGAGCTACGTTGAACTGGCTGAGGTTGGTGATGTTAACACCTGTCAGATTCTGCTGCTTGTTGACACTCCAACGTGGCGGCTGGATGCTGTTACTTCCAGGCCAGGCTTCTATAGCTTAAAGAGCTGCCATTCGTGACTTAGAATTAAAATAATTGCTTAACTTCCTCTGTGCAGCCTGCGGCTTTTGAGGATGGAGAATCCAGAGCTGCGTAAGTCATCCCAGCCAGTGGTGCTGCTGACTAAAGCCTTTTTTTAAAAGCTGATCACCCAGAGCATAAACACTGGTATAAAAATACCACAAGATTGGTGTAAAGTGCGATATACGTAAAGTGGACAGTCATGGAGAACAGGGGGAGACATCGACAGGACAGCGACAAGTATTTATAGGTCCACCATATAAAAGCATGGATGTTTTGGCATAAACAAGTAAACAGAAATGTCACATGGCGCCTGCGGCGGGTTGGGTGTCACCAAGTGCGAAGCAGAATAGGGCGGAGCTTTTATTAACAACAAAAGACGCAAGGGTAGATAATGGACCGCAAGAAAAGAAGCTTCCATCACCCTTAGGGTCCTTCCAGGCATAGCGTATCTTCTGATATTCAAAAACCATGGACACACCTGGACCCATCTGAACTCTCATCATATTATCAAGTCTGGCTGATGATCTCAGAAATGGACGTGGTCACGACTTTATGGTAAAACGTGAAAGAACCTAACTGGTGCACCGACAGAACCTTCCACACCTAAACTCTGCACTGCATACTGGGTCCTCCTGCTACCTGTGAACTCCCTCCCAGATCCTTCCTGCTCAACAGCCCAGCCATCTAAAATGCTGATGCACGTTTGTCCTTTCTGCTGTGCATTAAGCTCATCCCAACGCCATGGCATTGCTCCGACACAGCAACTCAAGTGACTCAAGTAAAGTGAGGGTTACAGCTTGTACATCGAAGGCTAGAATTTGGGAACTTGAATGTTGATCTACAAGTTTATTCATCAGTTTAACTGGCAGAGTAGTAGAAGATGGTTCGGTTCCGGAAGGGTTATTCTGAGGAGAGGCCCATTATGACTGCAATTGAATTGTGGAGCAGCTTGTGGTTTATGGGGTTTAGAACCTAGTTTATAGGCCCAAAGTGAACTTATTTTTCAATTTTTTCAATGGCTATTGGTGTTTACTACAGCTTCACTTCAGGATTACATCTCCTGTCAGTCTTAATCGAAGTAAACAAGGAAGGAGCTGTGACTATTTGTAAATATATAGCTCATGTAAGAGGAAGTCAGTCTGTAAAGTCACTAAAAGTTTCCTCAGTCCCTTGTTGAATCTCAGAAAGGCTCCGAAACATTTTTGTGTAAAAATATATTTTCCATTTTACATTTACCAAGCAAATTGGCAACCAAATAAACCGACAAAACTGCCACCTTCACCTAAAATCAACTGGCACCCAAAAAACCCCACAATTGCCTCGAATAACCCTAGATGCTTTCTAAAATCTACCACAAATCTTAGCTTTCATGGAAGTATACAAGGAAAATCAAAGTGCATATCATTATCTGCAATTTGAGACTTTAGAACCAAGTTCTCAAAATTCATTTAAAAATGTATCATCCTGGATTTTTGAAGCTCAGATGAAGTTTCTTGCAATGTGCACTTTTGTCCTTCAGGTAAATGATTCATTTCCTGGAACAAATTTGTATCCTGAAAACGAAGGATGGCGGTCACACCAAACATCTTACGACAAACTGTTTTTGTGTGCTTGCCACTGCCAAAAAAAAAAATCCATCCATTTCGCTATTGCTTTATCATTGTCCGTATCGATAACCTGAAATGAAGTTTCCATCTTTGGCACTGCTAAGCTATGAGATTTGCTGTGGTTTTGTAATTTACATTTATTTATTTAGCTGATGCTTTTCTCCAGAGTGACATTAAATGATTTACCCATTTGTACGGATGAGTAATTCTTTTTTTTGTTTTGACCAGAACAATTTGAGATAAATGTATTGCTCAGCAGAATTACATCAAACATGGGGATTTGAACCTGTGCCCTTTGAGTCTAAGGTGTTGGGAACTTTTTCAGGAATATTTTATCCCCGTTGAATTATTGTTGGTTGTGTGGCACAACAAAAAGAACTGCCACTTCACAGCTTCTCTGTGTGAAGTCTGCATGGTCTCCTTGTATCTGCATGTAATACCTCTAGGTGCTCTGGTTTCCTCCCACAGTCCAAAGACATCCATTTCAGGTTAATTCATAACTATAAACTGCCTGCAGCTTGAGGGTGACCTGCTGTGTAATGACGTTTCTTCCTACATCCTCCTAGCCTGGGGCCCAGTGATTCCAGGATAGGCTCTGAACCAGCAGGACCCTGACCAGCACAAGCAGTCAAAAAAAAAAAAATGGATGAAATTACCTTTGTTCTTAATAAATAATTAAGATATTACACCCCGCTGCTAAAAGGTATTATGAAGATTTTATACGAGTTTATATTTAGAGAAACTAAAAACTTTTGCCTCTGACATTTTGTTGAAATGACATTTAGGCAGTAACACCACATCCTGGCTATGACACAGTGTCCTAATAAAACTTTAAACAACAAGTTTTATTTAAATTTGTACCACAAAATCTGCCCTCCGCATTGAGCCAGAGAGCATGAGGATGGTGAGTGGCGGTTTATTAGCAGGAATGGAGGAGCTTTATGATATCAATGCCTGTCCTTGACCGCAGCACAAGTCAGACGACGCGTTCTGATCCATATTAAAGGTGCGGAAGGACACGGTTTTATTGAACTGCTGCCACATTTCAAGCTTTCCCCAATTCTGAAGACTGCAGACACTGTGTATTTCCTTCCATTTAGTCATTTGAATCCAAGGTCATGATTCATTGGCGCAACAAATGATGATATTATCGGAGCGTCTTTGACTGCGTGGATTTCAGAGAAGCTTCACAGATTGCTGGGAGAATTATTGTCTCTTTGGGCTGCCTGGGTACAGCTTTTTAATCTATTTACCAATGCCAAATAGATGAGGAAAATAAAGGAAGGAAAAGGGAAAAAAAACCCAAGGAACTGTGGCAAAAATGCCATTTGGTAAAGTGAAGGCCATTGCATGGTATGAAAGCCTGGAAGTGCTGCCTTCAAGTGCTTTGTGCTGCAGGCTTTTCACCCTTCCGCCTTTTTGGGTGCCATTTGACATTTTCACCCGACCCTCACGGCAACCCCGTCGATAGGGAAGTTTCAAAATATGCCTTTGCAAAATACCAGCTGCCTCAAGTATGCCTTTTCATGTCAAAAACGGAGGAAACACTCGTCCACATGGTACCCAAAACACACGGAATGGAGCAGGATGCACCAGCACAAGCCCGGTAACTCAGGCACTGTTTGATGGTGGAGTGTGGAGATGATTTGCTTTGAAGTCGGACTTCTTACTATAAAGGCCACGTTCTTCACCTGCCATGTATGAGAATTTCTTTAGCTTAACTGAAAAATAAGATGTGTGTGTGTGTGTGTGTGTGTGAAAGCAAGCGAAAGAGAGAGAGATGGGGCAGCTGGTATTGTAAACCCTTGAGCACAAAACTTATCATCAGCTAATATAGTACAAATTTCACAGCTGTATTAATGGGCAAATTGTGGTAAACAGTTGCAAGCAACTAAGGATACGGGTAAGTCCGTTTGAAGAAGTGTCAGCTAAATGGATAAAACCACTCATAATAAAAAACAGGGAGGTGAGTTAATTCCTCATATTCATTTCTATTCATGTGAACTCCCTCCGTTAATATTTCAACAGTCAGTCTGTTTTCTATGAATAGATTTTAGATCTCTGTGATGTCATAACTTTCGCTAAGCGTTTCCACTCGTGCATGTCTCTTTAAGGATTTTACCGCAAAATGCTGCTCAGCAGGAACCCAAAGACAACCTCAGTTTAAGAAGATCTCGGCTAAGGTTCGGGAATGAACTGCTAGGTTGTGCGTGTAGAGTTTCCAGGGTTCTGGATGTGGTAGTTTACCTGTGTTCACCATGCTATGTCAAAGTTGCTGGAGAGTCAAGCAACGGTACCGATTATCTACTCATTTAGCTGATGCTTTTCTCCATGGTAACTTAAAATGCTAGGTTTTTATATCAAAATGCTTACTTTAATGCTTTGTTCTGTACAAAAAGAATATTTTTACTGGAGCAGTTCAGCAGGGATTCAAGTCTGGCTTTGTTTTCAAGTTGTCATCTCGAACCGCCAGACTCCTTGCACTCCCAGGAACATTTCCTCGTGGTGTAATAGCAGCATCTTGGCTTCTCATTCTGCAATTATAAACTCAGTTCTTTGCTTCAGGAAATAAGACACAGCCTCCAAGGCCAGAAAAATGAATTCATCTAGGAGTGTCTGGCTACCTTTGCAAGTGCTGCATATACTGGGCACTAAATTGTACAACAAATGGGTTTACGTGCCCTGCTACATATTTCGGCCGCTGCTGCTGCAGGAATGTGCACTGTATAAAGTTTTCACGGCGTGTGAAGTTTCGGCGAAGCAAAACTCAGATGTCCTTTCTAATCAAACAAAGATGGAAATTCTTCGAAAAGGACCACGATTGCTTACAAAGCAAAGGTTATGCAAGATTTATTTCTGCTCATTTTAAATATTACAAAAGATTGCGCTTTGTCCGCTTTCAGTCCCACACGAACAGTCGAGAGCTGGAATCTATGCATCCAGCCATGCAGGAACAAAGATTTAGGTGGGTATTTTTT
This sequence comes from Heterotis niloticus, assembly GCA_018136845.1. Classification (NCBI taxonomy): domain Eukaryota; kingdom Metazoa; phylum Chordata; class Actinopteri; order Osteoglossiformes; family Osteoglossidae; genus Heterotis; species Heterotis niloticus. The sequence goes on along the minus strand of CM030897.1, from coordinate 7,345,263 downwards.
TAACTGTAATAGATTAGAAGATTTAGAAATGGCGGGTCTGAGATGACGGTCCGCGTCTGCGAACGTGTGGTCCTTTTGATTTTATTCATGTCGATCATCTATTTATACATTTTTTTGCCGAGCTTTGATTTAGTGGATGACTTGGTGCTTGGAAACGTTGGCGATCGCTCTTCCGTCCGCGCATCCTTGTGAACAGCGCTCAAAGTCCTGATGTATGCAGATGAAATCGCTCACTTTAATTGCAGCAATTGCACTTGTCGGGGGGCTTTCGGCGGGGTCTCCTTGGGGATGGAGTATTGAAATTGCTGTCGCTTTACGCTAAACCCGCCATTGAATGTTTGTCCTGCACTAAGGGTCTACGGCACCTCTTGGTCCTGGGCTGTGCAATGACATTTTATGTTTAGATTTAAACAAACAAAAAAAAATGTTGACATTTCCTCTAAAGTAATGTAGATAAAAGTGTATTTCACCAATAGAAAGACAGAGATGTGGGTATGTAACTGTCATATTACTGCCATTTTTTAAAAGCATGCATTCTACTGCATATAAAACTGATTCGGAGCTTTTTTTGAAACAGAAAATGTAGCGCAAGTTTATGGAACCGAGAGCAGATCAGGAGAGAAGTGGGTCAGAGATGTATTTTGAGAACTTTTTAAATGATGAGAGGGATACAGAATTTCTGAGTGAGACAGGTGACTCATTTCTCCACATTAGAACCAGACCTGAGGACCTTTGGGTTTTCGGTCTCTTGTGTGTGGGACCATCAAGTGGCCAGAGGTGGAAGAATGGGGCAGTTTGGCTGGGGTTTAGTGAGTGATCGAGTCCTGCGGGTGTCAAGGAGCAGATGAGGCGACGGTTTCGTAGGCCGTAACTGGAATCTTGACCGGAATCTACAGGCATCAACAGGGAGCCAAAGGAGGGAGACACCAAAAGGTTTCTGACTCCGCGGAATGGCTGACCTTGAATATAGGCTGATAACCCTCAAAGAGATTGTTTTGGGCTATAGGGGATGTAGATAACCACCATAGCTGTGCGCTGGAGAATTGCTGAGAGAAAAGAGAGAAGAGAAATTGGCTTGTAACTTTGAACTGACGGTGGATTTTAAGATTTTAAGCTCTAACTGAACATGACAGAAGGGTGCGACATGGGTGGGTTAGTAGTGGTGATGGAATGCTGGAACGGGATGAAGAAATGATCGCAAACATGAACCGGAGTGACTGGAAAGCCACAGTTCCTCGAGAAGACACGGCTGAGATGATTTCCAGCCTTGTCAGTAGCGACGGACAGGGCGAAGTCAAAGTGAGACAGGTGCAGGAGTGACAGGAGTGGTTGCATCAATGTCCACAGCATGTAACTTGAAGCCACCTAGAGGCAAAAGAGCTGCTCATGAAGCATTTACAGAGTGAAGGCACAGACCAAGAAATTGCTGGGAAGTTTGTTACTGGGGGGAGTTGGTGGTACACAGGGGATGTACAAACCAGGAAAGTACAGTGTATGAAATAAACAATCGAGATGGTGCTCTGGTGGGGCCAGGATATACAGAGAAAAAGATGAGCTATGCTGTTGTGCGAAAAAATGTAAACCTGTCTACCTTAAACCCCAGAAGAGAACGGTGGCAAAGCCAACAGAAAGTCTTCCATTATCTGCCTGGTGAGTCTTCTCTAAACTGGGTAGCAAAAGCAAAAACAGTGATGGGACACCGCTTACTGTATATGGTACACTTATAAACTAAAATATACATGGCGCATGTGAGCACGCGTGGGCAGAATACAGGTGTTCTTCACAGAGCTGAGAAGAAACCAAACGCCAAATCTGCAAAACCACCCAAAGGGAGAGATCCTCAAAGCTCCACCTTCAGAACACGGGCATTTATTCAGCAACTCGGCATCCAGGGCTAGAACAGGTATGGTGGTTGATCCACGTCCATCAGTTGTGAAAAGCAACAATCCTAAGCGGAGAGGGAAGAAAAAACAAAGGAACACAACCAGCCTGGCACCGTGGCGGACGCAGCATGAAAAGTGCTATTTATTAGGCGCTAATTTGACTCCCGTTCCAGATAGCGCTGCTTATAAGGCGGGAGTCATGATCTTCATCACCTCCGAGCAAAGGGAAATTCTTAACTGCTGAACCTGAAAAAGATTTGTAAACTGTGTCAAAGTCTTCCTGGAGCAGCAGGCCCCTGGATCACAGGGTGCAAGGAGCTCTGATACGAGACAAAGAGGGCTCAAATAGAGAGGTGGTATTTACAGGTGCAGCTGGTATTTTGCCGCCTGATACTTCTCAATTTTCCTCAGCAGGGTCTGCTCTGGCTCTGCTCCAGAACACGGCCCACCCGGCGATCGCAGAGCTGCCCAGCACCTCCAGTAGAGGGCGATTTTGAGCCAAAGCGTTTCACCGCCAAAACGGGTTCAGAACCCGCTGTTTTCTCCCTTCATGCTACACCGAGACGACGCTTAACACTTTTTATTTATTTAATTATTCACGCACAGGAATGTGACTCGACTTTGTATGTCCAGCTGCAGGTTATCGTCTCACTTTTAAATGGGAAGCCCTTGCGCTGCAGTGCTGTACATTGCAATATTTATATGGTGCTCTGCTTACTTAAAAGAGTGCTGGCAGGAATTTAGCAACAATTCAACACATTTACCCCAAAGTACTTTGGCGGAACAGAGGCTTTTCATATTACCTGCCGCAGCTACAGCAACCATGAACCGCACCTAGGAGTGAACGAACTACCAATTAACTGGCACGGGGGCTACAGAACCATCGCATTTTGTGCGGCTATCGCACGACAACAATATAGGTGGCCCAACCTAGCACTATAGTAGTCTTGCACCCGCTTGAAAAGACCGCGTCCGAATCATTGATTACATTTGCTGGTCTTCTACAAATTCACTGGATATCTGAGGACTGAGAAAGCGCTGGAGGACAAAAAAGTTCAAAGTCATTCAGAGACGGTTTCAATGTCTATTAATGCACTCTACTAGGTATGTACTGCTGTCTGTTACGACAAGAAAAGAGGAGCAAAGTTTGAGCAACCTTCTCGGCACCCCTTCCAGAGGCGGCCTACCTTCAGCGCTTCCACCGCGTTTTAAATGACCCTGGTATTTTGACAAAATAGAGCATCCCCCCCCCGTGCTGTTGTGAATATCATGCTGATGACTTATTTCATTGCCATTAATATGATTCTTGTTGGAATATTCCACATTGTCCGGTGAAACAAACGACAGTAATATTGTTCAGTGCCTGCTGTTTCAGCTAAGATCAATGCAGATAATAAATTGATGACTTTCCTTTGGAACGCATTTGGAGACAAACCATTTCTCATGGCACAAGTTAAATAGGGGAAAGAGCCCAGGGAAGTGGTTCCCTAGCAACAGTTGTGATTGCAAATGGAGGAATCCTATTGGCTGGCCGGCATTTGGCTTCTGCATCCTTCACGTTGCCGTGTGCCCATAGAGCAGTCAAAGGCAGACAACAGGACGCCAAAACCTCTGGTCGTAAAAACAGGAGCAGCAAAGTAACTGGAAAGTGTTAAAACAAACGGTAACAAAGAATATGACATGGAGGGACTCAGAGGAGATGAGTTACCTCGTTTTATTCATTTATCCGACACGTCTTCCAAAGTGGATTATAGTATTAGGTTTGCTTTCTAATCTGCTCAAAACGATTTATCCATTTCTACACATGGGCGTTTTAACGTAGATACACACCTTGATCGTAGGTACGACAGAAGGCTGGGAAGTTGAACCACGGTCCTTGGTTTGGAAGGCGAGAGAACGAACCTCTACACCTCCTGCTGCCCCATGTAAATGTCTGAAGCCAGGAATTTTTGCAAATTAAACTTGCATTTATTTAAATGCCACATAATTACTGATGTGGGGGTACAGTGGTGCAGCGGAATCTGCTCCTGCATCAGTGTGGGTTTATTCTAGTCTGTGTGTAAGTAGCGTTTGCATGTTTTTTGTGGGTTTCTTCAAAATGGTAATGTTTCTTCCCACAGTCCAAAGATGTGTTTCAGGTGAACTAGTTACTCTAAATTACCCATAGTGTGTGTGTGTGTGTGTGTGTGTGTGTGTGTGAGTGTGTGCAATTGCCCTGTGATGCATCCAGCCTCACACCCTATGATTCTTGAATAGGGAATGATAGTTGTTGCATTTATTATTTGCTGCATGTCAAGATGTTGCTAATAGCCAGCTGAGCTAGCAGAGCTACCTTCCCTGGTCTAAGATGCCTGTCAGGTCACCAGCAATGGTGGTTCGGGGGCATCAGACTCACCCCAAGACCAGCATTCACGGATTCTCTGCTTTTTAAGGATTGCTTATCGCTTAGAGCTGCAATCCAAGTCTCCGTGTCCTTAAACACCGTGTTCTTTAAAATTACGTCAGCACACCTTCAACAATGAACAGTGCATAAATTGAGTCTAGATCTACAGAATTTCACACATATTTCATTAACAAGCCTATTTCTCACATGGCTCCTTCACCAGTTAGTGCATCTATGGCCTATTGTTGCTATAGTTTCAATAGACAATAACATTTACATATTTCACTAGGAGATATTAGGATAAAACTTTGCCTTTGCCTTTAATAAAGTTTCATAAAAGTACCATTACACACTTATGTCATTGGACAAATATTCTATATGGCCAAAAGTATGTGGACCCTCTTCTAATGATTGAGCTGAACTGTTTCAGTTGCACCTAAACAGCATACAAACACGTTCTAGATAATTGTGTGCTTCCAGCTTTGTGGCCACAGTTTGGGGAAGAAGAAGCTCCTTTCCTGCTCCAGTATGACTGTGCCCCCATGCACAAAGCAAGCTACATAAACACATGATTTTCCCAGGTTGGTGTGGAAGAACTTAAGTGGCTGCACAGAGCACTGGCCTCAACCCCATTTTGGGATGAAACACCTTTGGGATAAACTGGAACGCCGACTGCAGGCCAGGTCTTCTCACCTGACTTCGGTGCCCGACCTCACCGATGCTCTTGCCATTGAATGGGCACAAATTCCCACAGCCGTGTTCCAAAATGAGGTGGAAAGCCTTCCCAGAACACTGGGTGCTGTTATAGCAGCAAAGGAGGAACAACCCCATATTAATATACCCCTAATAATAATAATAAAATAATAACTAAAATGTATTTACAAAAGACAATGAATTATAGATGTGTTTTCAAATTTAAGTAAGTAGGGTAAAAAGAAATTTCAAGCCTGTATTTTCTGTTGCTGTAAATAACAGGGAGAGATTTTCCACTTCCTGAAAGTGGGAGTCAGATATTTTAGAGATATCTGTCTGTTGGTATCTCATTTACATATACTATACCAAATGAGCTGAGAGTTAAGAAGTAAGGCAAAGTCCCTGTGGGTGTCGTGGGCCGAATTTGTCTTCTCCCAATTTAAGGTTATCCCAGTCTCCTTGGTATATTTGCATATTTTAGATGACTAACTGATTCATTACTTGAAACTTTTTGTTCTGCATGACTTTTTTTCTACCCGAATTCACCGGGCTATGTGACCTGAAACTGAACCAGGTACAGAGACGGGGATTGATTTTATACAGAAAATTCTGGAAAATATGCTGAAATACGCGTGTACTTATGTATGTGTGCATGCGTGCTTGTATGGATGTATGTATGGATTTTTGCATACATGTAAGTATGTATATCACAGAATTTCTGAATTTCCAGGAAATCTTAGCTGTCCATACAATAAAATTACATGAGAGCAATATCAGGCTTCAGAATGATTCTTGTCTTTGCGGGCACATTTAATTCTTAAAAAGAAATAAATAAATCATCACACTTATTTGGAGCATCTGATTGGATGCCGGGATAAAAAGCTTCTTGATTAAGATGCAGAAATATGAACTCTGATGACACGGAGCCCAGAAAGAAGAGCAGCGCACAAGGCGGGCCGGCCCGGAAACTCCTTCGCTCATTTGCACTTAAATGGACATTTTTTTAAGTGCTGGGTTTTGAGTGAAAATGTAAGTATGAAAAATGATGCTAAGCTCAACACATTTTCCCTGTTTTATCATGGCATTTGCTATTTTTCACCTGCAAATATGGGAGAAGGGCCAAGGAAACCGGTTCTTGCACTAACCCACGTCCCTTGTACAACAACAGTGGTGTCAACAAGCCTCTAAGCCAATCATAGCTCCTCTCTCTCCCTCACACACACACACACACACACACACACACACACACACAGGCAAAATACCCTTCCGCAATATAAAATTACCTTTAGTCTACATATTAAGGTGTAATAAATTTACATACAAAGCACCTGACACCTCCAATTCATTCATGACTCTTTATCTAGGATGAAATGGATCTTGGATGAATTACAATTGTTGAAAAACGAAGGTCAAAGTTGATTCTGTGCATCTCAGGTGAACGTTTCCTGGCGTGCATTTGTGAGACCAGCACACACCACGGTAGCACACTATACGTTTCATCTTGCAATGCTTTCAATTACGCCGAGCTATTATTTCACCCTAAAGAACCAGTTTTATTAAATAATTATCGTGACCTTCAGGATGAAATGCTTGAAGATTTATCCAACACAGCTCATCGCTGATATTTCATTAGCGTCATCTATTCTTATTAATTTTTGTTTGCATTATTTATTACCGGCAGCATCTTAATGGCCACCTCACTAGGTACCTTAGTGAAGAAAAAGAGTTCATATTCACATTTAGCTTTTAAGTACAGGTACTGTAATACGTTTACGTGACAGATGCTCAAAACACTGCAGAGATTACGGCTGATTTTTATTTTTATTTGTACCCGATTAGACACACGTTCAGTTGTGCCCGAATGCAAGGTGTTACAGCCAGCAAAGTGGTTTTTATTGCCGGTTTTAACTTGTGCAATGAAAAAGGGCATTAAAAAAGCACTAAAATATGACAAGAATATTTAGATTTCTTTTATTTCTTTTATCTTAAAATAAAAAAGGGCGCCTGTGAGTCGAGGAACGAGCGACCAAGGGTTCTCACAGCTCGCGTCATGAAGATGTGTTGGATTACATCAGACCCCTCGTAAAAGACCACCTGGACCCCCAGTCTGCCAGCTCCAAATGGGAGATGCAATCATCAACATGGTCCACAAAGTTTATTCCCACCTGGAGAAGGGTGGCGGCATGATCACAGTTGTTTTTTGACTCCAGTGCCATCCACCCTCTCCAGCTGAGCGACAGGCTTACCAAAATGTCTGGATGAAGTAGTGTCTGGCGATTGTGGACTACGTAACAGGCAGGTTGCAGTTTGTCAGATATCAGGACTGTGTCTCTGAGATGTACTGTAAAGAATGGTATTGTCTCCATTCCTGTTCACCCTCTGCACCTCTGACTTCAAATACAAGTCTTGGCAGTGTCACTTGCTGAAGTTCTCTGATGGCTCTGCAATAGTGCCAGAGAAGGATGATGAAGTGTTGACCAGACATCTGCCTAAGGTCTTTCTTTCATGGTGTAAGTCAAACCAGCTTCAGTTCAATATCAACAAAACAAAAGAACTGGTGGTTGATCTTCACCGCATTAAGGACCCCTTATGCCCAGTTCCTATTGATGGTGCAGATGTGGAGGAGGTCCAGTCATAGAACGGGGGTCATCAACAAACTGAAGCGGTCCCGCAATACAGATGTGATGTGTCGTCGCTAGTGAGATGCTTGCGAAGCAACAGTCCATCGTGGACATTGGCTCACATCCCCTAAATGAAGTGATCGCCATTAGCTCTTTTAGCCAACAGGTTATTCAACTTAGGTGCACTGAGAAGCACTTCCGGTGGTCCCGCTTACATTTTATAGCTGAAAGTATGCAGACACCTGAGCATCACCCCCACATGTGCTTGTTGAACTTCCCATTCCAAACCCAAGGTCATTAATATGGAGTCATTGCCCCTTTGCTGCTATAAGAGCCCCCACTGTCTGGGAAGACTTTCAACCAGATTTTGGGGCGCAGCTGTGGGAATTTGTGCCCATTCAGCCATAAGGGTGTCAGTGAGGTCGGGTAAGAAGGGTTGGCTTGCAGTTGGCGTTCCAGTTCATCCCAAAGGTGTTCAGTGGGGTTGAGTTTAGGGCTCTGTTCAGCCACTCAAGTTCTTCCACACCAACCTGGCCAAACCACATGTTTATGGACCTCACAAAGGTGAACGGGGGGGGCTTCCCCAAACTGTGGCCACAAAGCTGAAAGCACACAGTTGTCTAGAATGTGTTTACTTGCTGTGTGGGTGTGGCTGAAACAGCTCAGCTCAGTCATTCCCCTCCATGGGTGACATGAGGACCTGTCAACAGTTAGGCTGTATTTATTAGTGTTTATTTAATGGTTATTTATTATTATGTGTAATATGAGTGTCCTATGTATTCAGTTGCTATACACAAAATTTCTCTGCATGGATCAATAAAGTCCTATCTTATCCTATCCTGTTGTACCCTATGCTTTCCTATCCTAGGCTTAAAATTAAATTTGGAGTTAAAAATGTCAAGTAGTACAAGTAGTTTAATAGGTAGAGAAATGGAAAACCGGAAGGGTGCCGGTCCCACGGGCGTGCTGGAGAGGTCAGGATGCAGGTTCGCACCCTGAACTGCTGTTGTTGATGGGTGAGATGCTAAGCCGAGTGAGTAATTTCGGATAAAAGCACCCGCCACAGAAGTAAATAGCGTGCTGTACGGAAAATACGACTTCTGTCAGCTACATATGGGCCCGTAGGAATAAACATCCTCCTCAATGTGGGCTCAAATTCAGCGTAGAGGGGAACAGTTCATCTGAGTGTGAAACAGCTGTGGGCTATTCAGTCGACCAGCTGGTTGAAAGCAACCGTTTTCCTCATTTAAATCATCCTGTCATAATTACCTGGCTGCATGTTGCATTTATTTGGCATTTTTTTCTTGACAGCTATTATTACCCAAAATGTAATTTACCTGAAAAAAGTAAGGCAAAGCAATTTGACCAGTTCATGTTTTTTTTTTTCCCTCCTTCTCCTCGAAGACTCATGGCAATGCATGTTAACATGGAAATATTTCCTTTTATGAAACATTATTTATATGAGGGTTGCAGGGAGGATTGGCTGCTGCAAGAAAAAGAAAAATAAGTTGCTAAATGATAATCAAAATGTGCTTTCCACCATTGTAAATCTTGAGACCTTGGAGAATCACAGAACCTCCTTTATGTTTGGTTATTTACTGAGGGCAAAATCGAGGTGGAAAAAAATCGCAGCAGAGTGGTGTTTAGGCTGAATTCACAAAGCTATGGATTGACGGTAAAGTGATGGCTTGTTATGATTCTCTTGGATGCTGCAACATATTTTTCAGAAGGAGGTAGAACCCTAACAGCCTCCTCAGAGTCTGTGCTACAGACCTATTAATCACGAGGCGGCCCACGCTCCACACGCTGGGCTCCGCACCGCTGTCCTTCAGCACTCGACGCCTCGCTCACAGTTAACCCCATGTGTCCTCCTCCACGGAAGATGGCGGAGGAGTCAAGCGGTGTGGCTGATGGGTGACAGCGAGGCGCCGCTAGAGGTGTCACCCATCAGCCACACCGCTTGACTCCTCCTTGACGGCTCCGGTTTTCCATTGGCTCCTATCTTACATCATTGAACCGATTCGGTCAGCAGGTTGGCACAGATGTTGGGTAGATCTTCTACCTTTCATTTGAAGGACCCAAGTTTTAATCTCCCCTCCCTTCATCAACTTACTTACCCTGGACTGCCGCAGAAAAACTACCCTGCAGGTGGCACTGCGGCTTGGCGAGTAGCACCGATGCCTTACAGAACCTGGGTTGGTCGTGAGGTCGAATCCAGCTGGGTCTGCATGGGTTTCCTTTAGGTGCTCCGACTTCCTCCCACTGTCCAAAGACATGGATTTCAGGTTACTCGGTCACTCTGAATTGCCCATAGAGTGTGTGTGTGTGTGTGTGAATGAGTGTGTGCGGCAACCCTGCTACGCATCCCATCCAGGAACAGTTTCACAACCCAGCCCACCCTCTGCTTCCAGGATAGGCTCCAGGCTACTGTGACCCTGCTCAGGATAAACGGTAAACGAAAACGAATGGATGGACTCTACCTTGCAGTATAAATCACCGCAAGTAGCTTCGCGGTATGAGTTCCTTTGGAGAAGAGCCTCGGATAAGGCCCACGTCATCACGAGCAGCCCCGCAGACAACATCTCCGCAGCCTGAACCGGCACGTGAGCGCGAGCCACGTACGCTTCAGCCGCGGCTCGCGGTAATGTTCCCCGCTTCATTAGATCTCTGCGTTATTACCAAAGGCCTTCAAGCCCACTCACAACAACAGATTTGTCACCGAGATTGAAACACTAATAATTGGGCTAAGTTGCCTTATGAAGCAATAATTGCTTTGTTCCCTTCTTGGACCTCATCTAGTCAGTTTAATTGCCTACTTAAAACCAGTCATCTCAGATCAACCTATCTTGTTGATGCAAGATACAAGGAAGATGTTAAGAATCGCAGCGTTTCCCATGTAACCGCGCATCACTATTTATTACTGGACCACTGCAGTGATCCTGGGAACCCCGCATCATTAAAAGAGCCAGCGTAATAATTTGAGACGACGGGCGCTTGGCGGGGCAGCGGCCGCGCCGATTTCCGCCGTCGGGGCAGCGCGTTTTTATCACTTTATCAAGAATTCGCGCGCAGACGTCGGGCTGAGACGTCGCTTAGGTTAACAGCTGAATTTGGGTTAAAGACAAACCGGACCGCATCCGGAAGCTGCAGGACGAAGCTGTCGCTGAAGGGACACCAGCACCAAAGCGGTTGGAAACTCTCGAATCCAGAACACATCAAACCTGCCTCTGTTTTTAATTACTTTGCACAAACAAACGCTGTTATATGGGCTGTCAAACAAATTACATGAAATTGCAGGAGGTGGAACATCCAGGGACCTGTGCATGCTTGGTATGCAACACTTACAGATATTCTGTTAGCTGTAGATATTATGTTTAAACTATTCTGAGTATTCATCGACACCAACTACTTGACCCGTGTGCTGTCATCTGTTGTTGCACTAGCATTTGTATGTCCGCAAGCCCAACATGCATGTAGCATGGCGGCCGTGCCGAAAACGGTTTGTTCTTTTCAATAAAATCAGGCTCTAGGGTCCTGAATCAATTATTTCAACAATTTCGCCTGAGCGGAAGGTGGGTACGCGCAGCTGTAGGAATTTTCCTACGCAGCCATTAGTCTTGCAATTGTGCACTTTAATAAAAAAAAGATTTAGCTGTCCAGTTTTTACAACCCCAAATCAGAAAAAGTTGGGTATGGAAAAGGCAAAAAAAAAACAAAAAAAAAAAAAAAACGCAGTGATTCTTACATTTGCGTTGACTTTTATTTCATTGCAGACAGTATAAACCCAAGATATTTCATGTTCTGTCTGGTCAACTAACATTTAATTTGTTAATATACTAGATCCATTCCTGCATTTCAGGCCTGCAACACATTCCAAAAAAGTTGGGACGGTAAAGCATTTACCACTTTGTAATGTTGCCATTTCTTCTCACAACATTTAAAAAATGGTTTGGCACTGAGGATACCAAGCGATGAAACGTTTTGTTCCATTCTTCCTGCAAATATGTATTAAGGTGTGCAACAGTATGGGGTCGTCGTTGTTGCTTTTTTCATTTCAAAATTCTCCACACATTCTCTATTGGAGACAGGTGAGGACTGCAGGCCGGCCAGTCCAGTACCCGTACCCTCTTCTTCCGCAGCCATGCTTTTGTTATGTGTGCAGAATGTGGTTTTGCATTGTCTTGTTGAAAAATGCATGGATGTTCCTGGAAAAGATGTCGTCTTGAAGGCAGCATATGTTGCTCTAAAATCTCAATGTACTTTTCTGCATTAATGCCGCCACCACAGAAGTGTAAATTACCTTTGCCAAGGGCACTGATACAACTCCACACCATGACAGACTCTGGCTTGTGGACTTGCTCCTGACAACAGTCTGGATTGTCCTTTTTGTTTTTGGTCCGGAGCACACGGCATCCATTTCTTCCAAAAAAGATCCGAAATACCGATTCGTCTGATCACAATACACGTTTCCACTGTGTGACAGTCCATCTCCGATGCCTCCGAGCGCAAAGAAGTCGACGCCGCTTCTGGACATGGTTAACATAAGGCTTCTTTTTTGCACAGTAAAATTTTTAGTGCCATTTGTGAATGTAACTCCATATTGTAGTGCTTGACAAAGGTTTGCCAAAATAATCCCTTGCCCGTGTGGTTACAGTATATCAGCTATTGATGAACGATAGTCCTTGATGCAGTGCCGTCTGAGGGATCGGAGATCATGGTTGTTCATCTTAGGCTTGCGCCCTTTCCCTTTTATGCACTGAAATCCCTCCAGATTCCTTGAATTGTTTAATAATATTATGCACTGTAGAGGGAGAAAGATGCAAATCCCTTCCAATCTTTCTTTTAGGAACATTGTTTTTAAACATTTCAATAACTTTCTCACGCATTTCTTGACAAACTGGAGATCCTCTGCCCATCTTTACACCTCAAAGACTCAGCCTTTCATGGAGACTGTTTTGTACCAAATCAGGATTACAATCACCTGTTGACATCACCTGTTTGAAATCACATTATTTAATTTTTTTACTCCATTTCTAGCTCTAAATTTCCCCCATCCAAACTTTTTTTGGAATGTGTTCCAGGCCTAAAATGCAGGAATGGATCTAGTATATTAACAAATTAAATGTTAGTTGACCAGACAGAACATGAAATATCTTGGGTTCATACTGTCTGCAATGAAATAAAAGTTAACGCAAATGTAAGAATCACTGCATTTTTTTTCTCTTCTTATTTGTATTTTCCATAACTGTCCCAACTTTTTCTGATTTGGGGTTGTAATGAGATTATTTTTGATTTTACAGGACTTAAGAGTCAATGACGCTGAAACTTGGCGCAGAAAGGGACTCGCTGGTAATTTTCCGTGTTTCGACATCATAGCTGTGCTGCGGTGTCATGAAAATGTGGTGTGTAGCCTGGGGGTGCACCCTGTGTCTGAAATATGCGTTATTTCTTCCGTAATTAAAGTTTGCATGCAGAGAGAACACGCTAGCAACATGGAGCCACGATAACAACCGTGCTGGTCACAAATAACTTTTCACACTTTTTTTCCCCCATCGTTTGACATAAAGCGTGATTTTCGCATTTCACGTTTAACTGCGCGTTTATGCGACACCTTTGCTCCCTCTTCTTCCTTTTCTGCTAAACAAATGCCCATGTCTAAACATCCTGCACCCAGAATCAATTCTCCCCCCCACCCGCCTCACTTTTGCTCTAACATGAAATGAAAAAAGACCTTGCCTTTGAAAAAAAGAAAAAAAGGAGGGGAAACAGATGAATGGTTTTATAATTTTTGAAGCGTGCAGGGAAAGTCATTTTGCACCAAGTTACCGTGCATTTTTATTGAGTTAAAACTGGGGGTTCAATCATGATAAACAATTCAATTCCCGCCGTCGTCTTCGGCTTGGCCTTACAGCCTTGGAAGGACAAATATGGAGCAACACGCTTGACAGCCTTCAACAAATAATAATAATAATAATAATAATAATAATAATAATAATAATAATAATAATAATAATAATAATAATGGGTTTTTATGCTTTCTGTCTACAGGTAGTGTGTGTGCAGGGTGCCCAAAGGAATTGGTTGCTTTGTTCTCCACTACAGACTCCATCAATGACCACTAAGCCAGTGGTATTTTTACCCTTGTAGTGTTCGATGGGGATCGGCCATATGCAAATGCTCACGCACTGCTTTATAAGAACCGGCACTGGATGATGACTCAATTCACAGTTAACATATTGTACAGCCTTGGAAAATGTGCAGATGCCGATAATTAAAACAGTTCTAAATCGAGTCCTTGTCACTATTCTGCAAATTCATTCCACTTACTTGTATTTTTTTTTTCCTAGCAGCTTCAGTCAGATCCCAGATGCAATCATATTGATTTTTTCGGATCCAACTTGTCGGCCTTTTCGCACAAGCTAGCAGAAAATAAGCCCGTGATATCTGAGTTGGGAGCCGTTCCTACAGTAAAGATGCGGGCGACCGCTTCAGGATGCCCTTTGCTTCCTGTGTGGTGAAGGGAAGAGGCAGCTTTCAGCCAAAGGGTTTTAGCAAAGAAACTTTGTCAAAGCAGCGACGCGGTAAAATGGGAACGAAAACGACTGCATCGCGCCCGTGTCTCACCTGTCAGGCACCGCGGAGACCTGTATGTCTCCAAGGTGGTGGGTTAATCTAATACGAGGTCTAATCTTAAAGGCAGCCAAGCAACTGACTACGGTTTGTGGTGAAGAACAAATATTGGTATGGAAATTGAATTTTGTTTCACGTCTGTACATATCAGCTGAGGGCAGTCCCACCGTTAAAGCGCTGAAGGTCCTGTGGTCACGTTGGCTGCAGGAAAAACAGATAAAAACACGAGGGTCTGCGCACAAAGCTCACCCCCCCTTCACACATCACTCTTTATGCCTCTCAATGGGCCACAGGAACCTAAATCCCCCCCAAAGCCGATCTTTTTCCGGTGTCGGGAATCTCCGCTTCAGCCTTGTAAATCCTTCTCCCCGTGTGGCTTTCAAACCTGTGGACATCCAGGATTTCACAGTAGCTTTTCCAGTTTGGGAATATCTCAGCCTTCTTCCATGGGCCACCACGATGTGTACCGATAAAGGAGCAGTGGAAAGAAAAAGGTTCTTTGCTTTTCACTGCTCTGTTTTAGCACACCTGTAATAGCCTCCCACATAGGCAAACGCTACCCGGGGATGAGCGTCGGGGTCAAAATGCTCTTTGAACCACCTGCGCCGACGAAGCCATTACCGTCGTCATCTTTTTTAGAGTCCCATATAATTAAAAAGTGCAAAGCATTAATGTTTTTACTTAAAGTTTTTCTGCCCTTCTATTTTTGGCTGCCGCCAGCGTGGCACGAAAAAGAAAATAGCATTAATCCATTTAGCGGACACTTTATCATCTGAGCAACACGCACATCGGTTAGAGGAAGCGGAGCCCAACAAAGCAACAAACAAAAAATGATGCAGCAGGATCAGCTGTAGAACAGAGCTGCATTTGTACGTTTTTCTGATAGCAATTCTGCATGCGTCTCAGAAAACAATGTTTAATACAATGACAAGACAATCTTCCTCACGTCTCAAATATTTGGAGGATAATCTGTCAGTTGCCGGGGGGGAAAAAAAAAAAAAATTAGCCGAGCAAAAGAATGCGACCGCATAGGTGAGAGCCGATATCTGTCAAAACACGTGGGGAATTTAATTTAGTATTCTTCATAAACCCACGTATAACCTTAAATTCGGGCTACTTGCTTTATCAGCATGTCACAAAAGGATATTTTTCTTGGATACCGCGGATGTCGTGAGCTTCCCGGTGGGTCCATTAAAAGAACTTTGGTCAAAAAGACAAGAAATAGTCACGCCTTGCTGAATTTATCGCATCACTATTGCACCACAGGCCACAGAATGAGGAGCGCAACAAAGTGATAAATTTGTCTGTGATCACAGGATCAAAAAATGAACATTTTGTTAATTGTATCCTTTTGTGATAGCTTTGCGTACACAACATACCTACCACCATTCGTACTATAGAAAGTCAGGTGTTATAAAGGAAGCAATGGATCTGGAATTTCGGTCACATGGAATAAATCTTTTGCTGTGCACGAAGGGCAGTTTTTCCATTTTAAATTGCAGCTGTGTTAAATTGTCTAACATTCACATTCATTCTACTTTTATTCACTTTGCAAAAGCCTTTCTCCAAAAGAGGGGTGAATGAAACCTTCATGAGGTCACTGACTGAGGCGTATTGCACAAATGGAGCTGGGAAGCTGTGCGTGGACGACATGATGCGAAAACACATTGTTTATTCCCTCTTACAACTGCACATAAATGCAGAAAACGGTCTACTTTATGTGTAACACGTACACAATTCCAGGAAAACAGCTCTGAAATATTCTTCAGAATTGGATTATGATAAACTACGCAAAGGGCTAAAATAAAAGCGTTATCGTGGAGCAGCGCAATATGAGATTGCTAAACTAAGCGCTAACCATCTACCGTATTCTTTAGCATCATATTAAAATGGTACGGTTTAGTACTGTTTAGTATTGTATCAATGACCGCAACACTCGGTGAGGCCCTCTTTCAGTTTACCGCATCTTTGCTGATGCGTAGAGCTGCAAAATGGGTTGAGTTTAGTAACTTTGTCAGCGGTGATGCCACGGGACTGGCGGCTCGGTCGATTTATACACTTTTCTGGTGGGCGGACCTTCATCCACATTCAGAATGCATGAAAAGCGAAGGACTTCATTGCACTCTTGTTATGGCGTCGGAGACCAGTTACTACGTTCCTGGTTGTGTTCTGACGACTGTCAAAGGACCGTCCTCCGACGACTTTAAACCATGCAGATGTAATCCTTCCTATTCTGCCAATATCCCTGCCAGAGCACTTTTGTTTGTAAATAAATTAATTTTGCACTCCCTGTAAACCCACAAGCACACAGCTGCAGATGTTATGATAGGGAAGCCAATGAAATCCCAGCTTTTAAATAAAAGCGCAACTGGGGAAACGACATGAAACGCGGTGTTTAGGCGAGCGTGCAGATTTTACCGTTTTATATTAAACAAAGCAGAAATCAAAGCAAAACGGTGTGACAGACAGCGTTTTCCACAACCGTCGAAGGGAGAGCGAAGTTAATACAAGCAAGTCGCTCAGCGAAACCCCATTGTTCCCTTTCTCTTGCAGCATCACAATTATTACAGACGCGCTGCTTTACCTTGAAGATTCCCAGAGAGGAAGGAGAGCAATAAAAATTGGATTTTTTTTTTTCCCCACTTCACTATTATCTTTCTAGGCTGTCTGCCTATCATGGCCCACTTCATTGAGTTTCCAGGACGCGGGGTTGCTGTTGCCAAAGGGATGGATGGTGGTTTGGGATAACTTTGTATAATGGCCTTCTGTGTGTAGCATAACAACACAGCTCAACACACAAACAAAATCAGTTATGAACGTCCTGCATGTCTGCTCGCCTGGAAAACAGCACCTGTAAATCATACGTGACTTCATTCCACATGTACAGTACATATGTGTACATGTACGGAATGTCTTGCTTATTACCGTTTTAAGCCACGTTTCCTCATGCACATATGCATTGTGACAAAGCGCTGCGAGGCCGGGAGATCGAACCCAGGTCCTTGTAGACTTGTAGGGTCTGCAGGCTTTCACCGCTACCTTTTTAATCTGTGCCTGATTTGGGTATAGGAAACAGATAAGATGTCTGCCTATCCAATAAACGGCTCAATTTAAGTCCCGGGGCGAAATGAAAACCAACAATCCCTTAATGACCCGCCTCTATGTTCCTTTTTAACGCTAAATCGATAACTAACAAACACGTAAGGGCGAGCTGTCTCTTACTTATATAAGACAACAGTGCGTGATAAATGCTGCATTTTTTCCCCTCCTCCTATTAGCGCCCTTAACCGACCAAAGCGCAAAAGTGAAGTGCTCATATCAGAGCATTTATGTATTTCGGTATTTATTTGTTTATTTATTTTGATGCACAGCGCAGATACATGTTTGTCGTCTCCATCCTACACATTGCTTTACTGATGCTCGCGGCAGAGCCCTCACTGCATGCCGCAGAATAATCGTAAGTGTTTGCTAAATCGTCGAGCAAATGATGATGCGTGTTTGCCGTTTGCAGTAAATGCGATTATCCGATACGCATTATTGGCTTTTTTATTGATCGACGGAACCAGTCGCCCTAAAGATACCAAAGCCACTGACTATTTCACCACAAGGAAAGGCCTTTCTGCTATCCGGTCGATGCTGCATGTCTTCAGCGATATTCTAATTGGCGTATTAATAATTACCAACAATATTAATATGTATAATTACCAGTGGCATTCGGGTTCTTCAGAAAATACGGAAGGGCGGAGAACTGAGCACATGGGGTTGAAATGGCGAGTATGAGCGCAATAAGCTGAAGGTGAGACCTGTTGGAGGGTTAGACCAGCGTGTATGTACAGATGTGTGTGTGCCTATGTGTGTGGATCCCTGCAGCCTTCATAAGAGTATAATTACCTCCACCTGCCTTGAGAGCCCAGCTCCGAATCGGCCTAAAGCGGGAGCCCACTAATACCCTCCGCCCTCTCTAAGTCATTTAGGTGAACATGGCTGGTAATTAAAAAATCAGCAAAATCTGCCTAGAGTCCCGCAGTCACTATTATTATCATCACTCATCTAAATGAACTTGGTCTGGAGAGCCGACAGACTCCATGCTGCTAATTCGTCGCAAAGAGATGAGGAGGAGGAGGAGGATGCTTAACTACCATTTACATCAAAAAGGCCTTCGTTCCAGCCTTACCAAATAAACACAAACAAACCGCCAAAACGTCAGCACCGCAAAGCCAGGATGACTTCGGGAGGCCGGGCAAAGTAAGCAGTCCTTAAAAAAAGGGGGGTGGGAGCGCGGAGGTGGGAAATGCAGTTTCAGAGCTTGTTGGCGTTTTGGCCTCTGCGGAACATCATCAGCGATGGGTTACGACTACTTTATATAACAGAGGATTAAGATAAAGTGAGACAGTGGAATATTTAGAGAAATTATGTACTAGTGGGAAAACAAACTTCCTTTAATAATCGTAGCAAAACATTATAAATTTGCCCAAAAATACTACTAAAATGTAACTTTTGCATTTTCAACAATAGTTATCATCTGGATGTTAGGAAAAAGAGGGCAGCAGAAAGGAATTCCTCCAATAAAACGGTGTTGAGGTGTCAGTTTCTCACAAGCATCGTGGATTCAGCAGAAGTGCTTGTTCCAAAGTGGACAAATAACCTTCAGCTGACCTTGAGCTGCTCACTGTTTTTCATGTTGTGAGGTTTAGGTCTGTGCCGGCGTGCTCCTGTGGCATCTTCGGCCTCCTCTCAGGAGGAAAGAGGACATTTCACCAAGTTAAATATAGATATACAATGTCTATTGTGCTATTTTATTTACAAAACAGTTTTTTATTCATTCATCCTTATCAGTTTGGCCAGCTTTTGCCTTTTGACAGTTTGGTACCAAAAGCCACTTCTAAATAAGTAAATAAATAAAAGTAAATAAGTCAGATATAATGCATATAATTGTTGCTGTTTAAACAAGATCATTTCATATTGAGAACCAAGGCACAAGTTAGCCATTCTTTTTTCAAGGCCAAGGCATGTTTTGCATTTACTCAATATATTTCTTAGAGAAAAAAATTCTGCACAAGATAAAAATTTGATCAACATGCATTTAAAAAGCTGTTATTCAGTGCAGCTATTCAGAATATAGATTTATTTCCAAATGCATAATGTGTGACTGACTTGCTATTAATATAGTAATTAAACTGTGAAAAAAATATGAAGGCGTAAAAGTGAGTAAATATGGGTAAATTAACCGCAGGAAATGTATGCTTTGTAACTGTCTGGGCTTTGACTACACAGCGGAATCTCAAAGAGAGACGTAACGTTGTTTCTGAACTGCGATAACGAAAATCTCAGCTGACGTGTTGCACCGGTGCGATCGAGATCAACACTCGCAGCATCGATCCTGTCTGTGTTGTTCTGCGTCGTGACGCTTTCTAAACTCCCGAGGTTGAGGAGAAGATCATTTCCTCGTCTGCTCAGAGAAGCCGAGAGTTGCCCTTCCCGTTTTTTTTACCGCCTTCCCCCTCCGGCACACAGCAGGATGGAAAAGGGCCAAAATGCCACGGGAATCAGCTTGCTTTAGCTGTACCCAATTAGGGTAAAATCCATATCTAAAGACTTGCTTCCTTCAACATCCCTTTCGTCCTAATGAGACAAAAGCATCTCGCATTTAGGCTCCACTCAGTGGAATGGAGTGATGTAAGAGAAAACTGCTGGGTTTTTTGAACCTGAAATGTAAAGGAGTTCAAAAATGTTAATGGGATGTGAAGACCAGGATGGCTTAGGTTCACATTACGTTGCGTGTAAATTCTGAACTAATGTTGTGCATTTGCCTTAGCGCACGATTAGGATGATGAGAATTGTGTAACCAATCATTTATAGAGGACATGAGAGAGCATTTTTAAAATGTATGTAGAAACGTTAAAGCACAACCTCCAGTAGGTTATACTTGGTTTGAATGAACAATGTTTGCAACTGGCCTATTGTATGTAGGGGCAGAAGGTGGTGTAGTGGTTGCAACTTGCTGAAATATTCATTGTTAAATCCCACACCCTGCTGTGGTACCTATGATTAAGGAACTTGCCCTCAAATTATACTATAAAATTACCCAGCTGTACAAAACTGTAGAACTCGGTAGTAAGAAATGCTCATAAATAAAATACAAAAAATAATGTACACCTACGATGTACCAGTATCAGAGCTACCGGTTTCTGAATTTCCAAAGTAATGAGAAGTATAAGTGAATGCTGGGCTTGGTATCCGAGTCGAAAAGTCCCAGCACAATGAGTTATATTGAGCCACCTCAGAGGACACTAAGTGGCAGCACTGTGCCCAGCAGCTGTGTTCTCAGTCTTTGCCTCATGTGGCCTGGGTTCAAATGCAGTTTAGGTTTTTGTGATTTTGTTCACTTCTGTTTGGTTAGTAAGTCCCCCAGTAATAGTTCACTACAGTAACACACCATAAAGGTAGCTACATTTTATTCATTCTTCCACTGTATATTGTTTTCATTTATTCATTTTTTACAGAAATATGACTATTAAATGCTGCGTCGGACAATGAAAGGAATGGGATGCATGACACTAAACAAAGAAGTAACTAAATACAAACACACAAATCCATATTAATTATCTCATCGACTGACTGGTAATTCCAGTGTTTAAAGTGTTCAATATCGCACTTAAATACGAAAAAATTGATGAAAAATGCTGGGTTTTACTCCCTTCTCGGAATTAATTAGTACTTGTAAATATTTTACAGTGCTTGGGGATATTTTTGGGAAATTAATTGTGGTTTCTCTGATGAACCCAAAACTGACCGTAATTTTGCTCATAAAAAATACAACGTTGTAATCGAAATTGCTTCCCGGTATTTGGGTTTGCGGTATTCAAACCATTTCTAGGAACCAATTACACTCAGATACTGGGGTGTACAATTTATTTAGACACCAAATCCCTAATAATTGAAAATTATACCAAATTTGGAAGGACCTGGAGTTGAAATAATGCCTGCGTGAAATTGAGTTTAAGGGCAGTTCACCACCTAAAAGTGTGGGACTTTTTGCAGAGCTCTGTGCCGAACTCAGTCACAGCTGCGATGCTTGGAAACGACATGCCTGGCAGCAAAAGATACTGTCCAGCCAATTTTTGAATGCTTTCTGAAAATGCCCTGAACATACCAGCGTCAGTCAAGGGGGAATAAGGCTTGTGTCAGTGCTTCAGTCCCTCCTTTCTTCACCAAACCACTTAATAAAAAATGCTTTATTCTAATTAAAGGCCATTAGGCACATTAAAGATTGGGAATTCCACTCTTTCTGAAAGATTTCAGGACAATGAAATAAGTAAATGTCCTATTTGCTGTTTCGTTGCTACTTTATGCCATTCCGTGTTAGCCGTGGACAACTGTAGTCTTACAAAAGTGACAGCCTTATGTGTTTGACTCGATGCGACCACATGCCATGGGCATCAGGGAATAAAGAGGGTAAGAAATGATTCTGTTTTCAGCTTGGGTTTCAGGGCATCAGGAGGAAGTGTGAGATATATTTTAGATAAAAGCAGTGGTCCGCCAGAGATGAATGCATCTGACCACGAGAAGGCAGATGAAATCTGTGAGAGATAAAACCAAGAACATTTTTAACGCAAATCTGAAAGGTTGGCGCGGTGTCCGCAGAGGAGCAGGACTGATGGACATGCTGGACTCCGGGAGGAAAGAGCTGGACGCCGAATGAGAAAGAGCTTCTCCTTATCTGCATAGAGACAGCTACTGGAACGCGGCATTCAGAGAAACAGGACCGAGGACCAAACGGATAAGGACTAACTGTACTCCTCCAGGGCTGACAGAAGAACCCAGCAGGGAGGCTGGATAAGATTCAGAAATGTGTTGCCACATATTAGCATATTAGCAAGAAAAATGCACAAATTTGCATTGTCTAAAGCAAGATCAAGAATGATTAAGACAGATCGAGAAGATGATCAATAAAGCAGTCAATGTTTAATAAAGCTTTTTCAAAAGATCACAAATTCAGTTAAAAAAAAAAAAATCTATTTGGACTGCGGACAGAAGTTCACAATTTTTTCTCCTTCAGCAAAATAAATTCCGTTTGATATAACCCCTCAACACGAGTTGTTAATAAGGCTGATGTTTATTTTAGTTTTTTTCTACACTGGACAGGCGTGAACAGCTAAAACTAGAGCCGCTTTGAAGCCGCGTGTGTGCAAAAGGGCAAAAGTGAGGCAAAACGATGGTTTTCATTGTGGAAATTTGTCTCTCCAAATATGATTTATACACATTTGGAAACGAGCATCTTTCTGCGTCCGAGTGACATTTGTTATGACGGATCTGCTGCCGCTTGTCCCCGAAACAGATTGATGCACCGCACTCCATTTTTTGCGTGACCTTTCTGATGATACACATCTGTTTGCATAATAGTCTTCTGCATTACCGCGGTAAGAACAAGTTGAAATTAATGTGCCGATTCGACGTGCCTGCGCGCCGCTCATTACGCCGTTGTTGCTTTAACCTGCATGGGATCAGAGCGAAGTGTTAAAAGTTTCGCCTCGCACTCAAGTGTGGATGATTTTATTCAACGCTGCCCAATGTGCCAAATGAGTCAGCTGTCACGTTTTTTTGAGTGTACGCATGTGTAAGTCTGCTCTCGAAACTTCATATTATTGCCTGACTTCATTTATTTAGGGGGGTATAGGCAGCACGGCACTGCGTCAGGTAGTCTAACAGCTTCTGGAAGGTGCGATTGGACATGGCTTTCCTCCAGGTACCTTGGTCTCCTCCCACAGTCCAAAGAGATGTGTTTTCGATGTGGCCTGTAATTTGCCCACAATGCGAGTGGGTGTTACCCTGCTCTGCTGCATACATGGACGAATGGCTGTAGGGAGTCCAATACTACAAGTCACCTTGGATAAAGCTGTCCGTTAAATACCACAGAGTCATCACTGTGAACTCTTTGAGGAGGAGAGTCTGCAAAATAAACAAATGTAAAAAGGCGACCAGCCGCCACTCATGCAGTGGCTGAGCGTTCACTTTGGATAAATCCCTGCATAACATTGGACATGGTCTTTATTTAAATCTAAAGTGTGATTCTAGACATCAAATATTAGCGAGAAAGGAGAAAGTTAGAGGAAACCGTGCACGATTTGGCCCTACGGCCCCCGGTGACCCACATGGTGCGAGGAGAAGATGTGCCCCCAACGGGAAGCTTTTGTCAGATCCCAGCATCCTCGCCCCAGCCCAGGGGGTCAACAGCTCGCTCACTCGGAGCGGGGTGCTGTTTGCGTCGCCACGGCTTGCAGCTTGGACGCACACAGATGGAGCCAACGGCCCCAGGCCACCATGCCACCCGACTGTGCAGCTTAGGAAGCTTTGCAATGGAGAAGGAGATGTGAGGCTGAACTGTAGGTGGCCAGGCTGCGCGGCGCCAAAGGGCTCCGTAACTCCAGTGGGACTCTGGTGTTGCTGAAGTCGCCGGGATGCGTCAATGCAAGTCCCAGCCATAGTATGAAAAAGGAGACATGTTTCTTGAGAGAAGCATCAAAAAATACCCAGACTGCCTTTAACATGCCCTTTTTCCACCATCATTTCATGTGGCAAAGCCTAAGGTTGCTCAGCAGGTGCGTCTTCTCTTGTGTTTCATTAAGAGAAAACCAAAGTGCTTCTGCCATCAACGGTGAAAGCGGCTTTCAGCAGTCCATTGTATCGCCTGGGAAGAGACAGTCGTAAAAAAGCATGAAAAAGGGGCAGAGTCTTGTGGGCGCCGCCGCGACTTAATGGATCTTTAGCATTCCGGAGGCCCCCGCACTGGCGCTCGCGTTTGTCTTTATAAAGTATGAAGGATTCGCCGAAGGATGAATGCACAGTGGAATGGACCCCCTCACCCCACCCCAGCACGATTCGGAGGAGTTGACAGCGGCCTGCAGTGGGACCAGGTCCATTCCCGCAGCCAGAGCTGGCGTGTGCTGGCTCAGCAGCCGAAATAATGAATTTCCCATGAATCCGATCATAATCCTTCATCGCAGCCACGCAACGAATGCAAAACCGCTCCACCCCAAATGTAATCTCTCACACTTATGTGTTTAAACAATTTTGGTGCATTTAGGTTTCCAAAAGAAATATTTACTCCCAGGTCTTTCCCTGGTCCCCTGTTCCCAACCGGTTGGCATACCCATGGGCAATTTTAACATGGGTTACACAGAAAATAAAGTATAAATAATGTAACCCACCCTAAAGCTTTTTTTTCCCCCCTCACGTTTTCATTTGTGAAAAATGAATACGTTATCCGAGTTGGGTTCTGTGGCTATTTGAAGCAGTGGCTGGTTATTTTTATTTCGTTCTTTTCCAGACAGGTTTCTCTGGGACAAGCCGAGGGTGGATCACGGTGGCATAACTGTGTCAGGGAGGGTGACATTTGGGACACGTGTTGGTTTGGTGGGTCGCCTATATCTCCGGGGGCTTCTGCTCAGGGCCTCTGAGTGACTCACAGGGCAGTTAAAGTAAAAGCATGCTTCCTGGGGGGGGATTTAACAGGGAATAATGACCATCTTAAAAAAAAAATGTTTTTTTATATATATATATATAAATTTTTTACATTATTCTGTTGAGGATGAGACGTCAAGTCCAGCAGATGAGACGGAAACAACAAGAATCAAAATACCTGTGGTTTTCTGTCCAGCAGACATGTAGCTATAAATGAAGTTCTTAAAAACCATCATTTTTACGTACTCACGATACAAAGAGCTTTGAACTTTGTATCAACATTTATGTTCACCCGGTGCCTGTACAGTGTTTTGAGCAAAAGAATCAAAAAGAAAAACTAAATAAAAGATGTTTACAATAAGTTGTGCATTTGTATTTTCTCAAGTTCCTTCACACATCGCTTCAAAAATCTTCAGTTGTTGCATTAACTATAGGTTTAGGGCAGCTAACAAACACAAAGCCAAAAACAAGGAATAGCCATCAATACAATGCAAGCATGTGACTGAAAAATTCTTAATATGAATAATAATTTATGTGGTCATATGTATGGTCAGCACATTTTTTTTAAATAAACGGCTCTCAAAGTGGGGTCTAAAGCAGATCTCTGCTGTCCAACTTCTTGGCAGGCATAGATGGACTCCTTTTGAGAGTCCATTTTGCGGAGGTTTAAGCCAAAGTGTTTCTGCGTCTCAGAGGAGCGTGGGAGGCCTGACTCAGATAATCCCTCCGAATATTCCAATAACCATCAGCTGCTATACGTCTGCCATTTCCCAAGAAACCTCTTTTGTACTGGCCCTCCAGGGCCACGTCAGAGCTTCAGGCTGCACTCATACCTTGACTCACACACATTCTTACTGCTGTGAAGTTTCTCAGCTTTTATTTCCCAAATGAAAAGTTTCCTTAGCAGATTTTCATGTCAAGCGCAGCCTCTTCTGACACGGTGCGGATTGAGACTGGGTCAAGTGACCTTCTCAGCCGGCCCACGGTTCACCGCGGTACTCAAAAAGACCACAAATCATGTGCTCCAGTGCCCCTTGCTCTGCTCATATTTGATCCTAGTAGAGCTTCATATCTTCTGTCTTATCCTCTCCCTTCCCCTGTTCTTCTTGCAATTTCTTTTTCCCAGCTCAGGCAGGCAGTGGTATTCTTTCAGCAAGTCCATGCTGAGATGGCTGCCTGCTGGAATCAACCTCTTTTCGCCCAAGCTGACTGTGGAGATATGACGGATGTTCAAGAAAAAAGAAAAAAAAAAAAAACTTGGTTATTTCTGCTAGACGTGTAGATGTGTACACATTTTCTGCAAGTTCTCTCAAAATGCTTTTAAAAATTCTATGCAGAATGGGTTACTTTATTTTTCCACTGTTGTGCTTCTGTCAAAACCGCATCATAAACTGTTGTGCTGCCAGCACAAAAACAGCACACAACCCATTACCGAATTGCATGAAGACACCTTCACACCTTCTGTCAAGTTCAAAAACTTCAACACTGCGTGTCAGCTTGAGGACATTCCCTTTTTTCCCCCCTATTGCTCCTGCCAGGGGGGTTTCACTGCTGCTTTGTTGCTCCAGTGCGTTTAAATTGGGTGAAACAGGCCTTTGTTAGCGTTGACTCTTGTACAAGTTGACGGTCGATGGCACAGCTGCAGCCACAAAGGACACCCGGAGAAGCGAAAACATTGACCTTCACCGCAGCAATCATAAGCAAACACCTGGTCCAAACAAACCAACAGCTGTAATCCCTCAGCAGATGTTCGAGACGCATCAAATGCTCTTCAGAGAACGGGATCTACAAATCTCTTCATCACCTGCGTGTATCTAACTGCGGTCCCATTTGCTGCGTCTCGAAACAGCTGAAATGCCATTAGGCTGATGGGGCAAAACTAGATCAATACATGGGGAGAAGACAGAAATTCCACACAACACACATTCACACCTACACCCAAATGCACTGTGGCACTGCCACAATGATGCGCAAAAATTTCTGCAATTTTGGCTGTCTCCTTCAGAACTGCTGAATCCCTCTCAACCTTCACATCTCTTTTGGACCCATTTCTCTCCTGACCTTCAATCAGCTCTATAAACTTGGACTACACTATTTGATTATTAAAAAAATAATAGATAGATAGATAGATAGATAGATAGATAGATAGATTGATTGATTCTACACGCAGTTACTGGTGTAACTTACCAAGGTCATAAAAGTGGAACAGGGTTAATGCTGACTGTACTTCACATGTTTGCATCCGTACTTCTTTGTTCGTGACATTTCCTTTCATTTGCGCTGACACGTCACTTTGGAAGAAAGCATCTACTAGTCATAAATGTAAATAAATAAGCACTAAAATAGGAAAATAAATATGGTGCTGAGAGCATCTTTTACAATTTCCTCTCAGAATTTACACCCACAGCCACTGAAAAGTAACAGTTTATGCTCACAATGCAGCAAACATATATCCTATTTGTAATTTATTAATTTTTTTTAATAATAAACTTTTTTCATTCGTCCCAAGTGTGGTCTTTTTCACCGTATGGGGAATGTTTCTTCCATTTCTGTGCTCTTACTGTTGAGCATCACTTTGATGCTGGTGAATGAAAAAAACCGAAATCGATATTCTGAATTTCACTCGCGTCTAAACGGATCCATACGTGTCCACTGTTTTGTTATCAGCGATTTACAGGGCTCATTGATAAAAAGGTTTAAACTGTCACAGATACACAGCCTGATGCCACTCGGCGGTGGTGAGGCCCATGCGGTGCATGGGTCTCAAACTGTGCGCGAGGCTCCAGCAACGACACCCCTTACATGTCTCGGTGACACAGACAGTTCATGAGATTT
This sequence comes from Heterotis niloticus, assembly GCA_018136845.1. NCBI lineage: Eukaryota > Metazoa > Chordata > Actinopteri > Osteoglossiformes > Osteoglossidae > Heterotis > Heterotis niloticus. The sequence continues at coordinate 7,317,757 of CM030897.1, read as the reverse complement.
ACTGTTGTTCTGCCTCTGCCTTTCTTATAATATTTTTATGCTTTTTGACGTGACACTGTGGCATTACTCATTTCCTTGCAGGGTACGGAATAGTAATCTGTCTCCTGATAATTTCGGGCAGGTCTTGGCCACTTTGCTGTGCTATTGCCTGCTGGTTCAGCTCATATTAACACGCGTCGCAGGAACGTACGCATATAAAGCCCAAGTGATGAAATAATTCGTCCTCACCGTTTTCATATTCTCAAAGATTGTCTGTTTTTGTGGCCGCACGGTGTTGTTGTGCCAAACTTGAAGCTGGCAGGTATTATTTACTGTAGCAAATTGCATAAATAACAATTAAATAATAAACTAAATTAACTAAACAGAGACCTGTGATTCTCCAGTGTTTCCTAGGGCCTGCCGTTGGCCTGGCTACCGGGTTCCTCCTCCGACAAGGCAATCGTCCTCGTGAGCTCCACCCTTGTCGCATGCTCGCCCTAAATGATGTCGTACATCATAGCAGGCGTACGGCTCATAGACCTCTCACTTCTTCACAAGTATCTCAAGCACAGATGAGCCCTCCACACACCAGCTGGGTACCCGTGGACACCAAGCTCAGAAAGAATAGAGCGATGGGTATGCTTCTTTTATGCATTTCAATTGAATTATAAACACAGCTAAAATTTATTCTGCAGATTCATTATCCATGGGAAATTGGATCAGCAGAAACGCAGGGGTGCATCCTTGGAGTTGGTGGTACTCTTGTTTACGTCAGTTTGATCAGAAGGAATCATTTGGGTCTCTTCGCAGAAAAAACTTAGGATGCTGTAATCTTTCTTCTACCATAAAGGCTCCATAACAGAGGCCAGTGTCCATTTTACACTGATGCTTTCCCTAGACCTCTTATATAACTGCTGGTATGATACAGTAATACAGTATTAAACAACAAACCAACAGATGCATCTGCAGTACCTTGTTGCGCATCTGCATAAATTCAGATTATAAACTTGGAATGTGTTGGAAAGCCATGTAAGTTAGTAGTTTTCATAGAAAATACACACTAACTCACTTATTATCATGGGCATGGAGAGGGCTGTGGCGGCCTGGAGCCTAGCCTGGAACCCCTGGGTTCCGGGCAACGAAGGGTAGGTCCTGGATGAGACACCAACCCCACTTTTAATCCATAATATTTCTATAAATATCACACATGATGTCAACTGCTCTGAGAAAAAAATAAACCCTGTGGGCCTGGCGAGAGGTTTAATCTAAATAAGGTGCTGTAAAGAGGGAATAATTTTGCCGTCTGATTTCGGCTAATGTCTCCTTCCATCTTCGAGGAGCTTTGGTAGAAAATGGAAACGCTGTAATTAAGGTGCACACGATAATGTCACACTTACCCTGTATCAGTTAATATGTTTTTTTCTTAAAACCGATAAGTTTTACGCTTATTTTCGTTCCGGTGTCTGAGCTTAACATTACGAACGGGTCTTTTTGTGCCTTTAAAGTGTTACAAGTGAACGACCAGATGCCACAGAAACTCCAAGAAGTGGAAATGACGGCGTCGAGCAAAGTAAAGCTCAGATATTAGACAGATGCTACTGTGTCACTGTAATTTGTTTCGTGGTGGAGTAACACTGTGGCTGACAAGCATCAGCACTTTTTTTCACGCAGGGTCACGCACACTTTACTTAAAATACTTCATATATAAAAAACATATACGCATGCATCGAAAAGGACCTTGGTAATATGGCCGTTGCAGCAGCACCTCGATCAGCGTTACCTCCTTTAGTGCTGCTTCACCACGGCACCCTTTTATTTAATCCTTTTGAATTTTACATTTTTAAAAAATACTGCAAAACAATTTTTGCAATTTCTTATCTGCAAAACAAACTCATATTTGTGTTTATTTCCTATCAATAAAGGTATCACTGCTGCTTAAGCTCAGTTTTGTAAGCTCCGCCGTGACTGTGGTATGGTACTGCGTTGTTCCCGCATCCTATAGAAAAAGCGGTCAGAACATGAGCAAGATTTGCAGCCTTGCCCTTCATCTTAGGTGTGCTCCTACTTTTCGGCTTTACCTTTTTACTCGTAAAGTGTAATCTTTACATATTTTTTGAATTCATGAATTCACATCACTGCCTAAATGCTGAATGCTGTACAGAACTGTAGTCAATCTGTTTATTATTGGAAAACTGTTCTTTACAGTAAGGAAGACAGCGGTAAATTTAGGAAGAACCTCAGGTCAAATTAGCCTTGTGCAGAACACATATCTCCATTTTTTGCAACCTAAGCGCAGTTCCATAAGAGCTCCATTTCTCAGGAACCCCTCTAGAGCGCTAATGGAGGTATTACTGCATATAAATGTTCCACTGTGCTTCAGCTATAATTTATATATTATTATGAAATATTTGCTATCCCTGACTGAGGTATATTAATCATCCAGCAGCTCATATTTGTTGCTGCTTGACTGTCGCCCGTCTCATGGTGCAGTACTGATGCTGGAGAACTTCAGTGGCTGCCAATAACAAAGCTAATGTGAATGCGTGGCATTTATTTTCCATTAGAACAGCATCTCGGTAATTCTGGGTCATCTGTCTGTGTTTTGGGGTAATTAGGACTTTTAATGGCTTCCAGTTCATGGAAATTAGTTAAGCTCCTCCATTAGGTTTGTTACCTTCCACCGTCAAAGCTTGTTGTATGGCAGAAAACATAACTTAGCAAACGTGTGACCTCTACGGGGGTGGACGCGATGCTCCTCCGTTGCCTCCGGATACGACTGCCTTAATCGGGACGTTTGAAGGTACAACAGCAAACTGTCGGTGGCGCATGCTTTACAACATGAGAATCTCCTAAGGGTTGCATATGTTTCCGAACATCTCGGTGTGTGAAGTGCTCTGTCTGCTCTCCTGGGCAATAGTCTGGTCCTTCTCCCTGGAGCGCTTCCCAGTTTATTGCTAAAAACAAGAGTTGCCCGAATAACTGTGCCTGTCTCATGTATGACCGGGCATAAAAAAAAGGACTGGAATTTGCTGTAAATTCTTGCTCATTATTTTGTTACCTAAAGTGGCTTACATAACTTGATGTTTTTACGCTGTAACTGTTTATAGAACTGGTATAGGCTGGGCAATAGCCAAGGTTTCTGCATCGTAGAAAAGTTTCAATTGAATGGAAGGGGAAAGCAAGTTCAGAAAAGAAATCACCAAGGCACTGGAGCTCAGAGTGCCTTTGTCAGGGCCCTAATGGGTAGAGTACACAGTCCTTCACACACCTTTTTCCATGAAATCACCCTGTTAGGCAAATTCCTGCTGCGAGGGGATGAAATTACCATTATTTCTTCTAGAAAAAAGTAACATATTTCAATACCCTTTTCTCTTAAATGCATCTCTCTCAATCTGTAGCATTTGCCAATCCCTTTTGCACTTTCTTTTCAAGCTTTACGGGAGACATTTATTTGCCTCATGCATGATTATTATAAAAAGGAATAAATTTTGCACAATCACTACCTATGACTTTTACTGTGCAAAGTGCATGGCCACTGTGCTGTTTCCCGGCTTTGTTTAATGCTACAAAAACGTGTGGCATTGCTTTATTTATTCTAGCAGCCATTATTTCCAGAATAATTCAGAATTTTGCCTGAAATATGCAGGATGACACAACTAAGGCACAACAACTCTGTGGAATTGAGAGAGCAAGAACACATTTCTAATGTTAGATACAATTGGTGATATCATTGTACATAATAAATCACCCACTGTGGAAGTAAAATGGCCACATAATCCAAAAATGCCACTAAATAACAGACCTATTGTGTGAACAAGTGTAGACAGACTGCCCTCGACTTACAACCGGGCCAGAGACTGACAGCCAGGTCACAAGTCGGTCGCAAGTTGGATCGTCCTCGTAGCAGTGATTATTTCTAAGCGGACACGACACCATACGGTACCTTCTTTTTGAATACTTGTTGACATTTATTCTGTTTTATTTATGGCCACAGTATGGTGCAATATCCATACCACTATTAAACAATTCAGTACCGTGTTCTTTACCAAAGTTTCTTTTTACGAAGCGCAGCATGTGTGAGATGCGAGAAGATGCTAAATGCGAGTCGACACGCGTCGGGTACGTCGCGAGACAGTTTGCAGGTTGTTGTAACCAATGAATGTACGTAACCATCAATAAGCACCAAATGATGAAGAAACGCTATTAGGAACACAAAAGCATGCTCACAAGGAAACGAATAAGAAAACTGACCAAGCTAAAGAGGTGCTGCTGTATTAACTGTTGTAGAAGAAGAGAATAATCAATCACGCAGTTAATTCTAGGGAATCTAATTTCTTGTAGCTCGAAAAACCCAAAAGTTTTGCTCTTCAGATAGGCGGTTCGGCCGATCTCTTCCTTTAATTGTGCTTGGGAAGCTTTCCAACACCTGAAGTAAAATCAAGCTCCCGTGATCGGTTTTATTTGTGCTATTTTACAGCAGGACAGTCCCGATTACTTGTCCCAGAAAAGTACATTTCACAGCAGAACCAGCAGAGTTTCCTTGAACCGGAAAACTTTTTTCCTTTTTCATTGAACCGGAAAACTTTTTAGTCATTTTTCACCGCTTTCCTTGTTTTTAAGCTCGCATTGTGTTCCTATCCTGAAAATGGACCCGGCTCTCCTAGGTGCCATTTTCTTGAAACGACTCCAAAACTCAGGTTCCACAAAATGCCGTGCGATGTGTTCCGTTTTCCTTAAAAAATAAAATAAAATAACGCTATCCCCTGTGTTTCTCTGTGTCAGCACATTAGCATAGGAGGACTAAGCCAAAACCGATATGGCTGGGAAAATTAAGGTTTGGGAGAGCGTGAAGCCTGTCTGGTTGCGAGAGTTATAATGATTTACTGGATTTCTCTCGGTGCCAAGCGCACATCAGTGGACTGGAACAAGTGCAGCTCCCAGATTTCCACAGGAATCCTGGCAGCCCTTCGCCGACTTCGAGGGTCTTGTGTGCAAGGATGCTGTGAGAATGAGGCTTGGCCGAGTCCTGCTGCAAAGATGATCCCACATGACAAGATGGGCTACAGTTTTGCGCTGGAGGCTTAGTGGGACAGACTCACACCAGAACCCTATTTATGTAAAGTGTATAAAGAAGCTTCATGGTAAACTCAGACCCTGTTCAGTGAGTCTGTTAGCACTTCCGGAGCCAGTGGCTGATGTAGTGGTTGGAAGCCTCACCTTCCATTTGATGGACCCAGATTCAGATCGGACCTCCTGCTGAAGAAAGGCATGGTTCGGGTCCCGAATCGATACGGTAAAAACGCAACCTGCTGAATAATAGCACAAATCACCGAAAGACGCTTAGTTGCTTACAGATCTCACACCGCAAGACATCTCGGAAGAAGGTGTCAGCAAAATGAATAAATAAAAACAACTGAAGCGAAATGACTGCACCCTTCAGAAGTGTCTTTCAGAAGTCAAAGTCATCGATTCCGCAACTTGTCCAATTAATCTGCGATTGATCATCTGTCGGAAGCTAGAGCAGGGGAGGCGCAGTAGGGGGGTCTCGTGCTACAGAAACAACGGCAATGAGCTGTTAATGGCCATCTTCTCACAAAGCTTTACTTTCACTTCTCCTCAGCGGGTTTCCGAGTCTCAGATGACGCGCGGCCCAATTGAGATTCTTTTTGTTGATTTTGATTCTTGCTCTTTCACGTAAAATTTGCATGGCTTTTCTCTTAACGGGAGAAGAAAACACATTTTCGAGACCAAAGACACTGTTCCGTTGGGGCTTATAAGCAAGTGAGGAATGCGAGAAGCCTGAGCCAGTTTGTCAAATGACAAGTTTGCCCCCGGATCAGAGGCAAAGCTAATACGCAGAGATGTGTGTGTGCCACCCCCAGGGAATACTCACAAGACACTCTCCCTCCGCCGAAAATGGGATTTCACACAGAGGCCCCCACTCATTTTGTTCCCTTTCATCTTCAAATTTATGCAATCGGGGAGAGTTATGCCTTACTCCTTAAAAAATCTCTTATACGTCATATTTACACAGGAAGCACACATAGATCAATACGACATTATATAAAGGGGACAGTATCTTTACAACTGCCATCTTATATGCCATACGCTATTCTGGGGGTGAACCAATTGCTCGAATATACGTAAAGTTTGTCTAAGTGCAGGATATATCTAAATTAAATTTAAATTAAAGCTTAATCTTGTGTTTTAGAACCATGGCTTTCGCTTTAAATTGTAGAAAATGAAAAAGAGAAGGAAAAAAAAACTTCTGAAATGACTGTAATTATTGAAAAATGCTTTCAGTGTTGAATGTGAGATCTTACTTGGTTAAATAGAAATTGGTTAATAATTATTGTATTAATGAGAAGAGCATTCCACAACATTTAACTTATTATGTTAATAGGATATTAATGGAGAATTAAATTATGGCTAGAAAAAACGTATGATGGGCTTTTTTTAAAGATGGTCTGCAGAATTTTAAGTACGTTTTACTGAGCTTAAGAAACGTGTAATAACATTTCGCCAACATCAGCAGAATGCGGGACTTACAACCAACAGTCAGGTGCGTGGGGTCGCATCCGTCACCAGAGGCTAGAGTCTTCTCTGGCACAGTCCCACAGAGAAGAGCCGCAGGGAGCCAGGCTGGGGCGCTATCGGCGAGCCGTGACCCAGCAATGATCTGGAGAAGCACAAATTCTAATTTCATTCCAAGACTGCAGGGTAGACTTTTTAAAACCCTCCATCCCTGCAGCTTTTCAAATTAAAGCATTAATGGTTTCTTTCAAGGCGGGGGAACCAGGAGCACAGAAGGGTGAAGCTGTGGTTTCATTTGAAAATTGAGATAATTGGGGAAAAAAGAAGTGATACCGTGGAGCACTGAGTCGGCGAGGCGACAACAAAAACCACACAGAGAGGTCTCGGTCTTCTGGTGTCACTTATCACACGCAAGCTGTTTAATAAACCCCTGTATGCACAGCGACTTCACAGGTTTATGCTCTACTGACGCAGTTTGGGATAAATGCCTTTTGGCTGTGACCCTCCTGGGAGTGGAGCCTGCCGCTGCTTGGGTCAAAGCCCAGCCTTTAACCATCCTCTCCACTCCGCAATGCAACCCAAAGTTAAGAATGAAGCTATGTTTTCTGCAGCCTATTGGTTTGTCCAACTGAATGAGAAAATGTTGCAGAAAGAAATAATTTCTACTCTTATTTTTGGCCTGGGTGGATACATAATGACAGCCTTTCATTTTGAGAAATGAAAAAAAGAGCACAGCCACTCCTGACCACTGTGTTTTTAATAATAAGAAATAATACTCTCTAAAATAGTGGCAAAAAGACATGTTTTCAGTTTTCTCCCACCCGTCATCTCTCTCCTTGCCTGCAGGCACAAGGTTCAGGTGCTCCAGGCTGCCCAGCAGCCACTTCCCATCTCGAGACCAGCAGTGACCATGGGTTCAATGCGAGAACCTCGGCTAAACCACCAATGCTCACAAAGTCAAACCCTGAACCTGGGTAAGTGTAAGCATCCTGATCAAGTTAGGACCCTGCTTGTCCTCATGGGGGAGTTGCTTAATATGCAGCACCGTGGCTCTCGCCTCCCACTTTTACGCTGCCATAGTTCTCCCCGGTGAGCGATGAAGGTGCTACGCAGAATATGAAGAGTGCAATGAAATGACACAGTCTACTTGCTGCAGTTAGGCACAGACATTTTGATGTATTGAATATTTTAGTGCTGTTTTGTCTGCTTCAGTATCATAACTGGGTTGAGTCTACATTATTAAGATAAAAACAACAATACGAAACAACCAGCATCCAAAAACAGACAAACAAACATTGGAGGTTTAATTTTTATAAATGATTTATGTGTACGCAGCTTGCGCGCAGCGTATTATGGGGAGTGATTTATGCTTGATATTGGAAAGTGTAAATACATATTTCTGCATGTATTAGCAAGAAAGCAGTACTTGTTTTAACAGGAGGCAAAAGCAGTGCTTGGACGGCTGCGGAGTTTGAGACTGTGTGCTGAAAAAGTGATCGGCTCATATGAACAAGCCTGAACAGCTGGATACTTTATTCACACGGTCCAAGTTAATTCACACCAACCACTTAAATGTCACGCAATATGGATGAACTGAAACTAAATACTGGGAGACTTCATGATGGGTTCATGCTCAGCAAGAGGTTATTGAGTTTATGATTATTTTCAGCTGCCAGTTTTTATATTCAAGACTAAAACCTCATGAAAGTTCATGTGGATCTTCATCATTTCAGCTGGTAAATATGGGACTGCATTTGGTGCCTAAAGATATTCTTGTGAACTCTTTCATTGTTTTTTCAAACAATCTAACAATGCATCATTAATAACCACTTGTGTAGTAAAAGGTTGCATCGGTGTGGAGACTATTTCGGAAACACAGAGTGCAAGACAGGGTACAGCCAGATGGGGCATCAGTCCATCATATGGATGGTTGAGTGCACTAAACTATTATGATGTTTGCCCTTTTTTAAACTGTAAAATTTCAGCAAAATAACAAAAAAAAAAAATCAACATCACCAATCCTACCCACTGAAATAAAAAATATCTGCACTGGTCCCACTAAGAAAGTAATTTGGTGAAAGTAGCTGATATATTTATGGAAGAACCATTTGAAGTCTTAAGCTAGGTAGCTTTGCTAGACAAATGCAATAGGATGATGGGGATTATAATGAGGACAGCTGGCCTTCTTCTTAGCCACCGTCAATAAGCATGGCCATAAAAAATAACACACAAACAGCATGGCTGAAAGCCCCCGCGCTCAGAACGCCTTCAACTGCCAGTGTCCGGGGAGCTGCTAACTCGTGGGAAGATGATTTCAAAAAGCAAATCATTGGACATAGACAGCGTTGTGCTGTTTCAGTCCCTGCACCTGCAACGAACTTGTCTGATGGTAAATGTCATCCATCAAAACACTGAGTAAATGTAAAAAAAAAAAGGCAAACAGCTTCTTAAAGTGGCATAAAAATATGTGACATTTGTCAGGAATAAAAGCATAGCTTGAGAATTTTTTGATTAAGTCCAGACAAAGAAATTTTATATATATGCTATAAAGTAGTTCCTTTCCTTTCCCATCTTGGGTTTAGTTTCATAGCCTAGCGCCCACTCATTCTGGGATAGACTCCAGACCACCGCGCCCCTGACCGGTACACAGCAATTAATGGTAATGCTGCATAGGGTTAAGTAAGTAGGTAGGATACGGTAGGATAGGATGGGGCAGCGTATAGTCGGGTAAAACAGGGTAGGAAAGGACAACACAGAATGGGGTTTGGCAGGGCAGGGAAGGGTAGGGTAGACGTTTTATGAAACCCTGCAAGGTTATTTATGTAGACAGCAGCTTAATACATGACGGGTAACAACAATGTTCACATAACACACGGGATAACACAGTTATTTCCAAAGAAGCACAATTCCACTAACGCTAGACAAGGTCAGAAGGCATTTCTGTGTAGCAAATCCGTGAGTGCAGTATGGAGGTGGATGGCTACTGGTATTAAGGGTCCCAAAAGGCTCCTCTATTTACACGGTAGTTGAATAATCTGGTAGCTAAATGAGTTCCCGGTGATCATTTCATGGAGGAGATGTGAGCCCATTGTTCATGATGGAGACTAGATTCATCCACATGCTGGCCTCTGCTATGGCCACTAAGTCAGGACCGAGACCCCAACCTGCTTTCTTTCTCTACAAATTGTTGAGTCTATAGGTCTCATCAGATGAGTCCTTCACCCTCAACACACAATAGTTTAAAAGATAAAAATGGATCCAAACTAAAAAACAACATACTAAATACCCACTGAGTTTTTGAGTTTGTTCATAACTGAAATCAGAGGGAATCATGCTATTTCTATTCTATAAGGAGACACCAAAGGCATATATTCGTATATCCACATCTTTTCCCCAAAATGTACCTAAAAAGTATGCAGAACATGATGATGTAAAGGATATGTAATATGTCACCATAACATGCAAAATATGCAAAACTGAATATGTACAGTATGATGACATAAGAAATAGGACTTAATGCTTTTGTTAATCTGAATTATGGCAATTATTAAAGAAACAATTCAAGAAAGAACTAATATGGCTCGAACAAAATTCTGTATAGAAAGTGAGTAGCAGGACTGGGAATTTCAGGTGAAGGGCAGGTAATCCTGACGGTTGTTTTATTAGCTCTGTCTTACCTTACATTAATGCCATTCATCTTAGTCTCTGTCCTGCCCTGCGTTTAAGCATTAAACGGGACAACTCTCTCTCTTAAATAACTTAATAAAGAGTACAGGATCACGCGGTCGCTGCATAAAAAGCAGCTGTTAATGTAACCGATAGAGGGTGAATGCTGATGGATATTGCATATGAAAAACGTAATGATGACCATTTATGTATTCAAACTCCGAGTAAACAAACTGATTAAATCTAATCATTTTGAACAAATATCAACTTGTTGGTTTTTCAAAGGTTGAAGAATATTTGGACTCCCAGAGCGACCGAGCGGCATCCTGTCAACAAGCACAACAAGCGTCATTTCCATTACTCTCCAATGCAGGAGTAATATTCCGTTCATCCGTCCATTATCACTGGAGTATTAGCACTGTTAGCTGCTGTTTTAACAAGTTTACCCAATGGCACTGGCCAGTTAAACTTACACTGTGATTGTACACAACGGAAATGATCTACAGCTAAAAAAAAGGAGACATTCTTCTCAAAGTGCCTTCCTTCACACTCTACACAACCCCTGTACAACTCTGAAAACTTCTCAGAGATGTGTGGCAGCGAACTTTCTGTCATTGTCTTCAAGAGAATGGCTGCAGCTTAAACTCTTCATCAGATCATTACCTCTACCGCTTGGTCTACCAGATCCAATGTCATCACTTAATCTTGTGTCATCCTCTTTGAAATGCTTCCATCACCTGAACACCGTAATCCTGTTCATTCGTCTCTGTTCCAAAACCTCAGATGAAGAAACATCACTCGCAAAGTAGGAGATAAACTATTTAGGCGTGACAGCTCAAGGACTAAATAGAAACCGGTCCTACTGCTGGTGTGCAGTCACAAGGTGTTGACTTTTTTTAACATTACCTTACATTTATAAGTGATTTTTTTCTTTAGTTTTTCGGGTGGGGGAGCGTAAATGCTAGAAAAATGCAAATTGGATCTTTGAAAGGCGACAGCCAACAAAGCTCAATTGTAGAACAACACACAGCGTGCACTGTGACACACACGGATGTTTAACAAAGGCTAACTGTCTGCAACTATTGCCCTTTCCTTATGCACTTTGACTAGGTTTTTTTTTTTTCGAGGCCATGACTGCAATTTGTTCCCGCCCGTGGTGTTGCTGACAGAATAGGAGCAGCCAGCAGTAGAGGGAAGAGGAGAAGACGGCGTTCGCTCTTCCAAAAAACGAGGCCTCCCGAATTGAATTACCAAATCTCTCGCAGCCCGAGCGTGGATCGCCAAAAGACGCACATCGCATTTAGTCAGGTGCGGGGGCCATGTCAATAACAGCAATCTGTCGTCAGAGAGATGTAGTGGGTGACGGATGGAGGGCTGAGGAGAGTGAGTCGCTCTCTACCCAGGATGACCGACTCGAGGCAAATGATGCCATCGCCTGTCACCCCGGAGGAAAATTAAACAGCGCATATGCGGCTCAAAATAAACTGGGAAGGCACCAGGGATGCGGCGCGCACCAAACTCATCATTACAGGAGAGATTTAATTATGCAGGTGTGGGAGGCAAAGCGAAGATCTTGGAGATTCAAGTTCAATCAAATGTGATTTGGTGCAGCATCTTCAACAAAAGGACTGCGGCAAAGTGCTTTGCAGAACACAGCTCTGAGGAGGATGGACTATTAAAAAGTATACTGCTAGATTAAAAAAATAAAAAAATAAAAAAACTGAAAAAATAGCAATAATAATGGCAGAAACAGAATGAAAGACAAAAAAGCTGTAAAAGAAAAGATACAACCATAAACTGTACTGTTTTTAATATATATTTTAGAAATAGGCAGCGGTCACTACAGTTATTTGGAGCTTTGGGTAATTCTACGCTTGTCTGTAAAAGTTTAGCTAGTTGATCAGAAAGATTCAAGCAAGTCTGCAATGACCACTAATTATTGTCAATAATAGGACGATTTAGTTTGCCAGGAGGTTGGACCTCTGAATTAAAGACCATGTTCTTCCATCATCTTACACAGGTTCACAAAGGCCCGTGCGGGATATTCTCAAGAGCAGACCTTCTTACTCTAGGGATGCCCGCTTACAATCCTGTTCACGTCTCAGTTCTTGTTCAAGGGCTGGTCAGGACAATGTCAGGGCCAAATTGTCAGCGGTATAAATTAGTCTAATTTCTTCTGGTGAGGCTTCCTTAACAGGGGATATGGGAGGCCTCTTGGTGCAACCGTGTGGGACTGCCTTTTCCACTGTGCACGAGACACGAGCGCACGGGGAGTCAGACGTGACTTTGGGATTCTTCACTCACTCTCGTACGCCTTATCTCCCAGCAGGGCAGCTATTAGGCCCCAGTTTCAGAATGGGTTTAATGAGCTATCAGAAGAATTAGAAAGGATAAAACCTACAGTATATCCAGTAATATCCCCTCATTAATTAGACAGAAATGGCATTCAAAGAAAAGCTTGGGAATTTCATCTCTGTGGCTGCTTTAGTGTTGGGGGAGATTTTTGTCCAAGGCATGGAGCACCAGAAGTCATTCCCTTTTGGCAAAAAGACTCCACCAGCAAAGCAAAACAAGGGCTGGAAACCAAAGTGCCACTCGCTCCTCATGCTAAGTCGCACTGAAAATATGATCAACTCCAAGTGTCGATTTAGTTTGCACTGCCAAATTTCATGTCCCAGCGCATTTGTGGGAAAACCATATGAATCGACTGACTTCAAATCTGAGAGACGAATGTTATTTGGAAGTCGTAATATACATTTGCATCAACTGAAACTTTTATTTTTATTTATTAATTTATTTTTCTGGGAAAGATTCAAATGTCACTGGCATCTCAGCTTAGCTCGGGGAAGCAGGAACTGGCAGAGCTAGAGTGGAGTAATATAAGGACAAGGGCTGATATTAAAGTCATGTGTTTGAGTAAAGCTATTGAAAACCTGAGAACGACCATTGCCGCATTTCTCCTGGTGTGATGCTTACATAATTTTCCTTGTGTTCGTCCCCATGCTGGAACACAGGGATATGTTTAGCTGCAGCTATAAACCTGGAGGAAGTCTTGTTTTGCCTGTAGCCTTTGGCTTCGTAATACAACGCATTGGATGAGAGTGTTTCAGACGACCAGAGACGGCAAAACACCTTTCTGCTATATTCGTGCCTTTGCGCTGCCACAACAAAGCTGCTTTACTACCATTTTTCCCACCAAGGGAACACCAAACGTATATTAATAATCCAGTATACATGAATACATACTGTTGCATTTGCATTTTTAGCTGGGTGGCATTGCTTGTCTACAGAAATGCTCTAGCAGTTCTACATGAAACAAACTGTTACATGTTTACATAATTTTCCTTGTGTTTGTCCCCATACTGTAATTTACCCTCTTCTACCTTCCTATGATGCAAAAAAGGGATACAACTACAAAAGAGAAGCTGCTAACTGACCAGAAACAACTATTTGGGAAGTGACAGCCCAGAGCAACAATGATACATGGACTTAATATTGTGAGACCTTCTGTACAATGGCAGTTGGGTACTTAATTTACTCATCTGTGATACATTAAAACATATTAGGGCCTCTTCTAGTTGAACATGGTCATTCAATAATTCCACTGTGGTCGAGATTTGTGGAAATACACTGCCATGATGGAATTCTGTTACTGTCACTGAGAGTCCAGGGAAAACCTTGGAAGCCATACAATATAAACAATATACTGTACATCTGAACTCAAAGCAAAAACTGCTGTGTGTAGGCATATGAGATACACACATACACACACAATCCCTCAGTATCTGAATTTAACATGTCCCTAAAAAAAGACAGGATACCAAAATTTTGGATACTCAATGCTTATTTTCCTTTTTTTAAGTAGGGAAAAAAATAATGCACTCCTAGCCCATCTGAAGACACCTACAGTATATAACCCATATCAACCCATTACTTTAGCAGGACAAAAGAAAACAATAAAAACCGGTTACCTAATTAGAAAATAATTAATTTGCATGTTTATACAAATGGTATAGTATACACAGTGCAGGATATTCTATTTACCGTATATAAGAGAATAAAGGGAAGACATATGTCAAAGTAACCTGCCACCTTCCGCATCTTTCTTTGGCACAGAAACTAGCATTTAGCCCTTACCTACCATTAATAACATAAATTTAAAAAATGAAATAGACATTAAATGTTGTAGTGTGGCGCAAACATTCAGACAAAGCAAAACTAGTGGAAACAGCTGATAGACACCAGCACTGGTAAAAAAAAAAAAAAAAAAAAAAAAAACAGTATATTCGTAACAGTATACAATACACTTAATTACAATACATACAGCATTTTTACAGTACACTATATGGTACTGCATGGTTTTTTATGATTTTATTATAGATACATTTTGAATAAAAATTCGTTATAGCAAAATTTACCTTTTGGATACTCATTTTAGTGTGCGTGTATATATATATACACACACACACACACACACACACACACACACACACTGAAAAATTTCTATAACATAATAAATTATTGTTAAATTACTCAAAGTTCTAAAATAAGCATCCTATGACGAAACAGTGATATAGGAGTATGATAACAGGTATTACCAGGTTTTAGGTACTACTCTAAGAAATATGATTGAAATACATACTGCTGCAGTTGGGGCTTTGACCAGGATGTATTGATGTACCTCTTCCAGAAGTCAAAAACATAAGGAAGCGATTTTTTTTATTTTGCAGTAGATTACAACCGTACAAACAAACGGTCTCTGAGTCACATATTGAATAAATAAGTAAAACAGGCATTTTAAAAGCAGTGTAATACTTTTTTTATTCTAATCAGCCTTTTAAATGAAGCACAGTTAATGTAAGCTGAGATTCAAGGTCTTATCTTTCCATTTTCATTGAATATCCGGTATGTCTACCTACCGAAGAATAGCTTTACTTTGCTTTATTACATTGATTTCCTTTTATAAGCAGGTGTTCAAAAGCCGTGAATGCACATTTCTTACATAAACATTTGCTTGCTGAATTCAAATGTGTGAACTCTTGCAACTTCATGCTTTCCACACACATTCAAGGATGACAAAGTGAGGTTTCAACAAAAATGATTTTGTGCTGTACTTGTAAGTAGAGCACCGACAACTTCTATACAACGCCAGTGCTGCATAAAACTGCCTGTTTTCCATTCAGAGGCAAATCTAATGCTGCTGACAGCATCTGATATGACAGAAACAGTTCAGGATTAATACACCGAAAAGTGTAAGTATGACTCTTTGACTCCCGTGGAAAACATCCTGATATCTCCTTTTGTTTAAAACATGCTGCAGAGCAATGGCAAATGATGTCTAAAAGCACCATGTGTTCTGTAAAAAATCTTGCAACACCAAAACATATGTCTTGATAAAATACTGGAAAACAATCTCAGAAAAGTGTCCTATATATTTTACACATGTTTATATGGGATGTTTCAAAGTTCCATTTGGTGCTACTGGATCTCAGCTGCCATTAGTACTAGGGCTGCAACCCATTTCCTTTCCAACACCATATCAGCTAGATATTTTCATCACAAACTCTTCTCCTACTGGAAACAAAAGTTTTCTACAATATATTTTTTTTTATGTATATATAAAAAGAAGTACGTGTTGTTTTATATAAAAGAAATGCCGTGTAGCATTTTGACACATTTTTTCTGGCAACTGGCTGTGCCATTACTCTAACATAGATGATACCAAATGGTCCTCATAAAGGTACTGTGTAACCTTTGGAATGAGTGGAGGGCTAAGGAAGAATAATTAATAGGATAACACAATATTAAGGGTAATTAATGAAAAAGGAAAAACTTATGGTCTTGTGACCTATTGCCTTTGTGTGGATTTTATTTTATTTGGTGTT
This sequence comes from Heterotis niloticus, assembly GCA_018136845.1. NCBI lineage: Eukaryota > Metazoa > Chordata > Actinopteri > Osteoglossiformes > Osteoglossidae > Heterotis > Heterotis niloticus. The sequence goes on along the minus strand of CM030897.1, from coordinate 7,301,693 downwards.
GTAGTTTGAATTTGTGCAGTATTGCACAGCATCGCTGCGTCATTGCTAATTCCTTTTCTCTGTTCTTAAAAAATTGCTTATTGCAGAAGCAAACAAAATGAAAAGTTTGTTTGTAATTAAAGTTAGGCTTAAGTTTTTCTTGGTCTTGCAAGCAATGTTTTTTAGGTATTGTTGAATAGTCTCGGAACTGAACGCTCTTAAGTTTATCTAGGTTGCACTGCCGTGTGACAGTAGATGCATCTGAAGCAAAATACTGTGAGTGGCTCCTCTTGTCATTCATGTGGTGAAGTAGATCGTATAACATTTTTTAAGCTGACACTCATTTTTTGCATTTGCTTGTTTATAAACTGAAGGCTCATTAGAAGTTTATATACAGAAAAATGATATAAAAAATACATAAAGGATGTAAGTCTTCTGCCCCAGAATCATGTACGTATGGAGGCGGTGTAACACTGCAACCAAAAGAGGTACAAAACTGTGAAAGGATTAGGTATAAATTAATAATTCTAATTAGTATAAACTTGACATTTTGGTCTTACAGTTTTGCACAAACTGGATTCATTTTATGTTACTATGAAATCTTAATTACCTTTCTTTCACCGACTCAATAAAAACTTATTAAATGTAGACACACAGCACCTGATAGAACGTGATAAAAAAAAATAAAGCTTAACACAGAAAGAAGGTCATGCAAAAGTGGGAGAAGCGTATTGAAAAAAGCAAAAGAAGCTGGAGGTAGAACAGTTGGTAAGGATGCCAGCTTGAAACCTAAAGTTTATGGGTTCAGGTTCCAGGTAAGACCCTGCTTGATCTAAATTATGCTTGTAAAATATCCAGATGTTTTAATCTGTGAATTTAATTTAATCCAAGTGACAACATAATAATAATAATAATAATAATAATAATAATAATAATAATAATAATAATAATAATTTGCACAGTCATTGTTTCTAGCTTGGCTTGCACTGAATTAAATAACCTGTCAAAGGTGGGCTTGGTGAGGATGTTACTTGGCATTTGGACATTCTAGGTGGCTTCATTTAGTAGCTGCCTTTTTGTTCCATGTTTTAAGTCCATGGCTGTCACCACTTCATTGTCATGTTTGTTACAAGGTAAGGTGGTGGAAGCACTTGAGAAACACACCGGTGTTTAAGTCACTGGACGTTTACTGAGAAACTGTTTAATAAAAGATGCTCTCCGCATCCAGGAGCTTGCACTCAGTATTAGCAAAAACACACAGACATTCAAGCGACAGCACACAGAGATATTCGCGATGGAAAGGCGAGTCACAAATACACAGGGAGACAAGATTCTCAGGGGACTTAGCTGTGCTGATCAAGTTGAGGGTTCGAGGAACTCCGATAGGGATCAGCGGAAGACTGAGCGCTGGCTGGAAGTCCAGGTGAGTCTTATATGTGGTTCATGATTGGCATAGGAACCAATCAGCGCTCAGTCCGAAGGTGGGGGCAGAGACACCGCACACGTAGCGGTCTTGTAGCAGCCACGGACGTGACAATGTTAGTGAGTAGCGCTCTTTTTATTCTGCATGCATAAGAATTGCTGAATAAATGTTTTATTCTTCTATGTACTTCTACAAAAGCCTGTTTTTCGCTGTGATAGCCTTTTTCTGAGAATGCTTGATACTGCTTTGCAGCTAAGAACTTGCTTGCAGTGAGTGAGAAAAAAAAATCTATATGTTGAATTTTGCTCTTAGAATATTTGTCTACCATGCTGAATGTTCACATTATCAATAAATGAGCAAGATAAGGAAGTCCCCTTTATTCTTGGCAGATGTGTTTCTCTACATTTTACTATTCACATCTATAACGTTGTTTAAATTTAATAGGAAACAGGGATCCATGGGAACACAAGGGGTTTAAAATATTGTGGATGTTTACTGAATCTGTACAAGTTTTCTGAAAGAAGAAAAAAAAACAATGCAAAATTTTTCTTTACCCTAAGACTGAGTTTAATGTACACGTTACACACTGTTGTGGAATTTAATTGTAAATATAATGAAGTGGCTGAGTTACCTGATGTTCACTGGGTGAAAAAGCAGGAAGATTTATAGTAATAACATATATATATTTTACCAAATTGTATCATGCTTAAAGTGTGTATTTAATACATAACTATTTTTGGTGCTGTTGAATATGTGGACAGCATAGAGTGCTGGTTGTAGTCCAGTGGAAACGTGAAGAGGAGAAAAATATTAACAAAATATGTGCCACCAAATTTTATTACCCTTATGTTAAAGTATCCATTGCTGTATGTGTGTCATGTTTAACTCCCTGTCGCCAGTCTGGATTCTTCCTCCTGCACACCCATAGAATGGATCACTGTGAATCTGGGAATTTTACCTGTGTCACTACTATGTAGTATGCAAGAGGGATATATTATAATACACACACCCACACTACTGGGTGGATATTACTCACACACACACACGCTCACGATACACACGCTACATACTACACAGGCATGTACATCATACAACAAGAATATGAATTGTACCACCTCTTGTGAATACACACAAGTACACATTCCAATCTCGCATGCTCACATAGTCCTCATACCAACGGTCCAGTACAAATACCAGCACCTGCTTACCATGTTAACTATCACAACTTGGTTTCAGATCGAAGTACAACTGAATCCAAGCAGTGAGTCTCCATTTCCTCTTGTGAGAACAACCAGACAAATGTCACATGATGATAATTCTGGCATCTACATTCATAACCGGATTATAAGCCTGTGGAGAGTGATCACTGGCACACAGCCACTGTAGTCTGGATACACAGGCCATAAAAAAAATAAAGCCACCATAGCATGATATGCAACAAGATTGTCCATACATAATATCTGCACACTGTGCTCTGGCACAGAAGCTAATAATATTGAGACTTAATTTATGTTTTTTTTTAAAATAACTGAACAGTGAATGCTGACATGAAATTAGCCTCTCGTAAGCAGACTGTGATACCAGCGCACAGCCGCAGTGGTGTGTTCTGCTGTGGAAGAAGGAAGAGCTCCCTGAGGGAACACACTGCTGTTGACCTTCAGTACTATGACGGCTTATTATAAGGATGAGGTGGACACATGGACAGGTCAGTGGCACCGCAGCGACTGCAGCTTCCTCCCAAAATAAAGGACTTAGCTTAAAATTACATGAAATGGGATTATGCATCCAAACACCTCACCGATGCACAGTAGTTCATTAACAACTCAGGTACACTCACGCCATTGCTGTGGTTAATTGGATTTCGCCCTATCAGAAAGACTAAGGAAAACATTTAAAACAATTTCTCTGAACCCGTATGACCTGGACTGTGACAGCCACCTTTTTACAAGATTTTCTAGCTGAACGTAAACACACAAAAGCAGAGCGGGCTGAAATGAAGAGTGAGTGGAGCATTCTAGACATAAATCACATCCCAACGATTCTCAGCAAGACCCTGGGTAAAACAGATGCAATAATTTTCACATATCTTTCTTTATGTTATTTTAATGGAATTTCTTTTTAAATATTGGATTGATTCATTTTTTCAATCTTTACTGTGATTCATCTTCTCTCTTTATAAACCACTCTGTGTGGAAAATGTGTATAAATAGTGTTATAAATACAACAACAACAACAACAACAACAACAACAACAACAATAATAATAATAATAATAATAATAATAATACAGGTCTGTAAATGACAGCTGTGTGATTTAAAACAGCGTGCTTTGCAACCAGTAACACTATGGGTGTAAATCAAACAATATTTTCAAATATGTTATGTCCCTGTACAGGAATTTCAGTCAGCTAATGCTTAAAGCACTGCAACCAACCCAGAAGCCTGAGGGTTCAAAGCCATGATGGGATGCTTTTCTTAATGCAGCGTATAGATATATAGATACCTGTGTAAATCAATAACTATCTATAGAAAAATGTGCTAACAGCATACATGACCTTTGATAAAGATGTCTGGGGTAGAAATGTGTTTATGTGTTGAGGAGCTAAGTTGCAAAGTGTACCTGTTATTTCTGAATTTCTCGCTCAGGATGTGTTAAACGCTGGGGTCAGTGCCACATCTGCCTAACTGAAGGCACTAATAAGATTTTTTAATAGTGCATTCAAATACAGCCCTGGCGGTTGTTAAAAGTCGTCTGCATTCCAGAAAAGGGTAGAAGAACGGTTTAAGAAATAGCATCTTTTTGCTGTGAAATACAAAAACTCAAGCTTACTCTAGATGGTTAAGGTTGTTCTTTTAACAAAAGATGGTACTTAAGGGTAAATAGGTCAATTATGGTTGAAATAAACAATGTCTTGTATGCAAGCTCCAGCTATGTGATGCCAGGCTAATACTAATGTTGGACTTTAAGCCAAGACACCACACCTGCTCCTCAAAGAGCAGGAATGAATTGCCCTGACATTTTTATAATGTTTTCAAGGAAACTGAGATTTATTCCTCTGCCATCTATGCGACACAGTGAACTCAGATCACAGAACTCCAAAGAAGTGCCAGCCGTACCTGAAAAAAGACAGCCGACCTAAGAACGCGTCGAGTGGCTCTCCAGCGGGAGACGTTGATGTGCCCTTGTGCCTGATCTTCACACATGGCACGATAGGAAGGAAACACATTTACACGCATAATGGCTTCACTCGAGCAGGTACAGCCCTGCAGATGACTGCCATGCACAAGTACATTTTCGGCTGTGCTCAGCTTGACGGGGGTGTTGCTAAGACAAGAGAGAATGCAAAAGATAGTGCTTAGCTGGCGACCCATTAAACTGCGAAATACTTTGCAGTCAGTCACATCTCTGCAGAGATTCAAAATGACTCAAATGACTTCAATAAACACGAGAATGTTTGATTCCAACCTGCGCAGAGGTTTAGGGCTACAGTGCGCAGCTCCAGCAGTGGGTGTAATGCATTCAATGCCATGAGTTAAAAAAAAATGGAAAAAAAAAAATAAACAGTGAGCAAGGCGGCTTCCTTCCAAAAATAGACCAAAACTAAAGCACACACTCAGAAGAAATCCCGAATGATCCTTGACTAATTACATCCCCAGGTTCTAATTGGAGCACAGCACACCAAGTACCTACTGCTTGTTCAGAGCCGAGAATCCACATTTGTGAAATAGTTTGTAAGTACAATTTCTATGCGTCAGTGCTATTCCTGCGGGTGGGATGATCAAAGATAGATAGGCAGATGGATGTGGATGGATGGACAGACAGACAGACAGACAGATAGACAGATAGATAGATAGATAGATAGATAGATAGATAGATAGATAGATAGATAGATAGATAGATAGATAGATAGATGGCAAAGCTTGGAATGGCTGAAAATGATCCTGGGATGTGACCCATTTCTAATCTTGTCTCTGTTCAGACATGGACAAAGACAGCTTTTACATGGCAACACCGATGGTCTGCTTTGCTGCGTGTTCAGTGCCTGTGTATTAGTCAAATGTGTTTTGGGAGTGCTTGTTTGTTCTGGCTGGATGAAAACTCCAGATATTTGGCCTATTTTTAGGAATCTCCTTCCTCACCAGATGCATTTTCATTTGTTGGGCTGCGCGTGCCATGCGCCTCGGTTTTTGTCCACGCTAATAGCATCCGCTGCGATACTTCGACCCCTGTGCGACTTTGTGCGTTTCGGTGGCGGACCCCTTCTTTAATGCAGACTGCCACGCCAGCCTCTGTTGAAACACACATCACAGAGCGGCTGCCTCAAAATGAGAGCCTCCATAGGAGACGTTTAATATGCATAGAACACGTACTGAATAGCAATATGCCTAACTGAGGGCTGTTTGCGTAGCACCAAGGTCGAAACCATTTTCCTGACAGGGAAAAAAAATACACACACACACACACACACACAATTATGGAAAAGCAGTTTATGGGGGAAACAAAGTTTGCACCCATGAAACAACAGGTGACAGTGTGCCAGTTTAGCAGATTAATACGCACTTTCCTGCCACAAATTATGGGTGCCCCTTGATTTATCAGTGGAAGTTGGAAAGCAAAGACTTTGAGCAGGGTGTTTGCAGAGAAAAACTGTGTAAAACTGAAGTGGCCAGCAATATTATAATGGGAACATCTTTCAGATACTATACACCGGAATGCAGTGATTAGGGAAAAAGCAAGGCCAAGTTCAGCCTCCTCCGCAGAGGGGCTTAAAAGAAGGTGTGAACACCATATATCACCAGCTTTTTCAGCCGAAATTCACTGCAACATATTTTAGGATGCATTAGTGATTAGTAATTATGAGAAGGGGGAGCCAAAAAATTAATACAGGCCTTTTAATTCATCATGACACAAACAACTGGTAGTGACTGGGATAATGGAAAATAGCACAATAGTAGTAAAATATTAATAGTATGATTATAGCAATAACAAAACAAAAAAAAATCTGCTGAAAAACAGAGGCAAATGCAGGTAGCAAAGCACTTAAGAACATGCTTGCAACCTGAAGGTTATTGGGTTAAGTGCCAGTACTTACCCTGAATTACCCTGGAAAAAATACCGAGCTGTGCAAATGGGTCAAATACTGTACTGTCACCTTGGATGTCAGCTAAGTTAGAGATGAACAATAAGCCACTGTCAGTCAAAGGGATGCTACAATTGGGACATTATACAGATAAGCACTGTAGTCTGGATTCAATATAAACATTTTCAAATTAATAAAGAAATGACACTGAAAGTAAGGGGGGGATCACAGCTGGTGGTTCTATTGGTCCTCTTTTATAAAAAAAAATGTGCTCAGCAAATCTGGAGAAAAAATTACACTGCTGGAAAAAGTGAGGAGCATTGTGTGGAGACAGAATTTATTTCTGTTCCTCAGTGAGACAAATGGGAACAAACAATACAGCACCAGCAAGAGTATTATAAGTACACCAAAATAAAAGAGTGAAAGCGATATGCAAAAGGATGGGAAATGTGGGTACACAAATGGAAGTTATGCGAACATATTCCTGGCAACGAGTCCAGCCACTGATGGGCTCTCCCATATTTTCACTTCTTTCCAAGAAATAATGAAATAGGTTACTGGAAACAAAGATAGGAGACAAAGATTAAGTATTACAGCTGAATCTCGCTTATGAAACAATTGCATAATTTCAGCATAAGCTTCATCATTGGCCACCTTTATTTCTGCAAAGGTGGAAAGCCAGCTGGCTAACTGCAGAGTTGGCAGGTCTTAAATAACCCCTCCTCTCGTACAAAGACATTTGTGTTAGATCTATAGGAAGCAATACAAGACCTAACAGACATTTAAAGAACATGACTTGGGCTATTTTTCAAACCTGTCTACAGAAATTATTTGAAGAAGAATCTATGAACACATAATATCTGGCAAAGGAAGCGACGAGGCCATTTCAGCATGCAATGGATGACACTGCGAGGACCCAGAAAACAAAACAAATGGCGGTAAAGAGACAACTAACATGGCAAGGTGAGCAGAATTTATGCTAACCTACAAAGGAAATGAGTGTAAGGGGTGATAAAAAATTACAAAGTGCACCCAACGACAAAAAAATGAACAGACTCACAGAGAGTATGGGTGCCTCACCAGGAGAAGACTTGCTGCATCATTCCTATATAATAACAGAAATTAAACCTAAAAAAAGAAAAAATAATAAAAAATTATATATATATATATATATATATATATATATATATATATATATATGCTTTAGACAATAAACCAATAATAATAAGTGTCTGTGTATATATATGTATATATGTACTGTATGTGACATTTTAGTTGAGGTTTTCTCCTTTCATCTCTGAGCTGCAACAGCCCCTTGAGGAGTGATGCTAACTGTACATACGGTAATCAACATCCAGAGAATCCCTCACCATGTGTGATTTCAATTAAATATTCACACCTCCTACAACTTCTTCACAAAAATCATATAATAAACTATACTTTAAAAAATCTCTCAGTATAACTAGGTATTTTATTGCCAATGCAGGGTATCTAATTTGTCAAAGGCATATCTTGTAGCGCAGCAGGATCACGTTTTTTGATACATCTGCAAGACAAATGATGTATGAAATGTATTTAAAAGGCAAGAAACTGCTAGTGTTGAAGTGGCTGTATTTGTCCCGACAGCCAGTGTGTTTTTATGTTTCGACTGCTTAGAATGAACAAAGTACAATGCTACCACAGAGACTCAGGGAAAGTGACAGGATTAGCGAAAGCTAAACTGCGGAGCACAAACATAACTGCTCTGTTTACATTAAATAAAGGACTAACATACAAAAAAAGGAAATATTTTTCAGAGCAGTGGATAAAATATTTATCACACATCTTTAATTATCACAGAATGTCCAGATTTGTGAGGAGTAAACTAATTCATCTGCAAACAAAAGTGAAGCAGACTGACTTTTTCCTAATTCTAATGAAATGTTTGCTCTATGTAACTGTAATTATTAGACTAAAAAGCAACAAAACCTGCCAAAAGTTCTGATTTTCAGCAGGGAAAAAAATGTGCATGTTAAGAATTTAAAAGATGTGTGTCCTCGCTCTCCGACCAAAGAAACAGTTGCTGTTTTCGTTGCGTAAAACCTCCGCCTATGGAATGACGTGGTGTAGACATGGTGGGTACCCATCTAGCTGTTGGTGGAGTGGAGTCGTCTTCCTGAGGCTCCACTGGAACAATTTTGCAGCGAAGGGCTTGTTAACAGCCCTGGACCATTTACAGATGTCACAGGTCAACACTACAACACACTATTATTATATTTATACGAGCTTAGAAATGTCAAGCGGTGCGTCACACACTGCAGATTAATGACACAGGTGCACCTCTGCACCACTGGCTTCACTGTCTTACGCTCGGCACTTCAAGTTACTGCCGTGTCCACGCTCCTGCACTACCCGTATTTATTCTGGACATTTCCGACTCAGTTCAGCAAATGTTTGGCTCAGTTTAAGGAGAACCAGCCACTGGTGCTTCTCCCGCGGATTAAGAGGGTTCCATTTATTTGTACGTGAAGTATTGAACGCAAACATGCAATATCATGATTTATGCAATTGTCAGGCTTGCTGCTCAGTCTCTGTAAAGAGGATGCTCTGAGCCTGAAGGCAATTCGATAACTAATTTAACTCCCTACCTCACGTCTGAGCAGATATATCAGTCAAAGCCTAAACAGCGAATTCGCCAAATGTTCACCTGGGCAAAACACACGGCACGTCACTCTTTCGTTATTCCTCCATTACATTTGGCTCACAGTGTTAAAACCCAAGTGCCTTCTGCAATAATTTACTTTTAATAAGGCAAACCATCAAAAAATGCATACAATTTCAAAGTTGAACTTTTTACACATATGGCTTCATTTTCATATGTCACTACTGCAGTAAGTGTTCTTGAAAAGAAATCTATAGACTGGAATATCTTGCTAAGAAGTAGGTTGACTTTGAACCAAAAACACTTTTCAAAGAGAGGGAGATGCAAATAAGACTGCACTTGCGATATTAAACTTGTTTCCAGAACCTTCATTAGTAACTTATGCAAAATATATTAGAGATTTTACAGAAAGCGAGGGACTTCCACATTTATATTAGCCCAGACTTGAGATTTTCACCTGTGAAAGGGACTTGGTTTTCTTGAGAACAGTGATGTATTTTGTGTGTAATATTTGCAATGCTTTCCAGTCCCCTACTAAGGCAATCCCAAGGTCCATAATCACAAGTCAAGATAATTTATTGTTATCTGTTCATAGTAGTTGCAATGCATTTTAGACCAAGCAGCAAAAGTCAAATTTGTTGATGGGCGCGTGTGTGCATGTGTGTGCGCGCACGCGCGTTTGTGTGTGTGTGTGTCTGTGTGTTTATGAGGACGGGGGATGGAATGTGGAAACAAAATAAAAAGAAATTAACAATTATTTCCAGCAATTTCCACTCTCTGTCTTTAGGTACCTGCAAAGCTCTCCCTGCAGACATTTCCATATGGATGAAACACTGCTGCTGCCTGATGAAAGAGAAAAGCAGTGTCCACAGGAGAGTAAAACAAAATCCTAGAGATAATTCACTTTATATGACATTTCCAATTCATAAAAGACACGTGGTACTACCAAAAAAAAAAAAAAAAAAAAAACATTAGCAGTCGCATACACGACACGTTCACGAACACACATCTCCACGTCATAAAGTGAAGTCTGGGCCTGTAGCGGTCAGGAAAGACCAAGCACTGATTTATTTACCACAAATGAATTCTGGATCTGTTAATAAATATCAAAAATATGAAACCACAGCTTCTTCTGATGCACAAACTCTGATGCAGCTGCCCGAAAATTCTGCGGTCGAGAGATAAAGTGGGTCGGCAACCTGCATTAATGATGCGGAGTGAGGTTTTAGGGAGGCAGACCAGCGGTATTTGATGTAAAGCTTTCTTTTTCCGCTGCTCATCAGAGATGTTCCCAAAATGCGAGAAATGCCGGTATTTTGTCGGCAACACTGGCACCGGCTGGGCTGTTGACGATTTTCCCGCTGCAGCAACAGCTGAAGAAATGAAACGGTAGCCTGGCTTGGAACTGTGTCAAGTATATAGAAGTACATAATCCACTTTGAGCCTCATTTAATTCAGTTACATTTGCAACTCACATTTCAATTTGGGATTGTTGGGCGATTTAAGTTGTAGCTTAATTTTCGTTGCAGTTTTTGCATACAGTTCTCGCTCCGTTCATTAAACAAACAAGTACACCTAGAAATAAGTCTTACGTGCACATGTGATGCTTTCAACAAAGTTCTCAGGGAACGCATGTTAAAATGCTGTGCAATCCAGTTTGCGTTCAACGATTTTTCTTCACTGTGGAACGGTTTATCTTACCACAGGGGCACCTTTGGGACCAAGGGTATTTTCTGTTGCAATGAATGTAAAAATAAACCAATACAGTGGATTACCAGAAACCCTTGATAAATCATTTGTATTAGACACTGTAACTAAATGGGCACGGCCCAAATAAAGGCAGCGCTTTTTACAAGGGTATTAAAGCGTTTAAAAGTCTTCCCTTAAATAAGTGTGTATGACTTGTACATCAACAAAAGGAAGTTAATTGAGAAGATTTTGTAAAATGTATGGATCCATATTCTGTGCATTCTTTAAAACTTTAACATCTTTTTATATGGAAAAAAATGTATTGAACAATCTAGAGTGGAGCAAAGTTTTCTCGCATGAAATTCCACTCGGTATTGTGTGGATATTCGTGAATTTGGTGTACTAGTCAGGACTAGCGCCAAGGTCCATTATTCAGCTGGATTCTGACTGGCTTCAGATGAATGAACCTCATAGCCTAGTTCTGTGAAACTGTGCTAAGTGCCCAAATGGGCCAGATAATGAGTCCAAATGTTAGACATGTCCAAGTGCAGTAACAGAGGTCAGAAAAAAGCCCAGCAGCTCATTCTGTGGGAGTGAGATTAGAGGCTGAGGGCATCTGCAAATACAGCCGCTGTGGAAGAGGATTGTCAACAGAGCTTTGCCACACAACAAGAGAAACACCCATTTTCTTCTGTCGTCTCAATATTTGAGCATTATGATAATTTGGCTAATTTCTTATTTACAGTTATTCTGTTTTACTTTAGCACCCTGGATACAGTTACTATGCAAAACCTTATACTTCTCAGCACCATCTTCTACTATTTCTCAAAAAAGAACGCGTATAAAATATTACAAACACGAATGGAGGCGGTTCTGAAATTCAGTGGCAAAATTAATAATTTCAGATTTATTTATAATATAAGTGTGTATCCATGAAGTTTGAGATGCTTGTGTTAAGGATTTTGCCTTACATTTCACTGACACAATACAGCAATTTTTGCCCCAGTCCAAGTAGTCTTTAAATATTTAACGTAGTGCTGAAAGACTGATGTATGAATTGTTTTTTTTTTATGACTTATTCGGTATCACTCTGAGCAACGTGATGCACAACACAAGCCTTTGATGATGCAACAAAAGACCATTTCTTATGCCGAACTGTAGGATCACAAGGAAACGCAGGAAACAGAAGTGAAGTTCTGCTGACTTTATCTGTGATTGATCGTAATGACCACCGCAGCGTCTGGAGCTTTGTGTTTATTGACTAACTGGGTCTCAGGTTGGCACACAGACATTTTACAGATGAGAAAAGGTTTGTCTTAAGCTGAGTGGGTAAAAAAAGATATTCTGCAGGAGTACCGGGTATAACCAAAATGCACAATCCACCATCCAACACTACCTGAGCCTGTAGAACATTGTGTAGAATATTCTGAGAGTGGAGCAAAGCAAATGTTCTGAAGACACACACACACACACACACACACACACACACACACACATAAATCCAATTACACACAAAGGTGTACCAAAATTACAAAATTATTTTCAAAAAAATCAATGTAATAATTACAGTAACAACCATGTTTTGCCTATATAAATTCAGCTTGGTTCTTAGACATCATATTAGGAATATAATTCTTGTATTTTTATTCACAGTATCTGTGATGAATCATCCTTGGTAGGCTCTTTTCATTTCTCTTCTATTACTCACCCCAAATCTTCTTGGCAATCCTTTCTCCTCCCTCTCAGCATGTATTAAGATTGCTCTACATTTCTGAGAGAACTGAGGCACAATATAATATGAAGTTACTACAGTGAAAAAATGTACCTAAAACTGGTGTCATGCTATAACCCAGTGTAAGGTTAAAGAACCCGTCCAACCCGCTCCCAACCAATATTGTCCTCCTCAACTTTTAACAATTTTGTCCATTAAATGACAGGCCACTTTTTCTACAACCTTGAAATTCATAGCCTTAAATCCTTAAAACAAGATTTGTGAAATGTATTTATTGTAATGTTTGTAGTAGCCCTGTGGTTAAGGACATAGACTTTTAACCTGTAGGTTTCTAGCTTGAGCACCAGAAATAGCCTTGCAATTCCATCCATCAAATCCCTTAACCTGAACTGCTACAGCAAATTACCCATCTAAATAAGTGAATAAAAAAGTGACTTTTTCATAAAAGCACTGACGCACAACACAGTGACCTATTCAGGACAACTGGAAAGCGCCAGGACATTTACAACTACATTTAACTGCGAACCCTTTGGTAGTGCTGACTTACTAAAAACACAACAAGTTGTCAGACAAAAAAAATCAATAGGTTCCTCATGTCACCCGGATTCCCTAGAGGAGGAAATAAACTGTTATGCTCCAGCAGATGCCAGCTCAACAAATGCTGGGACAAGGTTTGCTGATCATCTAAAATGCAAAACTCGCTGGTGGTAATGGCATCCTCACTGGAAACTGACTGTGCCACTGAAAAACCATTTATAAGCAGACAATATATTTCATTTCATCCTCTTAGTGAATAACTTGTAATTATAATCAAAAACAAGACTCAACAACTATTTGGATTATACAAGCACCTGTTCTATATCACAGAATATATAAAAAAATCAATAAAGAAGCTGTCCACATTCACTTCAAGGAACTACTGACCTTAAAGTGTTATTTTACACTCATATTTGCCGTACCCACGGAGGATTCAGTTTCCCTGCTTCAGAGTTTGTTTCTCTCGAGCTGACCGACAAAAATTTTACCGATCAATTATGAGCATCTGAAGATGATGTTTAAAAACCAACGTAAGGCAAATTGTGCATTTTTCGCCGTATAGGAGGGCCGAGGCTTACGTGCAGAAAGGAAACGGATTAAGCTCAATAAAAATTCTTAGCGGGTACGAAATGCCGATTTGCGCAATTGCACTCAACGTGCTATTAAAAAGGCCACGTGTGCACGCTGTGGGTATGTGCTTTCCATTGGGCGCTGAACAGAAAGCTGCAAAGATCAAGTAAATTAAGACTTGAATAGTAAGCGCAAATGGAAGTAGGAAATCGGTATCTCAGACTTGTGTGCGGAGGTGTCTCTCGGGTAACCGTGCAATTTGGCGTTTATGGATGTTTAATTGGGAACATAAAGAAAAGATCTGTGATCACCGCATTTCTGCACACCGTGTAGTGGGACTGCGGGGTTCTTCTAGATTCTCCCCTGCGATAATAAACTGTGCACTCATTTCACGAAGCCGTGAGAGAAAACAAAATAAACACCGTTTCTAGCAAGCGCAGCGTATTGAATCTGTCAAAAAGAAATTTGACTTACAGGGATGCTAAACTTGTCATTCGCGACACCTTGCAGTCAAAAAAAAAAGTGAAGCAAATGCGCAGATTTTAAGTATGGATTTTTTTTCTTTTTTATCTGACAATATTTTTACCAGCTAATTATGTTTAGCAATTATTCACCGGGGGGTTTGCGCTCTTAAAGCGCCTGTCAGCCTGGCTAAATAAAATGATGTGAAACTGTCAGGTCAAGTCGTCTTGCGTGTTTGTTCAGCCTACGGACACGGCAACGCTGCGACGTGTTTACAACAGAAGCGGAAGACAAGGATTTGTTCCCCATTCTATTGAGCTAACTTTCCTGTGACACTAAACAGCACCAAACATTAAAGGGCTGCTTTGCTTATCTGCTGAAACCTGCAAAGCACAAATAAGTCCTTGTGACTCTTTGCCCTAGGAATGAAGTAGCCTGTCTTAAGGAGCACATGATGATCAGAACCCAGCAGCAAGACAATCGATCCTTAATTTTTCTACAGCAAAAACAAGTAGGTGAAGAATTAAGCAGAGTAACCTACAAAGAAGGGTTTTCAGAAGGCAGCGGAGACTGCACCTCCAAACCTGGGGGGATCCCTGCAACCAGAAACCACCCTTGACCCCGTGACAGTAAAGTATGCAGGGATGCTTGCTTTCTGGACTCAATCACATATACATTCTCCAGAAGAAATGAAAGAAAAGAGGGTAGTATTTTTGGCTCGCTGCACACTAGCCTTGATGCGTACGCAAATGACCATAATGCATATGAAATGGTGGGTGTTTTTGACTGAGAGAGAGCAAAATACAGATCGAGTTGCATCTTAAGACCTAATGAGATTTATCCAAACTTGCTGCAAATGCCTGGGGCACGATATCGCGATTATTTTAAGACATTTTGAGAATCGGGCGGCAACTGCTGTCCTCAGCTAAAATGAATGTTCACGAAAAAAACATAGCAGCCCACCTCATCTGAGCTACAGCAGTGTGGCCTGTGATGCTTACCCCCGTTTAACATGTTCAGGACACATGGCTTACACACCAGAAGCGAGAAGCATTTCCAAACCACAAATTTCATATGTTGCCATCTTCAGGTCAAAACTAACAAGCACTGATAAAAGACTTATTTGCTTTCACAATGGTAAAAATGTGACGCGGTGTAAAACTGAATAATGCCCAAAATCTTGTAGCATTTCTCCCTGTCTTGTTATTAAATGGGCAAAATCAGATTTTGTTGGTATTTGAAAAAGTTCCTTCTGCCCTAGTTGCAATAACACAAATCTCATTAAATCTTTATGCAAATTTAACAAGACACCATTCTTCAACCTCCGACCCTCTTCCAACCAAAAAAGTCCAAAAAGTACTCTGTCTTAAGTAAATATGCCATATTGCCATGGTAATTCACTGTACTCCATAAAATAGTTTCACCCTCAAATGTCTTTACTTCCTTCCAATTACAACAATTCTTATTCGTTGCTTCACATAAGATGCTTCTTGCTTATACCAACTCTGATAATTACTATGCATTTTTCCTATTTTTTGCAGTTTAATAATACAAAATGTAAAAAGGCCATTCATAAGAATAAAGTGTCTGTTTTGCATTAAGGAGGAGGATTTTAACCTAATATTAGCTACAATGATGTCTCTTTGAGAATCCCAAAGGATGTGACTTATGGAGTCTTGAAAATTTTGCATAATGAACACTGGTTCTAGAAATAATGTAAATTAACTGCAAAAATTATGAACTAAAAACTGAAAAAGGAAGAAAAAACTATTCGCAGCCTGAAATCAGTCATGGAGAAAAACCCATTTGTTCTTTCTCAGCCCAGTTATGCAAATAAATAGCACAACACCTTTTTATTAGTGCAAGTCAGAATAATTTCTAATAATTCAGTCACTTGCTTTTACTCCTTTGTTCAGTGACACTACAGACAAAATAAAAGGTGATGCAGCTAAGCTAATGCGAAACACTTCCTTCCATTCCAGTGCTCTGCCTGCACTCCAAGCACACTCGGCTCTAATTTGTTGGCGGCTGAAGGAAACATGGCTCATTAAGTGGTTTCAATGCTCTCTGCTTCGCAGGTGCCCTTCCTATTCAGAACACGAGGCCTTCCGTCATGCCATACAGTTAGGGCGCTTCGGCAAGTTAATTGGACGAAATTGTTCTCCTGCTATCGGTGCGCGTTGCCCAGAAGTGTGCACGTACACAGATGTTATTAACCTGACCTGGTTGCTTCCTTAGCATGAAATCACGACTGGCTGCATGGGTAGCGGGGAGGCACAGTGGTGCAGCAGGTAGCGCCGGTGCCTCACGTGGAGCAGACTACGTTCAGCCTATGTGGAGTTTGCCGGTCCTCTTTGAGCCTCTCTGGATTTCCTCCCGCAGTCCAGAGGTATGTGTTTTATGCGACTCTACATAGCCCTAGTGTGTGAATGAACATTTGACAGTGCACTGTGATGGGCTGGGTTTACCCTGCTATACTTCTGAACTGGGCTCAGCAGTTATCAAAAGTGAGTACGAATGAATACCTACTTCTTTGAAAAGTATATTTAACTGGATTTTTCTAAATGATGAATACTAGTTCGATACTAATAAGACACATCTACTAAAGACGCTTTACAACGCCCATGCATCCACAGAACAATGCTAAAGAAAATCGCACGACTATTTTACTCCATAATAAGACCAATGATGCCGATATCTTATTAAAACTTTAACAACAAAGACAGCCTCAGTACTTTTCGCTGTCAAAACAGCACGTCTTGTGTGAAAGCACCAAATAACCGACCATTCAGAGAAAAAGAAAGTGCTACAAAGTAAATGGGAAACACCCAGTGAGCCTAAAGACTGCTATTTGTCTGTCAGACTCTCCGGGAAGACAATACTGGCAGCTGCCATGTGTGATTGTAATCAAAACCTAAATGCAGGTTATTGATGTAGACTTCATGCTGGTGGTCTGCGAGGAGGGGATGCTTATGGCGAGTTTCATTCGAAAGGGATAAACCTCATAGCAAGGCAGAGGCTGTGTGTTATCCATACAACCTCAGGTCTGTCTTGTCACACTGGATGCACAGACACCAGGTACTCTGTTGACTGCAAAGCCTTTAAACCACAATGTTTTTTGGACAAACACAATTTTCCCCATTCAAAAAAAAAAAAAAAAAAAATCTTCTGTATCTGTCAATCTGGTAAAATTAAAATACTCTGCACTTGACATTATTTTTATATATACACACACCTATACAGTATATGTACACTCACTTTAAGTATTGTACATGCCCTATATTGTGCATCTGTACAAGACTTATCACTAACTGAAATTGCCTGCATATACTGCAATCCTGCATACTGTGCATTTTCAGCCTGTGTCCACATCTAATACAACTCAAATAGTTTTTTGATGCTATAAAATCAAGTATTATTAACTGAGGTATTTTCGGAGTCAGGTCCTATTCTTTGCTTGAAATAAAAACATAAGAAATTTGATTTATGCTCATTATCGAGTCTATCAGGGCAGTGTACGTTAATAAGAAATTATTTATTCATAAACTCATTTATATTTAACATTTGTATTAAATTGTAAGTTGTGGTTCTAGATTCATCTGTATCAGGTTCACTTTATTTAAGAACAGCATCCTATTTTAGCTGAACCTCTACATAGAAATACTCTTTTTACAGCTCAACTACAATATGGGATGTTGTGTTTAAAAGACAGATAGGCAGAACAGCAAACACATACACGGCTTTTGCTCGTAAATCTGGTGTGTATTCAATGGAAAAAAGTGTTTATTTGTTATTTTGCTAATTGAGGCAAGGATTACCGATAAGTAACAGTTCTTCAGTCTAATGCAGAGTTTGGTGAACAAGCTGGATTCAATGCTCACTTTTAATATCAATCTTTCCAAATGTTTCTCAAGTGGTTGACTATGTATGTCAGCACAGATTTATCACATTTACCAGATAAGAAAGTGTGTTTTTTCTGGTTTCAAGGAGATTTCCGAGATGAAACGGGAAGGCGTTTGGACTTGGAATCAAACAGAGGGTTCTTCATCATCATGAAAGTACAGAGTGACACGGTCAAGAAACAAATAAGACGACTGGTGTGCAAAAACACCGGAGGCCTCATTGAAGTGAAGGACGTCCAGTGTCTGCTGCACAGGACAAAATTAAATGTTTGCCTTTGAATACCGAAAGCCAAGCTAAACCAAAGTTTGGACCCAGTCTCTTTCAAAGAACTGTTAATGTGTTCGACAGACTGCAAAGTTCCGTTTTAAAAGATGCAATAAACGTGAGCGCAGCAGGAGCATCAGGTATAGAAAAAAGATGAAAACATCTTAATTTAACTAGACAGTGAGCTAGTACTGTACAAGGGTGGCATTATAATGCGAGCAGAGGATAGATACTGGACTGGGGCAATGTCAAGTGCTGAGTAACAAACATGTTAAAATCCCCTGTGGCCAAAATGGCTGCAGTCCATATGAGTCACAGCGACAAGCTTTTGCAGACTAAACAAGTCCACAAAAAACATATCCTTCAAAGTGTACAGGGACAATTACTGCTCAACCTGTTTAAAAAGAAATGGCAAAAAAGTAAAATCAGCTGCGGTTGCATCACACGCCAGAAATCCCTTCTGCCGTATTTGTCATTACCAGAGATGTTTACCGAAGCAGCAGAAATTAATAAATGTTGACTAAGTATTACAGCCTGGAATGAAAAGAATATCTCAGATAAATATTTCTCTTGTTGACTTCTAATGTAGTTTTAAAGGTAAACTCATGTGAGGCAATTTCTCGAGGTCTTCTGTGCATAATGGAGGCATGTGTGCCACACATAAGTTGGATAAGAGCTGCAGAAACCGATTTAACTCACGGGACCAACTTATCTGGTTTTCATGGTAAGGGAAGGTATGCAAGTGGTGTTCCTTCATCATTTTTCTACATGCGTTTTGACTGCAAATGAGAATGCCAACTCTACACAGCATGAGCCAGGTTTGAAGCTATACAGTACCTGCACAGGCATTGCTGCATATCTGCTACAAACATATAACACCATACTGCAAGTGTGTGACAATGAGAAAGACAGACGAGATACATGAAACAGTTATTTTGACGTAACTACTGTTAACTGCTTCTGCAAACGTGTAACCTTTACATTTATTTAGTTAGTGGACACTGTTCTCCAAAGCAGTCCACAAAGATACGCTATAAAGCTGGGTCATTTTACCAAAAGCAACTCAGGGTAAGAACCTTGTTTAAGTGTGTGACAGCAAGAGGTAGAGTTCAAACCCAGGTTTTGGCCATGCAAGGTGGCAGTGCTAACTACTCCATCACCTGCGTTCCTGTGCTGCCCAATGGCCTTACCTTGTGTCTGTCTCATCGGTGCTGGAGAAGACGGCCCATTCCCTCTGAGGAATCAACTAAAACAAAGAACAGAAGGAAAAAAAAAAACATTTTACTCTAAGATTCACATCTTTAAGATAAATACCAGTCATCACAATCTTTGGCTTTTGGAAGAATATGGAATCAAAAAGCTACCTACAAATTCTTTGGAGTTACAGATTGCTGAATATTTAAAAATGGCTTTTTTTCACAGGATACTTTGCACATTAACAGTCTCTCTGCCTGTTTGGCGTGGGCTGCCCTTTCGGCACTTTATGGTAATCTGTGTTGATGTAATCAATGATTTGAACTCGCCGACTTGACAGAGGACCAACACAAATATTGAATTATTAATTCTGCAATCCTGTGTTTGAAGTAATAAATAATAGAGAACATCGGATCCAGGATACAGCAGCGAGAAATGAATATGTG
The DNA here is from genome assembly GCA_018136845.1 of Heterotis niloticus. Classification (NCBI taxonomy): domain Eukaryota; kingdom Metazoa; phylum Chordata; class Actinopteri; order Osteoglossiformes; family Osteoglossidae; genus Heterotis; species Heterotis niloticus. The sequence goes on along the minus strand of CM030897.1, from coordinate 7,281,773 downwards.
CTTTTGTATTGCTTCCACGCGGAGTCATCCACAACACAAAAGTGTTAGGTTATGCTGTCTTTCCACACTAGAATAAAAAAAGGTCAGGATGTAAAATGTCTATCCTCATTCAGTATTGATTTTGTGCAACATTTCACAGTGGAGGTCCAGCAAGACTCTCAAAAAGAGGATATGAAAGTAGAGGAAAGTAGTGATTCATCAAAACAATTTAAATATTTAAGGATCTTACATTCTAGTACATTTTGTTAAGGTGTTTGTCCAAGGTGACTTGTGTGAAATTACCAGCTTTTCAATGATTTACTTATCTGTACAGCAAGGTAACATTCCATCCATCCATTTTCCTTAAGTACTTCATCCTAGTCAGGGTTTCGGAATCATTATACTGGAATCACTGGGCACTACCTTAGGAAACTACGTCCTGGATGAGACGCGAGTCTGTCCCACTGCGAATACACACGCACACGCTGTGGGGAGTTAATCGGAAACAAATCATTGGACTGTGGGTGGAACCAGGAGCACCAGAGCACCCAGGGGAAATGGGGTGGGGGGGCATGCAAATCTCACACTGACTGAACTGGATTTAAAGGCAGCAGTGCTACTCACAACACCACCATGATAATATTAACTAAATAAGTACCCTGCTCAAGAGTTCTACAGCAGGAGAAGGGTTCAAGCCCATAACCCTCAGACTGTAAGGCAAGGGCTCCTGTAGGAAGAAACCTGCTGGGTTCAATGGCTATGGGGTGATATACCCACTGTACGGAGACACACACTGTTCATTTTTCAGCAGCCCTCGGGCAGAGGGATTCCTCTTTGGACCTCAGCTCAGAGAGCACGTTCACTGCCTTTGATCCCCTCTCCTCATTTGACTCCACAGCCGGGCCACTCTGCAGCGATTCCAATCGCTCGATGACACGCAAGCGTACACAGAAGGCACCACACCGCGTTTGGCTGCACTGTGCCGTCCTCCATGTCTACAAACACCATATTTACTACCGACTACATTAATATGTAGACGCGGTGCGCGGCATAAAAACCCAACCGGCCGCGTGTAGTGGGCGTGGCCACGGACTGTATGAGCCCCGCAGCCGTTCGACGGCCGGACGCTGCTGAAGGTAAAGTGGGAGAAGAGCGGCGCCTTGGCTTTATGCGCCACTCTGTGCGCTTTAGATGCTAAATAAATAAATAAATAAATAAGCAAGCAAGCAAGCATCAGCGAGCTGGATTTCAGGCTGCTGCTCTTTGGCGCGCAGTTAACCGGCGCGAACGAGCGAGCGAGAGAGAGAGAGAAGGAGGAGGGGGTGTGTCACGCGCAAAATAACAAATCTTTCAATCTCAGCGTTTAACAAAATAGAGGGCCGTTACGGGAGCGTTTCCGCAGCGCGACTGGACCATTTTTGTTTTGTATCTCTCGTCCTGCTTCGGGTGCCGAACTGAAACACCTTCACCTCAGCGACGCAGCGCGTACGTACGCTGCCAGCGCTGCCGGGGCTCGAGTCATCCAAAAACAGCGTCCGCTTCACCGTCCGGGCGCGAAGAACCAATTTTTTAAACAGGGAAAAACATTGGCCGCAACGCAACAGTTAGCTGACACGTTCGTTCCACTCAAGCCTATCAAACATATGTCCAACATTAGAGACGCGGGCCGGGAATACCTAAGGGGGAAACGTCCTTCCGACGCCGGCTCGGGGTGACAGGGTGAATGCGGCGCAACGATTGGCTGCGGGGTTTGTACGTCCGCCAGGCGCCGTCCAATGAGGGGGCGACAGAGGAGGGGCCGAGAGAGCGCGCAGGGGACGGGAAGGGGAGGGGGGGAGCGCACGGTAACGGGCGGGAGAAGGGGGGGCGACTGGTACGGCGCTGGCGTCGCTCTCCTCAGTCTCTTTCTGCGGTCCCCCGTCTCCCCACGAAGCGCGGAGGGAAGGCAGCCCGACCGCCACACTTCCAGCGCTTCCTCTGCAGAAGCCCTGCCAGCTCCCCTCCCCGTATATAGGTCATTAGCGGCAAGAAAAACAGCACAAAAATAAGACAAAAAAAAAAAATCAAGTTTTTTTTTCCTTTTTTTTCTTCTTCTTCGCCTTCTTCTCCGAAAGAGAGGCGGGCGGCGTTATTCTGCGTTTATTTTTTTTTTTGTTGCCACTTTCAAATTCCGACTGGATATTATTTACAGGACGGGACGCGGAGTTTGGTTTTTTTTTTTAAAAAAAAAAAAAAACATTTTCGTTGAGCTATTCACCCCCTCCGGTCCGGTCCGCGGACGCGGCTCACATGCATCACAAATAGCCTCCGAGGTAGGTAGAGTCGTGCCGTCCTCCTCTCCGTCGACCCCCGGCATCCTCAAGCAGGTGGCACGCCGCAGTGTTTCCCTTCACTTTCCTTTTTCTCCATTATTTTCTTTGCTTATAATTTGCGTTTTTAATTCTAATTTCCAAGTGCCGGGCTGCCCCTGCGTGCGCTGCGGACATTTTGCGGTGGAAGGCGCGCGTCCCCGGGGGGATTCATTGTGCGCAAAGTGTGCGGGCAACCTGTTCTCGGGGACGCGGAGCAGCTCCCCTCTCCCGGAAAACGGGCTCTTAAGCATCGCATATTTAGAGTTTAAACGCACAGAGGTGGCGGGGACCGCAAGCTCCGAAGCCGCTGCGGTACAGAGAATAATGACAAATTGTTGATCAATCGATTATTATTCCACGCAGCGCCGATCGGAGCGACACACTTCATCCCTTTTCAGCTCCTTTTTATATTAATAGGCAGAACATCGGACAAATGTGCACCTGGATGCGTGTCAATGTCTGTTTCAGGGGTGGCAGACGGGCTTTTTTTTTGCAAGAAAAGTGTATAAACCGCAGTCAGGAGGCAACTTTATTCAGTAAAATATATTACTGATGTAGATGTGCAGATGAAACGCATCTCCTTATTATTAGTTTATTATTATGCTACGTGATATCAGAACAGTGTGGTAGCAGTGAAGTTTTAGTTTCACAGCTACACACAAAAAATGCTTGTATCTAACAAAGAGTGTGAAGGACAACACTGCATTTTAAGGTCTAAATAAAAAGAAATGTTTGGATACAATGAATGAAAATATCAAGTGAATCTGTGCAACGTTATATTTACATTACAGTTGTCTTTGCAGTTTTGTTTCAAAGGTCACACAGGGTTTTTTTTTTTTTTTTGTGCCACAGTGGTTTCAAATGAGCTGGCGTGTTTGACTGAACGCAGCTTCTGTAGGTCCTCCAACATGCACAGCAATCGTAACTCATAATCACACATTTCACTGTTGGCGGGGTGCGCTGTGGCCCTGGCCTCCGGATTCCTCGCAGTTTACTTCCCCCTTGACTGTATGTGCTACAGTTTGTCTGGATACTGTATGTGATGCTGTCTTTTTACCTGGGTACAGGCAAATCCTCCCCAAGTCACAGAGCATGAGGGACTTCAGCAGGGAGCCACAAGGTGGTGGTATGGACAGCTGTTACATACGATGGCTTTGCAAGACTTGGAGTAAAACTGTGGCCGGTGCAGATGTTCATGCGTGCACTGATTGGTTCTCTTTTATCCACGGATAACACATTTCTGCTTGGTGATATTTGGTGATATAAAGGCAGATTCGCATCGCCCATGACCGCACGCTCGATCCAGCGTGCGCGAATAAAAGACAGTCAGTTCCTACTTTTTTAGATGTCAGTGGTCCATGTGTGATCTTCACCGAGGCAGGATTCTGTCGCAGCCTTCGCACTCCCACGCATTGATCATGCACAGTTCTCCTGGGATTATTAATGTTATTGGCCCAACAAGTTATCTGATGGATAACCGAGACAGTCGACTTGTTCTTCGGGCTGTCAATCATTCACTGAATGACTTTATTTGTTTAAAAAAAAAAAAAAAAAAAACGAGGAATTTTGAGCAGTCTAATGGATAGCTTCTCACATGAAATAAGAATAACCAGGCGATCCATTATGTGTCTAAGGGTTTATTGTATCATATGTGGCAGGATATGTCTCATTAATGATGGGTGTTGTGTAATGATTTCTGGGGACTACATGGGGCCTCAGCCGGTGGTGTGCTGTATATAATGGATATGTGCCTTCAGATTAGGCCAAATATTTACGAAAATTGAATGTTACTTTAAATAGCTCGCAGCCAATGGAACCCAATGTGCAACTCATTTGTTTATTCTAGGGAATTATTCTGGCATAGACTTATTTACATATTACAAAAAAAAAAAAAAAAAAACTTGAATGAAAGTTTATTCCAGAAATTGTGTTGAAACAATGATTTGTTGCTATATATATTAATTATTTTGCACGTGTAATGCTGTTGTGGTGTTTATGCTTAAGTTTAGTTTCATGTGATGGATTTATTTGGTGTTTCTCTTTTTACAATCAGCGTAGGCCTGTAAAATTTATGTCGGACGTCACCTCCGATTATGGATTGTTGCTACTAATGTATGCAGAACTAAAAGCAAGGATATTGTAAAGATCCTGCACTCTTGATAAGATGATCATGTGATGCCGGAGACATGGGTCTGTATTTCCTATCAACCTATATAACATCACAGAGTGGTAAATGTCATTTTGACAAAGTAATGTTAAAAGTGTTAGGCTACAGCATTAACAACTTTCATGCAGTCAACCTGTAATGCTGTAAAGTCATAGAACCCAGCTGGTTTAATTGAAATGCAAAACAATTTTTTGTTAAAGTTATCCTATGAGATGTGCCTTCAATTTACAAGTTTTTACGTTTATTATTGAAATTATTTAGAACCCTTTACCGAGTAACGACCAAAAATGAAGCAGTTTTTCTTATACTTACGAGAAATAAGCCAAAAGTGGCGCTCTTTTGAAAGTTCGTATCATAATGGCAGAAATATCTCAGACTTTCTGAGATTTATCTTCACAACCAGTTTCCAAGGAACACATTATTATGTATGGGGGCAGCTGTACTACTTTTTTTTACTGCGTGTTGTGTTACTGGCTTTTCTTACACAGTTTTAGACAAAATATTACAAATAAAATATATACACATGAGTCTGTCCAAGATGATAGTCACAAGTTTTTGACAACATAGCTACCACTCCTGATGTCATTCTAAATGGCTAATTGTAATAATCAATATAATTTTCCTAATTTAAGAAAGTGGGTCATAAAGTCCACTGGGAAAACCGACAACTCAAACAAAATTATATTTGAGTTTATTATTGCACACAATTTTGTCATGTGTTATAGCTAGGAATGAATTCTCACAATGCGGTTTGACGGAAGCAACAAAATGTTCTGTAAAATAATACTCTGCATTTGATGTTAGTACAATACATGCATCATCAAACACTGTCACTACTTAATAAACATGCATCAGTTTTAAGGTCCAGTCTTGAAGCAAGGCCCCTTCTTGACACTAATCCACGAAGACGAAAGTGGTTTAAACCACACCAGAATGGCATAATGATGTTAGTTTTTATGCGTTTATTAAGATTTTATTTATACCTCAGGATGCTACAATTTTTTTGTCTTTAAAAGGAATTTATTTTATTATATATATATATATATATATATATATATATATATATATATAAAGCATCGGGCACTGTTTAAAATGGCTCCAATGGCCATATACAGAGTTTAGCTGCAAAGCCAATGTCAGTCCATTGTTAATCAGTATTAGTTATCCGAAATGGTTATCAATATTGTTGGTATTAAGTTGTTAGCTTTGTACCTACAGAGCTGGGTGTTTTTTCTAGAGCAATTGACCTTAACTGGTGATTCTACAGCTCTGGGTAAGTGGGCCTTGAACCAACAGCCTCAGCGGCAGCTTGTAAGGCACTGAAATTCTCACTGCTGCCCCATTTTTGAAAAGGTCACACACAGACATCACAAATTAACCACAGTCTTAAAAGTTAGGAATTTAGAGCTGAAATTCTACTGCTGACCAAACGGCTGAACATGCGGAACAAAATGGTGGTGGAAACGCGTTGATCCACCTGCATCCACAAATGTTTCACAATATAGTCATTCCCTATCATAATACTTAGCTTATGATCACTCTTCAGCTACTGCTGTTTACACACATTCATTTTATAGAACTCATTTTAGTACGGAAATAAACATGGCTTTTGAGGTTTGCTGGTATTTCATTATAATATCAGGCAACACTTGTAATTGTAATTGTGCACATTGCTACTGGATTTAAAGGAAAGCAAGCTAGAGACATCTAGAACACAAACCATGCACAACAACTGAAAAAAGATCATTTCTTTAATAATTTCACTATAAATGTATGGCGTTATTATAGCTATAGTTCAATAAAAAAAAATAAAAAAAAAACCTAATATAGTTTACATTTCAGTAAAGTTGCTAAACTAATAAAACAGCCCCACCGGTGTAGGATGAACTTTAGAAGTTTATGAAATGTGCTATGAGATCTTGTTATGTAACATTCGTGTGTGAAATATTTTATATTTTTAATAATTATCATACAGCTAATTTAAATGACACATAAATGTCTCCTGTTTTGGAAGGACAGCATTTTTGCTCTTTTATTGCCTTTTTTGTGCTCGGTAGTAATTTGGATGCTACCTGTTTTATATAGTTTTATTTTACCAATTGCAGCTGTGTATTCAGTGGTCTGTTTTTGTTGTTACTAGAAAAAATGTTTTTCAAACTAATTTATTTGAATTGAACATAATTTGAAATCTTGGTGACGGTGTCAGCTGACAACCCGTGTCTTGCGACAGCTTTGCACGTCTTTCCTACTAACTGCATTTTCAACGTAACAATATGCTCAATATGTTTGCTTGACTGCGTCATGGGTGTTTGCTGCAGCGGAGATGCACAGTTTAGTTCACTTGTCATCATGAATTTGGGCCCCGCGACCCTGAAAATACATCCGGTTTAGTGTTTCATTCATCCGTTCGCTGCTCCGTGCGCTGTGCTTAAGTCTCTCTTATTCTGTAGGCCCACTTGGTGTAGAAAATATGAATTTTTCATTCCAAAGCAGGTTAAGTGCTTTGTATTTTCCACAGTATTTTGAAATAATGGGATTGACTGGAGAGTGCGTTGAGCCACACGTGTCAGTCAAAGTCACTTTGCTTTTTTTTTTTTTGACTAACGCCTTCACGGGCTTGGCGTAATGTCAGCCGAGCGACGAGAGCTTCCCTGAACCAGAAATTTCATAAAAAATTAAAATGCACATGAATTATCGCCTGTAATCATACCATTGCTGATAATGCTCTTTGGCTCTGCATTTCTCTCGATCTCCCTCTCTCTCTCTCTCTGGAGTGTTATGAGGACAGTATTTTTATTGAAGATGCTCTTCAGCTCGAAGGCCTTATCTTAACCGCTGTGTGATAAGTGGGAGCGCAGGGCGTCAGCCTCCCCTGGAGAATCATGGAGCTTCTATCACATAAATCACAAACTAACATATTTAGACAGCATATAGGCAAGCGGCGGCCCCGAATCCCGAAGCAGCAAATTCACCGAAAGGTGAATCGGATTTAAAGTGCAATGAGCAAATCATTTAAAAGGGCTTTGTGAATTTTTAATTAAAAGTTTCATTTTCAGAGCAATAATGGCAGCGCGGCGGTAAGGCAGTTTTACGTCCGGTTCGCAGTTTCGACGTTTTAACCGCTTTTATGCCGGCCGAAATGCCGCGCGCAAATCCGCGTCGTATTTGCACGTATGCGGGCTCATTTGTGCTTTTCAGAATATACGCCACACAGATAAATCATCTTCTGAGTTAAAATGATGCTGAGCTTTTCGATTCCGAGCATACTGGACACGTGCCTTAGAACCGGTAATGGATATGTTAGCTGCTAAGAATTCCCAGGGGAGGGCAGTACAGCGGGGGGAGCCCTGCTGACATATCGACCGGGCGCTAGAACGCGAAGGCCGCTACGCCCCACAATGGCGAAAGTGTGGAAATGAATTAATCGGCCTTTCGGAATTAACCGACTCTGAAATCCTGCTGACCGTTCAACCCTCTGCAGGGGTGTTGAAGGGAATAAAGTATTATCCCTGGAAATTAAATTACCTACAAGAGATACGTAAGCCTGTGTGTTTTGACATTGTTGCATATGGGCACTTCCACAACTTGCAGATTACTGTTCATTTAACAAGACAGACACTCCGCCATACTGATGCAGTGCTGATAAAAGCGAACATGAATTCAACCAAGTAGCATGATGCGTTCAAATAATTGCTGCTGTGCTAACAGCCGTAGTGATCTTTATTATATCATGGACAGAAACAAGAGAGTGGGAAACACCGCAGAGTCTTGGTAAAGATGCAGCCGAATGGCGCAGGAGAAAGTGGGTGATGGCTGCTGTTTTTAAGGACTTGCTTGCTGTTGGACGAATGTGTGATCCAGAATCACTGTGCTGAAGGACATGGTCTCACTGCTGTGACCAAAAGTCCACCAACTGTTAATGACGGTTTAGGGGAGATTGTTTGCCCTGGGGCACAAGATAGGAACATGTTGAATTGGTTCTTGTACAGCCTGCAGGAGCTCAGCACTCTGGCTAAACAGCTTGGCCCTTGTGGAAAACACCGCGAAGCGATAATGTCGATGGAACGGGTATTCTGCACGAAGAGGGTGGTCGACATTAATAAAAACGTTATTGATCCTGGCGGAAATTGCACAAGGCTTTGGAAGCATATGTACAACAAAGAAGAGGAAGACATTGCGATATCACTGGAGTGTATAAATTCAGACATTTAGACAGATATGAAACAGTGCAAGTAGACAATGTGTAAATGAATAAAAGTAAACGGCAGGACTAACAACTCAGTTCTACTCAAGACCCTCAGATGTCTGTACTATGGCAGCAGTGAATGGATGTATTGCAGAGCCTAGTAGAAAGTGCAGCGCTTGCTCAGTTTGCGTGGAGTTTGCATATTCTCCCTGCGTTTGTGTGGGTTTCCTCAAGGTGCTCCTGTTTCCTCCCACCATGTGAAGACACATTTCAGATGGTTTGGTGACTCTGAATTGAACAGTGTGAACAGTGTGTAAATGAACATGAGTGTTACATTGGCCTGGCTTACAGATGAGTGAATGACTGTAGGTAGTTTCTCGGTAGTCATATCTGGCATTCAAGGAGCTTGAATAAAAAGGCGTTGGCTAAACTGTAAGCTGGTTCGGGGAATGGCCACTGGCAAGAAGAAGCTCAGGTAGTTCTTCCCGCGCAGTCTTTTGCTGAAGGTGCACCTCTGTTTAGCCAGGCTGGTATGCGGAGGGCGAGGGTCATTGTCCATGATGGATAGGTGTTTGATCGGAGTCCTTCTCTCAACTACTTCCTCCAGAGATTCCAGCCTGACTGTCATCTGGTTCGGTCCATTGGCCTCACCTGTGGAAATGCCGCTGAACCCAGCAAACTACCGTAAAGAAGGTCGCACCCAAAACAGCGTCTGCTGTCGCTAAGACCATGCTGAATACGTATGAACCCGTTTCATCCAGACACCGGTCTCTACACGGAGACATGCAGGACGTGTGCGGCACCACGGTCTGAACGTGACCCTCCCGTGTAACTCACGCAATTGCACTAATGGGACGTGTTACAAAAGGGCCAGATTTATATCAATCAATAGGCCCAGATGAGATCCCCGCTAAGGATGGTACTCTTTAAAAGCCTCTCTGATAGCTTTGTTAATGGAACGGAGGCAATAACAGATGACTGCCGAACGGTTCCCTCTGATTAATATGTGCTCCTTTTATTCGGGCCGTCGGCACACACCCAGAGCAGATGCGGGCCCTTGGAAATTCAATGTTGCACAGAGCTGAGAAACACTCACGTTGAGTGGTACTGATGTTCAAGCCTATGCTAACCTGCCCTCTTCCCCACAACTCTTTCTTCATTAGATAAGATCAGTGTCTTGGGGTTATTCATTAAAGCAGCAGGCGTACGAGGGCTTCCCGTGCTACTGCACCCATCTCACCAACTATCCAGTTTTGTCATCAACGACAGCGGGAGGAATAGGAGGCTGCAGATAAGACGGATTGATGATCCCGGCCTCGGTGCGCCACGTTCCATATGATCAAAAACATCGTATTTACAGCTTTAGCAATAACTTTCCGTGTAATTAAATGAACATTTTTGCCGATTGTGATGAATGTGATGGACCTATAAAATCACTGCAGTTATACGCATGTACACTATTTTTACTTTACAGTTGCGTGGCCTTATAATAGAAATGCAGTAGCACCAAAGTCAGGTCTTTCCCCAGGTGTGGCAAACGAAGCGTGAACTTCACCAAACCGCTAAACCAAACGATTAAATGAAAAACTGTTATTTCCACAAATCCTTTCATTCACGCTTTCTTCGGGGTGCTTGCCTAAATATTGAGCTGAACTCAAACTAAGTGCGAATATTATATGAACCAAACCAGTGAAAGTATTTTATCAAGTTATCAACAAATGTATTATTATCGTTAAATATTTTAAGTTACTAAAACAAAAAAAAAAAAAAAAAATTGCAGTTTTGCAGAAGCATTTCCAAACATTTGGGCACATTCGTTTCTTTAGGTCCTTTGAATCATATGGGTGTCATGTTGTTCTGAGCTTTGAGTCAAAATCAGCATTCCAGTGTTTTTCCCCCCCAAGAATTTGCTATTTTCTTTAGTTGTGTAATAATTTTATGGCAATGGAGAGAGCGCTATAGCTTAAAACAACTAAAAATTTAAATTGATAAATAGATGCATTTTGCCACACTCCTGTTGCCAATCCTGGTTCTGTAGATATGGCACCATACTAACTTGACATACTTTAAAAGATAAATAGAATTAAATTTAAAAAATACTCATTGCAACTGGCAAAAAAAATACTGCTCCAACAGATGCTGAAAATTTGGAACTATGTTTAAGACAGCAATCACAGTTATAGCTATGTTTATTTCAGTGTAAAATTTAAACTCGTGAAATTTTAACCAAGGTGATATTTGGGCCCAGGCCTTCATCAGCATGTACAGACATTAATGAAACGTGTAAATAAATAAGGAATATATGAATGTTATTTGACACCCGCAACAAAAAAAAAAAAAACACAAGACAGTGAACAATTTACATTGATAAGAGGCTGGAGAAAAGGTGGATGTGTGTTGGGTGGAAGTGTGAACAAAATCACTGAAATGATAAAATCCATGCGTAATGTATTTGCTTGTTATTTTTAAATGCTGCCTGTGGAAACTTGCGCTCTTATTGCTGATGGTTAACTAAAACTCTTCTCTCACGCACAGGTTTGTCTGGGATCAACCGTGGGAGGAAACTGCAAACAGCGGCAAGAAGGGAAAGACTTCAACAACGAGAAGCACTGCCTCTTGGGATGGGGAGCTATGAGAGGCCCAGTGTGATTGGACGCCCATTTTTCCAATCGGTCCAATACTAAATCCTGATTGGACGGTGGAAGCAAAGGATCCTGCCCTCTGACCCTCGCGCAGCAGCGGATCATGTCAAGGCCTAGGGGAATTGTATGGCTTCCGTTCGTCTTCAGCCCCATGTGCGCAATGCTGAATGTGAATTTGGTCTTCTGGATTACAGCGTTGGCTGTGAGGTTCACGGTCATCAGCTGCCAGCAAGTGCACCACACCATTGTCACGACAAACTACGGGAAGCTGCGTGGATTAAAAATGCCGTTGCCCAATGAAATCCTGGGACCTGTGGAACAATACCTGGGGATCCCGTACGCCTCTCCGCCCACAGGGGAGCGGAGATTTCAACCCCCCGAACCACCTATTTCTTGGCCTGGCATTCGCAATGCCACGCAGTTTGCGCCCGTCTGCCCACAGTACCTTGAAGACCGCTTTTTGCTCAATGACATGTTGCCGGTGTGGTTTACGGCCAATTTGGATACAGTGGTAACCTACGTGCAGGACCAAAATGAAGACTGTCTTTACTTAAACATCTATGTCCCCACAGAGGATGGTAGGTTATGCAACCTGAAACAAAAACAACATTTTGAGCATCAGTTATAAATTGGGCCATGTGCCTGTGAATGCCTTTATATTTTATACCGTTTAACTCGGGCTTTAACAGGTTTAAACAAGACCTCATTCTAAAAATAATTTGGCCTCTTTTGCATTCATGTTCTTTTTTGTGAACCATAAGCGGCATTTTCATCCTCGGTTTTGAAGGGATTTACATTTTCACATTTTGCTAAAACAGAAAAAGAGACATCTGAACAACTTTGAGGGTTTCAAGGATTTTTTAAATTTTGCTTCTATTCATATTTTTCACACTTGATTATTTGTTCACAGTTATGGGATGTTTGTTTTATAAAAGAAACCATTTTAAATTATCAGTATTACTGGACAGGCATTTGGCTGGTTTAAGGCGTACTAAATTTTGCTGAAATTTTGCTTTTTTGTCACTTTTCTACACAGGGAGCTATTAAATACGAGGTTTTGTGGGCGTGTGGTTACCTGTTAATATCTCGTATGTTAGGTACTCGACACCAAACAGCCCAAGTGTCAAACTACGCAAAGTTGGCTCAGACGAGAGTTTATATTAAAATTATGAGAAACTCCGGCTGTTGGAAAGTGATCGGCTCAAAGAGCAGTTATTATAAAAGTCTAAATGTGTCTCACCAGAGTGAAAAATATTAACATATGGACATTGCGGGAGATAAAAGCGAGCTGAAGTGTGCAGTGTTTGGAGTGATAATAGCATAGAGAGCGAAGATATTATTGAAAAATGTTCTCTGGTATTGAGGACAGACATTTCCTGATCAATTTTCAATTTCCAGCACACGTATCAGCGGTTATGACTTAACCTGCAAGGCTCTTTGTGGTTCCAGTCTACGAAACTGATTGAACACAAAGCAGGCTGTGTTAATTTGACCAAAAACTGCTCTTCAGTCGTAAAGAAGTACTTTTACGGTTTTTTTAAAGGTTGAAAAAGTTGACTGTCAAAGACCTCTTATCAGCAAAAATCAGTAATGCAAGATTATTATAATATAAAGATGAAAAAAGCAAGAGAAACATTTCATGAAGAGGAGTTTTATCAATGCACAGTTGAGGAGAGATGCTCAAAACTTGAATTAAGGTGAAGAGCACAGATTTAGTCTCTTCATCTGATTCTCTGTGCATTGGCTGCATTGGATTCTTGTGAATTACTTTTCTTTTCAAGAACAGTGGCCTTGTGATTCTCGAAAATCTCACTTTACTCTCATATTCGTAATGAAACCCTTCATAATTCTGTCATGTTTCATGTACTGAAGCAGCACCCCAGTGAACTGGACAACAAGAAAACCACTTGAAATGCATGAATTATATTTATGTAGACTACATTGCTGCAGAATAACAGGATTTTGGATTTAGTCCCAACTGCTTTATACCAGTTACACGTGACCTGAATACTTAAGTAAAAAAATATGCTTTTTTTTGACAATAACTAGTAATTGACATGCTAATTTTATATCGAATGCCTCTAAATGCCTAAAGTTTCCATTATCAGGATGTTGACAGACGCTTTTGAAATTTTTTACAGCCTTATTAACCTTCAAAAGGTGAGCGATAGACATAATTTTCCAGTTTCACCCAATAAATCACCAAAAAGTTGAAGGCAGCAAATTTATTTTCCAGATTGGCAGCAAGCGCCTGTAGATGGCAATGCATTTGTGTGTAATAATGTTGTTTTTTAACCTTTTTGGCATAGAAGGGTGTCTTCCAAAAGAAAATCGGACTTAAGAACAAGTAAATAGCTGTTAGCGTGAGTCATATGTAATGGATTTTTTATGAGTAGTAATAATACCAAAAATAGAAAGTAACAAAATAAATACATGATATATACAAATGAATTAAAGCGGGTGCTGAAAATTTGCATTGAGGCTTATGATACAGTTTTTCGCCAATGAAATAGGAATGGTGATATGCAGTGCTTGTATTGCTCAAAATAGACACTTTTTACCTTATTAAAAGAGCACAAGAAGGAGGAATTAACAAGTCTCAGGAGGTGTACTCAAATTTTTAAGCTGTACTGTATAAATGTTCATATAACACTTTAGGGATGCTGTGTTTTTTCTGTGAATGCAACTTTTGAGTGAGAGATTTGTACAGATAACTCTGTTTACCTGGGCCTTTTTCCATTAGAGAAAAGTGAGCGAGAGTGGACGCTAGCTTCTTAATGAATTGTAGAGATATGAATTTCAAAGATGCAAACTTTTTACACTTTTGTAATTGCAAAATTGCATATTATCTGTTTTTTAGATTGTAGCGAAAGAGCACAACCTGTGTTTACCAGCCAGGCCAACAGATGGCAGTAAGGAGTAAAATAGGAGTGCCAGATCAACTTAATTCGGCTTACCTCCACAGTATTTACAACTTGTGTCTGCTGTTCGTGCGTGTTGGTGCTACTAATGCTGCTAGTCAGAAGGAGTACTGTTACTGTTACCATGGAGGCTAAACTCGAGGTTTAACAAGAAAAAAAAATGCAAGAAGTTCAGGCTGAAAGGTCAATGATGCAGGCTGCCATGAGTTTTTAGAGCAATTTAATTTTATTTACAGGGATTTTATATATATATATTTTGTTAATTTAAAAAATATTCAGTTGTAACCCTGTAAAATTATAAAATAAAAATAATATATAAATATTTTATTTAGTTTTTGTTATAAATGTAGTCATGGTATTTATAGAACCTTAACCACAAAATAAATCAAAGAACATCTACATTATTAAGTGCTGTTTGCTTGTGATTTAGGGGTTAGAGTGACTTTAAAGTTGCCAACACAATAAGCTACAAACAACCCTCTGTACTGGTAAATCGATAAATCTGTGTACAATGCAACCCCATTTTGTGGAATTCAGATTTAACTGGCAAAATTCTACAGATTACATGTTGGTACTTTGCCATTGTTGATTCTGGTACTTTGGTACTTTCCCATAATAGACTGGTTGATGTTGTCAAAATAAGCTTCACAATACATCATTTGTTATTTAATCACCCTGTGGCTTCATATACAGGTTATATTGCAGACATTTGGATTTAACAGATATTCAGGTATTTCAGACGCCTCCCCAAATCCATTAAATCGAGGATATGTAGTATTACCGTTACAGGATCCATAAGCCAGTAATAGTAAACGGTGTGGCTGAAATTCACTATGAGCTTCAAATCAGTAGGTTAAACTTATAGTAAGAGGACACAGTGACACACTGTGCAGTAAAAAAATCCCTCCAGGAAAGTCATGTAATGATGATGCTTCCTGGAGGCAAGACAGAGCTGTAAATACCATTGTTTAGGTTACAAAAGTGCTCCATAGTTCATCCAATGAATCTGAAAAAAAGCTCTGGCCTAAACTCGACAGATCATTCACAACACAGATAAATATTTAATCGCATTTTGTTACCATGCTATTACCTGAGCTTACCTGCCCCCAAAATGTTCACTCAAGTGCAATTTTTATACGCAGTTATTTAATGCACAATGGTAATAACAGCTTACATTGAAGCAACAAGGGTCACGAAACCTACTGTATGTTATGTGTGAAAACTGTGTGAAGTTTATTGTGCACAATAATTGCAGAGCAGCAGTAATCCAGTATCTACACTTTGGTAGCTGGAGCGGGACTGACCGACCGTTCAGTTGTTTCGATATCTTCTGTGAGTGTAGACCCAGTAAGCAAATCAATAGTATTGCTGGTATCTCCAGTTAGGACTATTGTTTTGTTCACTTGGTCTATAGCGTGGGAGGCCATTTTATACTTTTTAAGATTATTGAATTTTAACCAGTACATTTGTCTATCAGTTATCATTAACCGCTGTACTTGGGTCTGGGTTTCGGTGGTCCGCAGCCTGTCTCAAAGTCATTGGGCAGTGCTAGATTTTATCCATACAACTGCAGCTACTTGTAAACTGTGCTGAACTTGGCTTCACTATTATTGTTTGGCACATTTATCCAAAATAACTTGAAATGTTTTGCATCATTAACATCGTTGCTGTTTAGCCATTTATCCCATTGGGTAGTCTTACAACGGCAACTCTGGGTAAGCACCCTACCACAGTTAGTAGAGTAGACGCGGGATCTGAACCCATATCATCTGCAAATTATTTGTACTGTAAGTGTTTGTGAGACCGCTGACTTGTTATTAGAAGAAGTAATAACTGCACTGTTAACCTCAGCAGCGGAAGTGTTTAAAGGCAAAGTTGTCCTGATGCAATGTGCTGATATGCCTTTTGGGAACAGCTGTAGTGTTTTGGCTCTGCATGTATTCTGTAATTTATGTAAAGTAGAAGCTATTTTCTGTGATCAGACTATATGGCCAGCAACCTTGAAAATATGCAGTTACTGAGGGCTACAGAAGCATGCAGGACTTGGCCTTTTGCCACACATTTTGTATACCTGCGCTTTTTATCAGCACTCCATAGCACAAAAGCCAAACACCGGTCATTCCATTGTTTAGTTGACATGTTAGAGTCCATAGTCTTAATCCCATTTTATATTTTCCATTTCGAGTTAAGTACCTGAGGCCTCGTGGGTAATGTCACGAGGAGGGGCAACGGAAGGGTTATCTCACTCATTTCATGCTACACATTTCATGCTTGATTTTTCTGCCGCTCCGGATTCCCAGCATTAGCTTGAGGATGCATCAGCCCATTTGTTGGTATTCAATGATATAAGGAGCAGTGCATATTTGTGAACTCGAGGTGTAGTAAACATCAGACTTGGCGACGTGAGTTTGAAGATACAGAATAGGTTCTTGTTAAATGAACGCGTGCTGAAGCCATGGTGTTGGTGGCAGCGGTCAGGCCTTTTTCGGAATGCTGGCGAAGGTCCGTTATTAAAGGGGTAGTTTTGTTTAGCGGGGATGCGTCTACGTGGCTTTCTGCGAGCGCAACCGCTGTAAGACATGACGTTTGAATGGAAGACGAGGCACCGGCACGAAAGCAAAAATTACGCTCACGTTTAATGGGGTTTGGGAACAGCGCCGGCGCTGCTCCGCAGGTTGCTCACTGTCAGCTGTGGCTGATGTGCCACTCCCCTCTTTTGTGGCAGCTGTGCCGAAGCACCGTCGCATTACCTGGATGCTACCTTTTACATTCACCCACTTAGCAGATGTACGATAATTCTTCACGAGCATTTCGTGGATGCCGGTGTCTTGCAACGCGAGATACTGTACAATAAGCAGCCTGTAGTTGCTTATTTATAGAGCGCAGCTAAGCAACACAAACACAAACAGCCATTTAAATTTCCCAGTCACCGCGAAACATGTCTTTGGACTGTGGAAGCACACCCACGTAGGCATGGGGAGAACATGCAAACCAGACTCAAACCCACAACCCAGGAGGCACCAGTGCTGCCCGCCGGGCCGCCGGCACGCTTTTTGGAAGGAAGCGGCTCGCTTGCCAGGGTGTCACGGCAACATCTCACACCCCAAAGCCCAGATGCCCGTAGATAATATTTGTCAAGAAAGTGGAAACAAATGACACTGAAAATATGATAAAAAAACAAGTTCTCAGGTTTTCAATCCGTTTTTTTTTTTTTTTTTTTTTTGCAGATATGTGGCATATGACATAAATTGCAAAACATTTAACATCTTTTTTTCCTGAAAACCACTTACTGTGAAAATGCGTTTGGCCTCAGAAGCATTTTTGCTTCGCTTTTTCCGCCCCAAATGCAATACTCACATTATGCTGGATATGGAGAACTGGGTCCATTTTATGTGTCTTTTTCCCCTAAATTAAACGTAAAGGTAATATTCTAATGTGTTTTGGATTTTTTTTTTCTTTTTTACAAAACTGCAAATTTTTATATAAATCTGTTTCCCCCTCTACTTTCTCCTGTTGTAAACCATAGGGTCCAACTCAATGAGTCATGGAGATGATATAACCAGTAATGATGGTGGCGAAGATAAAGGTATTTTTTAAAGGAATTTTTATAATCAAAATGCTTGACTCAGATGCATGCCCATTTTTTTTTTTTTTTTTACCATTTTGTAGCCTATTTTTCCGAGCAGGGCTATTGATTTTTTTTTTTTTTTTTTTGCTTCTCATCCTTTGTTTTTCCCCTTAGTGCGTACTTAGCAGGTCTCTTGGATTATTTATTTTTCTAATCTTTTTTTCCCACCGAAATTAGCATATAGATGAGTATAATTCCCATTTGAGATATAGAAAGGTTACCCCTGTGTGTAAGGTGAGCAACCAAATACATGGCTCTTATGGCTCTTTAGGAATGTACCTCTTCCCCTGCACTGCAAGGGAGGTGCAACCTGGGAATTGAAACCTTGCATGCCTCTTAATTCCCTTCCCTTCCCAGAGAGGCTTCCGGAAGCCCCTTACACGCCTCTAACATTGCTTGTTGAAGCATGAACACTACTCATTGTTGTGGCAGTACAAGTATGTTTATTTGTGACTTTCTTTAGTTAATTTACACATGTACATTTTTAAAAATGTATTTCTGCTATGATCCGCTTGCTGCTTTGCATGAGTGTAAAACACCGTTTGTGGGTAATGCGGGGGGGGTAAACCCAAGCCGTTTTCTGAACGTTATATGCGGCGGACTTTCTGTTTTCTGTTGGCTTGCTGTCTTTCTGCTTGAGGTTCCATAGGAAATTGAAAGGAAAGTCAGACACACGCCACACCAGCTTTATGCCGGGCTCCTGTATTAATAACTTTTCCCCGCTTTTGTTGGCTGCCCTGCCAGATGGCCTTGGAGATGACGACATTTTGTTCATTTTCGAATTGCGTTCCCGCCTCGCTAAATTATTGCGCTTTTATGCTTTTGTGAAGGACATGGTGGATAAAAGAAAAGAGTTTGTGAATGGAGGTCTTGCTTGGTTTTGGCCATTTCGAAGTGGTAAGTTCCTGGTTTGAGGTCCTTGCGATCAGGCCGCATTTACAAAATACATATTTTCGTATCATTTTATACGTTTGCGTAAATAGTCGGGGTTTTTACCGTCGGCGACATTCGTCGGTGTCATCGGAGCCTCGGTCGGACAATGTTTTCAGACTACCGTTTTGGGCAAAAATTTGGTGTAAGAGCAATCGGTACAGAATGCTAAAAGCAGTGATTTATCGTGCAGTTTGTGTTTTCTAAGCGGTTTCATGAATTTCGCATTCGTGGCACTCCTTAATGAAGTCCATTTTTTACGATTTGAAAGAAGATGAATGCAAAGTGCTTCGAGAGCCTTAAGCGTATCAGATCCACGGTGCTCGAGCAGCCGTAATGGTGGCAGTCCCCTCTCTTGCAGGAGCGCCTAATCGTTGCCCGCCGACCGCCTCAGCATCCGCAGTGCCGACGAATTTGCCGGCCTCCCTGGAGGTTAAATCTAACCAACGGAACATTGCTGCGGCGCGGAAAGAACGCAGTGCCGTCCCCCCGTTTTTCATTTCCTCCTCCTTTTGTTGAGCAGATTTGTGAGAATCGCTGCACCGTGGTACACAGCCGATCGCCTGATGGCTCCGCTCTCTTGGACCAGCACGTCCAGAGGGGCTAGAGGGGGTAGAGGATGTAAAGGAACGGAGGACGTGGCTTGCGGTCAAGCCCCCGTCCCTTTGTTCTCTGCTAATATGGAGTTGGACGGAATGAAGCCAGGTTATGGCTGTCCCCAGCTATGCACTGTGCTCTGATGTGTGTAAGAAACAATATAATCTGCACCCGCACATGTCGGCAGCGATGAATATAGCAAACGTCTGCTGCGGAGACGCGGCCTTCGCTCCGAGGCAACATCGAGTCAGTTCTTCGCTAATGCATTTTTTATTCAGTCTTTTTTTTTTCCCTGCTGTGCACAGTGTTGTGGAGTTGTGGAGGAATCTGCTTTGACTTGAAACACGCATTACGTTTTCGGGACGTTTTCTAAATGTGGCTCTTTTTCATTTGCCAGCTATTATATTGTAGATTTAAAGAAAAAACATGGCTGCGTTGCACACTGCAGTGTTTCAGCACTTAATATGAACGTGTTAAAGGTAACAAAGCCGGGGAGTCCCGCTGACCCACCCAGGCTGCCTATGGACTGAACCGATTCTTGGCGATCAGGTTCTAGAGGCTTCTGAGCGTCCGGACCCCATGGTAAACCAGGGTTCCGATGCAGGTGGAGAGGAGAGGTTGACCGTGTGTATTCCCAGCTCGTACGCCTCCTCAATCCAGTTCGGTGATTAATAACCTGTCGCCAGGGTTTTCCTCCTTTTCCTTTAATGACTGCGCCTGGTGCAGTGAGCCTGGCCCACGGGACAATGTGGGCTGCGCTACGCCGCTGCAGCAGCACGGCCGTCATGAACCTACATCTCGCTGCTCGCAAGCAGCAATGGGACCGACCATGTGGTGGAGGAGAGCAACCAGGTCACAGCCTGGCCTCCCACGTGTGACCCGTACCGGTGAAGTCACCCACCTTCTCCCACAAGTCATTTACTCTCTTATGCCCCAGTTTGATTCAGATGTTAATCCTGAGTATGAATAATTTGTATTAAAATCATTCATTTTACTGTCAGATAATTTGATACTTCATTCCTCTTTATTTTACATCTGCGCCAGATATTTTGCATTGAATAACAAACCCAAACAATCCAGTAAGGTTTCTGAAGCCTTCTTTGTATTCATTTCAAATCAGGACCTTAAATAGTCAACAATAAAACTTTTTGTCTAAAAATGCAGCAGTTCATGTTTAATTTATTACATGAGTATATAATAATACATATAGTAGGCATACAGGTGAAAAGACATACATGATGAAAATGCCTTAAAACCAATTATGGCCTTCGTGTTAATATACCTATAATAAATTCACCTATTATATATTGCGCATTATTGTATATTATACACAGACAGTTAGCCATTCAACAGATTTTACACCGTATGCAGCAATAGCATCAGCTAGGAAAACTATTACTAAACTACAAGCCGTATGCACGTGAGCATCAGGACAGAAGATAAAAAAACATTTTTTTTCTAGACACGCCTTTGGTTTCCCGCTGATTAATTTATTCTGCAAATACTTTCGATATCTCAGATCTTCTCTCACGTTTAATATTCAACTCCTAATTTACAATGGCCGTGTACATAAGGATTTATCAGCGAGCTTGACAAGGACCGTCTTACAATGTGGGAGACTTGAAAAACAGCTCGCAATCCACTTCATTGTATCCCTTAGTGTGAATTAGCACTTTAAACTTACGAATATACGCTGGTGAATTCATTGTGATGTGCTGCGTGGGGACGTGATTCTTGCCCACCGCTTTAGTTTTGAGGGGCTTTGGCAATTGCCGCTCTATAACCTGCTTTGACTCCAACGGATAAGAGCTAATCTGCATAGCAGAAGAAATAATTTCATTTCGGACTCGAAATTAATATGCATTAAAACTTGTTTTTTCCAACAGCTTCCTGTCAGCCTTAGCTGGGTAAAGTATATGGATAATAAATGCGTTAATTTAACGTTTGAACACATTTATGCATTTACATAAATTTATATCGCTTTGCACCCATGTTTTGTTTTGGTAGCAGAAATAGATTGAGAAAGAAAATAGGAAATTGGAAATACAACATGAAAGCAACAGCTATTAGAAGTTCACCAGTGTGAAAAACTTTCAGCTCGCTGCTGTCCCCATTGGGCAAAACGTAAGCTAAACCCCAGTAAATATATTAAGTTCTATGAAGGGATAAATCGAATGTTGCCTTCTTTCACTTTTGCTTTCTGTTCACAGACATACATGATGAAAACGGCTTAAAACCAGTTATGGTCTACATTCACGGAGGCTCCTACATGGAAGGAACGGGGAACATGGTTGACGGCAGCATCCTGGCAAGCTATGGCAACGTCATTGTGGTCACGATCAACTACAGGTTGGGCGTATTGGGTGAGTGTGGCCCATGTTTGAACGGGTGGGGAATGAATTTATGTTTTGATTCATGCAAAATGAGAAATGAAAAGGCGGATTTACTATTCGGAGGGGTTTCGATTGTTTTTGAGTCAGTAGACCTGCACCATTCAATTTTGATGGCGTGGCTCAAAGTTAGGGTGGTGACCTGAGGATACCCAACAACGACATCCCCCAACACGCCCTTTCCTACAGCAAACAGCTTTATTTCTGCACAAAAAAAATTGGACAATGAAGGTTGACACGGTAAACTCAAAATGTAGTAGACGGAACATCTCGCACTCAGCAACAAAAGGAGAACGAGAACGAAAACACTGGACACCGAATTAGCCAAATAATGGAACAATAGATTCGGCGTTTTTGCCAGCTGCAGGGTATGCTGGGAAGGCCGCCGCTGAACTGCGCAACAGTTCCCCCCTTGGAACACTACGTTATTGTTCGTACTCGAACTGATTTTCAGCCCTTTGCTTACAATGCCGTGCACTGCTTACTCAGTGATACCCACAGGTTCAGGGGCGGTAAGCAACATTTGTATTTAGAGAGGACGATCCTCTTTTCAGCTACACTTTAGGAAGCCTTTAAACTCTTTCATAAAATGCCAACCAGCCATCAACCAGACCGAGCGACAAAATAATTAAGCCTTTGTGGGGCCCGATTTAAAATGCAGGGTGGCGATAGCTATTTGGTCTTGGTTCTTATTTGCCTTGTCCCATTGCACTTGAGAAATTTAGTGAGCATCTAGTTCATTTGGTGACAAGTATCCGTGTCATTAGGCAAGATCACCATAGCGATCTCTTAGACAGCAGAGATAGTGTTTAAAAATGTAGAAATAAGTTCAAATAAACAGGATTAAATGATTACATTCCTTTCAAATTTTGTTTATGTGCGAACTGACTATGAAAAAATTTGTCTCCAAGAGTCCTAAACCGTTTGACAGCAACTATATTAAAACTAAACACCAAGGTCATGGTTGAGAGCAGGATCTTAATTATTTGAAGGCTCGCCGTTGTGCAGACAGTCTTAAGAGCATGAAAATCTGAATTAATGCTCTAATATACAGTAGTTATAACCGAAAGAAAATAACTGTGCATGCAAAATGTATCAAATGCATATTTATGTGGAAATAGATAATATCTTGCATTTTACAACAGTTATCAGTAGCTGTATGGTATTTATGATGCCTAAATGGATGGTTTGCACACAAACATATGTGGTTGAATGAGATTTCTTATCAAGTTAAAATTATGGTGCTTACAGCCATTGCTTATGTCATAAGGAGCCTCTCGAGTGCTGCTTCTCGCTTTACATTTATTAGAGATTTTTAAAGAAAGACACAAAATGAGAGTAAATGAGAGGTTTGTTGGCGTTTTACAATGACGCAATTCTGCTTCAGCATTTTCAACTTTCGCGCTTTGCTTGGTGATCGAAAACGGGTTTCAAGCTCCCCGACGATGGCCCCATACCCCCTTCCCCAGTGCCACCACCGCCACCACCACCCTGCCCCCCCGCAGCAGGGACGTGCAGTTGGCCAAGGACAGCTGATGCTGAAAGCAAGTGGGTGCAGGGCCATTGATTTCCTGTGGCCCACGAAGCAGATGGCCCGATTGAGACCGAGAGCAGAGTTCTTTACCGCCGGATGCGCTTGGCTGAAAGCACTCGCTTCTCAGTGTATTTAATTACAATTTAAGGCTCTTGTTCGGATCAGGCACTTGGAGACGTATGAAATTGATGCGTTTGAGAAACGGCATTTTTACCCGCACGCGTGCAGCAATTCGGCTAAGCGGTGAATCGATCGTGTTTGGAAGCACTGATTTGCAATGCATAGGAAAGCGTTGTTGAAAATGCACTGTCCTGTTTTTGCTGGCTGGCATTTTATTATGTAAGATTTAATTCATCAGTGAAATATTCCTTGGAATATTTTGGCAGGACATACAATGAACGCTGTTTTCTTGGCTCTGACCTCAAGAGTCTGGGTCCAGAACTGCAAATGAGTCTACTTCAGTCAGGGAATGTCAGAGGACTTTAAAATGTGAGAAATGACAGCAGGGTTATGATTTGGATATGCAAACGGTGCTCCCATGTTCTTCTCTTTGACATCACGTCAACAGTTATTTTTTGGGAAAAGATTCCATCATGCCCTGGAAAGGTTGGATAAGTCCGATTCTCTGATTTTTGGTTCTGATTCTACTTTCCCTGCATCGTTGCGGTATATGCAGTGTGTGAAACAGTTTATTGTTCCAGAATTAGTACAAAAAACAGGCGTGCCGCAGGGGTAAAATGGATGCATACATGCATCCAAAGCCAAAGCAAAAGTTTAACTTTAATTACAACCACATACAGCAAATGTGATCGTAATGTAAGTTAAACTTTTGCTTTGGTTCCTTCTGTTTGTCTAGTTACCCGGTTTGCCTCCCATGACACAAGCTGCTTCTTTGTTAGTCTGCCTAGCGAAATGTGGTGATTTTTTTTTATTTTCTGTGTACATCTGCACATCATTGCGTGATGCCAGCAGATCCATTCATCGCTCAGTAGATTCTGTTTCTCAAATACTGCACGGTTACTGAGTCCTTTGTCTCTCGGCAAAGTGTTTAGACGAAAATTGCTCAAGAATTTCATATGTGGATACTGGCCGAGTTAACCGGCTCCACCCACGTAAAAAATGTGCATCAAAGGAAAGGTAAAACGTGGTAACACATTGCTGTACATAGTAGTGAAGTGCAGACCCTAAACAAACTTCAACTTGAACTTGTTGAATTTGTTTCTGAACTTTATCATCTTTAAATTTGCATGCATTTAAGTGGGAAAGTACATTAGTGTGTGAGGATGCTGTGCTTGTATGGGTCAGTGTGTGTAGTTGCGTATGTGTAGAGCGAGAAAATTGTGTGCATCTTGTACATCAGCATATGTTTGTAGACTCTGTGTAATGTCTGCTGTGTAATTGTGTGTGTGTGTGTGTGTGTGTGTGTGTGTGTGTGTGTGTGTGTTTGGAGCGATGGATTCAGTCAGCGACACATATTTATGCTCTGCATGTAATGAAATTACATGGTGTGTGCATGGTGCATCCCCTGCTTCTCCAAGGCTTGTCAGAGGTCAAATTTTTAATTGTCGAAATAGAAAGCAGCCTTTTTGAAATTTAATGAACTTGACCTTGCAAGAACCTCACTTCGGGTGAGATGTACCTGTATGTCAAATTTCAACTTTGTGGTTTGAAAAACAAAGCCGTGCATAAAGAAAAAACAAACAGACAGACATAGACTGAGCTTCAGAGGTGCAGAGGTATATTATGGAGACAGAGACACTGAAAAATTTGAATTTACACCTTTATAGAGTTTATGGAAGGACCTGTAATAAACTGGTGTGTCAAAGAATCAGTTTTACTGATCTCTTTCATACACAGATCTGGTTACTCTGCTGGTTCTGTAATGCCACAGTTGTGTGCATTTGAGTGTTATATGTATACTTATTTGTCCGGCTTTTTTCTCTGAAACGATTTCAGTGTTTTGTCGCTTATGGTGATTTAACACTTTACACAGGAGAGCAATTTTTACTGCTGCAACTCAAGGTACTAAGTACCCTGGTTTGGGGGCATTGCAGCAGGAGGCGGGATTCACATGCAGGTCTTTTGTGTGGAATGAATTAGTAGCAGAAAAGCTGCACAACTTGAGCTACAGCAACGGGAGGTTAAATTCGACATCCGAACCCGAGGATGCTGATCCTGTTGGTCGTGGTATGCAGCCATCCGGTTCCCATCATCATGGTACTCTGGTGCCGCTCTGGGCTTCGCCGGGCAGTCGTCGTCTGGGGAGATCAAACATCCTACACCGATCGTGGCTCCTGTGCCGCTCCATGGTACTAACAGATGACAGGAATGAAAACCGAGGGGCGGCTACTACGAAATCACAGTGCTAACCCTGTACTGACCTGTGAAAAATACCCAGCTGTATAATTGGGTAAATTATTGTGAGCTGCTTTGTACAAATGCCGGGGCTAAATAAGTAAGTGTGCAATGTTTGCAGCAGCCAGTAAGATCACCACTGCTTTTTATGACTTTTGTTAGACACACGAGTTCTGCTTAACAGCTTTAGCATCCCTTTTTTTGGCTTTGTCTACAGGCGGGGGTATGTGGGCCACTGCTCCTCACCAAGTGGTCAGTGGTCAGAGGTCATTTATCGACGATAAAAGGAAGTGCCACCGCGCTCATAACGTCGCGGTCGCGTTCGATGTGCCGAAAAAGCTCAAGTACAAGGAGGACATGTAACACAGCCCAGGTGGCGATGGAAGTCCACTCCTAGGATGAGTACAAGCGGCTTTAACCAAGCAGCGTTCGCTGCCCCCGTGCTGGATTTGTTCTCCTGGGTGGTGGACGTACGTTGTAGCTGCGCGCGCTGGTGTGGACGGTGCAGTTACACCAAGTCCAAACACTGCTGATTTCATAGAGGGAAACACACAGAAGCCCTTCACTACTTTACATGTCGGGCACCCCCTCGGGGTTTCGAGGAGCGCGAGCCGCACCGGAAACGGGATGAGAAAAACATCTTCATGCCTTGCAGCGAACGCATACTCTCGACTTTGACTCGGGCGGCGACTGGAGATTAAGTGGGGAGGTGTGGTGGTAATAATATCTTTTCCCCATCATACTGTACACGCATGAGTGATTTATTGCGCTCAGTCATGCACGGTGAACCGCGGTTCAACTAAACAGTAAATTAGACCCTCGGGTTGTTTTATGTGTGTTGTTTCTCAGCGGAGAAGAGCATAAAAGAATTAAGGTATGGACATAAAAAAAAAAAAAAGAGAGCAAATGCAAGGTTCAGGAGGAAGAGGTCAACTTTATTCTTTGAATTATGTGGTACTTTTTTAATTAGGGTTTTCCAGAAATATGCCGTTTACCTTGAGAAAATGCAAAGTATTGGGACAAATAAGAAGCTTTATGCAGTGCTATTCTGTAACCCCATCGAGGTGGTGAAGAAACACTTCAAAGCGACTCGTGTAATTTTGCAGTTAATTACAGGGAAATTATTCTTATATTTGTTCACCAACATACAATTAGGTCTGACCCACACAAATGAAGCCACATTCACAAAATGTTTTCACTTCAAAACATTTGAGCTCAATTGTAGGTTAGGATTTTCTTCCGAGTGCCATTTTAATTAACTGCCGTTTAACCAGCTGAAGGCTAAAAAACTGCCCCTGGGGTGCTTATATTTTTGCCGCATCTCAGATTATCACGCCCCCCCCCCCCCCGTTCCCCGTTTCACACGGCTGCGTGCTCGTAGGGTGAACCTGCAGATGCATATTGATCTTACCTGGTGAGTTTGTGGACATTTTCGATTTAAAAATTGAAATGTTAAAAATCAAATGTTAAAATGAGCTTTGACTGGTGTAGCAGAACACTAAAAAAAAAAAAAAAACTTGTGAAATGTAACATAATAGACACAGTTAATATACACTGCCTAGCCAAAAATAAAGTCACCACCTGGATTTAACTTAGTGTTATGATGTGGGTTTGCTTCATTTGGTCAAGTCTAGTTTCAGCAACGTTATGTGCCCAAAAGATGAGGTGAGCTGACTACCTGAATATACTGAATGACCAGGTTTTTCCATGAATGGATTTTTTTCTTCCAAGATGACAATGCCAGGATTCATGGGACTCAAATTGTGAAAGAGTGCTTCAGTGAGACATCATTTTCACACGTGGATTGGCCACCACAGAGTCCAGACCTTAACCCCCTTAACCGCATTGGTCTGACTCTCCCATCGCCGTGGCGAAAAATGAATACAACTCTGGACAGAAATAAATGTTGTGCCATTGCATAGGCTTATCAAAACGACGCCACGGCAAATGTGGGCCATAATCAAAGTTAAAGGCGGTCCGACAAAATATTAGAGTGCATTACTTTTTTTGCCCGGGCAGTGTATATTAACTAATATACAGTTATATATATTAGTTAGTATATAGTATATATGATTATATATAATATATTAGTTATATATTATATCATTCATATTATATATTATTATCCATATTATAACTATGTAACTAATATATTAACATATATGTGTTATATATAAGCAACATATTAGTTTATATAATACTCATGTATATGGGTTTTATGCAACCTGTATTTGCAAAGACCGAACCAATCCAATTTAAAATGAGACTGGAGTGATTATATATTTATTTGATTTATTACCTGCATAAAAGTGTTGCTGGACATTCTTCTTCTTCTTCTTCTTTCGCCCACTCCCGTTAGGGGTCGCCACAGCGGATCAATTGTTTCCACTTCTTCCTGTCCTCTGCATCTCTCTCCGTCGCACCCACCACCTGCATGTCCTCCTTCACCACATCCATAAATCTCCTCTTAGGTCTTCCTCTCTTCCTCTTGCCTGGCAGCGCCATCCCTAGCATCCTTATCCCGATATATCCAGAATCTCTCCTCTGCACATGTCCAAACCAACGCAATCTCGCCTCTCTGACTTTGTCTCCAAACCGTCTAACCTGGGCTGACCCTCTAATATACTCATTTCTAATCCTGTCCATCCTCGTCACACCCAATGCAAATTTTAACATCTTGCTGGACATTCTCAACTAGATAAATGTTCCCACACAATGTGTTTACATAACATACTCATAAAATCAAATATCTGTCATTTAGAACCCCAACACTGTGAGGAAGTTTCCTTTTCACACAGCCCCCCCCCCCCCATTTATATTGCAGCCGCTGGTTAATTCAGAAGTCTTACAGTAAAACGCTTTCGCGAAGATGTTTCCAAAGACTTCTATCAGGCCTTCAGGCACTCAGAGGCAGGTGCTGTGAGAATATAAGGAGTGGTAGAGACAAAAGTTTCAGTCGCTGTTGTTAAGAGATTATCTGGTCAGAATAAGAACTCAACTCATACAGCTTTACCGTAGAGGAAACACATTCTGGCTATTTATACTTATAAATAACTTGCAGTAATACCTTGATCAGCAGTACCTGCTACAGCGCTGTTTTTCAATAGCAATCTTTTATTTTACCCCTTTGGATGATTTATCATAATTTATCATTATAGACACCTTTTTGTAATATTATAGCTGTTATCTAATTAGACTGTCATCCGTGTGTATTTGCTATTAAAGGTAAAACAAATCTATTCTGCATTCAAGCTCCAACATAAGCGGGCGGTACAGCTTGCGTCTCGGCTGTTTGTTTAAATTTTGACTTCATTTTTTAAAATTCATTCTAAGTGCATTCTCTCCTTTCGTTCCATATTCCTTGAATTAATGAATTTGCACATCTGAATGAACATTTGGATGTCGCACAGCGCTGTACGCAGTCTGCGTATTATGAAAAAAACTTTAAAGTAAGGATTGTAGGATTAACTATAAAGAAAATGCACACATTATACAATATATGTTACATATTTTGTGTCACCTGTTACAGTGCACACGTGTTCAGTTATGCACTATATTGTATTAATGATTCTATAGAGTGCATTTTTATTATGCACTCCATTTCTCAAGAACACGTCAAGAGTGCAGAGTGCAGTATCGCTGTGGCTGAGGCTGTTACACACCCTATGCACACTACGCACTTACACATGAAGGTTACGGCTATTACACACCTTATTTTAAACTGCGGAAGTCCTTTGCTGTATTTTATGTGACCACGATAAGATGGGGATGATGATTTTGACAGATAAGTTGCCCCCGATCATTAGGATCCTCAGCCGCTGGTTTTCCCAAGTAGAGTATTTCCTTCCCAGTGGATGCTCTGCCTGCATGGATCAATGGCCCATTAGTGAAAGGCAAAACCATGTTTATGGCTACGTGGAATAAATAGCAGAATGAAAGTCAGATATGAAGGCAGCTGATTTCAATTAACCTTTATCACATGCCCGGTTGTGGCGACGCGATTCCCCGTGCCATGGGTGAAGGTCACAAAGACCTCATTTGGTCTGGATGCTTGTTGTCAGGCTGTTTAATTTATCAGTGTGCTCAAGCATGGAGGTCTCCAAGCTGCCTCTAATATGAATTGGATTTTTACTTCTTGATATTTGTCTTTAAAGCCTGGGGTTATAGTTACTCTGGTAAATAGGCTTCCTGAGTGAGGAAACAAGTCATGGACACCTAGCACGTCTCCCCTTGTCTTGCAAGGGTAAAATAAGGGATGTTTGTAATTGTCTACTTTTTAATTAAAATGTCATATCAGAAAATTAAAGAAAGAAAATAATGTGCCTTCTTGGGCACAGCCAAGATGAAATGATTATGTTTTTCCCAAAAAATATCTAAGTCAACTATCCATACACTACCTGGCTAGTATATGGATCCTTGAGCATCACACCTGTATGTGCTTGTTGAAGCTCCCATTCCAAACACATGGGCATCCATATAGAGTTGTTCTCCCCCTTTGCTGCTATAACAGCCCCCACTCTTCTCGTGAGACTCTCCACAAGAGTTTGGAGTGTGGCTGTGGGAATTTCTGCCCATTCAGCTACAAGAGCATCGGTGAGGTCGGGCACCGATGTCAGGTCAGAAGACCTGACCTGCAGTCGGCGTTCCAGTTCATCCCAAAGGTGTTCAGTGGGGTTGAGGCCTGGGCTCCGTGCAGCCACTCAAGTTCTTCCCCACCAACCTGAGCAAAACATGTTTATGGAGCTCGCTTTGTGGACACGGGGGGAGCACAGTCATGCCGGAGCAGGAAAGGAGCTTCTTCCCCAAATTGTGGCCACAAATCACACAGTTGTCTAGAATATGTTTGTATGCTGTTTGGGTGTGACTTAAACAGTTCAGTTCAGATATTAGAAGGAGGCTCCACACACTTTTGGCTATGCAGTGTACATCCATTATCATTTCCTTTTGTCCACTGGAGGGTTGTGCCCACACACACACACACACACACACACACACACACACACACACACACACCACACAACACACACACACACACACACACACACACACACACACACACACACACACACACACACAAATAGCAATGAGAGGAGCTCCTGGTGGAAACCCTAACAAATACATGGCTAACAAACTCCAAACTGAGCTGGACTTGAACCTATATCCCAATTCACAGCACAGCGCTACCTGCTGCACCACGTTGTTAAACCATTCAAATGAACGAGTTTGCTCAAAAGATGAGGAACAGATTTAGCCATCCACCCTGTACACCAGCATGTAGGTGTCAGCATCACTTAAGCTGCATGGAATTCTAAACACCGACTGTTATTCTCCAAGCAGATTGTCCACTGCAAACTTATGGACAGCGAAGTGTACAAAAATTATGTGCAAACTTCCCCCTCTTGGAGAAATGACACTTAAGTTTTTTCTCAGACGCCAAGACCAAATTATGTTGTTACAGCAGTTTGGTGATCTTGAAACTTTGAGCATCCTGGAGTGATTGTAGAGGTTAAAAGTTCGGGCACTCGTCCATTTTCAGCTCCCAGTTGCTACAAGAAAAGATGTCCAGAAGCGATGCTCATCATGCTGGTAGATCATGATAGATAGATAGATAGATAGATAGATAGATAGATAGATAGATAGATAGATAGATAGATAGATAGATCAATTTTTCAGGGGAATCAGGGGAACCTTAACATCTGTGCTATCTGACATTTTCACATTTATAAACATGTCTGGCAACCTCTGTAACAGCAGTCCCCAACCAGCGGGCCACGGACCGGTACCGGACTGTAGATCATTTTGTACCAGGCCACACAGAAAGAATAAAAAACTTTTTGTTATTTTATTTCCATTTTATTGACTACGAGAGTCTGCAGGGTGTTTTATTTTGAAAAATATCAATTAACATCAAGGCGGAATATCCTGAGATTGCCACAAAAACACTGAAAACCGTGCGTCCATTTCCAACATCTTATCTTTTTGAAGTTGGGTTTTTGCGGTGACAGCAACGAAAATGAAATTACGGAGTAGACTGGACATAAGCAACACACTTTGAATGTCATTGTCTCCCATCATCCCTAGATGGGACCATCTTGTTGCAGGGAAACAAGCTCAGGGCTCCCACTGATTCTGCGTTACGGTAACTTATTATGCACTTTATTATGTGCACGTGATGGCCGGTCCATGGAAAATTGTCTTACATGAAACCGCTCTGTGGTGCAAAAAAGGTTGGAGACCACTGCTCCATAGCACTGATGCCAAGCTGGTCTGTTATACATCTTAGTAATGTTAATTTTCTTGTTCCATTGCTGACGGCAAAAGGAGTTTAATGCTGTAAACACAGTGAAATTGTCTCTGAAAAACACTGTTTTCTCCTTTTCCCCTGCAGTCACTTCCCAGTGCTAGACCGTAGCTGGTTCCAGTGAATATGTCAGTCTGTGCTCATTCCGGCCCACATTACACGTAGGAACAGCAACACAGTGCATTTAGGAAGCAGTGAGAAGAAACCAGAGCATCGTGTGGAACTTTATTCTGCTGACCTTCATATCTACTTGACCGTACGTTGGTCCTTAAGCTGTGTGATTAATAAGTTTAGTTTTCATATAACAGGCATGAGAGATCGGTTTGAACGTTGAGCGTGTGTGCAGTCATTCGGCAAGAAACGGGCTGATCGGTGTGTTGTGCGACTACGCCTTCACATAATTCTTACAGAGGAACTTCTCACTGGACACACGTGTAGCTCCTTCTGTGTTGGGAAAAACGTGCGCTAAGTAACTCTCTCCCTGAAATAACCAGCTGCTATGAATGACACATGAGTTCCCACAGGCCATTGTGTACTCTCTCATGGACATTTACCAACAGACATTACTGCATGAGCAGCCCTGTTAATGTCAGCAGGTCATGGGTATATATAGTCTGTAAGAGGCATGCAGTTATAGTTTGTTATCCAGGGTGTTGTGGTATGAACTCCAAGGATGTACAGTGCACATACACTGTATGGCCAGAAATATGTGGACCCCCGACCCCCATCTAATGACTGAGCTGAGCGGTTTCAGCCGCACCCTCACAGCATACAAACACATTCTAGACAACTGTGTGCTTCCAGCTTTGTGGGCAAAGGAAGCTCCTTTGCTCTTTCAGCATGACTGTGCCCCCCATCCACAAATTGAGCTCGAACGGACACAAGTTTCCACTCCAAAATCTGGTGCAAAGCCTTCCCAGAAGAGTGGAGGCTCTTATAGCAGCAAAGGGGGAACGACTCCATATTAAAGCTCATGGGTTTGGAATGGGATATTCAACAACCACATATGGGGGTGATGTGCTCAGGTGCCCACATACTTTTGGCCATATGCTGTATATCCTTGGAAACAAAAGGACTGAATGTGTTCCTTTCAAAATCCCCTGTGGAGAATGGTTATACCTCTAAGACATTTGAACAAAACAGTACATGCAAACATTGTTTGTTTACCCATACAGAGAGCCATTGATGCTGGGTTTTCTCACCTTGTTTGAACTGTGAATTCAATGCAAGCTGACAAACCCATATGCAGAATGACAGTCATGTGATGCCAGCGAGAGCTCTGTGTGTTTTTATCCTGGGAACTTCAGCCATCCATCAATGGTCAATAACCGAGTGTCCCCTGCAGGGCTCTGGGTGGCCCAGAGTCTATCTTAGAAACACGGGGTGTGAGGCAAAGTACAGCTTGGATGGGAAACAGATGCACTGCAGTACATTCACAGACATACATGCCAGCTCAGCACAGACTGAGATTGATTTGAACCCGCATTCGAACCCATGCCTTAGAAAATGCGAGGCACCAAAAATTTAATCATGCAGACAGGACCCACAAACACATTTGGAACTGCAGCTTATTTGTTATTTTTTTCAAGGTTCAAAGTTCAAGCTTCAATTTATTATCATTTCGCCTTGTACAGATGTACAGGAGAGAACAAAATGTATTTTCTCCTGCACCACGGGGCACAGCACAGTAAACAGGCAGCGTGATGGTACAGAAAGAAGACAAACTGAATAAATAAGTAGAGGGATAGGTAAAGAGATAAAAGTAGATATATAATGAATAAATAAATAGATAAAAGAAGGTGAAAATAAAGGGAGCAGTGGAAACTGCTAGTAGTGATGGCACAGGGGGGATGTAGGGTGGTCAGTGGTGGTGATCAGTTCTATGCTTTCTGGAACTCAGTAGCCTTTGGGGAAAAGGTGATCTCGAGCCTACAAGCTGTGGTCGCATCTTCCAGACAGCAGTGGTTCACCACTGCTCATCACTGAGGACCCTTCTCACCCTCCCTATGTTTGTTTTCAATGATATGTTGTAGGTGGTCTGGATGGTGGGCAGTGACTGACTGGGCAGGTCTATGGCACATTTTAGTACAACATTGTCTGTTATTTTGACTTCTGCCTCCAAAACCATAATTGGCAACTATAACTCTTGCATGTTTCTATACATTGTTATAACCAGCTGCTGTTAAATTGTTCCTATCCATATGGTGCTGTTCTAGCTTTACACTGCGGACGCCTGTGGTAGGTACTGGCCCTACTGGGGATTCCAGTTAAATATCCAAACGCTGAAATGCACAAGTGCCATCAACAGCTGTATTCACAACAGAAGCGGAGCACAGCTTTGTGTAATGCAGATGCCGTGCAAAGATGAAAGCTTTGAAGTCGGAGAGAAACTTGTACTTGCACTTTCTTTTCAAAAAGGCCTGCTGTTCCCAGGTAGCCGCAGCAGACGTTTTCATGAGCTGAGCCCTCTGTGACTTATTACTCGCAATAACCAAGGGAATAAATTAAGAGCTTTAATTTCAGGACTGACTAACACTGAAATACTAATGTACGTTTTGTCAGGAGGGTTGGATCGGGGTGGCGGTGTCCTTGGAAGGGAGAAAAAAAAAAAAAGAAAGCTGAAAATATCCGAAGGCCCCATGTCAGGCTGACAAGGAGAGGGAAGCTGTTCTAGAACATGGTCTCATCCTGCAGCTTTGAAGCAAGGCCATTTTCTCAAAGACAGCAGAGGTCCTTCTCCGAGACGTGGTCAGATGCCACCCCCCCCTCGCTCTCCCCACCGGAAGATATAATGGATGCTTTATACCACCATGCGTATGGGGGAAAAAGCTAAAGCGCTATGCGGGGGCACCATCTGGTGAAAGAGATGTGTCAGACACAATAGATCACATGCATGTGCACGTCTTTAAGACCAGGGTCAGCGCAGAACCCACAGGAACTCTCAGGAAAGAACATCATCCATCAAACCTCACACCCGATGAGGCCAGGAAATGGAACGAAGAGCGGGTTCCATCTGTTAGCAATAGGAGAGCAGCGACGCCTTGGTTGCATGTAAATATTTCGTCCTTCAGAGAATGTCCTTGCCGTGGAGTTGGTCATGAGCAGCACGCTGAGATCCCTGACCAGGTCTGCTTTGAGAAATTGTGACAGCATTTTTGTCTGTAAACATTTTATCCTTAAAACTGTACAAATGTCTAAAGTTGGTCCGTGACCAACGACTGTTATCCATGTTGTTATTGACCAGTAGGAAACCTATTGATGGATGTCGGACTCAGGCAGTAAGAGCATTTAAACAGATAATACTAAAGGCGAAAAGGAACAATATTTTAAAAGCAGCAGCAGCATTAAATTAAGTTATTTTACAGACTCTTAATTTTTCGTGTCATTTTTCAAGTGAAGCTTGAATTTTCAAGCAAAGTTTCCTAGAGATCTTTTCCTTTAATGCTAGGTATTGCACAATAATAAATACCAAACGATTGGAGGAATGAAAGTCGAGGAGAGGAATAAGAATTCAGGAGTGAATAGCTGACACCGAGCATCTTTTTTCTGCCTTAGGTACACAGAGGTTTGCTGCTTTTGCTGACAGTCCCACATATCATATTTGGAGAAATATTAACTGAATATGTGATGGAGACTTATGACTGGGGTCCAAAATTACAAGTCAAATGTGGTCAAAGCACCAAAAAAAAGGGTTTATTTTTTGATAACAGTTCTGAATATTACTGAACAACACGGTGCAGAAAAAACGCGGAGGATATAAGAAAATATGGTCAAGATGGGAACCTTCTAGTTCATTCTGATCCTTTCAAGAAGTTTGTGCGTGCTCCCCTCAGCAGAGCCACTACGAGCAGTCACTGGGCCAAAAGTCCTGCACAGGTGGGTTAATATTTTCATCTAAAGCAAATTAGTTTCACCCTTTTACACAGTGGATGCTCTAAAAAGTTTTGCCTTCAGGATGTAAGTTTGGGTCCTTAGCCACTATGCCACCTGCTGTGCAGATGAGGTTACTTTAAATTCTGGTCTTCTGAAATCATCACCAAACTGATCCTTTCGCTGAAGCTTTTCAGTTCAATTCATGTAACCGCAAATTGTGTGATTTATTCATTACGAGAAATAAATATCATGAGCCCCATGCATCACTGACAATTTACCACTTTCCAAATTTCTGTATTTTTCCATCCTTTTGAGACTAAATTTCATTACATCTCAATGCTGGTTTCATTTTTATTCTCATGCTAATATATTACTATAACCGTCCAGAATTTCTGGTCAACTTGTCGGGCAATAAGACAAGATCAATCAAATACTTTCCACCAAGGTTTGCTATTTTTCCTTTTTTTTTTTTTTTTTTTTTTTTGCAACCTGTAATATTTCAGCATATCCCAAACTATTAACAGAGACACATCAGACCGTTTCTTTGAACAGAAAAAAGCAAAGGACCGTGCTCATTTGCAATATACAGAGTATGCAAAAAAGCTGAATTTTTATTGACCGTACATTATGCTGCCACGTGAGTAGAACTTGATTCATTTTAAATTTCTCGCAATCCGATATACAAATGAACTTTGACAGCTACTGTGTTTCTGTGGCTGCATATGAATTAATAAAAAGTTTGGCGCAAACTGTGAAAAGAGGAAAGCGTAGCATAAAAAAATTATTTTTCAATAAGACCCTTCCTGCTACTCCTCAGCCACCCTTATGATTGGTGGTGTTCAGTATGGAAACAGGTTAAGGAGCACATTTATTTTTAAATTGTTTGTGTTGTTCGATCGATAAATTGGCGCATCGAGCTCATTTGTTTTTGGCCGAGAATCGCAGGAGATGCTGTCAGTCACCATGGCAAATGGCAGGATCGAGCGGGAGTGCCGCCCAGAGAGGGCTGTCCTGCGGTAAATTGGAAGTGAACAGATAAATGACTTCAGCAGACTTATGAGATCTTTGAAAAACTCTGCGTTCACCTTCCGTGAGCTCACACAGGTCCTCCTCCATGTCCTGCGCCCACCTGTCACCTTCAGCCCTTGCATCTCTTTAATTGTTAGCTGCCGCAATGCCTGACCCATCATTCACTGACTACAGTTAGCTCTAAATTCCTGCCAGTTAGCAGTCTGAGTTTTAAGATATGAGTTATTTTAATGTCGTACGACCGTTCGTTGAAATGCAGACGTCTCCATGTTCGGTGCGTTGTCTGATTTCAGAGAGTGGACAAGATGGGAATTAAAGGTGGAGCCTGAATGGAGGAGAGGTGCATATAAGAGCTGCTGGGACCGAAAGGCTGCGCAGACCGCTGTAGTCGCCTTTTTAGAATAAATCTGTTTAGCAATTCGGCTGGTTTTTCAGGGAGCTTCTGGTATTTAGCATTTCCTTGGAAGGTCATTGCTTATTTTTGAAATTTATTTTAAACAGATTCAAGCCTGTTCACTTTGACTTATTGTGGTACACAAGGCTTCTGCAGAGCACTACACGATATTTCATCCTAATGACGAAATAAAGCAATAAGCTCATGTTTATGACCGAGTGGCATCATATTTACTCACGTAGAGATCAAGTTCTGTCAAAAAATGAGATCTACATTCAGTTAAGGAACATGAACATTCCACTACAGTGTGGAGAGAAGGATTTATCAGTCTTTTGCTTGATGTATTCAGCCCAGGAAAGAGGTGTTGGGTTTTGCAGTCTGTTTAGATTCAGGCCACTGGTGGCAAAACTGGTAACAGTAGGAACAGTTTTCCCAAGAGGTACAAATTACAAAATTTTAGTGGATAAAGTAGAATTGAAAAAGTTTGAGGACAGTAAAAGTAGTCATTCATTGGCGAAGGAGAGGTAAAAGCATGCCGGTTTCACAAGGGTGATGGAAGGGGTGATCCTGGCTGTGAGGGCAGAGTTCTGTAGGAGGCACTGGTCTGGGCTCAGATGGAGGAAATGAGGACATCCCGCTGATCCCCATAATGCGGCCTTTTATCAAACACAGGGCATCAGGAGAAGATAGCAACCAGGCAGGGCAATGGAATAGCTGCTCTTTTAGCGCACACACTGAGGCCAGTTATCTGCCCCAGCTCCCTGCTACCAACACAGCGGAACAGAGCAAACCCCAACAATGCAGCACAACATCCCATCCACGGTTGAATATTTATAATAAATAATTATTCACATATATGATACCGACACCGACCAATAGGGGTGCTTAGCCGCAGCGCCCGACGCTACAACACATTTATTTGTGTTATTAATTCATTTGTTTTTGGCGCGGTAGAGGTGCATGCCAGGCCTTGCCAGCAAGGAGGGCTTCATCTGTAAAAGTTGTGGTTACCATGCCAACATTTGTCAGATGTCAGGGGACTGTGCAGTTGAATATGAGTCTGTCTTTTGGGAATTTCCACCAAGAAGAAGGGAACTGATGTCCATATAACAAGAGACTTTTATAACACATTTAACTAATGTGTTACTTAAATAAATATCTTAATTGTAAATATGGGGCATTCATGTGTACGTCTGTCGCAGCGCATCGGGCTGATTTTTGAAGTGTTGCATACAAAGGTTAGTGGTTAGTGAAGAAGTAGCATTAATGAACAACAATAACTGTTCTTTTTATAAAAATGAATATCCAAGTTGGAGATGGCGGTAAACAAAATAAAGCAACAAGAACAAGTGCAACAGTAGTAACAATAATAATAACAATAACAACAGCATTAATAATAATACCTTTATGTTGCGCTTTTTGTTAAAATATTTACAGTGTTTTACAGAATAATAAAGACTACGGAAATTTCTCTTTTCTTCATTTCACAAGCACTTAAGATAGGCTTTATTTATTTTGTGAATTTCATATTACGAAACAGACTTGTGCGGCACCCTTTGGAAAGCCGGCAGCTCAGCCGCGGATTTCCGTGAACAGTGGAAGCGGAAACGCGTTCTCATGAGCTTGCAGGAACTTGGGCTAAGGTGAGCACTGCAGATGCAGCCTGAGAAATCACACAAGCCAGGACAAACTGGACGGCTCTACACGTTCTTCTGCCTTGTCTTATCTCAGCATTTCTGCAGTTGAAAAAAGAGAACACAGGTCTGAACATCTTAGCGTTGGGTAGATTAAAGATTTTTTTGTACCTTTCTGATATTGCGGGCTTTGTGGGTTTAGGAACGTAAAAGCAGACAGGAGATAAAGAATAATAGCCTTTCTGTTCTTGAACATGAACTGTGCCTTTGAATGACACTGAAGAATGTCCATTTTAGTCCATCCTCAGGTACAGCTGGGATGGAGCGGGCACAAGGCGGTGTGTGTATTCTGTAAAATTTGGGTGATTAATCTTTTTTCATTGTGTTCTTTGGGGGTTTTTGACTTGTTTTCTTGTAATGCGTGGCTGTAAAAATGACAATAAGACAAGTGGATTACAGTGCGGTTCACGTACCCGACGCTGAACTTTAATTCAATCTTGAGTCGCATAAATCTCTCCACTTCACTTTTTCTCAATATACAGAACATACTGTACATATATTCAATTTATGCATTAAACACACACATGCAAATGGAATATATGTGTGCTTAATGCAATAGAGCAAGTGACTGGCACGGCCTTGGAATTATCCTTCAACCTGCTCCAGTGAGAAGAGTAGAAAACCTTTTCTCCTGCAAGGATAATTTACTTCAAATCCCCTCAATCCCGATCGCGTGGATTTATATGTTTAGCGCCAAGTAAAATTTGCAAGTCATTTGTCACAGAGATTAAACAAGCGGAGATATTTGCACCCTATTTGCGGCCCAAAGCGGCACGCGGCTAATTCGACAGGCCTGGAAACTCAACGCGTGACTCGGGTCCCGCTACTTCTTTCAACCCGGCCGTGGTTCGGAGATGCGTGCGGTTTTAAAGCGGAAAGGCCGGCGGTGCTTTTGTCCGCGGCCAACGCGTTCCCTCACTTTAGCCCAACGGTTTGTGTTATTTCATGCGATTACTTTGTGGTGAATGAAGTCAGCTGTCCTGGCGTCAGAGGCTCATCTTATAGATCCTCATGCCTATCTGAAGATACATTTCTTTGAAAGCCCATGGACCTCTGGGAGAAAACGGACTTTTTCAGAGAGAAATTCTTCTTTATAAGCAAATTATCCATGCAAATAACATCTTTCTCATATTCATATTCATCGGCAACGCATGATGCCGTTTTTTTCTGCTCCGCACCTCCGCTTTTATCTGAACTATCGATTTGATCACCCTTAACCTCCGCTTTTATCTAAAACGCTATCGATTTTACCAGCGTACACAGTTAAATGGATGTTTTCCCCGGAAATTTGGTTCAGAAGCCACACTGCTCCGACTGGAACTTAAACCGGCAGCCTTCAAGTTACAAATCTGCGTCCTTATCTGCCGCAAGCCGTTCGATGAACACCTTTATACCTGCGTGTTTCTTCCGTGCGCCACTCATCTGAATATTCGCCTCGAGCAACCTTAAGCAAATCGGAGAATCCGAACGTCATCGGTTAGTCCGGTTAAACTAGACTAATTGTGTTACTTTAAGAAGAAGAGCTTAACCGGGCGCACAAACACGGCCGGCCCGAGCTGACAAAACACAAAATGCAAGCTTAATATTTTAGATTCGCTCAACCCTTTTGTAAAATTATCAGTGAGAAACACATTTTGCTGGCACATGCGAAATTATGGGCTCTGGGACAGAAAATAGTTCTGTTTGTGATTAAATTTTAAGCCCTTTACTGTGACTTTAAACTACCATTTATTTTAGTGCTCGTAAAATACATCCCATTTAAGTGTCTCTGGATTTATTAATGATATTTCTAATGTGCACTGGAATACAGATATAATACATTTTGATGTACTGTGTGGCATATTTATGAAATGTGATTTTTGCAAAGTAAATTGTAAATATTTAATTTTTTTTTTTTGTTTTTTTTGTTTTTACGTTCCCAGAACGCTCATTTGGTATTAGAATTGCATTGCTTTTGAATATCGGCGCTCAGATTCAATGGTATTTATGAATAAAAATTTATATGTGCTGTGTCAATTCCATTTAGGCATAATGCAGACGTTGTGCTGACGTGTTTGTTTTGTGCATTTATTCTAAGCAGGCGTTATGGCAAAAGATAATAACAGTGAAAAAAATCCTAAAGGCTTTTTTCCACA
This sequence comes from Heterotis niloticus, assembly GCA_018136845.1. Classification (NCBI taxonomy): domain Eukaryota; kingdom Metazoa; phylum Chordata; class Actinopteri; order Osteoglossiformes; family Osteoglossidae; genus Heterotis; species Heterotis niloticus. Next base: position 7,240,667 of record CM030897.1, on the reverse strand, counting down.
CACAGGGTACACACACGATCGCAATATGGCTGCACTTCTTGACTAAAGTTTTCTCATTTTTTCGGCCAACAAATAACATTTGTTTATTTGTTTACTTATTTAAACACTGAAGTCATCCCACAGTGCAGCATCTTTTTGAAAAATGTCACGACGCCTGTAGCGCTCCGTGGTAAATCTCCACACTGCGTTCAGTAAAATAGCCACCGCTGGACTCTGACAGCTGTTTACACTTCCGCTGGATCCGGGATCTTCTTGCTCAGTCATTGATCGGTTATCAGTCGAGAGGAAACCTTGGGAATGTGGGAGCACACGATCTTGTTTTCCCTTAGCTGTAGGTGACAGCAGTCGGATTTGCAAACGCGCCCAGTTTTATAACTCGGGTGTAAATCAGAAATTTAGTGGGAGAAAAGCAAACCTGGTGGCCTTTAAGTGCGAGGAAACTGTGGTTGTGTCCCTGGTCTCATTATTGTCCCCTTGATCAAGGTACTTGCCCTCAGGGGCGGATTTAATGGTTTGGGACCTAAGGCAAAGATAAGAATTGGGTCCTCATCAATCCAGGTTCACACCCTCTTCTATACCTTATAAATCTAAACAATCTTGTTGTAAAAATGCCTTTTCATTCATCCCTGCTGGAAGACCTGCTGTGGTCCATGCTGCGTGTTGCATGTATTGAACTGCCTTGGCAAACCTGTGATAAAATAATTATGTGTACAGTAGTTTATGAAATTTGAATTTAACAGCACAACCCACTATAGACTCCTAAATCCACGCACTTACCAATGAGTGATATGAAAGCCCTTAGTAGATACGATTAAAGAAATAATCTACATTTACATATTAACAGTGACAGCACTTTAACAGTAAACTTAGACATTATGTGTGTTCACTTCCAGCATTTATATAATAATATTAAATTTGTCAAATCTACTGATATAACTAACATAATTGTTTGGAAAACATATTAAAAAACTTAATTAAAAATCAATAATTCTTTAGGCTGCAGCCCTTTACATTTGATGTAAGGGGAGACTGCACTGCTGTTTCTATGAGTATGAAAGCTTTATAGCACCTGATTAAATCTGGTTGTCATTTTAATTTGTGTGCAGGTAACAGGTGAGGATGTCTGACAATTAAAATGAAATGAAACGGTGGATCATTTGCTTTTCTTGGAGAAGCGCAGCTGTTTCATTTTTTGCATCTGTGATCGATCTCCCTGATTTCTTCTGACTATAAGTGATTGTCAGGCTTGGTGAATAATTCGCCGACTACCACTTCGGCCACTGGAACCTGCAACAGCTGTGCGGTGATTTTGATAAAATACAAAGCACAATAGAATGTAAATTACAGTGTTTCTGAAATTCACATTGCTACCCTGAGAGTTTGCTATTTTCACGATGTTGGTCACACTCGCTCGGACATAGCGGCACAATAATGTGGAATTTTCCATTGCAGCCTGGACCGAAGGGTGTTAGCACATTGACAGTAAGCTACTGAAAACTGGTGGTACCTAAAGCTGATCTTCAGTTACTGTACTTCATGTAAGAATGATATCTTGTGACTGCTACCGTCTTGATAATATTGTAATTATGTTAGTAATGTGTTGTGTTGGATGAAGCAAAGTAAATTATAGTGATAAAGCTCTTTTGATGTTTAAGTGTGCAGCCCATTAATGAAAAATTGAGCATCTGCTGAATGACTTAAATAATAACAGTCAAATTCCAAATTGATGGGCTTGAGCAATTGAGCAATTTTGCTAGGAATTAGCAAATATTCCTGTGGTATGCAGTGCTGGTAAAAACTCAAAGATGTAATTGCTGGCAAAGGTGGTCATTCCTGTGAAAAAGTACAAGGGTGCTTACTGTAGTATAATAGTTTTCGTGGGCTTTGTATTTAAAGTTTTGCAATTAATCATAATTTCATTTTTTTTTTTCTGAAGGGTTTCTAAGTACAGGAGACCAGGCTGCGAAAGGGAACTATGGATTACTGGATCAAATCCAAGCACTGAGGTGGATCAAGGACAATATCCAGGCTTTCAAAGGGGATCCAAAAAGAGTCACAATATTCGGATCTGGGGCAGGAGCTTCCTGCGTGAGCCTGCTTACTCTGTCCCACTACTCTGAAGGTATGTTGTCTCTTCATATTCCAGCGACAGTTTGTCGCTCGGTAATACTCGGTAACACCGCTCTGCTACGCTGACCTACTGCAGATAATTTTTATAACTGTGGTAAAACATATGTTCTCTTAAGATATAACAGAAATATGCAAAATAGCAATTTAAACATGTCTTTTTCCATTTTTTTATACAACGCACATGCAAAAAAATGGCAAGTTTGCAAGGTTATCCTGCTGAAATGTCGATATATCTCTTAGATTTAGCTTTCTCGGTCCTGATAAACTTAAGAGCTACACAAACGAAAGAGTTTTAAGGTGTGCCAGCGTAGCATGAAAGCCCCGAGAGATTTTTCAGGCTTTTCGAGTGTCCTCCATTTAAACATAAAGATACAAATATCTCTGCAGTGTTTTTGTGTGTCGTATACACACAAACTCTTGTGAATATTTTAGAACTAAAATAGTGAATTAATGCAATAGCAAAGGCAAGGAAAAAATCAAAGTGTGGCACAACATCGTGTGTTTTGGAATATATTCAGATGGAATACGAAAAGAAGAAAACTACTGAGTTTGTGCAGACATCAAATTTACCAGCTGTGACGCCTAATAAGTCTCTGAGAATGGAGTGCCTTACAGAATGTTGCTTCCTGCTTCTCCTTATATTTTATTTCTTATAGTTTAGATGCTGTCAATACACGTTCATTAATAATGCATTGCTGGGGGATGTTGGGGGGGGTGCATTTCTATCTGCAATGGCCACTGTGAGTTCACAAAATATGCTGTCTATGAAAAGCTGTCTCAACAGTTACGCGGTTTGACATGTCAAGATTTGGATTTTAATGAGCACTTTGTGTCTCAGACCTTTTCCAGAAAGCTATCATCCAGAGCGGGACGGCTCTGTCCAGCTGGGCTGTGAACTACCAGCCTGCCAAATACACCCGGATGCTGGCGGAAAAGGTTGGCTGCAACATGCTCGACACCATAGATTTGGTGGAGTGCCTGCAGAACAAGAACTACAAAGAGCTCATAGAACAGTACATCACTCCTGCAAAGTACCACATCGCTTTCGGCCCGGTCATCGACGGTGATGTTATACCCGATGACCCACAGATTCTCATGGAGCAGGGAGAGTTCTTGAACTACGACATCATGCTGGGGGTCAACCAGGGTGAGGGATTTAAATTTGTCGACGGCATCGTGGACAGCGAGGACGGCGTGTCTGCCAACGATTTCGATTTCGCCGTGTCCGACTTCGTGGACCACCTCTACGGTTACCCCGAAGGGAAGGACACTCTTCGAGAGACGATAAAATTCATGTACACCGACTGGGCGGACAAAGAGAATCCAGAAACCCGCAGAAAGACATTGGTCGCACTTTTCACCGACCACCAGTGGGTGGCACCGGCCGTAGCCACGGCAGACCTTCACGCTCAGTACGGCTCGCCCACTTACTTCTACGCCTTCTACCACCACTGCCAGAGCGACATGAAGCCCAGTTGGGCAGACTCTGCTCACGGAGACGAGGTTCCTTACGTCTTTGGGATCCCCATGATTGGCCCCACGGACCTCTTCAACTGCAACTTCTCCAAAAACGACGTCATGCTCAGTGCCGTTGTCATGACCTACTGGACCAACTTCGCAAAAACAGGGTAGGCCGACGCTGAAATATGTCTTTTAAAAGTGTTCCGTGCGTGCGCTTACATTTCGTTTCAGCACAAAAAGCTTGCTTTTGCAAGAGGAGTTCACGCTGATGGTCAAAACGGCTGTTGTTGGGGAAGTCTAAGTGATAAAGTTGTGTATGTGAGGTCATAAGCTGTTCGGTCAGATAAAGGCACGCGTTTGTTCCCGAAGAGGATAAAAATGTAAAATTATTGGAAAATAACTTGACTGACATTTGCGCAGCTGATTTTTTAGACTAATTCAAATATTGATGGTTTGACAATTAAGCTGGTTTCTTATTTATCTCAGAACTTTCGCTGCTGTGTTTTTCAAGACGGTAAGTCGGTAAGAACACGTTAGCAAATGTGAGGCACCGGTGGTACCGGATTTACTCAAGCAGAGGTCAAGTATGGTCAGAATATGAGGTCCATTTTCAATTAAAGAACGAGGATGTTTTATAAGCCAGTCCTTTTCCTTAATATATTCGGTTTAGCAAAATCCTGGCTTTTGCTCTCTGCTTTAAGGCCCATTCTAGTGAAGCAAAAAGTGGTCGAAAATGTTGTGTACAGTGCAAGTCAAAAGTTTGAGTACACATACTCTGTCAATTCAGGGAAAATACTATGATCCAGGGTGGTACAACAGGAGTAGAGCTGAACCCAGGTCACTTATACCAGGAGGCAATTGCCCTTAAACTCTACACCTGCTGCCACCACAGACACTGGTGCAGTTTTAGACATTTTACCTTTTTTCTGTCAATAAATTTCTCATAAATATCTCTCCTGACCCGCTAGAAAGTTCCGGTGCAAATCACAAATGATCCCAAAACAGATTTAACTAAAGGGCTGTCAGCTTTGTGGTCAAACATCCGCTCTTTTTTTAACATAATGACCGCTTTGAAATATTACTTGGATGTTTTATTACTTTAATAATTTTACATTACAAGAGCATGAAGTAAGGACATGAAATAAATATTTTCTTACCTTTTTAATCAAAGAGAGCCTGCTGTTCACACTTGGCAGAGAGCGTCTGTGCAGGTTTGTCCAGCGTATCCATTAAAGATTCCCTTCGAAACACAAAGCAATTGTATTGTATTTTAAAATGTGTCCACAAACTGCAAATGGGAAATTGATTTTTACAGATTTTAATTGTGCGAGCAACATATTACTCAAGTTAAATAAAAATGGATGAAGCCCCAGCGTGTGGCATAGCACCGGCACCGCTGTCATTACCCCAGTACCGCTCTTGTCATCATGGGCGGCTTTCGGTTGCTTTTCGAAACAATATTTACCGTGAGACTTGGGTCATAAATATAGTCCTCTTTTCTGCATTTTCACTTTTCTGTGCCGCGACAAAGCTGCCTATCTGCTCAGCGTGATGTATAAGGGCTGTTTTGTGAAGCTCTATTATCTGGTTAACTTCTTCAGTTCTTCTGACACAGTATTGCCTACAGAGCATCTCTGTCCAGGTCTACTGATTCATGACCTTCAGCTTCTACCTTTTTCAAGAAATTTTCTTAGTTTAACTACCGCAGTGCCAACAGTTCCGTGATATACTATGGATTTTTTTACCCTGGTTCCTCACCTTACAAACGCACTTGGGACTGGAAATGTGTTCAAAATTTGATCTGTGCATAACTCCACAGTCACTTTTACCATTAAGCCAAAATCGATAAAAAGTTAATAACACAGAGTCCCTCTGATTTATTTACAGGCTAGGTTCTGCAAAAATGTTTGATATATGAAATTAAAGCAATGATTTGTAAGCCCTTTTACTACCTTCAACTTACCTTAGAACGAGTAAATTTTAAGATGAAAACATTGAAACCCCTGAAAATGAAGGAAAATGAGGGAAATAGTGCGAAGCCCACAAACTCGTATTCCATGCGAATTGCTAACATATGCAACATCGTTCATCTTGTTATTGATTTCCAGCACTCCCGAACCCCGGACACAAGCTGTAAACACTGTGCAAGCTGGTTGAACTAAGCCATTTTCACACTCTGGTTCCATTTGATGGTCTGCAACACAAGGAGATGTTCATTCAGCCACAGGACTGATTCACCTCGGAAGAAACTAGGGATGACCTTTCTTACAAGGACACCAGTTTATTTCTACTTTTGGTTCTGGTTTTGTGCTCGGTGCCTTGAGACACCCGGGCTCCGGGTTCTCTTGGGTGTGCGGTAGATTGTAGGCCTGATAAACCCGGCCTTTCCCTTTTAAGCCTCCTAGTTTCTGAACCCTTTTCATAAAGAAAGTGACAGATTCAGTGATCAAAGGGGATAAGATCACAAAAGAGCAAAGTGCAGGAGGGTGGCACTACTTACTTCTTGTCTCTCGAAAAGGAGCGAGAGCCTCCAGGTGCTTCGACATTTTATTTCCCTTTTGGATAAATAAATAACTGCACACGCATAAGCACTGTAAATCCATTAAAAGAGATACCGAGTAACCGTGAAAGAGTGGATCCTATTTAAAAACATTACCCTCTTAAGAGGTACATAAGTATTCCAGCTGAACTCAATCTAGAAATAAACATCTCAGAATATTTTCGCAGGCCTCTTAAATACCTAAAAATTCTTTAAAAATTAAATACAAACATTTACTGTTTATTTTTATTTACATTTTTGTTACCTATGCATCTTATCAAGTTAGTGTGTTGCAGACCAGACAGTATATGTGCATAGCTGGTCAGGAGCATGGTGAGGCCTTAATTCAACTCACTCCCACAGTGTCTACAGTTCCAATCTGGTTTCTGGGAGTGTTGGTGATCAGGAACAAAAAGACTGACGGCGCACATTTATTTAGGATGAATTTCATAAGAACCGCTGAACATTCATAAAGATTATGTAGCGCAAAGGTAGTAAAAACATTAAAATAAGTCTTAAAAGTATCTTTGAATTCTTATGACAATACCTTTTTACAAAACCTAGCCTATAAGTAAATCATAGACAAACATCTGTATTATTTATGTTTTATTTACTGAGAGTCAATGGTACAAAATGACTTTGGATTTGTGAGAAAAACAAATTCTGAGCAGCGGTCCATGCCCCCGCTGTGTTTGGAACTGGTGGAGCCAGTTTATTTAACAGTATGCTGGTGTGATGCCTCGGTAGTTACAGGGTGGCTAATCCGAGGCAGCATTTCCGCAGCACTGTATGCCTTTGGCAGACCATTTCTGTGCTGCTTCCTTGCGGACATCTGCACATCTAGCGTAAAATAACCGACAGCTGGCGAGCAGGTACGAAGCATTTGCTGGCTAAGTGATGACAAAGTAGTTATAGTATAACTGAACTTCGCCAAACCCCTTGCGGGTGCTGAGGGATTTCTCCGCCGTCCGGGCAGGAAGGGAGGCACGGCGCAGGCTGTACCAGCAGCTGACGGATATTTTACAGTTCCCGCCGAAAGGGAGGCTAAGTGCGAGGGAGCCAGAGATCACGCTGAATACATATACATGAATTTGCCATTTTCTTACAGTGCATGACTTCAGTAGACTCGAGATTATTTATAGGGTGGGATTGCACAGAACAAATATAACCCCTTGTGTGCGCACGCGTGTGTGTGAGAGTGAATTTTTATGTGCTATGACAGTAACTGTTAAACAGCTGTTTTTTCGAGTTGTTCCAGTTCTTTTTTTCACACTGTCCTTATGCAGTATTTTTTCTTGTTAACTATAACTTTGGTTGCCAGATGTTGAGGTCTTTCCCCGAGACCCCATTTGTCATCTGGAGGATTAAATTATAGCATATGGGGGTCCAGACTAAACCGTCTGTGTGCCGCCAAGCAATGCGCCCAATGTCTGCATGCCTCCCTCCCATCTCCACCAACTGGGGTCATCCGGTAGGGCTGGCTCACAGCGACGGCCTTGTATTGAACCCGGGATAAAGCTGTGAGTTTTCTCTTCTGCAATATCTGTCCCATCAATGTCAAGGCTATAGGGTGATCGCAAGTAAACAAGAATCGCGTCTTCCTCAGACGAACCAATAAGCGCATCCCCCCAATGCGGCGCTATTTTTAGAGCCTCCTTCTCCAGCTTTGGGTAAAGTTTCAGATGAGCTGCTCCTGCTCTGCATGCAGGGCGAGACGCGCCGGTCTGCCGTCAGCGACAGGCTCAAGGTTGTCGGCTGTCATCCTCTCTCCCTCTCTCCTTGAGAGCCAGTGAGATATCTGCAGCAATGTCAAGCGATCGTGTGATGCTACATTTTAACCGTCAAACTGTTTTCCTGCAAAACATAGTTGGATGCAAAAAAATCTATCATTGCGATCACGTCACGCATATTTTCTTTTTTTCCCCCTCTCGGCCATAATAGTACGGTGCTGTGATGCGCATTGGGACTGCTGCAGGTTTGCCGGAGAACTTTGTAGATGGTGTTGCTGAGTACCGCATAGGCTGGTCCTCTATCAGAGGAATTGGACAGATGAGGGAAAGCAAAGCAGTGCGCAAGTGCACTGTGTCTCTGGGAACTGCTGCAGAAGGGCTGGGGAGATGCGATGCCTCATTTCCTCATCAAACGGCTTAACAGAATGCCTCGAAACGAAAAGTAGCTTCAACCGTACTCAAACTTTTAACTGACACTGCATGTAGTAAATTTAAATGTTTTTTTTTACATTTCTGAAGACATCTGAATGAACCTCAAGATGAAATAAAGTGACATTTTAAAGGTGCGTGGTTCACCTAGAGCTAAACATAGGCAGTAAGAAATTATTTTGCTATACAGTCTTTGCCGAATATTTTGGGCCCAAACCTGACTTCCCATGAAATGTGAAGAGTATCGCTGTAGGTCAAGTGTCACTACAAGGCTGTGTATTCTGATCCAGGATTCTGGGGTCTCGTGAAAAGACCTCAACATCTGAAACCAAGAACTCAAGGAATTTTTCAGATTTAAATTTTTAAATTTTTCAAATTTTAGATCTCAGTTTAAAGATTCAAAGATTCAAAGAGATTTATTTGTCACATACATGGGAACCAGGTATGCCGTACAGTGAAATGCTATCTGAATCGATAGGACACTGTGCGTGGTTTTAAGGATAGTGGTAGGTTCAAGAGCCTTATGGCCTGTGGATAGAAGCTTCTCTTAAGTCTCTCCGTTTTTGCCATAATGCTCCCGAATCGCCTGCCTGATTTCAGCAGGTTGAACAGATGATTGCTGGGGTGAGACAGGTCACCAATGATCCTAGTCGCTCTGGTCCAGCATCTACTGGTGTAGATATCCTGTAGGGATGGCAGAACAGATCTGGTGCAGCGTTCCGCTGCCTGGATCACTCTGTGCAGTGCCTTGATGTCACGAGCACAGCTATTCCCAAACCAGGAGATGATGTTCCGAGTCAGAACAGATTGTATAGCACCAGAGTAGAACGTTTTAAGGATCGACGGAGAGACCTGCAGCTTCTTCAGCTGTCTGAGGTGGTGGAGCCGCTGCTTTGCTCTGCTGGCCTGAGCTCGGATGTTTACAGTCCATGTCAAGTCCTCAGTGAAATGAACGCCCAGGTATTTGAAGTTGCTCACCCTCTCCACTGCAGTCCCGTTGAGTGGAATGGGGGTGTAGGACCGCTGCTATCGTCTACCAAAGTCCACCACCATCTCATTAGTTTTACCTACATTCAGGTGGATGCAATTATCTTGGCACCATGAAGCCAAGTTCTCCACCTCCTCCAAGTATTCTGTCTCATCGTTGTTGGCGATGAGGCCCAGCACCACTGTGTTGTCAGCAAATTTGATGATGGAGTTGAAAGCGTGCTTAGCCATACAGTGTGCACAAAGTAAAGTTACCTCAACTGTGCTGTGTGGTAGAGATGAACAGAAATGTCGGTCCATCTGCTGTCATTACCCTCTTTACCCCCGTCAGGGTGGCGTCTATCCGGAGTATCACGGAGTCACTGGGCTCTGGGCTTGGAGGCAATACCCTCAGAGTTAATGGCAGAATAACAATAGTTGTAGCAGAGTAACAACTTCCTGCCCAAACTGTCAACAGAATGCCTCAGGGAGAATGAAAAAAACTCGCTTCTGTCAAGTGCGCTTAAACTTTTGACTCATGCTCTATAAGTATTTATTTAAGTATTTAAGTATTTATTTATATTTTATTTTCCTTTCGTTTCAGAGATCCAAATCAGCCAGTTCCACAGGACACAAAATTCATCCACACAAAACCGAACCGCTTTGAAGAAGTGGCCTGGTCCAAGTACAACCCCAAAGACCAGCTGTATCTCCACATCGGCTTGAAGCCCAGGGTCAGGGACCATTACAGGGCCACCAAGGTGGCCTTTTGGCTGGAGCTCGTGCCCCACTTGCACAACATCAATGAGCTCTTCCCCTATATTTCCACGACGACGAAAATCCCTCCCCAGGACACGACACCCTTTCCGTACACCAAGCGGTTGTCTGGGAAGACGTGGCCATCTACCACTCGACACCCCGCCATCCCACCGTCCAACACCAAGCAAGTGACTGACCAGCGGAAAACCGGTGACCCGGATGAGTCCTCGGTCATCATGGAAAACAAGCGTGACTACTCCACGGAGCTGAGCGTGACCATCGCTGTGGGCGCCTCGCTGCTCTTCCTCAACATCTTGGCCTTTGCGGCGCTCTACTACAAGAAGGACAAGAGGCGCCATGAATCAAACCGGCGGCCCAGTCCGCAGAGGAGCGCCGCCAACGACGTGGCCCACATCCAGAATGAGGAGATCATGTCGTTGCAGATGAAGCAGCTGGAGCACGAGCACGGGTGCGAGGCCTTGCAGGCGCAGGACACGCTGCGGCTCCCCTGCCCGCCGGACTACACCCTGACCCTGCGGCGCTCCCCGGACGACATCCCGCTCATGACGCCCAACACCATCACCATGATCCCCAACTCGCTCGCTGGGATGCAGCCGCTGCACACCTTCAGCAATTATGGCGGCAGTCAGAACAGTACTAACCTCCCGCACGGACACTCAACCACGCGAGTATAGCTCCTTCACCTGGATGGCTGACTTCACCTGGAGAAGGAAAAGTGTGGCTTTTCACCTAGAACTGAATACAGACAATAAGATATTATTTTGTTACATAGCCTTCGTAGAATATACTGGAGTCGAACCTGACTTACCTGTGAAATGTGAAGAGTTATCGCTGTAGGTCAAGTGTCACTACGAGGTCGCCATAGTGATTCTGGCTTCAGGTCTGAACCTCTGGGAGGGTCGAACAAAGAAAACAAGAACTGAACCATTTATTCAATTTCCAACACAGGTATAGCGATTAAACCAAGTATACTTCTGTGTGTAGAAAGTGAAAATAAGGTTAACTCAAAGATTTGTATGTGCCATACATTGTACAGTATGCCAATAACACGCGACAAGGATTTACCGGTCAATCAAAAACTTTCCAAAATGAAAGTGAAAGGACTTCTGGGTAATGCAGTGCAATGGAGGTGACCTGGGTAAATTCCGGAAGGAAAAAAAAAAAACAAAAAGCAAAAAAAAAAAGATTAAATAAATAAATAAACAAAAATCCCAGCCTGAATTGTGCTCATTAAAATTTGTAAAAAAAAATAATAAAAAAAGTTATGTAAATAGCTGTGAGTAAAAGTAAAAATAAGAAACAAATATATAAAAAAAAATATACTTTTATTGTTGTTTTGAGTTGAACTCTAAGCTTTTAGGGAGCGTTTGCTTTGAAATGTGTGTAAATATATTGGTCATATGGTTTTTAAAATTCAAGCAGTCTAATTGTCTCCAAGGAAAAAAAAAATGAATAAATAAAATCTTATTATGTCCGCTTGTTTGAACGCATATCCTACAGATCACGTCTTTTTTTTTCAGTAGCCCATAGCCTTCCCTTCTGCCGAAACCTGTTGCATGTTTGAGTATTTGCTTTACAGACTGCTGTTTCCTCCATCGTGCGCCGCTTTGCATAGTTTTATTATAGGCTTTTTTTTTTTTTTTAAAGCAACCCGAACTGCTTCAGCTTAAGAGGTGACCAGCGTCGCGTCATTCTGAAAACGGCAGCGAGTTTTGATATATGAGTTGGATATGTTTGTAAAGACGTATATGTTCGATATTTCAAACTGTCCTTTGCTAGCAATATGTAAAATATTGTGCCAGGCTTGTAATATTTTGGGTTGAAAAAAAAAATAACAATGATAGTAATAATGCAAAAAAATTCCCATTAACCCAGATCATTTTACTTATGCATCCAGTTTGAATAGGAAGGGGGGGTGGGGGATGACAAGCAGACGAAAATTCACGTTGGAGAATGATGTGTGTAAGGGTGTGCATCACGGCCTTTGCTCTTTCGGCATTAAAGGCTCGCAGGGTTTTAATGCAGGATATTAAAGTATTAAAATATATTGTTTGTCTTATATTGTTTGCAGTTTTTGCCTTAAGTGATAGATGGTATTTCTGGCTGAACACTTGTATAAAGTTTTTCTGCAGCATTTTTAATAAAATATCACAATATTTTCTAACAGTGTTCATGTATTGCTATTATTAAATGTTTTCATTTCCCTGTTATGAAGAAACAAAATTATTTTACAGTAGAAATTCATATTTTATAGTGTGTAGAACGGAGGAAAATTGAGGTGTACTCTGAATAAACCTAGTGTTGCTTTTCCTCAATAAAGTATTTTAAATAATGTAGTTTAACACAGAACCGGGTCACAGCACAGTGCCCGGCATGGTTTTTTCCCAAAACGGTGGGCATTACAGAAGAGCTTGATCGTAGGAAATTTGCCCTCAGTGTGGACTATTATTTAATGCCCCATGCGATTGCTAAGCATCACTTGCGCGCATCCTCGCTAAGTGGATTTACAGAAGGGAAGGAGTGTAAAGCTTAAGGTGCAAGACCAGAAACAGTGCTGGCGTAACCGACTGTGACAGGCGGGCTTTGAAAATGGACCCCAAGATGGATGACGCAGGGAAACAGAGCACTGCGGGGGTGGGGGGGGACACCTTCTCGCAATGGGGAGAGTATGCAATTTGGTCATCTGTCTCACGTCGTGTGGGGTGAAGGGGGGGTGATGTACTGGTCCAGGCAGTGACAGATAACAGCATTCCGACTTCAGCGCATTTCCTCTCCTAAGAAATATTTCCCCGCTTTCCAGGCCAGGGAAAAAGTGATTTGCGTCATTTGTGCTGTGGAAAAAGGAAAAAAAAAATCAGTATGTGCTTTTCAGATTCAATGCAATGGATAACCTTTGGGCTAATAGAGTCATGCATAGCATTATTTTCCATTTATCACTAACCTCAAAGAAGGCATAAACATTGAGCAATGACTGGAAAAAACTACGCACTAATAAAAGTCTGAGCCCAACAAAACATAATGATTCTTAGAATTCTTCAAACTGGAGTCATGTATCATATAAGCATACAAAATATCAATAGTAATTGTCTTGAACAACTGAAATGAATTTATGCTGAGCTGTTTTGCATGTCATTCCTTTGATGTTCCCACCCAGAGCGTTGCTGTGATTCATTGCTCTTGGGCTGCAGGTTTGGATGTGGGTTTGGGTCTGCCTGTGTGCCATTTGCATGTTCTCCAACCATTCATCCCACCATCCAAAGGCGAGTTTTAGATGAATTGGTGAGTGTAACAACATTCATAATGCGTGTGTGAGTGACTGTGTGATTCTACTGCAAATGAACGGCATCCCGTCCAAGGTTTATCGTGACTGAACCCCACAGACCACTGTGACCCTGTGCTGGACAAGTGGCTATTGATCATGGGTAGATGGATGGATGAATGGACTAAACTTGGTGTGGCTAAGCCTTCTTTAACAATTTTTCGTGATCCTCGAGGGTTTTTCACTTCAAAAATGTGTGATGGAAAGTCACAGAGGAATGCTGGTCCTTCAAGAAGTTGGTTGATATTTATCATCCATCCTGGTCCGATTAACTAAATGCATATCCATCCATGAGACTGGAGAATTTGAGCACCCTCTTGAACCCAGAACTCTGTGACAATTACACCTGCTGAATAAAGAACACCCCTGGATTGTGATTGATCCACGTGAGCCAAAGCTCTGGGATGGGATGTGTTGCCTTCGTTCGAGTGTGATGTGATGGAGCGGTGTTGAATGAAAGCAGCTCTGACGAAAAACCCAGGGGACAATTTTATCACCCACATACTGTACGCAGCAAAAAAAAAAGACAGCCGAGGCCGCTTCCACTTGTGCTGTCGCAGAACCCAGCAGAATAAGGCTCACTCTTAACCTCTCCATACGCTAGAGAAGAAGCACAACAAACACTCAAATGTATTTTCCTCCACCTTGTCAAAACAACGGAGCTGTTAAAATGTTTAGAACCATTTAAACAGAAAAAAAATTTTTGAAAATAATAAATGGAATTTTATTATTGTGTCTGTCCTTGAAATGCTGCTGAACCTCCGTCGTGATGTTTTTTGGCCTTGGTTTTTCTGTTTACCTGCATTTATCTGTTGTTCTGCACTATACACAGCTGGATCGCTCTCTGCTTATCTTCAAGTAATGTGGAGATCCGCGTTCAGGCAATATGTGAAAAAGATGTCCGTATTGTCCTGCGCACACGTGGGCAGCAGGGGACAATGGCCCCGCCACGCTGACAGTTGCCGCAGCTAACTGACTCCGGCTAATAAAAGGCTGCGGCTCATTCGGAGCCCCACATAAACCGAAGGATGGGAAGCAGGTTTGACGTTGACCTTCGTGTCTGTGATAAGGTAGAAAGGACCTCCAGCTGTGTGATCTTCTCTTAGTTCTGTCTTCAGCTATCTTCTGAGGACCACCTTTCTCCAGTGCCCGAACATCTGCCTGCCTTGCTAATGTGATTCTGCCCCTGTTTCCTCCATTGTGGGTTTTTCAGAGGTACTCACAGGTGCAAAGTCCTGGTGGCTAACATACCTACAGGCCCAGCCAAAGGGATCAGGTGCCTGCTACCATCTTAAGCAAAGCAACCTACAGCGCTTAGCTTCTTATCATCCATTTATACCGCTCAGTAGTTTTTTTTTTTTTTTTTTTTACCAGATCAGCGTTCAGCGGGTACCTTGCTGAAGCACGATACAACAGGACGTTGGATCTCAACCCATGACCTTCAAGTCCATTGGTGGCAACGCTAACCACCGCACCCGTCACTGATCTTTCGTGAAGACACCGAATGCAGCCTCATATTAAAAATAATTTACTCTCTCTGTCAGTTGAATGTATGCGGCTTTTTTAGAATTGAAAAATTTATCCAGGCCGTTGTTATGGATTAGTCAGAAATGTTTAATTATCATTAAACAAAAATTGCATTTAATTTAAATCAATTAAAGTATTATTCATTATAATTACCCCACTGAATATCTTAGCCACAAATGTATTCTGAGTTTAGATATGAGGGATCATGGGAATTCTTGTCATGAATTCACGATTGGCTCGCTTGGAACGCGTTCTGCGGGTTGTCTCTCGGAGCAGCATTAATTCACGCAGACACGGGAGCGAATGAGGTTTTAATTCCCCGCAGCTTCAAACGTGGCCAGCAATACAAAGCGATGTCTTCTTGCAGGAAAGGCGGCTCCGAGTTCAGAAGCCGCAGTACAAACAAACAACCTGTGAACCGGTGTCGGCTCAGGAGCAGCCGTGACCCAGTTCTGCTCCGCAAGCAGCTGTTTATTTTTGCACTTTGACAGTTTCTCAACACCTTTTTGGATCCGCATTTCTCGGTTTCATCTCTGCCTTGACAAGATGCACCGAAACTGTCTCGCTGACACTCTCGCTGCATGTCACATCGATACGTCAGACCCTTCGTGTTTTTCTTTACTTTAAACCCACGCTGGTAATCCTACCGTAGTGGGAAACTCGCCTGCACTCCAGCCTCGCCAGCTTGATAAGCGACCACACACCCATCAGTATTCGGTTTTCAATACTATCAGTTGTTTAGCTGCTCTTGCATACTTAGCAGACACAGCAAAATGCAAATGTCCGCACATATATATTTTTACCTCTGCTTCGGAGGGGTGATGAAGACAAGGGGTTCAAGCAGTGTGCAAGGGTGTGTATGTAGGTTTGGAAAGCAGGGATGCTCACAATGAGAACTGAATAGTCATGAAATAGGGTTATACAGGGTGTGTGGTCTCACAGTGGGGTTATAGTATGGTATGTGTATATGTGTGTGTGGTGTTATAGTAGGGTGTGTGTGTGTGTGTGTGTGGTATTAGAGTAGGGTTATAGTAGGGTGTGTAAGGTCTTACAGTAGCGTTGTAGTAGGGTGTCCATGTGGGGTCTTACAGTAGGGTTATGGGCAGTGGAGTACCTCAAAATACCGGTGTCATTTTACAGTACGATCATATTTGCTGCTGTTGCTCAAATTATTGTCTACGGGTTAACAGTAGTGTTTTGGAGAGTGGCTTCACTCACAGTAAGCTGTGAATGGTTATACATGTGGGTCACTCATAGTGGTTTTATATGGTCTTATATTTCAGTTGGGGACAATGGGGTCACCTGCAAGTTCTGCAGTCTCACAAGGAATATGGTGTCACAGTGCTTTATGCAAAGTGAGGTCAGGGAGTGCCATGACAACAGCACCACTTCAGCGGTGAAAGGACACTCCATAGTCATAAATTGGACTGCATCTCCATCAGCGCTGCAAAGTGTGCTGTCATTACACCTCCCCACAACTGGCCTCATGTTTGACAATGAGATGTTTAGTCTTCCGCTCCCACGGTGAACACCATTTGTCATAATAGATAAATCCATTTGTTTGAACCGATAGGGAAGTGGCTGAAGCGTTAATGCGGCATTGTTCCTGGGGTGCCTTGTAAACCATTCATGGGAATTTGATCAGTTCGGCATAGGAATTTCAGCTTAGTCCATACGGAGTTCTTACATCAAATTAAAAAGTCTTGGGGAAAAGAGTGACAAACTCCTTTGTGCAGAAACACGCACTGATAGCATGAAATGGATTCTAATTATTTTCCCCTTGATATTTCTTTGAATCGCTTATACATGCAATAGCAATTACGCAGGGATATTAAAAATAAAAAAATAAGGTTTCTGAGGTTTGAATTCCGAACACCGGGAAGGGCGACGGCGACAGATTCTTGTCCCCAGATTTAATGGGCTGATAAGACGCACCGAGGGGGAACAAACACAATCAGCGAGGAGCGGGACACTTGTATGGCGCGAGGCCCTGCGCTCGCTGAGCAGACATCCCGCAGGCGCTGTGATTTACAGCTCCGATGACATCAATGTCACAGAACACAAACACCGTTTATTGCATAATAAAGTCCGATCCTGCACCCTTGCCACCCCCCCGCAGAGGATAAGTCTTGCTAAGTAACTCACCTCTGACAGAAACCACTCCATTGATCCATCAGTTATAACAGCTGTGGCCCGTGCATCATTCCATTTACTCACCATCGTGATGCACACCAGAAAACCACCACCAGAAATAATGCTGCAGAGGTGCCGAAACCTTTTATTACACTTTTTATACATGTTTAAATTCGAACCATTTCCAACATCTTAGAAGCAAAAAAAAAAGCTTCTATATCTTTTTTTTTTTACCTTTCAAAGTATTACTCATAGCATAACTGAACATACGGAACGTAACGTTTTTATTTATTGCATGCGATGACTCTCCCTCTGAGTCACCGGCGCAGCGTTCCTCACATCCTGCTTTGTGAATTTGGCGTTCACTTAGCAGATAATGCAGACACCCCCTCACAAGGCAGATAGGCTACGATGCCTGGTCCTCTTGAGGGACCGAGTTGGCTTTGACCTCATCCCCCCACCCCCAAACACTTGCTGTTTTGCTTTTCCCTTCCTCAATAACTCACTCCCACCCCCTCCCGTCCCATTCTGCTGCAGCTATAGCTGTTTCCTATCACCTTTCTGCCTCGAGGCTCTTCCCACCTCCCTTTTCCCATCTCTGTCTCAAACAACTGGGCCAGCGGGTACCACGGTGCTCAGGGACGTGCACTTCTGAGAAATGCGCTCAATGGGCGTAGCTTCGGTAAAACATCCTGATGGTGAACGAGTTAAGATTCATGGGATAAAATAATAATTTTCCTCTATACTGACAGCAGCACTAAGTTCCCTGACATAACATCCAACATGCACAGTCAAGCAGTGAGCTTGAAAGGTAGTGGAAGAATTTTAAAAAATTGCACAAATACTGCCACTAAATGCAACCTTTCATTGCTGCAGTATTCTGATCTTGGGATTAAAATGTTTTCAACAATTTGTTCCAAATAGTTTGTGCCATAAATTCGGCCCACTTTTCAGATAAGACAGCCGTGCAAGTTTATACACAGCATTACTTGGTCACTACCCAACATAACCGACTTTGCCATCAAGCAGATGGATATCGGATCGAATCAGGTTGAAACTCGCCAGAAACACAAATGACAATAATGACCGTAATATACTTGAGACAAAGTGGGAAAGTGGATTCTGCTAAAAGTGCTGCAGCATCTGAGAACCCGGATGGAAGAAAAAAAGGACAAACAGCCACTAGATGCTCAATCATAATGACATTCATCTCATATGTAAGGCTGCAAGCGAACAGAAGCTTCCGGAGGAACTCGCCAAGTCACTAAGAGTGAACCTTAACTTGATGGTACTTCAAACATGAGCAACAGCAACCACAGCTACCAGCAGCCCAACCTTTTCTCTGTTTAGGCCCATAGCTACTATTTCCAGCTAGCAGCAGATCACCAAAATGTTTGCATAACAAGGTCCAGAATGTCTGGAGTCCTTCTATCCTTTTGCCACAAAAACTGGGTCTTTGGGAAGAAAAAGGTCTATTATAAAAAAACAAAAAAAACAGACCAATGACATTTATATTTATGTTGATGAAATTTTTTTTTTTTTTTTTTGCTAAAACTTGCTATCCATTTATTCACTAAGCTCACACTTTACTCCGATGCAGCCTACAATGTTAAGCCATTGTCCCCACTTACACAGCTGGGTCATTTTTACTGGAGCAATTGAGTGACAGTACCTTGCTCAAGGCTACTACACCAAGAGGTGGGATGTAAACCCGCAACCTCCGAGCCCAACTGAAGTGACTGTAGCCACGTAGCAGAGCAGGTCCGCCGACGTTGACTATCGGCAGCAAACATACTCATTTTATCCAAGCAGTTAAGCTAACTTAAAGAGTGGACACACTTGGTGGGACACAAACACTCAGTGTGTTACTTGCTCATCAGCACTGTTTGCTAAGGTCCATGAAGAGACTGAAGCAGACATTTAGGTGGCCTTAAATGCTCCTTGGCCGCATGGTGCGCATACTCAGTTGCAGCCGAATGGGAAAGCTCATTGGTGGGGACGTCTGCTATTACTTAACATGGACTGATCATTATATCTTGCCATAAGGGTCAATTACAAGCAAGGGTAAAGGATATTTATACATACCAAGTCAGCTGAAACATTTTGATGTAATTCATACTGTATATCATACTGAGGTCCATGCTTCCTTAGTTAAGATCTATATTAATAAGGCGCCCCTTTTTGGTTAATTGGTTTAGTTCTTCCTAAAGGTAGCAGGGGGGCTTTTTAAAGGGCTTAGTTGCTATTTTGTGAGAGCAGGATGCCTACTGAGGCTCTTTTTAGACTACATTTAGAGTCAAGTGTGGAGTCATTTTATAAATATTTCTACTTTCACTTTTTTCCTCTAAAAAACGCTATCGGAATGAATTATTGGCCAAGCAATGTTGCGACTTACAGGTGGTTAAAAAAACGGATAGAAAACCCTGCAAGAAACAGGTTCACCCCTGACCCAGAAGCGAGGTGTGACAAACCACTACGCTACCTGCTTCCCCAAACATCTCCCTCTACCACGCGTGCACGGCATCCAAAGACGTGAAATGGAGGTGTAGTGCACAGCGTGAATTTATTAACATGAGCAGTTACACCTCAAAAAGCATTTTGAAAACACAAAATGGCTTTTCCAAATCGTATAAATAAGACACCGTGGCTGCTGCGCTCGGCAAATTGCTGCGGTGCTGTAATGGAGAAGAGCGTTGCACTGCGAAGCTGTGGGCCGTGGTTCCATTTATATGCCTCCTTGCACTGTTTGTGTATGGTCATGCATCCTGTATTGGGTTAAATTGGTTTGCTGCACTATTCACTTTATTTCTCACCTAAATATATTGATCTTGTTTCAAACCACCGGAGCAAATTAGCTTTTGACTTAAACCAAAGCGACAGGAGAAAAATTGAAATGTTTAACAGTTATTTGCAGTTACTGGGGCGCAGTGGATGTCTTTGCACGGTCCTGCAGACAATCCCGGCACTTCAGATGTGGACGCACTTTGGTAGAAGGGGACGAGTGTGTTGGGGTCACTTCACGCCGTAGGCGGAGGTTTGTGCAGAACGCGCTCTATGCAGTCATTACTGAAGGCACAGGATCCACGCACAGAGTCCCCGTGTGGAAGTGTCTAGTGAGGATGCGTGGGGAATGAGTGTGTGCGTATATGTGTGCGCGCACACTGAGGCCTTTGAAATGTTCAGATAGGCTCGTATGTTGATGAACCAGGCTAGACTGCACTACCATTCCCATCCGACCCCCGGGTGCCTAGCTTTCAAGCCGGTTATTATCGTGCCGTGTTGATTCGGGCGGGCAAAGAAGCAGTCACAATCGGCAGCTGGGAAAGACATTGCCGGAGCGGAGGATAAAATCCACACTTAAAGAACCTAAGAGTTGGACGTGTACTTGACAAATAAACTCTTTTGACTCTTTGACGTCTCCACGTGGAGCAAAGCCGGCCCTGCAGAATGGACGATGGATCAATTCTCTGTTTACAAAGATGAATTAAGATGCCGGCAAGTGCTGCCACGTTCTAGACAGCTGATGATACACCCCCCACCCCGGCTCCCACCCCCCTTATGCGACACTAATAGATGCATATGAAATCCTCTAAAGCGCTATATATATATATATATATATATATATGCTGAACAGTTAACTGGAGACAAGATATATAAAGGAGCACTTATCTGTAAAGGCCTCTCAGAGTAATGAAAACAGGCCAGTAAAAACATAGATTTTTTTTTTTTAGCTAATCATAAAATAAGACCCCCGTGCTCCATCTCCCCACCTCATACTGACAGCAAACAACACTCTTCTGAGCGCAGTTTTATTCTAATTTGTCCTTGCAAGTTTACTTTTAGTTCTTATAAAGGATGACTAATTTCTCAACTGTATCTTAAGGAGAAAAGTAAGAAAAGCCAAGGAGATAAACAAGAGCTCTTGGGAGCTCATAATTACGCAAAAACCTTGTGCCATGGGATTTTGGGACTTTTTTCCCTTTAAAAACACAGTGCTGCCGTTATATTATTTCCCAAACCTTGACTGAACCGTGGCCCCCGATCTCCCCGATCTCCATCCTTGGTTATTTGCCGCATGTACATCTGCAATGGGATTGAAAACAGGAACAGATAAGGGGAGGGTCAAAAACCATCCTAGCTCGCCGCCGCCGGATTTAATACAAATGTTTGCGCCGTGACAAACCCCACTTGCCTTGCGATCAATTTTCCCGACGCTCTTAAAGCACAAAATGCTTCATTCGCTTTTATTCAACATATTTATTTCATTAACCACAGGTGCAGGGAACCGAGTCTTCGGGAATATCGGTAACGTTTTTATCTTCGAGGCAGGGCAACGGTATTGTAAGCCCGGCGCCGTCACATTGTTGAATACCAAATGCGTTGAAACTGTTAAAATTAAGTTGTCTGTCAAAAGGCCTTCATTGTTTGAGAGCATCATTTTCCAAGCGCTGTATTGTTTTTGCTACTGTTCATTTACATCTGTTGAAACCGTAACTGCTGAAGTTCTCGGAAACGTATATCCAGCATCTGACTGCGTTTCTGCTTTTTTTCCCAGCCTCTACCTACTGCTAAACGGCCGAATGCGCGGAGCCGTCGCAAATTTCCGACTCCGTTTGCATTGAACGGCGCAGCCGCACGCAAGGCTTTGCGGCAACCTGTTAAGCAATTTTCCGTTAATACGTTTGAGAAGAATAGAAGTCGCGGCTCAGAAGTTCACCTAGGATCACGTGCAGTCATCCGGGGGTGCAGGTATGGTGGGGGGGGGGGTCCTCACTAACTCCATTTCAACAATGTGACACACAGAGTCCCTGTAATCTCTTTCTCGCATTGATCTGCAGGGTTGGAAGAAATGAGGTTAAGAATTTGTTTCTCTCGGTGCAGAAAATAACCACTCAGCTGTATAAGAGGGAGTATGAAATGGTCTAATGGTCTGACTCTGCACCAGTGGGGAACCAGGGACTTCAAATGTTGTTTTGTCCATAAATATTGATTTTTCCTCTTACATCAGGGTGAATACAGATTCGAAACGCGTTTCACATCATCAATCAATTAAACAGAAATCTAATTTAGTGGAAAACTTAACACCGTCGAATCGGTCTTGGGTTCCAATTTGTTGGATGCAATTCCGGGGCCAGAAGTTCACCTGCTGTCTGACATCTGCGGTTGTACCGGCCCATTTTTTGAGGGGACAAAGTTAAAAATTTTTGTTGTTTTTTTTTTTTTTTTTTTTTAGCAAAAGACTCCGATACCCACCAGCACATCTCCTTATGTGATGCGGTGAGGGTTACGCTGAGGGCAGCAAGTGGCTTTGTGGTTGCAGATGGAAGATTTAGGTGTGGATCCCACCACCTGCTAGGCTACCCGGAGTTACATCAGTAAAAACAATCCTGCTGTATTAATGGGTAAATAATTGTATTAATGTTGGAAGGCACACCTGGACTCTAAAAGCATTTGGAGAAAAGTGTCAGCTAAATGAATAAAAAATAAATAATGGTGCGTTTAACTTATTGTTTTTATTTGATGCTGTTTGGAGACCCTGGGCTTCCTGTTATTTGCGGGGAAGCCGCAACAAAGGCAGTGTCAGGGGTCAGTTGTTGGACACGAGCCCACCGAAGAGCATCAGCCCTGGCCCACCTCGGAGTGTGAGCGCCAGCGATGGCAGCACAAGAAGGGCAGAGCGTTTAGCCCTGGTGTGTGAACCAGACGGGCTCTTTCATAAAAAATAATTCATCTGCTGGGCCTTCGCGTCACGAGCTGAGAGGAGGCTTTGTTTAGGCCAAACAGTCTGGCCAGCGTTCAGGGTGTGGGAGGGCACGGATACCAGGCCCGCGCCCTACACGCAGCAGCTTCGGGTACAAACAAACGTGCAGCATTTATGAGGTTTTTTAGTTCAAAGTCCACTTGGTACTTCTGTCGTCCACCACCCCGTGCCGACCTTCTGTAGACAAGCAGAGATTAAACCGAACGAGTGAAACGCTGCCTAAAAAGCACTTCGCGTTTTGGGATTTTTTCTGAATTTTAAGTGATCTCCTGACTGTAATGTCTTTTTGTTTTCATTCGGCGAGGATTTCGCTCGCGCGGTTGTGTTCGTGTAGGTGTTCGCAGTCGTGCCGTGTTCTGAAAAAAAGGTGCGCAGCTCAGCTTTAACTCTGCGAGCCTATTATTTTGCGGGGTGTTGACCTGCAAAGATGTGAAGAGCTCAGGAGTGGGAAGGACAGCTGTTTTAAAGTGCCCTTTGGCATTGCCCTTCAGCACACAAACAAACAAGCAAACAAACAAACAAACAAACAAGCAAACGTTTGGCTTTATTTTGCGCAAACTGATGTGCAACACACATTCTGTTGAATATGCATCAATCTAACAGATGTAGAGGTCCAGCCCCTTAAACCACTTTGCCGTCTTAGCACAGTCAGACACATTTGTTCTGCAAATCCCGTACAGGAAGAATACAGTATGGGGGTGGGGGCAACTCTAGCTGGAGGCACCAGTGCTATTCTCTAACCAGCAGGGTGGATTTGTGGCACAGGTGTCAAGCTCAGCTTCCTGGCATGCGTTGTCTATGCTCTTTTTTGATTTTTTATTTAATGCGATTAAAAAAGTCAGCAGATTGAAGATCCCTGTCATTTCACAATGCAGTAATACAGTACCTGGCCAAAAAAAAAAAAAGTCACACACACTAATATTTCGTCGGATTGCCTTTAGCTTTGATTTTGCCGTGGCATCGTTTCGATAAGCTTATGCGATGTCACAACATTTATTTCCATCCAGAGTTGCATTCATTTTTCACCAAGATCTTGTATTGATGATGGGAGAGTCGGAGCGCTGCGTAAAGTCTTTTCCAGCACAAGATCCCAAAGATTCTCAATGGGGTTAAGGTCTGGACTCTGTGGTGGCCAAGCCATGTGTTAAAATGATGTCTCCCTGAAGCACTCTTTCACAGTTTGAGCCCTGTGAATCCTGGCATTGTCATCTTGGAAGAAAAAATCCATTGATGGAAAAACCTGGTCGTTCGGTATATTCAGGTAGTCAGCTCACCTCATTTTTGGGCACATAACATTGCTGAACTTAGACCTGAGCAACTGAAGCAACCCCCCACCATAGCACTAAGTTAAATCCAGGTGGTGACTTTTTTTTGGCCGGGCAGTGTATTTTTTTTACATTCTTTTATCGCGCATATTTTCATTGAATAGTTAATCAATATATTTATTGCAAGCAAAACTAATTTTTCATGGGTGCGATAGTGATGTTAGACTTTGGGGTGCAACCGGGAGGTTCTCAGTTCTAAACCTGCTGTAGATAAAAGAGACAGAGCTGATGCATTAATGGGTAAATCAGTTGTAAGTCACCTTGAACAAAGGTGTGGGCTAAATAACAGCAGGAATAAAAATAATAATTCATATTTGGAAACATTATACCAGGAAAATATTTTGGTTTGAAAGGAACTGCATAAGCAACGAACGGGAATTGAGTTCAACACAAACCCCGCGTCCTTGCAACGCGAGAGGAACGCGAGGACACCTCGGAGAAGGTGAAACACGCCGGAGAAGACGGCAGCGGCGGCGGATGCGTATTAGTTTCTACGTTTCCTCCCGCTCGCCCTGCAGTGAAAATCAAGAATGCTAACAAAAAGCCAGGTGGAACAAAGGATGGCTGAGACGGTGTGGTTTCTCGCCCTATCAGGTTCCACGACGGGATGAAACGGAATTGGTGATTTATGGACTGCTGGATGACAGCGTGCGGCGAGCTACTTCTCCGTGGAGCAGATGCCACAGAAATTGGGTTACTTACAAAATGCGACGTCTCCTGCATACAAATTAAATGAGTCATCCCCTTCCTTGAGGTCATTTTAATAACAGCAGATGACAGGAAGCTCGCTCTCCTGTGCCTTTCCCCCCCATGTATTGTAAGCTTAGTTTTAGCACTGCTTATTCATAACCTTGTTTAGCATCCCGGCACAAAACATTTCATTTATATTTTACACGAGATGTGCGTTCCACAAGCGATTCGGGACAGCCAGTCGATACCTTCAGTCATCACCAGATGAGCGCTGCTGGGAAACGGCATCGCGCCGGAGGACGTAGATTTATAGCCCGGAAGGTTCCGGACTCTCAGATGGGAGCTGCTGTTGTACCGCTGAGGAATGTTATGTTTGTCCGTGAAAATAACTGACAGCGCCGATCTTTAGTTTTAAAGGTTGGGCAAAGTCGTGAAAAAAGTGGAATAACAAAGACGTGAATGCGAAGACTACGCAGCCGCAGAAGCAGTTTGCCGCCGATCGATCTGATTGTTTGAAAAATCTCTTCTGTGTCCGCCTTTGTTGTTTATCGCAAAGAATTGGCAGCAGAAGCAAAAAATAAAAAATAAAAATTCCAGAAGATTTTGCAGTTTCCAAAATTTTGGGGTTTCTTTACACATGGGATAATTTGTTTATTATTAATAGCTGCTTGGGCCAGTTAGGGTTGTGATGGTTCAAAGCCTGTTTAACAGACAGGGCATACCTGGAAGCCAAACACACACACACACACACACACACACACACACACACACACACACACACTATTAGCAATGAACCCCCATCAAAATCTACATCCAAGCTCACGTCCCAGTGCTCACTGCTGCACCACTGGACATTCAAAATGCGGATCATCTCATGAACAAACAGGGAGGAAGAGAATGCGAAATTAGCATCTGCTGTAGCTATAGGTCGCCAACTTTCACGGCAACCAGATCTCAGAAGCATTAATCTTCACTTTAATCTCAGCCATCTTTAAAAAGCATTGACCAGCAGGATATCGACCTCTTCAGCTTCTTTGGTTCACGCAGCCACCAAAGCCATCACCGGCGTGAAGGTGGACCAGAATGTGGACATCTTCATCACCTGCCAGAAGGTCCAAGTTTGAATGACATCACAAGTGAAGCAGTTAGACGCTCATTTGCAGGCCTTGGATGGAACTTCTCTTCTGACACGGCTACCCATCAACCTGCTGCTCCTGCTCCGGTGCCTGCTGCCTCTCTGGCTTGTCCTCTGCTGCTGTATCTCCTGCGCTTTGGCAGCTCCATACAGAGTGCTGTGTGTTTTTGCAAGGCTCAGCACTGTATATCTCCATCTGTGCGGGGTAATGGAGCACTCTCACATTTACTGGTGATGAAGTGAAATTAAAGCTTGTGGTCCCACTACGACGCTTCTCTGTAGGGTTCTTTTCCGCTTGTTTTATGCCGCAAGAACATGCATTGTTTGCCTAGTGATCTGACAAGGCTTTCCTCACTTTTCCCTGCTATTTAGTGCTTCTCAGTTTTGTTCATTCAGAGAATGTCGCACCTCAGTATTCTTCACGTAAACTGCTTTGTTGGGAGCTTCACGTGGTCGATTCCTCGTGACAAGATGTTGCAGTTGGTCTCCTCCATTTCTGAATGCCGAGATCTGGATGTGGCTCTACTCAAGCCAGCTGAGGTTCCTGACCCTGCAGACCACACCCACCTCTGTCTACTTTTTGACAACCGTCACGGCATTACTGGTAGGCTTGCCCTCTACTCCAGCCAGCCGTTCCTCCCGCCTCGCCGTCGGCAGCGGCATGACTGATGGCTGGGAGGCTGTCTGTCATTTCTGGGGCTGCCCTTGTGTTTCTGGGTCGGTGAATTAAATAACATGGGGTTTATAGGCAGGCGTTCAAGTGCGGGCGAAACGCTGCTCAGGGTTGTGGGCGACTGTTCAAGTCCAGGCCCTCTGTGGATTTTGAGTTGGATGCCCCCTACTGGTTGTCATAAACACATTCAACGTTGCAGTCAGAACTGACTGGTAAAAACCCCCCAGGGCAGCCTATAAACCACCCTATAAACGGAACAAAGGTTTCAGAACAACTCTAATTCTAGTGAAGTGAATAACTTAACTTTCATTTTTTGTATGCAACTACTCTGTCACAAATGCAAAAGTTTAAAACTCGAACAGCCACACTCAGCCAATTCATCTCTGCTGGAGAAAACCGAGTTATTAATATTTTTCCGTCCCAACTGGGAAGTGCTCCAATTTAAACTGTAATTACTGACCGTTGTGGTGGCAAATTGTATTTTTAACACATTTTTTAAATGTTAAAAAAAAAAAAAGCCAAAAAAACAGTGACCCGAACACAAGACAAATTGCCAAATCGGCCCCGTTGTTATGGGTCCGGAAAGTAAATTTATCAGCTTCCAGCGTAATATAATCACTGGACATACAGATCATATCAGGTTTTAGCGCACAAAGAAAATCACTTTGTGTTTCATTACATCAAACGCCAAAGATGGAAATCGGTGGTTAAGACAGCGCCGGCCCTGTGTGATTTCATAAGGGTAGAACTTGCATAATTTAGGGCCCCAAATTCAGTTAAACTCGAATGCTGGCAACGTTTCACAGTTTGTTATTTTTCCCCATTTTATCTGATAGACTTTGCACTCAGCGACTAACTTCAATTTGCAGGATCAGAAACTGTAATTACCTGTCCTCTATCCTCCCCGGGATCTCGAGTTTATCCTCCAATTGGCCACATATCCCCCAGGCAATGTGTGAACCCATCACGCCCTCTGCTCTGTTATGAAAGATGGAAAAGCATTCACCCCCCCCTGCCATCTGTACCACATGGGCCAGTTGTACTGTTGGCGAGCACAAATGTGACTTTTTGTCAGTGGCAGAAATCATTCAGAATTAAATGTTCTAGTAAATACGAGCGAGCATAGGCACATGCACCCACGCACAGCGAGAACGCAAGGTGAGTTTAACCCATCGTCGTAAAATGCAATGTGACACGTTTGATGCCGGCCATGCAAAGAGCATGAAAATGAAATGATAAAAAACTCTGTTGCCCCCAGAGCTCATTCCATAGCAGTTGCCCTAGGAAAGCAATAAACGAACGTGTATGTGTGAGGAATACAGTCATAGGGGCACATAGAGAAGATCTGCAAAGACACTGTGTGATGCAGGCTCATCCTGGAGGCAGCATGGCCGGTGGCCGAGAGTTATGGTCAAGAATGACTCGCATATGAGTTTGGGCCCGGTGTGTTATTCACCTGACCGTTAAATATGTATGAAAGGGTATCGGCGAAACAAACCATTATCCCCACAGAGAAAAATTCTGATCTGCATTTCTGGAACGCTGCTGGCTGATATATTATTTGTCACCTCATAAAAACACGATAGAAAAAAGTCATAGGAACTTGGACAGCGCCAAAGTGGGACTTTTTACTTTGGGTGAACCAGTTTAGGTCTGAAGATTTTTTTCCCCCCAACATCCATTAAGTAATGAAAACGGCATTTTTAAAAATTTGTGCCCTTAATTTGATGTGAATAGGTGTTTCGCAATATGAAGTTAAATGTTAACAAATAGAAGAAAAAAGCACTACATTTTAGCTGCAGTACAGAGGAACCAGACACTGCTCCTCTCCAGGTTTGCGATTTGTGACTCACACGCCTCCTTCTTGCCAGTATCTGCCCATCCTGCTGCATCTCCAGTCCCAGTTAAAACACTTGCAAGGGCTCCTGGGAAAACCCAGGCAGAGCTGTGCAGGCTTATTGTCCTCATTTCCCCCTAAGGAGCGGCAATGTTCTCACCGGTGCTCCGGCCATTTCTCTCTTTATTGTTCCTGCACAAGGTATCCGTGCACCTCGTAATTGCACCTTCCCCCCAAAAGGTTATTGTGTTGCATTGTTTACCGCATTGTTTGTTTGCGTACGCAAACAAACAATGCGGTAAACAATGCAACACAATAACCTCTGCTTGCTCATTTGCATGCTGCTGCCTAGAACTCCACAATCCCATCAATTGTCAAAGTACAGTCATGTAAGAAAACACCCTGTCCCTAAAATGTGGAACAATGCAACTGTCGTACCTCTGCGTACTTTTACCGATGTCTTCTTATTTCCTTCTTTCCTTTGATCTTCTTAAAAAAAGAGGATCATTTCAATGTCTTGTATAAGATACCGGTGATCTGCCCTGCATGGCTGATTGAGCGCATCAAAGCTATATTTACCGGGCCGTATCGTTCATCCTTCTCCTACCAGACACGCGCTTTGTTGCAGAATAAATGGCTGTAACATTATCTGATGCCCTTGAGCGGTTCTCTGAGGGACTGGAGGTATTTAAACCTGGAATCTGCCACGCGTCGCACTGTCATAAGTTGTTACGTAAAGGAAACTGTCAAACAATATCACAGCTCAGAGTTTAGTCACGAGGACCAAACTCCTCCATTTAAATAAGTCCGGTCCTTTCCCCACTGTAGCGCACAGCCCCATCTTCCATCATTTACCTTGGCGGTAACTCTCAGGAAAAAAGTGTCAAAAATGTATACACAAAAGCAATTCAGTTCCCCTTTTAGCCCTCAAATCACAGGTGATTTTATCTATGGAAAAAGCATACGATACCTTTCAGCCAAGCATTATTTTTACTGTGCAAAGGTCATGCAAAGGTCCTTCTGCGCAAAGGCCATGCAGACTGTTAACAAGACTGACCTATGAAGAATATCGTTTGCCTTGGATGGGATCCACGGCTCAATAGACTTTTGGGGAGGACTGCAAAAATCTCTCCCCGACAGCTCTTTCAATACGGCCGACTTGTTTGTTCGCACGCTTCTCAGTCCGTCTTACCTCAGTGAAAAATGATATTTGGAGAAGAATGGGTGCAATCCCAATCCCAACACACAGTTTTTTTTATTATTACCATTATTCAGCGATTCAGCCAATACTATTCAGGAACTGCAATGTCACCGATCCCAAGATTCTCTAAAACCTGGTGAAGAAAGCTGAGAGGATCATCAGTGTTCCTCTCCCACCCATTGAGAAACTCTACGAAAAACACCGCACCCATAGAGCCAGAACCATTGCTGCTGACCCGGAACACCCCTTCCATGCCCTGTTCACCCTCTTACCATCTGGTAGAAGGTACCGGAGCATCTGGGCAAAAACCACCAGGCTCCGCAACAGCTTCATTCCTCAGGCGGTCAGGCTCCTCAATGGCCTTAAACTCATTTACGCTCCCCACCACCACGGGGAATTACCCTACTGTCCAAGGTCCAACCACCTCCTCCCCCAACCATACCTATGACTGCACAGTTACTTTCAGTCTATGTTTACCTGGACATTACTGCACTGATGTTTATTATTTATTCATTATTTATTATTTATTTATTGTACATATTTGCACTGGTTTTCTTCTGCAACCCGAGAGAAATGAAATTTCGGCCCCGACGTATAATTGCATATGGATGGGCTGACAAATATAAACACTCTCTCTCTCTCTCTCTCTCTCTCTCTCTCTCTCTCTCATGATTTTCTAAAGTGGTTTTTACATTGTATGTAGCTACATGTGAACCGCTGTAGGTTCTTTGATATTATTTTAAGTCAAAGAATCTTGAAAAATGTTAATCGAGATCTGATACGATCCAGATTTATACAACTTTATGTTTTCAGCTGCGGTTACTTTCAGGTTTGGCCATCTCAGTTACAAGAGGAATGCAGGAACAGAGGCAACATCGTGTCTGGAGGTGCATTCGTGCTCAAATGGATGCCACAAGATCACAAAGGGATTTAATCTTTTCAAAGCTACATGTTTCTCTTCGTATCCCTCATACAACAGTGTGGATTTACCTTGTGCAAAAAATGGGTGGGTTTGCGTCCCAGGTGAGTACTGAATGTAGCTACATGCAGTCATGTCATTTACCAGCTGCATTTAATCGAGAGTGTACATTCACATCTTAGCCACAAGGTCAGTAACAGACAAGTTGCGTTTGAAAAACACAGTGGTGGGCTAATTATGTCAGGCACCTTGAAACAGTTCAGCTTTTACCAACACATCCATTTCTTCCAAATTTTTTTTTAAAGTAACACATGTAAACATAACCTGAATAGCTGGCATTCATCTGCCGGAAGGCAGGAGCTGATTCTAAGCCGAATGGCACCGTAATCGACTTCCATCAACTCTAAACTTTGAGTAACAGCTAAAGTGGTTCCTTCTGACAGGTTACTGTGAAGACTGTGCATTGGCCAGACTTTCCACAGGTATGTCACAGGCACTTAAGTGTGACCCGAGTCTTCGGGGATGATGATGCCACATTGGTGTTTCACATGCGATGTGAAGTAGAATCCATCGTACAACATGTGTATCATGTGCCACAATTCAGAATAAATCACATTGCTGTGGGGTGAAGAATAAACGACAGTGCAAATGTGAGAGAACACTGCTGCACTTTGTAATGACATCATGCTAAAATAATACATTATTTTCCAACAAAGCCATTTGGAATTCAGTTTAATATATAAATTGTGTATTAATTATGTGCTGTACTTTAAAAGATGATGCAGCAGCATACCCAAACTTACTGAAGTAAGAGTTTTTATCTTCATTGTTTCCTCGGTGAGACATTAAAGGCATTCCTCCATTGAGGTGTTTAGAGATTCTACAAACCCCTTGGTCACAAATTACCCCATATGCACTTATATAATTCTAAATTTTACAAATGAACATGTTTAAGCGTCATATTGAATGCCTCAGCATCACTCTGTTGTAGTCCTGAATTTAAATGTGTACATGTCCAATAAAACAACAATTTCATGGAATCGGCTCGCTGCCCGGTGAATGCTGGGCCCTGACAGAAAGATCAATTGTTCAGAGAAAGGCCTGTTTGAATCTTACAGGCAGAGGAAGGCCAAGAGCTGCTCACAGAATCTATTAGATGGTGGATTGAGGCTACTTTGAAGGTCACATCAAGCTGGCAGTAGAGATATTGGAAACGCAGGATGTAAATTCAGGCCGTGTCCAACCGGAGAAGAAAGAATAGCACCTCATCCACTTTCTGGAACCTGAAGACTGCAGGAGTGGGTATTTGCATTGGCTAAGATTTGTTACAGATCCCACAGCTCCAGTAAAACTATTAACTCATGTCAGAGGCAAGACAGATCTATTCAATGAGCCCACAGTTTCATATTTTGGACCACAACTTTGTTATGCCAGGCAGAAGTAAAAAAGCTTAGACATTCACATGCTAATGGTGTCCATTCAGCGGTCCTGGCAAAAGGTATACAAACACTTTAAAAGTTATCTGTTAGTATAGCGGAGCTCCAAGGAGCAAAACACAATCAAAAAGATTTTGCACACATTGTAAAGATAAAATATACAACATTCAATGACCGCCAAGGTAAAATTCTGATTTTGACACTGCTGTTTTGCTTGTTGTTATTATAATTTATAGACCTGCTGTCTATCACTGGGGCTGGTGGGTTTAGCCATCTATCTTCAAGCATTCAGTATGCTATTATTAACACTATGACTGAATTTATTCACGGGAACCGTTACCACAGACATATGTTACATTAATGCTTTTCATTTTAATTGTATTATTATCAGTTATATTTTACTTATGTTTACTTCAGGACTACCATATAATGATGCAGTTTCTTTTGCTTTCCTTCCGTTCTTCACTGTATCAGCTCTTGCAATCCCTAATATGATTGTCCTTTTAGCTCACAACATCTTTTCCCAAATAATCTTCATATCCTTCTTACAAAAAATTAAAATGAATGAAAATATCACACAGTACCAAAGTCTTTGGAAGACAGCAACACGAGATTAAAAGCGGCATCGGAGATAATAGCTAAGGCTGAAGCAGTCAGCATGGACGGAGATATTTCAAATATTACTGCTTCCTCAAGTAGCTGCATGAGCATTTTTAAAACGCATTCCCACAAAAACAGCAACTGTGAACATGAGCATTGCAAAAACCTCATAACATGGGTTATAAACTGCAATTTGTAATATTGGAACAAACACCGCTGTTATGACTTTTATTTCTTATTTATTTCTTTTTTCCACCTTCATCATATAAAAGATATGATGTGCCCTGTAGGACAGTGCTGTCATGAAAACATACAGTAAAAACATGAAAAATACAGCTAATAGAAAATGCTATACTTATATATATATAGATATATAGATAAATGAATAAAAAAAGTATAGCTTTTAGAGATATGGTTTTGAAGCAAAAAGGAGCAAAAGTGGTTTTCTATTGCTTTCTTCTGGCACTGGAAAACACAGAGAACATAGAGAACATGCAAACACCACATCCACCCCTGAGCTGGACTTCAACCCCACATCAGCCAAGCAACCCAGGATCTGGATCTGCTTATCTAATAAATAACTGAATCAAAGCATTAATTTGTTTTTTTTTCCTCATATTTCTATAACTATACCTTTACTGCCATTCTTATGAAACAAGAAACAAATTTAGAGCAAGACAGCAGAGGAGCTGCACATTCCCAGGTTCCCAGCAGTCTCATTTACATTACAGCACTAGAGCTATGCAAGCAAACAGCCCATCCATGTGCAAAAAATCCCCAGTCCTCCCGTTTTCGCTGATCCAAAACAAAGGGCGACTCCAGGAGGGAGCAGCCCTGGAAACAAGTGCTGTGCTGCAGAAATGATCAGTATCTCAAGGCAAACATCTTATTCGTACAGGTACACCTTTCCAGGGATTTATGGATCATTATTGTGTGGTCATGATTTTGCAATTAAACGCACTTTTTCACAGTCCACACTGGAAAGGTCATTGCCTCAAAGGCCCGGTATTACCAAGAGTTTCCACTTCTTTCCCTGCATACCACCTTGCTGAACTCATCTCATGGGGATCTGGTGCATTTAAATCTGGACCTTTTGCTTGAGACTGATTTTAAATCAATTAAAAATTTAAACCAAGACACAATCTTGTATTATTATTCATTTGTTAGCTTGTTTCCTATTTACAGATAGAATATTTTATATAATGCAATACAAAGCAAGATAACATCTGAATTGGAAATAAACAAACGTAATAAGAAGGGATCTTTTGTCACATTTAATTTAACTGATTTCATTTCTCACACACACACACACACACACAGTGGGATGATATCTTACCTAACCATGTTTTTTTTTCAGATTTTTATAGGTATTGGCAAGTCAAGAGATAAATCACTGCAACAAGATTTCCTTACTGATGGTACATGTACAGTAATTGAAGAAGAAAGCAGCAGATACAGCAGCTGCTTTGAGAGCAAAGGCTTCTGACCAGAAGAGTTCAAGTTCTGATCCCAAGAGGAGCTTCAACGTTGGACCACTAAGGACAAAGCCCTCAACTTCAATTACTTCAGTAAATCTGAATGCGTGGGGACAACCTCACTTTTGGATGGGATAGATCAATGTTGACCTGTTCATCATTTAGCGCACCACAGGACACCAGTAGATACTTGTAGATAAGCATAGCGCTATGCATTTCTGCACTTCTGCATCAACAAAATGAATATTTTGCCTGTCCTTTCATCCAGGCTCAACAACCTTAGCGCTGCACACAGATTGGGTTTCGCCGATGTTGCTGCGGAAAGATCGTTGTGCAATTTGACTCTTCGACTAAAGCGAGGCAAAGATAATAAATTCTGTACCAGGGTAATTGTGTCTGGGGATTCAGTTACCAACCTGTTTGCAGGGAGCCATTGGCGGGCTAATTTATACATTTGGATGTTGTGTGTCGAAAAGCTGCGTGTCCTTCTAATTTGAGTTATGCAACCCAACAAGGTAGCGCAAAAACACGATTCACTGTGTTTTCCTCTTCTCCACCGATTTACATTGTTGTGGATGAGTTATGGAAATACAGCTTCAATTAGGCAAGCCTTGCCTGTTTTAAGTGCATTAAATGAACCTCTTGCTAGTGGAACGGAGAGTCAGACTCACAAAGGAAGATTTAAAGCCCGAGTTCAGTTACTGCTCACAGTGCTGGTGGTGGGCTTGCAAGAACCGATGGGAGTCGCTCGCGGCAGCAGGTGGCATCGTGGTTTGAACTGGTGCTAATGCACTCCGAAGACCCAGGCTTGAATCCCACCTTCTGCTATAGCACGGTGATGTGCTGATGTGTGCTGGGTTCAAGAAGTGATCAGATAGAGATGGCGGTTTCTGCATTTCTTTTTCCAGGATTGCTAAGTAACAGTAAACAAATAATGAAACCCGTTCCCGATAAACAAGCAATTAACACGATTCAAAAAATAGCCAACAGGCCCTGTCCTTCGGAGGGAAAACAAAAAATCATACTTCCCCTTTTGAACGTATTTTATGTGTCTTAAATTTTACTTTAAGTTGTGAATTGGCTGCATGTGGATCTCATTTCCTTTTGAGAACCCACGGCAGGTGCAGCTATGAAATCTTGTCAAGGAGTGGGTGTCTTGCTTCCAGTACCCTTGACTCTTTAGTACCCTAACCTTAAATAACTGCAAGTTGACAGCCAAACAAATATAACATGGCCATTTACATTATGTTAGGCAGCGGCTTAGTAAGACGGGAGGAACGGAGTCACAGGGAAAAAAATGAATGTATTTAGAATGTGCGTTGTAATGTGACCGCCGCAAAAGCCGGGCTCGGGACCCGGTTAATAAATCTCACAATCAAGCAGCCGCGGATACCGGCGTGAAACTTCTCTCCCAAGGTAAGTGGCTGCTGTGCTGCTGGCTGTGTGAAGACTGAAGCTGTAACATCCATAATGCCGTGGCACTAAATTAGCCCCCATGGGTGGAGATCTGAACATGCCACTCATTTACCCAGCAGGCTTAACCTGCTTTCATTCAGATGGTGAGTTCTGCGCTCCCCCCTCCCTGTGCTCACTCAGTGTGGTGCAAAGTACCTCACTTTCTTCCATACAACTATACCCTGTGATTGTGTTTGGTTGAGACAGATTTATTTATAGCTGCATTTATGCTCTGTTCTGATATTGTCATTAAATAGCTGCTTCATGCACAAATATCTACTCCATGAAACAGGCTATAAATCACCTTAAGTCTCCCTATCTATAAAACTCAATCTGTCTGTTTGTTCTTTGTGCACAACTTGGTTTTTCAAGCCACAGAGTAGTAGTTCTTACCCTAAGTGAGGTTTTTGCTGCGAGTTGCATCAAAATCCACATTGGTGAGGGAAGGGTAATAGCGGGCAATTATATATTGTTTTTTCCTTTCCGCTTGACTACGTCTGGGACACACATCACTTTTCGGTGTTTGCCTCTGTCAGGCAGCATTTACAACAATTAAGTGCAACCGCTTTAATGGTACAACAGTTTGCAGATTGTATAATGTGTTATTTTTACCTTTCCACCTGCTGACTTGGGCACTTGGGCAACTCAGCTGCTTAAAAGCAAAGGGGTTATGTGAAAATATATATATTAGCTGAGTGGGTAATTGAAAAACATTTAGGTGAATATGAGGAAATGGCTCAATTGTGAACCTCTGTACAAAGGAAATAAAACTAAAATAGGGGGGGATATGGCCAAATTGCATAACTTACTCATTGCGTTTAACACTGAAACTTTTTTTTATCCTTTTCCTAAACAGCTCCAGTTATACATTCTGTCACGTACATATTGTCTAAGGTAACTCAAGCTGGACCATGTGACCATTGTAACTTAAAAAGTATGGGATGGGAACCTGAATAGCAAAGTTAGAATATAAACAAGACCGCTAACAAGACCCTCACCCTTGCCTAAATAGCCGGTCAGCCACTAAAAAAAATTCAAGTGTGACAGCCAGGGATGACACCTTTTAACTACCAACTCCAACCGGACATCCCTGACTACACCTCTCCCCACCAGGCTACCACCATTCAAAAAAATAGCTTAAAAATGGTCTAAGAATTAAAAATAATCAAGAAAAAGTTAATTTCATCAAAGAAAAACCATATGAGAACCAAAGAAATGTAACCATCATCTTTTCCAGGACATTTACAGTATAATGCAGTTTCTATCTTACGGATGAGTCTTAAAAGCGTTGGTGGATGCCATGCTGTCAAACACACAGATCTCCTCCACGCAGATATTTCAGCTGGCTTGGAAACGTAAAACATAGTACATTTTACTTTTTAATAGCTCCAACAGCCTTATTGATCTCCTGTCTTTTATGGAGGGTTTCAGCAGGCCGACTGGTGCGGAGTCACAGATGGGCATCTTTAAAGGTAACGTCACATTTATTTGCATCAGCTTTTTGGATATTTTCCTAGTCAGAGAGGTGCAAAAACTGAACTAAAATGGTCCTCACACTGGCATTCAGGCCAGAAGTGTGGCCAGGGAATCTTAGCAAAGTCAATCTGGAAAGAAGCATAACCGGCTGACAGACCAACCCAGGAATTCAGTCAATCCTGTGGAAATTGAGACGTTACCTTCAGCATTCTGAGGCAGACCCATAATTTTTAGATGACTGTGGTGGTTTTTATTCTCAATTTCATCTTGTTGCACTTGTTCCAGCACCACCTTCAGCTCGAAAGTGGCAATTAAATGACCTATTTCCAGGTCAGAGATCCTGTATTGAACACGAATGAAGTGACTCCAAAACTATCCATATGCTCAGTTAAATTGAAGAGTTCTGCTTTCACAGCCACAACAGAGGGTGAAAGTTTCTTCAGCTCAGCATTAATGGTATCCATCTCATTCAGCTTCTTAAGTTTAGGTTCCACATAGACCACAACGTTCAGATAAGTCTTTTGGAGACATCTAATCACCCTTAGTCTCACATGCAAATCTACCTGCAAAGGTGAGCGGGGGCTGAAGCTCTTCAAAAGCATCCATAGCATGTTTTGGTTTTGAACTTTCAGTCAGGCCTGCTTATTTTCTCTTTTTGAATATGAGTTGAGGCAAAAACTAGGTGATCCTTGCAGTCCTTAAATTGAACTCAAAAAAATCGATCAAAATTTTGAGGTGCAGAAAGTATAAAAATTGTAGGTCTCACGATAGGAGACAAAATTTTTGCCTTCTGTCAACTTTTAAAATTTTAATCTTTCAACTAATCTTTTCAGGGGGACAGACCAACATTGATTTGTTTTAAAAATTACAAATGAGAAATTTAAACCCTAATGCAAAAAACAGAAAAAGAAGATATGGAAGATATATACAGTAGTGTGTAATACAGTACACCAAACTTTCTTCTGTGTATCACAGCCATATCTACAATATTTTCATGGGTATGTTTGTATTTTTTGCCCTTTTTTAGTTTTAAACTAGTATTTCATCAAAAGAAAAAAAAAGCCGTAAAAGCCATAGAGCCTCTGAGGAATTGTTTAGACTATTCCCAAGTATAGTAGTTGTTTTTTTTTTGGGATTACTTGGTATGTTGGCACATACAGGCCCAACAGAAATGGAAAAGTGTCCCTAAGGGGCAATTTAAACTGCAACAAGAGTCTGGTTATTTTTAAAGATACCTTAAGTTTTCAGTCACCCATCACTTCGGATTTGGCACAAAATGCCCTTTACAGCTCAATGATTCAGTAAGCCATTGTACCACTCAGATAAACGTTTGAATGTACTTTTAAAAATTGGTTAAAATGACATGCTTGTTTAAAATGAACTTACAAGATGCACTTACATTTAAAGTTTTCTGTTACCCTTAATTATACATTAGTATTGCACTAAAATGTGGCTACCATAATGCACCTGGGTTAAAACAGGTGTGTTAAAAAATAAATAAATAAATAAAAAAATCAATAAATCAATTTTAAAAAAAACTCTTTACCAGATGCAGTCAGTGTGTTTGCATTAATACTCTTTAGCTGGTGTCCCAGATTTACCGACATGCCGGGGAAATTTGGTCTGAACCCCTCTCCCATATTTAAAACCAGATGTTGCCTTGACAACAGTGACAACGGTGATGTTTTATCAGGACCCAACACTCTGTTGAATAATTTAAATTTCATTTATTGGTCCCTAAAGACGTTCACTTATGAAATACATTTTCGCATTTCTGAAGGCTTCCCGGATTTATTTCTCAGCACCTCCTAGTTTCCCAAGTCCAGAGCCTGTAAGCTGCATTTGCCCGCCATGCCGACATTGGACTACAACCCACCTCTGAGAAGGCGCTCACTTCTGCTTCCTTTTGCCTACCTTGTGGATGATCACGGGCCTTTAAATGGAGGAATTATGTATTTTGGATATATTTCTAAATAAAATTAGTTTTGTTAAAAATAGCAACAAAAGAAATTTTAGACACTTATATTTGTAAATAAGTGAAAATATTTTTATAAAACCAAATGTCTCAAATGCAGTTAAACATATCATATTAAATATTAATAAAAAATTTGAAAAGTTACACCTTTATTGGACATCTCCTGTGTCTCTAAAAATACGAGAACATCTATAGAATGCAAATACTTAAAAAATATATAACGTGCATATAATTGAAATTAATGCTGCCAGGGCCATATGACCTACCGTATGATCTACTAATGAAACTCTTCAGCTGTAAAAATGATTTATTATATCCGACCATTTGACAATGGCTGATGAACTTAACACATGGAGAAGATGTAATTTGTCTCTACTGGCACTGCACTGCGCACCACACACTGAACCCGGACTGAACCATACCCGTCATTACCTACCGGAATCACCCCAGAGGAAGGGAACGGAGAGTAGCGCTGAAGATGGGGGACCTACTTTAGCTAAAGCGCCGTCCCTGTTATTATGAAGTCATTTTTGCGATGGCTGTTTTCTCCTAAAATAGCCGAGTCAGCGGTGTCTCCTCTAATTAACACCTGGTGTCAGGAGAAAAGGGGAGTCCTGCATTGCCGAGAGCAAAGAGCATCCACATTTGACTGCCTTTGTCAAAATGCCCTCCTGACCTCTGCCAGGGGACTCTCCATTGTCTTCTTTCCAAATCAGCTTCAGCAGGACAGTTGGTGGTTTGTGACAAAGGAGAGGAATAGTTGCCGTCTCATTATTTTAAATGAGATGACTGTAATGATCACCTTCTGACCTCTCATCTCTTCCACGGTGGAGGCATCAGTATGGACTGTATGTGACTCTAAGTTATTTCCAAGTGCTTAATGTGTTATTGATCCACAGCAATCGCATAATTATACAGCACAACAAGATGGGTGGACCAGAGGTCTGCAGGAGTTGCAAAGGTCGGTATATAGAAGAATTTTATGGTTTGTAGCCAGATTTTGTCACAATTATGAAACCTTGGAAATTAGAATATAAATATTCAAAAGTGTCCTACTGTCCTGCTAATGTTCTGACCTTAATCCTATTGAAAACCAGGGGGAAGTTTTTTGAAAATTGAGGTCTACTAGTTTCGCCCAACCGCCTTGAAGAACCTGCTACACATTTGCCAGAATGAATGGGGGAAAAAAGTTGTGTGCAAAGGCGGTACATTTTTACCCCAAAAGGCTTAAAGCTGTTATTGTGGCAATAGGTGTTTCTACCAAATATTAAAACGTAGGGTTGGGATTCCTAAACAATCAGAATCAGTGTATTGAAGGTTTTCTTTAAAATATTTTCAATTCACTTATTTTTGCTCTGGCAGTATAATGTTGCCAGGACAGCTCCTTGGCAAGTGGACTGCTAGAACCAATCATAGATGGACAAGACGGGATGTAAAGTACGCAAGTAATTTTGTAAATATGAATGAAAGCTCCAAAAAGGGTTGAAATTACAGCTTTAAAAAGATTATTTCATTGAAATTATTTATAGATGACTACATAATCACTTTCTCACTTGCTCCCATAAAATAGCCATTAGTTTAATGAAGTTTTTGATGGAGGATACAGAGGAGCAACTCTCATGGAAATTCACCAGGAAGAAAGCTTTGCCTCCTCACAGTGTTTCTGGATCAAAGTGAGCAGGCAGGGGGGGGGTTGGGGGGAAAAATAAGAATGCTTATTTATTTATTTATTTATTTATTTATAAATTTTGAGTCTGACATTAATTGCACACAATGCTACAGCGAGTAATGTGCATAGCAAAACATGGAAGCACTGCCAGATGCTGCTTAGCAGTTCACAAACACTGAGATAACAGTACTAGAATGAGCCATAACAATAATAAAACAAAAGCCCGACTAGGGAGAATGCCTAAAATTCCCTTTCAGGATGTTGTCGCCTTTATTGAGATTCTGCTGCGTCTTCATCCAGGCGTCTTAAGGGGAGATAACAAGGACAGACACATATCAAACCTCCCCATGTCCCAAAATATCCCATTTGTTTCCTTAGTATTTATAAGGATTGAAAAGATGAGGCATTAAAAAGCAAGAATGATATTAAAGATGTAAGAGGTGCAAAGTGAGGGAAAGTTTAGAAACCGATGAATTATTGTTCAGAGGACTTTTCTAGCTTGTTATGAGGAAATTATAAATTAATACGATGGCTTTGCTCGGCACAACAGTAATGCGAAGGGAATTGAGTTGAAGTGCAGGCATAGTCTGTTTATTTGTAATCTTGAAGCTTGGTGCTATTTTATGTGAAATTGTCAAACGTGGATTTCTTACAATGTGATGGACAATGAAATCGTTTTTATAAACAACTGTGCATTTTTTGAATGTTCTTTATGTTTGGCGCTTCACTCTAAGGAACAGCGCTTTGGCGTTCATCTGGGATTGAGCAAGCAAATCTCTGATATCACAAAGAATCTGATGCAGCAGTGCTGCTCACCGAAGCTGCATTTCAGACGCATTTGGCTATTTTTCTTTCAAACAAGAACCTTTTCAGCCACTTGAGCACTAAATTCTTTTTTAAAGTTATCTAGGCTGACATCTGGAGTGCAATTTTAAGTCACTTTTATGACTCAGGCTTCTTGATGGGAACATATGTGTGAACCTTCTCACACTGCTGCAAACCAAGTGTTTATTTTAAACACAAACAAGTCATGAAAACAATGTTCAGCATCAGAAAACAGTCCTTATTATCATTAGCTTTTGAATAAAAGTATCTCCTTTTCACACCCACAAGGCATGTAGGGGGACAAAACAGTAGGATATTTACATGTTATTTATACAGTACAATAGGTTGAAAAATGTACTCACTGAGGGCTAACATCTGCGTAATCCTCCTTTATGGATAATAATGTAGGAAGAGTGACAACGGATACAATTAAAATTGTATTAATCACCTTCTTG
The DNA here is from genome assembly GCA_018136845.1 of Heterotis niloticus. Classification (NCBI taxonomy): domain Eukaryota; kingdom Metazoa; phylum Chordata; class Actinopteri; order Osteoglossiformes; family Osteoglossidae; genus Heterotis; species Heterotis niloticus. The sequence continues at coordinate 7,198,746 of CM030897.1, read as the reverse complement.
TTGCTAGTCATTCATTTTCTGTCTATATTTATATATAAATTGGAGTACATGAAGTTTTAATAAAACCATTTTCCCTTTGAATATTTAGTTAACGTGCAAGGATTACTCGGATTAGAAATCGGTAAAAAATGTAGAACGTTGAGGTACCCAGATGTGTACATTATCATATTGGTGCTGTAAGCAATTTCCCATCCCTTGGCAATTAATGGTGCTCTGCATTCTGCCATATTAAAATACCTAAGGATTGTATGCATGAATTATTTGTACCATAATATTAGAACTTGTACTTCCTTTGCACAGAAAACTGGGGGCAGGTTTAACGTGATGTTTTATAACCTTTTCAATAACCTTTTTGTGCATTCAGTATACAGCAGGAAATCATCGGGCGCAGAATAACTGGAAACAGTACGTCTGACTGACACAAACGCTGATAGAAACATTTTTTTTTTCCCCACCAGAAATATGTTTTTGCATATTTTGAAAAACTGTTCTGGAGGGGTGGCAAGGGACCTGTCATTAACAACATATTTAATTCCATTTCTGGTCACTGTGGTTCTGATTCCACAATTAGTGTTACCGTTAACCATAAATAAATCATTTTATGGAAACTTTTCACAATTTATGGAAAGGTTTTATTGGATACAAGGAAATAAATTGGTGGGCCGAAACAGCAGAATTCTCTGTAAGCACCAAAAATTGCACATCTACAGTTTCTTGAGAAATACGTCACAAAAACTTTTGCAGTGCACAGTAATGGAACCGCTTTTAATGTCTGGGCAGTGTACAATTGAAATTGAACGCTCGTGGTTTTTTGTAACCCTAAGCGGGCTCCTATTACAACAGTTTCCACAAAACCCACCCCCCTGCAATCCATTCAACAGTAATATAGCTTAATTTGTAATAATTTAGGCTTTAAAAGTGAGACAGAAGTGATGTGCAACAGTGGCCTAAAAGGATTTGAAATGCAAAAGAGGCTGAGTCGTGGCATTCAGCTGCCACTTTCTTCCGACTTCCCAAATCCGATGTCTGTGGTTTGTGTAAGAGTTAAACACTTTTTTAATTGGTTACATTTGGTTGATAAAATCCCTGATGAGGATTTATGTCGACACGTTGTTAACTTTTGGCCTTGTCTCCTAGCGTGGGGATAAAATTGTGAGATGGCATTATGTCTTTGTAATTAAGAAACCCCATTCATTTGATTTATTACAAGGCGACGGAGAATCGCTCTTGTGCCACTAGAAGCAGCAGATCCTCCAGAGGCAGTGCGTTCTGGGAGGAATTTATGAACGCTCCTCCAGTCAGACTGATTAGAGCTATAAATAATACAAGCTATGCAATGATAAATATTCAGAGTTAGCAGGTGTTTTACATTCAAATTGCGTAACCCTATTAGTCCCCTCTGAAAGTCAAAATAACCGCTCACCATTACAGCCAGAAAATAGCACATACGCTTTTTATTACTGATGCATCCATTTTGGTCGGAGAGAAACGACGCATACTTATTTACAGGTGCAGCTCTGCGCTGTGTTTTTATCGCCATTGTTCGGGGTGTTTTAGCATTAATTACATTTCTTATCTTGGTGTATTCGCCTTGATGTATGGGGGGGCTATTAATGGCCAAAGATAAATGGCCATCAAGATAATGGAAAGATCAAAGTAGCACCAAACACAAGCCACAAATATCCTTTTTTTCCCCCATGTAAGCTGGAAGGTCCAAAAAAACAGTAAGCTGCAAAGGAGATGTCTTTCTACAGTAGAGAAATGAACAATATTAAGATTTAGAAATATGTAAGAAAAATTGTATGACTACCAAGATTGTTGGTAATGTTATAACTGGATGTTATATTTTATATGTAAATAACATTTTATCGTAATTTCTTATAACACTTTACCAGTCCTAGCTAATATCAAAGTATCATGTTAAGGGTTGTAAGTTAGAGCCCGGTTGAGGGAGAGAAGTGACCAGGTTTCCAGCGTGGTATGACTTCTGTAATGCTGTAGTACAATACTTTTGGGAAACAGACATGCACAGAACATACATTCACTGTCTGCCTGTGCTTAGTCAGCATTTTTTTCTTCTAGGGCACCAAATTACCATATTCAGTAGATGAAATGACAACTGAAATTTGAGGATGCAGGGAAAAAATCCATTGCCAGCTGATAACATAGCCTAGATATGTCACCACCCACTGGCACATCTTATGCTTAATTATCTTCACATCAACTTGTGCTTCCCCGGCTACTTATTCACTCTCTTCAAATGCAGCAGATGGGTCTTGGAGTCAGTTGGGAAGTTGCAATAACATTGGATTCAGTATCGTGCCCCCATAGTTATGGTAACCATTCATACCATACCGGGGGCATTGAAAAGTCCAAATAGTATTCAGTGTAATTACAAATATCCTTTTCCTTTGAAATTTGGCAGCTCTTCCAGTTTTCATGCACAAAATGAACTTAATTCATGACTGGATACCATAGTCAGTCATGGATGGTTTGTAAAAGAATGACATCACCAATTCACTCCTTCAAATCTGATTTTACTTTTAAGGTTAAGTTCTACAAAAAATGTGGTATAAACACAGTTCATTTTACATTTCCTTTGAGTCCTGACACTACAATGCAATCAGAACGCCAGTGTGATTCTCCAGGTGTTCCTCTTCAGCCTTTTGACATATGACAAAAATTTTTTTGCCACTTTCTTTAACTTTTGCTCTGCCCTTAGCTATAAGCGATAAGAGCTTTTATTTTGCCAGTCCTTTGCAGATATTCTGAAGTGGTGCACCTCACTGCAGGTCCATCCGTCCTAAAATTTTTTTTATTTCATCACCTGCCACCCAGACTTTAGCAGACTACAACAAGGATGATGAAAGAATATAACCAGATGACCTTCTTCCACCTAAATAACATATTTCAAACAGTGCAGATGTGTACATATCGGTGCAGATGCACCTTAAACCCCGAACACACATTTCATGCATCTTGGTTTGTGAGCAATGACAATGTCCCCAGGTGACCGTCAGGTCAATGACTATAAAAGGAATGTAAAAACGGATTTGCTTGAATAGTCATATTAATTGTTTTCCTTGACTATGTTAAGCAATAAGGGATAACGCTCTTATAACAGACTGACGCATCTTTACCTGTGAGATGGAAGCAGGTGTCAAGATACAATTTTTTTGCCTCTCAAGGTCAATTCCAGGAGCCCTGTATGTAATGTCATCCTACTGACACTCGACAGAACTAGAAAGGTCATAGCAGTCATCTCTAATGATAGCATTGCTATCCTGCGTCTCCTCAAATTGATGCACTACCTTGACTCCACACTGCTGGGCTCAATTAATCAGGAGGCTCTCTTTGTCATGCAGGAGCACTTCCACACACTGCTTTTTATATAAAAACGTGGGGGGAAAAAACCATGACACACAGCATCTATCGGGGTTTATGCCGCTCAGACGTTTCCAGTGCCATCAATTATTTCTGCAGTGTGAATTATTAAGGAGCAATATTTGCTGCAAGAACAATACCAGAAAATATTGTAGCTATAGTGGGCATAAAAATGTGAAATTAATAAGAGGTTAGAACAGGGAAAAATGCTGAAGTAGTGCAAATAATGACTTTCCCACAGCATAGTTACCATATTTGACCAGAAAACTGTGCTTGAAAGTCAGAAAGTCATATGCATGGTAGTGTGGTGGTTCTACTGCCTTCTACTTGAAGGTACCAGGTGGATAAGCCCACCTCACACTGTAGTAACCTTGAGTAAGGTACCTACGCAAGGTACTGCACTGCTCTGGTAAAAATTACCGAGCTACACAAATGGGTAAATCACTGCAAGTGGATTAAAGCTGAAAGTCCCCTTGAAGATTAGCATCAGCTAAATGTGAGTTGCTGTTAGTTGCATGAGAAGAAACATTATTTTGTCAGAATGTGTTTGCTTTGCTTTGTTCATTTGCATAACAGTTATTTGCCTTATTGAGAATCGCGGGCACAAATCATGAAGTGTAGATGCTCATTAACAATAAACAGCTTGGAAAGGAAAATAAGAGGTTCATGGAAACAACGGCACACACCCAAGCCTCCCTGCCTTTGTGTCTCTGTTATTTGCCTCCGGTGTCTTCGTTTAGGATATAATAATTAATAATTCAAAGCATAACAAGAAAGGTGAATGAGTTGAGTCGGAGGCCTAGTAAGCACTCTGGGTGCTGACATGTTACTGCGCAGGGACGACTTGAGAATCTTCATGGGCACTTTGCATGGTTTTCACACAGAATCTCAGTTTTTCCTGCCACAGAAATTAACGATTAATAGTATTAATAATCTCAGACCCGATATGTGCAAAATTGGACGTCAGAATGTGTAACAATGGGGGGTGAACGGCGTTATGTGAGCATGTCCAATGGACGCCACTGATATGAGAAGGGACACGAGTGAAAACCTGCAGAACACATCTGAGCTTTCAACTCATTGCTATTATGGGGAGCCAGAATAACCTGTCATTGATTATTGAGACAAATGATGTGTACAAGTACAGTACAAGTAGTATGGTTGTCAGAAAGGGAATATAAGGGTTCTCAAGCAAGGGCTTAAGTAATTGCCCTCTGACCACAAGAGGTCAGGGCGTGGAATGATTGATCTGAATGTCTCTGAGACCAAATTACTTCAAAGTTATATGTCAAAGCCACTTGTCTTCCATAACTGTGATTGGTTGTAATGTAAAGAGACATCAACCAAAGTTTCTGTTGGGATAATCCGGCAGTATACTTGCCAGATGGCAATATAAAGGGCATAAATAAATTAAAAAAAAAGAAAATCTGGAATCTCGTCGTGCTTGCTTGTAGACCATCGTAAATGTGTCAGCACAGTAATGTCAAATTAAGCTACATTTCAACAAAAGAAAACAATTTCCTAATGTCGGACAATGTTGTGGCGTGAGGATAAATGTTTGACGTGGAGCAGTTTCTGTGCAAGTGTGTTTGCTCGTATTTTATTTTTTGTGTCCTGGTGCTGTACAAAAATACAAGGAATGTTACAGTGAAGAATGAGAGGGTAAAGATTTTCTTAGTTTAAGGAAACCGGTATAATGAACTGGGAGTCTGGGAGTCTAGCTCTGCCTGGGGACCTGTCTCTGGTATAAATGAGCAGTTTGTATATTAAGCTGTTAGTATTAATTAATTATTAATATCATTAATATTTAATGTTTCAATGTAATATTTTAATATTATTAAGCTGGAATCCAAACTCATGGTTGTGGACCTGTTTGTTAGTGGTGATGAGTATGTATACAGTACACAGTAACCGTACTGACTGAGGAAGGGAGCTGGGATTCTGTGAAGCATATAAACACTTGCTGGGTTAAGCTGAGGATGGAGACTCTCCTGCTTGGGGAGGTTTGGCCTTTGTGTTTTTTGTTCCTTGTGTACTGCTTATTTGTTCTGACCCCCAAGGGTAACTAGGGGAGCAGTGGGGTGGAACACAACCCATACCAACTTGTATGGGTTCGAACCGGCAGGCGAAAAAGTAATGTGCGGCAAACAAAGGCTGCATTTACCGTGAAGGTGCAACACAAGTACAAAAGAAATCCAGCAGTGAAAAGAAAAAAAGCAAACAGAAATAAACCCTAATCCACTCTAATCCTTTTGTAGTACACAAATAATTTCAACCCAAAAAACCCAAAAAGGGTCTTAAACCCAAAAATTCTTCTGCAGCCCAACTACTTCTTTACTTTAGATGCAAAACAAGCAAACACTTGCTTTCTTTACAGTTGTGGGGAGAACAGGGTTTTGAAATGCATACTGAGCCTGAAATGATGCAATGTTTTACCTCTACACACACACACACACACACACACACACACACACACACATATTCTGGATAAAAATTATAAATATATAAATTACTTGCCGTCTTGTGGATTATACATGTGGTTCATTACTGAATAAGTGTCTTTTTTCTTCTTTGCTTTTCCAGTATTTTATTCCTTCACTGGAAATTTAGCAGATTTTATTGCATTAAAAAACGTACTCGGCTACAACAGTAAAAAGTAGGTGCCCTGCAGGAAGCTGTATAAGCTGTTACATGCATGCGTGAATATTATGTTCATATAGTACAAACCAATAATAAGAGGGTTCATATCTTTCGATTTGGGTAAAAGCAATCGCTTCACATTTTAGAAAGCTGCATATTTCACTCCTGAGGGGTTTTAACATGGACTGTCAAACGTACCTGCGGTGTAAAATGAATGCCATTCAATCAGTGGAACGGGCACATTTTCCTCTGTGATTGGACTGAAGTGTTATTTGTGTCTGATCAGTCACTTACGGTTGCTGCCAGCGGGTCCTTGAAATGTGGCGGTGATTTATTGTGCCTGCAGATGCACGTCAGTCAGCAAATAAGTGGATATATGGAGAAAATAATATTGCTAATATCTGGATTGAAAAGCATATCATTCTGCTGTATCTGTTACATGAGTCATGGGCAAAAAGGGATTTTATCGACCGATCCTTTATTGATTTATATTGTAAATAGTTACACGTTTTTTTTTTTTTTTCTCTGACTGCAAAAAGGAAGTTGTTTCAAGAAAGTACTTATTTATTTTAAGCACTCCTGCTCATGTACGTAAAAGAATCAAAATTCATGTGGATGAAATGCATTATAGAGGGAAATAATAACGGAAAAAAGGATCCTTTATGACACAGGAAGTTCCGTTTGATTAACTGACGCTTAGATCCGACTCGAAGCAGAAAGAATCGCAGCCGTCTTATTAAATTGCTCAGAAGCCAAGCTCCCAGAGTTCCACAGCACAAGGTGAGGGTACCGAGGGGCTGCCATTAAAGTGGTTTAAGCCTCGCTGCCGCTGTCTCCTGTCTCCTGTCTCCTGGCTGAGTGTGAAAAGTGCCATTTCCCAGGTGCCCTATTACTCCTTAGTTTACACTGAGAGGTAAAGACACTCACTAACATCAGACCTATGGCCTTTACAGCTTGACAGGGACCAGAATATGGATATAAGCTCCTAAATTTTGTTCTGGTTAGTATCTGATTTTTTTTAGCACAGGAGCATGGTTCTGGGTTTGACGGTGTTAATTGCAAATTTGAAAGTTTTAATATTTTAAGGAAAAAAAAAAAAACAAAACTTTGCTTCATAATTCAGGCCTTGCATCCGGATATTTTAATTCGATTTAAAGAAGATAAGGTCTTCCTTCCGAGCTTGGTGAACATACATACATACACTGTGGATGCAAGTTTTAGCCTGCTAGTCTGGATAAAAATGAGCAGCATAAATCCCAGCAATTTTTCATCCAGAACACTGCATAATGTGATGAAAACTCTATTGGCGTAGAATGTTAAATGACTATTTGTCTCGCACAACTAAATTGCTGTTGTTTGTGAAACGCCACCATTTGCATATTACAAGGTGAACCAGAACTCGGTATTGACTTGTGTAGACAATCTGAACTGATGTGGATAAATTGGACCCATAACAATTATGGACATTTGGTTTCAAGCCTTGTTACTTGCTGAATATGAGGACTCTAATGGAGAACTGCTCAGCAGAGGCTTCATTGTCACATTTCTAGTCCAAGTCTTCCTATTAACCTGCCAGGCTATAGCGTGCGGTGATTGCAGGTAAATTTGGCTGAAAGCGATATATAAATATATATGAATTTATTTATTAAATAAAAGGCAAAATGAATGACTGTTTCAGTTGCTCATTTTGCTTATTCATCTCTGCAGTTGCTACTGTGCAAATTGTTGCAGCCGCCGTTGATAAATACGGATATTGGAAAAGTGTGTTTGCATGAGTCAGCAAAATTGCTATTAAAGCTCATTTAGCCAGCAAGCTACTGAGTGCAGAACAACAGACACATAAGGTTTTCCAAATTGGACTGTAGTGCAGATTTTTTATTTTGGCATGCATTGTGAGACATTCTCTGTGTTCACCAGTGTTTCTACAAAAAAATAAATGGATCCAAATTAAAATGGTTCTCCTTATACAGGTAAAGAAGTTATTTGATGTTTCCTGTATGAGTGTTCTGTGTTTTTAGAATTGTCTTGTAGGTTGCTTGTAGTAGCAGTTTTTTTATTTTTAGAAAATGTGAAAATTTCCATTGTTTCTGTCATGCATTTTTTTTATGTTTTTTTTTTTTTTTTTAAATTAGGAGGACTCTTCTGAAGATGGAGAAACCAAGAGCAAGTGGAGATGGTTTTTGGTATGGCTGATGGAATATCCATACGTATACTCAACTGGATGTCCCTACAAAACCAGTATCCCCGCTCCTAAAAAAGAAAAGCAACAGTTGGCAGTAAACATGTTCTGGTGCCTCCATTTCTATCGCTACTATAAAGCAAAAACAATTTGTTCTTTGTGAGGATGCTGGCTCACCCCTGAATATGACGTGCAACGGCCTGTTGCAGTTGCACTCAGTGTAAGTGAAGCTTGATGGTTGATGTCTGCCAAACTGATTTAGTCCAGAGAAATTCTTTGGTATCTTTGGCAGGAAAGCTCTTCACCTTTCCACATGTGAAGTAGGATGGACTTCCAGCAGCATCTTCTCTTATCTCCTTCCTAAATGACAGCTCTCCGACTTTGGCCTCCGCTGCCAGCAGCTGGCTGCTTGGACCCCAACCGCAGTTAAAGCCATACTATTTCTCCATTAGCCTGCTCTTAAACAGCTTCAGCACAGCCAACAACACAGAAGTCTTAGGACATTTTGCCCTCCTTCTTCTTGAAGTCTTGCCCCTTTTTTTAAAAAAAACTTTTCTGCTCAACCCAACACACAAACACTTGAGATGAAGAGTTTTATTCAAGAGCCACAGCAGAAGGGTTTTCATTCTGGTACATTTCAGCTGTGAGCTGAGTCACCACACCCTTTTCCTGCCATAAAACACTTTTCAAGTCTCATACAAAAAAAGAATAAATTAAGTCCAAAATGACACCATATGATGGCTGTAACAAATACATGGTATTTTTTGAGCAATGCCAGTAGCGCTGCTATCTTCCAATAAATCCTGGTTTACTTTGTCCTTAAGAGCAGCGAACTGATCAAATCTGTTCCATTATTTTCCAGGATATTGCTGTGTGGATTAGGCCTCTGCAATGCACAGGTCCCAGCATATTAATAAAAAACCAGTGTTAATCTGCATCGACCACAAAGAAGAAGCTGCGGGCGGAACCGCATATATACACATAACCTCTTAATATTCTGAATGAACTTTGGAATTTCAGTGCCTTTCATTGCTTAAATAGCACAGATTTTTATCATTTTTTAAGCAGCCAACTTGTGAATATGGCAGAATTTGCATAAGAAAATCCCTATAGTTTTATTCTAACTCACCACCTGCTGAGAGAAGCATAGATTAGGAGGGGATTATGGCAGAATGAGAATTGTTAAAAACATGCATGTCTTAATCTAAGAGGTAAAACTCCTGGCACCAATTTGGGTTTGGGTAGAGGAAGGATTACTGAGCATCCACTCCACTTGGTAAAAGTAGTTTAAATTAAACACATGCAAAAAAAAAAAAAAAATCTTCTTGTGCCCCCCCCCATACATCCCAACCTATCAAAACCATCCTAAAAGGAGATTATGGTTTGTGATTAGGACAACAATAACAACGCCAAAATCCAAAATGTTTTTCCTTCTTTGCAGTCTTTAACTGCAAATCAGCCTTCACCTGACTTCCCTTCAGGTGACCATAATTGAAGGAAATCAATGCTATGTATTAAGTCATTTTGAGGTATGAATAATGTTTTGAGAATCAAATAATTTCCTTCACTTTGCACTTAATTCAAATTCCGGTTTAAGACTCTTGATCAAGGCTCGAACCCTGAATTTCTCAAAGCTGCCTTGCTGTAACAGAACATCGGACAGATAAGTACATTTGAATCAAATTTTAGTGTTAAATGTGGTAGATGATAGGACAGAACCTTCTTTTAACAGCCATTTTTCATCTTTGAATAGATTTACTCGGATAAATAATGCGTAGCTATGAAATGATGTCCTAGTTAGAAAATACGGCTTATTAGTTTTCTCATTATTTACCGGCATCCTTAATTAAAACCGTAGTATCCCCAGTCCAATATCAAAGGCTAATAATTATTTTATAGCCAAAGTCACCGAAGATGTCTGCATATTTTAAACATGTGTTTAACTGTAGAAAACAAGCAAAGTTGCGCTGCTGGCAAAATATGAGTACATTTTATTCTTTGATGTTTGGCAAACCTGTCTCTTTAAAGCACACCCCCCCCCCTCTCTGTTTGTTTTCTGATGCCACGATTCAAAATATGAAAATAAAGTGGGATTTAGACTTCTACCCAAATCACTGTACACGAAAATAAAGTGCTGAAACAAAGCAGTCAGTCATCCGTGCGCTTTTGATGAACACCTCAGAAGCGTCTGTGTACGGGGGTGTCGTTGTCTTTGTAACCCAACAGAGTGATTTTTTTTTTTTTACTATGAAATATTAAATGTGTACTTTGTACATCATTTTAATGTTTGTAGAGGAACGCACATCCTGCAGCTGCCTTGGGTTGGTTTCATCATGATGAAGCTCTATATGGGGTTCAGGTTTCGTGTGATGGAGGTCAGGTTACTCCAGACCATATTTATGATTCAAAGGCTGAATGACTGCCGATGATACAGTGACTAGGCAAGTAGTGCCGGTGCCACAAAGCCCCCCTGCTGTATGGGTGTGGGTTTGAATCCAGTTCAGTATCTATAAAGTTTGCTTGTTCTCCCTTTGTCTGCTTGGGCTTCAAAACCATGCTGTTTAAATTACGGTCTGTGTGTGTGTGTGTGTGTGTGTGTGTGTGTGCATGGCCACCCTAACATTAGTAGAATCCCATCCCAAAGGTAGTTTCATAGCCTGATACCCAGTGATTCTGGATTAAGCTCCAGACTGCTGCCACCCTAACCAGGTTAATGATAGTGGAGAAACCAATATATGAAAATGTTTACAATATCTTATTACAAAATTTTTTTTACTGCATCCTTAACACACAGTACATTAGTACAGTAGATGGAATAATATCTGCATTGTAACACTTGGAGAAACGATTAGTATTTGTCCAGTTAACACTTTTACTGCTCATATGCACAAATATACAGCTGTCACAAATGGATAATTTAATATTTTTACTTTAATTTAATATGTATGCAGTGTAAAATAGTGTATAACATAGGCAGACAATAAGCAAGCAATGAAACCAACAGTGTTAGCAGCCTGGCTATTTGTTTAATCCCATCAACTCAGTTAACTGACCAATTTGTTCTGAAATAAAAAAGTTTAGCGATTTTTGTAGGCTCCTATTAACCCGTATTAGGATTTATGTAAACAACGAAATGGAATTCATTAGCGGATATTAATACGTATTGTCGCTAATCGTGACTGGCATTAACTTTCTTGAGTCGCTGAGTTCTTATGACACTTGTTTTGTCAGAGAAGCAACAGTTGTTTTAAAACATAACTGAAACATGATGGCACAAGAAACAAATAATAAAACAAAAGACGCATATATTTGAAAACCTTAAACCTATGAATTATTTTGAAAGTTATTCAAATCGCACCATCGGAATTGGATAGAAAGGCTTTTGTAAAAGTATAGCTGGTTGTTACTTTTAACACGATATTATAACAATTTATTCTAGCAGTTTATTGTTACGGCACTGAAAGCCATGTGTTTAAACCCTAAACGGATTTCTTGGCTCCCTGTGTTGCGAGTTTAATTTCAAGTTCTCGCTTTCATGTTTTTGCTGTTGCGCTGCAGCACCTGACACCGTTTCATCTGCTTCTGTGAAAGACAGTCCTTCCCCGGTTCAATATCGAGGAATTAAAATCAAATGATGAAAGCGAACATTATGACAGTGCCGGCTTATCCGCGCAGATGGCCGGACGGCGCTGTTTAATGTACACTTGAGGTTCCGTGAAACACGCCTAAATTTATCACGGGGTTTTCTCAAGTTATCTGTGCTTTTATATATTTCATATGCTTTTATAAAGAAGTGAGTCGATCCCAAGTGTCCCACCAGGGATCAAGAAAAGAAGTCAAACAAATCAGCTGCACCATCATTGGGTTGGCATTACCATCCTACCTAGCAAGGTGTAGGAGGCCCCCATGCTGGGGTCTTACATAGCGCTGGTGTCTCTGGGTGAAGCATCTCAGGTTCTATTACAGTTATCCCAAATTTCCTATGACAGTAAACAATAGGGATCCTGTTGTGTCTGTTATGGTATCGAGACTTAACATCATCTGCACGACCGACATCTAACTGAACTGGCTTTTTAATTTTTTGTCACTTTTGATGAAACAAAAAGGAATTTTCAAGGTTTTTTTTATAACTGCTTATGGAAATATTTAAGGACTGGTTTGTGTTCATTAGACTCATTGGTACAGGGACCCAGCAACACCTTTCAAGCTGTTTAAAGACATTTCAGTGCATCACTGATTTATTTTTACTGACGTGAAGTGATACAGTGTCATTGCTGCTCCTGATACAACTTTGCATCTGTTTACCCATCTATCCATCCATCCATCCATCCATCCATCATCCATAACTGCTTGTCCTGGCCAGGGTCATGGCAATCCAGAGCCTACAAGTCCTTGTCTTTTTTGATTCTTGCACTTTTGCAAATTTGTTACATCAGCTGTGGACGGGAGTATTGTATTTTTCCTCCCCAATAATGTTTTTTACCCCCGTATCGATTTCTGATTTCGGCTCCACATCAGACAGTTAGCTTCAAGCACTGGCCTCATTGGGGTTTGTATGTGGATGACACGAATAGCCGGTTTGGAGCCTTCGTCAAGCCATTCCCAGATGAAGAGTTGTTAGTCGGGCCTCAGAGAGCTTGTTTGTCCAAATACACGCCGAGGTAGTTTTAGAACTGTCACCCAGTTTGATTCATGGACATGCAGCTCATGAATGCTTCTCATAAATCACACTCCATTATTCCATTCTTTAAACCAGATTTATACAAAACAAAGGAAAGGAAAGATTGGGATAGATCCTAAAATTTCAGCTTGAATTGATGCTGGTTGGCACCTAAGGGAACCTAAAACCAAATTTTAAGGCTAGGCCACCTGTTTCCTTAAAAAAAGTTCTGGATTTAATTACATGCTGCTTGGTTCATAACAGTACTGCATAGTGGATTCTAGTAAGTATTCCAGCAACAAACGTACAAAAATATTACTTACATGTGTCTAGAAACGAAATATATTAGAGTATAGTGTCATTTTTTAGCAGTATGTGTCAAGAACAAGCAAGTCATACAAGACCTGTTTCTGACTTGGCGTAATAAGATGTAATAACATACAAAAGCGAGCTTATTGATTTGGAATTAGAATAAATGTTAGTAGTGATGAATTATGATAAGACGTCAAGCTAATTCCTGCTGACAAAATGGGAAAAGATTTATGTACATGGCACACTATCTTCTACAATTCTTTTAGTGTGACAAGTAAAAGAATGACCCAGTCCATATCTGGTGCAGTTTTACTGCTTGATTGATGGGCCCGTCTAAAAATAACTGTCTGGCTTTATCTTTGGTGAGGAGGGCACCTGAACTTTGGGCGCCTTTCAGCTGACACGGACTCAGCGAAAGTGCCTCTGAAAACAAAAGTTTCCTATGGTTCCCACAGATGTTGCGGTTAACTGGTTTGAAGGGTACGGATCGGAGTTAAAAACGGAAATGTGGGGCCGGAGAATGAATGAAGAATGCTAAATCCTAGACCTTCTCGCTCCTGCTTTACGGCACAGAGGAGCCACTTGTAACTAGCGGTGAATCATAAGCCTGATAAATCTACCGGCGCGGACCTGGCAAATAGTTTGGTTCGGCAAGGAGCTTCTCCAAATGTTCCATAACTCGCAAATACAACGAGGCCATCTGTCAGGAAACCTACAGATTCGGACATGGAAGCCAAACCCCACTACTCCCCCTCTCCGACAACTCCGTGACACATGGTGAGTAGTCAGATAAGGTTGGACACAAATATCTCCAATGCTTCCCTCACTCTGTTCAGAGGGGTGTGCCAGAGCACTGTCCTCGCTGCATACAGCTCTGTGCATATCAAATTTTTCACCACGCATCTCAATCCCTTGTGTATATAAGATTATGCTCATTTCATCTTTTATTGTATAACTGCGTGGGTGGAAAACATCCTTGGGGACAAACAAGGACTTTGCTTACTCACCCGAGTGATTCAGTGCTCTGCGCTGTCCCACACACCGAGCGCCTTCCTGTACAGCCGCCTCACTTTGTAGTGCGGAACGCGACGGTTTCAGGTCAGCCTGCTGCAGTTTGCCGCCTCTAACTTCTGAGTCTGGAGAAGTTCTCTCTTGTGGGCCTCAACCACCCTGCCACCGATGTGACAATTTTCCTGCACCTGTGGACCCTTGACGCTCCCAGCCAGTGCAATCCATCTTCTGAGTCTTCTAAAGATCTGAATTGGCCAAAACTTACCGTGCGTTCAGGTGTATGTTTGAAACGGGTCCTTGAGCTTCATAAGCATCAATCACACTTCTTCATGAATTCGATATTTGTTTTCGTGATGTCGACACACTTAAGGGAACATTTAAAGCCGGGCTTTGAGAAAAAAAAAAAAAAAAACTACAAATGGATGAGATGTGCAGGGGAGGTGATTTTGACTTCGCCTGAAAGAGCGGCACCAGCACCTCGCGGTGTGAATCTAATGTAACTTAAGGCGTGTGAGATGCTGAGGTGAGAGCCCTTCTCCAGTGTGCTGACATTCATGAAGAGAGGTGGCCGATAGATTCGCAAAGTGGTAATCATTAGAATGGGAGCATGTAAATTACCGGTGAAGAAATAACCTACAAGACGCTGTTGAGCCTCACTTCTCGAAACCAAGATGCCCAGGTTCAGCCTCCGCTGTACCACTCTAATATGCTGGTGGTAATTAGTTATCGATTCAGTCTGTCAAAGGATATTCCCAGCAGTCTGCTCTTTGCTGAAAGTCTAATCTTGTAAACAACCAAATACAACATCTATGTACCCGTTCGCTGTGCCTGCACCAGTAGTAAATAATTTAATGATTTTTTTTTTGTTTAACTAATCTATTATATTATTTCACTCCTATTTTTATATTTGTTTTACACATTCCGCCCTTAAATCTTCACCCTTGTTGGGCCAGTGATATCACTTATTAATCGAGTGCTCTGTTTAATGTTTCCTGCAGGTAGTCGGCCGCTACGCCGATTCTGCGCTCGCGTTTTCGGCTCGGGCTTCAATTGTCGCGATACCGCTCCGTAATGCGAGGCTTTGTATAGAGAAATTTTAAAAAATAATAATCAAAAATAGACACAAGAAACAAAAGCCAGGAGCTGGAAAAAAAAAAAAAAAAAAAAGCAAAGTTTTTAAACTCGTGAACAGACAACTAAATTAGCTTGGTTTAACACGAACGTGAGATCTTTTTTGAGCGGAACGTTGGTTGCGGGATACAGACGGATTGAAAGATACGCTCTAATCCACAGACTAATATTAACAGTTCCAAGATGAGCTACAGATGATGAATAAGGAGAAACAGACTTCTGATAGCTGTAAGCAATTGTTCATTAAAAAGAGTTGCCCTCTAAAGAGCCTTTCATTAGAAATTACTTTGGAGACAGATTGTTTGTGTCTCAAGATGCCACTGGTAAGAAGATGAAAACGGAATCAGATTTGAGTGTATTTTTACTCTATTTTACCAACCCGAGAAAACTAGTAAGGTGAACTGGCATCTGCATAGGGTAACCAGAGAAGAGCAGGCTGCGTGTTCACACTACTAAAGGCCGAACTCCTTTGGAACCTGGAGCAAGGTGCCCGCTGCAGTACATTTTCAGCTGTTTCAGTTGGTAATAAAACTGTGAGCCCTGGTTTGATGCAAATTAAAGATAAGCCACGTTGTATTGACTCTTGTATGAAGAGATGTGGCAGGGTGATCGGATTTCTTGGTTTCCTTTAAGAATTTTTCAGCATTATGTTCAGACTCGCGACGGCACGGTGGATTTAACGATAAAATAAAAATGTTTTAAATACCGCGTTCATTTATTAGCTTTTATAGGATGCTCTGCTCACCAAAGGTGTACAGAGCATTGAATAATGTCCCATGTATTAATGTTGCTCCTAGATATAAAGCAGCAGTTAGATTTAACAACAGAGTAAAGCAAATGATAGTTCAGGAGAGGAAAAAAAAAACAAAAAAAAAAAACACCCCCAACTATAGACAAAGAGAGAAAAGTACCAGTGGCTGGCTATCCCTCCACCTTGCAACTTACAGGACTTAAAGGATCTGCGACTCACATCTTGGTGCCAGATACCACAGGGCACCTTCAGAGGTCTTGTGGAGTCCATGCCTCAATGGGTCAGAGCTATTTTGGTGGTACAAGGGGAGCCTGCACAATATTAGGCAGGTGTTTTCCATGTTGTGGCTGACTGGTGTATGTATACAAAATGAGAAGTTTTCTGTAAACAGAGATTTTAGACAAACACATGGCAAAATCTTGTACAATATAACCTGACAAGTGTAGAGTGAACACAAAACTATAAACTGAAATTTGTTCCAAACCGTAAAAAAGGAAAGGTGATGTTCTCATTTTTAATAAAAAGAAATCTTAAAGGAGTTGTACAAGTAAGGAACGGCACACCTTCCAAGGAGAGAGGTTTAGTAGAAATTTTTCTTCTTCCTTACATATAGAGTCTAGAGACTAAACCTAGGAAAGAACATTGTTAAACTCCCATACAGATTAATTCCTTCATTCTTCCCGGTGTAAAATACAGCAAGACAGGTCATCATTCATTCATTCCAACTTCCAGTCCTAATGTAGGGTTACGGTGATCCCTAAAGATCGAAATAAATCTACAGACGTGCTCCATTTCGTCCTTCGGAGTCAGTGATTTCCCAAAATGCTGCAATTTAAAGACTGCTGCACCATCAGTACAGAAGCAAAAGTGGAACAGCATCTCAGCCTTGACAGAATGAGCAGCACTGTTTCCACCATAACACAAAGGAAAGAAGTACGCTGGAGATGCCTGAAATTATTACGATGGAAATATTAACAAACGCAGCCCATCTTCCCAGAAGGTATTTGACTGCTTTTTTCCTGCTTGTTCCTCTTCCAAAAGCTTATTTTCAAGACTCTTTCCATTTGTCCAATTAACACGGCTTCATGACGCATCCAGGACCAAACCTGTGAGAACATCACAGTGACACTTTTCTGCATTAACACTCACACTGACATTAAAATTATAAAGTGCAATGTTATAAATGTAGAAAAAAAGTCTTTCCTCGGTTTTAAGAGTACTGGTGGAGATGGGGGGGGTTTTCTATGCTCTCCCATGATACATTGCTGCCATGTGTGTAAATAGTTCAATTTGGGCAACTACTGTGGGTAGTGATGGGGAGCTGGTGACCCCCTGAGTGTTCAGGCATGTAGGTGAGCATCACCAGCGCTGGTGTCATGCCAAGAAGAAACAACACTCCTGTTCTCACCCCTGCCTCCAAACCCCCACCTTTTGTAACAGAGCTAACTGCACAGTGCAGGCAGGGTGTTACGGCATTGCTGCAGTTTAGGATTAATAATACAATAATTGATAAATATGAAAAAATATCGACTGGTTTTCACATCATAACATAACTCGAAATGGTTTTGGATGACCTTCATTGTTTCAGCCGCAGTCATATAGCATATAAACACATTCTATTTGTTTACTTCCAGATTTGTGGCCACAATTTGGGGAAGCTCCTTTCTTTCTTGGTCCAACATGATTGTACCATCCCCCCGTGCAAAAACACATGGTTTGCCTGACCTCAACCCCACTGAACACCACTGGGATGAAATGGAACACCAACTGCAAGCCAGGCCTTCTCTCCCAACCTCACTGTTACACTTGTGGCTGAATGGGCACAAATTCCCAAGATCTTCCCAGAAGAGTGGGGGCTCTTATAACAGCAAAAGGGCGGGGGGCAACTCCATGTTAATACCAATGGGTTTGGAATGGGAGGTTCAACAAGCACACATGGGGTTGATGCTCAGGTGCGTATAATTATATAAAATCAGTTTTTCTTTTTTAATTTTAGGAATGACCAGATTACTTCAAGCCAAACTTGAGAATTAACTGCAGCAACTTTTTACGTAAAAGCCATTCAACATGCTTGCACCACGTACTCTTTTTTTAAGCAAAGCTCTGTTTTTGCCCTTGTCCTATTAGCAAATGATGCTCTTCAATTTTCTTAACTGGAAATTCTCTCTATATGACAACACACACATTTTCTGCATCACACAATGGCAAAACCAGGGACAAATGTTTCAAAAAGTCATTTGGATTTTCACATAAGAAACAGAGACCTTCCGTGTTACATATTCCACTTACTAGTTGATGCTAGTTTCCAGGCAACGGTAATAAAATAATGCATATTGCATCCAGTTTGGTGCATGTTTAATACTCATTTTAGAGGCAGATCAGAGATGCTAGACAGTTTCTATTATTAATCTGGCACATGGTGTGACCTTTAAGGCATTTTTATCAATACTGTGTCCCATCTTACTTTATTCCGCTAAAAGCATCAATTATTGATGTCACTAAGGATGAAACCAGTGACACTTCAAGCTGAAGACAACTCGCTGCTCTAACAGGGATTAAATTAAGGGTTTAAGATGTTTATAAAAGTAAAATACATGTGCTAAAAAGTACACATTCATTAACATTAAGCACAGATTTTATTTTTAATTTTTTTAATAAAATGCTAAATATAGATCAGTGACAGCCTTGCAGACTGACACTGTACCTGAACCTTGATGGAGGAAAAACATTACATTTATAACATTATGGGATTAACAATGTTTTAAACATATGCTTAGTTTCAGAATGTGCAACCTGCCTTTGGACTGAACGTTTGTGGAGTTTCACGTCTTTTGTGATAATTTCCAAAATTCCTTTGAGCGCCCGCTCGAATGCGTTGCTTGGTGTGCTGCAAGTAGGTCTCACTGCATTTAAGAAGGAGAGGAAGCTGTCACATAAATTGTGAACTGCGGAATGAAGACAAATGGTTCCGCGTGCAGCTGGAATGACCTGTGCGGAGATTTGAGGAGATTTGAATTCTAAGGAGAATGAGAGCGGCACGCGCAGCAGCAGCCGCGGCACATATGTAAGCAGGCGTAGTGCAAGGCGGACGTCAGCAAGCAGTCAAAGTGGAGGCCAAATCCACGATTGTGCATGGTTACCTCATCCACTCATCAGAAAATGTTTGTTGAGACGCATGACTGGCAGCAACATGTGGGCAGACAGATTACTGGAGGGTAAAAAAGTAGGCAAAATAAGGTTGAATAAAAGATTAAAGTGTGACCTGGGGAAATTTTAAGTTTTTGGTCTCAGATTTGCACTGACATTTAAGATAATCTACACTAACTAATCTGACTATAATGAAGATAACCTGTGTTTCATCTCGTATTTAAAACACAGAACCATCCTCCTTTAGAAAATACTTTGCTCTTTCTGTATTGGCACTTGCACTTTAAAAGCAGTTTAATGATAACATTTAAGCTATTGAAATATTAAAAAATGAACTTTCTACCCTCATGTGAGGATTTTTTTTTTTTTTTTGTAAAAACGATATTAAAACGGGATGAACGAAAAAAAAATATCCACGACAGATGATTGTGTGTTCTTACCGACTGGTCATTGCGAACTGGGGGATGAGTGATCCATTATTAATGTACAGCCATGCAGTTTTCTTCACCGTTTAACTTCCTACAGGAGTCACCCAACCTCAAAGAGTCAATTCCGTCCCCCCGGCTAATTTAGCTCCGCTTCATTTTATTACTCGGTATTTGTACTGTATTTGTTCTTAAGAGTGGATTGTAAGTCTTGCAGTGAAGTAGAAATAGGACCTGGGTTAATGTTTCTTAGCAATAATCGGCCATTTGTTTTAATGTGTGAGGCAAATTATTATATTGATGAAATACAGTACAATACATTGCCCTCTTGTGTGAAACCATTTGCAGAACAACAGTCATGTTTTCAGCTACATTTGACAGCTAAAATTAAATAGTAATACGTGTAAGTGGTACCGATATGGTAGGTATGAAATAAGACAAAGAGCGTGCAAAACATATAAAAAAGATGTAAAAACATATGAAAAGACTGAGAGCAGGTAATAATTTGGGCAAGTAATAATTTTGCAATATCCAGTAACAGAAACAAAGGCACAATATTTCCAGCTGAATAATTTTAACATTATTGCTCATTGTCACTTAAAAAGTAAAAAAAAAAAAGAAACTGTCCCTTGTTGCTGCATAATAAAGTTCACAAGATGCCAACCATCTTAACAAGGACTGCTGAACACCAAGAGCTGCAGGTTGATTTACACACTGTATGGCCAAAAGTATGTGGGCACCTGAACATCACACACAAATGTCCTTGTTGAACATCCCATTCCAAACCCATGGGCATTAATATGGAGCCCTTCCCCCTTTGCTGCTGTAACAGCCCTCAATCTTCTGCAAAGGCTTTCCACCACATTTTCAGAATTTGTGCCCATTCAGCCACAAGTGTCAGTGAGGTCTGGCCTGGCTCAC
This sequence comes from Heterotis niloticus, assembly GCA_018136845.1. Taxonomy (NCBI): domain Eukaryota; kingdom Metazoa; phylum Chordata; class Actinopteri; order Osteoglossiformes; family Osteoglossidae; genus Heterotis; species Heterotis niloticus. The sequence continues at coordinate 7,178,185 of CM030897.1, read as the reverse complement.
GGTTGGCATTCCAGTTAATCCCAAGAGTGTTCAGCGGGGTTTGTGCAGCTACTCACGTTGTTCCACATCAACCTGGGAAAACCATGTATTTATGGAGCTTGCTTTGTGGACAGGGGGTATAGTCATGCTGAAAGAGTAAAGGAGCTTCCTTTGACCTCAAAGCTGGAAGCACACAGTTGTCTAGAACGTCTTTGTATGCTGTGAGGGTGCTGCTGAAACAGCTCATCTCAGTCATTAGAAGGGGGATCTACATACTTTTGGCCATATAGGATATCTGTCATATTTGCTGAGTAAGCAAACATGGTGACAACATTTTTGCCGCAGCTGCTATTTATGTGTCTGTTGAGTTTAACTGAACGCTGTCAGGTATTGTCCATCCCAGGGAGGTGCTGGAGGCTCCTCATAAGGCTGAAACCTTCAGACAACAGTTTTCTTCTTCCATTGGATTTATCAGCTGTTGGTGTGAGATGTTCTGTTTTCCTTCACTTTACTTTTAGATGGCTAAAAAATGAGAGTGAGGAAAATTCTCATGATTCATAGTTTTGATGGAACAGCTTAGGAGATTCTGTGCAGACTCCATACTGTACAGATGCAGGGTCAGTAATGAAAAGAGTTGTACAATAATCAGATCTCAAAATCTGAATATTTATTAACTATTAAATCACAGTTATTATTAACTTTAATGCTGACAACAGAGGAATCAAAAGGAATTGCTCATATCCTTACCAATGGATAATAGCAACTGATGATCTATTATTTCGTTTGAATATGAAGTTTGGGTGATTATTTTGCAAGTCGGCTGGGGAGAATAAACTGACTGATGAGGCACTTCTGCCGTTGTACTTTTTCCCATTTTGGAAATAAAAATGTCCCGCATGGTCTTTTGAAAGCTATTTAGAAGCTGTTTTCTGCTCCTTCAAGGACACATTTACCTTTCTTGGCTTCAGGAAAGAAGTCTCTGGTCAAAGGATCTGTTTGAGATGCAGTCTTCAAAGATAAAACACTGGTGCAAATATTTGCACCGGTTTGTTATTGATCAGAAAGGTCAAAGCAAGTGCTGCTTGAGATTCTAGCATTTTTGTAGATGCTGACAGGAAGATCCTTTCCAGATCCTTCTCAAGTGTGAAGAGCTGGTAAAATGGCTGCGTGTTGTGATAGTGAACATGGATGTTAGCCTGGCTGGGAAAGGACATTGTGAGTGGTCTTTCTTTCAGGTCAAGAATTCAATTTATGTCAAAAGAGCTAATTTTACAATCCTTGTGAAATAAAAATAACCAGTTGCAAAAAAAATAATATGCTGGGTATGTTGGGTTAGTTTGAGATGGCCAGTATGTTGCAAAAATAAGTTAAAAATAAACTTTCCTTTCTCACTTCTACAAAGGTGCAATTTCAGGTTTTGCAGGAAGCAGGTTTGTGGACACAGCAGATGGATCTCCTGCAGATTTCATTGAAAGGTTTCTGCAATTATGAATCAGCCAAAAGTCTAAATTATAAATGCTGAACAGAAAGTTAAGCTACCCAGAAGGTAAAACTTCACAGTCCGAGTTCACAACGGCTCAGTCGGCTGCACATTGTTCTCGCTTCCCCGAGCAGCGCTGGTCTAGGGATGCGGGGCAAGCTGCTCCAAAAATTTCCTCTACTTAAGGAGATCGTGGAAGGGTGCAGCGCGGTGTACTAAACAACAGCTGAAAAATGAGCAAACACTTACTTGGAACTTTGGATCAGTTCAACCAAAAAAAAAAATCCTGGAAAGGTTTGTGCATTTTAGACCGTTTGTGCGGCGATTTTTCTGCATGCTTGTGCAGTGGATAAACACTGAAGAAAGCGATGCCACATACACGCTCGGTGCTGCATTGGATTTATTCCGCTTTAAATTGGGTTTTTCGCAGCCGACCTGTAGAATTTCGATGAGGGCACAGGTACTCTTAAACCTTTCGCGTTGCCAATGTTACTTAGATTGCCTGAACCTACGGATGCTCATGCAAATTTAGGAATCTGTGACGTGCAAAAACCTTCCTCAAAAAAAAAAAGAGAAAAAAAAGAAAAATTAATGTGTTATTGTGTCCATGTGCCATAGAGGAAATATTAATTCACTATTTGGTTTCTGACTGTGTAAAACAACAATCGTGGACTTGATTTCCATTTTATTTATTGTAGCTGCTATTTAATCTGTACGTGAGGATATTTGACCCAATTTGCAATTGGATTACTGCATTTTATGGCAAGGAAGCCATGTAAATGAATTCACTTTAAATGGACTCTGCGAAATACAAATGTTCTAATGTGTTATTTCTTTTTGCTGTGGAATTTCTGCTTATTTTAGAACTTGATGAACTCTGTGGTTTTTAATTTTCCGCCCTTCATCATTAGGTTAATGGAAAGTGGCAAATGTCAATGGTATCGATCTTGCTTGGTTTCCCACTTGATTTTATAGTAGGTTAAAGGTCCAATTACTTGTGTTTCGTAAACACAGGAACATCAATATGGTTCTCTCATTTCGTTCAGTCAGCTTGTGTGCGTATGAGGGAGAAATGCCATGGCTGCACTATTGTTGTTTTGCCTTTTTGTTACACACACACTGGTCGCTTTATTAGATACACCTGGTTGTGACTCAGTTTATGAAGCGTGCGGACAGAACCGGTGGGTCCAGTTACCGTTCGGATGAATGTGTGAGTGACACTCAACGTGAGCTCATTATTTGTACCTCATGTACTGGTTAAAGCATCTCAAAAATGCTCACTCCCCTGCGACTTTTGAGTCTTTTCATCTCACAATGTGCAACTCTGGGTTGAGGAGGGAACAGGATACTGTAAATGTGCCACCAAAAAAAGCTTAAGAAACTGTGAATCTGTAAAGCCAGCATGGACCAAGAACCTTATGAAATACGTGTGGCTCACTGATGCGGAATTTGTTGGGGGCACGAAAGAACGTCCCACCTCGCACTAGCTTGGTGGGTCCACAAAACTAGCCGCTGTGTGTAGTCACCAATCCGACGAACGCAACACTTCCATTCTTGGCTCTTAAACATCTGTTTGATCAACACCACAAATGCGAAGGATATCGCTGTCAGAGACCACATTTCCCATGTATTCGGCCATTCAAATAATCCACCTCAAGCCCCATGTGCAACACATAAAATATTTTTAACAGAAATGCCGCTGAGTGGCTCTAATATCCACTTTTCACTTCAACATCATCACCCGGCTCGCAAGAATTTTCTTGCAAAACACAAGAGCTTGGGTCATGCATCATGAAATAAATATTAGTGACTTCCACAAACAGAAGGAGAGGCGTATATTTAATCATACATGTCCCGGGCCACATCGGTGCACCGAATGCCTCTCAAATATGTTTATGAAAAGTAGATCCATCTGAATGGTAACAAGGCCAAGGAGGACCAAAAAGAAGAAAACTGCTTCGATGCTGATTTTTTTAAATGTTTTTTCAATTTCAGGCTTCATTCGAAACTCTGTTTTTTTTTTCCCCCCACAAAAATACAGCATTATAACGTTTTCCGTTTAGCAGGAATACTGCAACTGAAGACCGCGTTGAATAATCATCATCCACTTTAAACAAACAGAATCCCTTCAATACCCCGAGGGCGTTTACCTTAGAGAGAAGGCACAATGCTGGGTATGCGTGATAGTCTGTGATATATTGTTAAGCAGTTCCTTTTGTTTGTGGGATGGAAGTAATTTTTATCCTTGTTTGTGGTAATCCATAAACTGACAGCATCAAACAGGCGTATCATATCACGTCCCATTTACATGTCTATCGCAAAGGATGATTAATCCCCTGCAGCGATCCGCACGAGATCGGTCCCCACCGCGCTGCAGCCACCGTCAGCCAGTGTCGCGCGGCTCACGTGGCGAAAAGAGCGAAAGCGGCCAACGCGATGCTCAAAGGTATTCGCCGGGAAACTGGGGTGAGGTCACATTGTCGGGGATTACTGAGCTGCGTTATGCCACTGTTTCTGCATGACAGACCGCTTGTGTGCTCTGCCTTTATCATCGCTTCCATAATCACTTTTCCAAACACAGAGATTTCCACCTCCGAGCTTATCTCTCCCTGAAACCAGATTCCCGCTAATAAAAAAAGCAATACCGAGCGAATACCCCGGCAAGTGAACCTTGTACCTTTAATAGGTGTAATTAAAATTGCTTATTTTAATTATTTTTCTTCAAAGGTCACAGGTGTTATTATGGCCCTTGCTCACACCTATGGTGGGAAGTCGCACTTCTGTCTTTAACCGCTTCGCCGCAAGAAAAACCTATCGAGCTCCAGTCTGCTGAGTGGCAATTTATAAATGTCTGCCTTTGTGTGAACAGAACGAAGCACTCATTTTACCCACACACACACGCACATATTTATACAATATTACTTATATTTATCACACTAAATGATTTCAGATTTTCAGGCACAATGTAAGATTAGACAAAGGAAATTTGAGAAAACATATAAGACAACGTTTAAATTATTACCTATAACTTATTTATGGAACAAAATCACTGCTCCTTTAGTTATGCATTTAAAGTGACCACATTTAACTGATGATCAGATTCAGCTAAAAAAACAGGGTTGATGGCAGCCAGCTCTGATGACTCTAAGCGACAGTATATTTTGAACTTTACCACGAAGGTGAAGTGGTCACCACAAAGTGTCCGCAAGAATGCTCTAGCACCGTCAAAGGAAATTTCAGGAGCGATGAGAGAAAATACTGTGGAGATGTATCAGTCTGCAAAGAGTTACAAAGCCATTTGTGAGGCTCTGGGGCTCCACTGAATCGCAGTCAGAGCAATTATCTCGAAATGGAGAATACTTGAAACAGTAGTGAATCTCTTGAGGAGTGGTCAGCCTGTCAAAATGACTGAAAGGGTACAGCAACAACTCATTGAGGGAGTAACAAAAAGTCCCAGAAAAATGTCCAAAGAACATATCGATATTAAGCCAGTTTTCATAACTCCACAAAAAGAAAGAGCATGAGCAAAAATGGGATTCAGTAGCGAGTAACAAAGTGGAAACCACTGCTATCCCAGAGTAATAAGTGCAAAAAACACCTAGGAGAGCCCCATGATTTTCGGGATAATGTTTTACGGACCCTGGATGACACTGGTCCCATTACATCTGGCGTAAATCAAATGCAGCCAATCCGCACTAAGAACTTCATACCAACATGGTGGTGGTGGTAGTGTGATGTGTGGGGATGCTGTGCTGCCTCAGGGCCTGGATGGCTTGCCATTTTTGAAGGAACACTGACTTCTGCACTGTGCCAGAAAATTTTTGAGGAGAATGCTCAGTCACCTGTGTGTGAGCTGAAGCTCATGTGTTAAGAAGAAGTAACTGAGTTATGCAGCAAGACAATGATGCAAAACAACAGTCTACATCAGAATGGCTGAAAAGAAGCAAAATTAATACTTTTTGAGCAGCCTAGTCAAAGTCCCGACTTGAACCCAACAGAAATTCTGCAGCAGGATCTGAAGCAAACAGTTCATGCCAATATGTCTGAATTAAAGCAGCTCTGCGAAGAAAAGGTGAATCGCTTTACTCAAATTATAGGAAGCATCTGGTTGCGATTGTTGCTGCTAAAGGTGGCACAACCAGTTAAGCCTAAAGAGGCAGCTACTTTATTATAGGTGATGTAGGTGCTGGGTTGTATTGCTCAATAAAAAGCGATAATTTAAAACTGTGTGTGTTAGTCAGAGTCCCTCTGCTTAAGGATCTGAAAACATACAGTGCTACAGATATGCAGTAAGAGGGAAGTATTTGATGTGTGTGTGTGTGTGTGTGTGTGTATATCTTTGGGATTTGTAACTGATGAGACCTCAATATAGTTACATGCATTCTGCTATTCTGCATGGAGGCCAGGAACATGAGGTTAACATAATTAGGGCAGAGGGCCCTCTACTGGTGCCTTTCTCCAAAATAAGAACACCATTAATGGCAGACTGTGCAGTTACAGGAGACAAAGGTCACAACATATCTAGCAAAACAATGCCTTCAGCCATTTGTCACTTGATAAAACGAATAACTATGTTAGGTGCTCTGACTGTGTTCAGAAAATCAGACTAACTGCAGCCCCCTTAACCTGCCTACACCTCCGAGTTACAGTAGCCTCAAAATGTTGTTGCTCAGTTTGCTGCACGTATGACAGAGAAGGTTTTGCCTTTTAAAACGAATTGAGAAGAGAAGGAAGTGAGATGAAAGCGAGGAAGCAAAGCAAAACCCTGCAGAAGCAGTGCGATCATTTTAAAATCTAAGCTGCTCTAATGGCAAAGACATACAGCAGCGTGGACTTAAAGAACCATTGTGACGTACAATATGTATCACAATATATTATAGGCTGCTTATCATGGATGCATGACTGAAACCACTTCTGTGGGGCTCTTCAACTGAAAAATAAGAAATAGAGGATAAAACGCAAGCGAGGGGAAGATCACAACAGGGAACTCAAGTCAGCAAGTGGCGATAAACACAGCAGCACTTCATCTGGGAATAGCGTGATGCTTGATGCCGAGGGGGATTATTGTAGAGGCAGCAAAGAAGCGGTGAGAAACGCTTGCCATGCTGCTGATACCTGGGCTGCAGGGCAAAGCGGAGCGTTCGTCGCCCTTGCGTGTCCTATCGGGAAGCCTCCGAGTGGTGAAACACCTTCCATTTTAATCATTCAGGCTTATTTTGCTGGATGGGATTTCCTACAAAGGCCAGTAATCTGCAGGTTCTCAGGGGTCAGCATGTTTTGCATGATAGATGGCTAGCAGGATGCTAGCGTTTTCACAGCATAAGCAGTCAACGGGAACATTCGCCACCCATGTATATTAACACCCTTTTAAAAGTCTCAAGCTGTTCTTGCCCTGCCATGGATTAATAAAGAGGAATCGATACAATTGGGAAGGGCTGGGGAAAAAAAAGGAAGAAAAAAAACAAAATGCAATATTGAAAAGTGTGCATTATTCATCCGGCATCCAAAAGACTTCATTCTCAGAGTGCTTACGCAGCACAGCTCCTGCTTAGCATTTATGGGCTGTCTCTCCTTGCAACTCATCTGCCCGGTCCTGCCGCACACCCTTAACCCACCTTAAATACAAAAGATTATTTGAGTTTGTAACAGTTTTCGAGTTACTTCGGCTCAGCAATTGATGCATTTTGCCCCGAAAGAACTGTTAAGCTCAAGATCCTTCAACGTGAATTAAAATAAAACCGCTATAAAGAAAAGCACACAAACAAGTGCTCTGGAAATTTACAATGCTGAATTCAGGCTGTTTGCACTGCTTATTCAATCTTGGTTTTATTCGGCATAATCGTGTGTTTAACACTTACGCAAACATCATTTTTGCATGTTAATGGTTAGAACTGTGCATAGACAAGTGAATGATGTGCGGGAAGTGCGTGCGATCTGTGCGCTGTACGGCGTCTTGCATGGAAGTTCACCTTGGTCAGCTGAGCACCAAAAAGGAATGAATGTAATGCAATGAAAGGTAATTTGTCGAAGACACAAGATCATGCTCTGCTTGTTTTTCCACAGCCAGCACTATGTGTTGAGGTTACACACTCGCGCGCAAACAAGGCTCAGTCATGCGCGGTGCGACGTTGCGAGTGTTGTGTCAAGTTGCTGGTTCCTGAGTTAAATGTTCTGATGCCAGATATCCTTTTATGAAATTATTAATGATGAGGCAGCACTATCCTTCTGGGGAGGAGAATAAATCCCTGAAAGATGTCTTCTTGCAAAGCAAACAAGGATGCTGGAACATTTCTGACACGGTCTCTAAGCAGTAGCTTTTTGAAGTTGTTAGAAACCAGGAGAGCATACAAATACTCAACTCAACGCCTAAACAGATGTTGATCCCGATTCGGCCATCCTCCCCCCTTCATAACGCCGACCATTATGGGAAAGCATGTCTATACATGTCTGGTTTAATTTACTTCAGGCAGGATTACAGCAACGTTTGAGACAATGGTCGGGGAGATTTAATTTTTACCACTTCAACTTGTCAAGGATCTTGATTCCGTTGTTCACAAAAATAGTCATCAACTTTTCAGCAGGTCCAACACGATGCTTCTGCTCACTTTGCAAGTCGACCTCAGGGAAACTTAAGGCCTTTCAACAGCCCCCACTGACAAAAAAATGGTGAATAATACATTGTTTTCCACTCACACTTATCTACTTTGCTGAGCCACTCTGTGGCTATGAATTTGAAACTAGCATGTTCCTCCCTGTCATTGCCAAGAGACCCCTAGAGCCTCAAAACGTCTTTCTCATCTTTGCAAATAAATTTCACGTAGGCTGAGCCACAGTTATATCAACTAATGAATGCCCGGGAAGAAGCCATCCCCAGTCTGATGAGGTAAGGTCTAGAGGACCTTCTGTGACCAAATAAGCCCTTGGTGATGTTTAACAACAGCACTCCTAACAATCTGCAGAAATATTAGCTTGTGTCATGCTAACATGTTTCTAGCTTTGAAGTGAGAACATTTCAACTTGGGCGTGTTCTCCTTAAAAAAGGATATTTGAGTATAACTGACAGGGCCGCACTCATGGCATGGAATAAGTCCGTTGCTTATTTCGTAGGAAGTACCAGTTCAGGGGATATGAACCCACCTACAAGATGAGTTAAACTGCTAGGCAACAGGATCTGGTTAGAGACAACAAGTGGAGACTGTATTTGAAAAGCAGCTGCATGAGATGTTTGTGAGATGGAGTACAACTCCAAGTTCAAATTATGTGGCATTATTAATGAGTTTATTTTTTACACTGTGTTTCAAAAACATTTTCCTTGGAGTATTAGACATTGTTCACAGTCATTTGTGGGTGAACTTGGGATGGGATTGGAACCAATTTCAATCTGCAGATGGAAAGCGATGGTGGAAGAGATTTCTTCTTTCCCTGTTTTCAGTTTTCGGTCTGTTTTCGCGGATGAGTTAGGGTCAGTTAAAGGAGAATAAGTGTATCTCGAGTCTGAATGTGAGTGTGTGGGTAAGCTCAATATTTACTATGGAGACTGCACCACACCTTACACCCTGTGCTGCCTGGATCAATGCGTCCCTAATTGGATAAGCGGGTACCGAGAATGAATGGACAGAGAGAGGAAGAAAAGGATTAATTTCTGAGCTGGCGGCAAGCAGCAATGCAGGGGCCGTACCAGACATACAGCAGGGTACCGGAAGCCTAGATTTGAAACCGAAGTCTGGATTTTGGAAATTGCTGCTGCGAGCTGAGGAAGGTCTAGATTTCTGTCACCTTTTTAATGTGATGCAGGAAAGCATAGAAACAGTCGCTCCCCAAATTGTATTTTATAAATGACATTTCTGATCTCCTCATGCAGCCTCATGCAGGACTTCCTGCAACCTTTCATGTGTGTCCTTGAAACGCTATCATACTGATGTGTTGCAACTCATATTGCAGGCACAACGCATTGGTTTTATTAGCAGCTGAGTTGATGACTTTTCAGATGGCAAAGTCCCGATCACATCTGATCCATCTGAGAGCCTGCACCCCAATTAGGGCAGATGGCTTTAGTCACACTAGAGACAGGAGAAGGACAGTAGGGGCCAGCTACACAGAGAGGATGCTGGAAGCGGGGCACTGGTGTTCTGTGGTGGATATTATTGGACCCCTGTGCCCAGAGCATCTTTGTCAAGATCCATTGTAGAGAGGGATGCTGGGGGAGAAATGTCCAGGTCCATGGTAGCAGATGAGAGATCTTCGTACTGAAGCGCCTTTTCCAAAACCCACTGTACTGTCAACTACTGCTGTGGTTCATCCTCAGTCACATGGTGGAGAAGCAGGTGTAAAAATGCCACTTATGGTTCCTGAAACTAGGAACTTTGAACGGACTTTTGTTTAGCATCGTATTCCACCTGTGGCTCTAGTTGCACAATCTGTATTTAAAGTATATTCCCCAAAAATGAACATTGTGAAAAGGGCCTACCCCAGAAAATGTCTGAAACAATAAGTTGTTGGGGGTAAACCTATGGGTTTATTTTTGGTAGCTCTGGGATAGAACAGTCGCTACCACTGTTCAGCATATGAGGAAACTGGGATTTGAACCCAGCCTAGACATACCAGTGCTCTTCAGTAGCGTTCTTCTCATAGTCTAGATTAATTATAATGGCTTAGCTGCAGAAAAGTACAATTATAAAGGAGAAGTCCAGGCTACTGAAGAAGTATGATAGCATATCCATAACTGAGGCTAAACAAATGCTAACTGCTCTGGCAGCCACACTGCAGACACACAAAAGAAGCAGAGGTCTGTTCAAAAGAACCATTGGGTTGGGTTTCTCTTCAGTTATCCGTCATGTTCATTCCTATCCTGCCTCTGCAGCTGAGGGATAAGCTCACCAAACTGTCTGAGGATGCAGCAGGGATGTCTTGGACTGTCAACTAACATGGTGATCACAGTTTGTCAAGCTTTGGGACTCTGTGTCCGACACGGTAGTTACTAATACCGGTGAACTCCAAGGAATGGACCAGCTCCATTGCTGTTCACCGTTTCATTCCTCTACACCTCTGACTTTAAATACAAGTCTGGATGCACCTGCATAAGTTCTCCAATGACTCTGCAATGCTGCGGTGTATATACAGTAGAGGTGGAGTCCAGGTGTCTGGTATACATCAGTCAAGACTCTAAGACCAGAAACAACAATTTGAAAGTTGCCTGGATCACGTACAACAAAGTACTTGGTCCAAAGTGACAGCAAAGGAATGCCTAGCAGTATGCAAAGTCAATACGACACTGAAAATCCCCTTTAAGGTCTTGATGGGCTAATGTGCAACTTTAACTCAGACAATTCCCCAGATGATCATCAAGTGTGGTAAATGCCAAGCAGATGCCCTATTCCTGCTGCTGTTGTGCACAGGCTGACCTTAGCCAGATCCTACTTAAAAACTGATATGGGTACATGTTCAAGAAAGAAGCCACCGTCAGCCACCTTCTGTATATGGATGACCTAAAGTTGTATGACAAGACTGAAAGGGGCATTTACTCCTTGACCACTTCACGAGAGTCTACTGTGACTACACCAAGATGTTGTTTGGACTACAGAAGTACAGTGGGGTGATAGTAAAATGAGACAAAGGGATTAGGACACAGGGGATTGAAATACCACAACATCACAAAACATAGTGCTTGCATATACATCCTCCAATCACACAGGAACCATGAGGAAAAAAATAGGACGAAGAAAGAATACCATCCTAAATTAGATATGAAATATCTATGTGGGCAATGGTCTCTAAAGATGAGTTGCTGGAGAAGTTTCTCAGACAGAGGATATGGATAATGGGGAAGCAAAGGAGATGCCGTGGCAAGGTAAAGCTCTCTATGGAATGCACCGCTGACGGGTAGCAGAGGTGGCCAACATGAGGAAATGGCTGGAAAAGGCACAGACACACTAATCGTGGCGGCACAAAAACAAACCCCAACATATGTACATGACAATAGATAAGGAGGAAACGGCAGTGGTGATAATATGGCAATTCCCAGGGATGGTAGCTGAGCAATACCACGAATTGAGAGATAAACTGGAAAGAATGTGGAATGTTAGGGAAGGTGAAACCAAGGTAGTCCCACTGCTGATAGGAACACTTGGGGCCATGACCTCTAAGCAAGAACAGATTCCAGGAATAAAAACATCAATCATAGTGAAGAAAAGCATAATCCTAGGAACAACAAAAATATTGCCCCGTGGGTTCAAATCTGCTGGCAGGATGACCAAGTGTGGAAAAAGATACCACCCACAGGAAAAACAGGGTGAGAAAAAAGTTTTACACTGTAAATACTGTATATAATAAGTATTGTTGTATAATGAACTTCAGCAAGAATCCATCTACAGTCCACTACCTAAAGGGCTTAAGGAAGTAATCCAGACATAATAGTTGAGTGAAATAAGTGTAATTCTACAAGTACAGCAAATGTGCAACGAACAAGCAAAAACCATAAATCAAACACAGCGGCTATGAATAAATTCGAAGTGGTTTAGTGCAGGCATGAAGCCAACCCACGTAGGATCGAAACGTACTCCTTAAAAAAGAGAACTTTGCACCAAACGTGCACAAGGAGGTTTGAAACTGGTTAAAGGGTAACAGCAAATTTTTAAAGGAAGCAGAATCGAGCACTTTTATTTGCCAAACAGCATTGGTTGGGTTTCTGTATAGGTCAACCCTGAAACGCAATTAATCTTTCCTTAGCTACAGATTTAATTTTGAATCCAGGATAAATTGCTGTAGCTTGGTGATGGTGTGAGACCAAACGCTGCTTAACTGATATCTGCGACAGCAACAGTGCAGCTGCCAGTGATGGACGGCAGGAGAAGCACACGGTAAGAGCTAAGTCACCATGAGCGAAAACGTATTTTTCGTAGTTACTGAAAACATAACCGACATTTCATTTTTTTATTAAATTCTCCAGTTAAATTCAAACATCCTATTCTATGCCCATGTATTTAGAATTTCTAACGCCCCAAAGTAGTCACCGACTGCTCTTATATTCGGTAGATTTTTCAACGGAACAAACAAGATTACTTTAAATTTGTACCAAATACGCTATGGTCTCGAGAAATGCTTTCTTAGGATGCTGGTTATGAAATATTGTCTTACACAAGACCTAAGTGGATTAGCGGGGTACAAATCACACCAGAGGTTGATCATCATTAAGGACCACTTATGAATCTCCACAGTAATGAATAACCGTTGTACGCCGACACGGAACCAGCAGCTATTTGGTTCTGCGTAGATTGATCGCCGCACCTCATCTTTCGCACGGCTGAGGATAAGCTGCCGGATGGCCTCGGATGTTTTGTTTACTCCGCAGTATTTATTATTTATTAGCGCCGCATATTCCCCTATCTAGGCCGATTCACAGCTTACATTTCCCATTTACGCAGCTGGATGTTTGCAGCAACAGTTTCTTCGACTTCCTTGTGAAAGGTTACCCAGCTTCCTTTCATAGGTTGCTCAACCACCCAGCGCACGGACGCCTATAAACATTTTGATTAGTTCTAGTTTTGCTCATGGCCTGCAACCAAATAAATTATGCACTACGGCCCAATAATGCATTACTATGAATTTGCAATATGGAAAAGCTGTCCTTTAAAATATCCACATGCTGGGAGAGCGCCTTCTTTAATGCAAAGCAGGCATCGAAAGCACACATTTCTATTTGTTTTTGCTTGCCAGTCCAGATGCAGACCCCTTCATGTCATATGAGAGACCTCAGGAAACCATTAGCCTCGGGGTTTTTGGATAAAAGTTCTAAAACTGGCTGCCCTGTAATTTAGCTGCATTGTGAGGCAGATGTTATACCTTTACGTGTAACACGCGTGGATTTGAAGCACAGCGTGGCAGCCAGGCTTAGAATTTATCGACCGCACCATCTGGGCGTTGCCTCAATTTGTCGCATTTCCAACACCCGGTGCTTTGACTGACATTTGCTGATCATCCTAGTGATGGCAGTGATGAGTAGAAATACTGCTGCCATTGTTTTTGCTTCTCTGAGCTCTTTTATCATAACGTAAAAGCAATGAGTTGATAAAATATCCATTCTTATTCAGGAAATATTGTTATTAAATGGTAAGAAGTGCAGCAACCAAGCAGGTCAGGTGTCTGTCATTATGCTAAACTCTCACCCCTTCATCCTCAAACAGTTAAGCTAACTCATTCATATAGAAACCCTTGGGTTGAAGACAAAAGTCCGGTTTGCTTCCATATATAAAACAAACTTCTATGCAAAAGTACACATTTTAAAATACACTGCCCGGCCAGAAAAAAGTCACCATCTGGATTTAATTTAGTGTCATGATTTAGGGTAGCTTCAGTTGGTCAGGTCTAGTTTTAGCAATGTTATGTGCCCAAAAAATGAGCTCAGCTGACTACCTGAATATACTGAATAACCAGGTTTTTCCATCAATGGATTTTTTCTTCATATTCCAAGGTGACAATGCCAGGATTCATTGGGTTAAAATTTTGAAAGCACAACACATAATTTTCACACATGGATTGGCCACGACGGAGTCCAGACCTTAACCCCACTGAGAATCCTTGGGATGTGCCGGAGAAGACTTTACGCAGCGGTCCGACTCTCCCATCATCAGTACAAGATGTTGGCAAAAAAGTGAATGCAACTCTGGACGGAAATAAATGTTGTGACGTTGCATAAGCTTGTCGAAACGATGTCACGGCAATGCGTGCCCTAATGAAAGCTAAAGGCAGTCCAACAAAATATTAGAACGTGTGACTTTTTTTTGGCCGGGCAGTATATTTGGATAATGGCACCATAATAAAATAATTTACAACCATCTCTTGAGCACCCAACAACACAACTTCAGCTCTAATCTGTTCTCCGGGAGCTCAAAATGGAAACCCACTGCTGGGGGTATTTGCATTAAGAAGATTGTATTAATCACTGTTCTGTATAATAAAAATGTAATATACTGCAAAATATAAAGATATAGCATCGATTTTATGTAATGTCGATTTATGATTTGTAAAGCACATTCCCCTTTGAAAATGGTTCAGTCCTCCATCCAAAAGACAGAAAAAAGGCTACCTGTTTCTGGGAGTTGGGTGGTGTAGATGCGTTCGGATGGTGTTGGCGGAAAACGAATGCGGTACGTGCAGTACGCTGGAAAATTCTGAACGCTTTCCTCCATTCACTCTAATAAATACTTTCGCCCCTGCACCAAGTAAAGAAAAACCCAAGAACAAAAATGTTCACCCCACTCCAAGATGTGAAGTATGACTACAGAAGTCCTGTACTGGACATTAGAGTTTCAGTTCACGCTGTGCCACAATTTAAATTATAATTCAAAGTACAAGGAAAAAAGAGAGTGGAAGATGATGTAATGAAAATGCATTAAATTATGCATTGTACATGGAAACCTGTTTAATAGCATTTTTCAGTTTAACTTGTTTGTAAGTCACTGCTGCATTCCCTGAAGCTTACTGGATTGGAGAAGTGAAATTAAGGGTCTGACCGGACAATAATTGTTTTAAAATTGCTGACTGTTATTATTTTTAAGGAAATTCAGCAAAATTGAATGCTATCCTAATAGAGGGTTTTAATGCCTTTTGAAAAACACAATGATTATTTATGTAAAATTGACTTCAATAAGATGCATTAAAGGCACTACAGGGCGGGAGCAGCGCAGTGTCTGCAGCTGAAAGTATAGCCCGAAATCAAAGACTCAGCCTTTCGTGGATACTGCTTTGTATTAAATCAGGATTACAATCACCTGTTGACATCACCTGTTTGAAATCACATTATCATTTTATTTTTTTTACCTCATTTCTAGCTCTAAATTGTTCCCATCCCAGCTTTTTTTGGAATGTGTTGCTAGCCTGAAATGCAGGAATGGATGTAGTATATTAACCAATGAAATGTTAGTTGACCAGAGAAAACATGAAATATCCCGAGTTCATACTGTCTGCAGTGAAATGAAAGTCAAGGTAAATGTAAGAATTACAGCATTTTTTTATTTGCATTTTACATACTTTTTCAATTTTTTCTGATTTGTCGTTGTATTTCCTGTAAGGCTGAGAAGCAGTGTCTCCTCAAGTGGAAGACTGACACCGAGCTAAAGACTGAGCAAAATTTTGCACACGAGTTAACTGAAGAAAAAATTTTTAGTGAAAAGTAAAGTATTTAAATATGAATACTTGGGTACTGCTTTATTACCTTCTGCTGGGTGAACTGCAAGTGGAAACTGGAATTTTGGCCACCTACTACCCTGTGAGCAGTTCAGCCAAGCCCATGTAACATCTGACCGATGGCGTTTCGGTTCTGTTAGCTTATTTTCTAAAGCAATCCTGGCAATAAGGCCTTAAAATTAAGTTACGTTTATGTTTTAGAACCACTTCCGTTGCAGTGTCTGGGCACAGTTCGCACTCAGCTTTTTATACTGCATACATTTTGTGCCTTAGATTTGGACTTTCCTACTACACAGCTTTTGAGCTGATGTTCCATTTTTTCTTTCATCTGAATATATTCGATTTTCTTGCATATATCCAGCCAAAAAGCTAGATTTATTTAGCTGATGCTTATGTACTTATCGTTTCAGTCACGTTCATTTGCTTTTTTGCTAAAATTAAGCTACTAGCAGTCAATTCTTACTGTAGCTAACAACTTCTGATAACGTTTTAACTTTATAAAATTTATACGTTTTCCTTTTGCTGTTGGAATTTATTAGAGAAAAAAAACATGAATGTTAAAAGTGTGTTACCGTTTGAAGTGCCAACAGAAAAAAAAAAAAAATTGTCACAAATGAATTATACATGCCATATTACCTTTTCTGGGAAAAAAAAAAAAAAAAAAAAAAACTTTAATTCTTTTTTAACTTTTTTCCATAATTATTCTATAATTATTCTTTTCCATTTTTTTTTCCTTTTTTGAGAACGTTTCTTTGTTCATTCATTCGCTCGTTCTTTTACTTATACTTTGGATCGAACATCGATAAGAACAGCGTGACGAAACGCAGATACATTCGCCGATAGTGTCCCCTCCAAACCCCGGTGTGTAAAATGAATTGAGGTTTAGCTCTGCCTTGCCACCCTTGTTTATCAAGTGTGTTTGTATAATGCATTGGAGCAGCAGGACAGAGTAATTACCTCTATCAGTCAAGGGGAGCATTAATCTCAGGTAAACCACAGGGAGTAAATGAAGCAGTGAGACGCCAAGCTGAGAAATATGACTTTTTATTTGTCGCCTGCTCGGATTCGGCTTTAAACTGCCCTCCGCGGTGTTTAATGATTTCTGGGCTTTAGGCGGAGCTCTGGAAGGAGGACATGGGGCTACAGGTAAACGTCCACAATTACTATACCTGTAGTAACAGCGGCAACTGAGTTATTACTGCATCTCCGCTCTGCTGCGTATCCATGGGGGTGCCTGCGCCGCATCCAGCTTTTAACTCCGAAACCGAGGCCTATCCGCGGGGCGTCACGTTCAACAGCAGGAGAGCCAGACCTACTTTTGGACCGCAAAGACCTGCGCGTGCACATTTCCATAGCCGTCGGACAGAGCGGTCCAACTGCACGCACTTGTAGTTTTGCTGAATAAGGGAGACGCGAAGTTATCGCATGGCATTGCCCGGTGGTGATGAAGTATTTGCGAAGTGCAGTATTACAGCACGCAACTGAGGGAAATCGCACGATCCCGGGAATAGCAGAGTCGGTGTCTTTACGCGGGGATTTCTCGAACAATTTCTTTTTTCTATTCTGTGACCATAGCAATTCAATCGCCGCTCGATTGGAATCAAGCAAAAACAAACAACCGCGGCATGACGGTGGAAATGAAATAAGATGGAGGAAATGAGCTGTTGCAAACACGCGCGCTGTTCTTCCGGCAAGGGGCTCGCGTTGCGCACATCTGCGAGCGCTATATGTTATTTAGCGTTTAGTATGCAGATGGAGGAGAAGCAAGAGATCTTCATTTGGCATGGCTGCCTCCAGATTATGAAAATGGACTTTAAATGAAGCATGCCGGTACGCAGTGCATCGACAGTGTGCAATCGGTGCAGCAGGCAGTGCGTTCATCTCTTCTTGTTAACATTCTTGGAAAAAGGAGGTTTGACCTTCATCCATTTTCTTTAGCAGTTTGCGTGGCCTGAGATGGGGAAACCTTGGCTGCAAATAGCGCGTCCTTCTCACGGAGTAGAAGTCAGAATGATGGAGGAATGCTTAAAATATCTGAAATGTTCAGGGTGGCGGAGCGGGTAGTGCTGTCTGTTTGAACCTGGGCCGCTCTGGTTTCCTCCCATCGGCCCAAAACATCTATTTTATGAGAAATGGTCACTCGAAATTGTGTGTGTGTGTGTGTGTGTGTGTGTGTGAGACTGGTGTGGAGGGGTGGTTCCTTGAATTGGTCTGGCATCCCAGTTAAAATGAACATTTCCAGCTAGGGCTCCGTACCAACACAACTCTGCTTATGAATATCCAATGAATGAAAATAGTTGAAACATTTTGTTACCTTTCTACTTTCCTTCAAGAACTGTGTTATGGGAATTGTTTCATAGTGCCAAATCCGTTGTTTCAAAGCTATAAATTCATTCGTGAATGCAAATTTTTGTAGCTTCAAAAATAGGTCTGTAATCTACACAATTTAAGACATATTTTAGTCTTAACTGAATGTTGGCAGGATGAATACAAAATGGTGCCATCAGAAGTAAGTAAAGATATATAATATTTGGTACAGTACTGACATCACAGGCATACGGCACTGTTATTCTAATAAAGCATTCAGTTTGTAATTAAAATTTTATATTCTATCAGGTGCCCCAATGCCACCTTTTCTGCAATAATCTGAACATCATTTTGTGCAGACTGACACAAGACTGCATGGCTTGAATACTTTCACCATAAATTCTCATTTTTCACTTGTGCCATGCCAAGTGCTGGATGATGAAATTCCTCGCAACACACACACACACACACACACACACACACACACACACACACACACAATTGAACTGCAGGTAGTTTCAGTATTGTGAGTCTTGCACTCTGCATGTGGCAAAGATCTGTCTTGGGCAGGTAGGTGCCATGCTGCTGTGTGTGTTACATCATGTCTCTGTGTACTTGTTAAGACTAAAGGTCCCAACAGCAGCACCCACTGTTCCTGCAGCATCTCAATATGTCAAATTTCACCAAAGTATGATGAGCCCACCAAACCTTTGGTCCCATGCGGAAAGATAACTTTCTACTGACATCTTTTAGTACTCATTTAGAAGCCCCAGTTCTTGGAAACGAGAACCATATCCTACATTTCTTAGTCGCGCTGCTACGTGTTCGGTGTGATTTATGGGTTCAGCTATGCGTTCAAGGTGATGCATGGGTTCAAATGTACCGCATCAGTCTTTAAGCCCGAATTCAAACACTCGGTTCCTGAACTTGAATGGATTATCGTGGGCTGCGTTCATTTCCTCATGCACTGACCCTAATTGTACCATTTCATATACAATACGTAGAATATTTACGTAGAACATTACGTAGAATATTCGACCACCTCCAATGCCAAGGCTGAACTACTTGCACAGCACTCAACCTTTCTCAAATGTGGTCTGACGTTCTAGTAAGCCGCGTGTGCCTTCACAGGCAGCGTGCGCCACCAAAAGGGTATCCACGCCCGTGCGGCCTCCTTTCCCGCAGCCAGAGCCTTTCTGCCAAACGCATGGATCGCATGCATTAACCGGGTGGTGGCAGGATCGGAGGAAATTTTAATGACCTTGTAGCAGACAGAAAGCGGGCCTATCTGACCCAATTACAGCGCAGAACTCCAAGCGCAAGTCGTATCATTAAGCGGGCGAATGTACTTTTCCTTGATTTCCGATAAGCCCATTAAAACCGAGTGCCGCTGGCACTATATTCAGTCTTTCAAGTCCAGGAAATTGAGCAACTCGCAGAATATAGGACACATTTCAATCCATTTGTGATTCAAACAGCATACACGCGCGCGTCTTTTGAGGTTTTGTAAGAAAACATCACTTGAGAATGTTTCCTGCAGTGCCCATATAAAGTTTCTTATATTAATTATGTATATAATGGTTATATATGAATAATACATTTGTCGGCGGTTTAAAATACCAATAATTAACAGAGTTAGGAAGTCTGCAATTATACTAGTGGTTAGCTTTTCAAAATTTTAACTCTTGTCTTTAATAGATAACATGTGTGTTCTTTTAAACAACCCCTGTAGCGAGGTGCGAGGCGGATGGAGGGAACGAGGTGTATGGAGGTCATGCGAACGTGGGATGGATGACAAGGGCGTGAGCTTTTGGCTCCGGATTCCTATCAGTCATGCATGACCTATAGTCAAAGCATTTTTGATGGTCAAGTGACCATTATCCCAGAATTCTGCAGTGCATCTCCCTGAATAAAGAGCAGAGCACCATCAGCCAGCGGCTTTAATGAACAATGGGCTCCCATGATGTATCATTACCCGGCAGCATGTGATGCGATCACCCAGAGAATGTCAGTAACCTTCATGTCCACTTTCCCCGCTCTCCTGTTTGTGCCGCTCTAACCGAAAGACCAAAGCAGTGGGAAGAGAAGTGTTTTGCATCTAATGAGTGTTTGCCTGCTATGCTTGCGCTTCACTGAGACCAGGGAATCAAGTCTTCGAGAATCTATGTAATCCACACAGTTGCCATCAAAGCTAAGATAATCCAGTTCTTATGGTTGAATTAAAACAGTTATTTTTCCTTTCTTTAATTACCAGGATCTCTGTACTCTGCAGGAGACTTCAGCTGAAGGCAGGGCTTGCCGTAACTCATGAACATCTCAGTCCTCTCGTTCCGGAGCCAGGTTAGCCCTGTGGGCCGAAAATGTTCTGTGGCAACAGAGTGACGTCGCAGCTCACCGCATGTTGTATGTAATTCCCCAAACTGTAAGTCCCGCAAGTGGATGTGCGCTATAACATCTTTGAAGTGACTCTGTGATGCGGTTGGGAAAATAACTTTTGCTGCTGAGTTATATCGCTCCACCACTCTTCAAGATATCAGTATTAAGCTTATCGAAAGAGCTCAAACAACAGTTTAAAGGGTATGCAAGTAATTATTGCTGATTTTCAGACCCATACTACCACTGGCTATAATATAGCCTGGTCATAAAGAACTTTGTGGTCGTGAAAAAATAAATGCAGTTCAGAGCTTAGCTTCATAAATGAGGAAGGAATCTGTTTTTCCAGGGTTGTAATGTGTTTTTTCCCGAGAATCACTTCCTGTCAGTTTAAAGGATAAATACTACAGCAGAATAAGACCTGCTGTAATCTGAGGACCCTTTCTTCATGCAGAGTCTCATTTTTTTCTGATTCTCAATTGAATTATGCACACACCTGGGGAAACAGCAGTGCCTATGGTTTCTCGATGTCAGAAAGGCCTCCCACCGTAGCCCTTTTTCTTGCTCTCCACGTCTCTCACTCTTGCATCCTCTCCCCATCTCCATGAGCTTACCGATCGGGTGACAGCAGCGTAGCAGCCCGGTTGACTGGTAGTCAAGGAATGTGATAAGTCGAGGAAAGGATTTCGGGGGCTGCACTGCTTTCAATGCAACCTCCTTCCCCGAATTATCTAACTAAGACCCTGCATATTATTCTCCCTGGATTGACAAGACGAAAATAATGCTATCAAGAGGAGATGAAAACGCATGAAAACCCAATAAGCCTCCAAGGCATGGAGCGCGGCATTACTGGGAAAGCACGGATACACTGTATGACTGGCTGTTAAGTTATTTTTATATGGATAATCATTTTTATTGCCACATCTATCAGCACAAATAAAGCACACGGGGTGGGAGAGAAGGAATGAGCTCTGCTTACCCATTGCATTCGGAGCGCTCCTTATTTATTCTAATGCTCCGTGTGTACCTTAGCCCCACTGGGCAACTTCAAGACGTTGCCGGCTTTCCTCTGGCCTGAGCTGCCTTCCGAAGCCACATTCAATCTCCACAGAAATACCTGAGCGCAAAGGAAGCACACGGGTGATGCGAAACCACCCAGGAAGCAATTTGACAGCATAAAATGTAGGCCTGGTTCAATTAAAAGGCTATTATGATCGCCCGAATAAGACATTCAAAATTAAAATAACCAATTACCCAAGCTACTGTATATATTATATCGATTATTTTTCAGAAATTGACATTAATTTCTACACTGCTTATTGCTTTTGCTCTTCCACAAGCTCGACGATCCCCCAAGCACCGTTACTTAAACTTGGTTAAATTTAAGGTGTCTTTGCTTTGTTTATGTGTCAACGATTCCATTAACCTCGGTGTGTTTTCATAGAAAAGTAGACGGCTCAAAGGTCTGGTAGGAACATGCGGACGGTGCTAAACGGTGCCGCGTGCTCATTATTGAGCCCTGAAAATGAAGCGAGGATTTAGCTGTGTGGTGGAGCTGTGGAAGAACTGGGCCGCAGCTGACTGAGACCGAGGGCGCGTCATAGTGTCTGCAGACTTAGGTGCTTATCATCGATCTGAAGAAATTTCCTCCTTGACGCGCTGGTCACGTTGCCCGTGCAAATGTAGAAAAGTGGGGAGGCCAGACATCATCTGCAGAGAGGTGCGTGGGAATCTGAGCACATTTTTTGCTAATGTTGCAACAGTTTGTGGAAGGCCGCTCCTGATCATCACTTTGTACGTGCGCACATATTGACAATCCCCCGTGCGCCCGGTGCATTATTATTCTTTCTCAACAAAAAAAAAAAAACACCTCCGCTTCTTCCTTTTTCCTGGCAGTCGTTCGAACCGTATTACGGGTTTACAGGGAATCATTTTCATATTTCTCCCGAATTCTCTGCGAACTGTTTGCTGCCCATCCAAGTGCCGTAGAAGTGACAATTCCTCCTCATTTTGGGATGCAGACTGCCCAGCGGACCATGAAATGAGCTCATTTTGTCACATTGAAAGCCAATTGACTATGACTGAAGTAATATCACACACTCTGTCGTTATTTATACACAGTGCAATGAGACATTGTGTCCTTTCTCAAAGAATGCATTACAGTTGGGTTTTTTTATTCTGCCATTTTTTTTTTTTTTTTTACAAAAATCTTAATTTCGACGCAATTAATTACACTTTTAATCTTTCCTGTAGCTGCAGAGCTACCAGTTACAGGAGTTGAGCTATTCCTGAATAGCCCAAGTAAAGCGGATGTGCTATCTCGCCTAAAAGTAGAGGTTAAATACGTGCAACGGTTTTAGATTTGCATAAAACTCAACGTTAGCTTTATTCTGTTTAAAGTGATCAGCATTACGTATGTTTTTATGAGTTTTAGCGACTTTTATTTCAAATTATATGTTCAGTGAGCAACAGGTTTAAGATGCACGCCCCAGTTCAGCCAAAGTCTGAACTCAGACACCCATACCGTCACCAGTTGTTCAAGTTTGCTGAGGAATAATTTTAATTAACAGAATAGCTTGTTTTTTAAATGTATAAAATTGACAGTGTCATTACGTACACATGACACCAGTATTTAGAGAACTTCTGTCATCCTGTCTAGCATCGCCAGTCCTTGCTTTGGACACCCACGCATGTCAGGAAATAGATTCCTTAGAGTCACTTATTTCCATCTTAATGATTTTTCAGTCATGGGCCCCATATAGGGAACTTGTCAAAAATAAAATAAAGATAAATGTTAATGTATTTCTGTCTGAAGGGAGGAAAAGTCATCCACAACCATGAGAGCGATAAGCTGACAACAGAAAAAGAGTTTGTGCCACTTTAGCATCAGATAATGATCCAGCAGTGTGTGGCTTCAGGCTCCGCTGATTAAAAATCCTTTCTGTTTGAAAATATTAAATGCATTGTGACTAAGATATTGACTAAGACCTCACCAGCTGACTCCATGTTCATCTCAAACCTTCTTGTGGCTTCTTGACGCTGCTTCCATTTTCAAGTGTCAAAAAAGTTGCAAGATCCTTGTGCTGGTTACGCTGTTCGGCCATTTTTTCCTGGTACTTTTGTTGCACATGACATCATTGTTGCTATGCTCGTCTAAGAAATTATTTTAGGTTGCCGGTAATATTTTTTTGTCCTAACTTACCAGCAATAATACGTTCTGTTGCTGGGAAAGGCGCTCAGTCAGGCTGGAGTATCCTGGTGCGGGGAATGAGAACTAGAGGACTCTTACAGGTAACATCAGAGGAGTGGTCCTCTGTATGGAACCGAAAAGAATCCGGCAAGAGAGACATTGCACCCACAGGAGTGGAAATTGACAATCTGGGCCTTCTGAGGAATGTCACAAAGAAGTTATTAGCTAGGCAGTGTGCCAGGGCCTATAAATAGCAGGAGGTGCAATTCAGTCTCTACATTATCATTTGCCAGCAGATGAGCTAGAAAGAGGAAAGTCATGAATGAGGCAGCCAATTTACTACGGGAAGAAAATACTATTTGTTTTATCATTAAGTGAAGGAAAGAGATTGAAATGAGTAATGTACCACTGTGTTACTCAGTCCCTCTGCTGCGCGCTCTGAGAAGTCGCCAGAAGGAGAACTGAGAATCTCAGCAAGGAAGATGAAACAGTGAGATGAAAATGGATAAAAGTTTGCATAAACCCCCATCAGCATTGCTCAGCATACCAAACAATCTCAGTTCTTCTTATTGCACAACAACAACAACAACAACAACAACAACAACAATAATAATAATAATAATAATAATAATAATAATAATAATAATAATAATAATAATAATAATACTGATTGATGTCTTGTCCAGGATTTAGTGTTGATGCCTAGTGCCCGATGAGTTTTGCTTGGGATCCAGACTGCCAAAACGCTGACTAGGATGAAGTCTTAAATGGTAATAAAATATTATTATTATTATTATTATTATTATTATTATTAGTAGTAGTAGTAGTAGTAGTAGTAGTAGTAGCAGTAGTAGTATTTATTTATTTATTTTAAATTATTTTTATTACTATCCATTAAAGTGCTCTGATTGATATTATTTTAATGCAGTGGACTTATTTTGTGTCCACAACAGCTTACATATAAATGGCAAAAATAGTAATAATAAAAATAATTAGGAACTCCTTCATTTTTGAATTACGAACCAAGACTGCACAGACTTGTTGAAGGAGAAAAAGACAATTTTAAGTTTATCTGCTTTAATAACCTGGTCATAGTCACTTCATGCATATAACATGCAATTAAGACTTTATATGCGTTTCAGTTACTAAAGGGTGCAAAAGTTGTACGATACGAGCGAACGTATAGCTGTCACGTAACATGTAAAGTGACTTTAGCGTGTTTTTACCACATCCATTTTTCTTCACGTATCTCATTGCATTTAATTGCCAGTTAAAATAAGGACAGTAAATCTTCTGGGCGTTGCTGGCAGTCATTTCAGTTTGTTTGGCAGAACCATCTAGCGAGTTGCGGGAAGCTAAGGTAGTGAAATTTGTAAAACAGCCCTGGAGTCCACACCAGGATGATTAGTTTTAGTATAAGAGGGAATAATGGAGGACGATCCCGTCTCTTCTTTCTCCAGCTTTTCCCCTGGTGTCCAAAACGCTCAGTCCCGTATAACTGTACACACTTCACATTTAAACACTGGTGCACGCATACGAATATGAACTGTGCTCATATGAAATAGTATTATTAATATTTCTTAATCTTTGTATCACATTTTACTTTTCTATGTTGATCCGGCTGACATTTTAATGATCTACGTAGCCTGAGCAGTTATTTTATCTAAATGTGCTTTTATTATTATAGTTCACAGTATGTGTAGAACTGACCCATTGCAGTTATTATTTGGGCGGCTGATTGTGTAGCTATTAGAGTGTCCATCTTCCTTTCAGAAGGTTGTTTGTTCGCAACCCAATCCTACTTTTGTGCCCTTGGTCAGGGTAATGATCACACTGCTCCAATAAGAATAGCCTGTGGTATAAATGAGTAAATCATTGTAAAGTTCATTATATAACACTGAAAGTCATCTTGGACATGAGCATCAGCTAAATAATGGTCAATAAAAACAATTACAGGAAAATTTTCTCCGATCACTAAATTAGATTATTTTAAAGAGTCCCAATAATCTGAAAATGAACTGAATATTAAGAACTTTATAGCCATTACATATTTTATGCTAAAATCATATTACAAATAATGCTTTGTCAAAGGCACTTCAAAATATTTACACATAAATAAGTGAACTAAAATTTGTTCCATGCTTGTTTTATAAAAGTCTTTTTTTAAAATTTGCTGCTATTTTTGATTTGTTGACTGGCTGTATCATTTCCTGGTAATTATTTTCATTTATTTTTTGTCATTGAAACACTGAGTTTTAAACAAATGATTAAAACGCGTTCTGCTGGGCACGAATGGTCCGATTCTTCGGGAGAGTTTAAAGTCAAGGTTACAGCAGAGACTCAAATCTCATTTCCTTTTTAATTAAAGGAAATGAAAATTTCAGGGAACTGGGATGTGATAAAGAGCTTCACTATGCTGCGTTTTGGAAACTGCCAAGTTCTGTAGGTGCTGAACCCAAGAAAGCAGTAAAAGGCAGAAGCTGTTTCTTTTTTTTCGCAATACAGAGAAACGGTGACCAGTAAATGAATATTGAGAAGATCTGTGTGGTGCTCAAACGTCTACAGATAGTGTCCTGAAATGTATGAGACACCTGTAATATCAGCCTGTGTTTACAGTATAGACTCTGTTATACTAACAATCTCTCCTCACTATAAAGCACATGCTTGTTCGTATGTTGAAGCCTGAGAGTGGCAGAATGAGTGAAGAGAGACAGAAAGAAAAGCTGTGATTCTGGACAACCCAAGTCATCTTTATGTTTGTCTGGTGTATAAATGCAGCCTATAAAATTATAATAATAAGAACTCGGGCTGCTCTCTCTTAAACTGTAAGCTGGGATTGTCCCAGTGGCGGTTAGATGCACACTGGAGAATCTGAGCTATGACTGAATAAATGAATGAAAGAAACTTGATTATTAAATTTCTTAACCCAAAAGGAAGTTCACTTGGCTCTAGCAACACAAAATTCCCACACATCATACATTCATCCATTACACATATACATACTGGATGTACAATGAAAAAGAAGGGGTAAATAAGTAAGAGAATGAATAAGTTACTAAGTAAATGGAAATAAACAACCAAACATATGTATAAATAGTGTATTTATATGTTTCAGAGAACTGGGGTGAGGTGTAATGGTCACTGAGAGGTCAGAGAGGGTGGAAGATGATACCCAGTGTTGGCTGGTGATGGTATGAGCGCATCACAGGATATGACCACACTTGCCAAAGTGACGATTCTTACCTTGAACTGATGCAGAAATGTCCTGCTGCTTAAACTAAATAAATAAAAATTAAACTGTGAATAAAACAATTGTAAAGCTGATTATAGTCTGAATACTGTAAAATGTCTTTGACAAAAATGTCTGTTAAATGGACTACTGGTACTACTAAATAATAATAATAATAATAATAATAATAATAATAATAATAATAATAATAATAATAATAATAATAATAAGAAGAAGAAGAAGAAGAAGAAGAAGAAGAAGAAGAAGAAGAGAAACTGAATCTAACTTATGACAATAATAATTTTGAAGGTCACATGAGCATAAGCGTTGTGATTTCCAAACTGTATTTTTGTAGATGGGGCTGCATAGGTGGTCAGCATAACCCTCCTGTTCTCTTCAACATTCCCCTACCATCACCTCCTCATGTTACCTCTTTGCTAGTTGGCTCATGTCTGTTTTCTTGCTCATCGCCTCCATCAACGGAGCAGCACGTTTATCACGACTGCAACGCAAATTATTACATACAGCCTATTATCATTTATGAGAAAAATGAATTAAAATCTTTTAATTATCCTGTGAATACCTTTTAAATAGGGCGGTGCGGAGGCTCAGCAAGGAGTATTGCTCCCACATGGCTGGTTGGGGGTCGGTTTGAATCCGGATCAGTCTGTGTGGAGTTTGTATGCTCTCCCTACGCGTGGGGCTTTTTTTCCCACAGTCCGAAGACATGTGTTTCAGGTTGAATAGTGATTCTAAACTGTCCATGGAAAGTGTGTGTGTGTGTGTGTGTGTGTGTGTGTGTGTGTGTGTGTGTGTGTGTGTGCATTGAACTGGTGACCCATCTAGGACAGTTTCACAGCCTGGTGCTCTATGATTCTTGCTCCTGTGCAGGATGAAGCAGTTAAGCAGTAGGTGGGTACTTTCAATATTAATTCTGCCATAAATATGGACACAGCAAATCTGACAGCGACTCCTTCCAGTCGCACAAGCAAAAACAAGCCACAGCTCTGCAGTGAATTCATGTCATCGGATCTCTTTATCAGTCATTTATAACGCAACATTTTGGCCAGAGTGACATATGGGATAAATCTCAGCCATCAGAAATGCTGGCAGGAGTAAGCAAACATTGCAGACAGCAGTCACAGAACCCCACGACCACATGATGTTCATGAAGAAGAGCGTAATTTCCCTTTTTAATTAAAACCTGATGAACTGTTTAGGCACTTTTCTGTGTTCTTTAGGCATGGAAGAGCATAGATTTAGATGTAACGTAATACTTTTCAACATCTGCGCAGAAAAATAATACAGACGCTGTTCTCTCTTTATTGTCACAACATTCGGTTATTTTATGGGGTGTAGATGATGGTCACTATTAGCATAGCTAAACAAAAGCTAAAAGGCATTCTGCCCCTTTGTGTGCTGTTTTCTGGATGTGCGATAACTGATGGTGATTCTGGCCCTGAGGCTTAATAGCGAGGAACAAATAAATATCTCTGCTGAGCCTGGTATCAATGCCCGGACAATCACCTAAATGTACATACAAACAGCCGTTTTCAGAGTTTGCCATGTATAATTTTTGCTAAGAGCCTGAAAAGAATATTATTGTTTGCCCTATTCATCTACTTTCTATACACCTTTTGGGCAAACCACTGAGGCATGTAGAGTGTAGTGTGGAGCAGAGCATTGTGCCGCACGGCATACCCCATGGCTGCACAAAAGCGGATATTGGCTTTAACATGAAAATGAATATAAGCATTGAGCTGAATGAAGGGGCGGGTGGGTTTTTTCTCATCAGCTGAGTTTTAAACATCTTGTTGCTTAGCAATGAGCAGATGCAACCTTCCTGCAGGCATCAGCCTTGAAGGATTGTTTTATTCTGGACTGTTTTAAACAGAGATACAGTGGGCACTTTCGATACCCTTAAATCTCAGCCATTTCCTCTTGAGCCCTAGCCTTGTGTCAGCTGCAGCATTTCTAACTGAAGATTTTATTTTATTTTATTTTATTTTATTTTATTTTATTTTATTTTATTTTATGCGTGAGGATGGCTCAAAAACTTGCTACAAAAAAGGTGTCCAGATTAAAACTGACAGGTAGTCCTTAGCTAAACAGACCAAAATTCAGTGGTACATGGACACCATGCAATAGAAACTGAAACTCTACATCTATCTATCTATCTATCTATCTATCTATCTATCTATCTATCTATCTATCTATCTATCTATCCACTAGTAGTAAAGTTCTGTGTTGGTAATAATGGAATATAAATATTTCTATAATTTTATGAGTTTCATGAGTGCAGTGTACAGTTAAGAATATATTAGGAATTAAAATTGACATGCATGACAAAATCTGCTTTTTCAATTTTCAAACAGAAGAATGCATTCATGCTTAGACATATGCGCTCCCGAAGCTTATTTCTTGAGAGGGCATGAGAAATATAATGGATTTGCACTTAAAAACTGCAGCTATAACACAGGCTGATGAACTGTTATTGTAAGGGAAGTATTTTAATCCGTGTTTCAAACACTATTGTTGTTTTTGCTGTCCGACTTGGATAAAACTCCAGCTCCGTAAATGAAAGTTAAAGCCCAGTAGTAACTGGAGTAAGAATCGGGATAACTATTGCCAAGGGCATCTATAAGGCGACCACCTGAGGTTGCTGCAGATGGGAAATGGAGCCGGAACAAAGTATTGACTCTGCACAAATTTACACCCCAGGAAGTTAAATAGACAACCTGTTGCATTCATGGTACAGTAAGGTAATTAAGGTAACCTTTGCACCGAACATGCTCGACCAGATTCAAAGGTTTGGGGGGCTGAACTTTCTCTGTAGGCCTACAGTAATTATAAAATGATAAAATCTCCCCAGAAATGTTTAGGAAAAAACAAAAGGAAAGAAAAACAAGGCGGAGGAAAACAAGTTAACAGTGGATTCTCCAAGTGTAATTCCCCTTTTTCCTCTTAATTTAGTTGAATGAACATAGCAGGGCTACGCTACCTTCTGCATAAAAGAAACCAAAGCCTAAAAATACTCCGAAAATTGCTTTGGAACGTGGGCTACAATTGAGATATAAAGAGCGTGCACAGTATGTGCCACAGGATAAATTTTGCTGGACAGTTTTAAATTAATTTGAAAATGATTTCCCGGTACTCGCAAATTTGCTCCCTTCAATTTGGACATTTTTTAAACAAATGCGTTATTACATATTTGAAATCTGTCTAATGTACATTAATAATAAACACACTTATGTATTTATGTATTGTTATAACATGCACACATATACATAATCCTATTTTATACCATTGTAAAAAAAAGTGCTAAAAGAGACAGTGACCATAATTTTAATGCCACACATTTTTATTTAAGTGAATACATATCTGAATTCCTGTTCTATTTTCTATGGAAGAAGCCCAGGGTGAAACATTGCTCAAAGTTAAAGTTTAATACACAGCTAATCACGACTTTGTAGAACTATCATGCCGAACCCATGCAGTGCATTACATCTGAGGGCAGTTAGAGATATGAATAATCCAACATGGCAATGCAAATAATGAAGTGACTTCGCCATTAAAAAAGAAAGAAAGAAATAAATAAAGCAAGAAAAAAACCCATCAAGGTCAGAGCATGGATTCCTGCCGTACAGGTCTCCTCAGAGCCGATGCATCTCTTGACAGCGCAGTTATTAAGATCTACTGTCACGCAAACTAAGCTATTTTATAAAACGGAACAGCTCTATAAGTCAGATCCGCTCTCTAATGATAAATGACACGACCAGCCAAATAGCCTTGCAGACAAATCATGGAAAGAGATTAAAAGTAAGAAAAATCATGATCAGCAGCACACTTGTGTAATGCACAGACACATTTCAGATCGGTTTACTCTGTGTGTGTGTGTGTGTGTGTGTGTGTGTGTGTGTGTGTGTGAAAGATGTCCCCAAAAAGCAGAATTTTGTGACATATTTAAACCGCTTGTTTAAAACAGCTACCACCAGGTTTTTAAGCGTTGCCACGCCGTCAGTTTGTAGCCCTTCGCAGCCAGCGCGGTATGCCCTGAAACTTGGCCCGTTCTGTATCTTTGGATTTGATCAAGAACTCAGACGTCAGAAACGTCCAGCAGAGCAATTTCGGTGAACGGATGCTGTCATAGCATCTGGTGATGAAAGTGACTCAAGATTTGGAACCTCTCCCAGGCTGTCAGAAAAAAAAAACGAAGCGCACATCGCTGACGCCCGCACGTGTTTTTACACGCCGCGAGAACTGTGTCCGTCAGCAGCCCCGCATAGGCGCTGGAAGCCGGAGCCGTGTGTCGGGTGACGACAAACGCTGACGGGTCTAATCGTCTTCCTGTCCTTTAGCTCCAAGTGAGCTTCGCCCAGATGGCTTCTCCTTTTTTGATCTTGACTGAGCTAAACAGGATCCACAGGTAAGTTGCAGCGGGTCGCCAACGGGAACAGCAGACTGACCATCAACACAAACGGACCCAGCTTGGAACACGAGAAAACCCAAGCGGAACCAGCCAGCAGGTAGTGTAATGGTCAGAGTTGTCATCCTCAACTCGAAGAACCTGGGTTCACATCCTGCTCTTGCTGTAGCTTCCTTTACACTAAGTTACTCCAGGAACAAATGGGCCTGTTGTATAAATGGACAGATCGTGATAAGTAGCTCAGCGCACCAACCCATCAGTTTAAGTCACTACGGCAAAGAGCATCAGGCACAATAAAAAAATAATAATAATAAGCTTTGACTACCAGGCTTTGCAGATCCTCACACTGTAGATACATGTGGAGAAGACTCCTCCACCTAATGTGTCACAGATCAAACCAGGGGTTAATGAAGAAACACAATTTACAACAATAATGGGTCTTGTTTAGAAAATTCGGCCATGTTTGTATTCCCTACAGCTTCCTGTGTTTGAGGACTATGGTGGTGGTGTGTAATATGTTCAGGCCCGGTGTCACCGATGGGTCACAATCTACCTTTTAGCTCACAACTGCAGCCTGGTCCTTTCCACAGTTTGCTGTGTTTGCCTGCTACTTTGCTTAGCACTTAACCATCCACACCTAAATAAATTAAATAAAAATAGCCCTGCCGGACCTTTCGGGCACAGCTTTCAACAAAGCACTCTCCTTGTGCTTCACAGGGTCCCCATCCTTAAAGGATTAAGGAGGAACGATTAATGACAAATTACTTCTTGAAGCTTGAGAAGGGGGAAAAAACTTGTTGAGCTTGTGATCGTAACTGTGAAGTTCCATTAGAGTTCCAGTGCAGCTTGCTTCCATAGCAGGTTTATTCCAATTTTTTGCAATTTATAAAGTTGCAAGATTTATGAAGTTACCTTGTCTGTATACTTTGTTTTTTGTTTTTTTTTTTTTTTTGCTGGTGCTCAACAAGGCGTCATTACCCAGTTTGACACAGCAGATGCAGCACCACCTCAGCAAAAGCCGGAATTATTTCAGATGTTGTTGCATAATATGAATAACTTTAACATTTAACCTTTCCTTCGTCATACCATGAGGGTAGAAATAAAGATATATGGCTTTTCAGCAAGTTCATACATCTTTTCACATAATGCAACATGGCACTCATTGATACAGCGTAGCCAGTTTCTATGGTTACCAAGGCTCGGTTTTTCTTTTTTCTTTAGAGACTATGTATACTTTAGCCAATATCACGGAACTTTGAAAAGTATTTTGAATGTTTTTTTTCTTTTTTTGTTTTCCTGCCTCGGTCATTCTTCAAATTCGGTGCCAACAAAAATACTGTTAAGGAGTCAAAGGAGAACAAACAACAAAAAATTTAACCACATTGTTTGGGGTTTTAAGTAAAAAAAAGTATTTTATAAGCTCTAGTGGAGTTGCCAAATTGTTTTACTTTTTATCTTTTTTTTTAGTATGGATGCATTTATTTATTTATTTACTTGTTTGGTTGATTGTTAGTTGCATTTTGTATTATTCTCTAAAGGTAAGTTAAGGTGGATGCGATAGGATATCATAGAGAAGTCTCGCTGCTCCTGTTTAGAGGAAAGCAGCGGATCGGTGGAGGGCTGTGGCATTGGTGCCAGTAGAATATTTTCATCTGGGCTTGGAACCTTTTCAAACATACAAAAAAGGGAAATCACTCTGAAAGGAAATTATTAAACATAGTAACTGATGTGAATCCAGGATCCACTTCAATATACGCAAAATATAAGCCTGCACTGTTTGCAGCGCCAGGATGGAAACGCAGCCAAATGTGGCTTTAATTACTGTTGGATGCCTGGCCTCTGCAGTTTATATCTTAACCTTAAAAAGAAAAAAATTGTAAGTATTGCATTTCTGCTCATCTTGATGGACTGAATCGGAAATGAAATGGAGGAAAAGCATAGTTCCATGAGGACCGTTGCCGTTAGTCTTCGGGATGGCCTCTATCCATGGGGTCCCTGTCAGCAGAAATGATGTACACGTTATTATAATGCTATTATAAAGGATGTAAAAACAGTCTCTGACTGCGTACATCTTGCAGGCTCGGTCAGCTAAGAGGGTTGAACAAACTATTTTGTTTTGACATGCTCGTGTTTTTCATATTTGAAGTTATTAAACCTACAAGCACATTCTGCATGGTGTTTCTCTCTTTCGGGAGGGATACCAGTTACACATTAATTGTGTAAGCATGCTACATCTATAATAATGTAATAAATGTTACAAGCGGAGTAGCTATTTGCCTTCTCTTTTTGCAGTGTCATCTTGGTTAAACAAGCTGTAGATGACATACATCTTGCTAGGAATAAGATAAATCCTGCTTGAACTATCTCTTGGCTACTCAGAGGTTCTGGAAGACTAATTGTTGAAACAAAGAGGAAGCAATTAAAATAGATGAACGTACTATGCTTGCAAAGTAAGATTTCACTTCAACTTAAAGAAAAAATTAATAAAAATCCAATAGCGGGACCTTGAAGACAAAATGTCTTCTCCCAGAAATTTCCGGAGGACAAACTCCAACTCAGTCACAGGACTCTGCTAGGAATGAAGGAACCAAAAGCCTGGATGCATCAGAAAGACAGAGAACTACAACACAATAAACAGACAATAAATCTTGGCACTTTGAAGCTTTTAAAACTCACTTGTTTGCTCACGTACGGTAACATTGCTGAAAAAGTTGTTCTTCTTCTGCTGTGTTTGATCTTCTTCCATTTAAGGTCAATCCACAAGTGGATGCTTATGGTCATAAGACGTCTACACTGCTTCTAAATAGTCTCACAAAAAATGTGAAACGAAACTAGAAGTTATGATGTGCGCAAAAATACACAGGGATCCTTAATATGAAATAGAAACCAAATTCTGTGTATTACACTTAAATACAACATTAATCTGATCTGAGTCTTTTTTTAAGATCACAGTATCATTATTTAAAATTGTCTGCAACGAAAGCATTGCCTGACAGTTTCAGGTCAGCTCTGAATTTCTAGATAAAAGAAACAAAACAAAAGAAAAAACTAGACAATACTAACAAAATATTGCATTTATGTTATTTTGCAACTGTTACAGAATGTCTGCACAAATGGCATTTGGGTACAAGGCAGTTGACTGATGGCCCAGTCTGGGGATATATTTTTAGCACAGTTCTCATATGCATACAGAAGTCTGTGTCAGTAGATTGACTCTATAAAGAGGAAATTTAGACTCATTTACTAATTTAGTTACTTGGTCTCAGTACTTGCATTGTGAAAATGTGGCTATTAGTTATTCACTTGAACAAACAGAAAAAAACACATTATTTTGTTTCCTTTCTTTCTTTTTTTTCTCTTTTAATAGACATCTAATGATGGCTTAAAAGATGGATTCTTGAAAACGTGCTGTTATACAGTTCCGCATTGTCACGGATAAAAAGT
This sequence comes from Heterotis niloticus, assembly GCA_018136845.1. NCBI lineage: Eukaryota > Metazoa > Chordata > Actinopteri > Osteoglossiformes > Osteoglossidae > Heterotis > Heterotis niloticus. The sequence goes on along the minus strand of CM030897.1, from coordinate 7,143,576 downwards.
ATTGTGGCTTTGCTTGCATGCTGTGCTGTTTATTACAAGAAATAAAATGAAAACCTTCTCCTGATCCCCATTTCCTGCTTAAGTGCTTATACAATTCTGAAACAGTAATTACAGCCCATGAAATATTTATTCATTTTCAGAATTTATTTTATGCACACCATGTTGAAAGTAGCTAAGGCTAGCTAGCAAGGCTATTCAAATATTTAGCAGATCACAGTTTTACATAAATAATTGAAAATTGATGTGTTCAATAGATAGCAGTCATTTTTTTCTGACTGGTTAGATGTTTGAAAAATAAAATAAAATAAAGTATTTTTCAATTATATTTTTGGTGTATATTAAAATATATAAATATGTGATGCTATTACTGATCCTGAAGTATTATTAAATACTCCTCTTTTGTAAGTTCCCACGCGAATGGGACCCACCCACCAGCTTCTGACCCACTGGATCAGCTGACCCACGTGGGTATAAAAGCAGCCGAGTCAACCCACACCGATGTGGGACCTCCACTATAGTCTGTGACATTATCTTGCCTTTCCTTTGTGTATTCTAGTTTCTCCTGATTAAATCACTATGCGTTCGCACCCCCTGTCCCGTGTTTCCCTTCTGCATCTGGGTCCTATACCTTGTTGCCGATCGGGTTCCTAACAGAAGGTTCCACCTCACCAATGGACCCAGCGGACATCGACAAGCTTCAGACCGCGGTCATGGCATAAGGAATGCTCATTGGTGCACATGAGCAGATACTTAACCGCTTGTCCGAATCCATGGAAGCAGTCCTGCACATTCTCCAGTCCATGATGCGGGCATCCGAAGAGCCACCGCCAAACAATTCGGCTGCGGCGTACCCACCTCAGGCAGATCCACATCTGGCCACCCCACTCTGATATGACGGATCACCGGGAAAATGCCGGGTTCCTCCTGCAATGTGAGTTGGTATTCGCCAGCTATCCACAGGCTTACCGCTCAGCATACAGCTGCATTACATACATTATCGCATTACTCATGGGACCCGCTCTGAGCCAGGACTTCCTACGAACAATTCAAGAAACAGTTCCAGGCTGTGTTTCACCATCCAGAAGCAGGACAAGCTACCAGCGATCGCCTGCTGCACCTACAACAAAGGGACCGGACAGTAGCCGAATACGCACTTGAGTTCCGCATTGTGGCAGCCGGAAGCGGCTGGAAAGACACCACCCTATGCAACATGCCTATCTGCAAGCTCAGACAGAGCACATGTTCCTCCACCAACACAGTGAGAGGGTATGCAACATGCCTTGCAGATAGGCATGTTGCATACCCTCTCTTTTTACTTAATTCAGTCCAAAGAGAGCCCCATCATTCTGGGCTACCCATAGTTGGCGGCGCATGACCCCCACTTTTCCTGGAGCACTGGGGAGTTAGTGGCATGGGGGTCCCAGTGTTCCCACAGATGCATGGACCTCCCTATTTGGGCTACGTCCATAGAAAGCCCCACTCTGAACAGACCCACAAATGTTCCCCCCGAATATGAATCCCTGGCTAAGGTCTTTAGCAAGGGTAAGGCAGCTGTATTGCCCCCTCACAGGGACTGGGATTGTGCGATTGACCTCCTGCCAGACACAACCCCCCCACGAGGTCGCATATACCCTTTGTCCGTTGCCGAACATCAGGCCATGGAAACATACATTGCGGAAGCATTAGCAGCAGGCATTACCCAACCATCCACTTCTCCAGCCGCAGCAGGATTCTTTTTTGTGGAGAAAAAGGACGGCGGTCTGCGCCCTTGTATTGACTATAGGGGACTTAATCTGCAGGTTCCATACGCTGACTACAAAACCCAGAAAGGAAACCTCTGCAACGTGGAATTGGCATTTTTTTCCCCCTTGACATATAGGCTACGGCATAATAAACAGCTCAACGCTTGATGCACATGTCCTAGATGCTCCTCTCACGTCCGGGAGAACACCAGGATGTCGTCCAGGTACACTAGGACGAACCAGTTTATCAAGTCCCCCAGGACGTGACTGACAAATGCCTGAAAGACTGAGGGAGCGTTGGCTAGGCCAAAAGGCATGACCAGGTACTCATAGTGGCCTGTGGTCGTACTAAATGCTGTTTTCCATTCATCTCCTGCCCATATATGAACTAGATTGTACGCACTGTGCAGTTCTAATTTCATAAAAATTGTAGCCCCGTGGACTCGGTCTAGTGCAGCCATAATTAAAGGGAGCGGATGTGGGTAAGGCACAGTCCCCCACCCTAACTGACAGTTCGTTGTGGAAGTTGATGCCTCTATGGTAGGTGTGGGGGCAATTCTCTCGCAACAACATGGCTCTCCTCCCCGAATGCATCCCTGTGCATTCTTTTCTCGGAAGTTGTCTCCTGCCGAGCAGAATTATGACATGGGTAACCATGAACTCCTGGGGTTTAAGCTCGTGCTGGAGGAATGGAGGGATTAGTTGGAAGGGGCCATTCTCCCGTTCGTTGTATTGACAGATCACAAGAACCTCCAACACCTGCAAACGGCTCAGAGGCTGAACCCCGCTAGGCACAGTGGGCCCTGTTCTTCACATGTTTTCATTTTACGGTGTCCTATCGACCCGGATCCAAAAACAAAAAGGCAGACGCCTTATCCCGGATCCATGACAAGGACTATGGACCTCCTCAGTCTATGACGATCTTCCCGACGTCTTGCTTTGTGGCACCGGTGCGGTGGAAGTTCTGGGATGATATCCAGGACACCCAGCAAACTGATCTTGGACCTCCAGACAAACCGGCTGGGAAGGAGTACATCCCAGTCACCCTACGGTCCATACTCCTACATTAGTTGCACGACTCTCCAGCTACCGGACACCTAGGAGTGAGGAGGACGCTCCACCTGGTCCAACAACAATTCTGGTGGCCGACGCTGAGGGAAGACGTCATGCAGTTTGTGGCCGCGTGCGAGACATGTGCCCAGTCAAAGGTGCCCAGGCAGCTCCCAGCGGGAGAATTGGAGCCTCTGCCTATACCTAGCCAACCATAGTCGCATGTATCACTAGACTTTATCATGGACCTGCCCCGCTCTGACAACCATACCACCATTCTCGTGGTAGTGGACCGCTTCTCCAAGGCATGCCGTCTCATCCCACTGTGTGGGCTGCCAACAGCCTTGGAAACAACAGAACTGGTGTGTCTGCACGTGTTCCGGCTCTTTGGGATTCCCAAAGAGATTGTTTCAGATAAGGGGCCCCAGTTCACTTCCGCAGTCTGGAGGGATTTCTGGAGCTGGCTAGGGGTTACTATCAACCTAACCTCTGGCTATCACCCCCAAGCAAACGGGCAGGCGGAGCGTTTGATCCAAGAAATCGGGTGCTACCTCCAAAGCTATTGCAGCCAAAACCAGATGGACTGGAGTCGCTTCCTCCCCTGGGCAGAGTATGCCTAGAACTTCTTAATTCACGCATCCACTAATTTATCCCCTTTCCAGTGTATTTTAGGCTACCAACCTCCACTGTTCCCATGGGACCTGACCCTTAGCAACATCCCCACCATTGATGAGTGGTATCAGAGGAGCGGACAGGTATGGGAGTCGGCACATGTTTACCTGCAAAGGGCTATGCTGGCACAGAAGCTCCACGTGGATAGGAGATGACGGAGAGTGTCGTTCCACGTGGGGCAGAGGGTATGGTTATATGCAAAAGACCTGCAGCTGAAATTGCCCTCTAGAAAACTCAGCCATCGATACATTAGCCCGTTTAGAATCCTCCGGTGGGTCTTACCCGTTTCCTATCGCCTCCAACTGCCATCTCACTACAGGGTGTGCCCTACCTTCCACATCTCCATCTTAAAACCCTATCGTACCTTCCGGCTGCAACAGGACCAGATGCGATCATTGCCTCCTCCCCCCGATTGTAGATGGTAACCCGGCTTATAGGGTGCGCTCGCTTCTGGACTCCAGACGTCGAACGGGGGCCTGTTCTACCTTGTAGACTGGCATGGTTATGGGCCGGAGGAGCAGTCTTGGGTGCAGGCGAGCGACATATTGGACCCTTCGTTGATCTCTGATTTCCACAGGGTCTGCCCAGATCGCCCAGCTCCCCGTCCCCAGGGCCGTCCTCCTCGTGCACAGGCTTTGGGAGCCGCCCATAGGAGGGGGGGTTCTGTAAGTTCCCACGCGAATGGGACCCGCCCACTGGCCTCTGACCCACTGGATCAGCTGACCCACGTGGGTATAAAAGCGACCGATTCGACCCACACCGATGTGGGACCTCCACTATGGTCCGCGACATTATCTTGCCTTGCCTTTGTGTATTCTAGTTTCTCCTGATTAAATCACTGCGTTCACACCCCCTGTCCTGTGTTTCCCTTCTGCATCTGGGTCCTATACCTTGTTGCCGATCGGGTTCCTGACATCTTTGATGCAATAATTAGTCTTCCAAAACCTGTGAGTAGCCAGATGTATCTTATCTACAACTTCTTTATTCAAGATGACACTGCAAAAAGCGAATTTGACTTTATTCTCCAAAAAAACTATATATGCATATTTTCCATTATTTAAATTTTAAAAAAATTGTTTATTTCTGTATTGTGGTTTTTAGGGCCACAGTTTTCATTTTGATTTAGCTGTAATTTTGCTCAGAGCCCTACTGTCCTGCATATTTGTGCTGTGGATGCGGTCGCCTTGGCCAAGTAAATGGCCCCTCCAGTTACTGCTGTTTCTGGCATGTCATTATGACAGCTGCATAATGAGCCCCGTGTGCAAACTCATATTAACACACACACGTGCGTGCACACATGGACGTGCACACACAGTTATATGTATGCAGTTCTCACATGACTTCCAAAAGTTAGCTAAAATTTAGTCAGCAACTGAAACTATGGTTAACTGGTTCATGTGTGGCTGGAAAACAAGGACCAGAAGAAAACCAGGAGAGCAGAAAACAACTGAAATCTGGGGAAAAAAAATTGATTTATACAAGTGTTTACATTTTTGGTACCAAAATTATTGATTTATATTCATAAGCGGTGCATTTTGCACCCCAGTTTGCCAATGATGGCTACATCCTTTCTGGAAATGGTGACGGCAGGAAAATTTGCTGTCCTTTAGCCCTTGCTTGTCTCCGGTAGGAGTGCACCGTTGCGCTGCCTTGTGTCAAAGAATAAAATAGTCTTACAAAGAAATCTACCAAAAAACAAATTAGCCGGCCTGTCAGTTTGCACAAAATAAAGGCTTCTAATGAAAAATGTGATCAAGCGTTGCGCTTCAAATAATTCATTGCAAATAATTTAATGCCATTTGACGTGACCTATACATTGGTCCTTTACAGAGCTTGAGCACATTAACAAGGTTAGTTTACACTGCTCGGCATTCCCTCCGATAAGCTGAGATTCACTGCCATTGTGTTTACTCAGCTGATTAGCGAGAGATGAAGGAAAAAGTGCGTCTTTGGTTCAAAAATTGAATTTCATCTCCATTCCAGATGCACGTAATTGCCGTCCTAAGGAAAGAACCACGGCTCGGACAGGATTAGAGGCGAGCGTGGTGCTGAGAATGAAAACACCCCAGGGGGCTGCCTTCAAACTCCCAATATTTGTGTCAATGCAAAGCATCACTTATGAGCAGAAACCGCAAGTAAAAAAAATAATAAAAAGATATGTGGAGATATGTATTCTGTGGGCAAACTTTAATGACCTGTAATCAGTTTGGTTTTAAAAACGGAGGAAAAACTTTCAGCGGCCTGCAGCCATGCACTTAATATTGATCACATAGTACATTTGAAAAGAAGCCCTTGCTGGAGGAACGTGAAAGATAAGCCTGTCGGAGCAAGCGGAGCCCGGCCCTGAATACTAACGCTGAACTACAAGTAGCTTCTCAAGGTAATTCTATGTCAAGAACCTGTGGTGTCTGAGGAAAAATGTAATTAGTTTGGATAATGCAGGTTATTAACTGGAAATTATAATTATTTCTTTCCTAAGTCCTCTGGACAAATTTTGTATTGGCTCCTGGTTCAAACCAAACCAAAGGTCTTTCCCTGAAATCCTGCACTAGCAATAAATGAGTATTTCTGTCTTGTCTAAATACTGCAAATCACTTTTAAGGATAGAGTCAGCTAAATAATAGCTAATAGTTTGGACCTGTATGAATGATATTCAATGTCATATCCTGCAGATTAACAAAGAATATTCTTTGATCATATTAAAAAAGAAATCAGTTATTCCAAATTAAAACTGAAAAATTGCTTCTGTGGCTCTTATAGGAAAACGTATTCAGAAGTTTATTTTTTCCTTACCAATGTGCTATATTGCTAATCTGAAGAAAATTGCTGCAAATATAGTGAACTGTTAGAATCAGGGCAAAAGTCACTGTTTACAAGATACATAAAACTTACATTACTTAAAAATTAAGAATTAAAAAAATTAAGTAACTGAGATGTGCAAATTATGGAATAATTTCTATGTTAGCGAGACTACAGTAGAAAAGGGGTCCTAACAATACCAAGCCCCTACACGGAATGTATCACCAGCAGATAGAGGAGGTGGCTGACATCAAGAAATCCTACCAGTGGTTAGAAAAATCAGGCCTGAATGATAGCATGAGGCTCTGATCATGGCAGCACAAGAACAGGCCCTAAACATCAAATCTGTAAAGGCTGAGATCTACCACACTAGACAGGACCCAAGGTGCAGGTTGTGCAAAGGGTGAGACTGTCCAATACATAGTAACTGGGTGCAGCATACAAGCTGGGACAGCATACACTGACAGGCGTAACCAGGTGGCAGGGATAGTATACAGAAAGCTCTGTCCCAAGTATGAGCTAGAAGTCCCCAAGACCCGATGGGAGGCACAACCGAACGTGGTTGAGAACAATAGAGCCAAGATCCTGTGGGACTTCAAGTTCCAGAGAGACAGGCAGCTGCTGGCCAAACAACCAGACATACTGGGAGCAGAAAACAGCAGTAGTGATAGATGTGGCAATCCCAGCTGACAGTAACATGAGGAAGAAGAAGCATGAGAAGGTTGAGAAGTATCAAGGCCTGAAGGAACAAATGTGGAAGGTGAAGGCCAAAGTGATTTCCGTGGTAATAGGAGCACTGGGTGCTGTGACTCCCAAACTTGGGGAGTGGCTCCAACAGATTCCAGGTACAACAACTGAGGTCTCTGTCCAGAAAAGTGCAGTTCTAGCTAAGATACTGTGCAAAACCCTCAAACTCCCAGGCCTCTGGTAGAGGACCCGAGGTTGAGGAAGGCACACGCTCATACCATGCCCCCAGTTAGGGGAAAGTGAGAGGGAGATTTATTTATTTTATATATATAGTATTTTTCTTTTTTTCGCAAATATCCCCCACAGGAGATCCCTCTGCAAATAATATATCCTTTGGTTTTGATTTGTCGGTGCATTATCTGGGCAGCATACTCCCATATCCCGCTTTCCTTTTTCCATTTATGTACGACCCTGTCCCCCTGTACATTTCCCCATGCCTAACATTCATACAGGGTCATAAGAATATGAATTCACAATTCATTACAAAAAGGACAACAAGGGTGACAGAAATGAGGGAAAATGTTGCAGTTGAATTCACTCACCTTACAACTTGACATTGGTTGGATGTCCAACCAGGGTACATGATTACCTATATTTTAGCTTTTAGAGGAAAGTGGAAAACAAGGGGTAATGGAGGTTGAGAAATTAATGCAGCCCAGACTATAACTGCTGAGAACCACCACATGGTGGCTCCGGTCCCAGTCTCATGCTACTTTGCTGACATGAGGCTCACAAAATATAAATCTGGCTCTCAAAAAAGTTTTGCATTTGTCAGTTCTTTATATGATGTACTGTATTATATTCCTGTTAGGAGAGGTGCTGTAGGCTACATTAAAATGAGTTTTCTGCTACCTATAAAAGAGTTTCTTTGAGGAAAGAAAACGTTATTTTGCATTTGAGTGTGTGTGTGTGTGTGTGTGTGTGTGTGTGTGTGTGTGTGTGTGTGTGCGTGTGTGTGTGTGAGAGAGACACCTACATATCAGCTTAGAATATGGGTGGGGGTTACAGCTTCATCCTCCACATCTGAAATTCACTGTATATTTGGGAAACAAGGTCAGTTTGAGAGAATGAGAAAGAAGCGCAAAGCCTGCAGCAGCTCAGTCAAGCATGAGACGGCATGCACTCGCTGGATTAGTTTTGACATCCCAGCCTATTGTTTTCACAGCTTCTGAGGTACAAAATCAAAATTCTACATGTCACACCTATATAAACAAATGTGCTTAAACACTGCCGTGTGTCATGTCTTTGCAGCGAGCTCACAGCGTGGGTTGGGTTGCAAGATAGCAGCGCAACATGTAATTCCCTAGTGTCTTTTTACCCGGCATTTTGCTGGACTGGCAAAATGTATTAATACGCAAGCAGGCGAGACAGGCGATGGTTTGACTACCTAGATCCGATGCATGATGGGACATCGGTGTCACAGCCGAATCGCACCACGCCGTTGCATTATCATTGCTGCTTTTCTCTGTCTGCTTTCATACTGGCGCGACAGAGAAGAGTCCTCTTCCTTTCATCTTGCTGCCTAAAGAAGCGGAAGATGCTTCACATTCGTCCCAGCATGCAAAGACTGCCCTTTGTTGCTGTTTGCTGTTGTTGTTGATGAAGATTTTATCACAAGGCTGACTTGCCATTAGATCTGATACATGAAAAGGGGCCTTTTTTTATTTATCAGGGATGCATTCCTGCACTAATGCAGTGTCTGGACCTGAACATCGCCCAGGAGAGCAGCCAGAGACAGTGGCCTGCAAGCTTTCGAAAGCATGACAGTGAACGAACGTTCAAAGAAAGGAAAAACCTTTTAAACAATTAGGGATGGATGTGTAAAAAAATAATAATAATCCATGTTTTAATGTAATAGGTGCTTCGCACAGTTGTTTGCTGAGGAGCCACTGAGCCGCCGTGTTCTATGCCATGACAAACCTGTCAATTTGCTATATTTGTCCGAGCATATTGCTGAGACGCTGGGCTGGTTCGAGGGAGGATAATAAGTCTCATATTTTTGTTCTTCTGTTAATAAGGTATTTCTAATCGGCGGGCGGCTCAAGTAATCATCTGCGAGCTCTTTAGAATGCATTCACCCGTTGTAGCTTGCTGACCTCGTGGGCTGAAATAAATGAGACTGTAAGCTACAAGTCATCTTGGCATTCATGTAAAGTTTTTTTTTTTTTTTTTTTTTTTGGTAGGCAGATCTTTTCGAGCTAAATGCCAAAAGGCGCTTGGAGGGATCTCACTACAGTGGACTAAAAAAACCAAACAAGAAAAAGACAGGAAAATGTGATGCACGCTAAGAAAAATGGGTACGGATGACTGGAGTCGGGTCCAGTGTGACCCTTTTGCGAAAACGCGCGCGGTTTTCGTAGTAAGGGAGGATGAGGAAGTGGTTTACCGCGCTGTTTTTCCGCTCATGTCTCTGGACTGCTGACATGGGGAGAATGTGCAAATTCTGTACTACCTGGGACCGGTTCAAACCGGCTCCAAGCTTAAATGTGCAGCTCAGATTGTGTAAGAAGAACAGATTTTTCTTAAGATACAAACAATCCATTTTTTTATTAATCTAATCTATTGATCCATCCATCCATCCACCCATCTATCCATCCATCCGTTATCAATGAGTGCTTGTCCAGTGCAAGACTGGAGCGATGCTGAGCCTATCCTGGAAACCTAGAAGATGAGGCAGGGTGCACCCTTTGATGTGAACAAGATGGACATGTGTTCACGCTTAACAAAATACAAAATCGATATTTGACCAGTGTCTGTTGATCACAGTTTGCGTTGCCTGTTGATCGGCTGGTGCATCGTGTTTGCATCTCCAGAAGCACCTCCTGCCCTCCATGACGTTCAGGTTTGGTGGATAAGCGTCTCGGTTATGAATGGGACCTGGAGGGTGCTGTTTCCCCTTGAGCACGACGGCTGCGGAAGCGTGCGGCACGGCACGGTGCTGTTTGCATGCCTTATAGGGAGCCAAGGTGCCGGACTGGCAGGAACGTCACATCCAGGAGTCCCCGGAGACTGAGCTGTAATGAGCTTGCTTAGAGCACCTCCTAAAGAAAACCATATAACTCGAAAATTTGTTGCTTTCCTTCATTCTTTTTTCGTTACTTAACAGCACATAAGGTGGAAATACAGGGAGCCCACTGTTAAATCATGCAGGAATGAAGAAATCCTCTCGGGATCTGCGTTCCGCCTGGCTCATCTTGTCTGTGAAACTCGAGGGGGAGTTTACGCCAAAGGTGGTAAGAAGATTGGGAGAGTTGGTGATGATGGAAGGGTGCCAGGGTGGGGCATGTTGGAAGGGAAAGTTGGTGCAGATAACGTAATGGCATTTCTGAGCGATAACACCATCGGCAAAGTCTTTCCAACATGCATATTTAAAAAGAGCAGCAATCAAAGCGACTTATCAAAGCGGGGCTCCTTCGGCCCCCATGTCACCGGCCGCGCGCTGCGTCGCTCTTAAAACAGAGCTCGCGTCCTTCCAATGTGCATGCCTTAGCTGCCCATTTGTTTGATCGTAGAAGATTTCGGCACCGGCGGACGCATCTGCGTACCTGAACGTGTTGCGCGACACGGAAAGGGTTGGCTTGCAGCTCCAGGTCTGGGCGCAGCTGACGTAAGCAGTTCTAGCTGATCGTTCTCTGATGCCTGACATACAACATATAATTCTTTTCAATAAACCACATTCTATTTTCAATCATTAATACAAGCAGTTGTTTGTGATGCAAAAATTGTTAAAAAAAAAAAAAAAAAAAAAAAAAGTAGGTTCGAGGAACAGTTAAATAAACCGTGTCTAAAAATAATACACCGGTAAGTAAACAAGAATCACCTTTTCATACGATAAAGAAATAAAGGCTCCGGCGATCAAGTTTCGTCGGTCCTGATAAATGTTGATATTCAAGCCGATCTGTAACCGAGGCCTCGGTTGCAGGATAAAAATTCAGTCCTAATTTTGCATTCCTAAGTGTCATAAGCCCCACCAGCCCAGGTTATTTGATTTCGTATCCTAAAAATATCAAGCCTGCCAGTTAGCCTTGCACCTGGGGGGAAGGTGGGTAGCAGATGTGCCAGATTCGTTGCTCGTCCCCCTTTTTCAGCCTGCGCTTTTTACACTCTTTTTCTGCCTCGTCCCAGTAATGTGGAACGGTGGCTGGACCCAGGCGTCCTGTGATCTGCCCATTTCCCGGGGTGGAAAGAGCAGAAACCTTTTTTTTATTTTTTCTCCACCTGCCCAATTGCATAGCTGGGCTGAGAGTGTCATCATCCAGGCTGAACGGTCCCTACCAGCATGGACCATCTGGGACACCAACTCGGCAAGTCAACCTCTGGAAGGGACGAGCGTGACCACCTTTGCGGCATAATACGAGGCAGTTGCTCACATGAGCAGCATGAATTTCCTTGTGGACGTCTGGAACATGGCCGTCCCTCCAGTCCTCCGTGTTGCTTATCTAGATGTGACAGCTGCAACCGCACCGCTTCCCGTGCAAGAAGAGCCTCTTATTTATCACTTCCTTGGGTTGTGTTTTTCAAGACGCTCATTCCACAAACATATCATTACATCCCACCGCCTGGCCTCATCTCACTGCTCCCCTCTCTGCATTTGCCCCTTGAATTTGAATATGGGAGGATGGACGAGTTTCATGTCGTACCCAGGTTACTCTTGATCTCTGCCAAGCGCGCTGCGAGCAAAAGAAACCGTGAGCGCCGCAATCAATAATTCTTCAAACGCTTCATCGGGGCTGGACGTTGTCCATACTTCATGAATTTGGCATCGGCAGGCAGCTTCAAGCAATGTTGTTTTGATTTGCCTTTCAGTCATTTTCATGAGATCAAGGCAATTTCGGCTCTTTTTGCAAGGCATAATATGTCAAAGAAGCCTCCAGGAAGTTAAGTACTGCCATCGACTATTAAGTTTTAGGCAATGCACAGCGCATCAGAATGCACTTTTGAAGTTTGCCCTTTGTTTTCATGGTATATTCTCTTTTTTTCCCGCCTTCGGTTGTTGCTGGGCAATTAATGGTATTCCCTGAACCTCCTGACACAAACTCTGATCGACAAGGGACTACCGACTTTGATATTTTCCAAGGTCCAGCTGGTGTACATTAAAGGGCTTTTCTCTACCGTTTTTAATTAGCATCCATGACCAATAAGTTCTTGTTGTTACATCATCGGGGAAAACGCTGTCAGCCCCAATCCCTGGGCATCGCATACTGGGGCTGCTATGGGGGGTAGCGCTTTGGAAACTGAGCTGTCAACAGGTTGTGGGCTTAGGAAAAGAAAGAAAAAAGTGGAGTCCTTAATATACCTAAATTACTTGGGAAAAGATTCTTTGAGAGTCTGGATTTTTTTTTATCTAAGCAAAATTATATACAGTATCTTTTGAAGAAATTTGAATTGAAAGGGTGGTATAGTGGGTAGGGTTTCGAATCCACCTCGCTTTGTATAGCGTTTGCATGTTTTTCACCTGGTTGGGTGGGTTTTCTTCCAGAGTCCAAAGCCGTGTGTTTCGGATTTACCGCTCATTTTAAATGCCCCACCATTTGTGTGGCCACCCTGTGATGGGCTGGTGTCCCACTCAGGAGGAGCTTTTAGCTTAGTGCCCATTTCTTCTGAGATAACCTCCAGACCATCATAACCCTGCTCAGGATAGGCGGTTAACAAAAATGGCTGCATGGATGGACGTGTGAATTAGGTCTATGGTATATAAACGTGGTTATAAGGGTCATCTACCGTATTATATAGAATGTTCCAGACGATATGAATCCACAACTGTGAACACTGATTCACAACACAGTGGTTTCTACATCTTCAATAAAAAAAAATGTACCTAACTCCGAAATTCGTACAGAATTTGATTTTATACATCAACTATAGAATCGGCCAGGTGCTAAATACATTATTTCATTTAGTAAAACACACTCCTTTTGACTTGTACTGTGCGAAAAAGATCCAGTTTTCTGCAAAGAACAATTAACAATGTAAACAGCAACTAAAAATACGCATTAGCATATTGCTAAGTCAAGATGTTCACAACTGTTTGGAATTTTTGTTCTTGCTCCAGAATGAACAGATTCCTTTTCCATGCCACTTCTCAGCTTTTCATCAGAATCCCTGGGTCGCTCGCATTCCCAAACTCCTCAATGATAATGAATTCAAGCAGCAGAAGGGGAAGTGTCGCTCCTTTGAGAGGATGCCAACACTAATGCTCCTCACTCATTTGCAATGTAAAAGAAATGTTTTTGAATTAGGACCTCAACGTACAGAAGAGCCTACACACTTGAAAACAATAATATTTATGAGATAAATATGCAGCATTAGTATGATCATTTGGCAGAAATGTGGAGACTGAAATGCAGTCTCGGTGCACTCCATGGCACAGCATTAGATCATTTTGAAAAGGCCCAGATGATACTCAGCATGGGTCAAATGTTTCTACCCGAACCCTATAATTCCAACCAATTATGCTTATGATTTCAATAAAAGACTTTGCTTGGATGCCTCAGTGGATTCAAATGCCTTCAGTTCAGCTTAGTCTTCCCCTGTCCACAAGTCTCAACAAAAAATTATATTGCAGCTACTTGCACGAATGCGGGCAGGTGTACAGCATTACTTTTATTCCCCTTATTCCACCACTACTATTGCATGCTACTATATAACAAATACATAATATTTTTACGTTAGTCGCCAAATTCGGAGTTGAACTTTCAACTTCATGCAAATCGCTCCTGGCACTTTTACGAGTTCTTTCTGAAAAGAGTGCCGAGACTGTTCATTTACCCTCGGTTACTGACACAGTCAAGACCAATTAAACACTCTGTTCCGGTGTACAGGAGGGTATTTTCATTACGCGCCACCATACCGTAAGTGTTTCTGAAGGTTTGAGGTCAGCTCTGAAGCCCCAACCTTCTCCTGATGCTGGAGGATGCCTGCATTTCACAAACACCCTTTCGCACTCCCAGGAGGAATGGCAACCTGGTTTCACACCGCTGGCCTCAACATCTACGCAAAGACCGAATGCCATTACCCCATAATAATTTTCCATTTCACACGAGCAGGTAGTGTAGGAAAAGGCAGAAAAACAACAGGAACTTGAGCAGTCAGGAGGAACCACACGGTGAGACGTCACTCCTGCATAGCAGTTTACGTCTGCAGGTCTTCACTTCAGCTTCCATATTTTCCCTCATTCGTTTTTGCTTGATAGGAGGAATATAAATACGGCGCATCCATCCCATTGCTTAAAAGCCCAACATTAAATACCACTTGGGGGAAAAAAGTGCCATTTATAAATTTTTATCAGTAAAACAGTGTCGGCTGCAGAATGGTGTTTTTTTGATGTTCTGAGCTTAAAACATGGTCCTTATAAACAAAGGAGCTCTTAGAGTAATGCATGTTGCTAATGCAGCTGCTTCTGCTTCTGACAAAGGGACTGTTTTCAGACAAAGTAAAACAGCCCTTATCCCCTCTCACTCTTTATTCCCTCATCTATTCTATACTTTGAAGAGTGCGGCCCGCAAGCTGCATCAAAACACACGTGCTGGCCTGCTTTACTGGTCTTTAAATGAGCGCACGCTATTGCTTAAGATTTGCTTTCCAAATGATGGAAAGTCCGTCCGCATCACTGAAGCGGCTGCGGAAAAAGTTAGCGGGCGCCGGTTGTTTTTAACGTACGCGTAAAGTAAAGCGAATTTGGGAAGGTCCCCCCCTTTAGAGGTGATCCAAGTTCGGAGCAAATCTATATTCCTCCCTGCAGCTTTTAATATTTGACAAAAGAAAGCAAAGGTTGTAAGTGCAATTCCAACAACATCATTAATCACAACTTTGTCCTTTGAGGGATTTTTTTTTTTTTTTTTGACAAAAAGCAGTGTATTGCTTTTACCTCATTAAATGGACAAATTTATACTTTCAATGCAGAAGAGTGTATTTATTTCAGCCTCCAGGGCTTTTTTTTTTTTTTTTTTAATGTTTCCTCTACTTACTTCGTGGAATAAAGAAAAAAAAATAAAAAACAAAAACTCAGGGACACAGAAGGACATCTGACTGCCAAGAAAATCCATTTTTATGCATCTAGCGGAAGTTTCTAATTTCAGGTATGTCAAGGAGAAGACCTCTGTTTTCGTGGGGAAAGCGTCTTGTTTACTCGATCGTTCCCTTCCCTCAAGGTCGGAATATTTCAGTGTGTTTTTGAAGACGATCGCGCTTGACAGCACTGTAAAGTTTCGGGGTCCTTTTGCCATATCTGACAAACGGGTTGCTCATACTTCCTGTTGGGAGACAAGCTGATTTTCTGCCAGTAGTTTTGAGACCAAAACTTTTTTTTAAATGTTCAGCCATTTCATTACTCAGCAAATGAAGCCACAAAGAATGAGCAGACAAGGAAAATGATTCCCAAGCACAGCGTTTCAACATTCCTCCAAACTTTAATCGTTCCCGGGAACAAACGGTGGTTCTTGACTGATATCTGCTCTGACTGATCCTGAGGCTGATATTTCAAGGAGAAAGCTTTAGTGAGCGTCGCCTTGCAGCGGCCAACATCTCAGCAGACCGGAAGCAACCTGAACCATTTCGGCAAGGCCTTGCTGGAAACCAAAGCGCTGAAACTGCTCTACTCGCTCAAGCTAATGACCTATTAGTGGTCGATCTCCTTCATAACTGGTCAGGCCCTGCTGACATTGCCCTAAAATGGCTCATTTCCAATCTCTTCTCAGTCCAAATAGGTAATTTTGTCATCCATTGCTGAAATTACTTACAGCCTATTACTGGGCACATTTTTTTCTCCAGTATGAGAGCACTGTCTCATGACCACATCACAGGAAAACAAAAGGCTCACACATTTTGGATCGCAGCTTGGCTTTAATGTGCAATGTTTTCCTCACTCTTGTCCATTTTTTAACCTTTTCGGTCAAATTCCGTTTGCAGCTTTGTGTTAAACTTTGCATTAACCTCAAGGCCTACCTGTAATGGGCTCCTACATCATGGCCTCTGCCATGCTGTACATGAGAGTAGTTGCTGAATTTTGGCGCAATTAAAACTACTATTCTTAAATTATTGTACTTGAACAGCAGCAGCGTAGTTCCAGATCTGGGGAACGTCTGGCCTTTGTATGGAGAACAGTACAGGTACCATGACCAGGAGGCAGGCTGTTTGGGGAAAGGTGTGCATGACATTCACAGACATTTGTTGAAGAGATGCTTTATCTAAAATAAGAAGACATTTTTCAGCATCAGAGGCTTCATTGTAGCCTATACGTTTCTGGGAAAAACATGGCTTTTGTTAACCCTTCTCAGATCAGTGATTATATTTTCCATCACTTGATGCCAACTACATGGCTGTCATGCAAGATTCATATGGACTGAGCACCATTATCTCCAAACCATTAATTAATCTTTTTAGTCATTGAAAGCAAATCTTTTTTCATGAGACCTACATGTTTTATATTTTGTCTTAATGACTTGGTATTTGGTGATGAAAAAAAATGAACATAAATTTCTAACTGCTGAATCAAAAATGAATAACATATAAATGTTACCTTGGGAAAAATAAATAAATGCATTTATGTATGAGTCATGGGAATTATTTGTAATTTATATATAGAAGTAATTTAAAGAATTTTAGAGATATTTTAAAGAAAATGAAAAACTAAAATATGGGGTATGCATAAGTTTTGAAACCCCACATATTAATGTTTGGTAGAGCAACATTGTGCCCCAAAAACAGCTTTAAGTCTTTTGGGGTGAATATGTAGCAGTTTTGTGCAAATGTCAGGAGTTATTTTTTATCATTCATGTCGGCATATCTGCAGCAGCTTCTTCAGCTTGGTTGGCTAAGGCTTGTGCACCTCAATTTCAAATAGTGCCACAGATTCTCAATGGGATTGAGGTCATGACCTTGACTGGGCCTCTGTAGGACATTCACCTTTTTGTTGTTTAGGTGCTCCAGTGCTGTGCTTGGGTTCATTATCCTTCTGAAAGGTAAACTGTCCCTTAGGCTTTATTTTCTTAGTAGTCTGAAGAATGGTCCCTTGCAAAACTTTCCCGTATTTTGCCACTTCTTTTCTTTCTTAAATTTTGATAAGACATGCTGTTTCTGCTGATGAAAAATATCCCCACAGCATGATGCTGCCACCGCAATACATCACTGTAGGCATGGTATTTCTTGAGGCACTCACAGTGTTAGGTTTTTGCCATATATATCAGTTTAATCCTTTTCCAGGATTAAAGATCCAAGATCTGTCTTTGGCCCATCTAACCACAAAACTATTTTTTTTTTACAGTACCCAGGACATTCTGGGAAAATGAAGATATGCTTTGACATGATTATTTGTGAATAATGGCATAGTTCTTGTTACCCTCCCATAGAAGCCAGTTTTATCAGTACTCTTGATAGTGTGGACTGGAGCCCTTGTCTCCCCTCCTCAGTCAGTTACCTCTGCAGCTCATTCAAAGGAATTTTTGGAATTTCTGTGGCTTCCCTCAGAAGTCAAAATTTTGGTTGAGTGCTGAGTTTTGTGCCATGGTGGTGTGATGGAACTTCCATCTCCTACTTACTTATCCTATAGTGCTGACTTTGAGATCCAATTTATCATAAATTATATGGAAATTATTTTGTACCCTTTTCCTAATTCACGCAATTCCTATTTCTCTAACTTCTTTAGTTCGTCCTTTACTCTTCAGTCTCAAACCTATCCTTCAGATTCACAGCCTCACCAATGACCCTTGAAACAAGTTTTTTTTTTTTATTTTAATCTAAAGAACGTGATCATTACTTCAGTGGCTCACAGGTAGAAATCGATTATGTCCAATTTAAAGAAAATTGTGTCATTTTTAGGGAGTGGTTTTTCGTCTGTGTAAATTTTGAGTTTCCAGAGCTCAGGGATTTCAATACTTGCGAATACATGCAAACAGCATATTTCAGTTTTTCAGTAAATACAGTATATGTATGGGTAATAAAATGTTATGCATGTATATTGTTCAATTGCCTTTGACCAGGCAGTATTGTTAAGCATACTGATTTCCACTGCATTTTTACCACAGTGTTCATGAACCTGTACATTTCTTCTGCACATTTTCATAAAATTATTTATCAGACCATGTTCTTATATTACTTTTTTCTGAGAGGGCAGTTAAACGTGAGCAGTTTGCTATCTCATTAACATAGCATGTTAGTTGTTTCTGGACTGGCAATAAATGCACTATTAAACTTTCTAATATGATTTTATTGGGAGATTTACTGTCTTGACTCATAGACAACTTGTCATTTTTATGTACAGTTAGTCAGTTACAAGCCAAACTGGAAAATCTTTCCAGAAATATTACTTGATATTTGAAATGTGTCCACATGTGTGTGCATGCACACACGCACACACACACACACACACACACACACACACACACACTTATATCTATGGCAATTTCGGCAAGTAACATATAATTATGGCTTTTAATTCATAGCATCTTTGCCTTGCTTGGAGGGTATGAAGGCTTGGTTATTGAGAGGCCTGTAAACCAACACAAACTGATGCAAAAGCTGTCTTGTTTTGTTTCTTTCTTTATTTATTTTTTTTCACATTTCTGACAGTTATTGCTGTCAGTTTGATGCACATTCCACTGAAATGAACTCCAGCAGCAATTGTGAAAGGGGAGCAGATCAAAAGAGGCCCACCAAGCACTGCTTGTTTGAAGCCTGCAGAACGACGAAGATGCAATTTAACAAAGTGAAGTTGAGCTTTTATGGCTGTTTACACTCAAATCTCGGTAAATCAGGCAGTGCTTCTGTGTCTGTGAGCAGGAGGGGCAGAGGAAGTGGTTGGTCAAAGCTGGAGGTGGGAAATATGTGCCATAAAAGAGGTGGATTCTTGCTGAGATTTTAGGTGCAGGAAAAAGGGGCAGCCAGTGACTCAAAGTGAAGCTATTTTGAAGGTGCTTCTCAGCCGAGCATCCAGCAAGTGTCTGGGATGACGTTTTACTTGTATTTTGAGTTTTATTTTTTTCCAAAATACCAGTGTACCGTATCATTTTTATGTGCTTTCCCCTTTAAAGTAACCTCCCCTCCTCATGATTTGCATTTTGCCCAAAGTTTCGGTAACAATGCTGGAAATTGTAACCTGCGACGTGACTGAGTTCTGCATTCACATTATTATGGATAGTTGTAACGTCAGCAAAATCCCTTCCTTTCAGATTCATTTAGGTTTCCAAGAAAATGAACACAAAAATAAACGGGCTGAGGTCGGTTGAATACTGAGGGTGTGGTAGTTTTCCGCTGTGAGCATTCGCAAAATGGTCAGTGGTTCTTGCACTATGTCATACCCTTCCATAAACCAACTTGCGGCTGCTCCCGTCGGGGGTCACCGCAGCAGATCGGCTTGTCCGCATATTCGGTTTGGCAGATTTTTACGCCGGATCCCCTTTCTGACGCGACCCTCCATTTTGCCCAGGCTTGGGACCAGCACAGAGGTGCACCCCCTTGTGGCTGGATTCACATCAACACCCAATGTGGGGCTCAAACCCACAACCCTGAGATTGCAAGTCAAATGCTCTACTGACTGAGCTAATCATACTCTTCTATATGCATAAAAATTTTTTGCTAGAAAGAAATATCAGAAAATTAAATAAGGACTCAAAAATCAGCTAAAAATGTTAATAACAATTGAGGAAGGGTATGGGACACAATGCATGTGGTTCACAGGAAGCGTTTCCCCTTGGTCAAAGTCATGGTTAAGCAGCCCACAAAGTCTGCTGTGACACAGAAACTTAGCCTATTACTGCAGAACGTGGAAAGAGCTTTGGAGATTCCCTGGCATCAGCCATCACAACCCGTCTGCAAGGCGCATCTTACCAAGATTTTGCGTTCGGCAAGCAACAGTGTCCTTAGCAAGACTCCTGTTTACAAATACCCTTTTCATAGATAAACACATGCAACATAATCTTTCCAGGAACACATTGGCAAGGGGCTGCCAACAGGGGCTCCTTTCTCCTGGTCTGCCGGGCGAATGAGATGATCTGCAGAAGGCTGAACGTCCGTAGGATCATCCAACACAGGCATCAGCAAGAGAACTAGAAAGCGTAGGGGTAAATGTTGCATAAAATGCATTAAAAAAACTGCACAGAAGTAAGGGGACACATACATGACTTATCTTATGGTGGTGGGGTTCCTGTGGACTAAAGGACTTGGGTTTCCCATGCAGTAGCTTGGATCAAAATGCGAGGTGTAGACAAGGTACAGAAAATGAGGATGCAATAAAATAATTCTATTGCAGAAGCAATAAATCAAATTCTAAAATAAGTGTTCGATTTATTGCTTTTACTACCGTTTTTTGTTAAACAGAAATCCTTAGTGTGAAGCTTAGCATCCAAGTCCTCTGCAGTTGGGCTGTTCAGTGCGGGTTATGGAGCTCCACAGGGCAAGCAGCTCATGTTCTAGCACATCCAAGTCAGACAGGATGCTAAATGGGTTCAGTCAAAATGATTTGTTGAAGCGGGTGGCTCAGCGGCCAGCTGGAACTAAAACCTGGTGGACCACAGACTTGCAGATCCATAAGTGTGTAGTCCTGCTGTGCACGAGTCTTTTGGGACCGCGTATGAGAGGAAGGAAAATGCCAGATCATATTGTCAAACCGGGCCCTTTTAAAAAGGTTTAGTTCAACGTGTTTCCGCAGATCTCGGTGAAAAATGAACACAGCTGACACAGAGACTATTCTTGTGTAATACGCAGCCAAACATTGATGACTTAATGGCGAATCGGGAAAAAAAAAGACGACCACGGAATTAATCCATCTGGCACATAATACACTTCATCTGTATAAGACAAAGATGCAGCTTTTGTGTGAAATTCCACAGGGACTGCAATATGGGCAGTGTTTAATATGCTCACGGGCGATATGGCAAAAGCATTACCGTTTCTGCCTGTCATTAAATGATCACACATTCCAAACAGAGAAGTGGGCAAAAAAAATATATAAATATGGCAATGGAAACCTGTGAATCCCACAGGAAAAATACAGTGCATCGCTTTGCATAAATTTGCTGTGCCGTGTGATTATTTTCTGCAGAGATCCAGGCCTAAATCGTTTTCATTTTCAGAAAATGTTGGCGACAAGGATGTTTCAAGGTCAGAACAATCTGGCTGTGAAGAATATGTAGGCCCCCTTAACAAACCGTCCAAAACGGCTTTTTGATCCAGGTGGACAATATTGCACCTGCTTTATCTTTATTAGGAGATTCTTGCCTAGTTACTAAGTTAAATATTTAACACATCTGCAGGAGGGAAGATATACTTGCCAGGCAGCGTAGCCATCGAATGATAGATTACTTATGCCTTATCGCTTCTTAGGGTTCTTGCAAGCACCGGTCCACAAGGGGATTGCCAAGATATCGGGGTCATATCATGTTACAAATATTAAGGCATCCTGCAACATCTCATTGTATGTAATTGCTTTGGTTCTTATTTGGGAATGAGCTGTTATTATGGAGTCTGTTGTGATATTTTTGGCTGCGATGGGCTCGCATGTTTTGCACGAGGAGTTGTAAAGTTTTTTTTTTTTTTTTTTTTTTCTGTCCGTATCTGTTTATTTGTTCATGTTTGTGCATGTACCTGTTTTTTTCTCAAAATTGGATTAACGGTTTTTGGGAGACAGTTCCACAGGTTAATGCACATGTATGCACACGGGCTCACATGCGCAGAGGCCATCATGTAAGTACTTCAGTTGGCAGGATTTAGCTGACCAGATGCAGTTAGGACTGTGCGGCGCTTCTCCTGATGGAGGCACAATATGGGAGTCGCAGGCGACGCAGGTGAAGGCCAGCACTACATTACGGCCGAAAATGAGGAGAGTGAGGTGAAGATCACTGGAGTCAAATGAAAAACATGCACTTTTATTAGATATATAAAAGGGTCCTATAAAAAGGACAGGGGCACTTTGTGACTCCAGTATAATTTTATTCATCTAATTGAGAGAAAACTGATAAAAGCATGCTGTATATTATAAAGAGGCCACCTAAAAATGGGAGCTGTGACTTGGTCAATGAACCGTGTGCTCAGGGTGGCAGCCAGTGATTCCTCAAGTGGAACATCCTCATGGAAAATTTCCGTGACACGAAAGCATACTACCGTCACTCATATTTTTATTGCATTCGAACAAAAAACTCCCAGAGTCTCAGCTCATATTTTGAGAGATGTAGACAAGTGAATAAAAAGTGAGCAGAGAAATTTTAAATTGCTTTAAACATTTTAACTCTAATACTGGATCGCGAAGAGCTGCAGCGATGCTCCGGATTTCAGTTACTTTGCCTCAGAGAATCCTCTTCTGTCTCTTTCCCATTTTCTAAATGGACGGAATGCCGGCCCATTGCAGGCCACGCATGGCGTAAGCAAGCTGAAGTTGTCTGTGCACATAAAACACATCTCCTTGAGATGATACCCAGTCAAACAAACAAATTCCACAGACTGTCTGAAGTCACAGCCAAGGAGCTCCGAGGCATCGGTGCTGCCGTCCCACTTCCGCCCCCATCTCCTCATGAGTTTTTATGAAGGATTTTATTATTTCATTTTGAATAAAAATATTTTACCGATACCAAATAGCATTAAAAATGTGCAAATTTCAACTAATGTGGTGTAAAATTATATCCAAGTGGGCAAAAGCGGCAAAATGATGTTGTAAGTTGTTTTACATTCATCATCATTTCGGGGTTCAGAATTGAATAAGGCTGCAACTGAACAAAACATGTGTTGAAAATCAGGACCAAAACCTCTCAGCCTGGACCCAATGACTGAACGTTCAACATTTTCCTTGTGGCACCACCTTTGCAGCAGACTGGCCCACAGCACCGAGAACCCAATGGTGGCGCTTGGCGGGATGGCAGAGCCAGGAGGCATTCGGTGCTGCAGAATGAAGGCCCAGTCTGCCAACACTCCCTGCACAGTCTTATCTCTGTGCCACCTTGTTTCGGCAGCAGCTGAGCAAATTGGATTTTTTTTTTGCCAGCTTGGGAGTCCACCCAACCCACCGCATGCTGTGTAATCCATGGCACGGAGGGCGCACACAAGGACGGCCCACTTGTCCCCCACCTGAACTAGACCCCGGTGGATGCTTCTTGCAGAAGGATTACAAACCCCCGGCTATGCCTCGTGTACAGAAGCCAGTAAATGGAGGAGGACGTTTGGCAGACCCAAGACTGTCCTGCCAGAAGAAGTGGGTGCATCAGGATCAAAGGGTACAAGAGTACCCTTGGTCACCTGGAGGTTTCCTCTTTAGCGGCGGAGCTTTGCTCTTTCAAAGGGTCGTGTTGTGGCTGCGAAGAAGGTGAACCAGGGTCTGGAGGGCAGTCGCAGGAGTGCCGCAGAGCCGCTCGAGTGGGCTCATAGCATTGCACCGAACCCAAATAAGGAGCGACACAAGAAAATCCGTGGGCTGCTAAAATCCGAGTTCAGAAAAGGTACAGCAATCCATTAGCTTTCAGGCAGATGGAAACCATACCGGGAAAGTAAACAGCAGCTGTACAGTGATGTGCATTTTTCTCTTCAGAAGCATGCTTTCACCATTGTTTTCTGACATTTGTACCCATGTGCCAGGCACCGTGTGTCTCCTTTCAGCTTCGCAGCCCCTTCCCAAGCCACAGCTATTCATTACCCTTGGAAGAGCACAAAGACGACGACTCTTTCTGCTTCTGTCACAACATTTGCCCCTGCAAGTAAAATCTGTTTAACTTCTTTCAGATTCGTACACCCTTATTATAGCTATCCAAATGACTGAACAGCCTTTCGTCCCCCTCCAGATTTCATTGTCACTTTCCAGCTGTGCTGCATGTCAGTTGTATGCAGTCTCAAGGCAATGATTTCAAAAGAATAAACACTCCTCATTTACTTCTTGAGTCAGAATATACTAATATAAATAATAAATTTTGTATGAAAAATGAAAATATTTCTAAACTAAATATTTGTCTTCTAGGAATTTAACTCTTTGAGTAAAATGTCATTGAAATTTCTGTCCGCCGAGACTTTATTAAATATACCTGTCGCTTAAAACTTCAAGATACTGCAACTGTAACTTTGCTCATTCAGAAGGGATTTCACCTCACCTCTGGGTGAATGTGGGAGGAAATAAGTCATGGTCTTACACACACACACACACACACACACTCACATCGCATACACACACACAGAGCAGGCATGCACGCACACAAGGTTTACAAGGTTTACACACAAGGGGGGGGCAACACTGTAAATGATTAAACTGAGAAAAATGATCGCTGCACCTGAAAAATTGCCTTTTTGGCGTTTGTGAAAGCTGGTGTGAAGCACTTTTTGGAAGAAAACCAAAAACATAATTGTAGAAAAAAATCAGGAGAAAAAGAGTTTAATAACTAAGAAGGAGGAGAAAGCAGAATTGAATTGTTCGGAGGTGTAAATGTCTGACAGAAATACATGTAGGATGTTTTACTTGTATATCTGCAGGGGAAGTTTTCTTTACAGCTTTTATGGAAATCTGTGTGAAGGGGCCGAGTTAATCTGCTCTTTAGCAGTCCAGGCAGTTTTGCGTCAGTCTCATTTAAAGAATACAGTTTGGACCATCTGCTCATATCTAAACTTGGGCTTTGCATCATAGGCTTTTCTCTTTTTCCTGTTTTCTACAATTGCCTCACAAAAGAGCTCACTTACAAGCCTTCATCTTGCCGCCTCACGAATGGCGGCGGCGTGCGCCCGACAAATCGCCGGCGGGAGGTTAACCGAGCAATCGAGAGCTCCTGCTTCGTCCTCTTTATTCGATGCATTGCCGCTTCTGCTGGATAGATGGCCTGGTGGCGAATTGTCCCGAAATGGAATATAAAGCGCCACTTTCAGACACTGCTTATTACTGCCACACATGGGGCACAGTGCAGGTAAAGAGGAGACTTGTACCACACGTGGGGGGGCATTCTTCTCTGACGTCACTCAGGGTCCTGGAAGCCGGTCCAACTGATGGAGACACCTCAGTGAACAATGGATTAATGTTTTTTCTAGGTAATAGCAGATAAGGCTGAAGGAAGAACAGAATATAATGTCATTGGATAATGACTGTGAAAATAGTAAATAATAATTTTTAATTCCTCCCGTATTCCAACCTTGTTGCCAAGGACCATTCCTTTCATCGCCAAGGGAAACAAGCCTTTTTTCACCCAATAACATCAGATGCTGTTTTCCTTTTTTCCCCTCCTGAAATAAAAGCATTTAGCCACTTTATCTTGATTATAATTGTAGCTTGCTTTAATTCTGTTATTCATTCATTTTAGATCTCATTTGTTGTATTTGTTTTAAAAAGATTGCTGTATCCGCTTTGTAGTGAAATATGCTAAAAAAAAAAAAGCATGAAATAAAATGATACCTGTGTTGTTCACCCATGACAAATAAACCTTGACTTGACTTGACCTTTTGAGCGTGTTCGTTCCTCTCAGGTTTCCTTTAAAACGCACATTTGCTTGCCTCGATCATGAGTATTCATGTTCTCGCCCCTCCCCGCTGAACTGTATGTTTGAGGAGAGCTCGCCGTTTATTTGTCTGTTTTACAAAGTGGGCTTTAAGCACTAATGTGCGTGAGCAGTGCACACCAGGTTCAAACTGCTCCTCCCGTCCCAGAGGAGCCGATGTGAGAAGGACACCGGGGGTAGCAAAGTGGGGCTGTCCTGTTCCAGTCCTGCGCTGTAATGCATCCTCTTTCCAGATTCCCGCTGCTTTGCACTTAGTCTGCGTGGCAGGGTTTGTCAATCCCGGCTCCAGGTGACTCTATCTGCGATCTCCATTAATGAGGGCCTGTAAAAAGGCAAACAAAGCAGCAGGAGCAGCTCTATGTCACGGTAACAAGGAACCAGATACTATTCTGCAAAGCTATGCGATGTGTTCCACGAATAAATCACCTGTAACCAAATTTGGAATAAAAAAGACGTCATGTAGAGGAGGGCACAGTTTCTGCTAAGCAAACTGAAGAACTGAGGCATTCCGTGTCTTTTCACTGCATACGTGATCATAAATGAACCATTTAGCTAGCAATAAATTGAAAAGCTTAATAAGAAATTATAAGCTAGCAATAAATTGAACAACTTAAGAAATTATATAAATATCTGAATTGTTCCTATTGCTTTCACAGCTGTTATTCCTTAATTTATCATTTATTATAAATATTAATTTCACTGAAGTATTTTTTAATACAATTAAAAATAAAAACACCAATCAAAAATAAAGTCCCAACACAATAAACATCTTGCAAAACATAAAACACCGCAGTAGAGCAATTCAACAAGAAATACCTTATTCATACATATCGCATATGTGTTACACATACATATCACAATATTAACATATTACTTAAAGTCAAGGCAAACTCAAAAACAGTGGCCAAGACACAAACCTCCAAAACCAAAACAAAAACTAAGCAATACCACCAGTTTCTTTGTAAGAATTAACTCTACATTGGTGAAAAAACGACACACAAAACACTTTAAAAATCCATTAAACATACAGGAGTTTAAGCCATTCAAAATTTAAAATACAATTTGGAAAATTTTTAAAAATTTCACTGAAGTAATATAGGAACACCTCAGTTAACGCTGTTCATGCGTTCTTGAGTAGTGGAACAGTTAATAAAGCTGCACGTGAACAACGCAAAACAAGCCGAAAGCTACTCCTTTAATAATAGCGAATGTACACAGAAGCCAGTCAAGTTGGTGCATAGCAAAAAAAAAAAAAATCTGAAATACTGTTTTGAACAATTTTTTGACATTTTTAAAAAGTGCAGGGAATTACGATACATTGGACCGAAATAAAGCCAAACAGCTCTCCAGAAAGGAGCGCCGATCGAGGTTTTACCGTAGCGCCTTTGTGATCGCTGCAGAATAAGTGAGCAATAAATATGCTGAATAGGACCAAGACCAAACATTGCTCAGAGTTGTGGAAAAAACTTAATTCACAAGACATATTCAAATTTGATAAACTCCACTGACTGCTGTATATGCTACCTCTTACTCAATATGTCACGTTTCATTTATTATGAGTTTAATATGTTTGTTCACTAAAAAAGCGAACGTTCCTGCATTGTAGAGATTAATATATAATATATTTCCTTCGCTTACATTACCTTTTCTTGCCTTTTAATGAGCAATGAGCATTGCTGCACAAAGCATTTAATTCTTTCCGAGTGCTACCCCTTTCCTTTGGAAAAAACGAGTATATAATGGTGCTATACTGGCTATGAAACACAGTGAATGTAGATCTATGGGGTGTAATTTTGCTTCATTTCATCAGTGTCTGAACCTGAGGAAATCTGTGGGGAGAGAATGAGGACTGTTGAAAAGATTTGCTGCTTCAGAAGATCCTGATGAAAGTTTGATTTCCTTGGCGTCGGGAGACATTAATGGCGAGACATTATCCCGTGCTTATTCAGCTTTAAATACAGCGGTGGAACGGCAGGGGAAACGGATGACTTAATTCGACTCAGCAAACAATTTTTAAAGCTGCGAACACCTTTCCGAGGCCCCGCAGTCACGGCGTATCTTCCGGGTGTTTGGGCGGGTGAAAGATGCGAGGAATTGAAGCCCCAGTTTAGCAATAACAGTTGGCCATGTGGAGGCACAATGAAAGAACAAAGACTAAAGCGTCAGGCGCATCAATACAGATTTGGTCGACGAGGCCTGCTGGTTTCTATCGAGAAGAAGCAGCGGCCCACAAAATGGAGAAGGACATCCTCTGGAGCTCCCGTTTGACATTGGGAATCTGCATCCGCAGCGGGTGGATAGCGTGAGGGATGACCTCATCGCATCTCGGCTCGGGTTAGTGGCTGAGACTGGAGGAACGGGGAGACGGCCCCCGTACACAGGAGCGCATCACCTGGGCAGAAGCGACGAGCGAGGAGGCCGAGTATGCCGGTGAGACATCTGACTGCCGGCATTAAATTACTCCGTGACAAGTCGATGGAAAGCTAACAAAATCACTTTAAAATCACCGTTATTTCTCTTTCGTGCCTTCATTTGCCGGCAGATATTGTTCTGTACGAGAGCCCCTGTATGCAAAATCAAACATTTTACTAGCAGGAGATAGAGACAGAAAAGGCTTTACATTCAGCACTGTAGACAGGATAAATACGGTCTCGGGATTTCATTGACAAGTCACTGAAACGCTGAGCCAACTCTTGAATGCTGGAGGAGTATTTCTTTCAGTCCTTTATTTATTTAACCATTTTTTTCCGCGACAAGTGGGGCACCACGGCTGCACTTGCTTGTCTGTCTCGTACCGGCTAAATCCAGGATCAGATCCCTGCTGCCACAGCAGTGCCCTTGAGCCAAGTACTTAGTGTGAACAAACACGGTGCAGAGTGACACGTTTGTAAAAAGGTAAATAACTGTAATTGTTTTAACATTTTCAGCAGCTTTTAACAAAAAGTGAAAATAAATAAATAAGGCTGCATGATGTGTTTAAATGTATGGCTGGTTTCCTTGCAGGGCCAGCGGGGCAAATGGGCGAATGCTGATTTGGAGGAAACTGTCGCATGCAGTCGGCAATGATGCGTGGGGTCGATCATTTAGCGCAAGAGTTCTGCGGCGCAGGTTGCCGAAGCGCCCTCCGGCTCCAGCTCGTGCTTATTGTGCCGTCATGGCTCGGAGAGAGCCGCGCGCGCCGGAGACCTGACGCGGGTTAACGTCTCACATCCGACAGATTAACAGCGCTCCACTAAACCAGTGTGCCTTGTGCAGGAGAGGCAAGGTTAATGGCTTGAAGAAATTACTTTCAGTTGAAGGGAAAAAGAAAGAGAGAACCGATGGATGCTCAAAGACTCTTTGACTGTCTGTTCATTTGCTCCAGACAAATCGGGCGGCGTCCTTTAGACCAGTGTGACTGGAAACGAAATGTGGCACGAAGGCAAGGCCTGGAGCCGGTGGAAAATGCACCGAGCCATTTATATGACATCCCATTTTCTGCTGGTGTTCCGGACCCTTTGGGATCTGGACTCGTTTTGCAGGCGGTGCCCATTTAGGGGGAATCTAACCAAGTAATAGCTATCTTGGGCCTGCGCAGCTCTGGTCTGATAGACTGATCAGTCAAAGGGAGAGCAGACGCACTCGAACCCAGCTCTTATACCATGGTGAAATAGAGCACGGTATGGTACAATGTGGATAGGGGAGCCAAAAAGAGTGAAATGAGGTAAAGCGTCTATTATTCACAGTCACAAATCAGAGTTTTCCACCATGACAACCGTACAAACTTTACTCTGGTGACAACTCCGGGTGACCCCATGATGGTTTAAGACTAACTGAGGAAGAATGGAGAGGCCTAGACAGGATTGGATGCTGGGACATTATGGGTTTATGATTAATATAGTGAGCAAATGTAGTGTTTCCCACATTTTTTATGTCCTGTGCAACAAATCGGTGTGGGATAAATTATTGGCCTTGGCTGAATTAAAATTACCCCATTTTGCTGTAACCATTTGCAGAAATAAAACAAATATTGAAGTGAGGAATATTTAACCAGCACCTTAAAGGAACAACGATTGCAATTCTCAGTTTTATTGGAGTTTTACTTCAAAGATTTTTCTTAACACCCTTCTGCGTTTTGAAATTTAAAATGCATTGTTTGATAGTCGATAGCACTGTCCTCGATCAGATAGCCTTCGCCGCAGACAAATTCTAAATAAAGTTCTAATATCAAACAATGCTGATAACATCGGAAGGGGATGTATTAAGATCAAAATGTTCAGCTTGGTGAAATATTAATGTGACGCGTTTTCAAAGTCCCCCCCCCCCCCCCCGCAAGAAAAAGAATTATGATTCCATGAATTAAAATTCACTTTCCACCCAGCACGATAAAAACAAGTAATTACGGATAATAGAAAATAATTTTACATCCTTTTTTGGGCGAGTGAGCTGATATGCAACCAACTTGCACATGTGCCTGGCGTGGCAGCAGTTCTCTGTGTTTTTTTCAAAACAATATTTATCAGTTTTTGCTCATTTATTGATCTGTTTTTTGCATTTCTCCACATTTTTTCTAGTGCTTTTCTGTCTCCGCTCATTAATTATTGTATTTGTTGCATTTTTGAGAGTATTTTTCTGCTTCTGCTTACTTTTTACTGTTGTATTTATCGTGTTTCCCTGTGCTTTTTGAAGTGTTTTTCTCTTGGTTATTATTTGCTAGTAAACACGCTAGCCTTTCCGGAATGAATCCACAGGTGTGTCCACCTCTGCATAGTGTGTATGGCCTCGTGCAGGTGAAGCGGTGTGCGTACACACCCCGTACCCACCTGCGCAAAGGGTTTGAGATCATTGTCTGGGTATCCGAATGAAAGGTGTTTTCAACATTGTGTAAATGTGCAGTCCAGTGCAGTTATTAGTATTATGTGCAACTTAGCTGGAGCGTTGTTTTCGGTACTTCAGCCGAAAACGCTCAGCGGCTCGCAGTCACAGCCCTGGTCTCTCTTCATTACCGAAACAGTACTTATGGGATGGGACACTTCAGTTGGCTTTGCCCTGCTGATCAACCGCAGGTCAGTTCACAAGGACTTTGAACCCTCTTGTCTCTTCACAGTCACCAAGGAGAAGAAAAGTCAGCCATTTAGAATGCTTTTCACGTAAAAAATCTGAGAACTATGGAAACAGGTGGAATAGGGTTTAGCTCGCTGTGCACAGTTGGGCACGCAGTCCGACACACCCCCAGGTGTTAAATTGATATTGTAGGAGCTTTATAAGGATTAATACAAAATTATTGTTTTGGACAGTATTGAATATTGGAACCTGTGCTGGAATTTATTTGTTCCGAGTTTACGAGATCAGGATTTTATTCTTCTGCTTTTATTACTGTACTTGGATTAATAAAAGAAAAAAAGATCTGACACGCATAGGACAAAAAGGGCTTGGGATTTCAGTGCTGCCGTAACAGAAAAGTAATTAACCAGACACATCAAGTCTTAAGAGACACATTTGGTCACACTTGCAAGTGGAACGATGGCTCCAGGTAAGAGACCCGGGAACTTCAGTTTTTTGAAAGAGTCTCCGAGATGCGTCCCTGTTCCCCAGCTTCTGTGGTGAAACCATACATACATACGGTAGCACCTCAGTCGCGAAAAAGAAAAAAGAGGAAAACGACTGCCGCTATTGGAACAATTTAATATTTGCACTCTTCTAAAATACTGCTCATTTACAGAGCTGAGGCAGCTCACATTAAGCCCAGCATGAAGTGTAAATCGCACACAATGCAGCAGCAGTTCTGTTCTTGACTCCAACAGTTATCTTTTCAGAGTACAGTGCCTTAAGCAATACACCGACTGTGCTCTGTGTGTGTGTGTGTGTGTGTGTGTGTGTGTGTGTGTGTGTGTGTGTGTGTGTGTGTGTGTGTGTGTTTTTCCCATACAAATTACTCCTAGGTTACCATGTCCTTCTAAAGCCAGAGTGTTCTTCTCAATGAAAGTGAGGGTGTTAGGGGTGCTAGCCCTTTGTAGCTGTAATTACACCTTTTCTTGTTTTTACACAGTAGTGGCCACCATGTTGCCTTCGAGGTTGACCAACCCATCATCTACATGGTGTCCACCAAGGGCTGCGGGCATCTGTGGTTCCATCAAGGAATGACAAATCACTGGGCTCATGTGCTTTTCTTTTTTTTATTTCTGTGAGGTCTGAAACAGTATCTCAAATAATAATAATAATAATAATAATAATAATAATAATAATAATAATAATAATAATAATAATAATGCAGTTTGAGTGGAAAGGTACACTAAGACTGCAACTACTACACTCCTTAATGCAGCATTTTGAGCTGCCACCTTTGGATAAAAAGCATCCAGGTTCAGATCCCACGTCCTGCTGGCCTTGAGCAAGGTACGTACTTACCCTAAAATAGCCGCGGTAAAATTACTTTGCTGTATAAATCAGCAAATTATTGTAAGCAGGTTAAAACTGCAAGCTGCTTTCGAGAAAAGTATCAGCTACATGAAATAAACGTAAACTTTCCCGCATCGCAACCGGACGCAAAATCAGCCACGTTTTTTTTCTGCGTAGCAGCGAAACGAAAGCGATGCAGTGAGCGAACAGCAAATCGAATTACGGTTCTCAGCTCTCAAACGTGCGTATCTTTAGCGCAACAATAATAGAGGAAAAAATATACAAAGAACAAAAAAAACAAACAGTGAAAAACAGTGTTCTTGCATGTTCCTGCCTTCAAAGCGGTACCCAGAGGATATTCGATAATGGCAGTAATTAATAATTCAAATAACCCTTTCATCCAGGTTCCTGCACCCATCAATATAATATTTATAATAACATCATTATAATATTTCTTTCTCATGCAGGAAAGCAAGATTAAAGTCCATTTTTGATGGTGTCAGATTTGGCAGTGCTAATATATCATGGCTATTTCAGTATTACTATTTGATGAAGGGTTCCATAATTAATGCTGAACATGTTCTGATAAGAAATTATGAGCTTGCCATTTACAAACATCAGATTTTATCAAATTCGGATGAAAAACTGTCCTACCAGCCGTATGGACCGAGGAACTATGCATATAACTTTATGGCAGTATTTCTGGCTGCGTAGCAATAAATATTACCACTGTTTTTTTATTACATTTAAATTATGGACTCATATATGGAGAAGAAATGTTTTTTCTCTTGCAGACATCTAGCACGCAGCCTACCCAGACCGCTTAGAGGCTCCCATTCGTCCACTGCGTTTGTTCAATTCACTCCACTCGCGTTGGTGGTGAGGAGGCAGATGTGCTCCACAGAGAACGGTGGTCTGAGCTCCTGGACCTTTCCAGGTGTATTGAGGTCCATAGCTCGTGCACATTGCCCAGGCTCCAGTGCCATGGCAGATGTCTGGTGTGCTGGGAAGGGAGCGGTGGGGGTCGATAACAAAACAGTGGTCACAGTCTGGTTGGACGAACAGACCAGCAGCACGAACACAGGACCATGCACAGTATAGAGGCTGTTAAAGCCATTTGCAGTTCCATAGTTATGCAGTCTTGACATCGCATTGTTATGCAAAGAGAAAGAAAAACACTTTAAGCAGTAAGACCTCCAAGGTCACACATTTAATGGCTCAGCGATCCCAAAAACAGGGCACTTTTTAAGGGTGTCATTTCGACGCTTTGATAAAAAATTAAAACCTTTGCACGTCCATTTACGTGTCAGCTCCGTAATTTGCATTTAAAAGAAACGAATCTGTCATGCATTCAGTGCAAATATACCGCACATCCGGTTTAATAACGGCTGCCACTTCATTTATTTATTTATTTTCCCCTTTTGAAAAAATCGCGAGCGTTCACGTGTTGCTCGCTGGAAGGTGCTTGGGGGAATGACACAGACGCTGGCCGACGTTTCAGAAACGATCGGTTGGTTCGGCCACGAATCGCGGTGAAGACCTCATTTGCGGCACCTAGAAAAGCAGCAGGAAGGAGGCGGCTAAGATGTCTGAAGTTGATGCTGTAGCTATTGCGTTATCGTCATTCTTAACGTTACGCGCTTGGAAAAGCTTTCCATGTCAATGTTTTCGGTCTCCAAAGAGAACTCGATCGCAGGTTAATGAGCACCATTTGACATGTTTATTTATTTTTTTTTTTTACCTAATCCTCTAGCTACTGTAATATTTTTTCTGTTGCCATAGTTTCAGAGCCACTATACATGAAGAGTTGGGCACTGGCCAGCATAAGGCCCCATCGATGTGCCAAAATGCTGCGATTTCCGTCGCAACACTTCGAGAGGGTAAGAGTCCCCTAACAAAGGCTCGCCCGGAGCCTGAAAACAACCACACACTCCCACACACCTGTAGAGAGTTTATTTTAAAAGAACAAAACAAGTGCCGTTCTGCAGATGTTTTACAGCAAGCACACCTGAGAGAACAGCCCTTTGTTTTTCTGTATTAAATATTGCTGTAATGAGTCAGAAAATACATAAATCCTCTTAACACCCCTTTCACAGCACTTGCTAAACTAATATAAACATCTACACTAAAATTGTCATTGGCATGCAATACCGTATGGGACTGGTGCTCTTTTCAAGTCTGAAATATAGGTACTGAGGAATAAAAAGGTGATAAAAATTGTGCTGTTTATTTGGAATGGTGAATACAATGCCTTTCCTTTGATATACAACAAGTGTTGTATTTCTTTATATTTTACTGAGTTTGTGACAACTGTGGGAAACACAAAAATGGCCAAAAGCACTCAAAATTTACAGCTTGTGTCACTGTAACTGCAAATCCAAGTACGGCCTGGCAGTAACTGGAAGGGATTGTTTAATAACTGCGGTTGACAAAGTTTTTAGTTTCGGTAAGTTAGAAAGTTTAATCTGACGAAGCATGTAATTTACAGGGGCTGCGGAGGGCGCAGTGGTTACAACTGTCACCTTGCAATTTAAGGACTTGGATTGAAATCCTGGCTCTTGCTGAAGGACACACCTTGTCCCCATCCTTATAATGCATTTTTCCTGATCAAACTGCCTACCCTGCACTGACACATTAAACATTTCCCACTGTTTAAATGGCAGTCTAAATCGTAAATGATAAATGCAAATAATATTAAACTGCTGTTGCAAATTATTTCATATTAAATGATTATTAACATTTACAGGTAGCCCTCTAATTATGACGGGGGTTCTATTCCGGTGTCCTTGTCGTAACTTAATTTTATTGTAATTCTGAAATTCCTTTATTCTGTGTTAAACAAAATGTAACTTTCTATAAACCAGAAATGCGCAGCGCTCATAGTCGTACATCATTTTGTTGTATTTTTCATCACTAATTTCACACGTAGTTTACATTCAAATGCTAATATAGTACATTAGTAACTTAATCGTAGTGCAGAATTTGTTATATTTTCATGCTATACTGTTAATTTCACTTTCATTTCAAAATCTAATGCAGCAGCGGGGGAGGGACCCGTGGATGTCCCAGAATGCTTTGTGGCCACATGTGTGCCAACCGTTGTGGTGAGCTGTAGCAGTACTGCTAAGCCTGCAGTGTTATTCTACAGTAGACCCTTCTCATTATGTCCAACATGCAATGTGGTATTACAACCAAATGTTAAAAAATAATACAATAAGGTTTAAGGGAATGCCATTATATATTCAAGTTGTCATAGGTGTTGATGCCATAATCCAAAGTGACTTGCAATGCAACTACTTACAAAGATGCATCATTATTATTGTTATTGTAATTATTAACATTTGTTCACCTGTGTAGTTGCAACAAAACAGAAGTTACTGGGGTTGTTCTAGGGTGACATTAGATGATGTTCTTTACCTTCTAGCAGTCCTGAACTGGCTTCCATATAATGTATTTTTCCTCAGAGTATTGCGATGGCACCCGGTTAACTCCCAGCAGAGTCAGGGCTGTTGCTCTGGCTGAACGTCCCTGTGGTTTGATTTCATTTGGGGTCTCTCAGTGTTTGCGACCACTGAGAATCCGCTTTGTGCCTCGTGGTTTGAGAGGCAGCTCTTTGCTGAACTTTAATGAAAGACCTTCTCCCCATTGACTAGACCCCTCGCCACCCCAGCCCACCCTGTTCGCCAGCACTATACCCCACTCAAGTGAAAACATTTCATTCTGTCTTACTGGGTCAAATGTGTGTGTGTGTGTGTGTGTGTGTGTGTGTGTGTGTGTGTGTGTGGGGTGGGGTGAGAGAAACATCTCTGTGGTGCTTAGAAACCCCTTTGGCTCTCAGAGGCGGTCATCTGAAGGTCATGATCACAAGAGGATCTCTTTAAAATGGAGAATTCCGTCCCCTCTTTGACGTTACGTGAAATTGCGCGAGGTTCAGATGGGTCGAGATCCATCCCTGACAGCCCCCTGTGGGCCCTTGAGCTACACGAAGTCTTCTTTTATGACAAGTGGGGTAGCGCTTTACCATTCTGAGCATGCCCGTTCCCTGCGATGCCCTGTTTTATCACATTAGTCCAGGGGAATGCTGGTCGCTGGCATACAAAGCAGAAGAAGCCATTTTATCAGGTCAAAATGATCCTCATATCCATGCAAAATGTGATGCGCACTCAACGCTCGCTCCCGTCTTACCTTTGGCATAAACTTGTTTTTCCAGCACAAAAGGTGTGTGTGTGTGTGGGGGGGGTCACCATTTCTCCAGGAGAGCTATTTATAAAATGAAATCAATTTTTAAATAAAATTGTGTAATCAATGCCATTGTTCTAGGCTGTCTGCCTTATGAAAGGACTCCAAATTAATACATAAATAATGGAAGTATGACCTGGCTCACTTGAGAAAACCTCCACAGTGCAGTAAGCCTCTTGGTAATGAGAGCCACAATGTCTGTAATGATTGTTTAATAAGCTTTGCTGTAAAAGTGAGAGTTTGCATATATTTACCCCAGTTCAAAGTTACTGCTCTTGTCGAACGAACTGCGTCAGAGGCAGACAGGCCTGTGTTTATGGGTTCTGGGAATCAAAACGGCCGCATTAGATGTACGTGTCGATGCTCATTTCATATCCATACGCTGTGCCCAGGAAGGTGCGCGCCATCCGTTGCGGTGAACTCTTGAGAGTCGGCAAGGGAATCGCGGTGTAGTGTTGAGGGAGTTTCAAATGGTCCCCCTCAACAGCCTCTCACCTCCTGTTATTGCTACTGTTTGCAGTAGCTGCGTTCCCGATCTTCCCTGTTGCGATGGGTCTCTCTTTCAGCCGCAAAAACATCACCAGATGGCGCGTCAGTGTGACATGAACCTGTACTCAGACCTGGGGACCAGCGCTGCTGCCGCATTTAACCAGCGGCAAGGAAACATCCCACTGGTCAGACATGATGCTGCTCTACCTGACACTTTTGTGCTGGTGTGACCATGACTGGCTGCAGCTACCAGGGATACCGGGGTCGCGGCACATGAGGTGACCGAGACCGGGTACGAGCGTCTTCCTCTAATTTCACCCAACCTAAATTCGCACGTGCGCGCACTCATCTACACAAGCACCTCGCTCCCCTCCGCTCCCCCTGCCCCTTCACCACATCCACTGGCACCAGTCATCCCAGATCATCCAGGACCACCATTACTGGGTCATGGTGCCACAGCTCCCCCTGCTGCGCTACTCTGTCACCGCAACACCCATCTGGCTCCCCGACTTGGCATTAATATTACTGAAGGCAACATGATTGAGCCATAGCCAAAGGGATTTTCTATGTTTAGTTGAAATACAGCAGCCATTATGTAAGACTTAATTATGTCCCCTTGCCATCCTCCAGTCAGCCGGTTGCATGAGAAGATGGCATCGCAGGAGGCCGAAAGAAGCAGAGACTTTCTCAATGGGCTTGTTTATGGAATCCCCAGAGGCCATGGTTCGAACGCCTTGAAGTTAAAGTAGTCATTTAAATCAAAGCGATAAAACGATTATATATAGTAACACTGCATTTTCATTTTAAAGGAGTATTTGTCCCGACGTGACCCTTTGATAGCTAAATTAAAATGTATATGTTAGCGGGAGGGAATGGCTCATGTGTCAGTATCCTAATTCATCAGAATTTTAAAATATACATAGAAGCAGCCAAGTGGAAGGATGTGCAATGGCTGTTCAAGTATTAGGAGACAGAGGCTGTCCAAAATTATTTAGCACTACGTTTGGACCTCGTCCATAATTGTTGTGTGTCCCGTACTTTGCTTATTTTCAGGCGGGCAGATGGTGCATTAGTTGAAAGGCAGATAGACGGGTTAAACAGAGGGTCTCTGCTTGTCGCCATCCTTCAATCCCGCTTCTCATTAGTAGCCACTGATATGGCTTCCATGTAGGCCCTGCATTTGATAGAGGCTGATAGAGGTTTTCTTCTGTATTGGGCTTCAGCAGAAACTTTTCAAAAGACTCATTTCATCATACAAGCTTATCGATAACTGGGGTTGATACATCTGGGCTGATCTATTGGCATAATGAGATATTCTGGGGGCATTTTGGAGGCCATAGGGGTTTCCTCTGGGTGCACCAGATTCAGGTGAGTTGGTTATTTTAATCTACTCTTAGTCTTTGTGTGTGTGTGTGTGTGTGTGTGTGTGTGTGTGTGTGTGTGTGTGTGTGTGTGTGTGTGAGAGAGAGAGAGAGAGACAGAGAGAGTGAATGTCTATGATTACCCTATAAAGGAATAATGTCCATCACCTGTGCCTCATACTTTAAGCTTATGAGAACAATTTAAAATAACCACGATCCCAACCTGGATTATCAGTTTGTTCACAATGAATGAATGAATGAAAGTATCTTAAATATCAGGTGGAAAAAAGGGCTTCTTTTTAATGATGATGGATGGATGGATGGATGGATGGATGGATGGGTGAAAACACATAGAATCTCCAAATGTTAAATTAGAAACAATGACTCAACCACCAACAATCAACATTCAATTTTATTCTAACCTTTGTAAAGCAGACCGATTAGGTCATTGGTGCAAAGTATGGTA
Organism: Heterotis niloticus; assembly: GCA_018136845.1. NCBI lineage: Eukaryota > Metazoa > Chordata > Actinopteri > Osteoglossiformes > Osteoglossidae > Heterotis > Heterotis niloticus. The sequence continues at coordinate 7,105,187 of CM030897.1, read as the reverse complement.
ATGTCCCATAGTGGTGGTAACTGTGCTGTGTGTAACGGGATCACCGGAGAGGTCCAGCTGGTTTCATTTGTAAAGTTTTAAATAGTTTTGTCAAAATAAAAACTTTTTTTTTTTTTTTTTGCTGGTGGCTGAGAAATAGTCGGTTGCATTTTTTATTTTACAGTTTGTGAAAATGTTTTAATTGATTTTGTTTGTCGCTGGCTGCTTCAATAGAGAGAGGCTTGTAAAAAAATATATTATACGTATACATATATAAGGTGTGTGTGTGTGTGTGTGTGTGTGTGTGTGTGTGTGTGTGTGTGTGTGTGTTTTTACCCATTAATTTGGAGTCCTTGACCTCAACACTCAGAAGCAGAAGAAGCAAGATCTCATACACAGTTATATTAAAACTGGAGAAGTATTCTAAATCACATCTGGTTCCTGTAGCCTGAAAATAATCTTGTTACCAAGAACATTGACTTTTTCTACCACCTGCAGCTTTTAGAGATGAACAAAAAGCATGAAGGATAGCAATGCCGAGTCATCCTCTCTCCACCGCATAAGCACCAAGTGGAATTTGTATGTGCACATCACCTTTTCCTCTCATCATGTTTCATGCACGGGAGCAGAGGATCCTCACAAGACCTGTGTGGGGCACAGAGGTTAAATATAAATAAGATGCACCATTAAAATATTCACAAATAAGAAGCGTTCTCGCGAGGCTACCGCGGAAAAGGGGCTCGGTCTGCCTAACAACGACTGGCAGGTTTCGTTCCTCATTTAAAGCATGGCCGACACTCTGTTTGGAATGTCACGGTTTCTGCGTGCTGGCGTCTAATGCCGAGGTACACAACCGCCACTTATCGCAGATTCCTCCATTTCACAGTCGGATGCGACGGGATGCTCTTCTGGTAGGCAGGCAAATTGAGGAGAAGGGAAAGGGGGGGGGGTAGGATGTGGGGGTTCAGTGAAGACGTGCCTAGATTTCAATGGACCCGTCCGTCCAGCTGCCAGTGCATGATCACTCAAAGCACTGACTGCAGTGTAGTTTCCGTCCCATCTTTACCTCCGTGCCCCCCAAAGTCACACCGGTCAATACGTCTGTCACCATCGAGTACACAACCAACAATCCCCTCTCCGCTGTGCACGCACACCCCTACTAGGTGACAGTGGTGCGATCGAGAGGGCAAAACACGACCACTCAGAGGAGCCAATATAGTGTTTCACGCAACGGTGCATAACAATACGCGAGGTGCATTATGGATTGAGACGTGCGCCCTCTGCAACCTTGAGATAAACAGTCAGCTGGAAGTCGCAGTACAACAAGCACCAAAAAGGCCATGCTATAGGCCAGGACGGCCGATGGAGTCACCCGACTGCACCAGATTAAACAGTTAAACAAGCACGGGTTGCATCGTTTCCAGCTCGTGTCATTCTAAACGCAGCCCTGAGCGCGGCAGGCCGTCACACAAAGATCGGCTCCCCCACGAGGGACACCGACACAAGCGGCAAGAGGAGAACTGTGGCAACACGCTTGTTATGTAACTTGCAAATAAATAAGCACGTAAAAAGGGCCTTGCACAAATTTGTCGCCGAGTGTCCACCTGGCTGCTGTTGCAAAATTTGTGCGTGCGGTTTACTTCCGAAGCAGAATGAATCATTTCTGAAGCGATACTAAAAGACTATTTACAGAGCATGGAAAAAGCTCTTATGCCTAAGCTGTACTGAGAAGGGGATAAAAAATTAATTTTTCATGCTAATGTTTGATGCAAAGAAAACATGGATGTCGTACCCACAACAGTATAAGAACTGCATAAACTCATTTTTGCAACTCACATAGAAATCTTTAAGTATCGCAGAAAAACGCAATGCTGCAATGTGTTGCGCTACCCCTTGTAGCATTGTTTTTCTGCAAATGTTTTTATTTAGCTCTTTGAGCAGTTTTCCTTAATTCCATATTTTTTGGAAATTTATACTTGTTGATCAACAGTTTTCTGTATTCATTTTCTATGAAATATTTATTAATAGCTATTAATATTAAACATAGAAAATGCAGTTTTCAAGTTCCATTTACTCAATACAGCCTGTCTTCGATATTCCAGACTGTATAGGAAAGAGGAGGTCTCCCGATATGGTCAAAAGCCAAATAATCAAAAGTGTTAATGTAAATAAATATTTACACATTCTCTTAAATTACACTTAAAATCGGCTTTTTTGGTATTTGGAATTTTTCTATTTTTGCAGCTCACTACAGCTCTGACAGGGATAAAGAGGTTACTGATAATGGAAAGCTAAATTGCACATTTTTGTAACTGTTTTTAAAACATTATGTTATTAATGGCCTCTTTTAACACTCTTTAAACACTGTTTTATTAAGCGCTCCATTTTCCAGAATCCATCTCGAGCAATAACAGAGGTATTACTGTTTCTCAGGTGTTGGAACGGAAGTTCAGAAGTATGATTGATTTGTAACTGCACATCATTTTAGGAAGGATAAGTATGCAATTACAGACATTAATAGCCAGTTATGTCACTTATGAAAAGTCTCCCTGTTCTTCCATAAAACATATTGTATTTGACATTTCTTCGGAAGAAGCTATTCAAAAGCGAAATGTTGCTACAAGGCAAGATTTCCCTGCATTTTAAGGTTTCTTTAAGCAGCCGATGTGCCGACTGAACAGCCATTTGGCAAGAATTATTTTCTGCAGTGTTTGATTCAGCATTTTCATGGAAGAAAGTGAAAAGCCTGTGAGGTTGATAAAAGTTTCGCATGCCACTTTTTTCTTCAAGCACTTATCAGAGTACCAAGTCTTGCTCGGGCACTGTCTCAGGAACTGGCCAAACTCCAAAATGAAATCAGCACTTCATTCTGCTCCTGACATATCTTGGAAATTTTTATTAAACACTCAAGGTTGCGGGCTCCTGTTTGAGAAAATCGCTCGACAACAGAGCAACATCAAAAGTGTATCTGACATCTATGGAAGCGTAAGCGTGTCTGTATGTGTTTGTTTGGGTTTGTGGGAGAACATTGTTGGTAACTGATAAAGTTTTGGGAAAAACTATTGCATTACTCAGCAAAAAAAACACTAACAAACACAAAAATGAATGCGCTCTGTCATTTTTTACATGACTTTAACAAAGACATTGACTTACATGACCGATCACATCTTTCTTGTCATTGCAAGGATCATCAGCTTTTATTTACTTTGCGCTGGCGTACGTTTTATGAAAAAATATATCTGTTTTTGCAGCCGTCTGTGCAGGTTTTGATGTGACACAACCCAGTCTATGAAAATCTCAATCCGTTTGCCAACGTCATAAAAAAGTCCATATATTTATTTATGCTAGTGGCCGAATGCATAATTCCCACCTGTGTTCAGAGAGATGAACAATAAAAAAATTTACATAAAGCACGGATTATGGTCATCAAACAGAGTGATTCACCGTGAAACGCACAAGGCGAATCATCCTCCAGCGTGCCAGGTGAGCCTGCAATCCCAGCATGCTGTGCATGTGCAGTGGAAGATGAATGTGGCTTGGCCCACTTAGACTGGGCTAGCATTATAATTGTGTTTATTACAATTTGGCTCATCTCTGTGGGACCAGCAAATGTGATTCAGCTGCGTTCAATTGACGTAATTCGATGCAGCCATTTAAAAAGTCTGACTGGAAATGAAGAGCAGCAGAGTTTTGCTTCAGACCTGCTCGACAGTCAGCGGCGCTACTGTGGCAGCTGTGTATAAAGTCGAAGGCAGTCCTTATCAAAATGGTTCTTGAGTGCCTTTCAAAATTACATACATGAAGGACAACAAAGGGTTTTTTTTTAGTATGTTTGAAAAATGAGGTTTTTTTGCAAAATACACCAACCACCCAACCATGACAAAGAATTGTGTTGCACCTGTGGCTTTTTATATCTGTGCAGTGAAATGATTCTCTTTCTTTATGGCAATCTGCGAAGACCTGAAAGCGCTGTGTGCTCAGTGGCTAGAGCAGACAGATTCCAACCCCCCGGAAATTTTGGAATAATTTTACTACATGAAAAGATGCCTCTGCATTTCTGTTGTTACAGGAAGGCTGAAACTGCAAATACACTTATTGCACACAAGTGTCTGCGACAGAGCAATGTTGCATTCTTGATTTTAACTGGGCTTTAAATGCAGTTTCACAATGTGTGGGTTGCCCTCTCGCAGCAACCGTAGTGGACATTTTTGTAACCCCTGCTGTTCCCCTAAAGTTATCTTTCTTGGATAACCAGCTTGCTTATGTGTAAGGATGCAAAGAGTTACTGGTTGAGCATTGCCCAGGTTAATAGCCGCAGTAATGTACCCTCTGTGTGACTGTGGGCTGTAGGTAGATACCTGGGAACCCGGATTTGGTTTATCCAGGGTTCCTCCTGGGCCTACTGACTATGACCTGAAGGAACTCTAATGGTCAAACTGGGAATTACTCATTTTGGGACAAACTGGAGATGCACATGTATCTTAAATGTCTTGAAAATGCTGCAGGAGAGCTGGGAAGACAGACCACTGCTAGAACTTCTACTGCAGTTATCTTTGTAACACATGTATTACTTTGGGTTCATTACTTGTCGCAGATGTTGACGTGGAAGACACATGGACCATGAAATGTAAAAAATAGAGGTCAGCACAACCCTGATGTGAAAATTAAGTGTGCTGAAATTGCAGTGAAGTCCTATTATTTACATGCCATGGCGGGCGGCTGCAATATCATTAAGAAAACCTTACAAGGAAGGTAGTTGCTTGTAATGTGATTTGTCTCAAGTGCGCAGACAGGCTGCGTTTTCGATGCCAAATGTTCATTACCTGAAGCTTCTTTTATATGTAATGAGCTTACAAACTAGTTTTTGTATAAGAAATTACAGCACCGTATCCTCACAGTATCAACAATTTGTCAAAAATTCAATAGTAAACGTTTAGTTTGTTGGTTATGTATAATTGCCTCCATTTTTTCTATCGCTGAGCTCCATATGACGGGCAATTATTTTTCTAATGGACAGATCTCACTTGGGACTTCAATCTGTAGCCTCCCGGTGAGACCAGAGCAAGCGTGAGGTAAGTTTTGTCAGTGGTCGGCGAAAATGTTTAGCTGTAACATTTGAAACAAAGCAGTACTATACAACCTTGACTTGACATTCTATAGCGGTCAGACATGTCGCTGACACCACCCTGCCCTTTTCAGAAGGTTGAATCCTCCTATCAGCTACTTCAAAAATGTGCCGGTTGCTTGGTGGTTCTTCGCCATCTGCATGTAGAGGTGTGCCATTTCTCCAGTAGAGCTGTGTGAACCATATTGTGTAAAATGGCTATGAACTGGGCTTTTTTTCTAAAAAAAAAAAAAATCATCTCAATCAGTTGTGAAAATTCCCTAAAACTCAAATTTTGACACTATGGAGGGAAATCAGCGCCAAACTGACAGATTGTATAGAGTTATTCTGTGGAGAACACTTTTAGTAGGGGTTAATTTCATGGTATGTCATGAATATTGGGAAAAACTGTGAAGAGTTCAGTTTGGTGCCCCCACTAAGATGTTGCAGGTGACAGGGGTCTACCGTGTCCTCTAGACATGGGTTCTATAGCTAAGACAAAGAGAAGGGTTGGTAGCCCTGTGCCCTTGCCAATCTGAAATCCATCAGATGAAAAACCATTAGTGGATACTATAGCCCGAGAGACAGAAGACCATATAATTTGATCGAGTTAATAAAATTCAGTCATAAATTGAATTTCTCAAGGGTGACAAAGAGATAACCCCATTTCACCCCGTTATACAATTTGTCTGCATCGAGCGCGTATTAAAGCAGGGTCTTTACATCTTGTAAGATAAAGCAAGAAATATTTAATACATAGCCCCTATTAAGTTATCAAAGGCATAAATGGATTGCACAAACTGCCTTGATCCAACCTGTGGGCAGAAGATGAGCCATTACTTTCCAGTTTGAAGCGAATGAAATTATGACTCCATTTTGGACGCAGCCTAGTGAGTTAAAATAAACATTGGCCCTTTGCCAAATGTCAGGTATTCAGTCATTTTTTTTAAGCCTTGCAGTGCAGGCATTGGTACGTTTTTAAAAAGAACAGAGAACAATTTGACTTTGCACGATACCTGGTACAAATGTAATCCAGCAGATTGTGTAATTTGGGAAAAATGTTAACAGAGATTTGGTTGTACAGCTTTTTTGCTTCTGGAAGACACTTGAGCACTTTCCTCATTTTGCGCCGAGAAAAAAAATGTCTGACCTTGCCTTTACCTTTTAAAGTAGATGATACGGGGAGTTATTCCATGGCACTAAGCGCACAAGCAGTCAAGTGCGCCGTTCAGTTAGTCATTAAGCGGCCTCTCCATCATGTATCTTCAACTTTGTTCATCGCACCCTTCAGGAGCTGTGCATTTGGTTCTGGAGGTTCTCTCCAGCCGTAGCTTCTACCACGTAAATCTGTCATCTCGATGTCATCCAAAACGTCTCGGCCATTTCTTACACGTGCGCGGGACCCACCGCAAAGCAGCCGAAGCGTTTCGAAAGTTGTTCTTTAATGAGACGGCGCCAGGCTGGAATAAGTACTGACTTTTTCAGCTTTTCGCAGGGAGCTGAAGCTGCCGTTTGAAATGGGTTAAGCGTTTTTAAATTTAGTCTCTTTCGGCGAAACATAAATGTGATTGTAAGGCTAAATTGCCAGCGAGTGGCTAAAAAATGTAAATTCACCTCCGAGCTTTGTGAAGCTTCACAATTATAAAATCATTATGGAGCAAGACTAAAGCATCACCCAATGGAAACTAATAAAGGGAAATAACCTAATAGCGGTAAATGCAGGTAATCTAGCCGCGCACACCTTGCTTAGTTGCCACTAATGATTTTAGTGGCCCAAACCATGAATTTGAACCCGCAAGCTTGTTACGCTGTTGTTTAAAAGTACAAAATGTGTTTAATTATAAACCCGCGTATCTAATACTTGCGTGCTTAGCAGGATGGAGGCTGTTAGTAGAGGAAATGATGAGATCTGACAACAGCTAGGAACAAGGCAGTCCCCGTTCATCCTTTATGCGTAAAGAAGCGCACGTATATACTGTAAAGGGATAATCGATTTAGACTTGTATTCTGCAATAATGTTTAAAATGGGAATTTTTAAAAAGTGGAATAAAATGACAACGTACCATCAGCTCGTCCTCAGCGAGCAGCCTTGACATTTTGCTGCCTTCAGTTAACCGTATCTAAGGTGTGTGGACACTTCTGATGATGCAGGATGAAAAGAGCTTTTTTTCCAGGGCTAAAATGATCACTAAAAGGGACTGAAGAGGACGAATGGGAGGAGGAAGATACTTGTCGTAATAATGGGGATGTGAGTGTAAAAAAAAAAATGTAATAATGGGAACGTAATAATGGGGGTAAAAATGATATTCTAATCACCTAGACGGAAATGTAATTGTGAGGAGGAATAATTTTATTAAGGAATTGTTTATTAGAATAGGATGTTGCTCAGTTGAAAGGCAGTCATTTTCTTTCTGTGCTCTCCTTTCCCTTATATGGTGCCGTGATCTTAAATAACCTTTGTAGTTCTCTGGTGTTTTCTTTGTCTAACTGTCTTGCCACAGTGTAGATGGAACTTCCCTTTTTATACTTCTGTTTTAGTCGGCCTGTCTAAAGGGTCCTACTTGCTTATTGGTCTGGTCTGTTTCTATACATGCAGGGCCTTTATGCCAAGAAGAGGCAGAATCCTAAATGTTCTCAGTTGGACTCCTGGTTAAGTTGCATAATTAAAGCATTTTGCTGTTTTTTGTTTGATAGTAAAATTCTATGGTTGCTAATATGACATTGTGACCAGCATCATATCTGTTCACGGTGCCTTTATTAACCACACCAGAAAGGCGCTGTAGACTCTCATGAACAACTTTCCAATGCAACTGTGTTCCTTTCCTGATGCTGTCGTGTCAGAGCATGTTCAAATGCATAACATTTGGGTTACAGCACAGACGGTCCCCAACTTACAATCGGGTTCCATTCCGATACACCCAACGTAAGTCGAAAATATCATAAGTCGGAAATGCATTTAATTCACCTGACCTGCTGTCATGTCTGTGGCTGCTTCACCAATGGAACACAGGTGGTCTCTCCACCCCCGTCTTCAGACTGAGCATTGATAGGCGTAGGAACCAATGGTGGAAACGTTTATTTAGTTAGTTACGGTTATTTAGTTCCTACCTCTCGGTGCTCAGTCTTCCACTCTCCTCAACCAGTTGTACACACTAGCGACCACGTAGCAGACTGGGAGCTGCGCAGCGTCATGAAAGAATATCGTACCTCATATCGCTTGCCTTGGAAAAAAAATCAAAATTCAAAATTCAAAGCACGGTTTCTACTGAATGCGTATAGCTATCGCACTATCGTAAAGTCGAAAACCATAAGTCGGGCCATCGTAACTCGGGAACCATCTGTAACTTTTTCATTTTCATCTTTTATATGTAGGTACATCATTTCCTCTTGTTATGAATTTATTCTAAATAAATCACAATTAAAGATTTAAATGGTTTATATGACAAATTAAAATGAACGAATGAATAAAGGCTGCCACAACACACAATGGTAATGGTATATTCCTGAATTGTAGTAGCTCATGTGAATGGTGGCTAATTTGTCTCTTATAGCCAACAAGTCCTGGTCATTGTTTGTTTGTTGAACACATTGCTTTGCTCAGATAGTATTAACCTGAGGGGTTAAGATGGAGCGTTTTCGCCCAGCGTCAGCCTTATTATGCAGAAGTAGAACTGGCCCAGATTTTTTTTTTTTCCATTCGCAAGATAAATGAGCCATCCGTTTTCCTTCTGAAACTTTAAGTGGGAAAGCCAGACCCCGGCAAGACAAAATAATGTCTGAGGGTTTGTGCTGGAAAATGGAAGTCTGTTATACGGCAGAGTGTGTAAATGGACTTTAGATGAAACAAGGCTGCATCGCAGCAGCAACATGCAAATTCAGTGTGAAACTTTAATCTTTTAATGTTGCATTAAAAGGCAGAAAATGGTGTCCCTCTTCAGAGCCGATCGGTTTCCCGAAGATTACAGCTGAATCACCTGTCCAACGTTTGGCCAGACAGCAATTCAAGAAGTAGAAAATCGCAGGTTTCTTAAGGTCAGAGAAATAAGTACACATGAAATACAAGAAAATGGCACCTTGTTCATTTTTCTGTTCTTTAGACAAATGCAAATGAAATTAGGCAAAAAAAGTATAAAATAATTCCAAACGTTTTTTAGTGTAAGACATAGTTAACCAGCAGACTAATGTCGCATTCAAGTTTTGTACCAGTTTAGCACATGAAATAGACATTTTGGAATTCAGGTGGGCAGTTCACTTGAAAATGAAGTCTTAAACTGCATGGCCTGTTGGGATTGCATTGCGTGACCTTGACATTACCCTCAAGGCTGAGCACATACACAACTTTGCACTTCCTTCAGATCGACATCCTCACATCGCGTCCTAGCCACTTCGCTTGTCCCCTTACACCTGTTACTCGAGGCAACGAACAATCCCCAGGCTCCTTTCAGAAAAGGACCCTAAACTTGGCGCGCTGTCCAAAATGACAGGTGCCGTAGCATTTGAACGTGCATAAACGCATGCCATTTGGAATTCGAGCATTTTGGTTGAAGGGATAAACAATGATTCTGCACAACCTGGCGTCGGAGCTACAGCTGCTGGCATTTCTGTGAAAGCTGACTATTAGCGGCACCTGCAAATGTCACCTTTTGTGCGATCTATCAAAACCATCTTTGTGTTTCAGAAAGATTCCATCTCTAATTTATTCCAGATTTAGGAGCTATTTAGGACAGCAAAAATAGGACCCTGTTACTTTAGGCAAACGTATTTTTAGACGGTACAGTATTCTTGCTGTCACTCCAAGTTACTAATCTGAAGGTGATGCTCATGACCATGAGTGGTCTGAAATGAAATATCTTGAACAAGCCGTCTGGGCTGTCTGTTTCGAGTATAAAAGTTTAATTGTGTCTACTGAGATGTGCCTCAAATATGGCTACGGTTTGCCATATATGGATGTTTTGTTGTTGCCCTCTTTTTTACCCCATGTGGTGCGGCCATCTTGTATTTCCCAAAGCCTCTTCAAAACCCAGGAAGTAGCAGCGAAACATAAGATCTTCCCGGTGAGATTCCACTCACCTAACTGTCATTTTGTCCTCTCCATGGGTCACATGGAGTCACATTAATTCCAAGGTGGGGGTTCTGCAAAGAGCAACCTCCGGGCAACTGGCGCACACCCTAGGCGATACCGACTAAGCTTGCAGTTCAGGTGCCTAAACCAATGTTAATCTTTCTTCCAGAGGACTGGTCACAGTTAAACATCAGCCACACCTGGGCCTGGTCAGCTAACAATGTAGCGTACGTTTAAACCAGATAAACATGGCTGCCGTCCAATGTTGGCAGAACCACAGCGGATCCCTATAATTTATGTAATTTTCAACAAACCACATTAGGCCGATGAAGTCGCCTGAAGGTGCTGCGGAGCACAGTGCAGCATCGCTGGGACCTCTGTGGTCTATCGTTTCCCCCTGAGCAAATCTTTCAGGTGAAAAGGAAGCTGCAGCAATTTTTTTCCCTACATTTTCAAAAGCCGAACGCAGTGAATTAATGCTTGCCAAGTGACTGTGACAGGAAAATAATTCCTCAGTAAATGTCGGAGAAGTAATTTTTGAAAAACGCTCGAAATGGCCGGAGGCACTGACAACTATTTTTGGTACTTATGGCATAAAAATATTCAAAATTTACAAAAATATTTTTCTAGAGTTTTCCACTTCCCACTATATACACAGGCCTATATGTATGACAGAGGCCGTATTCCTATACAACTCAGATATTCCATCAGACCTCGTGTATCCAAGTGCTTTCTCATGGCTGACAGATATTTAGTATTTATAAGCTTATTTTTTTTAGAAAGCTGCATTAATTGTTTTTTGTTTTTTTTTTGCCTAAATATCTTAAATTTGTAATGCACTGCATTCCAGTGAATAATAAGTAATTCACAACTTGCATGATAAAACAGAAAATGTTGGTGGCCAGTGCTGAAGAGCAAGAAGCGGGAAAACCTTGTCTCCGGTTAAGGTGGAAAGGTTCAAATCCCAGATGTACAGTGACCTAAAGCGGAGTGCTCACTTCAAGTATAAAATCAGGATTTATAATTTATTTACTTGGCGGAATCTACTATCCTGGGCGGTGCGTGTGGCCTGCAGTTTGGGTAAGTACATTGCTGGACCTTTACTAGAGCAGTTCAGGTTAAACGCTATTGCTTGAGGACGCAGGGTCATCTTGCATTATATGTGCTATTTCTATTATTAACAACCTGCTCCTCTACTCAAGGGAAGCCTGGATGGCTTCGGGGGTCGAATATCTGTTTGAAATGGCTGATGAGGATTTTTTTTAAAGCCGTGCTACGGCTCAGAACCGTACCGCTAAATAGGGGACGCAGTGACAGAGGTGAAATGCCATCGAAAATGAAGGCTGAGAGCAAAGCATTCTTGAGTTCTTGCTACGCGGCGGCCGCCACGTGTTCTTCTGCCAAATGAGCTTTGCTTAAAGACTGAGCAACCTTCTACTTCTGTTGAATTTCATTAGTTTTGACGTGCAAACTTTAAACTGTGTTGCCGGAATTAATGAATCATGCGAGTTAATGGTGGAGAGCTGCTCAGATGAGGCACTTCCACCGCTTTTCAGCAAGACTGAAACGCGTCCAAGGACTCTTATGCTGATGATGACTGATTCTCAAGGCCGAAGAATCACGTTGCATTTCAGCTTCAGAATGAAACATGTAATTTCATGAGCTTACAGTCATTTTATTGTTTTCTATTTTTTTTTCCTTTTTTAAAATAGACTTTTTCATAACAAATCGACACCTCTATCAGACACAAACAGAGAGGGGACTGAGTTCATGTGTCTCCTCATTGAAGTCATGGAAGCTGAGTTTCTTGCAAAGACTGGTAAATCTGACCAAATCCTCACAGCTCTGCTGCTCCTGTCTTTGCTATAACAATGGCTCCACACCTCCATAAGCAATCATGGGATCTTTTCGCGATGAACACTGAAAGTTCTTGCTTTGGTATCCGCGTGTTCTGCCCGTTCCTCCAGGTTCTCCAAAGTTCTCTCACATGCCAAGAGTAGCGTATGTTGTACATAAGAACTTTTGACATGTGTGTGGTGTGAGTGAGAGTGAGTGAGAAAGATCTAACCAGTAAATGGCATCTCTTCAAGTGTATCTATTCCTTTCCATTAATTCCTCCAGTGAAGAGTATGTTCTGTATAAGCAGTTGCTGAAAACGCATGGATGGATTAGCGATCTTGTTTAGAAAATGCATCTTTAATATCAGTCCTAACTGGATATTCAGCACTGAAATCCATCCGGATTAATCAATAACTTCTAGGATTGGCCCCAGGAGTCATCTCAAATGGGTGGATGGATTGACAGTCTAGATTAGTACATACTTCCTGGGATTGGCTGTAACCAGACAAGCATTTATTGAAAATGGATAGATGAATTTGCAGTCTACAGGCGTTTGATGACCAAATCCAATAAAAAAGCACAGGTCACTTCACAATTCAATCTATTTGGTCATATTGGAGATCGTCCAAGAGCTGAAGGTGTCCTGCTCCCTGGGCAGCGAACAGCCGCAGAGCCGCCATCGATTGGCAATTACGGTAAAGCCGCTCGCGCGCTGAGATTTTATTTTTACGTTTTATTAATACAATCGCCGATGCGCTCGTACGCAGTGATTTATCAATCACGGTCGCAGCCACGGTGGTGCGAACAAGCCATACGGCAATAACAGGACAGAAACGGCTCATCGGAACCACGTGAGAGAGGAGCTTCGTGGAGATCATTTAGCATGCAATTTCTGTGTTGCCATTACACTAAAGTTCCTGTTTGCCCCCAGTCCACCAGTGACATTTTTCTAAATTACCAATAAGTGGTTCATATGCCCTATTACAGACTCCTTTTAGCGTAATTCTTCCTACATCCCTGTGCAAAAGCCATCCGGCCATATGTAGGGTGGAGACCATGTGAACTTGCGGCTATGTTTGGCATAGCATCGGTATTATTACGCATCAAAAGTTCAGATGGAGATTTCCTGCACCTACAGATGCCTCCTTAGCTTTGTCTGATTTCCGAATGCAAAGCCGAACCAGATACCCGGTGCTGAAACTCTTGTGTTGCAGCCCCTGCAAGGCGGAAGTTTTACGAGCACTGCTGGACTCCTTCCTTTATCAGCCCTTGTGCGCGCAGCAAAGGACCTGCTTTCCAAAAAGATCGCGCTGACAGACTTGGAGCCGGAGAAAACAACTCTTGACAGCGCAGAAAGAGATCAAACCTACAGACTTGGGTTTTGCGTCTAAAAAAAAGACGCGATTCTTTTGTCTCCTTATGAATTGTGCTTGCTGAGCCAAGTATTAAATAACCTGCGAGGTGCCGCGTTCCAGGCGCACTCCAATGTATTCGTGTGGAGAAGCGCAGTTAGCCATAATGTGTTTGTGGATGCGCAGTTTAGAGAGAAACAAAGGCCCGCTTTGTGTTTCAGTACCACAGGAGTCCCTGTTATCAGCTGTCTCTGGGACGGCTGCCGCACGAGCAACGCGGGCGCAGGTGTGTGGAATGGCAATGCCGAACCAGAATGTCTGATGAGGTTGTGCCAGTTATTGTGTCAATGGAAAAATCGGCCTTTCTCAGTAACCATAAAAGACAAACTTCTGACTTGCTGCTGCTGGGAAAATAAATAAATAAATATCGCCCTAAAGATGAGAGGTGTAGGTCTTGAAACAGCAACTATAATTCCTCTTGAATGGTTTTTGCAGTTGATGCGAATAGACAGTCTCCTTCGGTACATAAATTGCTGGGTTTGTTGTAACTGCAGGTAGGGTAGTTGTTGGAACCGAAAAGCCCCAGTCTGAATCCCACTCCTGCAATGTGATTCCAAATGGGTGTGTCTGCCTTGAATTATTCTGCTGAAATACTGTGGAGTAAGAAAAATTTAAATGGTTTAATGTGCGTTGCTAACATTGTATCTCAGCACAGTCAAAAGCATCAGTTAAGAAAAAAATAAAAATGGCAATAGTTTAATTCATTTATTCATTTAACTCATATTTTATCAAAAACATGTTTGATGCAGGATTACGTTGGGGCAGAGCCTAGGCTGGAAGCACAGGATGTGAGGGAGGATGCACACTGGATTGGAGAAAAGCCCATTGTGGGGCAATCTCTCTCTCTCTCTCTCTCTCTCTCTCTCTCTCTCTCTCTCTCTCTCACACACACACACACACACACACACACACACACACACACACACACACACACACAAAGAGGAAGTTAGAGTCACCAATTCGTTTCTGGACCCAGAAGAAACCCGGATAAACATGGCAGAAATAGACAGATTCAAATCTACATCCAAGCATACAGCTCAAGAGTAGGGCCACAGTGTGACCTAAGTGAATGACTGTTCTTGCTGTTGTTGTTCTCTATCTATCTATCTATCTATCTATCTATCTATCTATCTATCTATGTTTCTTATTTTACAGTATAGAAACATGTTTACCTACTGTGTGACACTTGTACTTTGTGCTGTACCAGAGAGAGAAACTAAACAAATTTGGGAAGGATTTCTCTGATGTGCAAGTGGCCCACTTACACAAATGGAAGGCAATAACCGGCCTGAAATGCAGCTGAAGGACAAACGCTGTGCCGTTAATGGCAGTTTACGTGGCTGAAAGATGAAACGCAGCCGAGGTCGCAACCGGAGCGTACTGACAGCGTCACCTAGTGGGTACATTTTGTATGCTCTCTCTGTAACTTCACTTTTCCCCTTCCATTAACCGACGTCCCAGCCAGGGTTTGCGCCCCATGACTGCGAGATAAGCTCCGCACTGCTGCCACCACCCCGACCAAGAAACCACGGTCAATAATAACAGATAATAACCTTATTTTCTTCTGCTGAACGTTACCATCACGGCTCCTCAATCTGCAGACACCACGAATGAGCAAATAATCAAGAATTCTGACAGATTCGGAGCAGAACGTAGAGCTTTTTCGTCCTTTCTCTGTGTTTCGGAAATAAGTCGTGCGCTTTTCCAGCGTACCTAAGAGTTTTGACCGTGGGATCACAAAATTGGGGTAGGGATCATGCAAATGAGAACCTATTTTGTGACAGTTTTGTTGACAGCTGCTGTGGGCCTGATGGTATAATTACTTTGAAATGTTTGAGCTGTTTATGGATTCAAATTCAAATTCAAATTTTCATTCACGCTGCTAAAGTTTATTGAGCGCTTCTCAGTTGAAACCAATGGAGGGGATGGAGTTCACCAGAATAATCAGGAGTTACAGCCACGACCGCGACAGGTAATGTCCACTTTACAAAGAGCCCAAATGGCGGAATACGATAAGAGCCAGAAGCGGAGACGCATAGGACAAGACAAGACAAATCAAAGGAAGAGATTAGCACCTACAATGACGCGCAATTGAAAACGCCAGGGATTGTACTGTGCGAAAGGAGCACGATAGCGAGTATCTCCATCTCAGACAGATCAGACAGTGGATTAGACCGCACCAGCGGATCCCCTTTGTCCAGAGCCACAAAAAAGGGCTGTGGTGATGAGGCTCCCAACGTGTGGCCACTGGGAAGGTGGTTGGCCTCCAGCCACTTTCTTGTTAGGTCACTCTTAGGGGAGGTGCACACAACAACCCGAGGAGATCCACATCAGGGCGTATGAACGCTCTGTTTTGCAGAAGCATCCTTCATCCTTCATGTCACCGTGGGTATTCATGAGCACTTAGGATGCTTATCTTTTTTGGCCAGGTGCTTCAGGTGGAAAAAATATAAATGCTGGGACATCCCTTATTGGTATGTCAGTAGACTATTAGGTTTCAAATTTAAAATTTTTGCAGGCAGTAAAATATATTAAGAGATATTGCTGATGTTTGCTAGGTATATTTCTTTAATAAAGGGAGCAAAAACTTCTGATGAAGGATAAGAAAGCAGTGTGTGAGCCAGCTTGTAGTGTAAATCAGTGCATCCTGGATAATAAAATGTAGCTTCGAGGGCCGCTAAGAATAACGGTTATGCTTTCCGGCATTCTTTTACTGGGAGAGCAGCTCAGCCAGGGAATGTGGAGCAGAACAGAGCAAGGGTGCAAGAAAAAGTCCTCATTCTCCAAACAGCCTAATCAGCTCACTTTAAACACATTCTGAACCATTCCTGGAACCACCGCTTTGACTTTGTGCGGTAAATGTTCGAGTTCTCGCCAATGTTTCCATGAACTAGAATTAAGTGTGAAATTCCTCATAACGTAAAAGTGCGAGAGGCTTTTTATTTTAACAGCAAAGAATTGATGAAAGTAGAAGTTTTACCTGCTGTTACAAGAATAATATATATAAAAAACAGAGCTCTTCCTGTCCATCTTCCAACAATCTGTTGCTGATTATTTGAAAATATAAAAAGCAAAGCTTTTGTGGTTAATTACCTAAAACGCTGAAGAAGCCCCACAGGAAAATAAATTTTTAAAAATCCACAGGTGAAGTCCAGGATCTTGCATGTACCATCTGTCCGCCTTGAATTTGTCAAAAAAAATAAAAAGAAAGAAAAAAGAAGATGTTGCCATGGTAACAATCATTACAGGGTGAGAAGCCAATTAACACAGCATCTGAGCACAGTGCCGAAGCAGCGGGATGTTAACATTATGTATAGAGTGATGAAAATCCAACATGATTTGTCCACGGCGCCCGAGCGGACAGATGTTTGGCGATGATACCAATTGTTTCTCCTTAGCCATCAGGTCCAGTGCAGGTTTACCGCATCTTTTCCTCCCGATTCTGAGCGGAGAGCCAGCGCCCCGTGCCCAGATGATGCTGGGGCGAAGACGTAACTTCGGTCTCAACGACCGTCGAGACACCGGCGATTCGGTCGACAATGTTATTTAGCACGATTGCATAACGGTCGTCCGTCATCTGCATAATGCCCTGATCCGGAGTCAGATTTTGGAAAATTTTTACCCAAACTGTACGGAACCCTTTAGATAGGCGAGTAAATGGGTTGCTAAAACTTGATGCGAAGGATATTGTGATTCTTGCGACGCCCTCGTTGCGCGTCTGTCAGCTTTGTGAACACAGACGCTCCGGCGCTGAAATTTATTTGCGGTGTTCACTGTTGTTCCACATATTTAAGATCCTCTGACAGCCTCTAACTCTGTATTACACGGCTCGGCCGTGACGGTCCCCTCTGCGGCCCTTTTGCGTTCTCGCTGCGACAGGCACCTGCTTGGAGATAGGTCCCATGCTGTGCGCTACGCTTGGAGGGTGGCACGCTGTCGTCCCACGGCAGCCGCCCGCGCATCCCCACTGCCATTGTCCCCGTTATGAGTCGGATGCGCTCTGACCAGCCTGTGTATCTTCTCAGGGAGATGTGTGGTGGCCTGACAGGGCTTCATTTTGGACCAGTGCTCCACGGTGACAAACCCTCGCTGCTGCTTTCTTTGCACATGTGGCTCTGACCCTAAGGGTCCTTGCTCACAGAGGTGATATGGAGCAGAGCAGGAAGGGTGAGCTGGTGTGTCCTAAGGGGGCTTGTGGGTGCACAAAAAAGGTGCTGCTGTCTTCCTTACACAGAGTTACACATTTGTTTCGGTAAATTTTTACTGGAGTAATTTCAGGGTAACTATCTTACTCACAGGGACTACAGTAAGACGTGGGATTTAAACCCAAATTGTTTAAGTGGCAGCTCTAACTGCTGTACTACTTGCTGCCCCAAAACATGTAATTTACTCTCAAGCTATTTTCTTTCATCCATTATTCATAACTGCTTGCCTTTTTCAAGGGTCAATGGGGTGCAAAACCCATCCCAGTAGCACAGGGAGCGAAGAAGATTACACCCTCCTGGGTTGCCAGGGCACCTGCCCGCTGTGTCCCTTTACACACCAAGGGCAATTTAGTTCTCCAGCTCACCTGAAAAACACCTTTGGACTGCGGGAGGAAACACCCAAGCGCAAGGAAACCCGAGCTGTGTTGAAATCCACACCCCCGCACCACTGCACCCCCCCATATACCCACCATTAATTTCTACTTATGATCGACCGAAAGTGTTTCCTTCATTTATTCACCCTTTCATTCATTTACATGATCTTCATAAGCATAAGTGATAAAAACACAAGTGACTGCTTATACGTCTTCACCGTGGGAGACCTTCTCAAAAATCCTTGTGCTGAATAAAGTATCACGGGATCTGTTTGATTATTTGTATATGAAGGACAACCGAGCGAAATGAAATGAAAACAAAACTCATCCTTTGTTGCTGCTGAATGCCTTTATCTCCGCATGCACTTTAATTTCCCCTTCATTAAAGCGGGTGGGCAGCGGACAAGGACTGCTTGAAGAGCAGGGGTAACCCTGCGGATAATGTTCTTCCTTTTGTGAGCGCGGCGTTTGCTGTGTCCTCCTCGTATCGCTGCATTGTTTCTAGAATGTCAGCCCGAGGCGTTTCAGCTGTTCTTGCCTGAGGGGAGCCCACGTGTTCGGTCCTCGCAGAACGCGGTCGAGCCTGGCTCAGCATCGCCGCGTCGCCAAGATCCAGTCGGATTACTGCGCTCATTCTCACTCGGATTTATTTTTTTAATTTCTATTGGCTCGGTGAATGGTTTTGCACAGAAACGGTCATTACAGCATCAGGAGGAAAATTGTCCAATTGGGAAAACCGTCCAATTCTCTTTCCAATTTTCCCATTCAAAAACTGTGTTAGAATGTGGGCCTTTTCCTTCTGGGGGCTGGGATGAGAAATGTTGGCTGTGGCACCTCTGAGCTTTTCAGGTTGACCCAATGTGGCTCAGCGGGCAGAGTTTCTGGCCCCACTCAACCCCCCTGCAAACTTCCCATGTGGCATCACTTACCGGTTTTAATGATGTTACTGTGGCAACCTGCTGGGTCGTAGCTCCTCCGTGCTGTCCACATTGCGGTCCCTCACTAAGAACTGGGAATAAATATGGGTGGGGGGCGTCAGTGGCATTGCTATGGACCTTATTTTCAACTCAGTACAGAACAAAGCAGCGGTGGGTCATCCTGGTTTGTATGTTTTGTGGAAGACCAAGAAGTGGATGACAATTTCATACAAGGTTGGAGCAGCTTCCCTTTTGCTGTCGAAAATTTGTTCATTTTATTTCAGTTATTACCTGTCCAGTTGCTGTATTTTAGGACTTTAAACCTCGCTTTCATGACATATTCTGCGACTTTTAAGATGTTTGTTTGAGGTAAATGCAGAAAAGGTGCAAAAAATGCCACGTTCGGTAGGTAAACAAAACATTTTTCCAATGGGGGGGAAGAAAATGGACACTCCTTGTCCAGTGGGGGGCAGTCTTAAACTAGTGTGTTGGACTGCGTTTAAAATGAGAAAATCATTATGCTGAAATATGACATCAGTTATTGTTTGTTTTGGAATAAAAAGTTATGAAAAAGCTTTAAGAAATCCCAAGATGCTCAAAAGGCGTTGGACTGTTGAGAAGTTTATAACAATAAATAAAGGAGACAAAGTGCCCTTAAAGGCTACTTGGGGCTCATGCACAGAGAAACACTGGCATATTTTACACCTTATTTTGCATAAAAAAACAGAAAAATATTTTGTCAAATTCTTAGAATTTCCATACTAGACTACCACACGCTCAATGAAGTCAACTCTACTATTGAATCAATTTTGTTCTAGTGTCTACCTATCCGTTTCGCCTTTTATGTGACAGAGAAACGAATGTCTTTGCAGCTACTGCTGCAGTGAGATTGTGGCCATGCCAAGCAGGACTCCCAGCAAGGAGCATCGCGACACCACCAGCCTTTCACTCGAAATTTGAACCCACCGACCTATGGACCCGATCCTCGTCCACCCCGCCTCCGGCTGCCATTTCGCACCACCACGCTAACGCTTTTGACCTCTTCTCATACTGGTCCCCTCACCCCACTACCCCATCTTGTGTGTACCTTTCACAGGGTCGGCTGGTCCCCGTGACCCCCCGGACCTTCAGTCCCTGGCTGAGGGAATGACCTGTTGTCGTTGGCAAAAGGTGAGACAGGAAGGAAGCTTGGCATTGTTGGGCTTATTCTTCCATGCAGCCAAACAGGATGGGCCTCCTCAAGAGGAATGGGGTTTTTTATCCACTTCAACCCTGAAGACTTTCACCCATTAAAAATTGCCCATTCACTCACTTACTTTCCTTAACTATTTTGTTTCTGTCAGGTTTATTACAGTGTGTAAACTATCCTAGAATCCCTGGGTGCTCAGCAATGCATATGGATCTATCCTGGACAGGGCACAGCGTAATGCGGGTCAGCCACACATGTTCACACACTGTAAGCACTTAAGAGTGACCAACCTACTTGTAACACATCTTTTTGGACCGTGGGAGGAAACCCATGGCAACACGGACAGAACATGCAAACTGCCCACAGACTGAGCTGGATTTATACCTACAGCCAAACAGCTTACCCACCCGCTGTGCGCCCACGCTGTTCCTAAAGTTTCCGTCGAGCATTAATTCGAGTCGCACCGTTTCATAAGCAGAAACTCACGGGAGGCCTGAGGCTTTTGCTATTAGGTTGTGTTGTCGGTAGCATTACGTTGGCCTGCGTCAGGTTACTTCAGCTTTTTACGTAGATCTTCTGAACGCTTGCATCATGTTGCTCACATTTTCGCAGTAGGGATTCCCTATCGTAAAGAAGGAGGCCGCCTCTTTGCTCATGTAATCCCCCCGTGCAGCAGAGCAGTGCCTGTGACCCCAGCACCACAGAAACCAGGATGACCTCCTTTTGCCTCAAATAAGGATGTTTAGAAGTTTTCAGCCTCCTTAAGTCAAAGGAAAACACAACCTGCCCTGTCTAACCGCAGTAAATCAGATGGCCTTTGAAGTACGGCATGGCGAAATGGACGCTCCTGTGCCCCCGTGGTTTCAGCCAGTGGGAAGAACACACGCGAGTCGAGCAGAAATGCTCTCCTTAAGAGCTTTACAGTTTCATGCTCATTTTATCAAAGGTCTTGCACTTTCATACCAAAAAATGGAGAGGCAGCTTATGTGTGTTGCCTCTCAAGAAGTTTTAAGGCCCGGCTGGGTCTTTTTTCCTGCAGGGAAGTAAGAAGTTTAGCTGTTCTGAAAAAAAAAAGCTCAAAGTTAAGCGCATCATTTTACGTGTACAAAGTTTTTGAAGTTGTGCTAGAAACTGTTGCATCAACAGTGACCCATTTTGAGGAGCCAGATTTTTTCCCCCTGTTCTTTTTTACATCAGAAATAGTCAGCTATCCTTGTAACGTTCATTTGCTCCCCCAACAGCTCTGTCTCAGAAGAGACTTGGAAAAGTCATGGGTTTTATTATATAAACCCAAGGCAAATGTTACATAACTCTACAGTACTATTGCCCCATTTACTGTGGACGGCCATGCGGTGACCAGTTAACAGTAACCAGCGCCACCCCACAGAGAGTCTGACAGAACTGTCCAGAATAAATAAGCAAACGGACCCCAGGCTGTGCTGGCTGCCATTACGTTTGAGCGTATCGGGGCGCGCTTGAGTCATTTGTACCATTCATCTACTTCCCAGTTGCAGGCATCTATGGAAATCAGGTATTCGGGTCCAAGGAGGACCTATCATGCTCCGGCATGTGTTGTTGGCATCCCATTGACCCTGTTCTGCTATATGCATCACGGCCTGAATAAACAAATACTGTAAGACCTCTTTCATTCATGCTAAATTATGAAACTTTTTCCTTAAAAAACAATCTTTTCCGAAGAGGTTCCAAGTGGATAATGGACCAACATAAATGTTTAACTCCTGCAAATTTCTCAAGCTGTCAGAAGAGTGGTGCGGTTCTCTATCCAGTCATAGTAAAACTCTTAAACAGAAAAACAAGCAGCCCTACGTTTGGACTCAGATTAAACTTTTTTTTTCATAAAATGAATGATAAATTATTTGTTTGATACAGTATGGTAGATTCAGGGTACTGTTGTGTTGCTAAGGTTGCAATAACATTTTATCTGCTCAGATCATTAATATATATGCATGCATATATAAATATGTATGGACTTGTCCACTAGCAGCCTGTGCTGGGAAATCGCTCAGCATCAGGGTTGGTCCTCAGACGCCAGCCATGGGGCCATGTGCTTCCAAGCAAGTAAGCAGAAGGGGTACTCGGGGTGTACCGGCAGGTCAGGGGGCTGGAGAACCGATACTCTGGGATGTGAATTATGGAGGCTGTGGAGCAAATTGTGCGCAAGGAGATGCTGAGGTCTTGCGTTATATAACAGGCATTCGAGATGATAATCCAAAAACGTTATAACTGCAACACACCTGCTCAGAAAAATTATATGAAGAACCAAGAATTAAGAATCATTTATTACTGAACACCCTCATAAAGCAACAAAGTTTCTCAGGTCCATGGTGCACACAAAAGGAAGAAAGAAAATTTGGGGTATAAATAAATGAAAAAAATAATTGATAGCCTGACAATAAATAAATAAATAAATAAATAAATAAATAAAAAAGTTTTAATAGTATATATATAATATATACTATAATAACATATTGCTGCGCCACGCCATGGTTGGCGTTATAGTTAGTTGGCGCTAGTTTTAATATGGTAGCTGTTGTGTAGTGGATTTGTAGGCGTGCGGGGGGGGGGGGGGAGGATGGGTTTGATCCCCTTTATAAACCAAGCTCCTGGTATTTGGCACTGTGTGTAACATGAACACTAATAACCTTTATTTGTATGCACAAACATTTAGATTTAGTGGCATGCAAAAGTTTGGGCATCCTTGCTTAAAATGTCTTTCTGTGAATAGTTAAATGAGCAGAAGATGAACTGATAACAAAAAGGCATAAAGTTGAAGATGACACTTTATTTTAAGCAAGATTGTATTTCCATTCACAGGTACAAAATGTCAGAGGGCCTGAAGCAAAAGTTTGGTGACCTGACACATCACATCCATGTTCACCACAACTGGTTGGTGGGCTAAAATGCAAACTAAGCTCAAAATATTTGGTAAAACTTAGAAATTATCTAATAAAAAAGAAAGTGATTTAGCACATATCATCACTTAACTTAGTAACTGCAGACTTTTTTTATGCAGGACTCGGGCATAACTAACGTCCAGCATAGAATAAAGAGAAAAAAGTTCCGAAAAGAACAAACTGCCATTGTTTTATTCAACTGCCAGGACGGCGCACCAGCAGATCCCTTTTTGTTTATCACTCGTTCTGGTCTCGGTCACGGTTGCGGTGGTCCGGAGACCATTCTGGGATTTCTGGTCACTGTGCTAGGAAAATAAGCCCTGAATGAGATGTGTTGCAGCACAAATCTACTGTATGTACAAACACTTTCAACCATGTCCTGTTGCAATGGATCATAATGAATGATCCAAAAGAGATCGCACATCATAATTTTGCAGAAATACAGATCAACTTAAGTGCCATTGTCACGTCTGCTCGAGTTACGGCATCACAACCCCTTCCCTCTTTTCTGAGCTGTTTACAGCGAAACTCCTTCTGCTGCGACAGCACAGCTCTTTTCTGAACGTCACTCTCAGTATTGACCGGGGTCCAACTAACTGCCATTTTGTGCAGTTTGTGCAGAAAGGGATTCGCATCCAGGCTCTGATGAGTTTCCTGTGAAGCGCTGGTTGCGAGGAGCGATTTCCTCTGCCGCTACCCAGCAAACCGCAAGACTGAAGAGCTGTCTTTCCTCGCTCGCAAGCAGACGCGACGAACGCCCGACGCTGCTGTCAGGTGCGCTCTCGTTTCGCACGGCGCCCTTCTCCGGGAATTCATCTGGAGATCCTTGCTGCCGAGCTGCAGTTGGTACCCGAACGTCGATTTCAGCAGCGTGCAGAGCGATGGGCAAAGAGGAAATTAAAAAATGAGCAGGCCATAATTTCCAAAAGCCGCCTTTTTCAACGTGTCCTAACAATATTATGACAAAGAGTTGCCCCTACTTGCTGCTCCGCTTGGGGAATGAAGGACTTCGCCTTCTTTTGTGCAATGAACAAAATTTAGGGCTGACCCATAAATAAGTCCCGCAGTGATTAAAATCTGTTGGTAAATCATTGCCGGCTATCTGTCAATTTCTTGGCGATGCCGTTTTTCTTTTTCCCTTCCTTGTAAAAGTTGCTCTGGCTGCTCCTGTCAGGGTAGCCTTTGAAAACATCTCATGCGCCTGGGGAGGAGGGCTGTGGGCCTGCCATCTATGTGGGTCATTACCCCAAGAACATGCCAAATTCCTTGCCTCGCTCTCCGCCTCGTGGGAATTGTCATTGCGCGCCGAGATCAAACGCGCTCCCGATTTCCGAATTCGGCTCATAACAACTCTTAATATTTACACGCCCGCAAGGAACCGTCCTGTTGCGGGGCCATTTCTTCTCTCTCTCTCTCTCTCTCTCCGCAAGAGAAGACGTTTCGCTATCGTTTTGAATCGGTTCCATCCTCCGCTTAACACTGGACAGGAGTGCTTTGGCAAGCCCGCAAGCCGCAAATCTGGTGCCTGCTTTACTAACCGTGTGGCACAAATTTATAGCGGAAGCCTCAGCTAGAGCTTTAGTTCCAAGCGGCTAGTAAGAGACAAAAGTGAAGGGGCGCGCGCAGCTCTAGTTGCATGTTGAACTGCTTTGCCGCTTCTTAAACCATTATAGTCACATACACAGCAGCCGGTGGGGCGCAGGAATGCTGGGAGATTAAAGGCTCTGGGGTGTCTCGCCCACTAAATCAGAAGTCGCAGAGTGCAGCTCTGCTAAACATTTTTTACTTTCATCGTATGAGATGCAGAATTTTTTATGCTATTAATGGCTGTCTGCAGGTACAGTGAAAAATAACTCGGCTCTTACGCTTCCAAAAGCAACATTAAAGCAAGTGAGGGTCTGATAAAAAGCGCTTGACCATTTTCGCCCGTGTACCGTACAACGGAGGGATCCATGCCGCTGAATGCTGAGATTAAAGCTGCTTCCTTGCATGCAAAGGGCCTGGATTCAGATTTTGTTCTTGATGCTGAATATTTCTGAGATGCACACCCCGATTTACTCTGATTTACTTTGCTGTTAAACATTCGTTCGCTTAACGTGAAAATCATTGCGGGTTCTGTAACACCGAGGTTGACTGAGAGAAAAGAGTCAGATACGTAGATAAATAAATATAATGCGAAAGTAAAAGTTAAGGCACACTTTCATTCCTCCCCTGAACAGCCTTAAATACTAAACGTCAGAGATGTAATTGATAGAAAGTGCATACAAATATTTGGTCCGGATCGGGTTTCAGAAGGCCGAGGCTTTTCGGATCACGAAACCTCATAGGGGTTGCATCTGACATTATAATAAACAGCACAACTGAGGTTTTATTTATTTACACACATTTATTTCCTTGTGCAATGGTTTTTATTGTTTTTCGTTGCTTTTGTTGCCATATAACAGCTCACGGATTTTCGTATTTGCATTTGGCCATGTAAACAGTACATAGACGAGGAACCAAACATTGTAAATGGACTTTAAAGCCAAAATAGACACAGTTATTTGTATTCTTCTCATAGACTGGCCTCCGATCTGTGTATTTTGATGAATTTGCGTGGCAGCTGTAGCAACATCCACGTTGTTATTTGTTTAGGTAGCATTGACTGTGCTGCTTAGGGGGTTTTCCTTCCTGTAAAACTTTCCAAAAGGGTCTACCTCATTTAAAAAAAAAAGGCAAAAAATAAGGCTATACTGTAGGATTTTTAGAAACATGTCTACAGTAAAATATGAATGTGTATTTTGATTTTTTTAAATATGTTTTTTACCAACAGTGATGAATTCCTCAAAAAAGAAAGCTATGGAAACCTAGGCTTGTGGAAAAAAAAAAACAACTGATGTGCGTGGGTTTTGTAGCTGAGCCAGCGTTTTTTGCAGGGCAAAAGCGATGACTACACGCCCGCTCACATCGCCTTGCACTCCTGAACATGGTCATTAATGGGACACAGTTGTGCCAGAGAAGCAGCGAGGTCAGAGACAGTTAACCTCTAGCTGACTTGAAACAGAGCGATCGCTGTTATTGAGCTTGTTGAACGTGAAGAAACATGTTAGGGGCTCCTGTCCTGCCCAAGGCAAACTGTAAAGTTTTTTCCTTTTATAAGAGAGCGTGGGAAGTCAGAACAATCACCCTCTGATCCATCTCTGTGGCTTAAGGTTTCAGTGCGATAGAGCTCCTGGAAATGCACTGTAGAAAGCATACACGCTGAACAGATACGCAGGTCAGAAGACACCAAATTTTGTTGCGGTAGAAGTTAATCGAAGCAAAAGGGAGCACATTTTTACACAAATCTGTTATTTGATTCTGAAATATTGGCAGACGTTACACGCCGGCGACCTGTACAACTTTAATGTAGACGTTCAAGTATAATGGAAACTTTCAATAACATTAAAATTCAATTCAGAACTATTTAAACTGTTAAAATGTCCATTACAGTCTTTTTATTTGGTTTCCCTCAAACCTGTGTCTGTTGGATGTATAGGAGCCGGAAATGTTTTGTTTGTTTTGCTGCTCCTTTGTTTACGGCCACTGGTAGTCACCAGATTTACAGTCTGTGTCCCAATCCCTGTTTTGCCACTTGATATCCGATATTCGTGACGAAACGCTAAATATGAAAAATAAGGCCCATGGAAGATTTTATTCCAATGCAAAATGAATGTGTCCCAACTCATGATCTCCAGCAGAACAGAAGATAATCATAAGGTTTGATTTACTGTTTCTTGCAATAGTTACTGAGTTGGGCTCTAATAAAATCCAGCTGCCTTGATTTTTTTCTTTCGTTCCTTGTGGCAAAATCCATGCAGAACGGATATCAGCCACCAGTGTATGGGCAGAGTGAGATGTTCTGTATTGCTGTCAGTTTCCTGTGTTTTACAAAAGCTTCTTTAGATCAAACCATGGACACATTTCCCCGTGAGAATCTGGTGGATGGCCTCCTGTCAGAAGGTGCTGTAGGGATTGCTGCGGTCTCCCGAGTGTGACAGCTGAAAGAGGAGAGATGTTTGTCATGGAGCCATTGCTATTTTGACACTTTTCCCTGTGGAAGATGCCTAGAGCATAATATACGTGGTTTTAGTGTCTGTCAGGCTAGATAACGTGCCAGAAATGCAACCCAAGAGCATCTAAAACTCAAGAGCCAGGAAATGTGGTTCTCCCCATCTGTAAAAATAAAACAGGAGGAACTTTCAAGGTGTGGGAGAACTTCTCAGGTCTGAAAGAACTTTCTAGGTATGGGAGAAAGCCTGTTGGGGTGTCCATGCTGACCAATGAAAATCATACACAGATCCATTGGTTTCAGCTCCCTCCTCGCTCACCCGACTGATACACTCCTCACCTCAACCTCATATTTTTTAACACTGTTTTATTACTTTTTCACTCCTTTCTGTCACATATGTATATTTTGGGATAGATGCAAGAACAATGGATTCTTTTTATTTCCCTTTACTGCATTTAACATTTTAAATTTTTTCTCTACACCAATTCATCTAAAAAATGTTGTTCACTATTTTAGAGTTGCAAATATTTTAATGTTTGCTAAGTCTAAAGGGTCTGGGTCTATCAAGGTATTTGTGGAAATTTCCTTTTCCCAGGAGGCCATGCATGGAACCTCCATGCACGTGAGGGGTGCAGGGTTTAGGACTTGGAGAACTGCTGCTTCTTTCTTGAAGGTTCCCTCGCTCAGCTGGATGACAGCGCGCTGAAGACATCATCCCGACTTCACAAGTTGGATGTGATCAACAACCATACAGAAAAGCTTGGGACATTTGGTGGCTAAACAGAATCACATATTTAATAGCCACTGGAGCAAAACACCACACTTAAAAGCAATAAATAACAATAAAAAGAATCTTGGTTCTCTTCAAAATAGGTTGATGCCCCAAGCAGTAAACATTTTAAAGGAAAGTGCAATGGAAAGCATTTGTTTTCAGTTAAACTAGGGGAAACGGGTGGAGGGGGGGCAGCACAGGCAGGGAGCTGGACCACAGGACTCACCCACATGCTGTTATTGTCCTGCAGACCCCCTATTTGGGCAGAGACACAGGACAGCTCACACAAAATGATGATACTCCCCAGCAAAGAAACACCACATAATAAACTTTAATAGAGCCATTTCCTGCCAAAAGTTATTACTCTTTCCCTGCCAGTCGATCATTTTAAAGAAAAATTCCACTTGGGTGCTGACAAAAGGGTCTCCATATTTTTCATGCATCTCACACTAAGAATAATTAGTATAATAATAATTTGTCAGTTTATTTTTGAGCATTTTTCATATTTCAAAACTTTTCTTTTTCTTCAAAAGGCAGATGAAAATATTCCACCTGCAAAAGTTAGACATGAGCACCCACTCCCTCAACTGCGCCAAAACCCGGGGTCTCTGGGAGCATCGCGCTGTACGAAGGGCTCACATCTGCCTCTGGATCCTTGTTTTGCTCGGCTGTCGTGTTGTTTTATTTGGTCGCTATGAAGCTAACTTCCATGTGAGGAGAAACAAATCCTTGTCTTCTTGAAGATGAAAATGGCCACGCAGGGCTGTGAATGTGGGGACAGCAGCTGTGTTTGCCGACCCTCCTCTCTGCTGCACCACATCTCCCACAAAAAAAAAAAAATTCAGGGAGTCAGAGCTCAATTTCCAGATGGCCTTCTCAAGCGCAAACTCCTAAACTTACCTTGACTTTTGTGTCTCTTTGTTCAGAAAATTTGCATTATATAATGCAAACTTCATATAGCTTTTTGCACCCTGACAGTGGGTTGGCGAGGAGAAAATGACAGGCAGATGAATGAGTAAAACCATCTGTTGTTTTATTTTCACTCCTTTGTATACTTTCCCTTTACTAACATTTCCCTCCTTTTTTATGTTGCTAACTGTTCCTCCATGTGTTCTCCATCCCAGCAAAAATCTGGGTTGAACAAAAGCCTGATCCATTTTAAGGGAAAAAGCACAATAAACACAGTGATCAAAGTGATGGTTTGCCATTATTCTGCTTATTCTGACAACCACATCGCCTGCCTGATGATAATCTGCAGACACCTGATACTGACAGAAAGGGACACTTGTGGCACGCAGATCTGAAGCTTTGTCACATTTCTTTTGTGGGAAAGGAATTAACAATAAAGTGGCTATTTCAATGACTCTAACAATAATAAAGTTATTCAGTGCATCATATAGGCTGAATAAATGAGTTGCTTAACAGTGAAGTCCTATAATAAATAAGACAGAATGCAGAAATACACCTGCATGTATGTGTACACTATATACTATAGAGAGAGAAAGAGAGAGAGACTAGAATTTACCCAAGGAAAGGTTTAAAAGCTTGGTATGAACATAACCAAATGCCCTCGGAAACAATTCAAATGCCAGGTACTCAGGTAGGTAGGACACAGTGAAATATCCCATACGATAGCTAGTTAAATTGGATAAAAAAAAAATTGACAAATAATGTATTGTACTGCAGACCAGGTGGCAGTTCCTTGAGAAAAAGCCCAAGGTAGCAAATCAGTTCACACCCAACAGCCCCAACTTGAGCCCTGTGGTCATAGAGAGGTGGTATGAACCTTGACTGTGGTCCAGAGAACCGAGCTGTCACTGAGGAAAAAGATGAGCAGTAAGAGCTGCCCCCGAGATGTGTGTGTGTGTGTGTGTGTGTGTGTGTGTGTGTTACTGAGCTGGAGCCCCAGCAGACGCTTTTATTTGTTACATCTAGCCTTTGCAATGGTTGATTTTGTTGGCTGAACAAACCTCTGATGTGTTTACAGTGCATAAAAACTGTGAATATATTTTTTTTCAGATGAGCATCTTTGTGTTTTTGCCATCCTGTTTGGCCAGCAGTAACTCCTGAGGCTCCTTACTGGGGGACCATTTAAGTTTCCCAAGATCGGCAGATAAACAGAAACGCCTGTTCCTCAGCTTTGAAAATGTTTAAGAGAGCGAGAAAGCATTTCCTCTCCTGGATGGCATTTTGATGCATCTCTGCAGCCAAGATGAGGACGTGCGTCACTGTCTCACCTTTCTTGTCCTCACCACTCATCCATAGCAAGACCGCAACAGGTGGTGCAGCAATTCAAGAAACTGGACTTGTCATCATTAGGCTGAGGGTTCAAATCCCTGGGAAAAAAAGTGCTTAAACAATATTAAGCTGTGAATTTTGTGCCAAAGTGCCTCAAGAAATTTTTGACTTAATAAATAGATAATATCTGCGCATAAGATAGGACCTCTGCAGAGAAATTGACTGTGGACCAACTGAACACATAGGATACATAACTTCAGCTGCTCACAATACAAATAAAAAAAGAGAGCAATAAACAGACAGTAAATAACAGTATTAATGCGGTCTAATTCTTGACCTGTTCTTGTGTGTCATTATAGAGGCGGATAGCTGTTGCTAAGACAGACCCCCAGAAGTGCTTCTCAGTGCACCTAAGTTGAAAAACCTGGTGGCTAAAAGAACTCAGGGTGATCACTTCACTTGGGGGATGTGAGCCAATGTCCATGATGGACTGTAGCTTCTTCCTGATCTTGCTCTACAGACCAGAAGTTTGGAGCAACATTTCCAAAAGTATATTAAATGTAAACATGGGGGAAACATTCATTTTATAATAATGATTATTGCAGGGATCTCACTTTGCCAAAGTCACTTCCCAGAATTCTTCTGCATCATTCTAGATGAGCCACACAGCTGTGTAGTGCTTCAGACTTTTGGCCTGAAGTATAATTGTTAAGCGCACAGGACCAGTTACAGCGTACAGTACACCTGGAAAACGTGGGCAACACCTGTATGGGAAGAACTGGAGAGAAGACCAAAAGCGAAGCAGCCCACAAGCAGCCTAAATCTGTGCAAACTGCTGGGAAGACTTGGCGCCTTATTTTCTGACCAAACCAGTTAAGCAGCAACCACATGTGAGCAAGCACTGGTTTCCAGTAGGCATCCTCAAACATGTGAGCTGTACACTACATTTGCACTACCTTACCTGTACAATGACAGAATGTGGCTCAGTTAGCAGCATCGCATGTGTTAAGGACTAAAAATTCTGCAAAAGATTGCTGCCAGTTTTATTCATTTAAAGTGAAAGATTTTTGGTTCTACAAAACTGTAAAATCAAAACTGTCAATATGTTCTGCGGATGTCTGTCACCACCCTAATTTACAGAAACGTAACTTCTTCTTCTTTCGGCCGCTCCCGTTAGGGGTCGCCACAGCGGATCAAAAGCTTCCACTTCCTCCTGTCCTCTGCATCTCTCTCTGTCACCCCCACCACCTGCATGTCCTCCTTCACCACATCCATAAATCTCCTCTTAGGCCTTCCTCTCTTCCTCTTGCCTGGCAGCGCCATCCCTAGCATCCTTCTCCCGATATATCCAGGATCTCTCCTCTGCACAAGTCCAAACCAACGCAATCTCGCCTCTCTGACTTTGTCTCCAAACCGTCCAACCTGTGCTGACCCTCTAATATACTCATTTCTAATCCTGTCCATCCTCGTCACACCCAATGCAAACCTTAACATCTTTAACTCTGCCACCTCCAGCTCTGCCTCCTGTCTTTTGGTCAGTGCCACCGTCTCCAACCCATAAAGCATAGCTGGTCTCACTACCATCTTGTAGACCTTCCCTTTCACTCTTGCTGGTACCCTTCTGTCGCAGATCACTCCTGACACTCTTCTCCACCCACTCCACCCTGCCTGCACTCTCTTCTTCACCTCTCTTCCACACTCCCCATTACTCTGGACTGTTGATCCTAAGTATTTAAATTCACCCACCTTCGCCAACTCTATTCCCTGCATCCTCACCATTCCTCTGTCTTCCCTCTCATTTATGCACATGTATTCTGTCTTAGTCCTACTGACCTTCATTCCTCTTCTCTCTAGAGCATATCGCCACCTCTCCAGGGTCTCTTCAACCTGCTCCCTACTCTCACTACAGATCACAATGTCATCTGCAAACATCATAGTCCACGGTGCCTCCTGTCTGATCTCATCTGTCAACCTGTCCATTACCATTGCAAACAAGAAAGGACTCAAAGCTGATCCTTGATGTAATCCTACCCCCACCCTGAAAGCATCCGTCACTCCTACTGCAGACCTCACCACTATCACACTGTCCTTGTACATATCCTGTACCACTCTTACATACTTTTCTGGCACCCCTGACTTCCTCATACAATACCACAGCTCCTCTCTAGGCACCCTGTCATATGCTTTCTCTAAGTCCACGAAGACACAATGCAACTCCTTCTTACCTTCTCGGTACTTCTCCATCAACACCCTCAGAGCAAACAACGCATCTGTAGTACTCCTTCTCGGCATGAAGCCATACTGCTGCTCACTAATTGTCACCTCCCTTCTTAACCTAGCTTCCACTACTCTTTCCCATAACTTCATGCTATGGCTGATCAGTTTTATCCCTCTGTAGTTACTACAGCTCTGCACATCACCTTTATTCTTAAAAATAGGTACCAGTACACTTCTTCTCCACTCCTCAGGCATCGTCTCACTTTCCAAGATTCCATTAAATAATCTGGTTAAAAACTCCACTGCCATCTCTCCTAAACACTTCCATGCTTCCATAGGTATGTCATCTGGGCCAACAGCCTTTCCATTCTTCATCCTCTTCATAGCTGTCCTAACTTCCTCCTTGCTAATCCATTGCACTCCCCTATTCATAGTCCCTACATCATCCAGTCTTCTCTCTCTCGTTCTCTTCATTCATCAACCCCTCAAAGTACTCTTTCCATCTGCTCAACACACTCTCCTCGCTTGTGATTACATTTCCATTGCTATCCTTTATCACCCTAACCTGCTGCACATCTTTCCCAGCTCGGTCCCTCTGCCTAGCCAATCGGTACAGGTTCTTTTCTCCCTCCTTAGTGTCCAACCTCTCATACAATTCACCATAAGCCTTCTCTTTAGCCTTTGCCACCTCTCTCTTCGCCCTACGCCTCATCTCCTTGTAATCCTGTCTACATTCTTCATCTCTCTGTCTATCCCACTTCTTCTTCGCCAGCCTCTTCCTCTGTATACTCTCCTGTACTTCTTCATTCCACCACCAGGTTTCCTTGTCCTCCTTCCTCTGTCCTGATGCCACACCAAGCACCTTTCTAGCTGTCTCCCTTACCACTTCTGCTGTAGATGTCCAGCTCACTGGTAACTTTTCACTGCCACCCAGTGCCTGTCTTAATTCCTCCCTGAACTCCACCTTATAGTTTTCCTTTTCCAACTTCCACCATTTGATCCTTGGTTCTGCCCTCACTCTCCTTCTCTTTTTGATCTCCAATGTCATCCTACAAACCACCATCCTATGCTGCCTAACTACGCTTTCCCCTGCCACCACTTTACAGTCTACAGTCTCCTTCAATCTGGCCCTCCTGCATAAGATATAGTCCACCTGTGAGCATCTTCCTCCATACGTCACCCTGTGTTCCTCCCTCTTCTTAAAATACGTGTTTACCACAGCCATGTCCATCCTTTTTGCAAAATCCACTATCATCTGACCTTCTGCATTCCTCTCCTTGACACCATATCCACCCATCACTTCCTCATCTCCTCTGTTTCCTTCCCCAACATGTCCATTGAAATCCGCTCCAATCACCACTCTCTCTCCCTCAGGTACACTCCTCGCCACTTCATCCATATCACTCCAGAATTCTTCTTTCTCATCCATCTCACACCCAACTTGCGGGGCATATGCACTAACAACATTCAGCATCACACCATCAATTTCCAGTTTCATAACCATCACTCTGTCAGACACTCGCTTCACCTCCAAGACACTCTTTACATACTGTTCCTTCAGGATAATCCCTACCCCGTTTCTCCTCCCATCCACACCATGGTAAAACAGTTTAAACCCCCCTCCGATGCACCTAGCCTTACTCCCCTTCCATTTGGTCTCTTGCACACACAATATATCAACCTTCCTTCTCTCCATTATATCTGCAAGCTCTCTCCCTTTACCAGTCATACTACCAACATTCAAAGTTCCTATCCTCACATCCACTCTCTTAACCTTCCTCCTCTCCTCCTTCCTCCTGACATGCCTTCCTCCTCTCTTCCTCCTTCTTTGGCCAGCAGTAGCCCGATTTCCGCCAGCACCCTGTCGGCTAGCAGTGCTGGTGGCGGTCGTTGTTAACCCGGGCCTCGACCGATCCGGTTTGGAAATTTCTATTTTTGTCCGCATATTTAGTTTGGCAAAAATTTTTACGCCGGATGCCCTTCCTGACGCAACCCTCTCCATTTCCGGGCTTGGGACCGGCACAAAGACATGCACTAGTTTGTGCATCCCCTTGCGGCTGGATTAATTTACAGAAACGTAACAATGCCCAAAATCCGACCATTTTTGATTCAACATTGTTTCCCTGTACAGAATAAGTTGAGGAACTACACAAATTTATGAATAAATACATGGCAAAAGCACGTACAGCTGTTGTTCTGGCTCACAATATTAAATTTAATGATTAGTTCATATAGATGGAAGAACACAGTGACGTCTTTTCAAGCGCTGCGCAGCCGCTGTCCTGACTCTCCGCTGTGTTACGGGCAAAAAAATTTGGGAAATAAAGGTCAAATCCAGGGAGAAGGGAGCACCAGTCACAACGGTCCCTTGTTTTAATTCATTTTAACTAAAAGCTTCAGTTTGAACGGCCTTATTTAGCGCTGACCCAATCCCACCAAAGTCCAAAGTGAATTTAAGCCTTTCGCAAATTTGACTCTCCTCTTTGTGAGTTTTAAAAAAGTAAAAAAGGAAATGAGTAACACGCACATGTGAGGATTTTTTTTTTGTTTTTTTTTTTTTAAATGTCAACCTGTTTCTCCGTTTCAACATTTACGTTTTTGTGCCTTTTTCATAAATACTTTAAATTGTGTGAGACTTCTAAAACGTAAAACTCTTTGATTCCAGTTTTTTTTTCTTTCTTTCTGGAAAGTGGAAGCTGTCAAAGCTGAAAACATGAAAGCCTATGTTTTTATATGAATTTAAAACTTCTACAGCTTATTATTTTAATCACTGTAATAACTGGCAGCAGCAAAAAGTAGTATAAGCGTGCACGTAACTAGCAGGTACTGTAAGGTATTTTGTGCACAATTTTTCGGCGCTAAGCCCGCCGTACATGTACATGTAAAGGTAATAAAAGGTTTGTTGGGTGGATTTCAAACTCATTTCCTTGGTGGTGTGAAATTCCTAGGTTAATGTGTGCTCAAGTCTTGCCTACATTTACTTGACCCACAGGATGTATGTGCTCCCTCTTTTTTAGCAATTTTTACGTCAGTTCCCCTTTTCGTCTGGCTCAGTTTTAAGAGCGGATATATCTGCCGAAAAACGTAACAGAAGCGGGCTTTGATTTAACCCTTCAGCAGAGCTAGAAATGCCCATTTCATCACAGTGGAGGTTTCCTCTTCCTGAACTTCAAGACAGAGCTCCCTTAAACGGAGCCAGTGCTGTTCTCCAATGTGACACCTTGCAGGTTGCGATGCTTACAAGTCTTCCACAAATTTGGAGAAAACAGGCCTGTATGGTATAATGAGGGAATTTTGCGGTAAGTAAGTCCCATGAGATTCTTCTCAATCTCACTGCACTGAATGGGAAAAGTAAGCATGCC
This sequence comes from Heterotis niloticus, assembly GCA_018136845.1. NCBI lineage: Eukaryota > Metazoa > Chordata > Actinopteri > Osteoglossiformes > Osteoglossidae > Heterotis > Heterotis niloticus. Next base: position 7,069,572 of record CM030897.1, on the reverse strand, counting down.
TTTAAAAGTTTGCCAGGGAAACGTCTCCTTGTTGGAAATTATTATACTTTCCTGTTACCCAAGTGCAGCGTTTGCATGTGTGTCTGCATTTGTATCTGTGACCGTATGGGCAGAAACAAAAAAAAAAAAAAGATCTGGCTGAACTTGCGAAGTGCCCCAGTATCTCCAAGCTCCCAACAGGTATGCCATATCCAGCTTCTTTACTCTGAAATGGAGCTTGAGAAGATCAGTGTCACAGAAGCTTAGAACTTTTCTGGAACGGGGGTCTGGCATTTTGTTCAGACTGGAGCCACTGCTCATGCAGGAGACTGACGTCAGTGGTCTGAGGGCCACGGATCAGTCTTGAGGACAAACAGGAAGAAAGATCTGTTACAGGAACCACTGCTTTTCGGTGACATCACCCTCCGCTCCAGGCGATGGTGGTCCGGACTGGAAACGCATCACATTGTGTTCGAACACTAAAAAAACATTATTCACACAGAAAGCGTTGCCGTGACTCTGATATTTCGGCAACTTGTGTCTTCTTGGTCCCTAATCATCTTATTGCTGGTAAACAGATTAATATTAACCGAGTTCACGGTTAGAATATACATGAGCGGCCCATAAACTAATTGGTGTTGGTGTTTGAAACCAGAAAGGCTGCTGCTTTTGATCTTCAGTCTGGCAAGAAAAGGCCCAGAATAATGTTCACAATAATTGATGGTGTTTGCTTAATTGTGTATTTGCATTGATGTGTTGGGCGACTGTGGGTTTAGTGTAAATACGAGCCTCTGGCCAGGGTCCTCGGGTCCACGTTTCTTCTTCCCGGAACATAAGGCTCCGTTTTCGTTCCCGAAGACCACACGCGTCCCTTCTGTCCGTTTCCTCTGTTTAATTGGTACAGCTAGCAGCTGACTGTCTATGGTGGCTGCGCTCAGCGGTCTGCTGGATTCAAGGCAGACAAATGTTACTTAAATAAAGGGAGGAAAAAACCAACATTCAAGAGATCACTTGGGGGATGCGAGCCAATGTCCGTGATGGACTGTAGCTAGAAAAAGGCAAAGACTTTTTGTGGCAGACGTGATCCTGTGGTGCAGAAACAAATCCATCTCGATCAAGTCAAACATCCGCGTCCCTGCGCGTCTTCGGAAAGCTCGGGAAGTAGCAGCCAGTTTACAGAGGGACACGGTCAGCGCTTTTAATGACCTTGGCAGTCGAACGACAAGTGTCTTAAGCGCGGCATCGGACATGTCAGTGTCCTGTCGGGCTGTCGATGTGTTATTTTAAAGCAGATATCGCCATATTCCCGGAGATATAAATCGCATTCGGCCAAGCGGGAAAACAGACGTCAAATATTAAACTGCTTTACCATTTATAAGCACTATTGGCAGCAGCGGAGCCTCAGGATATTGCAGCGCTAAGCTGGTGATAGGCCTCTGATTTACTGCAGCTGGGAACAGGGTTTCAGAAATGTTTTACCGCTGCTGTTGAATATAAAAACTGCTTGAAAGGCAAAGATTTATATTTTAAAAAGCATTTCAGAAAGCGTCAGAAAACCGCCACCTCATCCAGGACTTTTACACAATCGCTTACAAACAAATGGAGCTGAAAGGGGGAACTGAAGGCATTTTTGGTTCTTTGACTAGCAGACCTGGTCTAATTTATGCATCTTTAACTGTGGATTATTCTAGACTTTGGACTGCTCTTCATGATAAACCCTGAAATGGTGAGATTTTAATATTTCACACCCAGGCTGCTTCTGCTCTAAACCCAGGCTGTTCGATGAATAATTGACATGCTTCCATCCCTGGATCTCATTCCATGCTGCAGATGCGAGAACATTAACAATAAATTGCGCACGTTCAACAATGGGTGATAGTGAGGTAACTTGGAACAGCAGGAAAACTGTGTTCTAGCAACCTCTGTGGTTACCAAGAACAGACACTTCAGACAGAGCGCTTGAGCCCTTGTAACTTTGTATTGATCCAATACTATGGACCTCGCTGCTATTTAAATTTCAGATCTGCTACAAGCACTTTAAAACAACAAAATACACAATACTGGCGTGTCTGCAACTGAAGAAAATGATTCTTCAGTTAAGTGGTAAAAGTTAATTGTACTTTGGAATTGAATTTGTCAGATGGTAGAAGGTCCAACTAGTATTTGTGAGTCCCCAGATATCCCAAAAATACAAATAATGCATTTAATTTGAATGAAAAATCAATTTGCTATCTCACTCAGCTATGTATTTACTAAAGGTCTGCATGCATATGATTTACCCTGTATGGCCAAAAGTGTGTGGACCCCCCCCCCCCCCCTTAGCTGAGTTGGTTCAGCCGTACCCATGCAGCATACAAACCCATTCTAGAAAACTGTGTTTCCAGCTTTGTGGCCACAGTTTGGGAAAGAAGCTCCTTTCCTGCTCCATACACCCTCCCATACACAAGGCGAGCACCATATACACACAGTTTGCCCAGGCTGGTGTGGAAAAACATGAGTGGCTGCCCAGAGCCCTGACCTCAACCCCACTGAACACCTTAGGGATGAACTGGAACACCAGCCGTGAGCCAGGCCTTCTCACCCAATCTCACTGATGCTCTTGTGGCCGAATAGGCACAAATTCCCACAGCCGTGTTCCAAAATGTGGTGGAAAGCCTTCCCACAAGAGCGGAGGCTGTTACAGCAGCAAATGGGGAACAATTCCGTGTTAATATCAATGGATTTGGAATGGGAAGTTCAACAAGCACATACGGTGGTGATGCTCAGGTTTCAACATACTTTTGGCCACATAATGTATCAAGTTGAATAAATCAATGTGGGCATTGCTTCTTGGAGTTAGAATGGTATGAGTAAGTTCCACAAAAGAGTAATGAAACACTCCAAACATGCAGTAGTTCTACCTGTTCAAGATCTGATAACTTCTTACTTTTGTCCACTATTTATAACATTGGGCTCTAAACCCCATATCTGATTTTGCAAATTCCCAATAAAAAATAATAAATACCTGTCAATAGACTGTCCTTTTCATCCTTCCACCTATCCATGCATCCATCCCTCCACCAGTTTTCAGTAATCTGTTACCCACTAGGATTATAGTAAAGCATATGTTATTTGTCAGTATTAACCATTTGGCATCATTTGTAGTTTTTGCTTGATTTACGGCACCACATGCAGTCAGGACTTCCCATCATTTATTCACACCCTTGCCGTATTCCCATATTTTCGAACAGCTCTTCATCTTTGTTAACTGCGAGCAAAGGCAGACACATGGTGGACACCTGGTTCTGATTATTGTAAACTGCATCAAGCTGGGTCCCCCTCGAAGAGGGGTCTCTTTTGAGGCCTGGCCCATTACCTAGCTCACGTTGAAAAGACAAAAAAAATGTGTACCAGGGAAAAGGGAGAAGAGGAAAGCAAAGAAGGATCTTGGTTCTACACACAGTCAGACTACCTAGAGTAGCAGTCAAAAGCCCCTTTATACTGCATCTCTGTTAAGGATCCATATCCAGCTTTTTTATTTGATCCTCTTTAACAATAATCTTAAATTTCTGCTCTTTTGTTAGAGTAACAAAAGCATAATTTCCTGAAGCCTTTTTATTCTGCCTATAAGTTTTCGGCAATGAGTTCACTTTCAGTATTCACTCTGTGAAGCTTTAGTTCTTTTTTACTGGTCATTTTAACCAACCAATAAAAGTACCTCTGCTTTTTAAATGACCCAGCTTATTCCGAGCATAAAAATAGAACAGATTATTCATTATTATTCATTATTTCTTATTCCAACTTGATGCTGTGATCCGGTGCCTTTCTTTACCTTACTGCACCTTTTTTTAGATGAAAAGAATGTGGTCATAGAAACAAAGATATAAACAACCTGGTGTCTCATTACAGAAAAAGTTGAGGACTAAGTTGTTGTTGTTGTTATTATTATTATTATTATTATTATTATTATTATTATTATTATTATTATTATTATTATTATTATTATTATGTTTATGTTTATGTTTATGTCTATGTCTGTGTGTGTGTGTATGTATGGTGTGTTTGTCTACTGTACACTAGGAGCTCCTGGGAACTGAAGACAAATTCCCTGCATGTGTGCGCACACTTGGCCAAAATAATCGCATTCTGGTTCTGATTCTGATTCTGACTTTGATTCTGATTCCGATTGCTGATAAAAGTACTTGCAGTGGCAGTAGTAGTAATAGTATCAGATGTGAATGTAATTTGCTTTTTGCAAACAAAGCCAGCGAAACAAATTGTATTTTAAAAGTTCAGCATGAAAAACATCGTAAAAGTGGAGCATCAGATGTGAGCAGATGTGAAAAATTTTATCTGACCTTTTGAACATCTTCCACAGACAGATTGTGTTTTACCAAAAAAAACTATTTTAATGCACTTTGGTCATCTGTGCCAAAGTTAAATTCAAATTTGAAACGGTTCCAGACACTTTTTGTTCCTATAGAAATGTCTTAATAGCTTATCTGTCAAAACCAGTGTAAACCAAAGTTTTATGTAATAAATGGTTTGATAATTTTGTGCTCTGTTCAAAAATGTTCACATTTCAATGAACTTCACAGAGGTGCACTATACCCTCATACCCTTCACACGGGTTGGAAATCTATTCTTTTTAATATTATACACACAACTGCTAACAGTTAGATAACAGTCGCTAATAGACCAAACCTCAGAGCTGTGGCCTGCGGTGGTGCCATGAAGCCGCACCCCTGTCCCGTCTGAGCCTGCTTCACAAGACAGAGTGCAGCAAATGTTCGGCGTAAAGGACGCTGGGGTTTGGATGAGTGTGATCTAGCGAGCAGACATTGCCTCATGACTGAGGGATGCACTTGTGTTTCCCTTCCCCCTTCCAGTCTGTGTTTCGACTGCTCCTTTTTCCAGGAAGCAGGAGGACACATCCTCACTAACACCGCAGTGTGATCCGCACGGTACCGGCCACCAGCAAATGGGCTTGGGGGCCGCTGGTTGAGCTCCAGGTGAGTAGATGGGCCGGCGACAAGAAATTTCCCCAGGCAACTTTAAAGATAATACAGAAGAAATCAAAGCAGAGCTTTTGTGATCACCATCTGTAAAAACGTTGTATCTCCTCACTATAAACAAATTTTATGGAGAACTTAATCTATTCATTTCTTTTCTTGCTTTATCACTGAAATAGACTGCATATTTCCAGGCTTCTTGGCTAAGTTGAAATTTCTCAACGATAAGGAATTTTAAGTTTTATTTTGCACCATAAACTATAAATTTGCCAATGTAATAAGCCTCCGAGTAGAAGCACTGGGAGATCAGCACTGCAAAATGAAATCAGAGATGTCTGACCAGAAAACAATGAGGCCAGTCTCCAAGCCCCTTAATGTTCTCTCTCCCAGCGGTGTTCTTCAGTCTGCCGGGCTGGATTTTTCAGGGGTCTAAGTGATCGGCCATCGCGGATCCTGCCAGGGCTGCGTGGTGTCACATACCCGGGTGTGGGCTGAGATCCCAGCAGACACCATTGTGGGTGTCCACCAGAACTGGCAGAGAGGAGCATTCCTGGCTGCTGAGCGCACATCTGTCTTGCAGCTAAGAGCTCCTGAAATGGCAGCACCTTAGGTGTGGTGTTTCAGGGTGATCGAAGGCTTACGAAGGAGTGTGAGGGACAAAATAAATCAGGCAAAAATTTGGGGTGGGGTGGAGGTGGACATGTGCAGTGAGATCTGTTAGCTATGAGGAAGGATTTAGCTTTCAGCTGGTTATTGGCAAACCTGGGCCTCGCTGGCTATGGGCCCAAACTCTTCTTTCCCATATGCACGTTTCTGTTAGCAATGCTTGCAAGGCTTTCATGTGAATATGTATAATATGCATCCATCAAACCCCAATGCACCATATTACTATTCTATCCATCTTCTTTCTTCCAGGTGCAAATTGCATGATGATGAATTATGGGTTTCGAGGCATATGTCCACCATTAGAGCTACCTCTAAAGCTATTGTCAGCCTCAAATCACACGCAAGGTTTCAATTCTATGTTCGTAAAATGCTAAGATCTAATGTTTCAAAGGACACATTCCAGTATGGTTATAGATTTGGAGCAACATGTCTTTCTGGCCATGATTTTAAGTGAAAAGTGGAGGGGGGGTCCTATCTTATCCAGCACCCTATGAGTGTTGACAGCAAAACTAAAATTCTCAACACTGGCTGCTGTCCATCCTCACAGGGACTGCGGATTCCAGCAGCCTCCGTTTTAAAAGTACCATCTGCAGAGTCCTTCCACAACTGAGGGAGACCTTCTAATAGACGCCATCCTCAAGATAAAGTATGGTCTGAGAAGTTTTTGGACCTTTCGTTCATACCGACTTTCGATGGAACGAAGGTGAACACCACATCCAGGTGTAATAATGTGGGTTTATTTGTAATCTGTAATAACCAGAGTTTCATCTAAGACCATGGGATAAAAAACATTTAATCTAATGTAAGTCACGTAAAATGAGGTGCTAAACTGTTTCCCATGCAGTTGAAGGCATCTACTAACAGTTGACATATAAGCTGAATAGATAACTGAAGGAATCCATAGAAGATGAAGTGCAAAGCTGGACAGTTCCAGTTTTGGTTTTTCTTGAAACAATGAGAGCTGGTGTGTCTGCAAGTAGCCATTACAGATTTTAAGGGGTTGGTGACACTGATGTCATTGTTTTTACAGCTGAACAAGTTACTTGAGCTTGCAGTGATGACGGAGTATGAAAGACAGTAATGTCTTCTGCATTGCATGCAAAGTCTGACTGCGCCTGGCTTTCTGTTATATATGTTAAATCTAAGTGTTTAAAAACGTCGGTTCAAACTGGATTGAAAAGACAGCACGGCAAGCACACTACACTTAAAAATTTGTTTTACTTCATGATTGGTTAAATATATAAGTACACCAAAAAGTGCTTAATGGTCCTTCAAGTAAAGCAAGAGATTACACAAAGCAATTGTTATTTTTTCATATAAATAGTAAATTCCAACATACACTATAGGATGGTGGGCAAACGTGATAATTTCTAATAATGGAGCTTTTCCAGCACAGTTTTCCCCCAGACGTCATAGCCAGTTCTGAAGTTCAAAGCTGGTCCTCATTTCACCCTTCCTCCCCACTGGGCCTGTTGTTGATCTTTGGACCATGTGTAGAGGGAGCTGTGGTGGTCTCCCTGGGCTCTCTGCGGGTCCCTGAAAGTGGCTCTCTTCGCTGCTGTGGGAGGACTTGCGGCTCGTTTTTAATGGTACTGTGACCGCAGAGGTCGCACTCCAAGATGGGAGAGCTGTTCTTGTCTCAGTGCTCTGAAAGGAAGACCTCTGGGACATTAAGGTCTGAAGGCCATTCTGTGCTTTGAGCTCTGGGTGCAGAAGGTGGAGTGGGGATACAGCTTTAGGGTGGCCAGGATGCAGGTTTGACTCGGGCTGCAGCACCTCAGTCAGAAGGTCACCATTTACTAATATGCTGCGAGTGTATATGGATCTGAACATCTGTAAAGCCACCAGGCTGGAAATTTCGTCTTATTTTCTACAAATAGATATTTAAACCTCCGGGTTTCGTCACAAGCTCCTGGTATGGATGAGTCACATTTGCTTCTGACGCGGAAGATTGAATGAACCCGCATTATACATACTTCATCCACGTGTCCAGAAAAATAGCGGTAATTTGAGACACTAACCTGGTTCATGGAGGTAGTTTGTGCCAGATGCCTGCAGTGGAAGACAGGCTTTTTGTCGGGCGCACAATAAGCTCTCGCTGTTCCCGCTGGACATAACTCAAATATCTTGGAAAGAAAACTGGCACCCAACAGGAACGGAGAGGCCTGAGGAACCAGATCGTGTTAAAGTGCTGCTTGGTTTGGGTAGCTGCTCAGGTTGTGGAGGTCCGTCCACCAGCTGCCGACAGGTCTTTCAAGGCCAATCGGTTTTGGCCACTACTTTCACCATGGGCCTGATTTTTCATAAATATACACCTTCTTAGCTTTAAGTATGGAAGAGATGCTTTATAAGATCCAAAGTGAAAGGCCACTTAAAACCTGTGATTGTGAAAGTCTTATTTATTTTTCTTTGGCTTCCATTTCTTTCCTGCTTTATCACTTGCCTCACCAAGAATCACTACTCTATACTATTAATTTCCTTTTGCTCCAAGCATAATTTAGCATTTCCAAGAATCCCTCCTAAACCCAGTTCTCTGTATTTTCGCTGATTCGTGCTTCTTTTCTGTTATTAATTGGGTTCTACTTGTACCTTCCCCAACCAAAGAACTAGAGAACTTATTTGTTAAAATGCCTTTCCACACATGGTTTTTATTAGGCTTTTTTATCCATTTCTGTGGTCCATTTCTGCAGTTTCATCAGTTCAATCAGATATGAAAAATGGCAGTGACCTCAGAACTGCAAGTTTCCCAGCCGTATGTGTCACTTAGGGTGGTAGCTATGGAGAAAAACTTCCTGCTTCAGTTCCCCAGGTCTCTGACACACAAACTCACAGTAACTCCTCCTCCCCACCTCCATCACCAGCAAAGCCGTGCAAGAAACCCCAGGGAAAAAATGTCCATAAAAGAGGTTATTAATCAAGATTATGAGTCTGAATTATATGTTTTCCTACAGCAAGCCTATCTGAAAGCTGATGATCAGATCTCGAACTTTCACAGGTGGAAGAGGGCGTTTAAAGTTTCTCCCATCTAAGTCATTTCTGATTTAGTTCTGCTGCTCCAGCCTTATCCTATCCTGCATAAAGTATTCAAAGTGCAGCTGAACCAATTCAAACGCAAACAAAAAAGGGTCCCGTACGGAAAAATGTCATGTTATGCTTTGGCGGTTAGCAGGAGAATTTCAAAGCAACGTTTTCATCATTCGAACATTTGTCCAAGCTGAATTACACTGTTACAGAATCACATTTACTGTGATTTACTCATTTATACAGCAGGCTTTGGTACAGCTTCAATTCAGGGAAAATGGTATGGTCAAGGGTCCAATAGTAGTTGCAGGGATTTGAACCATCAGGCTACAAAAATCCAAAGCACCGCATCACCTGTTGGCCCTCCGTTCCAACCAGACCTCAAAAACTTGTCTGAAATGTCAGTATGGCAGAATCATCTACACAGCGTATGAATTTAATGGTAGGCAATTATTTGGAAGCAAGTGAAAAACTTGCAAAGAATTTAATATCCAGCAAAAGTGTTATAGTGCAATAAAAGCTAAATTCTTACAATAGCACAACAATACGCATAGACCAGACCACTTTCAGTGTATCTGGGTTTATTTGGCCTAAGCGACAGGCAGCTCTTGGTGTTTGCATTATAAATCTGTGCTGTTTTGGTGTCCGGAGTGGGTCCATTTGCCTCGGGATCAATAGATTTTTGAACGTCGGACGTTTCCGGGAAGCCTAGCCGCTTCCTGAGGCCGACGGGACGCTACGAAAGAGCCCACGCCCATGCAGAGCTCAGGGAGATGGAACGCAGCACGGTGGAAAGTGCGTCAGCCCCAGACACATTCTTTATGCTGAGAGGTCACCTCTGCGGGGGTCCTCTGTTGCACGTATTCAAGGTAAATGTTGATTAATAGAGGGGTACGGTTTTGGGGATTTGCTCCATTGCTGACCTACGACCTGTGTGGTCCCTTGATTCGTATTGGATGTCTTCATCAGCATTCCTGTGGAAATACCTGCTGAGTCGCTCTGCACCGCCATGAATATCAATGATCGAGTTCGACATTTAACAGAACAGATTGTGTCTCCTAAATGGGGGCGCTGGGGGTAATGTGTCCTTAAGTTTAACCTTCTCTCTTTTGCTTTCCTAATTACATGTTTTAAAGGACAATAATAAGCACATCTTACCTGTTGTACATGGCAGCCCATCCCTCCATTTGCCCTTTATCCTTAACCGCTTGTCCCAGTCAGAGTCGTGGTGGTCCAGACCCTATCCTGGAGTCCCTGGGCAAGGGTGTCCTCTGGATGGGATGCCAATCCCTCACAGAAATGACTGGCAACCCATGCAAAAAAAAAATAAATAAATATATATATATATATACACAGTAGTAGAATAAGATGAGGGGATGATGATAAAACATGCAACTGTTTGAAAGTCCTCATTTAACTGCGCAAAGTTCACAGGCTGCTATTGCACTGCTTTCCGGAGTTCCGGCTGAATTTCATATGTCAGCCAAAATTACATCTGCATTGCTTACCATTACATATGAATTTCCTTGCATTTAACCTTTGCGCCAGTATGACTAGACGTAGTGTCCTAATGTGAAGCTGTTGACCTTTGGGATGAAGCCTAAATATAAATATGCACCAGTAGGTATGTTCTTAATGCCAAAGGCTTAGAAGAGCCACGGTCAAAACTTAAAATTACCGTAAGGTTTTAGTAGTCCATTAATTCATGTTAAACCAGGTAACAAGGAGGATGAATTTGTGCTGACACGAGTTATCTGCAGTAAACACGCGACCGCACTCTGTCTGATATGAATGTCGGAAAAATATGCCTTTGTAGATCCTGAAAGTGAGTGTTCGGTGGCACATTTTGCCAACGGTAGGTAACCCGCCTTTGGCGTAAACACACTGAGCTGAAACTGACATACATTAGAAGTGTGAACTGTTTGCTGTCAAGCTGCTGAAAGCAGAGAAACGCACACCTCTCCTGCAGACATATGAATGGTAAGTACTGTACACATCAACTTGGGAGGGTGTCCATCCATTTCCAAACCAAGCCGAATGAGGCTGTTTCTAGTATGCTGGGGAGGAGACGCGTGGACGTGTGATGATCCGAAGGTCCATCGGTGAGTCACCCAAATGAAACTGTCGGGTCAGCATGAGACTCATGAGAAATCCCTGTGAATTCCAGCTCATCACATAGAAAATTTGGAAATATTTCCTTTCCCTGAGTCAATAGTATCACTGTCTGTTCCTGGTTTGTGCAAAAACATCCAAGGTGGTGGTGGGGGGGGGGTGACACTATGGCAGGCATCTCTCGTTCTGCCATCCTAACCATTTTTTTTTTACCTTGTTTTACATCAGTCCTGTAGGCTTCCGTGCTGTGATATAATAACCACTTGTTCACATCCATCAGCTGGACTAGATGGATCCACAGCTGTCCACAACAGTCGGCACACTTTGCTTCTGCAGGGCCGTTCCGGCATGAAGTAATCGCAGCTGCAGGCCAGTAGAAGTAGACAGAAGAAAGGTTCTCCTTGACCTAGAAAGTCGCTAACTGGACGACAGCTTACAGAGCGCTGAGGTCGAAATCCCACAAGGGTGCGACGCATAAACTCTCAACCGCCTAGAGTGTAGAGGTTAAAGCGGGCATGGGTGTCTTCCCGACATGTTTAAACATCTGTCAAGTCCCGTCTCTCCTCAGGTGCACGTGGAAGGTGAAATAATGTTTGTCAAAGACGTAACCGGAGCCGTTCAGGTTCTTCTGGCTTTGAGCGCAAAGTCCGGCAGGGTGTCTGCGTGCGCGGGGGTGTCTGAATATGTGCGATTCATCAGTCTGAAATTTGCAGTATTTACTGTTCCTGTCAACATATTGATTTTTAAACTTTTTTAATGCAGGGGTGCAGTTTTCATGTAGCTGATTTTTTAGGTTCTTCTTGACTTCGGCTCTTCACTGAACGGTGAGAGTTAACAGATTCTTGTCAGCAGGACTGAATCGGCAGATTTGCTTGTGCACTTGCTTGTTTGTTTGTTTGTTTGTTTGTTTGTTTGTTTGTTTGTTTAATCTGGCATAAACTGAGAAATCCCTTTTGAACCGCACTATGGCAAACACCTCAGATGATGCCGTTGATGTTGATGTTGATGGTGATAATAAAACTTCTCTTTCCATCTTTGCTAACAGTTTGCCCCATGCAGGCAAGGCACACGTTGGGCAGAATTCCAGTTCAATGCAGAGAAAGATGGTAATAATTAGAAATAAATAAATAACTTTGATAAATAGCACATTAAAAAAACAGCGATTTTCCCTGCTGTTTCCGATTTCCTCTGAAAGCTGAAGAGGTGATGCCGGGACTGGATAAGGACGGTATTTGGAGGAAGTGGCCTCGGTTGACACAGTCGCACAGCGGGAGACCAAACCTGCTCAGAATCAGAGGATTTGGAATGCATTCGTGGCGGCGTGTGTTTTGTTCGGCGCCCCTCCCTCAAATACTGTGCTTAATCATGAAATAAAATCTGAAAAGCTCTATATTTCAAAACGGTTCTGTCGCGGCGGCACACTCGCACGCAGCATTTCTAAACAAACGTGTTCGAGCCATTTAAGGAAGATGGAAAATGAGCAAGGCAGCAGCACAAACCTAAGTGTTTAAAACATGTGGTATCATTTTGAAATACGCAGCTCCGTAGATATGTTTTAGTTTACCGGTAAGTTGCTGACTTACTGGTGCCAGTCCAGTATATTTGGGTTATTAAAATAAACTACATTTTGTCAGTATCTATAAAATTAGATTAAAATATTTAAAGACTAATAAAAAAAAACACACAAATAGACGCACTTCTTAAACCGAAATCAATTCTGAATTATTCAGGTTTCATTTGGCTCTGTTTTTATTTCCTAATGTCTGGCTGAATCAGTCAGCGGCTATGGCTGATTTCCTGCAGGGCCCTGACTGCTTTTACCATGTTTCACATGGCTGGCTGTACACCGGTCTGCTGAGAGATATATAACATAAGGTGGACGGCGCTTTGTCAAGCACACCTGAGGCCCACACTTCACTACCTTCTCCAGTTTATCTTCATCTGCCAGGATGCATTGATCATCATGAGAACGTCCACCACACAAATTTTGTAGCAACAGCATGTGGGATTTAAATGAATAAATGAGAAATTGGAAGGAAACTTCTATGTTCAGGACCTATTATTATTATTATTATTATTATTATTATTATTATTATTGTTATTATTATTAGTCCATTGTTTACTGTTCACCTCCCACTCCAACCTGTTACATCCACGAGTGTGTCTGTATTTTTGTATCTCTATTTTTCATAGACAAGTCATCTATCCATCATCTCTGACCCAGGAAGCTGTGCACCACTGGATGAAAAACTAGAAGATGCGGGATCCTGCAAGAAGATTTAAGAACTTCTCAGGTGAAGACTGGGTAGGCCAGGATGCTTTGCCGTTGCTCTTTTTTGCCTCAGCCTTGTTTTTCTCTTTGTTTTTGGTGGTTGTTTGTGTAAAATTTGTTCATTTGTTTCTTCACATGTTTGTTTTGTTGTTTTCTATCCAGCATATACGACTGTAGTTAGTCAGACTGCAGAAAACACTATTTGGGGTTTTGCATCATTTTGGTTTTTGGTTGTAAAGTTAGTTGTGTGAAATAAAAGAGTTTGGTTTCTTTCGGTTTTCTTTCATTGTCACCAGAAAAAATGATGGTGCAAATACATGCACTTTTTTTACACCTTACCGGTTGTCCTGTCCATCTATTCATGAATAATTTTGCGCAGTTTATGTTACATCCCATTATACCCCTCATGTACCCTTGGGGTCATGACACTACCCAAAAAAAAGGGCAGGGAGAAATGTCGTGCTAAGCTTGTTTTCTTAAAACTTATTAATGGTCTTGCCATTTACATGAATAGATGAATACATTTGCACGTGTTCTTGGTTTTATTTGAATTCGGTCCTTTTCCTGTTTTTTTGTAACACCCAGACCCTAATTTAACAAATTATCTCTTCATGGGCATCTTAAGAAAACAAAAAAGAAAACAACTCTGCATTCAGCCATGAATTAAATAAGTAAGACGTGCATTTGAGGACCAGAAGGCTGTAGTGCATGTCAGATCTTAACCTCTGTACTCCAAGTAAAGTTAGCGACATAAAATATCACAGGGAACTTTAAAAATACCTGTGTTAGTTTAACCTGCATGTTAAAACGTCCTTTAATCCAGTTTCATTGTACACAAAGATTTCATATTTCTTGTCCGCGCTGTGCGTGTTTTATTTATCTCATTCCTGAAATACGTTTCGCGCGGATGCTATAAATGTTGCCCACTGACTGGCTGAAACATTATAACTGTATTTTGCATATGAAATAACTGTATTTTCAAATTGCTTGCTAGCCCTGTTTGTAACAGTATGAAAAGCATTAGCATCTCTTTGCTGCTTAATACTCATTTCCAGCCTGACCCCCTGTTTGGACCATCAGTATTAGCATGCTTAATGTTTCCAGGATTTTATTAGACTCACATTATGAGTCAGGTAAGGTGGTAAATTTCAGCTGGTTTATTTCGATCTGGCTTAATCTTGATCAAGCCCCATACTGCATCGTAGTAATAAGCTCTCATTTGGCAGTTAGGAGGCATTTTGTTTGCTGTGTTCATTGCCAAATTTTCATTTTTGTGTCTCTCTTCAAACATAAAATGAATGCAAGAAATCTATTTTAACATTTATCATAAATTGAAATATTACGTAGTTAGAATATATTGTTCTGTAGCCCAGTATCTCAGACCATCAGTTGCTTCCTGTTAGTCCATTTATGGACTTTATCTGAGGATTCTGTGTGGCAAATGACAAATTTTTGGCCAGTTTTTTGGGGTGCCTTACAAGGTCCTGCTCATGGGAGAAATGTGCAGCAAAGCCTTTAGAAACTTGGGCCCACGTTTACTGCTTAAGCTCAGGACTCCCAGCAATACTCCCATTTCCGCCTTCCTTTTTCTTCTGTGCTCATTTCAAATGCTGGCCCCCGCTATAAACATTACCTTTATTTTCACAGGGTTTGGGTACGTTTTACAGTCGCCAGTCAGCCTCAGATAAGTGATTTTGAAGCTGGAAAGGCAGAATGAAAAATTAAGCCATTTCTTTTCATTTTCCAACACACCCAGATGATTCCTTCTTTTCAGAGTCCAGCACAAGTAACTTATTATTTGGGAGGGCACTGTAACTTAGTGTTATTGTACAGTGCTTCATCATTTTGAAAATGCCTTAAACAACTCACTCTGAGCAGCAATTTTCTTGTACCAACTTGTCTCTGCTGTGTTCTCAGGGTTTTGATTGATTTTACTATCACAGGGCGCCCAACAGTGACTGCTTCTAAAAGACGATGCCCTTCTGTGGAATCACTAAATGGTACCTTTTTATCATCCAAAAAGTCTCACTTGGCTGCTTTGATCTGATGATCACTTTTTTAGAGGTAACAATAATCCTAAATTTGCATTGCTGAGGTTCCACTTTACGTCTATCTTATTATTGGGGCACACATTTCGGTGAACAACTGAAAATACTTGCCAGCTCCTGGTTTTTTTTCTAACCAGTATGATGTCAATCAGCCTTTTAGGATCTGGCTTCGGTTGGCCTATAATAAGGTTCTTTATAGCATTTCCAGAGACCATTTCCTCCCCGTGAAGCTTTTCTGCAGCGCACATGCACCGCACACCCAATTTGACGGCTGTGAAATGAAATTCCCCGGGTGTGACTCCATCTCCTTTCCAGCATAAAAGTTAACAAGCACTGTAAAAACTTGGAGTGTTCACAAATTGTGAGGCTCTGTAGATTAAAGTACAGTTCATTCACAATCATAGGCCCGGGAGTTGTGGACAGCCCCCCAGGGTTGTTTTACTTTTTGCTGTCGGATGATTTTTAACATTTTGTTTTCTTCTCCTCAAGTGCCAGCTGGCTTATCTAACCAACTAACCATATCTCAAATTAAATTGATGAAATGTTCAAAATGATTTGATCTGAATTATTAATTTAGATGTTATCTGGCCACAGTCCTCTCCAGACCTGAGCAGTTGAAACTTTTCCAAGCTTTTGCTGCACAGCTCAGCCGTTTGCACAAGTTTGCTTCACAAGCCGTTTGCTTCAAGTGTCGTCACCTTGGCAAAGACAACAAGCATCGCCTTCTCCTTCATCCTCGCAGCATTGCACCTTCCACACAGACACGTACCTCGAAGCCCTCGCTGTCTGAGCTCCCGGCCCCACTATTTTTGGTCAGCACTTTGCTCTTACCTCATCCCTTACATCATTTCTTTGACATATTAAGGACTCTCCCTATTTATACATCTATTTTCAGCTGCTTTACAGCATCTGAGATGTTCTAACACATAATCTGTTGTGAAAGGCTGGATGTCTGCTTAGGCTCATGTTATGGTGTTTAATAATGAGTTCAGTTAACTGTGTGTGACATAATTTAGGTTGAATTATAAGATGCGTGAGATCTGTCAAAACTCTGCTTTCTACAAATGGTATCTTATTGATGATACTTACACCCGTAAGAGCTGGACTGGAGTTGAAATGCATAGTCATGATGTTTTTCAATAGCAAATCTCACATTTGTTTTGTTTTAAAGAACTCTGAATAATGTGAGGTTTAAATTTTTAATACTTGCTGACCATACACACGGACACACCTCAAGTCCCAATCACCACCGCCTCCGCTCTCTCGGCCTAATATACCAGGTCTGCCGTTTTTACAGCTGACACCACTGGAATCCTGCAGGAAGTTCACAGCCCGCCCACGTGTCTGCAGGCCGCATGGCATTCCTAAACCCCGAAACACCCCACAGGGACAGCCGTGAGCGTGACACAATTCGCTGTGCAGCACTGAGGCCCATACATCAGTGAGGGGCAGGTGTGTCGCAGTAAATATGCACTGCAGGAGATAAACGCTAGCTCTCCAGAACAGGTGGAAACCCTTATGCTGTTATGGGAGTGTTTCCAAGTGTCCGTCTATATGAGGGAATTCTAAACAGAACACATTAGTCCAAGTTGTATTCATCCACGTGCTATATGGACTCGATTTATACACAGCACAAGAAAATAGTGGGCCAGGTCCAGCGCAAATGTGAGCTTCTCAGCCAGCATCACCCAATAATGGCACTTGTGTTTAGTTTTCCTCTGGCAGGAACAGTGAACTCAGGGTTTCTGCATTTTACGCACTTTCCCGTTAAAGTCTGACAATAATGCTTAGCATTGTTCACCGCTCTCAGTGGATCCGCAGTCTTTTCCTCAACGCCGAGCAACACAGTCTGTTTCCTGTGTCTTATCTTATCAGCCAAAGAAGCTGCTTCCTTGGCTTCGGCGGAGCTTTGACAGACTCTCAGCATGACCGTGATCCCAGGTGAGCAGCATCTCCGAGCCAAAACCGCATGTCACAGCTTTTCCCGGCCGCGTCTGTGGTGCGTCGTGCGGCTAAATGCGGCGAAGACACTCGGCAAGGATATTTTCACCGTCTGCTTTATGAAATCGGGAAGTGTGCCTCAGGCGGCATGTTTGTTCATGCAGGGCTGCTTTAAGTACTTGTCTTCACGGGGGGCTTTTATTGCTGCGATTCGGAGGTCAGCAAGTGTCAAGCATCTGCAAATTCCATTTCTTCTCCTGTCACAAATGACCCTGACAAACAAACAAACAAACAGACAGGCAGGCAGCCAGCTGAGACTGACGGACAGACAGGCAGATGCACGGACAGACAGACAATTAGATAGATAGATAGATAGATAGATAGATAGATAGATAGATAGATAGATAGATAGATAGATAGATAGATAGATAGATAGATAGATAGATATGAAAACAAAGACAGGCAGACAGACAGACAGACAGACAAATAGATGCTACCAAAGCTAAGACCCCCTGACTAGTTTTATGAAATCTGGAAGGGTTTCTTTCTTAAGTGGCATAACAAATGTTAGTAAATCTGTGATATTACAAACCAAATTTGCCTTAAACAGTGCATAAACAATGGCACCAGCAGAACAATTTTTTGAGCCAGAACCAAAATCAATTTCAGGACCCATGTGTGTCTCATAAAGAATATTGGAATCAGTGCAGGTTTATTCCCCTGCTATGCATCAGCTGGAATGAGCAGGCTAAACTCGTGTCACAACATGTAGCAATGTCACCGATCTGGGCCACGCGAATGCAGCAAGGACCAGTACGTTGGAAGTTCATCAGGTGTGCTGCAGTTCCCAGGTGGAATTCAATTCACATTTACATGATATGTGTATGGTGGGATTCAAAAGCAGAACATTGACTGTAAATATGAGTGCGAAACTCCTTTAGAGGATTCAGTGAGGTGTCACTCTTGCTATTTACCTTTTTGTACCACAGTTAAATACTGCTTTGCACCTACCTGTTTCTATTGTGTGATAAGAAATTTAAATGTGAGACTAATATTTTACTGTTTAGATGTAGCATTTTGTTCAGCTTGGTATTGACTTATTTAGATCATATTGCTTATTGAGAGAGCATCTTCTAGGATTTGAACCTACAGCCTCTGTTCACAAGTCTACTTTCCCAGAGACAACACTACATGCTGCCCACACCAGCTTTCACAGTCACAGCTTCTCAAGATCATGTGGAAACTCCCATTTCTTGCTCTTTGTTCTTACTCGATGTCCTGTGAGGCACTGTGCCCTTTTGTTCCTGAAGACTGCAGGAGAACCTGGGGCATGTTTTGGACATCGGTGACAAGACATAACAATAGGAACTACAGAATTAATAGCAAGAGGCAAAAGAAAAGGGAAACAGAATAAGAAAATAGAAGAAGGAGAAACCGCAATATCCACACAAATGCAAAGCCTTTTCCACTGTATTCAGGATTCACAGCATTCACGCTACTGAATAGAAGGATTTCTCACAAAGAGCCTGTGTTTCATCTCCTCTGACTCAAATAGCCCAAATCTGAAAGCTGCTACAGCAACCGAGCGAGTTCCCCTGTAAGGGCGAGCGGTTTGGTAAACAGCAGTAAAGCTTTGGTGGCAGAACCACATCTGCACACTTCCTCAGCCTATATGCTTTCATAGCAGCAAACTTGCAGCAAAAATTCCTGCCAGATGCACAAACAAACTGAAAGACCACCCCCCTTGAAATACAGAGCGACAATTTAGATTTTGCTGAGCAAACAGGGCATGGGAGAGAATCGCAACCGCTGGACCGCGTGGTCCAACTAATCCGGGCATCAAAGAAAACTAAACAGCTGTAATTGCTGGTACCACATTTATTTAAAGTAGGAATTAGAGCGACGGGCTTTTTTGGACAGCGTCACAGCAGGCTGGCGTACTCCTGGTCAACTGCGTCACTGCTGGCATGGAATGGTCTCAGTTGACCGCAAGGGGGAAATGCTGACCAGTGAGGACGTAAGAGCGGAAGTGAAGACAAACTTTTTCTTTTATTTTTACCTAAGTACATGACTAACTGCACATTTTGAGTTAGTGATCCGTTCTCCATCCATCTATCCATCCATCCATCCATCCATCCATTATGATACCTGCTACACTGCGGACAGGGTTGGAGTGGTGTGGACCCTATCATGTGAAGGCTAGGCTATGAAACCACATCCTGGACAGGATGCCAGTTGGTGATATTCGTTGTAATAAAACGCAGTTTTTGGGTTAACGTTTTCCTATTTTATTTATTTGTTTTCTTTGGGGGAGGGGGGTTATTAAACTATGCCCTTGCCTCCTGGTAACTTTGCTGTGGTTCTTTTTTTTCTTTTCTTTTTGCTTCTTTTTGTTTTCTTTTGAAGACTGACAAAAGAAACAGCGCTGACTGTTAACCTGGGATTTGTGCCTATTAAAAACCTGTTGACAGCGAGGATTAAGGACCTGAATGCGGAGGATGCAGTATTTCTCGGCGACATGTGAGCAGATGCAGATGTTCTCCAGCCCGCATCTCCTCTTCGCGCTCCGTCCCTCCTCCTCGGATAAATGCGCTCCTCGCCCTGAACTTGGGGGTCATTCGGAGAGTTTGTGTCCACAAGTTCCCCAGGCGGCCAGCCGCCTGCCCAAAGGCGGTTTTTCTAACCTCGATTTTACACCGTTTTCACCCTGCAAAGCCGCAAAGCGCCGTTCAACGGAAGATCCAACCTCTCTCGCCGCACTTTTTCCCCCCCCGCTTGCGTATTATTGGACTCTGGGGGGCTTTTCTTCATTATTTGAACTTTAAAAAAAAAAAAAAAAAAAACCATTAAATCGTATTTTTTAGTCCTAACACCCAATGGATGTACAGTTCTCTCTGATGACCTAAAGACGGTCTTTTTCTGCGCAAAAAAATCCGCTTTGCCAAGTTCGCTCCTTCTCGGGACGCTGGAAGCGGCTGAATGACGGGCAGCCGACTGAGCCCTGCGCTCCCACGCCGTTTGCCGCAGTTGTGCGCCTCCGAGCCTCGTTTTTAGGAGATAAAAAAGAGGATCATGGTCACCTCTGGGCCACTTTTTCCTCACCTGACACAGGATTTCACGGTAATGTGTTATTTTTTTAACTTTGCTTAAAGTAAACTCCAGCATCTGAGCAACAAAGCTTTACAGCATTACTGTATGCTTGGTTATTATTATTATGATTATTATTATTGTCTATGAACATATTTAAGTAAGTTCAGAACAGCCTAACAGTTGTATCATAAAAAAGTGCAAATTAAATTTTATTATAGCAATAAAAGTTGACTAACCGATCCTTTCACGTGCATCTGTGTTCCTGCTTTTCTTATGGTTGTGTTGGATTGTTTCTGAAAGCTGGAAAGTAGGATGTTAGTCTCCTGACTTTGGTTCTTTTTAGCCATGCCCAGGATTTGAATGCCAAGCTATTGTACAAAATCTCAGAAGGTCTACATTTCATCTCCTGTGTGGCAGGTTTGCAGCCAACAAAAAGGGTTTCGCTTTGCCACTATTTTTCATCGTAGACATCATGTACATCTAAGTTAGCCTTTCGCATTCCGTCCCAAACCCAGAGCCCTGTGTTACCAGCATGCATTACAGCCACATCACACTGCATGAAAATAAGCAGAAAGGTGAATTTATGTTCAGACTAACTTGCCAGTAAATAGTAAGAATTCAGTGATTTATGATAAGGTATCGCCAGAAGAAAGATGACAAAGACGCTCAACCGGTCAAGGATGAATTGCACCAATACGTATAATAATTTGTGGGCTGTTTGTCGGTGCCGCGTTTTGTTTCAATCCATAAACCGTGCTGCATGTTCCATGTGTCTGAAAGATGCATTGCACAGCTGCTGGTTTGTTCAAATCTGATTCCAGCGGTCTACTTTGGTGCTGCGCTGCAATCGAATGTCTATATGCGGTGCTTAAGGTGAGACTGAAGAAGTTCTGCACCTAAAATGTGTCAAATGTAATGTATGCACCATACAAACCCTTCTGCCCTGCTTGCTTGACTATCATCATTATTTATTTGTTTGTTACTATGAAGTGCTGCGTCATCCCCTTGTACTCTTTTTGCAGAGTTGTATAGTCGATGCAGAACATTTTCTGTAGAAACAGAGAGTCAGAACTAAACCATGCTGTGCCACTAAAAAACACAGCAAACACTGGGTTGCAGCCCAGCCCACCTTGGCTCATGATTGTACCTGATAGCTTTAAGTGATGTAATGGAGGGAAAAATAAGGCCTTTGTCTGTGAAGCAGCTCTGAGAAGACCTCCCGGATCAGCAGCAGAACATGGGCCATCTAACTACAGCCTTGACCCTGGTGATCATGGTAGCACTGCCAGACGCAGGCCTCTCTTGCCCCCACCCATGCGCCTGCTACCAGCCCACAGAAGTGCACTGCACCTTCCGCTCCCTGCTTGCTGTGCCCGGTGGCCTTTCCAAGCACGTGGAGCGTATAAATCTGGGGTAAGGCCTTCTCCGCTCCATGGGGGCTGGCGAGAACCAGGGGGTCACAGAATCCAGGAAGTCCGTTGAGTGCATGTGGGTTGCTTGCGATCGATGTAATCAATATGCAAGGTCACACAACTTTTTCCCGGTGAAATATTATCCAAAATGTTTATTTCCCTTGTATGTCATCACTCATTCTGCATCATCTTCCTGCCGTTTATGCGGCAGCACCACTTTTTAGGTCGTAAGATGTGTAATTTTTGCACAGAGGATGATTTAATGCTTTTTCCTGCAGGTTCAACACCATCAAAAAAATCACCGAAAGCTCATTTGCTGGATTAAGAACACTAGAGCTTCTTATGATGCATGGAAATGACGTGCAAAATATATCCGACGGGGCCTTTAGAGACCTCTCATCACTGCAGGTATTGTCATCATTTTAATACGTCAAATAAACGTTTAGGGCAAATTAGACTAAATAAGAGGAAAAGAGCTTAGAAAAAAATAAATTAAGCAATTTTTTTCATCAGGTGCGCTATAACTAAATTATAAAAAGTCTGTGGAAGGATGCAGGGTAATGTGAAAAGATTCAAAGATAACAAATCAAATTATCAACCGAAGACAGCTTAAACTTTTAAACCATTTCAAGAATAAAATTTGTACCTGCTTTCTGTTTTGTTTAAGGTTTTGAAGATGAGCTACAACAAGCTTACGGTCATCAATGGACGCATGCTCCTCGGGCTCTCAGGACTGGTGCGACTCTACCTGGACCACAACCGCATCGAATTCGTTCAACCAGACAGCTTCCAGGGAATGATGGCGCTGCGCCTGCTTCACCTGGATGGGAACCATCTCCAGCAACTCCATCCGTCCACGTTTGCCACCTTCTCGGTGCTGCAGCACTTTCACCTGTCCAGTATCAAGCAGCTGCAGCTGTCCGACAATGGGTTGTCTACATTGTCCCGCCGGATGCTCAAGAACATGCCGCAGCTGGAGAGCCTGTACCTGCATGGAAATCCCTGGATCTGTGACTGCAGGTTGAGTTGGTTTTCAAGCTGGAGCAGTCGTTCTTCAGGTAATGATCTTCTCAGTGTGGTTCACTTGATACATAAGTCCTAGATGACTGAAAACTTCAACTTGAAAATAGCGAGGGGCATTAAGCTAAAAAACCTTTAAGGATACCCTTGACTTTAAGAAAGAGGTGTTGCTATGAAATAGTTGTCTGTGCACATCTATACAGTGAATCAGAATTAAACACTGGAATGAGGATAAACATGGCTTTGTTCCATTTTTCTTAGGTGTGTTGAAATGTAAGAAGGACAGAGCTTATGCAAGAGGCCAGCTGTGTCCGATGTGCACTTCGCCTAAACAGCTAAGGAGGAAGGAATTTTCAGAGCTGGACAACATTTCCTGCACAGCTCCTAAAATCATAACCCTGGAAAAGGAAGCCACATCAGAAGAAACTGACACTGAACTTCTCCCCGTTCAGCATTTCAGAAGGCCTTTCGGAAACATCACTATGAATCTGACTGATGAGCACGGGAACAAAGTCGATCTAGAATGCGGCATTGGTGAGGCGAGCGAGTCCACAAAGATCGCGTGGGAGAACATCGGCTCGCAGAAAATTGCTGCAAACATTTCTCTAAACCTAGATCTTGAATGCCCAATAAATCGGGAGAACTATGAGAAGTTGTGGAAGCTCGTTGCATACTACAGTGAAGTGCCTGTGCACTTGCAGAGGGAGATCATGCTGAGCACAGAACCCAAGCTGAGCTACAGATACAGGCAAGATATTGAAAAGGATGCTCATTATTACACAGGGGTGCATGCTGACATTTTTTCAAATCCTGCTTGGCTCATGCAGTCAGCTGTCGAACTCCGACTGAACAGGGCTCTGTCAACATCTAAAAGCGTCAAGTTGATCCTCAGCTCTTACTTCACTCAAACCATGGAGACTGAGCTGGTGAGGAGGCAAAGAAGGGAATGGGTCATGATAGAGCATAAAAACAGCACCAAGACCGCGCTAACTGTTACTTTGGGTTCTATGAGTGAGATGGACTGCACAGTGCTCAGTTCTAGGGACGCATATATTCAGTGGATGCTTCCGGATGGGTCTAGAGTCACTGCACCCTACCGCAGTACAGACAACCGAATTTTTGTGTCCAGCGCAGGAAGGCTGGTCATCAAAAATGCAAGCCATTCAGATGCTGGTCTGTACTACTGCATTGCAGAGGTGAAGGACGATATTGACGTTCTCCCTTTCCGCCTTGCCGTGGAGGATTCTTCAGATCCGCCCCCAGGGAGTCAGGTGGGTCTTCCTGTGAGCAAACTTGTGGGTGAATCCATTTCCCTACCCTGCACATCCTCTGGAACCCCAGATGTACATTTAAACTGGATTCTGCCTGACAGAAGGCTCCTGAACCACAACATGAACTCATCCAGAGCTGTTGTTCATTTGAATGGCACATTATTTCTAGGCCAGAGTCAGCTGGCTGACAGTGGGTATTACAAATGTGTGGCTCTGAATCAGCATGGAATGGATGCTTTGGTTACAAAAGTAATTATAACAAGGAGGCCTCTTGTGCGGCCGCTTAGAAGGTTTCCCATGAGGCCTCAGTCAGCCTCAGGTGTTTCTACTAGAATAAAAGCCTTGATAGATGACACCGAGGAGTCATCTGGTGATGATGGGTTGCTGGAGAAGCAAACCTCTAACCAAGTCAACATCCTGAGTGAAAGGAGAGGTCAGAAATCTGAACCTCAAAGGAACCCACTGACCTCCAGGAAGATGCCCTATAGGCGGAGGAAGCCAATCCGCAAAGGTTCTCATGCGGGCGAAGGAAGGAACGTTATTGACATGAGGAGGAAGGTCAATATGCCAAGTAAAAAGATAGACCCCCAGCAATGGGCCAGTATTTTGGCAAAGATTCGTAGTAAAATTGAAGCAAAAACCACAGCGCCCAGTTTAGTTCAAACCAGCGCTCCCAACGTTGTGACAAATGCCAATTTGCCTGAACCTTACAGTAACTCGGGAGGTTCCTCCACGGATGACATAAACCTGCAAGAGGAACAATTGTATGCATTCACCAGGACGCAGATTCCACCCCATCGTACCACAGAGCCCCTTGAAACACAGCCTTTTGATTTTGAAGACCAGACTGTCAAAATTTACCATACGTCTGCATCCAAAGCTAACATTGACTCGGACGTTGCCACAACCAGCGTACTTATTGGTCAAGCCACATCTAGTCCACGGGAGTTTAGACTTAGCTCAAATACTGAGAGGAAATCCACTTCAGATTACTTAAAGGCAAGCACGTTGTACAGTACGACTTCTCTGGACAGCCAAAGTACAACAGAAAACATCCCCAACATTCCTGTCTCTGGTATTCTGGAAAGATCTAACAGTCTTCATCCTTCAGAAGTAAATATTTTCAGAGAAAAAACAGAAAGCTCTCAGACTAGTGGGTATTACTACAAAATTAGTGAGAATTCAGAACTAACCACTCATAGTTATACGAATGACCGCTTCAGAACCACAGCTGTGCCCAAAATAAAGAATCACGTTACTGCTCATGCTCCCAAAGTCTTATTCCAGTTTCCCACAACCGTTCATCCAACTACAAAACCAGGTGTCAGTAGAAGCACAAAGCAAGACGTTCTCATAAAACCTCCATCGTCTCATTCCAGAGCCACATGGAACTCAAGGAAAAGGTTTGGTCTTCGAAGAAAATCCATCAGAGTCAGAATGAGGCCAAACTCACAGTACTTCCAACCTCTGCCTACAGTTAGCTCAACCCTGTCTACAGCACCCCTAGACAAAAGTGTTCATTTACCTACACATGACCCAAATCCTACTTTGCATTTTAAAGCAGAATCACCTTCCAAGGTCACAACGTCAGCTGGTGCTCCCATTCCAGATTATTTAAACAAGTACCAGAAGTCCTCTGGAATAATAAGTACGGCAGATAACAACGTTCCTCAAAACAAAACTGACACTTTATCAAAAACAAAAATCGGTTCCTACGAGCCGTCCGAAATACAGGACTTGAGATTAACCACCATTTCAGACTATTTCTTCTCACGTATTTCTTTAGTCACACCAACGGCTTCTACAGTTTGGCAAAAAGAAGGCGAGAAAGTAAATAAATATGAACCGTCAACTACAAAAACTCTGACCTCAGCACCAGGCTGTGAGGCAGCACCATCAGTCACAGGTCAGGAGGTTTCTACAAGCATGAGCCCTCTGACAGGTAGTTCATTTAAGGAGAATTATGGTGAGACCACAGCAGTGGGCTTTACTCCCTCAGTAAGTCCTCGTGCGTCCACATGGGATCTTTATACACAGCTTAGAGAGATGCCTGGTAAAGGCACCACTGCAGAAGATAAGAATCGTGAACCTAAAGGTTTCGAAGAAGCATCTGCAAATAAGAACACCGAAATCATGACGGGTGGCACACAACCAGATGCCAACAAGAAAATCGGGAAGGGGAGTGAAAAATTGCTCGTATTACACACATCAGCAAAGAAAGCATTAATACCAGAAACATCCAGTGAAGAACACAGTCGCGCTGAAACATCACCGGCCACCAAAAAGTCCAGTACTACCTTCACAGAAGGACAGAAGTTTAAGAAGCCGGATGGTGGCGCTAGCACGCCTCGGTTTGCTGAAAACGGGAAAACTGACGCGCCATCCAGGAGAATTGAAGTTCCTTCAACACAGACTACTAATGTGACACCAACAGCTGCTTCAACAATAATCACAACCATGGTAACCACCGCAGCAACAGCTTATCCTGCATTACGGCCCAATATACTGCCAAAGTCGCAGCAAAACAACATAAAACCTGGCTCATCTCACAGCTCAGAAAACATTGCGATTAATTATATTCCTAACAGGCACAGAGGAAGACTACCTGGATCCAACCAAAGGTACCCGCATTACCCAAATATTAAATATCCACCCGTCTTTAGAAATCCTCACCTTAACAGGACGCCAGAAAAGGTTAAGCAACCAGTCACAAATCCCACAAGTTTGTCAGTAGAAGCCAAACAACGTTTACTGAACAACGCTAGGTTGACTATTCCCGAATCTGAAGAGTTAAATATACCAACGGTCCCTTTTAATGCCAGGAGGACAACAACCAGAGCTCCCACAGTTACCAGAACATCGCCATTATCAGAAGACGCTGCGCTTCATTCTCAGAATCAGCTGGGCCAGGAAATAGTGCCTAAGAAACCTTCTCAAAGCATCAACGTCCTTCAGAGTGTGTCCCACGAACAAAAACCATCACCAGAAGGAACGGTCCATCGCTCTATAGATCCCCTGGGGATGAAAATAGAACCAGAGGACCCTTCTAAAAGTGTTCGCTTCACTCAGAATGTATCTCAAACACAAACACCAACATCAGAAGAAACAGCCGTCCATTCCCAGGACGGGCTGAGGACTCCGAACCCCACCCAGAGTATTGATGTCCTTCAGGCTGTATCTCATCACCGAAAACCATCATCAGAAGAAATTATCCGCTTTTCCCTTGATGGGCTGGGGACTAAGGCAGAACACCAGAACCACTCCCAAAATACTAACATCAAACAGAATGCGTCTCATGAAAAATCATCTTCAGAAGAAGCTGCCCTTCATTCTCAGGACAGTCTGAGGACTAAAGCAGAACCCCTGAAACCATCCCAAAGTATTGACATCATTCAGAACATCCCTCATCAACAGAAGACATCAGAGGAAGCTATCCGTCATTCCCAGGATGGACGGGGGACTAAAGCAGAGACCCAGAAGTCCTCCCAAAGTATTGAAGTCACTGAGAAGGCGTCTCATCAACAAAAGCCATCATCTTCAGTGCCACTCCAAAGAGCGCGGCCCAGAATTACCACCACAAACCTCCACACGGTGTCAGTACATGCGGAAGCGGACGCTTTTCTGCCCTGCGACACTGCAGGAGAGCCAAAACCTTTCCTCACATGGACTAAGGTTTCCACTGGTACGTTTATTATAAATTATGTTAAATTCTTACAATTTTCATCTCTTTGGCAGAATGGGAAATAGGAAAGAATATGTCAGTCTACTGAGCAGAGGCTGCCCAGCAGATCAGACTTTAATGTGGGGTAAAATGTAAGCTTTTCTGTCTCCGAGTGGCACAAACAGAAGTCCCGAATGCGGAAAAACTTGCGTAGGACATCCACGTGTGTACCTCCCGTTCTTTTCTTCTCATTTGTGTCGCTTTGAAAATTATCAAGGACCCTGCGTGGGTCAGAAGGTCAAGAAATACACCCACACCCCTTGCATGCTGATAAAACATTTATTAAGTGAAATAATGTGGGCTGTTTTTGAAAGGATTTGACTACTGTGGGTATTAACTGCCTTAACTGATACCGTGTACAAACGCTGTTTAAATGTAGAGTTTCCACCTGGTTGAAAATTAAAAAAACGACAGGCCTACAGTTTAAGAAAGTACTGAGAATAAATTGTTAAGATCAAATTTATTTATTTCTTCATTTAGCTGACACTTTTCTCCAAAATTACCTACTCCTTGGGGTTTATGAATGAAGCCAGTTACAATGATTTTCTCAGTTCTACAGCAAGGTCATTTTACTGGAGCAATTCCTGGCAAATAACTTAAGGGTCCTACAGAAGGAGGTGACCCTTTGATTATGGTGCAAAGGCTTTAAATCCTCCCCCAAACTTCAGTTCAAGTTTAAAATCAAGGTGGTTTTTGCAAGCTTGTTTTCAAACCTCTTAATATTTAACCGTTTCTTTCTTGTTGCAGGGGTTACCATCGCACTCAGCACCAAGGCCCAGAGATTTGAAGTAAAGCCGAATGGGACTTTTGTCATTCGCAAGGTCCACCTTCAGGATCGTGGACAATACCTGTGTACGGCCCAGAACCAGTACGGTGTGGACAAGATGATGGTCACGCTGGTTGTGGCGGCTCAGCCTCCCAGGATACTGTCGTCACGCCACCAGGATACCGCAGTGCACCTGGGCAACGACACGAGTTTTGACTGCCAGGTGGAGGGAGTCCCTGCCCCCCACATCTCCTGGGTGCTGCCCAATGGAACCATCCTGCGCTCTGTTTCTACTGCTAAGCAGCACGTCATGCTTCTGCACAACGGTACCCTTCGCATCCACACCGCCAGCTACCAGGACCGCGGAGTTTACAAATGCATTGTAAGCAACGCAGCCGGTGCTGACATCCTGTCTGTGCGCCTACACATCACTGCCCTGCCACCCGTCATCCAACAACGGAATGTAGAGAGTTTCACGCTGTCTGAGGGCCAGGTGGTCCATGCCGACTGCACAGTAAAGGGCGCCCCTCTGCCTGTTGTCCGCTGGGTCATTCCAGGTGGTGCACACATCCTTCCTTCACAGTTTGTGAAAGGCAAACTGTTTGTGTTCCCCAATGGCACGCTGTACATCCGTAACCTCACCCCAGAAGACACTGGTAGCTATGAGTGCAAAGCCACTAACACAGTGGGGGTTGCAAAGAGGACCATCAGCCTCCTGGTGAAGGAGAGCATCTCCACAGCAAAAATCACCTCCACCTCACCCAAGAAGACAGACGTCATCTACGGAGGACAGCTGCATCTTGACTGCATTGCTTCTGGAGACCCAGGTCCTAGAATTATATGGCGAATCCCTGCTAAGAAGCTGGTGGATGCACATTACAGGTATATAACTGTTTCCAAGAGAAAGGAGATCTGAAATCCGATTTACAGTATGGTTTACAGTCCTCTGGAATACACAACATGGCCAAAAGTATGTGGACACCTAAGCATTGCCTCGTATGTGCTTGTTGAACCTCTCATTTTGAACCTATGGGCATTAAAGTGTCCACTCTTCTGGGAAGGCTTCCCACCAAATTTTGGGAATTTTTATCCATTCAGCCACAAGAGCATCGCTGAGGTCGGACGACAAGATCTGGCTCACGGTCGGTGTTCCAGTTCATCCCAAAGGTGTTCAGTGGGGTCGAGATCAGGGCTGTGTGCAGCCACTCAAGTTATTCCATGCTAACCTAGGCAAAACATGTATTTATGGGGCTCGCTTTGTGGACGGGGAGGCACAGTCATTCTTAAAGAGCAAAGGAGCTTCCTTTGCCCACAAAGCTTGAAGCACACAGTTGTCTAGAATGTGTTTGTATGATGTGAGGGTGCAGCTGAAACAGCTCAGTCACTGGAAGGGGAGACCACACATTTTTGGCCATACTGTGTCCATCCAAATGCATTGTTGTGATCAGTTTATATCTTTAGAACATAAGGGCATCAGTTTTTAGGAAAAACTATACAACGTTACATCTGTTCCATCAAATGTTCTCTCAGTCTGAAAGATGCTCTGATTTGTGTTAAACAAAAAAGCCGGCAAAGTAAATTCCCCATTCAACGCTGGTTACATTCACACACATTCACTCATGTGTACAAATTCGCCAAAGTCCTTTAATGTTTAAACAAGAACAATGGGTCTTCCGGGAGTTATTTTCTATTCCGTTTTGTCTGCTGCATGAGCGCCTCCTACAGACCAGTGTAGCTGCTGCCAGCTATTGTCTGTGAGCAGTAACAGACCCATCAGCAAAGGCTGTGCTGCGTCATGCGTTGCTGAGTTTAAGTAAAGTCATTTGACTTGACAGGTAGCTGAGACAGGGGATTGGTGGGGAGCATCCTCTTCCTTCAAGGCATTCTGGGAGGTGGAGGGGAGTTCTGTATGAAAAAGGAAAGGGTGAAATTTGTGCAAAAATATCATTTTTTACAAAGGCAAGGGGCCATGGAGTTGGAAGAATTGTCTTTTCTGATTTAATTCTTGAATGCTTAAAATAACAGGCACAGTCACATGTATTAACTCACTGTAATGTGTTCATATTTTCCCAAAAAATACCGCAATGAAAATGCACGTACATTCCTACTTTCATTTTTTCTGTGCATTCAAAATGTATTATTTACTTCCGATAGAAGTTTGTGTACATTTGAAAATGCAGCTTTCGAGATTTAACACAACCTGACTTTCATAAAATGAGCTTCTCAGGGAGGTATATTTTATTCATGTGGTGAGAGAAGACGCTCGGGTTTGCATTCAGCCGACGGACTCTTTGAAGCCGCACTGGGGCCTTTTCAGTCATGCTTTGCTAGCCGCAAGCTCCTTCCCGGTGACGCTCCTTATCCGCCTCTTACCTGGCTCAAGCAGTCTTGATGGCTGCGCTTCCCGCTGTGTGCTGTGTGGAGGCGCTACAGCTGTCAGCTTGTCACCTGACAGTCATCCCAACTACTGTGGCCCCACCCCACCCTGAAGTTGACAGCAGCTTTAGAACAAGACTTCAGGGAATCCAGCCTGTGGAACTGCACCCGGTGCTATTCCTGATGATGATATCATTAAAATATTATTTTGCTGCAGAATTTGTCAAATATAACTTATAGTGTTTGTGTACTAAGCCACTTCGAATTAATTGTTCATCTATATGGGTGGGTAAGTTTTATCCCACCAGTGCAGGTGAGTATGGCTCTTAAATGTACAAGAGCAGCTGTAGGGATTCAAACCCACAACCGAATGGAATACACTGTAACCACTCCGGCAGAGGAGGGGCCTTTTGCACTCTATCCAAACTACATGGTTTTCCAAGGATTTGTACTTTTCTCTCAGTGCAACAATTTCCTTTTTTAGGGTTTTTTAAATTTCCTTTCCCAGATTTTGTAGTGTTTTAATTTGCTGTATCTTTAAGTAAGAAGCAGAGAGATACTTATAAGCAGACTGAATAGCAGCAGAAGTCAGTTTTTGTGTTTCTTTCACATAATGTATCTTTCTGATGTCATCCCTTTTCCAGTTTTGACCCTAGGATTAAAGTTTTTGGCAACGGCACCCTCGTGGTCCAAGGAGTAACAGAGAAGGACGAAGGTGACTACCTGTGTGTAGCCAGGAACAAAATGGGCGACGACTACGTCCTGCTGAAGGTCAGCGTGATGATGAAGCCGGCCAAGATAGAGTTCAAGCAGGTGGCCAGTCAGAAAGTGTCCTATGGAGGATCCTTGAAGGTTGACTGCATCGCCTCTGGTCTTCCCAACCCAGAGATCAGCTGGGGTCTGCCAGACGGCACCATTTTAAACAGCGTCACACAGTCTGACGATAGCGGAGTGCGAACCAGGAGGTTTGTGGTTTTTGACAATGGGACCCTCTACTTTAATGACGTGGGCATGAAAGAAGAAGGAGACTACACGTGCTATGCCGAGAACCAGATCGGGAAGGATGAGATGAAGGTCCATGTGAAGGTGGTGGTGGACCCTCCTGTTATTAAAAACAAATCCTATGAAACCATCGGGGTGTCCTATGGTGACTCTGTCTCACTGATGTGTCATGCCAAAGGGGAGCCACCACCGAGCATTACTTGGTTTTCTCCAACCAGTCGCATCATCCCTTCCACCTCTGACAAGTACCACCTTCACAATGACGGCACACTGATCATTCAGAAAGCTCAGAGGTTTGACACTGGCAACTACACCTGTGTAGCTCGAAATACAGTTGGGCAGGACAGGAAGGTGGTCAGAGTTGAGGTCCTCGTGTCTGCACCCACCATTAATGGTCAGCGAGGTGTGGTGAGCACAATCAGAGAGACTGGTTTTCAGGACCAGCGCAAGCTCTTGGACTGCAAGGCTGAGGGAACGCCTGCCCCGCGGGTGATGTGGGTCTTGCCTGAGAATGTGGTGCTACCGGTGCCATACTACGGTAGCAGGATGATGGTGCATCATAACGGGACGCTGGACATTCGCTCCCTCAGGAAGACGGATTCTGTGCTGTTGGCTTGCGTTGCTCGCAATGAGGGTGGGGAAGCCAGACTGACAGTGCACTTAGATGTTCGAGACACGGTTGAGAAACCGCATCTCAAGAGTCCGCAGGCAGAGACCCTCATTCTCACTGTTGGCAGCACAATTACCGTGAATTGTTCGGTCGAGGGGCAGCCAGCTCCACGCATCACGTGGATTCTTCCCAGTGGCACCTTGCTTTCTAGTGGTGCACAAATCTCCAGGTTCCTGCACAGACCTGACGGGATCTTGGTCATCAGCAGCCCCACTGAGTCCGACATTGGGAAGTACCGCTGCACAGGCACAAACCCAGGCGGACAAGTGGAGCGAACGGTGACCTTGGAGCTTGAGAAAAGGGCTAAAGTTACCAGCCAGCACAACTCAGTTGTGAGCATCATAAATGGAGAGAACCTCCAGCTACACTGTCTGTCCAGTGGTGGCCCACAGGCCAAGCTCTCCTGGACCCTGCCCAGTGGTTTAGTTTTGACCAAGCAAGAGAAGACAGGAAGGTTTTCTGTTCTACCCAACGGAACCCTCACGGTCCAACAAGCATCCGTGTATGACAGGGGGACATACTCCTGCAGGTCAGAGACTGATATGGGGAGCTCCTTGCTGACCATACCCGTGATTGTAATCGCGTACCCCCCTCGAATCACCAACGGCCCCGCCCCAGTGACCTACGCAAGACCCGGTGTGGCTATCCAGCTGAACTGCATGGCCACTGGCATCCCGCGAGCTGAAGTGATCTGGGAGATGCCGGACAAAATTCAGCTAGCGGCTACAAATAGACCTAGGGTGTTTGGAAACAAGTATTTAAACCCGCAGGGCTCGCTAATAATACAGAACCCTTCGAGTACAGACGCGGGATATTACAAGTGCATTGCCAAAAATGTCATAGGAAGCGATGCAAAAACAACATACATACATGTGTTCTGATTTTGGAATAAATTTTGATAAATGCCCAAGAAACTGCCTAGCTGAGTGCAGCAAATACTGTTAATGCAGATATACTGAGGTCTGACGTTCCCCCTCCACTCAGTGTAGATAGAACTGGTTTGTTATTGTGAAGGACTGGGATCCCAAAGCCATACGGGGTGTCGAATGCTCTGGAAGGCATCACTGCCTGACTGGGGCACTAAGAAAGTAAGTCTGTAAATTATTACTGTGGTGTTTTACACAGTTGCTCCCAACGTGAGAATCGATGAATGGATTTTGGATGTTGGTATTAATGAGAATATTCTGAATAATAATGAGCAGCATCTTGTAGGGTGAGGACATGGCATTGTTTTACAGTGCACTGCTGAAACTGGAAAAGGAGGACACCCAAAACTAGAGTTTAATAATGCGATGTAAGCATAGTGAGACTGGTTTATGCTTCTTTGAACAGACCCCCTCCCATACAAAAGCCACCTCCGCATTGCCCAGTTTAATCTTTGTTGGAAAGCTGATCGATTACTCATTGATAATGCGAGCGGTTTTGCTTTTTTCTTGACAACTCCAGTCAAACTGCTTAGATCGCTACAGGAATGTGCAGACAGTGCAGCACGACTGCTACGTCACACAATGGTGCTGAAAAGGGAATTAAAAACTAATATAACATAACAGACAAATAAAGTACAATTACATGTCTTGCAGAGGTCAAAACACGCGCTCGCTCGGCTAAATATTGTCTGCAGCTGTTACCCTGCTTCTTCAGTGCCCAGGAGTAGACGTGTCATCTGCTAATAAGTATGACTGTCGTCACATTTAAATAGAAAGCAAATTTATGCTTTTAATAGTCATGAACGCAGTTTGCATCTTGTGATGATTTAACTTTCATACTTACATGGTGCTTAACACAAGAAATATAAGGTTTATAATAATCTCACAATCTCGATGGGTCTTTTTTTCTACTTCTTGTTTGTGTTAAGGATTTAACATTTTAGGTTTTCAGCGGTTTATTGTGGTTATAAATTATTTGTCTGGCATATTCTAATGTGTAGTTCTTCTTTTGTATGTGAAGTCTGTTTAATATGCAAAATTGCCAAGCAGCAGGTGCTCTAAAACACCTGAGTTTGACCTGTTTTGAATAATTTGCTTTTTTTTTTTTTTTTTTTTTTAAAATAAAGAACTAAACTAATTCAGTTTTTTGCTGTTGTCTCTCACCAAGGGTGTGTCTTAACTACCGGAAAAGGTTCAAAGCTCAGAAAAGACTGAGGATAACAAATGATGGAGAATAAGAGCTGAAATTATAAGTTATTACTGGAGAAACTTGACTGTCCTTGATCGATATTCCAACACAATGAGCACCAAAGCCCAACCTATGACATACTCACATATGAAAGCCTTAATAATAATAATAATAATAATAATAATAATAATAATAATAATAATAATAATAATGAATACATCAGGTTTGTTGGTTGCTGTAAAAATTAACATATTGTGTGTGTGACTGAGTGTGTGTTTAACCATCCACCAGTCCATCGGTGCCAGTCCCTAACTCCTGCAGGCCACATAGTCACATGGCACCAGGGGGGCAGCCTGGGTTCTCCTGGACAAACAGCCCTTAAGAAAGAGAGCGCTATAGAATGAGAGAGAGGAAAAGAATGAGTGAGTGAACGGGAGCAAGAGAGTGACTGAGAAAGCGAGACAGAGAGAGAGAGAGAGAGAGAGAGAGAGATTCCTCCATGGTTACGCCATGTACCTGGCATAATGCATGGTCCCTAATGTCACCTTCTGGATCTTATGTTCAAACTGTTGGATTTGGTTACTTGCTGGTGTCTTTGCCAAATTCACATTCTGGAAGATGTCAGAAGCCTTGTATTTGTCCACCAACACAGGCAGGCAAGGGAGGGAGGAGGAGTGGCAGAGGACCCCGCCTGAATGACCTACTGTGGAGAGGAACAAGTGACAGCTTGCAGTGGGCAATGGATGACTTGTTTTCTACAGAGGAGATTGCGGGTTTTTCAGCACACAGAGGCGATAAGGCCTGTCGGTGGTCACGCTCAACACCGGACAACTTGTTCTTATTTTATAATGACATTTTTTCAAGGCCTTCCAGCTCTGTATAATAGTATGGCAGGAAGAAAAGAGAGAAAATGAAAAAAATAGCTATGCAGTGCATTTACACCAACGCAGAAAGAGCAAAGAAGTCAGTATCAGCATGGGTGAACCAAGGGGGGAAACCAAGTGTTATGTGGGTTAGGGCTAAGATTTCTTGGTTACTGATATTTGATGAGTTTTTTTCTACAAAATATGAGCATTCATTGATGGTAAAAACAGTTAAATATGTAGCATACATATCATTTCGTTTCCAGTCAAAGTGATAATAAACACATCTTATTCTTTATTTCCCATGAAGGAGACAGGAAATCTCTTAAGTTCTTGAAGTAAAGGGGAAGGAGGGGGGGGGGGAGGTTTTTAAACCCACACTTCTCTCCACAGTGGCCTTGGAAGCCAGCTGGTCTGAAGTGGGGAACAGGAAAGATTTGGAATCTGTGGACAGTAACAGGAATGATTGAATGACACTTGGGATCCATGGGGCTTCCCTTAAGAGGAGTGATTTCAGCGCAGGGGTGCGAGGCAGGGGAGGAGAACAATGGCAGAAATTAGAGGCTTTGGTTAGTTACAGCTGTGCAGCAGACAGTGAGTGGGCCAGAACCACACACCACTGGAATGTGTCACAACACTGTGGGTTCTAGAACTGCCGGGTCAAAGCTGAGGCCCCTTTTTACCGAGCCGGTATCCAAAAGAACCCAATTTCACTGGGTCACCAGTATACCTTGATCATCAGTTTCTGTCTCCGCGTCCACCCTGTCTGACCTCACCGTGCTGTTTTACACTATCGCACTCTTTTCCATTGTTTATGATGAGAGCGTCAACTTTGGAGCCAAAATAAATGAAAACGGAAAGGCCACATGCTTTGTTTTTACTGGAGAAGATCGGCATTTTCATGGCAAAGTGCTTTCTCCTTTGATCATGAGGTGCCTCTTCAGAAACAAACATGATTCAGAAACGGTCCGATTGTTCCGAGGGCCTCTGGTTCTTTTGAGCGGTCTGTCATGGAGATGTAATGAGCCGTAAGTGTGAGCCGGGGCTGCTGCTCATTAGACCCCAGCTACATGAAACAGAGATGTCTTCTGCGCTCCCTCCAACACCCGATTCGCCTTTGAACTCAGCCGCGTCACCATGATCGAGCGAATCCAGGCCACGGAGGTCTGCTTTCTGGGATGAGAGGGGGTGACATGGAATGACATTAAAACACATTCTGAGCAAACAAGTGACTCTGGGCGTCTGTTTCAAAGACTCGTGGATGATATCATGTTGGGGGGGTGGAAGCAATCCAGACTGGTTTAAACAGGTCAGATGAAGCTCCTGAGCATATAGAGTGCCTTCGACAATGCAAGAGAGGTCTGTTTCTCATCAGTGAACATGACAGTTTGTATTGCAACATTATAGCTTACTTTTATTTCTGGCACTTTCTTTAGTTTTTCCTATAAATTGTCCCCAGGTTAGTTTTAGCTGACAGCAATAAAAATGTATTTCTTTGCTTAAAGTTTAAGCTAACCATTAGGGTGACATGTGGACAATTGTTCAAGTTGGACCATTCATTCACCAGTATGTCAACTAACCGGGCTGGAAAGGAGTAAAACTCTTCAACTAATTTCTAGTGTCAAATCCATAGTTTTAAAGCCATGATGCATCTTTGAGGTTTCATCCAGAGGAAAAGTATTCATTTTAAGGCCTGCTGAAATGAATATGTACACTGATAAATCATTACAGCTTTATGGAAATGATAAGTTCGAGACTCCCAGATAGAAAGTAGGTCAGGCTCAAGGTGGAGTAGAATGGAGTATAACAGTGTACGTTACTTTTGTGGACTGAGAAACAAGGGTTTGTTATATTACATTAGCAGAAACATCTGGTGTGAACAAGTTCCCCCCATTAGCTCATCAGAGCAACTGTATAGCATCATAAGGACTCACTGCAGACCTCTAATTCCTGGAGTAAAGCCACTGGGCCAGTTGGC
Source organism: Heterotis niloticus (assembly GCA_018136845.1). Classification (NCBI taxonomy): domain Eukaryota; kingdom Metazoa; phylum Chordata; class Actinopteri; order Osteoglossiformes; family Osteoglossidae; genus Heterotis; species Heterotis niloticus. The sequence goes on along the minus strand of CM030897.1, from coordinate 7,032,258 downwards.
TGAAGGTATCGAAGTCCAAGAGGACGTCACTGCAATGTGCACCCATTTCTACATTCCATGCGGTCAAATGGTAGAGGAAAAGCTGGAACCTTCTTGCTCAGTGGCATTTGCATGGTCTCCCCCTGTCTGTGGGTTCCTCTAGGCACTCCAGTTTCCTCCCACAGTCCAAAGAGATGTGTTTCAGCTGAACTGGTCAGTTTAAATTGTCTTTAGTGTGTTAAGTGTGTCTGACTTCCCAGCAATGGTGTGGTGTCCCATCCAAGGAGTTCCTTACCTTGTACCCAGTGAACGGATGGATGGATGGATGGATGGATGGATGGATGGATTTTTTTGCGTAAATTTTACTTCTCAAGTCAACACAGAAGCAAAATATTTCTACCCAACTTATTGTGAGTGTTTGACTTCAATGCTGTGTCTCTTCAGTCTTAAATTCCAACACCTATGACTTCATAAAAGGTTTCCCCTTTTCCTTGACCCCCATGGCTGTAGAAGGGAGAGTGTACATGCAGGGTACAGCACAGGGGGTCATAGCTGTGTTCTGATATGGCCACACAACAATAGGACAAGAGTCCACTATCCGCTTCCGCAGCCGAGCACACGGCTGTTGCCGAAAAGCTATTAACCAGCAAACTCATAACAATACCTTAAAATACAACACCTTAAAAAAACCCAGCATTGTACAGGTGTCACAATTCTACTTTGTCAAAAAAAGTGGTTCTAATAGAAAGGGGATGAATTTAGAAGGACATTGTCTTGCTGTTTGAATACTTGAGATAACAGTGACTGATTTAACATCCGATTTAAATGGCTTTTTACCTTGAAACTGCCAGACAGCCAAGTGCCCCTTCCTCAAATGGAGATGATGCACCAATGTCTCCTTAGGAGGAGTGAACTGTACATACCAACATACTGTATGCTGTTTAGGGCAGTACTGTACATTTGAGTTTTCCAGTCCAACTTTGCAGAAGGTTCGGTCACAGCCCTGTATCGCCTACACCCAGTGGAAAACTGCCAGGTTAAAAAGTAGCCTAGATTCTTCTCTCGTTGTCTAATCCGCATCCTTGGAAAATAACCCCTCGGCATCCGGACTCACGCAAAGTGGTCCACTTCTGAGGTCATATGAGGTGATGTCATGTCCAGCGAGGGCCATCCTGGCTGCAACACAGGGATTGATGAGGATCGTGTATTGCTGGTTGCTGACACCTCATTAGCACCAGGCCCAACCGGAAAGAACTGTCCAGTCCTTGTCACAGCTGCAGGAAGGCAAGAGGATCAATCCTAAACACAGACCCCAAAACATAGGCAACTGGATCAGCAAAATTATCTTTAATTTGGGAATTCTGTTAATGCAAATTTGGGGAATGTGGTCTGTGGTGGAGGTGCCCATTCTTACTGCAAAAAAACTGATGCCTTCATGCCCTAAAGATATAAACCGATCACAGCAATGCATCTGGACAGACACTGAATGGCCATACGTATATGGACACCCCTTCTAATGACTGAGTTGGCTGTTTCAGTCACACTCATACAGCATACAAACACATTCTAGACAACTATGTGCTTCCAGCTTTGTGGCCACAGTTTGGGAAAGAAGAAGCTCCTTTCCTGTTCCAGCATAACTGTGCCCCCCTGTCCACAATGTGAGCTCCATAAACACATGGTTTGCCTAAGTTGGTGTGGAAGAACTTGAGCGGCTGTACAGAGCCCTGACCTCAACCCCACTGAACACCTTTGGGACGAACTGGAACGCCAACCACAAACTAGGCCTTCTCTCCCAACATTGGTGCCCAACCTCAGTGATGCTCTTGTGGCTGAATGGGCACAAATTCCCAAATCTGGTGGAAAGCCTTCCCAGAAGAGTTGAGGCTGTTATAACAGCAAAAGGGGAACAACTCCATTTTAATTCCCACGGGTTCGGAATGGGAGGTTCAACAAGCACATGGGGGTGATGCTCAGGTGTCCACATACTTTTGTCCATACAGTGTAAGTGCTTATATTAGCTAAATTATTCATAAGACCAAATAAAGTCTCAGTGTTTAATGTCACTTTACAATATTTTCATCTACATATTATTTAATCCTGTAGAACACCGTTTACTTTTGTAACAAACGGCACACTCATGTGAACCGAAAGTGTTGGCTACGATGATCCCCAGCCAGCATTGCATGGGTTATGGTTGAAAACAGGGATGACGTGAAGGTGTCTGTGCATTTAAGAAAGACAAACAGGTGCTGAAGAAGAGGAGTCAGCAGGAAGTCAAGGTTGGGTTGCTTTGGAGAAGTGGTGATAGCAGCAGACCTGAGTTATAGTGGATTCTCCTTGTTGTGTCTCCAGGGGTTTTATTAGCCAGAAAGACAGCCTTGTTGGGTGAACGGATTTAAAGCGCTTGCTATTCCTGATTATACTCACAATAAAACTGGGCCACAAAGCATGCTCAGACCCGGAATGAAGGTTTCCTTAGTCTCTGGAGAAACTACTGAGCCAATCTGCTGAAATTTTCAAAACGCCGGAGGGTAAAACAGGACAGTACCAGTTCCTAGCCAGGGAAGACGAGAACAATACTCGGCACAGGTAGATGCTCCTGTTGTACTGTACATCCTAGAGAAGCTTTCAAAACAAATCAAGACAAAAGAGATTAAGCTTTTAAGCGCTATTTTAAGCAACGGGGTTCTATTTCTAACTTTTATATTTGTTTTTTAACTTTCCTCTTAAAGACAATTGTATGCACCTGCATAGCTTCAGCAGGAAAAAACTTGTAAGCTTGTTTTTTGAAAAAACCATGTATGTGTGGGAGGGGATCTTTTGTTAGGACTGAACCAAACAAGTACAGCAAGCTAAAATATTGTCATAGATGTCCTTATGTATGGGGCTTTTTCTTCTTTCAGCTGTTTCCTCCAAAGGTAAGGAGCACATCCCGGGGTATTTCCTCTCCGGGTGTATGATGACGTGGGAAACAGACCAATTTTTCATCCTGTAGCGAACACAGTAAACCATTACTCAGATGACCATATTTGTCTTTCAACATTAGTTTCTGCTGAAGCAGATCAAGTGGGTCAGTGAATATCTGGTGTTCATGAATGATTTTAAATAATCTTGAATATTTTGTTCTGCTGCTTAGTTCAGTGCCGAATTACTGTCCTTCCATTACAGGTTAGTATTGCCATCGTATCTGCGGGTTGTAGAGCACATAGGTCAGCCTGGCACATTTCCATATTACACAAGAAAAATTTGGAAATTGAGAAATATATCTGCACCGTATATGTGTTGATTGTTGTTTTGGGATTATTTGCTTTTAGTGGCCTGTTTTATCACGGCTAACAGTCCAGTTGTTAAATAGATAATATCCATTGCATATGTAGTTCCTAAATACTGAGAGATCTCTTATTTTTGGATTTCAGCTGGCATCTTAACATCCAGAATACAGCAAGGTGTTTCTGTGTAGCGTCAGTAAGCACTTAGTTTAAGGAAAGGAATTAGTTGAAGTGAGTGACAGCATTGCCAGGCCCAGTTGGTTCTACACGTCTTGACGTCACAGGCCGTTACATCCTTCAGCCCAATTTTATTTCGGCCCTTTGGTGTTCTACAACAGTCAGAAAACATCCGGCCGTTCTTTCATTAACCACTAATCCTGGTCAGTGTGGCGGCGGTCCGAGTCCATCCCAGAATGCCCGGGTGTGAGACAGGAGGACAGAAAAACCCCCACTGTACCACCATATAATGAGGAAACAGCAAAACCCAAACTGATATGGAGACTCCTAGAAATCCAAGTAAACTGTCAATAAATGGGTCAAATTTTAAGATGGTCTTTTATTAATCATCATTGTTGATGACTGCTGCGGAAGTTCTGGGCTGCATGGATGAGCGGGCAGTGGTGCGAGAATGTGGCCCGGAATGAGCATTGAAGAAGTGCGTGCAGGCCAAGTCATGTACAAAATCTGATGAGGGCCAGTGTGATACTGGGCTTAAAAGATTGCTCAAGATGAGCATAATAGGTAAATGGGGGGGGGGTTTCTTCTGGGAGCGCGAGGCCGTACGTTCATCAAGAGTGCTGCTTTGTCTGGACGCGAGACTTCTAACACTGCGGGATACAAGGAACTCTGTCCAACAAGTCAGTTTTTTTCCACCAGATGAGAAACCAATTGGCCACCACAGAGGGCTACATCCGCCCTCCCACACACACCAACCTTCTGCTCTGGTTCTCACCCCTGCCAGCTGGACAACTTTGGCAGGTTCCTCTGTTCTGGAGCTAGGAGCATCTTCCCAAAATGCGCATGAGAGCGAACACCTGTGGCAGCTCCAGCCTGCTAGTTTATGTTTATTAGTGTTCCCATTTGAATGGCAGCCATGATGCTTATCGCTCACCCATGTGCAGCTGAGGAAAGGCGGCTCTGTCTTGCTCCTTGGGGTTCTGGCTCCTCTGTGTGGTCCGCTGTAGCTCCAGCTGCACTACTGAGTGCTAAGGACACACATTTGGGTCAAATGCAGACCACAGCAATGTTCCCCACACCTCTTGGGGCACTTTTTCTAAAATGTGGGCCCACATCCCTCAAAGGCTGCCGAACTTTGCTGTGCTCTGTTGCTCCCCCTTTGAAGGACACAGCAAGGTCAGTTGCATGAACTCGGATTCAAACTCAGCCCCTTGCAACGTGGTTGCGTGAGGTAAACAGGACATGTAAACAGACATTTTGGAAGATGAGCAGAGGGGGTGAAATGAATCATTTCTTTACTGTGCTACACCTGTAGTTTAGTTTAACTTAGCTGTTTATTAAGCCTTTTTTTCTTTATTTATTTTTGTTAATAACAAGCCAGAGCAAACCAAAGCATAGATTCCTTAAAATAAGCCGGACGGCAGATCTGCTTTATTCGCTTGTAACACCGGGGTTATTGTTGGACTTGGGTATGTGCAGCACGTAGCTATCAGCACACAGTGTTCAGCTCATTGAACCATGAGCTCCTGGTGTGTGAGGAGTGTGCACACATTTCACGCCCCACCTTTCCTCTCCCTGGCCATCTGTTTCTGAGTTCAACTAGGCTGAGGGGCATCATTTATCTTTGCAAAAAACATGCTGAAAGCAGAATGTCAAACCTTTTCCTTTCTTCTGTTTTTTTTTGGGTTTTTTTTGGTGTTTCTCGCTAAGCGATCAGGAGAACGTGATCGCTTTCCACCTGTCAGTTTGCTCCTCAGGTAGCCAAGTGAAGTGGACAGATTAATGGTGTGTCTAAGCTGTAAAAGAGAAGTGCCAGTCTGTCAAATTATACACCACATGCAGAAGAACCACACAGAGCCTGGCAGTGCCTGACTCCTGCTTTCAAGTACAGTGACATCGCTGATTTGTTTTTGGCAGCACTGTTAAGGACTGCATTTACATGGTGCATCTCTAAGTACCAATACGGGAATACTGGACAGTAAAATTAGCATCATTTTATCACTATGAAGATTGTCAAAGTCTATTCATAGCAATTCATTGAAAAGACATCCTGCTGAAATAAATAAATCACTAATAAATCTATCATCCATCCATCTATCTATCTATCTATCTATCTATCTATCTATCTATCTATCTATCTATCTATCTATCTATCTATCTATCTATCTATATCTGTGCACATATGTATGTACAGTATCTATCTATCTATCTATCTATCTATCTATCTATCTATCTATCTATATCTGCGCACATATGTATGTACAGTATCTATCTATCTATTATCTATCTATCTATCTATCTATCTATATCTGCGCACATATGTATGTACAGTATCTATCTATCTATCTATCTATCTATATCTGCGCACATATGTATGTACAGTATCTATCTATCTATCTATCTATCTTTTTGTCTATGTGTCTGTTTATTTCGAGGACTTCTGTGAATGCAATACAGATGCAATGATGTCACTGCATGGTCCTCAAATTGGCCACAGAATAATAAAACAAAGGAGATTGTAAGTAAACACAGGCAGAATGGCTTAAGATTTTCCACCGGTAATCAAGCAGTTTTATGGACTTTTCCACCACGTCCGGAAAGCAGTGGATGAATGAGAGGTCCGATAAAGCATGAAAGGGTAACATACGTTCTACCTCAAAGATTGATTACTGTACTTAGGGGATAATGAACTGTGCTCTGTTACGTGGAGTAAATTTTTGCCCTGCATTTGATTTGCCTTGTGTGTGTGTGTGTGTGTGTGTGTGTGTGTGTGTGTGTGTGTGTGTGGGTGGGGTGATGTTTTCTGCCATATTTACGGATGCAGATTGGTTAACTACCAACTTAAATGAGTGGATCATTTTTTTTTTTCCAGTGATCATTTTTTAGTTCAAATTCAAATTTCCTGTGAGGCTAAATATACAGGTGGTCCTTTTCATACACGGGCACAGACTGGAAGCAGTCACCCGGTTTATGTGTGGGTTCTGCTAACTCTGTGGAGACTTCTTCAGCTTCAGTGTGGTGGGTGTGCCTTTCCGTTGAATTACAGCAATTTTTTTCAACTTTGTACATCTTTTTATAAAACAAAAATTGCTGGAAACTCAAACTCAAAAGTGATGAACACTGAACCGTTCTGTGCTGAGGAGAAGGAGGAACACATGGCAAGCAGGACCCATCAAACCCACACGCTTCCCAGCTTCACCGAGTGTCCCAAGAGACGCACCTGAGGATCCACTGATGAAGCTCCTACTGAGTCAATGCTTGCAGTCAGTGCTGTAGGTTTGGCTTGGCATTGACAGCTTGGAAGTACTTCAGAGGTGCGAGGCAGCGGTTCAAACTGTCAGGAGACAGAGAACAAAGTTAGCTGGGATAATTTTAGAACATTTAAACTTCCGCTTCTGGGCTGAAACAAGGGCTGTTTCCAGTTTAAGAGTGTATTGTCAGAAGGGTCGGCACCCAAAGGGGATATGATCAGCAGCTGAAGGTTCTCATTCTTCACTACAGCCTTCGCTACGACTGCAAGCCTGAAAAAACAACAGTGATGAATCTGCAAAATGCAAAAACCCTGCTTCCCAGTAATATCCCTGAGAGGCAACTAGCCAGAGCATCCATCCATCAACAATCGCTTACAGTATCTAATGTAGGGTGGCGGTGGCCTAGCGCATATCCTGGGAGATTGGAGAATAAAGCAGCAAGCCCCACAGCATCACTTATTTTTAAAAAGTTTAAATGGGATGGAAATGTTCAACGCCATCTGCATTCTGGCCAGTTACTGCACCTTAACAGTCTAGCAACCCTCTGCATTTGTGACACAAACCTGTTTTCCACTCCCATGTACACGTAAGAGAAGACCCATCAGAAGGGTTGTGCTGAGTTTGCATTTCTTCATCAGTGTCCATCTGCCTGTGGCCCAGTGAGGCTGCTGGGCCCCAGCTGAGCTCTAAGATTAGGGTATGGGGGTCTACTGTACTCTCCACATCAGTGGCATTATTACCCCTTCCAAACTCAGACCTCCAGGCAGCAATGACCCAGCTTTTGGACATCAGCTTGAATCAGTTCATTGATCAAAACAGTCTTATTTTTGTCGCCTACTCTCACACATACCCTCCTTTTCAAAAGGTGTCCAGTTTGGAAAACCACACCTTTCCATCAAATTTCAGTTTGAGCGTAGGATCCAAAGTCCATTTCCGACATAAGCGTATGCGGAATTTATCCACCTTAAAAACAGATGTCTTTTGTGTTGTTGCACTTTTGAGTTGTGACAGTGCCGGTAGCTGGAGAAATGATTTCGGTGCTAAAACAGTTATGTCCATTTTTATGCATTGGTTATGCATGTTATTTACATCAAATGTTGCTTTGATCCATCAACAGGCATGGGAGCCCTTCCAAAAAAGTATCCACAACATATTTCCAAGATCTCAACAGTAAAGATGTGTGACCCGCAGAAGATGGGTATCGGTAGATGAGAGAATTAAGCGGTCACGTCAATAGTGAAGGGGTACCAAGAGTTTATTTTTAATGTGTGTGCAGATCAGCTTCTTGATCACCTGCCCTTGTGGGGCAGCTCTCACGCATCCACAGTGCCACACGGCTGCACACTCATTGTCACAACATCTCCACACCATGTTCGCAGGCGTGCACAAACACAGCGTTAGGTCATTTCGCCACTTTATTACTTGGTCACTGGGTAAAAATTCCCTTACCGTCTCTGCACGATTTTGTTCTACTGTGGCAAATACGTCTGATTCTCCCACTACGCATTGAATTTGTCCATCCTGTTGTCACAAACCACCACTGACTTTCTGCATCCATACTGCCAAGAGAGGCGATCCTTGTAAATTGGCTTAACAGGGCCTCATGGGAAGGTGCTCTGACCTCCTAGGGAGCTCAGTATATTCTTCTTTTAAGAACTTACCCTGATGCTACATCTGTTTGCATAGCAGCTGGTTATGTTTTATGTGGTGAATGTCTATGTGTATTTTGTGCTTAGCAGCTCTATGTTTACATAAGGCCGTGATAACTTTTTGAAAAATTATACAATATACAAGGGGCAGGGCTTGTGATGCATAAGGAGACCCTGAGGGCAACAGAGGGAAGGAGAGGTGCTTAAGGCGGACGTTCTGCCACCGCTACCCTCATCGATCAAAACAGTCTTGTTTTTGTCGCATACTGGTAACGCTGGTGGTGTGACGTCATCACTCATCGGAGAGCGGCAAAGTTTTCTCCTGAGATGTTACTCTAAACCCTTTCGCAAGATCCACTTCTCCAGCGTTTGACCTTAGGAGAAGCTGTTTCTCCTACTTTTGAGAGTCAGTGTGATCCCAATGCTAAAGGGGTGGTATAGCCCTCTTGAAGATGCCAAGAACTTCAAGGAGACAAAAGATTTGGATTAGCCAAGCCGCCCCTGATTCCTCCCCCAACTGGAAGGCAATTTAGTCAGACCTGGGAGTGTGAAATCGGACAAAGGCATCTGTGCAAAGCGGCAAAGCTCGCTTTGATCTGCCTTCGATTCAATCTTATAACAGCATGATGAGAAACAACTGCAAAAACCTTGGACCAAATGGCTTTTCTCAGTGTTTGCCTCAAATTACATGCCTTTAATATAGAACACAGTTGTCCATAAGAGGAGCATTTCCCACACTGTGGCTGAACAATTCCTGGTGTTAATTCTACCTTTATAACCGATTGTTAAAGAAATTTCAGTTTGAAAAGAATGTTGAAGGTGCATTCTGTGAAGCATTATTATAAGGCACCACCTTGACTTTGGAATAAGCATGTAAAATTCTTGGTGTTGGTTCTTCCATCCATATTTTGTCCTCTCACTTGGCTTTATCACAGTGGGTGAGAGACTACCCCAGAACCACCTGGTGCTAAGCTACCCAGCTCCACTTCAGATATCTCAGGGTAGCCACACACACACACATAAATGAGTTCCATGTGATTAGATAACCTGAAACACATATCTTTGGACTACAAGAGGGAACTGGCACACCAGGAGACATTGTGAGAACATCTAACCTCCACAAGGTTTGAGGCAGATTCAAACCTGCACCCAAACAGCCCAGACACTCTGAGGCTGCCCACTAAGCCACCATGCCACTCTTATTTATTTCAGTTTACTGTAAAACACTGCAGTAAAATAGAAGCAAGTTATTAAATCAACTCCTGTTGGTGAACTTGAACTTTGTCTGTGATACTTGTAAGAATTTAAATTACAACAGTGCTGTTTATTTCCTTAGTGGAATTACCTCCAAACTACATTTTAACTTTTATATGAGTGCTCCATGTGGTTGTGTTTTGCTTCTACTCTTCAGGCAAAATTGTGAAATTAACTTAACAAACTGACTGGGTGGAACAGATTTCATGCACATCTTCACAACCGCTGGGCCTTGATTCAAGGAGGCATCACTCTGTGAAGGAACGAAAGATATTTCGCCGTGGGTCACGCAGCTTCCACACATCCGAGGGCAGGGGAAACCATGTGTTTTCAAATTAAAAAGAGAACTCATTCAACCACCCTGTGATTCTTTGTGTTACTCCAAAATCGTGGGTTACAAGTTTTATCAGAGCTTCGTTCCATGGTCAGCGGAGACATTTTGACAGGTTTTCTGGAAGTGTGTGTGTTTCATAAAGGTTCTCTTGCCAAGAGTGGGAGAGGGGGTTGTCGCAGTAAGAGGTCTCCCCTGCCTTTAAATTTCTTGCAGATGCCATACAAAATGACACCTCTGCATTTACTGTAGCTTATTAAGTAAATGGAAAGGAATTCAGCTACAGCCATAAAAACTTCCATGTCCACCATAAAACTATCCAAAAGCTCACCTTGGGCAAGAAGGGAGCTCCTTCCACCCTGGGTACAAAACTTACAGGTTATGGTTTTGGTGGCCATGGAGTGCCGTCTAAGGCACAGCCGAAGCTGCTATGGTGAATGCACCGTAGCGGTGGGACCTACGATGGGAAAAGTTGACATCTTCATTGGGTCTCAGTCCATTAGACTCATTTTTCAGACATCTCCTTCAGCAAACAGGAACTTACCCCCAGTGGAGAGTGACTGCGGTCCAGGTCACTGGTCTGCCCCTTTGTGGGAAGCTACCGTCACCCCAGGCCCTCCTTCCTTGTATTCCAGCCCATAATCCCAAACAGATGGGGTCTCTTGCAGAGAGAGATCAATTCCCAAAGTCCACCCCATCCGCAGACTGTCCCCTAGAGCTCTCCATGAGCAAGAATTCATTCTGAAATGCTTAGAATATTACAGCTATTAAGAGCGCGACAAAGACAGGAGAACCCACACACACCCCCTCCATTCCTAAGAGTCGTTCTATTCACTGGGCCCAATGCAAGCCACCAATTCTGCTAATTCTATTCATTACATCCAACATTTGGATGGGGGCTATTTTTAATTATACTACCTGTATAACAGCTAACATGACAAATTAATGTCGACCAACTCAGAGGCCCTGCAATGAGCAAATTTGGGTAAATCCCCGCAGTCACAGTGGTGAGAGGTAACACAGGCAGAACAATGTTGCTTTCAGAATTGTCTGTGTAAAAGACAAATCAGCAAAGGCAAACATTTGCTTTACACACGAATTCCTTGTTGACTGGATTCGGACAATTAATGCATTAGGACAATTGGATTCCACTCGGGGATCGCAGCCACCCGGGGCCGGGGAGGAACCTTCTTCCGCTTCCCAAGTGAAACTGCCAGCTGTCTTCAACGCTGAAATGCAGATGAAGTGCCTTCCAGCTCTTCTTTTCCTTATTCAGGAGGCCTGTGTGGTGCAAGGACAAGTCTGAAAAAGAATCCCATGTTGCGCTGCAACAAAAAAATTTACTGAACAGACAAGGAGAAGAAAATTACAAAACAAAATGAAAATGTTCATACCTTGCAGAACATGTTTGTAACATGAAAGCTCCGGTGCACCTAAAAACTTCTATCTTTTACTCCAGCCCCTCATACATGCTCAGGTGTTTCATCTCTGCAGAGGGCAAAGTGATTTGAAATCATTTATTTGAATAATCGCAGTTATACCGGCTGGTGTATGAGGGGTAAACAACTACCCAAAAGGGATCTTTTTTAAAGAAAAAAAAGGTTCCCCTACACTTGGCGACATTACATTTTTTTTCTCTATATACAGATTTACTGCAGAATTAGCCCCTGCCCTTCTTCCAAGCAGTTACTATAAGTGGCCGCCCCGTTTTTACCTGTTTGCAGAATCCAATATAAAACACAATCTGTTTCGTTTTGCTTCCCACGTAATGAGCCAAGTGCAGTAAATGAAATGGCTTCAGATTCCATCTAAAACCATTCGTTTTATCATTGCAGCGCCTCATCCACAAAATACGTGTGAAAATATTTTGGTTACATGCATTGCTACATCCCATCTCTAGAATCGCACGACAGAAATCGCATTTCGACTTCAAAGGAAAATTCTTATAATTAGAAAAGATTAAGTCACAAAAAATACGAGATGAAAGGTCGCTTTGTTTGTTTTAGCTACCACACTATAAAAAGAATGCCAGCTGAAAACCGTGGGTAAAATATTGTTTAGTGTAGTGTATAAAATGGCTCAAACCCTCATCCACTGATCCAGACAGGCTTTGCACTAGCCTCCTGGGCCAAGGGTCATCCTCATGGTAAAGTGAATGTGTGTGTGTGTGTTTGTGTGCGTCTGCCAATGAGTTTATCTGCAAAAGGACTAATACTGTAGTATGACTGCAGCAGCTCATTTCAGGGTGCAGTAGGAGGCTTAGTGGTTAGAGGCCATAGCCTTGCAGCATAAATGCTCTTTGTTCGAGTTACCATCCTTCTGTAGGTACTTATCCGGCAAAAATATGCAGCTGTATTAATGGCTAAGAGATTAGCAAACAAACCAACCATAATAAGTCACCTTGGACAATGGGTTCTGCTGAATAAACAGATGCATTTGTTCGATTCCAGGTAGAGATATGAGGAGAAAATTGCTTCTAAAAGCATAGTTTCGAGCCAATGGGGTCCACGAACTAGAGGTCAAAAAACCCTCCAGAGGCCCCTATAGCCGTCATTGTCCTTGGTGACATTTCACATCCGAAATTGTTCACTTTGACAGGCTGCTTTTCAGAGAATCAATCTCAAAGCGTTCAAATTTTCATTAACTTCAGATTTGCTTACCTTTCAAGCCATTATGAAGAGGCTTTGAATTAAAGGATGCCGAGAATATCGGAAGGGCAAAATTATGCATTTGGTACTTTGGGTTCTTGGACTGTTTCCTGGCTAAGAAACGCTTTATTGTCCTCCGCCACTACCGGAGCCCTTGATGTACCAGACAGAGCAGCCAAGTCAACTGGCAAGATTAGAAAAAGCCCACAACCGCTCGACTTTTACTGTCTGTGACCGTGGCACCGACTGCGTTTTTGACAGAGTGCAGCCAATAGCTGTTTCTCGCTGGATCAAAGTTTCCTGTTAATTCCACTGTATCTCAGTGGGTTATAAACAGGATATTCCTTATTTTCCCCGGTGAAGCTGTGTAACCTGAAACTGTTTTCACACCTGTGATGCTTGAGCCCCTATTTCAGGCATAAAAAAGGACGCTGAAAACCTTGATCAAAGTCTGCTTTTTATCATCACAGATGCAGCTGTATGCAATAAGTTAAAAATTCTGACGTTTTAAATTACCGCTTTATTATTTAATTTATCCAAAACCTCTTTCTCAAGGCAATCTGCAATGTTAGGTTTGCATACTAAGCTGCTTACAGTGATCTGGCCACTTCTACAGCTGGGTAATTCAGAGTAAGTATTTTGATCAAGGTAACACCACGGGGAGTAGGGACTCGATCCCATGTCTTTTCATTGCAAGGCTCAAACCACGTTGCTCCCTGCTTCCCATTCTTAATAAGTGTGGAGTTCACCTTTACCAGCGTTAACACAACAAATTCATCTTTTTATTCCTGTTTTAAGGTGTTAAAACCTAATTCAACGCTTCTCTTTGACTCTCTTCTTGGCAAGACTTGGGACCCACTATGTTAAAGCTCATTTAATAAATACTGCATTTGCCACTAAACACCAGTTGTGTGATTTCTTCCCTGTTATTTATTTAGAGAGATTCTCTGCCCCTCCAAATTTGTGTTACAGGGTCGGTGTGAGTTGCTAAATGGAGGTTGAAAAACTGTAGGACATTCTGTCACCTTCTCTGAATTATGGTCTTCTGTCCTCATGCAGAGCTGCATACTTCCTGTCATATTTATAACACAAGCAGCTCCCCATGTTAATACACAGAAATATGAACGCTGCATTTCTGAACTGCCATTCCTATCAAATTAACAGGAATAAACAGGAGCCTTTATAATTCATTTTCTACAATGGATAGCAAAACAAACAGCTTTTTGCTCCTCCACATGTATTGTTTGTCTGCCTTATCACAAAGCACTCCTTTTTCATAAAAAGGAAAAAAATTCTTCCTCAAAGGTGAAGTTTGTTGGAAGTCATCCAGTTCCAACTGAAAACTGGACATGAAATATTTGCACTCTGACATGTATGACTGACCAAAGTGGACTCCAGGCTCCCTCTCTCTCCCCCATGTGTTTGTTGAGAGCTACACTTTCCTGCACTGTTCTATTCCACCCTGCAATTCCCTCCAGCCCCACTTTGCATGCTAACTGTAAATGAAAATCTTCCTCATCCTGGAAGAATTGAATGTTAAGGGCAAACCCTCCCTGTCTCAGACCCCTGGGGATCAGTGATGGATTTGTGTCCAGAATGTGGAGAAAGAGGGAAGAAATGTGTCTCTCTTGGCACCCTGGCCCTATGCTGTTACTTCTGAAGCTCATCTCATCCATGATAGATGGTTTCTTCAGCCACAACAAGGGGCCTAAGACTGGAGGGGATTTGAGGGTGAAGGAATTTGCAAAAACTGGTATGTAGCCCTTGACAATCACCCAGACACGGTGATAAAAGTGCCTGCAGCCATGGTACAAAGGAGGAAAACTAAATGTTCCAGCTGTTAAAACCAGTTAGAGGTCTGGTGGCAAACCTGTCTGGCAGGTCCTGGTGTTGGGAGGGGGGCAGCACTCTGGTCTTGTGGTTCTGCATCACTTCACTATCTGGACACAGCGGCTTCCTGTCTGTCGCAGAGAGCGGTGGCGGCAGCCAGACTGGCATTCAAACCCGCGCACCCGCTGCCCAGGGTAATTACACTCTGCATGTTTTCACAGCTTCGCCCTGTGCTGGTTCTCCTGGTCGCTGTAGCTGCAGACGAGCAGGTGGTTCTTCTTGTGCTGCATTAAAGGAACACAACCGTTGACCCAACTGTAAATATGTGGCACAACGGCTTTGCAAATATACTCAAAATACACAGCTTGACTGCTGCATCTCCATAACTGATTATCACAACTGTAACAGAATAAGGCCTGCTTAATAAAAATGACACTGTTGTTCATCACTACCCCATATCATTGTTTAAGGTTAATACTAAATGTAAAACTGTTTTTTATAACCCATTCTCGTTACTGAGTTTACAGAAAGCAACCTCGCCCAGTAGACCTAACAGCAAATATAACTACAGATCCAGCCTAGGCATTTAAATCCGTCGTCACCGAAATGTACCACCACCTGCAGGCGTCCAAAACTGCAGTACAAAACACAGCTCAGGTGTGTAAACAAAACACCCAGAAAGACATTACCCATAATACAATCCCAACTTGTCCTTGAACAAAGGTGTGCATAACACACCTAGAACCACAAATGAATACTAAAAAGCAGAGAATAAAAAATACATGAGATTTATGTGGAAACAGCGCCGCCTAGCGCAGCTCCTAATAAAAAGGTGGATTCCATCTTGCAAGGACACAACCATGAATGTATAAGATACCCTACACATACCATAAATGTAGTAATGTACCCTTTGCATGTACAGAGGCAACATTTTATTTTTAATTTATATATACTTGATGCACTTTTTCCATATACATCCATCTATAGGTTTATACGGCTGGGTTCCGAACAGGAGCAGAAAGGGAATGTCCCACAGCAGGGCTGCAGCCAGGGCGTCCACAGTAACTTGCTCCAAGTCGTCTGGAGGGGGACCGGCGTGATGGTCTTCCTGTGCTCAGCTGTGGCCTGGGTGATGCGCCGCAGCACCTCCTCGTAGTGGGGCTCTGATTCAGGGGTGAGCGGTGTGCTCTCAGATGGATCCCGCGCCAGGTCAAACAGCAGCGGGGGGTTGTGGTAGGTTACAAAGCCCTTATGGCACATGCAGATGTTGATGTCATAGCAGCCACCGGCTCCTTCAGGGGAGAAATTGGGGGTGAAGAGGTGGGCCTTGAAAATGGCATCACCTGGAAAAAAAAAAAAAAAAGACAGATGAGCAAATGGTGTTGTTATGGCTCTCAGACTGGCAGCCAGAAACCAGACAGTTGGTCCCTCTCAACAGCCAAACTGAACAAGAGACATAATTTACCACAGTAAAATGTAGTATAACTGCAATAAAAATACTACTCTGCAAAGCTCCTACATGCACATATACACAACATACTGTTGATTCACAAATTATGTGTGAGTTGAACAGCAGGAGGCCAGAGCCTTTGTCTTGACGGTGAAAGTCCTGAATTTAAATTCCTGCTCCCTCTGTAGTACCCTTCAGTTCCTTCATGAAAGTAGTAGTTCCCGTTTATACAATTTTTATTTATTAAATAAAAATAAAAGTTTTGCGACTTTTACATTGACACAGCTGATAGAGGCTTCAGCAGTTCAAGCTGGTTCTCAATATCAGCTTCTGTGACCTCTGTGCTACCCAACACCATTCACCCCTCTCCACCATGTGGATTAACCAGGAGCTGTTGACCTCACCCTCCAGGGGGCGCCATCGCACAGCATTGAGGTATGCCCCGCAGTAGTGGAACATGAATTCATGGTCCGAACGCTCGGCTCTGCCCTCCAGCAGGGGCATCAGGTCATGGCCGTCCAGGACCCTGAGGGCAGGAGGGGACAGAGGAAATACACTGGCACACATTGCGGGTGGCTTCTGACATAGACTTTGTCCTAGGTGTGTATGTGAGAGAGAGAGAGAGAGAGAGAGAGAGAAAAGAAATCCAGAATGAGACTCTCTGTGTCGTATGAGGTCACAGTTTTACCTGTGAGCTCAAGTGCATTTCTATTGTTGCTGTTTACCAGCTGGGTTATGGCTCCCCAGGGGACCGGGATGCAGCCAAGGAATTACAGACCATGCTTCACAATGGAGTGCCCACAGCTCTCCACATGAGAGGGGGGTCAGAGAGACTGAGAGAACTTCAATAGCTTTGTTCTTACCAGCAGACTAAAGGGGCACTGCCCTTTCAGAAGTCTATCTCTGGGGTTATAAGGCACACGGCCCCACACCTCCTGCCCTCATTTTCACTACCCCTATTCTAACAATCCGTAACCCTTCCGGACCTCCCCAGGCTCACCTGTCCTTGGGCAGCTCTCCTCCAGCCAGGCCCACCACGGTGGGGAACACGTCCATGAGGCTGGTGGGCTCATCAATGACCCTTCCAGCGGGCAGTCGCCCCGGCCATCGGAACAGCCCTGGCACACGGATACCCCCCTCCCAACCCCCCATGGCTTTGCCTCCTGTGTGGGCGGCAGACAGGAGAGCATGAATAAGCAAATATACCTCCTCTGGTGGCTGCACTACAGCACCCCAGCTTTTACACAGACAGAAATATCTCAAAGGTGCTGCCAGTTTACAACCTGCTGCAAAGGGAAAGCCAGAATATGGAAATGAGAGACACATCTCCACATGGACTGTGGGGCTCCACTTGGTACAATCTGAGCTTCGGGGGCAGAAGGTGCCGCAGTGGTTAGAACCTGGAAGATGCAAGCTCAAATCCCAGCTCAAGTTGATGTACCCTTGAATAAGGTACAGTATTTACCCTGAATAACTCCAGGTGTACCAATGGGTTTAATAATTGTATGTAGCTTATTACAGTAGGTTGCTTTAAAAAAATGTCAGCTAAAAAATTTGATGTAAATACTGCAGCTTTGCACACATCCCAAAAATCTCACAGAAAAGTCCTTTATATATGTACTTTCTGGATGGAGCAGCTCGCCGGCTTCCTCATGTTGGAAGGAGAGAGACGGCGTTAGTGTTTGGGAATGCTGTGTCCCATAGTGACATGAGACCAGAGGGACCAGGAGATGAGACAGAAGCCTCTTTGTACGATGGCACCACCATGGCTGGCAAGCAAAACAGAGCCCTCCTTATCCAGACACACCTCAACTCAAGTCACGCTGGCACCCTCACAGCCAACCAGGCTGGGGCTCCTGTCCAGCTTGGACTGATGCAAGACTGAGACCAGCTCATGTGTACTCTGAGCTTCACTGCAGGTTTCTGTTTCTGGATAGATACCATGTAGCAGATCAAGTATGCAGTCGCTGAAGAGGACAACAAAACATACCTCCTGCATTTACCATGGTAAAGAACACAAAAGACCCCTCCGCCAGTCAAAGGCAGCTACAGGTCTAAGGTTCAGGACCAGGTTTGGAGATGAAGCCATTTCGACTATGGCTGGGATCTCAAAATGTGATGCACAGCTGCCAACACCTGGATCTTTCAGCCAGTCTGCAGCTCTTCAATCAAAGAGATAGTTGGATTTGAAACCCAGCTCCTGCTGCAGTACCCCAGAGGAAGGTTCTTGACACAGTACAAAACACGCAGCTAAATAAATGGGTGAATATTTGTAAGCAATAAACTTAACATTGTAAGCTAGCCCCAAGAAAGTAAATTTTAACTAAATCAACTAAATAAATAAATGTAACAAATGATTTGGGAATATAAAGTACCAGTAAAAATGTTTAAGTACACCTGAGCAACACCTGTATAGGAGGAAGTAGACAGAAAAGCAAAAGCAAAGCAACACACAAGTGTCCCGTAATATGACCAGAGCTGGGAAAATTCTTTCATCATCAAAATCATCATTTCCTACTCAAACTTGTTCACCAAATAAGAAACATGAGGAAAAAATGCTGAAAGTGTCTATCTTTTGACTTTCAGAGTCAAGGTGTTTTTGTAGAGAAAGGGTTGTCATACAGCTTAATCAATATCTTGTAATGCTGAATCACTGTTGTCTACCTCTGTAGATGCCGTTCCAGCCGCCCCTCATGTTGTCCTCAATGTGACCGCCGTGGTCCGACGTGAAGTACATCAGGGTCTTGTTGGAGAGGTTGAGCTTCTCCACAACCTCCACAACTCTGCCTGAGTGGAAGGAGCAGGAAGACTGAGACGTGTGGAGGGCTGAGTGAACGGCAACGCTGCCGGGGGCCATGCTGTTCCCGGCTTCACACTCCAACAGAATACAAACCAAAGCAAGCAACACATTTTAAGGGGATATGTTGGGGTTTTGCTGAAAACCTTCCGCTTACCCTTTCAGAGCAGTCTGAACTCTATGATGAACTGGTGTACCATCCAAGGTGTATCCCACCTAGATTGGTTCCCTATTCCTCTAGGCCAGACTCTTGGACCACATTATGAGAGAAAGAAAGAATTACCAATGATCCGGTCGACTTCTTCTACGTTGTCCCCATACAGCCCGTGTTTGCTTCTCCCTGCGAAGGCTTTGGGGTCGAACAGCGGTGCGTGCACATGTGCCAATGACAAGACTAAGAGGAAGGGTTTCTGCTGGTTTCTATACACAAAAAAAAAAAAAAAAAAATGGAGACGATCACCTCAAACTAATATCCATCCTTCCAACACCGGTTCCTACACATGAGTTTCATCCCAGATACTTCCTGCACCAACAAGACATTGTGTGACATGGTGTGTGTGCGTGCGCGTGTTATTTTCTCTGACACATGACATTTCATCCTAATATGTTCTTATGAGTAGAGGGGAGGAATCTGGTTGTGTGACTCAATGTATCATATTCATGATTTTTTTAAAAATGATTTTTGACATATATGAGGATGTATGACTGACATTGATGAAAGAAAGGAAAACAGTTTGTGCCCCAATTTTCCAGAAACTTGCACTGGAAAATATATATCAAATATTTTCAAAAGTAATATTGAGAAGCACCCGACTGTCTGTTCCTTCCATCATCCAGTCACATGTAGACAGACCTTATTAATAAACTGTCAAAACAGAAACTGCAGGAAGTGAGAGCAACAAAGCAGCAAAACACAGATCGGGAAAACCTTTTTCAGCGCACCTTTCCAGAAACTGCTCAGCCTCCCCCACGAGCCTTTCGGTCAAAGTGTCCGTGACAATTGGCTGTTCGATCACATCCCCATTCCTCATGATGATGCAGTTCCAGGTCTGCAGCCACCCAAAGGGCACATACCAGACGGAGAACACCAAGAAGCACAGGAGCGCTAGTAGCGCGGCGAGCTTCAGGCTCACAGCCAACAGCCCGACGAGCCGCACGAAAGCCAGCGTGAGCGCAGCCAGTCCTAGCAGCACCGATGCCTTCCACAGCACTTCCTGTATGTCCACCAGTATGCCCGAGCCCTCCCCCGGCTGGCAGGCATTGAAGTATGTGAAGGGAAGGCCATAGAAGTAGTCGAAGCCGTGGTTTTTGGGGAGGTGACAGTGATCTGTCCTGTGCTCGCAGTTCACCCCGAGGTGCCACTTCCCTGCAACAGAGCAGTCGTCACCTCCATAGTAGACACCCTGAAATAAACCTTTGAACAGTACCTTGCAATTCTACAACCATTCATAAAGTTCAACGATTACCTTTCGGATGTCTTTGAATGTTTACACTTTAAAAATATTTAATGCGTAACAGTTTAATGAACACAAATGAGCAAAAATCTGTATCGGTGTATTTATTTATACTCTCCATTGCGAGGGCTGTGTCCCTCCCGATACAGAAATGTGTTAACTTTATCAGATTCCAAAATTGCAGAAATGATTCTGTTCCCCTTTTTCTCTTAAGTCCCATTTTTCTTCTTAAAAACCTTTTTCCAAGGTGACTTCTAAAGACAGATAATCAGCTTTACAGTGATTTATCCATTTATATAGCTGGGTATTTTTACTGTGTTGGTACAGAGTAAACACTTTGATCATGGGAACTACAGCAGAAGCAGGGCTTCAAGCCTGGTAAACCTTTATGTTACAAGGCAACAATCCTAAGGCACTGCGCCACCTGCTGCCTGTCTGGGTGGTAGCGCAGCTCTTTAAACTACCCTCTCATATCTGTTCGCATAATAGCTTAATGGGGACCCATCTGGCAGCCTTTAAAGGTCTCCACAACAAATCAGTGATACATGTAGGTGCGAGCATGGTGCAGTGACAGAGCCGCTCACCGGGGAGCAAAAGAGAGGACAACAGGTGTGTGGAACATACCCACAATGCCCGTGGTGTAGCCCTGTTTCTGCAGGAGCTTGGCAAAGGTGGTCTCATTGGGAGGAAGGCCCCCTGATCCCGCCAAAAACACGATAACCTGCACCCTCCCGATGCTGCCCATCCCTGGGAATGAAAAGCAGGTGCTGCTGAGCAAACAAATCCCTCCACTTTTCCTTCAGACCACATGCACGACCCCTCCCAGGCAACACCCCACAGTGAAACCTATCATCCACAAAACACTGCACGTGAGCTGGATTGAGAGATGCAGGCACGCGGGCCACCTGAGCGCACAGCGTAGCGCCCTGTCATGAAGGCCGTTCTGCTTGGGGTGCAGAGGGGAGCAGCAGAGATGTGTTGGGTGAGCTTCACCCCTTCCTGTGCTAGCCGGTCGATATTCGGGGTCCTGCACGTAGAACGAGAAAAATAAACATTGTAAATAGCTCTGGAGAAAAGCATCAGCTGGATAATAATAATAATAATGGCAACTCAGTATGGTATAGCAAAACAAAGGTCAAAGAAGGAATGGCTATTGAGCAGAATGGCCAGGTACCTGACTGTGTCATTCCCATAGCAACCAACATCTCCAATGCCCAGGTCATCCACTATCATAAGGACAAAGTTGGGTTTGTCATGTTCTCCCTTCGCCTCCTTCCCAACCCCAAGCAGGAGGACTGCAAGCACACAGAAGCTGCCATACAGAGAGACAGAGCACACTAACAGGTCGTACAGGTTTCCAAAAATAAACGCAGCAAGACAACAAACACGGTGCATCCAGACATGCAGAAAGGTAACAGATCCAGAAAACCATCCTCAAGGTGCTCAGCCTTCTCTGTGCAACCTTTCATGAGCAGAAAATACAGAGACTGGCGAGTCCACCGTTGGACAAGAAATCAGAATACGCAGCCTGATCAACAACCGTATCCGTATCTCCAAAATATATTTCACAGAATGTTCTGGAGGAAATGCCATGTCAGAAGGTTAGCATAAGTGATGGTATCCTACTTGTAGCTCTTCAGGGATCCCATGACGTTGGCGCAAGCGTCCAACTTTCTTCCTGTACCTGAGGAAAAGATAAACCTTTATTCTACTTAACCCTTTTGTTCAAGGAAGATTATCGACTGTACAATGACAGGGGTATTTTGACTGCATCGAACCGGGGTACGTACCTTTGTCAAAGGCACAACAGCAGGAGCTGGAATCCAAATTGGGAGCTCCTGACTACAGGTGAAGCGCCATAATCGCTACGCCACCTGTGGCTCCACAGAGCAGCAAAGTTAGTGGAGTCACATGCAAAGACGACTTTGATATGACGTTTGGAAAGTTAATATCCAGCCATAGTTTTCTGTACAGGTCCCAGCTTCCAAACAAAGCACTGCAGTAAAACCGCTCAATGCAGCAGCGATCGGTTTGAAAGCAGCCGTACTTGCTAGTCCTTTTCCAAACAAACAAACAAAATGACTTCGACAACAGTGACACACCACGTCGCGCGCTCCCGCTCCCGCTCAACTGGTCACGCGCACCGTCGCCCCGCAAGACATCCGCGCCCCGCCCCTTCCTCGTCAGGTTGCCGCGCACCCTACCGTAAAGCATCGTATAAATGCGCTCAGTTTGTGCATTTCGAGGAAGACCTTAACATAACCCTCACGATGGCTCCTCCAGCATGGATTTCAGCACATTTCGCGAATTACAAATTTTTCATTTAATTCCTCTGACTGTTTTGGCCAAATTAATGCACCGTTGCGATGCATTTCCCCGTTTTATTTTGTATGAAGAGATGCTGAAGCATTTATGGTAGGTTTACTACAGGTATCATGGTTTTGCGTGCCTCCAAAATACCGAACCCTTTAAAAAATCTTTTTTTTTGTCCGCCTTCGGAGCGACCTGTAACCAAAAACGTGTTGGTTCGACTCCCATTCCTCATTTCGTGCCCTTGATCAAGAAGCGTACACTGAATTCCTCCACTAAATTATACCATTTTGTGGTTCAGTGGGTAAATTAAAAGTTGCCCTCGGGCGACTGAAAAGCTAATGCAAACGTGGAGAAAATATGGTAAAATCTAGATTTGCATTAATTTAAAATGTGCAGATTACTGAGAAAACTGTTATATTGCACATTCCAAATTGACTTACATATTTTTCACTAAAAGATTAAATGCAAATATTTAAACATTAGTTTTACACACTATTATTATTATTATTATTATTATTATTATTATTATTATTATTGCAGTAAGAGAACTGCACAGAAAACAATCATAATGAAAAGTAAGTGTAATGGTAACAAGGTGACGATGCAGGAAAAAAATTTCACAGGCGGAACATGAACCCAAACCTAGATGGGACTGAAGATAAAATTTAACAAATGAAAATGATAAACAAGAAGAGATCAGGCAAAGTCCAGCCATTACAGATGATCAAGGGTTAAGAACACAGTGATAATATTGTGGTTAATGGTTAATGTTGTGCTGGGATGGCTGTAAGTGGAATTAAAGTGGAAAAAATCTCAGGTCTGAATTTCGGTTACTTTTTATTTTGTGGAAACACCCCACAAATTACAGTTACAGGATGTGTTTTCACTAAATCATTGCAGTTAATGTTTTACTTGCATCTTAATTTATGTGTGCGCATGTATTTTTTTGGACAAACTTTTTAAACTTTTCACTACAGTGCATTTTTACTTACCAACAAAATGAGTTACACACAAACTCTGTGCCTTAACTTTGTCTGTAACAAACCCAATTGTCTGAGTTGTAGCTCTGAAGAGGTGCCTGGCTCCAGGTGGCCACACCAGAATTTTACAAAGAACAAATAACACAGAGAGAAATGTGCAAAACATACTGAAGATGCAGGCTCAAATAAATTCTAATATCCTACCTTTTTTTCACTTTGTTACTCTAATCTTGGTCATAAAATTTATCCTTTATAGGTTAAGAGATCTGATGGTACTGCACCATAAAAGTTGTCCTGACTGATTTAATACATAGATTTAATCTTTCAAGCATTCTGGCCCAGCATATTGCTTATAATGTCACTGTCTGATGGGAAAAAACAGAATAACCAGATTAATAAAGTAGGTTTATGTATAATAAAAGTCAACAAAAACGCAAGTAAAGAAATACTTAATATTCTGAAAGTACGAAAAAACATTCAAGCAATGTTGTCATTTTAATAACCCTGAAACAAAACAGTCCTGAAAACAACAGTTTTACAGTTAAGTTTTCAGCTCCCTCTATAAATTCAGCTGTTTATTAGTTCAGCTTGGGCTTTTCTTCAAAGCAACATACAGTATTAGGTTAGTATGCAAAGCTGTTTACAGTTATTTACCCATTTATATATCAGGGTAATTTTCACTCGAACAAGTACCTCGTTGAAGGGTATTAGAGGAAAAGGTGGGATTTGAACCTGGGTTCTGTACATTCAAGATAGCAGCTGTAACCACTACATCAAATGCTGACCCAAAACAGAACTTCATTTTAAGAGTTTAAATAATACATGACGACTTCCTATGAAAACAATGTGGCAATTCTGACAAGTCTGAAAATCAGACTACATTTGATCAAAATAATATAAAAGCCATACACTACATTTTCGCAAATGCACTGACAGCTCATAAAATGAGGAATGACCACAAAACTACGTTAAATATATACCGTTCTCTGACAGGATGTTCCTGCTTCTACAGCAAAATTTGTCTTTGGTTTTACTGTAAATTAATAAACAAACTTCCCAAAATAACTTATCAGGCACTGTTAATATTTTTTTTTTTTTTTGTGAGGTAATTAATTTACCTAGATTAAAAAGGGAAGCATAATGCAAGTAACTTTTTACTTTTTGGGAATTTTTCCTAGAAATTCTCCTATAACCCAGTATCTGGGTGTAGCTGATTCTAAGAAATGGCTTGAATACCAAGAACGAGGGGTAATGACCCCAAAATATCCATAACAGCGTATACTTATTTCAGCATAATAAAACAACTTTTCATTTGGTTTCATACAGTATGTTTCATTCTTTATTGTAAGTAGTAATAGCAGCATTTAATAGTCACATTTCTGTAAAAAAAAACAAATAAATGAAAACAATATACAGTGGAAAAATGAATAAAATGTACCTACCTTTATGCTTTGTTACTTCCTCATCAAACAGAAGTGAACAAAATCATGAAAACCTAAACTGCATTTGAACCCAGGCCACATGAGACAAAGACTGAGAACGCACCTGCTGAGCACAGTGTTTCCGCCTAGTGTCACATTCGTACTCATGGGAGTTTTGAATATTCCTCTGATGTGGTTCCATAGCACTCATTGTGCTGGGACTTCTCGACTCGAATACCAAGCCCGGTATTCACATATACTGCCCATTACTTTGCGATTTCAGAAACCAGGAGCTCTGATACCATGATATAGGCTTCCATTCTTATAAACTGCTTGGTGGGTTTAAATATCAATACCAAATATCAAAATGTTGCATTTCTCTCAAATGTTTATTAAAAAGGCATATAAAATGAAAGCATGTTTTGCTGTATAAAACCTTCTAAAGTGGTTTTCTTAAATACAAGTGCATAAAAATGATAAACAATACTAAACGTGATCAGCATGACTGCAACATCCCACACGAATCATCTGAAAGGTGCTCATCAAGTAACTTCCTCTGGGTTTTGGTAAATTCAGCAGCAGCAGTTATGCTGTCTTCTGCAGAGTGCTGAGAACTGCCAGAAGAAACGACACATTCATAATAAGAAAAAAGTAAGCATAGCAAAGTAATAAAACCAAAATATGCAAGTCAGATCCAAGTTGTTTTCATAAACCCATTCATACCCCTACCCTGAGGTTCAGATTGGGCCTCCTGAAAGTTCTTGTCTGCACGTTCAGGATCACCTGTGTGGAAGAGTGACCGTTAATATGAACATTTCAGAGCAGCTTGCATTATGCACAAAAACAGCTATGAGAGGAAATGGGCTGCCTTTTAGTCACAGAACCTCCCTCCCACTAACCCCCCTTTCCTATACATGCATATGCACTCTCTCTCTCTCACACACACACACACACCATAGCTGGTGCAGTACACCTACCCCCCTGGACTTTAAAACACAACTTCTTCTTCCAGTATGCAAAAAAGCTTGCGGCAGCACCCAGGACGGCAACAATGACGCCACTCAAAATACCAGCAGTTGGGCCAGATCTTGCATCTTCAAGGACAAGACAGCAAACACACAAACAACAGTTTCATATTCAACAATGACTTCCCTTGTAGAAGTGAGATTACAGTGATCTGCCCTTTCAATTAAATTACAGGTTGATATTTCACAGATGTTGAATTTTATCTTTGCAACGGAAGAGCATGATTTCAGTCCATCTAATTTAGATGAAAAACAGATGAATGGGTCACGTATTCCACAAGGTGGCAGTACACAACTATTCCAGTCTAGTACAACTGGAGTATGTCCGCGACCTCAAGTTTCTGCACAATATTTTTCCATATATGGGTACCACTGCGCCTGGAATTTACTGGATCAGAAAACCACTCTGCAATGGAAGATTTCAAAACCAAGCTTTTATACATAATTTATATGCATACACTAACAGCCAAAGGTATGTGGACACGTGAGCATCACACCCACATGTTCTTGTTGACCCTCCCGTTCCAAATCCATGAGCCTTAATATGGAGTTGTTCGTCCCTTTGCTGCTATAACTTCTACAAAGGCTTTCCACCAGGTTTTGAAGCCCAGCTGTGGGAATTTGTGCCCTTTCAGCCACAAGACTATCAGCGAGGTCAGGCACCAATGTCGGGTGAGAAGGCCAGGTGTGTTTATGGAGCTTACTTTGTGCACGAGGGAGGCACAGTCAGGCTGGAGCAAGAAAGGAGCTTTACATTTTTTTTATATATATATATATATATATATATATATATATATATATGTGTGTGTGTGTGTGTGTGTGCGTGCGTGCGTGCGTGCGTGTGTGTACACACACCACACACTGGGGTAATACTATGGAAAGGAACTGGAGGAAGCAGATATTAGAGTGAAACAAAAGTAACACACGTGTACTACAACCTTGAGAAGTGTTATAGCAAAGCCTGGTACAAATTATCGCATTTCCTCAACAAACTTGTTCAGCAGACACCAAATGTGGGGAAAAAAATCTCGTGTCCAGCAAGTGGTCTCAGACTTTTTCATTGAACCGTATGTCACAGCTACTGCTGTTCCTGTTACTATTAGTACTATTCCTCAAAGGCAGAGTTGTACATATCAGTTTATAACAAGGAACATATTCTTTGCCTCCCTTTATCATCAGTCATTAAAACTGCTCTCAAAACACTGTAGTTCTGTCTCCTTCTGCCACATGCAATACAAACTGTAGATGAAGCAATGAGCTCATCTGACACAGGAAAATCACATTTTAACCAAAGCAAACAAGACAAGCATGTCACCATTCCTTGAAAAAAATAACTATGCAAATAAGTATAGTCTTCAAAAAAGTACACAAAATGAGTAGAATAACTCAAGATAAATTCTTTTGATCTTTGAAGAGGAACATATCTGCAAGCGTGGCTTTCTACAGAAAATGGTTACTATTTACATGCAAACAATAACCTAGGATACAGGTTAAATACAGAATGTTGACATATATATGTAGAAGACACAGGATGCTTCAATCAAATCACCCAAGTACTGGATGGGTCTTGAAAGAGCAAAGTGTGAAATGCAGTTCAAGGAGACTAAATCGGCCACTGGAAGAATGTAGTAAAAGCCCCAGAAACTGTTGTCAGCTTCAAAGGTTTCTTTTAAAACCTACAAAACGATAAACCTTCCTGGTGATTCAGCAGAGGCAGAGGCCAAGATGAGGAAAAACCAACAGTCCATCAGGGACATTGGCTCACATCCCCCAAGTGAAGTGATCACCCTGAGTTCTTTCAGCCACCAGGTTTTTCAACTTAGGTGCACTGAGAAGCACTTCTGGGGATCCTTCTTACCAACAGCTATCTGCCTCCATAATGATGCACAGGAGTTGTCAACCACCAGTTTCTACCTCATTTGGCTATTAAACTTGTCCGGATCCATCCACAAGTTTCCCAGTGGAGACTGATTAAGTTGTATCCTATCTTATGTCCTATCCTGTTTGCAAAATAAAGTATTGCATTTCTCCTGCTTGTTTCACAAAAAAACTGTTTCTCTCCCCACCTGAAATTTCCTGTACACAATTAAATTTGTCACTTTAAGCTGTTTCTATTTACAGTAGCTGTAAATTAGCTATGTTACCCAGTGCTGTCCAAGGTCAGAAAGGTATAATGGTGTAAATGTAAAAAGAGTGTGTGTGTGTGTGTGTGTATAAAATCCATCAGCATCATATACATACATTCTGCATGTAACATCACTACTCCTTCTCCTTGTCAGACTGGATTTTAAAGTTTCAGAATAGTAAACAGCTTTTTTTGGAGTTTAATGAGCTTGCCTACACAAGAACTTCACTTAGGATGAGAGGTACCTGTGTGCCAAATTTCAAGTCTGTGGCTTGAAGAGTAAAGCCATGCATAAAGAAGAAACAAACAGATAAACAAACACAAAAACAATATTGAGCTTTATAAATACAGAGATTCTATAAATATTAAAAGGGCAAAAGCAGCTTTAGAAACCAGACAGGCAGGATGCCTCCCTATTTTATCGTGTGTGATCAAGTGTGTTCAAGCCACAGATGAGCAGCAACTTCCGTTTGTGCCAGGGAGCAAGGAGCTGAGGGCAGAGCACAGTCCTGTCTGCCGACGGCTGTTTTCCTCACACAAAACTGCACATCGCAACCTGACACTTGAGGACCTGCACACTGCCTAGAGCTGTAACCCACAGCACTTACACTGAATTCTGGGAACATTAAACTTTTATTAAAATTTGCTGCTGGAATGTCTGCAAGTCTGTTGCTGTGTTTTTATCCATTATGTACCTCACATCTTATTTCAAAGTTACTAAAAATGTTAGCTTGTGTACAATGCGGGGAACTCAACACGTATCCACAATATATTTAACAAGCTGCAGTTAAATATATTTTGGATACTTTTCACCTTATCCTTGCACATTTGCATTTACTGATTTAGCCAAGCATTTCTCAAAAGCGACTACGTTGAGCTTTTTACAGTTTTTTATTCTTATTTACTTTTATTCAGTTGGGTAATTTTTTTGGGAATAATTTAGAGTAACTGCTTTCCTCAATGTGCAACAGAAGGTAAAGACTCTAAACACTGCGCCACCTGCTGCCCATTAGACACTTACAATGATGTATTTGGACAGTTTGGTCATTTTTACTGGAACAGAAGTATCCAGTGGAAACTGCATCCTTCGATCTGAAGATGACAGCTCTAACTGCTACGCAACCTGATGGCCCCTCAGATAAATAGTGTTCCATCTTGAGAGCTGAAGTTGTTGGTCGCAGTATAACCAGCAGATCCATGGCTCCTAATGAGGAGCTTGGTATCTTGGGGACCTGGAAACCCTCCCATTCTGGGTATTTTTTCTGGCAGCCCCTGCTCCTGTTTCACAAGGCCATCATTATCTCATTCGTGGAGTTACACTTGATGTAGCAGATGGAAAGATCAATAAACATTCCACAATGACTTCCTGAATTTGCATCACAGTCATCATTACAAAAGCAAAATAAGAGGCTGTCTGTACCTTCTCAGGGAGCAGCACAGCCCGCAAGGCATAAAAAAAAAAGAACTGGAACCCGGAAAGGAGGGGAAATAACTCCCTCCAAGATGAGAAAGAAAGAAAAGAGCCCAATCTCTGCTCTCCTTCTCTTCAATCCCTCTTCAAACCAAACTTTCAAAAGGAACACAAATAGCAAAAAGATGAGATAAAGTGGGAGTTTCTGAAGAAAGACAGTTATTGGGAGGCTCATAAGAGGACACAATAATTGCTCTTTTAATCAGCACAAAACTTATCAGAGAAATCAAATTATTTTTACAAACCCTGACATTTCAGCAAGTATACAAACCTCCATTAAGCTACTTTAATAGTAGAAACTAAAGAAAAGGCAGTAAAGACACATAAGGACCCTAATGGCATGTTAATGTAAAGCGTAGCTACTATATTTACCATTATGGTCCAATCTTCTGAAATACAACAAATACAAGAGAAATTAACTAACATGGGTACACAACTAAAAGAGATGCTTTAATATACAAAGAAAGGATTATGTATAATGTTTAATGCTGTTGAAATAACATTGTTTGAACATCTTCCAGTAGCAGGCAGTTTAGCAGTCAGAACTGATGCCTTGCCGTCTGAATGTCTCTGGTTAAATTCCTATTCCTGTTGCAGTGCTCTTGATCAAAGTATGCCCTGAACTTAGATGGTCAATATACATATCTTGCTATCTAAATGAGTCAAATGCTAGAAAGCGGATTTTCTGTCACTGTAAGTATCCATGCCCATAGATTCCTGATGAATAAAGGCAAACTGCAGGCAATGATGCCGTTTTCTTTCTTTTTGGTTGCATTTCAACCCAAACTATACATAAGTGATAAATATTCCAAAACAACACTTTACTATGTATATGGAAGGCATATCACATCCACTGGAGGGGACAACTGTAGCTAGTGGGACCAGAACCGAAAAATGAACAATACAGGTGGAACCAACACTGAGTTGAATGGCTGAAATCCCCCAGTAACTCAGATTGACAAGGATGGGACTAACAGACACTGAGAATACATAGTGACTTTAAAAGCTATTTTGAAACTTCAAGTTATTAAACATCACAAAGCAATGATTTGGGCTTCTGAAAACTATGGTGGACATTTCCTATGTGGTTAAAGGTGACCCAAGTTCACCCTGTGTGTCTAAAGCAAACATAATATCAGACTAATATGAGTCTAATCTGAATTCTCTGCATATGGCAGCAATTACAGGGGAAAAGATGACTTTCCATTTCCTTCACAATGAACAACTGCAATTATAAAAAAGTTAATACTTTATATCATGTAATTCACGATATATGAAGTACTATGCAAATATGAAGCCATATTTTTTCTTTACAGGGCCTCACTTTGAAGCCATGTAAATAATGAAAACTAAATACAGCAGAATTATTTCTTCACCTATAATTGTAGCTCTGCTATCGTGGTCATGATATGCAACTTAGTAAGGTTTTTTTCACAGGTAAATTTTGCATGGTTTTCTCAAAGACGTAAAACATATACTGTATGTAGTAAAAATATTTAAGTTAAATGAAAAGTATACATACACTTACACAAGTGGGTAACAGAAGAAAAAGATCCTTTTGATTTTTATGTAAAAAGGGGTACGATGTGCTGCCTGGAGAGAAAAGCTGATTTATTTGCCCCTTAGTTTGGAATGTCTGGTGCTGCATGTTCACAGTCATGTTTGCGGTAGATAATCCTTAAAATGTCATGTTTAAAGTTTACCTGGTTCAGAGCCACCACCATGGCCACCATGTGGTTTTACGCCTGAGTCTTCGACAGAACCAGCATCTGT
Organism: Heterotis niloticus; assembly: GCA_018136845.1. Taxonomy (NCBI): domain Eukaryota; kingdom Metazoa; phylum Chordata; class Actinopteri; order Osteoglossiformes; family Osteoglossidae; genus Heterotis; species Heterotis niloticus. The sequence goes on along the minus strand of CM030897.1, from coordinate 7,001,058 downwards.
AGACGAAACTGTAAACTTACATGACTTTCTTGTACAATAATGGAGAATAATTTGCCATCTTTCTGCAGCACTAACTGAAAGAAAATGTTACAAAATACAGAACAGATAAGTGGATGAAAGGATCCATTTTTTTTTATACTTTTCTGGAAAAAACAAGCACAGAAAGTGAAAATAATAATTTACACATTATGAGACAACATAGGTGGAACTGTTCTCTTTAGCATTTGTATCATCTTTCCGGGATTGTTTCTAGATTTCCTAATCTCAAAATCCATAGGGATAACAAAAGCAAAAGCATGAGCAAAAGCTGGGGTCACATGCAGAGTTTCTGGACATTTTAGACAGGGCAGCCCTACTACCAGCAAGGCAGAATACTTTACCTCACTTTTTACCTGGCTTTTCACAGGGACAACAGGTGTTACTAAATAGCTTGCAAGGATACTCACTAAATTATAAACTTAAAAAGTGGTTCTCAAAAGATGAGGGATTTCATGCACTTGATCTGTTTTTTCAGAAATTATTTTACCTTTTGGTGGTTCTTTCGAACTTTCAGGCAGGTGAGAATGTGATTCAACTGCAGGAAGAAGAAAAAAATTACATTTTTATCAGGAGTGAGGAAGCCTGGTGAACACCAACCAGTTACTTAGCGTAGATGACATGGACAGATCACTCATTGCTCTCGACACCCACAATCCAATGGACCTCAGCTGGAATCTGAAAATATACTTTAAGGGGGAATTTGTCTGTGTTTTCCCTCTTGAGTTAGTACTGGTGTGGTGCTGAAAGGGAGAAAAATGTCTATAAAAAACATTCAACAATAAAAGCCTGATGTTTGGTTAAATTTGGTGGCTCATCCCCCTTTCATTAGATAGCACTTCTATCAGCATTGTAGGAAAATACTTGGAAAAAAAACTGTCAATATTTAAGACAGCAAAACCAGATTATTACAATGAAATATTTGTCATCATTTGTTAAGGAAATATGTGGATCAGATGTTTGAAAAGTGGGAAAATACCATTCTGTGCATAAACGTACCTTTATATGAGTCCGTGGTTTCTTTGGTTACAAACGTGGTCACATTTATTGAATCTAAGAGAGAAATGGAGCATGTATTTGACAAGATGTTTTTGTTTTTAAAAAAAAACTATAAACCACAGTGGGCATCTAAATTCCAGATAAACAGACTTGGATAAACAAGGAGATCATTCATCAGACTACCTCTCACTTTCCTTGCTGACCACTGGATATTAATGCACAAACATTTGGACAACTCCATCACAACTTACCAAGAGTATGTGAAAGACCAACTTTTGAAAAGAAAAAAAAAAAAACAAAAAGGAGGAAAAGCATCCCTACTCCCCTTTACAGTTCTCAGCAATAATTTAATTATGTGACACTGTGTCGCCGTATAAACATGAAAGCGATATGATCATAACACGTGTACCTTTTCCCTCTCGGTTAATTTCTATTCCAACAACACACCATTGAACACTGAAGAAGCCTGACTGCATGCTGAACATTCAAAGTACATATTATGGCCTCGGGCTGTTGTATCAATGAGGAGACAAAGATCGGCATCAGAATGACTGAAGTCTGTACCTGTCCTCAAGCACACACTGTGCTCCAAGGAAAAGCACAAAAATATTTTCTGTACACATGGTTAGATAATGGTTTTCATAAGTAAAACTGCATCTATATTTGAATTTCATTACCAATCCCCCGATATATAATCTTTGCCTTTACACTACATTTGTACAAAACTGTCCAGTTCTGGCTTATTTAATAGGGAGCAGTTATTCTGGGATGGTCTGGTCAAAAAGGTATAGCAGTGAAAGAATAAAAATGAACAGCATACTATATATCAGCAAACTATTTTACCATTAAAATGGTTGCATTTAGTATCTAAGTATTGTCAGTTCCGTCAAATAAGCAGATGCCACAGAGAGTGACACATGCTGGTCATAGTCAAGTGAAAAGGAAAAAACTAAATATATCGTCAACCTGTATTTCTCTTACATGTGCATCACCATGTGTGCGCCATATGTAATATCTGATTAACTTTTACATGTCATTTGCTCACATATAACAGCTACTGACTCCCATGGTTGTACATACTGTTGGTACTGATACCAACACACCTGCTGGCCATAGTAACACACACGCTATAATAACAAATTATATATCACCAAACTTTACTAGCTTAGACAGTGTGTGTGTTTAGTGAGAAAGTCTGTCAGCATCTTTATGCATGCTTACTGTCAGCACCTTATTCAACAACTGTCATGGTCATAATTGTAATATGTGTCATTGGAAACATTGCTCCCTACAACTGATGTCCAGTAGGCAGGCAACCGAAGGACAGCTATGTCATACGTTATATTTGTAAAATATTTTAAATGAAAACTAAATATTCAATTTTATCACCATTTAAAACTAAGACTGCTCTTTCACTTCCCCACCAGCTCACAACATGATACAAACACATTAGCAGGCACTTTAATGGACAATGCACACTAAAAGGGGCTGTGCTGATATTGGAGCAGCTGTTAATAAATATTATTAAAGCGAAAATAGTTTTCCACATTAAAACTGATCCTTTACTACATTTATGATTCATATCAATATGTAATAATGTCAATCACAAATCCTCAACATGAGATACAGACCCAGCTTCGTAACTACAGAGTCATAAGTGTGTGTGAACGATATGCAGCGCAAGGTCCTGCGGAGAGCAAGTCGGGCACCAGCCAAGCTGATGGATGGACGCTGCAGAAGAGATGATGCCCATCTGGAAGCAGGCCGCGTGCCTGTGGTCTGACTCTAGCAGATCCAGGAAATTCTCCACAGGGAAGATGGCCAGTCATGAGAAGGAAAGTATATTTAGAACATTATGTTATGTTCATGCTGCAGGGCTGAGAGGAGTTGGTATAAAAAATGTGACCTTTGGTGATGAGGCAAGCAGTTGAAAGTGAGACTTCAAGACCCTCGACGGCTTTAAGTTTGCGAGCGCAGCAAGAAAACCAGAATCAGGGGCATCTGTGGCCAGATCTACCTGAACATCCCAGTCTAACTGTGACCAAAACTGACTCACCAGACACCACTTTCACTGTGGAAATGTCCACTGCACAGCTGTTAAGTTTAGGACTTTGAAAACCGTAAGAATTTCATATCGTCTAGTTCTGAAAAATGGTATCAAGCAGAACAGTAGGCATGGTGGAAATTTAACATTAACGTATTAATAGCATGCATAAGACTTTTGCACAGAAAAATTAGCAATATTGCATTAATTTAAATAATTAGTATAAGGTGTTATTATGTATTGAAAAATGATTTCACATGCTGGTGGCCACACATGGTGCCCAGGTACATGTCAGATACAGGTTGTCATCGCCAGTTTTTATAGACAGATAACAGAGCAGTTTAAAAATCTATGTTAGCAACAGAGAGCAGTAGTGTGAGCGATGAAGTTAAAAGTTTACTGTGGATTGGGGCCCAAACTGGACACAACAGAACTTGGATGAAATTACATATCCATGCGGAACTGGACCGAGATGTTTACCTGGATGGAGATGTTTACCTTGAGCTCTGGTTGCCACTGACAATCCGGCAAGAATGAAGGTCCACAAAAGTGCCAACATCTTGACTCAATCTGGAAAATATTTTCAGCAGAAGTAACTAATATTTTCTTTAGGGAAAAAAATAATCAGTATGTAATTTGAGCAAGTAATAAAATCTTTAAGATGAGTGAGAAACTTACGGTGGTGTCCTGCTGCTCCTCTTCCTCCTTCTCCTCCTGCTTCTTTGCTGCAAAGTGTGTTGCGGATCTCTCGCCCCTGCGCTCTCATCCGAGATGTTGGGGCAGAGCGCTCGAATGTGGACCCGGGTTCTGCGCGCACCCGCTAGGCCACGCCCTGCGCGCCTCCGCCGAACACGGGGACTCCACGTGCGGACTGAGTGGAAGCCTGGCTGAGGAACCCGCACTTTGGCACAAAGTTGATTTTAATTTTTTGCACATTTCTTTGGCCAGAACATTTTTTAAACATCTGTGGAAAAAAATACAATTAAAATAGAAAAATAAACTGGAAAAGTTTGTCCATTTCCAAAAATTCTGCTCATAAAACGAGGAGCAACCCTACTGTACCCTCAACAACCCCACTGTCCACTTTCCCTTCATAGTTTGACACTTTTTTTTTGCAAAATGTCTCGATAAAAAAAATCTTTCCACTGAGTAAAACATAAACCTAAAAACATGTAACAATCTTGTCACTGAGTTAAAGAAGTCGTTTTAGTTCTGGAGGCGCCAACCACGTCTCCAACTTTATCAAATTGATTCTATTGCCAGGTTCAGCGCGCCGCCTAGCGGAGTTTATCAGGATTTGTGTGTGTGTGTGTATATATATATATATATATATATATATAAACATTAAATTGTGAATGTTAACATAAACACGAGGCTAACTTACAAAGAACCTCTTCTTTTCACATCATCTTTTTTCATCTGTTCATCATTATAATAATTATTACTGTGGTGGTTTGAAGGCCCTTTGATTTGGGGGTGAAAGTAGTGTTGCCTCAGAAATATTTGGGTTCAGATCCCACTCGTGCACGTTTGCCTTGAATTCAAGCAGTAGGAAAAGGCCGTAAACAACCGTGAAGCGGCGTCTCTCACCTTAGTCAACGGCGGCGGGTGAACGCAGGGCCGGAGGCGGTGACAATGAAAGTTGCTAACAAAAGCTATCGAGGCAAAATGGATGCGTTCCGCGCAACAGGCGTTTAATTCGACATTTGAGCGAACGGACGAGCGCAGCCGACGCGCGCCTGCATGAGGCGGCACGCGGCGGCCCTCGCGCGCTCCTCCGGCTCGCGGGCATCCGCGGGGAATCCGTCACGTGCGGCTGAGTGAGTGCGCGCGCCGAGGGGGGAAAGGGGGGGGGACCTGCGGAATACCGATCGACCCGTTCGGCGGCGAAACGGAGCGGAGCGCGCGTCTTGCGCCCTCCTCGATGAGAAACTTGACCGCGTTGCGCCGCCACCTGGAGGCTTCCTTTTTTTTCCCCCCATTTTCATCCTCACACCTGAAGTCCGTGGATCCGGTGCGCGGCCGCGTCCGACGCTCCGCTCGTAAGGGTCCCCAACGTTTGCGTGCGTGTGTGAGATGCGTGGGACCGCTGGCGGCGGAGCACCCCGGCGTGCCGGCGTTTCCACAACTCCTCCTTAACACCCCGAGCCAATGCGGGTGCCGGGCGGGAGGGGTGGGGGGGCTCCTCGAGACGCGCCGTGTCCGTGCTCACGCTCGTCACATCTCCAGTGTCCCTCGGCCCGCCGGTGACATGCAGTCCCTCATCTCCCCGGTGACCAAGGCTATTCTGGTGGCTTTGTTCATCTTCGCCATCCTGCTCATCCTCTACGTGATCCTGTGGTACATATGCCGGGACGTGGACTGCGACCACGGGATCTGATTTTATCTGTCCGAGTGCGTGTGCGTGCGTGCGTTTGCGTGAACTGTGTGCGGACCACAGGATACAAACACCGCGCTCTGACAGCGGACATCGCAGGAGGTCCAGGTTGACCCGGGTAAGTCCAACAGCACCGTCCAGCCCCGTGCTCTCACGCCGGCCCTCTGGAGGCATCAAGTCCTCAGAAAAATGAAATTGAATTTTTTTGTCTCAGTTTTCGTGAATGAATGTAAGGTTACCTGCCAGCGTGCGGCTTACACACGTTCGCGCGCAGCGTGGGCGCGTTTTAGTCGTTTACACGATATAATATTATTATTTTATTTCTAATCAAACACCCGCCTTTATTTGCCAAAGACTTGCCTGACACTTATTATTTCTGCCCAAATATCATAACTACACCAACCGCTGTCAATCCCATAAGAACAAGGATTCACAGGAACAACCGACTGTTGACAGTGGGAATACTAATTTGCATATCCCAATATTCCAAATATTCTGAAAATAACATTTAAAACGCGTTATTGCTGCAAAATGTGGCGGGATGTTATTTTAAGAATAACGGCACATGCGGACCACCACCTGCTTTGTATTTTTTTCCCCACATAGACCGTGCTAAGCTAAGTAAGGTAAAGTATAGTACAGGACAACAATATGGTATAGTAAAAATCGTGTACCTCCAAATGTATAAAAACGAACTTATACCGTTTTCTAGTAGTTGTGTTCAAATAATTTTATTAGCGAAAAATAAAAGCGCCGGAGGTTTTTTGGCTTGTGTATATTGGCCTATTGGTGGAGAGCACAGTGGAAAAAAAGTTGAAAGTGTTGTGCGGGAGGGGGGGGGTGAGGGTTGCGTGAACGACCCCCCCCATCCAACCACACACGCACACGCACACACACACACACACAGGCTCTCTCGTGCGACTCCTCGGCATGCGGCTGCGCAAGCTCGGTGTAACCGCAATATTCCACATTTCTGCCCTTGACATCATGAAAAAGCATTCGTTTTTCGCCAATATCTCCATTTACCTGCATATTATTGTTCAATTTTTTAACAAATAATGCAGGTGGGAGAGGTGTTAGTGGGGACAAAAAAAAGAATCAATGCTTACATTTACCTGCGGACGGACATGGAGTGGTCAGATTTGCGACTGTTATTCGATTTGCGTCCAATAATTGGGAGAAACGGTCTAATTCAATGGAGAAATGCGTCGTAGACTCGGTTTAAGTGCAGCAAGTGGACTGTGCCCGAGTTCACTGCGGCTCCGTACGCGACAGCTTTGTTAGAAATACAGAAATGAAGCAATAACGCCAGGAAACGGCAGAGCAGCGAATTTACTGTGGTAACGGCAGGGTAAACGGCACCCGGGCCGGAGAAACAGCGCAAACGGCCGAAACACGGCGGCTGATGAGCGTTTGAAGGACAAACGAAGGACGCAGCTCTCATCTCGATTCGGCGTCGAGCGGAGCGGCGGCGTCTCCAGCTGCACACAAGCACGTCTCAGTCAAGTTTTCAGTCACAATTCCATCACAGCGGTGGTCGTTGTCAGTATAACCAGGCTTCCTTCTTATTTAATGTCACGGAGATGAATTCCACAAAAAAAGTTCCATCATCATTTCCTCAGGTTGCAGCGTTGAGTCTCAGCTTCTCATAGTGTGAACGCGCACAAATCCCTTCGCCACAGATGCGAAAGTGTGGCCAACATAATCCCTTCAACATTAATTTTCATAAGAGAATCTCTTATTATAATTTTTCTCTGAAGTACAGTTCCCATTTGGGTCACATTACTGTACTGTTCAAAAATATCTGTGTGTCTCTCATGTTCTCATGTTGGTCCAGCCATCTTGGTGCACTTTTCAAGCACAGTCCCAGCATCAGTGTAGTGGCCGTAGTTAGAAAATTTTACAGCCATCCTTCGTGTGTGGAGCATAGCTTGACTGTGTCACAGCTGACAGGTGTCCAACTCTGTGAAACACCTATAAAACGACCTTGACCATGAGAATGTGTAGAACAGTGCTGCTTAATGCAAAAGACACAACGGGGCAACCTGCCCATTGTTTGCCTGCAAACCCTAACCCTAACCCAGTTTGGCTACATTTACATTTAGCAGATAGTTTTCTCCAAAGTGGCGCACAACTCAACACACAGCTTAAACACATACACATGGTTACTGAAGCACTGCTTTCTTTGTTTAGTGCCCTCATTCTCATACATTTTGGGAAGCACATAAGTAGGAAAAATGTTACAGGTGGCAAAAGCCTAAAATGAACGTGTAAGAAGCTCTGGAGGGAGAGATCAGTTTGAAGACACTTGTGTCCTGGAAAGGATTCAACTGCTCTGAGGAGCAGAGGAAGTCGCTGCAATATGACCCAGCTGCGATCATATCTTCAATTCGTAGTAGGTTGTTATACGTTTGGCCCAAACAGTAGCCGGTATTCTCCATTTATGAATCGAAATGTTTTCGTGTCCTGTATCCATAATGCACAGTCAGTGAAACCTCAGTTGTAACTTTCACTGATGTTGAGTTCCTCATTTTCTAAACTGTCCAAAAGCACATTTCTCACAAAAGGGAAGTTGTTTTGTTATTTAATTCAGTCTATGTTTGGGTGTTTGGAAAGATTATTTAAATCTTAATAGCAGGGTAGAGTTGAAGGATTTGGTACCAGAATGTTGCTGATGTTATTGGATCATTTATGGAGATGATTTAGAAATATCAGTAAGCCATTTACAAACAGATAGGTGTTAGTTTCTAAATGTCAGTAGATGGTGCTGCACATGTGTTAAACTAAGGTATAAGGTGCCATTTAAAGTGCTTGTAAAGTAGATTATATTAATAACTTGATGCTTTGCTGGCAGTTTTGACTTTTTGGAGAATCTGATCCCTTCACAGAACTGCATGTTTTACTGGCACAGTTAAAATTAAGTACATTTCTGAAAGGTACTGCAACACAGAGGGGGTTCTGAACAAGAAGTGTTCTGATTACAAGTTTATGTCCTTGACTTCTCCACAACATGTGTTTGATGTGGAAGTCGGAGACTTGGTGTTGGTGTGACGAGAGAAATTCAGGAAATCTAGAGGGAATTTTGAGAATCGGCTAGCAGGGAGGAAAGTACACCAACAGGGAACCCTGCCTGCTGTTATCGATCACCAACAAACCGAATGTATAATTTTTTTTACAGAGCTAAAGCTGGATTTTTATGTCTGTGCGGTTGTCATTTCCAATGTATTGGTTCACCTTTTTCATTTCAAGATGTCCTCCTTTATTTCTAGCACAGGAAACAGCATTGGGATACAGGAGATCCGGTGTTTCGGTGGAATTTAAACTGAACTGAGTGGATGGAGTGTGAAGGTAGGGGGTTGGAGGGGCTGAAAGAGGAAGCAAAATATGAGTCATCTCATCACATAAAGTTCCATTCCGACAGGACTCCTTTTAGCTGTTTATGTAATTTAGAGCTGATGGGACTGAACGTGTTTCAGGGGCTTCTTCTGTGTAAAAGCTGCGCGCGAGCTCTGTGGAGCGTGCAGTTGCTGAATGGACAGGCATTAAGACGGGGGCAAACAGACCCACGGCGGTGAGCTGGACCCTCTTGCACTGAGAAAGAGGGACCAGAGGAAAGGTGTTTTGATGGCTGGGGTCTAAAGGAGATCCACCTGCTGTGAGGGTTTATGGGAGAGGGGGTAATTGCCGAAAATTCAAGGTCAACTCAATGGTGGCGGAGCTCCTGCCCTACAGTGAGTGGCACCACCCCTACTCTGCCATCTCCAGCCTGAAAGCATGGTGTTTTTCCGCGTCTGCGAAAGGCAAGGTCACCTTACCCTTTCCATGAGTACAGATGAGGAGGTGTGCACACTAGACACTTAACCTGCAAGCTCATTGCACGTGGGAGGATGAGTTGACCGTTTAGCAGCTTAAAAAATCCAATTCTCAACGTAAGCCTGATTCAGGATTTAGCTGCATCCCCCTTAATTACTTAAAAGCCATTAAATAACTGCAATAAAATAAGTGTATGAATGTGTTTATTAGTGAAGGTGTGAATCAGCAGGAGGAAATCCAGTCCTTTACCAAAAGATCCCCACTGTTTTATTATTTATACATAATCACACATTTAATCTTTTGATTACTCACAATGTAGCGTTGATTCAACGTGCGGCATAAATGTAGAAATCACTATTATTTCTGGGCATCTTTGCAGGTGTATACTGTACATGCTGTTTAATCGCAAAAATGTACACATTTGTACACCACTAAGTAAAAGCTTACTGAAGATATTTAGGGTAAGTACTTTGCACATGGGTACTCCAGCAGGAGGTGGGGTTCAAACCTGAGTGTTTGGATAATAAGGCAGCTACGCTAACAACCACATCCTATCCTGCTCACTTCCAAAAGAGATGCCTCAGTGCACATTGATATGTAATGAAAGTGCTGGCAGTCAGTGGTGTTCACCTTTAACACACGGGTTCCCGAGTTCCACCTACAGATTCATGTCTCTGCTTTACACGGTTCTGGTCCAAGTATCCTGAGAAGCCAAAGTGCCTGAATGAGGTCTGCAGTGATGCTCAAATGGGTTTTTCAGCATGCAGAAATAACATGAAATATCGGCACTAAGAATAACCAGCATCTTTTCCTAAGCATTAAGTGTGTCGTCTCAGCCTAATTGAAGACGAAGGCAAAAATAGCTGCAAAACTTAAGACATAAATTCAGATGTTGAATTCTGTGGTCAAGCTGAATAATAAGAGATTCACAGCTTGTAAAAACTGCTGAACCTAATAAATGCATTAAGAATGTTTATGCTGCTGACACCCGTGCAAATAACACATTTGCCCGAGACAATGAAAGTTTATCAAAAGTCTGTTGTCATAAATTGGTGTGGGTGGTGTGTAGATAAATTTAGGCTCCGCTGGCATGGCTGGACAGCAGTGTTGCATTATGTTCTGTGTTAGGCGATCCAGTTTCCACATGTAATCAAACTGCCAGCATTCACTAGCAATGCAGCTGCAAGAGGACATGCGGGATGTCCCATCTCCTGTCTCGGAAGCATAGCCGTGACAGATTCTCTGTATTAATCGCGAAGTGGGAGTGTACTATTAACAGATAGATGCTGAGAATAAATAGTCACTTCAAACCACTTAACTGACTCTGCTGGCTATCAGCGAGCGCCTGCATTAGACTGAAAACACCAGTTTCGGTCATGACCGCAACAGCCCAGTGCTTATGATCTCCGACCCCTCTTATTTGAATTATTTGTTTAGCAGACACTTTACTCCAAACCAGCATACAAGGATTGATGTGAAGAATTTAGCTCACACTGTTATCCAACGTGGCTGGATACACTAAACTGTGTACAATCATTAACCCATCTATACATCAGGGCAAGGAAACGCATCACTCGAAGCACATACCTGTGGACTGTGGGAGGAAGCCAGAGAAGGAGAACTAGGTGTGAACATGTAAACTCCACGCAGGCTGAGAGAGGCTTGAACCCATATCCAGTTCATGTGAGACATCAGTGCTGCCCACTACAGCTATATGCCTTTTTCTTTCAGAGATCCATTAACTCTTGTAATTCTTTATCACATTTGTCTGACACACATGGGGTAAGGAAGCTAAAGAGGTATTAATGACCCGACTCAAATCGCATCATTTTCATGAAGCGAGGTGGTGTGCAAAGGTTAAAGCAAGGTGGCTGAAGAACATTACCGGTGTTCTGTCTGTCTTGGTTTATTGCTAGTGAGAAGCCCAGCAGAGAGCGGAAACGACACAGGACCCTTTCGTAGGAGTGTTATGGCTGTTGGACCTGCGTGTGTTTGTTTTGAAATCGCATTCCGTCAATCTAGCGTTTGGTGTGAGTGGGAATTCACACCTGACCGCTGTTGTCAGTATGAATTGTGAAGCTGCGGTCAAGCAGTTAAGGACAGGGTGAGAATCAGGCAGTTTGAGCATTTTAAGGCTTGTCGTTGCTCACTTATCAGGTGCAGGCAGCAGCCGTGCAGAATTGAGAAGCACCTCGACGTGTCAGGAAGAGCTGTCTTTTGCACTTGCTAATGGATATTAATCACTTCGGTGATAACAGTAATTGGAGAATAAAATGTGTTATTTTATTTATTTATTCCCCTGTTCCCATTCACTGCAAACCAATTTCCGCCCACACAAAGTTGCTCTTCTGGGTAAAATTCGCCTCAAACGCATCTTCAGTGATGTAACCTGGGGCCGCTGGGTGTTTTGAGTCTCAGCATCAGATGCCCTCACACATGTGGCTGGAACAAGGTTTACCAGGCTGCATTCAGGTAGTTTTACCTTGAACCCGGGGTTCACCTCCGGATCCATCTAGACTCCATCTGTACAGCTGCAGTAACAGCTTTTACGTTATGTTGAGGATACGTGACTGTAAATCTTTGTAGCACTTTGTTTTGGGTTTGGCCTTGTGTCGTATGGAGATTCGGCGCACTGGGGGTTGCCTACTGGTCTCCAGAGTCTCAGCAGGTATTTCGTTTTAGTATCTGGGGCAGCAGGTGGTGTTGTGGTTGGAACATTCCTGTAGCCATCAGATGACCTAGGTTCAAATCCCTGCTCTTGTTGCAGTACCCTTGAGCCAGGTATTTATCCTAACTTCCTCCAGTAAAAGCTACCCAGCAATAAGGGTTACTCAATTGACTAGCTTAGTTTATAGATCTGAATAAAAATCCGAATTTATTTTGAGCCTTTTCTTGAACATATGCTAAGCAGACAAGACAGTGTGCATTGTGCAAAGAACTGTCCCACATTTCCTTCCCACATGGATCTTTAGCGCTACCCATTAACTGTAAGATGTCTTCCTATATTTCCTCCCACGAAGAACCGCAGGGTCAGGCTCCAGTCACGTAAACGCACAGGGACCCGTGCCGGCGAGCCCGTATTGCTTCTCGAACGTACTCGGAAACACACGTGCCATTCAATGGGAAGGTAAACATTCCATTAGTCCCCCTGCCAGCTGTTTACTCGGTAGGTGTAGGCTAAACATCGGCTTGTCAGCTTACAGCAGGTGATCATTTCCCCCAAGTGCTAGATTTACAGAGCCAATTCCGCTTTAATGAATCCATTTACACAAGCCTGCAACATTCATTCAGTGAAAAAGGCAATTAGCATAACAGTTGTTAAAATATAAAAACTTTCGTCTGGTCTTTTCATAAACAAAACTATGTCATGTGGCCAAACCAACTTTATTTTACTGCCGCAGAACATCTGCATGAAGAGCGTCTCAGTTTGGCTCTGCAATGTCCTTCATATCCATTCGCCAGGTATGAAAAATTAAAAGCTACTCTTTTAATAAGAATGGATTTAAGATCTTTTTCTTTTTCATATAGCTGAAAGGGAAAAGGCTGTTTGTAACTGGTTTTCCATACATTGTAAGAATAACTCCCATTTATAAACTTCTGGCAAGCTGAGGCTGTTCGGGTGCATTTTTGAAAAATAGAAAAAACAGACGCCTTAGGAATATATCTCCTTCTTTTTTTAAGGGACACATACTACCAGGTCCCACGCTTCCTGGCTACTTTTTGATTTATAGAACACATCTTTCCACTTTTCACAAGGTGAAATTTTATTACGTTTTTTTTTTTTTTCCCCCAGTTTCTTTTTCTGTCTCCCTGTGGCTGATCGGTACAAGGATAAACTGTGTTTGAATTCAAGCAACATTAATCACACTATTCCATTAATCTCAAGGCTGAATGAGTCACATGCTTTCATTTTTTTTCCCAGAAACAAGAAAGTATTATAAAACAGAGTTCTTCTGCTATTCTTCTGGACAAGTATCTCAGACCCATATCTGCCAGAAAATGGCTAATTCCAGCAAAGGAAGCTGACAGAGTCGCGGGTTTATCAAATAAATCATTCATTAACCCTCTACCTCAACAAAGGTGGAGTGATGCAATAAAAAGCTCAGCTGAATTTTACTTTCCAAAGACCTAAGCTCATTCATAGCGCGGAAGTCAAAAAGGAGCTTGAATGAAATGTGTTTGGCGGGTAAGAAACAGAACTGTGCACCGCCGACCAGATGATGGAGGGAGCTTTTTAAACTTTTGTTAAAATATTGATTTAGTTAGTTAATAAGGTGTAGGCATGTGATTCGAGATGTGCGCACTTTTCTGCAGACAAGAAATAGCTGTGCAATCTCCACTCATTTTTATCCGATTGAATAATTTTTCCCGATTAAAGACACAAATGGAGATGAGCCTCCAAACCGTTTGGGACGAACGTAAGCAAATCTCCAGTTACACGGAACAGGATGACCTCCTAGTTCAGAGTCTTTTCAAATAGAGCAGCTTTTAGAGGACCCGTCTTCCCCGGGTGGTAGTGAATTCTGTGCTGTGCCCTCTTTGCATGTCACTGGAGTGCCATTAGCATGCTGCTAGCATGCCATTAGTGTGTTCACCTGAGGTTCAGCATTTGGAACTATGTGCTCGTATGGGAAGAAAGAGGCCACGGGGGCACGTTTGGCCCATTGTTAATGCACCTACTCCTAAAGACTCTGGGAATGGGCACAAAGGCACAAAGCACCGCTGGGTCTGCTGAAGAGGTCCATCTGGCTGGATCAGCAGGACTGTTAAAGGCGTCCATGTGGGTTCCACAGAGGAGAGCAGCTTAAGCTCAGTGCTTTGGTCGTGTATGTATGAGATGCACTAGAGGGATGAGGTTACGCATGAGAACTGGTACAATGAAAATCCACCCTTTTATGCTAGGGTGCATTACACAGCCGCCATATAATCTGAAAGCAATGAATGACTGCAGCTTTCCTCTGATTATTATTTGTAGGATATTCATAGTGTTACCAGGACTCTGGGATGGCATGAGGCAGCGAGTAACCATGAGATCTATAGAAAACAAAAGATGTCTCTGTTGAGGAAAGACAGCAGCTGGCACCGTGTCCAGGGTTTACCCCCTGAATGAAAGCAGGTAAAGAAACACAGCATTTGTTGTCATACATATTTATCCAGCAATGCTGTATGTCATGGCTATTTTATTGTCACATTTATCAGCGCATCTTACTTATGAATATTCGGGAAGGTCAGTTGTCTGTGGAATATATTTGAATCCGTGCACTTTCCTTGTATTGATTCTGAAATGAACTCCCAATGACACAAAGGGTGGGACATTAAGTGCTCACTGTGAGGGAACCAAAATTTGCTGGAATCGTGTCCGTGTGCACGTGTGGGTCTCTTGGAGCACAGAAGCCACCTTTTACAAGCTTTATCCACCAATCCTCTTTAGAATACACATGTACCAAAATATAGTCGTACTGGAGGGTGCCTATAATAAAAACAAAACTAATATGAAGACTAGATGTGATGTTGGGGAGGGAGGTTTTGAGAGAGCTTCCCACTGGTGCCAGAATACCCTGGCAGTGCATGGGCGCCCACACCGCTTACAATGTGAACTAGATTACTCCTGTGAGCGCGTGAACCACCACGTAGAGCAGACGAAAGCAGCATCTCGTGCAGGGTCCACCAAGCCGCAGCCACATCTTCTACACAGTCAGCTTGGGACACAGCTAAACGCAATACGTTTATCTACGTCCCAAAATGTGAGTTGCAGGACAAGACGAGCAGTGGTCTAACCTCTGTTGCCATTAGCATGACTTCTCAGGGTGTGCGAATAGCGTCTGCCATGGACAAACTGGCTGGTAGGATTTAATTGTAGGCGTTGTAAAGTCCACAAGGAGGAATGTGTGTGTTACAAATGTTTTCACATTATGTCATTCTTAGATGCACAAAGACAAATTGTATAGTGATTAAGCACAAGAAATGATGACAAATCAAAAATTGCAAGTAGCCAATATCTGCAGTCCATACAAGAGCTAACCCATTTTAATGTTATAGTTATTATTAATTTATATATAACTGACATACTTCAGCCAATCAACAAAGCAATGAAATATAGACACTCACACGTGCACACAGAGAGCAATTTAGAGTCACGAATCCCATCTAAAACACACGTCTTCGGACTGTGACAGGAAGCATGCAGCATGGGGAGAAGATCCAGGCGATGGACAGCTGAATTTAATCACATTCAAACTGATATCAATTGACAATGTCAATATTAAATGGAAAATAGCATAATTCTGGGGTGCAATTTCAGCAAACGCATTCTTGGAGCAGGAAATTCTTCATTCTTGTTTACTAATGTAAACTAATGTCCTGTAATTGCAGCGTTTTCAAGCAAGTTTTAGTGTAAAAAGCAACCTAGTTTAGAACCAATTTACCAAGAACATTAAGGACACAGGTCAATGGAGCAGACTGCCCTCTGACTCATTCACACACCCCAGTGGTCATGAATTATTCAGCTTTTATTGGTCCAAATTTACCAACGTGGAAGCATTTATTTTCCAATAAACAAAACGCTCCCGTTCCATGTGAACGGCTTTAAGGAATGATGGAGGTGCCCAAAATAAGATCGGAAACCTGACATGATTTTTTTGAAAGGATTCATTGACAACAAGACCTGAACTGGCAAAGCCGCAGATTCTGAAATAGTGTTGAAAGAATTACAGTTAACACTATTAATTTTTTTTCTCCCTTTTACCTTGCATTTTCCCCCAAAACAAAATGGAAGCGTTACCATAGTAACAGGGGTTGCCAAAGGAATGAGATATGAGACAGCGAGACGTCTATTGAGCCTCTGAATGAGTCTTGTAATAGGTAGAGTACGCATCCTGATCACATCTTAACAAGAAACCGGTCATTTGAAATCAAAATCCTAATTTGTATTATTTGGCTTAACATCATGTTTCAATTTAGCAATTAATGCACTGCTTTCTTCTTGACTGTTCCTTGCAGTGTTTCCGTTATATCTAAAAACGGAAACTGGCCTTGGTTTCATTCGGATATTCGAGAATAAATCTCAACAGAAACATGATAATGATGATGATGATGATGATGATGATGATTATTACAATTTTTAAAAGCATCATCAACCATTCATTCCAAAGTGTACAATCCTCGCTCCACATGTACGAAACACCCGTGATATTCATCTTCAAAGTTTTGTTTTTGCTTACATATAGCACACCATCGAACACCACTCAGATTGTTGAGAAATGACACTATTTGCAATCTTTCACAGGAATCAAATGAAATTTAAATGGATTTTAAAATTGTGCTGCTATTTCCATTAATTTTATGGTTTTGTGGGTGAGGATTATAGATAAAAATGTTTAAGACTGTTGCGTCTTCTCTACATACCATCAGCTTTCAGATTTGTTTCAGGCAGAAGAGGACAAACTGTATATAGAAATAGTTATTTCATTTTACCGCTGTGTGAAAAATGCAATGAAATAGAAACCCATAATGTTTTCCCAGAAGAATCGCTTAGTGAGCCAAACATAAAATGTTACTTCTCATCGAAAACAGTTTCCGTTATTCATTTAATGATCAGTCTCCAGTTTTGAAGGTTTGAAGTCCATAGTCACAAAGTTGTGATGTAAGTGCATACAGTCTTCAGAAACGAATGCAAGTTTGTTCAATAAAAACCTACGTAGGTTAAATTCCCATTGTGAGGAAGTCGAATTACCATTATTTCCTAAGGGAAAAATAATCTGTTCACCTCAAGTTAATACATTACAATGATATTAACATTTTTTCACTGAAATATTTTTCACTGAAAGTTTACGCACACTATAATACTGTAGTATCTATGTGAAATTGTGATATTATACTTCATGGGTCGTGATTAGAATTGTCACAGTGATAAGAAGCAGGAAATTGATAGTGTACTTTTGTCTGTGTTATGCAAGAAGCATAGTGTTTGTGCACTCTGGAGACTGAGTGGCTGTGAACAAAATACTTTTTATAGAAATGAAATGGTTGCATAATGTGCCATTGTATTGTATAATAAGCCAGTTGTATATAAAAATTGTGCATATTGTCCATATATATCGTTGTAGTTGTTTTTCACGCTATAGATTCCAACAAGGTCTGAGTGTACCTGTTGTTTTGCTTCAAAAACTTTTTTGGAGACATTTTCAATGTTGCAAAATCCAAATGAACCTAAAATTTAGGAGCAGAATGTGTCGACTTGTCATAAGCGCATGCTAATGCTATCCTCTAAACGCTGTATTCTTATTCCAAATTTGTAGTGAGCGCAAGGGTGTGCTGTTAGTGCTAAGCGATTCAATTCAATTAATTTTTATAGTGTGTTTTTCTTACACAGTGGCACAGAGCAAAAGATCAAGAGACATGGCAGAAGCAGATATAATATTTGAAGCAGGCTTATAGATAAAAGGTTACTTATACATTTAATGACTGTAAGAACTATATTTGCTTCAGAAACTATAAAGTAAGCCAGCTGACAACTGAGGAGAGGATCTTAGTAATTCGGATATCCTCAAGGATCATATTTCACAATCACTGGAGAAAGATGAGCAATAAATACATTAATCCCATAAACTAAGATATGAGACTTCCTTCTTAATCAGACCTTCTGTGCTTCATAAAGTCCTATCACAAAAATCTCTGCTGAAAGTCACAGATTTTTCCTCCTCTGATGGAGTTCCTGGGTTTCTTTGAAGACGGGGTTTGCATGCCGGACCGCATAGATATTCCGCTTGCACATTTTGGTACACCGAGGAGTTTCTGAGTCACCCATTTGCACATCTGGGATTAGCTGGATAAGTCTGACTTTCGACAGCGCGTTCACGGGAAAAGGCAAAACAAGCCTCGGCAGGATTTCGACTTGCAGCTTTTCAAAGTACCTCTGTTCCACCATTTCTGCATTTCAAGTGCCTACTTACAAATTCCATCTCTCAGAATTGTATGTAGTTAATATGTATACTATATAATCAGGCTGATTTTCTGATGGGGGAAGCTGGCTGATAACAGTAATGTCAAGTTGTTGCAACAGAACAGCGGGGTGGTTTTGTGCAGGTATAAATTTATAATGCATTTTTATTATGACTGAGATTGAAAAAAGTTCCCCACTGAAAGTGACAGAGTGACAGTGATGTCCTCCATTTCACACGTGTTGCAGTATCAAGTATTTAAAGCTGTTTTGTACAGTAAAACCTCGAATAGGGTTACCTCCTATTGCGCAATAGATTCTTTATAAAATTTTAGCCTTTTACGTATTTGTCGTAACAATTCACCGTGTTTTTATTTATATCTGTTATCTGCAAAATGGACTGTTCTCTGTGTTACGAGCTATTATTAAAGATATAGATAGCCGAACTGTTTCGTATTATATTGCACAAGCTTCGTTCGTGCAATATACCGTATTAATGACCTCTTATAGCTCTATTTTATTCAGCGCTCCTTTTCACAATACATCTAGGGAACTTATTGAAGTATTACTGTATTGATTTTGTGGTGTTGCTTATGGTCAGTAATTTTTATCTATTTGTTGCTTGCTGAGTTGGTAATCCTTTTCTTTTTAAAAGTGCAAATGCATTAAGGCTTTCACATATATACCAGTAATACCTGATCATTTAGCATGTATCCACACTGAGAAAAAATAACCGATTAGGCTACAAAGCTCCCATCAACGGCAGGCCACCTCTGTGAATGTAAGTAAATAAGAAAATAAATAAATAAAATCCATTTAACCACACAACCCCTCTGAGATGAACAGTTGAAGAGAGTCAGGGGAAATAGCAGATGAGCTAAAAATCTGTATGGGCTCGTTGTTTCCCTACCTCTTTCCCACACATTCTCCAAGCACATCCAGCAGGAGAGTGAGGGGAAAGGTAATTTTCAGGACTGCGGGGGTTTCGCATGCCCCCCTCCCCCGCATGGGATTATTATTCTGTACACACTCCATTGTGGTAATGTGTCTCTGTAGCTGTAGGTAGTAGGGATGAAAATAGCTGCCGTTTTCGTAATCGCAAAGCTGTCATTGACCACTTAAAAAAACTGTTGGTCGGACGAAAAAGGTGAGGTCTTAGTCTGAAATTATATGAATAGATTTCCAGGAACGAATTAGGCTCCTCAACGGAGGGATAGGTGCATCCTGATAAAAATGGTATGATTAAGAAATAAGGCAACAAAGTTCAGGCAAAGTGCCAGCGTTCTGTCATGGTGCTCGAAAACATCATTAGAATTCAGGACATAGCGAATGCACAAACCCGGGGCAAGACGTGAGATCATGCCGTGACCCCGGGTTGTGGAGGATATGTGCTCCTACCCCTCTGAAAGGGAAAACAACCTTGAAGATGAAAATAAGGAATTTCAACTACCTTTTGAATAGCTGGCAATGTTGTTCCAGCGTTGCTTTCAGTAAATATTTTAGAAAATTGAAGCGTGACATGCGGCTGTCATGCAGATTCATGGAGGATAATTAAAGCATGGTCACACTCCTAGGACGTCCACCTTGTCTAAATCCTACGGCGCTGGCTGCAGGGACGAGAAGGAGCTCATTTGTATTTGGTGCGGAGACTCTGTGCCCTGCGTCCTCCACGGATCCACCTCGCGCCGTGTCAACTTTGGCGCGGTGTGATCTCCTCCTAACAAGCAGTTCCTTGGCAGACACCCGCCGGAGGAGCCCGCGGCATGCTAATTCCTCCGCAAAACGCTGAATTATTCTGTCGAACACCGAAAACACCGACTGCTGACAGCAAGAAGGTCAAACAGGCTTTGCAGCGCTGCCGAGACTTGTACACATACGCCCCCGAAGGCTCGGAAAAAGAGGGCCAGCCGCTCGGAGTGACAGCTCTTCGGCTCAGACGCTTTAATACCATCTCCACCAAGGCGAGTTTTCGCACACTAACCAGCCAGGCCCAGACCTCACAGCTGGGTTCTTTCTCCTGTTTCGGTCACTGCAGAGCTGATCGCGCCAATGCTGTCTGATTTTGACTGTGCGGAATAAAGAATTTTTGCAGAACAAAACAACTGTGCCGGCTGTGGCCAGAAATGTGTCCTCGTATCCCTTCAGAATGAGAGGTGCACGTGAACCCGACGTGGCTTGTGCCTGCGCGTCGCACTCGGAGGTGTTCGCACGTCGATCGACCGGCGAGCGGCTCAGCTGGGGCCCATCGTGTCATGTTGAGATTGACAGCACTTTATCAGAGGTTCACGCGGTGACTGATCGAATGAGGACAAGGTGTCAGGATACGCCAAACCACACTGTCAAAGAATTAGCTTTGTAAACAGGGTTGCAGACAATCCTGTCCTCGGGCACATTGTCCCCTGGGCGTGTTCATTCCTCGCAGAGGTACCCGTGTGTGTGAAAAAGAATGTGTAATGGTTGTTTAAAGAGGGACAATATGGGATGATAATGTTAATAAGGGGCAGCAGGTGGCGTAATGGTTAGAAGCTTCGCTTTACAAACGGGACCTGGGTTTGACTGTTACCTTCTGCTGTAGTGCCCTTAAGCGAGGTACTTATTCTGAACTGATGCAGTAAAATCATTTAGCTGTAACTAGATAAATGACTGTAAGTAGTATGAAAACCTAACATTTTAACTTTGGAGAAATTGTGTTACTTTATGTGATGTTTTTTTTTTTTTTTTTTTTTTTTTTTTTTTTAATGGATGTCAAAAACCAGTTGTATAATATGTACAATTAATATACAATTCTTACACGGCACTGTGGTCTAAAGATGGGTTCAGAGCACATTCAGAAGGTTATAGGATAAAGCATCATATGTTTGCAGAACATACTCTCAGCGCAACTAAAATTTCGAAGGACAAATGCAGTTACATAAATATATGGGTATTAAAGCAATGATGTACTTGACAGTAAAGTGGAAAGGAAAACGATGGATGTGAAGCTAGAGAAAGTAAGCGTCTATGTGACTTCACGTTACAACTTTATTATGCACTTTTATATAAATGTTGCGAAAATTTCAGTTCCAGAATCTATTTTCTGTTGCTGCCGCAACCGTGCCGATTACACCACACCAAGTGTAAGTATTCAGAACAAACAGGTGTTCAGATAAAACACACAGTACCGTTATGCATCCAGATCGAATTGAACTCAATTTTGGTTTATAGCAGAAAAGTTTCCTTTTTGAAATGAGCTTGGATTCGCCGATTCGGTTCAGTTGCCACAAATAGTTACCGGTTTTAAATGCAGACAAATGTCCCAATGAGATGCTGCTGATAAAATCAATTGAACAGTCTTCTTGACACATGCGGTTAAGTCTGCTCGCAGATGCGGTCGGGGCAATGTTTGTGCTGCCTGTCAGTCTGAGATGTTTATTTGGGCATTTGGCTGTCAGATCTGTTTTCCTTGTTCTACTGACTGAGCTGCTTCCCAGCATATTCCTCCTTCCAGAATTCCCATATGCCTTCGACACAGACTTGTTGCCAGGATTTGGCAGCCCTTCTCCTCAAGGACCACACTTCCAGTTCTGTTCCGTTTCAGATCTTAATTACGTGACCGGGTTCAGTATTTAAAAGGGAGGTGGCGCTGCCTGCGGTGATTTGCTGCACGCGGATGGCATTACGGCAGGCGGCTCTCGGGGATTATAACTCTCTGTACGTACCTACCCAGCTGGAGAGGCTTTGCGACAGAAACGGTCAATATTAAGCACATGGCAAGGCTAGGCCGCTTTGGCAGCGTTTGACTTTATGCTGCGATGCATGTGAGCTGAGTAACAATTGCATCAGCTGCAATATCCAAAATATTGTTGCTGTGAGAAAGTGTCGGCACCGGATGAAGAGATCACATAATTCTTGGACGTGAACCGAGGTGGGATTTGCTTAACTCCCTTTGGTGTCTCCTAGAGGCTTTTCGATGAGCCTTTGCCGCAAAGTACCTGTCGGAAGTTTGAGTACGATTACTGGTTGTTGGATTTTAAAAAGGAGGGGGAATACTTAGAAATGCATTGAATTGTGGTGCCGGAAGAGAGTTTTGAGGATATCGTGGACAGTTAGGAACACAAGCGGGTGGAATCCGGATCAAAATAGGCCAGAGCTTTGATTAAAAGTACAAAAATTGGTTATTGCATTTTTCATATATCATGCAGAGATCAGGTCCCTAGAGAAGTATGGGGTAATTGAGAAAGTTGAAGGAAAAAGAAAAGGAGGACCAGCCATCAGATGTTCAAACTCAGCTGGAGTCATTGCAACTACAGGTGCATCCCTTTCAACACGTAGGGACACAAGTGGAGGACAGAAGTCTGTGGAAAAGTTGCATTTATGTGGTCGCTAGGAGTTGACCTAGACTCAGTGACACTTGCTGGAAGCAAGTTATTTTTCAACAAGGCATTTGGTGAAAAGTTTGATGAGGAAGTGAGGTGTCAAGTCATCCCAGCTGATCTGCAGCACTTCCCAGATATTTAGGACTTCTGTGCTTTGCTTTCATGCTTGTGTCCGCTCATACGGACATTGGCCACATTGCCCAGGTGCGCTCACAGTTTTCACTGTCAGGTTACATGAATTTGGCTTAATACTTTGGCTTTGGCTGATGAAATATTTCCTCACATTTACGAGAGCCAAGTTTGAATATAACACGTTACCTGACAACTGAGCTGTTTCGAATGCCACCGTGTGGTTTTCTTTGCAGCCCTACAGTATTATACAGTATTTAATGGGGGGAAATGACTTGGTTATGTTGTCTTATGATAACAATCTTAAATGTATTAATACCCGTGTCCATTTTAATGCAATAATGTGACCTTCTAGCATAAATGTGTGTCAATTCTGGGAACATTGAAACAAATGTTTCTGAGAATTCACCTTACAAAGCGTTTTGCAGGACTGAATTACCTTTGTAAGGCGAGGAGGGGCCGGTACTGTATGTCCTGGAGAGAGGCACGTAAAATTTTGCAGAACTGCTGACCACCTTTTATCACAGTGATCCATGTGGACCCCCCCATGACAGAACCGACCCATGAACTTGGAAAACCACAGCTGTCGTGCCGGGAGGGACAGCATCGGGCAAAGGTCGCTTCTTAAGAAGCTCCCTACCTCATTCATTAAGCAGGCACAGATTAGGACTCCGACACCTATCGGTTTCCACAGCCACGGACGTCTTCCACCTGTTTCAGAAATGCTCTATTTTTATATAAATCGTGCGCTTTAAAGCGGCGCACGCTAGGAGCGGCTCAGATGAATTAAACATTACGGCCAGAGTCTCGTGGCACCCTGCCGTCACTTTCATCCCCGCAATAAACCCAGAGGTTTGAGAGTGCTGTTTTCTGCTTGAAAGGCCATAAATCAGTTTAAATCCACGAGAGGGGATTGCCTGTCTTGAAGCTGAAATAGTATCTGCTCTGGGAGAGGCATAACTGAGGTGAAATGCGAGGGCCCAGCAAGGGGACGACCCCGGTGACAGACAGACAGGTCACTCAGTTAACCTGTGTGACCGCAGGTGCCTGAAATGTAAGCCAAGCAAGCAGTCGGTGGGAAAAGCCAAAGGAAAAGGCAGAGATTTAATGAGAAAAGGAAAAGGTGAGCAGGTCAGACGATTACGCCAGCGGTACAGCTGCGACGGAGCAGTTGACAGACAGGGATCTGACCCTCGGATGCCCCCCGACTTAGGTGCACCTGTAGTGCTGGCGTGTCTCGAGATTCACTGCTCAGTCAAATCGCTCCATCCTCTTTTTTTTTTGGACAGTATTAATCTGCCTTCCCAGATGGGCCTTGTTAATGGGGGTGTGACATCGCAGTTCAGGGCACAGTTTTGGAGAAGTGTCATCGCTGGATGAATATATACTTCAGCATAAATCAAGTGTCTTTATTCATCCATTATATATCAGAACTTTCTCCATCTTCCACCGAATTAAATGGTCTCTGTGTCCTTGGTTATTTATGTCTCCTTTTTCCACATAGAATATGGGTACCGATAAAGTCATTTCAAGTAATATAATATTAATTTTCACCAGTTTAACATATTAGAACATATTTCAAGAGTCTAAACGTGTTGGTTTTCTAATGTTGATTCCCGCTCTCTTGTTAACAATATTTTGTGTAGCATTAACTACCGACGTAAAAATACAGAAAGTGTAAAAATGATGAAACGGCTATTCCAAATTCAGAAATTTCACAGCATTAAAAAAACATTGCTTGCGTTCCGTTTTATTTCCAACCCTTCAGCTTAGAGCCCTGCAACTTTTAAAATAAAATACAGTATTTTTATATGCGAAAGACACTTTCAGTGTACCATATTAATAAATATTTAACTACTTTATATCTCTACCTCTCTGTTTTTATGTTCTTGTATCTAAGGGTAAATTTTTTGTCTGTGCTGAACTGCATATTCGGAAGAAATTATTTCGATTTTTAGTTTTGATGGAATCGCAAGTTATCCCTCGGGGATAGTAGAGAACATTATTAGTAATCCCAGCAGTGTTTACAAACTGGATGGACTTTATAACGTAAATGCTAAAACCTTAAGGTCATACAGAACTATATTATAATCCAACATACTGTTGTACCTACACTTTCAGGGTATAAAGGACTGAAAGCAGTGATGAGACAGAAGGTGGTGTAGTGGTTACTGCCAACACTTTCACATGTAATGACTTGGATTCAAATCCCACATAGTAACCTTGAATTCTTTATTGTCATACGGTACGCCCTTACGCAGCAGGTATACAAGGGAGCACAAAATGATGTTCCTCAAGTCCACAGTGTGCAATAAATATTTGATTTATTGTAATGTTTTGAGAAATTTAACACCAGTTGTGAAGTCCCATAAAAAAGCGGTTTGCAGCAACGAAAAGGGTGATGCAGGGAAAACACTTTTATCGTGCGGGAATTCCTGTTTTCTTTAAGACGAGAGGGTTAAGTGGTTCCACATTTTGATTTACCCTTTCATGGGTGAGGGGCTGTGCAAGGGAAACAGCAAGTGCTTTAATGACACCCTCCCGAGCGGGGGCCGTGGTTTTTCTTTCCTTCTGACTCGGGATGTATGGGAGTAGACAGTGTTGCCGAGAGGTATTCGCTGTGGGTTAACGTGTGACTTGCTTTGCTTATTTAAACTGATTACTGCATGCTGCAACGCTTTGTTTTTATGCTTGTAGGTACAAGTAGCAGGAAATAAACCAGGCCGGCTATATTTAGAACTTTGAGCGATATCCTCCATGAGCGCCTTTCCGGTGCCCCTGGAATTTCTCCAGTGGCCTCTTTGCCTTCGCCAGCGCACAGATATTGTCTGCGGTCATTGGTGTTCCCCTGTGTTTCTTAAATAATCTATTATATCTATGAAATAATCATGTACACCCATCCTTGATTTCAAACAGGTCTCCTTTAAGAAATGCAGTAAAGACATGTGGCGCTTCACTGCAGTTCCTTCCCAGTGTGGCCTCAGAATCTTCTTCTTGTTCTTCAGAGTTGCCTCTTTGAATGCGTGGTTTCCAAACCCCTAAAATCCGGTGTGTCCTCCAACATAGGAAAGGGTTGTGTTTGACCCCAGGCTGCACTAGAGCATGAACTGGTGTCTGCTTTTGGGTCGTGTCACCTTGACAGCTACGGAGGCGCTGGCAGATAACGGATCCCTGTGAGCAGCAGTTAAAAATGCACTGCATTTCCAAAAAGGCTGCGGAGCAAAGATGCCACCCCCACCTCCACTGCCTGCCCCCCACTCCCATTAAGCCTTCTGCCTTGTTCTTACCCAGTGTGTATGTGTCTTATCTGCTAATAAATTCCTGACACCCCCTCCCCAAAGAATCAAGGTTCAACTTTATCTCCCTTTTCACTGGGGTGGCTCTGAAACAGTACAGTTGGTAATGGATGTGCTCTTTGACCATGTCTTATTATCCTCAGTTTCAAATTACCATAATTTAAATTCCCAAGGCACCATAAAAAGCTGCAATTTCTTATCTGGGGAGGTAAACCCTTGCAGGTATATGTGGACCAGACAACCCACTCCATTGCTTGGTGAGGCCCCTTCGGTTACTGCATTTTTGAGCTTTGTAAGGGTGAACTGGCGCCTGTTTGCTTTATTCGACACACCGAAAAACACCCCACTGTTCACATGCACCCAGAAAGAGAAGAGCGGTGACACCCGGCCGCGGTGGATTGCATTCTCTCTCGATGTTCTGTAGGTCTCTGTGTCAGCTGAGGCCCAGATTTAACCTGAAGGCTCTTTCAGCTACTACACATACCCTTCATTTCTACAAGGGTGAAATTACTACTTATTCGTTCATTTACCTGGCAAATTTCTGGGGAAAAGCCCACAATTTGAGGTTTGTATATTAACCCTCATACAGTTGTATTGCATAAATCGTGCTCAGTAGAAATGCATTGGATCAGTTCGCGGTATGCACCGTGATCAAGAGTGCTATAGCAGGAGTGTGTATTGAAGCTGGGGTCCTCTGGCTGGAATGTAACGGCTGTGGCTATAGCCACTAGGTTGGATGGGAGCATGTATGTGAACCAGAATGTCTGGGTTTGTATAAATTTCTTTGCCATACCCCCCCTCCCCCACCACCCTTACTGGCAAAATGTACTTACGTATGCGGATGTGTCGTCTGGAGTTGGGTCTAGACCTGGAGACTGGGAGACAGTGGACAGGTTTGCGTCCCTGATCATTACAGACAGAGCTTCCTGTCAATGACAGTGCTGGGTGCTCTGCATCGTACTGCTCGAGTCAACACACTGTCAGCCTATCTCATACGGAGACCGAATGAGATTAAGTAGGACGTTTCGAACAAACAGGCTGCACAGAATGCCATCCCTATCTCCCTGTTACTTACTCAGTTACTCTGCTGTGGTCCATAATAAGCAGTAAATTTCCCATTGGACAGGAAAGACGTGACCCTTCCCAGGCAAGGGGCACACGGGATGCGTGGGAAGCGTTTTGTTTCCTCGGATGTCGACTCACACATCCGCAGGCCAGATGTAGATATGAACAGCACTGTCTCGGTGCAGGGTTCAAGGCTCTCCGTCCACACGGCGATTCGGCCGCAGACCTCAGGGCACAACGCACTCTGACAGGGGGGTAATTAAAAAGACGAAAGCTCTCTCGCCCCGGGCACCCATGTCAAGCGTAACAAACATGTAGATGAACATTAAATAAATTGAGCTCATATGATTCATATGTCTGCAGTGTGTCATCACTTTGTCATGTTGAGACTTTTTGTTAGGACTGTTGGCAATTTATTATGCAGATATATAAATACAGCTACTGTTAAACTGCAAACAACAACAACAACAACAACAACAACAACAACAATAATAATAATAATAATAATAATAATAATAATAATAATAATAATAATAATATATTAAAAGGGAGTAAGTGCTTATAATAAACATGAGGGACCTATGGGTTTATGAGATTCATATTGAGCACTGGAAGTTCGAGAGGCTTGACTTGATTTAAAGCCAGTTATAAACTGTAACTGGAAGGTAGAGGTCTCATTTCAATGGCCTGAGGACGTCTTTGACTTGTGTGAGTTCAGACCTTCTGAGGCCCTTACTTAAGTGTAATAAAACACTGCTGGTGGGGTCATGGCACTGGAGCAAGAGGACCTTTCATTAGGGTTTGATGAGAGGGAGCCCCAGTGCTTTGTATTATATACCCTACCACCATAGTGAGGGCACCACTGCCTTTATTTCACAGCATTAACATCAGATACGCAGAAGTAATACAAAGGCAAATAATCATTCAGAACTGAACTGCGCTTAAAGGGTTCAGGTCTTAACAGCTGACATTCTGGTTCAGAGCGGGAGGAGAACATGCTGGAAGCCATTCAAGGTTAAATATTGTATTAACCTCAATATGACATCAGTGTTGGCCTCCCACTGTGTGATGCTAGTGCCGCATGATGTAGACCCCGTGCCCCAAGAGTGTTACTGGTCTGGCCGAAGCCCTGACGATAAACTGTTACGGAGATCTGTCGGCCGGGGCTCCAAAGCTGTACTTTGATGTGGAAAGTAAGGTGCGGTTCATGATTACAGTACAAAGTGGCACATTAGGACAGACATGAATCATGGGTCAATTTTATTACTTCAGGCTAGTTTCAAATGTGTTTGTAAAAGCTGGGACTGGTTAAAATGGCACCTGTTCACGAAATAGAGGTAGTACATGTTAAAATTGTAACAATTATTTTGAAAGATATATGTTTTTGCACCTTCAGATGTTATTATTATTATTATTATTATTATTATTATTATTATTATTATTATTATTATTATTATTATAGTCAATTCTATTACTCTTAACCATTTGTCCTTGTCAGGGTCATTGCAGTCAGGAACCTATCCTGGAATCGCTGATTCCTAAGCTAAACAGATCTAAAGAGATTATTCAGTGGATGGGATGGGATGCCATTCCATAACAATGTAGCCACACTTATACACATTCATACACAATGGGAAGTTTCCAGTGAGCAATCAGGATGAAACACCCATCTTTGGACTGTGGGAGGCTACTGCGGAGACATGCAAACTCCATGCAGACTTAGCTAGACACTACACCTGAACAGCTTGAGAACTATAAAGCGGCAGTGTTCCTACTTCTAAAATAATAATAATAATAATAATAATAATAATAATAATGATAATAATAATAATAATAATGATAATAATAATAATAATAATAATAATAATATATCATGCTATACATAACTGCTAATTTAAAAAACAAAAGATACATAATTTCAAAAGTTCATTAATAAAAACACAATAAAATGGTTAATGTGATATGAATACCAACATAACAGCAATAAGAATAATGCTTTAATTCAGTGTGACATTAGGTTTTTCCTACCTTTCACCAGGGAGATTTTATGTTTTAAATGTGCCATCGCGTTCAGCCGTGACAGCTGTGTTCTGTTGTGCAAAAACCAAGTTTGAAATGAGATTAACAGGCAGGCACAGCATGCTTTGGAGTTATTAGCTACTCAAAAATAGCTTCTGAAAATAATCCCACAGCAAATGTGTGGGTAATATGTTGAGCTAAAAATCTTGGCGGGTCGGCTTGTAATAAATACAGATTTAAATTACAAAATGCAGTTGCTTGCCCTTATATGTTCGAGTGTAGATAGCCTGAAGGACCTAAGTATGCAACTGTGGGAATTTTATCTGAGTTATTATTAGAACTGCAGTTATTTTGATTAATAAGTATTTCATTAACTAAAGCACTAATTAATTCATGCTTGTTTTTTTAAAGCTAGGCAGTTGAGTAAAAACCAACAATATAATAAAAAGGAAAAAACTTGTTTGTGCTTGTAAAAGTGAAAAGTATCCAAGCAGAATACCTATGAGGAGTAAACAACAAAATAACAAACAAGAGTACTGAATTTTTGTAGGTGTACTGAAAGAAATATGTATAATTTTACTATGGATATCTTTTATATAGACAAACAGTATAGTTTCTGTAAAGTAAAGTGCTAATAAAAACATAATAATTACCTAAACTCTTATTGATTGGTATCAATACCATATTAATTCATAAAACTCTTAAATGGGCATTATAACTTTATGTTTGATACCCAGCTAATAAACAAACAATGCATATAAGACCTTGCACATTGTTTTTATACATTCAAGCATTAATGAATTTATTACCTATTACAGGTATGTATTTAGATATATTACTTATGCTCTTTGCACTTCTGTGCTCATATTACTTAAGTAGCCTAATCCCAGTAAACAACTGTACTATTTCTACAGTATTTTCTGGCTTTGTTACTTGCTGCTCTATTTATTTCATGTTTTATTTTATGTTATGCCTGAATGTGCATCAGCAATGTCAATTTTTTTTCTAATTGCAAATATACTAGGCCAGTAAAGTGTTGGTCCTCTTTTATGTTAAAGTCACGCAAAATAAATGATATTACCCTGAGTCAGTGGGCTGCAGTGTGAATCGGGGCATGAAAGATTGGATCGTCTGACCAGAAGATTTCAGGGTTCAAATGTGCTGTTTTCCATGAAAAAGGTCATTAATGTGCTTTATCCGATTTCCAATGTGCAAATAAGACAGCTCTATGTCTGACTCTGAATTTCAGTTCTTCTGCTTTGTTTTTAAATTGCTTTTTCTTAAAAAAAAAAAAAAAAAAATGTAGATTTGTTTTTCAAGCTTACACGACGAACACAACAAAAGCAACAAAAACTAAGTATGGCAGAGCCTGAATTGCAAAGTCGCTGGTCAAAAATATAATATTATAATCATATACAGTATAATGGCACAGAACAAATGTGTATTAGAATTACAGCTAACTGCTAAGTTGGGAAACACCTGAGACTGGAGGTGTTGTCAGCAGAACTCAACCAGAATGTGTGAAAACTTTTTACTTTGTGGATCCCACAGGACAGTGTCTGTAAATTACCTTTTGAATGTCTTTACACCATGCACAACTGTTTAACAATAATAATAAACACAGTGGAAGGAAAGCTGAGCAGCTGGAGGAAACATCCAAGCTCATACCCCTGACCAACCCAGGTGTTGTAAGGCACCAGCGCTACACACTGAGTCATCATTGTGTCTTTATAAGAACAACAACAACAATAATAATAATAATAATAATAATAATAATAATAATAGTTCTACTTGCACAGGGTAAGAATTGACAACATTTTTCCTCTAGGTGTTTCTCCCTTTGTAAACCATTTCTCATAAAAAATAAGCATCTGCTGGAAATGAAGACACCAGGTTTCTCTAAATCACTGAAGCATTTTTCCACACTGCTGATGTTTTCAGACAACATGGGTATTTGTTCTGCTCCACTGGAAACCTAATAATGTGGAAAGTTTTCTGTCTGACCTTGTACATTTTCAGGACTCTGCTATAGGATGGCAAGTGTTGTCCAGGTCTCCTCTCTGGTGCAGTAGACTTGTCGCCGAAACTGAAGGCAGCAAATGGTTTGGTTTGCTTGCAGGTTTAAATCTTGTAAGCACTGCATCACAGCTTGTGTGATGGGGAGAACATTTTCATCCTGAAAGAAGTATTTTGAAGATTTACTTCTAAAAATACTCTTCTGTAGAACATTAACAGGCTTTTAATAATCATTAACAATAAGTAATTACATTATTTCCCAAGGTAGTTTCAGGTTTTAAAAAATGTCAGCATGGGGTTTGATATATGAGTATGATAAATTCTTTACAATTCATTATCCATCTGATGCACACCATTCCTAAAAACGTTTCTCAAACATTCCTAAAAAATATTAAATAGAAGCAGAAAATGGGTTAATCTGGGTGGATCCAGGTCTCCACCTTTGGTGACTTTTGGATGTCACCTTCATACATGTCACGTGTACATTTTAATAATTTAGTGAAATCACCGTTTAATTTGTACCGTGCAATAAGCATTTACGCGTTTTTATTTTAATCCACAGAGTTCAAACCATTGAAGCCTGAATGCAATTTCATTAAAAGTGATTTTTTAAAAGTGACTGAAAACATAAGACTTTAATGTTCCATGTTCAGTAATAGCTGGAAGGAACACCAGTGTAATCCCGATTATGTGTGGCTTTCACCAAAATTCTATTAAAAGCAGACAAAAATTAGTAATAACTGTTTGCATTAATTGCTGAGGTTGTGTATTGATGCCCTCCCAAAGGGAAAACTGCTTTTATAGCTCTGTGCTTTCTGGTGTCAGCGTAGAATTCCTCACTGGTGAAATACAGATGTAGCCAAAAGAATTGGTACCAAAACTCAAAATTTTCTCTGAAATAAGTTGTAATTCACAAAAGTATTTGGTATCCACTAGTCTTTAGTTCACATTTAATAAAAAAAGAAACTTTGATTTTGATTTATGACTTAACATACTATTTTAAATGAAAATGGCATGGACCCCCCATATTAGGACCCCCCAACCTTGACCTTAGTAGCATAGCCTTCAGACATAGTAACTGGAATCAAGAACTTCCTGGAGCCCTGAATGAGATTTCTGTTTGTCTTGTCTACTTGTCCACTGGTAGTTTGCCCTCTTTTCTCAAGCAAAATGCTCCAGTTCTGTCAGGTTTGATGGGTTCTTTCTTCCAACTGCGAGTTTCAGCACTTTCCAGGTGGAGAGTGCTTTCAGGTGGGATTCAAATCAGGAGTCATTGCAGGCCACTTTAAAATGGTGTAATGTTTCCTTCTCATCCATTCCTGGTTGCTTTTAGAGATCAGTTATGGCATCTTATTCTGCTGAAATACCCATGGCCTGTGAGTGAGACACAGCTTTCTGACATTGAGCTGTACATTTCACTCCAAAATGCCTTGATAGTCTTCTAACATCATATTACCCTGCACAGATTCAAAGGCCCCAGTGCCAGAGACAGCAAAGTAATCCCAAAATATCACTGAGCCTCCTCCATGTTTCACAGTACAGGTGGTGTTCTTTTTTTTGAAAGCTTCATTTTGTTTCCTGTGAACACAGAGTTGGTGTAATTTACGAAAAAGCTCTAATTTTGTTTTGTCCGTCCAAAGGACATTCTGCATAAACACGCATTTTGGCAAACTCCAGGCAGGATTTTTTGTGTTTCTCTTTCTTCTACCATGAAACCCATTTTCATTCCAACAGCGACAGATGGTGTTACTTGATACTGTTGTACTTTGAACTTGAAGGTCAGCTTGGATCTGTTTTGATCTTTTTCTTGGTTCTTTCTGCATCATTTGAACAATCTTTCTCTACAATCTTGGGTCAAATTTCCTCTTGTGGAGATGTCCAGGGATATTGGCTACAGTTCCATGGGCCTTAAACTTCTTAAGGATATTGCCAAAGGTGGTCACAAGAAGCCAAAGCTCTTTGGACATGGTCTGTAGCCTTTATTTTGACCATGCTTGGCTATTACCTTCTTTCTGACCTCCTCAGACCACTCGTGTTTTTCCTTCTCTTTCCCATGTTCAGTGTAATGCAATGACAGAACAACAGCATAAGGAATTTTCTCCATGTGACCTGGCTGAATGAGAGATTGTAAGACTTCTTGTATCTTGTACCTTGTGCACTTGTACATTTGAATCTTGTATCACTATAATGCAATTATTTCTTAAAACTTCTAAATGGTATCAATAATAATGTCTAGGCAATCTTAGAATGCCTTTGTAAAATAAGCAAGGATTCGGTTCTTTTCACTGGAAAACAAAGAAATGCCCGCATGGATGATAAAAGAGCTTTTAGTTTCAACACTTTTTAGGAAGAATGGGCAAGGATAACAGGAAAACGAATAAAGTGCAAGGATAATAATTCTTTCAATGACATCTGTATTTTATTGCATTTTTTCTTTTTACTTTTGATTAGATTTTAAACCATTGTTTTAGTCATTTAATAATATTTTTTTTACAGTCTTAAGGGTGGCCATTAATCTAGAGACAAGCTCAGTTTAATTTAACACCACAGCATGTGTGGCTTAATAGTTTTGTAACCACATTTTCATCTCCCAAATACAGTATGCCTACATTGCATGCTTGCACTGGTAGCATACAGAGGGCACCCTCGAGATGAAAATGTACAAAAAAGTTTATGAAAAAGAAAAGTTTCTGAACCCTTTGGACTTATCTGCATTTCTGCACGAATGACTTCTGAAATGTCATAGTAATAAATAAATGACAGTCTGAGTAAACAAATGGCACGCAAAAAACTGCACGTTGAACATAGCGTATAAATATTTATGGCTAAGGGTGGAAAAAGTACGTGATCCCTTAGGTTTAGTAATGGGTGGAACCTCCTTCAGCAGAAGTAACCTCTACTGAATGCTTCCTGTAGCAACAGATCAGACCCATGCTGTGATCAGGAGGTACTGTAGCCCATTCCTGTTTGCACAGTTGTTTCAGTTCATATATATTGACCGTGTGTGTTTGCTGTATGCAGCGTGCGTGGGGTTTATGGGGTTTCCAGGCAGAACGGGTGGGCTGTACCATTATCAAAGGGCTGATGGCGGTCTAATTTCCCTCATGACATCTTTCAAGCAGGACCAATGTTCATTTCAAAGGGCAATTAGCTGGAGCAGCTATGAGTGTTTTGGTATGAATTATGCAGCTCACTTACTGTCGGTCAAGGGTGTCCAAAGATGCCCCGGGAGGCTGGCTGGTCTGGCGAATGTTAATCGCGTCTCGGGACTCAACTTATTAAGCAAACG
Organism: Heterotis niloticus; assembly: GCA_018136845.1. Taxonomy (NCBI): domain Eukaryota; kingdom Metazoa; phylum Chordata; class Actinopteri; order Osteoglossiformes; family Osteoglossidae; genus Heterotis; species Heterotis niloticus. The sequence goes on along the minus strand of CM030897.1, from coordinate 6,966,682 downwards.
CTCGGTTTGGATGGAAAGCAGCACCGCTATGCTTTTCCGGGTGGAAAATCAACTGCCGATCGGAATGTGGCCTGATCGGCAAACGGTTCACAACCGAAGCTTCCCGAACGCCATTTCCTATACAAACATTAGATAAAAAAAAAGTGGGAGCGGTTACGTTAATTTGTTTAGGTGCTGCTTTTCTCCAAAGTGACCTGCACTGATCTACCCATTTATACCGACGGGTAATTGTGAAAATTTGCCTGGTTTAGACACTGATTCAGGAGTCTGGGTTCAGTTTAGCTTTAGAGGGAGGAGAGGTATCTGGGCAAACAGAACGATATGGGGAGGAATGAACTTTCAACCCCTTGGTCTCCGGTCCCTCTTTGTCTCGCCAAAAAGAGAAGTCTGTTCTCTGGTGTGAAGGTTATGGTTAATTGTAAGTAGGTATATAGTAGATGTTGGGCAGCATGAGGTGTGCAGTGGCCTGATGACCAACACAGGTTGGTGTGAAGGTTTCCCCCCTGTACCATGGTAGTTTGGGATAAGTACTTTGATCAACAGGACTGTAGCAGGAGGTGGGACTTGAATAAGGAGGTACAAGGCAGCAGCTATAACCATTTCACCAATTGCTGCCCTGAAACAACAGAACAGAACAGAAAAACTAAAGATCACAAAGCTTTTGTATACTGTTGACCAGGTGTTTTATTATTTATTATTTATTCTTCTCGTAATCCTCGATGCCCAATCCTGATTTGTCATGATGTTGTTCATCACGCGTACGAATCGGCAGGTAACCATTGTGTCCAGTTGTAGCGGGGAATTTTGAGGACTCTCTGGAAAAAGTCTGTTCATAGGGAATCGCTTCTCCTCCACGAACTGATGCATTCGAGACCCTTGAGGTACCACTCAGCAAAAGCACCTCCACCGAGAAGCTGAGTAACGCCATTAGTGATGTTGTCTTTATTTCATCTACATCTCTAGGGTGTTTCATTTCAATCTTTGCTATTAGCGGTGACAACTTTGCATCTGAATTACTTTCATTACATTCATTCAGATGTTTTTAACAGTTTCTTTTTTTGTCTTTCACTTGGAGCTGGGACTGCTTATAGAATACAACCATAATGGAAGTGCCTTACACACAATACTCCTGAAATAGAGTAAAGGACAGAAATAGTGCTTATTTATGAAAGTAGGTGCTTCATTCAAGGCAGCTCTGCAGATCATAGTGCCGTTGTTTTTGGATTCATGAATGCTGGATTATCCGTAGGCAACTTCCTTTCATCCTTCTGCTTCGAACACCTGCTTGACCACCCTGCTACCCTCTGTGCCACTGTGCCTCTCCTACATGCTGCTTTTTATGTTAAAGTATCCATGCTTTAAGGCTCTAAGGTACTGGTCTAAGGTACCCCCTTTGTAATGTTTGGTCAGTCTCATTTTCTGGGAATGAAAACTATTAGGTCATTAGTTAATATTGATAGATTTGTGGCGCAGTGCTCAAGTGGCATGTCGGTTTTAAATGAGAATATATCCAGCAGGTGTAGAATAGCACCATCAGATGTGATGATATGGTGACATGGTATGCAGACCGATAGTGTGAAAGACACCAGAGCAAAGTGCCCGCAGTGTAAATGTGTCGTAATTACACGGCTCTGCGATTTTTTGCGGATGCATTGTGACGCTGGTGTTCCGATAACACCTGGTAGCAGAAGGCAGACACAGCTGGCGGCTGGAGAACGGTAAGTTGTACACTGCTGAACCATGCTGGTGTTGCCCCCCCCCCCCCACACACACACACACACGTGCACTCCTTTACACAAATACACTGATTCACCCATTCACACCGGCACATATTCCAACACTCTTTATGGCTGACCTAAAAGCAAACACATACACTTATGCACATAGACATGCACATATGCACAGCGGAAAGGAGCACACACACATATACACACTAAAACACACACATACACTTCACAGCTGTTTTCTCCTCGGCCCTGCACCTGTGCTCTGACAGCCCTGGCTGCCGCAGAAGCAGGCCTCAGAGGGAGTTAAGAACCCCGGTAAAGCATTCAGGTCGGCACAGTCAGCAGTCACACCGAGCATCCTGTCATAAACACACCGCACTGTGTAAACACCTGGCGCCTCGGCCCAATGTCATCGGGAGGCTCCTGAAAATGTCAGCCACAGCGCTCATTACATCTGTCCAGGGTGCTGCATCACCGCGGTCAGACGAAGGGTGGAAAGGGCGGGAGTGGACTTAGAAGGGTGGGCTTTGTGTAAGATGGATATTCACATGACACAAGGTATTGGAAAATCACCAGACCTTTGCAGATGCTGGGACAGTTTGTTTATTAATGACTTAATATAGAATAGACACAAGCATACTTTATTATTATTTATTGATTTGGTTGATGCTTTTCGCCAAGATACTTAAAATGATGTATTTTTTTATACAGCTGAGTGTTTATTATTGTTTTGCAGTGCCAGTCCAGGGTAAGCACTGCTCAAAGGCATTATAGCACAAGTGAATACCAGAGCCTGCATCCTTTTCTTGGAAGACAACAACTCTAACCACTATGCCACCTGCTGCCCCATGTATTTAGTTTTTTAGTTTTTAAAACAACTTTATTATATCAACGTAGATAAGATATTACAAAAACAGAAGTGTTCGTATTCAATTAACATGTAATAGATGAAAGAAAACACAAAAATACAACAAACCTTATACAAGCAAACAAGACCCAATGGAATTACACAATAAACCAGTTTCCTTCCCCAACACCAGAAAATCACACCACCTCCCAACCCCCCCCCCCAACCACCCAAACCCTCGTACACCACACTACACCCTCTAAGTTAAACCACACAACCTTACTGAATCTTTTGATGATACCCCAACTCTTCACAGTTTTCTGTAAGCGTCAAACATTCAGCTTTTCTATAGGTTCATTTTTAGGTGCCCTCCAACAATGGAGCACAGCACCTTCTCCATTCCCCACACTTTTTCAAATTGTTCAATGTTACACACCATGCCATAATATTTATATTTTGCATTTTTTTAGGTGCACGTGATGATACAAAATGAAGAAATATAGTATGTGGAAATGTGTTCCTGTTATATAAGTCCCATCATTTTAAATTGATTCAAAAAGTCCTGAACTGATGGACCCAGACTGAAAGGCAGCGGTATTTACTTAGGTCCTTTACATCAGTTCAGAAGGAGAAACCTTCAGGAACAAGGATGGCATTGAAATCTCTTCCTCTAAAATAATTAGCTCTCCTTTTTCACTGCGACAGTGTAGCAAATACACTTTTTGATGGTACAATAATTAGCCAGTTTTAAGAATGAAAGGATTAAATGAAATGGAGTGGAGACATGTCTGGACCAACGTATTCCCCTGTCGAGCAGAGCAATTTTCATCAGTTTAATAGCGGCTTTAAAAAGCTCTCAGTCCACAGTCTTCCCCCTCAGTGGCTCCATGGCGCTCCCCCTCTGTTCCGCAGGCATCGGGGCCTAGTGATGGGATTTTTAAGAAGTCAATTTAGCTCAAGTGACCAGCGTGTCAGGCCTAGGAGACCACTCTAATTCACATGTGAGAAGGAGTGCACTCGTCTGCTAGAACGAAAGGGAATCAAAGCCCAACAAGACCGCATTTCACGGCTGCGTAGTGTCTGATCTGCGCATTTTGAACGTTTGAGATGGTTTTAAAAACACACGTGCATGTCAACTCTAAAAAACTGTGTTTAATTGCTTTTGCCCCGTGTTTCTGAACTTGCTCACATCATCCAGACAATACAGGACATAGCAATGAACTTTTTTTGTTTTTTTTTTTAAATCAAAATTTAATTGTGACAATGGTTACGTTTGTTCTATTTCAAATAATAAATAAATAAACAAAAAAAGCAGCGATTTTGCCAGAATGGCAGACAGTTGCCTGCATACATGGGTGGCCGTGGATGATAGAATTTCCCCCTGGAAAGGAAAATGATTTCCCAAATGGAAGAAATTCATTACTGAAATGATGACAACTGTGTGATGAATGTAAATGGTGTGAAGTTTGGGCACAAAGTCATAAACATTATTGAAATGCAGTGCTGTAATATAAATCCTCACCCACCACGGCCACCATTGCTGTGTCTCCCGAGACACCTCATCTCCTCCAGATTTATGCTGTTTGGGGAAAAACAATATATAAAAGAGTAGTCATATAAAACACACTTAAATACACCAGACAGGTGAGTGACACAGCAGGTAGTGCTGATGACTCATGTTGTCTCAGCTGTGGGAGATCATTTGGTCTCCCATTGTTTACCTTAGTTTCCACAAACAGTCCAAAGACAGGTGTTCCAGGTCACTTGGTGACTCTAATCTGTTCTTAGTTTGTGTGTGTATGAATGGAAGAAGGTGTGTGATCCACTGAAGTTCCTGATTCATGCCCAACACTCCCAGGAGAGGTTCTGGACCACCATAACCCTGCAGATGGATGGATACATTGGACAGTTGTCATGGTTATGCAGTAGTGTTCAGCCATTAAAATTACAGTTAGGTTTTTTGGACATTTTAATTAATATTTCTTCCAATGTTTTTGCTCACAGGTGCTGCTGCTCTGTCATCTGTGTGTGCCCCCCTCCCCCAACAGCAAGCTGGACTCACATTCAACCACACACCAGCTGCCCCAGAGGACTTCTTACTGGAACTTTCCTCACACAGCGACTGCAGCCGGACAGAGTATGGTGAACTTTGACCTTTATCAAAACCCACGCAGCAAGGCGCAGCAGGCCAGGATGCTGGGACCACAGACATCCTTGCTGGTACAGTGTCCCCTGCTTACAGCTTTCATATCTTCCTGCTTCTGGCTCCGCACGTCTCCAGTGTCGCCACACTGCAGGGGGGTATTCACCTGGTGCCAGGTGTACAAACGCAAGCACATTTCAGAGCGTCTTTCAGCTGTACCAGCCAGCACATTATCGTAGCACGGCAGCGTGTGGATTGTTTTCCAGATTAACAAGAATGCTGTGATATGAATATAAATCATGAGCACCAGGTGTTCTCAAAACCTGCCAAATAGAGTATATAAATAAATAAAGTGACTATTGTACAGTGACGGTATTGTAATGCTTGCCTATTTTGTGGTAAAAGGCAGCACTAGGTAGCACCCCCCCCACCACCACCACCACCACCACCACCACCTGTTGATTTGTAAGGATGCGATGAGGGGGTCTGTTGAGGGTCGGGTCAGTTTTGGTAAAGAACCTGAATAATGATGTGCCTGGTTACTGAGGAACTCCTTAGGGTTCTTTCCTCAGGATTTTGAGGGTACAGCTCGGTATTTTCCTGTTCCTAGGATTGTGCTCTTCTGGACCGTGACCTAAGTTGTCAGTCCTGAGATCTGATGGAGCTGTTCTTCCAACTTGGGGGTCACAGCCCCAAGTGCTCCTATCACCAGTGGTGCTACTTTGGTGTTCACATTCCATATTCTGTCCAGTTTCTCTCTCAATTCCTGGCATTTCTTCAGCTTCTCATATTTCATTCGTTCTTCCTGATGCTTCTGTCACTTGGTCTGGATGTGGAAGTCTCACAGGACCTTTGCTTTTACCTCACATTTAGGCTTAGGGGTGTCCAGACCATATTACGTACAGATGTTCCTGCACACCATCCCTGCCGCTTAGTTGTGCCTCTCAGTGTTGGCTGCTGTGTTGGCTGCTCCTGCCAGCAGTTTTCAGCCTGCTGCTAGATGCTGGATTGTCTCAGGGGTGTCTTTGCACAGTCTCCACTCATCCATCAATGGGGCCTGACACCTGTGTTTTGATTGATGTAGTGCTGAGTGCTTGAGTAGTGCCTGTAGCCCATTATCCACATCCCCTGTCTGAGATGTTCCCCAAGCAGCACATCTTTGAAGCATCCCTTCGCTTGGGTGTATTTATGGGTGTTTTGTGTCTCAATCAGGACAGTAGTCTTAACATTTTCTAAGCTGCTTTACCCTTCTTTCTGGCTGGTCAGTCTTTGGGGGCTTCATTTTGGGTGGAGGCTCTCTACATTGTTAGGAGTTTCCCCATGTTGATACTAGCAGCTTCAATCTCCTCTCTTGGCCAACTTACTACAACAGCTGAGTATCTGATAACTAGCTGGGCATGTGTGTTGGTAGCTTTAATCTTGTCTAATCTTCCCATTTTACTGTCTCTTCTGGACCTGTCTTACTTTTTGCAGGTACTCTCTGTTTTTCTTGTTTCTGACTCATGGCTCCTGTGTGACTCTCCAGGTATTTCTAGCTGTCTTGCACGTTTATTATCCAGCCTTGTGGTAGTTGGGCTCCTGGTGACTTAATCCATTTTCCTCATTTTACTACTGTCCAGCTACTTTCTGTAATCCAAACATCTCAGGTATCTTCACTATCTCCTGTCACATCTTTCACGACCAGTAATGTCCTCCCTTGGGTTAGCCAGTCAGCATAGGAGACCGCTGCAGGTGTTTTGTTCATTTGTGCTGCAAGGCTCATGGACAGTTGTTAGCTTTTTACCCAGGAGGCACGGATCATGTCAGGCCCTGGTGCTGCCCACTTTATTTGGTTCTTTAGAGAAAATGGAATTATACTTTTGGCCTGTGCTTCTTTCATGTGCCTCTGTGGTCTGGCTGCCAATGCGGTTATTCTTTATTTAGCAGACTCCAGGGTCTCTGTTATGGACATGTCGCTATACTTCTTCAGTAGCCAGGACCTGTCATTTATCTTTGTACCCTTCTGTAACTCTGAAAACCCGCTCGCTTTCTTCCAGATTGTCTGCATCTTGTTTACCATGGAGGATATTCAGGATGGTTTGCATCTTGAGTTTTGTAGGTTAGCGTTTCTAGCATTCTACCATGGGATAGAGTGGCATCCAATAAAGGAAGTAGTGTTATGACCCTGTGGCCAGTGATTCCAGGATAGACTCCAGTGGTTAATAATAATGGACGGATGCATGGTTGTTTTTCTAGTCTTACCGCAGCTGGTTAGTGTCAGTAGTGGTTGCGAATGTGCACACAACTGCATTCATATCTGCCATCATACTGACTGATAGGAGCTTGGCAGTATGTTATACCTTCTGTCAGGCACTGACCCATTCAAGTAAGGTTCCTTTATGAGACCTTCTCTGGATTTAACTTGTATGGATTCATCTTGTGCCTAAACAGGATTTTAGCGCTGGCTTATAAATAGTCTTTCATCAATTTCCAGTTTTGTTAGGAGGCTCTTCCTTATGATGTTTGAGCACTGCATAATTTAATTTTTTTAAATTAAGGGTACAGTTTTTCCTGTGTGTGGATGATGGCCTTTACTTCATCCATATTTTTTTGTTGTTTTTCCATCTCACCTGTCCCACTGGGTCATCCAGCAATGTCTGAGATGGCATGACTCTCTTAGTTATGGTCACTCTTATATTTGATGCTAGGAAGAGTAGGATTTTAAGACTTTCCTAAGGACTCTTGTTAAATTGCAGTGCTGGACCAGGAATAGAACCTCAGTTTCTCAGATGCTAGGCAGTGGTGCTAGGGTTATCCACTATGGCTATCCAACTTTAATTTATGTAAGCTTCCAAACTTAATATCTTTTAAATTGCACATTTTGTCCAGGGCAAGTTAATAGCTTGTCTGTACTGTAATTTAGCAATTTCATGATGATTTCAGGTTTTCATCTCACAGCATTTTAGATGACTTTTGTCTTAGTGTGATGTGCTAAATGTGGAAATAAGGTTCTAATCACAGAGAAAAATTTGAGTTAAGGGGCTTTTGATGTATTTTTCTAATACAATACGGCAGATGGTGATAGAGATGGATTTCAACTAAACCTTAATTCTGGCCAAGTCATAATTTATCCTAATTTCCTTGAGCTCACTGATCATATTGTAGATAGAAATGATCACATCCGTTTGTCTGCTTCTGCAAGCCATGTGGAAAAGAAACAGCTTGAGGACTACGACTGGTATATTTAGCAGGTTTACATAACAAAAGGGCGAATCAACCTTATCCGGACCAGCTGTCCTTCAGCATTCGCTCCGTATTTTATTATCAGATAACTTGTTATGCATGCAATAAGCGTCTAAATTGAAAGTAATCTAAAAGTTGCAGCAATATTTTTTGCCTGGGCTCACCTGGATAATTTAAGGTCTACCCCAACATTAGCTGTAATTTTGCCTCCATAAAAAAATCAAGCTTTTCAAATTCTTGTTCGGCAAATTTACATGCAGACACGCCGAGTAGCGCACGCTAAACTCTGCTGTAAGCTTAGACTGTTTACTCTCATGAAGATGGCAACTGCTGAAAATTAATAGTTGCTGAGTTTTTTAAACGTAACACCCCAAGCATGTGTTAATGTTGAAAAAGATAAGATTTAAAAAGGCGCCCTTTTGTGATGTATTATTTAAGGGAGTTTTTTCATTTCGTTTTTTGCAAACTGTCCTTTGGGGAAAGTATTCACTGTGCAACTCTAAATGTATAATTGATTAATTCGGTTGAAAAACCTTCATGCCTCATCGCCAAGAACAGTTTTCTTCCATAGACACTTTATACTGGTAAACATGTTTTGTGCACATTGTGTTTACTGTTTAATACAGTATATAGATTGTGTTTACAGCACAGGTCTGAATCCCCACTTCTACTTCAATGCCTTTAAGGAAGGTGCAGGCCTTACACTGATACAATCCAAATTACCAAGGTGTTTACTATGGTAAATCGCAGTGAGAGGCGTACAAATATCGCAAGTTGCCTTGCACAAAAGTGTCACTAAATAATGGTGAATAATAAAAATGTAAAGATACTTAAGTAATTATACCCATCTAACCTGTTATTGCCCATCAGTTTTATTATTTCTTCTCAGCTGGTACCCCTTAATGCTTGGCTGTTATAGAGGTTGCTCCCGAACTGAAAACAGATTATTAATAATGGCTATATATGGAAATTGTGTCCTTATCTTGGCATGAGCTCAGTGCATTTAGTATGATTACAGCACACATGGGAACTCCAGACCTCCTCACACCACCCTCTTCGCCAGCTCATGGTCAACTCACAGTCACCTCACAGTCACACTCACGGTTAATGTAGACCCTGTGTCAGAGGGTGCAGCTGTGACAAAGGATTGAGTGGCAGCCTGTCAGTCTGTGTCGCCTGCTCCGAGTGACAGGATTTCCTTGGGGATACCCCCCCTCTTTTCCATACCACTTCTAGCAACACCTGCTCCTGCACCGGTTCCAGATGGATCTTGGGTATTGTTCAAGCAGAGATTCTGGGTTAGATGATTGACCCCTAAGCTGTCACATTTCAGTGCAGATTCCCAGAGCACAGCTACTTTTGGGACCTTTCTCTTGGTAAAACAGACTGGAAGAGGAAATCAAGAACAAATTTTTTAGATACAAACAAGCACCACGATGTGTTTTTATTACAAAAAAATGATGCCACATATAAAGTAAAATACTCTTAAAGCATTATTTTTTTGGTACAAGTTAGCGGAAGGAAACTGTTGGATAAAAGCTTCCCAGTGTCCATTAGCAAATGTTAAACAGTTACTTCTTATGTTAAGCATTTCTTTAGGGGGCCAAATATATTTGATATAACAGAACTATAATTAGCATACATTAAATGGCCAAAAGTATGTGGACACCTGAGCATCACCCCCATATGTGCTTGTTAGAAATTCCAAACCCATGGGCATTAATATGGAGTTGTTGCCCCTTTACTGTTATAACAGTTTCCACTGTTCTGGGAAGTCCTTCCACCACATTTTGGAGCACGGCTGCAGTCTGTTGAGCCACAAAAGCTTCCGTAAGGTTGGATGAGAAGGCCTGGTCTGCAGTCACTGTCCCATTTCATCCCAAAGGTGTTCAGTGGGGCTGAGGTCAGGGATCTGTGTAGGTCAATCAAGTTCTTCCACACCAACCTGAGGAAACTGTGTGTTTATGGAGCTCACTTTGTGGACAGGGGGACAAAGTCATGCTGGAGCAGAAAAGGAGTTTCCCCAAACTCAGCTCGATCATTAGAAGGGGGATCTACATATTTTTGGCCACGTAGTGTACAGTGTCAGCAATTCTGCTTTGAGAAAAACCACAGTTCTGGTATTGGAATAATTCAGCAGCAGAGGCTTCCCAAAAGACACAATACATCCTCTTTTCAAGAAACGAAACGCGTGATTTGTCATATTTAAAAATATGTACTCTGTGTGTGTGTGTGTGTGTGTGTGTGTGTGTGTGTGTGTGTGTGTTTGCAATGTTATTCGTCCTCTATTGGATTTTGCAAAAAAAAAAAAAAAATCTGGAACGTGAAATATTTAACCTGGCACCTTGGTATTCCGGTACAGTTTGAATAAATAAAGATTTTTATTCTAACTGATGAGCAGAACTCTCGGGCTGGTTGAGAGGAAGAAACCTGTGCAGAATTCCAGCACAATGGAGTCAGAACCAGAATCTTCCACGCAGTCAAACTGCATCGCTAAACCCGCCTGTGTGGACAGCAGCGCCTGTTATTATCTTTAATTCATACTGCCGATTATGGCATGAGACACAGCTGTCTGTTGACACGGGGATATAATTCAGGATTTCTGTAGCGGTTAGAAACTGGAGGACATTTCGTTTACCACATTTTTGAACAAGTTGATATCCTCACGGAAATGAGCCTTCTGAATCCATCTGTGCTCCTGTAATGAACAGTTTGAAGTGTCCTACCTGTCAATGCGGAAGGATGAGACATTTTGCGCTGTTCTTCTGTTCTTCTCATGAACGACAATCCCGTGTTGTTTACTGTCTTACTGTTACTTACAGTTGTTTACTGTCAATAATATGGAGCAGTCATGGACGACAAACACTAAAATTGCTTAAACAATGATATATTAAGCAGCTCTAGATTGTGAGATATGCATAAATTTGCGATGCTAAGAGCAGGAGACATTTTTTTTTAAAAAAAAAAAGCTCAAGTTGAACCATGCAGAGGCCAAATAATGCAGTGTTCATAGGCAATTCTTTATTCAATAAAAAATAACATAATTGGTACTGAAGTTGCGTTACTGGAGAGGAGGGCTTTACCAAGTGTTATGTAGGGAAAAAATCCCTCTGTATAGATTTGGTGGAGAAAAACAGCCGATCCCACCCCAAATGGGGGGCCATTTTTCCATCATCTGAAAAGCACAAACAGCAAAACAAAAGTAATACGGCACAGACCTGGTATAGCGGGACTGAATATAACGCAGAATCAGTCAAAGGTTGTACCCAGTTCTACCCCCCTCTTTTTCAGATGCTTCAATGTAATCGGTTTGTAACACATTAGACTGTTCAGTCTTAATCTTTACGTGTGCATTGATTTCTTTTTTTTATTGTTAATATTTTTTTTTTTCTCATGTGTGAGATTTTTCTCAAGAGTAAACTACTAAAAAAGGAACAAATGTATATGACCACTACACGTACGACTGTATTTTCACTCATTTAAGTGTGACAATTATTTTTTCGTACAGTAGTTACGTACTTCAGGTTGGTGGTGTCTAACAGTCAAAAAGGTTCAAGTTTGTATTGAAAAATGTACATTCGATACAAAACAGACTTACTTGTGACATGATTCAATAGGGATCCCTTTGTATTATATTGCATCTACAGAGTGCTACAGTTGTGAAATATAACATTATGGAAATTTGACACCTGGCTACACAAAAGCAATTTTAATGTCTCATACCAGATGTGTGTAAAGATATTTTCAGACTTCTTCTGAACTTTTATCTTTTCCCTCTTCTTTCCTCACAGGTCCCAACACAAAGCATCATCTCTGCTACAACTGACCTTGCTATCACTCCAAAGAAGAATGGAAGAGTATGGGTGGGAGATGCTACCTGTATGATCCACAGGGACCAGAGGCTCTGGAAGGTCCCGGTACAAATGAACTGCTAGGTGGTACCATAAAAAAGACCCTATGGGCAACCTAAGAATCCTGCTTAACTGGGGGAGCTTTCAGTCTGAGAAGTTTATGAAAATAAAAAAAGAGCTTAATTTTAATAGTATTTCTGCTTCCACACTCTCAGAGATTCAGACTTATTTCAAGTGGTTGCAAAGGATTTTGGGTTTGAAGGATTTCTGCCAAATAATGTCAGGTTTGATTCATGCCTTGACTGTATTAGTACAGAGAAAAAGGAGATTCGCTGCAATCAGAAGGAACCCTGTAACAAGTCCAAACTGTCAACCACCTCAGCATTATACAAAATGAGGTACCTGGCCTTTTGGACTAGACTTCAAGGCAGTGGTTCAGTATTGTGCAGACAATCTCCCCTCACGCCATGTAACTGTGAAGAGGTAATGGAGAAGACCATGGTCCTAACAGAAAGGTGCAATAGCGGTGGTTGAAATGACCACAGACTCAGCCACCTTGTTCACTGTGAACATGATGTTACTACGGTAAGACCTTTTCAGCAAGGAAACAGTGGACTTCTTCGGGCTGAGTCTTTTGGTCACGCTCAGCTGAAATCCTAAATATTTCCATTATTTCAGTATGATGTTGTGATTTGGAAGTCCATGTGTTTTGTGTGACATAACAGTTTTGCTCCTTAAATTACGTCTATTGCTTGTATCAAATTGCAAAAACTGTCAAGAAAACATTATTTCTTGTTAAATGGCTTTAAGGTTGAATTTTGTTTCCTTAAAGGAAAATGGCTTTGATTCGCAAGGCTTTTTCATTCATTGACAATGATCCTGTTGTGAGAAAAAGGTGAAATATAACAAAGACCGCCTGTTGAGTCATTTAAACAGGGGGTTGATCCATAGTGAGAAAATGATTACATTGTACAAGTTATCTTTGGCAAGGTGTTTCCCTGTGTTTTTGAATTTCAGTGTTTGAATTAATGTTTTATGGGCCGCTCTCCGTTCCTATGTGCACTGCTATAAATCTGCGGTTTCTGCTCTGTGAAGACACCGGCGAGCAGGTCAGGCTAAATGCATGCACAGACATGTCTTTGTAATCTGTATGCACTCTTCTCTGTGTTTTTTACTTTTTATTTCTTCTTTTTTTTAACATTTGGGGGTCATAGTGCCATATTTTGACTTTGGAAAATTGTCCGTGGAATTGGAAGCCAATACTGAGTTATGATTGTATTTCCCCGAGGTGTGACACCACGCTTAAAAAAAAAAAAAAAAAAACCCGGTTACATCTGCGCAGATCATTTTTGAGAGAGAAAAATGGAAATAGTCAAGGCTCCCGAAAAGCCACCTTATTTTAAGTGTTTCCTTAAAAGTGAAGCTTCAGAACTCCCGTGTTCCTTGTGAAACGCAAAACCATAGGCACTGTGAATGACAAATTTTGCTTCGGCGCAACCTGTCTTTGCATAAAGTGAATATTTGAATTTTGTTACCTGCGTCAGGTGGTGATAATGGCCACTCAGCCAGCGCCATGTGCTGTAAGGGCCATCATTTTGGAAAAAAAAGGTGAAAATAAACTATTCAGCTAGGCCATTTCCTAGAGGCTGCGGTGTCCATAGGCACATTCTTTTGAATCCATTGTCTCTCTGTATTCTAAAAACACTGTTTATATGTCTGTCTGTCAGTTACAAACAAGACCGCACATTGACCAAGCGCACTGAAAAAGTACCCATCAACAATGTTGGCATTTTTCATCACTGCTAGCTGGAAGTTGCTCAGATATGATTCTTTCAAATAAGATAAGTGCAGGAGTGTAATGTTATTGTACATGCAGTTTACATTTCATATTAGCTAGGCACACTCGGAGATACATTCAATTACCTGCCAAATACAAATGAATCACACGATGCAAAAGCACATTAGAAGAGGACCCTTGTTGGGAGGGGGGGTGTGAATATTTTTAACTGCTAGTGGAGTAGGAAGTGATTCCTTCAAAAAAGATACAAAACTGCAGTGCTAGTCTTAATATTAAATTTAAGTTTGATGTGAGGTAGCTATGCCACCACAAGTCTATACTGTAGGCAATTTTTGGCAGCATTTTGCATAAATATATGCGTTTCAAAACAAAACTCCAGGCAGAGCTGGATATGTTCCCATTGGACACCTTTCTGCATTCATTTGCATGTATGAAGAAATAATAGGATTTAACAAAACTAGGAGCAACCATGTTATGTATCATTATGTGATTACCCTAAAGAATTTGAAAGCTTTTTGTTTGCTCCCATCCTTTCCGGTTATCTGAATAATGCAGTTATCCACTGGAATTGATTCAAACAATATTTAAATTACCCAAAATAAAGTACCTAAATCAATTTCCAAGTAGCTACGCTAAAGAGGAAGCTAAGAAATAAATGTATTTTAATTAAATGTTTTATGAAATGCTTTTAAGATGTAGGAGGATGAATTTTACAACAGATGCTTTATTTCCCCTTTTGAAGGGAAAGACCATTTTGTGTAGATTTTATTAAGTGTGTTATAATTATAAAAGTAAAAAGTTTTAAAAAGTTTTTACGGTATAATTTAACCCAGAATTGAAACGGCTCCACTATAGTGTGCGCAACTTTGTTTTCAGCCCTGTATCAGACTTGGTTGCGAATGATCTCGCACCACAATTTGTATGGCCAGCAAAGGTACAGATTTATTAATGCTAGTGGGAAATTGTTGGTTATGTAATAATTTGCTACAGGACTGTCACATCTGAGGAAGCCATACCTATTTGTATTTGAATAAGCTTTGTCACTATATTTGTTAAAATTGTCATTAAAATAAAAATATTTATGAAAAATCTGCATTTAAGAAGGGGGTTAGTATGATAACGGTCTTTAATATCTCCTCTTATCGCGTTTTTTCATGGCGCGTTTGGATCAGCGCAGAAGGATCGTCTGGGACCCGAAAAAGCCGATGTGTCACAAATGCGCAGATTAAAATCTATACCGATAGTGACTTTTAGATGCAGTTGAACAAATGTTAAGATATTCTGAAAAATTGCCAAGACATCTGTGGCCCTCAGGTATTGCTCTCTGACCTTTGACCCGGAGAACAAGTATAGCACTGAGGTTCGAAGCAAATTCAGGGTAAGATGACTAAGGTGTCCCGAGAGGTGAGCACCTGGAAGGCTGGGTAAAGGTTGTGAGAGTCTTCTGCTCCGATTGCTTGGTAGATCTTCGTGCTCTTGACTGGTAACTGAGAAAGGAGCAACTGAGCTTTCAAAACTTCTGGTTGCAGATGACTGCGACAATGAGAAAGTTTAATAGAAAAACAAGGAAGAGCAGTAATGTGATAAAGAGGATGTGGCAGTTACGATGTCCACGTGTATTTTTACACTGGGACTTGAACTTACAAACACAATGGTGGCCAGAATTCCATTTATACATTAACTTGTTCATAACTCCAACTATTATGTCACAATAAATAAAAACATCTCATGGATTTTTGTCTTCTAGAGGTTAACTTTCAGACACAGACTGTGAGGGAGGATGCAAAATGGATGGGACACCATTCTGCAGGACTTTTACTTTAATATTTTGTATTATTGTTTCTTAACTTGAAACATGATTAATATTAAGACTTTAAAATTACTTGCAAATTAAAAAAATATGTTGAACACATAATTTTAACCTAGATTTCTGACAAATTTACCAGGCAAGCATATGCACCTTACATAAGCATCTGCCCTCTCTGTATCTGCTTTATTATCTATGCAATCGATAATCAATTAATAGTACGAATTTACCTTGATTTATCTGCTAGGTAAATTCTGTCAACGATCAAGATACAGGTATAAAAAAATCCACAATATTTACCATTTTATTAACTTTGCGCTACATTAATATTAAACCTAAACTAAAATGCCCGAAATTAAAAATATTTTGTGTCACAAACTCCTATTCAATGTAGTTGGTGGACAGATTCATCCTGTAAATGTGCAGCTTGGGTTTTCTTGTTAGTGATTGACAACACTCGGGAGCAACAGACAAAATCTGTAAACACCGAGGAACCAAGAGGAATTGATTCAGTTGACACTCCTGTTCTCTTTAGTTGGATTTTACTACAAGCTGATGGCTGGGCGTTGAAACAAAGATGGAGTTTGCTGTACAACAAACACATTTTTAAGTCAGGCAAATATAACTGGCACAATTTTAAGTATCATTGCTCATTAATAAGACTGAATGGAACAAACGGAATGACAGTCATAGTACTTTTATGGCTATTCATTCATGAATGCATCATTTTTCGACATACTGTGTGGCTCTGCTTAGATGTAGCTGACAGTGGACTGTTGAAGTGTTACCGTTGAGGATATGCTTGTCAGTTTGATTTACGAAATTTAAAAGGAGATTGTCATTCAGCAACAATTCTGGAGAAGAAAAAAAACAAGCACGCAGAACCTTGTGGATTCCATGTCTTGCTAGAAAAGTCACAAAATGTGCGACCATGTTTAAAGAAGGCTTACTTTTCAAGTTCACAATATTGCAGGCATGGATGCCTATTTCATTTTATGCTTGACATCTCCCTAATGAGCAACCAACAGTCCGCTTGAAGTGAATAAAAGCCAACGTTTGCTCCAAAGTTCATTCATGAATTCATAATTCCGTGTTACATATTCTTGGGAGATCAAAGCAACCTCATTAAAAGCAATCGTTGCAAATGGATGGAAGATATTTTTTAAATATGGCACTTGTTGGGGAATGACTAGGGAGAGGCTTGTCAGGTGAACCTCTGCAGTGAGCCCACAGGGATCCCAGTCCCTACCCTCATGCCTCACTCCCACAACTGTCTGGGTTTGAGCTACTCAGACCTGGTGTGCAATTATTCATGAGCTTGAAGGTCTTCTGCACAGCTGGGTTTTGACTGGATCAGGTTAACACTCTGCTTCAAGCACACCATGACCAGGTCCGTTTTGAGAGTTGGGCTCCCAGCGCCCCTTGAGAATGCACTTCTGCTTGGGACACTGAGTGACTAAGCCAAACAGCGTTTAGGTTCATTATGTGTATGTTAGTAAGATGTAATAATGTGTTCAAAGGGGACAAATTTGCTGTTGAGTCCTGAGCATCGCAGGTGAAGTGGTTGTGCTGTTCTCCATCGCAATGATGCCCTACAGGAGGAATATCCTCCCTGGCTGTAATGGATTGCGGGTCACTTTCCGTATTCGTGGACATGTTCCCCCCCACCTGCTGCCCAGTCATTCACTTCGGCCAACATGTGCTTCCTTCCCAGCAGCCCCCCTCCGGCCGGCTCTCCCACGAACACCACAAAAACATTAAACTTCAGCTGCGTCTCATTCCGTGAACTCAAAAGGACTTTTTAAAGACTGATTGAGACAACTGGGAAAGCACAAGCATCCAATAAATATCCTAAATGGAGATGTGGGCTTGGGGAAAAGAAAAAGCATTATGCCTAAAACACCCCGAACACAGACTTTTAAAGAACTGCTGCTCGGCATATATATACTTTTTTTTTCTTTTTTAATAAACACTAAATAACTGTTGAGCATCTGGTTCATTTCCTGGAGGTTTGCAACCTGCTGCCTTAAGCTGTCGGTCCTGCATGTCGCAGCATTAATTCCCTATTAGTGAAATGTGAAGTGCTGCGTCCTGCTCTGCTTTATCTGAGCAACAAGCCCTCAGAGGGATCAGTCACTGCTTCTCACAGCTGCCAAAAGGCTTAAGGAGACAAGGTGGCTTCAGATATTTCCCCCGCTTTCGTATGAAACCGAGCGCCGACAAACAAGCGATTCAATTTGTCCTGTCAAAGCAATTATGGTTAGAAAACTCCTCATCCAGTAAAGGCACAGTTTGATTTATTTTTATATATATATATATATATATATATAATATATTTAATTTTAGCGCAAAGCATGTCAGATAAAAGAATAAATAAAGAACACAGTGCAGATTTGCAATAAACTGGTGCAGTGCATTGTACACAGCATGGTAGTGAGGGCCGTGCTGCTAGCAATACCAGACCGGTTCGGGAAAAACATGTCAGTAAGCCCGTTTCTCTCAGACACAGGGATCCACACTCCCTGCACATTTTGAACTTGGCCTCAAACTGTCCCTTGTGTGCCAACACCCCTCGGAGTAAAAGTGAACGTCTTACCTCACCCACTCGGTCCCGGGGCTGTGAGTGGTTCATAAGTGGAAGTGATCCATACGTGTCAGGTCGCATAAACGCATGGGCCTGCATGGCCTCCTCAAGCAAGTCATCAGCTCGGTAATGGAAAGCATGCGCTCGGAAAATGGAGTCTTAGAGGAAGAAATGTTTACGACTCGAGTACACGGGGTATAGATGGACGTTCCCCTGTTAGCATCAGCGCTGTGGGGCAAAAGCTAACATTACACTGAAATGAGGGAGAAGTGCTGCTCGGGGAGGGGGGCAGAAGCAGGTCCTTTTCTGAGCTTCAGCTCTCCCGGTTCCTTAGCCACTCGCGTCCCTGCTGCTCTGACTGTCTGACCTTAGAGTGACATTTCCTGTTGTTTTATGGTTTTAAGCATCTCATGCCTTATAAGCAAAATAATTCAAGTCAAAATGATGAAATGATCAAGTAGAAATGGATGGATGGATAGATGGATGGAAAATATTTAGATTTTTTGGAAGGATACACTTTAAAGGTAGAATTTCTGCTATAATTAGAAAATTGCACACCCTAATGACTTTGCCAGATGCTGAGCTGTAACAATAAATGTTGTATATATTATAATTTATTAGTTTATGATACAAGACTCATAAAACTTTTAAGAAGATGAGAAGTTTAGCAGGTTGCGATACGTAGGATAACCATAGACAAATCTATAGGATGAGAAATTAAAATGAATTTAAACATGAAGCGGCAGGCAGTGACCTGCACACCATTCTTCAAGGGAATTTATTACTTATAGAGAACTTCTTCAAAGCAGATTTTCCTCTTTAAAATCAAGAGAGGGTTTTTGGGAAAATGGCTGATAGTTGCTCTTTTCTGGTGCTGCATATTTATGTGTTCTGCATTTGTAATTCAAGTTTTATTGTTCCATACTTTACCTCTGCTGCTCAGTAGGGTTTGGGGTTTCAGCGTTTCAAACCAGCTGGCATTTCTTGTTTCGTTGGCATTTTCAGGGGATGTCGACATGACACCCGTAAGCCTCACGTCTGGGCTGAACCAGAAAAACACCAGTATTGCACATTTATTTTTATGTGTAATTTTTGAATAAATAGGTATTTAATTGATGCATTTTAAGGCATATTTTGGGAACAAAGTTTATTCCAATATATTCTCTGGGGTTAATAAGCTCCTTTGTGAAATCTCACAGCTTTCAGTCTGGGCTGAGGGATAAGAATCTGTGTTATCGAAAAGCTATGGGAATTTTCTGTCCTATCTCTGCAGACACTTTTTTAGCTAAATATCTACAATGAACAAGTGGAAAAATAAAAGAAAAGCTGTAGAACTGAAATAAATATGGCACAGATTGGAAAATATAATTTCCTGTTCCTGCAGTATGGAAAGAAGATGAATGCATCACATCTGTAAAAATAAAACTGTGACGTCTGTCCATACATACACTTTTTTGTGGGGGGTTTTTTGTACGCGTGTGTTTGTATGTTTCAGATAAAATGGAGATTGTTTTAAAGAGCAAAACTTTACCTGTGTTGGTCTGTTTGTCTGTTTTTTTTTTTGTTTGTTTCAGCAACCCATAGAAATTCGTAAACAGAATTCATAATATTTGGAGTCTGGTTTTAAGAATCCAGAATCCTGCAGTCAAAAAAGGGCTTCAGGCTATAAACTGGTCAGATGTTTTGGTTTGGAGAAGGATTTGAAGGGAGTGTGAAGGTCCTGCTTTTGGGTAACTTTGCCCAGGCATCGCCTGTTGTCTCAAAGGGCACAAGAGCAGATGAAGCAAATAGCTCACTTAAATGTTCAATATGGTGGCCTCACATGAGAAAATGTTCACTTTCTGAAAATATGAACGTTCACCTGGGAGGAGATTCTCATTTCCAGGGGTTCTTGGAAATATTACTCAAAGCAGGAAATGGCATTTTGGAAGAAAATGATGAAATAATTCTCTCTGATGCTCTTTGCACAGTGCTATCTTCTACTGAGGACTTAATGTTTATCTTGAGGTTGAAGAAATTGGATGCAAATCCAGCTCTTGGTTGTGCACACAAGCCATTTTAACCCAGGCACACAAGCAAGTTTAATTAATAGCATCGTTCTTATGCCCGGAAGGTATTTTACGCCTCTATCGACATGGTGCCGAATCAAGATTATGCAGAGTACAAGCCAGGCAAGTTTCTAAATTCTGTTCCAGCCCCAGGACTTCTAGCACACAGAATAACTTTGAAAGTCAGAGCACCAGTCATGCTTTTAAGGAATATGGACCCTCGGATGCTATGCGGTGGCACAGGACTGCAAGTGTAAATATTCCACTGAAATTTGGTGGAGTCAACAGTAATTTACAGGGGGTGTTGGTCTTCATCCTTGGATTCTCCTCATCACCTCAAATTACTGTTTAGAATTTAAGGACCTCCAATTCAGGGGGTCAGCAAATGTTTCCCTGTTAAAGTGTCAGAGGGGCCAACGCAGGTTGGAGATGCTGACCTGCGATCCAGCTGCTTCGCACATGGGCTGCCGTGCTGTAGGGTGACAGCAGGGAGCTCTTGGTGTGTGTGGCCCAATTTGAGGGCAATGCCAAGAAAAATACATTAACATTGCTAATCTCAAAAATACATGGGCCACAGTCTTGGAGGTGTGGGGGTATAGCTCAGTGGTAGAGCATTTGACTGCAGATCAAGTGGTCCCAGGTTCAACTCCTGGTGCCCCCTTCATGTGGCTTTCACTCTGGGTGTGAGTAATACCAGAGTTAGTTGTCTTGGTCAATAAGAAGTTCATGGTAAAGAAAACTTGATCAGAATGTGGTAATGCTGCAGTTTCTCAGGAAACCTTTTTATTGGTATTAAGCCCATTCATTTGCAGTTATAAAAATCCTGTTGTGGTTTGGTCACAAACCATAGACCTCTTTGCACTAAATCACTGAAACGGGGTTCCGAAAATTTGTGGTTTCAGTGCATGCAAGAAATACAACTAAAGGCTAATAACTAAATTTATAGCGAAGCCATGGATTTTCATAAACAGGATAAACAAACAATTATAAATTCCACACAGCATTGAAAAGCATCGAAATAAAAGGCTTTTGGTTGCAATTTATCCACTGGAACAATGTTACGAGTTCAGGTAAACTGCTCTAAATGTAACCTTTATTTTTAATCTAAGAAACTCAAGGGGGAAAAAAACAGAATAAAATGAGTGCATTTCTAAAATGATTTGGTTTGAGCAGGATTTTTATTTTCTTAATAAAGCTTTTGAAGGAATAAGACATTTTCCAGTGAAAATAATCTCAACATAGCAGAAAAGAAACCGCCAGGGTCAAAATGATTTGTTACCGAGTATTAATACGTTTCGGCATCCTCTCAGGTGTTGTTTGCGGGATGCAACGTGAATGCAATCATTAA
Organism: Heterotis niloticus; assembly: GCA_018136845.1. NCBI lineage: Eukaryota > Metazoa > Chordata > Actinopteri > Osteoglossiformes > Osteoglossidae > Heterotis > Heterotis niloticus. The sequence goes on along the minus strand of CM030897.1, from coordinate 6,945,307 downwards.
ACTGCAGCATAAACCCACGACCAAAAATGAAACGCGCAGTTCCATGAAGCCAGCGCCACTGCAGCATGGATCAATACACCTTGACCATTTCGGGAGGTCATGGAACCGCTTCCACCAATTTTTGCTCCTGCTTATCTGCAGAACCCAACACCATTAAGAACAAGTAGTGGGAAACTCGGTAAGTTAAGGTTAGCGCTATCAAGGCTTCTCCCTCTCACACCGCCGCTAACCTGCTGTATGCCGCAGATAAGAGCTGATCCAACCGCAGCTCGACTCACTAATCACAGTATGTCAAGTCTTGCTGGGAACAGAACTAAAATCTCTGCCAGCCCTGGGAATGGCAGAATAAGAAACGAGACTGTATAAGACGCTTATGAGCAGAATTTCATTTTTGCAGTAGAAGCAATTGTCTGGGGAGGAAGGTGCGGTGAGAAGAAAGTGTCACGTGTGGGCCGCAGCTAACGCAACGTGAACATAGTGAATCGAGATTAAACCACATCCAGTGACATTGCTGACTGCGAAAGAACAGATGTCCAACACCAAGCTGCGTACAAGAACAGGACCCTGCCTCTCAGGGACCGAAACTGCTGTTGGAGATTCATGCTTTACCTTTTCTGATTTCCCGGTGTTGGAAGTAGATGCCTATTGGTGATGAATGAAAAGATGGAATGAACGAACAAATCAATCCATCAAACTGTATTAATTCCAAAGAGATATTCAATTGCTTCTAGTAACATAAAATATACAAATATTGTGCATGAACAGCATAAGCGAGGGCAGGGTGATATTAATGGTGTAAGAGGTCAGTAAAAGGTTGCCACACTAAACAGCATGAGGACTCATTTTGAGAACCATTGTTGCTGGTAGGAAAACAAATGTACAAAAATGGCTCTCTGAATGTTTTCAAAATACAGAATGTTATAGCAACATAACATATTATGTTATATAATAATATTAATTGTATATAAACATACATTATACTGTATATAATATACATGTATTAATGTAATATATGGTGTATGGTATTTACCATAAGAGATTTGTAGATAGGTTTACTGTTCAAAAATCGCATATATATTTATAAGTTTATATTCTTAATAGGGTTTTAATCTTTATCTAATTTGATGTTTATCTATATTGTTGCTTTATTTAATTCTACAAATTCTTTCTCCCTCTTCTGTGCGCAATAGAAACTGCATTTTGTTGAATACCCGCCTAAAAGGGTGCTTGACAATAAACGCTTCTGGATTTGTGATTCTTGAAAATCTCAGAAGTGAATGCAAGGTAGAAAAAAAAATGTTTGAGCAGAATCTTGGATCCTCTTGGAGCGGCTGCACAAGCACCCTTGCTAACCCTTTGCTTTTGTGCCATATTCTGCACGAAATTTCATTCTCTTTGCATATCAATTATTGTCTCCGCATTGTCGCTTTGCTCTCTCGCACGTGGGGGGGGGGGGGGGGTGGACAAATCCACGCATTGTGTCTGAGGAAGCGCGTTGTCAAAACACGCCGGCCCACGGTCCCAAGTGCACGGGCTCCGCACCCGGAGCGCTAATGGATTCGTTCTGCAGATTTGAGCGCAGTGTTGTGAACAACTGTGGCATCTGTGTCAAAAAAAAAAGACAGTGCGACACAAGCAAACACAACTTAATCTGTGATGCTTAAGCTTTCCAGTAGCGAGCAGGCTGTGGAAAACGGAAATACTGGCCCGGGCTCCTGGAGGGTTTGTTACATTTTGTTGAACAGTTGGAAAACCCAATTTTGTGCGCAACAAATAACTGCTGGACAGCGTAGCATCACACCAGGGGGCAAAAATGTATGTTTTTCGCTGACACATCTGAAACACTTGCCATTCTTATTTTATAATGTGAACAGCGCTGCAGCTGTCACAGACAATAAGCTGTTTATGCCAGGGGTCTCCTTGTTAATTTTAGCTCGGTGAGGATCCAGCCGGCTGCCGGGATGAGCGGCGGACCGGCGTGTCGCAGAGGCCCGGTTCACCTGAGGGACGACATTAGCCGCCTGTTAGAAACCGACACAAGTGCAGCCGTCACACTGATGAATATAGATCGGCAGCTCTGAGGAGAGCGCAGGTAGCCTCGGCCTCGGCCGGCAAGAGCTTATCTTTTCTCAGAGGACTCGCAGGAACGCTAAATTATTCAACTTTCCTCACTATCTAGACAGACATCACTATGCCTCCAGCGCATTTTGGCCATGCATAAAGTTCACCTGTTATTTATAATGCTGCCACTTGTTGAGAGCAGATCGCAATCTGCCGAATGTAAAAGGTCAATGCGGGATGCATGGGTTTAGGTTGCAGGATTGCTGGCCTTTCGGCAAACATCGTGCAAAATTTTAATTGGTCGAATTTACCGCACTCACAAATTGCTGAAAAAAATTTGGGATTTTTGCTGAAAAATGGCGGGATTTCACGGTTCAGAGTGCGTGTAGAATATATTGGAAGAAAATGAAAATAGGGGAGGAGGGCGAAGCGGGCAGGATGCTTTGTCCTTAACCAAAACAAAAAGTCCGAAGGCTACGGCGTTTAATTTATATCGGGAGTCAGACTTATTGCTGCAGTTGGTTGTATGACTTTTCCCTACGGTTTTGTATTTGATTTTTTTTTCTTTTTTCTGGTACTTTGAACAGCAGACGATCATTGGTTTTGCTCGGTCATATACTTTATGGAGAATAAACAATTTGCACATATTACTTTCATGAACATTGTGGGCTGCTAAGTAAATTTTGCAGAAAACCAGATTTCCAAAGTAAATAAATTGCAAAACAGCAAAAAGTTTGTACAGAGGATTACGGTTTCACATTAGGCGCTGACGGGAGTGTTGGGTTTTCGAGGACTTCCCTTGACTTTGCCTGTGGAGCAACTTATTGTATAAAACTTACTAGCGGTAGGAGTTGTGCTCCATTCTGTAAAAACAGCTGTGTGGCACCAGCAACTGTCATTGGCATATTTTACAGAGGACAAATGCTTGCTGGATGACCGTCACCCACGTTATTGTGCCAAATATTACAAGCAGGTATTCGAAAACCTATAAAGACAGCACAGGGAGCCATTAACTGACTTGCATCATTTGAAGAGCTGCGACCTGCAAATGTTTTGTTTCTATTTATAAGAAGCGAAAAAACACTTAGGCCAATGTCTGCTGTGTAAATTGTCAGTGCTTCGCTGGTAGTCACTCGGTTTGACTGAGATCAGAAGTGACTTTCTGTGAAATTGCCGGCAAGTGAATTACAGGAGGAATTCAGAACAGCCAATCGTGTGCTGGGAATGAATTATGAATAAGCTGGTCTGCTTCGGTCCGTCCTTCTGGTAGATCTTCATCCATACGCAAGGACCACAATCTTAAAGTGCTGCTGTTTTCTCGAAAAACAGTGTTCGGTCCATCGCTTATCTCACAGGTTCAAACACGCGAGAAAGGCACAGCTGCCTTGTTAAAGAAATTATAACGTGGACTGAGACACTGAGTGGTCCAAAGTGTCTTCCGTTGATGTAATTTCGAAACATTATTTTCCAATTAGAACTGCATTTCCAGATGAGGTGAAACCTTACTGATGGGCATTGCGCACGTGAAAGCTCGGCATTTTGTCATTAGAGTTGAAACGAATGTGCGTATTTTCAAAGAACTCGAATTGTACGTTCGATACTGGACAACAGATACGTTTTGTGGTTTGTTATGGAAAAAAAAATAAATAAAGCGTCGCGTAACCTTTGAAAATGAGCCCCCACCCCCTTTAGTGGCGTCACTAAAGGGACTTTGGGACACGCTCGTGAATATCAGGTGACAAACATTTTGTTCACCTGGCTCCCTCCAGGTCTCGTGGTTATGGACTATTGTCACCTTTCACATATAACTACGATATAACAGCACTACTTCCCAGTTCTTCATCTGTCCCCTGGCAACAGCAATAAAGGGCATGTAGAAGCAGTCCAGCCCTTTTAAAAATTCAGAGGGGGAAGACTGAGTGACATTCCCACGTTTAAGGATATATAATACATTTCAGCATTTTCTAAAGGGGCCATCTTTTTATGCTGCAGCAGCTCCTCCTAAGTCAAGGTCAGTTGATCTCGACATTGTGACTGGTGTGCCAATGAGGCGAGATCAATGGACGTCTTCCATCTTAACTGCTGTGGCAGCGGCAGAATCTAAAACAGCTCAGGAAATAAACCCTGCTTAGGTGCAGAAAGCAGTGCTTATACAATGACAAAAAATATATATATATACAGTATATGGGAGACAATTACCATTGAGCGAGCAGTTATTCTTCGCCACTGAAATCCCCGGGGGGAGGAGAGTGCCTTTCAAACACAAGGCAGGTAAAAGAGTCATAAGGAACTGAGATGAGTCCCCTGTCAAAGCCAAATGCATTTGCCCTGCCGCAGGCTACCTCCAGTCTCGAGCACCGGAATAAATCAGACGCACAAATGTTGAGCGGCAGATGTCATTTCTCATGCAACTTTCCAGCAGCGGAGATGGGTAGACGGGAGATGGAGCAGGTAGAAGTGTCACTGCAGAACCCGTGCTGATAAAGGTTGTGGACAATGTAGTCATGAGCGCCTGGAAAGAAAGTCTTGAGTTCGTAGTCCTCTGAGTCAGGCCTGAATAATAAAACATTGCTTTCAAGGGTTTGTTGGAGCCCAGTCCAACCAATGTCACATCTTGCAGGTTGGTGGGGGGTAAACTCACTTCCTCCAGGGTTTTTCCTTTAACTGCTGGTAAGTTGCAACAACTCATGAGCACCAAGGTGTTTACTGAAGTGCCAAAATAAGCGAGTGGGGGAAGGATTATGTATTGCACTACATGCAGTATTTACAGATGGGCATCATGCTTCACATGAGAAATGTGCAAATCCCACCAGCAGGCATCTGCATCAGCCTCTCTCAGATGACTAGATAAACTCTTTACATGGCCTCCCCTCTGCCTTTAGGAGTAACTGAACCATTTCACTAAAAAGGATGTCACAATTACACAGATCTGTATCAAGTAAACATGGACTGCAGTATAGCATATGATGCGATTTAATTTTCAGTTCATTTATGTATGAATATCATTTATCCTTATCCATCTATACGTTACCATCCATTCCACCGTTATTACAAAATATAATGATCATTCCAGATCAATTACCGTATTCGCCTGAACATAAGAGGATACTGATTATAAGATGGCTGCCTCTTCTTCAAAGCTCATTGTTGGAAAAAGGTTTGTGGAACATTACATCTTATCTTTAAAAAGAAAAATCACATATTACTCATATTCCATATTTCCATTTTTAAGATGTTCTTTTTGGGCTCACCATCTTCGAACATGACATTCTGCAACTCTATATTTCTTGGCTACTTGAGAGTTATTTGACACCTCTGCATCTTTGATCAACATTATCCTAAATTTGGCATCATAACTCCTCCTCAGTCCTTGGTTAATTCAGCCAAACTCTGAGCTATTTTCTTCCAGACCTTCCCAAGGTTTCACCGTCTTTCACACACGCTGACTTCAGTTGATCATTTCTGTGGATAACTGACACCAGTAGATAAGTGGCTCCACCTTTCGATGTTATATAAGACCTCTCTAGGTACAGTCCTCGAATATAAGGCGACCCCATATTTTTTTTAGATGCAATTCCCAGAAAAAAATATGCCTTATATTCAGGCCAATATGATGATTATAACCGTCCCCAATATTTCCCCATTCAGCTCCAACTGAGGATGTGCACCTTTCTGACGGGGAGTACATTAGGCCACTTGAAGCCACAGACCAAAAATAAACAGAACTGACGGGTAAATAACTTAAAAGCTGCATTCAAGCATCATATGTTATATATAACAGACTGGAAAGTTTTTGCACATGTTGAGTGTTTGTGTATGACGTTTGAAATGAACGAGTGTTTCCTCCAGACACCTAACTGCGACCAACCTGCTCTGTCGTACAGCGAACGATGAGCACAGTGTTTGCCGCAAATCATTTCCAGTCTCACTAGGAGAGGCACAGAGATACAACAAGCAAAGTATTTTTTTTTTGATTCACAATAACAACAAGCAGTCAGCGTTTCACATCTGAAAAGATTTTACCATCATGCATTTTATTATTAATCGATATGGAAATTGCCGGAAAAGCATCTAATTTTAGCAACAGCCTCAATGAATTGGAAATGACGTAATAGCAATGCTAATAGAATGAGAAACCAATTTAAAATGACTGAAGGAGTGTTAGGTGTGTGTGTGTGTGTGTGTGTGTGTGTGTGTTGTCTGGGATTGTTATATTCATTCAACTGCCTTGGAAAAGCAGGCAGAGCTCTTTTATTGGCATTCAAGCAGTTAACTATAATTTGTTTATAGTAAATAAGCTTTTGAGGAAAAATACTGCGCAAAAGATAATGGGAAACCGTAAGACATGTTAGCAAAATCATTTAGTAAAAGGAGAAAACACTGGGAATTTACCTCACACACATTACTCTTTTGCTCATGCAGTAGTTTTCCACAAGTTTAAAATATTTCTAACATTTAATTTAGTTTAATAAACCCACTTCTGGGAATGACTTTAAAACAGGCTGCATGAGAAGTATTATCTGCAGAAAATTCTATTGTTCAGAAGCGAACCAAAATAATTGTTTCAGTTATTAAATAAACTGTATTCTTACACATTATTTCACCAAGGCATCATCTTTCACTAAATCCTTCAAAAATAGGGAGAAAAAACTGCATTATTTTGGTGGGCTTGGGTTATTTCTGCAGCGTAACTTTCAGAAAGTTATGACTCACTTAAAATTCTAGATTGATGCAGGGAAGCTTCTTGAATGCTTTGATCTTACATTTATGTCTGCCTCTGAGGCTTTGGGCAAATCAAAGTTTATTTTTTTGTTATTTTTTCCATTCTCATATTTTTTTCCTTCTTTTTCACAGTCGTGTTTATAAGACCAATACGATTTTTCACTTTGATTATTTCAATCACAAGCTTTTGTGCAAGCTATCACAATAAGAGAGCATAGCACATCAAGGCAATGTGCACCCACATAAATGGGCAAAAGTAATAAGAGATTGTTGGATTCGTAAGATAAGGAAATAAATACTCAGAGGGATGATCAGAGTCTGGCAAAGTACACCGAGATGCAATGATCGTGATAAAAAAATATCTCGGCGCCAGATGATTCAGGTTTGATGTTCATACCCATGTTGTCAGATAAGTTTGTGAGAGCAGAAGTGGCATTGCTGTAAATAAACTACTGCCTGCGCAGTCTTCAGAATTCTCAGTGTTTCTGTAACTTCATCCACCGGCTGCAAAATTAGAACCGAATACCATGGTACAGGGTTGTTGCTCCAAAGATGGGGAGGGGATGAACATCTGATAAATCAAAAAGCTGCTCACATCCACTTGAGGTTGTGTCTTTTTCATCACCTCACCACCCAGTAATACATTTTAAAATCCTTTCCTGGACCGAAAATCCACAACTGAGGGAAATGGAACATAGAAATTGCAGTGCCACCTACAGAAGGGTAAACAGGGACTCAATTGAGCCGCAGTACAGTTGTTTTTTTTTTTTTTTTTTTCCAATTCCATCTTCCAGGGATTCTTCTGAGATTTTTTTTCAATTCTGAAAAATCTGGCTTACTGTTTGCATAATTATTCACATACGTACGTATGTGTTTAACCTTGAAAACTGTGGGGAGCCACAACAAATATTACTTGCAATTACTCACAGCGCCCACATACGCCACTGTTATCTGAAGGTGAGGAAACGTACACAGTTCTCTTCCAGCCTTTTGAATAATAAATGCTTCTGAAGTATAAATCACAATAGTATCCATTAACTGTTTATTTGTTCACATAGTGCAGCCTAAGAAACCTGTAGTGTTTATGGACACCCCCCCATTTATTCAGACAGATGTTTGTTCAAGCGTTTCAGTTATGCAGCACCCTCAAGGGAGTGTTGACGCTGCATCACTTCAGGAGAACCCAGTTCTCGAACCACTACACCACCGGATGGGTCCCCCCATTTCCCCCTGCCTGCAGGGACTGTGCATGTTTTATACATACTGTAGGCCCACATGGTCTATGCTGTCTTCAACACTCCTCATCATTTAGCCTGTCCTGCTGCATACATAAGCAGTAGTTCAGTCTTGCAGCTTCTACCAGACTGCATTACCAGAATGCTAACATGCATGAGGGTTCAGCATCTCTATAATCCTAATGGAGACAAATTCAGTTGTCAAAAGTGAACAAAACAAAACAGTCTACCTGCTTTCCCCCCCCAAGTACCAAGTACCCAAGTAGACGTTCTCATGATGATCAACTCCCATACATTTCACGTAGACGTTGGTGTGTGTGGTTAAGGTTTACGGCTTGTAACCTGTTAGCGCTTTTGGTCCCGGGAGAAAGGCCGCTGGGTGACCCTTGAATTTAGGAACTGAGTTGTTTTGGGAAATATACAGCTGCATTAACTGGGAAAACAATATGTTCCTTGGAAGCAAACAAATAAACAAGAAATGAGCAAATCGCAATACTACTTCAAAGCAATATGTTTGCATGACGTTTTTTTTTTTCCTCCTAGAATGATATTAACATTGTCAGTATGATAACATCAATTAATAGCTTAGTAGCAAAACCCAAGTGTGAGAAATTTAGGTTTTAGACATGGAACAGACATAATTTTAATGCTGAACTTTTTACACAGTCCAATTTTTCCATGTCACAGAGGATTAATGTCACAGAAAAGTCAGTACCCTTGCACATGAGAGACATTTCACCACTGGTAATTTGCATGAAATCAAATATCTTGACTTTCGTGCCAAATGAGAACCCCCATATACATTTATATCATTTGTATGTACTGTATATCATATCTACAGGCAGGGTTTCAGGCAGGCCATGAAGTATAGGCTGCTTAAAAAATAGCCATAAATACATTTATCTGTTATTATGGCACTGGTCTCACATAATTCATATTAATTCACATAATTTTGTATGAAGGAGGTCAATTTTCAGCACAATATTTAGAAAAAAATATTGATGCACACTTTTCTAGTTGCTGTTCTTAATTTTTATTGGATTCTTGAAGGGTTCCATGGCCTCCAAAAGGTTAAGTAACTGCTCTAGAGGCTTCACTGTTTCCCTTAAATGTAGCACAGGAATTACGAAGTGTGTATATTAACTAGACAGTTTCAACTGATCCAGAAGGGCATTTTAGCTGTTCTGTTAGTGCTCTTAAGCAGCAAAAATCTGGTATGAAGAAATGAGGAACAGAGGCTGACATGCAAATTACATTATTATACATGCAACTTAAAGCGATGAAGTCATTGCTAGGGGTCTAAGATGTCACTTCCTGTTGTTTATGCTGTGCCCTCAGAAAGCTCCTCATTCTGAAAAAAAAAATAAAAACAAAATCAAAATTAATTTTAGCTCTTTTGAGGCAGTGCCAGTGGCAAGCCTTTCCATAACGCACCGTGCCAAGCACCCCGCAGTGGGCACGAAAAGCCGAGAGTCGCTAGCATGTGCCAGGAGGTGAGCAGGAGGCTGAAAGCCGGCCAATGTTACCGCCGGCGGTCAGGACAGGGTTCTGCGATGCCCGTGTTGAAAACAAGCACGGCTGCAACATTAAATGCGGGCAATGAACCGCCGGCACGGCTAGGAGCGTTCGCTCCGGCTATTGTGCTCAAATTTAATCCGTCACAACAATACTGACTGAAGGCAACCCCCACTTTAGGAAAATTTAGTGGGACAGCACTAGAAACCAAGGAAAAACAGTCTATCCATCATTGTGCGCCAGTAAAAATACTTCCAGTGGATTAAATTTGCCACCCAGAGAGTGGCGGGTGAGTGGTTAAGCAGAGCAATGCTGACGGCGAGCCAGTGACACGGTGCTGTTTAATCAGGGGTCTTGGACCATCAGCACGATGGGGGGCCTGCAGTCCATCCAACCTGTAATAGAGACCACGGCCAACTGACCTTCAGCTGGGTGCATTCACCCCACAATTAAAAGCGTGTGTTTCTCTGCTTGTAATTGTACAGGTGTTACTGAGGCCGACTTAACTGCTATTGAGGGAGGGAGAGAAAGAGGGTAAAAACACGGTTTTTTGCTCCACTAGGTTCTGCTACCTTTTGTTCCGTTCATAATGGGGTCAGTAAGAGTGCATCAATTTTTAGCCGTGGGAGGCAGAAAATAACCAAACGACTGACGCGACCGATAGTTCTGTTCCCGACAAATTTAATTGTTATGGAGTTGTAGTTCATAATTTTTTTTTTTTTTTTTTTATTTCCAAATGAATTGCATTTTCCGTAATTTGCTGAAAAAGTTTTACATTATTGTTTTTAACTGAATGGTACTTGGGAACGCTATCACACTGGACAGGTTATATTTTCCAAGACAACTTTGGAGGAAATGTTGCACAGATGGACCCAGTGAACCTCCTGTATAAGATGTGAAATTTTCAAAAGGTCAATAGTAATTGTGTTACTTGTGTGTGCTCTCCTACATTTGCAGTGAAAGATGCTGATAAACACAAAAAATGCTGGCCTTAAGCAGCAAAACAAAAAACAAAAATGCACTGCAAATCCAGCCTCCTGTATGATCATGCGTTATATCTTTGCAGATATGTATATTGCATTTTGATACATGCACTTGAAGCGAGATGTCATAAGTCATACTGCATATATATATATGCATATTTGCATTTAGTAAAATGTCTATAATGATGTCTGTAAGCAGAAGAGCGGAGCATCCCTCATTTAAAGTAGGTATAAAAGAGGCACTATTTAAAGAGCCGAGTTAAAGAGATTACAAGTTCATGCTTAATCTTAAACAGCAAAGTTTGCCCTCATTCTCATTACAATCTAATACTTCATAATTAGGCTGATGACTGAACTGTGCTTAAAACGCGTCTTGGCGTACGGCGCCGAACTCCAAGATAAAGTGCGTAGTTGCCATCGCTATGCAGAACCCTACATGACCGGCATTCATCCAGCAGATGTTTAGGAAGTGAACCTACCAATTACTTTCTTCTTCAGCATCTTCCCAAAGTCTAGAAAGAGAAGTAGACGTCTGAAAGTCCCTGAGCCAAAGATTAAAAGGTCAAGATGTGAGAATGAAAGCATAAAATGAGAACGATGCCAAGATAACCTCGGAATGTGGCATACGTGCCACGTCACCGAATTTCATCCGAAATTTACTGTGATAAAACCATGGGAAAATGTTAGCAGTTATATACAAGAACGTACACCCTCTTTCCGTTTTAAGGTTTTATGTATCAGGACATAATAAAAACAAAATCTGGTCCTTAGCAGGTCTTAAAATTTGGTAAATACAACCTCAGATGAACAACACATAACATATTACACTGCATCATTATTTAACAAAAAGTAAGCCAAAATGCAGAAGCCGTGTGTGAAAAACCAAGTACACCCCATAATTCAATAGCTTCTGTAACCACGTTTAGCAGCAATAACTTGAAGTAATCATTTTCTGTATGACTGTATCAGTCTCTCACATCATTGTATAGGAGTTTTGGCCCACTCTTCTTTACAGTGTTGCTTCAGTTCATTGAGACTTGCAGGTATTCTTTTATGCACAGTTCTCTTAAAGTCCCGCCACAGCATTTCAATCGGGTTGAGGTCTGGACTTTGACTGGGCCATCGCAACACTTTGATTCTTTTCTTTTTCAGCCATTCTACTGTAGATTTGCTGGTGTGCTTGGGATCGTTGTCCTGTTGCATGACTCAATTTCAGCCAAGGGTTAGCTGTCGGAGAGATGGCCTCACATCTGACTCTAGAATACTTTGGTATACAGGGGAGTTCATGGTCAACTCAATGACTGCAAGGTGCCCGAGTCCTGTGGTTGCAAAACAAGCCCAAATCATCACTCCTCCACCACCATGCTTGAGAGTTGGTATGAGGTGTTTGCGCTGATATGCTGCGTTTGGTTTTCACCAAAGGTGGCACTGCGCATTATGGCCAAACATCTCCACTTTGGTCTCGTCTGTCCAAAGGACATTGCTCCAGAAGCCTTGTGGTTTGTTCAGATGCAGTTTTGCAAAGCCGTGCGGCCACGTTCTTTTTAGAGAGAAGAGGCTTTCTCCTGGCCACCCTTCCAAATAAGCCATACTTGTTCAGTCTTTTTCTAATTGTACTGTCATGAACTTTAACATTTAACATGCTAACTGAGGCTTGTGGAGTCTTAGATGTAGCTCTTGGGTTTTTTGCAATTTCTCTGAGCATTGCACGGTCCGACCTTGGGGTGAATTTGCTGGGACGTCCACTCCTGGGAAGATTGGCAACTGTCTTGAATGTTTTCCACTTGTGAATAATCTTTCTCAATGTAGAATGATGGACTTGAAACTGTTTGGAAATGGCCTTATAACCTTTCCCAGATTGATGGGAAGCAACAATTGCTTCTCTAAGATCGCTGCTGATGTCTTTCGTCCTTGACATTGTGTTAACACACACCTGAATGCTCCAGACCAGCAAACTGCCAGAACTTCTGCTTTTATAGAGGCGGTCACACTTGCTGATGATCAATAAATCAAGTGCATTCGATTAGCAGCACCTGGCTACTACTTACCCTCTTCATTCCTATGGAAACAGTAAGGATGTACTTCATTTTTCACACACTGTTCTGCATTTTGGCTTAATTTTTGTTAAATAAATAATGGCACGTAATGTAATATGTCATGTGTTGTTGTTCATCTGAGGTTGTATTTATCTCATTTTAAGACCCGCTAAGGACCAGATGATTTTTTTTTTTTTTTTTTATGTTCTGATACGTAAAACCTTAGAATTGAAAGAGGGTGTACTTTCTTTTTCACATGACTGTATGTACATATATGCTATATACTGTATATGCTAGGACTAGCAGTGAACACGCTTCTAAAATATTCCACGTTATTATTACAGTTTATTAGGCTGTTACAGCAACAAAGGGGGGAACAACTCCATATTAATGCCCATGGGTTTGGAATGGGATGTTCAACAAGCACAAAACTCTGTCCAAAATGATTTACAATATTTAAATCATTTGTACAGCTTGGTATTATACTACATTTATACACTTAGTCAGCCCTTTTCTAAGAAGCATCTGCTACTTGTTGCTACCTGCCCTCATTCACTCACATGTACACCAGAACAGTGTAACGTACTCACACACTGTGGTAAATCATGTCAAACACATGCTTCCGGACCACGGGAGTAGACCACAGTGCCCAGAGAAAAGTCATATGTGCACAAGCACCACACAGACTGAGCTGTGAGACAACAACACACTTTGCTGTGCCTCCCTGCCACCCAGCATCCCATGGTGCTCAAGTAATTCAGGGCTGATGCACTGCTCAAGTGTACGACAGCAGCAGCCTCGGTGCCTTAAGGCTCAAACCAGCAAGCCCCAGATTTTATTATACAGAATGTCCTTACTGTAGACATTTGTCAAGATCAGGATATTATTAGGTTTTGCTTCAAAACTCTGAAGGAATCAATTTAATAAGATAACAGCAAATGTTTCTGAAAATGCAGTTATGTGTGTTTGCCATTTTTTACACAACGGACAAATTCTGTTTGGGAAAAGGTAATTTCGGCTGGGTGCCACCGTTCACACAGCCGGGTCATGCTGGGTCGTATGGGCTGAGGGGACTCCTGCAGAAGGACGAGTCCTGAATCAAAATGTTTTATTTAAGCTAAACTGAAAGGAACCGTTTGTTAATAAACACATTCAAGAGGCAAAGTCGAAGACGAAATGTCCTTGTTCTGTAACAGGAATGGGCTGTGGCATTTGTCAGCTGCCGCAATACATGGCACAAAGATGTAAGCACACTGGTGCGGTGGAGAATAAATACTGTATAGGCCAAGGGCTTTCCCAAAAGGTCACTAACCACCGAGAGTAATATCAAAAGGCAACCAGATGCATTCGTTTATTCTTACAGGTTCAGAAAGACAGGGCAACAAAAGCAATATTTCTTCCATGTACATGTTTTACAGGGAAGGGCTAACTGGCTCTCATGAGAAAGTTTTCCCCTTAAATTAAAACAGAGCATTTTCTTCTGCGCTGTACGGTGATATTGTCAAGCTGACTGTTTTTCAGACCTTTCCTCTCCTCCATGTACTTTTATGACACCATTTGGCTCTATTTCATTCCACAGTGACTTCAACTGTAATTTACTTTAAAGCGAATTGCTATGACATACTGATCTTTATGAAAAATATATAAGCTATAGACCCAAGAACTTGTCACTGATGCCGAGAATGTAGGAGGCTACATTTCAATATGTTAAATATTGAAAATATTATAGTATACAACTTAATTTCTGCTCTTATACACTGCCTGGCCACAAAAAAAGAAGTTGCCACCTGGATTTAACTTAGTGTTATGATCTGAGGTTGCTTCAGTTGGTCAGATCTAGGTTTAGCAACATTATGTGCCCAAAAAATGAGGTGAGCTGACTACCTGAATATACTGAATGACCAGGTTTTTTCATCAATGGATTTTTTCTTCCAAGATGACAATGCCAGGATTCATGGGACTTAAATTGTGAAAGAGTGCTTCAATGAGACATCATTTTCACACATGGATTGGCCAGCACAGAGTCCAGACCTTAACCCCACTGAGAAAGAATCTTTGGGATGTGCTGGAAAAGACTTTACGCAGCGGTCCGACTCTCCCATCATCAATACAACATCTTGGCGAAAAATGAATGAAACTCTGGATGGAAATAAATGTTTTGACAGTGCATAAGCTTATCGAAATGATGCCATGGCAAATGTGTGCCGTAATTGAAGCTAAAGGTGGTCCAACCAAATATTAGAGCGTGTGACTTTTTTTGACCGGGCAGTGTAGCCGTATGCAATTTACCGTGTTATTACCAGCTTAATGTTGTACAGCGCGTGCTGCCAAATGCTATGAAAAGCTGGAAGCTATCACGTATGTTGGATTAATTGCTTGGACAATGAATTGCTAAAATGCTCTTCTTGGACATTGACATAACAGTGATTTCACAACTATGGCCATCCAGTAAATCGATTATTTTTGCTAACTTTGTGCCAAAGTTAGTAAAAATAATCGATTTACTGGATAGCCATAGTTTTCAACCATCCTGGAGAGTTTATTCATGAAACGTTGAACTGACATGTAAATGCAGACACCATTGTTGCCTGCATTCAGGCTCAGCCGATCCCTCAAGATTACGTGACTGTCCACATCAGTGGTGGGCGGTCTGGCCCCTTTTTGTAATTGATTTAAGTCTGAAGATTCTCGCTGACCCGATATCCATCCCCAACTGGCCCAAGTTTTTGCCACATTAAGGAGCCCTGCAGGAGGTTTTGGGCAAAGTGTTTGCTCAGATGTTTCTCAGATCCCAGCCAAATTGCTCCATGCTGAAAGTGTTTTGCCAGAATGGATCCAGTAATACAAAATGTGGCCCAGACAGAAGCGACGACAACCGGCCTGTAATATGAAAAACGATGCGACATCCTGCGATCCTCCAGAATGTCTTTACCACGGCAATGAACCTTTGCTCCACGCAAATTGAAATAATTCCACCAAGATTAGTTGGCAAAATGGCTAAACGGCATGCAATTGTATTTTTAATTGTCTGTTGGGCAAATGTATGATCTCAAGACATTTGCCCCGGGAGCTTTGAATGTGATTAGCTGCTCATTTTGGTTAGATTTCATTTAAATATTAATAGACAATGTGTAATAAAGGGTTAAATATTGTAACTTGTGATGAAAGTGAACAGTTTTCAATCAGCGAGAAACAGCAAGGTGGGATGGACATAAAGTCTCCATGGTGATCAATTTGCATATCGCGAAGGATTCTTATCTGCAGAATTGCCTAAGGCATGCGGTTTCCTTTCCTGGAGCTTTCGAGCATCTAAATCACCGAGTATCCCCGATGAAAGACGTGATAATGAAAAGAACAAACAATGAGCATAACAGCCACATGAAAGATGGTATAGCTGATGGTGAGAAACTACAAACAGAATTTCATAAACCAGCTCACATTTCCCCCAGGAAGTGCTTCTGTACGAATGCGGAGACCCTGCAAAATATTATTACACAGGCAAAAGGGGAGTGTGATAACGTGTGTGGGTGGGTTGTTCCACTTATTTCATATTTTAGAAAGGGACGCCATGAAATGAGAAACTGCTGCATAGGGCAAAAGGCTAAGAAAGTCCTGGAATCTTTCCCTTGTGAGATGATGCTGTATTCTGGCGATCCCAAACAGTGGAAAATTGAAGAACGTCGAACTGGGCCTGCTGAGGGTAATTTGGTGATAAACAGAACCATCACATTGCCTTTAAGTGTACATTCCAGGGGATTTGGAGGAAAAGAGTTCCTGGGTGTCATGTTTGCTCAGAAATATCCCCTGGACTTGACCTGGGATCCCTGCGGGGAAGAAGTGGAAAATGTGTGGGCAAGTGTGAGGGCCATCAGAGCTATAGAAAACAGCCTGTGTCTTTTGTAGCTGAAATTGACGGCCGCTGCTCTCTGCAGACCCTTTGGGATTTTTGTGCCGCCTGTTGAGAACCCTGCAGCCTCCCATAACAAATGCAGCCTCTACCCAAGTTCCTCTGGTGCGCTGCCGTCCCGAGCCGCCTGACAGAGGCATCTTCTGCTTCAGTTGCTGGACAGAAACTGATCTTTAGAACCTGTAGAATCAGATCCACTGAGATTGGTGGGCAAGTCCACTTCTACGGAGGTGCGGAAAACAAAGTATGGCTGACTTTCATCGAGTCCCAACAAAGTCCGAAAGCTAAATCAAACCTCATAAGAGAAGATTTAACAATGCCATCATCTACTGGAATGGGCACAGTGGTGTTGGTGGTATGATAGCTCACAGCTCCTCTTGGTTCAGATGTTGGTTTGAACCCAAGTCTTTCTGTGTGGAGCTTTCATGAAAACAAGTAACAGATGAAGAAAACAAGCTGACATGAGTTCCATGATGATATTTTGTTTGATTTTTTTGCTCAATAATATTCAGAATCCAGAACTGGAATTGAGTTTTTCACAGAGCAGCTGTGCTGCATGATCCATGTTTTCCATCTCTGCAAAATTCTAAATGAATTAAACTCTATTTTGCAGCTTGAAATTTTGACCATTATACTGCAATATTTATGAATCTCTACTGTTCAAAACAGAAAATCGCATATTCTGTTTTTGAGTTGCGCAGTCCTCTATTGAACCGAGCTGTGCGGCTACTATTTTGTTTCCCTGCTGGGGTTATGAGTCACTTACTGCAACTGTCGCAAGGCCAGGCAAGCCATCAACAGTGATGGAAGAGGTGAACCTCAAACATGGCATTTTCAGGGGCAGTACTAGACATGGAAGGCTCCAGCCTGGTAATGGCAGGTCGGGCTCAAAGTGGGAAGCAAGTACGCTTGTGTGTGTACATCTGTAACCCATCCCAGCCCTGTTTGTTCTTATACAGCATCGTAGCGGCCGTGTTTGTTCTTGCACAGCATGGCAGCAGGGCTTCCGGAATAACATGACCAAACACTCGTACCAAGTGTGAACCGCCCCAGTACCTCGGTTCTACAGCAAACTTGACACACTCCGGCCTGTCTTTGAAGATGCTAAACTGGCTTTAAGGTTGCACTGTGAGTCCCATTGGAGCTGACTGCCCATTAGCCACTGCTTCCATATGATTAAGTAAATCATAGCCATTTACTGAAGCCCCACATAACCTCAAACGTTCAGCGGTGGCATCTAATATTTATGCTTTCTTTTGATTTTTTTTTTCCTGCCCCTTGGATTTTACTTTATTTGCTTAGCAAGCATTTTTATTTAAAGCCACTTATCTAATTAAAGATTTTGCTTTAGTAAACAAATGGCTGTTTAGAGAAGCATTTTGGATCAAGTGCCCTTCTCAAAAGGTACAAAAATGCATATGGCTGGGCTTTCCATAACAAATCCATTTCCCTAAGCACTAAACCACCTGCTACCCTCACTGTGTTACTTTAGCAGACCCCTTAATCTGCAATGAATGCCAGGCAAAAAATGGCTTATATTTCAGATATAGCTGCTCACTGGCAGTGATGTTTTGCCATGAAAGGTATGTTCCCCATAAATGTCCTGTTCACGTGACCATCCAAGGGATTTGACGGTTGCAGCTGTGGGCTTTACAGATGTCACACAGCAGGGTCACATTGGGTACCACAGTGGTATTTATGAGGTCACAGCAAGGCCACGTAGGGTACGAGAGCAGCTGGAAAGACAAAATATTTTATCTGATACAGTAGTACATTTCTGATAGAAAGCTGTCCACTATCAGCATAAGAAAGTATATTACCATACCAGCACCAATATAAGATGACATTTTTTTCTGGAAATTACATCTAAAAAAGATGGGGCTGTCTCATATTCAAGGACTGGATCTAGAAAGGCCCTACATAACACATGGTAGGTGGCGTCACTTATCCACTGATGTCAGTTATCCACAGAAATGATTAACTGAATCTAGCAAATGTGAAAGATGGTGAAACCCTGAGAAGGTCCGGAAGAAAGGAGCTCAAAGTTTGGCTGAATTAACCGAGGACTAAGGCAGAGTTATCAAACAACTCAAGCAGGCAAGAAATATAAAGTTACGGAATGTCGTGTTCGACATGGCAAGCCCAAAAAACACAAACACTGTAAATGTGAATAAATATGAATTTTCATTCTAACAATATAATGTTCCAACAAGAAAAAAACGGAATCACCTTATAACCCAGATCATCTTATATTCGGGCCAATACGATATTGCTTGAGTGTGAGTCAGATGTAAGAGCAGAAATTACAAAATAATGTCCACTTTATGCAATGAAACTTGTACAAGAATGTATGAAATGTGTTAATAGTCATGGTGGAATTAACTTACGTATTAAACTGACAAACCAGACACGTGAATATGTATAGCAGTAAAGTTGGAAGAGCGGCCACCGTCTGCTGCTAGTTAGCTCTTAGTAATGACTTGCACGGCAGCATCGCATTTTGGCTGGTCTCCCCCCTCAGTGTTGAGTGCATACATATGATTTTATATATGTGAGAAGGTGAAGCAGGAGTGACTATTTGGAAGAAGAGGGCCTGTGCAAACTGATATATCTGCTTAGCTGAAACCACATGGGCACAATTTTACTTCACACGTTACATTTATCGTGTTATGGTCCACACACCCAATATGACTCCCGTGTGACAGACATGGATCTTCCCAGTGGATTGTGTGATCCCTGTTCAAAGAAGAGTAATGACCATCAACAAGGTGAAGTACAGCCCCAGACCCACAGCATCTCTAGTGAACCTGGAAACCAGCTTTATGAGTAGTTCAACAAATGCAGTATTTTTATTAAAACCACCACATTGCACATCACCTTGAAAGTAAAGCATCAAGACAAACTGGTAACATTCAGCTCAGCCGCACTACTTTCTGGCCAAGATCGCATCGTAGATCTTTCCCGTCCTCTGAACCTCAATGTTATTGAAGCCGGCAGCGGTCAGAAGGGTACAGTACTCTGATGCCCTTCTCTCCCTGCCCTCCGTCTGCACCAGCATGTTGAGGGAGTACAGCTGGGCAGTCAGGGGGCCACTGTTGTCCTCGTTCAGAAGAGCTTCCACCAGCAGCACTCCACCACCTGCTCACAAAAACACGGATTCAAGCATTCGGACAAGAAGAGCAGCTGATCTGTGGTTGGGCTCCGGCATTTCATCATTTTCTCAGATCCTCCAGGGATTTAGAAACCCATTGGGAACCAACATTGTGACTTCAATTTGAATACTGATCCACCGGGGTGGTCAAGACTCTCAGTGAAGCCTCTCCAGCCTCAAAGGACCAGCCTGTCTCGGGCAAGCGATCAATACAACAAATTATTTCTCATCGATTCACGTAGCAGATTTACTGCACACTGCATTTCTGTAATTCACGTCACCCTATAATAAGCAGAATCAAACATTTCATTGCAAAACAAGTTTGATCACAGACCAAGTTTTTAATCAAGGAAACTGCAATTCCAATAAGCTGTCCTACAAAGACATCTCAGACAAAAACTGTGTGTGCGAGCACTGACCATAGGCGTGGGACTGTATTGTCGCGCATTCAAAATGAGCAACCTAGGCCTGTGCACGTCTGCCCGTGAGAGAAAGATGGCCAAGATGGTGGCAGATTAGCACACAGCAGCTTCTACAGCAGTGCATTATTTGTTTGCTTAGGGACTGAGCATCACCACCACTGTTTGCACCGATCCTTCTGTTCTTACCTTATTTATCTTTCCTCTTACCCATTTATTTATCCATCTGCTTATTCGGTTTGTGTCAACATGCTGTTTGTCTCGCGTACCGTGCACCGTGGCCTACGACAAACCACATTTCGTCCTCTCTTGAGCAGAATGACAATAAAGTGCATCTTGAGAGAGACTCTGGAAGAACCCACGAAGAGAACGGGAACATTAATGATTTCAGCTGCAGGAGAGGTTTCCAATCTCAAGGCTGACTGACCTGACACAACCCAGGAAAGAATAAATCACAGCCCTGCACTGCCAACAACCAGCCCACCCCTCCAGCACACTCATTTTTTTACAGACCGGGTCAATGGGTCAAGGACACACCAAGCCTGGTAGCTGGAAAGATATAATCAACTTTAAAGTGAATTAGGGCGCAGTGAAAATCACAACTCGACTGCTGGTCACACAGCTCGAATGTGACACCCAAACAGAGCGATGAGTCTGTCAGAGCGGATGGAGCGATGAGCTTGTTTTCCCCGCATCCCAAGTTACGCTCCCGTTACCCGACACCCTGCCACGCAAGTGATGTGCAAGTGCATTTTGCAAATGTTAGGCAGTATCATAGCAGGAGGCAAATGTAGAGATCAGAATCGCTGGCATTAGCATTGGTGCCCACTCAATCCAACATAAAAACATGTGCAGAGCAGAGGGATATGAGCACTAAGGATTTTAATTCCTGCATGACAAGAAATCACAGCCCATAAAGAAGAGATCGCTCCAGTTTGTCCTGTCTGCATCCTCCCTTCAGAGTCTGATGAACTGCCCTTGTGTCCCATTTAAATGTGTAGCAGGCGGTGATTTACCACCCAAATATCGAGTTGAGACAGAACAGCCCTCAGTTGAATGATTCATTGCACGTTTTAGAGCCCTGAAAAGGTTAGAGGAGTCAGAACTGTACAATGTGCAAGGCAAAAAATGGTACTGCAGTGTGGTCATCTTTTAATTTAACAGCATTGCAACCCTTGTCACAGCATTTTCTAGAAAAAGAAAAGGACTCAAGGTTAAGGGAATATCACAGTTCTTACTGAGCCAGCTGGTTTGCATCTCAGCACTTTGCTCGGGGACGATCTGGGATCTCTGCAGCTTCGGCTTTTTTTAAAACAAGGATATTTTGAAAAGAGTTGCTCCAAGGCATGTTGGGGTTTTTTTTTTTATTATTTTTTTTTAAAGGGGAGGGTTAACATTTACATATCCAGGAGCGAAACTGCTCAGGCAGCTGTGACACTAGCAAGTAGACACAGAAATGCAGCTTTCATCAGAGTGGGTTTGGGTTCTGCACCCAAGCATAACCTTTCAGGTTTAACAACCACAGGGAAGCCATGAAGGAAGGAATCCAACACCAGGGCTCAGTAGCAGTCAAATTTCAGCATAACCTTGAAACTTTTTTCCATAACTCTTACATTCATTGTCTTTGTAATTTATTTTTAAAACTAGTTTGTTATAACTGTTTTTTTTTTTTCGTCTACTCAGCCACTGGTTCCTCAGTGCCGGTCCCTAGGCCCGGAAAACGGTGAAGATTAATGTCAGGAAGAACATCTGCTCATATAAGTATCTGCTCGAACCATTACTCTCCACATGCCATGCAGTCACATCTGAGGGGCAACAGCCAACTTGGGTTGTACTGGAAACTGTGCTGTAAAACCAATGAGAGGTGTATTTTTTTTTTTTTTACATCCATGTCATAGTTTGATATGTCCTTCACATCCCTTCGCAGCCAAATAGTGTTATATATTTTTATCGTAATGAGCACTGATCACAGAATGGGGACACTCATTTTCCTTAAGTAGTTGAGAGAGAAGATGTGCAAATGACATTTGTTCTAAATCACAGTCCTGATTTCATGTGCATTATTGAACTGTGTGTTGGGGACCCTCTTGGAGAAAGGAGGACTGCTCAACCAGTCATGACTCTAATGGACTTCTACTTCAAGAGTCCACCTAGTGCCTTTCTTGGCCAGACAGGTTCACTCGCTTTTTACTGGTACTATGCACAAGCAAAATATGCATAAAATGTGTAAATGTTGCCCAAAGAAAGATGTTTAGCCTCAAGTCAGATGAATAGCTGAGATTTTTGCATTTGATTCTCAAATTTCTGCTGGCATTACTGATGCAACCTTATTGGTGAGAGGGATTAGGCTGTAGATCTGCCCGGGTTTTTGACCACAGTGGTGGCTGCCAAGTCCATCACCTGCAAGTTATTCTTTGCCAACAGCGAGCTGTTATTTGTAAACAAATGCAACTGGATCACCATCCTGCACAGGGCTGAGTGGAACAGGGCCAGCATCGCTCTGCTCGAAGCACATTACATCACCCAGTGAAGCCACCGGTGTGAGAACAAGTGGTTGGCTTCTAGCACCAACAGCTCAAATTGTGCCCGTGGTCCCTTTCCTGAGTTGATGTTGTGCATTGAGGGGAGGGGGGCTTAAAATCTGGTTTGGGGTTAGGGTTAAGGTAAAAGGATGATGTGCAAAACCTGCCACACATGACCCACTACCTATGAAGAAAGCAAAAACTGCAGGTGTAGCAGAGGTTTACGAGGGGAGGATGAACCCAACCAGGGTGTCATACCTGGTTTGCAGGAGCGATGTACTTTGGCGAGCAGCTCCACGCAGCGCTCGTCCGTCCAGTCGTGCAGGATCCGGGCCAGGATGTAGAGGTCAGCCTCAGGCAGCAGGTCTTTGAAAAAGTCCCCTGTGCAACACATGCCGGAGGGAAGACCACTATTAATCCTGGATTTTTGGGTAACCCGCACCCTCATTTGTGCAGCTGAGCCCCTTTCTGGAAGAGCGTAGCATTTGTCACACCACCTGAATGCTCATCAGCTGGAGAAGTTTATTGTAAAGATGACTCAGCCCGGAGAGACTCAAAAACCCCAGCGAGTACTATCCTATCTGCTGGTGCCAAAAACCCCAGCGAGTCACAGCCATGTTAAAAAAATGCATCTACATTCAGAACCACATGCTGTATGAAACCGCTGACAAATGTAAATGTTCAATCTGAAGTGATAGATCATTTACTTTTATTAATCTAGTAGCTGAGTCGCCCAGTGTTGTCCAGAGAATGAGGAAAGGTAAATGGTAACATATTCAGAGTAAAATAGTTCATTGATGTGTAAAGTGGTTGCATTTAGTGTACAAGTATTATTAGTGCTGTTGAAGAGGCAACAGCATGAACAGTGACACACAGGTCATAGTCCAGTGGAAAATAAATTATACATCAGCAAACTTTATTAACCTTATGCAGGCAAAGTGTCCATGATGTAGTTTTTTTATCCTTCCTTTGAGTCTTTTCTCCAGCACACCTCCACCCCGCCCTGTATGTGGGCAATGTGTATATGATTGTCTACGCAAATACAGTACCTCAGAGTGAGAAGTACCTGTGTGTCAAATTTCAAGGCTGCCTTGAAAAACAAAGCTGTGCATGAAAGACAGCCAGATACTGAGCTTTACGGTTAGATGCCTTTCTCCAAAGTGACATACAGTAAGTACAGTGTTTACCTACTCCTGATGCTTTACTCATTTATCCCCCACCAAAAGGTTTCAATAAGCTGAAGCCAGAGCAACAAGAGATGTCAAATTCCAGGAACTTGAACGAGCCTAAGAACTAAAATATAGCAGATCTTTGTCTTTCGGCTGCTCCCGTTAGGGGTCGCCACAGCAGATCAAACATTTCCACTTCTTCCTGTCCCCTGCATCTTTCTCCGTCACACCCACCACCTGCACGTCCTCCTTCACCACATCCATAAATCTCCTCTTAGGCCTTCCTGTCTTCCTCTTGCCTGGCAGCTCCATCCCTAGCATCCTTCTCCCAATATATCCAGCATCTCTCCTCTGCACATGTCCAAACCAACGCAATCTCGCCTCTCTGACTTTGTCTCCAAACCGTCCAACCTGTGCTG
The DNA here is from genome assembly GCA_018136845.1 of Heterotis niloticus. Taxonomy (NCBI): domain Eukaryota; kingdom Metazoa; phylum Chordata; class Actinopteri; order Osteoglossiformes; family Osteoglossidae; genus Heterotis; species Heterotis niloticus. The sequence goes on along the minus strand of CM030897.1, from coordinate 6,921,168 downwards.
ACCCTCTAATATACTAATTCCTAATCCTGTCCATCCTCGTGACACCCAACGCAAATCTTAACATCTTTAACTCTGCCACCTCCAGCTCTGCCTCCCATCTTTTGGTCAGTGCCACCATCTCCAACCCATATAGCATAGATGGTCTCACTACCATCTCGAAGCACTAAAATATAGCAGATAAAGCCTACAATACGTATCACGTGTTTTTAGCTGGGTAGGTTTCTTTCGTTTGCCTTTGATTTGACTTCTTTCTTCAGTTGCATCTCTTCACAGAGGCAGACCCTTTGATTAGATTTGGGTTGTGGAACCGGGGGATGTCAGATGAGACGCAGCTGAAGCGTGGCTGGATGTCGGCGCTGAGATTAAGCAACAATTTGTACGAGGACCGTTTGTTGAACATGACAAACGGCAGAATAGCGCACGATTCCCCACCACCTCCTGGGGGCAGAATGAAGCACAGCAGCAGGATATTTCAATTAGGGAGAATGTTTTCAGCATTCAAACTCGACAAAGTGAGGCTCAGTCAAACATGTGAAACTCACAGTGTGTGCAGAATGTGTCTCCAGTCCACCAACCTGTCACACTGTCACAGTACTGTGCTGACATATCTGCATACAACATATTCATCTCGTACCGCTATAAATTTAGTTCCCGTCTGTACTGTGGGCCATACAGAACCCTGTAAACTATTGCAGGGATGGGAGAGATGGACGGTGAACGGAAGGCTATACCTTCGCGAAAAAAGATACGCTGATCTGTAAGCGATACGAAGTGCTTGCGGCAGGTGCTCACGACTCTGGGGAGATCGAAGATGGTGACGGTCGACGCAGGGTAGACGTGCACACACTGCTTCGCCAGGGCACCGCTGCATCCTGCAGACAGGAGAAATGGGTACAATGCAGACGGGGAGCCCAGCTACAGAACTAATGCAAATACTGAGAGCTTCATAGATGAATCCACAGAAGACCAACAAGCCTTAGAGGGCTGTGAAGGTGCTTCAAATCTCACTGCTGTTGAATCCCGAAGTTCTCTATAAATTAAAGTACAAGTTGCTGCTCTGTAGACATTTCTGCAATATGTGGCTTACAGATCAGTCCAGATATGAGATTAAAAGCTTTGGAAGTCACCGGTAAGGCAAATCATACAACTAATTGTCAAGCACCCTGAAACAAATAACCAGTTGGATTATAACCCTAGTAAAGGTATAAACTGAGAATTAAATAAAGCTACATCGGGTTGTATTTAATAATGACTTACGTACGGTGGCACAGCAGGTAGCACTGGTGCCTCACAGCTGCTCTTTGTGTGCGTTTCCTCCATAGTGCAAAGACCCGTGTTTCAGGTAGACTGATGAGTGTGTGGTTGCCCTGTGGTGGTCTGGCATCCCATCCAGAGCAAACTCTGCATCACAGCCCACGTTTCTGGGGCAGACTACTGTACAAACTACACACAACTCAGCTTCTCTACAGAATGTTGCAGGATTTACTTGAAAGCCTATTTTTGTTCATTTGTAATTCGGGTTTCCGATCGCCATGTATTTTTGGTGCGTTTCTGCTGTGTAAAAAATATATTTACCAAGCAGACTCCTTTTGGCTTATAAGATAAACTTCATAATTGGTTTACACACTCACATAGCAAAGTATTCTTTGAGAATGAACTCAGGGATAAATACATCAATTAAGGATACAAGAGCAGGAGGGGGATTTGAACCTTGGACTCTGAAAAGATGATGGGCCCATGTACTACCCTATCTGCTGGTGCTAGAAAAACTGGACATACCACCCTGCGTGGTGAATGAAGCACAGTGATCAACTGAATTTTAGTGCCATTACTCTTACTGCGCCAAGACAGTTTTATAAGACAAATGCACAGCACCACTGGGAGGATAAACTGTGTGGGAGACATACAGGCAGCAACAACAAAAAAAAGGGAAATCTCTGTCCTTAAAACAAAAATTATATTTTGATAAACATCTTGTAAATATTGCTCCCACTGTCAGCAGCCCACACACACCGCCTTTGTCTCGTTTTGACCGGCTAAATATGACACCGTTCCCCAGTGAAGGAGAAGAAAGGCTGCGCTTGCGAGACGCTGGAGCTCAACAGAGCAGGATGATGCAGATGAAGGATGATCTGTGGAACATGCACAGCACACGCTGAACACGTGAACCTTGAAAACTCAGCATGACATCAAGACACCTGTGGTGATAAGCCGGAAGCTGGAATCCTCAGGGACGCAGCCTTTTTTGAGCGACATCAGCAAAACTCCAACCCTGCCAGCCATTGTAGCTACTACCCCCCCACCTGGTTCTAGAGTCTCAGGACTCTCCCTTCTTTGTATAACCTGTATATTCAGCATAGCCACCTCCTTGTTGAGTTTCCTCCTGACCTGGACTACTTCTGCAGGATCAGTTGAGCCTCCTTGCGTTAATGCACAGCATTTCTGTTTAACAATAGCTGAAAGGTAACCTGCCCCCTTGCTGAGAGGTTCTGACAAATCATCCTGTGGGAGACTTGAGCTGCCAGCTCATAATCCCCCCCCCCAAATGTCCCTGCTCAGATTGTCAGCTTAGCAGTTGCTCCCTGCAGCAGGATCATGGGAGAAGGACCCTGATGTTCATCTCAGGTCCCTGGGCTGCTTTCTGTACCTGTACTTCCATTACTACTCTCAGAAGGGCAATGGCTTCAGTTATATCATTTCCCTGCTTTTCTCAAAAGCAACTTATATATTTTTATCAAGTTATTCAGCTGGACATTTTACTGAAGAAAGCCAGCAGGGTTTGGGACCTGATCCAGTAACCTCCATGGCCTCCAGTCTGAGCCGCACACAGCAAATGGTACAACAGCAGCTCCAGCTGTGATTTAGGCAAACTGTTAACCAAAGTGCCTCACAGTGGCAGGTTCTGTAATCTGAGTTACTTGCACATACCCAACCAGTTGAAAACGGAGGCAGGTACCCTGTTCAAAAGGTATTACAGCAGGACTTGGGATTTAAACCCAGCTCCTTCAACTGGGAGGCGATGCCTTCCTTCTTCCCCAGCTGCCTTCTTTCAAAAGAAGCTCAGTTCTTTTGAAAGTACTAATAGCTTATTAGTCAGTAGGTTAATGACCCAGCTGCCACTGTATACCGCACTGCCGTCGAGTTCTGATGTGACATGGTGTGAAGATTCAAGTGTTGGGGAAGTTCTAAAGGGACTAAGTGACACGGATCAAAGTACCCGAACGCCTTCCTGCAGAGTGAGTCATCCTCGGTGCATGTGGGGGCGCCTCCGCCGAACCGTGTCGCCGTAGAGCTGTTTCAAAGTCGTTTGTTATGCCCCTGCTATTGCGCATCCAGGCTTACTTTGTGCCACAGGTTCAGAGGTGCCGGGTGTTTGCGATGAGCTGAACCGGATACCCTGCTCCGCAGCAGGAGGGGCAGACGGCAGAGCCTTGGCACCAGCCACAAAGACCCCCTGCTAGTGACCCCGGCTGGGGGTCCGCCTTGGCAGAACGAGCAGCCGTCTGGTCCAAAACCATATACCCACATGCGGACGGAGATGAGGGTCAGCCTGGAGAGCCCAGCATGACGGAACAGCTCCACCTAGTGCTTTCAGGCCACATGAGCACCAATACAGCAGCTGCAGGCTGGGGAACCCAGGAATGTTGGGCTCGGTGTGGCCACAAGGAGCAAGAAGGGGGTAGAGAGGAGACAATTTGGGACAGGGCACATTTTATGGACAAATACTGGCAAAGACTAATAGGAAATATACAATTTAGGGACTAACACACACCAAGAAATCGCCATTTACTCACATTAACAGTCAAATATCTTTTCCAGTTTAATAAAATTGTCCCAGTTGTTTTAGATTATAAATGGTTCAGCTTTGAGATCTTACTTCCCCCCGAGAGGTAGACAGAAATTCTAAACAAAAGTCAAAACCACTCATATCACAACTCTAATAATAATAATAATAATAATAATAATAATAATAATAAACAATTTCAGGGTACAATACTAAATTTAAAAAACAGATGAGACTGCAGCCTTTTTCACCCGGTGTGTATATGCTTCTTGTTGGTTTAATTCCGATTGGATTCCATTACTGAAATTCCACACACCTGCTGCTCCTCCCGCGAGACACCGAATTAACACATAACACAGACTACGCGTTTTTAGTTAACCTTTAAATAAAAAGCATGAAGGAATTATCATATTTTTTCCTTTTTCAGTGCTGCACTGTCAATCTCTGTGTTTGCATTGTCCTAGTGAGGAGCCCACAGACAGATGGCTGCTACCGACACCCTGCTAGACCACAGGGCATCCGGAGCACCCAGAACAGTGCGGTGCTTCACCTGCCGACTCACACAGCGACATGCAGGACTGCGCCCGTATGGTCCACCATCTTCCAGGCCTGACCAACATGGCGCAACACCACTGCAATCCCCCCTGTTGTACTGTATGACGTGACGTCTCAGTAGGGACTCAGTGCCAGCAGGTACAAACACCCTGAATACACAGACTATCAATACACCCAGGAAATTGAAAAGCCCCTCAAGATTTGACAGTTTTTCACCAAAATCAACCACCGTGACACATTGTGAATATTTTACCTCCATTCTGAATCGAGTTTTTAAATTACAAAAGGCCATTTTTATCTCCTGCTTGCTCTGGAATTTGCTTAACCTGTGCATCATTTCATTCGGTCATCATCAGTAACCACTTGTCCAACTCAGGGTTGTTGTGGTCCAAAGCCTCCCCTGGGCGCACAGGATGTCCATCAACAGACATTTTAAAAGAAAAGTTAGCCTGAAACCCAAAACCTTAGGTGTGTGGGAGGAAAACCAGATCAGCGCAAGAAAATGTACCTTCAGATACCTTCAGACTGAATTGGATCTCATCTCCAGTTCAGGATGAGAATTCTAACTCTGGTTTCCATCTTAATAGCCTGCTAATATAGTTTTATTTTTAAAAATGACCTTGCTACCTTCAGTTAGCTTTAAATAAAGCTGTGCATTAAATCGGCAACAGGTGTTTTGCCCGAGGATGGGGAGGGTCACTGCCAGCTCTACTCACCACCAAGGTCGTATATGATCTTGAAGGGTGAGAGGTCAAAGGCGGTCACTACATCTCTGCCGCAGATGTTCCAGATGGAGTTCATCAGCTGCATGAATTTGGCCATCTCATCATCAGACCTGGGATACAAACCAAGTTATTATAATTCCTCCAGTGTCTTATCAGAATGCAGCAATAATCCAGAGAGCCCTCAGGGTACTTTCCTAGGAAGTGGAGTGCTAAGCAAAAGGGCGCTTTTTATTTATACTTTTATTGAAAGTCTTCTCATTGGATTCTCATGAACAGTTTTTTTTTTTTTTTTTTTTTGTGTGTGTGTGTTGCATACAACCATGAAAATATGTAGGCTGATCCTTAAAATAATGAAGACATTAGAACTGCAGTGAAAACAGGGTAAAATGGGAGTTGTCCCAGTCACCATAAGCGTCGTCCTGATCCAGACACGCACCACATAATATAAATACAATGAGATGATCTGTTTTAATAGGTAAAAAAAAAAAAAAAAAAAAAAAATTTAAAAACTGAAGACAAAATGTTCAACTTCTGGAAAACAAAGATTAAAGGATGGGTGATGCATGTGCGAAATGGGTGAAGTAAAACTGTTCCCAGTGGCGCGTGACAAGGTAGCTTGTGTGAAAGCAAGTGCCTGCCAAGAACAGACGTCTCTCACCATGAGCCACAGAGCCGTGGGTGGAGGGGCACAAAAATAAAGCAGAAAATGTCCAGCCCGCAAGAAAGAGAGGCCATGGCACACTGGCAAGGAGAATGAGGATAATGACCGTATTAAGAAAGGAGATCAAGAGCGCCAAATGCAGGGGCCTCTAAAGTTATGGCATGAGCGTCATAACAAAATCAGCACTAAATTATTACCATAGTATTACTGGATTTCAAGAAAAAGTGACCAGGTTCCAATTCAGAACCTGATCACAACACTGTAAGCACACAAAGTAAACCAGGTGATTACAGGTGTGGAGGCTTCTGAGCATCCAGGCCTTTTTGGAGGAATTCTGCTCATTCCTGCTGGAGAATTGCCCCAGAGCATGTTGGGTAAATAAGTGATTTGAAGAAGAGGGCCACACATCCCCTGATTTCCCAAAGTGAAGCTGAACCCAGCGATACACCTTCTCACACCCTGGACACCAAAATGTCAGGCTTTTCTATACAGAAGGCAACAGGTCCTGGTGGACGGTGGTCGGCTGGAGACCGTCATTAGTAAGTGATGCCAAGCAACACAGCGAAGACCCCCCAAGGAGGGACGGTGCCGCTCAAACTCCTAATTGAAAGCCTTTGTCAAACTTCCCACCAGCAGCAGAGACCCGCTTGGTATCTTATTCCATCTTCAAAGCTGTTTTTAATCTTTCTTGTGGCCAAATGGCCAGCTAATGAGAAAGGCCACTGAGCTCTGCAAGCTGAGATAAAGGACAGAGTAATCGCTGTGAAAGACGGCCTCATGACCTCCGTAGGAGTACTGAAGGTTTAGTCACAGTTCAGCCTCAACCACACAGCCTGCCTCAACTTCAGAATAAGACAATCGGGTTTAGGAGTATCAGCAAACAGTTCATAACTCCAAGCAGTTTACTGTGACTTTGAATATTTTACATGTTTTAGGCGACCTGTTAAATCCCACTGGTGGGGTGACAGGCTTCAAACAGTGATTTCTAACTGTGATGAAATCACACACACACACACACACACACACACACACACACACACACACTAGTGAAGACATGTCGGTATTTAAGGAGCTCAGGGAAAAAAGATGTCAAAGGCCTCAGCGATGAAAGACATTCAGTTGACGGTGGCAACAGCGGTGTCAATGTCACCTTTCCAGCAGGTGTGCAAAGGACTCACCTGTAGAGTGCTTCAAAAAGGTCTTCGGAGGGAACGGCAAAAGCTTTCTCATACTGGTTTTTGCCCTCTCTAGAAAGAAACGGTGGAAAAAGAGGTGACAAGCACAATACAGGAACAGAGCTGTTATTGTTCATCTGAGGAAATCACCATTTGTTCAAGCAAAAGATCCAGCGTGCACTTTGGGCCAAACATGGCATCACTTTTAATTATTATTACCTTACAAAAATATAAATACTTCAGAAGTGCGATCTTATGACAAGTTCATGCTGTAGTTGTTATATCGTGAATGCCAACTATGTACAAAGTCATGGAAATTCTAAACAAAAGTTAAAACACCTCATATCTTTAAATTAAAAAAAATATGAATTATCTATTTGTTCGGGTGGGTCATTTTTATCAATAAGTTCAGGGCAACTACGATGATCAGGAATATTACAGCAGGAGTGGGATTCAAACCCAAGTCCTCCACCTGGAAGGAAAAGGTTCCAACCACTACACTATCTGTAAATATGAACTATAAAATAAACCCATTAGCAAATTGCCATCTCATCCTACTAACAGGTGTGACTGACCTGACAGCATCAGTGAGGTAATGCCAGCACAGGTACACCGTCTTGGAGTAGTACTCCACCGAGTGGTAGAGGGTCTGAGGACCGGCTTTGGTCAGGAACATCCTGGACATCTCTGTGTTGTTGTAAAGGACTGTGGTGGACAAGAAGATTCAGATGCGTGGAACCTGGATGTTATTTTTAATTGCAGGTACATCCTTCACCCTGATACCTGTTCACCCTTCTTAGTTCTGGGGACACCTTTAGTCCAGGAACACCTCGCTGAGGACATAGAGGAATCTCCTGTTTTGAAAGTGGATTCAGATAAATTGGACATAAGGATGCCGATTCTGCTCTTTTTCCCAGCAGTGTCTCAGAACTTTTTTAATTATGACTTTTCTCCTCAAGCCCTTAAGGCCAGAACATTGCTCAGTGTTCCCAAGAGATGGTTCCATGGGCTCCGTTGGTACAACAGAGAAGATATCAGTCAGCCAGGGTGTTTTAATTATGGTGTGAGTACAAGGAGGGTTCAGTGCAGGACGCTAAAGGGCACTCGTACCGTCTCCGCTGAAGGACTGAGTTCTCAGCAGCTGGAGTCCAACACAGGCTGACAGCAGGCGCTCCATCCCATCCACACTGGTACCCAACCCCGCAGAGATCTCAGCAGCCGACAAGGGGCGCTCCGACGCCAGGAGGAAGTCAAACACTCCCAGTTCACAGGCAGCAAACAGGGTCTGGAGGAGAAAGACACCCCCCCCAGTGTGGAGTCAGGCTGACTTGCAATGGGATATTAATACACTTTACCGTGAAAGACATCAATATTAGACCATTTATTTTATTGACTTTCTTTTACAACACAAATGCAACCACCAGATTTTTTGTCACCACTGGATAGTAGGCAAGAGTAAGTGTTGTTTAGCCACTTTATTTTTACATGCAAAACACTGCTTTTAATCGAACAAAGCATTTTCGGTTAATTTCAAGGCTGAACGATGGAGTCTGTACCGCTAAAGTTTCTAATTTACTCCTTCTTCTGGCCACTATTCTTACTCGGTCAACATGCTGAGTCCCAGTTGATCTAGCAGGATGGAAATGTTTAATGATGTTGATGTTAAAAAGGTTTCCATTACCTTGGATACCAGGAAGCCTTCCATGTAGTCCAGTATTTTTCTGGGATATTCCGCCTCACCCCCTGCGCTCATCTTGCCGGTTTGTCCTGAATCAGGGAGACGCCAGATGCAGCTGCGAAACAAGGTCACCGGCAGAGCCAAGTTCTAATGGGAGCTCCACAGGTCCCACATTGAAAACAGGGGCCATAAGAAGATTAGCAGGATTACAGGCAGGGGCAGTCGCAGGTGGGGGGGGGGTGTTGCCTTTCCCAGTTTCCCCAGCAGAACTTTGCTTAATTATTACAATCCGTACTGCAAATTCTTACAGGTGACGTTTAGGGTGAGGCTGAGTTTTACTACCTTCTACTTACACCTTCTTGCTTTGCATGCTTAGTGGAGCAAACTTATTACCTTTTGGCCACACCTCCTCAGCTGTGTTTAGTTCACTCTCATTTATGCCAAGAATGTTCTGGAAACAAGTTTATTTGCTCTGCATGGTCCTTTTTAAATGTGTGTGGTTTTTTGAAACTGTGGAAGACGTTTTTCAAACTTGGAAGCTATGTCAAAATTCAGTTTCTCAAAATTGACCGACCTAAAGTGATGTTTCAGGAGTCCAGAGCCATTATTTGCGTACATTATAATACAACTGTGAAGATGACATTCTTACTACACACCTGTGCTAAAAATGGTTGTGTAAATGCACCTGACACCTTTAACCAGAAAACATGGGTGTTTAAGGGAATATTAAAATGCATGCAGGTAAATTATACCTTACTGCTAAGTAAAGTGTGAATTACATGACAGTTAAAATGGGTATTTTTTTCTATATCCTTAACTACAGTTGTGTTGCTTCAAAATAGCTCACGGAAGAAATATTAACCTGATTAAAACAAGTTTTTTTCCAGAGCTTAAGTAAAGCAAAACCTTTCAAACTTAACGTATATCATTTGACACGCAAGTACCAAGGTATTGTTTTAATTGCAAATACAGAGAGGCAGTTTAGCAACCAACCCACTTGAAACACACCTGTGGACTGTGGGAGAAAACCCACAGGAACACAGGGAGAACCTGAAAACAGCGCATGGGCCGAGTAGCCAAACTGAGGTGAGACATCGGCGCTGCCTGACAAATTACTGGACAACTCTTGCTATTATTGGTGAGAAACAGAAACCTAATTTTTATTGTCATTAATCAGGGAACAAACAAAACATGCACTTAAGGCTCATACGTTCTTGCCACAGAAACATTTTGAATGAATCCAACAAACATTCTGGGTAGAGCAACAAAGATGCTGGATGAATTCCCTTAAGTCCCCCTCAAAGGGAACCTCCAGTGGAACCAAACAGGAAGTTCGGGCAACTTGTTGACAAGGGGCTCTGAGGTACATTATTGACATCAAGTTGAAATGGAGAAACTTTGGCTTTGGTATGTGACATAATGACGCCAATAAAAACAATATGCTAAATCAAGGGGGGAGGGGGGGTCACCTTGCATTTAGTATCAACAGCTATACTCAAATATAAACTTGCCATCTACAAGATATTGCATTTACTGAAAGTTAAGACACACTATTGCAGCGTCTACAAAGCAGAAAACAATTAGGTCCTGAGCAACGTGTTTGACCTACAAACTGCAGTAGGAATACAATCTGAAACATTACTTTTTAAAATAACTTACATTTTTTCTGTAAATGGCAATATTTCCTTTCAAATATTCTTCAGAACAATTACTGGGGAAAATTATTGCGTTATTTTGTTGAAATCAGTACCGATCAAATGTTATAGGAAGAAAACTGAGGACAAGGAGAGTTTGCGGAACTCCCGTGGGTGATGAAGTCCCAGTTTCAACGTATGTCCCGGTCACCGTTGATGGCCAGAGACAGGTAGGCGGAACACCCAGAGTAGGAGGTGCCGTTAGCTGTGGTGTCTTCGTCGGTCCCGTCTGTCCCGTGCACGGCTGACGCTGCGGCTGTTCCGATACCTCCGTTCCCTTTCCTGGCTGTATCTCCTCCCATCGGAACTGGATGACTGGCTCCGCCCCCTTCCCCTGTAGCTGCTGGCCGACCTGCCTCGACTATGATACCGCTTGTACTCATGGCTGTGCTGCCGCCTGCCTCGGCTGCGGTCTCTTCTTCCCCAGCTGCGGTTCCGTCTGCTTCGACTGCGTTCCCTTCTTCCACGACAGTCCTCACTGCTGCGCTCCCGCCTGCGATAACGCTCATCTTCCCGGCTTGGCTCCCGTTCGCTCGGACTGCGTTCCCTCCTGTCCTGGCTACCATCCCGACTGCGATCTCGGTCATAAGAGCCCGAAACCTGTCGCCTCCTGTTACTACTGCCATGCCTGTGGTGACCGTGCGGGGAAACGCAGCGCCCCCTGGACAGACTCCGCTCTGGCTCGTTTTCCCAGACTCTTGATGCAGAGCTGACATGTTTTCCAGAGATGACAGGAGATGTGTCCTCTCCAGCTTTGCAAGAGAGACCATTGACTTGTACCTGAGCATCGCTGTTCTGGATTTCTATAGGAAGAGAAGCTTTCACCAGGTCTGGGACCTCGGCAAGCCCTGGCTCGGCTTCCTGCCTCCCTGGAACAGTGGTCTTCTTCAGGAGGTTACCTAGCAGCCTCTCACGCAGCTCCCTCTCCTTGCGCTGGAGCTCCAGGGCCCGGGCCTTCTCCTCTTCCACGCGTCGCAGCTCCGTCTCCTGAAGCCGACGACTCTCCTCCAGCTGTTGGAGCTGAGCAAGCTCTGCCTCCTGCTTGCGGGCGAGCTCTGCCTCCTGCTTGCGGGCGAGCTCTGCCTCCTGCTTGCGGGTGAGCGCTGCTGCCGCCTCCTCCAGCTGTTGCTGTTTCAGTGCCTGTTGTGAGGTCAGCAAAGACAAGATACAATGATCACTTTACTCTACTGTGAAACACTTGGTTGCTGTTTATGCCTCAGAAATGTGAGAACTGGCACAGAAATGTGTTAATTCCATCTCCCAAACTGTTTGTGCTACAACAATAAGTCCTAAAGCATCATACAAAAAGACTGCCAATAAAACTAAACTGTACGGTAACAGTGTATACATCTACATGACCCAAATACAACACTCTCACCTTGGCTCTGCTCAGCAACTCGGCAATGAGGCGGATAGACTCCAGGTTGCGATGAGCCAACAGCAGCTTCCGCTCCTCCATGGCAATCTTCAAATGCAGCTTCTTCTGCTCCTCTACCTCTTGCTTCTTGGCCTTTTTCTGTGTCCTCTTCTCCTCCCGCTCACGGTTCCTCTGTTCCCGCTTACGCTGCTTCTCCTCGCGTTTGCGCTCTCTCTTCTCCTCTTCCTGCTCACGCTGCTTCCTGTCAGCAAATACACACTAATGGAAGGATGGACTTACACAATACTTTAAAAAAACTAAGTAAACTAATTAAACTAGCTAACTAAACTACTAAAAAACTAACCATAAAAACCAGCAGAACTGAAATTAAGTGTCTCTTCTCAATAACCATCCATTTCGATAGATATACAGTACATGGACGGTAGCGTGCACCACTAAGAACCGCCATACTCCATATTACCATGGTTACCTCTCCTCCTCCTTGCGCCGCTCCTCCTCCAGCTTCTCCCTGCGCTTCTGCTCCTCTCTCTGCCTCTCCAATTCCTGCAGCTTCTGTCTCTCCAGCTGCCGCTTCTTCAGTGCAGTATCACTTAGGTGTTTGGTTGTGTCAAACGTCACCTAAAGAGACAGCAACAAACAGATCTTTGGGGGTACTCATTAAATTAGCAATACGGATATTAAAAAATTATGACCAAATCCCTTCTTTGCACAGACAGAAAGGAATTGATTCACTTTAAAAAGAAACAACTATTAGCCAAAATACAGGAAATATTTTAGCAGTCCAAAGAACATCCATCTGTACAGCTTCAGCTACTACGAACAGAAAACTTAAAAGGGGGGGTTTAAACTTTTAAAATGAACGTCTGTTTTATTATCGTGCAATTCTGAGTATGCAAGGGAGAAAACCCTTCCCTACTTCATGCCCTTCCCTGATCCCACTAATTGCTGCGGTTATTAGCATTATAATAGGTCACCACACTCTCATTCCCTCAACACCCTGGCTGAGACTCCGCTCCAACTGGATTGCGAAACAAATGCTGAAAGCTTCTTGAAATCATTTTGCAACGTTGGCTCTTGTTTTATTAAAGCCTATACAACTAATAGCTTTACAGAGATGCTTTCAAAAAGAAGTCCCATTTCATTAGACCTTCAGAATAAAGGCATCATTCCGGATTTCAGTCCTTCTAAGCTACAGGACTTCAGGGGCAATTAAACAAATGACAGCAACCAGTAACTTGAACTCAGATGGTGCTACAGGATTTTACTGGGTTTCTCTTTCCTATCAATGGATGCAACTGTCTAAAGAACAACTTGAATACCTACATATTTCCCTATAATCAGTCTTTTTCCATCTCAGCATAGATTGATTTTATGTTTACAGTAATGTTATCTCAGGTGACCTTGACTACACTTACTTTGTACAATTAGCTGCTTGGGTTACAGTTGCATGTCTTGTGCAATGCCAACAGAACAGGGTCTTACATAACATCAGAAGTAAAAACAACAAACCTTAATATTACAGGCCAGAGCCTTTCCATCTTCTCCCTTGTACATCAGCTTCATGCCTCTCAAGGCATCCATGGCCTTGACAAAGCCTGCATACTCGTCATATTGCACGTATGCCTCAAAGTTCAGATGGCCCCCAAACGTGAAGGTGTGGAAGTTCTTATCCATCATCTCCTCCCGATAGGGATCCAACATAGGTATGTCCACATTGCGGATCTTGCCAAAACCCTCAAACACGGCTCGGAGGATGGCCTCGGAGGGCCTGTCTGCAGATGCCTCTTTCTGAGCAAACCACTTGCAAGGCAGCCCCTCCAAGTGTATGGTGTCCGGTCGCTCACCGGGCAGTGTTTCATTCATATCCTTCGCATCTCGAAAGAAAGAATCCCAGTCGTGGCGGGTGGGGAAGTCCGTCTTGGTCTCGGCAGCACGAATCTTTAGGATATCGGTGAAGCCGCTCAGCTTGATGCTCTTACCATCCAGCTTGGCCAAAAAAGTCTTGACCATACCCTTGTTCTCCACTTCACCTTCAAAACGAATAAACTCCATGGTGCTCCTGGAGATCCGCAGGGCAGAGAATTGGTCTGGGTGCACCATGGCTTTCAAGCGCTCCATCACCTCCCAGTTGGAGATGGACTTTCCTGGCTGCTTCAGCTGTGGCAGGGCCACGCTCACCATCATCTTGGCAATGGGTTTCAGGTAAAGGCCATGCTCCGGGCACAGTTTCACCGCCTCTGTTGTGTCGTGAACTATTGTGGTCGCCATGACAACAATACACTTGGGCTCTAGGGAAGGGGAGAAACAAGACTGAACAAGCGTCCCAAAGCAACAAAAAGTGTGGCATAAAAACAACAGTGACAAACCAACAACTTTAAAACATTATTTTCACGGAGCACATGATCTGATGAAAATGCCGGTATTAAAAAAGAAACAGTCAATATACTAACAGCATAAGATCCGAATGTGTACATTAACAATCATTTCATGCATGGTTTATAGTCATGTAATCACGTTTACTTATTTATGGCGTAGATAAATAGCATTTGTTGTCAAAAAACCTTGGTTGTCGAGAAAACAAATTACGTAACAACAAGCCAACGTGAAGAGCCGTTATAGCCGTTACTGTTCCAGAGAAAGAGTGAAAACTCATGGGCCCAACTCACACTCGAGACCCGAACTCTCAAATAGAGAATAACTGGTTTATTTCGCCAAACACGCAGCTCGCTTCGCCAATCCTGAAAACGTGCTGCGCATACACACGAACCTTTCTGGGTTAAAACATCCCGGTTTCCTGCATGACTCCTAGCAGCAAATAGCTAACCAGTTAGCCTGTGCTCTGCTGTTGAATGAAGCGGAGAACGGAAGTTGTCACTGGCTCATTTCCGGTTTCACCATCGATAGCATTCTCGCGGTCACCCTCCTATGATCGTTGTCTGCCACCTGGCGGTGAAAAAAATCAGCACAAAGTTTTGTTTGCACAGTCGCTTCCTCATTAATAAATGTTTCCTTGTTTTATTTGCACTTTGTGCTTGATATGAATCTGAAAAAAGTTAAAAAATATAACAAAATAAAGGCAAGCAGTTAAGTTGATGATCAGTTTTTTAAATCAGTAATATGAGATGTCCTTATCACTTTCTTATTAACAAATTTGTAGGTATTGAAATATTCTATATTAATGCATATCATAATCTCAAGATATTAGTGTAAAATGACAATGTTTGAAAACGAAAAAAAGTTTTGTTTTTGCTTGTTTAAATGCCAAGAAACAGTTTATTAATTATATGTGATAAACATCCATATTCCTCTGTGCAGTGTTTAAATTGCAGTGAATGGTGAATTTTTTCTCTTTGGATTTCTAATCCAGATAGACCAAAATGCAATGTCTCATAAAAACTTGAATTATGTAAGTCGATATTAATTGTCATCATAAAATAGCTTTCCGTTCGGTTCTCTTGGATAAGTTGTAACCTGCACCATTGCCTTTTTCGTTTTTTTTTTTTTTTAACATTTGCAGCATTCTATTGCTCCTATTTCCTGGTATTTTACAATAACTGAGGTGCATTTGCTTTGCATGGTAAACTGTGCCCAGCTCACCATCTGCAGTGTCATGTATTTACATATTAAAATTAAGAGAACTTGCATAACTGAAAACAAAACTGTCACTACCTGATACCATTCAAATAAACACTTGAATCCAAAGTTTACTTTACTTTAATTTTTTTTTTGAATTAAATCAAGAGTTGAACATTGAAAGTCTCCCACTGTACAAATTGCAAGTTGAACTAAAAAAAAGCATAAACTGAACAAATAAATTGACTGAGATTGAGCCCAGTGGTTGTACTATGTAAACATTTAGAACCAATATAGCTTCTGCTGTGCACTTTAAATGCACTTTCAAGTTTGTACTTAATTTAAGAAGTTAAGTGACCTCTGAAGTATCCTTCACTAACTACACCCTTCATGATCCTTTTTCTAAAAAGTCACTTTCAGCTTCTTAAAAATATCTATTTAAATAGTCTGGCTTTTATATTTCCCAGGAAGAAGAAGTGATACTAAAATTTAACCTGATACGTTTGGTGGTATTCACATTTTTACAGAGCAATAATTTGTTGCACACAAAAAAAATGTAATGGAGGCAGGACAAAATGGTCCCCAGTATGAAAGATTGTTTTATTATTTTAATAAATAGGCGTAAAAATGACTGCTGTTTCCTTCCTGGAGGGTGTATCATACAGCTGGTGGGGACAGAGTGTGACACTCATCAATATGAGAGCGATGTGTGCTGCCACCCCCACCATGACCCCCTACATGGCCTCTCTATTTACTGGCTTCCTGTCCCTGGGAGTTGGGGGAGATGCAGAAACACCCATTGTGTCCTCGCTCTGTCCTGGCAGCCGCGCTGTTTTTCAATATGAATTGCAAATCACCACCAACAGGCTGATATATAGAATGAGAAATTAACCAGCAGAAAGGAGTTGGTTTCTGTTCAGGATTTCAGGCATTTAAAAACCACATAAGCACCTTATTTCAAGAATCGGTTTTGTATTACATTTATTCACTCCACTGACACAATGTTACGCTATTGTATGGCCAGAGGTATGTGGACGCCCCTTCTATTTGTAGAGCTCAGGTGTTTTGGACGCACCCACACAGCATGCAAACACATTCTAGACAATTGTGTGCTTCCAGCTTTGTGGGCAAAGGAAGCTTATTTCCTGCTCCAGCATGATTTTGAACCCGTCCACAAAGTGATCTCCATAAACACATGGTTTGCCCAGGCTGCTGTAGAAGAATTTGAGTGGCTGCACAGAGCCCTGACCTCAACCCCACTGAACACCTTTGGGATGAACTGGAACGCCAACTGCGAGTCAGGCCTTTTTGGCTGACCTCACTGATGCTCTTGTGGCCGAACGGGCAGAAATTTCCACAGCCGCACTCCAAAATACGATGCATTTTCCCTTTAAGTTTTCTCTCAGTATTCTCTCAAGCAAATGTGGAAAGCAGCATTTTGGAAGCTGAAGTGTTTTAGGAGCATTTACGAGCACTGCAGGTTATTTTTCTAGCAAGGGACAAATGGATGAGCAGATGTGGGGGTTGTTGTTCTCCGAATGCTCCTCATGTCTCTGACTTCAATATCCTTCCAGCTAACTTTGTACACCAAGACGCTGAGCTGCAGCCGGGTCTTTATCACGAGTCCCAAACCACAGTTGGCAAACATCAGAAAGACCTGGCAACCAAACAAACTGCTGTCAAATGTTTCTTCATTATGCACTGAAGTTTTAAACTTAGCTGTGGGAATACTGAGACATTTACTACTCAAAGTTTCTCCAGATAAGTCTCTTTTCATAGATACTTTGGATTAAGGGATTTTTTTTAATATCCAGGTAGACATCTGCATAGCCATGTTCAATGACAATCTTCTCCATTTCCGTCAGAAGTTGAGTGACTAAATGAAGAACAATTAAAGAAAGTACCTACAGACAAAGCAGATAAGGTTATGAAAACCTACTTTTTCTTTCTATGATGACAATAATAATAATAAACTTGAATATAAAGCAAGGATACAGCAGAGTACTGGTGGAAGTTTATTCTTACAGCAGAGTTCTGTTTTTGTCTGTGGTATTGAACTCTTGTCAGGAAAACTGCAAAGGCGACATGATGACCATGACCGTTCAAGAGAGATGTGGGCCTCCGCTGCTGTCAGGAACTAAAGAAACTCCAGCCCACATATGAGGTTCACAGAAAAATATCAAACACAGCTTAATTTCTTTCAGCTGGTGCATGCAGAACAGAGTAAACGTACAACGTGCATTATTATTATTATTATTATTATTATTATAGGTTTATTAATTCGTCACATCCTTTACAACTGACATCTTGTATGAAATCAGAAGACTATTTTAATAAGATATTACAACTATAGTTGGCACATACAACACATTTAATAACAACAAAGTACTCTAATACAATGAGCAAAATACAATCCAGTCACTTAGTAACATCTTAGAAACCAGACTCCTTATTTTACCATGGTGGCATTTACATATACAGTACTACAGTAGTATAGTAGAAGCACTGAGGATGTGTGTACAAAGGGGAACATTCAACAAACACAACACACATTCGGCACGCAGTATACGAGCAACATTAAAGACGTATAGCCCGGGGTTTGAGAAAAGTGCAAACCCTCACAAGGGCAAGTAGCCTTAGTAAAAAATACAGTAAAATTTGCAACACGGCAGTCAACATTTTAACACAGTTTAACATTATTACACAGAGAATGCAGAAGAAGAACGTAAATTCCATGGAGTGCTGGAAAAATGGTAACCTCGCATCCGTAGTGTTTCACGGGTGAGACAACACGTGTCTTAGAGAAAAACCTTTTTCCGGCGAACATTCCTGAGATCCTGCAAATCATATTTCACATTCATCTCACATTCAGTCGCCATACTTCCTCATAAAGGTGACTGACA
Source organism: Heterotis niloticus (assembly GCA_018136845.1). NCBI lineage: Eukaryota > Metazoa > Chordata > Actinopteri > Osteoglossiformes > Osteoglossidae > Heterotis > Heterotis niloticus. The sequence goes on along the minus strand of CM030897.1, from coordinate 6,903,042 downwards.
ATACAAAACTCGGTAACAAATGAGTAAATCTCAGATTGAGCATGTAAATACATTTTAAAAGGCATTATGAATCACACTTATAAAATTTGTGTCAATCTGGTAAGCCTTCAGATCCCTTTTCACTTGCAACTGTCACATATGGAACACACAAGTTAAAATGAAAGGCTTCATTCCATTGGCCTGTCACCCTATGTCTGTCTGTTCACACACATTGACAATAATATGAGAACATGGCAACCGATAGCTGTAAGATGCAGTGTAAAAGGCAAATGTAACAAACAACCAACCTACATTCGTCAAATAATTCATACAATCCAAAAAACTGACAGCTTGTTTCCGGTACTTTTATCACAGACAGTTTGCTTCCATGGTCATCTTCTGAAGGTTTATCTGAATCTCACGTCGGGCGTGTGAAGGCATAGCCTGGAGTACAGGTTTCTCTCTTTGGCTGCGTCACGAAAGTACTTGCCTGCACAGAACTCCATTTGGAATGTAAACAGTGTAAACACAAAAAGGTTTTCATGCAGGATCCATTGAAAATGGACTGCAGGTGCACTTGTGTTATTTTAAAACAATTCACTATTTCAGGTTTTTTATATCTTAAGTGCATTTTCCATTCGGGTAGATGGAACGCTTGAACTTCTCATTCAGTTTCGGCAGTTTATGTGTGAAAACACGTGCCTTGCACTTTGCATTTTTTTGAATTCATGAAATGGACTGCAGGTGCACTGCAGCTGTAAAATGCAAAAGGAAAAGTCTAGAGGACTTAAACAGTTTGAAGTCATAAAATGCAGTAAAGTACTAAAACTGTGCAATGAACAATGCCAACAATAACTGTTTAGTTTACCTTAAAATAAAGATTTACGTAAAATTTACACATTAGTGCTTCTAAAGGTAAGAAGTTTAGCCAGCCAGGTGCAACTAGGTTATTTCTGGCTTGCTTTAATGCAAGAAAGCGAGTTACTTTCTAAAGCGGACCAGGCCAAGGATCTTTTCACAGGTACAACAGGAGTTCAGCTCCCACAGAGCTTCCATGTCTATTTCTACAGAACCAGGCCTCACAGCATCTAGTATATCATTAAGCTCAGAACCCGCCGAGTACACGTGGCAGGAAAACTTTTTCTGATCCATATCCTCATACAAATGAACATAAAAAAAGGCTTGCGCTTGGTCACTGTGGCTTAAGGTACATATTTAGACAATGGTTTCGTTGTCACAGTAAACATTTCACTTTACAGCAAAGTTAAAGATCTGCATCAGTCTGGAATGTGAATGAATAAAATCCCAGCATTTCCCTCAATTGGACACAAGTAAGACAGAATTCATTTATGCTTTTGAAAACATATGTTGGTTTTAGCATTGCAGGTAATCTGCTGGAAAAGAAAAGCTTCGTCTGCAGCCCTCATCCAAAAAGATTTGATTTGGGTCTTGATCTCACAGCATTTTGCAGTGCTGCATCTTCTTCTTCAGCCTCCCTGAATGAACTGCTGTGGACGATCTTTGACTTGACGCGGATCTTGCGCAGCCTCGGTTTCATTATGTTCATGGCAGCTTTCCTGTTTCCCGGCTTTGGCTTCGCTGAGCTCTCGCAGTCGGACACGTCCTCCTCAGGGTGGTTGAACAAGTTGAGAGGCATTAGGCTGGAGGCTCGGTGTTTGGATGGTGTCCAGCGACCGGCTCCAGCCTCAGTGCTTTCCACACAGGGGTCGCTCCGTCTCCTCAATAAGTCCCGTACATCTCCAAGAGCCTCGCGTGTTAGGTAGTGAGCTGCTGTCTTTCCATTGTAGTCCCTGGCTTCCGCATCGGCTTCATATTCTTCCACCAGAAGTCTGACAACGTCCAGGTGATTGTGCATGGCAGCCAGGTGTAAAGGTGTGTAGCCGGCACCAGAACGGACATTGACATTTACCGGCACAGCATTCTGCTTGGCAAAGTTCACCAGGAGAGCCAGCAGCTCATGTCTACCCAGCTTGGCAGCCCAGTGCAGGCAGGTGAAACCAGTAACAAAATCCTTCTTCGTGACCAAGTTAGGTTCACGCAAGAGCAGCCGATGGAGGTTTTCCCACTCTCCGTCGGAGGAACACATCATCCACTCGTGCTCCAGGGGGTCCAGAGCCACCGACCCTCCGTAGTCTTCGATGGGTGGTAGGGTAGAAGCCACTTCGCCGTCGCTCTTTGCAGAGTAGCAGTTGTTCTTCAGGACCATGCTGCGGCGCACCTGAGGTGAGCTATTCATCATGAGCTGAATGAAGTTTTTCCTGCTGCTTCTTGGTGTGTTTGTGTCACTCCCAGACAAGCTGACCGTATCCACTTGTCCTTCATCCGAGGCATCAGCTGACAGGTTACCGGAGAGTAAGCCACGCTGCGACCCTTTGGAGGATCTCCGTTTATTAATCACCTGCATCAGCGGTACCCCTCTGTCCTCCCTGCAGAAGCTGGTCTTGGGTTCCATCACCTCAGACCACCCTTGACGGTGAGCAGGGAGACTTCCATCTTCATGCTTTTGCTTCGGAAGTAAAGAGATGTTTTCAGGAAGGTCGAACGTGGCCCCACCAGCCTCCACCGGCAACGGAGACGCCTCAACTACAGCGATCTGTGGAATGCAAACTCCTTGAAAACGCTGGTTACTTGAGGAAGTATTTTTATTTTCATCTGGGATGACTCTCTTCCCTGTGCTGTTATTTGCATTCCCCATTTCCGTGAAGTCACTCTCATGCGACAGATGAATTTGAGGAGTTGCAGCGGTGCCACCTTTCTCCGGAGCGGTCTTTGAGGGCTGACATTCCAAAACGCTTCCACAGGTGTTAGATGAAGTGCACACACCTTCCCCCACCTCAGTTCTGTAATCTGAGCCTGGTGAAGGTGGCTTTTCTGGTTCTACAGCTCTTCTTGCAGCCTTTCGCGAGCACCTTGTGTCTCCGGCCTGGCTGCTGGTGAAGGTGGTTGGAGAAGACAGGTTCTGATTCAGAGAATCTTCTTCACTGAACTCAGCCAACAGCGATGGGGATGTCTGGGTGGGTCCACGTGTTCCTCCATCCACCAACGCACAGGCAGCTGGACCATCTCTCAGCTGTAGACTAGCCAAGTCTCCTGCATCCATCGCATTGCCGTTGCAGTCTCCATTGACGATCTCCTCAACGCACCTCACCGACCCAAGACATTTCTTTCTCAAGTAGACGAATTTCGTCCCGTTTTCCCGTCGCACTGTGGCCACGTTGTCCACAAACGTCCTCAGAGTCCTTCTGAGCAACGATCTCTGTTCGGGATCGCTCGGCCAGAGAGGTTTAAAATGGTCCATTAGGTCCACGTTCTTCACCCGGCCGCCCCTCTCCATCAGAAACCGCACCACGGCTTCTTGACTGCATTCGGACGCCATTGGCTGCAAAACGCCTGCAAACTTCTCTCTCCTACACGGCTGTGCAACTCACCAGCCAGTCACAGTAAGCAATCGGTTTTAAAATCGACAGAAAACACGAATTTCGACGTATTGTCCGGCGGAGGAAGAGGATGTTGCGGCCACTCTCATCCTCGCATCGCGTCCATTCAGCGGTACCCACGCGCAGTACCGCCCTCTCACCGCTAGACGGCAGCGTAGGACAAGCGAAGAAGCCCTGTGTCGAAACACGTGTAAAACGAGCCTAAACACTACCAAAACACTAATAACACTTATTACAGAGACAGCACTTTGTGTACGTTGACGTTTCGTGCTTTAGCGTGAATTCTTAAAAGTTTTAAAGTGATTTGCAAAAAACCCAAACGCCCCTTCTGAGCAGGAATAGAAAAAAAAACATAACGCTATAAAATGGACCATACCATGGAAACTGAGGGGGGGGGGTTAGTACAAACATTTTAAAAGAATACTGTTCTCTGTCGCAACCAAAACAAATTCACAATTGATTTTGCATAATTAATACATAACAAAAGAATTTCGCCCAGTATTACTGTACATGTTTAACGAGTTTTAGGTTGTTTAGATAGTTTGAAGCCGGTGGTCCCCCAGGATATGGCGCCCTGCTGTGGCCGGATTCCTAAACTGGAGAGCCGGGCGAAGTCGCCTTCAGCTCCGCCTCAGACCCGCTTAACGGACCGTCAGCTTCGTGCGTGTCCAACAGCCATGGCTTCCTCAGACGTTGCTCGCCAGCTAGTAAGTATTTTCACTGCGCACCCATTATGCGTCTGTCCATCATTTCCCCTGGAGACCCCTCCTGTTTGGCGCTACCTGGAGCCGCGCTGCGTCCCGGGAGCGTACTCACCCCCGCATGTACGCGAGAAACGCCACTAAGGACAACAAAATAAAAGTGTATCCGTGCGACTTGTTGAAATGGCAGGGAACGAAGTTGCGGGCCTGCAGCCTCTCGTCCGTTCGGACCGCTGTGCTGTGTCCACAATTCGGCCGACAAATGTAGTGTGAGTTCTGGGGTGTTGTCAACAGGGGGCGCTGCTGCGCTAGTGCGCTAGGACAGTAGCGATCGCTGCGCGCAATAACTCATACTTTTTTAGACAATACCATAGTATCATAGACAATACCATAGTATTTCTGTTGCGTACTGTAGCGCTCTTCGGGACAGGACCGCAGGGAACGTAGTGGTTGGGTTACTTGATACACTAGGATACCCTGGTGTGTCAATTACTAAACAGGTAAAAATGTCAGGTAAAGCTCACCTTTACTGTATGAATACATTTCCACTGAGTTTCTTGAGGTATGGAGATAGGGGGTCATTTGTTATCGGTTAGTGGGAAGTAAAATGTTTTTTTTTTGCATGTATGTGTGTACAATATTTACTTGATTTTTATTTTTTCAAGAATCAGTTGCTAGGTTTTATGTACCATATATTTGTATTTTCTCAAATTGTCCAGAACGAGAAATGAAATGATCTGGCCTTAAGGTTCAGAGTTCAAATTTTGCTTTATTGTTCTTAAGTGAGACTGAAATGCAGTTTATTCTGTACTGCACATTGAACAGCATGGGGACACAGGATAAGGCAGACCAACATGACAGATGAGTAAATGTATAGGTGTAGGAGTAGATAAATATTAAATAAATAAGATGATGTATAGGTGAATGTGGGAGGGTGGTCAGTGGTGGTGGGAGTGGTCAGTTTTATGGAATTCAGCAGTCTTGACAGCCTGTGGCAAAAAGCTGCTCCTGAGCCTGCTGGTATTTTCCTTCAGGCTGTGATCGTGTCTTTCAGAGGGCAGTATTGGGACTGAGAAGGGGGCAGTGATGACAATGATGGTTTTGATTTGTATGTTAGTTGAAGGGATGTTTGGGTGATGTTGTGTGGCTATAAATGAAGTTTTGCTGTCTTTTCCCAGCAGGACAAAAATGTGCGCCCGCTCTCCCTGTCTGGCCATGTTGGGTTTGACAGTTTGCCAGATCAGCTGGTCAACAAATCCACGTGCCAGGGCTTCTGCTTCAACATCCTCTGCATCGGTGAGTGTGCTGCCATAGCAGGAACACTAAGTTCTGATGTAAAAAAGTGGTTGACTCATTTCTGTGTGGGGAAAATAACACAGCGTAGAGTTTATGGAATGTGGACCCATTCTGTAGGCAAAGATTAAGCCTTAGACATAAAAGGATGAATCCTTGCTGTTAGCCTAATTTAGCCCAACATTAGGATTAATTGGTGTGCACAACACCATTCGAAGGCTTGCGTTTTATAGGATTCCGATAAAATGTGTTGCAGTCAGAGGATTTCACTCCGTACATTTACATTCATTAATTTAGCTTTTTGCTGTGACATGAAAATTTAGCTGGGCACACTGAGCTGCTTAAAGTTAATTGCCTGTTTTTACAGTTGGGTAGCTTTTACTTCTCTTGTACCTTGGGGATTAGAGTTGGAGCAGGGATATGAATCCAGGTCTTTCAGATGCTTCTGTGTTACCTGCTGATAATGTCCCCCCGAACATGGTCTGTGTGAATCGATCAATCAATCATTTAGTCAGTCAGTCCATCCATCAGTCCAGCTGTTGTCAGAAAGCACTTTATCCTGGTCAGGGTGGTCTGGAGCCTATGCTGGAGTCACTTGGTACCATGCTATGAAACTACACTGAATGGAGCACCAGTCCATCACAGGGTGGACACACACACACACACACAGTGGGCAATTAAAAGTGAACAGTTATCTTGAAACACAAGTCTTTGGACTGTGAGAAGAAACTGGGGCACCTAGAGGAAACCCAGGCATACACGGGAAGAACATGGAGTGTCCACAGAGGCACCCCGCTCAACAGCCTAGGTGCTGCAATGCTCGCTACCCGCTGTGCCACCGGCTTCCATGCAGTTTTGTAAAATTGATAATGATGATGGTGGTGGTTCATACATCGTTGCTTTTCTTCTTAGGTGAAACTGGGATCGGCAAGTCCACGCTGATGGACACCCTGTTCAACACAAATTTTGAGAATTTTGAGTCCTCCCACTTCGAGCCCAAAGTAAAGCTGCGGGCACAGACGTATGACCTGCAGGAGAGCAACGTCAGGCTTAAACTGACCATCGTCAACACAGTCGGCTTTGGGGACCAGATGAACAAGCAGGAGAGGTAATTTCTTTTTGCCATTTTATTATGTCAACCCCAGACAAAGGGTCCACAGAATTCCAGGTTAAATGAGCCAATAAACATACTAGTATAAAACTGCAAAACTAAGTTCCAAAAACTCAGAACGATGTAGAAAAAAGCATTGTAGCATTAATGGGAGAAGTGACAGCTTCTTTCTGTAACTAAGTCTTACAAATTTTGGTCATATAAAGCTACCGCATCATTTCAAGAACAAAAAAAACTTTTTATTTTTGTCTTGTCTTTCTCTTCCTCTTCCTTAGTGGCACAAATAGAAGGTATTTCAGATTTTGTGTTTGTTTACTCCTGAAGAATATACGTGGAGAATAAGACTTTTTAGAGTTTTGCAGTTTCTGTGATTTCATCAGATATTAAACCTAAATGAGAGTAATGCAGGTGACAATTGCTTTGAATATGGAGAAGTAGTGTCATATGTTTTATTTTTTGTGCACTGATTTAAAATGAACCAAATAACGTATGAAAGTTTTACGACATGAGGGTATTAACTGACTGTTTAAAAACTTTGTGCTGTGTCTCTTGAAGAAATTGGTAGGTTTTATTCTTACACGTATATCTGACATGCAGTACAGTTCCCAGCTTAAGATATCGGTTTCATTTTCTGGTTTGCAAAATGCTGTTAAACTGTCACACAGTCAGACTTGTATTGCGTTCCTGGGCAGCTACCAACACGTGGTGGACTACATCGACACCCAGTTCGAGTCCTACCTGCAGGAAGAGCTGAAGATCAAGCGCTCCCTTCATAACTATCATGATTCGCGCATCCATGCCTGCCTGTACTTCATTGCCCCCTCGGGCCACTCGCTCAAGTCTCTGGACTTGGTCACCATGAAGAAGCTCGACAGCAAGGTGAGGGTCTAGGTGTCTCCACAGCCGTAAGTCAGAAAACATTTTTCAGGCTCACTTTGCAGCTTCAGCAGAAACATCAGGTCAGATCGTCCATGGATTGCGACCGCATTTCTGCTGAATGATACCGAAGGTCTGCGCAGCTAGTTGGTTGGGCTCCAACAGCTGCCATGTCTGCCTTGTTAGTGGAAGCACTGCTGTTTGAAATGTGCCTGACTGCAGTTCCTCAAGATGCCCATACCATCTTTATACACCACAGATGCTGTTCTTTACTGTTTGTACCTCTTGACTATAGTACAGGTGGGCACTGCATTCATGGTGCATCTCAGAAACATCTGATGCACATCGGCATGAGGGCGCAGCAGGTAGAAGCTGGTGCCTCAACCCTTGTGCTGTGGGTTTGAATCCAGGACTATGGAGTTGGTATGTGTTTGCGTGGGTGTCCTCTCACAGTCCAAAGACTTGTGGTTCCAGTGAATTGGTGATTCTATATTGCTCTAGAGTGTGTGTGTGTGTGTGTGTGTGTGTGTGTGCGCGTGTGTGTGAGAAAGATTGTCTTATGATGTGCTAGGATTCCATCCAGGGAGTATCCTGCCATAGGTCCTGTGTTTCCAGAATAGTCTCAGACCAATACAATGCTGCTTTGGAGCAAATTGTTACTGGTACTGAACAAAGCAATGAGCGAATCAAACCCAAACCGTAATTTGAAATCACAAATGTTACTATAGCAACTGCCACCTATAGCTCTTTCTTTTGTGGTTTAGGAAGGGTGTGGTTTGGGTTTTGTGATATGTGTGTGTGGGTGGGGGGGGTTATTAATATGCTCCTGTACATCAGTAAGTAAATGAAGTGATGTGCTGGACTGGTACACAAAACATCAAATGGGCAACAATGACTGGGGTCTCATCAGTCTGGGTAACGCAGTCTCCTGTTAAGTGATGAATGTCCTGCACCGTCCACCACCCACTCATCCCCAAAGGCTCAAGTGCTTTTGTTACTGGGTGGGCATGATGACAATGGGAACAAACACACATTTTTACACTTACAAATACCATAATACATACAATTATCTGCCCCATTTGTAGAGGGTGTACCACTCCTAGCAGTGGGCACAGTGAGTCTAGAATGAGCCGGGAACCACAGTGACACTAGCCAAGATGAGTGGTTAAGAATAATGGATGAATGGATGATAAAGGGTCACAAGGACATGGGGACAGAAGCAGTAGACTGAAGAAGTACAGGCACATCAATGTGTATAAAACTACTGAGCAAAACACGACAATATTTTGCAGATGTGAGGAGCTCCATCTTAAGGCCCAGAAGGGCATTCCAGAATACAGAAATATCAAACAGATCAAATTTTAATTTTTCAAGATGAAGAGCACTTTTATCCTCCACATATTTACAGAAGGAGTTTTGACTGTAGACCATACCAGTAAAATACATTTGTTGACAAAAAGTGTAATTGGACTGTGATACATAGCTTTATCCAAAAAGAATTTGAGTTTTGTTTTTTTTTTCCTCTCTCTCTTTTTCCCCAGAACCACTTAGATGGTTTTTAACTGGGTAATTCCTGTATTTTTTTTGTATTCAGTTAAATACTTTTGATGCAGTAGTTTTTCTGTATTTTTGCACTTTTTACTCTATTAGTTCGATTGATGGTTCTATGGTAAGAACTAGGATTTGAACCCGTGTCTTTCAGTTAATTGTCTGTTTGTGTGGGTTGGGTCCGTGTGCAGCAGAGTGTCTTGGTGGCCTCTGCTTGCTACTTCTCCTTTGACAACGCGGCACATCCGGGTGCAGCAGGAAGCCCAGAGCTCCAAAATAGGCGCCGCAGCCATTATTTCCAGCTGTTTGACTCGCTGCGGTCTACAGTCCGATCCGCCGAGAGCCCAAGCGCGACCGTGAGAGAGAGGGACATTTTCGAGGCCTTTGTCTGCATTCCTGCCCATGTGACAGAAATTAGGCAGTGCAGCTGAACCTTGGCCTTCCTCCACGGAGCTGCTGTGTGTCTGTTTTTGGTGACCATACATGGAGCTGCTCTCTGGACTTTCAGTGAAGTTGGCGTTCATTCACAGCGAGTCCACCATCTGGGACCAGGGACCCTGACACTCAAAGGCTGTTTAATCCTTTTAGTGAAATAATCATTTGGATATAAAGAGACCTTTCTTGGGCTTTGAGGGTTAAATCAGGAACTGAAAGTATGGAAGGACTGTTGGTCCTGAATTTAAAGTCACTGTCTAGAATAGATTTTGAATGCTCTGTCCATTTTTATCTTATTCATACACAATATATTTTTACACATTTTGCAGCTTGGCAGCAATAGCAATAAAAACACAAAAACAAAAAGGCAACAGCTGCGAAGCATCTGAAAATGATCAGGTTCGACCATCCAAAGAAACAAGTGCACATGGTATCTAAGAGTGATGCAGACCGTGTTAACTTTATCCTACAGAAGAGAATTAACCGTTTCAGTCATCCATACCAAAAGGGAAGCCTGAATATAGGCAATAATAAAATGGTCTTAAGTTACTAAAATGAAAAAAAAGGTTATTGAACACAGGTCCTGGTAAAAACTTCATTACAGTATTAAACTTATTTTGGCATAATATTTAAACAAGTACTGCATATAGTCATAGTGGATTCACAAGTTGCAAATGAAGTGAAAACTCAGTTTTACTGTAAAACAGTTGTAATCTGTCATACAGTTCGGTAGAACAGAGAGAGACAACGGGGTAAAATTTACTGTCTCAGGGCAAGGTAAGTACCCTGCTCAAGGGTACTATAGCAGGAGGTGGGACACTCACCCATGTTCTGCACCTGAAACAGCAGTTCTAACCTACACACCACCTACAGCCCCCCTGCTCATATTCTCTCCGGTTGTTCGTCTGTGTGTCCATCTGCGTGTCCAAATGTCCCCCATAACGGTCCGGTGGCTTCTAGATATACATTTTGGCTCAAGGATACTTAGACAGTCTGAAGGTCTTGGATTTGATTCCCCTTATTCTCTAATACCTCTGAGTGCAGTAGTTACCCTGAATTACAGTAAAAATTACCCAGCTTTATAAATCAGTAAATCATTACATATTTGCTTACCTAATATTTAAAGTTTCTTTTACTAAGAAGATTATTTTCGCCACTTAAGGAAAGTCTAGAAGTGTTTTGGCTCAGAAGGAAAGAGTAAATCAGTGTTTTTCTTGATAAATTTGTTCGACTTGGACGTTTAAGAACATGTGTCCACTGCGATCGCTTCAGGTGAACATCATTCCAGTCATCGCCAAAGCAGACACCATCTCAAAAAGCGAACTGCACAAATTCAAGATCAAGATCATGAGCGAGCTGGTCAGCAATGGTGTGCAGATCTACCAGTTTCCCACGGATGACGAGACTGTGGCGAAAATCAACACCGCCATGAATGTGAGTCTGTCACCTTACGACTGGCTTGTCCACGCCGAGTTTGTCCTGCAGGGATGGAAGAAAGTAAATTTTTCTGTCTAATTCTTATGGCTGACAATGAGCTGTCATGTTGTAGCATTAACTTGCCGCCATGAGTGTGTTTGTTTGTGTGTTTCTAGGGACATTTGCCCTTCGCTGTGGTGGGCAGCACAGAGGAAGTGAAGATCGGGAATAAAATGGTGAAGGCCCGGCAGTACCCATGGGGGGTGGTTCAGGGTAAGGCTGCCAGACGCTCTGGTGTGTGAAATCATCACAGCGGCGGGATGGAGCAGATATGAGCACTTTGCCAAATAGGATAGAACGGGGTGATGGTGGTGGTGGTGGTGTCACCTTAAGGACAAAGTGATGCGTGTGAAAGGACTGTGTGTGTGTGTGTGCGTGCGTGTGCGTGCATGCATGCATGCGTGCACGGTGACTGAGGAAACTGTGCTGCCTCCACAGTGGAGAATGAGAATCACTGCGACTTCGTAAAGCTGCGGGAGATGCTGATCTGCGTGAACATGGAGGACCTGCGAGAGCAGACACACACACGGCACTATGAGCTGTACCGCCGCTGCAAGCTGGAGGAGATGGGCTTCAAGGACACAGACCCTGAGAGCAAGCCTGTCAGGTACATGAGGCCATGCTGCTGTCTGTCTATCTGTCACACAGCAGCCGTACTGTGAACATACAGCAATGCTACAAAGGCTGGTGAAACACTTTGATACATGACAGTAGTTACTACACACACGATTGATTTTTCCCCTTACCCCCCAGCAAATTGCTGTAACCTCAGTCATGAACAGCAGATGCTTGGTGCTGAATATCTATCGGTCTTCAGCTGCTGTTCTGTACAAACAGTGATTATAGTTGTCAGTTGTAAAGAAATCTCTACTGGTCGGCTGCACATTAAATATACAATATCAGAGAAGAAATGAAATCAAGTAAGAAAGTTGCGGCGGAAATGTATTGGTTTAAAATGAAATCTTTACAGCAAATAATACGTTTTTTCCACAAACTTCTTATTCGATTCCATTTCTTCTGTGATTCGTCAACCGAGGTTCGTCAAGTTTTTATTGCTGTCTAATGCTTATGAACTCCAGACACCAACTTTAAACACAGTGGGAGTGAGTTGAATCCGTTGGGTCTTTTGCGCCTGTTCTGTTTGAGCACTTTACTGCCACCTACAGGCTGTGTACAGGTTTCATTCACTCTGCAACATAAGCATTTCAGAGAATAGTTAAGTGAACAAAAATGTGGAGAAAAAAATGCCTACATAAATGAGCTGTAAAATTTGTTACTTGATCATTTATGATACCAGAAGCCAGTGTGTGGACTTTGAAGGCAATCCTTTATGAAGATGGTAGCTTTGTACAGATGTTGTTCATTCATTTGGCAGATGCTTTTCTCCATAGAGATGTACAACAAAAGTGCATTTAAAAAGATGCAGACATGCAATTCTTGAAGTACAGTCAGTTCAGCACCACTGTTGCTGTCAACATACAGCATACAAGTAGCTGCGTATTGAATTGATGGGGAGCGCAATTTTTTAATTTTATAGATTTGATGAAATGACTGAAGTATTTTGAGTGTATTTAAATGAGAGTTTTTGGAGCAGATAGGAAATCAGGACAGAAGTGGTTGTGAAAGAGACGCGTTCTAAGATCCTTCAATGTCGAGAGGAAGCTCATTCCACCACGTTGGAAGCAGATCCGAGAACCTTCAGGCTTTTGATTTTGTGCCTCTTTTGCATTGCACCACCAAGCCTCCCGAGGTGGAGGAGCGTAGCAGTCGGGCTGGGACGTTACTGTGTAGTTTGTGTTTTGAAAAGTTTCAACTTGTACATTTATTTATTTATTTATTTATTTAACTTTTCTCCGATGTGCTGTACAAAGACTTGCTTGTTTCTAAATCTGAATAATTGTTATATTGGAGCCGTTTGTACTAAATGTTTTGCTTAAGGGTGTGACAGCAGGAGGTGGAATTCAGATCTGGATTCTGCGAGTCCAAAGGCAGCAGCACCAGCCACCGTGCTGCCTGCCGATGTTGGAAATGCATTTGTTTCCTGAACGGCCGCGTTCAAGCATCGCAGCTGGGGTTGGTCGAAGGCCTTTTCTTCGAAGGCTGTCAGTGCAGCTTTGGTGGCTTTTGCATTCCACAGCTTGCTTTTCCTGGCTCCCGCCGCTGTGAACCCCTCCCTCGGAAGAGACGCGGGCCCTGTGGGTTGTTGACTTAACCACTGATGGTCAGACATTCCTGGGATGCCTCTCAGCATTCAAAACAACTCTGTAGATTCCCCTCAATTAGGTTCTAAGGAACCCTGTTGTGGAACGAAAACAGCTAGGTTTGAAGCTGGGTAAAGTTACATCTTTGTGTCCATTCACACCATTTTGTGCTTTAAATAAAAAAGGGGGTCAAATATGTAAACTAGGATTATCTTAAGTCTTTGTTAATAATAATAATAATAATAAGCTGTGTTTCTGGTTCATTCTAACACTGTTGTCTGATCTGGTTCCATCAAAGTGGATTCACACTGAAGACTGACAGCAGATCAAGGACTAGTCTGAAGTGACCCTTGACTTTTGCTCTAGTTCTACAGATCTGTTACCACCTCAGTAGTCATTTAAATGGCAGGTGTTTGAGACAAAAAAAAGCAAAAACTGGTTCACATTCTGGCTACAAATTATATTACAGTCCCTTGCGAAGGTTTTCAAATGCCTTGAAATTATTAACCGTGGCTGGATTATTCTTGCACATATTTTTCCAGTCCGCTTTTTATTTTGAACTCCTTTGCGCTTAACACTGCACTGTCAAAGCCAAAATGAAATATTTGTTTGCAGATATTTTAAAGAAAATGGAAAAACTGAAATTTGCAGCTTGCATAAGTATTGGCACCCCCGAGCTCTGGAAACTCCAGGTTTACACAGATGAAGAAGTGCTCCCTAACAAGGACACAATGTTGGTGTGCACTCCTGCTGTGTAGCATTGGACAAGAAGGTGAAGGGCATAAAATGTGGTCAGAGCTGCTAAACCCAACATGGTCTGGACATTAGACAACATTTCAGGCTAATTTTGTCCAGTTTTGGGGGTCACATACTGCCACCTACAGGCTGTGTACAGGTTTCATTCACTCTGCAGCATAAACATCTGGTTGTTGTTATGTTTGATGAAATTTAACGGCGTGGCAAATACCGGTATTTATATGACCGTTCAGTTGATTTTTTTTTCAGTCTACAGCAAACTTATGAGGCCAAACGTCAGGAGTTCCTGGGGGAGCTTCAGAAGAGAGAGGAGGAGATGAGGCAGATGTTTGTTCAGAGGGTCAAGGAGAAGGAGGCAGAGCTAAAGGAGGCTGAAAAAGAGGTATGGTTCCACCTGCAACTTTTTGCACAAATTATGGCCCCCAAGTTATTTTATTTACTTACTTACTCGTTCATTCGGTGATGAAGCCGAGCTGGTAGAGTTTGAGCTGCCTTGTGTTCACTTTGAGGGCAGCAGTAACTCCTTTCTGTTGGAAACTCAGCTGCAGGGAAAGTTTGAACAACTTAAGCGGCTGCGACAGGAGGAGAAGAACAAACTGGACGAAAAGGTCAAGATGCTGGAGGACGAAATGAGCGCTTTCAGCAAGAGGAAAGCTGCCGTGGAGTTGCTGCAGGCCCAGACCTTCAGCACCAATGCCAACATTAAGAAGGACAAGGACCGCAAAAAGTGAGTGGTGTCCAGAGCCGCTGCTCAGCCTTCCACACGAGGCCCTTTAATGGTCTCTTAGTCATGGGAAACATTGCGCGGCTAAAGTATTAGCAAAACAACTTGATGGAATTGAGGGAGAAACATGTAGAAAAGCACCACTTGATTCTTTCTGTGAATGTCTTCATTTGCATCGAATCCAAGGAGTACAAAATTGTTTGTGTTTGCGTGGGAAAACTATTGAAATCTGATAATCTTCTCCTCCTCTTTTAGCTCCGGCTTTATGTGAAAAAACCGTCGGCTGCGACCCTTTGTTAGAGGTGGAGGAGGAAATGGCGAACAGCACCCTTTTTTCCCACTTGCCATTGTTAATCTGTCTCCGGACAGTGATTCCGGCGTGATCCTTCCAGACAGCGGAGACCCTGTGTGCTGCTGTGTCTACACAACCTGGCTGAGATTCCTCAGGTACAAGAAGCAGGGCTCAGGGAGATGCTCAGGGAGTCCCACAATGCACCTGGTGTTGGATTTACGGCTACAGGTGGATTCCCTCAGCATCCACCTGTTTTCGTGACTTTAACCCAGTTAAACCCATGGGGGTAAGGGGGGCGGGAAGAAATATTAACTCGTTGAATCATGCATATTCAAGTGTTTTTTTTTTTTTTTTTTTAAATGCTTATTTTATTCTGTTTTAACCAGAGCACAGTTACTTTTCTGACATTTTTATTTTTAAACTGCGGTATGTTTTTAGGCAATTAGTTTGTATTCATTCCAAATGCTGACGAAGAATTTTGGCTCCGAAATCCAACAGGTTGAAATGCCATCGGTTTTGTGCGATTCGGGAGTCGATGTCTAAAGCTGCAGCGCATGAGTACTGGTGCTGGCAGTTACCGCTGGAAGGGAAGTCTGTGTTCTCATTGTTCAGATATTAATGTAATATTTTATCTGACACACATTTATGAAGAAATAGTGGCTTGAAACCTCTGTGCCTTTAATGTTTCTGCATTGTTTAGTGGTATTTGCAGATATTGTATTCTGAATGAAGAAATCGGTGGGTTGTGGTACTCTTACGTTTTGACTCGTGTGCCCAAACCTCTACTAAAGCAATACATCGTATCAGTCCATGTGTCCGAACAATTTTTAGGCAAATACTCAATTGAACCTTTTAATGAGTGCTTTTGTACTTAAATGATTTTGACCAGCTGGCAAAAATAAATTTTTTACTTGTCATTCCTTGGTCATGTGTGTCATTTGTGACTGTTAGCAACCACCTGGCCATGTACTGCACTTGCACTGCATGTGGAAAGTCTTGTGCCGCACCGTCGACTGAAGAAACTTCACAAATTGGATGCTTTTTGGGTGCAGCAGTGATGGAACTGCACTAGATGGCGCCATTTGTCAACCTGGAACGGTGCTGGGTAACTGGCAATTGTCACCTCATAACGCTGGGTGTTTGGGCGTGGGTTCGAATCCCACTCGGTCTGGGGAGCCTGTGTGTTCTACCCATCTGTGTGGGTTTCCTCCCACAGTCCAAAGATGTATGTTTCAGGTTAATGCCCGTAGTGTGTGACTGTGCGCGGCCCCCTTGCGATGTTCTGATTTCCCAGCCAGGGTGTAGGTTCATAGCCCACCACACGGTAATTGTGGGATAGAGTCAAGACCACCATGATCAGACAACTTTCAACTGAGAAGCACACAGAGAAAACGTATTTTTTTCCCCACGTGCATTCTTAAAAATTGAGTTGGAGGTGTCATCCTGCATGTCAATATAATTTAAAAATGGGTCAGTTATGATCCAAAGTATATATATAAAAAAACATTTTCAGTTATGAGAGGACCATGAAGCTGCAGGTAGGGCTGCGGTAAGACTTCTAAACCACAGTTTGAAATTTGAATCCCAGTCCCTCCGGTGCTGTAATGGTTGGATGGATGTTTGTTTAGATGGTTAAGAACAAAGCTGTTTTGGTGAAAAAAGGGGCTGCTGAGTAAATGAACACAATGACGGGTGTGAAGCACGTCATCTGAAAAGGGGAAAAAAGAAAACGGGAGCCTTTGTTATGAACCGATGGCTGCCGGATCCATAAAGCAAGCAGACGCCTCAAATGGGTCATAAAGGCAACACCGACACTGAGCAGCTGCAGGAAAACCTCAAGAAGAAGTGGCGCCAGAACAGTTATTTACCTCTGAATTTCCACATCTTTTCCACACGGGACTGTGGAAATCTTAACGGCAACATTTCACCTTGACAAAAAATTTGTAGGCAATTCCACTATGTGGAACACAAAAATAGCATTGCTAATATTTTCTAGCCTTTCGCTTTAATAAAGAAAACCACCTTGGCTGGAGCGTTTAAAAAGTGTTTTTTTTGAGACCGAAATGTACCGATAAACACGCTTTAAGCGGTGCAGTGTTGCTTTGTGTATCAAACAGACAAATTAACCAAGACTTAACAGTAACACGGCAGCTAGAGCCCGTAAGCAAAACTGCTGCAGAGTCCTGGCTGTCCTAAAGCAACCTTTAAAGAAGAGTGGACATGTTTGGTTGCCTGCTATTTATTTTACCGTGGTACTGTCATTCTGGCTGTAAGCCTTTACAAGATGGGACGTGCGTTATTGGACAGGACACCTCACATGTGAGTGAAATGATCACTCATTCACGTGAGGTAGGAGATGAATAGCATTTTTTATTTTGAAATATTCATCTCCTACCTCACGTGAATGAGTGATCATCTCACTTGACTGGGGAAATGTATCACTTTCTGCATTGCTAAATATTATTGTCGAGTACACAAACGTTCATTTTGCACTTTTGGTTCGTTGTTAAAAACTTCTTTTCTCTCTGAACACAAACAGAAAAGGCGCGAATTAGGGAACGGAAGGAAACACCTTAACTTCTAGCCGCACTTCGGGGAGGTGCGATGTAGAGGAGGAGATGCCGAGCGGTCGCCTGGCCATCGGGCCTTATCGCCTTCTTGCAGCAGAATCGGACCCACCTGCCAACTTTGAAGGAAAAAAGAAAGATCAGGAAGCCTGTCGGCGCGATCCAGGTTGGCAGTCTCGTTCAAAGTCTCGGCAGGTACCTGCACCCTACGAAAAAGCTGAGTCAACAGAGCAGCACCTGCTTTGACCATCTTTAACTTTTCCCAAAAAATCAGCTCTATGCGCTAAAAAAATGCTGCACTTCTTGCCACCACATCAAATTGCTTTGATAAAAAGAACAGATTTCACACCAAATATTTCTCAGTGGCTGCCTGTCCTATGCAGAGACACTTTTTAATTTAGTGTTTAAAATATTGCCTTAGGGGGCCAGTAAGTAATTTGTTCCACTGTTCCTAAAATAAGTTTCTGAACTGAGCTGAACTTCAAAAACTTGCACGCGTTGTTTTTTTTTTTTTTTTTGTCATTTCCTTCAGGCGGGCCTCAGATCCTCCGATGGTCTTGACGGCGACAAAAAAGCCCCAGCGCCCGAATGTAAGGCGTAGAAAATAAACACGGAAAGAATTAACGTTTCTCCATTCCGCGACTCCTCCTAATTTTAGACTCTGCCAGCAAATTATGGATAGCAAATTCTTCTCAAAAAGATTTGAAAAGATGTCCACAGAGCATCATAAATAAAACAGCAACCCTGGTGCGTGAATGAAATATGTGGCAATATTATCAGTCCAATTCATATTTAAAAAAGCTCCATCTGAACTAAGTTTCATAGCTGATATAACCCTGAAAGTTATGCAGATGGCTTTAGCCTTGCCGTACAATTAAGTCGCTCCGAACGGTTTGCGCGGAGCATTAAGGCCGCCGGCTTGGGTTCGCTCCGGGTTTTGGGTGCCGCTTGTGGCCTCCGCTGCCCTTCATCCGGCAGGCTGGCTTCTGTGCTATGGAAGGACACTCAGCGGGAAGGCGCAGAAATCTCAATCGATATCCACTCCGGTGGACGCCGCTTATTTACGAGGAGGGGAACGAGCTTCTGGGAGGGGGGCGTCTACAAGCGAAGCCAAACATTTCCCCGGCAGCGGGCAATAGATCATTACAGGGGTGACTTTCACCACCGCAGCCTCGCGAAAGGGAAAACAATGAAGGCGATGCTTGCCGGAAGGAGCCGCGGCGGTTAAAAAAATCTCCTTGGCGGAATACGTTTATCGAAAAGTCGCGTGATGGGTGGCACGGCCGCTCTGGTCGAGGCAGCGAGAGATCATCGCGGCCTGGATTATCTGTAGGACTTCTGTCAGGAGCCGTTCCCGCGTGTCCCGCGGGGGTGTCCGGCGCACCTGCATTCAAAACCAAAAAGCCTCATTGGCTGCCGGAGCCACAGAGGTAATCGCCGCCATTTGCATTTAGATTGTCCACAGCTGACAGCTTTCTCGAGTGATACTTCGCCCTCCAAGGGTGGCACGGAAATTGGTTCGTCACATAAGGTCGTGACAGACGATTTGAAATTTCCAATTACGCTCGCGGTCCTTTCGGACGTGGCGGTGACACATGCGGCTCGAGCGAGGGTGGGGGGGGCCGAGCAACAATCCACGCGTCCGTCCCAGGTGCATCGACGCTGGCTTTACTGTGGTAAAGCAGCCGTCGCCTCTTTGCCCGCAGCGGGGCTGCCAGCCGCCCCCTGCTAAAAAGAATTTCGGCTCTGAAATGTGACAGGTGAGACACCGAGAGACGATTTTATAACTCTGACAAAGCCATTCACGGGGTAACACCAGCGCCTATGAGAGAGGGAGGATTAAGCGATAACAGCGGCCAACCTTAACCTGAGCTGAGCCCCCAAAATCAGTACGCAAGCTAATAACAGCGGCGTCGCATGGGTGAAGGTCAGACGTCCTCATGGAAACAGCACAGAAAGAACATCTCAGAGGATCAGCAGGTTACATTTTACATCACTAAGACTATCTACTTTCTTAAGCCCAACACACAAAACTTTGGACAAGAAGGGGATGAACCAGGGACCTTGCCGTGAGAGCCATGCATTACTGAGGCTTTTCTCCCTGTTCTTCTTCCACAGCTGAGGAGGACAACAGCAGATGTGAATGTGCTGTTGTCTTTGACTGAGCGGGAGCTTACTGTGTGTAGGAGTGAGCATGAAAGTGCTTTCCAGAGTAGGCTGGTAGGGAACTTAGCCATTTTTTTCTACAACATATACAAGCGTTTCTGCATCTGCGTAGGATCTTTTCATGAAAAACCTTTGGCAATGTTCAGTGCCAAAGGCATCTCGGTAAGGGAGCGCCATTAAGGCCAAATGGGACCAAGAGGAACTTTCCTTGCCCTTACCTTCCTGTGTAAGAAATAATATTTCTGCAGCTCAGTTTATGATGTTCCCTCTGAAATGGTGATATATATATATACCATAGAGAAGGGGTTAGTGAAAAGAAAGAAAATTTCGTGTGGATCAGCTACTCCCTCTCCTGTTTCAGTGGTAACACTACATCCATTCGGTTGCCGAATGGCTCGCGTGACCCGGGCCTGCTCTTGTGCACCTATGGACCCGCAAACATGAAAACTGACAGAACCCAGCACTTTAAAACAAAGGCATTTATTGCTCAAATGCACTTGACTGAAAAAAACAGCACATCACAGGGTCGGTAACACAAGACAAGTGTGTGAATGAACACGAGGCCAAGTGGTTGCTCACCATCATGAAGAGCAAATTCCCAAAACACAGGGGCTTTGGCATCCCAGGCCAAAATACGTTTCGTCACATTATTTAATTTCCTTGCAAATATGCAAATGTTTTACTAATAATCTCATGTTCGACATATGCATACCCCCTTTATACAAATATTTCAAAAACTATAAACTCTTGTGAGCAGTGTGGAATGCCAGAAAATGGAAATGTTGGAGTAACAGTAACAACACAGTTGAGGACCCACTTGGTGCTCCTATCAACCAAGAGTCAGCTTTGTGCTTCATTTCCACCAGCGGAAAATTCCCTCACGGTTCTGAACCTTGTGCTTACTGCCAAATGCGCGAACGCGTTCCAGGCACGTTCACAATATAAAGAGCACATCACAGCCAGTAATGGTGTTTACCTGGTAGGAGATCACAATAGCATCACCTAAGCCCAGCGACGGATGGCAGTATTAACTCTGCCGCAACCAAAATTGCAGGAGTTGGCAGCACTGAGAACCACCTGAGGCCCACGATGTGTTGGCAACCACCCATAAATTTGCCCAAGTGTTCCCCCAACTACGAAATCTTCTCGTCCTGGGTCTTTGGGTGGGCCGGGGTCAGCCCCATATCCACTGATAAGACTGATGGAGAAAAATTAACAGCATGTCTGCTAAATAAGCCCTGCACAGGCGAGGGCATCGATCACAGCCAATGGTTAGTGCTTAAGGAGGGAGATTTCTCTGATACCTCCATTACTCACTCAACCAAGGACGGACCGCAGGAGAGCGATCTGACCCGGGACCCCATCAATCAGCCGCATTAGCTGAGGCTCTCCAGCCTGACGCACGAGCCTAGACGCGGTTCCACGCTAATAAAAGGGTAAAGTTCCTGCTAGCGTTTTCTGATCCGCTGCACCGCGCGCAGGAATCGCACGAGTTCAGTGACCATAGTTAAAAAGTATTATGGGGAAAACCCCTCTTTTGACAGACATCGCGCTACCTCGGTTTTACCACAGTCAGCGTGCCGAGTCATGTAATGGGCGGAAGCTACGAGGGTGAAACCAGCAGACCACGTGAGCTGGTCGCGAGCGTGGCCCCGTGTGCTAATTTTGCGCCAACGGGTTCGGCGCCAACCTTGGGCTCAGTGTTGCCTATAAAATGTGCCGTATATCGATCATCGCCATCTCCTGAGTGGGTGGGAGGCTGGTTGCAGGAGGAAATTATATGCACTTAGCACCAGCTGGTTACGCCGTAAAAGGGAACAAAAAACGGTTAAGATGCCATTTGCCTTCCGACGATGGTCGCAATCTCCGAAAAAAAAAAAAAAAAACACAACCATCTGGAATCAAAAGTGAAAAGGCGTCAAGGAACTCTGCAAAGGTTCTAGCTAAAAGTTTCGAGACATTAAAATCTGCTTTTACAATAAGCACGATGGACAAAAAGTTATTCGAAAAACGTTTTGTACAGGGGCATTCGTGTGTGGGATAAAAATACAGGAAGGAGTTTTAAAATCAGCTTAAGAATAAAAATGCATCTTAGTAGCAGCAACAAAACCTGATATTTACAATCAGTGATGACTTTGCTCTCCAAACCTTCTTTAGAGGGAGGGAGTCCTGTGATGATCTGCGCTGTTATGTCAGTGTGGATCTCCTGGTCAAGAAGAGTCGTGAAAGGACCACCATCCCAGGATCAGATATACAGTAAATTGTGCTTTATGGGTTATAGCAGCGACTGTGTGTCAGACTGAGCTCTCCAGGGATTCCCAATCATCTCCAGAAGCTGTTCGGGATCTCGAGATGCTGTTATATGCAAAGTTTAATCAGTGCTGCTCTGCCCTTCCTCCTTAGTTTCCCCTCTTGCTGATGCCTCCTTTCTCCATTGGACTTCAGAAAAATACATGGCTCTCACAAGACACTGTGGACCTTCTTGTGCAAACCTGTGCTACACAACCAATTCTGAAACGGCCTAAGTCCATGAGTTTTGAGGTATCATGAAATGCAGGAATGTGAGCCGACTGCGCCTTACAAGCTACATGTCAACCTCCTCATCAGCCTGAGCCCCCCCCCCTTGTGCTGGGACTGTGAGTGATGCTGATACCAGAGGAGACCCTGCAACCCCAGCCTTGTCCTGGGCATTCGTGGAGTTCCCTGCAGCAGCTTCCCAATATCTCACAGTAGCTTAAAAACTAATTCGTGCCCACAAAGACGAGAGGTTTGAGGACAGGGGTTTGTAACATCTGGTTCTTGTGTTGACGGGTCTGAGGCTGGAAGGCACTGATAGAGCTTGGCTGTTGTGTGAGCAGATGAGGCTCTGGTTTGGGTTGGTTCAGATTCTCGAAGTGCCACTGAACCACGTATTTCCTATTTCCCCCAGTTTGGGCTGAATGAAGCGAGTGCTCACACAAAGAAAGTCATATTACTTCTTGTACCACTTGGTGAAGATCTTTTCCAGAAATGTCATTGGAAGATGGACGAAAAAACGTAAATAAGACATGAATGAACCATGACAACACAACATGAACCTTTTCCAGTGACCTCTCCGGGGACCATTGTGCCATCTGCTTCGTAATCTTTAGTAAGTCTCATCTAAAGAGAACAAACTAAAGAAAATTGTTCCTACTGCATCTTCTCATGCGACCATAATGGAGAATGTGGCTCCTCAAGCTCTCCACGAAGCTGCTGGAGGACAAGCCCATAAGCAGTGTGACCATGTCAAGAAATTGACCTCTCAGAAGCTCTCCACAAAACTGCCGGGGAATAGTCCCGTGCGACCCGTGCGCTGCAACGTGCCCTTGTACCAGCCATCTTCCCGCTTTTTGTGCACAAAGACGATGTCGCCCTCCTTGAGCTCGATCTCAGCTTCGCTCTGCGGGGGGTAGGGAACCACCACGCGGTACCTGCGGAGAGTGCGACAGAGAGAGAAGGCAAGCCGTGAGAGAATGCCTGGCATCTGCAGTAAAACCCAGAGAGATAACCCCTGCTAGATAGGGGGTGTCATAAAAAAACACGGAGCTCCTGATTTACAGCTTTCTAAAACTCAGCGGAGCTGCTCTGCTCTTGTGAAGGAAACCTGGGGTCTTTGAGCCTCAGGATTTATGACCAACGTCTGCTGGGCCAGGACTGGAGAATCGCTCATTCGCCCCATTGAGGTCAACGCTAATATGCGTCTAAGTGAGACAGATTCCACAATCCCGCTCACCTTGTGTTAACCGCTAGTCCTGCACCCCTATGCGGCGTGTTTTCTTTTAGGGAAGGATCCGATTGCACAGACAACATGGATCTCATTCCATCACATGCCAGAAAATGAGTCCCATGTGGGGTATTTTTTTGTAGTACAATGTTCTATATTACAAAGCCCGGTATTTCAGACAGAGGACGTGTTATTGTCTGCTCCGCACAGCTCCCCCAGCCCCCAGCCATCACCCATCTGTTATGGGGAGCAAAGGAATGAGTCATGAATCACAAACCACCCGGTAGTTGTGTACCATAATGTGTCCACAGCACCACTGATGGACTGATGGAGTCCTGATACAGTGCAGATACATGCAAGAAACATACACCATCACTGGTCTTGACCCAAGCTCTGCCACCCAGCTGTTCCCACACATTAGGACACAATTACTAGTGAAGGTGGCATTTATAGAGTATATTCACTTTATCAATTGGTTTCAACAACAAGGCTGTTCAAAAAGTATATAAAATGCTGTATTCACGAACTGTACTCCAATGGAAATCCTCACCCTACATGTAGAACCTGAAGAGAAAACAAAGTGCAGAACTAGCATTACAAACAGCCAAACCGCATGCTTTCAGACTGAGAAACATTTTCTGGTTTGTTTGCTTGTTATTTATCTAGCACTTTCTTTTCTGATCTATGTTCTAAATTTTCAATTTATGTTGAAGTAAAACATGACCTGCATTTACATACCCAGCCAATAGATGTCAGTAAAGGACCCCCATACACCACAGGCATGTGGGACACCTTAGCTAAACGTGCTTCCACAGTGTTTATTAAATCTGTTTCTGGTGTGGCTTGTGAGAAGATATGGAATGCAAGGGTCAGGAGTTCATAAGTGATAACATATTTTTCAGTCGTTTTAAATTATCTTCAATATTAATACAGCTTGAAGCTAATAAAAAAATTGTCAAAACTCTGTCAGAGTATTTTTCTGCCGTAGATATAGTCAAGACTTTAACCTGTAAATAAAGTGAGGGATGTCTGTATTATTAAACTTTTACAGTAACTTTGTGGTAGAAGTGACCTTAAAGTTGAAAACAAAACTACGAACAGAGTTAAGGCAGAAACTGTGATGTAAGTTTGAGGAGCCAATGTACTCTATTCTCATTTAGTCCTATCATTTGTCCCTAGATGTCTGATTAATATTAATATATTATAGTAGAGACAACATGAATGGTCACTGTATGAAAATATGTGTGTGCGTGCGTGCGTACGCATGTGTGAGAGCGTGTCACTAGAAACCAAGGAGCACAAGTTAAAAATGCACCTGCTGGTAACCGAACAGCATAATAGAAACTGACACACAGGCCGTGCTCCTACATGAGAAACACCTTAACTGCGCAAAGGTGTATTTTGCACAGTACTTCTTTTCCGATGGATTACAGCCTGGTTACATTTAGAGCGGGAGGTCAGATCTGTGCCAGAGGAGGGAGCAGCATGTTCACCGATCTTTCCCTGAAAGGGACGTCCATTTTGCTCTTGTAATTACAAACGAATGGGAGCCCACCGCTGCTCTCCCACCGCCACAGCTATATCACTGCCATAGTGTTCGACCTGTCGCTCTCGCAAAGAAAAGAAAATCAATTTATGATTTTTCATCGCTGCCATAAATCATCTGGGACCCTGCGCTGCATGAAAGATTGTATGAGGATCTATAGTGGGACCGCCACTGCTGAAGGACACATAATGTAAGGTGGTTTGAACGCCTTGCTGTCTTTTTGACTGCACTGGAGAGCACATGAGTGCTGATGGGGAAAAAAAGCTGAAATAAAGACTTTCTCTGATCTTGCTGTTAAAAGGCCATTAGAGAATTTAGAGCAAATGCACATCTATGGATTTTTACTGCAGCGAGTATTCTTGTCAACGCCATGCACTGGCTATTCCATCTTCGGGTTGCTATGGCAACCTGTTAAGCATTACGGGCTGCAAAGAACGCTTGGATTCCTCGCTGATGGATGTTGCTCTGTGGAAGAAGGTCCGACCTTTCCCTCAGAAAGGTCACGTGTACGTGTTGCCTGCTGGAGCCTCTCATCTCGAGCCCACCTCTTCTCCCACCCCACAGTCGATACTGCACAGGCTTGGATGAAAATGTGGCTGCGGTTCACTGGAGCATGGCCCATTAAATTCATGGTGGACCACACTGTGGCCACCACTAAATGGAGGGATGTGGAGTGTAAAATGTGAAGGAATATCCCATTTCTACCGCGGGAATCATTCTTTAGGACCCCATGCTTTTAACACACAAATTAGAAGGGCACCCTACCTTTCTCGAGAAAGGGGCTTGGGTTCTGGGCGGACGGCAAGCAAGGCAGAGCAGGGTTGCCTGACCGGTGGGGACACCGAGAAGTTCAGGTCCAAGGAGCCTGACTTTCTGTGAAGCGGCTCCAGGCCTATGGCACCCTGCATCTCGCTCTCGATGGGGCAAGACCCCGCGCGCCCATGGCCCGACGCGGGATGAAGCTGGGCAGGGCCGGCAGCACCCTGCGCAGGTGGATCAGCAGCAGGACCAGGGGCAGCAGCCTGGGGATGCGCCTCGTGCGTTGGGGACATGGAGGGTGGGGAACGCGACTTCTTCTTGGCTGCCGCTCCGGAGAGGAGCTTCAGGAGCCCTCCAGCCTTCTTCTCCTTCTGCAGACAAGATGAAGCGGTTAGAATTGCCTCACATGTCAGTGCTTAAAAAATGTGGAAGCAGAATTATTTTTCACGGGTTTTTCCGCTCTCATTTCCTGCCTTCTGAATCTCACCTATATGTTGAAAGTTTTGTGAAACAGACTTACATTTTTTGCTGAATGGACAAAAAAATAGCAAAGCGGGTGCCCAGTGAAGGTGGTTCAGCTGTAAAGAGTTCAAGATTTAACTTTGGGCTTAATTGACTTTCAGAATTAATTTCCATCCTTATAATTAGTTTTTAGATACTCCGTGACAGTGCAGAAATTTCACAGATTGGTCAGATTAAAGTGGCCACAGAGACACATGGATTGCCATGGCAACAACAACTGCCAAAAAAAAAAAAAAAAAAAACAATGTGAAGCACACTCACCCGGTGTCTCACAAATTCACTCTAATATTCACTTTATAGTGAATATTAGAGAGAACATCCATTAGCCTGCAGCCAGTGATCACGCAAACGTTAATCTTATTACACTCGAGCTGCTGTTAAAACAACCCTCAAGCAGCAAAACAAAATACATTATTTAAACTCCCTCCGCACTATTATCTGAAATATTGCTGCATAAACTGGCAATACAAACAGCACCGATAATAGTTTCTCGGTCGTTGCATCATGTTTAGGTTTGTGCCGTAAACACTTCTATTGGGTTACAGACATGTAAACGTGTGCTATCTCACATACACAGCTGTCATGTGATCTCTTGTTCCTGAAGGTGTTTAAGCTTGGCTTACAGCTGATGTCTCATTAACCCCCCTGGGCCAAGTCAGGGGAGCGAGTCTTGATCGGAAGGTGGAGGTGGAGCACCACGTCGGGGGTTATTGACAGGAAAGGGGTCCTGTCATCAGCTAATCATTGCGGCGTCTTGGAAAGGCTAGCAAGGTCTTTGGAGGGAGAGGTATCACAGCCAGGAGACCATCCTACTGGACCAGCACATCAATTCAACTCACTCACCCTCTATAATCAATGAAGCAGCTGGGGCTTCTTGCTATCGATTTTCGGTCGTGGAAAAGTGCCTCCCTTACACAACGGACCCATTGCAACTTAATGTCCTCTCATCAAATATTCAAAATATACAGCTGAGAACTTGCGTTGCGGCCGCTTTGCGTGTGAGAAACCACGTCTACATCTGGTTACATCTCGTTGTTATTAGATTTCCAATCACCGTATCGAAGCCATGGCTGCCAGATGTAATTTATGGTTTTTTAAACAACAAGAGATGTAGAGTCCAATAAAGCTGTAAGTATACCCGTAATTCAGCTCAGGCGGGACAGGCCCGCATGCCAAGTGTGAGGCTTTACATCACTCCAAAGATTCAGGGAATGAGATGCAGGTTTATGAGCCTATTAATGCAGTAATAAAATATGCAGTGACATTTCCAAGGCAGTTCCAGGGCCACAGGGTGTGGGGGGTCATAGGGACCATCGAGCCATCGATCTCTCACACATCAGTCTCCTGTCAGCCATCGATCTCTCACACATCAATCTCCTGTCAGTCGGTTTTTCTCCTTCTCCGTGAACGCATCCAGCTGCCCCAGTTCAAGAAAGCCGATGATGCACAACACATCCAAATCGGAAACCAGCAGCTAACCTGGGACTGCAGGGGGCAAGGCGGATGCAAAGAAAAGCAAAGACTTAATTTGCTCAGGAAGAAAAACCTTGCCGCGCTGAAAGCAGTTTTCGCAAATCGACAATAATAATTATTATTGCATTCAGCGGTGAGGTCACAGCTGAGGCACAACCACCAAGCATCTCACCGAATCCTCCATCACACCTTGCAGTGCCAGCGCTGGGCCTGCCATTCCGCAAATGCTCACAGAGAGGAACAGGGAAGTCTGGTCAACAGAACAGGAAATGCTCAACCAAGGAGAACAATAAGCAGGGATTAAAAGTTTAAAACAAAAAAGCTCAACAAGAGAAAAAATAAACATCTGGAAAAATATTGTACCAGAAATAAAAAAAAGCTACTTTAAATTTCATAGGAATGTCACGTCAAAGTGCATCCACACCTTCACAGATTCTACAAAAAGCCTTTACTATCCATCTGCTGAGCTGGTGCCTTCATTAAAGGTGATTTATATATTTCAGGTATTACAAATCCTGCATCAATACTAAATATTCAATTAAATATTTCTTTAAAAATAAAGTTCTTTTCAACAGCAGTTCGATCAGAGCAGGCAGCTTTCAAGTATTTTCAACTTCTCGCCAGGTTTCATTCCACCTCCGCCATGACCGCTCTGAAGAAGCTTTGCTATGCTCTCTCATGGTATGAAAGAGTAAAGATTTTTATCAAGTGCCTTTTACAGATGAAGTTTCACAGCAGAAAGAAGTGCCCAACCTGAAACTGTCACTGGTGAACAAAGAGAAGCGTCAGGGAGGACAGTGGTGCTATAGGGGCTTCTCAAACAAACCGGACGTGTTTAAAGTTCTAAAAACATCACAGCCGTATTTAAAACAGCCAAGTGTAGACAAAACAGTCATGGAGAAGGCTATCTGGCATGAAAAGAAATGCTCTACAACCCAAACCTCTTACGATGATGGTATTATGCTTGGATCTTGAACTCTTTCAATCAAATGTGCCAAACAAACAGACAGTAACCCTGGGGCGCATAAAGAATAAAAGGAGGTTAAAACTTTATTCTGAGAAGCAATATAAATATTGCTATACAATCTTGAATCTTGTAATGCCGGTACTAGTGGTGCTATGAGAAGGTATACATCAAATTTTAAACTGAAACTAATGACTTTTTAAATCTCCCCTGACAGCACTGCTAGAAATATGAAAATGTTTGGTAGATCTACAAGATAGACTTGGATATAAATATATATTTATATTTATTATTCAACATGGAACCTTAGCCATGGTTTCTGATCCAGGTTAGGTTTTGCTCATATATTTATTGAGGCAGTTGTGCTAAATGACTTTAATCCGGCGAACAAACACACGCTCCTTCTGGTGGTTTGCATCTACAACATTCAGGTGCAACTTCTTAACCGCTGGGCTACCAGTCATCAAGATGGCGCAGTGGTGCTGGCTGTTGCCTTTGGATTCCAAAGGCCCTGGTTTGACTCTCACCACCTGCTGTAGATCCCTTCAATAATGTGCTTACCCCCAAATTAACACAGTAAAAATGACCATGCTGCATAAATGGGTGAATATTGTAAGTAGTTTAACAATGAAAAGAGGGATCTGCAAATTTTAACAAGTGCCTTTATATAGGGTGCAGAAATGGAGAATAACTAGACAAACCTTATCTACCTTTTTCTCCTCCAGCTTGGGCAGGCCAGTGACAGTGCTCGGGGGGTGGGCTGGGGACGAGAGCTGCAGGGGGCCACCTGAGGCCTCCCCACTGAGTTGGGCAGCGCTGACGTTAGGTGGGGTGACCGCAGCGGCTGCAGATGTGAGCGGAAAGGCCGGCCGAGCAACTGGAAGATGCTGGGGGGACATCACGGAAAGGGGGCGCCCGGCCGGGCCTGGGCACCGTGACGGGGAGCCCTGAGGGCGCAGCGGTGAGACAACAGCCGCGGGCCGCTCTGGACTGCCTGCAGGGGGGCTGTGGGCTGTTGGGGCATGAGAACAGAGAGGAGACATGCAACTGTCAGTCACAGAACCTCATCAGACATGTATACCGATTGCTTGGCGCACCTTCGCCCAGCTAAATCAGCAGAAAAACGAAAGGGAACTCAAAGCCCTGACAAGCATCCATCCAGAATGACAGCTCTATCAGCCCGCGCTGCTCAGCATCAATTTAAAGCACATGAGAAACACCAGCCACTGTGCTACACTGACAGATTATCTTAAACAGAAAACAGGAAGCGAGAAAGCAGCCAGTTTTTAAACACACTGGCCCAAAGTGTAGCTGTAGCAGTCTGATGTCTGACTGATGTGTGATTTTGCTCTTTGAACTTCACTATTAAACATCACAGTGTTACATAATGTAGCTCTGATCTCCAAACACCATTCAGAAAAACCTGACAAGGACAAAGGGATGAAACTGGATGAAAAGGCTGACAAAAAATCACATCAGCAGTGCAGTCGCATTGTATACGTAGTAACACATGTCACTCCCAGTTAGGAATATGCAATATGTACAGTTCCTCTACAAACAGTCTGTGTTCAACAGTGAGAGAAGAATATTCTGGAGACTGAGAATGTGTAGACTTCAGGGGTTGTGGGAGATGAGAGCTATGTTTTTTTAAACCAGGGCTAAACGTCAACAATGCAGAACAAATGTTGCCCAACTTGGAGCGACCGCTAACTGCCGTGGTTCTGGAGTTAGGAAAACAGCAGTAGGGTATTGGTGCGTGGCCCGGCGTGTGCATATGGCTACCGTTTCAAAGGAGAAAAGAGAGCGTGTGGTCAACCCTGTCGCATACAGTCCCTTGGGTGCTTACCATTCTGTACACAGCTTTACTGCACAAATCGCCAAATTTGAATGTGTGTGTACCTTAATGGCAAGGCCGCCTCTGTAACACAGGCAAGAGGAGCTGGTGTCAAACCGTGCTGGTATATGCACAGCCTAGGGTTTGTAAGATCGGCAATTCCATTTCATGTCAGACTTTTTATAGTGCAAGGTGTAAGCATGGGATGAACACCCTGCCTCTCCACTCCACATCGCACATTCCCAGACAGCCATGCTTCTGGGTTGCGTCCTAGCAGAGTTTCTCTAAGTGCTGACAGTAAGTAAGCTCTAACCAGCTGGTGAATATTAGCACTCCTGTTATTGACTTTATTTTTCTTTAATTATCTGTACAAAACCAGCAACTCGGGACCCAGCCTGGGAAAACAACCCAACTTATCTTCTTCCTTATCAAAGCTACCAGCATACAGATTCCTGAGGAACGTTTTGTTTTTCAGTCCATTGAGCTCTTCCACACTTACTTAAAGCCCTCACTTTCTAAAAAGCGGCTTACAGCTTGAGACCGTGTTGCTATAGCAAATGCATTAGAATAAAATATCAGAGCTTATGAACACACAGTGAGGGGGGAGCAAGTGCAATCACAGGTAAGTGAACCTGAAGTATGGTGTTGCTTAGCAACATTTTCATTGTAAGGTGGCTATTCTATACTCACTTCTTTGCAAACGCTGCAAGCTACAGTTAAATTTTGACTGTCCTATACCAGTCACCCTTGCACTACGGTGACATTTAGGAGGACTTGATGGTTTAACACAAAGGAGACCCCAGCTTACAGGCTTAGGGTAGATGTATCCATCCAGTTCTTACACAATCTCTGTGAAGTCATCATGCACGGTGAAGGATGCAGGCAGCAATTACTGCCCCTGGGTGCTGACAGCCCTCTCATTATTACATTAGAGCTCATCCGAGCTGTAAAACGTTTTAACAAGACCCTCCAGATTGTAACTCGGACTCATTGCCGGCCATCTGCTGTTAATATATCACTCTGTATTAACCTGTCCCACAGCGGCAGACACCGTTACGAGCGCGTTGGTATGCCGTGTTGACACACTTTAGTCAGGTCTCCATTTCTTTCGCTTTCTAACAAACAGGAACCGTTTCAGTGCCTGCCAGTGAATGGTGGAACTGCACAGACCCTCTGAGCAAACATTGCGGTTTTATTTGAAATCTGACCTTTAAGAACCACATAAGAGATTCACTTGAGAAATGCTGTACGGGATTTGTAGGCGGTGTAGAATGTGCTTGAGAATTAAAAACACTTGTATGTTTAATGTTTTGTGGGCAGTAGTAGCATTTTTGGGAATGACAGTAGTTTTTCTTGTGGGTAACAATAGTTTTAAGTGCGTTTTAGGGAGTAACGTTCATGTTGTATGACAGCAAAGGTAGTTTTTTGACTGATAATGGTGGTGTTTTTGCTACTTTCTGGGGTAACTACATTTTTGTCTTTTTTTTAAGGGTACATTTTGGTGTCTTGAAGAATAACAGAGTTGTTTGGCTTTAGACCTGCAGCGTGTACTTGCACTGTCTTGCCTGGGCACCTGCCGGCCCCTGTGACCCAGGTAGAAATGAAAGGCTCCAGGTGTGTTTCAGCCTCTTTGTTTCTAAGGCTGAGAACTTCCATCCCCCAACTTAGCTTGGTTTTGCCTCAAGGAACCTTCCCCTGGTTCCTGTTTACAGCCACGACCCACACATACAGGGCATTGTAAGGCCAACAAAAACTTCCTCCAAGTCCCCCCTTCCTCCAACCAGACAACTTACATCAGTCCCTGGGTGTAATATAGGCCAGGTGTGTGTGGCTGGAGCAGAGGGACTGAAGGCCAGTGGCTTCGATGCTGGTTGCCCATCTGAAACCTCCATAAAACAGCCAGACGGCCACTTTGTAATGTCAAACCCACAAGAGCGCTAAGAAAGAGCAGTTAGTCTTGGCCCAGCTCCAACCAGTGCACCCAAAGGCAGGCTTGGAACACAGCCAGGAGGTGTCAGATGTGAACAATGCTGGTACATCACACTGCCATCCAGCCACATGCTCATCTTCAAACAGACCAACCTGGTCTTAATGTAGCTCCGCCGGTACATGTACATATGAAACTTTATCTATATGGGCAAGTTACAGCAATTTTAGCTACGATCTTCGTCAGTTAGCTATGCCTAATACATTTCATTGGTTCTTCTCCCCAAATCCTCCAATATGAGTGATGGGTGGATGAAAACATATGAGAAGATCTTAACAAGTGAGTGACACTTTCAGGCAGTCCTTCGACATCTCGAGGAGTGAGATGTGTGTTGGTCTCACTCACCCAGCTGCAGGGCTGCACGTGCCTGGCCGACAGTCTGCTGGTTGGCCACCCGCAGGCAGTTCTTTAGGTGCACTGCTGCTGTTGGATGCTGGGGTGGGGGAGAAGAGGAAGAGGAGGAGGAGGAAGAAGTCGTGGGTGTGCTGGCCAACGGTGTGGCGACGGAACGTGCAGAAGGCCCCAGCAATGAGGGGCTGGATGGCCCAGAGGAACCTGGGGAACCAGGTGCAGCTTTGGCAGCCTGAGCAGGGCCGGAGAGGCAAGAGCGAGGTGGCCCTACAGCGAAGGGTGCCCTGAGGACAGAGAAGATGGGACAGATTAATGGCAAACCCGTCAAGAAGACCCAACCACAGCACTGCAGGGACCAATTTTTCCAGTATTATTTTCATAGCAAGACAGGCAGTGCACTCTGCAGTCAAGGCTGTGATGTGTTTAAAGCGCAGAAATTCAGCAAAAGTGCATCAGAGTGTCTGCCCTCATAGTTCTCACCATACTTCAGGCTACATATTGACTTCCTGTCACTGGATGAAGAATCCCAACATGCATGTGGGTCAGGAGGAGATGCAAAGCGTTTCTTGGACTTCAGGTGAACAATTGCCAACGGCTAAAGAGGCAGCTTGAAAAAAGTTCTTATCCGATTATGAAATGACAGTAATGGCTCTAATTGATAATTCAATTAAACAGGTTTTAAGATGGGTCACACCTGAGGTATCTGATGATGAAAAGTTCAGCGCTTGTCAATTAAACTGAGCGGAGTGGACGCCAGACCGATTGCCTCGGGAGTCCATCAGCTTTAATGTCTGGACCCACATCAGTAATCCAATCCGACTGAAATGAATGGAGCAGCCCCATCGATTCACACTCCCAGCCCATTCCAGCTCCATTTATCTCATAAAGCTTCTCTCCTGAAGTGTTCTGTTACTAGGAACAACGCTGTCTCAGTCAGGCAGTGCTGCAGAAGAGCAGCACCTTGTATATCCAGCACCCCCTCCAAAAAACAAAAAGTAAACCGCACACCTTATTTTGGAAGACAACATCCGTTATAAGTGATATAATGAGGTCGCTACATTGTAAGGAAGCATTTTTATTTCACTTGGCAGAGCACCTTCTGAAGAGAACAAAGATGCGGGACTCTCACCAATTAATTACTTCCTAAAAAACACACACGCCTCTTTCCAGACAGCATACAATTATTCTTGCTTCTCTTAAGAGAACCCCCCCCCCCCAAACCCCCTGCTTGCTGTGGTTATGTAAGGCCTGCCCTGGGGGACGGCAGCTCCCCAAAGTGAGGGGAGCTAATGTGTTTACTCACAGCTTTCCCGCTCCATCTGTCCGCGGTGGTCCGTGCAGGGATGTGCATTGGGGGGGCACACCATAGGGGTTGGGGGATGGGGGGTTACCCAGACTCTGATTATCATATTAGTTTATTCAGTACAGTCCCAAACTGGAGTACTGGTCCCATCCCCACTGTTTGCGCTAATCCAGAAGGCATTTGCTGAATTTCTAATTAATGCCTTGGGGGTTCTGGGGAGGTTTCTTTGTCGTGGCCTTTTCCCATTTAAAAAAAAAAAAAAAAAAAAAAAAAAAAAAGGAGCCTTAACTATCCACGTGGAGTATGTGAACATCCAGAATGGAAATGGACTAAGTTTCGGGAAAAATGCTTCTTTACACAACCTGAAGAACAACTTTACAACTACAGAGAAACTTTTTTTTAACAATGGAAGCACCATAGCTCAGAGACCAGCCTATTTATACCGACTTCTATAAATGCAGTAGTGTATAAGACAGCTTATTAGCCCTAATGCATATCTTCCCAAAGGGGAAATGCAGTTTAAAATAATTGCTGGATTATTAAAATAACGTGCGAGTATCATCCAAATTACTGAGCTGCTCGCAAGTTCAGACAACATCTCACGGATGTGAAGGAACAAAGAATGGAGATTTTTGCATTCACTACCTTATAATCCCATTAATTCCGCATTTACTGTACCCTGGAAGCAAGGATCCTACCATAAACTCCCAGTGACCTGAGATCCCATCGGAGCCAGAGCAACTTCTAGACATCAAGTCTTTTCTCATCCCTTTGACCACCTGCTGCTAGAGGTGTGCGCCTCATAGCTAATCTTCTCTTTCTCCTTTGATGCACGGAGGCATCCCGTCCACATCTGTACATTGGCATTAAGGGACTATTATTGCGGTGTCATATATTGCAATCACCGAGTGGCAGGACAATTTTGCTTACTCTGCTCCGGCCATTCAAGGAAAGCTTAAAAATGTTCTACCATCTCTATCTTCTTAGATTTATGGTACCACTTTAATCCCTGCGGCAATCGGGTGCAGGCCTCTTTTAAGCACTGTTGACCTACACTCCTTCCCTTTGTTCTAAAATGCCCTTTAATTCGACTTTGATTCCTTGTTTTTGCCACCACCCCCCCAGACGCACCTGGACACAGGGGTGACGTAGTTCCCGGGGAAGACTCCAGAGGTGCCACTGCGCAGGGACGTGCCCTTGAACCAGCCATCCTGGCACTTCTCCGTCACCCGGTACATCTCACCTTTCCGCAGCTCCAGTTCATCTGCCTTCTGAGGTTTATACGCATACATGGCCAAGTATCTGTGGGTGGAAACATGCAGCAGTCAGAGGACAATGGGGTTCAGAACATGGGGCTTGGGTGCAAGTGAGGAGGAGTGCACAGGTAGCTAGAAAAATGGCTGGACAGTTGGAGGCATTGGGGACTCATGTGCAGATAATGAACCCTAACTCCCTAACAAGCTATTTGCAGGAAAGTGTTTTACTTTTTGCCAGGAATACTATTTACTTTTATTAGCAATCATAATCATACAAATACTACCCTTTCTGATGGTAACAATTTCCACTAAAAGGAAATGTTTTTTCTTTGACACAAATATATTCACCATCTACCAGTTAAAACTTTGGGAAAGCTTTAGATTAAATATTTGAATTTTTAACAAAAAAATAGATTTGGATGTGCAGCAGATGCAACTCTTGCGATGAGACACAATAAACGGGCAAAACTGGCTGCTGGTGTAACCATGTGGGCAAGGTTGTGTGCTGGCAAGTTCACGCTCGCACTTGACAAATCACATATCGCCCCTTTCGTTTCTTTTTCCCTCAACTGAGGAACACCTAACTAGTCTTTAAGAAAGGTAGAAAGGAATAAAAGAGACTCTCGCTGTGGCACAGGCTCCAAACCCACAGCTTGCAAGGTCTTTTTCGTAGCTATAGCAACGGAGAGGCATGCCACAGCAGAGGCAGCTGCTGGGGTCAAAGGTGGGTGGTGGTGGGGGGTGTGACCAAGCGCATTCACAGGACAGTTCCCTTTGGGAAGGGATGCTGGGTGATGGTGGGGGGGGATGATGTTCATGCCTTCTGGCGGGGCTCTTGGATGGGGACGAGTAATGTGTGATTAAATGAGACAGGCGGTTTATTAGAAGAAGCTCAGGCCTCCCTCACTCTGTTTCTGTTTGAGATTGAACTGCTCCTTGGGGTCAGGTGCTCCATTTGTTACTGAAACTGCCATGTATCAACAGAATAAAGGTTTAAATATTTAGCGGCAGCAGGCACAACAGCATGAAAAAAAATGCTTGACTGTCAAGGGATCTGGGAAAAATATTAGGTGATAAATGTTTACACATGCATTTAAATTTATTGATTTAATAGTTTTAATCAGAATAGCAATTCTCCCCATTATTCTGTAGTGGACCTGTAACATTTCTCCTGTTGGTCTTGTAGTTTGAACTGTGGCACCTGCTACTGGGCCTTTTGTAAAGGCTCTTGTTAAAGGTGTCCTCGATACAAACAAAGTTGAAAAACCCTGGGAGGAGAAACAAGCAAACTAAAATAAGCAATAAACAACGTAAGCATAGCACAGTGTGGTTTTCCCTGTCATGCCTCACGATGGTACTGGACCCTGGGGTGGTGACTCAGTGTCTAGTGCAAGGCGCTACACTGAGATGGTGATATTCGGACAGTACAAGGTTGTGCTCACATGTTGAGAGGCAGCTGCACCTTGGCAGCTACCAGTAGTTCTGCAGTCCCAGTCGGTGGCACCACAGCTGTTGTGGACGGTACCCCGCCTACAAAGGATGAGGAGTCCTGTGGAAAGAAGGATACGGGAGTAGGAGATCACTGGGTTGCCAGATAAATGCATAGATTATGTTTATTGACTGAGAAGGTTTTTTCCTCCAAAGTGACATGGTGTTGAGGTATTTATAATTTCTTTTACCCATTTATATACCTGAGCCATTTACACTAAGTACTTTGCACAAGGGTATTACAGAAGGTGATCATATTCAAACCTATATCTTCTGAGCCCGGGGGGCGGTGGGTTCTAACCACTACACTACTTACTGTTCCTGTAGATTTATTATAAAAATGAAGAGTCAAGTGTGGTTGCATGACATAAAAACACTGAAAGAACAGAACTGGGCAAACATTTTTCTTTTCAGAAGGTTTAACCAGAAAATGAGCCAACATATCGTCCCTGCTCTTCTGCAGCAGATCCTAGCAGCAAATATCCAATTTTGCTGTCACTCTTCAATCCAGCTTGTCCCATACAGGTGGACTCACAGCTGGGGCTGAGGTTACTAAACAGGCACCGTAAACAGAGAGAGCAGACTGCATATTGTAAGAAGCTTCTACTTGTACATCTCCGGTATGTTTGCAGACCAGTGAAGAGACAGGAGAGGTCCTCTTGCAGAACCTTGAGCAATATTCAGATGTGGAGGAGCTGGAGAACAGCATCTCAGGATCCTCCCAGCAACCACATGAAAGCTTGCTGAGTGCGTGCTTAGTAGGGATGAGAGTTTCCTGGGTATCAGCCCGTGCAGAAAAGTAGAGCAAATCCTCATATCTCTGCAGAAACACTGAATTCCAGGAAACTGAGATATTTCTTGTACAGCAGAAGGAGGACAGGAGTCCACCCCTTTCCTAAGCTGACCGAGACCCGGTCCCATCTGCGCTTTTAGATTACGTCCGGTTCAGAATGACCTTCTCCAACTTCTTTCCAAGTTCTGTGTTAAACCACTGTTATGCAAATCCTTCCACAATGGCCATCTCATTCAAATTAAAATTCTTGCCAATTAAAAATGAAATCTGCCCTCATTAAAATGACTGGGTGTGCATGATATTGGTAGTCACTTGGCACAAGCGTATGAAATAGCTTAGTTTTCGTATAGGAAGCATCTTCATTTGCAGCTTGTGTGTTAGGGGCTGGTCCAATACTTCTAATTATTCCCACTTTCCATGGCGAGGGCGCTGGGGTTTCCTTCCAGACGCAGTGCAGGTGCCAGGGGAATGACGGTCTAATAGTCAGTCCTCTCATTACCGTGATGCTTATTCATTTAGGTCTCTGGTGCGTACATGAGGTAGAGAAAGAGGAAGGGAAATGGGCTTCCACACTGTGGCGGGTGTTAATGGATTCATCGTCAATCAATAACCTATCCGTACACAGACAGACCACAAAGCTACATATTTCGCTTTCGGCACATCTGAAAGTTTAAAGTTTGGATCACAGAGAAATCACAGCAAAGGGGTCTATATATAGATTTACTGCTGCAGTACATGCTTGTTCATAGAACACATGGAATGCAAATGAAAGGTGCGTTTGCAGCCGAGGAGCCGGAAATGCTTGACAAGGAAAAGGCACAGCTTCATGTGATGTTGGCTGCTGTAGCTCCGGGATTACACTGACCACATCCGCTAACTGCATCCCTGACCCCTGCCCTTTAAAGAAAGGCTCTGGGACGATGATCTAAAGCGTGTAAGATGAAGAAATCGATGACTGAGGCTTTTGTGTGGGACAAGACTGGAGATAAGTTTACTTCTCATGTCTTAAGACCCTCATTCATGACATCTGACAACTGACGATTGACGCATTTCAGCAGCAGCACAAAATTAGCCCAAGATTTCTGTGGTCAGTAATGAGGAGAGGCCTCTCTGCCCACAGGCTGTATGACCTGGCCAACATGTGCTTGTTAGAGCAGCATGTGGTTCATTACCGGAGTTTAATGAGAGTAAAAGTGATGTGTGCCACAGTGTCAAGCAAAGGGTGAATGCCTTGTTCCTCCTGTCTAATCTGAGAAGCCGGTCGGCTGAAATCCAGTGAGAACGAGATCGCAACAATTTCCAAGCTTGTTGAAATCACTCCTATTACCCCAGACGCCTGAAAGAAACAGCAGCCACATTGTACTTTCTCCTACAATAATCGTGACTAGAGCCATGTCCAGTTGTACCTGAGTCCCTCGGGAACTTGCTTGGTTCTTTCAGGGATCTTTACTATCATTGAGGCCAAGTCCCTGCCTGTCAAGGTAACTTCTCCAGCCGAGTTGGAGATAACAAAACACACCAGAGGGAAATGCCTCAGGAGGCCGTGGGATAATATGGGTTCATCTTGAAGCCTAATGGTTTGTCACAGCTTGGTCCCACTACAACTGCAAGTTCACTCATAAGATCCTTTGAGTGAGAAGAAAATGCAGCATGTACCCCTAGGCAGTGCTAGCCGGCAACTGAAGAGGCAAGTTTGTGTGGAACAAACGGTCTTGATGTGTCATGGGGAGAACGTCAATATTTAATGTACATCATAGATCAGCTTAGCGTCGAAGGTGGTTTATTACACAGCTTGGAGTGGTCAGATTTGCTTCTGTGGCGCATGTGTGGCTCGGCAAGCATGGGCAGGTTTCCATACCTACATACAAGATTCTCCTGTACTGAGTGAATTGTCAGAGCTCGGTTAGGTGTTAAGTCATCCATTTGTTCATGGTAGAAAACATCAAAGTCAGCCTTCCGAACGTTGGATACAGGCGACTGACATATGTCTATGTGTGAGTTAAAGAGTGTACATAAATCTGACCTACCTGCGAAGGCGCACTGGAGGACAGGTGAGGGCAGTCACCCCCAATACGGGCAGCGGCCCGTGGGTCAGAGGAGCTGATAAGCACCGGTGCGCTGATCTCCATGGAATGCCGGTTGCTGAGTGCCTGGGCAGTGCGTTGCGTGATGCTCAGCGCAGTGAACGAATGCCTCTTCTTGGCATTCTTCTTCCCATCGGCACGACGGTTCAGACCTCCACCGCTTCCGTTGCTGCCATTTAGGGTGGTACTAGGGCCTGAGGAGGGCCCAGGGGCAGAGCCTGGCTCACAGCTGGGCCCAGGGGCTGGACTTGGCTTGTCTATCTCCATCAGCTGCTTGGCTGTCTCATTTAACTATAAGGGTGAAAGGTAGGGTGATGCTCACATTAACATGGTATTTGTTACTGCATCTGTGCAAGTGCAATTCTTTTATAGATGTATGAGTGAATTTACATTTAATTATAACAAAAAAAAGCAATGATTTGCCAATTCCACATTTAGGAGAAACTGTCCGGTACCCACAGTTCTGTAATCTGCAAATTGTGTTAGAGCTATATTACTTCACAGAGCACATAGCAGCTCTAACAACTTAATAAAACATATTCTGTTCAGGTATAGGCATGCATCATTAATTACCTGACTGATCCATGCTTCTCAAGGATACATAGTCTACTATTTAAAATATTTCGGGGTAACTCCATCCAGATAGACAGCAGCTTGGTGTTGAGCACCATAAAAATGCCTTTCACACCATCGTGTTTGTTCATAAAGACCAGTAGGCTGACAGGAGTTGCAAAGTGTGCAGACAAGAGCTCCTGCCTGGGGCACAATTCTCACAGGAAAAAAGGTGAAAATTGGTATGCTATGAATGTAGCCTCGGTGTGTAAATAAATGTGGTGGTAAACAGTGTAAATGAAGTAAATTTCTGATGCGTACCCTATTACTGAGAATTATTCTCTCTGAAGAGGCCCTATGAGTAAGTGCACTTCAGCTAAAAGCGAGATTCCTGCTTGAAATCTGTCTGTGTATCTATGTATACGAGTATGGCGTTGACCAGGCACGAGAACCCCTTGTATGTCCGAGGACTTCTCTTCTGCAACTCTTTAAGAAGTCTGGTATGTTGGTTAAAGTGGGGCAAATGGTGTTTGATAGTTGGGAAGGACGGGGGGGGGGGGGTGTTAGTCAGAGAAGCTTGAACAATGAAGACATCGGGCCTTCTCTTCTGAGAGGTCACGGCGGTGTGAAAGAAATGCCTCGGTCGTGCCTCTGACAAACAGCCACCCTGTAAAGTGTGTGCAGAAAACAGTCCTTGGGAGGGTGTTATTAATCAGCTATCACCACCAGCGATGGGTTAACCAACAACTGACCCCTTGCAGCTCTAATTCTAGAGCAGCGCATCAGCATCAGCAAAAGCATCATCATCATCATCATCCGACAACACTTTTACCGCAAGCTTATGGAATACCAGCTATCCATAACCACATTTGGCTCCAAAATTAGGCTGTGCAAGATCCCTTGCAGGTACATTTTAATGGAATCCTATCTCTACCTTCTGAATACTTCTGGTTTGGCAGAGATATAGCCCCTTTTGTGCTCAGGTTGGCCTGCTGTAATCCTCCCCGTGGCTCTCCGCTTGCCACCAGCTAATTGCAAATGGTTGCCTTCAGACAGAGTGTGAAATCTACCAATTTATGTAATGTAGTCCAAAGGTACACTTACTATCTGTTGTCTTGGGGATTAAATCTGTCACGAAAGGTGCAGAATCGCAGAAGAGCAAATATCAGTGGGATCTCCGCAGCCAGTGCACGCTGCTTTGACGTGTCCTTGTGCACGTCTCTCCTACGCCACCTGACAACTCATCACCTCCCACCTTACTCACTCCTCTTGGCTCGTCGCTGTCACTGCTACAGCGGACTAGGTGTCAGAATCTGACAGCGCATCCTGGCAAGCTCGAGCGCCGCAAGCGTCAAAGATCCGTCACTGCCGATATCCTTGATGACATCAATTTCTGAAAGAGCTTCTCTCACGACCTATACAAAGCCTGTCCACCCACCAACTTGGCATCTTCTAATCAAAGTGAACCCATAGGTTTCCTTTCCTTTCACAGGGACGTGGTGGCTGGAACAATAAAAACTGCCAGTGAAATGCAAATAAGCCTTAGTACCGAATGACGAATCTCACATTTACAGCCGTTATTATTTTGTATAAAGATGGCACCCAGGGGGATTGCAAATAGACCATACAGAACCAGAAGATGCCCAGACCCCTGACACAATGAGTGCCTGTGTTGGAAAATTTCCATGTTAATAAACATTTTAACATTATTCAATGCATGTAAATAAGAAGTGATGGATCGACACATAAACTCGTAGTTGTGCTCTTCCTCAGTTAGATGGCCTGCATCTTTTCAGAAGGTCAGAATTAGCATTAACAATACATATTAATGTTCTCTGTTCCCTACATTTGAACCAGATTATCACTCACAGTAAACAGGATTACAGGATACAACAATTTTAGAGAGTATTGCCTCTAACAGCAAAAAAGGCAAAACTAGACTAAGGCATATAGATTTTCTCACCAAAACAACATAAAGGCTTAAATCATGTGACTATGACAGTTGTAAACTTAGAGAACACACGTGCGCATCCACACACAGAGAATATGCTGTTTTTTCATATTGCAGTTAAAAACTCACATAGCTTTTTCATCTTGTAAGGTAGCTCTGATGATGTATTCTAGGGTACAGTAACTGTTAGTTTTGTGCTCCATTGTGCAGTCTGATCTGTGAGCTGACCTCTGGTGGTCAGACATCTCAGAAGGAGAGCCAAGTCAGTGGACTTCAGCAGCCAGATTGACAGTGAAAATGTGCTGGTATCTTTCTGAAACCAGAATTACTGCTTGTCTGGAACCCAGAAAAATTCAGCCTCCTTCAGTTGTCTGCATCCTTAAGACATATTTCCAGAGTGTATGAACATGCATGATTATCGTTCCACCATTAATTTACAACATTATTTATTATGTGATGATTATTTGTATGATATGCAATATGATGTGGCTTACACTATCGACTCCATGGGACTAAGCATAAAAAACACATTATAGCGCAAAAATATATTCTGACCAACTATACTCAGGATGTAGAGGATCAGATGAGAACTGTGCATGTTCTGGTGCCTATTTAATTCAGCCTTTGCACCTGAATATTTTTATGTATTTCATGTCCTAAGCCCAAACTATGTTTTTTCAGCTTGGTCTGTTTGCTTTAAATCTCTTGTTTATGGGCTTGTGGGCTTCTTTAGAAGGTTTTTCTGGCCAACACTAAAATGTATCGCTCCGCCTTTTGCAGACACCACAGCAGTTCAGATCCAACCAGCCAGAGGCTCAGTGTTGGGAAAGTGATCTGGGGTAGCTGAAACCTTCACCCACAGATTCCCACATGGCCCCGATATCCACAAAACCGCAAGTTGTTTAGCATTGCCACATTCGGAAAAGTCAATAAACTATACATCGTTCATCTATCACATTCTCTATCTCACTGCTTCACATCTGGGAAAACAAGTCACGCAGGATCCCATTGTTTTCCGTTTCTCCAGTAATTTTTCCTGCTGCGTTGTCTTTCCAATCCAAACAATATTTCTGTGGAACGTAACCGGAGAACAAATTAAAACAATACAAAATGTACTGCACGTTTTTCCAGATTACATCATTCGTTTTGTTATAATTGGAACGAATTGTGATGCTTTTATCAATAGCGCAAATTAAGAAATGGTGAGCATAGAAAAAAATTGTCTCCAAACCTCATTTATGAGACATGAGACATCAAAGTTAATCCTGGCTTTTTGGTTTCAATCCAAGAGCCATACAATGGATAGAATTCTCTGCATTCCGACAGTTCTTCCCCCCCTTGCTCAAGATTGGGTTCATCAGTAGGGACCGACCCAGCAAGCTTCTGGAGGAGCTCTACCTGTCCTGAGGATTGAGAATGGTTACCCATTATTAAAAGGACCACCGCACCTACCCAGGGGCTCTGCACTCTGAGCCACCGCATGGAACTGATTAAACCTGAAGGCAAAGTTAACAGTGTGCTTCTTTAGTGTGCAGTGTGAATCTCAATGATTCTGCCCAGTGCCATCTAAAAATCATTGCAATTTAACTTCTTAGTACATTCAAGTGCTGAAATAAAGGGACTTAGTAAACGCTGAAAATACTGGCGTTAAGGGACTGGTGAAATAAAAATTAAAAAAAAAAACATACTTATCGGGAAAATGCGTGTATCTTTTCAAAGTAATCAATCGATGATAGAAAATAAAGCATATGAAACAGACTTTCTGCCTATAGGGTGTTTTTAGAAGACAGTTTTAGTACTTGTACTGTTGATATTCCATCAGTTTGATTACAGCCCACATTAGACAGATGTGTTTTTATGGCTTTGCATTATGCTCTATTGAGCATTTATGTTCTGACAGAGGGGCGCCTCAGCTAAACAAATAAAACACGGGAAAAACACTTGGTGTGGAAGACGAGGTGTGAGGAATAAAATAACTCGCATTAAAAATACAGGCCGATGTAAATGGAATGTGCGTGACAAAGACAACGCAGGATCCTAGCCCATCGCTAAAAACCCCCACACCCACCCATCGCTCAACTCCCATCAGCCCATTAACTCACCTTTCGTGCCCCGGGATGATAATTATCCAGCCCAGTCAGACGGCGAGGCTAAAAGACTTGGGCCTTATAATTAACTTAGACTTATTAAACCAACATCAGCAGGGAGTGTGAGACCATGCAAACCGTGCACCCCCTTCCTCGACTCCACCTGTTTCAAGCTGGGACACATCAGACCACTGAGCCACACAACCCCTTTCCCAAAGCCAGACACTACCCCCTCCATTACCCCTCCCCTGGGGAGTGATCCATTACAGCCTTCCACATGGCCTACAACCCCAGAGTTCCCTGCTCTTAGTGGGCTGGATGTGTTCTAGTCCCATACGAACCACTGGCCCGATGTCTTCATTGTTCAAGCTTCTCTGACTAACAAACCCCCCCCCCCCCCGTCCTTCCCAACTATCAAACACCATTTGCCCCACTTTGACCAACATACCAGACTTCTTAAACAACAGAATATCTTTTTTAGCTGGTCAATTGAAGCTATCTGTCACTCCATTGACTCAAATACGC
This sequence comes from Heterotis niloticus, assembly GCA_018136845.1. Classification (NCBI taxonomy): domain Eukaryota; kingdom Metazoa; phylum Chordata; class Actinopteri; order Osteoglossiformes; family Osteoglossidae; genus Heterotis; species Heterotis niloticus. The sequence goes on along the minus strand of CM030897.1, from coordinate 6,858,239 downwards.
GATAAAATCTAAACTTAATTGGCTTTGAACCGGTGTCGAAGGCTTGGCTCGATCAATTGTAATATGACTGCATAATCCATATTAATTGTGTGCCACTTGGTCAATCGACCGTCTTTTTAATCTTCTCATTTCGGAGCCATATTAACGGCGCTGTCAGCTGTAGCGAAGATATATCAGTCCATTTACTGTAGTCTCCGCGACCTTCTGAGTAGTTACTGCTCACCATCAAAAGGCAGTGAATTTCTACCCCACGCCAAAATACGCCTGAAAATTATTTATTTATTTATTTATTTATTTTTCCCATCTGGTAGGTTTCTGAAATGTTTCACGAGACAAAAACAAAAACTGCGTGAAATGAAAGTGAATATTCATGCACAAAACCTCAAATACAGTACTGAACTAAAAATAGCTCTTTAAATCATGAAGATTATGTCAGTCATGTACCTCAGCTAAATGTGTAAACTATGTATTTGATCATTTAGCTGACATTTTTCTCCAAAGATACTTACAGTTATTTACAGAGCTGAGCAGGTTTTATAAGCACAATGTACTATATGACAAGGGTATTACAGAAGGAGGTGGGATTCAGATTTGAACCTTGTTGGGAAAGGCTATAACTCTAACCCCTACACAACTTGCCATCTCTGTTCAAGCTCCTTCATACAGTTACTACAGCAGGGACATGAAGAGGACTTGAACCAGTGACCTTCAGAGCACAATTCCATATCCTTAACCATATCCCTACCTGCTGTGTTCTTAGTGGTATTGCAATCCATACACTTTCCAATAGACTTGAGGAAAGCAACCGCATGTGTGCAATTATTGGCACAGCCCATTAGAACATGCCCTTCTCTTCACCTCCCTCTGCCCCGAGCCGCCTTTCATCCAGAAATGTGGCCCACTGAACTTAGATATAAAATGCCTAATGCATTGCTTCACAGGCCTTGTGACAGGTTTATTCTCCATCACAGAGCTCTCCAGCTGAGGCCTGCATCTTTTCCTATTACCTGACATCCCAGTGTGCCCAATAAGCCCCTTGACATTTTTGAACTCTCCACAAAGTCCCTTTCTTCTCATTTCTCTATTACATCAACATCATTCCAAGTTGAGGAGATCCAATTTTAAAGTTAAAGTGGTACATATCGGTCACTGTAGATTTCTTTAGTCTGCTGCAGGTTAGGGACCCGAGGTGACATTATTCCTCCACTGGCCGAGCCGGATGGCTGTAATAGGGTCAAGATAAAGTTAATAGTCTCTTTGGAAGATGCACCAAAATGAAGGATCCTTTGCTATAGCAGATTGCCCTGCAGTGAAGGTGGTTAAGGCTCTTACGTTCATCATCTTTTCTCAGAGAAGAACGGGAAGCCTTACCTCCACATACAGAATTGGGAAAATCCCAATCTTATCTCCCAGCATCCCCTCCGCCCAGTTCTCATCCACTCTTCGGATCACAGTCAGAATTTCATCCTGCGGAAAACAACATTTAAAAAGGAGCATGAGCATAGACACAGAAACTAGCTAAAAATACCACAAAAAAAAAAAAAAACAGTTTTAATTCATTTGTTTGCAGGGGAATGCTATCAAACGTGGGTACTGAAACCTTTCTGTTTCCCTGTGAACAAAACCACTCGTCTACCGAGGTCCACGGCACCGACCTCAAGCACGGCTGTGTTGCAAATTTTCGGCTTAAAGCAAATTAATTCACAAAGGCATACATGTAAAGACGGCACTTCAAAGTGCGTAGAAAGAGCTTAAACCACATTTGCATTAGAGAAGCCTCTTTATCAGGTACCGTAAAACGGTAATAAGCATATCAGGCTTAATAACACGTCGCCTATTAATGAAATACACAAATACAAATAAAGGTTAATTACATTTATGCAAATCAAGTTTTAATAATAACCGCACAACAGAAGACTTGCGAGTGGTTGTTCTGATACGGCGGGACAATAGCATTAGATAACGTTCTGATTTGTGCTTTTACGTTTCATTACACGTTTCATTTTGTTTGGGTTACTGGCAGCGGCGTTCTGTGTTCTCTTACAGAGCTGTATGCCGAAATTCTTTCGAATAATTTCCCCTGTGAAGCACCCGACTGATACCATGCAGGTTGCTCGGTGCTGTTATCCGGTGCCGCAGTATTAGCCTCGATCACGCTGTAAATCATTATGTAAAATATTATGTAAGACACACAGAAGAGTTTAATTTCAAGTCTGGGGGAAAGACATATATGAGGGAAACAATGGCAAGGCTTATTGTCCTGATGTCACTGTATTGATGGGTATGTAACACTAACTCAACACCTTCATCCCCACCACTGCTACGGTGGCACTGAACACAGTGCTCACACATCAGCAGAAAGATGAAAGGATACTAACATTACGGCAATGCAAGTATTTAACTGTGGCGAAAGTGGGTTCTCGACTCTCAGCCTTGGGTACTGGGAACCTGGAGTCACTTTTTCACTTCACGGTGTGTTTCACTGGGGAGGACCGGCAGTTAGGACGTTGTGACACATTAGCGGGGGAAGTCTGTGCTCCGGAACCTTCCCTGCAGTCAGACCGAGGGCATCGATTAACGAAGTGCTTGGGGAAAAGGCGCAGCTCTGTAATGGCCCCCGTGCGCCCCACAAAATCCATCACGGAGGCACCGTGCCAACTGGGAGCCAATCAGAAACCCTCGTGATGAACCCCCTCCAGGAGGTAATCCTCTTTAAGGCTGAAAATGAGAGCCACACCTTTCACCAGAGGCTGGACGCCGTGCCCTGCCCTGCCCTTTGTTCTGTCAAATTAAACACATATCTTGATGGCCAGTGGTGTGGCGACAGAGTCAATGAGACAATGGCGATGTCTCTGGCCTGAGCTCTGTCTCAGTGTTATTACACAGGAACTGAGTGATGTGCCCTGCCAGACACACACACACACACACACACACACACACACACACACACACACACACACACACACACACTCCGAAAAGCTCATGTCATTGCTGCTCTCCAGAAAAGTTCAAAGGAAGATGGCAAGTAGCTCTTTCCAGCCTTTGTCTGCTCCAGTGCTGTGGTGGAGACTCCCAACATGGCAGGCCCATTTAACACTATTTGTTGCAAGTTGTAAGGTGTAATTTTCTGCCATCTGGTATGACACAAGGATCACCATCCAGTGAGCCACCTATTGAAGCCAGTGAGCTTTCATTACCGTAGTACAAAGCTACTTGCCAACCTGAGCTAAATCATGAACTCCATGTGGAATCCTTTCAAGAGCAGAAAAAAACAAGCTGAGACACGAATGGATTTCAAATAGAATCAAAAGGGTGAGGGATAAAAGATCGAGTGGCATTTGAGAACTGCACATGGTTTCCAACTGTGTAAATCTGAAATATGCTAATATGCTAAAATGTTATTTTTTTAATTTAGCCAGTGTAGACCCCCCGAGCCCTTTCTCTGGAACTGGTGTCAGTACTCACATAAAACATCTCCACCCCCAATGCCAGACACATCCGTAAGAATGTACGACAATGACTTCACATTGCCAGATCATTCCAGATGGCTATTACAGTTTTTATTCATTTTGAATTAAAAAAGTATTACCAGGATTTTATAGTGACAGTCTGGACTTTTTTGCTGCAGTAATTCTTATTATAAGGCTTTACAACTTAAAGCATCATATTTAATATGGAGTAAGAGATAAAAACAATCTTAGCCATGGTCGGAAATGTTTCTTTTTTCACTAGAATACTAAGTGTGAGAGAGAGTCTGTGCCGAGAGAGACTGTTTCTGAGTGTAAGATGATGGGTTAAAGCTGTGTACAATATCGACTATAACCAATTATCAGAGGAGGACACGGGGGGTGAGAAAGACTGTGCGAGGACGTGCGAGTTTTGTTGATAAAAGTCGCCAGCTATCGGCATGCCTGCTGTGCAGTTCCCAGTGTTCACCGCATCCCCAGTCTCTAAATCTGAAAGCAGCGATAAAGCGCTCAGCAAATAGATCGTTGCGGCAGACCACCTTGGAGAAGGTCAAGCAGTCCTTGTCCTGATCCTTGTCCTTAACCTCGAAATCGTAGAGGGCCTTGCCCTGAGGCGGAGGCTGCGACAGGGGCTTGATGCACTGGATGTAGCTCGCCGGCAGGAAGCCGTGACTGCCATTTAGCTCTCCGTGGTACCAGTTCTCATCCACTTTCCGGCGCAGGATGATGATGTCCCCCTTGTTGAACTTAAGGTCACCGGGCTCCTTGCCCTCGTAGCTGTACAGAGCCTTCCCACAAGGCAGCTGGGGAACATTCTAGAAAAAAAGCAGGCAAAAAAAAAAAGGCCATCAGTGGTTTACAGCCAAGGTTACAGCATGAGATATACAGACTGTGTTAATGTCAGCTTAATAGCTATGAGTTTTCATGTCGCATTCTTGCAAATTTATGTTAGTGCATGTACATCCTCTTAGGTTATAAAGAAGTATGTAGGTTTATTTTCAGAGTTCATCTTCTTAGTACTTCACTTTGCCTATAGAGGGACAATGCAGAAGACATAACTCTCCAGGGAAGTCAATACCCTGTTAAACAATTTCCGAAGCTGTTAATTAAAGGCTTTGAACCAATGTCCTTTTTAGGCAAACCCAGAACAGCCGACTCTGTCCTTGTTTTTTCTTAGCTTTTAAATGAGCAACATATGCAGTACTGTGTTTAACTTGCTCATCTATGTTCTTCATACCTGAGAGCCTGTACCTTAACTATATGACACTTTAGGGTACATTATTTCAGCATCTATCCCACTCAAGTCACATTTTGCAAACCTTCAGGAGAAATTTTATAAACATGTGCAAAAAAAGCCTAGAAAACCTTGAAAAAATAAACCTTGTGGGGACTTCCTTGGCAAACAAAATGCCCTTTTTTACGTGCGTTACAAAAGAAATTTTTGAGCTCAAAATGAAACGCGTATGTTGTTTTTTGCATCAACAGTACTGGGATTAGGAATCATTTGCTGTGTTAGAGCAGCCAGTGTGTTTTTCTCAATTCCACAATTCCACACCCAGCAAAGGACCTTCTACGTGTACACACTTCAGCTGAGAACATCCACTGTTATTTATCTTTACATTTTCTACTTTACCTGCACCTTGGTAAAAGACAAAGCAAATATTGTGCATCACGGTAAAGAGCCACTGAGTGGAGTCGCATGAATGGATGTCCATATTAACCTATAGTACAGCTCAAGACTGTTGTGCAGTCTAACATTCGAGAAGGCTGCTAGTCTGACAGCTGAAGGAGGCTTTGCGGTGAAGAGGCGCACCTCTCTGGGTCACTGAGCTCTCCACAGTGCAACCCTCGTTTCCATTTTGGCCATTAAGGGACCTGGCCTTGCACCTCCCTTGACTTCTGCTCAGCTGCCTCTGCCCATCTGCCATCCAACTGCAAGTAATACAGCGCACCCAGAGACCAACGTCTTCACAGTGCATGTGTGGTATATGTGTGCGTACACTACAGTTCACAATACCAGTGCTTGTAATGATGATAGATGATAAACAGATCTGAAATATTCATGGATACAACCTGAGTCTCAGTGCAGCAGTAAAACGGTCACACGGTTGTTGCGGTTTGGCCTGGATTTTAGTACGAGATCATTAAGTCTGTGGAGAGACTAATCAGGCTTCAGATAGCTTTTCCCTCGCCCCCCCCATACCCATTCTTGTGGGGGGTAGAAAACACACCCAGTCCAAAGGCTCTTTGTAGGGCATTAAAAATGAAAAGCTGCCTTTGGCAGAAGAAGAGGGAAAGTAACAGAGTATATGATGCTTCATTACCTATTCATGACAATCGGGAGGGGAAGACAGAGGGAATGTAGGTAACGGGTCTTATGGGGGAGATGTAGTTGAAAGGTGGCTTTGGGAAGAGGGCAGAATGTCTACTGAAGGAGGGATGCTGAGGTGGGAGAGAGGCAGAGGGAGAGCTGCAGCAGCATCCGGGATGACGGATTAGCAGCGGGGAAGACCAGCATGCTCCCATCCAGCAGCTCATTACACACACATCATGGTGCTTTAATGTGGGACCCATTTGTTCAGATTACATTAGCGGTTGCAGATAGGAAGGGGGGGTTCTAGGGGGCTTCCCTGTGGGCAGACATATAGGAGTGGCATGGGGGGGGTTCCTTGAGATGGTGTCAGAAGGGCACTGTGGACAAATAGCCCATTTTACTTCAGGTAAATATTAACCTGACTCAGCCTCTGTGGAAATGACTCTTCAAAATCGAGATTAACATCTTGTTTTTTTTATACGTTCCGGGGTGAGATGTTCTGATGTTTGCATACTCCGGCACCACAGGAGGTGCGGTTGTTGAGGTTATTCTCAGCTGTGTTGTGGATGGAACACCACCATATGTTATCTTGTGGCACACTGGGGTATTGACTACACAATGATAGGCCTCAACCTGAAGACATGATCAAGCTTTAGCAGGCAGGAATATGGTAACAGCAACGGTTCTGATGAATGAATGGAGGGATCTCAAAGTCAGGCAACAAGCTGGTTTCCTAATCCCATAATTCACTTTTCCTTTCAAATCCTGCACAGGAGCCCAGGTACACAAAAATCTGGTTTTTACCTGTGTTCCTCCTTCAGTACTAAAGTCAAAAGGACAGTTTATTTGGTTGTTTCTGCTCCGCTGCTGCTGTCAGCTCTTCTGTAAAGATTTGAATTATTGATTAAGGAGCAGCGACTAGGAATAACACCGACACCCAACAGTGAAATGTAACCCAAGAACCATTGCTCTGCAGACTGCCACCTTGAAAGAGCTGAAAGCATAGGATCCAAGCGCCCTGGGCTACGCTACACATGTCAAACACGATCGGGGTGGCGATGAGCACAACGTGGGGCAGTTCATACACAGCATGCGCTAAACATTGCGGAGAAGTTCTGGCAGACGGTGGTGGATGTACTGGAGCTGGTGAGGCAAAGGGTTAAAGAAACAGAGCGGCGCAAAGAACATAAACAGCGGAACACATTCCCCCAGCTACTGACACACACACTTATCTCTGCACATCACATTTGCATTTCGCTTCAAACGCCTTCGCTTTATATTTAGAGTTATTGCCGGCTTTCATGCTCCATGACAGGACATATCTTCAGACCCTCCGGAGACGGATTATCGGAACTTCCCTGACAATGTCCTTGACAAACAGAAATGGATTGACCTTTTTTTCCTCTGTTGTGATTTTATTACCATAGGCACAAACCGATGACATGTGAGGCAGAGCCACAGAGGGCCGGAGACACCGAGATGGCTATCTCGTGTCTGCCGGAGTACGCATTTATCACCATGTGACAAACTCCTTCCACTAAAGTCTGTTTTTGGCCTCTGGTAACATTAACTGAACAAAAGAACAACTATTTTCTATCAGAAAATGTTCACGGTCCCTTACGTAGTCTCTCTCTCATACGCAATTAAATGCATTCTCAAGGCTGGTGTCAGCTTCTCTCCCGATAGCCCAGAAGGGACTTTAAAAACAATCCCATTAATTCTCTATCATTAGGTTCATTAACTGTTAATACTTTTCTGGTCTCAACCAGGAAGGCAAAAGAGACGCTTAGTCAAAGCACAGGTGTTAATATTTACAACGAAAACAGACGAGAGGTACAATGACAGCAGGTGCAGCTCATAGACTGCTTGTTGGAGACAGTGAGAACGCACACACTAGAAGGTCTTTGGAAAAGGAAAAATTAACTAAGAACAACTTTGTAGTTTATATTGCCAGCTGTCACAAAGCCATGGGTGATAATGCTTATCGAATAATAGATGAGTCGATCGTGGATTCAGAGTTGGGGGTGGAATTTTGCACAGCAGAGCTTCACAGCGAGGCAGGTGAATGTGGTCCTTGTGTGGTTGAAGTGAGAATTTAATTGACTCCGTACCAGTAGAATTGCTGTATTAGTTACTCAGCTGAAAAAAATGACATCATTAATTTCAATAAGCACTGACTTTATGAAAATCATGGCTATAGCACATCAGGACCACGCAGGTAATGTAGATCCAGCAACATCAGATGGTGGCTGCTTAGATTTTATTTACTTATTTGACATCTTTCTCAAAAAGTGACTTTCAGTTTCTTTTGTACACTAAGCTACTTACGATTTTTCACCTCTTTATACTGCTGGACCATTTTTACTGTATTAATACAGGGTAAGTACCCTGATGATGGGTTCTATAAAAAGATATGAGGATTTCAAAGTGGGACCTTCCAATGCAAGGTGACACCTTTGACCACTTCACCTTGTACACCGCTGGGCCAAAAAAAAAAAAAAAAAAATCACACACTCTAATATTTCGTTGGAACACCTTTAGCTTTCATTACGACACACATTGCCATGGCATCGTTTCAACAAGCTTATGCAACGTCACAACATTTATTTCCGTCCAGAGTTGCATTAGTTTTTCGCCAACATCTTGTATTGATGATGGGAGAGTCGGACTGCTGCGTAAAGTCTTCTCCGGCACATCCCAAAGATTCTCAACGGAGTTAAAGTCTGGACTGTGTGGTGGCCGATCTAAAAAAATGAGTGTGAAAATGATGTCTCGTGCTCCCTGAACCACTATTTCACAATTTGAGCCCGATGAATCCTAGCACTGTCATCTTGGAAGAAGAAATCCATTGATGGAAAAACCTGGTTATTCAGTATATTCAGGCACCTAATTTTTTGGGCACATAACATTGCTGAACCTAGACCTGAGCAACTGAAGCAACCCCACATCATAACACTAAGTTAAATCCAGGTGGGGACTTTTTTTTGGCCGGACACTGTACATTCTCCTACAGGAGTGGCTTTTGGGAGCCACTGGATGCACAGGTATGCGTGACAGATTTGAGGCATGGTTGTTAGGCACAAACCATGAATTAAAATGTGTTTGCTTCTATCCACAGCAACGCAAACATAAAGGAATTTCATAAGCAGATCCAGGTCTTAAAACAGCTTCGGTCCCGAAGCCTCCACAGACCCCATGGTGACGGGTGTGGCTGGGCTTACTTTTGCTTCACTCTGAGCGTGCCCTTAAAACCCAGGTCTTAGAACGCCCCTTTCATTCGCTACTAATCTTAAAAAAGTTGACATATTAATTACTGTGTTGATTTCAGTTTTCGTCGTCTGTGAAACTGTATCCGTGGAAACCTCACGCATCTGAAAGCTTTTAATCACACCGAAGCAGGATGCGTCGACCATTTCTTCATGGCCTGTTGCTGGTTTCTCGCATTACTGGGTTTGATGTGTATTACCGGGTCTGCAAGCTCATTATTAATGGGCATGCAGAGACAATCGCATTAGCTTTAATAAACCATGCATTTCCTTTCTATTAAATTATGATTTGCTGTAACAAGCATAAACTACTGTGAGAGGACAATATGACACAAGTTATGCTGGGTTGTGCTTCTTGGTGGCGAAGGACTTTTGGGTCTGGCCATAAAAATACTCTGCCTCAGTAAAACTCTGCTCATGAATATGTGTTTTCCTTTGTTTTAACACTCATGTTAATGGTTTATATTTTTCAAAGGAATTTTGAATGAAAGACTTAAATGTAATAACTGGTAAAACTGCGGGAAATGTGATGCAGTCTGACTCTTTAGGAACTGAACGTGTAGCTGACAGACTCCAAAGCAACTTAAAATGTTAGGTTTGTATACTAGGCTATTTACAGTGATTTACACATTTAAACTGGGTAATTTTTGTTAGAGCAAATGAACTAAAATACCTTGAGGTAGGTAGAAGGAAGGATGTGAAAAGACTTCACTCCAGCCAGAGTGGCTGCCTGCTGTTGGTTCTGGATACCAAGTTCACAGCTTTATCACCACCTGTGTGGACTCACCCCAGGACAACCCCTCTGCTTTCTTCAGCACCCATGTCTTACAACAAGCTTCCCAACTTCTTTTGTGCTGGTGTGACCGAGTCACACAGAAGATTTTTTCCCCCACTGTAAGAGAATTCACTTTTGCAAGAGATGGAAATTAGCACCTTAAATTCAATTTACCAGCTATTTCCTCAGTAAAAAAGGTACTTTTTTTGGGCTTAAAACCACAGTGTAATTTTGCCCATTTAGCTTAATGGCAGTACAGGCGCAGAACCTCGAGATGTCGATTTACGAGCAACTCGCCGGAATGTTTCTCGCTTGTAAAATGGGGTAGAGGCATAAATGCAAAATTGTGCTGAAAATGGAGTTTACTGGAGCCGAGTGCGTCTCTCGGTGACGCAGCTGTGCCGGTTGAGGACCTCCTGCAGGAAGCAGCAACATGCTGTTAGAGCCGATCGAGTGACACAGCCAGGGAGAGAGACATCACACTTCCCCCATGATGTCTGAAGGTGCTTCAGCAGGATACCAGTTACTGCACCCGCTGTCAGAGGTTTTCACATCTGCCACAGGCCTGGTTCAGACTGAGGTGCAGTGGAGTGGGTGTGTGTACATCCTCCTGTATGTGCCTGTGGGTGTTCGGCCCATTGTGGGGTGCGGAGGGGCTGTTTTCCCATCTTAATTAAAACCATCTTGCCCATCCTATTACATCATCTAGGTACTTATGCATGCTTACACACACACACACACAAACACAAAATTCTTGTTTTCATTGTCTGCAATAAGGTTGTCAGTATAAAAACAAAAATCTGGCCCTCAGCCACTGTCAACAGGAGGAGGTGGGTGCTGAGGATGAACTGGGTGGGGTTGTGTCACCCGGACGCTTCCTGCTGGGGTGACAATGCGCTGAAGGAACTGGACAGGAAAATCCAAGCTCAAACCTCCCTGCAGAGGCAAGAGTTTCATACAGAGCGGGCAATAAATCCAAGAAACACCGCGTACGCTGACCTCAGTGACCTCGACAATTCCTGGTGTGCCAAGTCAGCGCTTTTAAATGTGAAAATAAGTGAGAGACATGATCCATTTTCTGCCAGGTCCTTAGCTTCAAAGTCCTATCAGTGGCACTATTAAATCAGTATAACCTTTTGATTAATTATTGACTGAGGTTTGAAAATGCTTATAGATGGCAAGTTTGCCAAGCACCTTATTTCGTACACTCATCATACCCTGATGTAGCTTTGGTTCTAACCACACGTGTGAATGTTGGCAAATTCAGATTGTACAATTCAATGTTAACAAGATATTAAAAACATCCAAGGGTGGTTACATCTAACATTGTAGGACTATGAGTGTTTCACATTATACAATATGTATCTATAGCAGGAAAGGTATTTTTCATAACTATTCTAGACAGGCAGATGGCAAATATTCAGCGCCAAATATTTCACAGTATCTCTTCACTTCCTGAGATCCCAGGAGGAAGAGGCCCAGCGAGGGAGAGGAAGGCAGTTCGGCCGAGGTCCTGGCACAATGCAAGCTGAGGGGAGGTGAAGGGCAGCACAGCAGCTGCTGGGGCTCATCTCACTGGGGGTCATTAGGTAACACAGTGGAGAGCACTTGCTGGTGGTAGCAGCGTGCTCACTATGGAAAAGAAACAGGGTCATTACCAGGGCTGTCCGTCAAGGCCTTGAGGGTTCAGGGTTCCACTTCAGTGATGTCCCATAGTCGGTGATCTATGGGGCCCCCACAGATCACAATGTCACCATAGGATAAGGGAACATGGAAACTTCATTCCATTACTTAGCACTTAGAATATGTATCTATAGCGGGAATATATATGGGGAATATATACAGAACATTTTCAAAGCTGGATATTTTGTACCAAAGCATTTCTAGGTTGAAGACTTTTCTCAAGGTTACAGCAGCAGGATCTCTCTCCTGGGAAATAAGTTCAGCCTTTTACTACTTCTACCTATGCCTGAAGTCTGCTGCCCTAACAAATGATATACTGTTAACAAAGGAACTGTGAGAAATTACATTTACTGAAATAAGAATTTCTTTTTTACAATGTTTTAATGATTTTTTATTGGAGTATTTTAGGGTAAGTACTTTACTCAAGGGTACAACAGCAAGATTGAAACTTGAGTCATTCAAGTCCAAAGGTAGGGGCAATAATCACTATGCTACTTACTTTCCTTTCTGTTTGAAATTAATATTTTCTTATGAGGGGTCTGGTGGACCTTCAGTGTTCTGAGAAAGAAGGCAAGAGGGCCAAGAAGCGCAAAACAGCTTGAGACTTTCTGTATGTAAATGAGCAAACCAAGGTGGCTTGACCACAGACCTGGTAATTCCCCTGTGCCTAGCACTTTGGGATTGTCGACATGCCTTTTCAGCACGCAGGCCACAGGGGCCGTGTGGGTTTGAATTCACACCTCTCTCTGGTTTCACTATGGCTACAGTGATGTGCGGGAACGGGCACTTAGGAGGAACGTAAACAAACTTAGCAGATCCTTCAAGGAACCGCTGGGCTCTTGAGCCACGTCCGAACGCATCAACAGCCCATTAGCACTGTATCGTGTGACTCTGCTGGAGAGGCTGCTCAGATCAGTATCACCAGCATTACTGGAGAGTGTCGCACCTCCTTCCCCCCAGCAGGCCAAGCACCTGGCCAGTCAAGAGGCCCATTCGTCCAGAATGGGAACAGTGAGATGTTTACTGGTGTCTGTTACAAGGGCAACACAAAAAGTCACAGTGACAGGAGAGCAGTTGGGCCTATAGTGGACCACCATTCCAAAACAGGAAACTCTGGATCAGTTCTCTTTTTTCACCGTGAAAGCCTAAGAGAAACCACCCCTCAGCAGAAAAACCACCCCTACCTATCGCTCTTCCCACAATACAGACACCGCAACAGAGGCAGCAGGTGGCATAGTGGTTAGAGACCCCACCTTGTAATGAAAGGACTTATGTCATACCCAGCTCACACTACAGTGCACTAGATCAAGGTACTTACCTTGCTTGCCCTAGTAAATATTAAAATGTTGTGCAAAGAGGTAAATAGCTTAGTGTGCAAACCTAACATTATGAATCGCTTTTGAGAAAAGAATCAAGTAAAGGAGTGAAAAACACAGTTCAGGATATGCACATTTAGCGTGAAAATGTGTAAATTTAACATCCAGGTAAAGCGTATAACCTCCTTTGGCACAATCTGAACGGATTATATCTGAACACGTTGTCTTTGAAGGTACTAAGAGGATAGAGCAGGTTACCCATGGTTTGCTCTTGTAGTGGGTGCTGCTGAATATGTATGACATGGGCAACTAATTTAGTTTATTCATTCAGTTGATGCTTGTCTCCAAAGTAATTTACAAAGATGTACCCATGTATATATCGTGGTAATTTTTTTCAGGAGTTTTTCAGGTTAAGTACCTTGATCGATGGCACTACAGCAGAAGGTGGAACTAAAACCTGGATGCTCAAAGTGCACAGCAGCAGCATGAACAACTACACTGCTTGTGCTGTTGCCCCAGAAGCACCTCAGAGTGAAACAGTAAATGGCATGATGAAAGCTAAAGGATGAAAGGTGAAGACAGAAATATGTGAAGCAAAGGTGGAGGAGGCTTTTGTGCCTGATCAGTCTTCACCTGGCTAGCAAAGCCTCTAAGGGTAGTAGCAGTTTGGGCTGCATACATCATTGAGGCACTCAAGCAGGAATAACGCGAACACAGAGGAGAATATGAGGTCAGGCTTCTATGGCCGTTCACTGGATCTTGCTACCTCTGATGTGTTTGGTCGGTGGAGAAGTTTGTTAAAAGGTCCATCCCACAAAGGACTTTTGATGCCCAACCCCTGATATTCCCCATGACCCCAGTTCAGCATGGAAACCATACTTTCTTCAGAGTAATAAAACCATCCTTGCAGGACTGGGTAAACTCTGCCAGCCAGGAAGGTACCCATGAACAGACCCCAAAAGGGGACTCTGCCGATGGTAAATATGTGGGAAATGTAACACAGAAGTGGCAGCCTGGAACACGAAAGCTGAAAGGCAAGAAAAACAATGTTTAACCATCTTTACACTCCATTTCCACAGCCCTGTCGGTTCTCGTTGGGAAAGAAAGAGCAGCAGAACTTTCCGCGCTACCACAACTATGTCCTCCGTCAAACTAGGCGGGAGCATAGTGGGAAGCGAGCCGAGAGTCATGCCACTTTGAAGTGAGCACCCCCTGTTTTGGGGTGACTGTTGAGTAAGACGGGGAGCTTGCCAGGAGAAACAAAAACATACTGATTTTGTTGTGTTTTTCAAGAACCCAGGGACTGTGGCGCTGAGGGCTCAGATCTGCAGACTAACAGACACTGTTAGTAATGGTGAAAATACTCTAAGTAGTATACCATGAAAAGAAGAGCAAAGGTAATGCTAGTGAGTTGTGGGTGTAAAGAGCTACAGTGCAACAGTAATATTGAACATTAACATGAAACAGTTTGCAGCACAACTGACAAAGGACATACATACTGAGTATCAACCAGGGGACAGAACCAAAGCACTGACACATCACTTGGACAACACTAGGGCAGTACCAACAAGAACATCAGACTTCCATCCACTACATCTGAAATCTGTTAAATCAAGGATTTGCTGTATAGTAGTAAAATATCTGTGTCTAATTTATCCGAGTCCTGTGTCTGTTGTGGAATGTGCATTAGTTCGCACTAAGGTTTACGGTGCTTCAGAGATTGACTGCCAAATATGTGAATGTTTATTTTTGGGGCAGCAGGTGGTGCAGTGGTTAGAGCTGTTTCGAAATAAGGACCTCGGTTTAAATACTTACTCATGCCATAGTACCCTTAATGAAGGCATTTACCTTGAACTGATGCAGTAAAAATTGCCCAGCTGGACATTAGGATTTAAACCTAATGTTTCAAGTTGCTTTCTAAAAAAAGCATCTGCGAAATGAGACTGTAAACTGAATAGAAAGGTAACAGTAATATCAACTAATAGTCTAGATGTATACTGTAGCTGAGGAAGTGTATTTGGCAACACCAACTGCAAAAATGACTAAAAAAAGTCAACAATGACCCACCCAAAGCAAATCAACAAAGCATGGATTCTCAATGTCTGTCCACAGTCTCTTTGGAAAATATGACAGATTCATCGCTTAAGCAAAGCTCACATTTTCTGTCCTGTATCTACGTGTCATGGTGCGTTGTTCACGGACCCCCAGCCCTCTCAGGGCTGCTCTGCAGGAGGCCACAGTTTGGAAGAATGCAAGAGTGAGAAAAACAACCAATTAAACTGAAAAAAAGAGCCAAATTAAAGTAATTTAGGTGAAAGGTATTTATACACCACAAGCAAGAGGCAGCAGCCAAGTGGATTCTAGAGGTGGTCACAATTAAAGCGGACCCTCAAAGGCCTGTTCTTCTTCTTGGCTGAAGGGATGAACAGGCTTAAACCTGGACATGGTTCCTGCAGGGCATAACTTAATCTCAAAGAGTAATTAACAACCACCACATGTGTCCTTCTATTTAATCTTTTCTTCCTCCAGTTTTGAACATTTCATACCACACACGACACTACTGTCTCTTTGGTCTTACTGTAAGACACTCCTATTTCAGCAGCAATTCAGTACTTCACCAGTTAGTTGATTCACAGTTGTTAAGTTTAACAGTGAAAAAAGAAATGTAACAGATATGATTGTGCACACATAAATATTATTGTCTATTGTACCCAAGTACAGTTTACTTACAACAGGGCTATATTTACCTTGTAAGGAAACTGCACCAAGGAAGAAAACAGGGCACATGGGAAATGAAATCTTTTGTGCTACTGCAGTTAATTGAAGGGGGAGAAATGTTAAGGTTCATATAACACACACAGTGCCAAATACCAGGAGCTTGGTTTATAAAGGGGATCCTAACGCCCATCTAACCCGTCCTAACCCGCCCGCACGCCTACAATCCGCTACACACCGGCTATCTTATTAAAACTAGCGTCAACCAACTATAATGCCAACCATGGCGTGGCGCAGCAATGGCGCGTCATCTCATCGGGGTTATCAAGTGGGCACCTTCCTTCGTCGGCGTTTCGTCGAGTTAGGCCCACGACACCTCCAGAAGGCTCAACCGTGGCTCAGGCGTCCCGGAGCTGCTCCCCTCCATTACTGCGCACACCACTGCGCCACCCCGCCGCTTCTCACATTACCAACCCTTTACCTCAGTGTCCTCACCCTCACCGCTCTTTCTACCCACCGTCTCAAAGGAAGAAGCCCCTTGCCACCTACTTTACTTTATCATACTTCTCAACAACTACACCACTTGCTAACAGCTAACCGCCATCACACCTATGCGCTAACAACTATACGCTAATACACTAGCCGCCATGACACCTACATGCTAATGCTTCGCCGGCACCCACCTGCTCATTGCTTCGTCACCACGCTACCATCTGCGCTAGTCCTCTTATTCTAAACCCAGAGACTTTCTTGCTCCGCAGCCTGTGACAATTCCTTCACCGCCCATTGCAACTTCCGCCCCCAAATACTGAGTTTGCGAAACAAATTCAAAGTGGATCGGGCTATAAACCCATGGAAATCGACTTCAATTGGCCTCACCTTCGCATTCCAGCCCCGCCCCCCTACTTCCGCCGCTAACTCGCTATATCTAAGCTTCTTCCTCTCATGAGCATCGTCCACCGATCCTTCCCACGGAACCGTGAGTTCTATAAAGTACACCACCCGTTGGCTTGCTGACCACAGCACCATATCTGGTCTCAAGCTTGTACTAACTATTTCCTGGGGCACCACTAATCTTCCTCCCAGGTCAACCTGCATCTCCCAGTCTCTAGCCCCCCTTGCTACACCTAACTCCTTCCTACCTCTGCATCTACTCCCCTCCCTTCCCTAACAAACTGTACCACTGTACCTTCAACCTCCTGTCCTGAGCATACCTGCCTCCTCCAATCTTCAATGGCTGCAGCCAGGCACCTTAGCATCTGGTTATGCCTCCATGTAAACCTACCCAGAGCCAAACTAACCTTACAACCCACTAAAATGTGTTTTTAATAACATATTGGTAATAATAATTTGCTTCAGTGTAAATAAATATTGTAAATGCTAGCAATGCCTGTGAAACATACCACTGTAACCTACAGACAACAAAACGTTAGCTGAATAAATTGTGAAGTGGTGTGATCTAAGAGGTCATAAACCAGCAAGTCACACTCTGGTTTAATGGCTGAGTTAGTACGTGGAGCTTATTAAGTCCAGGAGATTTGAAAAATGTTTTTCTTAGTTGCAAAGACTTTTTTGGCTTCATATGTAAGTGGCTTTCTTATGATTGGGATTTTTGATGAGCTGGGCAATGGGTTATATAAGTGGCTGTGTCCTGTATGTAACCACTTCCCATATCCCTATATTATCCAGAGTATTTAGTGCTAATTTTAAGCCATTTTTGTACGTTTAAGCCGTCTTCTATTTGTATTATATATCTTCACTTGCACTGAACATAGATTTTGCTATCTTTGTAAATTGCACGATAAACCCTTGTGGATTAACCCAACCTTCCCATTCCAGCCCCTGCTGACCCATTGCATCCCATGTGAATCCGTGGGCCTTTCACAAGTCCACCAAACAGAACGTATTGGACCAGGACAGGACCGTGTGTGGATGGCGGTCTGTGGATTTTTATCATTCATATATGCAATTTTAAAGTTAAATAAAACATCGTTGCTGAGGGACTATTCACACCAATGTCTATGTCAGAATGCTGAACTAAACAGGAGGGGGGAGAGGTAAAGAACAATGGAGGGATGGTGAGACTGGTGTGTGGTATGTAGCAGAGGTAGAGCACAGGGATAAATTTACAGGCCATAATTCACTTGTTAGTGACACAGAAGGGCACAGCAAAGCTAATTTGGGTCACAGTAACAGTGTTTAATCCATAACTCAAATTAAATCTCTGAAATGTAACAAAATGCATCGACTTAGTGACTAGCGCTCCTCTACAACCCTCAACTTCATGGGGAGAGATGCTTCTTCAGGTAAGGTCACTTACATAGGCAGCCCCACCCTTGAGTGCTGCATTCCATTTCCCCCATCGCACTTCCTTTTGTTTGAACATGCAAACCTCTCTCATCTCCCATGTCAGTTTCCTGTGTCTCAGTTTCGCAGGACACTGCTGCCCCTAAGATCTCTGGGAAAATGACTTCTCCCTACAGCCTGCGATTAATGAAGGCCTGCAGTCACACAGATGCTGGCCAAGTGCCGCGCTGTACTCTGAGGACCCTGAGAACTGAACGTCATCCAGCTTCTCCTGAATGACACCCGGTGAGGGATTGTTACCGAAATGAACGCGGCCACCAGCTGCTCCCTCCTCCTCCTAAGTCCACCTCCCACAATGCACCCTAATTAGTGGTGTTTGTTTGGGTGTTGTTCCCGCGATGGAGCCCAGGTCCGCAGGAATGTGGCGGCACTGGTCCAAACGGCTGCACCCTCTATGGTCCTGGAACACAGTCGCCTGAGTTTTTGCTATCAGGGAAAACGGTCGCCTGGCTTTCAAGGCGAAGGGCAAGGAAGAGAAGTAGGGAGAGGATTGAGAAAAGCCTGCCAGAATGGGCTTTGAGTACAGGTCAGTAAATCTTCAGCGCAGCTCTTTGCCAGCCATCCACCCTTCAGCAAACCCTTCAGGGTTCTTGTTTTTCTAAGCAGTGATGATGAAGATCATGAAGCGCCCGTGTGATGATGTGGCGGAGCTCCATGGTGCTACAGTACATGGAGGCCAAACTTACTGGAAATAAACACTCGCAAGCTCCCAAGGAAGGGTGACCTTTAACCTCTGACCTTTGTCCTCCTCCTCTTCCTTTCTCATTGCAACACCTATAAAAAGTTTCAGAAAATGAGTCCCTAGCCACATTTTTGGCTTTTAATTGAACCGATTCTGTGTCAAACCACATCCTGAGGAATTACAAATGTGAAACATGTGGGCCTGAGTAACACGTCACTCCCACACCCCATCCAATCATCCCCCACCTCCTCTCTCCGGAATGTAAGCAGCAGCCCAGTTCCTCACGACTGTCTCCAAGGTGACCTCTCTCCACCGCCGATGGTTCACATGCACATTATAGGCATGCCTGTTTAAATATCATTACGAGTACTTCTCACCATGTCACTATGATGCGGTAAATAATTCCAAACCCCAGCCCATGAAAACACAAAAGCCCCAAAAAGCTTCTTTTAAAACTGGAAGTTCTTTTTTCGTTTTCAGTTTAGCTGCCCGACTGAACCCTAACCCATAGAACTATAAAGGTTCTCAGGTCACAAAGCAGCACCTGGGCTACATCAAACAACAAAAAGTCCAGCAGAATCCAACCTAGTAGTCAACCAAGCTATCCCTGGTCATCTGTCTCAGGCACAGACCTTCACACAGGCAGACTGACCCCTGGCGTGTTCCATGTGGTTGTTCACCGAGGAACTGGGTTATACACTAAATAGATCGAATTCCATAAGGGTCCTGTCAATCAGCTACAGGGTGCTTAATCAGAAAAACTGCACTATAATACTCACCTGTAATATAAACCCTAACCTTAACTCTAAAACTAAGTCAATAAGTGAGGTGGATAAATCTAAATGTAAAATTAGCCTTACATGAGCCAAAAAAATCTGAATATCTGCCACAAAATACATCTGTATGGCCTCCCTAAAATAATGACAGGTGAGTAGGATGTTTCTTAGCTTTACTCAAAAGCTTGGAGGAAAACATCACGCTAGTCAAAATCTTAAAGAAGTTCAACACTCCTCTGTTCCCTCCCCTTCTTTGTGTGCTGGTGCAGATTCTCATAGCAATACAGTTTAAAAGAAAAACTCATACAATGCGATAGAAAAGGAATAAAAGGAATTGTGTCTTCATCCCATCCCTCATGAACAGGAGCCACCTTTCTGAGAGAGGAAAAGGAGTCCTGTCGTTCTGTCTGGCAGGTTGGGAGCGGCCCACTTTCTAAGGATGCTGCAAGCTCATCAGAAACACAGCACTCCTTTCTGCACACCTGTCGGGATACCGAAAGTGAAGCAGCTTTCAAAAATACCTGCGTGCTACCAGCCCACAAAAAACCATACACGTTAACGAAGGAATAAACATTAAAAATGTTACAACCCACCAAACATACAAACCCCACATACAGAACGGCTTTCATCCCACCAGTAGCACAATGACAGCGATTAAATTTTCTTTTTTATGAAATAATCATAAGGCTGCTGTCGACAAGTTAGCAAACTCCTCCAGCTGCGTTCCTGATAGGTAAAGAAAATAAGCATCACAGGGAAGCGTGACAAAACCCCCCTTCCCGGTCCACCTTCAAACCCCTGGAGAACAACTGGTTTGGAAGAGCCTGCGGATTACGGCTTTATCAGGTAGCAAGCGGGACAGCGGCACAGGAGTAAAGCCATCAAACTCAGCGGGAACGATCTGATGAGACGCAGGTTTCATCTTCACCATGCTGACTGGAGAACCCGAGTGGAGAGGGGCAGGGACTGCCCCTTTGGAGTACAGTATATGCTTGTATTTAGTTTCACTTTGGTAGCCAAGGGGAGACATAAAAACACCGAAAGGAAAACAAAAGGCGGAGGCGCTCAACTCACTAAAAAAGGAACATGTGGTTCTGTTCCAACAAGTCTGCTCTGCTGGTTTGATTTATACTATCTGGGCATTACCAGTTTATTAGGCCTCCTCTCAGACACATGGAGCTTGGAACTTTGGTTCTGTTATATCCTCTACCAGGTCAATAGCACAAGTAGTCTTTGGAAGATGGTGTCTGAAAGCACCGAAAATAAAAAAGCAACATTTAGGTGCTGGGTCATGAAGCTCTAGGACCTATCCTGGAAGATGCCCCAAAGGTACAAGGTATGAGGCAGAATACATCCTGGAGGGCACTGCAGTTCATCACAGGGTAGTCACATATTCATTCACTAAGGATTATTTAGAGTCACAAGTCTACCTTAGTACATGTTTGGACTGTGGGAGGAAACCAGAGTGCTTGAAGAAATCCCACACAAACACAGTAAAAGTGTATAAACTTTACACTGAGCTAAACGTACAACCCAGGCACTGTGACACACCAGTGCTTATTTAACAAATTTGTCCAAGAAAATATCAATATTATGCAAACAGAGTGGGTACCATAACTGTTAGGATTACAGGAACAAATAGCAATAAATATGAGGACAAACCTTGAGAGCAATTGTTCTCGCCATAAGCATGATTAATAGTAGATGTGACTGAGGGTAGTATGTATTAAGGTTACACCTTCTCCAGGACTGGCTTCATTCTGGTTACAAGCACAACAAATGCTGGCGGGTGCTGTTCTAATCCAGGTGCTGTTATGAAAACATTGAGATCATCGACATTTTGGCAAATAAAATAAACTTTGGCTGTTGTGTTGACACAAAGGGAGGAGTGTTAATTGCAGAGCCTGGAGGCAAGACCCACAGTGCTGTTCTGATTGACATATGTGGACAAAAAAATACTGCAAGCAGTTTCCAGATGAACTTCCATCAACGGTGCCAGACACGTGACACCCTGTCAGCAAGACAGCCTCTCTCAGTCTCCTTGGCATCTATTGGTTTATGAATTTATTGATCAGCTGCACATGAATAATGTATGCAGAGAATGACAGAAACAGAGGAAAGGGAGCCACAGGCCACGGAAGTATCAGAGGATTGCCTCCCATTGAGAAGCTCACCCTCAGACATAACCTTCAAACGTACAATCCAGGTCCCTGGTGTTCTGTGGGCTCCCAAGAGGACTCAGTCCCATCTCCAGACGGAAACCTTTTCAGAACGACAGCCGTGACACCATCAAGCATGACTTCCCAAGCTCCAAACTTCCACTGATCACTCTGTCCCACATTTATATTTATTTATTTAGCTGACACTTTTCTTAAAAGTAACTTGTTACAAGTGTTACAACAGTATTTTTACACCTTCTTTTTTTTTTTGAACAACAGTAATTTGGTTTAAGTATCTTGATCAAAGACACAGAAACAAGAGGTGGAAAATGAATCTGAGTCCTCTAGTAGTAAAGGGGCAACTCTAACCACTAGCCACGCCGCCTGCTGTCCCACAGTGCCCCGAAATGACCTCTAGTATTTAGCTCATGAATGACTACAAACTTATTTTTCTGGACTGGAAGAAGTGCGGGAAATGTGGAAAAAATGGGCATTCGCTTACATATATAAACACACAGTACATTTCTATATATAGATGTGTGTTTACTATATATATATATATATATATATATATATATATATATATATATATATATATAGTAAGAGCTGAGCAATATGGGATATGTGGATACGAGGAGAAAGACAGCCAAAGGCCACGTGTGCATCACACGGCAGCCAGACAACCCAAAGACCTCACTCTGGGTTGATCATGGTCCTCCTCCCACCGTGCCTCACTGCTATGGCTGCATTGCATGACTAATATCCACATGTTCTCTGCTTCTCTCTCCACTTAGGCCCACCAAGGACAGAACTGTATCAGATCAAGATCCTTCTCCCATCCTGACCCTCTGATCTCCCTTCTCCAACTCGGGGATCATACTAATACTGCAGAACCCACATAATTACCAATGTGGAGATGGGTGCGGCTCCCCACTGCTGTTTGATAGCGTTAATAAACCAATATCCAACTTGCTTATTAATCTAATAGGAATCGCTGGAAATCCGATCGTTCTCTCACTGTCGCTTTTCATTGAAGCACTTTCCTCACACACTCCCACAATGCTTCCTGAACGTCTCGCAATCATTCAATTTCTTTTGAGTGTCGACTCCAAAACCAAGGATGGAGCACTTTCGTGTTTGTTTTTAGGTTAAATTACTGGGTCAGCGGAGACATTCTAACTGGGGCTCAGTCGATAAAGTGTAATGTTAGCTTCCTCCCCTGGCACAGCTCCAGCATCAAAAGGCTTATGGACACAAAAACCTTCAGACAGCACAGAACGCACATTCTAAAGTCCGGTGAGACTTTTCACGTGTGTGTGGTGTGATTGCAAAATGTAAAGCAGTCTATTTTGAATACTGTGTGTGCGTGTGTTTCTGAACTGGGGCACTGGCCTTGTGTGAAACACATGGTGAACATTACCATCGCTAAACTCACACAAGATCCAAAACTGTTCCAGCTGCTCTGTCTCTGTCCTCACCACATCACACCGGGAGATATGAATGCAGGATGCTAATGCGCTGCAGTGTGCCGTAATATTTAATGGGTTAAAAAGACTGCATGCCTAAAGTAACACCTGCAGCAGTGGAGAAAAGGTGTACAGCATCTTTGACGGAACGGAACTGAACCAGATCTTCAAACCAGAGGCATTCTCTGGCCAAAAAAGGACAAATTCAAACTACTAGTTACCTTTCTTCTTTTGGATCTTGGCACTAATAGGGTTACACTGTACAGGCTAATACTGTACACTACACCACCCAGACACCACATTTGCACTGATCTGACTGAGGGACTCATTCTGGGTAATTCCACCTGTATTCTGTAAGGGCTGCTTGGTGAAAGTGAAGTATCACAGACCTCTACACTTCCTTTAGTTGCTCAACCATATGTAAATGAAAGTGTGAATGCATGCCCTCCTGATACACTGAATATTTAATGTAAGGATTAAATTGGTGGTAAAGTTGTGTGATTTGCTTTTAATGAGTGTTTTTATAAGTGTTCCTCATGGCAGAATTTCCACTCACACTGTTACACAGTAACGTTCTCGTGCCGCTTCATGTCTCCATGCCAAAAACAACTCATGTCCTGAAGCGGGGGGAGATCAACTGAAATGCAGGCGCTCTGTTCTCCCCATCTAGTCGTCCCATATTTCCTGCCCCACCATGTGAACCATATAGAGGAGGTGTGCAAGGGTAAGAGAGAGCAAAAAACTCATGAATCTGTGTTGTGGGGGCAAGTCCTTGTGTCCACTTCTTTGTGGGATTGCGCTAAATCACCCTACGTGCATCTGCAACTACCTTCATTTTGGGCAATAAAAGTGTTCGAGTAGTGCAATGCCTAAAACCTGAAGCTCCACAAGACAGGCTTCCACAGTCATAGCTCTGTCGTGGAGGACCTTCAGAGACAGCACCCAGCATTCATTTATACACCTTTGCTCAAAATGTCTCCCACAACTATTTCCACACATAGTTCAGTTTTTAAAATACACCAACATGCAAAGAAATGATGCGATCTGGACGATAAGGTCTGCCAAACAAATAAACAGTGTGTTAGCGTTATAGAAGGCTGCTGCAGGTCAAAGGTGAGAAGGCCTCGACTAAATGTTCATATTACATTCCCTCAGCACCTTCAACATGATACCACTCTGCCCCATAACAGCTCATTTGCTCTCTTTCTCCAGCCCCAGTGTGTCTCTCATCAGCCCCCAGTAAGAGTGAGAACTGCATCACACATGTCAACAGAGAGAGACATTTGTCAGCAGCCCCTAAGATCAGATGAACGATGTAAGAAGAGATGCCACGCTAGCGCGTTACCTCCCATCACTGTTCTTAGAACGACTTGGCCTAATTTGTCCTGGAGATGAATGACTGTTGGTGAGCCACATTAAGTGCACATTATCCTTGCATTTCTTGACAGTTATCACACAACTGCTTATAATCAGAAATACTTATTCAACTTTTCAAAGAATGTACAACAACCAGTAATATATTTGTCAGTTACAGAATCTATCCATCCATTATCCACAGCTTGGTAGTGGTTGTTTGGAATCTATAGTGGAAAGACAGGGCATGAAGAAGGATACCCCCTAGACAGGATGCCAGACCCACATTCACTTATTCATTCACTTCACACACACATGCATACAATTATCAATTCATTTGGAAAAAAAAATGTCTGAACTGTGGGAGAAAACAAGAAAAAAAAAGGTATAACATACAAACTCCACATACACTGAGCTGGATTCAAACCCATGTCCTACCCTATAAAGAGCCTTATCTGTAGTACTATAACAAAAAGCTTAAAGAGATCCCACTAAGCTGGTGATTTTCAACCAGGGGGCCAATAACAGTGCCCAGGAGTGCGGCAAGATTGACAATAATTTCGCTTTGACTTAATCGTTTTAATTATCATTTTTTAGACAGTTAACTACAGCAACAGATGTCATAATATCCTTGAAAAGATGTCCCTTCTCTGATACTGGTTCAGATGCACAACTGATAAAAGTAAACCGGTATCCACTGTGTGCTTTACATCAGTTTTGTTGCTTATCATCACCTTTTATTGGCTTCAGTCAGTTCACAGGCTGACTTGTTTAAGAGTAACAAATCGCTTTTAACATTATGGGAAGGGTAGCCAATCGCATTAGTAAAGTATTGACGAAGACTTGTTGGGAAAACTGCTTCAGCTGAAAGCTGACTAGAAGTGCCACAGAACAGAATTTACAACATGGGGCTGCCAATGCTAAAGAAAGGTTGAAAACCACACTGAGCAAATGAATAGTTAAAAATGTTCACAGCGGTGACAAACTCTGGGTTTGTAACAACAGTTTTACAAATTAATTTCCTTATCCAGGAAAGGCTCTTTTAATATTTGTCAGACACAGAAATCTATCAGCTTGGTATGATTTATGAAAATGGAGAGACGACTGTAGGCAAGGGGCTCTGCTGGGAGATATAACTGGGCTTGTGAAGGTTCTGTGAAGCCACGCCCACACATCTGTCAATTCCCTATCCAAATACCATCCATGGTTACCCCCTGGGGGTACCTCATCATAATAGTGACCCCGCCCTCTGATCAAAGCTTATACCTGATTGGGCGGGCCTGTCTGTGACAAATCATGGACGTTCTTATTAGCGCCAGTGTTTAAGAAGCTCTTCTCTGTCTGCAGATGAGCAGCATTCATTTCCCCCTCTTTGGGGGCCTTGGAGCAGAGCAGGGTGTTCTGCCATATAGGCCCCACCCAACTGCTGGATGCAAACCTCAGGGACACATGTGAAATTGCATTGGAGTGAATAAGACTGGGTCACAGATTCTTTTATAGGGCCACAATTCACCAAGCAGTGAAAGAGTTCCAAGACAGCCTCTTGGATGTGACAAAGCAAGGGTCAAAGGTTAACCTCTGCCCTGTGACCTCCACACATTGCTGGTCGGGCCTCTTCATTCAATCCACTCTCATCAACGGGACTGAATCCAAGACCAAGGATGTTTTCTTTTCACAAATATTGTTCTGTATTCAAAAATAATCTTGACTTATGTAAGCCTCCGTTTTCAATATTCAAATGCTTCAAATATTCAAAGAAAAACAAGACAAATTAGAGGGTCTCATCTGGAAATGACAGTGTCTGATTTTGATCCCCTTAGTTGTTCATACTGCCCAACCAAAGCAAAAGTTTATTTTATGTATTTATGCCACTTATTATGATTCAGAAACAAACAATACTGTATGTATGTATATAAATATTCATTGGCTGCATTAGCATCTCAATTTACTGAAGCTGTTTTGGAAGGGTAGCTCATCACAGGAACAGCTCATCCGGCTGGGAAAAAGAGATTTGCTTTAAAAGTCTTTTACCTGATGTTGGGATCAAAGCCACTAAGAAGCAGCAGAGGCAAAATAACAAAACAACACAATTACCATGACCAGTAAACAGATCCTGTTGTTTGTGGACAGAAGATTATGGGAAGGGTAGCCAAAAGCATGACAACATTAAACATTCTTTTAGAAAACTTGTTTTAAGTGTATTATTATTATTATTAGTAGTAGTAGTATTAGCTGTTGTTGTAACAGCAGCATTATTGTAGTAGTAGTAGGAGCAGTAAAAACATGTATTTTTCCCTTTGCACTTGTACAGCTTAGAAGTCTCTGTCAATTCAAAAGACCAACGTCAAATCCAACAAACAGCTTTCAAACCTAAAAATTTCAGTACCAATACCATTGCCAGGTTATCAAGCAGGTCTTTTTGGGGCAGGGGTGACATCACACGATGGCTTTCTGAACAGCTCTCCCTCACACCTATACTCTTAGACAACATGGTGGGCAAAATGTGATGTCAGAAATATAAATAACCAAACTGCATAAAAAAGCAACATAAGTTACACACAAGCTGTGAAATAAAGCATTTCTTGGACTTAAAAAGGGTTCCACACATATTTGCCTTGCCATACTTTCAAAGCCTAAATATAAACAAAAACTTTAATAACACCCCTCTCTCTCCCTGACACCTAACTAACTCATAACTAGACATCTCTGGTTAGAACTCTCCCACCAGAGGCGAAACAGAAAGAATAACATATGTATCCCTCAAGGTGCAAGTATTTTACGAGTTTTCACATATACCAAAGAAATTATCTAATTCCCTTCATTGAGTTATGACCAAATATGAGATTTTTCCTGCTCATAAGTTACAAGAGCCCAACATGGGGGAATTTCAGAGTTTGTGCCATAATGATAATTAAATCTCCAGCTTATGAGATTTCACCTTGCAAGCTGATTTCCAGGAATGCATTATGCTTATAAGCAGGGCAATACCTGTAATTTAAAAAAAAAAAAAAAAACCTGATAAAAGATAACAATGTATAAGGAAACCATCTAGAAACTAATCTGAAGAAGTTTAGCTCTTCCAGTATGTGTATGATCCACTCTACATTTCAGCCAGGAAAGCAATGGCAGAACCTTGGGTATTCTCTACATACAAAAGCTTTAAGTTTCATTGTAGTCAAAAACCATCTTTTTTTCTGTGGAATGTTTTCTGTGACTATGGGTTCTCAGAGGGGGTGCCAGGCACAGTGGAAGGGCCCCAGTTCAAACACTTTGCATACTGTTGATTTCATCCAGGGAATGCATGTCCTTGTCTCTCACCTTGCTGGTAAGAGATTTCTCTCATCATAGATGCCAGTCCTGAGATTTTTCTTGTGCATGTTATCCAAAAATGCTGAAGATGTCTTTACACGATATTATTTCTGTACCGCAGTTGTAACATTTAGTCATTTACTTGAGGTTTTTTCCATAGTGGCACACAGAAATATGCTGTTTACAATGATTTGTCTTTTTACACAGCTGGGTAATTTTTATAGGAGATATTCTGGGTAGGTATGTTGCTCAAGAACATTACAGAAGGAAGTAAGAGATTAACCGGGCTTCTTCAAGTGCAGAGGCAACAGTTCTAACCATGAGATCTGTTGCCTCCAACACTGCTGCTTTGGCCATTAGATGACATCAGGCACACAAACAGAAGCAGAACTAGTTTACTCCAGCCACTGCACAGCAACACATCAATTTGTGCAACAGAACTAGAGTCGTCTCACATGTCCAGTACCCATGAAAAATGCAAAGGACATACAGGAGCTCCAACGTGCATATTTTACACAAGATAATGGTATAACCTCTTCCCTTGTATGTTGAAATCATTGTTTATATAGACCAGAATGTGGAATTCTGATCTCATGAATATTTTGTATTTCAAATTGCATCCACAAGCACAGAAGAGGCGAGGTGAGCTGTACATTATGACAGCAAATGAGATGCATTGGTAGTCATCCAGTTGAGATGCATGGGAGATGAGGGTGGGGGCTTCAGCTACACAGGAGTTGGCACAGTGGGCACGTTCTGGCTGGGAGCCCCTGTTCTACCTTCCCATAACACCTCACATTAACAGCTCTCAAAACAACAGCTGGAATACATCGAACACGCCAAAGCACAGAGAGGTCAAATCCACCTTTTCATAGATGTGGGTGTTGCAAATGAGAACAGGGGGTTTTGCAAAAGGGCTGGAAGGCAAATCACTGCTCTCTGGAGAGTAGCAAAGTAAAAAGCACTGAGAAATCATGTAAGCCAAGACCATTCCCCTTATTCCATGATCAATGGAACCTAAGCCACTTAATTGGTCTTTCTTAGCCACAACTGCAACAAGACTACATCTGTAGCAGCAGCTCTGTGATGGGAAGAATAATATTATTTCCCTTGAGAATACAATCACACTACTGACCCTACATATACTGCTAAAATCTTCACCCATGTACAGTACATACATGGACTTTATCAGCTGGGGCAACATGGGCCAGCAAGTACTTGCCACAGAGTGATGTTCTCCTAATACAGGAAATACCATCCATAAAACAATGGTGTTCAGTGGCATCTTACTCCAAAGCATAATGCATTCAGTCTTTGCAGGAGCTGGAGGCCCAGTATCAATGAAGTCAACCTTAAGGCAAATCATGCAGAGATGCATGTAGATGGCCTAGGATAACATGCTGTGGGCCTTGCTGTGCCAGCAACAGCTGGTGAGCACCAGGAGGGCTGCTACTCAAAACACAAGTAAACAGTTGGGAAAGCAGTTAAGGAAGTGGAACTGTGGCCCAAAGGTTGTTGTTTCAAGCCTCATGCTAGCTCAGACGCTTGTCCAAGGAAGTTTGAATGACCCAGGATGCATCAAAAAAAAAAAAACAAAACAAACAAACAAACAAAAATCAAGCCATATGAGTGCAGAAAATATAAAAATGCTGCTGAACACATAAACAATATAAATTATGTATAGCCTAGTTAAATGTTAATCTTTCTCCAGTATTTTTGTTGGAATTCAGAAAACTATACTTCAAGCACTTTTGTTATAAATGGATGCTGGCCCGTTTTCCCTTTAACAAATGGATGGGCCGAAGGATTCTTTCACTGTGAATGGAGCCAGTCTGCAGCCTTATGACCAGCTGTTTTTCCACAACATTAAACATGCACGACTGACACGTATCTGCTTCAGACGCTAAATATGAATTTAGTGGAGTGATTAAGTCCAGCTGGACTGGACTTCTACGGTGATGGGTTCGAGGTGCAGCTCTCCTATGGATTTCCGGCAGAACACTGCGCTTAAGCAAATGCAAATTCTTCCCCGATTAGGTCACAGAATGGACGGGCATGCCAGATGAAGCGCCTCTCACAGCATGTATCTGTTACGGCTATGCCTTAGGCTTCGACGCTCCCAAAAGATTTACAGCGTTTAAAACGTGTGCCATGGCTAATCAGGATAATGTAATGAATTATGCCAGCTATCACCGCTGGCACGCTGTAGGGCGGGCAATTATCAGAGGGTGGTACGCGAATAAAGGCCGCAGGAGGTGTTGAAATCTTGACACATCAGCAAGGCGTCTCTTCAGCAGGATGCTCCGAAATGCATTTTAACTGCAAGGTGAAGGAGAACAGAGGAAAAGGGAATGGTTTTCTTGAGTACTGGACAGACTTTATCGTTCACAAGAGGGGCCGCGTGCACTTAATTAACACATGGACTATGAGCTGCAGAATATTACAGATACATTGCGAAGTGAGTGGATTCATTTTTAATGCCCTTTCCCTGCCTGTGGGATTTGGTGGCCTTTGTCTGGTGTCTCTGCTCCTCTTCTGTGCTCTTCTGCGTAAAACGGTCAAAGTCACAGAGGAGGGCGAGACCATGAGCGAGGGGATGGAGAGCACTCAACTGGTGTGCTCGCTAGAAAAAGAAAAATGTTTAAGAAATTTTTTTTAAAAGTTGGTACACTGTTAAAAATGCCTGTGTTGCTAAAGACACCTGTAGCAACAGACACTGACAGTTTCTCAGATACACAAAATGTGCACTTAGACAAGACTGCATTACATGAAAACTGTTAATTATTTAAAAATGTATGCATGGGCACAACAAAAGGGATGACCTTCCTATACTTAAGCTGCTACTGACACAAGTACATTAACAAAGTGACATCTTTGGCAGCAGAACCTGCCACATGGATTTTAAAAGCATCATCTTTAGGGAAACAAAGAGGAAAGAAAACTTATGAACTGCTGTCTTTCTAAATACAGCTTTCGGAACAGAACAGTTCAGCACCGGTGTCTCATGTAGTGTTGTGACAGAAACGCATCCGTGTCACAGGAATGCACAGTAACAAGACAGCTGCTTGACTGCATTTAAAATAAGTTGATGCTCCTGATGTAAAAGGTGCACACAGTGCAGAAAGAAGAGTGCTTTCTGTAGTCATCAGTATGTATCTTGTTGTCATGCCAAGAGGCGCTTTAGATACACTGAATGGGCAAAAGTATGTAGACCCCCTTCTAATGACTGAGTTGGCTGTTTCAGTCACACTCATACAGCATACAAACACATTCTAGACAACTGTGTGCTTCCAGCTTTGTGGCCATAGTTTGGGGAAGAGGAAGCTCCTTTCCTGTTCCAGCATGACTGCGCCCCCCGTCCACAAAGTGAGCTCCATAAACACATGGTTTGCCTAGGTTGGTGTGGAAGAACTTGAGTGGCTGCACAGAGCCTTGACCTCAACCCCACTTTGGAATGAAGCATCTTTGGGATGAACTGGAACGCCAACTGTGAGCCAGGCCTTCTCACCTGTCCTCACTGATGCTCTTGTGGCCGAATGGGCACAAATTTCCACAGCCGTGCTCTAGAATCTGGTGAAAAGCCTACCCAGGAAAGTGGAGGCTGTTATAGCAGCAAAGGGAGAACAATTCCATGTTAATGTCAATGGGTTTGGAATGGGAGGTTTAAGAAGCATATACAGATGTAATGCTCAGGTGTCCACATACTGTTGGTCATATAGCATACCTGAAAATTTTGACCAGGGTAACTGGCTGGTTGGGTTCTTGTATCTTCCAAAACATTGCAGAGAGACTCTTTAAGTTTGCTGGTAGCCAATTCAGGTTTAAGGCTGCTCCTGTGACACTTCCTGAGGATTTAGGCCAGAAAATAACAACAACAAAGCAGGCTCTGAACGGGAGCTCCTCTGCTTGCCCTCAGTATACATGCAATATAAGGGTTTCGCCCTGCCCTCTACGAAGAGTTGACAACCCCAAGGAGGACTTACACCATCTATACAGCAGGACATTTATGGTTTAAGCTCATTTATAAATGGGAAAACATCAGTAACCCTCTTACTTGTTTTTAGTCTTATGTTCAGCTGCCATCACCTCCTTTGTTTTAGATCCTAGTAAAACCCTTATAGTTGCTCACAGAAGGAGCTTCTAATTACTACTGTATATTTCTATTTATGGTATAGCTCTGGCAAATGGTTCTGTATCTCAGGTTTAATTAATCCTTGAATTATGTTGGTTAAACTTCTTAGGAAGTTGGGCTCTTGGGTGGCTAAAAGGCAAGTGTGATGTCATCTCAATGTTCGGGTTCTATCATTGAGTCCTGAACCATTCCGGCTAGCAGAGCATTCTGGCAAGTCTAAGAGCATCTAAGTCCTGTAGATAAAACATAATTTAGTGAACCACTTGAAATGAAAGCAAAGCGTACCACAGCCAAGCTATAACTCCAAACAGATATTCATTCAACAGGGCTTGTTTTTCTATGACATTTATCCAATGGAAATGAATTTATTGTGGAGTGATTTAGATTTTCATCTTTCGAGACCACAGCACTACAATAATCCATGGAGACACAGGACTGAATTTATGGACCTGGCAAGATGCCAGTCAGTGTTCTGCTTCGAAGCCCAAACTCACAAATCTGGGCACACATGAATAATGCTCACAATAGGTAAATAAAAAATAGATCTTTTCAAATCAAATTTTGGCTGAAACCACGTTAGAATACTTAATACCAAATGCATAATGGAAGCAACAGGAAACTTGGAGATGAAGCTAGTAATGAATCACTAGTAATGTGTGTGGTTTATGCGTATGTGGTGTACTGTGTTCAGCAGAGTCCAGCACTCACTGTATGCAAACTGTCTATAGCTTTTTTTTCCATGTATTTCACACTCATTTTCATGAGTTATTTTGTCCCTCTAACCACTGCACTGTTCTCAAAACCACTATAAACACACCTGAGAATACCTCATGTGGCACGAATGTTAATGTTAAAGATAGTAAAGATTGTATTAGCGGTGTGTAAAATATTATTATTAGCACTTAGCTGATGCCTTTGTCCAAGGTACCTTAGTGTAAAATGTTACATTTGCATGCTAAAAGGTTTACAATTATTTACCCATTTATACAGTTGGATCATTTATACTGGAGCCAGTCAGGTTAAATACCTTGGTGCAAAGGTGCTACAGTGGGAGTAGGATTCAAACCCAGGTAGTTTAATTGCTAGGTGACAGATTTAACCACTGTTCCACCTGCTGTCTCTGAGTTAAAGACATGCAATAATTCAATAGGTTTATTTGATCTTGACATATGGATCTTTCTTTGGTCCAAACGATCTTTGGCAATGGTTGTTCATGTGTCAAACTGCAGAACGGTGGCTAATGTTTCACCACGAGGCATAAAATTCAGGAACTATTAATACAATCTGAAGTGACGACTGCTAATACCATCTTAAGGCTGACATGGTGAACTACGACAGCTGAACGTGCCCTTCCTGAGTTACAAAAGAGCTCCAGCACTGGAACGCGATTAGTCAGTGCTTGGCTTCAATAAGACCTGTCGCTCTTTGTTAGCACGCGCTGTTTAGCAGGAACAAGAAACCCCCCCGACCTAAAAAAAAAAAAAAAATATCTGCAACAGGCGCTGCTGTGAGGAACATCTGGAAACAGTCATTTCCATTGCTCCCCAACTGCATGTTCACAACCAGGGTTTTTAATCCCCGAGTTCCTTTCTCTCACTCAGCATCTCCACCATCTACAACCTGCAGCTGTCTCATGCAGCTTTGAGTGCACCACAGCCAACCTGCGTTAAGATGAATCTTTTCCATATTTTCTCAGGTGTATTGCAGATATTTCTCTCTATTCCATGCATTCTCTTTACCAACATAAAGATCATTCCAGATTTTCTCTGAAATTTAAAGGGAGTGACTTAATGCTATTTGTAAACTTCCCACATTTTATGGAAATCTGCTTCACGTAAGTTAGAAAGAGTATCCATTATTTATTCAACATTAATTTTTTACTTTTTTTTTGCAGGGCATAATAGGAGTTTCCATACTGAAGTTCTGCCCTCAAACTTTTCAATGACAAATCCAACTCTTAATTTAAAGGAAAGGCACATCATCATGCAGGTGGTACGCTGAGGTCACATAAATGAGTATCTCTTGTAGAGGTTTGGTATTGTACTACCAGATCCATCCTTCCTCAGAATCAAACAGATCAGGCAGGATCTTGTAATGCCATGGTATTGAATTTCATAAGGAATACAACAACTGGTGCACAAGTCATGGAAACTGGGTCTACAAGATAAATGTAGGAGGGCCATGTGTAAGCCCACAAACACTGCCACAAACACGCCCACCCATGTCCTATTTTTGAAAGTGGCACCAGCATTCATCACCAGCACCTCCTACACGTCGGAGGTACTGCCACCTACACAGACACGCATACGCACACTGTAGACGCGTAAATTCAGTACAAAGAAATATGCTATTTTCTCTTCTTCTTTTGTTTACCCGTCAGCCCACAACTCCAGATACTGTACATTCTGAATGAATGTGGTTCCAGAGCACTTGGCTTCATGAGCTCAGTCCATGGCTTCCCGTTCGGTTATCTTCACGACAGACCTGTGTTCTTTAGGAAGGATGAAAAAAACAACAGCTTGGCTGTGGTTGCAGTGCGTTGACTCTCCAACCTCAAATTTAGCAGCAAAACTGCAGCCAAGCAGGAATTCAAGTCACCGTTCAAGTCAACCGGAAATTCAAGCCACCTCTCTAAACATTTTCCTTAGAGGTATTTGTGAAGATGTATATAGTACCTAAATATTCTGCTGAAACTTCTGGACCTCATTTAAATGGGAATTTAATAGAAATGCAATGTTGTGGTGAGATGAAGTTCTGTGAGGACAAAATTACCAAGGGTTTAGAGTCTGCAGAAAAAACTACATCTGACCAATCGATTGAGTTATTGACACCTCCACTTCAACACCATAAGGAAGATGAAAGTGGGGTAAAAAAGAGAAGAAAGACCTTTATGTTTATCCTCCTTGGGTTAACTGTGTACCAGCTGTCAGTGAATTCAACCCTTTTCTCCTTGTTAAACTTCCATGAAGAATAAAACTTGTCCTTTATATATCATAGATAATATACATACAGAGGCATTTGCAGGAAGAAAGAGAGAAAAGAGATGTCAAGGAGAGCATTTGTCAGTTGAGTGTCAGGCCTGTCTTTCTGAAGTCATGCTTAAGGAAGAGATACTAAATAAGCTTCCACTTTGATATTAGATCCAGCTATTAGAAATGCAGGGGCATAAATATCTTCTCAGTCCACTAGGAGACGGACATGATATTTTAAATTTACATATTTAGCTGACATCTTTATTTTTCTGAACAGCTTTTTCTCGCAGGCTCCAAAGCTTCTGAATTCCAGAAAGCATTGGAATTTATCACCACCACCACCAACCACTCCCCCTTTCACTGTACAATCACTACTGACTGGTTTCACTAATCCTTTTTCTAATCTTATTCATTATTTATCTTATCTATTAACTATTTCTATATATTTATCTGTTCATGAAATTATTTATTCAATTTGTCTGTGTTCTCTTGTGTCATCATGCTGTCTGTTTAGTGTATTGGTCCAAGAAAAATTGCATTTTGTTCTTCCATTCATCTGTGCAAGGCAGAGTGGCAGTAAAGTGAACCTTGAAACAAATGCAATTTGTAGTGTCTGGGATGGATGGATGGGTTGATGTATTGATGGATAGGCAGATGTATGGCCTTGTGTTCACAAATTTTCTAAGCATTCTATTACAGCTACACATGTATTAACTGAAAATTAATGCTTTCACTGGTGGAGCTGTGCACTCTGTCCAGTCTCAGCTCGAAGGAAGCATTCATGATGCAGTATACTGCTGGATCTCCTTACAGCTTTTTTTCTAGTGCAGGCAACCCAGAAAGTGTTTTACACTGCACGGTGCAAACAGAACTTACAATTTGTTTGTGTTCAGATCTTATGCTCAAAACTGCTTTAAATGTTAAGTTTCTAAGAGACAGTAGAGCCACGGTTGATGTTTGAAAACCATATAATGAAAGACAGTCTTGTCTAATCTGCTGAATCCCCCTCTCTGGGCGAAGCCAAGGTGTGTGCACATGCCAACACACATGATAACCCTGGGATTAGCGGGAGATATGGCATTGGCTTCCACACAGGCATATAAAGGAGACAGCTTTTGGGTTTAACTCACAGCTCTGAATATCTCTGGAGAACACGCACAATCTGAAGCAAGTATTCATATCATGGACTTGCTATGAAAAGACACAGCATCTGCACACACAACACTGACTCCTACATGGCCTTCTTTTCCCAGAGACTTTGTGAGGCTTCCCTGCGTTCTGCTAACAAGTGTCGTCTTTCATTTCGGCTAAACTTTTCATAATGAAAGCTCAACTTTTCAGCAATCCAAGCAGAGCTCCTTTCCAGCCTGTGTTTAGTATTTGGCAGTAGCCCCATGCAGCTGTTCTTTTTAAGGGATGCCCTTCAGGTTACAAATCTCCCTCATGGAATGAAGAACAAACCTCAAGTTTCAAGCATGCTTCATATCTCCATCCAGACAGAAATTTACAACACTATTTAGGGAACAATTTTTCTTCTAAATGTACATGTTTTGGGCGTTCTACATATTGCAAGGCAAAAACCAAGACCATGTTTGTGTACAAGCGTTGACATTTACCAGGTGGCCGCAACGAAAAATGTCAAATATACAAATAAATCTTCTGGTCAAAACATTACATGTTCTGAAGTCTTAGCAAATGCCTTTGTATAGCATTTCAATTTCAATAAACGTGCAGCAGGTAGCATAGTGTTTAAAATTGTAGTCGAAGGACCAGGGTTTGAATCCCTACCCCTGCTATAGCACCTTCGGTCAAGGTACCCAGTATCCAACATCACGATATCAACTCTGAATTAATACAGAAAAAATTAAGCAGGTATTTAAGGGGAAAATCATTTTAAAATTGTTTGGCATACAGTAAATGCATGGCATTATATTATGCATTGGAAAAAAGCATCAAATGAGTTAATAAACAATAAAAAGAAGGACAACAGAGATTTAAATTGGTTGACTAGTTCAGTGGAAAAGGCTGCTTGGTTCTGCTGAATTTATATTTCTCCAGGATAAGAAATGAAAGAAGAAACCCAGTAGGCCTTGAGAATAAAACAATAATCCCCAAGTAACAGATGACAACCAGATAGGCTCATCCTAAATGGCCGATAGACTGTTTAGCAAACTGAAACATGAGCATTTCTTCACTTTTTTATGCCATTCAAATTATGTTGCTCTCTGTTTTTATGATAATTTGCCTTCCAAAGTACAGATGCTCACATTTGTGCAAACCAAATTCACTTTCAAATGGTAATGGTCTTGGCGAGAGTTTCCGAATGCTATTGTCATACTTAATTTGTGCTGCTACACCTCATGTCAAACAAAGGCTTTGCACACATACATTAGGGACATATTCTCAGTGTGAAAATAATATGTGCAAAAGGGGCTTGGGAAATAACTTGACTCTAAGCAGTTTTCTTGCACGTATGAGGGGAAAAATAATTGTGTGTGTTTAGGAAAAGAGTGGAATACTCATGGGAATGCTAGAATAGAATGCCGTTCTACATAAACAAACAAGCCTTGCAGATGTACTGAAAACAAGGATTGGATCCACATGGTGAAAAAACACTGGGTGTTCCAGGCTGAAATTATAGTTAAACGATTCTTTCCACTGCAGATCCTATTCTTAGGGAATAAACTGTAGAATTTAACTAACAGTGATTTATACTTCCTTTAGTGCTAAATCCAGTACCTGTTTTCTTTTTTATATTTTTATGACATATTGAACACATACTTTGTTAATGGTAGCTGTAGCAGCCTCTACCCAAATACACAGAGATCATCCTTGTGAGACAGAAATGCAGTTCTGCTCCTGTGGGATTTGGGACTGCTGCAGTTCCTTAAGCACTGCACCCCCTGCTGCCCATAGACAAAGCATGCAGCCCTTCACCGGATTGAGAAGCAAGAGTCTGTAGCCACCTTGATCTTGTTTCACAATTTTGGACGAAAACTGCAATTTGGCAACGCTGTGTTGGGCCCGACTTAATCCACCTCCAGCTCTCCCAGCCTCCATCACCCACAGGCTTCTCCAAGCCAACAATCGCCAATCAATATGGTTTAAATTAGCTTGAGCAAACATTTTATCTGCAGACTGGCCTGCCTTGTTATCAGTTGCTGAATCCAGAGACAAAAACTGCAGCGAGTCTCCAGCAGCAAGGAAGGGTCCCTTAGGGCACAGGTCTGGATGTGTCGCAGGCCCATATTATCTCATTTAAAGAACAGAATCAAGCTTGTGGACACTGGTATCCAAAACCTGGCAACTCAGCAACAACAAAATTAATAGAATCGGACTTAACCTAAATACACACGTATTCTTCCACCTAACGTCTTTGTCACATCGTCTTCACCGAGAGGCTTCTGATCTTTCAGAGACATTCCAGAAACAAATCCCTCTTCCAGATGTTTCTTTTTGTCAGTCAACCGTCCAGTCATTTAAGCAATCAGTCAGTGTTTTTTTTTTTTTTTTTGGTTAAACCCTGTTGGGGAGCATTTTGAAAAACCACTCCTTTAAAGTGGTAGCATGATGGGTGACTAGACTCTCAAAGTGGGGTCACTGGGGTCTGGAGAAACAG
Organism: Heterotis niloticus; assembly: GCA_018136845.1. Lineage (NCBI taxonomy): Eukaryota > Metazoa > Chordata > Actinopteri > Osteoglossiformes > Osteoglossidae > Heterotis > Heterotis niloticus. Next base: position 6,819,868 of record CM030897.1, on the reverse strand, counting down.
GTGAGATGAATGAAATTTTGCCTGTAGCTCCACTGGACTGCATCTCACAGCGGCTTCAAAAAGCTGTGATTTCACACAAACTTTGTTTTCCTTGTATGTGACTCATCAGATGGCCCTGAAAAAGAAGATCATATAAGGGGCCGGGGAGGTCTGTTCCCTCTAGAATGACTGCGCTGCACCACAGTGTCACGCAGGATCCATGTGTTGCCAGGTTTGCCCTTACAATAGAAACACTTTATTTAGAAACATACATTTGCATGAGCACGAGCTTTTGTTTATGTGAAATGCGCTGTGGGAAAACGGAGGTTCTGGCCTGTGGACAAACTCCATGCGGCCCCCAGTGAAGAAGCTCTTGCCAACTGAAAACCAATGCATTCTTTCTGAAATGAATGTTCTCTATGAATTCTCTGTGAATGTTTTATTAGTCTCCCCCCAAAAAAAAAAAAAACACGACAACCGGGCAAACACTTGTAGAGCCAAGCTGTCGGGCTGTTTATAATGAACCTCAAAACACGCTGAATAAATTGATGAAGAAGCTGGTCACGGGAATAATGGCTAAAATGAGAGTGAGAGAGGAAAAAAAACAGAGGACAGGAGAAATTAGCATCATGTTTAAATACCAAACTGCTTTGATATTTCTGCAATTGAACTGAAATTATTTTCAACTCAGCCTTGATCCAAAGCAAATTTTCCTCAAAGGAGGAATGCAGAACAGGGAGCAGATGGTGTAAAGGCTAAAGACACAAACTTCTAACCTTTTGGCTGGGCTGATGGTTTCATCCCTGCTCTCAGCTCTGCCGTGTGCTTAACCCAAAGTGCTCTAGTGTATATACGGCAAGTAGTTTGTTTAGACAAAACGAACAAATAACAACATCAGTGACTTCTCTACCGTATGTCAGGCCACCCATGCAGCGAGCTGTGAAATTCATTTTTGAGACCTTGAAGGTTCCTCTCCTGTGGACACAGACAACCCCAGGATATCTGCATGGACATAAGCTGATAGCACTGTATTGATATGTGCCAAGTTGTCCAAGATACAGAATCACATTAAAAAGTCATGATTATTCACTAATCTCCATATTGCAGTTGGCAACAGCTAGCTGAGCGTGCATGTTAACAAGGAGGCGGATCTGCATCGCTGCCATCGGCGGCTGTGGGCACACAGAGGACTGTTTCGGAAACCCAGCGGATACGAATTATCGGATCTCCGGGATGAATCCCTGAAGATACCCAACTGTGCATTATCTCCCCTCCGCAGGCCTGGCACAGCACGGTACGGGAATGAGCACGCGTATGTGTGTGGGATCTGGCCAGCATGGTCAGTACTGTGATCTTGCATTCACTTTGCCTCTCATTCAGGCTGCATGCAGCCCCTGAAAAGGATATGGAGATGATTAACAACGGGAGATTCCGCCCGAGTCGCCGGGTCTCCTGACAGTGGGAACTCAAAAGCCCACGTCTTTACAGTTGGACAAATGGTTTTCTCAAAAGTAGCAAAGCTGCACAAACTCTCACTGTCTCTGCTGCAGACAAATCCTTTAGCCTCATGGCTTAGTTGCTGGATCTAAGAAGCCTGTTCAGCTGAGCCTTGTGGTGCTGGCAAACGTCTAAGAGTATCACCAGGCAGAATCAGTGATTCCTCGCAGTTCGCACACACACTCACTTGCACACATACACACGACCACAAACTTCAGAGGTGTATTAGATGAGAACCCCTGCCCGAAAGCAACTTCACTAATCTTCTTCAGTCCGAGGACCAGTAATATTGGCGTGGATGATGAAGAACGTAAACCACCTGGAAGCTCCCGCATCTTTGCATCTCCACGAAAATAAGTTTGTTTTTGGAAGCTGATCGCAAATCCAGTGTGGGATTTTGTACTCTTTTGAGACAACATTTCTTGCTTTGCTGTGTTGGCAAGATTATACCTGGAAACAAAGTAATAGGTAGAGACAGAGAAAGATGTCACTGGCAAGGTGGACACGACAGGATTCTGGTCTATTACACCCCAGATACTGATCCTATCTTTGTCCTGGGAATAACTGCAAGCACAACGGTGTGAGAGAGAATGCTCTCACATTACAATGTGCAAACAGTCTCTATCCATTTCAACCAAGGGGCCCAGGCAGTTAGGCGTGACAGTTTGGCTTTCTGCAGGTGACAGGCTGACTCAGGGAAGTAGGGTAAGCCTTTGAAGGTCCCATCATGCCAGCCTTCACCCTGACTCTTCACTATGCTGGTGAATTGTTCCATTGTCATCACCCCTTTATTCTTATTTGAACTTTATTCAAATCTGATGACTGATGATACACAACATATCCCACTGTGGCAGTGAGAGCAGCTCAGAATGAATAAGAACAACACTTCCCAACCGCTGCCTGTCTCTACCGACAAGGATCAGTCATCAGAGAAAGTAGTCGAGGTCACAACCTGGGGGCTGTGTAAACCTTCGTGAATACTGTGGTCTTGGGAACACAAGAGCAGCTGAATGAAGGGTAATTTGGTAACACATGCAAACATACTGCAATCACCTTTACAACTTCCTCACACTTCCTCTAGCTATTTCCAAAAAATGTCTTAAGGAGACTTCTTTGCATAGAAAAGATCGTAAATGGTGCAAGATCCTTCACGTGAGTTCTGTCGAGTCAGCTATGAAGAACTGTGTCGAAACTGCTTATCCGTGACTTTTCACAGCTATATTAAAATACACCAAAACCTTGTACGTGATAAAGCGGTGCATACTGTTTCCTCTGTTCTATCCAGCCAAATGCTAAGCTGACACAAGTTCGGCAGGTAAACATCACAAAAGAGACCCTGTCAGATGCTTGTCGGTTGCGGCGTAGGCTGGTCTCCTCATTAATTCCCCTCCGCAGTACTTTACACAAAGCCTGACCTCTCCCATCAATAAACGCGCCTTCTGAACAAATAATTGATTTGTTCTGGGGGGGGGGGGGGTGAAAGTTGGTGATTAGAATTGGATTACCACATAAAACGCCCTTGACGGATTCGGCTTCGGCACGGAGTGAACAAATTCTGTCAGTTCCTTTGCAAGACGATTCTCCCTGGGAAGGTAATAATTCCGTTTAAGGAGATTAATCCCTTTTCCGTCCAATAAACCAATAAAATCATTCTGTCTCTGCATGACTCAGGCTTTCCTTTCTTCACCAGTTGAAAGGAAAAAAATGCACACAGAAGCACCTCTTGAAGGTGACTGACAAAACTTTTTTGGAAGCACAGAACATTAAGCAACAAGAAGATAATTCGGTTATAATTGGGGGGGGGGGTGATTTGACAGTAACCCATTTTGTGCTCTACAGATTACTAGGCCTCTCCGTCTCCAAGAGGACAAAATATGGTGAGGTTTTTTCTCGCTGCACAGAGTATAAAAGTGACTCCGGGCTGTTTATTTTGGGATCTGGGATACGTTGGTGTGCGGTCCCTGAAATGTACGAAGCCTGTTTTCAAATAGACTGTGGTCTTGAGTTGATCTTTGAGGTCACCCAGGCCAAGGTGTCCGAGATGGTGGCCTGTCCTCAGCCACCCAAGTTGCCTGTCCACACACCCTATGCTCTCAATAGGTCATTTGTTGCTGAAAGTACAAATTCAAACCAGCTGTCTTTTTTAACTTAAGCTGCTGTGCTGTGGGAAGAGACTGGGTCGGAGCTGTAAAAATGTTTTCATTCAGCTAGGAAACAGGGCAACAGGTAGGGTAATGGCCCTTTGTCGTCCAAGGATCTGGGTTTAATTCCCTGCTGCTGCAGTAACTACGTGCAAAAAACCTCAGTTGCACCAATTACAAAAATACCCAGCTGTACAAATGAGTGCACTTTTCCAGGTAGTTTAGCAGGAAAACCTAAAATTATAAGTCTGTTTGGAGAAAACTGTCAGCTAAACGAATAAATAATAATTGCTCCAAAAACAAGATGAGACTGACTGGGTATGAAAGTGAAGCTCGGCGTTTCGCTGACACGGGCTGCTCTAAATGGGCTCTGCATTATTAATCACACGGTCAGATCGTGGGTGGGGGACTGTAAAAAAAAAAAAAAAATATATATATATATATATATATATATATATATATATATATATATATATATATATATATATATATATACACACACACACACACATGATATCACAAATATCATATATATATCACAAAGAAACCTGATCACTCTTGATTTCCAGAGACAGGGCCCGCCTCTGCAACACAAAAGCCGTACATTTCAATGGGTCATTCAATGATAAATTAATCACACATGCATTTTATTGACTGGGGTGTCATTTGTAGGAGGATTTCACTCTTTCCGGCATAATTTTGGTGCATTAAAGAGAACAGAGTTCGTGTAGGAGGGGGCAGAATTGATGACATTTTTGGGTTTTTTTTGGACACCATTTCAGTCGTAAAGGAACTCGTAAAAAAGTCATTTCTCATTGAAGAATCTCAACGACTCTTCGAATTCCACGGATTCCAAGTGAGAGGGGCTGTTTACTTTTGTGTGCATGAGAATGTTCTCCCTAGTCGTGGAAAATACCCAGTCTTCTTGAGTAATATGGGGGAGACGTTGGCTTTTCAAGGGTTGCTTCTCACTTGAAATATAACAAATTTCATCACAAGTTTCTAGAACGTTCAGACCGGTAACACAAATAAAAAAGCTCTAGAATGGCAGAGGCAAGAAAAGTTAAGGATTAAACCAATGGAATTAACTGGACCGTTCGATTAACATACTGTAACAGAACAGAACAGAATGAATGAGAATATTCAACAGTATTTCTTTTGTTCTTATAACAGCCCAAAAACACTGACATACACAGCATACTATATATTCACTGGGAAAATACAAACATCCCAAAGAAAAGTTCCCTATAAAGATCTTCCTCACAATGGCAAATGTGTTCATATAATTTTTGATTTTGTACTTGAAAATGAACTGTAAGGAAATTTGAGACTGAACAGCTATGTAATATTAATACAGTTTGACTGATTTATTGGCAAAATTTGAATTTTATTTGACTGAGTGATTATAGTGAAACGGGACAGATTGCGATTAAAACAAAACAGCACAGTCGCAATCGTTTTCAGACCACGGTCTCAAAGATACGAGTCGGCTCCAAAAAGAGAAAAGGTTTTTCACAAAAAGAGGGAGCCCAGAGGCAGCGGAGGAGTGTGATTCTGCTCTTCCTAACCTCACGCACCAGCGTGCAAGTGCACCCAATCGACCAGATTGTGGAAACCCCTGAGCCAACGTCAACTGAGAGCCTTACTCGCTCGCGCTCCTGTTTCCACAGTTGAAAAATGGAATGTCCTGAATCGCAGGCCTTCCTTCATATCCGATTACAGCGCTGGAACACACAAGAGCTTCTTTCGTAAGGTCGAGGTCGAAAAACAAAGTGTATTTCTGGCCGGTTTTTGCAACACGGCAGCCATTATAGGGAGAAAGGGGAGCAAGAGGCCAAAAAGGGGAAACAGAAAACCTGTAATTCTTCAAGCTGAGACAGTCAGAGACCCCAGGTCTTTTTATTATTATCCAGCTGTGCCAAAAAGGCAACAACCGTACTGTGTTTACAATAGTATGCAAGAAGCATTACAACGAGTATTTACATAAATTTCACACTGGTGTGAACTGGGGGTTCTGGAAACTAATAAAGAGAAACCTGCTGCCAGCTAGAAAGAGCCTGACAGTTAACATCTCAAGGAGGAATGGAGAAATTTCAGAATTCCTGTTGCTGTTTTCAAATTTCTGTTACTGGTGCATTTTCAGGGTATGATTATTATCAAAATGTTGATAAACTGATCAATTTATGCAGCTGGGGATTTTTACAAAGAGGATTTCAGTTTAAGTACCAGCATGTCCTTACTGGATGTTGTGGCAGGTATAGTTGTACTGGGAGCCGAATCACCACTGTTCAGATTACATGGGTGTGTTCTTAACCACTTTTTCCATAAATATTCATATCAAAAATTCTTAAAATGGTATATCACCTCTATTTTATATGTGTGCTATACTCAATGGAAAACATTTCCAAAAATGAAAAAGTGTTACCCTGATTTCCTTTTGTGGTGGTTTCTACAAACGTGACCAGACATCCTTTTCTGCTCACCTCCCACACAGTCCACAACAAACTCAGAACCCGAGAAGAACCGTCGAGCAGACTGTCAGCTGCTGTGGATCACGAGAGATGAACTGCACGCATGATCTAATTAAGCTGGTAGATGGGCCGGTGATGGAGAGCCCACTCTGGGGATGGAGGGAGCTGCAGAAAACCGTCCTGACGCAACGCATGGGCGCAGTGGAATGAAGGCGAAGCGTAACAGAACAAATAAATTAAAAAGCTGTTATATTTAATGAGAGCCAATGAAATAAATTCCTCCAGCTTCAACACAGTGCACAAAGCAGCAGGAGCCCAGGTCCTCAGAAGAACCCAGCATGAATACTGGTCAAACTCCAAAACCCATAGCCCATCACAGACTGCCTCAGACAGGCACATTAAAGCTTAATAAGAGCTTTGCATTAATTAAGAACACCGCAGGTTTCAATCTCGCTGTGCCAGAGCTGCTGGAGTACAGCGGTGTGCTCCAAACACCAAAGTCCACTGTTAACTTCACAGCAAAAGCAGCTTCTGCAGACCAAGGGCAATCACGATCTTACATACATCAGGAAGGTGACACCTCCCACACCTTCAGCTTGGACACTGTGAAGGTTCTGACCTGATCGAACAAGACAAGGGGTTTCTAGAAGCTTGGTTCCCTGCACGGTATTCAGTCAACGGGCATGTGGAGCTGGATGGCATCCAGAAATCCAAAAACGTTCAGTCAAAGGTCAAGATTGAGAGCAACCACATCAACCAGTCACACACCTCCATCGATCAGGGTCACTTCCCTCCTTCCCTTTTTCACTTTTTTAATTTATCTCAATTAGTAACAAAGCACTGAAGAAGTGACAAGGTTGGCAAGTAGCTACTAGTCAAACATATCCGAAATTATTGCACTTAATTATTGGACTTAAAATAGAGTCCTTCATGGGTGTGGAGGAGGCCATTGTTTCTAACTGCAGGAACAACTGTGGTATTTGTTTAATCATTTACGTATCTTCTGAATAACATAGGTTGCATCATTCAAGTTGAGGGCCCCGCAGTCGATCAGTGAAGCTCAACGCTGCCAACGTCATCCCAAAAGCACCAAACAGTCAACGCTTTTCATCTGAAAGCTCTTAATATAATAACAGACAAAAGTCGCTGTCTTCTTTAATTTGTCCCTCTGCCTTTTGAACACAGTCGCACTGTGCTTTTAAAGCGAACGTATGTTCCTCCTATAATTCTCGCATTATGATCGGCACCCAAGCTGCCTACACAGACTTCTCTCAGAGGCCCAGTGAATACAGAGTGGTAATAAATGGCACGATTCTCCCTTTCTGTTGCTCAGGAGCAAAGGCAATATTAGAATATGAAAACAGATGCACCGTCAAGCACATCAAGGAAGTTTTTTAAAATTTATTTTAAGAAAGCGTGCTGTCTTTTTGATCGAGGCCACAGAAGCACGCCTCCTTTTTACTCCCTATTCACCCTTGACATAATTCCTGCTTCAGCAGCTCAAAAGATCAGATTTAGAAGCCAAAACGGCTTAATTGAGACTGACAAGCAAGGCTCCTCTTCTGCTAAGGTCAGATGTCTGGGGGGCGGCAGTTGCTGAGAGGGTATCTTTTCATCTTGCTTTTCCTTCAAGTTTTCCAAAAACATAACCTCCTTACACCCTTCCCTGTACCTGGAGTCTGGCTGGTGAGTGGGCTGATGGAAATATCAAATCTGGGAGCCCAGAGGCGACAGCTCTACAGGAGCAGCTTCACACTCCAAAAACTAAAATAAAAAAATTCAAACAGATACATGCACCTCCTCCTTCGGCTTATATTAGATTTCAGAGCTTGCGAGAGTTGTTTTGAAATTGCTTGATCCCTTTTGTGAGAATGAGGTGGATTTCCAAAGATCGTACCACGCTGACCCTTTTGACCTTTGGCTGAAGATCAGGGTAGAGGGGGTGTGGAAGGAGTGATGGACCTTCCAGACTACCCCAGAAGACCTCCTCCTTCTCCCACTTCTCCAGTCTGTCTGGAGGCACTGCCGCAGATGGGATCAGCAGATGGACCCTAAGCACACTGCAATGTGCATCACCCTATGTCGAGTGAACATGATGATCCTGTCCTCCCTTGGAGAACATTTTGAGAACCCATTTACAGTCACCCAGATCAAAGAAATTGCTGCGCTGATGCTCTTCCCCGGCATTATTCAAAGAATTACCCCATCATCTGTGTGGCGACCATTGGGAAAGGTTCCCAAGGGCTTCAAAGTGGCTCCATCTTCCCTCATTGTAAATTCAGCTCCACTCCTTAATGGTCCTCGGCCCCTGGTCCCAGAGCCACTCGGATCATCTATCTAATCACTTTCTTCGGGCAAATCTGTCAGGTGAGCTGGACATACAGAATGCATCCTGAACAGACACTGGGAAACCAAATTTACACCTCTGCCGTTTAAACCATTAATTGTGTGCATTTTACTCAACATACAAATATACGGTGTAATAAGCACTATACTAGAGAGGCTAATACTACGAAATGTGTCTAACAAATTGCAGGCCCCAGAGTCGACTTTCTCTGTTATAAATAACCAATCTCTCTCACCTCACAGAGTACCAAGGGTATATTTCACTGCTTACAGATTTAAAACAGCATCAAAACTTGAGCATTTTTCATTCAAGATGTGTTTTTCCTGACTCGGTAGCATTCAGTGTGGCAGATCACCAATATGATTTCTATGTAAATCTCAGAGAAACACATGTATATGGACAGCAGTTGACATGGTTTGAACCCCTCCTCTGGCTGCAGGATGCTTACTTACTGTAAACCGATCCAGTCAAAATTGCGTAATTTTATAAATGGGTAAATCATGGTAAGTTGCTCTGCATAAAAGCATCAACTACAGTAACTAAATAAATTAATGTATACATATTGTGCCTCTGGGATTTAGAGTATCAGGTTTAGGGTGCAATGACAGCTTCTCTTCGTGCAGCACAGACCTGTACACTGTTTTTCCTGAATAACTGCAAGACTTCAGAGCAGCAAGCGTGTTATAATTATCATCTTGACTGGCCATGTTTTTCCACTACGCATGAGGAAAAAGGAACCGCTGAATTCAGCAGTTACAAGCATCCCTTCGGTACTCCAGTTAATTTTTTTTTTTTTTTGCAAGCGCTGCAACAATAAATAACATAAATCTTAAGGAAAGAAAACATAATAAAAATGAAAACTTGGTGAGCCTAAATCAACTCAAATTTAAACTAGGGTACTTGAGTTTCATTTTCCTGTCCAAAATCCACTAGACACGTTCTGTACAGCTCTTACACCCTGGCGTTACAGTAAAATATGTTAAAATGCAGTCCTGAGTAAGCTGGATCCGAGCCCGAGGACAGGAGCAGGACAAATACGGATAAGTTAACATAGCCAGCATTCAGAGCTGTCCCCATAGAACGAGCAGTTCTTCACAGCTGTATTGTAGTTATCGCTGATATGTCTTGTTCACATATATACATACATATATATCCTTTACATACAGACACACAATTCACAAACAATTCAAAACATCCAGTGTTCATTCAAGTGTGGGCTGTGCTACAAGTAAGATGGATTAATTATCTTTGCCTGAACACTTATCTCCTGGGATCTGAACTTAATACCTTCTGTCTGTTGTGCTGCTTGTCACACATTAAAATGGGTGTGCAGGGGGTCAAAGGCCACGGTAAAAAGAAAGCTTGCATATTCAGTACGAGGGCCGACGTGCTGTGCTGTGCTGCCAGACCAAACTTCATTAAATCAAGTACCATTTGACTCAAAAAAACAGCTTTTACAGACCTTCTCATCAAAAAGACAACAAGAGCAAAAGTGGAAATAGCTTAAATTCCCACCTGTCATTTGCTTTATATCACTTCTCACACGCCTTCTCCATTTCCTCTGACAGCATCTATTAGTCTCACCTTAGCTCAGCGCTTCCTGCGTTCCCTCAGGACTCGTCTGTGAACTCTAGAAACATCCACTGCCTCGGCTACTAGCATAAAAGCAGGGTATCGCTCTGCTCTTGGTCTTATTACTTAAATAAAGGTTGCTGGGTGATTTATGCTCAGAGTAAATAAGGTAGGAGTGGGGCAAAAGGGGACCAGAACCAGCCGGTTGTTCAGACACGACGGTTATTGTTTCACAATCTCAAGGTTCCTGGTTTGAATTCCACCACCGATTCAGTAAACTTAAACAAGGTGCTTACATTTAATTTCTATATTAAGGCCAGCCTGCATTGTAAATGGGTAAATAATTGCAAGTTGCGTTGCATAAAGGCATCTGGTAAATAACAAAAACAGGAATGTAATTACAGCCCAGCCAGACTACTGACGCAAAGCAGGAGCACGAGAACGTAGGGACCCACTTTGCGCCCTTCAAGCAGAGATTATAAACAAGATCTAATACCAAAATAGCTAAAGTGCACTGATGGGCGATCTGCATAGCTGATGGTGAGATGAGTCTGACGGTCAAGGTTTGCTGTTTAGCCAAAAGGGTACAAACAAACCACTTATCGCAAAGATCACAATGCGGTCTTCCCAGCAGAATGGATCACTTCGGCTCATTTGACACAGACAGCTATAGACTATATATATCGAAATCTCCGTGTGGAAGCTTTGATGTTTTGCCTTGGGTCTTGCTAAATACGTTTGATCTAAAACACGAAGAAAGATAAGAAACACCTTATCAAAATACTTTTACGTGAAACCCGTATTAATGAGCATCTTGAGCAGCAATAGCTTTTTCCAACCTAAGGAACTTGTGCAAAATTAAGGGCGCCGCTTACAGATGGGAATGGAACGCATGCTTAACTGCATTTTTCACAGATTCACTCATCGGGCTCGGCTAACAAGAGTATTACGTTTTTTTTTTGGCCAATTCGGCAACTAAATCCTTTCTATAAATCTCAATTTCGCCTCTTGCACTCTGCAGACCAGTACAGCTGACGCAGCCAAGACAATGCTGGAGCACCAGGGACTGAATGTCAGCCTGCATTCCTGCAGTGTGCAATGATGTCATTTTAGTTCTCAGCAAGCTGGATCTTCATCCTGCTGCCCTTTGACATCATTCAGTTGGGGTAGCGCAACAGTGAACCCAGGGGTGGGACAGCAGAAGAGGAACTGAGCCTATATCTCCCTGCAGCTCCTCATCAGTCACGGGCACCTGCTCCTACTCCTTAGCTCCTGCTCCTTCTCCTACTCAAATCTACCTGTTGATTCTGCTCCAGATGTCTACCCTTCTGCTCCATACCTCCCATTTCTGCTCAAGCTCTGTATCACCTTCTCTTGTTCCATACCCCCTGCACCTGACCCTGCCCTGACTCTTCAGGGTGGAACTGCGTCACAGCACTTGATGCCTGAGTAACCAAAATCGCTTAATTCCAAAATGTGAGCTTCAACACGCTGACAAGGTCCAGAAAACATCAAGGAAACAACTGGACCTCAAGCAAATTAATATGAAAATAGCATTTTGAAAAACATTACATTTGTCAATCCTTCAGGGGTTAGCCATAATGAAATACTTCACGAACAGAGACTTACAAACTGCTTTATTTTTATTTAGGCTTCAGGCCGTTCTTCACAGACACAGAAGACCCTTTTGCATTAATTTCCTGAGAGGAAATGAGATCAGCAAATGACAAAATGCAAGAAATAGGATCTAAGTGTTTCTAAAGGGGAAAAGTAAACAAACATACAGGAGCAAAGAAGATGAAGAAGCAGGAGATTGCATCCCCTGTTATTAAGCTTTCCTGTCTCTGTCTGGCTCATGCAGCAGACAACAAGAGGAGATAGCTAAGATAAATGGACAAAAAACTCTACAGAAATCCATAGGGTCCTGCCCCTTCTTGTGGATCTGCAGCTCCTGAGAAAAAATGTACATTTTGGGGAGAAAAACTATCCAGAGCGTTACAGAGTATATCTACTCTTAAATATTTATATGTGGACACTTCACATTTTATGCACAAACTGAATAAAAAAAAAAAAGAAGCTTTATGGGAAATGGAACGGTGCAGCTACTTCCTGCAAGACCACAAAGGCATGGAAGTCTGACTGGTATTTCCAGAGTCAGGTTACGCAGACCATGACATAAACACAGAATGCTTTTGCCAACAAGCTGGGGCAAAAAATGGAAGAAACCTACAATTTCATTCCATTCTCTATTGTCAGACATGCGGTAATAAAGAAATGGGCCTGTTGCAAAAGTGTTTTTGTGAATTAGAGGCGAGAGGAATGAACAAGCAGAGCCTTTCATCTCCATGTAGGTCTGTAATCTTCTCCTGAGATGTGGCCGACTCCAGCCTCTAAATGAACCGCACAGACTAAACACTTATTTATAGCGGAGGATGCAAAGCATGAAAATCAGGAGTGTTCCACCGAGACCGTGGTGCTTTAGCTCCTTTATAAAAAACGCAAGAACCGAAAAACAGAGCTGATGAGAAAAGCATGTGACAATGCTGCCCCATGTGACTGCAGACAGATGCAAAGTGTCAGATCTAACACAATCAGATGTTCAAACAGCAGGCAGGTATAATCGCTCCATCGTACTTTTTGTTACACTGGCCTGGGAATGGGTTCATAGATTTAGTTTGAAGCCTCAGGCGCAACTATGGTGCACAGTCTAGCTTATCAGACGACAGTCGGGAGTTTCACCATCAGCCAGCCCATTAAGTGATAACATTTGACTTTCTACTCACAGTTGGCCGCAAGGCTCATTCGGGACATGGACACTCATGCTAGCACCAGCTACAGGTGCGAGGCCCAGCATGGAGGAGTAATCGTTGCTGGACCTCCTGTAGACAGAAGGCATTTGTAACAAATTTCACCAGACTGGGGGGGGGGGGGGTTTACACTGGCATGGTCCATCAGCATGAGTTTTTCACAGCATCCCGTAAAGAGGTGTGACTAACCTACTGGCCTAGAGACCAAATTATTTAGGTGACCTACTTCTGATGCTGGTGATGCGATGTCCTCATCCACTGGGCTCATATAGCCTCAGTGGATCCAGGTACAGGTCACAGAGCCAAATCCAGAGCTGAGCTCTTTGTCTGTGGATTAAGTGACTGTGAGGCAGTGGAAAAGCAAAGGCTAAGACAAGACCTGCCCCTGTAACACGAGATACACGCAGAGCAGACGTATCATAATGCTAGGCCATTAACATTCATTGTGCCTGGGGTGTTGTGAAAGTGCCAACACATCCTCCCTATATTTATAGCCACTGGGTGTAGAGGACGAGACTCATCACCCTCTTCTTTATTAGACTGAGCATTTTTTAATTGGGTTTTCTCCTTATTCACCATCACACTATTACAGATGACCATCCCCCACAATGGGAATTGAAATAATTTCAATCAGAATAATAAACTGCTGGAATCTGTTCTCATCTGTTACCTTTTCTATCGTTTTCCTCCAACATGTTACTAAACTTTCGCTTAAATATTGCATTTGGGCTTCATATTCTCTGCTTCATTAAAATTTTTGAAAATTAATGTAGACAATGCTGATTTGCTGGGCAGTCAATGGTGGGCCTAATTTTTTTCCCCCTGAAAACAGCCCCCCTGCCAAAAGGTGAAAATGAAAAAAGACAAGACCACATATCTCAGAGGTCATAGATTTATTACGAACTTTGAGTCCATTTCATATTTACGAGTGTTTTGTGGTAAAGTTAAAACAATTAATTGTTATAACTGCCAGGAGGAGCAAGTTCCAACACTGTCTTTCCATTGCGTTCCTCCTCAGCAGGTGTCAAGGGCTGACCTGAAGACTTTTTCAACTAGAAGGCAGAACCACAAACTTCAAGACATGCACAATTCCAGAACCAGAACCAGTACCAGAACCTGCTGCAGTCCAGTCTGAGCTCAATTTCTACTTACTGTTGAACCAACAACTGTAAGCACAAAAAGTCATGCTGAGACCCAAAGTCTGTGACCTTAAAACAAAGTATCAACAGCAGAAACGTCACCTTGAAACCATGAACACAAAAAAGTGCCAGAACATGCTGCAGTGAAATTTTTCATATCAGTGCCAATAACCCTTCTTTACATCTGACAAGTTCACCACTCCAAGGAGCTGTGCACTAATTCCTGAGACTCTACCCTGATGGAGCTGTGATATCAACAGGAAAGGTTCTCGTTTCCTGGGTTTAACAAACTGACGTCCAACTGTAGATGATCGTCTTGTTTCACCTTCCAAGGTAGCAACTATATAGCCTTCTACAGGGTGCTGTGCATATTGTTTAACTGCAGATATAACATGCAGACAAAATAAATAAATATGAGAATGCCCACCAAGACAAGGAGCACACAGACTAAACAGAAAGTTGATCAAAGGTGAGCCAGATGGCCAGCTGATATCAACGAATACAGAACATAAATAAACAAACAAGCAGATGAATGGTGGGGGCACTGAACAGGTACGTGTGGATGACAACTTAAAGCTTTCGCTTAAACCAATGATCCTGCAAACTGTGCTGCGGACAACCGATGCTAGAACCATGGAGCGGGTAACGGGGGAATGCCAACAAATCAAATTTTGCAATGACCAACAAAAAAACAGCACCCAATAAATATTTTTCTACTGTGTATATATTGGCCAGATGTGAGCAGTGATGAATCAGGGTTAAGAAGAGTTAAGCTGTTCTGCCCCTCGAAAACGGAGTGACTGTTTTGATGCACCTCCAGTTGTTCCTGGCCTCATCTCCACTTGTGGGATGATTAAAGCACTGTAATTTTGAAGTCTTGGCAACGGAGGCATATAAACATGTCCCTGCTGATGGATTTTCACTCTTGTAACAAGACATCTTTAAAATTTATCACAAAGTCCTCTTCCTTGTCTGCACTGTAAACATGGCCATAAACGTCTCCTTCAAACTGGAGATGAGCTTCCAAAAGAAAGTAAATAGATAAACAGAGAGCAGCTTGTTTTCATTTTCTGTACCTCTGAGATTGCTTCATCCTTCATCCTGGACGTATTTAAAACAGACACAAAAGCATGGACAGCACAGTGCATTTTTGGGTTCCAGATGAAGTTCTTAACCACCCAGAGCTTTAACAGCAGTGTACCTGAAGACTAGGAGGAACGGGGAGAAACATGTATGTATAGTCAGGTATGCGAGCAGGAAGCTCGGAAAGAGGAAAGCAGGAGAAACTCTTGGGATCAAGCCTCATTAAAAAATAACATCCTACCTTTCAACTTTTATTTTATAACCCTTTTATCCCTCCTTTACAACCATGTGATGTATTCATTGCAATATGTCAAGTACTTTTTCAAAGAATCACGATCAATTTCCCCTCTGTCAAGCTGCTCCTGCGATATTCTGGTCATGAATCTAAGACTTGACCTATAACACCTCATGCAGACCTCATCTATAAGCATAATGCACCTATTCCCAAATCATCTGAAAAAGTCGTGTGGAGAAAGCACACAGTCTCAAAAAATCATATGAAACCACCTCAGATAGATTTCATTCAGCAGCGTCCAACACATCCTCCATCAGATGTCCTTAGGCCATCAATTACGGGCGCTTGCAAAACAAAATGTTTTTAAGGGATGCGTAGAATTGAGGGTTTGCAACTCTGAAGAATTCCTTGCAGGGATTTGTTAAAGAAGGTCATGTATGGAGCATCCGACCACAAGTCTTTTCATCTCAACAAGTATTACTATCATTGTGGGGCAAGATGGAGCTACAGCTCAGAGAGGAGAATAAAATTACTTTGCCTAATACATCCTGTAAAGGAAACGGCGACTGTACAAAGGTCAGAATGACAGTAAGATCATTTGCAATTTCATGTTTCTGCAAAGCTCGGCAGAGAATGGCAGACATAACAGAAGTGACAACATGTCATAAGATGTAGTGAGAGGCTGGATTTGTGATTATCATTTGAGAAGATTAAGCCCAAGCAATAAAAGAGAATCCTAATCTCTATTGCTACACACTTTAAAAACTGAAGGTTGAATTCCACAGAAAGCATCTTCAATTTTTAGAAGCACAGTGGTATAGCAAGTCATGCTGGTGTCCCACAGCATCTGGGTTCAAATCTCATTCAGTCTGTGTGTAACCTGCATGTCATCCCCAGGTTTGGTGTTTATTCTGAGTGCTTCCCACAGATCAAACATTTATTTCACTTATACTGGTGACTGAATTGCCTGTTTTGTGAATGAGTCTGTACAGTATCTTACATTGCTAATATACAAATAAGTGAATAATTCTACAGGAGCCAGTGCAGTGTATCCAATATTAAGCTCCTTTGAACAAGAGTGTGAGTTAATAATAATTTTGTGTCACTTGAGAAAAAGTATTATAGAATTAAGTGTTAAATGAATGACTGTAAACATTAAATCTTCCTGAACCTCAGTAAAAACTAAGAAAGTGCCAGTCTGGAGAGACCGAACATCAGCAGGTGTAACAGCAACATAGATCTCACTTGTGAGTGCAGGGAAACAGGAGGTAGCTGTTCTGTAGCAACAGCACCTCAGTGTGATGTTCCCCCTGGACAAGATGTACACATTTGAGAGTGGAAGCCCATCTCTGCTAATCTTCTCTCCTCTTCTCTCCTCTCAGCAATGCAAACTAAACAGTGTGGGAAGTGGGGAGAAGGAGTGTTGCGTAGCCAGATGGAATCAGATTTTAGTCCAGCAGAAGAAATTACACACATCTACTTTCCACAGATGCCCAACAAGACTAACATTAGTAAACTACAGTAGTAAAGGAAAAGCAATAGCAGATAGAGGCCTTTATTTCTGCACGGACAAAAAACAAAGATTTTCTTACAAATATAGATTTATTTTCTTTTTTCTTTTCATTCTTCCCCTTTCACCTGAACTTGTTCATCAGGCCATTTTGCTATATCATCTATGCAATTAACCTAACCTCTCCTAAAAAATGGAAATGATAGCAAAGTTTCCATAAAAGCAAACAGACATAATCGTGTTTTAAAATAAGCCTTTTATAATAAATACACTGTGTTAGCCATATGCAGGTTTTTATTGAACTTAGCATTGCAAAATACGACCTGTTAAAAGGCCACAGGCTTTTACAGAGAATGGGAGTGGAAGTTGGGGCTACCGATGGTCTCCCGGTGAGCTCTGCACAACTTTTTTTTCTGCAAAAGCAATCAGATTTGTTGTCTGAGCCACATAATTGTCATCAGGCTGTTCCCACTGAAGCTCTGGCAGATCAACATTGGGGGAATGAGCTACGGTGGAACGAAAAAGTGCAGCTCCAGCGATTTCTGTCCGCGGTTCCCATTAATAGCAGACCGCAGCCCTCCCGGGGGGCCACTGTCAATGTCCTGCTGTGCCCTCCTACCCTTTTACCATCTCCCTGTGTTGGGTGATGTCATCAGCGGTCCCTTGACTTATATGCCACCACAAGGATGCCGCATTGCCTTAGCACTGCCCTACATCCCAGCAAGCCCCAGCAGAGGCAGGACTGGTCTTTAACACCTTTTCCATACCATAGGTCATGCCAGCAACATCATGCTTCGCCTTCTCACCTCTCCCCGGCAGCTGTCTGGCTCCCCTCTCACACCCCCTCTGTAGAAGCCATTAGCCTTCCGTTAAACCACAACCCCATCAGCTTTTCCGTACTGACAATGGCTGCCTTGCTCCTCTGAGAAAACATCAGCGTCTCCACTGGCTGTATTGCTCTTGTGCTTTTAACACAAAGGTCCAGCAGAACCAGAAAAAAAGTCACCACTTGCAAGGTACAAACATAGCCTGAAAGGGCTGGAACACAAGCGCACGTCAATTTTCAGAACACGACGACTCAAGTTTACAACTTGAACACGCTTATATTTTTAGACCCAAACACAAAGGTGAACAGAAACTTTGCTTTTAAGCAATATTAATAAATAAGTGCTGAACTTAGCAAAATGATGGCATCAAATCCACCAGAACGATACTCTACTTTTCAGAATATTCCAGACCTCCCAGAATGGCCAAAATTAGCATTATAATAAGAAAATGGACGTTCTCAGTGGAAGGGGCAACCTAGATGGTTATGGAAGCAGAAAGCGATAGTGGACATACCATTGTTTTTGTATGTTATTTCTTAAAGAAAACACAATAAACCCTGACAAAAAAGTCATAGTTGTGTGCTACAAAGGGAAGCGTTGATTATATTACAATCCTGTTTCAAAGGTTAAGATTTATTTTTCAATCCTTATTGCTCTGCTAAACACAACCCCCTATTTTCTTCAAAATCTTTTTAAAAATCACTTTGCCTCATCCATCGGACGGCTCATTGTGATTCAAAATGAGCGTCTTTGCTTGTTCGTTTTAACACTGTGGCTAAGAGACAAACAATGTCTTCTCCCAACATTTAAATGGTGACAATGGGGGTCAGGTGGAGGGGGTTGACCTTCTAACCTCCTGGGAATAGGAGCCATGCTCTGCACTGAGGCTGTTTGCTAAACAGACCTGACTCCTAGCCTGCCCTGCCCCCATCTCCAAGGCGACAGAATCCAGGATGGAGATTACCACAGATCCACAGCATGTACATCACATCAACAGGATGGTTTTAACATGGTGGAGCCCATGTATTTCCTAGAATAATTATAAGGAGCAGGTCCTCCAGGAGACAGCATGGCAGCAGAGAAGATACTTAGCAGAAAAAACTAAACATGGTTTAATCACCTGTCTTGGAAATCATTGTTTGACTTAAAGTACATGTGGTAACCCTGCCTATTGAAGCACTAAAAGGTCCACATCAGGCGCGCAACATTTCCACAGCCCCATTAAGGCAGACTTTGAGGCTGCAGCAAAGGAATAATGAACCGCTGCGGGCTTCTTGCTCAAATCCCGCTGGCCGTTTCAGGGACTCATTCGCAGGACACACTCGCCTCATCGGCACCGCAACGGTCCACAGGAAACTGACCGCGATACCGTCGCCTGGATCATGTGCGGCACTGGGTTCAATAACCAAAGAATTCATTAGACGCCCATTCCATATTCTGCTTATGAATACTGTATAACATTCCCCTTCACACATGATATCAAAAGATCCTTTAAAGTTCTCCCCTCAGTTTTCAGTGTCATGAGAGACAAAGGCGCCCTTTGAACAAGACGTGTTCTTTATACACAGCCCCAAATCAGGTCAAGCAAAGGGGGCAAAGGGACGCTGAAAATTAGGCTTCACCAGCCTAAATAAATAATGAGACTGAGTCGCTAAACCTGAAGAACAAAGCACACCAAAGAGCCCTCTCCACATGCCGCTTCGAAACAACATCTATGCTGCGCAGTTATGTTCTCTGACAAATTAACTCAGGGCAATAAAGCTAGCCGTGGCTATCAAAGGCTTTAAAGGTATTACACATTACATCAATTGTGCTTTCAAATTGCTCATCTGCTCTCCATCTTAATAAAAGCAAAAAAAAAAACAAAAAAAAAAAACACTGGTGCCAAAACTTCTTAAAAAGCAGTATTGTGTCCAGGACCTCTTAATAGGTTTTGCCAACAGCTTTAAAAGCACACCATATTGATCACATCAGTAAGAGATGTAATAAATTATTGATTTACGTAACCAAGTGAATTTAATTTTTCCTTAAATTGACAAGCGAGAAGATCAAAAAATAGGTCACAACAAAGAAATTTAAAAAGATGCATTTTGGAGAACTTGGCTATGGGCACCAGGGTTACACAGCAGGTAGTGCTGTTGCCTGATAGCACCTAGAGTGCTTGGGTGTGAGTTTGAATCTGGCTGAGTGTTTGGAGGCCACATGTTCTTCCTGTGCAGTTCTGGTTTCCTTTTACAGTCCAAAGATGTGTTTCAAATTAACTGTTTATAGTAAACACTCCATAGTGTGTGACTGTGAATATCTGGCAACCCTATAATGGACTGGTGTCCCGTCCAAGGTGTAGTTTTATAGCCCAGTGATTCCTGCATTGAGTCCAGGCCTTGCTGACCAGGATAAAGCGGTTAAAGATAATAGATGAATGAATAATCTGTTCAGCTTTGTGGAATTTCT
Source organism: Heterotis niloticus (assembly GCA_018136845.1). Classification (NCBI taxonomy): domain Eukaryota; kingdom Metazoa; phylum Chordata; class Actinopteri; order Osteoglossiformes; family Osteoglossidae; genus Heterotis; species Heterotis niloticus. Next base: position 6,799,809 of record CM030897.1, on the reverse strand, counting down.
TAGACTGTGTTACATGATCACCAGCAGCTAAATATTGTAACCTTTTGGCCTTGTACTGCATTTACTTGTATATGCATGAATTTACATGGCCGAAACAAAAAGAAAGATTTGACCTATAATCCTGTCATCAGCCATTGCGGGCTGCTGTCGGTGTGAACATCTGCCTCTCTGTCCACCGATTCTTCTTCGCTATAAACTGTCCGATTAAACAACACCAGAGGACGGTGGAGATAATCACCCCTAAATTTTCTGCAGGGCCACAGCAGCACTTAATAACTAATAAATCTCTAATCCTTCCTAATACCAACCACCAATGTAGTCTCTCACACTCCCAGTCATTGAGTTCCCCCTTTAAGAGTCTTAATGCCATGGGTTTAATTATATATCTTTGCGACAGCGACGAAAATCTATATTCTAAGGAAATACAGTAGTTTAATCCATTTTGCAAAATTAACTCTGAGTTAAATATTTAATAATAAAAAAGAGTTTCTGGTATAAGATTTACTTTGAGACATGCTTATCATAGGTGTAAAGAGAAGAAGGAAATCACTGCAGGCCATTTAACATCACATTTTGCTTGCTTTGTTTATAAAGGCCACATTATACTGTAGCTACATTATAATATCGATAGTGGTCATTCATTCAAACGTTTCCAATTACCTTGTAACACCGGAGCCGAAATGAGTTTCAACCTGCTGAAGAAACACAGCTGACAATACACACTGCAAGTTCACCGCTGTATCATTTTATACACGAGCGTGACGGCTATCATATCAAAAACAGTGTAGAGGCTTATTGACTGCTAAAATGGTCATGCATTAATTTTGTGCAAGTTTTTCAAATCCCCAAAAATCAGATGAGACCATCAATAAAACACAAGGTCTCAGAGCAGCTATTTCTCAAAGAGCACAAAGTCAGAAAAGCCGATGAAGGCCTCCGACAAATCCACTGTCGCTCCTATTGCCTTTCAATCCCTCAGCGACCCTGGATGTGAAACACAATAACCGTTATTGTCCCTGTGGAAGTGAGACGAATGCTCTGCAGGGAGTCTTTTGGGTTTCGTATTTGGGACATGTTGCCAAGGCTTCTGTGGCAGGGAAAAGGGTGCAGAAGAGGCCAGCGTTTATCTTCTCCAGGTACGGCTGACAAATCACAAACACTTCACAGCAAAGATTCACTCCCATCTGCAGCAGTTCCTAAGAAAACGGGATGTCACGAAGCAGCCCTCATATACAAGGCGTCATCTGACAACAATGCCTGGTCCTCACACGTTACGTTCAGGACCACCTCCGGGAAGACAATAGAGATGGGAGCTCACAGAGTATTTACACAAACAAAGGCTCATAAGACAGGAGCTGAAGAGTTTCTCTCAAGACAACAGAGTCGAGAGTGGTGTGTACAAATGTTTTGGTCCGCATCGTGATCGCCATTTCCTCTGATGCCCTTTAAGTACAACAACTTGTCCTTATTCTGCACTTAGGCTGTTATGGGTCCTCTTAAGGCCTGCGTTTATTGCCTGGCCTCTACTCAGCGTCTGCGCTGTTTAATTAAACGGCCACTTTTCACAGAAGACTTCACAATCTAAAGCTCCGCCAGAGCGACTGCTGCGTGACTGAAGAGGGGAAAAATAAATCACTTTCCCCACACAACCAGGTTGCTATTCTGCCTTCGGTTTCCCTCCATTTAGTTGCCATTTATAAACATTATCTGCTGAAGAAACGCACAAATGAGATCCAACAGTTGGAGGTTGAATTACAGCCTTGCCAATTTTTCACGGTGTGCTCCGCAGCTTGCCGTGACAGGGACTTCTCAAAGAGGGTGTTGGAAATCCTTCACGTTTGGAAATACAGGCGCCACAGGACACAATAGCTAGCGTGTGAGAAGTTGAGCAGCCGTAGAGAAGTCGTGAGAAGATCGAGCAGTCATACAGATGATGGGAAGGTAGGTGAGACACAGAAAAGGAGAGTTAGTGGGGATTTGCTCCTGGTTCCCTGTGGGTCTTCAAAGGCAAGAAACACCTTTGGTACAAATACCACTGTTTACCTCATCATTCCAAACTGGACTGCCCATTTTCACAAGATGTAATAAAATGCTGCAAAGCTCTGGAAAAGGTTGGAGCTGTTTTGCTTCATCAAACAAAAGAGGGGTTTTTTAGCAACTGTATCTTGGAAAATCCACTGTGCTCATCCTCTACAAACACAAGACACTTAAACCCCCTAACATACTTCATGCTCCACTCCATTCCATGTGTCCACCTTGACTAAACTCCACAGGCACTAAAATAACCAGACTGATAAATTCCGTGTTGAAGTCCAGGCAATCCCTCCATTAAGACACATCTCAAATCCAGCTCTGGAATTCCTCTATCACAGTTTGCTGGCTGAAGGAGGGGGGGGGGGGGCGCTAGTAAACGTGGTATTCAATAATCTCCTGCCCACAGAGGCCTGTCTGTGACAGAGCCCTACTGCTGTCTACTCACTGCCCACCGATCCTGTCAAATAATCCCTAGTCAGCGTGGGATGTAACCCAAGCCCCAGAGAAAGCTAGAAGCAATGGCAACATAACTATGCCACAGTCCAGCTTGCCCACAGAAGAAGTTAACCTGTTAATGAAGATGTTGCTATTTTATATGTGTTATTTTGCAGAACAACAAGCTGTTTTGAGGAACCCCTTTTATATTTGTCTCACTGCCGGCACACTTACCGTACTGGCTGGTCCCGTTTTGGACCCTGCAAAATGAGAAGCAGCAGAGTCTCTGCGGACACCTCGCACGGGCTTGTTTGGTTACAACTGATCGGCAGAGGTGAGCAGTGGTGCAACCGTGCCGCCACTGCATGGCAGAACAATGTCTGCTGCGCAGGTATAATAACACAGTTACCCCCTAAACATCTCAAACAAACTGTGTGGGCGCTGTTGTATTTTTTCGAAACTACACTTTCTGGTGATCTACCGCATTTGCTGAAGATGCCTTTCTGAACTTTGGGATTTTTGTATTGTAGTGTAATTGAGACTAAAACCAAGTTTAGACTTAAGACCAGTCTCATAGCAGAAACAGACAAGGGTCAAGAACTGGGACTTAAGGGGTCTTGTGACAATCAGAGAGGTGTCAGGGGTTTGTCATGTGGCCGAGCTTGGGAAGGCTGACCAAAGTTTTAGAAGGTGCTGTGCTGTGTGAAAAGGTCAGGCTGTTAAGAAGAAAACACACATCTGTCACAGTATTTGAGGTCCAGCTTCGGCAAAAGTTAGATAAGATGTAGAATTTGAAAAAGTGAAAAGCCTCCAAACTTCATCTCCAGCTCTGTGTAGACTTACAGTCCAGTGTGTAGTCACATTGACTAATTTGATCAATTCTGCTTCAATAAATGAATACATAATCTTAAAATAAATCTTATTGTATGTTTTCTTAAAGCATCTAAAGTTTTACCCTAGTGAGGAACTGTACCACATACCATTAGTCAACGAACTTACTATCTTCCACAGGAACGCTGGTTTCATGACCTTAACTTCTGAGTCTGCATTATAAATACGTTGTTTTGCCACTAAACTTTACAAACCAGTTTATGGTTATGCTGGTGTATTTGGAACCTCCCACATTTATAATATCAAAGCATATCAATTTATATTTAATACATTTCTTCCATTTAAAATCCTATTTTTAATCCAAATAATATTTTAAGTTGGAGTCAGATTATACCTAATAAAGTGGAGTGAGACTAAATTTTAAAATTAAACAAAATTGCTACAGTAATGTATGTTGTTCTTAAGGATAAATTCAGGCTGAAGGCTTGTTCTGCTCTCACCTCCACTGCTGTTTGTGAGCATCTTGATCACAGCAGCTCATCCCGCCATGAGTGCCTGTCAAATACGCCACTGCCGTATACCAGTGTTTCATAAAGGCTACGCCTTAACTTTTGTCAAACAACATCTGGCTGTGTTGCATTATTATTTGTTATAAAAATGCTCGCTTCTTGCCCACTCAGCATCGACCCATCAGAGGTGGTCATCTTCACCCATCGCTAATGGGACAGCAACCCAAAAAGCCACCTCCTGCTTCTGAACCGGAGCTGCGCACAGCCTCCCTCTCGCATCCTCACCACCAGCACGCTATCCCAGGGGGGCGATCGAGGTGAGGCTGGGTCTCACAAAGGGCTGAAGCACGCAGCCAGATGGCAGCTCTGGGCCTGATGGTGACCGCACCTCCGCCTGCTCAGACAGCATCCTGGGAGGAGTGCAACCCAGACAGAACACACAACAAACTGTCCAAATGGGAAAACCAGCCCTCTCCCACTAAAAGGTAAATTGATGAAACACATGATGCTTGAGGCTATAAGAGATTGGGTTATGATCCATTTCAGAGATCCCACAGCACATCGAGGTGAATTTCAACCGGGAGGCACGGCTCTCAAAGCGACAACCGGGTTACTCTTTGAAAAGTGGGTCAGCTCCTCCAGTTGCGCCGCACAGCCCCAGTTCGCGTGATCCCGGCATTCTGCGATAGCCGACTCGTACTTGGCTCGCGTGCCTAGTTTAAACAATACTTTGCACAACAATACGCGACTCGGTGCCTGCGTCGTACTTGCACCAAGACAAAAACCACCTAACGCGTGCGACGAGTTCCATCTTCAGCAAACCAGAGTCCGCGTTGCCCTTTCCGATTGCGAAAAGGCTCAGCAGGGAGGCATGACTGCACAGGTCCTTACGGAACACAAAACAACGCTCTGCCGACACAAAAATCACCGCAGCGGCTAAAATCGGAACTAAACCCCAAGTGCCATTTGGTCACTCGAGCAAAACTGTTGTCAAACAAAGATGGGGGGGGAGGAAAAAAAAAAAAACAAGTTAACCTCTAGAACAAGTTAGGTTTGCAGGTACCGAGTTAATAAATTACGAGTTATGTGGCTGTCGATGGATCATTGGAAAGAAGATGCTGAAGGCGGGGAGAGAATCCTTTCAAAAACACCGCATATACTGGATAAGAATAATCTGTTTAAATCACTGCACTGTAAATGTGTATTTTTGTCTTGCAGACATATAGGATATGAGAGATGGTGTCTTATTCCTGACTTGTTTTAATTTCATACCCAGAAACTAAGAAAAAAGAAAACATTTGCTATGGCGTGAGGGTGCTGTGGCTGGGGCCTCAGTGTATCGATTAAGTATCAGTTCAGTATCAGCTGTGTCACCTGTTAATCGATTGTGTATGAAATGTGTATCACTGATGCATCAACTCTGGACTGCGTTTTTGTCCGCTGTCCCTCATCCATCCACCCATCCATCGGCTAGCGGACACCCACCTTGACGGGAGAATTCCGCGTCCCAGCGGGCAGCTCCCGGATCGCAGTGCCCGGAGGAGAAGCCGCAACGCCAGCGGCGCATCCCAGCGACACCCCGGTGAGCGACGCTCTCCCTCCGTTCCTGGGTCGCTGCTTAATCCCGTCCAGCAAGCGCACCAGCAGGATGTTGGCGGGCAGCTCGTCCACGCCGCAGTCCACGAGGATGCGGCACTCGGGGCAGCGCAGCTCGTTGCGGGAGCTCACGATGTTCTCCAGGCAGCGGCGGCAGAAGGTGTGCTGGCACGGCAGCACCTTGGCCGTGGTGTCCAGGCGCTCCAGGCACACGGAGCACTCGAGCAGGTCGAGCAGCGACGACTCGTCCATCCTCGTCGTGGTCACAGCCGCCGGGCGCGGGCGCGGGCGGGAGCTCCTCGGTGCACCGCACGACACGACGCGCCGCGCGCGGGCCAGTGCGGGGCATGGGCGCGCGCGCGCGCGCGCGCGCCAAAGCGAACTCGGAGGCAGACGCGCGAAGCCTCGCGCTTGCCTCCTCGCGCGCGCGTCAACGACGGAGGCGGGCGGGAAAGCGGCGGCCTCGCGCGAGCGCCTCCCAGATGTTCCGCTTCGGCCGCGGTAAGCGCGTGCGCCCGCGGGGCCCAGGGGCTCGGCCCGCGATTTCGGCGAGGCGGCGAACGGGGAGGTTCCGCCTTGCAAGTAACGACGTTTGCCCGGAGAAAAGTGTCTCCAAGACGTTCCGCCGTAACCGCCGACGCCCGCTGCGTGTTTAGTTTGCTTCGTTACTTTTCGAGAGTTCGTGCTCGGACCGGCGTGTAGCGCGGCGATTAAGGACGCGCAGTTGCACCTATGCAATGGCGACGTGGGAGATAGAACTCATAGCAGTAGGAATGTTTGACTTAAGAAAAAAAATACAATTAATAGCAATATTTATTGTTTTTCTGTCGAACGGAGCCATAGATTTTTGTTACAGCGCTGGCCGGAGTGAAGGAAGCTTGTGCGTGTGCGTGTGTCTGTGTGTGCGTTACACCCCTGGAAGCGATGCCTGACAGCGCACTGCCACCTGGCGTCCAGTCGGAGAGAAGCAGTTTGAGCGGCGGACCTGAAATTGAAATCACTGTACTGTACTGTACTGTACTGTAGGGTAATCTGCTGCACAGCAGTCTACTGTGGTATACCGTGCTGTAATGTAGTGCACCACAGTATACCTGGAAAGGGTTTGTTCAGCTGTTGGATTCGTGAGACAAGTTCTGTCATTTTTCACCATGTCATAACAAGTAGTTGTATGGATGGTTTTTGAGGGAGATATGAGGAGGTAACCCTTGTTATGGTAAATAAATACAGTATAAAATGTACATTTTTAGGTAGCATGAAAAATTCACGCGCTGCAGTTTCAAAGGTCTGCAGAGGTCCGGTTTCTGTCGGTGCCCTTTGCAACGTCAGCAACATTCAGTCATGTTTAGCTGAGCAGATGTTTAGCTGACCAACCGCAACCACAACCGTGGTACTTTAACTCAACTGCAAATACTTGACAAACAAGCACATTTAAGTCACACATTTGTGACATCCTGTGTCTGCTAGGGTGAATTTACTGTAAGTGATCTGTAGCCTATTATTATTATTATTATTATTATTATTATTATTGATTCTGCAGGAACCTTTGTGACATGCAGTTTTACAAAATAAACTTTTCTACCTCAATTAGGGTTACTACGGTATGAGTATGATTGAATTCAGGGACCTTCAGAGTGCACAGATGTAGCTATAACCACTATGCCACCTGCTGGCCCTTTACTGTACTCACATTTGCTTACATGATGCTATATTCTACTTTTTTCCTTTTCCATAGCCAGAGGTATGAATATTCTCATTCACAGGTCATGCACGGCCACCGGCATCTCCTGAAGGGAATTGGGGTAATCTGATCTAAAGGTGAACCCAATGACCTCACAACAACAGGATGTTAACAGCTGGATGACAATTGTAAAAAGGCTGTGTGGCATTTTTAATGTTTCATATCTTTCTTATTAAATGGCATATTTATTTAGCCCTGGCATCCTCTGGAAATCATGCTGTACGATAAATGGCAAAAAGTGCAAATTAGGTATTACCATATATAAATGTCAGTGAGCAATTTCTGTCCTTGCACTGTGGGACAATAACTGTCAAGAAGAGCATAAAAAAAGTATATTACTTCCATATGACAGCAATAATCCAGAGACAATTGCAAGAATTTGGCCTTGTGTAGAGACAAGAGCAAGCATTTGTTTCTAATTAATGCCTATTTGTAAAATGACATTTATAATTTTTTCTTTATTTTTTAATCAAAAACGCGCTGTAAGGGAAAATACAATTTTCACCAGAGCGGCATGTGAATCTGCACAGAAGAGACATCATGCATTAAAAATGTTTTGATATTATATTGCAGGAGCTTAAAAAACATGTTTTCTTTCTATCCACCCAGGAAATAGGACCACACACGCACATGCACATGCACACACGCACAAACTAGAGCAGATTTTTACCATTCGCTGTAACCTCTGTTTGAGTGGAATTTGAGGAGAAGCACTAAAAAAAAACCGTAGTTTGGTGTAGAGATGATCTTCAGTAAGGATAGCAGAGACCCTCAAGATGTTCACCGAAACCATCAAGCACTGACATACATCCATCTGGAAGTTTCCATCCTCCATGCCAGCTTAGAATAAACACCCACCCGCATGTTGTGGCACAACAGCTGGCAACAGTTACAACCCTGACATGCCAAGGTGCCGAGTCCGATCCCAATCTGCTGGCACCAGTAGTTCAGTTCCAATCTTTTCTGCAAGTTCATGTGTTTGCAAAGATAAAAACAAATATAAAAATGTTAGCATTGCTACACCGAAATGTATAACAGTCAATATTTAGACATAATCACATGTGTTTTTGTGCAACAGTTACTTGAAATGGTTTAAAAAAAAAAAAAAGTTCAGAAATAAAGATGTTTATATGCACACACACACACACAAACACAATGAAGCCATTAATAAGGACAGCACTGCCGCATCCTGTAATCCAACTTAAATCTCAGTTTTGAGCAGCTGCCCACATGAAGGACAGACTTGAACGCAAGCCTCCTCGGTCTTCTGAACGTTAAATCCAGCCTGGATTAACAACCTCTTTTTCCTGTTTCAGTTCCCTGTGAGAACCTTTCAAAAAAGACGTGCACTTCAACATTTATACGACCATAGATTAAATAATGTTTTACATGAAATATTTACAAAGTCAACAGCGCTTTAATTCTGAAGGTAAAGCTATAAACCCATTCAAAAAAGAAATATATCTTAAATTTTAAATTCAACACTATAGCTATTGAGTTACTGTAATTTATAATTGTAATAAGTACATAAACTATTATTCACAATAATCACGTTTTTACACCATAGTCTCTTGAAATTGTAGAAAAAGTGCAGGAGTAAAGATTTTAAGATATTATATGAGAATAATTGAAATAAACATTACATTTTCAAATTAGTGTTAATGATAACATATTATTTCATATTTTTACAGAGAGGTTGCCTGTTTACTGGTAAATCCAGCATCCCCGTAGGTGCTGCAAACTTAAAAAGTGTGTAAAGCAAAGAGCTTAAAAGGAGCTCGTCCCAGTTTAAAAGTAATGAGAAATAGGAGGAGAAGCACAAGTGAGACACATTGCTCAGATAAACCGATGCTGTTACTGGAGACAGACATCTGACCTGCGGTTTCCACGGCAACCGCCTCAGATTGCCCCCCCACGAAGCGGAAGGCAGCGGAGGAAGGAGTGAGCGAGGCCACCTCCCGCAGAGCTGGTGTGCCGCATCACGCCCCGCAGGGGAGTTTAATGGGCGTCACGTCCTCCAGTCAGCTGGCAGGACATTAATTCGGCACTGCGTTTTTGGTGTGGCCACCTGAGATGTTTACCACAGGAAGCTGCAAGTATTGACACTGCAGAGGTCAACAGTTCACACTGGGGGAGCGCTGGCCGGTGACAACTAGGGAGAGGGAGGTGTGTTACAAAGTGGAAGTAGAAATTTGGAAGGTAAGTAGCTCCCTGTTTACAAGAGGATAGGAATTAATAGGTGAATGAGATGATGGAAAATATTATTTTAAAGGCTCTTTTATTTTGTCTTACATGCAGAGGAGTAAGAAAGGCCGAAGGAGGAGATGCTTTGGTGTAACAGATTTCATTTTCACACCAGTGACCGACCCCTGGGGCACAGCTCCTCAACCCCTGGACAGCAGACACACGCGTATACATCACACAAGCACGAGAATGAAAACTTGTAGGCAGCATCACGCACATCTGGGGGTGGCAAGCGAGAAAGAGCATAGGTCGAGGAAATGTTTGCAGTACGGCACATTGTTAGTTCTAGTACTTATGATGTCATCATTAACCGCTTTGTTTTTGTCTGAGTCACAGTGGTCCAGAGCCTATTCCAGAGTCACTGGGTGCCAGGATAGGAAGCTACACTCTGGATGTGATGAAGATCCATTGCAGGGTGGACACACACGCTACGTGTAATTTAAAGCAACCAGTTAACATGAAATACATATCTTTGGACTGTGGGAGGAAACCCGCTCAGACCTGGAAAGAACATTCAAACTGCACACAGACTGAGCAGGATTTGAACCTATGCCTGCACAGCCCCGGACCACCGTGGCCCCCCAGTGCAAACCCGATTTTAGGCCTATTCTAAAAATATTTCACAGCGCTCTCTTTGATATTATGGATTCAGCGAAAGGTCCCAAAGCCCAAATATCCAGTTGGAAAGTTTCATCCCCTCACACATTTTTGAAACAGTTTGGAAATCCATGGTTTACAATAATATACAGCAGTATAGAATTGCATTATACGCCCAATTACGCACATCCATTTTACGTAAATGTTTTTAGTGCTAAATATTTCATCCTACGTAGGCGATTATTAGTCTGTATTTAGATCACATTTTTGACAGCAGTCGGCGTTTTTTTTATCACAAAGCACAACTGTTTCAACAAGAAAAATATACATCATAAAATATTGTGTTTCTGCAACCCAACAGGGTTCTGGATAAATCTATTAAATGGGAGACAATCATTTAGCAAAAGAAAAACAAAATGCATTTAAGCACATGTGCCTTTAAAAATAGCAAATATTTGACTGTATAATAAAATGTAGAAAATACTGATATATAGAAAAATATTGCTACTTTAAAGTTGCATTTGCTTAAAAGTTGTTGTACTTTAATTTTCTTTCAATGTTTGTATACATATACAGTACATATTTTATATATACAGCATATACGCTTGCCCTCCAATAATAAAAATAATAAAAAAGTAAAAACATTATTATTATTATTATAAGTGTGTGACCTAATAATAATAACATAGTGTAAAGTGAGGCATAATAACCACGGTTTACCAGTTGGTTCGACGTTGTAGGGGGGGCTCCTGCACCAGTAGATGGTGGCCTCCACTCACAGGAAGCTCCTCCAGGTTCTCCGCACGTCTACCTGGTTCAGGTTGCTGCTGCAGCGGCCGCCGTCGGGGCGGAGAGCGCGTCTTCTTCTTCTTCTTTTCCCTTCTTCTTCTTCCCCCTCTTCCCCCTGCGCTCGAGGAGGAGCCAAGGCTCGCAGAGACACCATGCGCACAACCCCGAGCACCGCACATGTCCCGGCGGGACGCGTCCGGAGACACCAGGCTGCTGTTGGATCCGTGCCTACGTCGGCGGACAGACCCCCCCCACACACACACACCCACACCCCACGGAGATGAAGACCCTCTGAAGACTCCGACCCCACGGCGACTTTCAACGCTTTGCCGAGCTCTTGGTTCTTACCCCGTGGAACAAGTTGGTGGCAACACTCGCTGTCCAGGTAAGGCGCTGCTCACCTGTTTGCTTAAATAACACCGCGATGCGTCTTCATAGCGCGCCTGCGAGCTTTAAAAACGCGCGCACTTCACGCAAAAAACGTTTTTTTTTTTTTTTTTGGAAATATTGAAATATTTTTTATTAATTTGCACATCGTGTCGGCGAACGTTTCGCTGCGTTTACCTGTTTGCAGTTTTGCTTTGCGTCACAACCGACACGGACGAGCTTTATGAACGAGGTCTTGGGAGGTCGGAAGGTTGTCGGTTCGAATCCACTTTCTGCTGCACCGTCGAGATCGAGGTGCTTAGCCCGAGTTTACAAAGTAAAATTCTGTTGTGCAGTACAAATCAGATTATGCAACGCTGTAAGCCGAAATAGTAAAAGGTATAAAGTAAATGAATGTCCATATTGACAATAATACCAGCATGTAGATCTGTTACCTTCTGAATGAACAGTGGTGGGGTTCAGTTCAGTGGGTAAGGATCCATCTCCCGTTACTGCTGAGCGAACATTTTTACTTTGCTCAGCCCCATCCTGCTGCTCGGTTCCAGCTGAAATCTGGCCTCGGGACTGCGTTTCACTTCTGCTGGGGCCACAACAAGCACCTTCTTGCACTTCTTCTGATGTCTTCCACACTTTGAACTCCCACTCAAGGTGGAGATCAATCCCCGCCGTGGCTATGGCTCAGCCCTGGGCTCAGCCTGCGTACCGGTTCTGTTGGTTAAAATTTATTGAATATCCCTTCACCGAGCCGCCCGTTGATTATTCAAATAATATCAAATAGCTCTGTTTTAAATTTTAGTTAAATGCAGTTTTTGTCATGTGGGCGATATGTAACATAGGTCCAATGTCACTAACTTTTTGCTGGGTTCCTGTGCAAATACTCGGTTTATTACATAAAAATACAGTACGTAGTTCTTGGGTACAAAGGTTTTAGCATCTTGGGAATCGAGATAAATGTTGGGATAAGTCAGAAGTGATTGTTCCCTGTCCCTGTATTTTTAGGGGACACCAAATAAATGAAAGATTGAAACAAAGCACCTGCCATGATGCTCTTACACTGACTTATATATTTATAAGTATTCCCAGATTCCAAAGCTTGTTTATTAAACAAATTATTAAATAGTTTGCACAGAGGCTAGACCACTACTTTGTAAACAGAAGGTTTGGGGTTCAGATCCCACTCCCACCCTCGAACCAATCCAGTAAAAAATGCCCTGCGGTATAAATAGTTAAATCACAGCTTAATCTACAGACTTAAGTAGATTTTTATTCACTCACCGTCGATAAAAACCACATTAATTTGTTTGTTTTGAAGCCGGAATGACAGCTTGCCATTTTGGTTTCTTAGCCCAGATGTTCTTATTTAATGTTTGTCGTAACGGATTTGGAAAAGCGGTGAAGATCCCGGTCAGATACCCCAACGCCGACCAAAACTTACAGCATCGAATTATGAAATTTACCTTCAAAACTTTTAAGAAGGGACGCGTGTATTATTAATTCCACACCATCACTTCATGATAAAATAGCACAACGCACATTTAGATGAGTATAGATCAATATTGAACAAATTAAAAAGTCAGAAAACATTAAGAGGAAATGCAGTCAGTGCTTGGTTCTCTCCAGTAAAATATAAAACCACAACTGTCGGTACTTTGCAACTGAAAGTCATGTGATCTGAGTGCGCTTTACCACTTCCATTTTCAGAACGAAAATGACTTTCTTCTGTGTTCTACTGACGGGTATCTTCTACACGGTCTGCATCTAGTTAGACAAAATAATAACGTATAAAGAAAAGAGTTTGGGGGGCAGAGGAAGGTACAGCTTTTAGTCACTTAGCTACTAGAATTACATTTGTACGTGAAACTGGAAAATGACACACATAATGGGAGTCAGTGGATAACATTTTCCACCTGTTAGAATGTGTGCTGCCTACAGTCATTACGAAAAAACTGACACGTCCTTGATCTCCAAGGAAAGGAGGGGAGGAGCGTTTTTTTCTAAGAACGTAAGAATATCTTGCATCCAAAGTATCAACAAGCTGATCCTGCAGCAAACACACCGCAAGTGGATTCGTGTTTAAAACGTCGCATTAAACTCATCTCCACCCAACCCCGAAACCACCCTAGTGACCCGTGCAATATATTCATTTCCAACGATAAATAAATCCGAAGAGCAAAGCGGTCGGCGGGACTCCCCGCATCGCTGTCCAAAAATGTGGACGTTCAGAAAACTGCGAGTCATTGCCGCTAAATAATTTCAGCTGTTTTTGTGTCTTTCACGCAAACAAAACCGATACAGCCGATCGTAAGCGAGCGTTGGCTGTCAACGGCCACGTACGTCATCACAAAGGCGAAATGAGCCGCATTCGCGTTACACGAGGCTGCAGCCTCCAAGTCGTGCAGGACTGCGGATGCCATTAAAACAGTTACTGTACCAGCTTCACTATTAACTCCACTTCTGCCAGAGACACAAAGGTAAAGGAAAAAAGGCCCAAAAGTAAACTTTAGTGGCAGCTGGAGCCACGCAGGCTCTAGCGGGGATCAGCGGAGAGGAGGTGATGAAAGAGGGGGCCTCCGTCTAAAGGCGGACGGATTAGTGACACGGGGTGCAGTCGGAGGCGGGGAGCCACCGCGTCTCCATCCCTCTGTGTGCTTTGTCTTTGTTTCCTCCTCTTTCGAGCGGAAAGCTGACGGAAGACCCCTGTAGTTACATAAATCGAGAGATGAGAGGTGTTTGGGCTTCCCTGTGAACTGCAGACGCCGCCCCCCCGTAACCGGACGAACGCAGTTCTGTTCCAGCGCTGCACATTTCAAAAATTTCTAACACGCCTCAGAATTCAGATAACCAAACCCTTTCGTTTCTATCCCGACCAAAAGGTTTTGCAGCAAAAGTTCAAAGGTTTCTGTTAAAAAGAGCAGTAAACGCAGTAAAGCTGCTGGAATAAGATGAGATCGGGTTCTCCTGCGGGTGGGATGAAGGTGAACTCTCGGATGATTTGCCTGCGCAGAGTTTTACTGCGAGCAAAACTGCTTTTACGTTCATTCGTTCAGCAGATGCTTTTCGGCAAAGTAGCACGCGGTTCAGAGTAAAGGAAAGTGCATTTCATGGTCAACAAAAGGCTTTGGGAAATGATGTGAAGTCGCCAACCCTCACCTGGCATTGTTTGTTACCACAGTTTTTCAGCCCCATTACTTGTGCATCTGCTTGTAAAACGGGTACAGGAGAACCGAAGGTGATCACGACAGAAAGCGAAAGAAGGAAAGAGATTCTGACGCTCCGAGATCCTCCTTGAACGCTGGAATGGATTCACGAGTAAAGCAGATCCAAGGTTGAGATGGACCCTCTGCATGTTGTGGTTTGGAGACAGTAGCTCAAGTTGAGGATCATTTTCAGAAGCTGCCAAGGAAGAGCTTTTAAATTCAGTGCGTGCCTCCTCACGATTTCTAGATTTGGTCCTGCTGTGAGGCTTCCCTCCACGGTTCCTACTGGCCCGAATCTGGCAGTCAAAACCCCCCAGTCGGAACGACGGACCTCTTTGGCTGACCTTGGAGAAAACGCACGGACGACCCCGTCTCCCTTCCCTGTTGCCACACCTCTAATCTGAAAATTCCTGCACAAATCTGGGGCGAGCCGGGGCCTCGGCATCACTGCGTTAAAAGAGCAATTTAGCGATTTGGCTGTCAGAAGTATTAGTACCGCTTTGCTGGATGGCGCATTTACCTGCATCCCCAACCCGCCCCGAGGATCCGCTCCCTCGTCTCCCTGTAAAGTGCAGCCAACAAAGTCCTGCATTATGTGTCGCTCATTATTAACGCTCACGGGGAAGGTTGGGGTTCAGACGGCTCCTTCTGCCCACAGGTGACAGGAACTTCAGCCCCGTCTCAGGCGCAGCGCCGTCACTTCTTCGTTCCTCAACCTGCACCCTGAAGGGAGGATTCGGCTGCTTTTCAGAATCGGTTTCTATTCTTACAGAGTGCATTCCTTGTTTTAAAAAAAACAGGCAGACTTAAGGGTTAGACTCAAACAGTTGTTGTCCTATACATTTTTCTTATTATACGTTGGAAACGTTTGTAATCTGGTTAACGTTAAATCCACAGTTTGAGAAAAGAGTGGACACAGCGCTGAAATGATTCAGTACATTAAGCTGACTTTTGAACCTGCACATGAGAAAAGCTCAGCTGTTAGGAATAAGCGGAGAGCAAGAAATGTAAATATTCATTAAATGTTTAAGTCTGGATTTAAAACTCGGTTTGCGCAGAAGGGTTGAGATGGGAGAGGCGATGTTAAACTCTGTATGCACAGCAGAGGCCTGATGTTCCTACATGTTGGCCCCAAAACTGCACTCCAGCCTTTAAGAACTTTTTTAGTTTTCTTCTTATTCTCAAAGTAGACTTGAAAGGGTTCGGTGTCTTCACCAAGGTTTAAGGGGACTTTCCAAAAAAAAAAAAAAAAAAACCTTAAACAAGGATTACAGTGATTTTGCAAACTACAGTTGTCGTATCGCCAGTCTGATTCCGTTCGACGCCGTCCTCTAAACCAACTTTAAATCAGAGCGCTATACCACGTACGCTTAAATTATAAAGGTTTTATTCATCGGTAAATAGTAGGGAAGCTACGACAACGCAACCTGGCATCGCCTCTCGATACAGCATGGGGTCTTTTCCTCAAATAAAAACTACATTCTCAGCAAAATGTACACATTTAATTTCCGGCACCAGTTTTTAATTCGGCATGCATTTTGTTCAGACCTTAAATTTAGAAATTTTGAATGAAAGGCAGCTGCGCTGAGGAAACTTAAATGGACCAATTTAAAGAATAAATGATGCCTATGCATTAATCCTTCTCCAGGGAAGAGATATTTCGGGCTTGTTAATGATAAGGGTAATGATACTCTGCGTATTTACCTTAGATTATGTGGTTGTTGGAAGATTAATAACCTGGGGCCGAATTTCAAACCAGGCAAGTCCTGACAGAGGCCGCTTAGGTGGAGGTGTCAGAGGCAGACCTGCTCTTCAAACATAGTGAGGTGCATTCCAGGCCCTGGAAGAGCTGGGTTCGCAGCCCGGAGAGCCGCGGCTGGAGAGCGATGAAAGCCGACTGGGCATGTGTGTTCCTTTAGTCTCATAATGAGATAGAGGCTTAGGGGCAAACTCATTTGGCTGCCGCTTCACTTCCTGTAAAACAAAAACTTTGAAAAAGTTTAGTTTTTCCTCTTCTGAAACAGCGCCGAGGGGTCCTCCAGCAGACAGACAGTCTGCATTGAACCGGCTGTGGTTGTTCTCCACAATGATTCACACAATTAAATCTTATTAGGGTTAAAAAGGCAGGTTTTGATGAGCAGCAACAGCTGTACTGAACAAACAGGGAGACACTATGACCGCCCTTTCTTTAGTTTTTACATAACAGCACACGGTTTCGCCAAGAAGGCGCTGTGATGTCATCAACGGTCCAAGCCAACCGAGGCGGTCGTGAGCGACCGCGTACGGCCGTCAGCACGCGTTTATACCGCAGACGCCAGCAACTGCAGTGCCCCTTACCTGTAGGCTCATCTGTCCACTCATTGTGCCACGATGAGCGGTCGGGCCTGAAACACCTGTCCAGCCATCCGTTATTGATGCAACTGTCCAATGCAGGGTCATGGTGAGCCAAAGGCTATCCCAGATCCAGAGGGCGTGAGGCAGGGACCATCGCAGGGCAGTCACACACTCACGGTATTTAAAGTCGCCGGTTCATCTGACTTTCCGAAAAACCCTTAAACAAGAACAACAATGACTTTGCAAACTACAGTTGTTGTATCGCCAGTCTGATTCCATTCGACTCCGTTCTCTAAGCTAATTTTAAATCAGTGCGTTGTACGACATGCACTTAAATTTTAAAGGTTTTATTTGTCACTAAATAGTGTGACTATAAGGGAAGCTATGAAAACGCAACCTGGCATCACCTCTCGATATAACATGGGGTCTTTTCCTCAAATAAAAACTACATTCTCAGCAAATGTACGCATTTAATTTCCAGCGCCAGTTTTTAGTTTAGCATGCATTTTGTTCAGACCTTAAATTTAGACATTTTGAATGAAAGGCAGCCGCACAGAGGAAGCCTGAAGAATAAAGACTATTCTTTAAGTTTAAAGGATAAATGATGCCTATTCATTAATCCTTCTCCAAGGAAGAGATATTTCGGCCTTGTTAAGAATAAGCACAATGATACTATTTGCGTTAGATTGCGCGGCCGTTGCCATTGTTGCAAGCCAACACGAGTCTTTGGACTGTGGGAAGAAACCCATGTAAATATGAGAACATGCAAACCCTGCACAGAGGCCTGAACTATACATCCAAAAATCCCTCGTAAACTTACAAAGTGTCACCGGACTACTAGGACCCATTAGCCTGCCGGTCTCTTACCTGCAACAAGGGTTTGGGGATTCTCTCAAACAGTACAGAAAAATTTCAACTTTTTTCCTGCATATAATGATTATTAAAAGAAAATTCTCTAATACATGAAGGGAGGTTTTTTTTGTGGGTTCTAAGGGGCCTACTGGTATGTTCTGCTTTATATGAGTGTTACGGGGCTGAAACAGTAGCAAGAACAGCAAGCAAAAAGCCAGCGGTTGCTCCGAATTTGTCCATTCCTGCATCTCACGTAGCCGTCCAATTGACTGGTATATGGTGATGCATGCTGCACATATCCCACCGCTACTTGTCCATTTTAAACTGCACACTTGCTTTGACCCAAACCGGCAACTTCATTTCAAGAGGCGGTTGTAGAATAAAAAAAAAAAATCAGGATATCAAAACCCTGTGCATCTTCAGATTCATAGAAAAATTGACGTTAAGTTTTTTTTCCCCCTGAAAAATGAGCGCAGTTATAGAGGGCATTCCTTTAACCTTCTCCATCCTGTCACACTACCTTACTTCAATAAATTCTGTGATCCAAGCACTCGCAGTCATTTGCCCAGAAGGTGCGTCATTTCGAACGCACATCTCGATGCAAAGCGGTCGTACATGCCGCCTGCCAAAGGAAAGTGAGTTATAAGTTTGTATCTCGGAGCTATGCAGCGTACAGCCATTACCCCACAGCGTATCATTTATTTCCTTCTCAGTTATCGTGCCTCTCTTCTTCAAAACGCGAGAAAACACAGCGGGATAAAAGTAACGTGACGCTTGGCTGATTTGTGGGCGCTTCATTTTTTCCTGGTGACAATTTGGAATCATTTCAAACTGGCTGCTCCTCATCCACGTTCAGAATGAACAATTTGTCCGATTCGGGAACTCCTCCAGTCATTCCCAAGCCCGGCCCGCTCCGAGACAGCTGGACGACATTGGGAGCGCACGTGTTCCTCGGAACGGAGAGGGAAGCGACACACCTATTAGGAACGAGTGTGAAGCTCGGGCTCACGGCCAGATGGTGCCTTCATGTATGACAGACTGTCTTTTTGATGTCAAAAAGCACTCAGCTTCTGCACGTCTCGCTCCCTCCCCCTATCTAAGAATGAGTGTGGATGCCACCCATGAAGCCATACCCCCACCAAAAGGGGGAAAAAAAAAAAAAAAAAAAACACAGAGACATCACATGGGTGTCAGAGACACCCCCTCGAGAGCTGGTCGAACCCTGATCCGCTTCTCGGCTCAACCGCAGACAGGGCCACAAATTGGAGGTTTGCTTGCATGAATTTGTGTTGGTTTAGGGTCACTTCAATACTTCTCAATTTTGTATTATTTCCAAATTTCCTCTCGCAGCTTTTGATTTTTGGAACATAAAACTAGACCCTGCGGAAGGCCATCCACGATGTATATTTACGCAATTGAATACCGTATTTACAAACAGTTCGCGTTTTGCGTGTTAGCATTCGGGAGCTCACGGGTTCGCTACGTTGGCTTTGGAAGGCAACGTCCGTTTGTTCAAAAACCTTGAAATGCTTTCAGTTTTTTTTTCGTCCAAGTTTTACTGGAGTGGGAAAGTACTGAAAATTGCACATCGGTTTAGATATCAACACACAGTGGAATATTCGCAATTTTCCGGGTTCTCGGAGTACTGGGTTTCCAAACAAATGGCTAAATTCATTGCGCTTCCAAAGGAGTGTTGAAGAGCCCAGATGCTTCATCCTGTTTACTTCAACGGTTCTAGCACGTCAAGGATGTGGACCTTGCCCTCAGAAGCGGTGGAATCCATATGTTCTAATTCCTCTTGAGCCTACAGCGCATCTTGACATCTGCAGTGAATTGTACTCTTTCGGTCTGACCAACATTGACGGACAGCGATGGTGATGTTATGGACCGCACTGCTGTTCGGGGTCGTCTACGTCTCATTTTGGTAGGAAAAGCAAGCTGATCTGAGGTATATTAACACTACCTGGCAACCCTAAAAAGTTCATCACAACATGGCTTATGTCAGAGTGAACCTGTGTGTTAAAGCAAAATTAATGTCCTGAGATACGTGTGGGGAGAAAAAAAATTTGGGTGCAACTGAAGAGAAGCGGAGCATTCTGGGACAGAAGGGCAGAGTCTCAACCAGACCATAGTGAGAAGAGAGGAAAAGAGAGATCATACTCAGGGACACAGGTTTTCCTCCAACAAGGTGATCTGGAGGCTCTCCTACCATCATTCAGCACGTTGAGCACCACTGCAAAGTAAGCCATTACTACATGTGGGGGCACTCGATGTATAAGCGCTCCAGCTCCCACTGTGGGGATGACACGGATGGGCATGCGGTCCACGCCCAGCGCCACCGGCTGCTGTAGCCCGGACCTCCAAGCGCCCCCTGCTCTGTTTCTCACATCACAGCGAAACAGCTCGACCAAAGACCGACCGTAGACCAACCGAAGACCGACTGCACAATAGTCGAAATACACCGACCAGCTTCTCATCACACACTGGTTTCCGGGGCCTCCGGTGACAGCGTGTAAAAATACCCCCTTTCGGTTTGTCGGACTCTTCGCAGGGGTTGCTGTCGTTACACCGTTTTAACATCACGCTCTTCCTCAAACATTTACCAGCAAGATGTTCTTCACGGCATGTCTTTTTCGTGATGTTTGGGTTATTGCGTGCGACTTGAAAGCGATGAAACGTGGGAGTATCAGCGGTTATTCTAAGTCCAAGCTGTCTTGCCACCTCATCGTCTCCTTTCAATTGGAATGGCGTTATTTACGCGTTAATGAAAGAAATGTGGGCACACTGTTATTATTTTTCTGGGCTCCGTCCAGCATACGGCTGCTCTCCTGTAGGTAAAGACAGCTGCGGGGTGGAGGGAGGACGGGGGGGTTGGCGTTGGGTGGAGCTTTAAGCCGATCTTAGGGCCTTCGCTGCCATAAACATCCCTAAATCTGTTGGCTGCCCTACGAGCACATTTCAGTGACTAAACAAACAGATGAATAAATCAAAACGTCTGAAGAGCTTCGGCAAACGGCATACTTTTCTTTAATTTATGTGTCCTTTTAAACATACCTGGAGTTGCTTGTGTAACAATATCGCCGCCCTTGCCAAAGGAACTGGAAAGGAAGCCAGATTTGATGGGCTGGCAAACGGGACACCAACGCGATAGCTGAGGGTGATCTTGAATAAACACCGTTTCTGCCGCGCGCAGAAGTGTGAACGGGGGCGCTCTGTTATGTGTTTGAAGCCGCGCCTTTGGGAGAAAAGTGTCCGTATGTCCGCGCGAGCGCTCTTCCCGGCCGTTGAAAATGAAGCAAATGACCCGAAGGAAGAGCTCGTGGTCTTGGGCCGCTTACCTTGCTGTGTCAGCATTGCATTACCCATTAACTACGCACCTGAGGACTCTGCTCTTTAGGCACGGTTTGCATCTCGCAGATTTTCTCCACTTCTAAAGGATGTCATTTGCAATGGCAGACGTGTTAAGTGAGGCTCGGTTTTTTTGTATTTGGTTTTTAGTTATTATTCTGTGAAAAGGGAGCACGGTGGCACAGCGGGTAGCACTGGTCAATCACAGCGCCCTATTTTGATCTTGAATGGGGTTTCTCCAGGTGCTCTGGTTCCCTCCCACAGCCCAAATACATGTTGCAGGGTGATGGACTGGCATACCGGCATTTTAACCGTTCGAAAAGCCACATCCGTCCACGGTCCAAACCAAAGCCCTTAACCGCTACCCCGTGCCACTGCATTACCAGCTGGCTGTGCCGGTGCGCCACGTGTGTTAAACTGAAGTTTTTGTCAATACTAAAGTTCAGGTATTTCGAACAGGAGAGCTGCAATTTCTCACTCAACAGCAGCGCCAACAGCTGCACTTGGGAATCTTCGCATCAACATCAAAAGGAGATCCCGACTCGGGGTCCGAAAGTCTCTGTTGCGGGCGGACTGACGGATCGGCCCGGGGCTGCCTAATGGAGCCGACTCAATTGGCGCTCAGTCCGACTCCAGCGGTGGCCCCTCAGCTGGGAAGCGTAGCCACAATCGGGGCGCTTAAGGGCTCTGTCGCAATTTCGTTGTTTCAGTCGAACCCCAGCCTGCTGTGCCTGGCGGGCGCAGCACCCACGGTTTTCCTCTTTGCTGGAGTCAGACGGAGCGGCTGAACGCCGAGACGACGTGTTTATGAAAAGTGCGGAATGACAGCATGTGTGTCAGGATATCGGCACTCCTCGCGGCGGGAAGCGACTGGGGCGCAAGTCCGGGCAGGCGAGGGGTTCAGACAGTTCACACTTATCCTTTTCCCTCCCCCAGTGCACCCGGGACAAAGTGAGAAGATGGCCGAGAGCGGGGACCGAAAACGTTCCTGTTTCTTGTCCTGGATGCTGGTAAGTGGAAGGCTGAATTTTACCCGGCCTGGATCAAGGCTGGGTGTGCTAAAGATCCGGTAGGGTTGGGGTTTACACTTTTGGAGGTCAAATATAGCTGTTGATGACGGTTGGGTAAGAAAGCGATTTTTAAATCCGTCTTCAAACTGGCCTGTTCTCCTTTTCATTTCAAGCTGAGATCCTATAATTATATCTTTTTTTATTCACTAAAAGGGTGGCAGGATGGGGCTTAGCGAGTAGCACTGCTACCTCACAGCACCTTGGTTAGTTGGGTGCGAGTTCAAATCCCGCTCGGTCTGTTATTGAATTTGCATGTTCTGTCTGTGTGGGGTTCCTCCCACAGTCCAAAGACATGTGATTCTGGTTAATCTCTCTTGCACACCCTGCAATAGATGGGCATCCCACCTGAGAGCAGTTTCATACGATCCTTTTCAGGATTAAGCAGCCAATAGTAATGGATGTTTTCTCCAACCCATGAATTAAGTTTGCATTCATTGTTTTACAGCTTTAAATGTTTGTCTTTAGTACACATATACAGGCCTAACCCTAACCCTTTATGTGACTCAGCGGACAATTTTCTAGCATTTTCTGTGCAAAAACCCATAGTGTAATGGTTTAAAATGAGTGCCGGTGACAGTAATTTTGATAACATCGACTTGTGGTTCTCAGTTTTCGCAGCTTTTCAGTGGGTGGCTCGCTGACCCCGGATTAGGGTCGATTTCAGATGCTTTTAGTGTTTGTTGTTGCTCTAAAATAAAAGTTTAAGCTGCCACACTCCCCCGCACCTCGGATCTGCCCGTGTTTTGCGTATCGCTTCCTTTCAATGCAGTCAAGTTCACACAGTGAACTCCTGCTTTGAGAGTTGACGTGAATTTAGTTTGTTGTTTGTGGCTTTGGCCTTTTCGATAATCCAGCGCAAAACACACACTCTTCAATTCATTTCCCAATGATTCTGGTCTGAGAAGCAGCGCATGAAGGGAAAACAAGTCAGAGGCTGGAACATTTTGGGTGGGGCATGAAAGACGGGCTCATTAGTGCGGAGAAAAGTTCCCAAAATGAAAGCAAATGAGTCTGCCTGTGGTTGGGCAGACATGGAGGGTGGGGGCCATCGTGAACAATAGCTGTGAAGACCTAGGGATGTGTTTGAGACACCAGACGGATGGATGTTCTTGACTTCCAAGGGGCTTGATATCGAGCTTTCGGTGGCGTCTCATCCGCGGCTCTGGGCTACACAGCTGCTCCACGCAACACTTGGGGGGAATGACGTTCTCGGACCCCTGCCTGTCAACGCTCCGGGCTAGGCGAGCGGGCACTGGTGCAGCCAGCTGGTCTCGCTTAAGAGAAACCTCACTGACGCACCCCTCCATAAAACCAGCAGTTACTAAATAAATCAATTACAGGCTCTTTAAAACAAAGATCTACTGTCTGTTAAAATGTAGACAACTCCATAGCACATAGACAGAAGTGGGACCGGATTCCAGGCCAGAATTTTTCCAGCAACTGTCATTGTCATCATTTTTGTTCCATGATGTGAAGATGCAAAAGGGCCACAACACGGGCAGAAAGCAGAACTTTCTGTCAGCGCTTAAAATCTATTGTGCGCTGCATTGTGCTGTTTAGAATCGGCGACTTTGAGGGCTGCTATTGTTATTCACCCGTCCGACTTCTACCCTCACGGCACCAGGTGTTTGCTCTGTCCCCGCTGAGGGCCGAATACTCCAACTGCGGGGAAAACGAGTTCTACAACCAGACCAGCGGTACGTGCCAAGCTTGTCCACAGTGCCAGCCGGGCCAGGAGCCTTACATGGTGAGTTCTCAACCTGGAAGAGCAACCTGCCTGTTCCCCGTCCAACGCGGCTTTTCATGCAGGCGTGCTACTGGAGCCTGAGTTTTGTTACAGTTCTAAGGTACTTATTTGTATTTTTGTTCAAATGCCAAATGCCCGTTCAATGCCAAACAGCATTTCTGCAGGAGAGTTAAGCGGTGCGTCACAGTGACGCTGTGAGAAAATGATGTGCAGATGGTAACCTGCCAAGAAAGGCCTCCGCCCTATTGTCACCTTTCATCCTGTCTTCACGGACCACCCAGGAAGCACCTGGGGATCTGGTCGAGACTCACACGCATCTTCTCAAAACCATTTTGTCTGAATTTTATGTACCGACAAGGTTACGAATTGTAGGCGGTACATCCACAGGAATGAAAAAGTTAAATGTTGAGTTCTAGGAGTCTGAAGGGCTCACAAATGCTCAAAGGGAGGCGACTGCACGTTGTTGACCAGGAAAAGAATCAAAAGGTTAGCAAAAACATTAAGCAAAGGCTATGAGGAAACAAACGGTCCGGCGCCTCAGAATGCCTCCGTTTCACGGATTTTCACAGCTGCATCCCCGATACGCTCCAAGCCCGGAAACGCTGTGAAAACATCGCAGTACAGCCGCTGCACCCGCAAAAGTTCAGCACTCTTAGTGAATTGTGCCAAAATGATGACTAACCACCAGGTGCTACAACCAAATTCATTTTATATCGCAAAGCCAAGTTGAACTATGATTCACTGAATTCAGAGAAGTGAGCCTGGATGCTTATTTATTTGTGTAGCTGACACTTTTTTCCCCAGAGTTGCTTCTAACAATGGTCCTATGCACAAGCTGAGTAAATTTTACTCTAGTGATTCAGGGTATTACAGTAACAGGTAGGAGTTGAACAGAGGTTTTTTTGACTAAAAAGCAGAGGCTTTAATCATTCATGGCTATCGCACTTGACGTGTCTGTGGTTAAGGCCGTTGTTTTAATTCTCCAAAGCTGCCGACACTGACGTCAGCCCAAAACCGAGCGTGGTCCGCAAGTCCCCCGTGCTTCAAAACTCCTCGCATAACTGTTAATACGACCAACCGCGATACAACATCCTGAAACTAAAAAGCCACCTTTGAGTCTGATCTGTGTTTTATTGTACAACGTAAGAACATCAAATGCTTCCTTCAAATGAAAGAGGGAGGAGATTAGAAAGTGAGGTGTATTCCTTAGAGCTTTTGATCCCGAGTAGGAGAGCAAATGGGATCGGTAGGAGACCCGTGCCTCGGGCAGCCTGCGTTGCGGTGGGGCTTCCGTTCACTCCCACACAATGCACGCCGGTGTTAGAACGTCTGCGTTTCTGCAACACCAACCCGGCTCAACTACGACCTTCCCATAAGGTCCACACTGAAGGGATATTGTGAGAATCCATCGTAACCGATGACGTTCTTAAACATAATTCTGTGCTATATCAAGATACCCGATACTTTTAATAGGATTTGTAGCCTACAAGTCTACATTCTGATAGCATCAGTGATGATTCTGATAGAATCTGGAATTGCGGCAAACAATGCAACCTTGAGAAGATCGTAAGGAACGATGCCCTGAAAAGGAAAATTATTAGGGAGGAAAAATGCCACATTTCTAGTGTATTTGTATTAAATCAGAAAACACAACCCTTAGTTCCTAGTAGATTAAAGACCACGACTTCAGCATTTTGCCAAAAGGCCACATTTTGCTCTTCATTAGTTTGTGCGCTGAGGGGCAGCTGCCGTGTAAACGGAAACTGAGCAAATTGATGTCGGAGCGAAGACTTTCAGACAAAACTGAAGAGGTGGACACCACAACCACCTCCAGATGCGGAGCAGCGGCGTATCGCTGCGTGCTTGTGTTTGAAATGACCGCCGTGACCAATCGCAGCTAATGTGAGTCAGCCTGTAAAGAAGCCTCTCCACCGACCGACTGCTGCGGAGGTTTATATATCGTGGCACCCCAGACAGAACACGGCAATGCAGAGCAGCATTCCAGCTTGAGCAGCGCTGTAAATTAGCATCGGTGCCAAATCTCATAATCTTGGAGAACCATTTAAAAAGAACTGAAATGTTACTGCCCCGTTCGCCTGGGTTCGGTCCGGGCGAAACACACCTTGGGATCTCCTGGGAAATTACGTTTCCTCTCTCTCTTTGATTTTAGATTTTTAACCCTGAAAGGAAATGCATGAGAATTTATTAAATATTTCAGTTATGGAAGGGGGGGGGGGGTCGGCAAAGAGTCAGGAAATATTTTACTGAAATTTTGCAATTTTTGCCCAATCACTGCATTAACAACTACGAGTTTTCAAAGTAATTATGCGGTTTGGAAGTCTGGATTTAATCTGGATCGCTTTCCGGTGCTCAGAAATTTGTGAATGATGAAAGCACAAATCTTGGAGGCAGAGTTGCCTTCATAGGCCAAAACTCATTTCCCTCAGCCTCCTTCCTTCCTTACTTCCTTCCTTCCCATCATCAACTATCTAATGACATTTACAGCACACTTGTTTCACCATTGGGGAGCACTTTGCACTAATGGAGACAGATAACTTCATTTTGACTGAAAGGTGTCAGGAAAGCGACCACTTACAGCTGTGATGTAGCCAGTGAGCAGATAAAACTCATAATGGGGGTATCCAGCAATTTTGTACTTGCTGATCCTGACAATAGTTGTTGTCCTTTCAACAGACCTGTGGTTATGGCATCAAAGACGGGGACTATGGCTGCATACCGTGTCCAACAGGGAAGTTCTCCAAGGGCAAATACGAGATCTGCCGCCGACACAAGGACTGCGATGCCCTGTACCGTGCAACTGTGCTCACACTAGGCACCGCGGAGAATGATGCAGAGTGCGGACCGTGTCTGCCAGGGTAGGAAACCATCTTTACAGTTATTCACACACCTATATGGTTAGTGTCCTTTCCACACTTCAAGCAGCATTAAAACTCAAAACAAAGAGGCTACCACCATATGTGACCATGATACCTTGTACACTACGAGGCCAAAAGTATGTAGACCCCCCCACACATTCTTCTAATGACTGAATTGAGCTGTTTTAGCTGCACCCACACAGCATAGAAACAAATTCTATACAACCGTGTGCTTCCAGCTTTGTGGTCAGAGTTTGGGGAAGAAGAAGTTCCTTTCCTGCTCCAGCATGACTGTGCCTCCCCCATGCACAAAGCGAGCTCCATAAGCACATGGTTTGCCCGAGCCGATGTGGAAGAACTTGAGTGGCTGCACACAGCCATGACCTCAACCCAACTGACCACCTTTGGAATGAACTGGAACTTCGACCGCGAGCCAGGCCTTCTTGCCAAACTTCGCCGATGATCTTGTGGCTCAACGGGCACAAATTCCCAAAATGTGGTGGAAAGCCTTCCCAGAAGAGTGGGGGCATTAGCAGCAAAGGGGGGACTCCATATTAAGGCCCATGGCTTTGGAATGGGAAGATCAAGTACATATTGGGGGGGGGGGGGGTGATGCTCAAGAGTCCACATACTTTTGGCCATGTAGTGTACATGTAACCATGCTAAATAACTTCAGCACACCTGAATACCATAAGGCATACCAATCTAAGCCTAGATTTCACAAACTGGTGAGACTGTCATAATTGGATAAAATACCCATGGTTTTTCCATTTATACCTAAAAAAAAATCATTCGCTTCAAGACGACGAGCACTGCAGTATCTTCCAGGTCTGTACACAAGCTGTTGCACTTGACTGCTTCCAGGCAGTTTTCCGAGTGGTGAACAGGTGCCGTTAATAATCCATTTGTGACTTGACAACTTACAGTGAAGTTCTGATCCGCGTACAGCTGCTCGGGGGCCTGTGTCCCTGCACCAGTTTAGTCTTACAATATACATTGGGGGCCCATTTCCCTGAAGTATTACAGCGGTATGATTATCTAAATTTCATTTACAAATTACAGTCATTACAGCAATACAATGCTTTTGGGAATTGGGCCCCAGGATTGTATTATGAGGTTAAACTGGACCACTAACGCAACAAACTGGCAACCATCTGTTAAAGCCATGTCAGTATTGGTTCATACTCCCACTCTTTTGGGTCTACAGGTATGTCCAGTACAGTAGGTGGGGTCTAGCAATGGACTGAGTACAAACAGCATGCTGCCTGTTGCCAAGCACAGCTCCCAGAATTTTTATTATATGCGAGAAAAACAGCTGTAGTTGTTATAGATATAAATATCATTGCGAATATAATAATCTCAGGCTCCATCCTAACAATGAATTGGGTCTGTGTTTCCTATGGCCTCCCCTGTCAGGAGTATTTACTGTGACGGAACACAGCACTAATATGCAGAGACGAACCACGACCCACGATCGAGCGGTTAGGTTATGAACAATCTGTGCGATCGAACAAGTCTGAAGAAACTATTGCACGGGACAGCTGCTAGATCCTCTGGGAAAACGAGATGGGAAAATAAACTAAGGAGAGGCAGAGACGGTTCCGAAACTGGACGGCGTCGGGCCTGAATCGCAGCACGAGGCGTCAGGGTGGAGGCTGCAGACAAAGCACTGATGTAACAGACCACCCTGTCAGGACCTCCGTAATGGCCCGTGGACCCGGTGGTTCGATCAGTGTTTCAATCCTGCCTACAGTCAGCCCCGGTTCAGGCTTGTGTTACCCACCGACCATATTTTAAAGGACAGCTAAATGGGTGCAGGAGCGAATCGGATCTCGTGAGACCGCTTTAGTCCTGAAAACCTATATTTGTGGATCTGGTCTGAATTCTGTTCAACTGTAAACACACCGACCGGGCAAAGCTTTGAAAAGCAATGTGACTGGCTGTATTCGATAATGACTTGTACCTCCGTGGAGAATCCAAGATCCCTTTGAAAGCAATACTGTTCACCACATCACGCTGCTTTTCAACAGTCTAATTGCTTGCCGGTTACTCAATGTATTTCTGAAGCAAATGCAAGGATTAGGATGATAAGATTATTATTTTAATCTAGAAATGTTTGAAATTGCAGTACGTGTTTCGGCTCAAATTTCACATAATGAAATTATCTGCCGACTGTTTACATACGCAGGCCCAAATGGCATTACTTATTGAGCCTTAAAAAGTTCCTGGACCTTTTTGAAAACGAAATGTTTAGAAAATGTGTAAAGAAATACAGCAGCACACACCTGAGAGCCGTGCAGCCCCCTCTACGTTATAAGCGCTCGCTTTGCGCGGCTGGCTTTTCTCCACCTATTCCATTCGCCCATGTTATTCCGCAGACTGTAGTCAAGCCAACTGCCATTCCAGGATGACTTTGCCCTGGTTAGCCCGTACAATTCAATGACGAAATGTTGGTGAAACCGAATGTCAAAGACCTTTGTGTTGTCCTGTTTGTGGCCATTCTTCATAGCAGTCTACCTTGTTATTACAACTGTTAAAATAATGCAGGCCAACAATCTTAAAGGTGCGATCGGGTCATTTTTTGGCAGTGATGTCAATATTGAAGGCGCAAACATGCCATCCGCGATTTCAAAGAGAGCAGATTGTCCTTAATCTTGATGAACCGGTTCCGACATAGTTGCCCCTTTTTGTACGTATCAGCTCTTGTGGTTTGGCAAACAGGTTCAAGATCACTGAGGTCGACCCACGCAACAGCACAAACGGTGCTTCTTAATGTGGACCCAGTGTATGAAAACCAGCATCTGCTTAAGCTGGTGGGATGTGTGTGCCCTTCATCTGAAGGCCCCCACTCTAATCTGGCTGTAACACAACTGGACCTCCTCAAAGTCCAGTTCATCAAGACAAGGACATTGCACCTACAGTAGCTCCCTCACCAGGCCCTGGGTCCTGTGCGTGGAGGGTTGTGTAAATGTGCTCCTTCCTGTTCTCCTTGGCATTCAATTTCTAGTGCAAGAAAAGAGGCCTGGGGGTGGTAGGTAGCGGGGGCTGAGCTTTGGCCTCCACACACCACTCCGTACCTCCTTTGATCTAATCGTCCCATCTTTGTGACAGCTACGATAAATAGCTCCGCACTACAGGAAGTCCTAGATGAACACATTGCTCTGGAGGCAGAGAAGGAACCGGCAAAGGGATCCCACAATGTGATTAATTGCTTCAGTTTCACAGCTCAGCCTCCAGGCCTAAAACAAAAATATGGCACAATTTTTCCTTTTTTTTTTTATACATCGAAAATGTGAAGCTCAAAGGTAATAACCTCGTAGCCTTGGCTGAGGCCCAACTTTTTCCTCGGCAAATGAACTCATAAAACATTTATTGCTGCAAATCTACTACATGTCACTGTATTTCTGGTGGGGTTTGCCATGAAAATGGGGGCCAGCGTCCAGTTCAGGCAGTGCTCATTCTACGCTGCCACAGAGGGCGAACCCAAACAGGTCTGCGGTCTGGGATTTACCATTTTTCACCATGTAAATGTAGCCTCCTGCATCTGCACCTGAGGTTTTATTGGCCCCTTTGGTGCTGGAAAAACCACGTTCACAATATTAACACATTAAGAGGGCAAACGGTGGATCTGAACAGCTCAGCACTCAGGAAAGACTGCAGAGCAATAAAACGGTCTAATATCTGAGGACAAAGAGGGCTCTGTTCTGACCTGCCATTCCCATGAAGCCTTACAGGTCCCTGCGACCAGATTTAGGATGGGTTCTTAAGAACACAGGTAGTCCTAGAAGACTAGCTATACATTTTCAATAAAAGCCTAATTTAAACAAACAAATTCCAAGCGAAAATTCCCAACTGGTCTACATACATAATAATTCCTCAGTGAAGTTTTCCAGTGCATCTCCATAACTAAGGTTTGATGTTTGATCCCCCTTCTCTCCAACAGGTACTACATTCTGGAGAACCGACCGCGCAACATCTACGGGATGGTGTGCCACTCATGCCAGAACGCTCCAAAGAACATCAAAGAGTGTAAGTGTCCACAGCTCCCATCAATCCGTTTCCAGCAGCTCCAGACAGCAGATCGCCATTGCAACCGGTGCGCGGCCAACAGTAAATAAGGAATTTCACTGCAACCAGCCGTGTGCTGCTGTACTCTTTTGCAAGGACAGTTGTAGATTAAAATGTCGACCACAAAACAGCCTCCCGCTATGTCGGTCTGAACTTGATGCGCCAAGGTTTTGAGGATAAGCGGGTGTCACCGCATGGTTGTGCCGCACACGTTCTGCTGCTAAGCCGCTCTGCTCACCTGAGCCGGGAGAGTGAGCCAGAACGGAGAAGATGGTGTGGGGTCCGCTCACAGTGAGAACCAGAACCACTGCCCAGAGCTAAGGGCAGGAAATGTTACCAGTTGCCTGAAAGTTTCTTAATGGTACCAACAGCAGGTCATTAATAAAGAACAGGAGCTATGAAGAAACTGGAGGCTTCTGGAATTCATCATCTGCAGGGCATTTGATGAATGTTTAGACGTTTGTTTGCAGCCCCTGGCTCCAGCTCCCTGTATGGCAGGTTGTCCATAACATCATTGACTTGTGGATTTCAATGCATACCTGAGGACATGAGTGCATGGAACAGACTGCAGGCAAGCTGATGCAGAACAGAGCCCAGGTTCCTCAGAGGAACGCGCTAGCGGCAATGCTAGCGCCCTCGGCACCGCTGTCTCAGCTAGTTGTGCTTGGAATGGCCTGGAATGATACAGTTTTGTGAGGATATTAATATCCAAATCCCCATTTTCACCAACGTACACAATCGGCACTCTTCCTATGGAATTAAGGCCTTAAAGGACAACAGCTTTGGTGACCACTGGTGATCTTGTACAGGAGTGGGGGTCTTGCTGAAGAAGCTTTGGTTTGAAAGACAAGTTAATGAGTCCATGAACTGACAGAAATTTAGACACTTGTACCTGACTGTATTCCACAACTGAGTAGTCATTCACAGTTAACCCAAAGGCTCTTTATATAACATAGCATCGTATTACAATTCAAAACCACACATGAATTTGATCTGTCCTTATTTGCTTTGTAGTCTTAGCTCTGTGATTTACTTTGGAGTCATTCAGCACCCTTTTTTTTTAATTTATTTTTTTTTTTATTAAATCCAACACTTTACCAACTTTGCATTAGATGTGTTAACACTACAGGTAAGAGATACCGAAACAGAAATGGAATACAAATGGAAAAACCACAGCTCATTTTGGTCAGAACACAGTTGAGCCAAGAGAACACGGTTGGGGGTGAACAGGTGACACTCTGTGCGTTTGTCCAGACCAGAGCTACAAGTTAAAACAGAACCTAAACCGGAACCCGAGTGAGAAACAAAACCTAAACTTGAGCCAAAATCCAATCAGAACCCCACTTAGAACCCAAGCCGGAGCAGGATCAGCGAGTGGCTTTGATGCTGCTGGCATGGAAGCTAAGATTTAAACAGAAGATGGAGAGAGAAGCTGCCTGTCAGACTTAAGCAGCACCTGGAATCATGTCAGAAGGCTTACTTCGGAGGACCACATGGTTGGTGGGGGCCCCCCCTTCCCTTGTTACAAGGACCACCTGGGACTCAGCAGTCTCTCCATGACTGGCACCCCACCTTCTCAAAAGCTCCTCCACGCTATTAAACTTAAGTTGGTAAACCGGGTAAACTCATAAGTAGTTTCTGTTGTGGGAAAATTAATATAACTGATAATTTGCTTAGCTGGCGGCAACTGAATGAGGAGAATAAAACCACAAACGCTAGAAATTATTAAAAAGAAGCGCAAATACATACTCTACATGCAAAATTATTTAACGTTTTGGCAAAACGTCTGAATTAAATCATATGAATGCAGGGCATTTTACATTTAGAAAACTGTCATTTTAGAAAACGGGTTGAAATTTAAAAGAGTAAAATCAGGGTGAGATGCGGTGTTATATTATATGACATACAGGTCCTCTGAAGCCCCCGTAAGCAGAAAGTGACAGCCATGCACTTCCATGTCGCTAAATTTTTTGGCTTAAATGAAGCTTTAGATTTAACCCCGCCCCAAGTCTTGTCATATAAATGGCATACAAATGAGGCTAAAATTAGATTGATGAACGGATACTATATTTAATACATATATTTATTTAAATGTAATTTATTTAATTCCTAAGGGCATCATTTTGTTAATAGTCATCTCCCTCTTGCTGCTCCCGTCTTCATTTCTTGCCCCTAGTAAACATGTTCCAGACCTGCGCTCTTTTTAAAGTCTCTAATGTATACGATTTAAGTGAAACCGTAGAATAAAACATCGCAGACCTTTCCCTGGTCTTTTTCAGGGGCTAAATCATCAAACAGCAATGTTTTGTCTAGTCATTTTACATTTACTCAAAATCCTTTGAAAGCCGCAGCAAATGGAATAAACACAGCATGCGTAAGACTCGGTTTGCTGTGCTGCGTGGAAATCAAATGGGTTTTGTCACCGACGGTGGAAGTGATTAAACCAAAGGAACAAGACACAGTTTGCATTAAAAAGTGCACTTTTTCAGACTTCAAGTCTCAAATGGGCTGGTATTCCCACTGACTCCTTGCTTAAGTTACAGGCCTCGTTTCTCCAATTCAGGCTCACGTCAATTTTTTGCGACGTCACAAAACCCGAGTTTTATCAGCAGCATAGCCACCGTGAAACACAGCGACGTTTGGATCTGAAGCTTCCTGCTAAGGACTGGTTTCTGGCACCGAGTGACAGCGCACACATAAATACTGTATGTGTGTTCTGAAAGCCTCAGCCAGTGTGGCTGACAAGCGGCTGCAAATCTACAATGATGGATGGCGGCATTAATAATTGGTAATAATTTTGGGTCATGGAGATGCCAAAGCCCATAATGAAGGCTTACGATTACTCTTAACCCTCGCCCATTAAGCCAAATCAGAGAGAAGACATTTCAGGGCGGTGGCTGCGGCTCTGGTAAAAATGGCTTTTTCACAGCCTCCTATGGCCATGGCTGCAGACCCAACACCCGGAGGCGTTTTTTTTTCCCCTCCAGACTTAATCATTCTGTGGTATCAGACAAGATGTTGACCTGCAAGTCACATTTTTCATAGCTGCTGACTCAAGGAAACCTTTCGATTTGTTAGTCATCTATCTTGTTTTTCTTAGTAAATGGAAAGTTTTTTAAATGTTGACCTCTAGCATTCCAAAACATAAAAGTGATCCATTCATTTTGAGTTATTGCACTTCATAATTCAAGTGCATTTTCCAAAGAACAGAAATCAATGTGTTTCCCCCACTGACGACAGAGCGAGTTTATGTGCTTGTTCAGACCCAGCTTGAGGCCACCACGTCGGCCTGCTTCTCAAGTGTCAGCACTTCGCAAACAACAAATACAGTTTCTCCCACAGAAACACGTTTGTAAATTCTTTATAAAGTGGATTTATAAGCGACCGTGACTAACTGTGTCTCGGTGTGGTGCTTACAGCTCCCTGTAGGAAGCCATCGAGTAAACCAAGTACTGCCTCTAACTTAAGGAAGTGACCCATTCATCAGTTGAGGAAGCTCAATCAGTTATCATGACAGAACAAATGAAATAAAATCAAAGCCAACTGGCCCAGTGGACCTTAAAATGAATAAAAATCATTACCAGTCAGTTAGTGCTGCTTTAAAATGTTTCATTTAGTCTATTGTTTATTATCATATTTAGATTTTCAGTTATTCTCTACGCCCGCCCTCCGACAGCACCGCAAGTTCAACAAATGATGGCTGAGTGTTATTGTGTTACTCACCATACAGTAGCTGGACGGCCGTAGCGGTTCAGTCATGGGAGTGGCCTGTTTTTCAGGCGTGCGCCGGTCGGCCGTGTCGGCGGGACTGGGCTCCAGCGTCTCCTCGACCAGCACCACCATCTTCCCCCACCCACACAAAGGTGAGTAGTCAAGATTCTCTGGGCTTTCGGCGTTGGTTTGGACTCTTAACAACCTCCTTATCGAATGAACGCCATCCCTGGTTCTTAATTCTTCACTGAAATACGAATATACAGTAGCAGTCAAAAGTTTGAGCACGGTGGTTTCTCTCACAAGGCATTCTGATCAGGAAATGAGCTGCTATCTCTCTATAGCTCTTCTGCTGCAAATTCCCAAAGGTGCAGGACACTCGAGGGCTGCTTTGGTTTTATTCTTCAGTTCAATTTGTCTCAGGTTCACCAGTTACAAATTACTCCTGACATGACTGGTACTGTACATATTAATGCCTTTATTATTCACCAGTAGTTCCTCTGGTACGGTCATGAAGTTACTGTATGTGTTATGAACTCACATCAGGTGAAATGTCACATTATTCCAAGTTAACACAAACACAAACATTCTAGTAGTTTTTCACATCTCTGTTGAGGTTTACAGTTGTGTTTCGTTTGTTTGCCAGATTTAAGTGGACAGGGCCACCTCGCAACAGCTCTCATCATCGCCATGTCCACCATCTTCATCATGGCTATTGCCATAGTGCTCATCATCATGTTCTACATTCTGAAAGCAAAGACTAGTGGCCAAGGTGAGACGGCAACCTTCCCAGTTACACATTTTTCTTTGAATCTCACGCGCACGCACACACACACATACTTACTTCTTGCTCTACTGAGGTTCTACAGGATGTTGCTTTGTTGAGAAGCAGGGAACTCATTCTGTGTCTGGTCTCCAGCGTGCTGCACAGGTCAGGTGGTGAAGACCGTGGAAGTGCAGGCAAACAAACAAGAAGAAAAGAAAGAAGTGCAAGGTGAGACCGTCAAATTATCAACATCCTGCCACCAATGGACATCATGTTCAGCAGTGAAAGGTTTAAGCAAAGAAACAAAGGTGTAAATTTTTCTATGAGAGTTAAACAGATGTAAATATGCTAAATTAATACAACAAAAAGTATACATGCAAGCATCATATAAACACGGTGGCTGAAAAGGTATTTTTCTGCATCGGTTTATCCGATTAAACCTTTCAAATTGTGCATGTTTGCAAGGTAAGTTTATACATCAACTACAACGGCTTCAGCATTTTACAGGGAAACAAATCAGCTTTCATTACAGAGCTGCTATAAAATTTCTTTAAAAATTATTTCTGCCTGCTAAGTAGTAATTTTTTGCCCAACAGTAATGGTAAATTTGTAAACGTCGTACATTCGTACTGTCAGCTCAGTTTCTGTCACGCTGCTCCAGTTATTATTATTGCACTTTATTCAGCTGACACCTTTGCCCAAGGTGATTTTTAATGGCTCAGCGGTATGCATACTTCAGGTATACACACCTACGCAGTAAAGATGTGCTTGCCTTGTATCTGGAGTTCATGGACAGCCTGGGCCTGTTTAAGCATCATTTGCTGTCAACACCACCTCCCACATCTCACCGGACAATAAATGAGTTTACATGGTGATTTCAGGATATTGAGGGTATTGAAGACAGCAGTAATCGTGCACCGGTGCAAATGACTGGGTAGGCAAATGGGAATCTAAAACTATTTGCTCCAGAATTTCCCCACATTCTGCGCTTTTGGCTCAGGCTGATTTACGTGGGTAAAGTGCTGCTCCGTGGCCCTCTGCACTTACAATGATTTGCTGTCCAGTCACACAGCTGGAGGGTGAAATCCAAGCCGAACAAACCATCCATATTTAATGGGCTTATCGATATCTGAGCGTGCAGCCACTGACACTATTGGCACCATGCAGAGCACATTTATTAACAATTGCCCAGATAAATACTACTGTTATGTAATGGCATTGCCAATACAAGCTCAAAGGAAAAAGTTGGAAACAAGCTTATTTCCTCCGTCAAAGGTAATAAACAGGTTTCCTGTTCACCGATAGGTGATTTATACTCCTAGAAGGAGATTTCTTCATGTCGTATCAGTATGTCGTATCAAGTATGCCGACAGGTTTCTACGCACCAGTTGGTCATGTGCTCCTTGACCTCTGCAAGGATTTCAGCCATTTTTATGAGAAGCCATTGTATAACCATGCTATGAATGTTACGTTATGTGTTATAAGGGCTCATATATGTGTCGGACTGTTTCCTCTGCAGAAAACGTTGTGATCTACACAGAAACAAATGAGTTTGATAAAGTGAAACCCACTCCGCCAAAGACAGCAAAAAGGTGAGGTTCTCCAGACGTTACACCAGACAGACAAATTTCTGCCCCTAAGAGGTTTGCAAACGTTTGCTAAAACAGTTACGCGGTCCAAGAATAAACATGTTTATCATAATTTCTTAAAAAATGGCATGGATACAAGAAAATAATCTATCATCAACATCTCTCAGGCAAGCATAACTCTGTCCCTTTGAACTTAAGGGCACAAACAAGTTAGAAATATTGCTGGTGGGACTGAGCCGGCAGTCTGTTGCAACTTGAACGGAGGCCGCAAAGAGAGTGATTTCTCATCCGGATTTCTGCTGAGGATCTGCCGGCAATTAAGTCACCACAGGACAAGTCGGAGCAATGGAAGTCTCTTGCTGTTGGCCTTCTAAGCGGAGGGAGGATTTTGGGAAGGGTTTTGTTGCCTGCGCCCCCTTTTTGCGACTGGCATGGCTGTGGGAATGCTGGGTTCACTTGAGGTTTTGTACTGGGAACAATGCGCGACTAGGGGGCAATGAGGTAGTTACTTGAAGATTGCCCCCCCCCCACCCCCACCCCCACCCTTGTCGCCTTGGGCCTTTGGAAGGCATGTGCGTTTGCGCGGACGTGATAAAGCGGCTGATAATTGTACGCGCTCATAGCCAAACCACCTGGTGAAAACGGTACCACTTTAAAGGGTGGCAGCTTTTCCCCTTAAACCTTTCTCACATGTCTGTGGAGACACACAGACCCACAGCGCACAGGCTCAGAAGAGCTATTGTTCTTTAACGTCTTAGTGTGGTTTCAATTCACACACACACACACACACACACACACACACACACACACACACACAGGCTCAGACAGAGGATGCACACGCATGCATATGTAAGGAATGCAACGGTATACACCTAACGTAAAAGCCCATATATAATGCCATCGAGACCAGATATCTACATCATTTACAAGGTAACACTGCACTTCTCACTGCGAGTCGTTCTGCATCATCCCCTGATCTCAGCAACTTGGCTCTTTGTGCTTAAAGATGTGTTGATCTGTTGAGATGGTTGTCAGGTTAGCGCGGGTGTCAGGTGACGGAGAAACAATGACGTTCTGTGGCATCGCTGGGCGCTCTGCTTCAACAAAGAGGTTTTGGTGTAAACACCAGGATATAGATCGCGTTCGTTTTGAACCACCAGCCTGGGCCAACATCAAAAACAAAAAAAAAGGCACTCATGTCCCCTTTTCCCTGTCCCACCCCCACAGCGAGAATGATGCGTCCTCTGAGAACGAGCAGCTGCTCAGCCGCAGCATTGACAGCGACGAAGAGGCGGCGCTGGAGCGCCAAGGGCCAGCGGACCTCTGTCTGTTCTCGCTGGTCTACCCCGCTATCAACAACAGCAACAGCACTGGCGGCAAGACCACTGGGGTACGACGCCCGGCTAAAGGCTGGTTAACTGAGTACTGCGTTCCGCTTATCTGAGACGCCGGGCATGTGCACAGAGGAACCTCAACACACCGCGCAGAATAACCCACGTTCTCATTTGCTTTGCTGATGCAGATTCAGAGTCGGCGGAGGAAAATCCTGGACCTGTATGCGAAGGCGTGCAGTGATGCTGAGGGTGAGTTTCTGTCAATCACTGTCTCGTCTGCCTTGACCTGAGGTTGAAGGAATCATCTGTCATTCCTGAGCTGACAGACCGCAAGAGCTGCTTGGCCTCTGCAGCCACTGTCCTCAGTACTCCTTCTTGTAGGATGGGATGCAGTTATACATGGCTTGCAGCTCATTAGACTACCAGGTAACACCATGGTACAGAGTGCAGCTTAATTCTACAAAACCTGCAGGTTCAGATTTTCAGAAAGGGTCCTGCTGTTGCACCTCTTATTGAGGAACTTAACATCAGAAACTCCAGAAATCCCAGCTGTGTAAATAAATGGATGAAAAGAAAAATCAAAAAAATATCCGCAACGTCTCCGCATCCATCCGCCGTGGGCCAATGAGTGAGCTCATTCTGGGCCACCGAGTGAGTCCACGCGTCTGGAAAACAGTCTGCTATCTGTAAAAGCATCTCAGTGGACTTGTCACACGCCTTGTATCTTTGCTGAACCCGGTAACTGCGAACGAGTGAGGGGAGCCATTTGCAGAGAGCCTTTGAGAGCAAAGTCCTGCTCCTTGTTTTGACAGCAGAATTAAAACCATCTGCGGCAGGGTGCTTGCAAAAAATTAGCAGTGACCGTGGAAAAACTAAAAAATTTT
The DNA here is from genome assembly GCA_018136845.1 of Heterotis niloticus. Lineage (NCBI taxonomy): Eukaryota > Metazoa > Chordata > Actinopteri > Osteoglossiformes > Osteoglossidae > Heterotis > Heterotis niloticus. The sequence goes on along the minus strand of CM030897.1, from coordinate 6,760,873 downwards.
TTTAAAAATTACAAAAAGCAATGCCCAATGCAATAAAACAAACAATGTTTGTGAAAATGTTTCAAACGTGGTCCTTGCTCAGCCACCAACTGGAGAGCAGTTAAATCTCAGTCACCTTGCTGAAATTTTTTGAATAATGAGAGGATTTCCTTCATTATATTGTACATTAAAAGTTAGTGACCTTGTACGTCAAGAGTGCCGTCCCCCATCCAAGCTCAGGTTTTCATTTTAAAATGTATTTCTCGAGGTTTAGATATAACCAGAAACAAAAGTATTGATTTCATTATTGCGGAAATGCAAAGATTAAGCCGCAAAGATTACTGTGCTTTCCTCTGCGCTTTGACCCCCAGGTCTGAGTCCCACAGAGCTGCCTTTCGACTGCCTGGAGAAGACCAGCCGCATGTTGAGCTCCACGTACAGTACAGACAAGGCGGTGGTCAAGACGTGGCGCCACCTGGCGGAAAGCTTTGGCCTGAAGCGGGATGAGATCGGCGGCATGACGGACGGCATGCAGCTGTTTGACCGCATCAGCACGGCAGGATACAGCATTACTGACCTGCTCACCCGGCTCGTGCAGATCGAGCGCCTGGACGCGGTGGAGTCTCTGTGCGTCGACATCCTGGGGAAGCCGGAAGGGACCACGCCGATCGGTCCCACCATCTCCTTTCGTTGTGCCAGTGTCTAAGCCCTGCTCCCACTCCCGCGGCTCCGTTCCACATGAAGAATTCCTACTGGCCTTGATACAGAAGCCTCGTGACGCTCAGCTGTCATTCATCTTCCTTCACGAAGTCATACAAATGCCACTCAGTTCCTGTTACAAAAACGAAAAGGTCCAAATTCAACATAAATGGAAGTCTGAACCATTTTGTAAGCTGCTGCGCTGGACGCTAAGGAAAAACTCTTTTCTGCAGAAGAAAAAACTGTTAAAAGCAGTTATTAAAATTAATCGTACTGTATATTACCACATTTCTACATTTAAGGTCCTTTAAAAAGATTCTTTCAAGCAGAGGTTCGAATGCAAGGCAGATGAGGTTGCCTATTATTACCTAATTTCTTTGATTTTGATATTTCGTGCAATTCTGTAAAGTTTGTTAATAGTCTCCACATTAGGAAGTGCATTTATCTCTCTTGGAAACTTCAGTCCCTAAACTTTAGAAGCTCTCCACATTCAAAACCGACCTCATAATGCGTGCCTGCGGGCACCTGCACGTCGTAAAGCCCTGCAGGCCACATCGGCACGAGGCGTGTTTTAAAGAGGGACGGCTGTGCAAGAGAAACCCCACGCGCTCAGCTCGCACGCTTTTGTGGCTGCTGCCCATTTTAATTGGCTTATATGTGGCAGTTTACAAGTGCGGTGCAAAGTCGCCACGATTTTCAGCTCCCTGTTTGCTAATAAAGCTGAAAGGAAAGGCTGTAAAAAGTGGGCAAAATATAGAAAAGAAACGGATTTGCCTCACTGACCAACAGCGCTCGATTCACACGAGCGCAGCCGGTCGTTCCGATGGAGGCGATCGCGATATTTGCTATTTATCATTGTAGCGCTAAATATTGTCCTATTGTGAATGCTCCATCAGCAGCCACGGCCTCACTGTCTGCCATGCATGGCTGTGTGTAGGACATCATAGTAAGCTTTCACTGACAAGTATTCCTACTTTAAAGTACTGTAGGATTATGATATTAAGGTCCTTGTTTAGCCAATTAATAATAACGTTTCTAAGTTAGTAGTTACGGACGTTTCTTTTTTCAGAAGACTGAAGATGGTCCTGTAGTCATGAGCTTCCCATCAATAATTCTGTTGTGCGACTGTTGCCAAACCCTGCGACACAAAGAACTACAGATTTCAGAATGCAATTCATTATTATTATTGACACTTGATCTTCTTCTCAAAGACGCATTGGTTTTTCTTCAAAAGGGCAACAGGGCAGGAGTGCCAAAGGAGCTGGTCTCTGGTCATGGAACTGAATATAAATGCTGCGTGAGGACTGTCATTCAGCATGGATGCATTATGTTTGATGTTCTGGATTATCTACTGGCAAGAGCAAAAAATAAAAAATATGGAAGGTTGTTTTAATAAAATAGGAAACTACAGGACTGTCAATGACATCTCCACAAACCGATTCACTTACCTCATCCACAAGCTTTATAATAAACAAAAAAAGCTACATAGGCAATAAAAAGTGTATATATAACTTATTAATGTACATATATATCAATAAAAAATTAATGAAATGTCAGATTAATGATTGTTTTTTGTATTTGTTTTTGCTTGTACTTATTTTTTATTTCTATTTATCAGCATAAATTGCCAAGTAAACACTGCATAGCTGAGAACATCTTAAGAGGCACGACCCATTAAAAAAAAAAAAAAAAAAAAACTTTTAGATGTAAATGATGAGTTTTTAAGTACCTAAAACTCATCTCATTAAAGAGGCGTGCTGTTTAATAGTCGGGAAGAAAATTATACTCTCAGAAGCCACCTCAAGTTAAAAGGAAAAAATAAATGGATGACAGCCCACACATTGTTTCACCATGACGAAACGCATCACCCTCAAGCCCCAGTCCCAGTGATGCACAGATGGCTGCAGCCCTCACCTTATGACCGGATGGTAAGGACAGAGGTCGATCTCATCTCCAGGCAGCAGACGCTTCTCTTCAACCAGCCTGGCAATTGTGATTAATGACACGCTGGGGGGGGGGGGGGTTGGCTTTTTACAGGCTTCTCATCGTTCCAGGAGAATGGGTGAGTGCAATGGGGGGTAGATATGCAGGAACTGAAAGAGATGTGCCAGTCTGAACCACTAGAGTTGGTGTAGCTGTTGCAGATAGACAAACTCACCATCTTTCCTCAAAAGTGGGCAGAACACAAGTAGCGGTATCAGTACACGAGAGCCAGTTTATATTTTTGTACCCATCCTGAAAGCACTATAGTGGGAACAGGTAGCACAGTGGTTATAGCTGCCGGCTAGCGCTTATGGAGAAGAACTGAATTCCACCTCCTCCCATAAGACCCTTGAGCAAAATACTTACACTGATAGATAATATAACTGGCTGTATAAATGGGAAATTCTTTAAGCAGCTTATATGGGGAAAAGCATCAGATGAATAAAAGAATGAAGTCAAAATATCAATGAAGGATTTCCACCTAAGACAGCAACCGAAATTCATTCACAACATCCATCTTCAGGAGTGCAGGTGGATAAAAGTTTGGATTTTTCATCTGGTGCCACAGCATTAAGGTTAAACTGTTTGACGATTAGAGTATAAAACTGTGTTTATTTAAAGAGGCGTGCTGGGATCAGCTGCTGTTAGAAGGAGGACGCACGTGCCTCTCCGTCAATTCTAAGAAAGCACCCCCCTCAGGAAACTCACCAAGCCAGCCTGCTCCTTCGCAAGTGCAGACGCTGGAATCGGCAGCCAAGTACTCAGCTTTCGTACATCTGCCCGCATGTTCATCTCCCCGGAACCGGCCCTCTCTCACAAGAGGCGCCGCAAAACCGCTACAAAGAAGAAAATTGGGGCTCACATCAATTTTGTGCAGTCGCTAATAAACAGGAAAGGATGTATTTCTAGATTATAATTATTGCTTAAGAAACACATATCTAAAACAACTTGCAGATTTTTTACCCATCTATACAACTTTTACTGGAACATTTAAGAGTCACTGTTTTGCTCAGCTGCACAGCAGTAGGGAGTGGGGCTAACCGAGAACCTTCAGGCTATAGGTCTGTGCCCTTAACCACGTTGCTATCTCCTGTCCCTGCTGCTGTCTCCCACAGTATCGATGCTAAGTGTACATCATGAAGCGATGCTGAAAAAAGTACCACGGAATCAGAAGGGCTTTTACAGGACTACTTATCCAGTCACTATTTTATACAATAGCTCTTTCTCATCTTGTATCATTTACAAAAACACAGCAAACATTGTTTCACCAGTTTACCGCATTACATTCCATATATTTGCTTTGGATTTGTTTTTTTTTTTTGTCCCTAGATTACATCTAAGTATACAGGTATAAAAAAAAAAATACATCAGGCCATTCCGTTCTGTGATCTTTGGTGGTGTGATAACAACCGGTGTCAAACACGATAGCGCTGGGCAGTACAGATGTTGCTCAGGTTTCAAACGGGTTCCACCTGGAAACAAAGCACGGCCTTACAAGGCGCACGTGGAAGACAGCCAGTCATTGTGCCAGCTACTCGTTTCCCTTTGGATTATGTGGCGCCTAGAGATGGACTCCTCCAGGCAGGCAGATCCAATGCCCTGAAGAGCATCCTTCCTGTTACCACACAAACCGCAGCTTCAGCTCCAAACATCAGCCGACCCCCAGAACGAAGAGGGCCATTGCCTTTGCTGGGTGGGTGGCTCTAAGATTTCCGGTGCAGGCTGACTTAATCGTGTCGCTCAAGGACCTGGCCTATGTCTGAAGGTTCTATTTCCTGTACCTAAGCCAAGGTTTGGAAGTGGAATCCAGAAGAATCTTGAGTCCCTTTGAAAAGCGGACGGAAAATCTGACAGAGAACTTGGGCTCCCAGAACATAGGTGACAACTTGACAATTTAACATCTCATCCTCTTACTATCTGACCTTCTACAACCTGCTGTACCTATTCTGCACCAATGAGCAGGTCTATAGGGAGCTGTATATAAAATTCTCATCTCTTTCTCCATTTTAACCTTAAAAATTATGCTCCCTCTTTGGCTTATGAACACTGATAGCAACTCAGTTAGCTCAAAAATCGAAATCTCCATTAAAATGCTTTGTAAAATATGCATATGCTTATTACCTTCGAGATACATTTTTAGTTTCAGTTAAAGTGTAAAGCCATAAAATTATTCAGAGTAAAAATACCTTCTGTCCTATTCGATGCTGATAGCTGACCGATTCACACTATAAATATGTGCAATATTTATTATCTCGTTATTAATAACCACACTCAAAAATAGCAGACGCAAACTGCAAGCACCGACAAAGTCAGGCCAATTGGACACTGCCGTGCCGCTTGGATGCTGGGCTTGCAAACAAAGGTCATGTCCTCAACAACAAACCGAAATTTAAAAGAACAGCTAAGGAAATAAAATGCAACAAGAAATAAACTTAAAAATTTTTAAATCGTAACATAAGGAGTCGGTGCGCGTTTGGTTAGTCTAGATCATTAAGCATAAACTAGCATTTTCTGACTCACTGTAACCATTATAAAACCTTAAAGAAAGAAAAAAAAAAAACAAACAAAAAAAACCCCAAAAAAAAACAAAAAGAGAGCTTTAGTGACAGTTTTTACCCAGAAAATAGATTATTTCTACAGACATTCACATTTATTGAATACTTCAAGGCATAAATTGTTTAAACCGCAACTCCATCACATTAAAACATGGATAAAGATATATTTTCAATTCAGAACAATTAAAGTAATGAAAAAAATAAATCAGGCAGTGACAGTTAAGTAGAGTTACTGGAGGTATTTAGGGGGCTTATAAAACAGTCTTCAGACCGAGGGGGATTACTTCCTGGGAGGGGTTGAGGAGGTGGAAGAAGGGGATAGAGAGAACAATGACATGAATCAGTCCTCCTGGAGAGCAAGAGAAAGTCAACATACACATCAACCTGTAAACCCACTGCACACTACTGTTAAAGACTACGTACCTGAAAAATACATCGAAAGTAGTACATTTCAGAGTAAGGCTGCAACAAGCTGGAAAACTGATTTATTTGCCATTGTTTTCTTAAACATGGTTAGGGACTTCCACCAGCATCTTCATGTTAGTTCTTCTGTACAAACTACAAAAACGTGCAGTTTTATGTGTCGATACGGCAAAAAACAAGTAATCGTAAACATGCTTTCTTACGGTCCCATGGTGCCCATTTCCCAAAACAAAAAATTTAGATAAATCAACACTGAGCAACAGCACTGGAAAACATTTCAAGAGAAAAAATAGCCGGAACTCAGCACGCAGTCGTTTTTCATCATTTGTCCTTATACTCAATTATGAAGGGCCAATTTGTGACAGGGCTTTAAAGAACAGCATAGGGACAACTCTGTGATGGAAAAATAAATTTTGCTGTGGCAAAGCATGCAAAAGAGGAGGAAATCTCCCCTACATTTTCAACTATCAATCTCTTCAAGAGCTGTGAAAAAATATTTATTTTCATCAGGAATTAAATTGTTAAGCGGTGTGGGATTTGACGCAAGGAATTATTACGCTATCGTTGGCCTCGAAGACTTCGGAAGAGTCGCTGATTTAGAAAGGGACGAATCGCAGCTGCGATCTCGGGCTTCCTAGCGACCTCCCTCTTGCCAAACAGGCGGCAGGGACAATTGGGATTTTATGAAAGGCGCTGTCCTTGACAAGTCCCATCTGGCGGGACCGCAGGGAGCGGTACCAGCACATGCTGGAGAAACAGAGTTTCACATGGCACCCTTCGCATAAAACAAATGTGCTCAAGCAAGACGGCACAGTTCAGCGAGTCTGAATCTAGTTGGTCGCAAACAGCTGCAGTTCTTTTGTGCCTTCTGCGCTTTTGAGTGTGTAAATGCACAAATGATTAAAGAAAAACACAACCAAAAAATGTTTTATAGACGTCGCACTGCGGTGCACGGGACGCGATAAAATACGAAAAGTTGTGCTCTGGAAATCGCATTCTTTAAAGAACAAAAACAAGAAGTTAAATTCCAACATACAGGCCCTAAAATGGCAGCATGTGGTGTTAGAATGTCTGATGCTAAGCTGCGGAAGTGTTACTCTTTCATTTAAACTGAATTGTTTAAGCTGAAGCAAACATGATGTAACTGCCCCCCCAGAGCCCTTTGAGAACAATATTTTGGAAAGAAGACAAATGAGAATAATTATAATGGTTGTGGAATAAACCGCAATGTTTATTTTTCCTAACATACGAATGGATCGAACCTAAATAAATGCATGATCATTATTTGACGGATACAAAGCAGAGCACAAAATTACAAACACATTCTGATATTGGACTTGGTGACATTACTACATGGGGGAGTCATAAAAAGAGTGAATGAATCAACTACATTCAAAAGAATGTGGGAAATAGGAGCAAAATATCAATTTGGAAGAATCATTTCGCCCATCTGCTAAAACCAAAACAGTCAACGCAATGCAACTCACAGAAGATTTACCTATTGCAGGATGTGTTAATACCATCAGTAATGTATTGTAGGCATTTCTCTTTGGCTCTTTGGAGTATTTTACAGCATTTGCATTCCCTTTAGTTCTTTAAACTTCCCAACAGTGACCCACAGTTACCCCAAAGAATGAATTATCGCTTCCTCAGTATGTGTGAAACTAATTAAAAAGGCCTTCAATAAAATGCATGATTTCTGGGCACGTTCAGTCTCACATACCATAAAAGCAGTTTTTTCCTAAAATACAAAGTAGTGCATAATATGTATAAATAATTTACAAAATTGCATACATTAAAAAAAAAGGAAACTAAAAATAAATGTTGAGCATAGCACAGCATAGCAGTCCCTTCATTATTAAAGTGCAAATTGAGGATACCTCTGAGTTGGTAGGTTTATGAGCTTACAAGGGGATGGAAGACACAGGGGTCTTCTTCGACATGCCCAGGTTGAAGAGGATGGAACTGAGGTTAATAGCCAGGAAAGCAGTTGCTGGGTTAGCTGTCCTGTGCATCTCCTGGATTATCAGATGAATGCCGTGAATCTCAAATAGTCGCTTGTTCTTCCTGAAAGAGCCAGAGAACATAAGACTGTTTCCTCTCCATAAATACTGATCGCTCAACACTAAACCTTCAGCTGGCAGACCCTAAAGCCAAGAGCTGATTAAACCATCCGGTCGGGCGCCACATCAATGAGTCCATCCCTGCAATCCCCTGTGCATAACAAACATCGCAAACGGATTTAACAAGAATAAAGTGTGCCATTCGCTTGTTTTTAATCCACTGAATACTCTAAGCTTTTTGGGTGCCAAATTGTTAGTTTTTTCAAGGAGGATAGTTAATAGATCTGCACTTCTCGAGTGCAGCATTTAAAAAAAGACAAAACATCACCCTACAAACATTACAAACTGATGACTCCACAACAGCCCTGAAAGTCGATATAAAAGAAGCACCTACAGTGAGGACATGTGAGAGCCTGTGTCTCAGCCCAGTTTTGGCGTATTAGAGCTGCTCACCTGATCTTAGAGAGTTTCTGTAGCAGGATGCTCAACTTCTCCACCAAAGGAACCTCAAGACTCCGGTTCTTCAGGAGGAGAGAGATACAACGAAAGAAATCTTCCGTGCTACAGGCTTCCAGGAACAAATTCAGCTGCCCTGGAAATAAAGTACAATAGTCCAATTCTTCAGTTGTACAAATCAAGAAAACTCATTGGCATCTCACTCCTGGACAAAAAGTATGCCTGTCAATGGGATGAAGGAGGAAATGTTCCTTGGAATTGTAATTCACAAAACCGATTATGTCAGATCATTGCAGCAAACTGAGATTTACATTCATCACCAAGAAAGGCTAAATGTTACCCTTTCATTACTGAGGCCTTTAATTTTATATCTGAATTAAAGACCGATTTACAAGAGGGTTCAAAGAAAATTCAATAAAAAGGTTTTTGCAAACAGGATTTTGTGCATCCAGAAAATGTCATTTGGTCTTATTCACTGAATTTTGTGCAATACGAGATCCTGTTTCTAATTTGGTTCGGGTTGGGGGGTAGTTTAAATCTTTCCTGAGTAGCTCACTGAAATGAGAAAACAGATGTGCATTGGATCTGATAAGACTGACAACAAAAAGAAACTACAACGACTTAAAGTGTTAGTTCAGACTGTCGGCATTTCATTTCATCCTCTTTTTTTGCACTTCTCCTTTAACTGATGCAAGCTTTTTTGGTGCCTGTACAAGGAGAGGAAATGAAAACATATTGAAATGAAAGGATGACTTTTGGTTTTTACCAGCTGCTGTTTCAGTGTGTACATCTCTGAACAACAATTCACAAGGTGCTCTGGTTCGAGCAGTCGCCTTCCAATCCAAGCTCCGAAATTCAAATCCCAGCACCTGCTGCGTACCGCCGATCAAGGTACTTACACTGATCTTACATAGTAAGAATTATCTTTTTTTGCAAATAAGCAAATAATTTAAGTACTTCATATACAAACCTACAATGCTGAAGTCAGTAAGTCAACTTAAAGAATGGAGTCAGTTAAAAAATTTAAAAATGCAGTTCATACAATGTGTTCCTCTACCCAATGCAAGTGAAGCAAAACCTCTACTTATACACTTTCAGTTGTAAACACATTAAAAACTACTGACGTATTGCTGACAATTTCTGCAGAAAATTGCATCATCCACAAATATTCACATAAACACAACATGGTTTTTTAAATTCCAATTTTTGGCTATGTAAGTGTGTTTGAATGTCCTGAGCTTTTTGTTTGGGATGCAGCCTGGCTTACAACTTGCACTTTCGGTGCTAGACTTTTGACCACCACAATGCTGCACTGGACAAAAGATTTATGAAAACAGAAGAAAAAGACTATCAAATGAGCCATTTTGAGTCCAACGTGAACCGTGTGACCAAAAACACCACACTGGATTTCAGCTGTGTCTTCAGCACAGGCGCTCTGACTAGTGGACACCAGCAGTGCTCCTCTGTGGTCCCTACACAAGGTAAACTTCCAGGTCCTGGGTGTTTCTAGCGTGAGCTTCTCAGATACAATGCCTGGAAAAGCAGTTAGCAAAAAACAGTCAGAAGGTTCTCCAGTGAACCTGAGAGAGGAAACAAGGACCACTGCAGAGGGGCAATGGGGGCAGGAAGGGGCACCATAGTTTTCAGGTGTGAACTGCTCTCCCCTTTCCTCCAGAGACCTCCTAATTATTTCCCGATTTAGGTAATTTAATTTTTGGTCTCTTTAGAGTCCACTGCCCCATCCATTAATCACCCCAGCGCTCCCCTGGAAGTCCATGCAACTGCACTGCTTCTGCTCAGCCTCAGAAACAACACACCACATTACCCTGTCCAACCCCGCACCCCCCACCGCCACCCCCACAGCAGAAGCCAATAACAGTTAAGAAATCCAGCCATGTTTTCAATTAATTGGTGCACACAACAGTTGGCATGTTGCTCCTTATTTCTGTCCTTTAAGTGATTTGGTTAAACCTGAAAACCGAGGATGCCATAAAGCAACACTAAGCACCAAGGCAAACACTCTCTTGGACCGTCTATAGTTAAGGAAGCCCTTACGAACAGGAAATGAGTAAGGCTGAGCTTTTACTGGATTATCCATCAAGTTAATGCACTGGCGCATTCAAAGAGAAACATGCTGATTTGTACATGACACAGCGCTGCATTCAGTCAACATCTGAGAGCAATTCAACCCAAGATAATTCCTTCAGACCAACGTCGGAAGATATCAGATTAAGACTGTCGACGTCTTCAATTTGCTGAGGAAGGGCCACTTTACAATGAGATCGAGTTGAATTATTAAAGTTTTAATGTGGAAGTATACTTCTTTTGCAGTCTTACCATCGGCCGAAGCGCTTAGAGAACTATTTTCAGAACAGTTTCCTCCAACAGAAAACGACATTACTTTCCCTGACAAGCACACACAGGGGAAGGCATAAAGTGAATGAGAGAAGAGGAGGCTGTCCTGGTTCTCACCTACATAGCACCTTTAGAAACATACCTGTAGAGGGACAAAATAAAAGCAACAAGGGCATAGAACTAAAAGGAGACTAAAATAATTTAAAATCCCTACATGCACACAGCTCTGCAAGATGTGCCATCCTGTACCTTTCAAAATGAGAACCACACCTCTTATTATTTTCTTATTAAATAAGGAACAGCAGCAATGAAGGTATTGTGTGCTTTGTGGGATCACTCACATGACTCTCCACTCATCTGCATCAGGATGTCCACAGCCAGGGAGTGCAGTCCCCGGTTACTGGACCGCAGGTGGGGCAGGAGCACAGACAGCGCTCGGTATTGCAGGAAGAGGACCCGCCCTTCCTCACATCGCACATCGCTGTACAGACAGTCCAAGGCCTTGGCCAAGATGTCAGCTGCAACACAAGCAGAGGGAAGAAAAAGATGGAGTCAGGATACCTGTCAATCTTTATTGTTGGGAAAACATAGGACAGGCCACATAAGTCTGGAGCTACCAAAAAAGCTGCACTATCATGTAAATTCTGTCACTTCAGACTCTGCACACCACTCAGCATTTCTGAACAAACAGCTACAAAGCACAAGGGAAACAATTTGTGACACACAAATGCAGAAGGAACTGAGAAGCAGGCGGGGAAACCTGGGTGTCGAGGCTGTGTTTGCTGCAGTTCTGGACAGCTTATATAGCACTTCCACTGGACATAAAGCAGACTGAGTTACCCAGAGAGGCACAGAGGACCACTGCGTTCAGGAAAGGCTGACATATGGCTCTCAAATCCAAGAGAAACCCTTCCCACCATCCAGAGGAACAGATCAGAGAAGAAACAGAATTTCTAATGTGTTGGCAATTCTGCCTTTTATTAGCACTGACATTCTCCAACATCATCTTAAGGAATTCTGGATATGGCTGATTCCAATTAAAATGGGAATAATTATATTTCATTTTAAAGACAAAAACCTGGATTCCACCATCCGTCAGCAATTTTATTTTCCATCAGTTCAGTGGTAGAAATGAGCCAGAAAATGAGTGAGATCAGTTAGGTGCACTAGCTACAGCACCTGGAGGTCATGAGTTTAATTCCCAGGTGAGTCACTGCTGTTGAACCTTTGTGAGAAAAAGATTAGTTCAAAGCGCCAGTACAAATCAAGCTCCACAAATGGGTTACAGATTGTGCAAAGAAAAAAAATGTACAAAATTTCAGTTACCAGACATCTTCTGAGTCTATATGTTAACAGTACAGTAACAAGCTCATGTCCTGACAGTGGTAATACTGTAGGCCGTTTACAACACTACTCTCTGCTGTAGACTTCACCATCAGCCTGAAGTCTTAAAGCCTGAAGTCATGGTGTTGTAGCAGTGCAGCAGGTCATCCTGATGCTTCGCAGCTTTGGGATTCTAAGTTCACACATGGGTTAGAATTCAGCTCAGTCTGCATGCAGTTTGTTTGGTTTTCCTAAAGGTGCTCCAGTTTCTTCCCACAGTCCAAAGACAGGTGTTTCAGGTAAATTGCTGACCAAGTTTTCTTTACTGCATATGTGCGTCTGTGCCATGCAATGAACTACACGGTCTACAGCATCCTCTAACTGCCCCCCCCCTTACTGTCACTGTTAAGGTCTGTTTAATATTTAATTTTATTCAACTTTATTTATTTTTTATTTACCGCTTCATTTTTTTGCTTGTCTATTTGCTGTGCGACTTAGATTTCCTTTGAGCGTCACCGCGCACAGTCTCCTGTCGATTCAATTCGCATTTCACTGTATGGCATACCTGGTTACCATGTATGTGACAAATAAATCTCTTTGAATCTTTGAACTTGCTTCCTTTCTATGGTGTACCCTGCCTCAGGCCCTATACTTGTTGGACAGGCTCGGGACCACTATGGTTCTTCGGTGAACAAGTAGATATTAATAAGGGATTGGATGGGAGAATGAAAGTATAAATAATGCTTGAAGTTATGGTGTTTTTCCAGGAGAAGCCAGGTTGACCATCATCCTTCAAATACAGCCTCTCCAACACTGTCGATCTTGCACACCTTCAGCTGTTAGGTTTGTGGTTTTCCTGCCTGCGATCGCTTTCTTTCTTGGCCTGTCTCTCGGTCAGCCTCCATCAACAGCCAGATATATGCACTTCTTGACCCAATCATCTTCATCTTTGTGCATCACACAGCCATATCAACAAAAAGCCACTGGTTCATCAGAACTAGTCCCAAGCCTGAATAAATGGTCATCGTTGACATCATTAAGGGCATCTGGTCATAAAAATTTCAAATGCCAGCAATTGAATCAATGAATGAATGAAAGAGGGGAAAAAAATTAGAGTCAAATCCATGGATGGTTTGTGTTAATCACACACAATTGAAAAGTTCCCAGACTAACCAGCTCAAACTTCTGAGTCCAACTCATGCATGAGGTATAATTACAATGAGTGCAGTTTTAAAGGATTATACTGTGGCACTCTCAGTGGAGCAGTAAGAACCACTGCCTACAATTACACAGGATGTTTATAGGGCTAAAGTCAGATTAAGACAAAATTATACCACACACCTATAGACTGCCACAGACAGGTAAACAAAGATGTACATATGTGAGCACACACACTTGACTGTAACCCAGACAAATATACAGTGCCAGTGAAAAAATTTGTATTCTAGGGCAAACTGGGCAATGTGTGTACAGGAGAAATTGGACAAAAAAAGAAAAAGCAAAGCAACCCACAATATATGAACTGCTGCAGAAGACCTAGGAAGACATTTCAGCACATTTCCTGATCAAACTGGTTAACCAAATGCATTGTGAATCAAATAACTTTCCAGGAAATGTAGTCAAAGTTTTAACTGGTTGTACAAAGTTACAAGCACACAGTCTGACATACACAAGGTCTTAAACACCAATTCCCTTGCGTGTAGCCCAGTGGCTACGCTTCGTTGAGCAGGCTGCTTCCCACTACTGATTAAAGGACCGCCAGCAGCGCGTTGTCCAAAACACGGCTGGTCCTACACAGACGCCATCGTCCAACCACAAACAAAGGTGTCGCCCTTAGCCCTCAGAACGTTGCCTAACAGGGAGCTCGGGTTTCTTCCCCGGCAGCAAGAAGCACAGTCAGGACTCACACCTTCCTTCAATGGTGCCTCATATGGAAAATGTGTGGCTGATTGGAAGCGCTGCAGGACTGCTGCCCATTCCTTGTTTAAGTGAATAAGATGAAAAATGTGAGGGACTGTGGTTGTAATCTTGGGTGATGACAACACACAAAGTACAAAGTGTTCCGTGATCCCTTAAATTAATTCAAAACATGTCACCATTCATCCTGAGTGTGGTTTATCTTCACTAAATGTGGTGAAAAAAATTAGCACTGCAACTGGCTTCTAAAGCTATTCAAATTTTATGGAAAGATACGCAGAACTCAACAAGCCCAGAATACACTCTTCAACTAAGCAAGATGTACCCTAAAACATAAACTGTGAGATGTGTGACAAGAAAAACTGTTGAGATAAAGAGATAAGAGCATCCGCAGATGTGAAGGTTCCTTGGCAGCTGCTGCCATACCTTGGCTGGTGGTCTCCAGAAGAATCAGCATGGAGAGGAACTTGGTGTGAAGGCTGGAGCTTTTGAAGAACAGGGGTGGTCGAGTCTTCGGAAGACCTCCTGGACCAGAGGAAGAACCATGCAGTGCTGTCCCACGGCACACCTCTTCCCCCAGCCTTCGGAGTGTTGAGCTCAAGGTGCTACGCTGCAACACAACAGTCCTTGTTAGAGGTTTGGCGGGTGCAGACATTGTAGATGCACCGTGACCATCAACGGTATTCATTTCACATTTTAAATAAAAAACCTCACACTTTTCTTCAACACTTCTAAAGAAAACACAACACTTTGATGTAACAACAGAAAGGCTTGTGTACTGACCCTGATGCCAATATGCAGTTAAAACAAAACACATGTGGCCATCAGTGAATACATGTGATTTGAGTTTGTCAACATAAGCTATCCTGACACATGCCACAAGAAACACACCGTCATGCGAGGTGCTCTTGAAAAACTGACAGGGCGCTGAAATCTTTACCTACGTAGCTGCGGTGGCTCAGTTGCTTGAAAAAGGAATGTAATAAAAGTTAAAAACTGAGGGGAAAAAAGAGGACGGGGGTCACACAGGCTGTTCAACCTATCAGTTTGATTTCAGCACCAAGCGAAAGAAAGACCTTAAATAGCTCAATATGTTCCTGGTATGATTCATATTTATTTGGTATTCACTCGCTTAGACGGCATTTTAATCCAAAACAAACTGCAAATTCTAGAGCTTCCTGGTATATCTGGGATAGTGCTGGAGGGTAGGGCCCTCTCACGGAGGCTGCTGTCACATTGTTCAAGCGTGTGGCTTAGAGGGTTGAAACTGGCCCAAGCTAGCAGTTACAAGTCCACACAACACTTTGGATAATGGGGCACACTGTAACAACCTAGGATGGAAAAATATTCTTAAGGACAAGTACTTCTGTGACACAAACCTGGAAGGGCCAGTCAAACTGTGGCTGGATCAGATTTGTGTGGGAATCAGAGCTCGACCATTCAGCGTCCACCCTGAACAATGATGACACAGGATGTCTCTAGATGGCCAGAAGGTTAAACAGAGCATCTAATAAAGTATGTCATTAGATGCTCTGAAGTGTCTGAGAATTAGCTGGGACGTTTCACGTGCGGCTGTGGGAGCAACGAATGGTCAGATATCATGGGCTGTGCAACGTAAGTGTACCTGGGGGCTCCCATCCAGCTGCCTCAAGGACCAGTAGATGAACTTGAGCAGGGGCACATGGAATGAGGGGTCGACCAGTTGAATAATCTGCATCTGCTCGGTTACAAGAGGCAGTATCTGTATGGAGGACATAGGAACACCAAGGGTGTTGCTGAGAGGTCCACTTCATCAAAAAGGTAAAGAACACATGCTCAAGTCAAATTTAAACCAACACATATGGATTCAAAAACACAAACAGTAACAAAAACAACAATAATACAAGCAATAGTAACAACAAATCCCTTTTAGGATCCAATTTGAGCTAAGAAGGCCCGGCTACATAAGGGCTGTAGCATAAAACATCCAAAGTTAAAATTTTATAACACCATAAACTCTACAGTGGGATGCATTCTGTTTATCAGTTGTGTTTCATGCTGTTATACTCAGGCATTGTCACAATCTCTCAGTGTAATCTAGCAGGGCAAAGTTACTACTGTGAAGTTAGTGGTGCAACTGTCAGGGCTCCAGGCTGTACTTATCCAGCCTTTCACTATGCTGGACTGGACTAGCCAGTGGCTAGTGCACAAAGGACACAGTGGGAGTACACAGACCGGGGAGGCGCTGCAGCTCTCCCCAGACATCATCTTTCATTAATATTCATTGACTGCCTGTGTTCTGGGAACCCCTATTCTTGCATCGTGAGGCAAACAAAGGCAGCCGTTGACTCCTGCAGGTCAGAACATGGCAGGACTCTCAGTATTTGGCAGAGTGCTTTGCTGGCAGCAGTCGATGGGGGGGTGGAAGGGGTTGGAACGAAATGGGATAGGTGCCTCGAACCTTTAAGCATCTCTCCTGGAGGGAGCTGAGCCGGTCACAGTCCCAGGCAGGCGAAAGTTTTGGCTCACTTTCCTCCACTGGGGCCAGATAGCTGTCTGACACCCAGTCCAGCACCTGGACCAGCAGCTTGCAAGCAGTGGGGCCTGAGGCACCATGTGATGGGAGTTCCTGGGACTGGGTAAGGGGACAACAATAATAAATTCCCATAACTAAACATCTCACCATTACTACTGGTTAACAGTACAGTTCTTATTTGTAACATATATTTTGAAATTCAGAAAAACCTTGAGTGGTTTAGTAGGCATCACAGACTTATCCTCTTTGAGCAGTTTCAAACCCTGTGCCATGGGGGCAACGTTTTCACGCCCTTTCCGGGCTATGGAATATTCATATTTTCTCTGAAACAAAGCATAACATAAGGGGAGACATCAAGAACCTGAGGAAAATAATTATAATATTGTCATAAAAATATGAAAAGTATATGACAAATATCAGTTATTTAATATTACTATGTTCTTAAATTGTATACAGTCCATCCTCATTTAAAAAAAATGGAATAGTAAATTACAAATGTTTTCTCTGATTCAGGTGTTACATAATCTTGCTACCAAGCACCTAAATTTATAATAAGATCTTAAAACAAAGCATTTTCCTACTCTGGTGATTGAATTAAACTCTAACTTAAACATGCTTTCTCAAAAAAGGGGATGTATGTGGTTATCTTCCTGAATTAAACATGGTGCCTCAGAGACAGGGCAGATGTGGTGTTTTTTGATGAATGAAAGTTTAGCAGGAGATGGGTGGACTTCCTTACCTGTAGGTTCTCCACACGAGCTTGTTCCTTCCTCCACTGGACTTCCAGCTTTTTATTCTGTTCACTGAGATCACTGAGCTGCATAAATACAACACCGTTACACAGCTGAGCACAGTAAAAATCAAACTACCAAAAGAGGACCAAAAAACCACACTTGCATAGAAAAAAAACATTTATCTTACCTAGAATCCATTTCAATACCTAAAGTGCAGTGAATTTAATTTATGCTAAACCTAAAATATTTCACTTATGTCATACTTTTTTGTATGTGTTCTCAAACATTAATTACAAAAGTTGAAGTTGCAACATTAACATGCACAAGCTGGGCATGTTAAAAACCAAAAACACCTACTTGCTTTTTCATGGTATCATTCAACTCCTTGATGGTGTCAAAGCTAGATTTCATCCTCTTGTTTTCCTTGACTTTCTCTTTCAGTGTCTCTTTCAGCTGTTTAACCTCCTGCTCATGTTGCTGTCAACAGAAAATAACATTAAATGTCTCTTTCATGTGTTAACAGCCACACAATCTCAGATTCTGTTGGTTAAAAAAAAAAAAAAAAAAAAAAAATATATATATATATATATATATATATATATATACACACACACACACACACACACACACACACACAGCAAATCCAATACATTACCAGTCAAAAGTTTGAGTACACTTGGAGGAAATGAGTTTTTGTCCACATCTCATTTATCTATTATGTTAGAACAGGGAATGAAGTGTGATGACTTCCCAGCTCTTCTGCAGCAGTTCCCAGAGATGTAGGACACTTGTGTGTTGATTTGTTTTACTCAGACTTCTGACTGGTACTATCCCAACAGTCTCAATGGTACAAACGCCACCTACAAAGACAGCTGCACATTTTGCTATTGAATTAAACAGTTGTGACAAAGAACCAAATATTTCGCATTGTACTGAAAGGAAAAGCCAGGCATAAAACTAAAGAAATGGATTCTGGGTTTCAGGATAATTTTACAGGTCAAAAACATAGTTCACTTGGCTTTCTTTCACAGAGTGCAAGACAAGCCGATGCGGGGTTTACAATGCCTTGGGCAGAGAGTCGCGCAGATCAAGGAATGCACAGGAGTGAGGTAATGACAGCTGGAGATGACAGGAGAGCCGGCACTTGTTTCTTACACTACAGCAAAGGTGCCGGAAACAACACACAGCCTTGTTCGGCTCGATCTGTGATCTTGTGCTAGTACCCAGTGTTGGAAATAGTGCCACTTTATCCTCGCTTTTTCCTGATCCAATCATTAGGTCATATAAAAACAAGGCCAAAAGACTTAGAGCATCTAAAAATGAAATTACAATCTCAAACATGAGCAAGAGTGGAAAGCAGCACACATCCATGCCAAATAACAGCAAAAATTAGTTTTACTGGTAACTGTAACCTTAAGGATTGGTGGCATTGGTTCCAGGCACAGTAATGCATAATAATAATAATAATAATAATAATAATAATAATAATGTTAAATTAAATTAATCCCTTTAGCTGATGTGTATTTCCCAAGCAACAGACAATGTTAACCTACAATTACTTCCCTCTGTAAACACCTGGGCAGTTTTAATTGGCACAATTTTAGCATAAGTACCTTGCTTAAGTATTCTACACCAAGAGGCTGGATTCAAACCTGTGTCCAAATCCCAAGGATTCTGCTCTCATCACTGTGCTATCTGCTGCCCCCTGCTGCATCAGCAGTGAAAAATGCTGTTTTGTGCCTTGTTGTGCATTACACTGCAGCAGCTCTCCAGTGTTGTGTGTCCAACTGCTTCTCTAAGATTATGCTACATCGATGCCATGGGTTCATTCTTCATGGTGTAACATCCACTGCTGGACACAGCTCAGAATGTACACTAAGAAATTAGGTCTTCTCAACTAGCGATTCCGCATCACCAAGGAAACAATGTTCAGTTGATACAACAGTTGGTTTCTAACATAAGTCCAGCAGATCAAGGCAGACTGATTTCATCATGTCAGTTGTTGAACAGAAGGAGGGCTGTGATTTAGTCCTTTCTGTCCTCACCTCCTGTAACTCATGCACACGGCGGCGCACCTCCTCCTCCACCTCGCGGATCTTGCACAGGGTGCCCTGGTGGCGGAGTAGGAGCGCCTCTCTCTGGTTCAGTTGACGCTCACGCTCCTGCAACTGCGCAGCCCAGTGCTGCTGGTGTGTTCTCTCTACCTGGACAGCAGAAATGTCAGCAATAGTAAGAAGAGGCTGTACCCTCAATGGCCAAGGAACACTTCCATTCTGCACAATCACTTCTCCCTAAATGTGTTGGTAAGTGTATGACACACAATTTACATTGGACAACTAAAAAAAGGTCAAATATATTAGATGCATTTTGCACAGATGACTAAATCTCATGTATACTGTTAAATGACTGAAGATGTCTATGACACCACTGTTGTGATTTATGAACCACATACCTGTAATCTATTATAAATATGCAGCATCTCATCGTATGCCTGCCCTATTCGTGGAGATGAGGACCAGCTGTGTGGGGAGTTGTGGGGTTTCTTTTTTCCTCTCTTCCCATCAGAGAACACCACTGCCTTAGTCACACAAGGACCTGAAGTGCTGGCTAGATTGGTGGGGAGGATCATATCTGCATAGCAACAATAAAGGAAAAAAAAAAATACTAATCTCCTCCCCCAGCATTCTTTTGCACTTATCAATCTTGAAAGATGGCCACTACTCATAGAACTAGAATAAAAGCACATACCTGTCTCAGTGTAGAAGAAAGACTGACTTTCCTCCATGGAATCAGACTCCTCTGCACTATGCCCAGTTTCACTGTCTGCCAGGCTTCCTTCAGACCGATCTGCCTCCTTAAGTCTGGATGAATTAAGGACAAATTCAGCCACCTGCCCTTAAACAGGCACAGTTAAACACAGTGAACTTTTACACACCTGCCAGGCTGATCTGCTGCCTCGTCGTACAACACCCTTAACACTCTTCTGGAACTGGGGTTCCCACTGTGGGGTGAGCAGGCAGGGCGAGGGCATTTCTCTGTACTAGGTGATCTCTTCTTCCATGAAATGTCTGGAGGATCTGAATGTACAGATGTTTAGTCTCACAACTATAACCACCACCTCAAAATCCAACTTGATTACATGTACATAACCAGCCCTTTGACTATAATTCATCAAACTAAAAACTGGATATGCAAAACGTAACAGCATTTTCATAGATACCCATGAAACACCCACAGTGACATTTTTAAATCTCATATTTTGCACGTCTACGACATTTTACATCTGACCATAAGATTGCAGGTCTTCAGTACCAGAAGCTTCAGCTGTCTGAGGTTGATTATCACAAGACGCCTAGAAAGAAATAGGTTTCGTTAGCTAACTACACATCCTAGCATGTAAAATAAAATAATACAAATGAAAAACAGGAACGCCAGATCTAGGTTTATTAAGACACTAACGGTAGACTTTAGTCAAAGTAGTTTAATAAATCTACCTGTCCTTTTGTTAGAAACTGGATGTGGTAAAACTCCCCCCGGCACACTTTTAAAATTTGAATATGCGGAATAATATTACATAGTTGGCTGTCAAGTTGTTTGTTAGCCTCTGTTGCTACGTTTGTAGAAGCCGGCTAACAAACTGCTGCAAATCGACTGACTTCACAGGACAGAAATAAAAACTTGTAACATTTACCAAATTTCTCCTCGCCAAATACTTTGTCATCAGCTCTTCGACAGCAATGTCCAAATCCATTTCTACAGACTTCCTGCTCATTCCTTTAAAAAAAAAAAAAAAAAAAAAGAAAATCACCAGAATTAATTTTTCCGTTGACAAAGTCGATGCAAACTGTCCGGAAATTTAAATTTCGCACTCCAGTGCAACCCGGAAGTAAATTCTCGGACAGAAAAGCACTACCGTAATGATGCAAAAACATGCGCATAGAATCTGCTAAATAATGCGCATACCCCTTCCACCTGAAATGCGGTCTGTGTTGCTGCAACTACAGGAAAGCTATGTAGATCAATTAACCATAATTCTGCAGAATTAAATTTCTTTTGTGACTAGAATGAACTGTAAGTAGGGTACATCAATTTCACATCATTTATTCTTTTTTAAAAAATGTGCTACTAACACCTAAGAAAAACATTCAAAATATTAGCAAGTTTTGCACTTTATTAATGAGTGATCACAATTTTACAAAAAGTTCATTTTTCAAAGCATGCAATCACATCTAATATAAAAATTATAATCTAAGTACATTTTACACATTAGTGAATATTAACAAAAACAACTTATTCCAGTGCAAAATTCAACACAGTGGAAATGTGAAGATGTAGTTAAAATTGTCCACACTGAGCAATAACAATCCTTTTAGATGGCTTCCCACTTTCTGTGCCCAGTGCCCCCATCTGTTTCATAACGTCCATGCCATCTTTGACAAAGCCGAAAGCGACGTGTTTAAAGTCGAGATGCTCGGTTTTCTTCAGGGTGATGAAAAACTGTGAGTTGTTGGTGTCCCGGCCACGGTTCGCCATTGACAACAGACCAGGGCCTGTGTGCCTCACATCAAAGTTCTCATCCTCAAACTTGTCTCCATAGATGGACTTTCCTCCTGTTCCATCTTGGTTTGTAATATCTCCACCCTAACCAAAATAAAGTAAATCATATTTTTAATACAATAAAAAGACATTTCTACCAAAACTAGAGCTCTGAAGGGCAATACAAGCTGAAACATTCACACATCAGAACTGCTCACCTGGCAGATGAAGTCTGGAATGATCCTATGGAACACAGAGCCCAAGAAGCCAAATCCCCTCTCTCCTGTGCACAAGGCTCTGAAGTTCTCCGCAGTCTTGGGTACAATGTTAGAGAAGAGCTCCATGATGACCTGTCCCAGGGGTTGGTCATCAGCAGTGATGATGAAGAACACCACAGGATTGCTCTCCCTGGACAGCTCAAGGACACGTGATAGCTGGGAAGAGTTTGCCTGAGACATAAGATGTTGGCATTCCTCAAACTTCCTTCTGAAGGACTTGGCCAGCTCTGCAGTCTTAAACTTGGCTGCCAGCTGCTCAACTTTTGCCTCTCCCTCTGTGGAAACAAAAGACATTCTATTTTATATACCTACTCCCTTTATTTTCATCTAGCCATTACACTCATTCTGGCAGAGATCTGAACACTTTGTGGAAAGTGCATAAAAAGCAGCTTTAAAGAAACCTTTCACTTTTGTTGCAGAAGGGTAGACATTACTGACAAAAGCATCTTTTAACTGGGTCATTAAGTGTGCAACTTTTTTTTTTTGTTACCTGAATAGTCTGTAGCAGTCCACACCAGAGCATTGGCTGAAGTGTTCATTGGTTTGAGCTCCATTTCTCTGGTGATGGTGTGGTTAGCACAGACCTTGAGGACCTGCTCCCGTCGCATCAACACACGGTACAACTTCTTGAGGGGATGGTAGAGGATCTTGATGTCACCCATGCCACGTTCCTTCCACTGGCTCAGGTCACGGTCCCAGCGGTATAGCTTGGTCCTTTCTTTGAACAAGATCTCCTCATCCTCCTCTCCAGACTTGGTTTCAACCTTGTCAAGAAGTTCATGGTTAACAAACTTTCAGGATTACTAGCTTGTAACATTTTCAGATGCCACCACTTTTCACTGATAAATTGCATTACATTGCTATATCCTCCAAGCAGAAACAATATTTCTTATTGTAGAGGTCATACCTCTGGTAATGACACTATAGGCTCAAAATGGATATCCACATTGGATGCCTCTTCTTCATCCTCATCATCATCATCACTGCCCTTTTCCACTCTCTCACTCTGGGAGACAGTGGCACTGGTAAACACAGCAGCTCCTGCGTTTGCCCAAATGAAGTCTGAATCTAGGTGGAGAAAGACAAGAGTGATGTCAACCGTTCATTATGACAGTTCACATTCGTTTAAATTTACAAGCAAAACTAATGCATTATTCACTACATTTGCTGCAGCATACTGACCTTTCTTTCCAAACGCAAAATCTCCTGAACTCTTAGCCAGGTCTGCAAATGAAAACCCACCAGTTGCTTGAAAGCCAAATGAGAAAGTATCTGTGGAAAAGAGCAACCCATTTGTAAACACTTTCATATGCCCTCCTCATTAAACAGAACCGTCCCCAAAATGCCTCTGAAGTAAAAGATCAAAAATGAATTTACTCAAAATCAGTTTACTCATTTATATTTGCACAACAGTGTTCATCTACCTTGAATGGTGGAGTCAGCCTCACTTTTCTTAGTGGACAAATCGATGGGGCGACTGGCCTGCGTGCTAAAGACTGGGGGAAAATCACTGGAGGAGTCTGGCTGAGTTTTGGGTACTACTGTAGAGGCAGCTGTTTCACCTGTCGCATTGGTATCGATGCTGCTGGATACAGTAGCAGTTTCACCATCCTTCTGTATGATGTAACAAAATGACGAGACATGAACTTCACAAGAATGCAACAAACACAATGGGAATACACATTATGGACGTTTTATTACTGTAAAACCAGCCTTGACACCAGGGGGAAAAAAGCTCTTACCAAGGTTTTTCCCACATCTTTCTCCTCTGGATCACAGTCTTTTGCCTTGTCCTGCTTAGGAGCACTGCCCCCAGCCATATTCTGTGTGGTGCTGAAAGGATGCTGGAGACCACCAGCTTTCTTCTCTTCTGGCATTTGTACCTTTCCCCTGGAAACTGTACCATCTCTTGTCTCTTCTAGCCCACGTGACACTGTAACTGCAGATGGGTGGACACAATTAATACTTGAATAGTAATGCAGACACTAAGATCCTTTGTAATTTTAAAAGAGTAGTGTCATAAATACAGTATGTCTTACCAAGCTGCTGAGCTGCAGCACTCTTTTCAAGTGGATCAGGATACAGTTTGCCATTTAGTTTCCTGACAGCAGTCTCAAAGTCTTCATCTGTAAAAAGAAACTTTTAGTTTATATGGTTGTATTTCAAAACATTAACCAAACTTGGAATTCCAAACTTGGTACCAGAATGTGGAGAGGTGGATCTTTACCATCTTCACTGTCACTGATGTAGCCTGGTTCATTCTTATAGCAGAAGAAGGTGAGTGGCAGCTTCAGCTTTTGGGCCAGTTCAACTTGCAGTTGTGTGGGTTTCCTCACATACGTGACCTGAACTTCGTCTATGCCTGTCTGCCCTCGTGACTCTTCCTCCGAGACCCCAGAGGCTCCTTTCTCTTTGACAACAGGGCTGGCAACTTCAGACACTGAAATTTAGAATACCAATGTTAGGGCAGCTTGCAAGGCAACAGGAATGGGTCAAAATCTTTTATCAAGTACATCAATCTAGTGTGGAAATCACAAGTTATCAAGATAAAAATTTCAGCATTGTAACAAGATATAGTTAAATTTACTGACTGAACACCAGGCAAAAAATGTGTCATTTTGCAGAACTAATTAGATCAGATTTATAAAGGACAAAAGTCAGGAAAAAGTTTTTCAAAAACCGCAAAGTGACAAAAATTGCACATCCTTATACAGGCCTTGTCAGTATCAACATGGCATCCAGAGGGGCCGTTCTGAGAGTTATGTCTTGGATTAGAACCACAATGCTATCCATGCATTCAAGACATGCGTTCTAGAAAAAGAGTATTGGGACTGGTGTGGGGCCTTCATGGTCATTAATTGCAATGAATGTTCCCTTAAAACAACGTGCATAGTTGACACTGCAATATGGAGAAAAAAAAAAAATGTTTTATCCGATGTATATATTTAAGCAAACAGCATGAAGAAACAGGACAAAATCAAATTTAATAGATAAGTAGATGAAATGTTAGGAATAGATTTAGGATCTTAGCAATCTGATAGGCTGCAGGAAAAAGCCTGAGCTCTGTAGTTTGGGAAGCCCAAAACCCCCCAGATCAGGAATAGCTTTTTCTCCACAGGCTGTCAGACTGAATTCCAGAAAGTATAGGGGGTGATCACTATCAACCACAACTGTACCATCGTTACTGACTGTTTGGATTGACCCTCTTATTTTACCTCATATATAACAATATTTATTTTATTTATATATATATATATAAAATATTTATTATATAACAATATTTATTATACTCAGCTAAATATCAATTTATGAATACATCTACTTGTCTACAATGTCCTGTGTCATCATGGTATCTATTTCATATACTGTGCATCCCGGTCCAAGAAAGGCTACATTTCTTTCTCGCACACATTTAAGGGCAGAATGATAAAATGAACTCTGAACCTTAGGTTTCACAATTCAGAAAAAGTTCACTGCCCACTGACTTCTGAGCAGCTTACCTAGTTTCACAGCATTTAATGGACTATAAAATAGCAGCATCCTATGATGTTGCTGATACTCTTTCCACAGCAGAGCTTGACTACAGAACATGGCAGAATCCTACATGTACCATTTCAATTCACCGAATAATCCTCAAGTCACTCTGCTACTTACATGCTGATGAGAGATAAAGGTTTTCACCTTGCAGCTGAAAGACTTGAGCTAAAATCACACTGCAGAACCTTTGAGTACATTACTTACCCTTAACTGATACCAGTCCAAATAAATGTGTAGGTAACTGTAAGTAGATTAGTATACAAACCAAACATTGTAAGTAACCTCAGAGAAAAGTGTCAGCTAAATGAATTAGTAAAGCTGCTCGCGAGCAAAGACATAACACCCCCCCCCCCCCCCATTACACAGTGCCTACATTATTCCCAGTCCACAAAGGATAAGATATAATAACTGGATAAGATATAACAACTTAAATACTTCTTGTCAGAGCATCTTAACTGTAAAAATGAAGCATGCAGCACAATAAGGTCTTGCACAAACTCACTTTTTTTCACACCATACTAACTAGTTAACCCTGGCAGCAATGCTCAGGTGACATCATGCTGCATATAGTGCAGTGACAAAATACCTCGGGATTCAAACTGGGTGGATGATGTGCTCGTCCAAAAAGCCATAGGGTTATCTTTGAATAACCTAAAATCCAAGCCTAAAAAGTTGGTGAATAATACAGACTACGGTATTTATGGAATACAAAAATTTTTTTAGTGCTCTCAACTTTGATGTATAAAATGTAAATTGAAGTTACCCAAAATTTCACTGTAAGAAATAAAAATATTACACTTGTACAATTCTGCTTTTAGAGAAGAGATACAAATACAGAAAGAGCTAGAATTTTTTGAGCATGCCAGGTTAACTAAAAACAATCACTTTTAAGAACACCAGAATAATTCTACTATAAAACACTGTTTATATGAATATACACAAATATGAAGGAATTAAAAGTTGAAAGTTCACTTTTTGGCAGATTATTCCAATAAGCAGCTCAAAGGAATAATAAACAGACTATAAATGATGTTTGTCTTACCTCTTTCTGGAATTTTAAATGCAGGCATGGTCACAGTAGCCGGCTGACTCCCAGATTTGCTAACAGAAGCCTTGGAACTTGAGAGGATGGCCGCCTTATCCTTTTGATTTGCCCTGCTGGAAATGTTATCTGTAGAAGACTCAGGACTTTCAAATATTTTGTGCACCAACCCAGTGCCAAAGACAAATTTTGGTGAGGCAAACGCAGCTTTTGAGGGGCTTGTGCTCTGTGCTTGGCCAGAAGTTGTAAAACTGTCTTGGGTGCAGGAGCTCTCCAGATGCGTGTCCAGGTTTCCTTTCTCAGTCTCCTTCAGCATCATAGTGCCAGACTTTTCAGCAAGTGTTTCGTGTGGGGAGACCTCTTTAGATGACACAGGGGTGATCAGTACCTTATTATCTTGGGAATTCTTAGCTTTGTCAAATGCATTTTTGAAAGCACTAGCTACCTCTTGTGCTTTGAAGCGGACAGCTAGCTGTTCAACTTTCCCCTCACTTTCTGCAAAATCAAAGGCGCTCCACACCCATGCCTTCTCTGCCCCCTTCATCGGTTCTAACTTCATACTGGAGGTGACCCAGTGATTGGCACAGAGTTTAAGCACTTGGTCTCGCCTCATAACAAGCCTAACATGCTTGGTGTCATAGTTCTGGAGGATTTTTATGTCCCCGATACCTCTCTCCTTCCACTGACTGGTGTCTTTATCGTAACGGTAGAGTTTTGCTCTGTGGCAGAACACTACCTGCTCATTTTCCTCACCAGTAGAGATCTCCACTAGGTCAGGTAAGGGCACAACAGGTTCAAAGTACTGGCCATCTCTTTCTTCCTCCTGAGCTGTTTCTGATTCTTCATCGGTGCCAACAGATGCTCTGCTTTGATTGAGCTTTGATGGGGATTTAGACGGGCTGACAATAGGCTGAAAGCTGAAACTGAAACCAGAAGTGGATTCTCCAAAACGGAATAAATTCCTCTGAACAGGATTATTACCTAAAGGAGAGGCAAATACAGATGGTTCTGAAGTCTCATGCAGGGAGTCTTTCTGCAAATCGTAATTGTCCCACTCTAGTGTAGGCACGGTGCTCTCTGCATGGATGTTACTTGTCATAATTGATGTCCTTACAGATGTACTTTCTTGGTTTTCAGCTTCCAACATCTTGGTTTTATCATCAGTCAAGAATGATTTCAAGTCTTTTAATCCAGACTTCATCTCCTCTGCTTTCTGAATGAGACGAGCAGTTCTTCCAGTATCTATTAGTTTGTGAGGAGTCTGCAATGGTATGTCCAAAAGAAGTTTTTGACACTCCTCAAACTTCCACTTGAACTCTTCTGCAAGCTCTGGAGTTTTAAATTTTGCAGCAAGTTGCTCTAGCTTTGCTTCTCCATCTGAAAAGTCACTAGCAAGCCACATCCAGGCCTTATCGGATCCAGACAGGGGCTTTAGATTCATGGTGGTGGTGATCCAATGGTTGGCACAAACTTTCCAAACTTGTTCTCTCCTCATAAGTACTCTAAGCCTTCCATTTTCTTTGTTTTTCAAGAATTTGAGATTTCCAACACCTCTCTCCTTCCACTGGCTTGTACCAGCATCAAATCGGAAGAGCTTAACTCGCTGTGAGTACAGAACCTCCTCGTCCTCCTCACCTGTGACAAGATCTACTTTTTCAGGCATTTGGACCACAGGTTCAAACTGAATGTCATCATTTTCCTCAGTTTTATACATTTCTTCTTCATCTACATCACCTGATGTGTTTGCCTGGTCCTTTGGCTGATCTGATGCAAAGACTTGCTCTCCTGCTTGGGAGAAACCCTTAAAATTAGGGTCCTGCTGTCCAAATTGGAAATCACCAGAAGATTTAGCCAAATCCGCAAAAGTAAATGTGTTAGGTTTGCTGGAAAAAACTTGAGTTTCAGCCTGCCCAGTCTTAGCCCCAAACTGCACAGATGATTTAATGGTGTCAGTATCTGCATTTGTCTCATTTTCTTTCCCGGTAGATTTTTGACTTTTAACTGGAGCAATTTCTTTTGCAGGTGCCTGAATGCCAAACTTAAACCCACCTGCAGGAATTGGAACTGAAAAGGAAAAGCTACTGCTGGAGGAGGGCTGAGATGAAGGGGCTTCGAATTTAAAAGCTGTTGAGGAACTCTTATCTTCACTTTGTCCAAATTTAAATGTACTGCTGGTAGTCACACTGGGTGGTTGCTTTGTTGTGCCTTTACTGCCAAAGCCAAAGCTGAAGAGAGAGCTTAATGATGTTTTCTCCTTCCCTTTTGCATTAGGTTTAGGACAGTGGCATGAAACACAATGACTTGATTTGGATTCATTTCTTACTAGGCAGGAATCGCAATCCCATTGTCCATCTTTCTTTCCAAACATCGCTCCCAAATTGCTTTGTGAGGACATTTGGATTTTACATGGAGTTTGGCAAGAAAGACACTGCACAGCTGATGCATCATTCCTAACTAAGCACGTGTCACAGTCCCACTGCCCTTCCTTCTTCACAAACTCAGCACCAAAGCTACTATTAGATGAGCTACTTGCTGGCTTGGCCGCATCCATGGCACTGACTGACGGTTCTGAAGGATTAGGATTCTGACAGGACACACAGTGGGTTGCCTTGGCTTCATTTCTTACGTCACACACAGTACAATCCCACTGACCAGGCTTCTTGGCAAACTGAGCACCAAAGCCTGAGGGTTTTGAAGGGCTATCAGTTCCAAACTTGAATGACATGGGTGATTGTCCAAATGTCTGTGAACTGGAAGCTGAAGAAGTTTTCTGAACATCTTTACCAAACTGAAAGGTGAAACCCCCTACTGCAGGTACAGGAGCTACAAATCCTTTAGATTCAGCTGCTTTAGTGTCTTGCTTTGTTTTTGCATTTGGGTTAACACTCTGACAGGCAAGACACACAACAGCTGTAGAAGGATTTCTTATAAAGCACTCACTACAATCCCACTCACCCTCTTTTTTAGCAAATTGAGCTCCAAACTCTACATCTTTCTTGCCCACAGCTTGTGTGACTGTACTTTTTGGAGAAGCAACTTTCTCTGCATGTTGGTCTTTCCTCTGTGTACATTTAGACGCTTCATTCTTGACCTCATCAAACTTGGCTTTGAAAATGGCTGCCTCATCAGCCGTTTTAAAACGAATGGCAAGCTGTTCCGACTTTGGCATTTCGTCTGCATAATCAATAGCATGCCAAACCCATGATTTATCGGAGCCGGAATTCGGTCTGAGCTCCATGTCTGCAGTAATGTAATGGTTAGCACAGATTTTCAACACTTGGTCCCTTCTCATCAACAAGCGAACTTTGCCCGATATCTTGTGCTTCAGAATTTTAATAGTCCCAATGCCTCTTTCTTTCCACTCCTTGCTTTCACTTTCAAACCGGAAGAGCTTAGCCCTGTAACAGAATATTTCCTCTTCCTCCTCTTCTCCAGTTTTCACATCCACTTTGTCAGGCAGAGGAACAATTGGCTCAAAGTGAGGGCCATCTTCATCTTCCTCAACACGACTGCTCTCATTATCACTTTCCACACCTTTATCAGTGCTTTCAGTTGGTTTGGTGACGTTTGAAAAACTGAATGGCTGTTTGTTACTGCCAATCAAGTTTGGTTTGTTTTCATTCTGTGAGATATTTGAGAAAGTAAAGCTAGATAAACTTTTGCCACCAAAATTAAAAACTCCACCCTGACTAGGGTCTTGAGCTATAGGCTTTTCTCCTAGAAGTCCTTCAGTCATCACTGGAATATCAGATGTCAAAAGGCCTAGCAGGCTCTCGCTATTTTTCATCTGATTAGATGAAAATGTGAAATCCCCATCATTGGATTTGAAATTTGAACTGAACTTGAAAGCAGCTGTCGGCGTGGACTGGGCAATCACTCCCGTACCAAAGCTAGGAACTTGGGGGTGTTCAGCTGGGCTTTGGTGGCCAAAGCTAATCCTTCCAAAGTCAACTGGCTTCCCCTCACCAGGCTTTGGTGGTTGGACAGGAACAGTGGAGGGATTGGTGAAGTAACCAGGCTCTGGCAAATGAGGAGCTGAAGGGGGCTGAGGAACTGGATGGGTGTAGTAATCCTCACTATATGGTGAGAGCACATTCGCTGCTGAAGGGTCAAAATGCAGTGGAGCACCGTACACCTGCTCTTGGGGATACATGCCAGCCGGTGTGGTCTGCAGAGGTGGTGTGTGCACTGGCTGTTGATAAGAGTAAATGTGCTGTTGTGGAGGAAGACGATTGATCCCATACACTGGGGTCTAAAACAGAAGAAAAAAAAGCACATTTTTCAACAAAACAACCACAGCTGTGCCAAGAGTACAATTTAAACTTGAAGTGTGACAAGATTTATAATAACTTGCTTTGCTTTCGATTTGTAATAACTACTAACAATGCTATCACAATTAAAAAATAATATGAATTCCCGTAACTGTACACACCTTTGTTGGGGTTACATTTGCAGCTGTGTGAGGAAGATACTGAGAGTTGTATGCAGGAGACTGATTGTAATACACAGAGGGACCAGTTGTAGACACTGGAGAAAAAAAGTTATTAAACTTTAATAAACATCATGCCTTAGTAGTTTATAAATTATAATAGTGAATTATGAATCCAAGTCACCTGTAAGTGGAGCCCCATGAAAGGTCTGAGTTGTTGGGAATGGCTCCTGGCGTGCGTCTGCTCCATACCCCTCACCATATATACTGTGATGAGCTGGCGCTATTGACCCAGACGAATTGTTCCTTAGGTGGTGAACCTCATCCTGTATGACATAAAAAAAGAAAAAAAAATCATCAACTTAAGTAGAAATTTCAGCATCTGCTGAAAAACATGAATACTTCACAAAAGACTAAATGAATACCTTAAAATAAACTGCATGACCTGAATATACCTGTACAAAGATCACTGTCAGCTGGAAACATGAATATAAAGTTAGCTGAAACACTTCCACAAGTAACTTTAACCATTATGCTTACCTTAAGGGCCTCAATTTTTTGGCATAACATCTGTAGTACAGATTTCTGGTCCTCAGCCCAATATGGTGGAGTTTTAGGTGAGAACTATAAAAAAAAATAAAAAAAAAAAGTTACAATATATCATACTTATAATGTCAACGACAGCAAATTATTTAAAGCAGACCATTTTCAACCTTTTAACATACCATGGGTTTTTTTGAGGGTGAAAGCAAACCCTTGACTGGTGATGAGGTGGAAAATTTGACATGTGAGCCAGTTGGAGTTTGCTCTGTAAGTTGACTAATGGAACTGGGGCTGAAGTCTGTAAGCTGACCATCATGAACCTTGTCCAAGGTGTCTCCATTGTCCCCCAGCAGCTGGTTGACCTCATTTAGCAGATCCATAACCTCTTCCATCGACACTGGCAACTTAATACATATTGCATAATACATATTTAACCATCACATCTATGTAACAATGCTTGCCAATATGGATCATTTGTTAATTCCACTTTTGAACAATCTTTACCTAGAGTTAATACTGCAGTCCCTTTTATACATTGCAGACTGCAAAATGTGCACCTGCCCATACTTTTTAGATGCAATTCCAAAATCATAAACTTGTTTTAATCTTAGTTTTTTTAGTACAAAATTAGTTGCAGTTTCCTAAATACTTTATTACATTTGCACTGAGAGGTACAGTGAAAGTCAAAAATGCATATTCTGACCCTGTCAACGTCAGCAGCATTGGCACTGTAGACCTTGGTTAAATATTTCCGGAACAGCCGACGAAACGTGACACACTGGTCTTCGGTTTCTTCCAAGCCACTGCTAGCTTCTTCAGAAAGTCTCTGAAATATCTGAAACAAAAGCCATTTCTGTCAGTATGCTTAACCACACACACTGGGGGGAATCAACATCTGGATTAAAGTGTAACAACACATCAAAAGAGCTGATGAACCCAACAGACCCGTGCAAGATGCCAGCTAGATGAAACACTGTCAATTGTCTCAAGAATAGATATTGCCTCTTCTGTGTCGCCTTCAATATCCTTGAGTGCTGCAAAAGTGATTTTTGCCTCTTCTTCAAAGACTCCAACAGCTGGTATCTGAGGGGGCCCAAAAAAAAAAAAAAAAAAAACTGTAGTTTTCAGAAATCAACATGAAAAAATTCCCAAGAGTTCCATTGGCAATTAAATCATAACCGCTATTCAACATTTCAAAGTAGGGAAAAAAAATGCTAGTATCAGATCAAATGAGATATTTTACCTGAAGTTCTTTGCTACGAAAGTGCATGAATAAGGGGTCAAGTGGCTCAGGAACACTCCTGCTTTTCTTAATTTTCTCAAGGATGGGCAGAACAACGTTCCAGTAGTGTGCACTTCGGCTGATATAGTCTTTCTTGTCATCACTGGAGCTCAGTCCATCACCCTGAGAAAACAAGTGAGAGTAGCCACATCAGCATAGTTAATGTCTGGTAACACATTTCAAGGAATGATGCTACCTTAAATCAAGAAATCTATTACTCTGCTGGTTGTAGGCCAGAAGAAAAGATGAACAGTTGAAGATTGTCAAGGTGTGACACAGATGCAGGTATACCGTTTCACTGAGGTGCTGCGCCCAGTGTATGACTAACGCTGGCTGCAGACCATGTTTCTCCCCTCCTCTGAGGATGCCCAAGCCATGCTGGACTATCATACGCAACTTTGCAGATGTCCCTGGCCTGCAGAAACAAATTTTCTGTTTCTGGAAATGTTTTCTAGTGAGGATATATTTAACTTCAACAAAACAAGTCACAATTTTCACACAAAATCAAATACTATATTTGATTATAAACTATGTAATGTACTATGTCATGAGATGATGCATAAAGTCATTGTATTAGCAGTTGAAAGATTTAATTCTTGATTTTTGTTAAATAATGCATGATCGAGAAAAACCAGGTAGGCATGTTTCTGAAGAAGGTTAACAGTGTATTCTAAAATTTCCACAGTATACAATGAGAAATATTTTCATTGTCTTCCTCACAAAATTAAAGTCTTAGGCCATGGTTGTCACAGGACTTACGCTGCTTTTTGGTGGATTAGACTGTATACCGCATCCCACCACTCTCTTTGTCTCTCTGTGGAGAGCAGCTTAGTGATCTGCAAGGGCAAAGACCTGGGCTCCTGCTGCTGGAAGCCACCTGGAATACTGGAAGTCTCCTCCAGCTGAGATTGACTGGTAAATGCAACACCACACAGGAATACCTGTACAAACATGGCAGAGAAGAATAGAAATGTACTTACTGATAAAATGTTTTGGATAATGTCTGAACAGCCATTCAATATCTTCAATCAGAAATTAATTGTATACAAGTCAGATAATTTAATGTCTAAAAGTAAGCTGAATAGTAGGGGAGCATACAGGATACGAGAGAGACTTATGGAAAGCAACACCAAAGAAACTAAATTTCACCTCGAGATCAAGAAGAGATATAGACTCAGGGGCATTGGTCTCCAGCTTTGTGGTCTCCAGGGGGAGTCGGGGGAACAGCTTCTTCAGCCAATCCTTGAAGGCAGGTCTCTGGCCCAAGAGGTTCCACTGCAGGCTCAGCCAGACCAGATGCTGCAGGCCCCCCCCATATAGGACAACTGCATCTGAAGGACCAAGGAAAATTAAAACAGACAGTTGGCAGAAAAAAGGTATGCAGATTTGTTACACATTCTTCACTCACATTTTAAGTAGAGGTCTGTTGCAAGAAACAAGATGACAAAATGTGCTCTGTGGAACTTCTGCTCCCATCTTACCTCTGTCATAACTTGCGAGGTCATCCAACTTCGGACCTTGGGTGCCAACATTCCTGATATCATCACTGCTGATAAAAGAAGGGCCAGTAGTTCCCTCGGGGCCAAAGAGCTCTTCAACCAGGGTCTCCAGTCCGACTGGGTTCCCAAACTTTTCTACGACGTCCTTCAGAAACCTTTCACTCTCCCAGTTCAAGTTGAGCAGCATGTGACCTGACTGGCTCTTACGATCATATGCCAAGAGATCCAAGAGTTGGTGTGCAGCCTTCACCCCTTTAGAGGGCTTGGTCTTTGGTTTTGGAACCTGGGTAATGATATTTGTAATGTACAATTTCCTTCCCCAATTCCAGTGGAATTTCTCAAATTTAAATAAATGAAATATGTAGCTAACGTTCTGAGATACGCATAAAATATAAACAGAATAAAATACAACTAAGAAGCAAAGTGAGTGAACATAGCTATCTTTACAATACAAATAATTTCCCATTTCCAGCAAAATAAAATGCGATAATGACATAAAGGTCAACAGGTATGATATCACAGAATACAATTACATCAGATCCTCACTGTAAGAGCAGGTAGAAACCTTACTTGGTAGGCTATCAAGTAGCAGAGGGCAGCCAGGTCTGTCACTGCTCTCCATTGCACTTCTTTTTTAAGTGCCATCTTCAGCAGGAGTGTCCCAGCATGCAGGTATAGGTGACCACGCAGCTCTGACATGGCTTCCAGAAGTTCATCTGTAGTGCATGCTGACTCCCTTTTCATTGACTGTAGGGCACTGTCAAATCTAGGTGGCACAGTATTGAGTTACAGACTGACCCGAAGGCATAAAATACATCAATGTGGATAATTACAACACAATAATCCTGTGTTTTTCA
This sequence comes from Heterotis niloticus, assembly GCA_018136845.1. NCBI lineage: Eukaryota > Metazoa > Chordata > Actinopteri > Osteoglossiformes > Osteoglossidae > Heterotis > Heterotis niloticus. Next base: position 6,725,868 of record CM030897.1, on the reverse strand, counting down.
AACAGGTCTGTAAATTCACTACAAAAATTAGTGCAATCTACCTGAAAGATTTGTCTTTAGATTGTGTGAAGAAACCTAAGCACCTGGCAGAAACCCATACAAACACAAGGGGAAGAAGAAAACTCCTCACAGAGCCTAATTTGCACCCATGTCCAAACCCACAGCTCAGGAGGTAAGGTGCACCAGTGCTACCTGCTGTGGAACAATAAAATCTTATAAAAATGCACTCAATACTGAAACCAGTACGTTTCCTACCTCCGTAAGGCCTCGACACCATCCTGTACTCGTCCCTCAGACAGTTTGAGCCTCAGCACATTGCAGTGGGCCAGAAGCAGCTCTCGCCTCAGCTTGGGGCACAGTTTGTCATTGGACAGGACACTGGGCTGGGCCAAGTACTCCTACAAATGAGAACACAAAGCTCTGTTACCAGGCCACATGCCTCTCAGTCATCTGTCATCAAGGGAAAAATAATGGCAGCATAAAGATGAGTAACAGGAGAGACTTGCTTCACTTTGATCAAATGGACCCTTTTCCTGGCTCATTTAAGCAATATTTAAATAATTCATATTCAAGCAATTCACAAGCTTCACCATTTATTTGCTGCAGTATAGGCAGAAGTTCAACGCACATCACGATAAAAAAAACATTATTTCCTAGCAATGAGACTGTGTCTTTAGACAAGAGAAAGGAAAGGAGAGCACCAGACCTGCAGGATTTGGACCACAGTGGAGCACCATTCCACACTTCTGCGCAGGAGTCCTTTCTTCTCTGCAGCTAGACAATGGTCAACTGCCTCCTCCATCCGCCCAGCACTGCAGTACAGCTGCACCAGCTTGATGTTGACGTGAGCATTATCAGGACGCATTTGCAGCTCCGACAGCAGCAGGTCAAAAAGCTGGTTCCGACCCTGCTGTCCTTGAGAACTGAGCAGTTTCTCCTGAATGAAGAGAAAAGAGAAGGAAAGGCAAACAGAAAGAGACAGGTGATATGCTATAATTGTCGCTATTAAATGTCCATATTTTATACAAAATATAACAGCAAAACCCTATTAACCACCTTCACACGGTGCAGGTGAACTGACCTTCAGACTGTAGATGATGGGACTGCCTGGATGCAGTTTGGCTGCCTTCTCCAGCCAGAACTCTGCCCTGCTGTCCCTCTCCGGCAAACTGCACAGCAACTCAGCCACCTTCAGAACCAGGTCTTTCTGCAAGGGATTCAGGTCCACAGAGCGCTTCAGGAGACAAGGATAGGGAAACAAGGAGGTCAATATAAAACACAACCACAAAAAAAAAAAAACCCACACAGCACAAACACAGCATAGGCAAGTTTACCTAGCTCTCAATCTCTTCAAATCATCTCAATATTCAGAACTTTAAGGACTGTAACCACCATTTTAGTACCTCTACATTAATCTAAGAAATTCTTTTCTCCAAACAAATTGCAATAATTATTATGTAGTATATAGCTGACTCCTTTATTTAAGGTAACTTACTACATATGCCACAGTAAACTAAAACCATGCAAACATAGAGAGAACTTGCAAATGAGATGGGGACCAAACGTCACCCCACACATACAGCCCATCATTGTGAGGCACCAGCAGGTCCCCCACAAAGCCACCGTGCCACCACTTGCAGTATCAAAGTGCTAAACACAACAGAATCAAATAGCAAGTTTAAATAAAATTAAAATCTATAATAACCAGCTGTAAAATTCACCAGACGTAGCTTCAAAAATTGCTATCCACATGTTTAAAGTCAGTGGTTACCAGTGTTTATAGACAAACATATCCATGAATTAATAACACTATTATGATGTTAGAACAGTTAAGCTTTAACATTTTAATGAATTATACTGGCAATGGCAAGTATCACCATATGAACAGTTTTACAAAAATGTCAAATTGAAGTAAATTTGACATTAGAAAACTATAACATTACAATAGGCAAAACCTTTGTCCAAGGTATACAATTTTAGACAACTGAGCTATCGATGATTTAGCCATTTATTCAGCAGGGTATTCTTACTTGATCAATTCAGGGTATTCAAGTACAAAACTACACAGCAGGAGGGGGATTTGAACCAGGAACCTTAAGACAAAAGTCCTTAAACCTACATTATTGCTTCCCCTCATAATGAAATCAGGAATATTTAGAAAAGTGGTTAAAGTACTGTGAAGGTTTCTGTGGAGTAAACAATAAGTAAGGAAGGCCACACACACCTTGTAACAACCCACTGCCTTGCTGATGTCACCCTCCCTCTCATACAGCTGCCCCAGGAACTTGTGTGCTTTTGGGTCCCTTTCGTGCACCGTGAGGTATGCAGACACATGTCTAAAAAGACAACAATATCAACAATAATGAACTCTGTTTCTCTCTCTCTCTCACACACACACACACACACACACACACAAAAGCAAACACAAACACAACCATTCTGTTTCAGACCTACTTTTTCGCAAGTTCATATTCATTTGCTTCATGGTAAAGTTTTGCAAACAGGAAGCCTTTAACTGGTTTCTGTGAAAAGAGAACAAAGTTATCACGTTAAAAGAACTTAGTACGGTGAATAGAAAGGTCCGTAGTTACGTTACGTACAGTTAAAATTAATTTAGCTACCAATTTCTGTCGCATTGTTATGACCGACTATTGTGCAGCCCAAATCGTTAACCAAATTAAATTTCGCTATTTCAGAAGCATTTTGGGTTTTAAAAAATTATGGTTGTCCAGGCGGAGCTGTCAAAGCGCCCTGCGAAACTGGGCCACATTCAGCCGCGGACCGGCGGCCCCGTCGAACCGCACTCCACGCACCTCCTTCAGGGAAGGAGAGGCGTTCTCCACAGAGGCAATGTAACGCTCCACTTCGGCCTTAGTCCGCGGCATGTCTTCGGGCAGCTGGGTCCTGTTTTCACTTCTGTTCTTCTGAACGTTTCAGACGGAATTCCACCAGAAGATACTAATGAGACCACGGGAGTCAACCTGCCATCTTGGAACAACGGGCTTTACGTCAACTCCCTACCAATGACACACTTCCTGTGCGACTCGACCAATGACCGTCGCGGTACAAATTACGTAACGAACCATAGCGCTGAGATTCGCTGCAAGAAGTTTTCGGAGGTGTGTTGAATTTTGACCACAGTTTTTGAAAATAACACAATTTCATCTTTATTATCTAAGCACAATTTTAAAAAATACAGTGTATTACAAAATGCAGTCTACCAGAACCATTTATGCGGAATAACATTAATTGCAGTAATTTCACATATTAAGAAATGTAAGGAAGGACAATGGTTTGGGGTAAGAACCAACATGGACCATTCTGGTACAGAACTGGAATGACCATGAAGTACTGGGGCTTCAGTTCAATAGTTATAATGACTTTGAGGAAGACAATTTCTTAATATATTTTTAGTAGCTTTGCTGAATTCTAGTACTCATAGTTCTGAGTGGACTATATATATATATATATATATATATATAGTTCCTCCAGCCAAGAACAGAATTGTGTGACATTCCTGAGATTTCAGATAGTGGCACTAATTATAACACCATATATACACCAACAGCAGCCTACAACCAAAATTGTGTTAACCAGAAATTAATTGTATTACTCATTCAAGAAACTATCACCAACTACCATACTATTTGAAGGAAAGTATGATAGAGCAACATGGTGGAGCACTGGATGGTGCTGGTGCCTCACAGGTGGGTTTGAATCCCATTTAGTTTTTGCAAATTTTGCATCTTCTCCCCATGTTCAGGTACTCTACTTTCTTCCCACAATCAAAAGACATGTGTTTCAGGTGAACTGGTGACTCCAATATGTTTGTGATTGCCCTGTGATGGACTTGTGTCCCACCTATTTTGTACCCTGTACCTCTAGGACAGTCTCTTGACCATCATGACACTGCATCAGAGAAGAGGTGGGTAAGAAATGTACATACATTTTCATAAACTTACATAAGTATTTTCTGCTGTAGTTACAAAATAGCACACCCATTTTTGTTTAAAGCTTGCATTTAAAACATGACACCAAAGAAAAAAAATAATTCCACATTATACTCAGATCAAACTATTTGTATTTTTTTTATTGAAGCCAAAATGATCAATAACAGTGGACACCAAAATAGCAATTAGTGCTCATTGCGTGTACAATTAAAATGTGAACTTTAACATAATAGCATAAGTAAAAGTTGCAAACATGCATCATTAAATAGGATATATTTTAAGACACTTTGCATTGGCAGCATAAATACAATTTATTCTCTAAAGCAAATCTTTTCATGCTTGACATTTGGCAGTGGAATGTAAATTGGTGAACATTTAATCAAATATTCTACTCCGTTATATAAAATGCAGTCTTTGGGTATTTATATATGAAAACTGAGTATAAAGTAAACAAGTTCATGAGTTAAATATCAATGTTTGAAAGGCACCAAATATGCACTTATTTTTAGACTATTCCCCAAAAAAGCATATAATTTAGATTTTTAAGAAGCCAAGCAAAAGATACTTAAATGACAAAAAATATCAAGCAAGACATTTTTATATCAAATGATATAAATTCTCAAAAATGTTTGCAAAACAAATGAAATGTTATAATTTAACTGGGCAAACATACACCATTTGTTTATTATCAGTTTGCATATTAGATATAAAATAAGGCATAGACAAAACAGTTAAAACTGATATACTTTAAAATGTGATAGGTTAAGGATACAGCCACATGGAATATACATTATTTTATCCACAATTCATATGCAAAAAGCTGATACTGAAATATGAACACTTTGTCTTTGTTCTTGCAAGTATAAAGTAATAGGACTGACTAATTTTATGCTGAAAATCCATGATTTTATTGCACTGAAATTAAGTTTAACTTCCAAAATTGCAGTGTTAACATTTGTGTTTTCATGTTAAAAAAAAAAAAAAAAAAGTTATTAATCAAACTTGTCCACAAAAAAAATTATATATTTTTTTCATGGGTCCATGTTAACATATAATAGGAAGACCCATAACCCAGAAGTATCAGCAGGTGGAGAACTAAATGAATACTGACTGAGGGTAAGCGAATAGTGTAATAGGATCAGTGACTGGAAACTGGTTTTGGGCAGATCAGATCCACAGTGTATGCAGTGCAGCTGGCTGGCAGGGTGCCTATTTGCGCCCCACTGTCTCAGCCAATTTCTTCAGCCTCTTCTTGAGCTCCAGAGGGAACTTCTCATAGCACTTCTTGCACACTGGCTTCATGTCAAACTCCACAAACTTGTTCCTGGGCAGAAGCATACACAGCTGTGAGAGCCAGGTCCCGCAGTGGACCAAGGTGTTTGGATAATAATGGTGATACGGAGAGCCAAATGATTACTTTAGCAGACATGGCAGAATGAGACCACATGACTCAGCATTACACATCACATAACTGTGCATGCTCTAAAGGCCAACATGCTGCAGAAACCAAACAGTACATCTACAGCCCTGAGACACAATCATTGTATTGCCACCCTTTTATGTTGAAGATATAAGTGGAGATTTTGTGGACGCATTCCTATTTTAAGATCTTGCAAACAAATTTTACAAATTTCAATGAGGAGAGGAACTGCTGATTCCCAGGGACTGTTTATGAAAGTGCTGTTCAGCGTGTTCTTCAGATTTAAGAAGTTGTCCTTCTTTTGATAAGTGTGTGATCATGGCTTTTGTACAAGGATAACTATTAGGCGAACAAGGATGAACACTTCTCCATGTGTTTCTCTTTGTACAGTGGCTGAAGATGTAAGATTTCCTGCTAGGCTATGGCTGTAACTACTGTGATGCATACAAGAACATCCCAAGCAACATGCAAGAGGGATCCCATGTTTCAATTTCTGGCCCACATGCAAGACAGGGCAAATGCTACAGCCATTCATACTACAAAACAACATGGGAAATGGACATCCAGATGCTCTAAAGGATCTTACTGTACGTTCATAATGAATATTTTTTGGAAGTGACTGAGGACCATGAATGAGACTTATCAGTCACTGTGGTCATTTGGTACTAAGGGGTCACAGGACTGTAAATTTACACTTTAACTCCATTCCATTTACCTTGACTACTACAGATATCTACAGTAGACAAGAGCTGGGTCAATCAAGATGCTCACTTGTGGAGTTGCATCAAACAAAAACTTACACAAATCACACTTGATCATTCCAGACATGAAATGAAGAAAACATTGCAGCGCTTGTCAAGAAAAGATGGAACTAACTAAAGAATGGAAGGCAGAAGTGAGGAAAGGGGAGGAAAGAAAAATTTACAAACAGACAGCCGGTTTCTTTTTCCTGTCCTTGGAGTCACGCTCCCGCTTGGCGAGCCGGCGCTTTAGCTCCTCCGGCATCCGTTCATAGCAGTGCTTACACACCGGCTTCAGGTCCACCTCTACAAACTTGTCCCTGCACCACCACAGAGAAGCAGCAGGAGGAGGAAGTTGGCAGCAAACAAGGAAGGGCAAGTAAGACCAGGAGTGAATAGGGCATAATGGCAGAAACAGGAGAAGAAGAGAACAGAGATGACACAACAGGACAGGGGTGGAAGAGTGAAGGATGTAGGGATAGGAGAGGATGACTAATCTTAGATACAACACAGTCTCAGCAGAAATGCTTGAGAAAGTGTGCCAGAATCTTCAACAAGGAGCCCACTTCTGATCATTATAGGGTAACACTAGAACCTTTAAGGTCACCTCTTTCTTCAAACTCTGATGTCACTGTAACAGACAGGTACCACTGTGATCATTTTCATACAACTTTTTCCAAAACACTGGATTGAAAATGGTTTTGAAAGCAATTTTATGTCTTTTCTTACAGGTGATTACTCCCTTCCTTCCTTCTTGTGGTAAATGGAGACTATGGTGTTATTTGCTGTAGAGATCACAGGATAATACAACTAACAGGAAATGACACCTGGTAATGCCTTTGACAATTTACCCGTAGTGGTACTTACTTTAGGGTCAGCTTTGTGTTGCAGGTGGAGCAGGCAAAGCAGTTGACACACCAGGCCTTGTTCAGAGCCGACACCACTGGAAGAAAAAGACCAGGGTTTTGTTTACTCTTCCCCACTGACAATGAGCAACAGCTCCACATCAACACACTCAATTCCAAGTCTCCATGTGTAAAGGTAATCTTTAATTTTCTTGTCTTTGTCTGTAAGCAAAACATCTTCAGTATGAAATTAGTGTTTTGGTGTTACATCTGTACATCTAGCTTTTGTTTCTCACTACTAAATTGTGCACTGTTGTTTATAAAATAAATTTAACAACTTCTCACCGTCTCCTTCGATGACACGGTTGCAGTGGTAGCAAACATCTCCAAAGAGCTGTTTGAAGTTACAAAATCCAGAGTCAATCAATGTCAGACTTTTTAAGCATATGCTCCATCCATTTTAAGACAATTTATATTATGTTCATGAAACAATGTGTCTGTCCACTGTCTGTTCTCTTTGCTGTTATATAACTGCAAAAGGGACATAAACACAAGTTTTTGCAGTTAAAACAAACAGCGTGGTTACTGCTCACCAATAGGTGGCGCTACAAAGTAAAGCAGCATTAAGACCTTTTTTGTGCTACAAATATGCACAAGTTTTTAAAGCTAACAAAGAGTCTTAGAAAGCATGTACGCATTCTTATGTGTATGACAGTTCACGTTTAAAAGAATATCTTTAACAATGTTTAACATCAATGCATCACTGCAAGGTTAAAAAGACAAAGAGTACTTTTCTTTTTAGAACCTCGGGACCAGTTGTGTTTTGATGAATCTGTAGTTTTTTTTGTTTTTTTTTTACCTGGTTGTAGTGCGTCTCACAATAAGCCAGTCCCTTCCTCTCATAGTGGCGATGTCCAAGGAATGGTTTCTCACACTTGGCACATACAAAATGCTGCAAACACATGGAACCACAGAAATCTGTCAGTCAAGTGATAACTGTAGCAGTTGTGTCCAACATCATGCCACCCAGTGTGAGAGATAGAAAGCTAGACAAAAGGAGGAACAGAAGGAGTAGGTCGCAGTCTCCCTGGTGTTTTGAATATTTATTGGTGGCCCTGAAAGGCCCTTCCACACACTGTACACAAAATGTGTCAGGATAGCAGGGGCAGAGAAAAGGAGACACATGCTGGAGTTCAGGGACATACACATCACACATAAGATAAAAGTGGCAAGACAGTAAAACAAAACTGAGGCACAGCTATCAGCCTAGTTAAAAAGTTTAAAATGATAAACAGTGAAGCGCCTACATCTATAGTCAAATCCATTCAAGTGGATATCTTCTAAGTGGATAATTTGCTTATGTGGATACTGTCTCCACAGTCCTATTTTGGGGACACAGGTTCGGTAAAGTAAAAACATGGTAAGTGACTAAATTGCTTTAGTGGATAAAAATTTCCAGCTCCGTTGTCCATATTCCTATGTTCTATGACATTTTTTAAGTGGATACACATTTTAGTATCACACAAACATTACGTTGCAATTGATGACGGCATTATAAAGGAAAGTGACGAGTGTGATGTGTATGTAGCAGTGGTGGAGTCCTGTTCAACATCAAGGGCTGAGCGCAATTCATAGGATGTTGGTGATGGTGAACTTAAGAGACATTACCCATCCTCCTTTGCTCATATCTGTGCTAGAAACAGTAAATATCCTTAGCTGTTTTACTGAGAACAGCAGCTGCACCTCCTATAAGCATTTATACAAAATTGAAAACAAGGTGACTGAACATGGATGTAAAAATGCTGTGCCATACTGTATAATGGACTATTAGGTAGAATAGAAGTAGCAAATTTTAAACACTTTTAAAAAAAACTTGTACATGTACATAAATAACAGTAAATAACACTTTACACCTTCATGTGACTATATGTATATCCCTTGCTCTTTGTTTTAGGTGATAATTTCTATTATCTAAAACACAAATATGTGAATACTCCACAAAAGTAGATACTGACTGCTTCCAACACTACCCATTAAAGCAGACTTGTATGATCATGTATGATGTAATTTATCATAATGGGCCAAAAATGTACAACATAATGGAACAGCGTACACACCTCCACGTGCCACTGCTTGCCCATAGCATTAACCACGCGCCCCTCAATCGGCCGGCGGCAGGCCCCGCAGATTGGCACTCCCATTTTGTCATGGCAGGGCAGGCAGTAGAGTTCTCCCTTTAGCTCACGGGCATCTGCTGTCAGCTCCTTTCTGTAGCCAAAAGACAAAGAAAATTACACCACTGGCCCATCCGCTCTTGCTCACAACAAACCATACATCTGCCATGCGTCAGCACATTGCACAACATCTACTTTGGCTTTAGTTAGACTTTTCCTCAGCATGGTGAGCATGAAGAAGAAGAAGGGATACAGAAGGGCACATTTTGGAAGATGAAGGTGAACATGTTGCTTCAGTTCTTGACCTTGTGTGGTTTCTCTGCTGTACTGGCAGATGAACTATAAGTACAGCTAAGTGCAGAGATTGAACAAGCATCTCTCAGGCTTCGGGCCAGCAGGACATTAGCCAGTGGATGACACAGCACAGATTTACAACGTTACTTTTATCTTGTAAACCTTGTATTTATGCAACTATTAAGTGGTATTAAGGGAGCGAGTGGTGGACTGACCCGCAGTTGGTGCAGTTGAAGTGGTCGGGGTGGTAGGGGTCATTCTTGAAGATGAGTGGCTGCTCGTCGATGATGGCATGGCACTTCTGGCAAATGTACTTCCCAAGGCCACGCGCCTTCTCCCGGTTGTGGCACGGACGGCAAAGGTGTCTGCAAGGAGTGAAAAAAGTCACACTTTCTAAACAACAAAGTATAGAAACACCTTCTTTGGCACTGTTTCCACTCTTTTATTTTAGCTCTATGAAGAATTCATCATAAAAATTTACCATATTTTAAAACATTTCAAAACCATGTATTTAGGAATGTTATATGTGCTATCCATAAAATAAACTATTTTCTGTGTTGATTTGCTATTAAAGAAACAGCTAAAATTTTGTATTATGTTGTGCAGTTATTAAGCTTCAAAATACTGTATTAATGACCGCTTATATTGATGATTTATTAAGGAGTCTGTTTCTCAAGAACTCGCCTCGATTTGCACTCTAGCTATTACTGTGTAATATACGCTGTCCAGCCAAAAAAAAAAAAAAAAGTGACACTAATATTTCGTTGGGCCGTCTTTAGCTTTGATTACGGTACGCATTCGCCGTGGCTTCATTTCGATAAGCTTCTGCAATGTCACAACACTTATTTCCTTCCAGAGCTGCATTCATTTTTCACCAAGATCTTGTATTGATGACGGGAGAGTCGGAGCGCTGCGTAAAGTCTTCTCCGGCACAAGATCCCAAAGATTCTCAATGGGGTTAAGGTCTGGACTTTGTGGTGGACAATCCATGTGGGAAAATTATGTCTTATGCTTCCTGAAGCACTCTTTCAGAATCTGAGCCCCATGAATCCTGGCATTGTCATCTTGGAATACCGACTTTCGGCTGTTCCCATCAGGGGTCACCACAGCGGATCGGCTCGTCCGCATAGTTGGTTTGGCAGATTTTTATGCCGGATGCCCTTCCTGACGCAACCCTCCATTTTGCCCGGGCTTGGGACCGGCACAGAGGTGCACCCCCTTGTGGCTGGATTCGCATCAACGCCCCATGTGGGGCTCGAACCCACAACGCATTGTCATCTTGGAATATGAAGAAAAAAAATCCATCGATGGAAAAACCTGTTCATTCAGTATATTCAGGTAGTCAGCTCACCTCATAACATTGCTGAACCTAGACCTGACCAACTGAAGCAACCCCACATCATAACACTAAGTTAAATCCAGGTGGGGACTTTTTTTTTGGCCGGGTAGTGTATTTTCCAAAACTACCCAAAGCTCATACATTATTTATAGAAGGTGTCCTATTTTGCATAATTCAAAATATCATAAAGTGTAGGTGGTGGAATGGCCTGCACATCATCAAACAGCACAGATAGCCCACTTGCCAGGATGCGCAGAGCTTACCTGCCAGCATTTTTGACAAAGCCCACATCAGCAAGCACAGTCTGGCAGATGTCGCAGGTGAAGCAGTCGGGATGCCAGCTGTTGTTCATGGCCTTGATGACACGGCCAATGATGAATTCCCCTGAGGACAGACACAGCCCTTGTGAACTGATGGATGCGTGCCCACACAGAACCAGAACCACTGTTCCTTGGAGGTTATGAAGACACATCAGGGCCTTGAGAAGGCCCTTGGAGATGTGGCCATACATATAAAGTAGGGAGCCTGTGAACTTATGGAGGGAGGGGCAGAGGGGCCTGTGCTTGTGTTACAGAATTAAGGACCGCGAACAAAGGGGGAGTTGTGTTAACCTTTAGTATTCTAACTTATTGTTCAATAAGAGCAAAAGGTGTTTTAACCGATATACCCTAGAGCAAACATGTTTAACCCATGCATTATCAAGCCAGTGTATCTTACAATACATCTTAAGCTGATGTGCTTTCTCAAGAAAATGGAATCTGACTGGACTGATGGGACAGAGCTGAACTAAGGTATTCTGGGGTGATGTAACCTGACCAAATGCAAGCTGCAAGAACTGATGCCCATATTTGAAATACTATATAAATGATAGCTACCCTGGAGGGAACTAGTGGTGTTTTTCCTTGTTGGTATGGACACAAAGGCACCACATCTTGCAAATAAAGATTTGCCTGGTGGGAAAGCACAGGTTGTTCTTGAAACCCTTCGGGAGGTAAGAACCTCTGTGTCTGATTAAAAAAACTTCCCTTTTAATTTATAAAGTGTTGCCTGAATCTTTGTGTTTTGGGACTCCATTAAGTAGAGCAGGATAGTTGAGTCGAAGGCTGTAGTGCCATTTCCCCATGACTATGATAGGACACCACTTGTTGGCTAACTCCTAGTATTTTAATATATGCAGAAAGGAAAAACAGATTGAAAGTGGTTGACTGGGGGTCAGACTTATATTACAGGGTCATCCTTGGAGGTTCTTAGCTTTGATAGCCAAATGTTAAGACAGATTAGAGTGGTAGGTTGAGTGATTGATGAAAACACACACACACACACACACACACACACACACACACACACAATGCAGCAAAGACATAACTACGCAGTGATGCATACTTGTGCCAACACAATCTTACACAAACACTGCAAACAAAACACAGGCTCAGGCAGCAAAAACACCAGCACAGGCCTTGAGCCGCCAGCTGCACACAGAGCTCCTGCCATTGCATAAAGCCTCAGATTTCCAAAGGACAAAGATCACGGGGTGAGAAATATACACAAAATACAACAAATAAACTATTTCCTCCATCTACTAATGCTGATGGATAATTAAATTTCATCCAGATGGTTCAATATTGTTACAGATTGTTATTAATATTTTTTACTTTTCCCCACAAAAGTGTGAACATACTGTTCCATGCAAAAAAAGCAGTAAACTGCTGACATAATTCAAAGTGTACCTCTGAACTTAATATTTTCTGTCAAGATTTACACCAGTGTGTTAGAAAAGTACAGTGAAATAATATACGAAAATATGCATTTCCTAAAGGCATGGTGGTTGTAAACTGAATAATGCAAGATCCTGAACCTTGAGGCACCCCTCTGTAAGAGCTCTTTTTAGCCTGGTGTCTTGCTTGTTTTCTAAAACATCTTTCTGATTGTGGATTTTCTTTAATTCTGTAAGTCTATACCACCTGACCACAGATAACACATTTTTTTCCACCCAAGTCTTCGAACACATTCATACTCACCACACTGATGGCAGCACGGAGCGAACAGCATTTGGAAGTCATGCTCGCAGTACTTCCTTCCCTCAAACTGCACACAAAGAACATGTATTATGTTAGAATATATTCTATTTATTCATTATTAATTACTGTTCTTCTAAAGTAGGATCATGGTGATTCAGAGCCCACTAACAGAATTGAACGCAGAAAATGTAATATACAGTTTTGTATAAGTAAACAGAGAAAACAAGAAAAAAAAATTAAGAATGACCATTACAAAAATGCAAAAAATGAAATCTATACCCATCGACTTATAGTTTCAACATCCTGCTGTGGGACATGCTATTTAAACTGCTTTGTACCCTGCAGCTCAGTAAGAGTGATGAGATGTGGAAACAAAACAAACAAGCACAGTGCTTCTCATATTTATACTGTCTTCTCATCCAGCATAAATCTGTGCTTCTGCTGAACTTGGAGCCAGGTTTAGATCTTTATTTGCTTAGACAACACTATGATCCAAATGATTTCAGAAAGTCCTGCTTCATTTCCTCCAAAGGTTCTGGAAGTAAACGCAGCTCCTGAAGTGAAAGCTTTCATACAATATGTAACAAAGTTCATTGCATTTCGCTATGATTTCTCCACCAAGGCCAGTAGCATTGGCCTTTTGGTCTTCAAAACACTTTGGTTTCCTCTGCTTTCTCAGGTTTAATCTCAAAATCCAAACACATGTGTTTCAAGTGAACTGATGTATCTGCATTTCCCATAGTATGAATGTGTTTATGCATGCATGCGCGTGTACATGCATGTTTCTCTGGTGTATTAATGGATGAGTGGTTGCAAGAAGTTTGATGCAATGTCTTTAGCATTATAAGCCACCTTGAATAAATGTTTAATGTGCTAAATATTGCACAGTCATCACTGTACACTGTTTTGGAGACCAGCATATACTAATAAATAAATATAATTTACTGCAGAGTTCTAGTCATACACCTTACTTGAAAATTCAAGGCCATTTTGACTGCCGCATACTTTTTGTTTCCTTATATAAACCCAGAAGGGGGGGGGGTAGCCTACCTCATAAAAGAGGCCCTCGGGGAACTGCTGGAAGCACTGGGCGCACACAAAGCACTGTTCGTGGTACAGCTCCCCGTTGCTGTTGACGATCTTCTCGGCAGGGGCAAAGCCACTCTTGCAGCGCTCGCAGAGGGCATTTGCCAGGGCATTTGCCATGTTGCTGCAGACAGGGACACGGGGAACAGCAGCATTATTCTTACTGACGTTTGAAACGTCGAGACACACGGAATCAGGTGTGCAGTTGGATTCCTTGGAACAGCAAGTTGCATGACCTGATCGCTTATATTTATTTTAACAAATAGTGTAGATACATCATTTTTTAATTTAGCTTTCTGGAGCAAAAGAAAAGAAAATCCCTAGGTGGAGTTGGGAGAATACGGAGGGTGATATATCACATAAATATCACCCCTACCACAAACAGTGGGAAAACGACCAGCGATTTCTGTTCCACGACGGCACTTTACACATCAGCGTCTGTGCTGAAGAATTTCGGCAGTGAAGAAAAAAAAAAAAAAACTAAAACACTAAAGATAAAGTTTTGATGACATTCGCAGCATTCATAATGATGTCCAAACAGAACTTCAGCTCAAGACAGGTGAAGACAGCCAGTGCTACCGAAAATCAAAGGAACATTGGATCAAATACATATCATCTGGTGAAGATTATTAAAAAGGACAGCAGATAAAAAGAGATATGAACCCAATTCTTAGACCTTTAAAAGCATATCTGAAATACTGAACCACAAAGCTCCAGACGTGGCTAAGACGGGACTAAGAAGGAAGACAACAGTGGCATCTTAATGTCCCTTCCAGTCCTGAAGTGACGCCTAAAGTGGCTTTGGCAGCAGATCCAGAGCACCTGAGACTCGGCAACATCACTTTATCAGAAAAAACAGGCCTGTTCTCCTCTGCACATCAACGCAGAAGTTTATCAATTTGAAGAACATTGTGATCGCTTTCTGTTTACAATGCGAAGGCAAACCCGACTTGTCCTGCGCTCAAAACACAAACCTGTGAAGAGGGGCTACAGAGAGCAGAGCCCGGAGCTCACACACATGCAGCTCATTACTGGCCCTGCTCATACAAAATTAAAGATAAATGGTGATATTTCCAACTAAAACAAACCTGCGCTAACACCCGTAGCTTTGGAGGAAAACTTTATAGTGGGGAATCTCAACTTTGTTTAAACCTGTGACAGAGAAACAGCCATCGGAGCAGAAATATGGCTGTACACTTTTCACCGTTTAAACATTTTTCTTGGGAAAGACATCATATTTACATGTTCGGCAATGAGCTATGTATAAATACACACAACACATGAACAAGACACAGTAACAAGTATGGAAATGTGAGGAAAACTCTCCCCGCTCATAAAAAAAGTGATCAAGTAGGGGCAAAAGGGGTATAAGGCAGTACTGTCCAGGGTATGTGAATTTAGTGTACCTTTGGGAACATCAAATGTTTACACAGACATTGGCAGTGAGCTGGAGGGTGCAAGGTTGCCAAAGAAACTTGCTAGCAGTTCCAGAAAGTACTGAAGAGATGAGCTCAATAATGCACAATGTGATGTGAGGTGTGAGACAAGCAGATCTCTCTCCTGACCTGCCATAACACATTCAACCAGGAAGATGCTTGCAGAGCATGAACGTTGGCACAGCTGACACTGCTTTATGAGATTCTACAAAGTTCTTGGTGAACAAGTCAACACTGATGCTCCACCTCATATAGCCAGCTCAGATATTCTCGTCGAAAACCAAAAAAGGTACAGCTGCGGGCCTCTCTCGCATGAGGGCTTTAAAATACACGCAGGTTTTATCTAAGTTAACTTACTTGGACTAAAATATATGCCGCAGAACTACAATAAGTAAATGGAAGAAGGTGCACCAGCACCCAGCCTCTCGTTGGCTATAGGAAAACAGGGAGGAAATGACCAGTCCCTTGGGCATTTCCATGTATCCAGCCTGGGTATTGAGTTGCCAGCCTGCTGTTTAACAAAAAAGGAACAAAAGCAAGAACTCATCAGTCAAATCAAATAGAACAGCTGACAGCTGGACATTACAGCTCTCCATAGCAAGTTTAGGTGTCTCCTCTTCAGACCACTAATGGGTTGTCCTGGAAAAGACCTCAACTACTTCTTCACCCATCAAGATCACCAGTGACCCAACTGAACATACATCCAAGAGAGACACCAACCTCACCAGAAAGTTCTTATTGCTTAGCTGATTCCCTCAGATCACTATAACAGTATTAATGAACCACAAAAACACAGAAAGGACAAAGATTGTATGATCTAGACCAGATATCAATCACCAACACCATAGTGTATTTCTAAGACTGAATACAATCCCAGAACTCCTACCTCTGAAAATCGTTACCAAGGCAGTAAAGGGCCAATAGTTTATCTTTACAAGACAACCACGAATCTGTACGGTCAGCAGAAATCAATACCTCTAAAAATAAAGCATGCTTCCTCAAGATGAACATCAAAGAGAAAAGGTTTCCAACACATCACGTGCTTGGTGTGTGGGATGAAGTCATGATCTGAGGTGGGGTTCAGGAAGCTGCTGAGGGCACAATGCGTCTGGTGCAGCTACTGATTTTTTTTTTTTTTTTGCACTGGTTTATAGGAACTTGTTTTTGAAAACACATCTCCACAATGGAGACCATCCTTTGGGGTCAAACTGTGTTCTGAGACTCTGAGGACACAAAACTTTAAGGAGATCCAAAACATCACTTCAACTCCCACCGGCTAAAGCTGAAAGCAACCTTTAGAAAAAGTTATACATTTTACACATACATACAAACTGCACTTTACAGCCTTTTCTTTAAATTTACATTAAAATATCAGACTACTTTACCATAAATAAACAGAATGCTTAGCAGTTACAAAGAAAACTGGTAATGTTTCAACCACCTCTCCTGCTGATGCCACCCTCCCCACATGTGTTCTTCATGACCAGTGACCAGTTTGGGACTTACAAGTGTGCGTAGAACTCACAGAACTCCTTGTAAACCTTAATGTCACTGCGCCTTCTCTGGGATTTCGAGATGGGCACCTCAGTCTCGGCCCCATCCAGGCGGTCCAGCCCATTCACGTCCACTTGGGGTTCCCCATTCTCTGGTATCGAGGGGGGGATTTTGCGCCTCTGAAGATCCATGGACAACTGAAGAAAACTGCAACTCGAACCTCTATGAGTCCAGCTGTCCTGTGGAGACGGCTTCACGCACAGACTGGCTGAGAGGGAGGTTTCCCCAACCTTACAGATACGGACCGGGCTCTCTCTCTCGGTCACACGGTGGCGGTTACTTCAAAGTAAAAGTCCCTGCACAGCCCCTCAGCACTGGTAAGAACAGAAGAGTGGTCAGTTCACCCACTGAGGTGGACTCTAAGGGCTCAAAAAGCTGCTTTGATTCACTGTGAACACTAACCATGATATAGATGTGAACTGAAAGAGAGATTTAGACCAGTAAAACACCGATGATGGAAAAAAAAAATTAAATGGGCTGGTCTTTCTCAGATCTTGGACAACACTTCATACAGCTGGGACTTGGGAGGGGGGGGGGGGGCACAAAACAGCAAATGCCAGAAACAAGGGGAAAAAAAAAGTCTTTCAATTCCAATGTGCCGTTTTACAGATGTCTTCCGGGAACAACAAAAGCTTCTCAAGAATGTCCAATAACAAACCATTTACTGTTCTTCAGAAAGCGAAACTTATGATGACAAAAATTCTTGATTTGAATTTTTGGTTCTTCTGGCAGAGCATGGACCAGTTGCTGACCATGGGTCTGTTCTGCTGCTCACAAAAATATTTCCCAGGAACAGCATTCCTCATTTTGGGAACCCTTTGACCCTATTAGGTGAAGTAGTCAATAAATTAATATTTTGATTTCAACAAGATTTCTAGTTTAAAGGCACAAATGTGCAGGTATATATGGGATTGGCGACATCGTGTTTGAAGCTCTACATCCACCATGTGCAGAACATCCCATTTCGGAGGACTTTTCTGTCTTAGTCCCCACCACCACCACCACCACAGCACCTCACAAATCCTGCTCCTGTCTGAGGGGGGGACTTTTATACAGCCGGAGGCTTCCTGCTTCAGCTGTCCAGCATGTTCTCACCATTCCATAAACAGACCTCTACAACAGTCCCATCTGTATATGCAGCTCCTGGTCCCTGGCAGCCTCCAGTGTACTCATTTCCATGGGCAGAGCTATTCCTCCCTCTTTCCAAGGAGGAGGGAACATCGCTCCACCCATTCGGCGCCCATCTGTGAATCATGGAAGCGGTCCAGACTCTTGGGTCGTGAAATGAGGCAGGGAGGGGACACAGGGTGGCATGAACAGAACAGGAAGTCCTTGTCAACAGGTTGCTGATGACTGGGTGGAGGTGGACACCAGATCAACGCTCCATCGACCCTCTCAGAGGACCAGCATGGTACTTCACCAACAACAAAACCCAAATAACATTACGGTATCCGTCAAAACTTTGAATACACATGGGCAGCCTGATAAAACTTAACTCGTGGGAAAAAACAGCCTCTAGCAAATGTACTCAAACTTTAAAACACGTTTAGAAACTCACTTCTTCATGAGCAACACCTGGTCAAATGAAATGCTCGGATGGCTTAAGCATAAGTTCCATCAATAATATGAAAAATTATTATGGGCATATTTCAGGCAATTTTTGACTGGTCTTTTGCATTCTTCAGAAATTATGGGGTATGAAAAATTATTGTGGGCATATTTCAGCCAATTTTTGACTGGCCTTTTGCATTCTTCAGAAATTACGGGGTCAATCGCTTAAATGTCTCCTCAGAGGAACCGGCTTCAAACTGAAGTGCCATTGCCCACTTACAGCAAATGTGCAGAATGAATGAAAACAGTCCATCACAGACAGAACCACAGTGGCACATTGGCTCCATGGCGAACTCCTAGTCTCATTGTTAAGGACCCACAGGAAGAGATGTAGCACTAGCACACCAGCACAGTCTATTCACATCTACTGACATTTAAAATGAGCCAAAACCACCATTCAATGTCAGCACCCTTACATCACACACAATTCAACATTAGACACCCACAGCATATTGCGGTAACCTGACAGAATCTTTGTTGTGGGGAACAGTCTTTACAGCACTGATGGAAACACAGATTCTTTGACATGCCCTCTGGTCTCTATTATCATCTCTTCCAACATGCAATTGAAAGCTACATATAAAAAAAAAAAGATATTGCAACATCTCCTCTTGCAAAACACCCCTTTCTGAAAAACACCTTTTTTGCATTGAAACATACGGAAGTTATTTGTTTGCATAAGTTTGTTTCACACACGGCTGTTCCAAATTAGGTTTCCAGCGAAGTAGTTGCTCTTTCAAAACCCAACAGAGAAGAACAATCACTCCACACACAGGAAAATTTCATTGCATCTCCCTCATTTTTGGGTTCAAGGATCAACATCTCGTGTGAGTAATGGCTCCAAGTCAACAAGGCATAAACAGCAGGTACCAAGAGATATCTGCATCAACTGTTGAACCCAACGTGGAGCACATCCAACACAGAGCAAAGACATCATCTATGATACTAAGATGGAGTTCAGACCTCTGATACAGCCATGTTTTGTCTCTACAGAAAGGGGTTCTGCCTGAGTGCTCCAAAAGAACTCCAAATGTTCAACCACGAAATGTACCACTGAGTCCAAACCATTCCAACATAGGGATTTTGGCACTCTAGGCAATGCTTGTTGTCTGCACAAAATCATGACAACCTTATTCCGGCCAAGAAATGTTGAGAACTTCAGTACGGCCATTTGCATTTTTCATTGATTTCACCTCAAATAAACACAGAATAAACAGCCAGTGAGGTAAGTGAGGGAAGAAGGACCACAGCCAAGGTACACTCGACAATCTTAACTGCAAATAGTACTTCTTCCTCTATAATGTTTTTTTTTTTTTTTTTTTTTTTTTTTACTGGGTTGTTCTAAAGCAGTCCCAGAATAACCAAACTTAACATAGCCAGTCTTCAGAGTTCACTACCCAAAAAGTTTTATCTTGTCTGTGAAAGTGCTGCCTAGTATTGTCACCTTGCAACTGAATGGGTTTGAATCCTTGCTCCTGCTATTGTACCCTTCACAAAGGTAACTTACCCTGAACTGCTTGAGTAAAAATTACCCAACTGTATAAAAAGACAAAGCACTGTTAGTACCTTAGTGACTGAACCTCTCATCGTAAGTCACCTTATGCCAGCTACATCAAGAAATAAGAGCAGACGGGTGAATGCAAGCTACAGATTCAGGGGTGAACAGGTGGAACAGGGGTTTTGCAGGTTAATACTTAGCACTCAAGATACTCAGTGACAGGAACTGTGATGGTCAACACCATCTACATCTCCATAATGCCCATATGTACAGCTGCATGCTGAAGTAATTCAGCTGATGTTCCTTCCTGAAGTCTAGTATTGTTTTCTCTTTTTCACACAGAGACCCTCGAGCCACAAACACTGCTTCATCCTCACACATCCCATCTGCTGCCCATATTTCCCAATACAGTGCATTGCACACCATGCAGATTCAAGTCTTGGGATGGATTTCCACTATCAAGCAAAGTTGAGACCTGGAAGAACCCCTTAGGTCTGTGGTGTCAGTGTGAGGTCCAGGGTGTACTTGCTACGAAATGCCATACAGGTGACCCCCAAAGAATAACCAGGATTTCCAGTGAAAACCATTAACTGTGCACAGCTGTACTTCTGTATTACTTTTGGAAACCGATACACTAAAATTGCGAAACAAGTCAAAAGTTGGTGGCCAAAGACAGCAGTAGTACAAGTTAGTCAGAAATGTAGAGAAAAGCCACTCATCATTTACCAAAAATGAAATTTATACATTAAATGAAATCATTTGCAAATCCAAACCTTACATATAAATAAGGTGGCATAGTAGTCACAACCATTGTCTTACAATCATAGGTCCCAAGTTTGAATCCCTACTCTTGCTGCAGTACCATGGACTAAAGTACTTTCCCTAAACTGGTACGGTAAAAATGACCCAGCTGTATGAACGATTAAATATTCATAAAAAGACTGGTGTACAACCCTAACATTGTAGGCCACGATGGAGAAAAGCATCAGCTAAATAAACAGAAAGAGATGCTAAGGGACAGAGCCCAGTTGTTATTGCTGCGTCTCATTGTACTGTTTGGGTTGTGAAAGTTCTCTATGTCTGTCAGTTTATCTCCAGTTGCTGACAGAGAATCTGTAAACAACTGTTTCCTATCACGGCATCCAGTTGTTCCTGCACTTTGGACTCAAACCACAGAGAGTCTTGCATGTTCTTGATCGATTTATCATAAAATCCACTATTATGTCCTTTTTTTTTTTGTCCTGTTTATATTCATTCCTAAACAAGAGCATTTGTGTTTACTAGTTATGCTAAAGAACAAAAGATTTACGAGAGGCGCTTGTCCTTTGTCTCTAGCGACACACAGACATTGATAAAGGTGAATCATCTGCACCATCAGACTTGGGAGAAGCACTGATAAACTGACAAAGTCTCTTTTATTAAACATTATGTCAGATTTCTTCATCTCCAGATGCAGAAGTAAACTTTTTACCAGGCAACCATTGTTTGCCATGCAGGCCTCATCCTCCCCTGGAGGACAAAGCTTGCCCACTGTAACTGACCACACTTTTCCATTTCCTGCTGACAAAGAGAAATAGGTTTCATGCTAAATGGGAGGGCAGAAAGACTCATGTTTTACAGACATTTCATTTCACTCTGGGGAACGATGGGATTAAATGAAACATTCCACTGCCAATGTCCACTTTCAGCACTTCCGATGGCTCCTTGCGCATCTCGAGCACTTTCTAAAGCTCCGCAGCACAACTATACTGTAGAATGCAGAGGGAGATGTGATATACACAAAGTAATACACACATGTAATTATGACAATGTGCATGTGGTACGTACGTGTACGCACACGCACACGCACCCCTAGACAATAAAATTAACACTCAGCACCCTGGCAACAACACATCTCACCTTGACCACCTTGAGACTCACACCTCCTCGGAGTGAAAGACAGAGAGCAACCAGACTCCAGATTGGAGAGGTTTGAATCTCTGCCTGCTATCCTGATTCCACCTTTTCCCTGAAACCCTCATCCTGACTAAGTTTGTGACTAAATGCCAACAGAATTCAGAAATTGTGCTCTGTGTCCTCCTGGGACAAAACCAGACAAGTATCACATATATACAGGCAACAAAACAAAAGGCACAAACCTATTTAGTTAACATGAAAAAAATATCTCAGAGGGATAACTCACAAGTTCTGCACACGGTCTACTGATTCAACACAGAAATTTAAATCTCTTAGTATCATTCATCTATCATAAATAACCATTTATCCAATGCAAAATAGTGGTGGTCCACAGTCCGACCCCTGAGGCACCACCACTACCCATTTTGCCACTGTGCTGCCCCAAAGATCCATTAGTAGGGTTTCGAAAAGTTTTTTTTCACAACACCCCGTGTGACCTCCCCAGCTCCACCCCGCTGGATTTGTACCAGGGGATGAAGAACGGAGAAGTACCCCCGATCACTCAGCAGGGCCCCTCCCTCAGTCACCTTGAAGACCCCACCCAAAATTCTTGCAATAGCAGGAGCTCTAATCTCTGTGAGATCCATCATAGAACCCCAATGGCCCCTCAGACCCCCACAAAGCCACAGCAATCCTTACACAGCCAACTCAAAGCTGACTACAGAAACATAATTTGTATAATTATATTTATATGCTAAATATAATTATATTTATATGAACACACACTTTCAACTTCAGCCACCTCCTCTAAAAAGTCCCAAGATGTTGACAAAAGTTCTCACTTTTAAAGCAGAGATGTACCCGACAGTATTTCTAACCCAATTTCTGAGTGCCATTCCCAGTAGACAGACAGACTGAGAGTGAGACACACACACACACACACACACACGTGTGTTTGAGGTACACAGCACTAACCCCAGGCCCGATCCTGGTTGCTCACCTTTCTTTGTCCCGTGTGACGTTACCCCCAAATCCAAAACTGTCCGGACGGTCCTGTCTACGCCGGTACAGGTCCGAGTTGGACAGCTCCTTCAGCCTCAGCCTGTCCATATCTCCTATTATCTGATCAACGTGTGTGTGTAAGTGTGTGGGTGTGTATGTGCGCATGGGTGAGAGTGTGGGGAAGTAAGTTCACAGAGAGAGAGGAAATATGGGTAGATTCTCTCTCTCTGACCCACACACACTCACACTCATGCTTACACATGCACCTATGGAGAACACACCCCGAGGGGCAGTTCAGCTCCAGCACACCTACTAACACATAGCCCGTCCCCCAAAAAAAGTCCTCAGGAAGACTAAAGACCACCAGGTACCACCAGATTCAGGTTCTCATCTTGGCCACTCGACACCTATTACAGTCTTACAGTTATTGCTGTTTACGGAGGTCCCACATGAAGGCTGTGATTCAAACTACACTTCCTTACTGGACGGGAAAAAGTCCCATCATGCTCAGTGGGGTCGGTGGCATTCTTCTCTAACAGGATGTCCAGTTAACCCTTCAGAGCCCAGATGGAGGAACACACACAAAAACACACACATTAGTTCCTACTCAGATGAACATACATGCACCTCCCTCCGCTCACCACTTGCCCCTGGAGGGGGGAGGAAAGACTCCATTTCCTCCCAGAAAGTGTTCAACCACGTGTGTGGGGGGCAGGGGACATTTCCTTTGGAGTGTCCATTCCTCATGGCCGTTTCAGCCTCTGCTACACAGCTAATTGCTCTATAGGTCATGTACACACAGAAACTTATTTCACCCTGTTTCAACACCAAAAAGGGTCAAAATAAGCATGAGTAAAATTTATTTTATCCTTAAAGCCTCTCAATAAGGCTACAGTAAAAAAAAAAAAAAAAAAATACAGCTCAAACAGCAGGTGGCATAGCAGTTAGAGTCACAGCTTTGTGTTTAAAGGACATGGGCTCGACTCCCACCTCTTGCTGCAGTACTACAGATCAAGGTACTTAACCTGAATGAAGAGAGTAAAAATTACCCAGCTGTACATGGGTAAATGCAATGCGGATGTGAACAAGTGACACTAAAAAGATAGCAAAGATAATAACTGTTGAAGTGTAAAATATGCACTTTTCTAATTTAACATTGCAATTTAAGACATCTGGCAACTGAGGAGAGGAAAGCAAATAATAAAAAACTTCTAGACAGACCACCCCACCTGAGTAAAGTGAGCTTTGTTAACCACGTTGCTCAGAAGAGTGTTTCACACAACTGGCACACATCTGCATTCACAGATGGAGCCCTTGGGATGTGCAGCAGTTCAACGACACATTCCCACTCTGCTGGGAGGGCAGCAGAGTACGTACACACACACACACACACACACACACACACACACACACACACACACACACACACACACACACACACACACACACACACGTGCAAGTTGACCGGATAATGGGACATCAGGTTCAGGCTTGTTGTGCCAAACTCACAACTGGAATGAGGACTGAATCACTGCTGCTTCAACGGTCCAGATGCTGGACTGCCAGATGTGGGGTTTGGGCTGGGGGTGGGCAAGCTGAGGTTCCTCACACAGTAATACTAGAGAGACAGTAAATACACTGAGGACACACAGGAGAGCACAGTGTATGCATCGAGAACCCGCACAGCGTCCACCTCCCTCCGACGCACAGCAGCTACTTAGCTCAGCCTCCACCTGCCCCAACCTGCCACATTCCACACAGTCACCTGCAGCCCCCCAGCAGCCCCCGCATGCCTCAGCAGAGTGCATTACATGCTGCTACACCAGTGCCTACACAACCAGATGCTGTCCACACCTTCAGCTGCTACAGACCCGAGAGAGTGACGTAAGTAAATATTACATTTGTTCCCAGTGTGACATGGTGATGCTATGACAAGTGCTGCAGCATCACAGCTGCTGGGCTGGTTGGGTGTGGGTTCAAATCCAGCTCAATCTGTGTGTTGTTTGCATGCTGCTCCTGTGAGTACTCTGGTTTCCTCCCACAGTCCAAAGATATGCATCTCATTTTGTGTAGCCACACTGTGATGAGCTGGTATCCCATCTGTGGTGCAGTCTTTGTAGCCTAGCACCCAATGATTCTGGAAAAGCCTCCAAACAACCCCATGGAATTTCTTTCCACTACCAAAAATTCTGGTGACTTTTGCTGTTCATTAGCATGTACGACTATGAGAAATATTAAATAAAATGCAGAGTCAGAACCACAGAGGATTCCATGATTGCACATCCAGGAAAACTAAGATTTTGTCAGTGGGACTTGTGAAGAACTAGAGAGCAGATGCCACCTTGTGGACCAAAGTGTGACTGCAGAGCTTCTGTGCATCAAGTTTCTGAGACTCACCCTGTTTCTCAAAACCCAAGACACAAGATATCTCATTGTCAGCCCATTATTATACCTGTATACAATAGGGTTGAAATACTGTTTCTCTAGGGCCCATGGTGCTAAAATCAGACCATCAGACAAAGGACAAGTGTAGAAGATAAACTGTAGAAAATGACGTTACTCTTTTCTGTTTCTGCTGTCACCGCTGACCTCATTTAACCCTACAGTGCATCAAAACATGAGAAAGAAGGTCGTGAAATGTTTGCGCTCAGAACAGTCTCTT
Source organism: Heterotis niloticus (assembly GCA_018136845.1). NCBI lineage: Eukaryota > Metazoa > Chordata > Actinopteri > Osteoglossiformes > Osteoglossidae > Heterotis > Heterotis niloticus. The sequence continues at coordinate 6,700,343 of CM030897.1, read as the reverse complement.
ACCCAAAGCTGTGTGGTTGTAGGAGATTCGCCGTGGACTACAGAGAAAAAGTGCCACTCTTCAGCATCGCATCCTCAATATTAAACCAAGAGTCTTAAAGCATCTTTAGGAAACTGCAGAGAAGCAGCTGCACATCCTGAGATCCCCATTGTCCTCCCCTTTGCGTTATTTTCCATCTCAACAGTTCCAAATGCTCAACACTTCACCAAATGAGAACAGTACTTACTGTTAGGTTACCGGATTGCCTCTGAAACCGCCGTAGACATCCAAAGTACTCTGCAGAAGAGCTCCGAAAACAGTTTTAGAAGTCTTATGGGTCTTATAGATCGATTAACTTGGGTGACAGCGAAGACCCTTGACTTCCTGAATGCAGACTGAAGAGTCACTGCATTTCCGCTGCAATTCAACTGAGAACTGACTCCTGACCTCGATCGAATTCAGGAGACACAACTTGACATCACAGTGACACATGGACGTGTGTCACACCAAATACATTCAAACTCAAAGCTACCTTGCCAACTCCCTCATCTCCAGTCGCCAACGCCTACACAAGGCACAGAAGCAGTGTGATAAGAGCAGTACTTCCTGTTGTTAAGCACTTCCTAATATGGCGTTCAAAAGCAGCAGTTACTCCAAATATCATTTAAAAAAAGCGTGTGTAGAGAACTTCTAAAAATTCCTCTAGATCTGCACACTTCAAGTTAATGTTTGGCTCATAATTTACACCCTTTCTGCACTGACACACACACACAGAAGCTAAGTTTTTACAGGTTGCACAACAGTAGTGCACTGCCTTGGGTGTGTTTAGACAGTGTGTCAGGGTTGTGCTTTGGTCAGCCAGTTCATTGGGGTGAGAGAGGCCATATCTCCACCCTGGAGGGAATAGTTTACACCGGATTCTGCAGCTGAAACTACTGTTGTGCACAGTCTGATCACAGAAGGTCCGTGTGAGCCTTTTCCTTGCTTGGCTGTTTTAATACTTCAGTGCATGCAGCTGGTCAGTCATCAAGCAGAACAGACCATGACCCTAAATATTCACAACAGTGGCTCACATAGCTTAACTGAAGACAGAAGAATAAGACAGCTTAACGGCAACGTATTACAAAATGAAAAGGAAAAAAAAAAAACTTGGAATTGGTTTTGGAATCGACTTCATGAAATTTGTTTAATGAACAATCAGTTTGGGTTCCTGTCATGATGGGACTGGACTCAGAAGGCTGAGCCAAGACCCTCCAGTTCCCCAGCTCCTTCTAGGGGATCCCTAAGCTTTTCCAAATGAGAGGTACAATCTGGCTAGCATTTTCTGTGTTCTGGGTCTACTGCAGGGTCTCCTCCTGGTGGGACAACCCTGGTATAGCTCCCAAAGGAGTCAGCCAGAGAGCATCTTCAAAACACATGCCTGGACCACCTCAATTTGGAGGAGCAGTAGCTTTTCTCTGAGGCTCCCCTGGATTGTTGAACTTCTGACCCCGTCTCAGAGGGTTGGCACAGAAATTTGACATAAAAACCTAATTTCAGCCACTTGTATGTGTGTATATACACACACACTGCCCAGCCAAAAAAAGTCACCACCTGGATTTAACTTGGTGTCATGATGTGGGGTTACTTCAGTTGGTCAGGTTCAGGTTCAGCAATGTTATGTGCCCAAAAAATGAGCTCAGCTGACTACCTGAATATGGTGAATGACCAGGTTTTTCCATCAATGGACTTTTTTCTTCCAAGATGACAATGACAGGATTCATAGGGCTCAAATTGTGAAAGAGTGCTTCAGGAAGCATGAGCGAGACATCATTTTCACACATGGATTGACCACCACAGAGTCCAGACCTTAACCCCACTGAGAAAGAATCTTTGGGATGTGCTGGAGAAGACTTTACGCAGCGGTCCGACTCTCCCATCATCAATACAACATCTTGGAGAAAAATGAATGAAACTCTGGATGGAAATAAATGTTGTGACATTGCATAAGCTTATTGAAACGATGCCACAGCAAATGCGTGCCATAACCAAAGCTAAAGGCGCCCCAGCGAAATATTAGAGTGTGTGAACTTTTTTTTTGGCCAGACAGTATATATAAAAATAAAATCTTATTCATCTGGTCACAACCATAGACAAGGATGGGAATGTACAATGAGCAGTAAACCAAGAGCTTTGTTTGAAAACTCAGCTCCCACTTCAGTGGTACAGTCAGTGCCAAGCTGTTTATTGAAATATTTGACTATTATTTTAACCCCCACTCAAGGCAGATTTTCACAGTGAATGCATGTGGCACCACCTTCTGTTGAGAGACTGACTTCTTGTACCTCCCACAGGTTGAAAACGGAGGAAACCTCCGGCCACCAGAGGGAGCTGTTCAAACTAAACCCCACAATAAAATAATGCGATTCACCATCAAGGCCATGCTGCATGCTTTTTTTAAATAAAGCATTTTAACCCATTAACCACAGTTTGTCTTTTTTTAATAAAATTATAAACGTAAATCACTTTTTACCCTGATAGCAGCTACTCGTGTTTTACATCATGCAAATCCATGCTGATGTATCACGAGACTGAGAGGGATTATAATGGTAATCCTTAATTATGTAAGCAGATAGTGATCACACAGAAGCCGAGCCAAATTTCTGAGCCAAATCTCAGTGCTGCTGGTCCGCTAGGACTCGGTCCAGTGGCCCTGCATGCAACTGATGTTGTCAGGGGGCCAGGGGACAGATGAAGGGTCTGAGATAGAACAGAGCCTGCAGTGGGAATAAACCACCTCCTGGTCCGATGTAGCAGTTTGTGCCATCTGATGATGTCCTAGACAACAAGACAGGCCTAGGTGTGGTATTTAACAGGATTTTTAAATTTACATTTTTCCCCATTCTTGGACACAAGTAACAATCCACAACTGTAAAATAATCCTCCAAAGAGAAATTTTGGGCAAATTTAAACAAAACAAAAGTGGCTGTGCTAGTTGTACACTAGAAATGTTTGGTGTGTACGTGAGATAGATCATTAAACACTGGTGTGTGTGTGTGTGTGTGTGTGTGTGTGTGTGTGTGTGTGTGTGTCCAAATGTGAACGCAATACTCCACAATAAGGAATCAGTCACCTTATTCCTCAGATCACTGTCAGCAGCTATGCTAATTCAGAAAAAGGACTCCTCACACTACAGATCCAACAGATCCAGGCTCAGGTTACACTAAACTCTCCTTACAGGCTCCAAACAAATAAACAAAGACATTTTTAAAATTTTCCCATAAACAGCTGCACCTCCTGCCGTCCTTTCGGAAGGCCTCTCGCCACCTGTTTGCCCATAGCTGCATATCAGGCCTGCAGACAATGTGGCACCAAAAACTGAGCTGGGAGAGCTGAAAATGGCCGGTTCATACTGAGTCCGGAAGGCCCCACCACTCCCAAAGAGGGGAAACCAGGGTCATCCTAGTCTCTGGGGCCCATGTCTGTATTTCCTGGATCCATCACATCCTGGGAGATGTCTCCAGAAATCACCCATAGTGGAGGACTTCCAAAGTCACCTCAGGCAACATACAGTCCTATACCCGAAACAAGCTGAAATGTGAACAACTCATCAAAAACAACCGATCATAAAAACATGACACCATTTAACATGTCAAATGTCTAATGGGACCATGTGGACAAGCTTGCTTCGATTAAATATAAATGCACCCTTTAGTACTGCAAACATAAACAAGATGGAGAGGTTCTAACTGAGAAGCTAATATTTCAACAACAGGCGGATCTGCAGAGACACGTCTGTATGGGAATAATGAAGCACTTCAAACACACGGGGGAATAAAAGCCAACAATGACCTCACTGTGGGTGGAAGTAAATGTGTGCCCGCAGGTCCATTAAAAGATAAAAGTACAAGTGCATCACTGTGCCAAGCAGGGAGTGGCTGTGGACCGCAGCGTGTCTGAAGGCAGGGCAGTTGTACTGCGGTGCTCAAGGACCCATGTCTCCAGGTCTTCCAGCTCTGCTCTAAGAGGAAGCCCTTTAAAAGGGCTCCGTGGACATGGTGAGAATCATGTGGATAGAAGGAACAAAGGCTTCCTAGGCTTGACCTAAAGGGCCATAGTCAAAACAGAATGCTTTTTTATGGACATTGGTTTCCATCCTTTAATTATCAAGCATCTTTAAATGCTCCTCTAATGCAGGGTCAGGTTGGTGCAGAGTTTATTCCAGCAGAATAGAGAAAGGGGAAGGTACAGCCTGGATGGAACATCAGCACACACTCATTCACTCAGGCAAACACACACTAAAGGCAACACAGAGCCACCAATCCACCTTAAGCACATCTTCGGACTGTGTGAGGAAACCCACCCAAACATGAGGAGAACAAGCAAACTCCACATTCTGAGCCACATTTAAACTCAAATCCAAACCCACAGCCCAGGTATCGGTGTTGCTTTGTTAATATTTTTGAAAATGGAAAATACTAAAACCTGAGCTGAAAGAGGTGTTTTTCTTTGTTTCCATAATAGAGGAAAAAGAATACAATGCCAAAAAACTGGATGTACAAGCATTTAGATTAGGAATACGTTATACAGCCAAAAGTATGTGGACAACTGACCAACACACCCATATGTGCATGTTGAACATCTCATTGCAAACCCATGGCCATTAATATGGAGTTGTTTCCCGCTTTGCCACTAAAACAGCCCCCATTCTTCTGAGAAGGATTTCCACCAGACTTTGGAGCATGGCTATGGGAATTTGCATCCATTTAGCCACAAGAGCTTCGGCAAGGTTGGGCACTGATGTCGGGTGAGAAGGCCTGGCTCACAGTTGGCATTCCAGTTCATCCCAAAGGCGTTCATATGTATGTTATATGGGTGTGGCTGAAACAGCTCAGTTCAATCTTTGGGGGGGGGGGGGGGGGCACATACTTTTGGCCATTCAGTGCATTATGTGAATTGTGCAGCAACTTGGGACAAAACCACGGCGTCTCCACCAGCTCTTCCCACTGTGAACTCCACCCAGGGCAGCGGTTAGGATAGCCGGTAGCCATGTCCCAGCAGGAACGACACAATTACAGCACAACAGCTACGGCTCGGACTCAGACACCCCTCCATATGGGAAACTCTTCTACATACAAACCGTACCCCCGCAGCTCCCTGTTCTCATGTAACAGCTGGACAGAACAGGACTGGATCACAAGAACAGAAACAACCGGTATACTCAGAAACGGATATTTATTTTTAGTTATTTAGCTGATTCTTTTCTCCAATGGGACTTAATGTGAGCCAGTGATACAGCTGGGTAATTTTTACTGGAGCAAATTAGGGTAAGCACCTTTGGGATCTGAACCTGTGACCACTGAGTACAGAGGCAGAAACTCTAGCCACTACGATGCTGAAAAACAGATATACATATGTATATACAGTACTGTACATGACCACTGGTGACAAAGCGTCCCCTGGAAATTCCCAGCTTCAGCTCTGAGAGATGCCCACACAAACATGAACGGGGATTAGTGAGCACTGAGAGGACACAAACCATAAACACCATAACACTGCTTCGCTTTTCTTTCCGGAATGATCCTCTCTGAATCTTAACCTTTAACGGCCAGACAAAAAGACAGTCCGACTTCAAGTTTACATTTCATTCTTCTACTCGTTTCAAACCCACTGGCAGCTAAAATCCATTTGTGTGGGATAAAAAACAAAAAGTAATTTACAGGTTTGAACTGAACACTTTCATAAATGTATCATTCAGCAACTGAGTGCCGTATGAGCTTACAGTATATTGAGGATTAGTAAGATTAATAAAAACTGCATTTTCCCCCAAATTGGTTTAGACCTAATATTCATATGATACTTAGTCACTGAGTAATACATTCAGTGTTTCAATGTTTAATTCTTTTTGCTTCACCCTATTTTACACCTGTTAGTCAGTATATTCTAAACCTGGTCACCATGTGGTCACCACTGCGGTGCATTTAAAGCTGTATTACGCTTACCAGTAAAACGTATGCGCTGATGGGTTGCAACCACAGAACTGGCCCCTGAAAAAGTAGGCCTAAGGAACAAAATTATATGATGTAAAATGTAATAACATGTTCAATGGGGCCTTAAAATATACAGTAGTGCAGTACTGCGCCCAAGGTACAGAACAGAACACGTCATCAGAGCACTGGTGCTTCTGTGTGAACAAATAAACCCTTTTTAGATGGGCCAGGATCCGTCTCCGTTCGTAATTCACAAATTACAACATCTGAGCTTTTGCGTGATGTTTGTATTCCTACCCTTACTGTATGACTGACTAAAACCACCAATCCGGACCCATCAGTCTGGGAGGAGAGCAGTTAAGGATGTGAACTTGTACTCATGGTCAAGGTGTTTACCTTCAGTACCCTGTTGAATAAAAGGGTAAATCACAGTAAGTCGCTTTGGATAAACTGTTCTGTAGGGAAGCAGAAAGCTAGACGTGATAATGATGTTTCAAAGAGGCCTTCGAATTTTAAACAGAAAAATAAAACAGAAATTCCTGTTTAGGTGCTACACGCTGACAACTACAAGTGACTCACGGCGACAGAACCTGCACTGTCAGTACATCATTTTTACTGTTGTTAGTATTATAACTATTAGTATTATTATTACAGGGTAGTCACTTCAGACAACCCTGGCCAAGGTGACACTGTCAAACAAAATGTAAAGATAATAAGGAGAGGATTACAATCCGAGATAAAATATCAAATACTGGGTTTGCTGGTTGTAAAATACTTGTTTCAACAGAAGGAGATAATAAAGATGGTAAGAATAGGTTATGGTTAATGAGTGACACCGGCAGCCAATGTGACTTTGGTCACAGGACTGACCGGGTGTCTCCGGCTGCGCTCCTTATACAGTACAGTCTACAGTCGGTAAGGATGTCACAGCACACGCACAGCCCGCACACAACTCACACGCACAGCCTGCTGTGACACAGTGTAAACCTTATTTAAGCCACCGAAGTGCATTAAAAGACCAGTTGTAAAGAATCAAGACTTTCATCTGGAAAACTGTGTGTGTGCGAGAGAGACAGAGAATGAGAGACTTCCGCAGGCCAATATGAGCAAAACACAGCAGCCCCGAGCCTGGGTCTGCTGGGCGCTTTGAGAACTTCTCCCACTCCCGGTTCAGGAGCGTTTCCACCGCGGAGCAGCAGCGGAACGTGGCCAAAAAAATGGAAACGCGGAGTAAAAAGTGATCACCATGTTCTGGAGTAAATGCTGACCGCGATACTGTGCTGTATCGGAACTGATGTGCAAGGCAGTGGGGCCGGGACTCCGCGCGGCAGCTACAGCGAGGGATCGCGACCAACATTTTTTGTAAGGCGCTCTCTTTCAAAAGTCTTTCTTCATAACCGCACAGGGAGCGTGAAACCATCGCCCCCCACTCACCTGCCCGTCATCTCCGCCACCCCCAGCATCCCCTTGTCGCCCCGGTGCCGGAAACGTCCTTTTCCGTTTGGGAGTTAATCCTTTTTTTCGCGGCTCTTCGCGCACTCGGACGCAGGGCTCCGCTCCGGTCTGACGCGGGCACTTCGGGGCAGTAATGGCGGCGCGGCCTCGCCTCTCTGCCGGGAGGGGGCGGCCCTGCGCGTGGCCGGCCCGGGCTGGGATGGGGGGGGGGAATGAAGGGGGTCCGCAAATTTCCCCCCCCCAACACATATGATCCGGCCATGTTGGGCATCCGGGGGGTGTAAACATGGTAAAATATTTTGACATTTCCAGATTAGAGGCCCAAGTTTCCTCCCAGAGAAACGCAGTGATCGCCGCAGCGTTTGGCTAACAGTCAAACATGTCCGAACTTGGAGGATTCTGTATGATTTCACGCATCTCCCAGGGGCTGGACAGGCAGAAAGAGTCCACTTTCACTTCAGATGTGACAGTTTTTTTTTGTTTTGCAAAGATACGCGTGTAAAAATCACTAAAAATGAGCTTACACTTCCCGCAAGTCGGTGAAGGAACAGAGGCGCCGGCGCCGCGACCGGTCAATATCGTGCGTTTCTGAGCGGAAGAAGAAACATGAAAATGGAGCTAAAATGAGCACAGAAAACTTGATTCACAAGCACTGTAGAGCCACGGATGAGAAGCAGCTCCACAAACCGGCGGCTACAGAGCACATAACTTCCCTTATAAGGTCTGGATCACGAGTGGCGGCCAGTGGGGACCCCCCTCCCCACCCAGGTCCACCCACGCACACACACTTGGCCGCTCCACTAAGATGGGGGTCGCTGTCCTTTATCACCACACACAGCCATGGGCCACAGCTCTACATCGAAGAGGGATCTTTACATTTTTATTTATTGATACATCTGAAGCAGCTTGGTTATTCTTATTTTATGAATTCAACGTTATCACCGCATGAGTCCCATTTAAATCAAAGTCCTTCAGATGCAAACCGAGCGCTCTAACCACTGTGCCCCCTGCTGCCCACTTTATCGCTCAACATCATGGCTTTCTGCCACAAGATGCCTGAAAATCTTAAAAGTCAGTTTCCACCACGTTGCGACCTCATATGACAAAAAATGAGCCAAATAATACATTTAAGTGTCAGTTTATTGACATTCACAGTTACAACATGGTCTTATGGATATGAATAAAATTTGTTGTTTCTTGTTAATATACATTTACTGTACATTTCTCAGTAGCATATCCAGTTGTCAAGTCAGCACTACCAGGATTTAACAGAAAGAAACCCACAAGTTTTTTGTTTTTTTTTATTAAAAACCTAGGGTTCAGTTTTAAAGCAGTACATAAAAATACATTCAATAACTCCACATCTTCGGTATCACAGCTTATTACCAATTATTTAGTGCAGCCGCCTGCAACGCCGCAGTTATTAATAATATCCTCATGTACCCCTTAATAGAAGTTTGTAAAGGCTGGTCACTGGAAGTATGTGGACCATATAAAATGTTTTTGCAAAATATTTTTCTTTATAATCATTGTGCATGTAATTATAAAAACATGTAATTATGCATCAGATCCAAGTTTAAGGTGCAGAAAGCTGGATGACACTGACAAAAAAAAATGGTGTCCCTCTTACACACACACACACACACACACACACACACACACACACACACACACACGACAGTAAACTTTTGGAAAGACTGTTAGCCCTTCCAATGATCTACAAGGCTCTCTTCCGCAAAGCTAAATTAAGGGAGTAAGGTGAAACACCTGGATTTACTTCATGTGCATCACTGCTGTAGTTTTAAATATATATTGTGCAACTAAAAGGAAAAAAACTAAACTTTTTGCTTTAAAAAAAAAAAACAACAACAAAATGATACCAGGACTTCAATCAGCAGGTAATGCTGGCATACCTTCAAAAGTATATCAAAATCCTTAAAAAAAAAAAAAAAAAAAAAAAATCAATTTTTATCAAAAATATAGATCTGCAGAAAATAAGGGGTATGTAAAGGCTTGGCAGGCTTCAGAAATAGAGGTGTGTTTGACGTAAGAGCCACAGACAGACCACAGGTTCTCCCTCATCGAATCCCGGACCAGCTGTGTAGGTAGGACGTCCACCCCGACCCTCTGGACCCAGCCGACTCCTCTTCACCTGCCAGGGTTCAAATGCAGATGGTAAGTCAAATCACAAAACATACAAGAAACTTACTTGCACTTACTAGCTTGTCCCAGGCCAAATTTTCAGTAGGTTCCTAAGTGACTTTTACCTCTAAATCGGTCATTTGATACTTAATAATACAAATACACCTCAATGTATTTGGTGGAAATGCATCAGAAACTGCATTAAAAACAAAAAATTCATAACGTGGCGGTTCCTGACCAGGATGCCCTACAGCTGCTGACAAACGGCAGGTATCGCTGTGCATTAAGAACCAGCTTTTCCTAATTCAGAACAGCCACGTAAAAACACAGCGCAATGCAGACGAAACAAAGGGGGCAAGAACGGTACCCTGTGCGATGGCAGCCAGCTTGCTCTTCTCCTCGGGGCTCAGCTGAAGCATAGTGTGGATGACAGGCAGGAGGGCCTGCCTCTCGCTGCCCGACTTGAGGAAGATGAACTGCAGAAGGACGTTCTTCAAGTACTCCAGGTTGGCCACGGATTTCTCACGCTCCTGGTTCCTCTCGAGCCTCCGCACCTCGCTCTTCAGGAGCTGCAGGAGAGACAGGTGAGGCAGTCACACTTGGGCAGGATCATTGTAGGGGGAGAGACCGGAGGTGCGGCAGCAATCAGCACGTACGGTGATCTGCTCCATGAGGATGGCATTGGTGGCCTCGGTCTCGTGCAGCAGGCCATTCATGTGCTCCATGCTGCGGGTGGCCGTGTTGAGCTTCTGCGCCAGCTCCTCCTTGCTGGGCTCTGCCTGCCACAACGATGGCTCTGTGAAACAGCAGAAACATAGAAGTGGGAGGTTACAACAACCACTGGATCACACTGATCTGCACATTCTTGCCCTGCTGAAGAGCTCCACTGTTCAGGGTGTAGAGAGTCAGTCTTGGTTTGTGATTTAAAGTGTCAACCACATTATTTTATAATAATAATAATAATAATAATAATAATAATAATAATAATAATAATATAGTTGAAATGACGATATGCAGAATAGTGAAATCACTGTTGGAAGAAGTACTGGCCACGACAATGTCAACATGATTTTACAGCTGTGTTCTCCAGTGTTGACCCAGATGAATGAGACAGACACTGACCTTGTCTGGAGTCTGGAGAGGTGAGCAGCTGCTCCAGGGAGGGCAGAGGGGTCCCGGCTGATGACACGGACTCTGTCTCTGTGGTCTCCATGCCCTCGCCTTCCTCCCGTGCCATTGACTGCAGATCCAGAAGGGCCAGATCAGCAGCTTTCCGGTCATGAGTGGTCTTCCTGGTCAGCTGGGCTGGGGGTGGACCTGGGAGAACACAGTCCGGTTTATCATCCATTTCTTTATACATAAAACTGAAAATATTTACTGAAAGAAAACATTTACATCAGAAACAACCATTTTAAGTGACCACCACCAGAGAGCACCATTGCGCAATCCAAACTTCCAAACCCTGCAGTGCCACTGTCAAATATTGTGCTTTAAAAACTAAATTAATGATACTTCCGGACACCACAGCAACAAAAAATACAGAACTAAAGAAACATTCTATATTGTAAATATTCTGTATAAGTAACAAAAACCAATATTATTCAATCACTTGTTTTAGAGAAACACGAACATAAAATAAGTCATACATAATAAACATTGCAGTGGAGTGAACTATAAAATATACATGCAAAACATTCCTTTATTCCCATGACCGTACTAGTAAAAAAAAAGAAAATGTATTTATCAGAGGTCAATAAGGGACTTTTCTATACTTCCCAGCCGAAAAATTAAGTCACCACCTGGATTTAACTTAGTATTATGATCTAGAGTTTCTTCAGTTGGTCAGGTCTAGGTTCAGCAACGTTATGTGCCCAAAAAATGAGCTCAGTTGACTACCTGAATATACTGAATGACCAGGTTTTTCTTCATATTCCAAGATGACAATGCCATGATTCATGGGGCTCAAATTGTGAGCTTCAGGGAGCACGAGACATCATTTTCACACATGGCTTGGCCACCACCAGTGTCCAGACCTTAACCCCATTGAGAATCTTTGGGATGTGCTGAAGAAGACTTTACGCAGTGGTCTGACTCTCCCATCATCGATACAAGATCTTGGTGAAAAATGAATGCTACTCTGGACGAAAATAAATGTTGTGCCATTGCATAGGCTTATCAAAACAATGCCACGGCAAATGCATGCCATAATCCAAGCTAAAGGCGGTCCAACAAAATATTAGTGACTTTTTTTGGCCGGGCAGTGTATATGTCTGGAGAGTGTGTCATCTCCCCTGGGGTGTGGAGGCCAGCAGGGGGCGGACAGCCCGGGGCTGATTGAGGGCCAGGAGGTGTGGCAGTAGCTTAGTTTCTTCAACATCTGCTCACCATGCTCAAAGTGTCCTTCACACACGAAGACACATATCACTCCAGTGTCATTCACGGTCAGGGTCAGATCAACAAGTTGGCTGCAGGTCAAGCAAATGTTACAAGCGCTGGCTTATATTCCAATTCCCTGCATATCTTATTGTTTCATGTAGTAACTGTCCCCATTCCAGCAGAAAATTAAATTACTGTATTACTGTTTACCACGGCAAGCAGCCAAATAATATGAGGCTCCGAAGTGCTGCGCTTCCAAATGGAAATCAGGACAGCCAATGTGTACGATGAAAATAAAGAGATGCCACTCGAAGAGAGCAAATTAGCGAGTATGTGTTAGCAGACGGAGAGGCTGTGCCAGGCTTCACACACGCTCCGCTCTAACAACAACACTCTCCAGACGGCCCTGCTGGGGCCCAATAACAAGCGGACGCTGGCAAAGAGATGAAGGAGGCGTTCCTCCGGTGAATGCCATTAACAAGCACGGCCATGAAACGCTGGCTTGGACAAGAAGATCATCTGTACCAGAACAGCTGGGATTCCAGGTTCAGACCGCACCTCAGACTTCCCACACACCTGTGATCATTATTCAAACACAATAACACGAGAAGTACAGGAAGCTAAAAACTCAGAGTGAACAAATATTTATCGCCCAAGCTAGTCTTTGCAGAGTGCTGTATTTGCACTACTGTGACAAAACATGCAAGTAATTTGTAAAAGTTCCTTAGCTGTTTTAGCGATTAGAGCACTTCCACTTCAGACCCTGGATTTCTGTCCTGTTCTAGTCTGACTGCAGGCGTGTTTGAAATGAATGTGAATGGTCTGCTAATAACTAAAACTTCACAGACTAACTGTAGCTCTCCTCCTTCTCCTGACCTGAATGCCACCCTTTTCATCCCCCACCCTGCCCCTCTTACTGGTAATGTTTGGCTCCCGTTGCTGCTGGAACAGCTTACTCTCCAGTTTGCTCATCTGCTGCTGCAGCATCTCCACTGTGCCCCTGTGTTCCTCCTGCAGGTGGCGCACCTGCTCCCGGAAGTTGGTCCGCAGTGTGTCTGCCTGGGCGTTCAGCTGGGTCACAGTTTGGGCATGTTCCGACTTTAGCGCCATGTGCTCTGACTGCAGGGACAGGAGCCTGGGGAGTCAATGGGTGAGAACCATCAAGAGAGTCAGACAACAATACAAACTCAAACTTAAATATTCAAATCCATTCGCACAGCATATATATTTTTTCCCCTGCATAAACCCTCAGGGACCGTGAAATTTGTTGCACGTCCTGCTCACCGCTCTCTGAGCTCCGCTTCCTTGGCGACGTTCTCCTGCAGCATCTTATTGTGTCTCTCGAGTAGTGTATCGTGCTCCGTCTGTAGTTGCTGAAGCTCTGTGCAGCTGGTGTGCAGGCTTTGCTGGGTGTCCTGCAAGCGGCTCCTCAACTGCTCAATTGCGCTCTCCATGTGCTCTCTGCGACAGAGACATGGGACTGAGGGCACTGAGCAATGCGAGATTGTGGTACATCTGAGTAAAAACTGCTCAGATAGATCAACACGCAGAACAGTGAAATCCATCCTTGTGCAGCAATCTCAACACTCCACCATGATTGTTTTTACATGATGTAAACAGCCATGAACTGAAATACATTAATAATATAATGGTATCAGGGTCATGTAAATTACTACTAAATTTAATTTTTAAATTTAGAATTAATTTTTAAATTTGGAATTAATTATGCAGAAGACTTCATTTTATATAAGAGCTGCAATACAGTCTTAATAAGACAACTTGTAAACACATCTTTGTAAAGGCAATTATAGACGCAGTTGGTGTCAGTTGAGTTTACAATGCAGCTCATCTGCTGTACAAAACACCACTGCAGCACCAGCTCTGCCAGTCTATAATGGCCACTAATGAACTCATAGGCTTCTAAGACATTACTGATTTGAAGCAACACCCTAGTGGAGAGGACAGACTTTCACAGCACATCCACAGTCACACTATACACCTGTTCTGGTGCATAGATACATATTCAAGTTTTCATAATGCTTCCCAAATGATCATCCAAAAGTGGCATTTAATAGAGAAAATCAGGAATATCCCCAAAAACCAAAACTGTATTTAATTTTCATCAATAATTCATGTGCCTCTAATATGTTTGCTTAAAATTTCACAGAGAGAATATGACAAAGAATGTGAGTGAGCCCTTACCTTTCCTGTTTGCTGACATCGTTTTCACTTTGGGCTGAAGTCTTGTTCTTCTGCTGCTTCAGAACGTTGTGGACGCGTACCTTATAGCTTTCGAAGTCAGAGGTAACTGTAGCCAACTGGGCCTAAATACAAACAGGGAGAGAGACAACCGCTGCTTCAGACAAAAAGCGACATAGAAAGTACAAGGGGCATGTGGACCTCTTTGCAGAACTGCATCCGGTGTGCCTCTTTTTAAAGAGATGCTCATCTTCAGTCAACACTACTAACTTTGGGAAAAGTGCGTTAGTGTTTCCAGGAGCAGGAAATGAAGAAACGCTACTGTTTAAGCAGAGACATGGCGCCCTATTCATCAGCAGCCATTAGGCCTGGAAGCTAAAATATCAGTCACAGTGTCATTTCATAATTAAGTTTTGTTTAAGCCATTTAGCAGTTGTGTGTGTGCGCACTCCTGAAATGGAAAAATCTATACAGCTATTTATAAAGGAGCTGCGGTCTGGCTGCTGTCAAACGCTTGGCACTAAACCCATATTGGTAGGAGAAACACTCGGCTGGGAGTGAGCTGGAGCATCAATCTGTCCAGCAGCCTTCGCCCAGCTGATGACGATGGTGAGATCTGGCCTTAGTCATAAATGGATGATGGGCAGCTCTCCTGCTCTGACTGTAAAGTGCAAATAAATGAATAAACACAGAGTGGTCCAACACTGCTGGGGCTAGTGTTTCTGTCTCATAGTGTCTGGGCTGTGGGTTTACATGTGGATTTGAATCCCAACTCTGGGCGGAGTTTATATGTTCTCCCCACGTTCGTGTGGGTTTTCTCAAGGGGCTCCAATTTCCTCCCACAAGATAATTGATGACATTAAATTGCACTTTGTGTGTGTGTGAGAGAAAGAGAGAGAAAGAGACAGATAGACTAATTTCCCTGTGATGGACTGGTATCCTATCCAGGGTATCTATGTTTCCAGTTTAGGCTCTGCATCACCTCAACCCTGTTGTGGACAAGCGGTTATTTGTACTGAATGGATGGATAAACAAACATCTGATTATTCTAAAAGCAACGGCCTAGTTGGTCCCATAAATTATAAATGAGGGGGGAAACCAGTTTCCTGTAAAAATGTAAACACTGGTAAGTTAATGATTTATTTGAGAGAGATGGTGGTTAATAATTCAACTATACTGGGCCAGATGATGAGCGGTGACAGTACTGTAAATTGATCACTATGTATCTTACTGAAAGCGTGTGAGTTTCCCCTGTGAGCTGAAGTGAGTGGGGGTCGAGGGGTGGAGATCGGCCTTACCTTGGCAGTACTACACTCCTCCTGCAGCGCAGTCAGCCTCTGCTGGAAGGAGGTGGCGGCTCGCTGCTGCTGCTCCGTCAGAGTCTTCAGCTGCTCCTGCAGCCTGTGTCGCTCTGCCATCAGGTCACTGCACTCAATCTAAACGGCAAAGTGAAGGCACGCTCAGAGCTGGCAGTTAGACAGATTGATGCACTGATGTCATGATGGCTGTTTGTTCTAATGATGCAGTAGGGACCAGAGCAACACGCTAGCACATGTACTTGTTAAGAGGCTGTCAATTTAATTTCAATATAATTAGTTCGTAGGCATCTTAATGAGAATCAATTTTCTAAACAGTATCCACCTTCTGGTGTTCCAATTGCTGTTGATGGGCCTCAAGCTCTCCCTTCAGCGAAGCCTGGACAGACATCTGAGCTAGTTCCTGCAACATAACATCCATGTGATTTGAGCTGTGGACAGACTTATTAGTTTCACTTTTCTGTGCTATGTAAAATGTTAGGAAAAGTAAAAGGGGGGAAAAAAAAGGATTTACATTCTGCTTGGCATCAGCGAGGTCCTTCTTTGTTTTAACAAGCAGCTGTTTCATCTTAGATGCCTTCTCTTCCCCTTGCTCCACGCTTGACTTTAGAGATGCTAAAATTAAAAAAAAAAAAAAAATGAGAAAGATAATCCTTCAACAGAAATAGCTGGGCTTGTTTTACTGGACTTCCTTGTTACAATGAAGGCAAAACATCTTGGAACAACAGTGACATTTTATGCAAACACATGAACCACTCATTTGTCTGGCACCTTTTCCCAAGGTAGCTTATATTGTTAGGCCCGTACACATAGCTACATAAAATAATTTTTACAGGCTATTCTTATTCTATCAAATCATTTTTTTACCCTATCAAATTGATGTAAGCAGCTTTATCAAGGGTACAACAGCAGGATTTAGATTCAAATGCAGTATTTTACACCTGCTGTATTGCTGAATTTTAAAGCAATTCTCAGTAAACAAAGTTAAATACTTGATTAAAAATATCTGTTTTGGACTTGATCAAAAATCCTTCAGGTTATAGGTACCTGTCCTTCACTGCTATACTACCAACTATCTAACGTCTCACCGATCTCTTCTCGGAACCCCTCCTCAGCCTGTTTGCGAGTCTGGATCTCGCCTCCCAGCTCCTCGATGCGGACATCCTTCTCAGACAGCTTCTGGTTCAGTTCCTTCACCAGCCGCTCATAATGGGCCATCTCCATATCCATCAGGGTGTTCTGTTGGGCATCCTGGGAGGTCATAGCAAAGATAACTACAAAGCATCACTGATCATATCTACTATCTTCAAGGATCTGAACAAAATCAGTGTAATGTGCATTGAACATATCTCACTCCTCTACCCTGGCACAGACTACCTGCACTTTAAGTACTTCAAAGGTGGAAGTAACAATAACAAGTAAGATCCTGCTCCCTAGTTTTTTTTTTTTTTTACTTTTGTAAAATCCATACTACCACTGTAAATCATACTTAAAAATACTTCTCAATACAGAACACGCAAACATCTATAGGTTGTGATATTTTCAGCAATGTGCTGCTTGGTGATCCACGTGCCTTCCTGAGCTGCTCAAGCTCCTGCGCAGTCTGCTGCAGCTGCTGCTTCTGTTTTTGCAGCTGAACCTTCAGGTCATCTCCCTCCTTCACAGCAGCTGAGTGGTCCTAGGGCAAATAAGGGACACAGACACATAAACCACCACATCCAGTACTACTGCTCCTCACATGACTGGAAATGCCAGCCAAGGAAAACTGAGCAGCAGTTATTAATAGTCACTAAAATACAAGGCAAATAATGGGGAAGTACTTGGAAAAAAGGTACATCTGCCCTCAGGAAGCTCTGTTTTATTACAGTATTGTAAGATTAAACAACACTTTGATAACTGGTAATGCCGCATTATCAAAATGACTACAACTCTCTGTTGGTTTTGAATAATTCTAAGCTGCCCTACAGCAATGCATTATAGAAGTTTCCAAACCCCTTTGAAAGGAAGAAACCAACCCATTTGTTTTACAATCATGGTGCTCTCTGGCCGCTCTCAGCCATTCGTGTACCTTGGCTTTTTGCTCCTTTAAAAGCCTTTCTGCCTCCAGGTCCTTTTCCAAGATACTTTTCAGCTTGTGCATCTCCAATGCCTGCATTTCCAGCTGTCGGACGTTGCTCTGCAGTGTCTCCGTGTGCACTATCATGTCCTCCCTCTCTGAGGTCAGCTGCTCGTGCTTGAAAAGGGAACATGGGAAAGCCAAGGAGAAGTTTTTTTTTTCCCTCAGATTTCACCTTGGTGCCAATGTGAGGGTGTGATGTGAGACACAAATATTATTCCACATCAGACTACTGTACATTTCTCTTCTAAAAATACATGTCATTTGGCTCCTGACCAGAGAGAACAATCCCTCGGGAGATACTTCTGAACCTGGATTTAAATCACAATCTGGTTGTTTTAACCATTCTCAAGGGAAACTATTAAATGCCAACTGCTGGGTCCCTTGAGTCTGGAAACCTTAATCAGAACAGTGCACAAAACTGTCAGCTGCAGGCCTGCTGGTACTGTACATCAACTTTTAAGCTAGGATTCAACATCATGGGAAGTACAGCATTCCGATGTCTTTTGTAATTTAAACAGCACATACTGTATATATAGTTAACTTACTGGTTATAGAATCGTCCACATTTAAAATGAAAGATAATTGTTCCAGAGATGGAAAGAAAAACAGGTGAATCTGAAATGGTCCGTGTATTATTGGTAGGATTTTAACAGGAATGTGACATTAATGTTTGCTAGACAATCAAAACAAAATTAAGAAAAGTTACTCTTTAAGCAAAATACAATAAAATTCCATGAAACATTTACTCCAGAAAGCCATACGTGACTTCACAGTTGTCTGCTTTGTTTTTCGGTCTCTTATGATTATAGTCTTCATAGGGGTTTTCAGACAAACATTTTCAACTGAAAACATAAAACATACTAAAGAACCAAACACTAAGTTAAATGACTTTCGATTTTACAGTTGTAACCTTTATTTCTGAATGAGTTCTACTCAGTATTAAATAGCTGAATATCTATTAAAAGAGCTTCTTCCTCGTGGATAACGAGTGGTAGAATGGGCGGTGAGCGTGCTGTTACGGGGGGGAAGCTAAGGCGAATAGCATGTGTTGCTGGGTGGTGCAGTGGTGCGCGTGGTGGTGGAAGGGGGCAGTTCTGGGACACCTGAGCTGCAGCTGAGTCTTCTGGAGGTGTCATGGGCCTAACTCGATGAAACACCGACGATGGAAGGTACCCACTTGATAACTCCGATGAGATACGGCACCATCACTTCGCTATACCATACATGGATTTGTAGTTCGCTAGCATCGGTATTAGGGAGGTACAAACCGTTGCATAGTAGCTAGATAGGCTTGCTGATGGCTGACTGTGGGGTTGCCGTGGTGGTGGAGGGTTAGGGGAAGGAAAAGCGGGGCTTTGGGTGAAGGTTAGGCAGGTAGTGGGATCCCCTTTATAGTGTAAGCTCTTTTATTAGCACTATGTGTTTGTTATGAATCTGAATATCTTGGACAAGCCCAACACTAAGTTTACCTGCTGGATGGCAGCTTGCAAACGTTTGGTCAGGTCCGCAATTTGACGCTCTGCCTCCTCTGCTCTCACTTTTTGCTGATCCAGCTGTTCGGCTTGCTTGTCGTACTCCGCCTGCAGGTTCTGCCACAAAGAATCGGCAGTTAGACACAGTATATTTCCTTTCAGGGATGTAAACCGCTGCAACTATTCTTGGTAATGTTGAAAGAAACACTATAAAACAAGACTCAATATCGTTATGGTCATTCAACATATTCTAAAAGATTAGGTTTTAAAGTGAAACACCATTAAATTTTCATGGCGCTCTACTCGACTACGGTGCACCAATATCTTACACAAGACAGACCTTAAACTGAACTAAACCTGAACTTAACAGTAAATATAAAAGTGTCTGAAAAACAATCAATAATCATCAGTTTTGAGAAAAAGTACAATTACACAGGAATTCAGAGGCAGAAATGGATATGTTTTGTCTCACTGATTAACAAAGGTCATTCCTGTAAGAAGATGTGATTAACTGGCCCTCTGGGAGGGATGTGTACCTTGTAGCCCTCTGCCCCCTGAATGATGTCCTTCATGGAACTCATCACTCGGTCACGCTCCGTCTTCAAGCTCTCCACTTCCTGCTTCAGAGCTAGGACCTGGTTGCAGAGGATCAGCACCCAGTAAGGAAGACCAAGCATGGGAATAATGTGGCCAGACCAATATCACATCTTCTAGGATTCAGCATCATATTGCTGAGCTCCTGGACAGCACAGATGCTCTACCTCCTTCTTGCTGTTGTCCAGCTCTTTCTTGGCCTTCACTGCCACAGCTTTTATCTTGCTCATCTTGTCTTCTTTTTCCTTCATTTCTATTTGAAGCTCCTCTAAATAAACAATTTAAAATGAAAATATTACAGCAAAATTCTATCAGTAACACCACATAAGCTCATCTTACGCACTGCTGATACACAGGAACTGTTCATTCTGTAGATTAAATTACAATATTGAGTTCTGAATTCTGCACTACTGTAGATCATGAAAGTATTTAAGAAGCTCAATGAGATAAACACTTACCTATCCTTGTTGTGAGCTGTTTTGCATTGTTTTCTTCAGTGTTGTCTTTAGCCTCCTAAAATGCAGCAGAGAAATCAGTAACCTGAAACATTTTGTCTTACATTAACTGCAGTGTTTTCAAAGCTGTTAGTTATGCTGATATTTTGTTTAACTCACAGCATGTTTAGCTCTACACATACAAAAAGTCACTGGAAGAATACGGGGGGGGGGGGGGGGGTTATTTTATGATTGAAATGCCTTGAACAGTGTGTGCTCAGACTCTTAATCTTTCAAGCATCAACTACCACAAGGGTCATATGAAGTGCCAGGTTCCACTGCTGTTGGTGTCATGCCAACCAAAATATCTACTGCTGAAATCCAAAGAAAAACCAAGTATGTGTGACTAACAAATTCTTTGCCAGTGGTGCTGAGGCAACAGTCAGACAAGGAGCAGCTGCTTTCAAGCTTGCTTAAATTTCATTCAAGTAAAAATAAGAGTGGCATCCAAAATCCAAAAAAAAATTCACATAAATGAAAACAGAGCTGAAGATACAATATCATCATCTATAATGTTTGAAATGTTGTACACCAAGATAATTTTCAATACTACATTTGATCATCTAAAATTTTGAATAGTTTCTTTTGATTTACAGTTTTCAACATCTTAGAAAATGGCGTTTGTGAGAATCCAACCTTTAGAATCGTGATCTCCTCCTGTAACTGTAAAAGGAGGAATTCTTTTTCAGCCAGTAGCCGTTTCAGGTCTTCCTTCTCACCATCTCCTTCATCTGATGGCTTCTCACTTTGGATGGGTTCGCTTTCTTTGGTTTGCAGCTTTTCTGTAATATCTGCAATTTGTGCAAGCAGCTCTTGGTTTTCCACCTTTGTCTTTTCATTCACAGCCTTCATTTCAGCAAGGTCTCTTTGCAGGCCCTCCATGTCAGCCACCAACTCATCTATGTTAGCCTTCAGGAGGCTCCTCTCCTGGGTCAGGTCCTCTAAGTGGGCCTGGAGCTCCTTTGCCTCCTCAATCGCCTGCACCAGCTGAGTGGCTCTTGCATCACTCTGCTGTAGGAGATCCTGCCTGTTGTGGTCAGCTTGGGTCAAGAGGGCTTCCAGCAGTGTAGGGATATCCTCCATGCTCTTCTCCAGATCACTGTCGCTCTGGTCCAGCAGAGCAAGGATGCGGCTCCTTGCCCGGGAAAGCTGGACCTGCTGTAGTTCCAGCTCGTTCTTCAAAGCATCCTTCTCTTCAGACACTGACTCCAGCTTTTGCCCAAGTTCTCTTCTCTCCTCAGCAGAGGCAATGGCAGTTTCTTGCTGACTCTTGATTATCTCCTGGAAGGCTTCCTCCTTTTCTTTCAGCTTAGCTATCTCCTCAGCTTGTGCCTGTAGTTTGGAGGTCTCTTCCTCTCTCTCTGTGGCAGTCTCCGAAAGTCTGCTCATCAAAGTATCTGCCTGGCATTCAATTTTCCCCTTCTCTGCCTGTGCTAACACAAGAACATTTGTCAACTCCTCAAGTTTTTGATGCATCTCTTCGTTGTTTTGGGAGAGGCTCTCAAGATTACTTTCCAGTTTAGAAGATTTAGCTTGTTCTTTGCTGTACTCATCCTTCAACTTTTCTAGCTGTGTCTGAATGTCTTGTTTTTGGGAAGACAATTTTGTAAGCATGTCTTCCAGCTCAATTGCTGCAGTTTCTCTATGATGCAGCAGAGACAGAATTTCCTCATTTTTCCTCTGCAGGTCACCCAGAGAAGTCCTTAAATCTTCTGCAGCTTTTTCCTTCTCCTGTGACCTTTCCAATGTTACCTTTAAGGTATTAATTTCCTCCTGCAGGATGTCCTTCTCCTTGTAGATAGCCCTAAGCTTCTGCTGCAGTTGATCAATGGCCAAACCATCTTGCTCCTTCATGGCATTACACTGCTTTACATAATTTGTTGTCTTGTTACTCAACTCCACCTCAAGGTTTTGGAGGACTTCTTTTGTTTTCTCACATTCTTCCACTGCCAAATTCCTTTCTGAAGATAACTGGTCACACCTGATTCTTAACTCCTGAATTTCTTTAATGTTTTTTTCATTTGCCTTTTCAAAGTTGGAGAGCAGGTTCTTCTCAAGCTCAGCTATTTCTTCCTTATGGAGCACCTTTAATGTTTGGAGCTCAATTTTGTGTCGAGTCACAACTGTCTCAAGTTGCTTTTCCAAAATAAGGGGTTTCTCTGAATACTTCTCCACAATGCTCTCACTGTCCTCCTTGCACATCTGCAGCTCATTTATTTTAAATTCAAGCTCTTCCCTCTCATGCTGAAAGTCATCCTTGACCTGATCCAAGTCAGACTCTAGCCTGATCTTCACATTGGTAAGGTATGTCAATTCCTCCTGAAGCATACTATTCTGGGATTGCAGGTCTTCAAATGCCAGTCTCAACTGCATCATCTCATCTTGCAAATCATCTGACACAATGGTTCCTGAGGCTCGGGAGAATGCTGAGCTGTTGTGGTCCCTGACCCTATTGGGGTCTTCTTCCTCCTCCTGGACATCCTGAAGGTAGGATTCTTTGAGGGTCAGCTGCTCTGCCAGTTCGTCCTGGAGAAGAAGGAGCCTCTCCCTTTCCATATCAAAATCTGTTGCTGCTGCCTCCATCTGTTCAGTTAACTCCCTCAGTTCTTCCTCATGCGCTTCCTTCATCCTCTCAACCTCCACCTTAAGTCTCTCCAACTCCTTTTTTGACTCGGCAACCTCTAAGCAGTGGGCCTCCTTTAACTGCTGCACCTCTGCATCCCTGTCCTTGTTTGCCTTCTCAAACTCTTGTAGCGCCACATTTTGCTGTTTTGCATGTTTTTCCTTTAACAGGCTTTGCAGTCTCTCCACTTCTTCCTTGTGCATAGAATGATCAAGGTCCACTGACTTTTCCAAATCATTGATTTTTTTAAAGTATTCCCCCTTTATTTGTTCCAATTGTTCCTGAAGACTTTTCACCTCCCTCAAAGCATCCTAATAGGAAATAAAGACATTTTTAATATTAAAAAAGGTTAATACATGCAGAACTGTATTATGTCAAATTTCAGCAACCCTTGCATACCTGTTCCTTTTGTTTTGATTTCTCATTCTCTTTTCGAAGCAGGACCAGATTCTGTTGGATTTCAGCCTTTTCCAGTAGCACTGTATCCATTCTCTCAGTCAGTTCCTGGTTTAAATATGGATATTAAAATTTCTTAACATTATTACTAATATTTATATCAATTTACATTTCAAATAGATTTGAAGTGAACTGTATGTATTTCATAAAAAGCTTAAAATTAAGAGGTGAGAAATTATAAATATTTACACATAGCACAGAAAGCTGTTATAGTATTTCCAGAACAAAATGACATTCTCTAAAACACATTACAGTCTAATTTGCAGGCAAACTCCATTCCTAAGGGCAGAGCCCAACAGATCTCAGGTCAGATGTATCCTGAGACAAAGTCATTCATTTTTGACTATTCTAGACTACATGTGTATTTTTAAGTGTCTCTCCCAAACTGTGTGTGATATTCAGAGTCCCACTGAACCTTACAAAGTGGTCACTGCATGCCAGTTTATTTGGGAGGGGACAAATATCATGAAATCCTATAAACAGATCCAAAGACCACTCATGCATGAAATACCCATCTGTTCCTATAGGATTTATAATCAAATGCACTGAGGTATAACAAAAGTGCTGCATAAGAAAGCTATACGTAAACTATCACATCATGAACTAATACTGCCATTTTAATAAGAACTGGAAAAATATCAAATACTGCATTAGTCATACAAAAACTAAAAGAAAATTATAAGTGCTATTCTCCATAAAGAGGTACACCTTAACAAACAAACCTGTATAATGGAATCATCTGTGCCATTGTTGGGATTGGCTTTGAGTGTCTCCACCTCTTTTTCCAAAGCTGAATGACAAAGAACATTCATCCCAAGAAGCAATAACCATAATTAAAGAAGTAAAAAAAAAACACTGAAATAACAGGAAGGGCCAATACCTCAGTAAATTGAAAAAAGTTATGATCCTTTTAAAAAAAAAAATACAACTTCAAAAAAATTACGAGTCATTCTTACAAAACAAACTTGTGCATTTACACCTTTAAATTAACAGCATTTTCACTTTTTGGGAAGCTTGGAAGTTAAAATTCAGTCTTGGAAGTGGAGAGAATATTGAGATGAAACATATGTTCATATATGGAAGGAAATGTAAGGACTGCAAAAGGGAAAAAGAAAGAACAGGCGAAAATGATCATGCGGGATGTATTCTTATAAATGGAACTCTTGATGCCAGTAACTCTCAAAAGCACAAATACAAATTTTAATGTATTTAGGATGTATCTGTATATAGGCACAAAGAAACTCGTCAAACCAGTAATACATTTCTTTCCGGTCTAAAGAACTGTTCCCACCATCGGTCTTGATTTGTCTATGCAGTGTACATCACATTCTTTGGATGTTTATTGGAACAGTCTTGTGTGCATACCTGTATTAGATCCAGTAGTCTGGTGTATCCATTTCCACCAGTGCCTGTCTATACTAGTCAGCAACAGTCGACCACATATCCTAGATCTACTCATTCATCATGCCTAAATGTGTAACTGTTAACACAAGAACTTCCAAATCTTACAAATCCAGAAAAGTTTACCTGAGCATTTTGATTTCACCTTCTGCAAGATAGCCATTTGCTTCTTGGTGAACTTAATCAGGTCTTCTTTTGACAATGTGTCCAACTACAAAAAAAGGAAAAGAAGGGAGTTATAAAAACAAAGCATTAACATGAAGCTATTGATAATTATTTAACAAGAAATGCTTAATAATATTGTGTGCTAGCAGGGCTATGTACAAAACTAACAGTAATGAGGACTGGTAATGACTAAAAATATTTGTAATTGTAGCAAAATACTATACCTTGGACTTCCCAGATCCAGAGCCAGGAGGCGAAGTGACAGAGTCTTGCATGGTCTCCTGATAGGAATAAACAGTTTTTTTTTTTTCATAATATACTCTTACAATAAAAAGAGAGCATTAACTTGATAATGATAACTGGTATTTTCATTTTACTCTACTGGCAGAGATGGCAACCCATTTATTAAAGTAGGTGCTTAAAGGTGGTTACGTGGCAAGAAAAATCTTTGCAATAGGTCTGTTTCCAAAAAAATTAATAAAAACAAAGTGTAGTCGATTCATTTAAAGTAAACTGAAGAACAGGGAGTCCCTGGGCAACGTGTTGGAGGTGTGGTCCTTATAATGTATAAAATTATATTGTCAGAAAAGAACTGAATAAACAAAAACGGTCACTAAAGTAAGATCCGTGTTTACCCTGAAGGTTTGCTTAAACTTTGCACTTCTTTTATGTGCAAGTCCCTCCTCTCAATGTACCTCTCTTGGAATGCAGGTCTCACCTATCAATGAGGATCTCAGTGTGCAAGTCTCACTTCTCGGTGAGGGTCTCAGTGCACAAGTCTCACTTCTCAATGCATCTCTCTGCTTATGCAGACCTTGCTTTTCGAGCTGATACTGTGCAGATCTCACTTCTCAGCACACAGGTCTCTGTCCTTCACTGCTCAAAGTCTGTTCTACTAGAACATTTATAATTTGGTCCAAATTACAATATAACAAATGCAGCTAAACTACACATAAACACAAACTACTTGGACTACTTATTTGTCTCAGAAAGCTAAAAATACATTCAACTTCCTCCCTCGGTGAATGCATATTTTATAATATCTCCCATTCACAGTGTAAGGTGCTTTATAATAAGAATGCCAATTGACCATCAGTAAAGAGGTCATCTTGAGACAAACAGACAATGATCTGTGCTAAACAACCAACTTTAACCTTTACTATACAACACGAGCAGCATGGAATAGTCCAAATGTACAGTTTAATCTGCGTTTAGTGACAGCCGACCTGTCGACGAGCGAGGATGCTGTTAGAAACCGCGTAAAGCTAGCGTTAGCTGGTAGCTCCTAGATACAGAAGGTCGGAAACACCGTAAAAAATAACACATTCGCACACACTCACCTCCATGTCGCTCTCAGAACGGATAAACCGGCTCAAACTTCGGTCGGTCACCTATACACCACCTCTGCGAACACTTTGAAACAAAACCAAACACGTAGACGGATACCCGGATCATTCGAGTTTCAGTAAAAAGTAGCCATTGTTTGCTTCCGCCTCTGTGTCACGTCACCTCTGACGTGTAAACGTGACGTGCCGGTCAGAAGGCGGAAGTTGAATGTAGTTTTTTGAGAGACTAAAGTTACTCTGTAAAGGCTGCAGTGCTGGAATAAACTGTTCAAAACATTAACATCCTTACTGTAAAAGATCAAAATGTGACCTGCATAAAGGTTTCTTTTGTACCAAGATATCACATTTCATGTAGTATCTCAGCTGTAACTATTGTTCTGGAAGTTGCTGCATCCATTTCACTTTTTCTTTTCCATTTTGTTCAGACTAAGCAAGAATATTTTATGTGGCTAAATGTATAATCTACTAAGAGACATTCTGTGTTGCTGCCTATAACAGCAATGCATTACAAGCAATATTTTGTAATGATTATGTTTGTCTGTACCTTTTTTTTTGGCAGTGGTTTATCTTATTGCAGTATAATTAAAAACATATAGTATGTATGTTTCTATAAGATACAAGAAAATATTTCCAGTCTAAAATCATATTAATTCACAGAAACCAAAGGAGGCCACGTGTGTACTTTATATTTTTGCTATAAATGAAACAGACAGTTTCACGCTCTTATTGGGTCCTGTCCCTTTTTTAAATTTTACCCTTTTCATAGGTGGTCAGATCTACAACCACTGCAGCGGAGACCTGTGGATGTAGCTAACAAGCAAAATGAAAGGTCACTCTTCCGCAGGAGGACAGCGACAGACATGCGTGAGCTCTAATGTAATGGCTCCATTCTGAGGCAGCAGTTAGTGGCAAATATGTGGAAAAGAGAGGACAAGGGATCAGCTATTGATGGAGGAGCAGAATACGAAGAAGCCTGAGGGTCCTTCTGTAAAATCATATTAGAAATTACATCATATTAACAAACTGTATAAAAAAACACAATTATACCTGTAGACATGTCCAGTGTAACAGATGGGATACACTAGTATGATGCAATTTGTGAAGTAAATTATTTTTACTTTTTACTACTGTATTTATAGGCATTTCTTGTAAGTTAGTATTTGCATAAAAGTTCCCAGTGGAAGACTTCACTGGAGGCTTAGCAGTAAAGGAGTTGGTGATCTTGTCACAAGTCCCACCTGGATATCTTCTTATTTATATCAGCTCCTTAACATGAACTAATTTGGTAAAATACCCAACTGTAAACATAAAATAGAGGAGGTAAGTTGTAGTCTTCATGAAAAAGTAACAAATAAACAACCACAACATACACTTTTACCTAAAGTATGGGGACACACCTTTTAATTATTGAGTTGAGCTGTTTCAGCCACACCCATACAAGATACAAACACATACTAGACAGTTGTGTATTTCGAGTTTTGTGCCGCCCCCGTGCACAAAGCAAGCTCCATAAACTCATGGTTTCCTCAGGTTGATGTGAAAGAACTTGAGTGGCTGCACAGAGCCCTGGCTTCAACCCCACTGAACATGTTTGGGATTAACTGGAACGTCAGCCAGGCCTTCTCACCTGACATCGGTGCCCGGCCTCACTGATGCTCTTGTGGCTAAATGGGCACAAATGCCCACAACTGTGCTCCAAAGTCTGACGGAATGCCTTCCTAGATGGATGATGCTGTTATAGCAGCAAAGGGGGGAACAACTCCATATTAATGCCCATGGGTTTGTAATCGGATGTTCAACAAGCACATATGGGTGTTGTCAGGTGTCCACATACTTTGGGCCATACAGTGTATTTCTGTCTAAATGCTTGTATATCGAATTTTTTTGCATCGTATTCTCTTTTCTCTGATTAAGCAAGTATTATGAAAACAAAGATAAAAATCTCTTTCAGCTCAGATTTTACTATTTATATTTTCATAAATATCAATAAAGC
Source organism: Heterotis niloticus (assembly GCA_018136845.1). NCBI lineage: Eukaryota > Metazoa > Chordata > Actinopteri > Osteoglossiformes > Osteoglossidae > Heterotis > Heterotis niloticus. The sequence continues at coordinate 6,672,244 of CM030897.1, read as the reverse complement.
AAAAGTGATGCCTCATGGACATCGGAGAGCAGATATCAGCAATGATGTTAGCTTTTGTGTGGATGGAAACATCCTGACTAACTTGAAACTAAAGTGAGCAAACAAGGGCTACAAATATACATGCAAGGAGGCAGAAAGAAAACAGAAATTTTCACCGGGCTCCTTCTGTATTCACTGCACGCAGAGTTTTATCAGTTGAATATCGAGCATGTCTGTTTTGACACCAGTCGGAAGAAGTTGACAGATTCTCCTTAGCGGCCTGCTTTTACTCTGACACGCCTGAGGAGTCGGGCTGTCTCGCTCCGCTGCTCCAGCGGAGCACAGGGCCAGGAACAAAGAACAGGGCTCATCCACGCAGTCAACTATCGTAGGAACCTGCAAGCCCTGGGTCAAACCCTCCCATCCATCAGAGGGGGACATCGCCAGCATCCCAGAGAGCTCTGGGTATTCCAGTGTCGTGCCCACCTTCCCACCCGTCAATCAGCCGTTTTCTTTCGTATGATTCAGCTGACATGATGCCGCATTAAAATGTGGCAAATAACTCCACCATGTCAATCAATTGGGGAGGCGGGAGCGGGATGAACGGAGTGGAGGGAAGAGGTTGCGGCTCTACCTTCTTTATTTTTATTTCCAGTCGCGCCTTTTCATAACCTCATTTACCACTCTGTCACACTAAACGATACAGGAGAAATGGGCCTGCAACCCTGGATGCATTTCCTGCTTGAAAGCAATTTGAATAGTAATTCAGCTGGACGAGCCGCCGCGGGCGAAGGCAGGGGTGATCCTGGAACAAAGACCTGCCTTTTAATTCTGCAACCATAATAGTACGTAGCCTACAGCATGAGAGCCCCTGTGCCAGAGCTGTGACATTTACACAATAATTCATCTGTATTTCATACCTGCACTGGGAGTCTCCCTGTAAACACGCCAGTATTCCGTTACAAATTAAGTCAAAATGAATCAGAACGGCAGGCAACTGGTTGCTAAATTTCATTTTGTGTGGGACTTTGCACCCGTTCAAGAGCTTCCCATGTGATTTTATAGCTGCACCTTTTAACCAGGTAGTTCTTGACTACAGACAACTCCCAGAATGCTTAAATTTAACCTTATTAATTTTGTAGGCATTTTATTTACTAAGTTTATAGTTAGAGAATCTTATTAGATGTATAAAATGGATATGGGTTGTTAAGTATGTCAACTGGGTTTGGTTATGACACACTGTCTGGAACCTCTTCTTCCAACTGCATGGTTCAGGAAAGTGTGGCCCAGGGGTATTTCTTAAAATATAGGGGCTTTGCATCTTATTATATCCCTTTAAATGGTGCATATCAAACCTTATTCAGTATTTAACCTCTCTTTTTGTATGCTGGGTTTCGACCAGTGTAAATCATTGAGTATTACCAGTGTTTAAATTAGCCATGACTTGCTGTTTTACCATTGGCAAAATGATATTTTAACAGCCAAAATGTTAAAAATGAAATGAAGTCCTGTGCAATTGGTCATGAAAACATAACCTGGAAAATTTGAATATCCGGAATTGCTACATTCTTCCACATTTAGAAAACTGATCTAAACCACAGAGGACAGCTTCAGTCTCGCTATAGAGGTGGGAGGGGGTTGCCATTATCCTTGGCCATTATCCCTGACCTTAAATGCAGTCATCCTGGCTGACATTAAAGATACGTCAGGGACTATGAAGTACTTCAGAGCCATCAGTTGAAGAAGACATCTTTCTCCTCTGCCTTCCTCCAGCAGTGATGCTGCGATGCCTTAAATGAACACAAAACAGTTCACTTTCTGCCTCATACTGTACAGGAGGTAATGCGTGACTCAAGGACCGCCGCTTGGTGCTTGAACATTTTGTCCCCTGTTACCCCTGACTTGGACTGGCAACCATTTTCAGAGACAGCCATCCATTAAAGCGTTCTGATTTAACACCAGAATGAACCTTTTATTCTGCTGAGAGAAAAGAGTGTAGTGCGCTTGCAATATTTGTAAGAGGTTCATATGTCATGTAAATGTCTCATAAATCTTGACATTTTCAGCTTCAGGTCCATCTTCCCTAAACAGAGCCCAGCAGACTATTCATCAAAACACTATTTTAATGGACGCCCAGAATCTTGCTCCTTGGAGACACAAAATGATATTTATTTACATTCAATATCAGATCTTTTGAATTTTTTAAAATCTAAGAGCCCTTCATTAAGCGCAGGAGCAAGCGTTTCGGTTTTTGTTGCACCGTGTTTGTTTGTCAGTTCAGTCGTACAAACTTGCCAGATAGAAGGGGGAGAACTACTCATTGCCACACATTATTTCTAGAGTTGAGACTGCTTAATTAAAAGAATATGAACATGCACAAGAACTCTTGTTCTTGGACTATGAACGTGCCAATTTATTTGACTGACATAGGTCAGCTGCGGAAATTCTTAGTACCTCTAAAGGCATCTGCTTGTAAACCTCATTACTACAAGCAAATGTATGATCTGTGTTTTGCTTCCGAAACAATAAAGAGAACCGCAGTCTACAGAAGATGTGCAACATTCATTTAATAAATTGCTCAAAAAATAACCTAGATTAAGCTATATTTAATAAGTGACAAAACAGGTCCCAGGAGGTGAAATTTATGTTTTGTTCTCCTGCTCCTCTTCCATCTAACATCATGTCCACTAAAACCTCACGCACTGGCAGGGGTGAGGATGAAGAACATGACACCAAATGGCCACCACTTCATCAGAACAACACCACATCTTCATTAGTCAAACTAGTAGAACATGTGTCCATCTATATTTATCACCTTGGCCTGAATAGTTGACCTAGAACTCCTGTTCATCTTGAGCTTATGTTGTTCTTCTTTTCTTTGCCCCAGACTCAAGCATCTAGAAATGGATTAGGGTGGATGGTTGGATGATATGAGGTCTAGGGAGACTGCCCAAGAGAAGGTTGTGCAAAGAAAAATTTTGGATCTTGTGTAGAATTAAAAGTGCCATGGACACCATACACTTCCTCACAGCTTATGAGGCGAAACAATCTCAGCATTAAAAATTCTATAACAAGCATACCGTTGCGTGTGCTGAGAAAATAATTACTTATTTTGCCTGAGGAGAACTCAATACAGAGCAGTGGCAGTTAATGTCTAAAAAAGTAAGCGAAAAGGCAAGCCATATAACATTTGGGCTATTTATTTGGTTTAATTTACGTAATATTGTCTGGTTAAATGTCTGTTGAAGGTGTGCTTTGTGGCCTGGTATAAATTCATAACTGAGCTCCATTTCAGAATGGAACAGTTAGCAAATTTGTCACCTTTGACACTAATTTTTGACATGGACAGAGAAAACTTGTCAAAGAGCCTCCATGCTACACCAGTCACAAAAATTTGCAACAGTGCAGCACTAATAAATGCTAAGGAAAGAATAGAAAAATGGTTTTACAGATGGAAAGAACAAATTCTGAGGAACCAACACAGCCATTAGAGTAATGGGGAAACAGAGCTGTTCTTTTAAACAAAAGAGCCTGTCTTTTATTCTATGGCTGTTTCTTTTTAGTGCAACTTTTTGTCTGTTAGATTGGATTATTCCACTTAAATCAAAACCAAAAAGAAAACATTACAATGAATACATTACAAAGCATATAGCATTTCCATTAACCAAAAAAATCCATTTAGAAATGTATATTCGGTGTATGAAAACGGAATAGAATTTCAGAAATGTCTCAGGTCAGAGATGGACGTGACAGTGACTTTACACACGCTGTTATAGGATGATGTGACACACAGGGTACGGAGCATAAGTCAGCAGCCTGAGCGCTATATCACTTCCCGGACCAGATTACGGTCGCACTGGCTCGTAAGTCAAGCTCTGTAGGTTCCCTTCCTGCTTGTGAACGGCCAGGTTCCTCTCTTTTACCAACAAGCATAAATCACACACAGTCTCTGCAGCTACCACTGTCTTTTAATCATACCGGTGTAAAGGGTCACAGCTGTGTAGGCCAATGTGACTACAGCTCCGCAAATGGCTGTGTGGTTTTAGTACCAGTCTCCATTTTTCAAGTATCGCAATTATTTTTTACAGTCATTTTTTCAGTGTTTATGGCTGGATAGTGAATTCAGTGAAATAGGCAGTTATACAGTATTTTACGTATTTTCTTTAGAACATAATTGTATTGCTTACATGTCAGCTATTGTCATTTGCATTTTAAGTGGCACCATAACCCTACATTGGGGTTACTGAAGGAATGGATGAATGGAATCTGCATGGATGGTTGAATGGACAGCTATATGAGGGAATGACTGAATTTTCAGGGTTTGTTCCATTTAAAAGTACTAACCAGTGTGGGATTGTTTTACAAAAGGTGATTCGGTGACAGTGAGCATGAATATGTGTAACTGGTGTAAAAAATGAAGGAAGAAGGAGTCATAAAATTTATTCATTCAAATCCATGAAAAACAACATGAGAGTTACACTAGCGACAAAGCTAAAGAGATGAAGCGTTCACTTCGGTGTACTCAAAATGTCCATAACCTGAGTTGTTATTTTTGACCAGGTCTTCTATGGCTTTGAGAATGGACTTTCTGAATGAGATCACCATTATTAAATTTGTGAGTCACTCTTGTCCCCCTGCAAAAATGACACTAGGAGGGCCGAGTGTCGTCATCGTCTGACTGCGGTTTGCAGCGTTGATGTCGCCTGTGGACCCAGCGCTCCCTGCGGCAATGAGCTCACTGGAGAACTTCCTCACCTTCACCCAGGGACCAGCGAGCCATACATCGCCTTCAATCCAAGCTAATGGATCCGCTGGCATGTGTCCAACGTAGCGCGCCCTTCCGTTTTGGCGTAATGAGATGGTATGAGAATGTAAAGCGAGGTGGGCGTTCACAAAGAAATGGCATAGTCATCATTCATTTCTCGGCATAAAGACGCTTTTCACTGTTCACATGGCTTCACTGCACCGGTCTCTCTACTCTGAAAAATGATCTAGAATGATCTTTTTCGCTATGGAAATAAGAGATCGACTCCTCTGTTCTTGTATAACTGAAATAACCAGTTCAGTCATCTATGTTGTGTCTCAGGTCACAAATATTACAGGGCCTGGAATTTAACCGAAGCTCCTTTTACACCAGATTATAATACTGCAGTAAGCAAGCATCAAACTTCCTGAGAAGACAGTGTTGCCCAAGTTATGGTTTTAGTATAGTAAAACAAACCTGGAAAAATAGCTTGCAGGGCAAAACTCAGTTGATGCAATGAGATGGAGTGAGGTAGACATGAGAGAGGTTGGCTGTAGCACCCATGACGTCAGACCAGAAGGGGGGTCATGCGAGATGGAGTCAAACTTGTGGAGGCTCAGATGGATGTGGACAAGTGACATGTTCCATGATTAACTATACCACAGGCCATGAGGAGTCACGCTGGTTAGCGGAAGTGGGGGGGGGGTTTATCCAATGTGGGTGGGCAATTAAAAAGCATCGCTCACTGGGGCTTCTCAGGAAGGAATGGTGTTCGATGCAGACGACTCCATTAATGTGATTACTCCCTGGCAGAGATTCAGGAGAGAAGAACACGTTGCCCTGAGAAGGAAGCCTGCCCTTGACTGTTCCCAGCATGACCAGTCTCAGTAAGCAACGGTTTCAATGGGAAAGCTTAAATTCAGTGGAAAAAATGCTGCATGTACAGTATACTGTACACAATATTATATATATATACCTATAAATAGAAAATATGTTAGCTAAACCAATACTGTTGCTGATATCTGGCATCTTCTTTCATCTCCATATTTTAGGCATGGATTGATATAGCTCTATATTTTTCACCGAAATGTAACGTTAATGAACATACATAGTTGATGGTTGCTGTTTACGTTGATATATTTCTGAAGGGACAGATGCACTTCGTTGCTTATTTTCGACAGATTGAGGCCAGACCCAAAAAAAAACCAATTAGCTTAAGTAACTAAAAATAATTTGGCAACATTAAACCATGCTATGAATGAAAGCATAGTGTCGTGGACTAGCCAATAAATCAGATTTTTAGAAATAGGTATTGAACACTGCGTTCCAAAGTGGGTCTGCCACAGTTAAGTGTCTATAATAAACTCATGCGACTTTGAAAAGGTCAAATTGAGACACTTTGACGTGGAAGAAAGGGTGATTTTAATCGTGGAATATGAGAAGCAAAAGCTACTTATGCATAAGTTCATACGTGGCACAGCACTATATGTACTATACTATATATCAGAAATATGTTCATGGTATGATCTAGAATAACTATAACCGAGCACGTATTATAGAGTAGGTGTAGCAGGCATTCATTAAGTGTTTAAAATGATCTATATATTGAGTTTTGAATTTGACATAAGGTAAAAATATATTTAAAAGTATCTCAGCTGTATGGATTTGCCTGCACCAACATAAGTAGGATTTACCAAGCTGAAATCATTCGATTTCAATTTCCTTGTTTTTCCCACCGTGGGGCAACCTCCACAGTAGAGGACTGGTTTGAAAGATGTCAAATTAGTTTTTGAGCTGGATGCTTAACCCATGGTTGGTCTTTGTTCGATTGTGGTAAAGTAAGGTCGATGGGGTCAAGGGTCAAGGGCATTGGATGGCTCTGCTCCTGCATTGTTGTCATCACCTTTTACAAGGCTAAATATACATTGGATTAATGGGTTGGGCATGGCTGGAAAAAAAAAAAAAACAATTTTTTTGTGCATAAGATTACTAACACCTCAGTGCAGAAGACCATTTAGACCCAAAGTGACACTGGATGTAAAAAAGAAAATTCAATTCAAATTCTAAGTAAATTACAAACCTTGCTGTACCATATATTAGCAGACATTGACTTGGATTTCCCCTGTCAACAAATAAATAGTGTAAATAATAGGGACCCCCAGAGAGCCTCAATCAGTATTGAAGGCTCCATGAGTCCCCTGAGCATGATGGATAAATAGGGTGAGTTGCCAGGCAGAGCCATACGTCATCCACGGGAGTCTGACAGACATTTATAAATCAGCTGTCTAAAGCAGCACGTTCACGACTCACGGGTCTCACACCCACGCGCCGCTGAAGAATGAAGCTGGCTGAAACACATGGAGGAACAGCACATCCAGCATTGACCAAATGAAACGCATGCACACACCGCAGCGCTCAGTCCCCACACTCACTGTAACACGGCGCTGCAGAATAACGTATTTACTGCCTCGCTTGACCAGCTGTGCTGAAGGACAGCAAGAACTTCTCTAAGTTAACTGGTCTCCAGGAGGCTGGTAGAACTGCTGACCGTTTGACTGGAACCGAACGCTGCCTTCAGGAAATATCCAGTGATGATCTTCGAGGTACAGTCGATTTACTACTGATCATTATTAGTTAGTAATTTATCCATGGTTTACTTCAGTAAATATCCTTCAAGGTAAAATGAAAATAAAGGTGTCCTGCTCCTAGAACCAGCTGCTACCAAGAGAAAATATAAACAGGTAATAAACAAGTTACGTACCATACATTGTCCATTTAACAGACATATCAATGCAATTATTAATTATTAACTATTTATAAATTTTTCATATAAGACCTAGACAAAGTACAATCAGCAAAAAACTATATGCTGTGTATATTTTATATTTATTTTATATAATTAATAAACCTGCTTTCTAACTATGTGTGTCAGCGAGACTGGGTAATATCCCTACCTGGGTTTTATTTTCACAGTTTGGCCCGTTTATTATAACACTGTTTGCAGCATTAAATACTCTATGAATACAAATACAAAGCTTTTCGTGACCAAGTTGTCAGGAAAGTTTGTAATTATGGTGAAAGCCGTCCTTAGAGATTCCTGATAAAGGAAAGTACTCTGCCAAGCCCAAATCTAGTCCAGCAAATTCCCCATCCATAATTTATTACAGGCCAGTTATGGGCTTAATGATGCCAGTATTGATTTGTCTTGCTGTTTACCCCTCTGATGGAAAAAACTAAGTGCATCCCCCATGGAGCCAACTCCACAGCTGGATCATATGACGATATATGGCTCACCATGTTGCTGTCATGTTTTCCTTTAGTAATTTTAACAAGCTATGACTCATAAGCTGAAGCACAGAGGCAGCCAGATGTTGTGGAATGGTGGAGAATGACAGATGTCTCATGAAACATCTTTACAAATGAGAAGGCCTCACCCCTTCAGCTCAGCCCCAAAACTCCAAGCCCTATTAATAAGACCATACTGTTGTCCTTTGTGTCCTCCTACTCGTCCCTTGTTTATGGCATCAAGCCAACTGGAGCGTTCTTGTTCCTTCATTCATCCTGTATTTGTGCACCGCTTGCTCCTTTAAGAGTGAACGAGGTGGAGCCCGAGTCAGGAGAGATGAGAAATTTATTTTATTTTACTTTTTCGTGCCTAAAATGTCATTGCGGTTTTGATGGAGCAGTTGGTCCACATGTATACATGGACATATTGTTTATATGACAATAGACACCAAGTCTGACAGTTATCCAGGAGACGCTCCATGGTGGTTCAGCAGGTAGTGCTGCTGCTTCGTAGATGGGGATTCAAATCTACCTCAGTCTGTGTGAAGTTTGCATGTTCTCTCCATGTTTATGTGGGTTTCTTCTGGGCGCTCTGGTTTCCTCCCGTAGTCCAAACATGTGTTTCAGGCTCATTTCCCACTCTACATTGCCCATAGCGTGTGTGTGAAAAATGCATCCGGTATGTCAGTCGAAGAAATGTGAATACAGGTACGCATCACTTAGCAATAAGGATACATTCTGAAAAATGCATCTTTAGGCAATTTTGTTGTTGCGTGAACATCATAGAGTGTACATGCGGCACATCACGTCCATTTTGGCTTTTATACGGTATAGCCTATTGCTCCTAGGCAACAAATCACCATCGTATATGCGGCCCTTTGTTCACCGACACATTGTTATGTGGCGCATACCTGTATATTTTTTATTCCCACTTGTACATAGTGCGCTACTTATTTTTTTGGATATCCTGTGCATCCCCACTTTCTCATTGCTTCTGTGTACACTCGGTGTTACAACAATTTGAACCATTACTGCATGAACCGCCATACTATTTGAAGTTACTCATTTAAAGTATTTTTTCTTCAAAATGACAAGTTGTCAAGGAAGGTTTTCATAGTCTGATTTGCATGGGTTGATGTGAAGGGCATTTAATTGGGTTTCTTTCTCGTCTTTTTCTCCTTACAACTTTGCTGTGAAGTTAAGGTGTGGGTTTTATTGGCGACCTTTAAAGGTGTGAGAAATGGTCCTTTCGCTGTATCGGGAGCAAAAACGCTAGTGCCAAGTTTCTAGATCACAGAAGACAGGAACATAACTCTAAGGTCAGATGAGAAGCTCATTTTCTCTCCTTAATCATAAACATGTTGGGTACACAGAGCAGCCTCTGACTGGAGAAAATGTCTTGCAGAAGTGGAAATGTTACTAAGGAGGGTACACTGGTGTTTTCTTTCTGCACTCAAAGAAGTTACCAGGCAATGTAATGGTATCTTATAAGCTGAAGGCCCACTGTTTGAGAAAGCCATGCCCTTTACTGCTCTAGATCCCTTGTTCAAGGCACTTAATCTGAGTTTTTCCCATGAAAATGCACAGCTGTATAAATCGTTGAAATATTGTTCATCAGTTGATCCATCCATCTATCTATCCATCCATCCTTCCATCCATTGTCAGCAACCAGTGTCTGGTGCAGGGTCACCGGTGGTCCAGAGGCTACACCAGAAGATCTTAACCTCTCACACTCATTCCCCCACATGTGTGCACACCAAGGGGAATTTAGAGTCATACGTGTATTCAAACTTTGGGAGAAATTTGGAGCACCTTTAGGAAATCACTGTAAGTCTCTTTTGATGAAAATGATGCAACGAATTAGTAATTCAAACAGCTGAACATGAACAACTGTGAGGAAACATCTCCTGGGGTATTAGCCAAAAACGTTTTGGTCAACTCCAGGCTTCACCGTAGTGCATTATATTGCAGATACTTGTATATTTGCTTGGTTGTCACTTGGGTTCAGTATTTGGAGTGGGACCCAAGCCTCCTTAGTTTACTTATTACTCTCCTTCTTGCTCATCTACTTATTCATCTTATTTTGTCCCTGTTTATATGTATGTACAAATTTCATATCTCTGTATGGGTTGATGTGTATTCCATGCTGCTGCAACCAACTGGAATTTAATAAAGGTTCATTCATTTATCTACCAAAAACTGCACATCTGATGTTTGCATTACATCTTCACTTTGCCTCTCTTCTCAAAACTCCTCCTTCCACCTACGCATCTCACGCAATTTCAGTGCACTGAGAACAACTCACACGTGTTTGTTACTACAATCCTTGGGCTGTACTCAACCCCCCCCCCCAGGGACTTTGCTGTCTGTTGCATGTTTCTAGTCACCAACCCATCCCCTCCCGTAGCCACACACAACCATAAGAGAGTTGCATTAACTGCATGTGACTCTGCCTCCAGCCAGAAAGCCATTTTCATGTTCGCTCCTTTGAAGTTAGCTCTGAAAACAACACAAACCAAGCAAAACCATGTTAGTTTATAATATCTTTACGTAATAGGAGTCCACAGGGAATTGTGGTGTTTGAATTTATTAAGACTGCAGGTATTTCCTGTGTTTTTAGATGATTTCAAGGACTCAATAAAACCAGCACTTTGCAAAATGTTATTACCCAGGTTGAAGGTTTCGTGTTTATATGAATAAGCATCATGCTACTGACTTATACTGTTTTGCCATATACTGTTTTGATTTCCATCCATCCATCCATCCATCCACACAATTTCAGGAAGCATGTATCTTGGTCAGGGCTGTGGAGGTCCCGAGCCTATCCTGGAATCACTGGGTGTAAGGAATGAGGGGATACCCCCCGAAAGGGGTAAAACTCCATCATATTATGTTTAAAATTATTAAGGAATATCCAATTAAAGATGAATTTTCCATTTAACTGACTTTTAATCTCTTTCTGTGTGTAATGTATTTAATATGTATACAATCCACTAACCATCCAATCCAGAGCATCTATGACTCTCTTAGCCCACTTGAATGCACACGATGCTTTATCTATGGTTCTGACATTGTCTGCTGGCACTGAGATTTTTGCTGGCTACCTTTGAGAGACGGGTCTTTAATGGCAGTCCGGTTAGAACCTCCTGTGATTTGTCTGCGTAGCGCAATGCTGTAACTGGGTTTGCAGTGGACTGTATTGAGTTACTCCCCCATATTTGGTATGTAGATCTAATTTGCTGCCATTGCTTCCTACATTGATACAAATGGGGGATGATGACTCAGAGATGAAGAAAAGGCATGAGGGGAATAACACCCCCCTTGTGCTTTCCCTCATACCTCATCCCTCCATTTCAATTAGATGTCCTGCAATTATATTACAGGAGACATTACTTACAAACACATAAATATTATTGATTCCTTACAGTCACGAAATTTAGAATGAGATGAAGTAAATCAATACACTGGTCATTTAAAAATAGAATCCTTGTAAGAAAATGTATGGTCCTATACCCCTGGACGTTCACTCCTTTTTATCGTGTCTTGTTTTGTTTGTTTCAGTTTGATTTATTTGTGGAGTAATGATGAGTCAGCATAGTTATTAATACTGGGGGTGGAGACCGGCCTTCGGGCCGAAGATGATCGTGCAGGTGAGTTCAAACAGCACTTGTAAATGTAAAAGCCTGAATAAATGGGATTGTTTTAATGGTTGTCAGCCAGAACCTTCATTCTGACTTTGACAGAATGACACGTTAGTGGCTGTTCCCAAGACGTTCCCTATAACTGCAGTAAAAGGTTGCCTAGGCAGGGACCAATGCAGTTCATATTTATGCTTTGACAATTTGAATTATGCGAGGTCACTGTCAGCATGGACATGAACAGGCCGCTAGTGGAAAAACACCTGACGGAAAGGCATCCAAAGAATATCAACAATCCAAGCTCCTTGCACCTTGAATTTCTCATTCTAGAATTACTGAAGGAGAGCACTGTAGCTCAGTGAGTGGTGCTGCCCCATCACGACACCGGGACTGTTTGGGTGTGGGTTTGAAATTGGCAGAGTATGGGTGGAGATTGCATGTGGAGATGCCCATGTCTGTGTACTCTGGTTGCCTCCCACAGTCTAAAGACCTGTGCTGGTTCACTGATCCCTTTAAATCTCCAAAAGCATGTCTGACTGTGTATACTGTCATCCTTTAATGGATTCTTGTCCCATCCTTGGGGTAATCTCATAGTCTAGAATCCAGTGATTCTGAAATAGGCTCTGGGCTGGTGTGAATATGACCAGGATAGAATGATTAATGTTAATAGACGGATGAAGAGAATTGCTCGGTCCAAAACATATGATGAGGAAAACAAGTCGAGCAACACAAACAAATATAAAACTATCCATCCAGCCATCATTTATCAAATTCTTGCCCAGAACAGTTCCATGATGGCGTAGAGCCTACGTTGGAAGCCCAGGGTGTGAAGCAGGGTAGACTCCGGACTGAATTCTAGTTCATCTAAGAAACAAAACAGCTACACGGTACGATTATGTTTCCTTACATACATAAGTATAGGAAAACACATGTGCATTTATTTTCCGTACAGGTCCCAAGTTTGTAAGAAACCTCATCCAATGGCAAATAAAAATGGACTGAGCAGCCACAGAGTGAAATATACAAAAGAATAATTCTCAGTGGGATATATTTCATTAGTATTTGTGTTATCGAACTGCGGTTGCACTCATTAAAGGATAAATAATCCGCTCTCGTGTTATTAATTATTCGGCTTTGGGACTCTGTCCCATCCCCGTCCACAGATGTTCTGCACCAGCTGCCACTGGCTGAAAAATTCATAAATGACTGGAGTTTGTCACTTTTTGGCTAACCGGAGATGCTGCCATTTGAAGAGGTAATGCTCAGGATCCACAGAAAGCATTTGCTGGGATGGCAGGGGAGCAGAGCAGGGGCTGGTATGGCGAGGTGTGGCACCGTCTACGAGACTGAGCTTTGATCTCGTCGAGTCTGGAAAAGTTCCTCGCTTTCGGCCTTATAAGGGTCGCGCAAATGGAACGACGCATCAAAGATGTTCCTAATATGTGCATAGCAAAATACGCATCCTGGCGCTCCGCAGGAAGCCGAGCGTAAAAACAAGCTCTGCACCATAAATTGCAGCACTTCAGGACAGCGTAACTGTAAAATATGTACAGTACAATTATTAATGAGTCTATTTGATACCTCGCTTCAGTCAAACCGTGTTGATTTATAAGCTCGGATCTAAAAATTGTTTCTCATTTTCGCAGTGTTCAGAGATGAGCATTATCGAGACATCTTCAAATGTTGCCTTTACATTTGTTCAAAAGTGATAAAAATCAATTACTTGTTAATTGCTTATATTATAAATGGAGCACCGGATTCAGAACATTTTTTCAATATTTTTGTGTCCCGTATTGCTGACCAACTTGACACGGACGAATGAACGAATCTTTCTTCCTGCTTTTCAAGCTACAGTATGTTCCTGCTTCAGTTGTCCCTGTCTCATAAACCTTAATTTATAGATGCATGAGATAATGAACGTTTTTCCAGCATCTGTCCCCCCATGCAGTGGGGAGAAATGAGAGAGATGGTTAAATCAGCGCCTCGGCCAGAACAGCTGAGGTTCACTGCTGGTTTGTGCGATCGATGGGTGCCGTCGCCGGCACCGCGATTAATTTCTCTGGCGTGCAGGGGCCAGCGGTTTCTGCTCGGTATCTGACCCTGCGAGGGACTGGCAGCACCACTTCAACTGGATTGTCAATAAAGACATCATAAGTCATTTAGAGACATGTGGTTCATCAATAAATCGAATGGGAAGGTTGTCATTCCAATGAGACACAGTTTAAGGCACGAAAGGCTCATTTTAAAATCAGCTCAAAAATAAAGAAACCGCCATTTCTTGGAAATTTTACATCAGCGGCGCATCGCTCGCTTGGTGACAGTAGGCTGTGGGTGTCGACAGAGTCCTTTGGTGGAAAGGGTTTCCATCCCTGCTGTCAGGGAAACCTCCTCCTCCGATTCACAAGAGGAGACGGAAACACGAAAAAAATCGAATGAACACTCAGTCCACAGTCCACAGGGCAGCAGCTTGCCATCCATCAATGTCCTCTATCTTGCCGTCTTACCTGTGGCTTCTAGGCGAAGGCAATATTGCTTAGCAAACTTCTGTGTTGCAAAGTGTCATTCTTTCAAAATTACACCCTTGTAAAGTATTAACAGGGCAGCGAGAAGAGACACAGACACGGGCTTGTTAGAAAGACTAATGGGCTAGACAGTGGAGTTTTTCCGCTCTAACAGAAAGGGGAGGGAGAGGAGTGATGCACTCCATCAGGTTAACACTGGTAGCCACGGCGACAACTGGTCCATCCTGGAAACGGGTGATGAAATGCATCATTTTTCCATTGAAGCACTCAGCTGAATTACTAATGAAAACACAGTACTTCAGAAAGCAAGAATGCCCCAGCAGTCGTGCACTCTGGTGGAAGAAGCTAATTATTTTTATTTGTATGTTGTAGACACCGATTCCTCGTGTGTAAACGGCATAAAAGTAATGGTCAGTTTTAGGATTTCTACGCTTCATCCAGCAGCAGCCCTCAAAGGTAAGCGGAATAAATTATTTCAGTTATTTCTGTAACGGAATGGCTAAATTCACGACCAATACAATGCACAGAAACATCCCCAATTTGCTCCAAGAGCCAAAGCCATGGAGCCCATGCATTAACTAAATCAGTTTACAGCATAGGCTCGGCTCCTTGCCTTCTCCGTAATTTCATTTGTGCTGGGAAGGTCACCGGTTCAATGCCGAATCCCGTAATATTGTTAACGTTGCCATGGCAAAACTGTGGTCCGCCAATTATCCAATGAGAAAAGCGTAACACGTTAAATGCTTTCAAAACTGCCAGGGTGCAGTTTTAAACTGAGAGAAACAACATGAAGCTATAATAACATTTGAATACGACAGCTCCAGATCATCTTCAGATGTCTAATTTTGTTGTTGCCTGCTTGCTGGAAACGTCTACGACGTTATTGTGCAATAAATCTAATGGTCCACTATAGTCATGTTTCTTTGTGCCAACCTGAAATATTTTTTCAAAATGCATTTTCTGTTTTTAAATGTGAATTGAGAGGTTTTAACGTTACAGTTGATAAATTTGCCCACACAGCACCTCCCTTGACAGAAGACTGAATCAAAACCACTTTGCATCCCTCAGCACCAACTCTTTCTGAAAGCTAAAGGAGACTCATACCTCACGCGTTCACATTTTTTATCTGCTATTTTATATTTCTTCACGTAAATGTAGCACTGACACTTACAAGCCAATGTGTTTGCTTCAAACAGACTCTAAAAATGCGTTGGTCCCAGGGCCAATATTGATTTTTTCTTATGCAACAAATTCATTCTCGTGGAACAAATTTATGTTATAATTCCGCGTGCAGCCATAAGCAGAGGACATGAGACCAGCAGAGGTGAGACCTGCTGCACATATTGTGCCATTTTTATAAGCGCACCTGACAGGTACTGCAGGATGGTGCAGCAGGCGGGGAAAGACACTGACTGCAGTGATTGAATGCAACCTGCAGTGTCTCAGGACCCTTCAGAGTCCTTGACTTGATCAAAGCCATGCTGCGCACATTGAAGAAACACATGGTCTAAACTCGGTGCCAGATCTTTCTCCATTTCCACTGAACAGAAGCACCGGAGATACCTTCCTTGAATTAAACTCTGCTCTGCACTAGATTAATTGCACAGAAGTCCAAAGGTACAAGCAACACTAACCAGACAGACAGTTACTGAAAATAGAACCCCCATCATTTTTTATTTGTAGTTATCATCCATCCATCCATACCTTATCAGTAAGCCCTTCCCAATGCAGGGTTCTGGTGGTCCAGAGAAAAACCATTCAGAGATGGGATGCCAGAACCATTACACACATTCATTCACTCACCCAGACACACAAGAAGGGCAGTTTACATCCACATTTGTTATCAGCAATAAATGAGCAGAATTTTGCACAAAACCAATTTTAGAGTCCTCAACAAGTATAGATTTATCTTGTGCTGGGGCCAGCGTGGGTTTTTCAAGGTGGATCGGTCCAGACAGGTCTCTCTTGTTTCTTCTGCTTCCAACTAAGAGTGTGAGAAGCAGTAACAGCAGAGCTGGTTAGAGGACAACCCACAGCTTTTCTGAACCCGGGAGGCAGGAGCTCAAAACACAGAGATCAATTACCGCTTAATAGAGGTAAACTGGCTGGCGGGTTGTTGCCAGTCATGATCCATCAGGGGTATCAACCTGAATACCTGCTAAAAACTGTACTCATCTCACTCGGTTTCTCACATCCACTGGCATTTTTGCTTGTTGTGTAGAACTGAACATCTATAAACGTTACGTTCTTTATACCATCAAAGCATTAAGTTATATTGTATGATTTTGGCATATGGCCACATACAGTCACTTTTTTTAAATCTCAGCACTTTTCCAAGGACCCCCTGTTATTGCAGAAACACATCAGACTACAGTAATATCTTCATATTAATTCATATGCATCTTCATATTAATCTTCATATGAATCATTCCTAGGCTTCCATTCCTTACCTCACATATTTCCTTTTGACCAGTTTTAGCTGTGTTCTTGTCCCCCATTTTCTAGGGCACCTCAAGGTAGGTGGCAAAAATACAGGTGAACACTGCACTTTAATGTTTCTAGGGTTGGTCTATGCTCTCCACTTGTGCTTGGCTGCCTAATGAAAACGTACATGTCAATGGCTCCATGATGTGCCTTGGCATTAAACCAGTGACATCCTAGATTCTTCCCTGTTTTGTGAGCTACATGGTTATCTCCATGGGAAAAGCAAAATTCTGCTCATGTCTCCAATAGCTCTTCAGTCCCAGGTTTACCACAACTGTCACCTTAAAGTCACTTCTTCCAAATTCCAAGTATAGCTCTGAGAAAAGTAAAAATTGCTTAATCTTTTTTTCAGTTTCAAGGTTTAATTAAGAAAAAATCAATATACATTTAAAATGTGGCCATTTTTTGTCATGTTTGCACGTTGGTAGTGTTTCTCTGAGTAAAGCGCTCTTACTTGTATAAGTTAGTTACTGTTCATTTTTATTTGTTCTCATAACCCACTGCACGACAAATGCAAACAGATGGTCAGACCCCACCTCGCATTCCAGAAGGACGTTTCTTCTGTTAGCTGAGACAAATCACATGATAGGAGGGGTCTGCTCTGAAGGTACGGGCCTTTGTAAATCAGCAAGCCGTCGGCGCAGCTATTTCAGGGCCGGGGAGGAGAAGGAGGGGAGTGCGGCTTCGCCTGTGGATCAAATTAGAGCCGAGTAGAGATTGATCAGCCGTGTCTCTGCTGTTCTGAGCAGGCTGCGAGGAGGAGGGGGTGATGGATTGATCTATACGAGCAGAATGCATGTTAGCTTATCTTGCGGTCGAAGGGTAATTTAACCAAACGCTCCTCCAGTTAGCCTACGCCATGACGTTTTTTCCCCATCGGATATTGGGAGGCTATTAAACACTGGTGTGTGTGTGTGTAAGCTGTGGGCGCAGGTGCTACAGGTGACCCACTGGACCTTAATAGCTAAACACCAGCACCGGGCTTTGGATTGAGTCAGTGTCACAGGATAGGTAGATCAACCACTAGATACTGTGAAAGGGGACCCACCTGTGTGGTTAGCACAGAGATGATCTTAAGCACCCCATGTGGGGCCAGGTTATCCTCTTCTGAAGTTTTTCTTTCATTCATAAGTTTGATTTTTCAAGCTTCAATGATTTTTTTTAGAAGGCAAAGAACTAAGCAGGTAGCAGCGAGGTCAGAGCTGCTGCCTTTGGGTCCAGGTTTGAATCATGGTCGCTGCAATGCCCTTGATTTAAGTTTCCCCCACCTCTGAAAAGGGTAAACCATTGTAATAGGTAAATCATTGCTTAACGTTGTAAGTTGCTTTGGAGGAAAGTGTCAGCGAAATAAATAAATGTCAGTGAAAGCATCATCTGCAGAAAAACGAGAAGGGACGCGACTGGCTTCCTGCACCTGGAATGTGTTCTCTGGCTGCCGTCGAAGAAGCGCCGCCTCAACTTTTATTACCCCGCAGCAACGTCTGCAGTAAATCCCGCTGTTATTAATGGCCATGTCTGAGAGCACTCTTGCTAATAAACTCCCCCTTGTGCCTGTGGGGGTGGGGGGGGGTGCAGTCCTCACTCGGACCGGTGATGGTGGGAAGGGCCCGAAACCCCGGCGGCAGCGTAGCCAGTGCCCAATGTACTGAGACACTGTGAGTACCTGATATTATAACCCTGTATATTTTCAAATCTTTCTTAATTGTTTTTAAATGATAACTTTTGTGTAATTTTCAAATAACACATTTTAAACAATAAAAAACTTTTAAAAAAGCTCACTTTGTAAGGCTCTGTTTATTACTTTTGCTCTCACTAGAAGTCCTTTATAGAACAGTTTGACACGTTCAATGATTTTTCCTCCGCAACCATTAATTCAGGGTCTCATTGCATTTGTAATAATTTTATACATGTTGTAACCAGAGGTTCCCACATTCTTCTAAACACTGTATTAAAATTTTAATGTATGTGGAAATGTGTTGGACTGGTGTTCCATCAAGGGAATTTGTGGAGTAGCTGTTTGGCCTGTGCTTCTAGGATGGCCTGACTGGGGCAAGCGGTTCCTCACAGCCAGCGTGCATTTGTTCTCCTTAAAATTCTTATGCACGTGTTCATTTATTAATCTCTTTATTTTCCATGTGTTTAAGATTGTGGCCTGTGTGTTAGCGCATTATTGACCAAGGAGCGTTGGATTTGGGAATGGTAGGCCGGCTTCTAACAGCTGTCGTTCTACGAAAAAACCCAAGGTAAAAAGGAAAATGGGTTGACTGCAGCATCTCAAAAGGTGCCGCTGTGGGCAGCATAGTAAAATATTTCCAAAAGACAACAATTCATGTTCAGTCATTACACACCCAGTGAGAGTGACTGCAGGACCTAACCTGTCACTCTGTGCCTAAAATCAGTTTTTGCAGAGCAGTGTGAAATCCCATGAGAACCTAAGTCTGCAATAAGTGCTGTCTCACCTCAACAAACAGCAGGAATGGATGAGCAATTATTGAGGAAATATGTTGAAAATTTATTTTACCCCTTGTGCAAAATTGCTCAGCAGCTTCTGCTGAGATTTTCCATCTGTTAAATGAATAAGTTATTGGCAGCGTGTCCACATTTCTTATGCCTCACTTTCTAATTATTCCAGGAGCAACAGATGAATTTGAAATAAAATAAGAAATAATTGAAAAGAATTTTCATCAGTTTCTGGGGTGTCAGACCGACCTTTTGGAATAAAGCGACTCGTTCTTGGACCTCCACTGCCGCAAAAACCACTTGTTTGTCGGTCGAGCTCGCGTTCTCTGACCACACTGATGCATGCATTAATGCGATTACATTGCGGCCCACTAAGGACGCTGCTGAAGGACAGTTGTGTGGGTTGTACTCTTGCGCCCCCAACCCCAGTCCAACCCCGCCCTACCACCTCCCGATTCCAATCCCCCCATCTCCCCACCCCCCCAGGGAGAGGAGCACGCAGTGAGGAAAGAGAAGAAGAACAAGCAGGTGATGAAGGACCATTGTTGTAAATCCAGCAGTGGTTCTTCAGTGTCTGTCATGTTTTCTGTCTTGCTGGCTCCAGGGAGGGGAGCTCAGACATTTAATGTTCGCCACTTCCTTAAAAGCCCTCTTGGGAGCAGCCTGTCCGGCACCATCAGGACCATTTCGAGTTTGGAGAATCCCCTGCCCAGAGCAAATGAAGGGGTGCCGCATGAACCTTAGAGTGACCGTGGGACCCGACTGCATAGCTACTCTTCAGAAACGCTCCTCGCCGAATGAAGACAGTGCCAAACTTTCATGACAAGTCCTTCTATGGGACTTTTAAAATGCCACCAAAAAAAGAAAGCGTAAATACACTTAATTTTGCTGCTGTAAAAAATGAAAATCATTCATCTGAAAAACATTAATTTAACTTTTTATGGCTGATTAAACTTTAATTACCGATCTCATTATTATTTATTTATTTAGCTGAAGTTTTTCTCCAAAGCGACTTGCAGTTATTGTATGCAGTTGGGCAATTTTTAGTGGAGCGAATCTGAGTAACTAGATCAACTAAAGCAGGTAGTGGGATCGGAACCCAAGTCACATCCCGTGTAATATCCCTCTAGTATCCAGTGTGAAAGTACACCATGAATTTCCTTCTGGGATTAATAAAATTTCATTGATAGATTTATTCATTCGTTCAGTCAGAAAGTAGGAGAGCCGGTGGCAGTGAATGAAAATCTGTATATTTACAACACTGAATGTCATCATCGCTCCTTGACATTCTCTTGTCAGCATCCGTTTTAAATTTATGTCAAAGTGGGGATTTAATTGCATTTTTTTAAGCACAGAAAAATTTTGGCGGGCATTCATGAGTGTAATTGAATGCTTGCCTTCCATCACCTTCCCGATCCTTATGAGTACCAGACAACTCGCGGCTTCCGTGATGTTGCCATCGGGATGTTTGAACAAGGTACATGGACAGTGTCACAAAACAAGGCTCCTTGTGGGATCCCAGAGAATAAAACCACATCTCACCGAAGCGTAAAGTGCACGTTAAAGATAACAGAGCGCTGGTCCAGTGGAAAAACAGCAATATATTCAAACCAGTTTGTCATTTGCTACGCTTGTGACTTTAAACATTAGCTATGGGGAAGGTGGGCAAAGTATTTTCTATTTTCATTGAAAGGAAATCAGTAACATTTTATGAGCATCAGTAGCTGTACAGTAATACCTCCATTAGCATTGTCGGATTCTTAAAAAAAAGGAGCACTTTATGGTTAAACTGAATAAAGTTTACAAATAAAGTGCAAAATGAATAAATAAAATGCACTGTAAGATATCATTAATGCACTGCATTGGGTACAATGAATTGCATGTGTGCAGCATAACACAGAATAGCTAAACCGCACATTACAAGTAAAAAGACACAGCCCACCTATTTGATGGTAAAAGCAAAACCCCATAAAATGTTTAAGTATTTTTAAAGAACTCAAGAAGTGCAATATGAGGTAGAGCTAACCAAGCTACTACTGTATTTAGGAATGAGGATAGGTACAACATAAAATTAAGATCTTAAAATTTGAGGCAAATGTCTTTGTTTTCCTTATTGTGAACCACAGCACAAACCAGAGCTCCTTTTGGCTGGGTGAATGAAGCCCAGCTTGTTCTAATCCTGTACTGGGAGCACTGGGCTGCTCAGCCGTGGTGGAAGGCAGTTCTGTGACTCATTCTGCTGTAAGGGAGCTCTTCACATCGCAGTGTACCCCAGTTTGGACTGCTGATGGCCACTTTAGCTTTGGTCTGGCAATTGATCTCTGAAAGCAAAACACTGTCCGTCATCTTCTTTCCGATTCCCGAGATGGCCGAGAGGGACGCAAAAGAAATTGCCCGCTAGGGGCAATTCTGTTTTGGTGCTGTGCTCTTTTATCATGAAGAGAACAACAGCCTTTGCATCATTTCAACCCTACAGCTCCACATCCGCAAATCATTTACAGTCCAAACCCAACATAGGACTCAGAACATCTGGATTCACCCTCACATTGGAGACGCAGTGAGGTAGATTCAAATGCATGGCAAAATGACTTAACAGGGGATTCACAGCTTATTACTGGGATACGATGAGGGGGTGAGCCAGGAGTGACCGGCGTCTGCTGGAACCTGATGCAGAGAAGCTCCACTGTCGAGCAAAAACTAAGCATCAGAGATAGCTGGCGATCAGTCAATTCCTGTTTGGTTAAAAATAGAAAGTAGCATAATAAAAGGAAAAAATGGGCTTGGTTGAAAGTCACACAAGCAAAGCATAAAATACCAACAGAAAGTCCTTAGTTCATATGCAAATACTAACTTCACAAGCCCTGAGGAAGGCACACACATAACCGCAAGACTTCATAAACTTCCTGGAGAAGAGTGAGGTTTAAAGAGTACCGAGAAATGACTGGACAATTGGTTAACAAGGTGATAAGTGAGCGATTATGACCTGTTCAGGTGGTGTGAGGATTCCTGTGTTTGGATTCGAACTGATGAATCTGGCCGTGAGTTGGCAGACGAGACTGATGGAACAGCAGCCTTTGCCATGCACTCGACCTCACAGTTGCATCTGTGTCACCTGTGCTGATCTGAACTACAAACAAGCTGCTTTAGACCTACTTAGGTGAACCTGTTTGTTTTTAAATAAGCACCCCTGATACCTCATACACCAAAAAACCCTGAATTAAAGTTTTATAAATTGCATAAAAAAGTGACAAATGATGAAAATGTTTTATAGCAATAGGCTGAACCTCCTCACATATTTATTGGACTCTTTTTAGACTCTTTAGTCTTAGAACAAAGAACCTATACATATCTATCTATCTTTGTAGTTCGGATTGGCACAAGTGACACAGATGTAACACAGATGACATAGGTGACAGTGAATTCAGCTGTGCTGAGTTCTGCATCAGGTTCTGACTGCGAGCCCTCCGTGGATGTGCAGCTGCAGGATTGAAATGATGCAAAGGCTAACGTTCTTTATTTTCAAAGAAAAGAAAAGGATAAAAACAGTCCCCCTTTATCCAGTTCAGTGAAAAACCTTTCCAAATAATGCCATAAATACATACTGAATCTACACACATGGAAATAAGTAGCATGACATCAAAATGATAAATAATATAATTTATTCAATTTACGTTACATTTTGATCACAATAATTCATATTCACACCCCGTTGATAATTAAATAGAGATTTAGGCAGCTGTTTGTCACCAAACTGAAAAGCCTACTTCTACCAGCACATTTAGAAAGTCTATTGCATTTAGTGAATACACATATATGTGTCTGACATATGTCTGTACGTAAGAATGAAATAAACAAAAAATAAAATGACTACTTTCTTGCCTAGCACCTCACGCAATAACTCCTGGCGACTTTTGTAAGTTTGCGAGTCACGTGCACCACTGAACACCCTCCTCTGCTTCCAATCTTTGTGTGTAATCTCGATACTACTGTACATTCACATTCGAGTCTACCAAGGTTGCCTGATACAGTTCACTAAACACTTTGCATAGTATCAGACTAGGTCCCCAGACTAATACAGTTAAGGCGTTTATTCCATTTTTAAATGTACCATATACTAACATTTTGGTTACAACACAATGATATATTCTGACAAAGTTGAAAAAAATACCTATGCAGCTGACTTCCAGAAAAATATAGATATATTTAATCCACAATGAATCACTTCTACTGAATTTCCCTTTAGGAGCTTGGAACTCAGTAAACTGTATACTGTACATCACATATTTTATATCTCTTTAATAAGAAAGCATTTTCTTGATACATTTATTTTTTACTCTTTCACTGCCATTACACTGATCAGACCAACAGAACAAGGTGCATTTCCCCATTTGCCTAATACTACAATACTCAGACGCTAAGTCTGTTCTATTTGCATACACATTATCTCTGGAACAAGTAGTATTTCCATAGTGCTTATAGGACCTAACTGTCTTAGAAGCTGATCATTCCTGAAGCAATACGCCTTCTACCCTGACAATCTGGAAATTTCTATCATTGATATTCATTACGATATGTACAGCAAAATAAATACAGTCACGTCACTCTTTAACATCGAAGCAATGTTTTCGAATAGACCACTTCTGTCCATTTTTTTTTTCCATTAAACAGCTTGGTTCAAATATATACATACACGTCTTTACTAATATATTACCCTTAAGATTTGACATATACAAGTATTGTATATTTTTCCTGTAATTTTGCACTTATTATAAGTTCCTACCATGTATAAATACCAGCAGAACAGAACTAATTTGGCATTGTTCACACACTGATGGTTGATATACAACAAGCGATCGAATAGATTTGGCAACTGTAGTAAAAAAACCGACTGCTGCTCGGATAGCTAATGTACCCACACGTGTTGCTCACTTGTGAGAAAAGCACTGCAGATCGTGAAAGATGTTAAAAATGAACGTGGATTTAAAAGTACTGCGTACGATAAAGAAATTTAAATAAATCCTCTAGTGTAACAGAAAATACAATATCAGATCTTATAAAACTATGGCTCTATTCAATTGTCTTTTTTTAAAGCATGACCCTTAAAACTGGAAAATGAAAGCATGTCATACATACCCATGGGACACTACTTCACAGGACACAGATGGATTATTTGTTCCTCCAGTTTGATATACATTTAAATTCTTTTTACATGGTGATTCTCCTCTGTCCTTTCCAGAGAATTCTATGACGTGTGTCTGACATCTGCTTTCTTCTTTTGCAGAGTACTTGTTCTAGCAGCTGAAATGTAAAATCCAGAAATGGAAAGAAAGTGAAGGTCAGCCGGTGTGTTTATTTCATCAGAACATGGTATACGTTAAAACGCATGGGTCTGCACTGTGTTGCTTGGTCCAAGCCAGTGTGGGGGGAGGACAAAGGGGCTCTAGTCGATTTCATTGTTGGACGAGTCGGGGCTGGTTTCACCATCGCTCATGGCCTCCTTGTTCGTGAACGTTCCAGCCAACGTGATGCTGTGGCGGGGCTTGACCGGGGCCATCTCTGACAGGATGATGTTGTCGTTGCTCACCAGTGTGGTCTTGTCCATGATCTCCCTGCTGTGCTTCGAGAGCACGGCATCCAGGAAATCGTACTTGGGCGAAAGCGTCCCGCTCTCAAACAGGTACTTGGCCAAGTAGGAGAACACCACGTTGCCCAGGAAGGAGGTGAGCATGGACATGGTCTTGAATGGGAATTTTTGCACGATAATTTGCTCAACCTCCTTGGTCAGATGGTGCACCTTATCCTGCGATTCCCACCCAGGGTAGTAGATGAATGGGGGCAGTTTGAGGTAAGGTTCCCCTCCACCGATGCGGAGCACCAGGCCGAAGATATAGCCAGCCACTGAGCCGTAGGTGTTAGTGCCTTTGATGAAGAGCACGCTGAGCAGCTGGGGGAAGATGATGACGTAAACCAGATCTGAGCTCAAGTACCACAGACCGTAGACGGTTCCCGTCAGCAGAGCCATGGCTGTGGCCAAAGCCCCGAACACAAAGATGGTGATCCTCATGACCCACACGATCTCACGGTCGGATGCCTGCGGTGGAACCACAGACACACCAATTACGTCACAAACCTCAATTTAAAACTCCAAAAAACCTCTGCGGTTCATTTCTGCAATAAATACAACTAACTTGAAAATAACATTGAAGGAAATGCTTTGGAATCATGAACTCAGAGACTAAATAACTAAACGAACATTTGGAGCTACATCACAAGTTACAAGTGCACTCGGCAGTGTTTGGAATTGGGACGGATTAGCGCGTTGTATTTGATCAGTCTTAGTCCAACCCTAGGGTTCGGTGTGCTGTGTCAGACTCACAGTAAATGAGCTGTGAGCCACAGAACTGTGTTAAAGACCCCTTAGTGAGCAGAAACAATTTAAGTGAAGCAGGTAAAGCAGAAACCGCACTTTTGCTCAGCTGTTCTTGCCCTCATGTTCAAAACTAGCCCCTGTCAGAAGAACCATTATGAGAAAATGAATGAATGAATAAATCGGTGAACACTTTACTGAGCGTGAGGAATCGGCATGCGATGACAAGAAAATCGGCTCGTAATGTGAAATCTCGTGAGTTGGAGACGCAATGTGAAAGTATTACTTCAAGAAAGAGGTGCATTTGGGAAGTGGGTGCATTCCAGGGACCTGTCTGTCAGCCGTTTTGGGTGTCTTACAAAAAAAATGGGAAAATTCCCCTGTGCTTGGCTCTTGTTGCTCATAAGCATGAATGACCTGCCTCATTTTGGGTTGTGAGAGCACTAAATAATTTCCCTTGTACAATTAAAGATACGTATTTCCTACCTGAACTGACAGAGACAGAGATTGGATTGCGGCAAGACTAAAATCACACTTGAAGAGAACAGACAAGCAAATGAATATGGATTTTAGACCTAAAAAGGGGTTTAAATAAAGTGGTAAAAGCCTTACCGACTGGCGGAAGGCCAGCTGGTAAATGTTTCGCGCGAACATGGAGCTGGCCGAGAGGATGGACGAGTCAGCGGATGACATCACCGCGGCGGACACGGCGCCCAGGCCGAAGAAAGAGATGTAGGTGGGGCACAGGTGTTGGAGAACAATGGGCAAAATCATGTCCGACTGATCCTTCTCCATGGGCGGCGTCGACCCGTAAGTTGTCACGTTCCAATCTGCATTCAAAAACAGCGCAGACCATTTTGTTTTAAGATCTAACACGCAACAAAGAAGATGCTGGATGCTGCAAACACTACAAAAAGCCCATTCAGTTCCAAACACACAGATTTTTTACTTAAAAACTAAAAAAAAAAAAAAAAAACATCATTCCAGAACATTTTTTTTCCATATCAAAAATTGGAAAAGTTTGCCTTTAGAACAAAGCCCATTTATATACCGATGCTTTCCAAAATGGACTCCGGGTCACTTTACGTAAAATTGGCCCGAAATGCACCCATACGCATGTGGTAAAAATGACCATGTGGAGCAGCCCAACATACGCCTATGCACCCACAGACTGAATACAGCTCCGTCAGGATAAAGTGGAAACTTAAACGGACCATAAATTCAGCCCTTAACATTCCCAGAAGTCCCGAGTGACCATTTATTCTAAACCAATTCCGTGTGACCAGCTGAGAGTGCGGTCCAGTAAGCAGTTAGTCTGGCACTTAATTTGTCTCACTGTGGCTGTTTCCCCACTCTGCCCCTTGTCCTGAGTGGCCAAAGCTAGCGCCAGCTTATAAACCCGACGCCCACTCACGGGACAGATGAAACCGAGCAGCTCCGGAGGGTTCTCTCGAAGCTTCGGTGTTTTCGATCCTGTCATTTTTCAAATTGTAGGAACATCTCTATGGACTGAAGTGTTTTCCACCGAAAGGTGATTTGATATTTTTCATTTTTTCGCCCATGCGTGAAGTCTTTTGTCAACCTGTCATATCTGTCATTCTTTATTTATTTATCTTTTCCTCCCGGAACCATGATCTCTACTGATGATGAACCGCTTCTTTGATGGGTGGGGGGGATGGATGAGATCAGTAGAGTTAATTAATCTCATTCAGATGTAATATTTACGGGATTCACGCCATTACATCGATACCCCTCAGTAATGAATGACAGGAACCATCTGTTGTTATTTACTCCCTGGCGTCTGCGGTGGTTTTAAGATCTAAAGCGAGCACGGCGCCGTCCTGGGACCGACCGGTAGAGAGGAACGAGGGTGCGGGGTGGGATCTCGGGGGTTGTGGGGGAGTGTGGGGACGTGGATTTGAAATGACGATCCTGCGTGATGCTTCAGTGGAAGGACCAGCTGTCTGCGAACATGCAACTCCTTGAGGTTTGTAGTTTGACTATGGGGAATTTGCAGCAGTAATACGACAAGAAACAGTTTTAAATTTAAAAATCACAGCATAGAATTTTTTGGCACTTAGGTAGGTTTGTTCTTCTGCAGGGACCTACTGAGAGTCAGTGCCAACTGCGGGCACCTGTGCATGAATCAAAAATGTAATATTTAAAAAAAATTAAGGAGATTGTGGCAACTGGTGTTGCAAGGGGAAAACCAGGTGAGCTTCATGCCTGGGGCCAACACCAGGGGTACGTTTACCTGTGGAAGCCCCTATGGCTCCTATCAGGACCGAGGGCACGGCCATGACCAGGCAGCCAAACGCGGCCAGGAAGGAGAGCACTTGGGCGTAAGTAGCTGAAGAGGCAGAGAGAACCCGTTGAAAATACACCTGCCAGGGAATCCCCCCCAACATCTAGAAACAAAAACGCCATTGTAAATACGGACACCGAACAGGGAAAGGAACACAGCATTGCACTGAATAGCACCTCTGTATTCACAGCTACATGTGGCCAATATGCATTGGAAATAAATCTTAGAGGAGCTATTTAAACACTTTTCAACCTTTAAGCTGTACAATGTTGGTTAAAAGAGGAAAAATGCTCAAAAATGCATTTTTGCTGTAAGTTTTAATCATAAAAGCTGGATAATAAACAATGGATGAAAGCATTTCTTACAATGATGAGAGTTAGCAAATTCTAAGCTCTTGGATAACTGACTGACATATTAAGAAACTGCAGTTACAGTCTTGTATGGAAGTAAACCAGTTTCACCTACATAAAGTAGTACATAAAGTAACATTCAAGAATTATTTTGCAAAACATCACTATGTATGAGAGAAGCACATTGCTGCTAAATTTACCAGCAAGCAGAAGCTGTCGATCCACCTCCATGTGTCCGATGGCTCAATTTTGCCCACCCAGGGCGACTGATAAACTTGCTTCATGGCCGTAACGGTGATGTCCGACACGGCTGGGTTTGACAGAGCAAAAGGCACGCTGACCCACTGTAACGGGAACAATCGAGAACAATTTAATAAAGGCATTTCATCCAGATGACATTGCTGCAGCACAAGAAAACTGAATTTCAATAAATCCCAACAAGTCGCCACCTTATTTACAGTAGCTAATGGGTACGGATTAGGACCTAAAAGCTGCATTTTTAAATCACAGCCCGCTATTGTATCGAACGTCACTGAGCTCTGCAAGATCACCGCTGCATAAATGGCTAAATGACTGTTGATGTTACACAGTTTTCTCCTAAACTACTTAACTAAAGATTCTTTTGAAGAACCTCCAGACACGAGCATGCGAGGAGTAGCTGATGCATTATGGGAAAACTCACGAGCCCAAGGAAGATACAGAAGAGCTGGACGACGTCAGTGTACGCCACTGAGTACAGTCCTCCAACCAGTGTGTAGAAAATAGCAATGAGGGCTGAGATGACCACTGACATGTTGATGTTGATATCCACAATGACACTAAGGGTGGCCCCTGTTGTGGAAATAAAGAGTAAAAGTGACAAAGTGGATTGCTAATAAATACATTAAGTGAACATCACTGGTATAAAACAATGCTAAAAAAAATTAAGCTTTGTTAATAATATTGTTATTTTGGTTGGAATCTGAAATCAGTCTTTCGTACCCAGAGCCGATAAAATGGCAGCAGACCAGAAGATCTCCCCCATCAGCGCTGGGATAAAGAGAAGACCCCCCATCCTTTTACCGTACAACTGCTGGAAGGGGTCAAGCATGGTGACATAACCTCTGGAGCGCATGGGCTTGGCGAAGAACAAACCCCCTAAGGCAGGAGATACCGGCGTGATTTACACCCACCAACAAAAAGCACATTAGTTTGTCCCAAACTGCTGAAGCAAACACAGCTTTGCAGGCCGGGTACAGCTGTTGAATAATACGCACCACCAGTTTATTAAAATAAGGTTTATTCATTTTATAATTAAACATATTTAATATATTATTCAAACAGCAGATTCACAGCGACAGTGCCATGCAACATTTGCTTACCTTCATTATTATTACTAATTCATCATATTGAGTATTATTTAATGCAATGGATATTTGTAAAACCAAGCTGTGACAAAGATCTTTAGTGCTTCAAAGTACTAAAGTAAAGTACTTTGAAGTACTTAAATACCCACAGTTATTTAGATATCTGTGCTAATAGAAATAACATTAAATATTGCTGTATCTGTTCTTACCTACAACCAAACTGAGCGCATACCCGAATGGGGCCTGGGCCCAAGCCAGGCCGTACCCTGGCAGGTAGACATACTCTGCTGTCCCGTTGATGTAGCCACCGCCAACCCATGTTGCTGCAAGAAAACAAAAAAACAAGCAAACTAAATTGATCGCTCAATACGCTCCAATATGTATAAAGTCCAAATAAGCCTACCACATAACTCATTTCAAACTAAATAAAACAGCGCATTTAATTGTTAACTACAGTTTAAAATGTTGCTAAAATTATTTTGATATATCTGCAATATTTTGAGAGGCGTCAAGGTGTCATTTTATGGTACTAAATTATTAACTGTAATTTTTTGCTGCATGTGGAGAACTGCATCTTGGTTTCTTCATTTCCGCAGGTTTTGTACCCACTTTTACCTGGAGGCACGCATAAGCCTGTCTAAACAACAACGCTGGAAAAAGGATGCATATGTAAATATACAAATACTTAAACAAGCAATTGGTAAGGACTGAAAAATGCATTTCAAATATATATTCTAAAAGTATTCTGCATTTTAAAATTATCCAGAGCATTTTGGAATCAGAACACAATGAAAAACAAATCAGTGTTACAGATATTTGGAGAGAAGCGCCCCTTTTTTACAGCAAAAATCACGATTTTGCTGACTACAAACCCCTGCAAAACTCAGTACTTAATAGTAACAGAATTGTAATAATAATAATAATAATAATAATAATAATAATAATAATAATAATAATAATAATAATACTTGTGCCATCCTTAAAAACTTTTCTGCCACATCAGGAACTGTGCCGTTGTTCTACTTTGGATTTAAAGTGTCTTAAGCTCTATTAGGAGTCGTGAGGCTCCGCGCTCACCGGTCATCGTGAACCCCCCGACGAAGAGCCCGATGTCCCGGCCGCCCACCATGATGGTCTCACTGCGGTCCGTGCCCTCCCCCACGCCCGAATTCTTGTTCTTCCACGCGGCCCAGATGCCCACGAAGAGGATGAGCACGTAGAAGATCGCGATCGCCACCAGACCCTCCACGTGGATGGCCATCTTCTACAGCTTGGTGCGCCCAGACGTGGAGCTGAAGCGCAGCAAAGTCATGGAGCGCCGGCGCTGGGGGGGGGGTCAGGTGGGAAAGTGGCACGAAATGAAATAAAAAAAAAAACACGCAGGAGAACACACACATCCACGAACCCGTCTCTGTACATCGATACATGTTACTGGCTTTTGCTCTCCAGTATTCCCGGTTTTTACGCAAGCCGAGGGGGTCGCCTTCTTTTTCATTTATGGATGCGAGCAACACAGCAACATTTATTATAATAAACATTTAGAGTTCATGTTGACGGACTTGAATCATAGTACACATTCAGTATAACCAGGGCTTATCCATTGTAACCAGTGCGTAACCAGTGTAACCAGTGCTTACACAGTGTAGCCAGTGCGTAACCAAGGCTTATTCATTGTAACCAGTGCGTAACCAGTGTAACCAGGGCTTACACAGTGTAACTACAGCACTTTCAGTGTAACCAGTGCATATTGACTATCACCAGTAGGTAACCAGAATAACCAGTGAATAACCAGCGCACATTCAGTGTAACCAGTGGTCATACTGGTCGTGATTCCCTTTAAGAAGCTAGGAATATTTTGGCTTCCATTATATTTCTTTTAAGTTTGTACAAACATAACCTGTCATATAATGAAGTGTGAATTATTTTTAGGCAATGTTGCGCAAGGGTGAAAGCTGGCTTTCTTGGTATTTCTTCAGGTATTACTCTGTTTTTCTGCGTTTTAAATTCCAGAATATAATTTTGGAGTTGGAAAGAAATTGTATTTTTATTTATAGCGTAGACATACACATCCGTCTGTGTGATTTAATCCCATATTTAGTGAGACAGAGAATATGGAGCTCCCGTTAGGCTCGCACTGGTGTCAGAAACGGGGAAAAAAGCTACGGTGCTGAACAAGTCACACTGACACGAATTATTTTAGTGGGAAAACACCGTCAACTTCACCCAAGTGGACTGATCTCCATTCAGCCGCCTTTTTTTCCTGCGTTAAAGCACTTTTCAGCCAAACGGCTCCGCCGCAACAATTTAACGCGCTGGAGACACAACGCGGGAGAACGCGCGGACACCTTAGTGACCAAACTCTTAAGTCAGAAACGCTTCTCCTACCTTTTGGAGATGTTCCTTCAGTCACTGTCAGACCCCTGCGGGGGGAAGCCCAAAAAGACGCTCAAGTAGGAAAATCCGGGAAGGCGAGGGGGGGGGGGGCGCCGCGCACTGGAACGGACGGCGCGTTTTCACCAACTTGCGCTTTTAAGCCGCCAGTTTTCGTCAGAGGTCCGAGGAGCGCGGACGTCAGAGGGATGTGAATGGGGGGCCACTTTATGAATAAGGGTGTCAGTACGAGGAGCAAAGTCTTCGAAGGTCTTCAGAGGGGGTGGGGGTGGGGGTGGTGGAAGGAAGCGGAGCGATCGGCTTCATTGAAACGTGCGTGACGCACGGCGAGTCCATCGGCCAGGGCTTCGTTCCGCGCAGTCACGCACTGCATTGCGGGCGCCCGCGTTCAAGGCGACGCGCGTAACTCCCAATTTTATCTGCTCACGACAACCGGCTGTGAGTCCATCAAGTTTAAATAGCAGCCTTGTTCAAGTTCTGCGCCGGGTTAACGCCGTGCGTAAAACCCTCATATTTATATCAGTGACAAAGTCATCTCGCAGAAGATGCGGTGGCCGCTGCCCAGCCGTCCCGCGTGGACCTTCTCCTCTCCCCAGACTCTGTCCGTGGTGCTGAAGTCACAACAGGGTCGCGCGTATCACCAGTAAAACCAGTGTGGAAAAATTCCCAGTTTATCACGCAAATAATGTTCCATTCATAGGACGCACTGTCCTAGGGAAATAAAAGGGACGTGACTGCGACAGAATGTAGCCCCTTCTAAAAATAGCACTTGGACATTTCATCTGTAACTTCCGGACTCTGTTGCGGACACAGATTTCATGTGTAAATTGAGCGTTTAGTCGCTGTCTTGCTTTTTCAGATGTACTTATGAATCTTGTTCAAATTATGACCGGAACTGTTATGATCAGTTTCAAAGCATACGTACACCGATCAGCCACAACGTTAAAACCAGCTGTCAAATATTGTGTGGGTCCACGGTGTGCTGCCAAAACAGCTCTGACCCATCGAGGCCTGGACTCCACAAGACCTCTGAAGGTGTCCTGTGGTATCTGGCACCAAGACATTAGCAGCAGATCCTTTAATTCCTGTAAGCTGCGAGGAGGGGCCTTCATGGATCGAACTTGTATTTCCAGCACATCCCATAGATGCTCGATCGTATTGAGATCTGAGGAATTTGGAGACCAAGGCAACACCTTGAACTCTTTGTCATGTTCCTCAAACATTTCCTGAACAATTTTTACAGTGGTGGACGGCCACTGCCATCAGGGAATACCACTGCCATGAAGGCGTGTACACGCTCCTCAACAATGTTCAGGTAGGTGGTATGTGTCAAAATAACATCCACATGAATAGTAGGACCCAAGGTTTCCCAACAGAACATTGTCCAGAACATCACACTACCTCCGCTATCTTGCCTTCTTCCCATAGTGCATCCTACTGCCATCTCTTCCCCAGGCACCTGGCCGTCCACGTGAGCCTTAGGTACCCATAACCCTGTTGCCAGTTCACTGGTTGTCCTTCCTTATACTATTTCTGATAGGTACTAACCACTGCAGTGCAGGAAGCCCTCACAAGACCTGCCGTTTTGGAGATGCTCTGTCCCAGTATTCTAGCCATCACAATTTGCCCCTGTCAAAGTTGCTCAGATATTTACGCTTGCCCATTTTTCCTGCTTCCAACACATCGACTTGAACAACTGACTATTTACCTGCTTCCTAATATATACCCCCACCCCTTGACAGGTGTCATTGTAACAAGACGATCAGCATTATTCGCTTCACCTGTCAGTGGTTTTAAAGTTGTGGCTGATAGGTGTATATTCTTTGTTGCTTTTTATATATGTGCACTTTGCTGCTGCCGCTGAAGGATGCACTCATTACTTTGTTGTCAGTATTTCCAAAGTCAATAATACAATTTCTGTCTATGTCTAATATTTCTTATTAGTCCACCCTCCCTACTAGAGGGATGCAGCGGTTGTGAAAGACAGGAAAACACTGTTGATATTTGCAGCAGGAATGGCACAGAAGCATCCAGAAAAAAACTGGAAAAATAGACTTCCTTATTTTAGACTTTTTTGAGTGTATAAACTATCAATATGACTTCGTAAAGACAGAGTGGATGTTGCTTTTAGACCAGACTCTCATTCATCCCTCAGAACGCTGGGCCACATTTTGTAGATAAACGTAGGTTGCTGTTGCACCCTGGTGGCAAAACACAGTACAAGGTGCACGCACTGTGAAATAGCGGCGTTACGGCGGTCACGTCTCTGAACAGCGCACAATGACTTCTTATTCACAGCGTACTATTCACCTGGCTTTTTAAACAAATATTAAATTAACACTTTATTCAGTTTCTCATTCGCTTGACCTTTCTGTCTGAGCAGTCTGTTAAATAGGCCTTTAAAAGTGTGTTACTTGCACAGTGCTAGCTGATAGCTGGTAGATATTCTGTATTTACAGTTGGGTTAATGGGGAAGATAAAGGGTGGTGATTTTGTTGGAATTTAATTTAGGACTCGACAGAGCTCTTCTAAAATCCACTTCCTGTTTTGCACTGAATTTCACAGGCCTGGCGGAAGAACTTGTTTATTTTCAGAAATTGGGATGAAAGTGAAAAATCGGGCACTAAGCAAACAGGGCGCACAGTGGTGCTCTGAGCGTAAGGATAATTTGTAGTCCAGGCAAGGTAGATAAATTGAAATATTTGTGAATATTTTTTGCAAGGCAGTGCATAGTGAAAATAGCGGTGGCCCGAGGCTCACTGACAGTGAAGAAGAGGCATTGTTACTTCACAAAGTCTGTCATCTTTTGAATGAAATTTCTCAACATGGTAACAAATGATGCATAAACTGCATTTTTTCTTCCATTTGTTTGTGAAAAGCTGCTGTCAGAAACAAGTGAAATTACATAATGTTTATGTACACTGCCCGGCAAAAAAAAAAAGCCACCACCTGGATTTAACTTAGTGCTATGATCTGGGGTTGCTTCAGTTGGTCAGGTCTAGGTTCAGCAACGTTATGAGGTGAGCTGACCACCTGAATATACTGAATGACCAGGTTTTTTCATCAATGGATTTTTTCTTCCAAGATGACAATGCCAGGATTCATGGGGCTCAAATTGTGAAAGATCGCTTCAGGGAGCATGAGAGAGACATCATTTTAACACATGGCTTGGCCACCACAGAGTCCAGACCTTAACCCCATTGAGAATCTTTTGGATCTTGTGCTGGAGAAGACTTTACGCAGCGCTCCGACTCTCCCATCATCAATACAAGATCTTGGTGAAAAATGAATGCAACTCTGGAAGGAAATAAATGTTGTGACATTGCATGAGCTTATCGAAACGATGCCAGGGTGAATGCTTGCCAGAATCGAAGCTAAAGGCGGTCCAACCAAATATTAGAGTGTGATTTTTCATTTTTGGTTGGGCAGTGTATGTATGTATGAAAGTGCATTACAACTACATCTGAAAATACTGCAGATATGGTTGTTCAGAAGGATTTACCATGCTGTGGAGTTTCTCAGCTACTTGTTAACTAGCTGGTTAGTTAACCGATTCATTGTTTGGATTGAACTCTGGGTGGATAACCAGCTGGATTACTGATATATTTTCATAATGTGAATAATTTGTGGAAGTTGGCAGTTGATTCATACTTTCATGGTTCTTGTAAGGAAACATCGTGTACAATCACGCTATGCTTTTGGCTCCTGTATATAATTTTATTCCTTTTTAACTCTTTAGCCAAATTTTGCGTTCTGGAACTTGGGTCAAAACTGTTGTTTCACATGATTTTGTGACATTTTAAATGCTGCCATGTTGAGTCTGGATTGCTTTGTGCACTTTTCTGCATTGAACATGTGGGGAGTTGTACTCTTTTGTCAAGGACAAGGGTTAATAAATGAGAAAAATACTGACTTCATTCATACTACTGACTGAATTCAACTCAGCAGTGATAACATTAATTGTGAGCAAAGACATGAGATTACAAGTTTAATCTAAGAATCTATGACCTGTATAAGCAGTTTGTTCAAGGCTTGGTCACTGTGACAATGACTTTTCTACGTGCTGAGTCTGCAGGGTTTCCGTGTATAAATTGGATGTCTGCACCTCGGCTGGGCACCTGTCAGTCTGTGGCGTCAGAGAGTCAGCGGGTCAGGTGAGATGGCTGCTTCCACGGTCCTGCTCTGCCTCTCCATGGTCTGCCTGTCCGTCTGCGCAGGTCCCCTCTCTGCGCCCGAAACGATCGGTCCTGATGCCGAGGTGGTCCGAGAGGTGGCCGACTATGCTGCTGTTTACTACAACCTTCACTCTGGGGACAAGTACATCTACAAACCCACTCGCATCCTTGATATGAACGTACAGGTGAGGCAACAATGGCGCTGTTTCACATCACTATAAATTTACAATGTTTTTCACCTGCTTGAGCGATCATAGTGTTTATCCCAGTGTGGAACTTATTAGTCCGGTGTGTTCAGATCCATAATGGGTTGCTGTACACGATGGATGTGGACCTGAGTCGGACTCAGTGCCTGAATGGGAAAACTCCTGACCTTGAGTCTTGTGTTCTGTTCCATTCACCTGAAGAAGCCAAGGTAAAAAAAAAAAAAAAAAAAACCAAAAATCCTGTGTTGAGTCTGAAGAAACATAACAAAACGCTACCCATTCTTATCTGCTGATATTTATTGTGTGTACTGTGCTGGGGGTAGAGCTGTGAGCTCTACCTGCTTGTCTGAGGATGCTGTGCTGTGTCTGCATTTCAGACCCTCAAGTGCCACTTTGTGGTTCTCTGTAACCCCCTGCTGGAGGAGAAGCAACTTCAGGAGAGCAACTGTGAGCCTTAGTACCAACAGCTTCTACAAGTGAACAGGAAATGTCAAGGAGTAAAGTCTTGCTGGTTCTCACACTTTTTATGATTATTATTTTTCTACAACAGTTTTATTTGTATGTGCCATGCTTGTTGTCTCGCCGGTATGCATTTCATGTGCTTTTCTCGAGAGATCATTTTTCCTCCTGTTAAAGATAACCCCCACACCTTTATAATGGCTGTGCTATAATATGTTCACCAACCCTCATTACACGCTGCTCACCAAACTAAACCAGAATTTCAGCCCCATTTCTTTGGATTCCATTGTCCTTCTGCTTGATATATTCCAGTGCATGTAGGATCAATGAATAATAGCATACGACATAAAGAAATATTGGTATTTATTTTAACAACCCTACCTTTTTTTTTTTTTTTTTTTTAAAGCAAACATAACTTTCAAGCCTCAATAGTTAACAGAAAAGCAACAAACGAAAGTTTCCTTCAGTATCTGGTATTTTTATGGGTCTCAGTTGAACACTGTGCTTTTGTCACACACTTTTGCGTGGCACTGCATCAAAATGTAGTGATACTGGGTGATTGACATTCACCTTAGATAACCCGGGTGCGGAAATAAAAACCGACTGGCACGGTACCGCAAGAGGACGTTCTTCTGCAACACAGCACTCCCTCAAACGGCTACTGTACTGCGATGATAGCTGTTAGCTGCATACCCTTTACTGTGTTTGCTTACTCCCAACACAATCTAAACAGCACTCAGCAGGCATCTGTCAGCAAATAAAAACCCAAGATACGAGTAAAATCATTTCTTTAAATAGTTCTACAGCTGAATACAGTACTTATGTAGACATAAGGGGTGATGTTATATAATATAAGGCCTTTAAGCAGCCATTCAGCAAGTGTGAGGGCTTCGCTCCCAGATCCCATAAACTAACACTCCGCAGAATGCGTGCCATGAATCATGTACGGCTACTTGGGTATCAGTTCCACAGTAACTTAAGATAAAGCAAATTCAAGTTTAAATGAATCATTCTTTTCCCTGCTAGTGTCCGACCAACAAAGTACCGTAGTGATGTTTTCGGGACGTGAGAACTTGGTTTCTATGACGCATCGTACACAGCAAATAAAGATACCCATGAATTAAAATTATCCGTTGTCCTAAAACAGTGATTTAGATATTCCTGCAAACCCAGTGAGATGTGTATCTCTCCAGTCCATTATGTGCTGCTCCATCAGAGCCAAAGTGCATCAGATAAACCGTTTCCCCAGTCAAGGTCAACTCATTGCAATATGGAGGTTAACAAGGGCTCACTGTGAAGAACAATAAATGCTGAGATTGATCTTTCTTTGCCAGGGGTGCCATTAAAAAATTTGGAACAGTTGCCACTAACTGTTCTGTTATTGAAAAACACTTTAAGCATTGATTTGTCCTTCCACAGTCGACGCAACGCAGAAAAAGTTAAATATAAAGTGAAACCATACGTATGAGTACATATGATTCATTTTTAAATAATTTATATAACACAGTATATAATGCAACCACTAAAATGACTATAAAATTTGGCAAAAAACAATTGGTGCTTATTTATACAATGAGCGTAATTTGGTGGATTTATAGGTATGCAAATGGTTGACATTAAAAGTATTTTACGTTCATAATCGGGGGAGACTACTTTTATTCTTGGACGACATGCAAACGTGAATAATAAAAAAACCGAATCGTAGATAATATTCACAGTAGAACAATAAAAAGCAAATATATATATGCTTAGATTTCCTTTAATGATTTAACTGTTATTGAGGAACAAACTGTTTTAAAAGTGTTAGTAGAACAGATGAGGTTCCCTGCAGAGAAACCACAAGCGGGGGGTCAGTACTGTGAAGTGATTTGCAAGACAGGTTCTTATGCACCTGTAACAACATCCATCCAGGTCCGTTCACACATAGTCGCTAAGTCTGTAACCGCTGCTGGAGGCTGATGAATGTGAGGGCATCTGGTTTTCCTTGCACACCCCAGCTGGCTGGTATGCCGGTGCTGGGGGCTCAAAAGCGTCATGGGCCTCTGTGAGGTATGGGAATGGTTTTTGAGCTTGACCACAGGCCAGGCACAGCACCACTCCCCCGGCGAGGGTGAAAGCGGATGAGATGAAGCCCACATACACGGCCTGTCCGATCTCGTACTTCATCCCTTCGGGCATCAGGGGGTTTGAGAAGTTGCGGACGACCTCGCCGGAGGTCCAGGAGACGGCGATGAGGCAGAGCAGGCTGGCGAGCAGGAAAAAGCCCCCGCCCGTGGTGGCCACGGCACACTTTGTTGGGGAACGACGGATGCAGCGGGTGCACTCCATTCCCACGGATGAGAGGACGATGGCCACCACGGAGCTCATGCAGGACAGTGTCATGAGCGCCCGGGCTGCCTGCATATCTTGGGGCAGCGCCAGCGTAGAGCGGTGGATCTCACACTGGTAGATGCCTGCGCTGTTCCACACGCATTCCATCCACAGCCCCTTCATGTAGGCCATGG
This sequence comes from Heterotis niloticus, assembly GCA_018136845.1. NCBI lineage: Eukaryota > Metazoa > Chordata > Actinopteri > Osteoglossiformes > Osteoglossidae > Heterotis > Heterotis niloticus. The sequence goes on along the minus strand of CM030897.1, from coordinate 6,633,029 downwards.
AAGTGATGATGTTGGAGCCCATGTAGCCCGTGCGACGCCACTGGGGCATCAGCGTGGCGATGGCGGTCCCAAAAAAACCCAAGAGGCCAAGGAAGAACCCCAAAAGCTGTACAACCATGCTAGCCATTCTGATACTTTTAGCGTTAATAAAATAATGCAACTATAATATCAGCTATTGCTTTAGCAGAACTGCAGTTTTCAGGTACGTCTGAATATAACTATCTCCTCAATAGCTAAATATAGCGCAATTCAGCACCTGGATTATCTACAAGTGCTCTTCAACTTTTACATCATGCTTTCTCCATTTGCAGCAGTTCTCTAAATGCTACTTTGTGAGGAGTTTGAGTCTTTCCTTGCAGCGGTTAAGGTGACAGCTACTTAAAGACGCCTGTTTCTCACCGTCTTGAGGACACGGATCATTTTCATGACTGCATCCCAGCTTATCTGCGGAGAGAGGGAAAACATGACCGCCGGTATATTTTCGGAATCATTTCAATTTGTGTTAAGTCATTGAATTACTCATTTAAAGCACTTTGTTGAGAAAACTTTCAACAGGTCCTCAACACAGGATGCAGCTTCAGCCTCTTTCTTTTATTACATTGACATTTGTTTATGTAGCTGACTTCTTTTTTAAGATACTTACAATGATTTACCAACTTTTACAGCTGAATAACTTTAACTGAATCAGTTCAGGGGACTTGAACCCCTTGGTCAAGTGTGGGTTTCCATGGTGGGTCCTTCAAGTGCAAGATGGCACAATATTGAGGCAACAAAAACAACATTTTAACTCGATTTCTTTTCAAACAACATATACTTTAGGTTTTAGGATTTCCTTCCAAACTGTGTAACTTTTTGTCGCACTATTTCAGTACAGGAGTGCCACACGGTATCTGAGCTCATTCAGCACACATGACCCTAGAATCTCCTTCTGCCAGAAGCAGGAGCGGAAGGAAGGGGCAGCACGAAACCCCGCAGTCTTGATAAACACGCCGACATCCGTGCCACGCAAGACCAGCTGGCAAGGCAGAGCTGTCAGCGCTGGCAGACCGGGTCAAGGCATCTGCAACGTGATGCTGCTTTTGGAACTGTTTGGTGATCTGACAGGCAGCCCTGAGGAACAACCCCTCCATGTATCACAGCCCCGCTTGTGGCCACTGTCAGCTAAAATAGGCGGTGGTTTATATTAGAGAGACCGAGCGTATTGATAACAAGCCAAACTATAAATTATATTACTATTTCTTCTTACTGTATTGCTACCCAAACTGAATTTAGGGTTAAAATTTGGAATCCCATCGTAGTTTCACCTGATATTCTAATATTCTGTGTATGAACCAGCATGCAGATTCTTAGTCAGGGTTTTCTTTCCGTACCATAATACGCTGGAAGAGGAGAGTCCCGGTTTAATACCGGCCTGTCATGACCATTCTCTAGATACTTCGATGGATTATTTTTGTATACAGCACTGCTTTTAACTACCGCATTTGCTAACCTCCGCTGACTTCCTGAGGCAACAGAGCAGGCAGTGTCTTCCCAGATCAATGCTTTTATTCACAAGCCGGGGCGCTGCGGTTTCACACAACATGGACACTATTCTCCATAATTTGTTACCATCTCCTGAATACAGAATATGCAATAAATTTGTGCTGGAAGCTGAGAAACTTGCAGCTGTGTGTTGATGTTACAGAAGATGGGTGACGGATTTGAATTGCACCGAAGGGAGACTTTTTCCTGGAGCCATCAATAACGCTGCAGTGCTGGAATTCTGAGAACTTCTAAAGGGGATAAAATTATTTTTGACTCATCTTCCCCTCTGTGTCACTGTTTAGGAGACCGTGCACCTAACTTCCCTTAACCTTTGATATAATTTTTGTTGGAAAATGTCCCAGTTGCCAGTAGTTTTCAGCTTTTTGGTTTTTGTTTTAAAAAAGAACAGATGAAGAAAAAATGACAGAATGAAATAATGAACGAAATGTTATCACGATCAAAAAAACCTCCACGTCAGGAGCCTCTGCTTGGCATCTCTTACCTGTGTGATGACTTCAGACAGGAAGCTGGCCGGAAGCAGGCGGAAGGCCGACAGGAAACTGGCCGGCACGTTTCCTCGGGAGCGGCAGGTTCTCAGGCCCGCGCAACCTTGGGACGGAGCGGAGAGCCGAGCCGATCCGTGCTGATCTGATATGAGCCGCCTTTGCCCCGGTCGCTGGGCAAACAGAGGTTATTGTCAGCGCGTGCACTAACTCATCATCTGCCGCCCCCCACCCCTCCACCGCCGGAGCGAGCCGCCACCTTCCACCCCTGCGGACGCCTCGGCTCGTGCCAGTTAACCCTTGGCCATTTTCCATAACTTTGCTCCGCGTTCATTAGAAAACAGCAAAAATGCTATCATGTACACAGTACTGTACCTCAGGGAGCGCAGTATTCAGCATTCAGACTCAAATGTTCTCCTTACAGTAGCATAGGAAAGAAAATGAAAAAATATATAGACAGAAACACAAGTAAACAAAGCTTTCGGCTGCTCCACACGCTGACACACACTGCACTCCCTCAGCTGCTTCCCATTTTAATACTCAACTTAATAGCTTTAGCGCTACTATAATCCTCTAACAAGGGCCACCACCGACTCCTCCAACGGCCGACAGATTTCTGCCTTCGGAAGAGTACAGTAAATGCAAGCTTACAGGAAAATGAGAAGTTTTTGGTAAATGGGTTTGAAAAGATTCCTAAAATTTCTTCAGGAAGAACCATTATTGTGCATCGCTCACTGTCCGGGTCTCAATTACGAGATTAACCTTGTGCGCAGGTACTATATTTAGGCATATAAACACATTAGAATTTGTTGCGGTAACAGCTCTGTCACGACAAATAAAATAAATTCACTACATGTAATTCAGTCTGGATAATATAGAATAAGTGTCATGGCCTGGACCATTTACGTGATGGAAGAGGTGTCTCGCCATCTTCTTCCGCAAGTGTGTGGACTGTGGCAGGAAATCTTGTATTGTCTATTCCTTTGGCACTGAGTGATGAAAACACCCCAGATGGAATAAGGTCGGAAGAGGAGCGTAAGAGGTAAACCAGAAACATGACTAACTGTTCCATAAATTTTCAGTAGATTGTTTTAAAAAAGGAATTATTTACTTATTGCATTTTTTTTCATTATTACCTAAAGTTTGCCATTGAAAAAAGGATTTATCTGCAGTCACATGCAAGAACATTATAATATATTGCTTATTATTGCTTATAATAGTATATCGATATGCCTTCAGCATTGGTGAATAATATAAATATTTTAGTAATTTTTTGATAAACGCTGAAAATTTAATTCCAGGAGAAGAAAAACATGATGTAACTTTTCGAGTTTCATTTTTGAATTCAGGGAATGTGGTTTATTAAAAATCACCTACCTTCAGTCTGCAGCAAGCAATAATTTTTTACATTTTTTATGACTGTAGTCTTCTGATCATCCCAGAACAGATACTGAAGCCTGCTGTGGCATGTGGCAGCATAAGTGGGAGCCACACATTAAAAAACAAACATCTGCATCTGGTTGAAATGCCTCCCTATTTGCCATAAACATCTGGTTACCACATCTTGCTGATGCATCTGGATGAAACATCTAGTTGCCGCTGCTCCAGTTGCCTCTTTAAGGGAACAGGTGCCTAGTTTTTACATTAGAAATATAGTAAGTTTTTAATAAAAAACAGACTGTATGACAAACACTGTTTTCAACAGGACTGCATTTGTTCAGTACTGACCTCTGTAAAGTGCAAGACGGACACCTGTGAGACAGAAATGGAGCGGAGCGGCTGTGTAGCATTTCATCATTACCGGACCAAAAAGGTTATCTACGCGGTCAGCAATCCACGCTGGGTTTCTTCGACCACTTTCCTGCAGAAGTCTTCAACAAGATCTGGTAAGAGGGCATGCAGTAGAACCCACAATGATCTAAATCTTTATTTAATTTAATATAGCACTTTGTACCTAACTGGTAGCAAATCTTAAAATGCAGAAGAGTCAGCGTTATTTTGAACAGTTGAGGATGAAATATCTGTCGATGTTGTGGTGTCCCTGTTTAGCGATGTTCATTAAAGTGCTCGGCATTTGCGTCCAAGCTCTTCGACTGCTGTGTCGAGGGCTTCGTATCCACGTGCGCCCAGAGAAACGGGACGATGGTGCAGAAGCATTACAGTTGGTGCACGAACGCGATCTGCACATTTGACCGTCACGGATTGCTTGGTAAGATAGCACCCTTTTTGGTTCAGTTTTATGTTTTTCACACAGCGCGTATCAACCTATTGAAGGATATATGAAGGATTTTGAGGCCTGTACTTTTAAGCTTGTGCTTTTCTTAAAATTTCCAAGTTATTTGTTTAATGTGCAAATAAACTATTAGAACTGTTGTATATCTTTTTTTTTTTTAACTTAAAAAATTTCAAAACTTAAAAAACTGTAAGGAAAATTTTTTAGTCCATCTTTGGTCCAGTACACGAGTCAGAGTGGTTCAGGGCCTGCCCTCGTAGACCAGTGTCACTTGATTCTTCTAAGCAGACATCCACAGACATTCACAATAAATTACTGCAATGTGAAATAGGGTTAGAACACAGTAAATCATACAATGCTATAAAATTTTGTGACATTAGGTTTCAGTTAAAAATGGGAGTCAAACATTATGTACTGTCAACTGTGTGAAAATGCTGCAGAAATGACCTCATTTTACGAAATTCACAAATACACAATGGAAATAGATAAAATTAGTTTAGTTTTTTAGTGCCATTGTAGCCCAATAATTTGTTCATATAACATAAAAAGCCATCAATAGAAAAATGCAGAAGCCCTGAAATAATGTTTTTAAACCAAACTACAAAAAAAAAAGAAACACTCGGCAAAACAATGAATGATAAAAATTTATTTCACTCTAAATTTACACCTCCAAAAAGCATAAAACACAGCTGTACAGCAGTGAGTTTTGTAGCCTAAAGATATATCACCCGTCACTCCGCAGCAGGGAAAGCGTTGAGTAAGCATCCTGAAGAAGGCAAAGGACTGTCCCTTGGCTCCCCTGCAGGGTGGCCACTACAGCAGACCAGTGGTCGAGGTTCACCAGGTCAACGGTCAAACCAAAAAAACTTCTGAGCACAGCTCTGGACCAGTGGGCGGGGCCCCTGTTGTTGGTTAGGGCATCAGACCAACATGGCTCCGGTGCCTTTAACCCCTCATGTTTTCATTGTTTTGATCTGATCTGTTGATTGGAGACATTTTTTAAAACAATTTCATCACGTCTAACTTTTACGAACGGCACTTTTGACAGTAAAACATGAGCTGTTGGCATTGCTAATCTATAGCTATAGTATTACAAACAACGCCATGGTAACATTGAAATCTGTGTAGAAACAACACAAAGTACAACCAATAGCTGGTTTTGTATCAGTTATGTAAAATCAAGAAAATGCATCCAAGTTTAAACCATGACCATATTCAGAAAGAGAAATAGGCAACTACACAAACACAAGACTCATCAAACACAGAATTTGACCAAAAAAGCTAATGGTAAAACAAAGTACTTACAGTGTAATTTGCTCTATGAATGTTGTAAAAAAAGGAACTGAATTTTAATGACGGCAGTTTAAGTTCTGCAGCAAACAAAAAAAAACTATTTACACTGCCTTGCAAAAGTATTCAAACCCCTTGAAAATTATCACCATTGCCCGGATTACATATTATACTCACATATTTTTCCAACCGGAATATTTAGTGCAAATCTGTGCCCTAACACTTAAGTATCGGAGCTGAAATACAGAATTTATCATATACTTTAAAGATAATGGAAATAACTATTTAAACTGCACACTTTGGGAGACACCCTTTACTGCAGTACCAGCTTTAAGTTTTTGGGGTAAAAAATGTCCGTAGCACCAAATAATGTACCGACTTTGTCAACCATTGCGTTCACAACAAAGGCAAAACAAAAAACTGCCAAAAAAAGTAAAAATCAGTGTACCTTGAATCCAGTCCACTCCCTCCTGCAAGCCTTCTCCCTTCACAGCATTACTAGCACTGAAAGAGGCACAAATAGACAAGCACTGGCACTTTTTCTCATGGCTCCTCCAGCGTACTATGAGTCAGAAAAGTGATAATACTGAAAAACACCAATAATGTCTCAGAGACAGGTGGGCTGTGCAGGGCGGATCAGAACGTGCAGCGGGTCTGCCCGCAGAATGAACCACGTACCATATGTGCCATGGCTTATCTTTGATATTCTCCAGACAGAGCAGCTGGGAAACCTTCACGGAGGACAGTGCGTCTCGCAGGTCCATCTTGTTCGCAAAGAACAGAATAGGAATTCTCCTGTGTTTGATGTCTAAATAAAAGGATGTGAAAGTAGAGAGAGATGATAATAATGATAATAATACTAACAATGTGAAATACATTATTAATACTGCATTGCTTTTTTAGCCAGTATTGTTACTTTTCTCACTAAAAGTATAGCTAAAGAATAAAACAGGATTAAAGAAAAGTCTTGCCGACTAACTGGTCAACTACGTTTTAAAGGGGGTAGAAGGTTGCACCGTTGCTTCACAGCTCCTGTGCTGCGGGTTTGGAGATGGGTTTGAATCCAGCCTGGTTTGTGTGGAATATGCATGTTCTCCAAGTTTGTGCGGGTTTCCTCCCACAGTCTGGATATGTACGTTTCAGCTAGACTGCTGATTCTAAATTGTCTTTGGTGTGTGTGTGTGTGTGTGTGTGTGTGTGTGTCTATGAATGAGTGTGACCGCCCTTTGATGGATTGCGTTGTCCCATTCCCTATTAGCAGATCTATTATTGATTATGGATTTAAATAACCTATCAGAACCCTACATACCCAGAAGCATTAGTTTGTGTTCATAAATAAGTGGAAAACTAAAAGTGTTAGATCAGCACAATTTAAACAAAGAGCATTTTTGTTATTTGCGCTCGAGAAAATCAATAAGCCATTAAATGGGCAGTTACCCGGATGATTCAGCAGTGTGTCAAGTTCTTCTTTTGCCACTACCATTCTTAGCTTGTCTCCGCTGTCGATGACAAATATGATGGCCTGACCCTCCCTGTAAATACATGCAGTTGTTAGAACACACCGAGGCAATGATGCTATAAAATGAATAGTAGTTTTCTCTCATTGCAACAGTTCTTGCTATTTTTTTTTTTTTACACCTTCAAAAGCACTGGTCACTTTGGTTCAATTTTATCATATTTTGCAGTTTAAAAGAACTGGGCTTGAGCACGAGCTGCGAGGACTCAACCCAGAAGAAAGAACACGCACTTGTAGTAATGCTCCCACAGATTCCTGTATCTTCCTTGGCCAGACATGTCAAAAACTGTGAAGGACAGACTTGAGGAGAGAAGGTAAAAACAAGAGTAAAACTAAAACATAAAAGAGTAACACATCCAAATTCAACGAGAGTTTCTCAATAAGCATTCAGTGAAATGCTGCTAAAAACTTCATACCTTGATGTCTTAAACTTCTCTATACTGAACCCTATAGTGGGAACTATGTCTTGCGTCTGGGCCTGCAAGACAAACCAACGGAACAGTTTATCACAGCGCAAATATGACTAAACAAGACTTTAGGGTTTTACTTAACATTAAAAACCTAAACAAAAACATACACAACACTTGTCAACTTTAGGTCTCAATCTGCACCCTTCAGCCACAAGTATAGGGACCCAAGTGTGGTTTTGGTGACATCCCGTGGGACACCAGAGCCACACAAGAACGCTTACGCACCATTTCTTGTCCTCAGTGTTAACTGCGTTGGGGGTGTAACTCAGGGCAGTGTTGAAAAATTAATCCTGCACCCCTTTCCCAACCTTGTTGGATGAAACATGATGCACCCGAATGTGGCGTTTTATTGCGGAACTTAGCATGTAGATGTGCCGCTTTCCCAGACTGAGCTGAAAATGGCCCCCGCACACTACGAGACATGTGTCACTAAGGTGTGTTGTGGGAATGGCGGCGGTGACTCGCATTGGAGGGTTTCAGCTGGTTGATGATGGTCGTCTTGCCGCTGTTGTCCAGACCCAGACAGAGCACGTTCACCTCCTTCTTCTTCAGGCCCAGCCAGCCGGCCAGCTTGTCAAAGAGGCCCATGGAGATCCTGCCCACATGCACAGTAGCTCACTTCTGAACCTCACACACAGCACCCACATAACAATAGCGTAATCGTCTATAGTGGTAACAACACATACTAATAACAATGCTTTGTTTCCCTCCCACAGTCCAAAGATGTATGTTTCGGGCGAATGGGTCATGTTAAATTGACCAGTGCCCTGCCCCAGGTCTGGTTTATTTGTCTGTCGCTCAGCAATTGCAGGCCAGGCTCTGGACCACCGTGACTCTGACCAGGATTCAGTGGTTGGTTATAAAGGATGGATGGATGGAAGGGGTACAAACATGTGATTCTGCTATTTGTATGTATAAAAGATTAAGTAAATTCTTCAACATGAACAAAAAAAGACAATAATGACAATGCCAACAATGTGAAACACAAAATCATACATTGTTGATACTTTATTGCTTTTTTAGCCAATATTGTTACGTTTCTCACCAAAAGCATAGCAAATCTTTTACTTGTAGGCTTCCTTCATACCTGTTCTGTATTTTTAACCTGCGTTTCAATCTGTCCAGCGGTCTGGGTCACCGCGCGAGAACCGTGATGTAAAAATAAAATGTAAAGAAAATTTAAATGGATATACAGGGTGGTAAAAAGAATCACCTTTCCATACACGCATCAGTAAAAACTGTATGAACCTTGCAGACACTGAGCATTTGTGCGAGTAGGAAAAAAAGTGAGCTGCTTTAGAAACAGGTTTGCAAGACGTGTTCATATGAAACTTAAACGCCTAATAATATATTTTTTAGTGTCTTCAGTCACCCTGTTTAAGTTGACCATATAACCTACTTACGTTTAGTGTAAATCTTACCTTGAAGTGTGCGGCTAGTATTACTTTATTATTAATACTATTATTATTACTATTATCACTATTATTATTATTATTGCTTTATACACGTCCCTAAGTATTGCTGTGAGCCAAACACGAAGGAAGCACGATCGTTCGTGTCCGTTAATCCGATTACAGGCAATGGAAGTCGTGGGTTTCCCACTCGAAACGGAAGAGCTTCAAACCGAATGAACGCGCTTTTTCCACACAGAGAGGCGCGCCGCATTTGAGGACAAAAAGATGGAAACAGCTTTACGGCCGTTGCTGTTCGTGACCACCGCGGTGTGAATCGACGGAGGTCGCTTTTGGCCACGGACATCGGCAGAAAGGGAAGAGCAGCAAAGACAGAAAACGTCTTTTGTTTCTAAAGGAATTTCGGCTTTTTTTGGTTCTCTTTTTCCAGGATAAATGCGCCGTGCTGAGGGCGGCTAGCTGCTAATGCTAACAGCGGCTGCCGACCACCGTCGACTTGGGTTCTAAATCTTTGGCTCACATTCGCTCCGCTTTTATCCCGAACTTGAGCGGAGCAGCAAATGGTTACCAGTATTCTGTTCTTGCGAGGCAAGAGCTCAACTTAACCAGGTTAAAAATCCAGCCGTCCGACACGGGATCGGGTTCCGCCCCGGATCCACTTCCACTGTCCACGTGGAAACGACACGTTTCACGTTTACTGCTGTTTTCGCTTTACGTTCGCATTCCGTTTGAGACGAAATAAAAGATAAAAACGTCGCACGTTTCGCCGCTTCTTACCTCGCTGCCAAAGGCCTCGAGCAGGAGATCGGAGCTTTTTGTCAATCGGTGTCGGCCAAATAGTTTCCACAGACCTTCCGCAGTGTGGCTTTTAGGCCAGCTCGACTTTATTTTCGGCGTTTGTGAATATATTTATTTAAACGAAGCCCACATCAGCGCTGCATCTCCGCCGACGGGGCAGAACGTGTACGTGCGCTGTTGCTAAGAGACGGCTTAGCGAGGCGAGCGCCACAGCACCCCCCAGCGGCGCGGCAGGGAATCGCACACGAATCCCCCGGCGGTACCTGCGTGCGTGGCGTCGACTCGGCGTCCGGAATTCGGGTCTGAAGTGCGGTGTCGCGCCCGGCAGGGGACCGAGTGGAGTGTCGCGGGTCGCCAGCCCAGAAAGTCCTTGTCATTCCCAAGCACAGGCTGCTCGCAAACAGATCGTAGGATAGCACAGAATACGACTTTATTGATTCCTCGGGGAAAATAACGCGGGGCCCTGACAACACGAGCAACAATGAAGAAAATAATAAAAATGAAATAAACTGACAGTAAATGGCAGTAAGAAGTGCAGTCTACTTGTTCACACGTCTCTGTGCGTCGTTTTGGAGGCGGATAGAAACAGTGCTTCTCACTTTATTTGGGGGATGTGAGCCAATGTCCATGATGTACTGTGGCTTCCTCCTCGTCTTGGGGTCTGGCACAGCCTCCACTGAATCAGGGCACCTAACAGCAGCAATAATAATAATAATAATAATAATAATAATAATAAAAATAATAATAATGATAATAATGCCTTTAAGAACCATTTGTTACGACATACATCCAAGTCTGTTGTTTTCCTACTGTAGGCTGCACAATGCTGTCTCCCCAAGCAGGAGCCGTTTTTATCTGAAGTAAATATCTTAAATAAGAGAATGGACTCATTCATCCGTTGTCATCCATTACCATTACCGTGAAGATCCATTATAACCACATAGCAGGGTTGCGGGGGGTCTGGCATCTCCCCCAGAAGCACGGCAGAAAGCAGGACATCCCCTATGTGTCCCATCAGCCCATGGAAAGGACAGTTTGGACAGATGTGCTGCTTAATATTGAAACTGAAGAGCAGTAATAACTTAACTACAGGCTGGTATAGTGGGTCAGTACAATGCTCAGGGCTGCTGCCTTGTAATCTGAAGGTTTCCGCTTCAAGCACCACTCCTGCTGTGGTGCCGTTCCTCAAGGTAGTTTCCCTGAATTGGTGCGGTAAGAATACCTTATTGTGTAATAGGGTAAATCCCTGTAAAATTGATGACCTCACAAAGGTGTCATCTAAATAAAAAATAACAGCTACAAGCGAGACAGTGACACAACAAGTAACCACCAGAACTGTTAACTTTTATTTGCAAATCAATATTTTCAGAAATGGGCGCATGTGGTCTGTAAGACCTGGCAATGCCTCTTTGGAAATAATAGAAAAATAAAATACAAGAATTATAAGTACTTGTACTTTGTACAAAAGAAGTTGCCTCCCATTGCTCAGCAGGTGCCGAGCGCTAAACAGCGGTTCTCCAACTCCGTCGCTTCTGCGTGATGACGCTGCAAGCACCTGCCGCGCGGGATCGATGCTCAAGCGCTCTCTTTGTCCAGAAGGTTGTGTGTTCTTCTCCCACTAAGAGGTATGGATAACGGTGCTGCTTGGCTTTGTGTATGTGTGTGAAAATTATTACTGTACCATCCAACTGAAGAAAATGTCCCAGAGTTACTTTGTCTGCGTTTTAAAGAAGTCCTCTGTCACCCAGCGTTTACCAGGGATCCAAACAGGAAAACGTCATTCCTCAAGCCCGTAGTGCCGACCGTTCTGCGATCGGATGACCGGACTCAGTCGTTCATTAGCTTTTCGCAGTTCTGGAAAGTGCCATATTTGATACTGGTGCCAAACAGGACTCTACCAGGCTTGGGTGATGAATGGTGAACGGAGAACAAGCTTTCATTCCACAGGAAAGGCCCAAAGCGAGTAGACCGGTAGCCATGTTAGCCTAAAATCTAAAACAATTTGTCAGCTCTTTACAACTGCATTGTCATAGTATACACGTCTTTTAGCAGAACTGCTTGAGGTGGACAGTGTTGAGTACTTTTTTTCTGCATCTCTTCTTGTTTTGGAAACAACTGCATATATTGCTATTTTAAAGAAAAGTGTAATTAAATAGCTAAGGAAATGTAATCCAAATTTACTAGGGCTTTCACATATAGGACGTCACATATATAAATATCAGGTTAAGATAATAATCAGTAAATGGATTATACATGTAAAAGTTTAACATTCATCGATTCAAACTTCGAAAGTGGCTGTTCGTCGTTTTCAAGTATCGGCATTACCATTCTGTTTCGGGAAGAAGTTCAATAAATTAACAAGAACACCTTATAACGTTTACTTATCAAACCGTAAAATCATAAATATATTAAGGACAGTCCTTTGATTGCACATCTGATAGCAGCTACATGGTCACAAAACATGGAGAAAGATCTGTAGGTCACATCCCCGAATCTACCACACATCTCTAAATACCAGCACTGCTGCTGCACGAAGAAGGACTACTGCAGCAACACGTGTCCCTTTGGGAAAAACCACGGTCCAATGTCCCCAGTCCTCAGTCTGGCTGAAGCTGTTCTTCAAAAAGGTCTCGGCTGCTCGCTCTGTTTGGTGGAAGTTGAAGGAAGCCGGCGTGCTGTCTGAAGGGGAAGGGAAGCGGGGGATCAGGGGCCTTGCGCCGAGGATGGGATGTTGGCTGCGGCTCGGCTGCCTCGCCACAGTCTCTAGCCGCCCGAGCGCAGCCTCATACGTGAAACCCCTTCTCCTGGACGTGGAGCAACTGCAGCCGAAGGGTCTGTATGCTGCTGACTATCCGCCGCTGGTGCCCGATTAACGTCACTCCGATCTGCCGGACGTCTCTGCGAAGGGGATCGACACAACGGAGCAACAGGGTCACATGGAAACAGAAGGCTGCTGCAGTTTTTATAAGCCCGTGCCCGGTGTACACATCAGGACCAAATGTATTGCAAATAAAGAGGAATTTCTGTGCCGCAGGTTACGTAGACAGTGTTTGTCAAATGCGGAGGAATGTGATGTCGGAATTTAGCAGTGACACTTGTGCTATGGATGGGGAACTCTTGCAGTGGCACCGATCGCAGAACACGGACTCCTTAGCTTGCAAGCACAGCTGGGATCTGGAGTCGCTTCATAATTTAATCTGTCTGTAAATAACTTTAATAACTGAGTCACAACCAGCGAAGCTTCGTAATACGGAGATCCCTCGATTTGTACCACGGTCGGGTTCAGTTACAGAGGTGGATTTAGGGGTAAATAAAAAACATTGTGGAAAACGTTATGCTTTATAGCTTTTGCAGTCTATCCTTGATTTTTTGGACCATGGGTGTCTGGACAATTAAAATTAATCCAAGTGTAATGTTTTTACTGTGGTGCTGCACAGTAATGCAGTAAATACTATGGTCACACTTTTTTTTATCCTAATGTACAGTGAACTTGTAACGTGGGTAAAGTCTGCTGTAACAGACAGTGAATAAAGTGTTGGTGCAACTGGATCAGAGTGCCACCAGGGGGCGCTGTGTTGCCATTATCAGGCCAACAACAGTGCCACTTGGATGGTTCTTTTTCAGATGCAGCCTCAAAATTGTTGAAAACATTCTTTTATTCGTTAATAAAGTTATTGTCTCCAAAAGTTAATTAAAATTAGTTAAAAACTTAAAATGAATAAGTTAGTACATAGTACATATACATCGTATATGTATGTGTAAACATTTTTCTTTATATTATGGTTGAAAGTAGTTTATGATGTTTCTATTGTTTTCCAGAATATTTCTGCAACAGCCCATAAATCCAAAATCCTTAAATAAAGGAAAATCGAGGACAGACTGTATTAACTTCAAGCTATGTTAAGATGAAGACTAATTTTAAATAATGAAAATATGTAGTGTTCACAAACTCCTGCTCAGCACTGGCTGTGGACTGATTCATACTACGAGCACCAGACAAAAGCTGTAAAAACTGTGGAAGTAGCATGCGATATGGTCATAAGTATCAGAGTTACTGTCACTCACTCAATGCTCATTCTGCAGATGGAGTCGAGCGTCGTGAAGCCAGCAGCCAGGAAGTTGTTCTTGTATTGGCTCATTTTAATAGAGTCCAGCCAGTCGCCAACTGAGATAAACAGAGGGTAGTCACTGACATCTCCCGGAGATTCCGGTAAACTGCAAGGACATGAGAAACAGACCAAAAAAAGGTGCACCTTTAGACCCTCTAGGTTTTTGCGCCACACCTAGTCTGAGAGCAAGAGTGAAAATGTGCATTCATACCCAAATCCGACTAAAGTAAAGATGATAAGCTACTGGGCCAGCAGGTGGTGTAGTAGTTAGAGCTGCCGTCTTGCACTTAGAGGACCTGGATTTGAATCCCACCTCCTGCTGTAGTACTCTTGAGAAAGGTACTTAGCCAGAACTGACACTACTCGGCATCACTTGGCTGCATAAATGGGCAACACTGACTGCAGTTTTAAAATCATCAGGTACAGAAACGTAAGAAATTATATTTTTGACAATTTTATAAAATATGACGCCCCACAATGAGAACATGGTTGCTGTGCACCAATCCCATTAGCTTGCTGAGTGTGGAACCATTACGCCATCATCCCTGGAACCTGTGTGTTCTGCTCTAACCCCTCGTACCCCTGCATGTCCTCCACCAGAGTCAGAAGGCTGCTGGGATTGCGGATCAGCTTGTCCAGGAAGCCCACGATGTCAGCGAACTTGGGCCGGTGGTTTCTCTCCTTCTGCCAGCAGTGCAGCATGAGCTGGTGCAGCGCCACAGGGCAGCCCATGGGTGCCGGCAGGCGGTATCCTTCCTCGATGGACAGGATCACCTACAGCGGACAGACTGCCGGTAACAAACCTGAAGGCTGTTGCTTTGAGCTCCAGGGAAGGCTATGGGGTCCAAAGGATCTTACCCAGCACTACTCGTGCAGAAACATCCAGATATATAAACAAGGAAACCGTGAGCTAGGAAATTAGAGTAATATTAGTGCTAATAAGCACTTCCCCGCTGCATGACCTGAAACAACAGAGCTCCACACAGTCACATCCCTGACTGTAAAAGGAAAAATGCAGCATCAGCAGAATCAATCCTTCCAACTTCCCTTTCCCACCCCAGTTAGCGATGCCGTATGTACGGTGTTCACGTCACGCTGCTCAGATAGACGCTCTGTTCTGGAACCGTCGGTGTAGAAAAATGAGCATTTCTGCATAATTATTCTACATAAACATCAGCGTGGGAAAATTATTGGCAATGTAACCTTTCCTGGAAAACTGGACCGATGAAACTTTTTAATGTTAACCACGTGGGCTTTTCGAACACTTTTTTCATTTTAAGAGCCTTATTATGCAAGTGCGCGTGCACACACATAGGCATTATAAAGGGGAGCCTCAAGAAAAGCGTCAATTTACTGTTACACCTTGAGGAACAAACAAGGAGTTGCTGCAGTTGCTCCGAGGAGGAATACGCTGTCTCCTTCATTTAGACTACCTGCTGCCTCAGATGCTGGGTGTCACCTTAGGTAATTGAGACAAAGCATCTTCTTCCAAAATTCGGGGGCCAACATCTCCTCCCCAGAGCTCACTGCGGGCCTTGGTCCAGACATGCTGTTCACTTCAATCCCCGGGGTGCTGGGTGTGTGTGTAGAATGGGTGACCTTCAGCCAGGGTCAATGACTGCATCTCAGGGAAGCATTGATGCCTCACAGCTCCCAGACTGTGGGTACAACTATAGGGTTTGAATTCAGTTCAGTGCACTTGGAGTTTGCATGTAATCTCCATGTAAGTATGGGTTTTCTACTACAGTCCAAAAGTGTGTATTTCAGATGAATTTGTCACTCTAAATCTCCCTGAGTGTGAGCATGCTGCTGTACAGCAGGGTTGGTGATGTAAGCATCGATGCACTGTATCTAGAATGGAAGTCACCTACATATAAATTAATAATATGTAAAGTATGGCTTCTGTTGGCCCTGTACTGAAGCACATTCCTCAGCTCTCCCTGCTGAACATTTTAGACCCTTAGCTGCAAGATCCACAACCTTCAAGTCACTTGCGCAGATGTTTGGAACTCATAAAGGTCTGCAATTCTCCACTGAAAGCGTCAGAGAATATGAATATTTCATCAAACATATAGTATACATAATTCTATTTGAATTCCTGTTCATCTCCACTTGTAGCACCCAAAACCACCCAGCACAAGTTGGTCAAAAGGTGTACAAAGTTTCAGCGACAGTCATGCTAATGCACAACTGTGCTTCAAGGCAGACTGCACGCATTGAAAGGTGTGTATGTGACACCTCTGTGTGTGTGTGTGTGTGTGTGTGCGCGCACACTTCAGGACAGCTGTGCTTTGATGATCAGTGGACACTGCAATGGCTCAGCTGCAGTGGGTGTCCTCTGTCCACAAAATGCCCACCACTCACCAGGACCCCTATTTTGGCATGGAGGGTGGTAGTGGGGGGGCTGTGTCCATGAAAGCACATCTAAGCAATTCCCCAGAATTTCCAAATCCTCTTTGAAATGCCAGCCCCTGTATAAACTTGCAGCATGGGGGATTACCGCGGTGACTGAACACCCCCTTCTGCACACACCTTGAAAAAACAAGACATTCAGCTGGACTTTGACAGGCCATCTGTTTGGAACTTCATGGTAGGCTATAACTTCCCAAGGTTGAAGTCAGAATCAGAATATCATGTAGATGCTTCAGAGGTAAAAGCCGTGGGCTTGTGCAGCGTCACCCCCGAGATCGTAGGGCGGATCAGCTCCGCAACGAACAGACAGCACTGGGATCGCTGGCATCGCGTCCTCTGCTTTATCGTGTCTCTTAACTTTGCCAAAGAGTTGGAGGTGGTGGCTTATCCAGCTCACACCTGCTAATGTTCACGAGTCTCAGGGGATCGAATAACAAAAGAAAAGAGGGTGGCCATTATATTGTATTATATATAATATACATTTTTTAATCGTTTTTCTAACTTTTAGACTTACCCTCAAATGTACTATAAAGTTCAAAAAGGAAAAAAAAAATATTTGTAGATGTTGACTGACAGCTATTTAAATTGATTGTTTTTGTATAACAAAAAGATTTTAATAAAAACAAAATATGTCACAGTAGAGATTGTTTTGGGATGGTTGCTAATGTTTTCTAAAATGTACAATAAAAGTAAAAAAAACAGGACATTATTTAAAAGTGACAATTTTCCACAGCTATATACAGTATAATATACATACATACAATTTTACATAATACAGCAAATAAGCACACTGTAGTTTCTTGCAGGTAGAAAATCAAGGTCCATTTTGATCCGTAAGAAATACTGCTTCGTATTCTAGCCGTGTATCACATATCTAAGGTGGGAAACTGCAATTTTCACAAGGTATTAAGTTTCGGTTTGGGGAACTGAGTCCCCTTTGTGAGCGGAAAACAGGACGTGTCCAGAAGACGCTGATTATAGCGATGTGAAAAGATTACAAGTAAGTTGTGTGTGCGGGGAACAGCTCGGACCACCGCTGTGGTTTCGGCGGCTCAGGTGTCCGTCGCCGCAGCAGACATTTCCAGCTAATATGAGCTCTGTTCCTCCTTCCAGGAACGGCACTCTCTGTCACACGCAAGGTTACTATGGAAATAATATTCACATCCACGGGACATTATTCAGCGTAGCCTGTGACAAAACTGACACGTGTGTCCACCACAGCAGAAAACCCTGAACTCACAGTTTGCACGGTCGTGTGTGGGTTGTGACACAGTGCACACCTGCCAGAACCAAAGCTGGTGAACGAGTAGAAAAAGGTGTAGGTAGTGGAGTGGGGCAGCAGGTGGTGAGTAGCTACAAGGACCCTGGTTTAACTCATCCTCCATTGTAGTACCCTTCATCTTACCTTGTATGGATGTAATAAGAACACGGTACGGGTACCAGGTTCAATAAATGGGAACATTTTTGAGGGGGTGCATCTCCAGGACCTTGGACAAAAGCAGCTAAAATGGAAAATAATCACGAAACAGCAGCTTTCAAAAGAAAGTGAACTCACATCCTGGTTGGACATCTCCCAGTAGGGCCGCTCCCCGTACGACATCACCTCCCACATGACGATGCCGTAGCTCCAGGCGTCGCTGGCTGAAGAGAACTTCCTGTAGGCGATAGCTTCAGGGGCCGTCCAGCGAATGGGGATCTTTCCGCCCTGGAAAGGCAGAATTTCCCTGAGCAGCATTCCTCAAAAACAGCAACAAAACACAAACATGCAGTGATGCAAGAACCAAACACCACCTTGCACAGTACGGCCGTGGATAACTGCCGGTCCTGGATAGTTTTCATCCACACATAGAGGGGCAGTCGAAACCCAAAACACAGCTGGAATAAAGCAGAGACGTTGGCGGAAGGACTGTGATTTGCGTCAAAAGTACTCGCCAGTTCGGCAAAGTTGCCATGAGTCGACATTGGCTTGACGACAACTGAACAGCCAGTACAGTTCACTGCTGACACAAAAAACTGTCCTTTTCTTATACACGATATACACTATAGGCATGGTGTAAAGAGCAAATTGCTCTGCTCAGAGGCACTCCGCATAACTGTTCATAACTTAAAAGCCCTTAAAGTGCTTTTTCTCTTACTACTAATATATGTTCATTTTGAATCTGTCTATCTGTTTATATACATATACAATTATTATTATTTATATATCTCTGTATAGTAGCAGCTGGATTAGTGCTGTAGATCTGTTCTTGGAAAACACTGTAAAATTTAAATTAATACAGAACATTGAAAACTGTGCATGTGCAGCAATGCAAAAGAAATTATTCGTACCATTAGTAATTGCAAATCAAAGCAGAAAATAGAATATTTTATGGAAAATGAGAACAAAATTCCTGAAATATTGTTTGAAAATATTTTTAAGATATGGTGAATTATTACGATAAATTGATACTAAGGTGCTAATTAAAGTTCTGTTCAATATTTGTTTATTTATCTGTGAACTCTGTCTACCTAAAAACATCACCGTTGCTGCAGAGATGCGTGAGTTTCAGCATCCATGCGCTAAATAAAAAGCGCAGCTGCTTTCCAAGCGCACAGTAGAGGGCGCTGCAGTCCTGCGCTTATTGAACCACATGGGCCCAGCATGCAAAACGTCATCCTTCATCGCAGAATTTTGAGCGCTTGCATTAATCTTCTGGAAAGTTCCAAGTGTTTATCAATTCAGAGGCTCACATCTGAGATGCGGTACTTTTTTAAGCATTTATATCATTTATTGAACGTCGCCATCCAGCAAAAATTTCAACTATTGCGGCGTCCGAAATATCTCAAACTGACTTCCTCTCAGCAAATGATGTTACGCATTTAATGCATCTAAGGTGAAAACATTTACGGACGATATGGAGTATTGTAAAGCGTACTACAGGCGTAAGTGCTGAATGGCAGCGACAGGACCGTACACTTTGGTGTTGATAGAATATGTAACACTGGGGCGCAACCTGAATCTGTACCGTGCGAAAGCAGTGGACAGGAGGGATGACTGATGGGGGGTTCCCGCGAAACGCTGTCACCTTTTCATCATGCACCGCCTCCGTGTCTTAAAAACACAATTCACCTCGGTCAGCCTCAATGTCAGAGATCAGCGCGGTGTCACAAGTCGGAAGATTAAATTCTCCTGAGTTGCTGTAACGCAGCCAAAGGTTTTTTCTTTTGGGAACAGGGATCCGCGTCTATCTTCCTGCCCCCCCCCCCCCCCAAGCATGGGGGCAAAGTCAAATAACAATTCCACACAAATCTTTCACGGCCGTTTTTCTGGCAAGGCCGGCCTTGCGACGCTCCTGTGCCGAGGTGTCCGTCATGCAGAAAATGGCCTACGGCCTGCAGAATGCAGTATATCCCGCAGCAGTGGCCAAAAGGATGGAGGTCACCTTAGTGTCGGGTCTGTTCGGAGCACTGCGTCTCGCTTCTCCACAGGATCGTCGGTCATAATAACCGAGCGAGAGAAACAACTGGTTCAACAGCGATGAGAGGGCGAGCCCATTACAAACCTCATGCACATCAAAATCATCGGCAATCCACTGGCTTAATTGCCCAAAATGTTCAATAAAGTGGACCGCAGTACGGTTTGTAACGGCTGTGTTTACCCATGATTTTCTTCAAAGTGTGATAACTACAATGCTAGGGAAATGAGATGTATTAATTCACCACAGGAAAGAGGTTTAGAAAGTAAAGCAGCAGTTCAGAGGCACTTTCCCCGATTTGGACCCACCGAACAGGTCAGTGCTTACGGTGGTGGTGTAGGCGGCCTCCGGGTCGTCTTCCAGCACCCGTGACAGCCCAAAATCGGACACCTTGCACACCAGGTTGCTGTTGACCAGGATGTTGCGGGCGGCCAGGTCCCGGTGCACGTAGCCCATGTCGGAGAGGTACCTCATGCCCGAGGCGATGCCGCGCAGCATTCCCACCAGCTGGATCACCGTGAAATGGCCGTCGTGCTTCTAGGGGAGACACGGAGAAGCGCACTGAGGCCCGGGGACACCCAGGGCGTCTCTTCTCACAGGCCAGATGAAGCAGTCACATGAAGTTCCAGGTAATCACGCAAGATGGAATGGTGCAGATGGGCATTTTGGAAACCTCAGATGGACTTTCATCTGCTTAATGGGTAGAATGACATACTTTGGGCCAAAATTTTAAATGAGTCACTCTTCACGGGTGACTCGTGCCAGAAATTAAATGCAAAAAACAACAAATCTGTGAACTCTTTAATAAACGTGTTTGTCTGGCTTAAATAGAATACATTATTTTACCATAAATATGGTCAAGCACTGAGAATTTTTGGGGATTTTGACTATAAACGTTAAGCAGTCACAGGATACATGCATATGCCCCCAGTCTGAGGTATGCATTTCAGAAGATGGTAAGATAAAAAGCACATTTCTACCTTTTGAAATAATAACTAGAAAAATTCTCTGAATTCACAGGTTCATCGAAGTGCCCAAATGACGTGAGAAGGACGGGAGCGACGCATTGCTGCCAAGGGCGCGGCGTCGAGGGGCTCCTTTGTAGAGTTCTGAATTCACATGATGAGTTTATTCAGGGAAGCTGCAAGTGTCTCAACGTTTTAACAGTTTTTAAAGAAACGAACATTCAACGCTTTCCTTATAGGCAAGATTGTACACAGCAACGTTATAAATAGTCCTCTCTGTGAAGTGCTCTGCTGCCCTGCTGCGTCAATCAAAGCACTCGGAGAAAAGTGCCAGGCTTCCATCTATAGATCTAGCGGAAGCCTCTCTATAAATGCGCTTAGGACACAGCTGCGGTGAAGATGGCCAAAGGTAGGTGTGTGTGTGTGTGTGTGTGTGTGTGGGCGCTGCTAGAGTCAGGTTAATCCACAGAGCTATATGCTGGGGTGATTTTCGAATACAACAAGGCAAAATTCTGTACCGGGTCTAGGGGAACACATCTACGCATGACTGCGCGCGCCACACACAAACGTATGTGATTCAAAAAGCGATGAATTGGCTGGATAATCTGTTTGCCCTGTGTTGCCAATGATGGAGGGTTGGGGGGGGGGGGCTTGGTCTCTACCACAAACAGGCTGTGAAAGGAAAGTGTCCGGTTAATTGACTTGAGGAGGGAGACGGATGTGCTTGTTGACACAGTTTCTTTAAAGAAGACGAACATGGCGACGAAGAGAAACGGTGGGACCTGCTCTCACCCTCAGAAACGAGTCCAGAGATCCATTTTCCATGTATTCCACCACAATCATGACTGGTCGGCCTGCGAAGAGACCGGCAAAGTCGATTAGAAATGGAAGAACAACCATGACTCTTTGGGATCAGCTTATATATCAGAAACCAGCTTAAAGTCTCGGTGGCCGAACTGCTGGGACTGCTTTATTTCCAAGAACAGTAATACTGCATATGCTGCCATTTGTACAAGCTGTGAAAACCTACACCTGAATAATATAACTGTGGCCCAGAAGGTAACTGTCGTTGTGCCCTTGAGGAAAGCAGCACTGTAGCACTGCTGATAAAAACCTTCACCTGGTACGATGAAAAACAGCTTGCGGTTAAATTCTGGTTAATACACAATATGATTAAAAGTATGTGGACACCTGAGCATCACCCCCATGTGCTTGTTGAAGCTCCCATTCCAAACACTTGGGCCTTAATATGGAGTTGTCTCTCCCCCCCTTTGCTGCTAGAAGAGCCTCCTCCTTCTGGGAAAGCTTTCCACCAGATTTTGGGAATTTGTGCCCGTTTGGCCACAAGAGCATCGGTGACATCAGGCAACAATGTTGGCTCGCAGTTGGTGTTCTGGTTCATCCCAAAGGAGATTGGTGGGGTTGAGGTCAGGGCTCTGTAGAGCCACACTAACCTGGGCAAACCATGGGTTTATAGAGCTTGCTTTGTGCATGGGGGGGGGGGGCACAGTCATGCTGGAGCAGGAAAGGAGCTTCTTCTTCCCCAAACTGTGGTCATAAAGCTAGAAGCACACAATTGTCTAGCTCAGCTCAGTCATTAGAAAGGGGGGGGGGGTCCACATACTTTTGGCCATACTGCATATCTATAAGAAGCCTAGTATACAAATCTAACACTGGAGGTTGGAAAATTTCTGCATCAGATTAAAACACTGATGCTGCAAAATGAGGAAAAAAGTGAAAAAGTTCAGCTAAAGTTTTCCAGCAATGAGCAGGTATCTGTCTTATCCTGTCTGATACTGGGAGCCTAATCCTCAGTTATCCTGACATGGCCTCTATTTGCTGTTTCCCATCAATCCTGTGCAACTGAAATCAGCCTTGCAGTTCACTCCCTGGAGCATCACATCGTGGTCTGAACCCCCTAGATGTGTTCCATCTACACGAATCTCAGCGCTCTCGATTTCTGGATTACGTTTAATTACCGCATTGTGGCATTTCCACATTTATCAAAAGGGAAACTGCGTGCTGTGCATCTCCGGTGAGAAAGGAATACTCTGGCATCGATGGGGACGCCACTCTACCGCGAGGCGTTGGCTGCCAATTGCGCCGCAGGAGAACGACGCCGATATGCAGAAATCGACGCCAGCCTCCAAAAGCCGGTTATCGCTTTGAAAAGAGGACAAACCGAAACCCGAGCGACCGAGCATCATCTCGTCATCAATTTACCCAATTTGGCGACGTGCCGACAATGAGACACCACCCCTCTGTGGACACACCAGGAGAAAAGGAACCTGTCGAGTAAAGGGAAACAAAATGACGTGCGCAAAATAAGTGCACTTCTCTAGGCCGTTTAAGGCCGCACCGTCGAGAGCATCACTGCGAGAAGCAGAAAGTTCAAGGAGAGTTCATCCTCTTCCAGGATGACTTGGCTCCGGCAGCAAAATTTCCTCCCTATGAAACGTCCATCACGCCTTGGCAGTCGGACCTGGCGCCTGGCGTATGCCTAAGAGACTCTGACACGAAGGGTGAGTGTATCCTTACACATAATTATATCAGACAGATATTTCATTAATTGGCTGCCGTCTAGTGCTCTCTCGCTGCCGGGCAAATTCGATCAGGCCCGGCGTTCCCTCAGAGAGCCACGCTGGGTTTTGCCGCCAAAGGTGGGAGTGTGGAGAACCCTAAAACGCATGATTGGGTTAGATGACCATCAGTCAGTCTGGGCCACCAGCAGGAATATACATTCAGCGTGTAAATAATGACCTCATTAGAGGCCGGTTTCCCGGCAACTCGGCGATTCCCGGACTTGTTTCCCGCCTTCCCGAGCGCAAGGGCGGCGGGACGGACGCAAACTTTTTCCGCTCGCCCCCGTCTCGCAGCTTCGCTATCTCTGCACCTCGAAGCGCCCGGCTTATTTCCGTAATTGGCGCCGGCGCGAGACGACAAAAGGCCCGCGAGCGCGTGCCTGACGTGCGGAGACAAAAGTGCGGCGCCAAAGCGGGGACAACCTCAGCAATCAGACGCGCGCAATCAGACGCGCCGCTTCGCCTCCCGTTGCATAAATTAAGGCGTCTAAAAATTCCACCTGTCAAGTTCCCGACGTCAGTCATTCTGCCCGGAATAAAGAAGCGAAAACACGTGGCGAAGCAACAAAGAAGCCTCGAGCTGTGCGCCATGTTATTATGCTGTCAGTCAGCGTGGGGCGATTGTGAGAAGTCCGTGATGCACGTCGCTCTCGCGCGACGTCTGGCCTGCACATCTTCTCCTTTGTCATATTTTCCCACACAGGGGCTAACAACTACCAGCTACTTCAAATCTAAACAACTAAACGGTTATAGTGGCTCCAAATGTTAATATATTTTTCTGCTTTATTTAATAAAGCCTCAGTTTCGGGTGCTTTAAATTTCAAGAACTGAACTCCGAAGGAGCGCAACGGATGCGAACGCAAATACCTTTATTTAGCGGTGCTCATGAAGAATTATGGCCACGTGACTCATTTAGCGCCGGGTTTAAGCTGGGTAACTATTTGCTCTCCGCCAAAGCAGACAATTGAAAATCATCGCAACTTTAAGCTAAGTCCTGTTCAAACGTGGAGTCTTAAAGAACCAGTTGACACGCTGGCGTTGCTTTTCTCACCGGCGAGCTACCCGTGTTCATTTCGTGGTCCTTGTCAACATCCCATTCTGAGAGGCGCAAGAGCAGAACTGGAGAAATTTGAATCGATGGAAGCAACAGGCGATACCACGTTAATGGAGGAGTCTCCTGAGAAGGAGTCAAATGAGAACAAAAGAATTTTATACGATTAAATCTGAAGAAAGCTGAAGTCACGACGACTGGCACAATGGAGAACTTCAGCGCTGATGGAGAAGATGAAGGAGCACGGTGCTGTGGAAAAGTATTCGCCCCCATTCCATTGAATTTAATCGGATCTTTTTGTCATTTCTGCTTACGTGCGAGTGCAGCCC
Source organism: Heterotis niloticus (assembly GCA_018136845.1). Lineage (NCBI taxonomy): Eukaryota > Metazoa > Chordata > Actinopteri > Osteoglossiformes > Osteoglossidae > Heterotis > Heterotis niloticus. The sequence goes on along the minus strand of CM030897.1, from coordinate 6,608,380 downwards.
GAGGGAGAAAAAGTGACACCGGTGTTGCTTTTATGTCATTCCCTTTGTGTAGAAGATAATGAAATGTGCAGTCATAGGTGCGAAAAGTTATTGCCCCTTCACAGTCAATAACTGGTGGTGCCACCTCTTTAGCTGTTGATGGGGACGTGAACGCATGCCAAAGATAAATAAAAAATGAAAACAGGAAAAACGTAAACGTATTTAAGCTGCGGCGCTGAAGGAGGCTTTAAGGACGACGAATCGAACAAAATTGTCACTGGCATCACTTTCGATGCGACGCTGATGTCGGCATATCGGGCACTTCAAAGCCTCAAAAAGTTTGAAAAAGAAAGAGAGCAACCAGGAGTTAGAGCAACGGACTCAACCGCTGCGTCGCTTTTATGCTGAGCGAAACATAGACGATTCAGCAGCCACCCTGCCAGGTCGCCAGGAGTCAGCATCAACTCAGCGGCACTTAACAACAACAACACAATCCCCGCCTTAAAGTCAGCTGAGAGTGAGGTCTTGACCTCCGGTCCAGGAAAGTTGTGTCGTGTCCGGCTCTTTCTTTCCACCGCTGTATTTAACCACCCAATGGAACAAACAACTTTCCAAATTAAACAGGCACCGAGCTGTTTTCTGTCACCCGCTATGTCTGTCCAGCAATGAGAGTGCAGCAGGGAGGGAGGATAACAACGCTGAAATGGCAAAGTGATGCAATGATGGCCGAGGCACTGGAGTGTGGAGACAGAGCCATGTTCTCCTCACAGAGCTGGAGGGCGCAGGAGTGAGAACCTGCCAAAGGGAGCAGAGACAGGGGGGCTTGGAGAGCTAAAGCCCAAATCACCGCTGAGCTGTCTCCCTCTATACAGAAACAACAGCGTGGAAAAGCTGAGCGTGAAATAACTTGTTCCACTACCTGAGTTGACGTCCCTTTAGGACCTTTAATTTGCTGCTTTCCCCAATGCTTCCCCTCCTTCCCCCTCACACACCACACACACAAAAGTTAGAGGAGTGACTTCAGGTCGCTACCTGTACTTTCTGACCAGGTAAGTTTCACTTTTTTTTTTTTTTTTTTTTTTTTTTACGGTGTTGTACTTCAGCACCAGATTCTGTTTAATTGGTCTCTGAAGTAGCAGGAGACGCATGCAGCAGATGGCGTCCCGGTGTAGAGACGGGGATCTTGGTACGTGGCGGCAGGATGGCGCGTGCCAGCTGCGGCGGTGGTCGCCTGGCGGCCACGCTTCTCGATCCTAATTCTCGGCCTCTCCAACAGTCAGGAACAGGTGTCAGACGTAACCATGTTCTCACTGCAGAACCGGGGGGGCTGGGGATGCCATTGCAAATGGCCTGACACGGACCCCCGCTGGCCCAGGACACGAGTCTCCATCAACAGAGGACGGCTCAAGCGTTTGCTGGAGGCCTAATTGATTTAAAAGACCCCCTGAGCAAAGAGCGTCTCGGGATATTTACCCAGCAGGCTCAGCGGTCTCTCCACATATTAAACTGAATTACATCCGCTTGCCTCCCAGCAAGAAATTGCTAAATATTCCCCGCCCTCACAATGGAAGATTTTTTTGTTGCTGTGGGTGTTTTATACGTTTTCGTTGTACTGAGGCTTTTGGTGTAAAATGCGTGTTTTGCCCTTTGATCAGAACAGGGGATTGAAGCTCTCGCCAGGTTTGCCCTTGCACATCCGCAACACTCCTTTCCACTCGCGCGCAGTCTGCGGCGGAACCGTGAGAACCGGGAGAGGGATTAATGCAAATGTATGCGCCCGAAGAGTGGCTGAGCTTTATGAATTCTGGCGGCGGCGGCGAGAGCCGGGAAGTAATTGCTGCACGGCTGTTTTTTCTCCTGCGCCTTTAAAGCCAGCATTACCTGCTCTTCTCAGGTGTGCTTTACACGGAGAGAGCAGGAGCCCGCGAGGACCGCAAGAAAGTGGGCAGACATCATTTGCCCAGCAAATAATTTATATCAATAGTAATAATTAATCACAAATCAAACGGCAGACAGGAGTGCAATCCCCAGGCAGGGTGGGATCGCGTCGTCTCACCACTGCCGAATCTGTCAAACTGCATCGCGAGCTCGTGACTGCAGAGTACATCTCCAGGTGTTACCTACTTGCATACCTTTATCACTCCTAAGAGAAGCATGGGAAAGAAAAGTTTGAGTTTGGGAGGAAAGTCGGGTTTAACAGTTTAATATTTCACTCGTGTGGTGGTGTGTTTAGAAAGTATGAGTTCCTTGCTCCTGCTTCAGCTCCGCTCGGCGAGGTTCTTGCCCTTAACGTCTCCAATAAAAATCACCTAGCTGTGCGGATGACAGTAACCGTGCAAACATTAACGTGGTAAGTTGCTTTGGAGAGAAGATCAATCGCTAAAATGAATAAATAATCCAGTAACAGTAATTCTAGCACCGATGTAGGAGTTGCAGACCTTTCTGAACCCCAGCAATGCCCACAAACATACCTGCTTGCAGCAAATTTACAGTCCATACCCTTCTCGGGTTATTAAACCTTGAAAACACCCCTGTGTTTACCACATGCATGTTGCGAGAGAGAATCGATAAAACTAATATCAGCCTCCATGCTGCTGTATGGTTAACAAATCTGATTTCAGGGTATCGAATCTGTCACTAAAAAGACGGATGAAATGTACCCCGACTAATTGTTTCTTTCCTTGTTCAAGACTTGAGAAAAGGTGGGTGAGAATGACGGGGCCCTGATGTGCAAATAATCCATAGTTGTCCAGTTCTATTCCGTGCTGATTTATTCACACGCCCTTGTGTAAGAGGTGGACTTGTACAAGGTGGTTTGATACGGTGTCCGCACTGGGATGGTAATGGAGTCAAACTAGGCTGGGATTGGGTTTGGATTGGTCATGCATAGCAACTCAAACTGAGGTGGGATGGGACTTAGATTGAGGTGATATGATATCTGGTGTGGAGGTCAGTAAAGGACTCAGACTGGGCCATTATGGGGTTCAGACCGTACTGATATGGGAATCAAACTTGGCTGGTATGGGGTTCAAACCGGGCTTACATAGGAGCTGAACTGGGTTCATATGGGAGTTGGACTGGACCATTATGAGGTTCAGACTATGCTCACATGGGAGACGAACCAGGTTGGTATGGGGTTCAGACCTGGCTAATATTGAATACAAACCTGGTAAAACCAGTACAGAAGTTGAACTGGATCGGCTGAACTGGTTGAATTCTAAGCCAGAAAAGGAGTTGGATTGGGACAGTATGGTCGTGGAACTGGGCCACTGTGGACGCAGGCCTTGCTAGACCCCAAGAGTCACACAGGAAAGTGTCATTTGTTCACGAACTGTGATTTTGTCCTCTTTGCAGCCCCCCCACTGCTCCTCCTCCTGCAGGCTGTACTGAAGTGATAATAGATTGAAAAGACTAATATTATCTTTTCCCAGGTGGACGGCGGGAGCAATTAAATTCAGTCCTGTTCCATCAAAAGCAAACTTCATTGTACTCAGGCACAGAACAAGTCATTCCTGTCCAAAGAGGCCCACTCTGTCCTGGTTGGACATGTTCTTCTAATTAAGAATGAATAAAGGTACCACGCTTACGCTGGGACACACCGTCTCCTCATCTCAGCCATGGGAAAAACACCGCAGCAAATGCAGAGTCCATTACTGCTCATAACATCATGATGTGGGTGCGTCTGCACTGATTTCCTCATGGTGGTTCCGGTCACTGGGAGGAGAGCCGGGTGCTCTGTTTTTCCACTTATCCATTCGCAGTCCGTAGCCACTTATTAACAAAAGCTTCTGCAGCCCGCAGTCTATCCCTGAGGTATAGGGTGCAAGGCAGGGTACACACTAGATGGGCACTTGTACACACTCACACTAAGGGCAACTTATAGCTGCCAGTTCATAAGAAACACATCTTAGGACTGTGGGAGGAACCCTGTGTAAACACGGGGGAGAACCAGTACGCTCCGCACAAGCTGAGCTGAATTCGATCCCACTGTTTATAGCATCTACATAACACAAACAGGTGATCCAGCCTAACCGAGGGGCTTTGCAAAAGTTCCTCTGCAATCATCCAACATCCCTATGTTGGTTGAAAAAAGTCCTCATACCACCACACATAAAACCTTCCACCTTTACCTTCCCAAAGGCTTCCTGGAGTGAAAAGACGGTCAAATTGCCCGGACAGCTCAGATCATTATGTGCGAGCATCTAATTTCATTTCACTGGCCAGAAAACCGTCGAGGGTCATTATATTCGGCCGCATTGTGTCTAATGATGACTGGCACTTCCATCCGTGTTGCTATTCAGCTCCTTTAATTACACGCCGCCCTGATGCATCGCGGCCGCCCCGCTGAGCGGAAGGGGTCCCCCTCCTCACACTGCAGGATGTGGGAATAGCGCTACCAGGGATCTGTACGTGCCGTCAGTGCCGCTATGCAGCTGCTGCGCTTGTCGAGCGCGAACCCACTGTGGAGCATGGTGGCAAGTGAAGGAGAACTGCTGGAAATGGAATGGGAAACACTAGGAAGACTAATGGGGGGCAAGGAGAGTGTTGCTTTTGTTCTCCTGGAGGAAATGCACAAAATGGAACATCTAATCCCAGACGGACACCGATTCCAGCTTTCTCCTTCACATAAGTACAGTATGAATACAGGGACTGGCTTTGAGGGTGCTGTAAACATCAAGCATATTAATATTCAGAGTCTCTTCATCGGCCAAGGTTCATGCCAGACTCCTGCGAAACAAAGTGCACTGTCAGATGCCTCTTACTTTTGGTGACCACTCCTTCCAGCCTGATGATGTTCGGGTGATCAAACTGGCCCATGATGCTGGCCTCACGCAGGAAGTCCTGCCTCTGTCGCTCCACGTAGCCACCCTTCAAGGTCTTGATGGCCACGGGGATCTCTCTCTTCCCAGGAGTTCGAAGGCGTCCGCTGCAGACCTCCCCGAATTCACCTGCAAGACATGACTCGGCCCTCAGGACGCTGACCTCTTACCTTGTGGCTACTCAAACCTCAGTGACATTTTTTTTTTTTTTTTTTTTTTTAAAGCTGCATTTCCACTCCTTTTCCACTGGGGGGCAATCACGTAGCATTAAAGCCAAATTGATGAGCTAGCTGGTATTTTTAAAAAATAATTCTTTTAAAAAAGTAAAAAAAAAAAAAAAATCCCGACCTACCAAAGAACAAACTAACTATCCATTGTCATTTTCTACTGAAAACATATTTGCACATTTTAAATAAGGTGAAGTTGTTTTTAAATCTGGTGCCCTGACAGAACTGAGGCTCAGGTTTGGTAAGATATTTTAATTGAATGATTTTTACAGTTAAAACCTCTCAAAAGTATGAAATGATTCCACTGAAAACAGCATCTTCTGATGGTGACTTACAATTCTGCAGCAGAACAGAAACAATGATGTCTGAAACAATGATAAATAATATATGAACCCAACTGAGTTTGGGACAACAGTACCCACCTGCGCCGATTACCCTCTCAATTCGGATGCGGGACGGGTCGATTTCTTTGGCAAATTCGTGCACTGCCTGTGTGGGGTCCTCGTAGGTGTCGGGGTCAATGTATGTCTTTATTCCCGGGAACGGAACTGGGACACAGACCATAAAGAGAACGGTCACAAAGAAACAGCAGGTCCCGATGCTCCGAGAGGCGGCACCTGGAAGCAGCACGCAACCCCTGCTGGGAGACAGATCCGGAGCCTGGTGCTTCGCCTCACTCTGCCACCGCTGGATTCGCACTGTTTCTAGAATGACAATCAATTCTCATGCATAGCAAATAGAGCGGTAACTCGGAGTTGCGTCCAGGCTCGGGAGCTGTCCCTTTTTTGTATGTAATTGAATTCACAAGGTTAGAAAGACACCAGTATGCTACGGGTTGGGAAAGTGGGAAATGGAGGAGACGGCAGCTGGCGTTCGTTCTCTCTGGGCCAGCCAAGGGAACGGGGACAGACAAGGAGAAGCAAAAGGCTGTGTGTATGAGACGCGTGGGTCTTGAGGTCTCACTCTGAAAAGGCTGAGTGACAGATCGATGGCTGGACAGCGGGGCTGCTTGCCTTCCCAACCTCAGCTAGGGAACAGTTTCTGGATTGTTGCAGGTGATCCAGCAAGACCAGTAAGACACACAATACATGTGAGCAGATGTTTACGAACGTGCACAGGTGAGCTTCACCTAGATCTTACCTATGCTGTTTCCCCAAAGCGGCTTGTTTGAATGCACCTCTGGTTTAACAATCTTTCATGAGAGGAACGAAAAATAAACTTTTTTCCAGGCTGTGTACAGACGAGTAAGAAAAGGTGTGTCATTTATAAACTGCTCCAAAAAATGAAGGGCTTTGGCGGAATTCATCCAAGAGATGCGAGAGGCAGGGAGTGAGATGTGGCGCATGGGGGGTTTTAAACACATCCCACTGAGCACCCAAGTGACCCTGCGCACTGGGTAAAAAATGTTTTCAGTGTTTTGTTTACACGCAGGTTGTCTGCAGGGCTGCAATTTATCATTCGTCTTCAAGCCCGTGTTCTGCTTGAGCGGGGTGAAGCCACCGCGGGTTCGAGGTGCACTTTGGGTCTAATTTTCACCTGCTGAGTCAGGGGAGTGGTGGAGAGTCGTGCTCCTGTAGAGCAGACTCCATGGGAACACTTTGTGGGTGATGCTGGATACTTCCCCGACACTAAAAACGTTTCTTAAATGTTTTCTGAGAAAACCCTAAATTAAGTCAGAAAGAACTACAACCACAAGCAATCTAGGCTGAAAATTAAGACAGCTTTCTTTCCAAAGCTGAGCATCCAATGTCCCCATCAGATGTCATTTTTCCAGAACACTGAAGCGCCGAACTCCACAAACATAAAACATTTCACCCATAAAACAAGTTGAGGCAATTTATCTTACTGTGGCCATTTTGGTAGTGAGTCCTCCTCTTCTCGTCAGACTTCATCTTGGCTTTGATGTACCATTGGCACCTAAGACCGGAGAGGGGTTGAAGAAAAAGATGAGGAAACTGTGCTTGGGAAGACCCCCCATCAAACATTTTGAAGCAGCAGCACCATAACAGAGAAACACCATATTGCATTTTTCAAGCACACAGGTGCTTCACCTCGGCAGTGAAGGGACAGGGATTTGGGAGGAATCCAAACCCTTAGTGGAATTCAGGCTGTTGGTCCATTTTCCACACTGGGTTTGCATACTGAGGTACAAATAATGATTCATCGGTTTATACAGCAGGATAATTTTTACTATCAGTACATGTTAAATACCTTAATTGAGGTACTACAGCGGGAGGTGGGATCCAAATCCATGTCCCTGGTTTGCAGTGTGATAGCTTTTACTATCACACTACTTGCCTCCCCATACATGAAAACAGTGAAAAAAATGCTATTAAAAATACAACATATTGATGGAGGTCCTTATATCCTAGCATGCCTCAAGAGAGAAGTTGGGCTCAAACGACTGAGGTAAAAACCCCTGGATAGGGTACGGGAAAGAGAAGCCTTTGTAGCTCAGCAGTGGACATTGCATTCCCCACCTCCACCAAGAGCTGCCCTCCTCCTGAACTCAGATGACATTTAAGCCCACCAGCATTGGGGCAACAAGATCGTGTGATGCTGAGTCGAGAGCGATGCCCAACACCAGCGGCTGTTGGGGGCCCTGCACCAAAGTGACAAACTTGGAATTTAGGACATGGGTCAGGTTGAAAACAGGGCTAAGAAACCTAGAATTTGTGGACATTTTTGTAGGAAGAGCCGTTAACTTTCATGAAAATTCTCAAAGGGGGATAAAAGGTCAAAAAGCTCTGGTCTAAATCACAGAGAAACAGGACCCTCATTGCAGAGCTTTGAGCTTCAGAACATTTAAATAAAAATCGGAAAAATGTAGGCACGGACCTGCTTTGGGCTTCAAAGGAATGGACTAGATCGTGCGACTGGTGGTCGATAATCCCGACAACGGCGGAGGGAAACGGGTCCGGGCCGTTTGCGGTTGCAGAGCTTTCCCCACGGCAGCAGCGAGACTAGCACAAATCGTTTCGCACGTTGATGTGGCGAGTGGGCTTCCTCCTCAACGCACTTCCCAACACGTCGCGCTCAGCCAGATGGGCTCGGCTAATAATAGCGCTCGCCCGACGCTCACGCAAAAGCGCGTTTCGCACGAAGCCCCAGCACGGCGTTTAGGAAAGGTTACTGCCGCGCCGCGATTTCTACTTAAGATACAGCAAAGTTGATTAATTTCCACGATCCTGGATGCAGATAGGGTGCGGCGAAAATCTCCTTGAACGCATCTGCAGAGGACATTTTCAAGGCTCTTCTGGAAACAGAACGTGCGTGCGTGACCAGAAGGAGCCATGGGTGATCTTTAAAGGCACAGGTGCAACCGTGTGGCCCTGGGGAGCCCAGAGGAGGCTGCTTTAAACATCAGGCCTCATCGTCTCCTCCTGGAGGACTGCAGCAAATTGGCTAATAGCTCATAATTAAACTTGCAGGTCATGAAGGCCAAATAACCTGAATGATTTGTGAATGTTCTACCTGACTGATACTCGAGTAGCTGCTCTTGATGGGAGTTTTTGGGCACATGTGACATCAGGTGAGCCAAGGGCAAGGGAAGGAAAGCATACATCAAATGGGGTTCGATCTCTGAGGCCAAACAAAATACATTTATTAATCTAGCTGGCACTTTTTTCAAAAGACTTGCAATGTTAAGATACTTACAGTGGTTTATCCGTTGAAACAGCTGGGTAATCTTTACTGTACTAATTCATGGTAAGTAGATTGACTGATGCTACTGCAGCAGAAGGTGGGATCTGAAATTCATCCCTTTCAGGCCATAGGCAGCAACTCCAACCGCTATGCCACCTGCTGCCTCACATTGGTGTGATAGAGGTCCCTAAAAGGGCAGTTCAGTTCCAGGGGAGAGAGAAGAGGAGGGGACCAAAGTTGTGCCACCTGCTTCCTCGACCCTCGTCGGCCTTTCAGTTTCCACTTTTCAAAAGGTCCATTTTGCCAGCGAGCGACTGGTGGAGCAGACTTCAAAGTAGCCCTCATGCCTTGAAAGGGTGCATCAGGATCTCCCCCAACCCCCCTGAGAAGCTGATGTGGGTGAAATGCCCCTCATAGGGATATGGAGACCCCTAGAGTAAAGACACACATGGAACCTGGGGTTCAGTGTGTGCGTGTGTGTACGCTTGCAGGTGCATCAGCTGTGCAACACGTTTCCTCATTACACTCACATGCAGGGTGTCTGTGGCAGGCGCGTGCGAGTCGGCACCATACTGAGACTCATGGCGTTCGGCAGCGCTAAACCAAACAACAAACAGGCCCAGAATGATGTGCCCGCCCGCTCCAGGTAAACAGCGGCCAGCTAATAAGAAATCCGAGTTTCACGCGCACCGCAGGGGGAAAAGGATTCGAGCTGCGCATTTGCAAGGTATGATGGGAAGGACGTGCCGTCCCGGTCTCTGGCACACCCCGCATGTTTGCGGGATAACGGGGCTACCTTGGAGTGACGGCAAGGGCCCTGGTGTTGCCATGGTGACAAACAGCTGCACGCCTCTAAGACTGATGGGGTCCTGCGCTGGAGTGCAGAAGGAATGACAGGGAGGCATACATCCCAGAAAGATAGAGTGTTACTGCTATGGGGCTACAGCACCCCCTATCTCCCAGGGAGTCTAATGACACCAGGTTTAATCATATTCCACAGGGGTCCCAGCAGGAACTGGGATAAAATACCCCAGTGCACAGACGGCAGAGAAACCGTGGTATGGACCGGAGTGAATAAAGGCCCTAAAGGCAGCTCTGCGTCCCTGTGTGGGGCACCAGGGTACCAAATGGGGCTCAGAGTGGGGACAGAGGGGTCAGTCTCTCCTTCCATTTCAACACTGTATCTGATGATTTCCATCCCACTTTCTGCAAAACCTAAAACAGCCTCAAACAGAGAGTGAATTAACAAAACAGATTTTAAGAGAAGTCATAGGTGTCATCACTACTAAGACAGAGGATCATAATCAGGAAGATAACTAGCCCTGAGCGGTTTGGTTTAACATTTATAAATTTGTAAAAATGTGATGCAATACTGTGCAGCAGTTTCCCGTCCAGTAATAAGACTGCAGAGCTGTGTCTGTAACAGCCATTGGCACTGTGCCGGACTGTGTGTGATGTGCCCATTACAGGCCACGTGACAGAATCCGTGTCATTGGTGCCGACAGTGATGGACACCGCGGCAACCGTCCTCTTGTTAACGGCATGGGACGGGTAGCGCGTCCCCGGTGGCCCCCGCTGATGAGGTCACCGGATTCATTAAGCCATCGGCTCCATAATCCTCTAACAGCCCGATCAGTGACACTCCGGCGACTGCCCTGTGCCTCCCGTCCGCCGCGCTCGAGAGCACGGCCACCACAGATCTCAGTTTAAAACGCTCTGTTTTGATGATATGGGACTGAACACAAAATGAAACTGGCGCAGAAGCTGGCCTGACGAGAAATTTGAGGACATAAAACGGTACGGAGCTCTGATATGGATGCATAAATAAACAAGTGTGCAACAACAACCGATTAGGCCTTTATTTTCACATATTACCTAAAGTGAAAACACTTCAGTGAAACAATTTCATACATTTAAAAATATTATAAAGACCACAGGATTATGCTTTACAAAAAGCATCAGCAAAACATGTTTAAAAAATTGTATTGTTTAGTGTTGCTTTAATGAGCATCTTCTTGGCACCACATGTGCATGTGCGCTCGCGTGTGTGTGTGCGCACAACCTGAAGCTCTGTGAAGGAGTAAATCTTGCTCATTAAGACGAACAGGCGTGTGGCTCAAACTGCCAGCTTCAGCATTTCTGACACTCACACTCCTCCCTTAACAACCATGCAGGAAATCCCTGTCCAAAATGAGTAAGAATAAATATAAAATTATCCCTGCTTATGGGGACATTTTCCTGTGTTCTGTGGGTACTGAAAGTCTAGCTGTGTGAGGATGAAGAGAGGAACCGACTGCCGTGATGTACTGTGACACACGCGCTTTGGCTTTAGGACCTGTCAGAGGTTCACAATAGAAGGCGCTCGACACAGCGGAACTGTCGGCACTCCGGAAAGCTGGCCACTCGACATGCAGGAGCTGCCCGACTTGCTCGCTACCAGCTACCTGGAGCGTCAGACCTGTCTGAGATGCTGAAGCAGCACCAGCACAGCAGTTCCAGCTCAGCCCCAAAGCCAGGACCTTTTTCCGCAGATGAATTTGTTGGCTGCAACTGCTGAGACCAGAGCGAGGATTTCACTTTTTGTGTAAACACACTACCAGACGAGTGTGCTTTTCCTTTGCTGTTAGTTGGCTGAGCCTGTACAGATTTTGCATGTTCTCACCACGTTCATGTGAATTTCCACCAGGTGCTCTGTTTTAATCCCACAGTCCAGAGATGTGTGTTTTTGCTGGATGGGTGACTCTAAATTACCCCCAGTATTAGCATGTGTGAGTGAATAAGTGTGTGAGCAATGTGTGATGGGCTGGCGGTCCCAACCAGAGTGTACCCTGCTCTCTGTTACTGGGATAGGCTCTGGACCACAGTGACCCCACTTCAGAGACCAATAATGGGTGAACACACAAGGCTGTCAAACACTAAACTGGTGTGTAAATGTTATGCCAAGCAGCAGCTCAGAGAGGACCCCTGTGAGATGTGGGCACTGATACGATCAAACTGACAGGTCTGCTGTCAGCAAACCCCATCCCCCACCCGGGAGGATGTGCGACTCAGACGGCACGCGTCTCCACAGCCAGGACGGACGTCATCTGAACCGACACACACAAGCTGCCATAACTCCACCCACGTCCCACTTAAGTGGCTGGAAAATCGATTCAGTCAATGGCAACACAAGAGCGACCGCTTTGTGCCACCAGGCCATTAATTGGGGACTTTAATTGTCTAAAGATGCACGTCTGAAATTGAATTAGATAAGGATGAGCGCGATGATAGTTGTCAGATATCGGGAGTTGGAGGTGACAGGCATTGGACTTGTGCCCACTTTCAGCCTCAGTTTCTCTTCCTCCTGCGCATTTGTGTCGTCGCCCCCAGGACCGCGGTCTCCTGCAAATGCCTGAACCCATCAGGGAGACACGCCACTAAATCCTATCGCACGAGACCTGGACATGCTCTCTCCCAACGTGGCATTGATCTAATGGGGAGACGGGTGCGAGCGTGTCCGACTTTGAGCTGTATCAGGATTACAGCAAAGGTTTTACCGTTCACACACCTGACCCCTATCAACATATTAATGCACATCCTTCAATAACCGCAATGATCTATGAAAACCAGATTAAGTGACTCTTACAGGATCAATTTTTAGTTAAGGCAATGGCAGCGCAAGGTTAAACAAAACAAATTCAAAAGAGCAGTATTGGCAAACGTGTCCTTTTGCAAAACCTAATTCTATTAGTTTTTATCTAATTTTCCAAGTTTGGCTCAATTGCACTTTTGTTTTTCTGGCTTAATGAATATGTGAGGTGGCACTGTGGATAAAATGGCTTGCTGACATTAGGTGGGCCCAATTGCTTGGTCAGCCTCAGTGATCCACAGTGGCTCTCATCTAAATGTTTCTGCCCACTTGGGGCCACTGCGTGTGCGCGCGTACGGGTGTGCGTGTGTGAGAGAGAGAGCGAGAGAGAGAGAAAGAGAGAGAGAAAATGGGTTCAAATCTGAGGATGAGAAGCTTCTCTTACCGGCCCGTGATGAGGAAGAAGAGGGTGAGGATGACCAGCAGGGTGAAGCCGCCCACTGCTGCTGTGACAATGACCAGCACCTGACCCTGATCCGCCACAATGTCGGAAGCTGAAGGGACAGAGGGCAGACGGTGGGGGTGTCATCATTGATATTGCTCATCAGTGACCTATGACTTGCTAGTTTTAAGTTCAAGTCTCACATGTGGACATGCAGTGGTGTGTTTAAGTGCTTAAACAGTTCAGTGACAAAAATCACAAAATAAATCTGCTAACAACATAAAAATAACCTGAGCTGAGTTACAGATATGTTTCTCATCCCAGAAACGAATCCCCTGAAAACAGATGCAATGTGAAATATTCTAACATTATATATTCTGAAGGGTTAGCCAGTGACACAGGCCATCAGTAAAGGCAACCATGTCCTGATGAGAAATGTCAGCTCTTCACTTCCACAAAATGAAATACACAGAATTTCCCTGAGAAAATCAACATTTAACCAGAATTGGACATCTTCACATTGGGTGGGTGTGGGGGGGTCCTATTTCGTTTGGTTCCCTTCTATTCAGTTGGTTTTATTCATAGCATGAAATTGCAATTTATCCACAATTGTCTGCTTAAATGGGAACAATTTGATATTCATGATTTCCCCCTTTCTTAATAATTTCTTGAGTCCACCTAATCACTAGTAATTGAAATACAATCATTGTTCTCCCCTTTTTTGTGTTTATAGATAAGGAAGATCAATCTGGGATGAAAGCGTGGGGCCAGATTGCAGATGGATGTGGAGCCACTTGGTGTGTTTGAGTGAAAAAGAAGTACCTGGCCACTGCAGTTATCTGGATGGGCTGAGGAAATTACTGGCCTCTGATGAGGATGGGAGATACTGGGCACCGCTGTGATTTCCCACAGTTCACGTTTGTCTTTAAAGTGTAGAACAGGCTGTGAAAAGACTGCCTTTGCATGACATGTGTGGAGAGATGGTTAAAGTGCTGTCGTACCCTCGTCTCCAGTCTCATATTCGAACTTGGGGCTGTAGCTGCTGTAGCCAGCGGTGGTGCGGGCGCGGATGTGAAAGACGTAGTGTGTGGATGGCTGCAAGCCTGCGATGATGACGCTGGGAATCTTGGTGCGGGTGGAGGAGTAACTCTGCTGTGCCTGCTCCTGCGGGTGGAAGTAAAGGAATGAAGAACGTAAGCCTCGTGTGTGGAAGGACGCACCACAGGGTTGCGATCTCCTATTCTAACACCTGAGCAGAATGTGTGACTCTAACACACCTTCTACACTTTGTGAAGTTGGAGAGGTTGCCATGACTGTACAGCAAGGGAAATACATGCATACAGTACAAGCTTTAAGATTATAGACTGGAAAAAATAAAATGTTACAAAAAATAATATAAAATAAATAAATATACATTAACTCATTTATGCAGCCAGCTGCTTCAAGGCAATTTAAAATATTAAGAAACAGCTGGGTAATTTTTACAGCTTCAATTCAGCAAGTGGAACACAAATCCAGGTCCTTAGTATGCAAGGGGTTGCCTCTTATTACTGCTCCCCCTGCTGTCCTCACAACACATCTTACTTCAGTTGTGAAATAAACATAAATGCGTCTTCAACTAACGTTTTTTTTTTTAAAGTTCAGTGAAAATTTGACATATTAACAACACACAATATGAGACTCAGCCCTGCAGAAGACTTAAATACTGTTGTTTAAAGGAAGCGGATGAGTAGAAGCAGAGTAAACCTCACCAGATGGTCTTTTTTTAACGTAATGGGACAGTCCATACAACAACGTGGCCGCCATACCTTCTCGTAGTATTTGATTTCGTATTCCAGCACAGGTAGGGCAGGCTGTTCTGGCTCCGGCCAGGAGAGGGCGATGCTGTTTTGGGAAGCCCAGTCCTTCCGAACCATGCCCACCAATGCGGGACCTGGAAGACAGACCAGCAATGAGCTGCAAAGTCACACCCGAGTCCACCCCACACCCTCCTCCCAGCGCCTCCACTCCCTGAAGTCCAAACACGTCTGCAACAGGCTCATTAGCAGCCAGTAATGAGGGCCCCGGGACGATCGGGTCTGGAACCTGCTAAACAGCACTGCGACCCCTAATAATGGGGACCGAGGCCAGGTAGCCAAAACAGTGCAGTCAGGAAAAGTCCCTTGGAGCACCTGTGTCATCCGGCACACGGGATCAGGGGCTAGGATTTCCTGCAAACACCAACTCATTTACTGCCACGCTGTGTGGACTCTCCAAGGCTCCGGGAAGCTCATCATCGCTCTTCGTTCTGGTGCGGACCCTCACTCATTCACCATTTCTGCAGTATCTGAAATGGTAGAATATATCTATGGCCATATATACCAACATAACAACAAAAAGCAATACCATATCCCTGCAATACTGCAAATTCCCTCCATCCTTCAAGACTGAAGACCAAACACACTCACAAGCTTACAATTTTAAATAAATGACCGACCATCAAATGTATTTGTAAGAGGTACATACTTGAGCAGAGGCTTTAGTCAAACAAGAGGTCCTTAAGGACAGCGCAACTGACACACAGGAATTCTCCCATTTCCTTCCCTTCAGGTCAGTGTGATCCCGTTCTAGGTGTAACATGAAATATCCGTTTCCACGTAATCTCAGCTCCACATAATAAGAATGGCCTCGCACCCCTAGCACTGGACCCAGAGGGCAGATCAGGTCAGGCCTACTGTGGAATTCATCTTTCACAGACAGCTAATATACGACAATAAGAACATAAGCAAACAGTTAACGCCATCCATCCATCCATCCATCCATCCATCCATCCATCCACCCACATAAACCACCTGTTCCAATGAGCATTGTGGTGGTCTGGAGCCTCTCCAGGAAGAAATGGGTCCCAAGCAGGAGAGGATAGAAATAAACATTTCAACAAATGTAAGAAATCACAGATGTACTTTATGATCATAAAGAGACAATAATGTGATGATGAAGTGCCCAGCTGGTAGTGGAGGAAGAAGAAAATGAAACATCCCGATCGACATACTGTAATCTCTTTTGGAGCCACTTCCTTCCCAATCTCCTGACACCTTTGTAAGCCAGTCCATCACCATCTGTTCCTTTTATCTGTGTATTCTGCTGTTCGTGTCCCCTTTACACAGGTTGGTGCCTGACTGGTCGAACAAACCAGCTGTGCTTTGATAACCGAGTTTGCCTCTAAAGCGCTTTTCTACTGAAAGAGCTTTTGTTTACTTTGAGCTGTTAGGTCAATTTGAAGAAAAGCATCTGCTAAACGCTTAAATTAAAATGTAAATGTCAGAAACAAAAATCGGAGACAAACTTTAAATATTGCCATTCTCGCATCGCGCTAAATGACACAATCACTAAAATCTCATCACATGAGCGCAATACAACAAATAATTTTCACGTTCCGTTTCAAAAATGGAGACTGACACCGATGCTAATTCCCCCCCACCCCCAAATTCCAAAACGCAGTATGAACCTTGCTCTCCGTGTTATTATTCATGGGAGACGGGGAACAAATATTTAGCCTGGGAGATTAAATGTGTCAAAATCTTATTACCAATAGTGATTGAATTTTTGCTGCTAAATATTCACCCAAAGGAGCCTGAAGCAGCCACTGGGTAATAACAACTTCTGTTCAAGTAATTAATATCTCATTAGATTTAAAACTGCAAACAGAAGCGGAGATGGAACAAAACTCCATATGCAGGGACAATTCTGCATGGGGGAGTGGGGTTGAGGAATGGGGAGAAGCGGCGTTGTGCCACCGGGCGTGAAGAATGCATGACAGCAGGTGCCGCAGTGGTTAGAGTCCGCTGCGTTAAAGGACTTGGGTTCAAATCCTTCTGCTACTGCGATACCCTTAAACAAGACTAAAAATGACCCAACCGTACAAAAGGTAAACAAAATAGCTTGACTTTACAAATTGCTTCGGAGAAAACAATACCACAATAAACATTTGATTCTGATGCTCCACACGCGTACCGAGCCACGCGTGCCAGTTTTCATTTGCACTTCAGTCCCGCCGCTGTTCTTCTCGATCCACGAGGGAACATTGTTTAGAAGTTGGGTGAAGTCAAGCCAAGGTCCCGCCCCCCTCTCGACGGTCCTGCTCCGCCCCTCTCCGGCGAGGCGAGCCGGCTGGCTGCTTGCTGATAAGGTGCACGCGGGAACGCCGGCGGCAGCCGCTAGCGTGGGCCGCACGGCACGGAGAATCGGCAGCAGCGGGGAGGAATGTCCCCACAGGCTCCGCGTGACCTGCCGCTCGGCTGCCTGGGAAACACAGTTAAGAGCGCCGTTTAAAGGGCAACGCGCTCGCAACAGTAAACAAGCACGACCAGGCCAGACGCTCGGCCCCCTGCAGCGCCGCTCCGTCTCTAACGTGGAGCACTTTTACAAAATACTTTATTACAGTTTTATTCCATGCTCTGAAAACAAAACCTTGGTGGGCAAAAATCGATGCCGTCTTTCCTAATTTCACAGCAATTTGAAATTAAAATTTTAATAAAGACTAATACATAAAAATACCCAATCTGTGGGAAATAATTATATCAAATATCAATCTATTATCTCAAAAAACACGGAGGGAACTGAGCTCTCGCACCAAATTAAAGTGCCCACGATGAAGATCTCCGATTCAGTTTTTCCTCTTTTGTTGCCTTAGGAGGTTTATTTAATCTCTTCCACCGTCATCAGATTTTTTTTCCCCCCGCATTCATTTTTAATTTTTGTGTAATTTCGTTGCTAATAATAATGCTACCAGTTGAATGTCACTCTGTGTTTTCACTGTTCAGCTAAATAAAGGCTGACAGGAATAACTGACATTATTTCTATTAACCTTTATTTAGCCATTTCCTTTGCACCAGGATACTTTGAATGACAGGCAATTATAATCAATAATTATAGTCAACTGCACAATAATTTACACATTCATACAGCAGGATATTCTTACTATATCAGTTCAGCTTAAGCAAATTGATCAAATCTATTAAAGCGGGAAAATATGAAGTAGGAACCAGGATTTGGTCTGTGATGTACTTCTAATAACAAGGCAACCACGTATTGGGGAAATTCATGGGGAAAAATGAGGGGGGGGGACGGGGACGGCACACCACTGGGCTCTTTTTGCCTCCCTTGTGCTGGTACATCAGGGTGAATGGTGCTGCATAGGCGGTGTCATCCTCTCCAGCGGCGGTGCAGAATCGAGCTGTGCGGTGGACGCCGTGGTCCGGGGAAAATTTCAGTGCAAAAGGGTGCTGAGGCAAACCGGGCGTCCGCTCTCCCCCTCGCAAGAAACCGAAACCGAAGACGTCGTGCACCTCGGGGACGCAGATGTCTGCGGGGTCCCGAAGAGTTCCCCCCCGAGACAATAGTGAGACACATCTCGACATCGCCATCTGAAAGCCCCTGTCATGTGCTAAGCGGAGTGGATGGATTCGGCAATGAGCTCCAGCCAAATCCACGCGCAAACGCTAAAGCAAACTAATGGAAACTCATTAACCGTGCTTGACCTGTGTATGATTTTTAATTAGCTTTCTTGCCCCCGAGGTCTC
Organism: Heterotis niloticus; assembly: GCA_018136845.1. Taxonomy (NCBI): domain Eukaryota; kingdom Metazoa; phylum Chordata; class Actinopteri; order Osteoglossiformes; family Osteoglossidae; genus Heterotis; species Heterotis niloticus. The sequence goes on along the minus strand of CM030897.1, from coordinate 6,590,138 downwards.
CATTAACTCTTTTTAAAAAATCGGCTCAGCCTGGATTGATGTCACAAGGTGTAGAATAATGTACTAATGGTGTAATGCAATAGCAGCTTGTAAAAGTCACGGCTGTTTTGACCGTTTTATGATGTCTAATAATTCCTCTGCTCGGAGCCCCACATTCAATACCATTAGAAGTTAAAAATGCACATCCACAGACACACGTTCCCAATGCACTTCATGAAGCCCATTTCCTTAAGAGTATTATTATTTATTCATTTAGCTGATGCCGTTCTCCAAGATGACTTAAAGTATTACATTTGTATCTGAAGCTTACACATTTTTGTTCAGTACAGCAAATTTTTGATCATGGGTACTATAGCTGGTGAAGGGATTTCAATCCATATTCTTCCTATTGCAAGCTGACAGGTTTAACCACTACACTGCCTGCTGCACTGATAAATATCTTACCAGATTACTAAACAAACTGTCCAGTTAATACTGAGGTTATATTTCCTAAAATGTGTAGAAAAAGAAATGCAAGTCAGTTTCCGAAACCTGCCGGTGAAAAACATGAGAAAACCATGTTGCTATAAAACAAAACACTGGGTGAGATATCCGCTGCCTATGCGGTGGCCCCGCTGAAGAACTTAGGGGGGGTAAAGGGACAGTAGTACAGGGGGATGGGCACTGACCCTAGACCCATCCACAGAGAGTGCAAAAGCAAGAACATAGCTGTGCCAGACACCCCGCTGATGCCAGAACCTGAAGCCCCGCTGACCTCGACTACAAAAGGTCCAGCTGAAAAACCCGGCTGCCACCCTGGCATTCCCAGAAAGCGTGAATGACTTCAGTTTAAACCACAAGCAAAGGTGAAAGTGTGTCGAAATGAGACTGCGTGCGACCGCCTGGTGAGAACTCGCCCATCCCTCGACGTCTACAGGAAACAGCCCCCCTGGCGTCGGTTTATACCTAAAGGAGGACTTTGGTTCCATTGTTAGGGCAGCTATACAGAAGCGCTTTTCCTTACACCTACATCCTTCTTCTGATCACCTGCTAACCAGACATGGTCAGACTTCAAATCAGTTCCATTTCTTGCTTAATGAATACCCCTGGATTGCCAACTTTCCAAAAATGTACATCACTGTTATTTTATTTTACATTCCACACTTCTTTTTTGTTCATTTCAGAAGTGTTATTAAACACATCCATGGAGAAACCCCTCTGTCCCAAACGCATACATATAATAAAACTTAGATGCTTGTGTCATAACTCCTCCAGCTAATGAGCTCAGAGTTGCCCTTTATGAAGCACGGCAGATGTAAAATACTACAAGACATGTTGCTGGAACACAGAAACTGAATTTATGAGTCTAGTGCGGTGTCCAATAAATTTGGAGATTTAATCCAGAATAACGGTGTCATCTGTACTAATAACTGCCCACCGTTCCCCTCAGTAGGAGAGCAAATCCAGAGATGCGGACCATGATCTTTTCACACCATAGGCCGTTAATAAAGATCAGGGGAACTGTAACGCGATGACACGGACATGGACATAGTTGGTGGCTCCAATACTCTTAGGTTAAACTACTAGCACAGGATGGAAGTGAATACTGGGCAGGGCCATGACACTGAACATCACAAGAACAAAGGTAACTTCCTTTTTACCTTTTTTAGGCAAATGTAAGACAATGCGATAGTGTGAGCACCAGGTAATTTTTATTAATACTGAGTCAGAGTCGCCTACCTGACATCAATATTATTCCAGAACCGCTCGCCATAAACTCTCCGTGTCTAAAGAGCGCACAGTTCCATCGTTTTCCACTGTCAAAGCTGTATTTTGGTGGGATAGATGGAGGTTAAGGATTGTACTCAGTGGGAACAATGGCAGTTTCCAGCGATTCAGCTGTAGGTTTCAACTCATCAGGGAACCTGCGGTGAAATACATAGCTACATAAATTGTGTGAAAAAGTATAAAACTGCAAGGTGTTTGTGAGTTTGCAAGGCAAATAATGACATCGGGGGGATACACCTGGGACATGAACCTAGACAGATACACAGATATTACAACCCCTGCATCCACAGCAGTGCCCCGCTATTTCACTTTAATGGGGAGTGCCTGCGATATCCCGCTCTCACCATAAAGTCACACCTACCGAAAATGGTGCTCCCACTTTCAGCCGCACGACGTGATAGCTTATAATTGGACTTTTCGCACCTGAGCCATGAGCCTTATTCACTCCGAAAACCGTCTGCGGCAAGTTTCCCTCCTCCGTGGACTCGCGGTGTCCTTGTGCGAGTGGTGAAGTAGAGGTAACGGAAACACTAAATTTGAACCTCAAAGCTTCCTGTTTCTATTCTAGGTTGTGCCTCTTTGTTCTCACAAAGCTGCCTTTTCGCATTTGCGGAACCTTCCGAAATCCAGAGTTCACCTTCTGAAAAAGGGGGGTTTTATATCGCTCTCAAGAAGTAGCTACAGCTGTCAAAACTCACCTCTCTGAGGTTTTCTGGGGTTGCCAACTGACAGAAGAGCTACCGCAAATCTTTGAGAAGCATAAAACGATTACTATTACCTCAAAGTTTAAGTTCATACGCGGCTTAATTTCTCCTCAAGGTGACATGGGCCGGTGGCAGAAGTATTATGGACTGTGAAGGTTGAGAAGGGGATGGGTTAAGAGTCCAGCCAATATCCAACAAATGTGCTGTCAATGACATTTTAAAAATAAAAAAAAAACACTCATGCACTGTGATAAACTTGTAAACTGGCCTTCCATCCCTGGACGGTACCTTGCCTATTTTTCTAGACTGGACTTTGAACCACTACAACCCTGAACTGGATAAACAATATTGATGATGGATGGATGCACGGATGATGGACTTCACGCTCATAAATCCCGAAACAATGAAGGAAGAATAATCTTCGTCCTACAACTCATTCACAAGCAATTGCCCCCAACCATCTCATGTAATTAAGATATATGAAGAATAAGCAATAAATAAATAAATAAATAAACAAATAAATAAAAGAGAAAAAAAACTGTCCCCACTTCTTGAGAAAAAACACTAACAATTAACCTGCCGATTTGGCTCGTAATCTTTGACTTTGATGCGGAAGCTTTGACTCCGCTGTCGCATTAAGCGGACAGGTGCCTCTTAAACTGTCCTTTCGCCATCGGGTTGTTTTATTTGCTAGGTTGTTCTGCGAGCGGCTGCTCCTGTCTCAGGTCCTGTCCAATTCATCAGCCAAACCGACTGAACGCTGCGTCGCACCGAGGTGTAATTAAAGCCATCTGTCATGGAACGGGGAGGCTGGAGGGAAACCCCGTTCTTGTACTTGGAAAAAAGAAGTGGGGACCCGGCTGCCCTCCGACCCCAAAGACCGCTCCCCAGAAAGAGGAAGTGAGGTTCGACCTAAAGCCGGACGCGTGTTTTAATTGGGGTCTCCGTAAGGGGACGATCTGTCTTGTTTGTCTTAAACGGTCCTTTGGAAGTCCAGCGGGGTGCGATGACAGGGCGGCACAAGCGCGAGCTGGACAGGCCTCGCCACAATCGATACCCATTTGCCCCCGTTCTTTGGAGTAATTAAACAAAAGAACTGGATCCTTTCACTCAATGCCAGTTCTTTTCCGGGTCCAAATCGTTGCGCATTCCATGTGCTTAAGAGCTTTATTAGGACAGAGACCAAGCTGGCACTGGTTTCTCATCTAATAGAGACGGCCAGCGGGACCTGCTGTAAATCATACGGGGGAACAAGAAGCCGGGAACACTATGCCCTAATTTTTTATGTTGAGCAATAAACCGGCATCTGATTCGGCGGCCTGCTTCCAAAGGAGCAGAATAAATAGATTTCATTACTAATGGAGCCATGTGTTCCTGTGTGTAACTGAAATATTTGTCTTTTCCAGAATTTATAGGGACGGAAAAGAAAATCACAGTCTTGTTGCCTCCCCCACGCGTTAAAGCCCAGCGTTTCTAGGAGCTGGTGCTCCCGTTTGAGTCTCTGTGGACTTTTTTTTTTTTCCAGAAACCATAATTTTCATCTCCTGATTTCAGCGTTTCAGATGAACGGCACCGTAACTGGAACGTGACACAAGCAAGCGCCCTTTCCGTTTCTCCACCCACCTGTCACACCTCGAATGAGAACAAAGTGACTGTCTGGAAACAGACCAGCTGTTAGCCTGGCGGTTGTTTTATCAAGTCTACAACTTCATTTGTTTAGCCCATTCCTTTGTGCAAGGTAACTTAAAACTGCTTCTATTCTAAGGTACTTACAATTATTGACTCAATTATACAGCTGGGTCTTTTTCATCCTATCTTCTCAGGATGTGCACCTGAATCAGGGGTAGCATAGCAACAGTGGGGATGCGAACCCACAATCTTCCAACAGTACGACATCCGCCGTAAGTACAAGACCGCCTGCTGCTTTCTGAGTTCCTGTGTGTAGCAGCAGGAGATGCTTCCTAGTATCTGCGGAAATTGTGTCATATTTAATAGGAAGCAAGCAACAGACGTGTGCGTCTCAAGCTGCAGGTGCAGAGTCCACAAAATAAGACGTCTTACAGATCTTCAGCTATGATCTAAAAAGTCATGCAGATCACAGAGGGGCTGTAACTCAGCTGTTCAACCGTGTTATCATCTGCTTGCGGAGAGAATCCTGTCATAGGGGCTCTTCAGAAAATTAGTCCTTGAAGCACTTTGACATCTGGGGACAGAGAAGTCGCGGGTAGGTTAACTGGGATGGGCGATAACTAGCGCTACCGCAGAACTTTCCAAAAGCGCAAGGCATCCATCACCACCTTTGAGGCCATTAATCAGGTCCTCTTCCATTAATGAGTCAATCCTTAAAACGGGGCGGTCATTAGATGAAAGGAAATTGTTTTTGCGAAGGGAGGGACTGCTGATAAAAAACTGCATATAAATCATGTCAAACGGCAAAAATGGCCAACAGTTTCTGCTTGCCAGAAGAAAACAGACTGAAGGGGCTCCCGAAATCCAGCTACCTCTTTACAAAGTCGTCCACGTGTCAACGACAGGTTAGAGTCTCACAATGTATGTAGAGGGGTTAAATGAGCCAAAGTCTATTGCATTTCCTCAAGCCATTTCCTTCACAGAACACGGGTCAGGAAGTGACAGCACATTAATGGCATCGGGGTTTAATACCCTGCAAAGGCGATATATCAGACATGGGTGGCTAGATGGCTGGGTAGGCGACCTATAATAACAGCAAGGAGAGGCCGGTGTGGGACTGGTCTGCCAAACTGGACTTTACCAACCTAGATGCAGCCAATTCATAAAACAACACCCTTTAGAATTACTTAAGAAGTGGAGATGGAGTTGGTATTGATCATTTTCCTATTTAACTCACGTGTCAGAAACTGAACAGCGAGGATGGCAGCATCGCTGCGTGAACCACCAAAATGTCTTCGGCAAAACCCTCTGAAGTGAAACAGGCAGGAGGGCAAATAGTATTTAGAACCTGACCTTGCTTCTGGAAGGTCATAAGGTCAGATCCCACCTTCTGCCTCAGTAGGCTTGAAAAACGACGGAATACCTCCAATATATGTTTCACTGCTGCATAAATGGGAAAATAATTATAAGCAGCTTAGTGTGCAAACCCAACATTATAAGTTGTTTTGGAGAAAAGTGCCTTGAACAGTGTAATTCAATGTAGTTATGACCCACCTTAATCACCAGGACACATAATATCGATATCCTAGTGCTAAAGACCTTTTAACTATGAGTATGAGACCTATGTGCTGCACACTAAGTGTCTTTGTTCTGCACAGCGTCTTTGAGCTGAAGCACATTTCCACAGTGCCCCACAAAATGCAGTCTAATTTAAAAAAAAAAAAAACTGACCTCTTAGAGAAGAAACATATTAGATGACTTTGAAAAGAAGTTCCAGATACAGGTTGCTTTGGGCCTTTGTCCAGTGTAGACAGATTATGTTAAAAAAACAGTGAAGGCCAAACCCCATTCCCTCTGCCTCTGTCCTTCTAGCCTTTGTGTAAGAGTGCGATGGGGATGACTACGCTCTCACTGCCTCTTGTTTGATAACCCTGTGTCACCTGCTCTTGACTGTCAAACAGCCGGCTTCCTGATGGGACTCCAGCCCAGAGTCCTGCTTTTCCTCAGGTTAAAAAATGAAACAGAATGCACCCATGGATTGCAGCGTTCGGAGCTGCATGCAGATATCGAATCTGCTTGGAAAAACAAGGATTCTCCGGCAAAAACAAACAACGATCCGTGGCCTCCCTTGAACCCAGCTGAACGCTGCACGAGGCTAATTGTGTATTGTGTCCTCCAAAAGTATAAACAACGCTGCGAGGAGAGGGGCTGGTGTGTGTGTGCGCGTGTGTGAGGCAGGGGTTGGGTGTGTGATGCTGAGGCTGCAGACCATCAGCTGGTCCCTCGTGAGCTGCAGATACGTGGCAGCCTGTCTGTGCACTGCACCCTTTTCCAGATGGCTGTCAACAGACGCCGCCCAGCAAGCAACCCACTGGCCACCAAACCTGAAGACCTCATCTTCAAGCTGCCTGGAGAGACGGCTTCCGCCCTCCCTGGAACCCACTGCTCTGCAGACACGCTGTCAGATATGTATAGAGCTCCATAGATGCCAGAGACTGGCTTCCGCAGTCGGCACCGATGGGCAGGAACACCAGATGCCCATGGCTTCTCGGCCAGGCCAGGCTGCCTCTTCAAGCACTCTGCGCTGCCCCTAGAGGCTGTGCTGCACATTGACACCGAGCAGCTCTCCGGTTTCATTCCACATTCAATCATAAATGATGCTTATTTATTCACAAATCACTAAAACCCTCCGGTTTAAAAGTCCATTCCTGGAAATGTGCTTTGAAAATCAAAACGATGCCAAAAGTGTTATTTCTGTCCCATTTCCTTGCGGTTTCATTATCTGATTTGGTATCTGCATCTTATAAGCATGACTTATGTTTATTCAGTGTGAAAAGATTTTATCAGGAAGAAACAGCATTACTTATAGCTTAAAGACACACATTCTTTTAATGCCGAGATTTAATGCCGACTTTTATCTGCCCCGTTCTGCAGATTTCTGGCATATTTCAAATGTGTGCGAACCTCAAATGCGGATAGTAATCTTAACACAGGGTCCTGTGGCTTTCCAATGTTAATCATAGTCCGGGAGCTATTCAATCCTGCTGCTACAGGGAGATAAAACTTGAACATTATACAGTGCCTTAATTAAGATTCTTATCTCTATTCAGTACTAAAATGCAAGGCTTGCGCGGTGGAAATTTTGCTGTTCAGTACTTTTCCATGTACGCACAAATACCTCATTTGGATCCCAGACAACGTTCATGCAAGGTCGCATGAATGCGTTTCGCTTTTTCGGCGCTGTCTGCCCTACTTACACTACGCGCCGCGTGTGCTGTCCGTCTCCGGGGTGACGAGTCGGTGACTATGGATAAAAAAACCTTGTACCACAGACGGTTGCAGCAGGGTGGTCATATTCACATTGTATGCTCTGTCTACGTTGGTTATGCATTGTTATGCTCAGTGTCTGTCTGTGTTATGCTGCATATCATATTATGTCCAGTTGGAGGGGATAAAAGCATTAAGTAACAGTAGCTGTGGATGTGTGAACAGATTTTTTTCAGGTTCACCATCCCAAATAGGGCTCATTTCATTTTAGACAGCATGAGTTCCTTCAGCAAGATTCCAGCTGTGCAGTGTAAGCTACAGGTTATGAATTCAACAGCGCAGAATATTTTTGAAGGCAAAATTCAATTAACCTGTTCAGATGTGTGTGAGCACTATGCTGTCCAAAAACAGCAATTGTTGAACCTGTAACACCTGATCACACTTATTCAGCACAGCTTCACAGAGCTGTGTGTGGGTGCACAGCATCAGCCCATCACTACCATCTGTATGTGTAAAATTTCGACTAATGCTTCTGTAAACTTGTTTGTTGGATTGCAGTATTTACAGTACTGCTGGGGTTTCATGCTACACTGAATTTGTTTGTGCTGTTCCTGCTGCTGTTCCTGTTTCCATGCTACCAAACAGAGGTAAAGTTTTTAAATCAACTTTATTGTAACCCAAGGGAAGTGCCTGCCTTTGGAACCTAACGGTCATAGATGACAATTCACAGTTTTTTTTACACCGTGCTAATACTATGATTGCTGTAAGGTAAACCGAATGATGTTTTATGTGTTAAAAGGTTGTCTGTAAGTATTCTGTATTTAAAAATTCAGTGTTTAAGCCTGGCCATGGTAACTGTGGTATAACTGTGGCATGATGTACATGTGGTGGAGCTTCAGACTTTTAAGGAGTCTCTGAAGACAGAAATAAAGATGTATTTAACATGTGGATGTGCAAATATTGTATATTAGTTCACTACGTTTCACTGAAGCATTAAAACTTTGCACTCTTCCTGGATTCCCATGTCTTCACCACTGAAGGAACCTGTGGGGCCCCACACATTTTCTGGCAACGCTCCCCATACCCTGGTACACTTTCCGTTACAGTGTGGGCATGGTGGTTTGCCAATGCCTTCTTCCATCAACATTTGAGGGATGCTAACATAGGGAGAACATGCAAACTCTACACATCCTGAGCTGGACTTGGACCCCATACCCGGCAAGCAGCCCAGGAGCTGCGCCACCGCATCCCAACCCTTTCAGAAAGAACTCATCTATTACCACAGATATAAAAAGTCTTGTCATCTTGGAAATTTCTATGTAACCTTCACAGCTGCGATGCTTATTCAGTCTCCATTTAATTGTAATTGATACCAGTTAATGTCTAGCCAATGTAGAAGGTAATGTACACATACGCAGTGGAAATTGTCCCAGATAATGTCGCCTGCGCAGCAGCGCCGCTTAATGATAACCTATGATTCCTTATCGCTGCGCAAAGCTTCCTGTTTCTCTGTACATTAAGCACTTTCGGCGGGCCTGTGCACTATTTCTTATTTTTCATTACCCGTGGGAGAGCTACAAGGACCGCATTTTTACAGCATTCACTGACACTTAAAAAAGGGCATAAACAAGAGCTGTATGGAGGGTGAGGCCGCGTTCATTATGAATTCTCTGCAAACACCTCCAGGATAATTAAACTTGTGATGCTTGAATATGCAATATATAAATGGTGAGTCAGGAGCTGCAAATTGATTATTAATCTTCTTAAATGCCTTTTTTTAGTTTACGTCCAGTTCAGTAATACAAGCAAACAATCATTATGTGGCAACCTACAGTAAATATATTCAAGCAAAGGCAATCCATCATGCTGAAAAGGCAGGCAACTACAACAAATGCAAACAATAAAAAAAAAAAAAAAAAAAAATCGGCGTGAGTTAAAAACGGTGGTCTTTATCCCAAGACGTACAGCAGAGCACGGAGCGTGAATTAAAGTGGCTTTAAGTATTTACTAAGCAGGATTTGTCTTGTTTTCTATCAGATAAATCTGTGTACAAGTGATACACCATCTTTTTTCTCCATGTTATTGAGACCACAAGTATAAAAGTCAAGATACTGTACACATATTTTTGTTTCTGTGTACAAGCCAATGTGTGAATTGCATTTTTAGTCCCCCTCAGAGAGTAATTTAATTAGAAAATCCTTTGGTTTGATTTGTGATCAGTTGTGACTTACTTTTCAATTACATTGAGCGCGTCTTCTCCAAAGAAGCAATCTTACATATTACAAGATATAATTATAAAGTAGCTATAAAAGGACATGCTTCAGCAATTTGTGTGTAAATTCAATAGATCCAGGAGATTGCTTGTGGTTATTTACTATGATATGCAGTGGTGAAGAAAGGTGTTTTTGCCTCCTAATAAAAGTTTAAGGAAGAAACTGGGCTGGGTGCTATTCCCCTCATTTTTCTGCATATATGGATGCTAAACTCAGACCATGCCCACCCCTCAGATTATCAGCAATACCTGAGGATCTGACAAGCACAAGGTGCGGCCATGGAAGCTTTAAGCATGTGTACTTTAAGTTTAGTGAGAATGGAAAGTAGAAACAAGATTACTGTACTATGAATGTGCTTTTGCTGCTGCACATATAAATCCTTTTCTGTGTTTGAATAAGTTGCCTTTGCAGCAATGTTTGTATCTCGGTAAGCTGACATTTTGCTACGTCACCCCTGGTCACTCCCAGGACCGGCGGCACATTGACCGGTGTCACACTCGAATCAGCCTTCCTTCCCAATCTCTGGTACTGCTTTGTTTTTGTGGAGGGGAAAGTGCTAACACACGCAGCCTGTGTTGTCATTTAAATCAGTATTTTTAACAAATAAACAAAAATGAAACATCTGGTACAATATCTGCACTATTCCGAGAAAAAAATGTCATTTAGCCTGTCGTACGAAAAATGTATTCTGCTGCAAAACGCTATAATTTCTACAGAAGTATAAGGCACATAAAAAGTTTTAGAAATGTGGTTTAACTGCAGGAGCCTCCAAACAAAGAATACTTAAAGAGAAGCAGTGTTTAAAATGCAGAGGAGGAATCAGCCGCGGGGAAAAGGAGGTAAACCGTCATACAGAATGACATACTTCCCGGACAGATTATAGTTTCGTCGAGGGTACTGTCTGACTGGCTGAGCTTCGGGGGACGGCCTGCCTGATTGGTTGAGACGTGTGGCACGGCCTGTCCGACTGGCTGCGTAAAGACACGTGATTGGCTCAAGAATGGCATCTGCTGTCTGATTGGCTGAGGTAACACAAGTCCCTTTGGACAGACATTTCCCCTTGCTGCTTTCCACTCTCCTGCCAAGACGACTTCTCAGCAGGAGAGACAGCGTATCACCATGATACACGTCTGGGCGGCGGCGATGTGCGTGTAACCAATGTGTTTCGCTTCCTAATGGCTCCACTGCACTCCCTACAGCTCTGGGCGGAAGCCGAACACTTGGCGATTGACGCTGAATGCGCAAACAGAAAAATCCTGAGCGGAGGCTCCTTGTATTTTCTACTCCCCGGTGTATTGTGTTGTGTATCCTTTACAGCCTGAAGCATGGGTCACAAAAAAATAACCTGAGGAAAATTCTACATATATGTGTATGAGTGTATAGTAAAGAATGTGAAAGTTGAAAGAAAACACTATGAAAAGAACTATGGTTTGACAAGAGCAACATCACGTTGAGAGACACCATCGCTGCAAACTGAGGGTCTTTAGAGCCACAAGGGCCAAGACAAGAGACGTAAGTCAAAGAGAGACATTTCATGGGAAAGTAAGAACACAGTACTTCACCAACGGCTCATGCGTACACACTGACCGAAGCACATCAGCTCACACAGTGTTGATCCTTCTCTACTGTGTTTCAGGCCCGTTCATCTACAGCACATGGAGAGATGGAGCCTGAGTTCCACGTTCTGCGACCCCCCCCGGGGGCAAAACAGCAGGGAGGCAAAGTGGTGAGGACGCCTTTTCTCCCCACACACCGCAATCCAGCCACACACTGCTGGCTTTTCCAAGGAGGCTGCAAATTCATTTCCTTAAACTTTTGACCACAAAGCAGCAGTGGGGATGGGAGTGGGAGGGTAGTGGATGGCTGGCGACGTGTTTGAGGATAAAGGACCAGATGGCTCTGCTGGCACCTGGTTGCACGATCTGCGATCGCCGCATTGTTACCAACATGTAAATATTTACAAATGTTATACAACATCTCGATGCTGAACAGGGAAACAAACCGCTGCATCAGGGCTGTGCACCCCAACTCCCCCCAAAGGGCAGTGTGGGTTTGGTTTTTTTTTTTTTACCTTTATGTCTCATTCTTTTGACGGACTTGAAGAACTGAAAAAACATGAACCAAATAAAAACGAAAGATTAAAAGTCACACTGTCAAGTGGGAAGTTTAAAAAGGGGGAAGCTGAGTGGCGGGATGACATGCTGCTGACGATTTCTGCTGCCAGGGATGTCATTTTTGCGACGGGTGGGAAGACCGAGGGGGCAGGCGAGGTCCTGGGCTGTCAGACGGGTGGCCCCACCCCAGACACATCCCCCCCACCACACCCCACTCAGACCCATTCCCTGTAGGCTGCAGACCAGCATGTTTCCATCTCTATCTGTCAGTGACAATGCTGCTTGAGGGACCTCTCGTTGAATTGCAGGGCTGCGGCTCCTAACCCTCCACCCAGAGCACCCCCTCTCCATGCTGGGGCTCCTATTCATGCCTCATGGGTGTCCAGCAGCGGACATGATGGAGCACTTCAAAACCCAGGAGGGCCAAAGCATGCTGACAAGCGCAAGGGATGCAGGAGACTGAGCTCTTAGACCAGAGTCTCATAACCTTTTCCAAGCCTCAAACCCATTTTAAACATCTGATGAAAACAAAGAACCCACCCTAGCAAAATGCCTACAAATACATTCAGAGACCATCCTACACTCTTTGAAACAGACAATCTGCAGTAAGAATAACAGCATACATCTAAATAGGATAATATTTTAAGTTTATCTCAAATATTGTTTACTTTGAGCGTTATTTTCAAAGAATGTCTGCACTTTAGGGAACACCCAAGGGGTCCATGAACCCCACTTGAAGAACCCGTATCTTAGATGTCGCTTTTTTTTTTTGCCGTGAACATACTGATGATGGTGCGAGAGACTGCTGAGTACAGCGACAATGAGAACACCAAAGGTGATAATGGTTAGTTAATTTATTAATTTATTTCTTTTACTACATAAGGTCTCCTTGAAAGTGCTAAATAACCTATAAATACATTGGAGAAAAGGAAAATGAATGCTATATTTTCTTGTGGAAATGAAAACGTTCTGTATTCCCTGCACTTACAGGAAAAGCGTTATCAATTCAACAGCCGTTGTCTCTAGGTAAAGTAAGAAGACTGCACAGCAGCTCAGTGTGCGTTGCCATTTCCCCAGGTCCTTTTGTGAGCCTCTATGTCCCGATGACAGAGGAGAAACAGGGTCCAGAGTGCTATGGGGGGCCTGGAATTGCGGCATCAAAGGGAAAAAGATGAAAACTCTGCAAATCAGAACCGCGGTGCAAGCGATTGCCTCCTTCTACTCAGGGTTTGTTTCCTGCATTACAGAGATGAGATTCTGCCCCACTGCCTTCACCTCCCTTGCACCTAGACCACCACACAGCAGGGGGGAGGTGTGCTGCACTTTCGCAAGATCGCACATCTTTTTAGTGAATAAGTGCAAAAATGTCACGTATCGGCCTTGCTTGGTGCCCAAGTACGCACGGCAGGCAGGACAAACCATCAGCAGGGATCCCGCAACAATGTTTTAATTGTTGTGCCACCAATAATGCGCATTTCCCAAAAGCACCATGCTGTAGCCAAACAACCAACAAATAAACAAAACAGCTGTTACCAGAGGTGCGGATAGAAAAATTCTTGCGATTTTCCCTTTTGTATTCAGTAAAAATCAATTACTGAATACCTATTAACAGGAAACAAGCACTTGAGGCTAGCATCAGTTGGCACCATTTGGTGCCTTTTGTGTATATAGTCAGTGCTCAGTTAATGTTAGGGTTACGAATCAAAAACCCTTTTGGCAGCCAGACTTGTCCGCTAACCACATGACTGGGGATGTATCCTCTCCCATGTTGCCTTATGGGCTGATACTGCTTTAGACAATCTGCATTTTTAAAGCAAAAATCTGTTGAAACAAAAATTTAACACTAAAAAAAAAGCATCAGAGTTGCAAAACAAATGGAAAAAAACTGTAAAAGTTTACATTTTGTGTAGTAATTTCTTTTCTACAGCATTATAATGAATTCTTTAGGTCTGCAGTGTTTTCATTCACCATATGCCTAAGAAATGCACATGCATGAACATTACTGAAACGTTGCTGAGCTCCAGTCCTAAACATCTGTATTAATATATATTTACAAGTACTAATACCTCTGTGACCGTGGTTGAAAAATGGCACTACCGTGGACCACATGACGTTAACTATGCAATGACGGCAGAGTAAGAGTTTTTCCTCTGTAAACAATCCTGTGTGCGCTTTTGTGTGAGGAGGCCATGCCAGATGCTGATTAAACGTTGAGCCACAGAGACATGAGCGATGCTGAGGCTGAATCCCGGAACCAGAGGCTGGATGAGCACTTTGGCACCGTGAGCTCCGCGCTACAGCGCCTTATCAGCAGTACCTCACGCTGCGATTCGTTGTCGGGCCACAGGCGCCGCAGCTCCTGGCCTTCGGCGGCGTAGGAATGCATTTACCGGCATCGTGTGCTGACAAGCAGGAGAGCGGCATCTCGGCCGCTGAACTGGCGCATTATACGGCGAGCAGAAGCACTTATTCAAGGTGCGTGGGTGGTTTCGGGGCCATGACATCGCTCATCTGTCTTACAGCTACCGGCTCCTCCACAAGCTGTCCACGTTCTCTGCTTCCCGGCAATGCAGCCGCACCTTTGTGGGGACGTTGCAGTTCTTCTGGAAGGCATTTTAATCATGTGAGACAGAGAACGGTTAAGGGTCTCCAAATTAATCTAAAACCTGCTTTCATTATTTATTCCTTTAGCATTAATTTATTGTTTAACCGTTGTTTGCTAATTTATAAAGCTGGGCAAATTGTACCCGGGCAATTTGAGGAAAGTACCTTGATTAAGAGGTCTACAGGAAGAATGGGGATTCGAACTTGAAACTCTACCACTGCAAGGTGATAACCCGAACCATTACTCCCCCTGCTGGCTTTGTTTACAGGTGAAATATAATGAAGATGCCTCCTAATCTGCTGGGACAGAGAACATGCAAACGCACTGAGACGGTTCAAAGGTACAGTATGTCGAGATTTAGAGGGAACAGCCACTGGGCATAAAGAGCAATATGTACCGTAGATGTCGCAAAGAGCAGCAAACTGGTGACCGGTTACACAAATTAAAGAGCACAGCTGTGCCAGTCTGTGGGCGCTGAGATATTTATCACCTCATTGTGAGAACCCACTTGCCTGCACCCCTGGCACTGACAAATCTCACAAAAGTGAAGTAGCGTGACACGTCTGTTTGTTTGTAGTGGCTGCCAGCCACCGGCAGGGCTTAAATAATGCTGATATCAATGATAACAGCACTACGCCACCTTAGATGGAGAGCAAATGCATAATAAGGAAACGGAGAATAAGGAAAAAAGCTAGGTTTACTGTGGAGACAAAAAGGCCGACCTAGGGAGGTGGCCTTGTGGTCTGCGTTGTGCCACCTTCCCGTCCATGAACCAAGGTTTGAATCCTGTTAGCAGTGCAGTACCCCATTATCGAGGTACTTACCTTAGTCAGCTGTATGCTGAGATTATTGTAAGGAGCTTAATATTGTGAGCCATAACAAAAATGTCAGCTGAGTGAATGAGTAACAACAACAATACTCATCATCATAAGGAGACTGGCGTATGTGAATTTGTTCTATACACTTCTGGAAAGGGTCCTTCTCTGCTGCTACACAGCACTTTGTGGAACAAAAATTTTTGATATCGGACATCTGAGCAGCTCTTAGATCCGTTCGCAAATTTTGCTGCAATGGCTACGCGGTCTGGGTGCTGCAAGAGGAACGTCTACAGAAGACAGCAAAACGTTTCAGTAATTTATGTTCCAGCGTGCGTATGTGTGTTTGCCCTCAGTTAAACGTCCCCTACAGGAAACACTGCACGCAGCAGCCACGCTGCCGTTGTGTAAACACGAACAGCCCGCCTGACAGATCTATTTTTCACCGAGCATTTCCCAGTGGACCTCGCAGGTACCTCCACGTCTCCGTAATTAAAACAAATGAACTCTTCACTGAGATGGAAAGATGATGGGGAGGGATGGGTATGTTTCCGTGGCATTTCGCGGTGCCTGACGGTCGCTCTGGGTTCCTTCTTTTTTTTCCTCCGGTTGCATGAGCAGCTGGTGATGACGCGCCGGCAGTTCAGCTGCCAGCGCGGCGGAGGTGTGCGCTCGATAATTACCCATGATGCCTGCGGGCAGAGTGCAGGTTATCTCAATCAAATTGGCTTCTGAGACAGAAATGAAGATAAAGCCCCCATCTGAGCAAAGATTATTACAAAGATCTTCCACAACGTGGCATAGAAAGTGGCCGCTGAATAAAGATGTCTGTTCTCATTTATGCGCAACATGGCAAAAGACTCCTTTGGCCTTTGGACATAATAAGGAAGAGATGTGTAACATTTCCTACAGATCAGTGCAGCACCTTCCCATCTCCATCCAAGGGGAAAACCATCGACTGCGTGGGTGCTGCCGGTCTGAAGCTTACCCGGCCCTTTAGGTGGGGCTACATAAAGACATTTTAAAATCAACAAAGGACAACAGTAAATTTGTATATTTCAGAAGAGGCCATACAAACTCATTCATTACATGAATAACTTTTACAGCGCCAGTAATTAACAACCACGCATTGGCTTTCATCTGCACTATTTCACTCACAAATTAAACCTACGATGCATTTAAGAAACTAAGATCCACCCCATCCAACAAAAAACAAGTGCTGTTTATATATATATAGGCAGATCAGCATACAGCTATTCTGTAAGGCTATGCTTGTGGGGGTTGACCCGGACCCCTTGCTGTCCTAGACTAGGCCTCAATTTAAAGCTAAGCTGCCCCCTTCCCTGTGCCTCCAGGAAACCATTTGACAAACATTTCTTATTAAGCCTCTGTCAAGTGACAGATTGATGTACTGGCTATTAACTGGTGTGCTGGACAGCTCTTCTAAGAGTCACCCATAATGCATCTGTCATGCAAACACATAGAACAGCCTCTGATTGGAGCGGCAATAAAGTGACTGTGACAAGCATGAGAGTGGCCATGCCCCACCTCAAGTCTGGTGTGGTTGTAATTTTTAAATGATGTATAGGAGGACAGGAGTTCATTGCACCATGAAGCTGTGTTGGGATCAGTGAATGCTGTGTTTTTTAAAAATTTTTTTTTAAACTTCATTAGCCCTGTCCTGTCTCACACCTGATCCTTCCGTGAACCCAGCACACCTGGCTCACTATAGGGACTTTGTGCATGTCGCCTGCAATGCATAATGCAACTGTAAACCTGTGTCTGTTTGTTACTGGACTCTTACTGCTTTCTTATTATATATGTAACCGACACCCCAGTGTATTCTTACCAAGTACAATTAAACAAAGGAGGATTAAGATGGATAACAAAGTCTCTTATACAAAATACTATACACCATCCAAATTATGAGGCTACAGCAACTGCTGTTGAGTTTATGCTATGATGAGAGGAGTTTATAACGCTCTTTGCTAAAGGGCGAATTGGCCACCCAGTCCCATGTTCTCTGCCGTAGCACCACTGTTCCACCTCACAGTTAACCGAGGACAGCAATTGCAATGTCCTAATTAGTGGCATCCACTACTATGGGGGACCGAGGTGGCAGCGAGTCAGAGGTCGCACAAGCAATGTGGACGGATTAATGTCTTTGGCCCGGGGTGTAAGTAGGGTTAATTAGAAGCAAGGTGAGCCACCGATCTAAGTGCTTTCTGCCACATGGGGTGGCTCATAAAGACGAGGAAGGAAAGCTAGGAAAGACGCTTGCAATCATAGCGCCCTGGATCTGATCCAGTCTGCACAGAAATTACTTGTTGCAGTCAAGTTCTGTGCCCTGCATGCAGGCCCCCCTTGCATCAAAGCAAGCCTGCATTATATTCCATGCTCAGATATTTTTACTGAATCAAAGATTGAACACTGTTTGACGTTATGCCTGTACGTAAAGCTGTTTCTCAAATTTTATGAAATCACTTACATTTCACTACCACTCCTGCAACCCAAACTTTCAAAAGCAGTTTTCTCACACCCATCCAGTGCATTTCTCCAGTTTCCCATTAGCGCCTAACAAAGTTTCCACGTCAGAAAATTAACAGTTATTCCTTTACTGCGATGGACTAGCATCCCAGGCGGGGTGTCATTTGCCAGGGATTCTGGGATAAGCTCCAAACTGCTGCAAATCTGACCAGGATCAGTGGTTAAGGATAATGGATGGATGAATTTATTCATTTATCACACACTTTTCTTTAAAAGCAATCAACAAGTCAGAGAAAATAACATTTCACTAACAGATTGACACACAAGATTATTGAAGCACAGCCAGTTTGTCTGGTACTGCCCTTTTCCCAGTAAACATTACTTGCACAGTTTCCTATAAGCCTGAGTCTGAAAAGAAATACAAAGGTGGTTGTGACAGACGGCGTGACGCAAATTTATGGAGCTGTTATGGAGATGAGAAGGGACATGGGTTCAAAAGAGATGCATTTTACGAACCTTCTTGAATGGAATTAAGCAGTTCTGAGGGACAGAGGAAGCTTGCTGTGAAATCACCATTGGCCAAACATGGAAGAGTATGCACTTTCTGGGGTGTAAAAATGTCTTAAAGGTACTGAGGTGGAGGTCAATAATTGTTTCATAATTAGTAACCAACACCCCCGGTTACTCCAATCTTCACACTCTGCCCACCACTCTTCCAGCCTTGAACCCAGGTATTGGTACTGGGAACACAGAAGCACTACAGACTGTCACATGCAGACCAGGCACCTGAAACCAAATACCTGCCAAATACTTGGCGGTGGACACCCACCTGAACAGGGCAACTCACTTCACTTCTAAGTGAGCTGTAGAAATTAAATCTTTTCTTAAAGCGACTATCTGATATTCCTCAGTGGGGAAAGTGTCTTGTATTCGGAAACTACACTTTTTATCCGGTTCAGCATTTGTTTCCCAGGTAAGTCGCCACCTCCATCACAGCTGCCGACTTTCAGTAGATAAGGATGCGGTGTTTCCAGAGGAATGGCTGCTGGTGTTACCATCTCAAGACAAAGAAGTTACAGGCAAGTCGAGGACATGGCAGCATGTTAAAAACAATTGAGAAATCACTGTGCTATCTAGCATTCAGAATAATAAGAAGGCAAGTCATTAGCATACAACTGGAAAGGTGCGAAGGGACTGTTTCAGCTGCGCACCAAAACGTGAATGGCAGAATCAAAAAATATAACATTTCGTTTTCGTGAAAAGGACAGTATTGGTGATCATAGTTTCTTTACACCCCGGCTATGCAGCCATTCCTTGTAATGTGGAAAGCTTTTAAATTAAGCAATTTCTTTAGTATGAGTTTCCGCACTACCTGTCGGTCGTTTCGCAACACCACAGGACCACGACTCGCAGGTGCACCTCGATGACAGCAAATCTGTCATGTACTTTGCTATTAGAGGGCCTCAGTTGTGCAGAAGATTAGCAATCCTGTTTTGCAAAAAAAAATAAATAAATAAAGCTTTATTATTTTACAGCAGGTTGATAAAGACGGAGCCCTGCTCCTACCAAAGAGGTCGTGCCGTAAATCCAGCTGTAATTTCCCACGACTCTTATCTCATTCTGGAAATGGGATAGGATTTACAACAGGCCAAAGCCCTCTGCAGTTAATCCCTGTGCGGGATCGGTCTCTGTGGAGTGTGTATGTATGCTGAGAAGATGAATGTGGATGTATTTTAGCCAGAGATTATGAGCAGTCCAGTAAGAACTACCGCACTGTGAAGGGTACTGTAAGAAAAGGTCAGGCCTGATATATATATTTTTATGGGGTATTCTTTGTGGACAGGAGCAGAACCTTAATGTGTTCTGCGCTGTTAAAATTACTCCACTGGCAGAGAATTAAGGAGGAAGTACACTGCTATCCTAGGAAAATAATACACAGATTTTTTTTCGACGTACGTGATGTCATAGTAAAAGGTTTAATTTCTGGGATAAGTTCACTTTCCATATTTCAGATATTTTTTAAGCCCATGCCTTTTTATCTACCTCTGAAAGGTTGCATCCGTATGTTTTTACCTCGATATTCCAATGTATCTTTCTTTTTTAATGGGAAAAAAAGATTTAACGTTTATGAAAATGTTAAGCTTTAATTGTTCACCGCTTTGGAGCACATAATGAGCTGCGGATCCCATTTCCGAAAGTGAAATGGGACAGTGGCCTTTTCTTACGTGTCACTAAATATCTTTAAGGTTTTTCGCCAGATTAACTTGTTCATGTCCACAGAAATGGAATAAAAGCCGCAATTTTACATCTCCTAAATTTGTGTGCTATCATCTGAACACTTAGGATTTGTGCTTTGCTTCAGGACTGGCCATTTCAGCATATACTGAAGTGTCTCATTACATTTTTGCCCCACACAAGCTATAACGTAGAAACGGTTTGGTACTACAGTTATTTTCCAGTTATCGTTGTCCTTATGTGATGATTTGGTGGGAGTTTGTATCCAGGGCAAAGCAGGATGACAACGTGCCGTAATACCATTACCTCTCGACGGGGACTTTATCCAAATGGACGTTGCACTACCCACTGCAGCCTATTTGGACATTCCTGGCACATCCCTGACATTTCAAGTGAGGCCCTGTTGTCTTGTTTTCCTCTCCCCACTTTGTTATCCACCTATTTGATAAGTCTGGCCGGTAAATCAAGCAGCGGGTCCATCCTGGTGCCCTGTTTATATACACACTGTCTGCTGTCACACTGATAAACTGCCTCTAATTGAGCCCCATCTGATAGCAGCAAGAGCAGCGAGCGACCGGGGAGACTGCAGTCCGCAGCCCTGCGGTGAGTGTGTGTGGAAGGTCATTGAGCTGCTGAGTCGGAGCCCGCAGGCCTGTCAGAGAAATGTATACACAGATACACACACAGGGATGCACATTCAGGAAGAGGTGCAGAGATTCTTATAGACAGATGCGAAGGGCTACGCATATAAAGATACACCCAGGCGCAAAAACACACACACATCCAACAAATACATAGAGGAAAAACACACATTTTGTCTTAATTTCACAGCACACTGTGGAAAGACAATACCTTAGGTATGGAAATAAATATGTGCGCTATTTAAATGCTGCCTTCATTATTGATTACACAGATATATGCATACAATAAATTTAAACAAATGCATTTTTGTACTGTTGAAAGTAGTCACAAACAATGCAGCACACAGGTAGCTACAAACTAGTCCCTCAGTTATGGTTATGGACATGTTATATTAATGCAAATAATGTAAGAGTTTATTATTTTCCCTAATAAACAGCTCCTTTGTCTGGAAGACAAACACCGCCATGAAGCCTCCATGTTTTAATTGCTGTGGCTGAAGCCGGGTGCCCTGCAAACTGCCTGCCGCTGACCGCGTGCATCCATTAGCCTGAGCCACGACTGCGTCCTGCACTGTGCCAGGAGGACTGACCTATCAGTCACACACCTCACATCACGCTCTAATGACTTCATGCCATTCCAGACTAACAGAGGTGGGCAGAAATAACGGCTCTTTGAACAAATGCAGGAGGACCGGCCTAAATAAACACAGCGTGACTCTCTGCTCCTTTCCAACACACTCTGGTGGCAAAGAGGCAGTCGGAACATGCGGGCCACTTTGTGACTGGGGTATCGACGTCACTGCAGCGGCGGCTGAGAGCAGTACCTGGCAATACAGGCAACATAGCGTGGGATATACAGTGATGGGAGCCATGCTGGATGATATCAGAGCAAAGTGACGCAAATAAAAGCTGAAGTGCTTTAATGAGCTGGATTGTGCTCCTGGGAGAGCCTGTTAAAGACCGTAAACGCACCGCAGGCAAAAATGTGCACAAAACAATCGGCTCAACAAAAGCATCCACAGGGAGCTGTACACAGAGGATGCACTGGAGACAGGTGGGAAAATATGGCATGAAGACATGGCGGAACGACACGGTGGGGAAACATGGGGGAAAACGGCAGGAAGACGTGCTGGAAGGATGACAGTAAGACATGTCAGTTACTATGGCAAGAAGAGATGGCGGGAAAACACGGTGCGAAGAAGGGTGGGAAGATGCAAGTGAAAGACATGTCAAAAAGATATGGTGGTAAGATGACACTAGATGTGGCAAGAAGACGTTGCAGGAAGATGAGATGAGAAGGAAATGATGAGAAGACATGATGGGGAGACAAAGCTAGAGGACATGATGCCAAAAGAGTGGGAAGACATGGCAAGACCCACTGGGAGGACATGGAAAGACAATGCAAGTGATGGTAAGCAGATATGGGAGATAGACACAGCGGGAAGACAGAACTTTGGAACTCACCAGCTTGGTCTGCGCTGACTGTGATTGCAGCCACGGATCGGGGCGAGGGACTCAATGCTGACACCCCATTGTGGGACTCAATCTCGAAGGTGTAGTTGGCGTGGGCGGAGAAGTCTAGAACAGTGACGGAGGCATCGGTGAGCCCCCGGGGCCGTGGGATAAAGCGCAGATCGTCCCCGCATAGCTGGCAGTTTTCCGGATCGACCCCACACAGCTTGCACTGCACGCTGTATGTGACATCCTTCCGGCCCCCCGTATCACTGGGCGGGCTCCACTCCAGGAAGAGCGACGTCTCGTTCAGGTTGAACATCACATTGCGAGGAGGTGATGGGGGTCCTGTCAGGAGGGACAGTAGGGGGGACTGAGATTTACTTAGGTCACTGAACAAAATGTCAAATGTCTTGATTTTTATGAAGGCTTAATATCACACACATCTCTTCTTCTGACAGTTTACTCTGTGCCTTCTGATAAGTTCTGAACTGCTGTCCCCCTATACTCTTAGAAACAAAAAAAACAAAACAAAAAAAAAAGAAGGAAACAATAAAAATTACACAAGTTTCAAGACGCTTTCACTCAGGGATCCACTAACCAGAGAAGTTATTTTTGTCATAAAAATGTACTTTGAGCATCAGTGACCTTCTTGCTGAACGGCCCTGTTTTCACACCCGCAGTCCCAATTAGCGACCAAGCTAGCTAAAGGACAGCGTTGAGCAAACAATGACATTTCGGCGAGCCGCTTTTCACACAACGCTAACTTAAGAGGAGAAGCAAGAGGAAAATAAATGTTATACAATGTCACTGAAGGTCATCCTAACGTGAGCACAACACACGTGACAAAGAAACGTTCCCGCGGTTTTATAATGCCGTCTTTGACCATTAGCGAAATGCTAATGTCTACAGAACCAATCAAAAGTTTGAATACACTTGCTGGATCTACTCTTGGTCACAAAGTGTTTGGCTGACAAGCGTGATGAGGAAATGAACCTCCATGTCCTCCTAGCTCTTTTGCCACAGTTCCCAGAGATGCGAGTTGCTTTCCTATCACTCTTCTGTCCAGGTTATCAATCACATACAAATCTCACCCAGGATGTCCAGGTGGACACAGATTGTTACTATAAGTCAAAATCAAAATGACACAGAAAGCCCGTGACGTACATTTGTTAAGTGACACAGACACAGCTGTGAGCAGTTAAGAATCGTGGGGAGACCCATGTGGTACGGCCAGTGAAAACAGGTCTGAGTAATTGACTCGCACCCTCAGTCCCACCCCTAGCCTTTAAATAAAGCGTCTTTGTGAGGACCTCTTTGGACAAACGAAGATGGCAGCCCCTTCTCAGCCCCCCTGCCCCCCCAGACTTGCTTTCTCCTCCAGCGACGTGCAATGACTGCTATCTGTTCCTTTTCTTTCCATCAAAGGGCTCGGCACTGCCAAAGAATGCTGTCCGTCAGTTCGCCGTCTCCGCTGCCAAGGGGATCTTTATCGCTCCCGTCTCTGGAAGACCGTGGCTACTTTCCCAAGGCTCGCGAATATGAAACAGGACAGCTCTCTGATACAGTGCAGTGCTGCTCTGCGTTTAATTGCAAAATTAAACAAATACCAGAACAAGAAAAAATCTAAAACAAACACGAGAAGGCTTGAAAACGCCTTATTAAACACGAGTATTTCCATTGTCCCCCCCCCCACTGGGAATGGGGGGAGGAAAAAAAAAACACAAAACTGAAACCTAAGAAATAACTATACAACATGACTGTTTCCTATTCTTGAAAAGTTTTTAATATTTTTTGAACAGACGTGAAAAGAAAAAAAAAAAAAAACATGCAAGCACTGTGGAAATTCGGAGTTGCCACCTGACGCTACGAACCGCCTAGGCGTATTGGAAAAATATGAAAAAGTACGACATGGCAATGTAGGTGTCACTTTTGGAATTGTTTTGAATAATATCACATGCCACTTGAGTGGTGCATTTTAAATGCAGTGTGAAGTGTGATTAACGTGAGTGCCGTGTGTGTGGGCATTTGCGGGTATGTGTGTGTCAGTTCTGACGAGAGGGGAATTGCACTGTTTTCCGGTTGGTCACACCTACCTGGAATAAAACCATATGGTGAACACAGTGACGGAGATGGGACCTTGCAGTTTTTTTTTTAAATACTAAGGCACCCATGAGAAGCAAAACAAATTAAAATACACAGAAAGATAGAAAATATCAATAAATGAGAGAGAAATCTTGACACGGCGACATGCATTTATACATTTCTTCCGGAAAGTGTTATTTTTGTTTCTCTGGAATTTCAACTTTAAAGCAACAGCTTCAGACTATAAAGTCTTCCGTCAAAGAGACTCGCAGCAATCTCATCCTGAACAGCGTTCAGTCAGATGGGACTCAAATTGGATTTCTCACAATCCTCCCCACTTTCAAAACTGTATCTGGGCTTTCCAGTGGGAAATGATGGATGATCCTTACGTTTGGACTTGGATGAAAATAAATGAATGTTTTTTACCTACGAGGGCTAAATTCCCAAGGTTTATAAATACAAAGGCAGACATTGACGGTTAAGGTTCTGACCACATGACCAACTTGAATAAGCAAAGCAAGAGGGGGCAGCATGCACACTTGTGAACATTCCTACGGAACATCAAGAACAAGTTTGAGTAGACTTATTCTTAGCTCACAGCTTTGTTCATAACTAACATGTGCAGGTCATTAGCTTGACTTCTCCATCACACTCTTTCTGGGCCAGATTGATTTTACACAACTTTATATGTAGTTTGGATGGGAGACATGCTGAAGAAGGAATGACTGTCCAGCTGGCTGTGACTCTGCTGGAGTGGTGACCTTCTGAAGTGGACTAGACTAACCGTGGTGGCCGAGATCGCCAAGGACCTAGTAGGGATCACCAACTCTGTCACCGGCAAGCAGTTGTATTCACTTTTGACTGGTACTGCATACAGTTTCCTCCAATACATATCTTGGTAACAGGGGGCACAGTGATACAGCCAGGAGCATTGGTGCCTTGTACCATCTGGGGCGTGTTTTCAGACAGAGTTCAATCTGTATGAAATCTGCAAGTTTTAAGGTCAACTGGTGACACTAAGGTGCTTACAGTGCACAAGAGGGCGAGTGAACGAGTGTGTATGTCTATGTGTATGTCTATTTTTGCCCTGTAGTGGCCTGGCATCCCATCCAGAATGTACTCTGCTGAGGCTACTACTTCTGTGAGGAGACCCTGAACCATGGCAACCCCGTACTGGACAAGTAGCTGTTGAAGATAGAATGACAAATAAAATATCTATCTCATATATAGAAATCAGTGACATATCCAGTACTATATATAGGAGATGGAAACAATGGAATCGTGACCAAAGTGTCACTCCTATCATCGTCCACAAGCACTCAAGCTGCATTTGTGTGAAATCATACCAACAGACACATCAGATTTGTCCAAAATGCTGTGCATATAATCACATTAAAATGTGAGTCACAACAAAATATTATGGATGCACTGAAACAAAGATCATGAAGCATTGTGGGTAACAGCAATAATTTCTTATCAAGTTTATGGGATTTAACACAAGTGCAGCAGGAGATCAGGTTGTGCTACAACAGTGGGGTAGAGGTACACCAAAGCAGACTTCCCATCGTTCCACCCAACATGTCAGTTGACGGGGGGAGGACTCACGAGTGCAGGCCATGGTGGGTGGGTCCTTCTCGGCTCTGAAGAAGCCCGCTTCGCAGTGGCAAAGAGCGGCACCTTCATTGTGGCTGAAGCTGTGAGGAGGGCACTTGGAACACTTGATGTTTCCCGTGAATGCTTTGTAGAACCCAGGCCTGCAAGCTGTGGGGGGGAGAGAGAGAGAGAGAGAGAGAGAGAGAGAGAGAGAGAGAGAGAGAGAGAGAAGGCACATGGTCAGGACTGCAGGCACAGTGCTAGTGTACTGAGAAATGTCATCACAACTTTATTAATAACACCCACTTTCCTGCGCCGCACTGGCATTTGCTCGAGTTTAAAGTGGGCAGCTGGTGATGCAGCAGTTAAGGAACTCGATGAGCGACCAATAGGGTGCATCCCAGGAGGGCACTGCTGTTGCAGCCTCGAGCAGTGTATTTAACCTGGACTGACCCTGTGAACGTCCCGCTGACTGAAACTGTGCTTTATACTCCGCTTTCGATAAAAGCTTCTAACTGTGCAATGCCGTGACATAATGGACCAAAGTAATGGAGGGGGCCGCATATATGCAGTAAGCAGGTGGGCGTGTTGCGTGGACTGCGCACGTGTCCACGCCTCGCTCGGCAGCCGGGCTGGACGCTCAGAATTTTCTTTGTAAACGAACCCAGCAGCCCTGGGCTCCCTCGGGCCTTGGCTCCTGTGCTAAAACTCTGCAGCCAATTCCAGAGAACATGCATCATTTACCTCCCTTGGCAGTGAAGAAATAAATAAATAAGAGCAGGAAAAAGCGGCATTCTGCCACATCTGCTGAAGCCGAGCGGGGGCAGCGGCGTTCGGCCTATTTAGAGCCTTTTAGGTGTTCGGCGCCCCCTGTTTCGCAAGCACAAATTGAAACAAATGCAGCATGATCAGACAGATTGCCTGCAGCCCTGGGGTCCCCTTGGTCTATGTGGAGAGTGGAAACAGCGTGGTGGGACGTGCAGCATTTCGAAGATACTGTGGCTTCTGCGGCTGTTGCTGTACATGCCCCTGTACCCCCCGGGAGGACTCTTTGCAAATTCCACTTTCAGCCTGTCGCAAAGTGCATTGATTCAACAAGGTAACAGGGATTCAAGTGCGAGATGGGCCTCAATGCCTGGTGTGTTTTTCCTGCGAAGAGACAGGATGGCCTGGGTGGTGACAACCCTAAAATCCGCCATATTGACCACTGACAATTAGACAGGGCAACAAAGGGGAACGCAACCCTGTTGATGCTGTGAATGACGTCCCCTGTAGCGGAACGAGGTCAGGATGCCATTAACCCCACAATGCACTGTTGTCCTTGGGGCCAAAACAGTCACTCACTCACTCCTCTGGGGCGCTGAAATGATCACTCATGAATATCATTTGCTGCCTGACCTTCAGATAGCCAATATACACTAAAGGTTGAGGGATACTTCTTGCGGAAGAGGCAGAAAAAATGTCCAGAATGAAAACTCACTGCCTTGTATGAGGAAATCATCACGTGAGAACATCAGCAGATGGGAAAGTAGCACCAGCCCTCACCTTGCTAGACCTAATCTATTACATTTATTCCTATATATAAATATACCCAGCTGCTTTTTGTGGCATTGTCTATATCACAGGGGTCCAGTGGACCTCATTTGTAAGATATTGCGATGGTCACATTTTCTCTGTCTTTGTAAAGGCTGTTGGTCAGATAAAGAAAATAATAATAAGAACAATATGTTTCTTTTCTGGCATGAGCAGCAACAAAGGTGTCTGGCAGCAGGTCAGAACCCAGAACCCTGCACATCAGCTTCACTCAGTAACCAGCAACACCACGTGTGAGGGCTATGACCTAATATTCTGTTGGAGTTTCCTCAAGGTTAATGAGCACCGGTAGCGCTCAGGCCAGGTGTTCATCAACCCCAGGTGGCGTTCAAGGTCGCAGCCCATGCAGCGTCAAACGGGGGCCAGGCAGCCATAATACCCC
Source organism: Heterotis niloticus (assembly GCA_018136845.1). Lineage (NCBI taxonomy): Eukaryota > Metazoa > Chordata > Actinopteri > Osteoglossiformes > Osteoglossidae > Heterotis > Heterotis niloticus. Next base: position 6,562,496 of record CM030897.1, on the reverse strand, counting down.
AGTGCCATCCCCCGTCCCTCAGCTGCGACCGCGGTGGGGCTGCGGGCCGCGTTTCCAGCGGGCGATGCCGACGAGCATCGATTTCAAGAGAAGCACAATTCTGCAGCATTTACTTGCAGATCCACACGAACAAATGTTGCAGAACGGTTCGGCTCTTGAAATCAAACAGGACGCGGGCGCCACATTACAGCAGGGATTTAAACTACAAATATTGCATATTGAAAATGACACTTTTTTCAGTTTCGTGCGGCACAAAGAGGTTATCTTGCGCCTCTATGATGAAAAAGCTGTACACAATATTGCTTTTTTCATCACTGCCGGAGGCAAACAATGCTGAGCTTACCGATTGTGATTATATACGGCATATAAAGAAAAAAACAGATAATCTTCTCATATATAATATTGTGTTTTGCACACAGCATTTTTCAGTATCTGACTCGATAATTTTATCTGCTTTATTCTTCCTAACAGAGACAAACAGATCACACGTGTTTCATAACTGATATGTTCAGTTTAAGATATCAAGACAGCTGAATGAAGTAAATAAAAAAATACACCCACTCACATACATAAAGAAAATATTATGTCCGTGTTGGTGTAAACAAAGTGTTCATTCTTTCGACGCAACAATATTAAAGCACGACTAAAACGTCTGTGGCACGAATCCACCTGAGCTCTGCAGCCAGTGCGGTGAGGGGAGTTTGCCTGCTGCTTTCAATGGAAAGGCAAAGTGGTGAAACACTGGTAAAAACTGGTAAAGTGAATTGTTAAATAGTGCAAATGGAAAAAATGCTTAAAATACAGTAGTTACCCGAACAGTTGGAAAAGATTTTTAAAATACTAGTAAAAACTGATAATGGTTAAACAGGAAGTATGTGGACAAGTAGGGAAAAATATTTAAAATGCTGGTAAAAACAGATAAAGTACACTGTTAAATAGTGGGCATGTCTATTTGTGGTCTGTTATAAAATTCAGCTGCTGAATTGCAAGAAACAATCAATTAGGGGAATGATCAAATTCTGCAGTCCTCCCAGCTGGAGAAATCCTTGTCGCAGATTCATGTCCTCTTTTACCACTTGAGGATGATGAACCTCCTTTATCAGGAAAATAGTTCCTACAAAAAAAAAAAAAAAAAAAAAAAAAAAAAAAAAAAAAAACATTCTCATGATTTCAGCTGAATATTCAGTTATGTGATGCATATATTTGCATTGCAGATTCTCCATTAGGTTTCCATATGCAGAAATCCTCATTTACTTAGTTCAAAATTATGGAACTGATTTCTGGGTGGTATGGAGGTATTTTGCTGCAGAATAACACCGTGCAAGTGCAGTGAGGAGACAACGCAGCGGAAGCCTCGGTGGGAGCTTCCATTCCACCCGTCCATCAGCTGAAGGCTTGAAAAAACCTTGTTCTCCCCGGTGTAGGGTGGGCCTGTCCACATCTCACAGCGAAGGCTCACAAAGACATGGCACTCAGAGGAGCAAGGGGACATGGGTAGTGGACAGGGGGCAGCTGGTGACTGGGAGGGGGGGCCCTGACGGACCGCTGTCAGCAGATTAGTCTCCGCCGAATGAAATCTGTAAGGCCTGGCAGTCGAGCCCCGGTAAATCCGCTCCGTCTGTCTGTGCGAGAGATAAGTGATGAGCCTCGGCGGCGATTGATTAATCGGGCCTGATTGTCAGCGTGGCACTCGTTTCAACAGGGCTGCGATCTGGGCGGAATAATCAGTTGCCATTAGTCCGCAGCTGCAGAGCTCAATGGGGCTGCATGCAGACAGTGAGCCTGATAAACACACAGATTGCGAACACACCATTGTGAAGGACCGGTGATGGAAAGGCGTGCGGCAGCGGCTGTGCGTGTAGAAATGCTGCATGGGAACTGGGGGAGGAATGTTTGTTAAACACTTTAATCTGCCATCTGAAATGCAGTCCCCCGAGGGCCACAGGTTTGTGTGCTTTAGCATCATTCTCTTATTTACTCTTTTATCCATCCATCCGTCAATAACCAATGACGTGTCGCGGTGGTCCAGAGTCTTTCCGATAAGCCACAGTCGAACCCTCAGCCCAGGAATGCTACCTACTATGCCGACATCATGTCCAATTACTCTTGGGAACAGAAAAAAATACGCACGCACGCATTATTATATATTTTGTCGACTTTCAAATGACAGGACGAAAGGAAATTTGCTCAGCGCAGCTTTTCATGCCTAGAGCGCAATAAATGCTATGTCTTATTTGTGTGATTCTGGCTACTAATTGGACCTATTAACTGGGAGAAACGCTGGGAATTAGAGCCACATTAAACACGGTCCCCTGCAGAGTCCCACACCCCTTGCTTTACTTCAAGGTAGCACAAGTAAAGCGCGGTAAGCGGAGTTAAAGGACAGACGCGGCTCCAAGTGTCGGCCTTATAGGAGGGCTGCCAAATTACACTGTTAACTGACACAAAAGAGGAGCGACTCTCATTCATTTTACTGATGATTAAATAATGTTATTACACTAATATCTTGCGCTCATACAGTAATTAATAAAGTGACCCCCACCCTAAAGCTCTTGTTTTGAGGCAGACTGGAGAACTAATTAAAAAGGAAGAAGTAAGCGGAAGGCGATGTTATGTTCTTTTATCTTCGGTATACATGGCGTGTGCGTACATTTCCATAACACGGCACTGCATGGCGCGGTCATGTAATGAGCACTTAATCTGCTCAATAGTCTGCATTAAGGCCCCATTGCAATAAAGTGCTATCTTGATAACCTTTGCAGGACTTCCTCACGTTGGCAACCAGTTCAATTTAGACCTTTTTTCTGTCTTAACGGAAACCGATATAAAAACACCACTCGCTTAAATTATATACATGTTTATCCTGACCTTCCGAGTTTCTCTTGTCTCCACTGGCTCTCAGTAGCTGCTTGCATCAAGTCCCAGACACTGGTTACAGGGTACAAGGTGGTCGCAGGACTGTCACCTCGATATCTACAGCACCCGGCCCCTCCCTATGCTGTGCTCCTCCACGTCCGGCTGCTTTTTAGTCCTGCTCACGGTGGGTCGAAACCTGAAAATCCACAGATTCTCTGCTGCAGCGCCAATGGGGTGTAATGAGCTCCCTCTCTCCTTCAAAGATGCTGAATCCCTTCCAACGTTCAGTGAGAGCCTCAAAATGCATCGCCATCAAACTCATTTCTCATCTCATCTCCTAAAAGCTCCATAAATTTGCATCAGACCATCTATTTGACTCGGAGTTCTACAGGAACCTACATGAGTAATGCGTGCCAGAAAAATTGGCTGTGCCAGACCAAACAAAGCAAACAGCTATGCTTTGACAAATTGTCTGTCTGCAGCTAAAGTTAATTTTTTGAACAGCACTTTTGTTTACTCCAAATTTTTGCTTCAAAGGAAATGAATAAATGTAAATGCAAAGCTTCATTAAAAAAGATCACACCGTGCAACTCGGACTCGCACGACACCATGCCAGGTAGCTCACCTTGTCCTGCATGTGTAAACCTCACAATGGGGGTGACGTGTAAATAAAAACCAGTTCTTGCTTAAAATATGGGACTTAAGCGCCATTGAGATGATGATCAAAGCTGAAGCCCTTCACGCTTCACGCACTGACAGATACACAGACAAGGTCCAAGGTGTCCGGCTGCCACCTTTTTCCCCCACAAGTGGTATCCAAGCATCCCTCTATTTGCGGGAGTAAATAAAGCCGAGTTCAATAACTGGCAGTGTTCTTACCCACATGACCCTAAAAACCAATTAAGAACAACTGTGAACACAGTTAATGGAGGCTGAAATAGCACTGTTAACTGATTCCTCGTTCTCTACTTTTTGCTGGGGAAAGAAGGGCATCGCCTGTCAACTGGCTTATTGCAGAACCACGTATTCTTTCTCGTAAATGGGCCAAATGGACAGTAATCTAACCAAAATGTTTTGCACAATGCTTCCACATGAGCAAAAAAAAAAAACCACAAAACGCAAACTCTGCAAATGCAACTGTTAGGTAATGAGGGCTTGAATAGCTATTTTAGCTGAGTGTCCGTGAAGGAATGATTGCTTAGGCTGTGGAAAGTTCAACAAAAGGAGCGTAAGAGTGACAAATAAAACTGTAATTCTGGAAAAAAAAAAAGGGCTCCCTTTCTGTAATCTTTGCAAACACATGGCTAAGGTTTGTGCATTCGACATTCAAGCGGTAGAAAAACCCGCAGCAAAATGTACAGATGGGTTGCAAATAAAGCAGAATTAAGCATTAACATGTGTACAGTACTACCTCAATTTGCACTGTAGACATGTTCTTATAAAATGGAGCGATATGCATTACAGCTACACTCAAACACCCCAAAAAAGTTTCCAAAATTTTACTAAAACACCGAAAAAAGCTTACGTAAGAAACACTTTCTGTACACTGTCATGGTAGCACTTAAAATGATTCACCATTGCAATGTAATTGAAACTAAATATTTTATTATTTATTTTCCGAAAACAAAACCCACAGAATTCTATTTTCACATTCAGTGACAGCTTACATCCTTATCATATACACCCATTTAGGATTCACCTACGTAGCACATTACAAGATACTTTCACATATATGGTACGGGTAAGTGTAGATTTTTTTTTTTTTTTTGGCTGGTTGGCATGCTGTATTGAGCGGTTCGGCACAAAAATTGAAATTGTATTAGAAATCAAATCACTTCTAGAAAAAAAAGTCTTGTGTGAGCGCACCTCAATCGGGGGAAGATTCTGTGTAAATACTGCACTTAAGTTGACATACAAATAATTACCTTCATATAGAATTATGTCATAGAAAATGATACCATTTTAATATTTGTACATGTTGTATTTTCAACATATATTTGCTGGATTGCATCATTTCCAAAGGAAGTCTCAACTTCATGGACCTCCGAAGGTGATCCAAACACCACCAAGGAGTCCATAGACCCAAGGATGTTAGACAACCGTGTTTATGATACTTGTGTTGAGTCACGTGTATCAATTTCCATGCTACAAAGATGAAAGGCAGCAAGTTAAATACAGAAATTATAGCGTTAACAGTGATAATGTTTGTAAATGCATCACTTAGCTGTCTGGCTTCTTTGCACTTATAGTAGCCTGGCATTTCGAAAAAGAGATTGTGCTTTAAGCTGCCTCTTTGATGCTCGGCCACTTACATTCGAAATCACCCCCACCCTCCCCGTCTCTCTCTCGGCATGTAGGTGCCTGTGAAGAAAAGCATTGAATAAAGGGAAAAAGGACTTGGTATTTAACAGTGCTAAGTTAATACCAAGATGTTTAAAATAACTGGTCAGTTTTACAAGTTGAGGAGAATGCACTCAGAGTTACAACAGCGCAATATCATCCATCACCAGGAAAAGGAAGTTAATTGAAATTCAGCGTGTGCTCCTGGCTACTTTGATGGATATCGCTTAGGGACTCCCATTTCCGCTCCAACTGCACTCTTTCTTTAAACAATTATCCCATTTCACTTCTCTTTAGTGACCTACAGAGCTGCTTTCCAGCCGCTGGAGGACGTGGAGCCGGTTAAGGAGACGATAAGCCTTAATAGACAGTGTTTGTGTGTTTATGCTTTTAGGTAAACCTCTTTATCATTACTACAGTGAAGTTTGCAAAAAAAATGCAATTACCAGTCAACTTCCAGCAGAGATCCCCATTCATTTTAATGACCTATTCAGCGCGAGTGACCCGAGTTTGCTAATGCAGCAATTGTCCCCTCTCCACTTCCTCGACAGTTTACCAGAAGGTGTGAATATATGCATTGCAGATTGCCTTCCAGCTGCCCATCTCCCCATGGTAGGAACGCTGAAGCTTGAGAGCACAATTACTCCACATGAAGAGCTTCAAATAATAGTGTAAATGTTAGGGAAATGAGACATACTGCGACCGCTGATCCATACATGAGCGAGGCCTCTTCTGCACTGCTTGGAGCTGACTAATTCAACTTTTTTTTATTTATTTGGACACATTGTCCTTCCTTCCTTTGAAAACTGATTTTTGTTCCTTTATTATCAATCAGTTGTTATGTTTATATTATTTGCAACTGTAACATGGTAAAAGATTTACATATAAAGTATGCTACTATGTATATTCAAATGGAATAAATACATGACAGTACACAGTACTGTTTGTTACAATACATACAATACTACTTTATTACAGCACGCTGTACGGTACTATGCATTATTTACTTGTTGAGTTTTAAATTTATTTTGATTTTTACTCGCATTTCTTTTTTATTATGAATGAGCTCAGATAATAATTTGTTATAGCAAAAATTTCCATTTGGACATCGATAAGTATTAATTTTCAAAAGAAGTTATAGACAACATTTGAATATAGAACGTTTGGATACCGAGGGATTACTGTGTGTTTGTTTTTATATATATATATATATATATAGAGAGAGAGAGAGACCAGGTTTATAGTTTATACACTGTACATATTATACACACACAGCATACAAAGGTCACAAAAATAATGCTGGTGAAAAACTAAACATTGGGAATCAAGTCTTCTGATTTCAGCATTTGCACTCTAGAAACCTTTTGTACTTCTGTCACATAAGCCTCCAAATAAGCTTCATAGATTGATTGCTTGGATATGGAATGAGCTCCTAAGCGCTGTGGAGTTTAATGGTGTTTAAAGCACTCGTATTGTTGCTTCAACGCAAAGCTGCTAAAAATACAATTAAACATGCCTTTTCAAGTCAGAACATGCAACGTTGGAATCCATGCCCCTGACAGTTTGGCCGGCATCAAAATGCCTTGTTCTTGTTTTCAGAAGTAATAGAGTATGACTGCCATATCTTTTTTACACCAATTCTCAAGCACTTGTGTAGCGGTGCTACGTTTTATAATGTTAATATGGAGCTGACAATGATGAACTACATAGCCTTCGAACACGCTTGTGACTGCCAAGACAAGGGAAGTGCGCTGCCTAAGATAAAGGGGCACATTTGAGAGAACCATTGAGATACTTGGACAGAAATACAACTTGTTCTACCAATGTGAGTCCCTCTAATTCATCTAGAGGAGCTGCTTGTGTGGAGGTTTAAAAAATAATAAAGGACACAGAGCTGAAACCTGAAAGGGACAAGTTCAAATCTATGCAGGGGTCCTTTTGTAATACCTTTGAACGAGGTACAATACCTGAATTTCTATAGTGAAATAAACAGTTAACAGACAAAAAAGGTCAATGTAAATCAATTTGACTAAGAAGAGAAGCTGCAGATAGTAATGATAATGCTTGTAAGAATGTTTACTGATGCACTGAGGACTCAGTGGAGGCAGGTTAAAGCAGCTGTAGTTTCCCTTCATTCCCAGTTGTGATAAATGAAGACCAGGCCACACATTAAAGCACAAGCAGCTAAATCTCGATGCAGACAAACACCCATAAACATCTCCTTGTCCCAATGCGGTGATCACTGCCGCAGGGGTTAGAGAGCGCGGGGACAATGTTACTTTATGGACCTACGAGGGGTCAGTAGTGATAATCTATATTTCAAATTTTATCACTGTGCCGAAGTAGCTCTTTCAAGAAATGAGCTAATGCCGTATATAAAACTCACAGACTAAGGCATTTAAAGTGGAGCCAAAGCAGGAGGCAGTTATGTTCCAATAAAAACCCCTGAGATCCACAAGGAGCTACCTAGCAATAAAAGCAGTTGGGTGTCCACACACAGCAGACATTTGGGATAGTGGATACCTTGGAGGCAGAGGATTTTGTAACGGTGGTCAAGTTTGGGATCATGGCCAAAGGTGTAAAATTCAAAATGAAAGGAAGAGGTCTACAGCTGATGTCACGGGCAATTTTGAGCAGCTGTTAATTCATTCATTACAACAAATTTATAAGTCATTGCCATAAGAAATTTCCCTAGATTCCTTGCCCTGAAAATTCTTTCATTCATGTGAAGCGCCCTAAATGGGAAACTAGTCCACTGTAGGAAAATCACAGTAATCCATGCACACGTAAACTAAAGGCAATGAGGAGTCACCATTTCATCTGAAATACATACATTGCATTGGCAAAAGTAATGACTGAGCTGAGCTGTTTCTGCCACACCCATAACAGCATACAAACACATTCTAGACAATTGTGTGATTCCAGCTTTGTGGCCACAGTTTGGGGAAGCTCCTTTCCTGCTACAGCATAACTGAGCCCCCCTGTGCAAAACGTGAGGGTTATGGTTAGGGCTAGGCTCCATTAACACATGGTTTGCCCAGGTTGGTGTGGAAGAACTTGAGTGGCTGCACTGAGCCCTGACCTCAACCCCACCGAATACCTTTGCGATGAATTGGAATGTGGAACGCAAGACAACCCTTCTCGCTCGACCTCACTGATGCGTAAATTCCCACAGCTGGGCTCCAAAATCTGGTGCAAAGCAGAAGAGTGGGGGCTGTTAAAGTAGCAAAGGGAAAATGACTCCATATTAATGGCCATGAGTTTGGAATGGGATGTTCAACAAGCACACATGGGTGTGTTGGTCAGGCGTCCACATACTTTTGGCCATGTAGTGTATGTTATGAATATGGTTGCAATTGGAGTACCTGGAGGAAAGCCATGCAAACATGGGAAGATGCAAACTTCACATAGACCAAACTTGATTTAAACCAATGTTTCAAAAGGCAACGGAGCTGTGAGAGCAGAGCAGAGGTCAACACCATACTGAGTTGACCCAGGTGGTTTTTGATAGGCTGCCTAATCCAGCTTTCCATTACATCCATTGTACCAAAACAGAGCATCAATGGAGCACTTTCACCGCAGCTCTCTCAAAGCACTGAGGGCCAAACTACTGGTGCTACAACCCAGTGCTCAAGTTGGCATCAGTCTATCATTGTTGGCTACGTAAGTCATTGTATTTGTGAAGGACAGTGGACAAGTAAAGTCAGCATCCAGTGTCAGGCGAAGGCTCCTGGTGATGGTGAGATACTTCCAATTGTTAGTTAACTTAAGGACAGCTCAGATTTCTAGCCTCTGTGACAGAGTCACCTTTGAGCCCAGACATCATGTCACTGCTAAAGGCTTCTAAGAAAAGTTATCTTGTTGAAGCTCATAGTGCTTTGGTGAAGAGAGGATGGAATAAGCGTATGACAAAAAGAAGGGAAGGTATGATGAAATGCTGGAACACTGCCATCCAAAAGGCTGGAGGGTGAGATGTGCAGCCATTGAAGGAGGTTGCAGGGGGTTTCCAGGGAAGCGTTTGTAGAGCATTTATAATATGTTCGATATCACCAGCAGACAGAGGCTACAAAAGCTGTTGCTGAAGCATCAAGACAGCTGTGGATCAGAAGATGCTAAACGTAGGTTCAATTTATGGCTTCCAGGACACAGGCCGGGGCCTGACCGACCCTGGTCGGGTTGCCTGATGCTAAAAGATCTAAAACACGCCATGACCTTCGGTTACATCACCAAAGGAATATACAAGTGCATCGCAAACTGTCTGATACATTCATTTTTAAACATTAAGCATCTATGAAACATATATTCACATTTATATGTCAGGGCATTTTTTTAGGACAGACAAATCTGATGAATTGTTATAGTATGGGATCACAATGTTCTTCCACAGGACTGATGCTTATAAGAGTACTAATGCTGCCTTAAATCAGCTAGAATGGTGCATCTTTCTGTCGTTTGTATTTGCATAAATCCTATGCATAAAAATAAACTGTCACACGAGTGCAGAGGAACAGCATCCGTAATATACATTGATGACAGGGGTGCGATTGCTCGGGAGGCATGAGGATGTGTAGTTGTTTCTTGTGATGTGCTGAGGTGAGGCGAGACAACCTGTTCAGAGTTTAAATAATAATAAAAAAAAAGGCCTTGGGCCACACCCCTCATCTCAAGGTCCTCAGATGCAAATGAACCACCGTTTAAAACTTAAAAGTGCGGACAAAAGTAAGCATTAGCATCATTCCTCCCAGTCCGTGTTTAGAAGAAGAAAACAGACCGGCTGATATGCTTATGTCATCCATTTTGAATTTACAAAGGGAATCTTCTGTACCGTAGGATTTATATCATATTACTAACCTCCTTCAATGTCATAATGTACTGTACAGCTTTGTGGAACAAATTATCTGCTTGCGACATTTTCAAGGACACGCGGCCACGAACAAACCGGAAGATTCTCAGGTTGCCGCCTGGAGACGCTGTCATTGAACCTTGCCTACCATGAAGACATTTTGGCATGTTCAAAGACTCTTAAAAACTGCATCTGAAATCCAGGAAACCCTTAATATTCAACGGGCCACAATTTTTGGTGTTCGTTTTGTCACTTTGTGCTTTCGTCTGCTTTACTTTGCTTACAAAAGAGAGGAAGGGGGCTTGAAGATGAGAGGGGTCTGAAGTCTTTGAATTGGGGCCTGACAACTTCTCAACTAGCTGCAGCAGCAAAGACTACTAAATATGAAAAAAAAATGGCTTGCTAAGAGCAAGTACCTCCGGGTATGTTGAGGTCATTTTTCTGGACAGTTTTAAACTCATTGGTCAAAAATTTTTCATTTTTCCACTTATCGTTAAAACCCTAAATAGTGTGTCAGCGACTGCAAGGAAGGTGCAGAGATGGGTATAAACTAACATTTTTATTACTTTTTTATTTTAAAATCTGTGGTTCTGTGACATTTAAATGAAGTAAATTAAATTTTGTAATACTAATCAAATGCAATAGACTGATAATCCTTCATGAAGCAAAGCCATCTTCAGGCATTCTTCCATTATTTTTGTTTTGACTTGAAAAGATACTTACATGTTATTTAGTTATGCCACAATTAAAGGATCACTGCTATTTTGTGGTAAATCTAGTTTTTCTAGTAGCTTTTAAATAGCATCTACTGTATGAGAGAATGAAATATGAAATAATCAGAGGTGGCAGTTAAACTGCACCTCCTCACCACACGGAGAGTTGCTGTGGAAGGCCAGAAGTTCAACGACAAAGTAAGCAACAATCTTAAAAACTACTCCAGCAGCTGAATTTTTCAACAGAAATAAAAGACAAAAGACAAAGTGTGTATGTTTGTATATCAGTGAAGATACACACACACATACAGTAAACACACATTTACATATGGTATATGTAAAACTGCAATTAACAAAGGAGCAATTCAGCAGAAAATATTGCCTGCACCAACATAACCTGCAAGTAAATGACTTTAGGCACCATGCAGCATTTCTTTTTCTATCTAAAACTATTTGATAGCCCCTGTAGTCTTTCCCTCCTTACTTGTTCACCGGCTTTCCCAACTATTTTTTTGCAGCCATTCATACGTGAAGTATTATTCTACAAGCAGTGGGGAACTGCACCGTACCTTACAGGAAGGGATGGCTGCTTTCACAGCACTATAGATTTTCTTTTTAGATTTTGTTTAATTTGATTAATTTACAGAGGAGGAGACAAAAAAAAAAAAAAACACAGCAAAGGAGGTAGATGCCCAGCTGGTGGGTGTGGCTGAAAGCAATGGATGGAGGAGACGGCCAGTCATGTCACCCACCCAAGAGGACTGAAAAATGATTGTTTTCCCAGGCCTCCTTTCCTCACATTGCAAGAAAGCCATGGAGTCAAATGCAGGTCCTGATTGAAGGGGGGTAAAGGAGTTTACCAGTGTGCCCCGCACGCAAGATTGGCGAGGGGGGCTGCAGTCAAATTTCGGGTATTTGAAACAGCAGAAGAAAACTTTCTTTTAATACAGCTTTTAATGTGCCCTGGAAATACATTTGGCATAAGGAAACTCTAGTTGGTTTCCTGCAAATGTGGAGGATAATTCTCCTGAAAAATGAAAGAAAAAAAAAAGGGATGCAATTTTTGTTCCAAAAAGATTGGTAGCTCAGAATAGAATAGTCACACACAGCAGCTACTGTTGTCAGGTCATGCATTTTATTTGGAATTGGGGACAAAGTGCTTTCCCCCTAAATACGGTGAAATGTTAAATATTCTATCACCAAAAACAGCAATAAAAAGTATTCTTTTCTGAAAAAGGATGGAATGAGATGCATAAGATGTTGAAGGAGGTTATTAACGTGATATAAATCTTACTAGCATACGGTATATCATAATTTTTCTTATGAAAGATCAGCTTCTATGAATTGTTTTGACTGCTCTGTGAATTGCTTTGACTTTTCTGTGATTTGCTGTGACCGCTTTGTGATTGGTTTTGTTTTTAATAACCGGAATAGTCTCAACAAATAACAACAAAAATTGTTTGAAAAAGCAACAGCCAAATAAAAAAAAGAAGAAACTGGGGCTGTGTGTGTGTGTGTGTGTGTGTGTGTCTCTCATGGTAGGTAATGCTGCTGTCTCACGGTGCCTGGGCTGTTCAGGGTGAAGGTTTGAATCCAGCACGGTTTCTGCGTTGCAGTAGTGTTCCCACATATGCTTCATTTTCCTCCCACAGTCCAAAAATGCACTTCAAGCAAGTTCCTAGCTCTAAATTAACCTTAACATGCATATAAGTAAGGGAATTTGTGTGGCTACCCTGTGACGACTGGTATCCCCCCAGGCTGCACCCTCCTCAGTCTTGTACCCCAAAATTCCAGCATAGACTCCACACCATTGTACCCAAACTTGGAAAGGTGGTTACTGATAATGAGAAAACTGGATGACTGTGTCAACTTAACATGTTGAGCTTCTTTCAGAGGTTTATGCCTTTACACAGCTTCAAAGTTTTTACTGGATCTATTAAATGTAAATCCCTTGGTAAAGAGTACTACAGCAGGTAGTGGGATTCAAGACTGTGTTATCTGAATGTAAGAAGGTGGCCCTACCCAGATATACACCCCTGCAATGTGCTCCTTCCCAAAGTCAGGGGCAGGAGGACAGGAAAGACCTCCAACAGCAGTAGATACTCAAGTACTGGCTAGCCAGGAGACTCAGCAACCCTTTCCAAGGCACGTGAGAGGACACTTGACCTTCTGGACTCATGCAAAGCTTCAGAGCACCTCAGAAAACCAATTAACAAACATGGCTGCTTTGGGTTTCATCCATCCATCCAGTGAATTTAAGTCGAAACCCACCACAGACGGTTACTACTGACAACACAGTTCAAACTTCAGCAGTCACTTCTGCCTTCCGGTTCAAGCGCAGGAATCCAATACAACAGCAGTCAAGGCAGAGCAGCTGTGGCTGAACTGCTCACGTTATCTGAATTTTAACAATGTACAGTTTCCAAGGACAATTTATGATAATTGCTTAGCAAACAGCGCTTGGAAAGTACAAGCATAGCAGCAAAAACAATGGTGACGGGTCGGAATTATAACTGCGCACCTTAGAGACGCCGGAAGTAAACCATACAAATGTTACACAAGCAAAGAGGCATTGCTCGGCACTTCAAAAGCACGCCGTTTTACGATATTCGCGACCTTCGCTCAGCAATTTGACAGCGTAGCTTTTTTAATATGCATGCAGGTACGTGGATCGCAAGGAAAGAAATCCCTCAAAATGTAATCATGCTGAATGACGGACTTCCCACCTGCATTTACAACTAATTTCGCAGATGTGATATCAAGTACATGCGGATTTCCTATTAAATAATCCACTCCCAGCAAACGTGCTTAATGGCTCATGGGCACAGCATTTGTGCACAGGTCACATTCAGAGGAGCTAAATTAAGGACTCTGTGTGGTCATTTAGAACAACCAAAATCCCCCATTTCGTCGAGCGCTAAGTAGACTTTTACTTTTCTGCCTCTCCAGAAGTGATTTCTATTATAACATTTATCTGTTGGGGACTGCGGTGAAGCCCAAGTTTACGGGTGGGAAAACAATTAGGTGCACATGTTAGTTGAAGGGGGGGAAAAAAAAAAAAAAACAACACAAAAAACTTTGTTTCATTTTTCAACATTAATACTTGTATGATACAATATGGTATAACAATATTATACAGTAAAGTCAACAATTAATAACAAGATCAATACATAACGAATATGGTGTGTTTAAGAAATACACACACACGACTCAGATGCACGTTTTAAATAATAAGACTTCTCATAAAAGCAATTGTCAGTAAATGTTGGTGGCAGACTCATTATTTGGTATTTCAAATTTGATCTTTTGGCATCATTAAATTAAAACAACAAATGTCGAAGTTGGCCATTTTAACAACAAAATAATTGGTTTCTGTAAGAAGGGATGGAGGCTGCAGATCCTCCAAGTGTGAACTGAAGCACAAAATGGATTGAATTGTCCCGTATAGATTACGCAGCACATCTTCCCCGAAGCCACAAAAGAGGCCCAATTTAAATTCCCATCTGTTTTTTTTTTTTTTTTTGACACTCAGGGTGTGAATCAGGGACGCCATCACTTCAAACGAAGAGTTTGCTCCGTTCCCACATCCAAACAGGCTAAAGCAATTATTCCAAGGATTTTTCCTTCATTTTCACAATAAACGCCTCACTTCGAGTTCGCACTTTGCCAAAGCTATTAGTAGCTGCCATAAGCGACGAACCCATTGCAGGCTCTCATTTTGTTTTACAGGGAATTAATTGTGGTTGCAGCAAGTAAACATTTTGCAATGCATGTTAATAATCTCTTCGAGACTAAGGGTTAAGATGAAAGCTCTGCAGAACCTAAACATTTACGCTTTTATACCAACAAAGTCAACTGTGTTCTGGGGAATTACAAAAGCTGAAAGAAGTCTTTTCTGTACTTTAAATCCGCTGCTTCAGAGGTTTCTAACATCTTCTTGAACATGAATCCTTCTACACATGTATTGAAGACTGAGGATCCCTCCTAGAAAAACACAAAAATAAACTTAATTTACTGCATTAATTATCTTTACATAATTTTGTGTCAGTAATATTAAAGTCATATTTCTATTTTATTTTTGGCTTTCATTCAGTGTTGTATTCAAAGCAAGCCTGCTCTGGCAAAATACCGAAGCTCCTTCAGAAGACACACGTTCAGAGGTGTGTCGAACAACCATCAGCAAAACCACAGCTGTACAAAAAATTCATTATAAACCATCAACTGGGCCAAAGACTTCCTTAGTATCTGCTGAACAGGGAAAAGGATCCTCATAATTAAATTTATTAGCAGATGTTCAACTTTTCTCATTTCAGGAAGCGCAGAAACTAATCTCTGCAGGTATTCATTACCCCTTGTCATTGATCTAGTCAAGACGGATCAGCCTTCACCACTGCTTCCTCATGTAGACTGAGCTTGCGAGCAGGTAATAAACTAAAATGACTGATACAGAATTTATAACAAAAAAAAAAAGACTAGGCTCTATCCTTAGTTCACCTATCTTAAGAAGTTTTTGCTTGCCCTTTTTGCCCATGTGGAAACACTTGCAGTTCTTGCCCCCAGGTATGAATGATCTATTACTTAACAAGAGAGAGAATAACAAGAGACAGTAACTGAAAACCTGACTTTCAGCTGCTGGCTTTCATAGCTGTTGGTAATGCCTGAAACAGCTTTGCTTTGCATGCAGCCCTGTATGTAAACACTGAAAACGGGCCCGGATTGTTCTTTGTGGACAGTCGGGCTAGAGAAAGTGGTTCCGTACATCCAAATAAGGAGTGCTGGGGTGCTTCTGACCACAAAAATATCCACACCCCACTTTGCACTTCTGTGACCAGACCTGTCAGCATCATCACTCCGTTGGGAGTGTTGGGGTCCTCCCTTCAGCGCCTTTTATTGTATTCTCCTCTAAAGCGTAGCTCTAGAGAAATATTTTTGAGCTCACCTCCCATCCAAGTCCAGCAGCAAAACAAGGTTTCAGATTTTGAAAAGAGCCTCAGAACAGCATCTTTCCAATGGCTGTAATTAGTAATTCCATTTACTGCTTTTCTTATACACAGTTTATGACTGGTGCTCGAGCAGTAAAGCACAGTACAACGATTATGTAACAAGATCTTGATTTCAGATAGTTGTTTTAGTAGAAGAACTCACAATTTTACAAGATATTTCTTTTAACTTGCGCATTTTTGACATTTTATGGCAAAACGATCTGGGTTCACAGTGAAGGAGGAACACACAATATGAGACCCAGATGTTGGGTAGGTGAATATCTGGCTACACGAGTACATAAAGTTGAGAAGACTCTAATATGTGTGACTTCATGATATCGCAGAGGAGATGCTGGCAGCAAAGTGGATAAACACAGGGATGAAGACACAAGCAGGGACCTGCTGGCCTGCTGGATGCAGACTCGCCGGCTTCAGCACACCGTCTCCTCCACTCGCTCCAACCTAGCACATCTGCGCAGAAAATAGGCCCGTATCATGCTCATATTTTCTGACACCTAATAATGCCCGACTCGTCCCTGTCTGACAGCTCCGCTTCGTCTTCCAAAACAGACTTCGGTGGCTTTGGCGATGTCGGGCGTATTGTTATTAGGATTTACAGTGCGTTGGCTGGATACAGGTGTCGCCTGGGACAGAGTTGTAAACACGAAGCACACCTGTGAGACCTCAGATTAAAGGGACTGCTACCTTGGACTCGTCTGGAATTACAGACGCCATGTAACTCGATTTATTCCTAAAACTGATACTGAAATATCAATTCAGCAGACTGCAAATTATTTCAACGTGCTGAGGAAGAAGGAAAACTTACAACTTGTTCAAATTTGGGCAGCAGGTGGTGTGGTGGCTGGAGCTGCTTCCTTGCACTGGAAGAAGAGCATCAGCTAAGTAAATAAATGTAGATCCTTCAAATGATGCGGTGCTTCATATTTCATTGTGAGTGAAAGTTATGTTTGGGACTTACATCACTGGGACAGCATCGTCATCTCAATCTAACTGAAGTCCAATGAATTTAAACACAGCCAACAAAACACAGATACATGATGACTTCAGTGTGTTATAAGAAATGTCTGAATATCTAGTACAGAACATTCACTATTAAAATATGTGCATCAAAACCATGTTTGCCACGGAAATGCCATGTGCACTGCTTGCTGAGAGGGCATCCTGGAACCTTCCGAACCACATGAAGCCCTGCCATATGCAGCACATATACATGCCAGTGTATTAATGTATAAGAAAATACAGAGATGACAAACAATCGATAAAAAAGGCAGACATGAGAACGTGATAAAACTGTTACGGCTGTAATAAAGAATATTTTTTGAAGGAAAAAAATTAACCAGCACTGTCCACTGAATCAGTTTCACCGCTGTTGACAACTCTTTTCAATCACATTTACTTGCCCTTTTCTCAAGGCGTAAGGAATGCAGAATTGTGGGAAAATTAAACGGCCACATTCACCACATTATAGGCACTGCGTGAATTTCATTCTCTACTTGCACAGCGCACCCTTCTAAACGCAGGGGAACAGGCGAGAAACACATTATTTTAGTGCCAAGGACCCAAGGGTAAAGAAAAACCAAATTTAATTTGTCCAGCAAAACCAACAGTGTGTTTCTTGACAATAAATATAATGAGGGTATATGTGACAAATTCTTAAGAAAACATAACAGCTCTTTGGCACCTGGAGCACTGAAGAAAAATTGAAGAAAATAGCAGAACGTGGGATAAATTTGGACTTGGGTTGGTATGTTTTTTTCTTTTTTAATGTTTCATATATATACAGTGTGTGTGTGTGTGTGTGTGTGTGTATATATTTATTTTTTTATTTTTTTTCCCGGATAAAAGAGAGCTAGCTTGCAGCAGCTATGCATTTCCGCAGGACTGTTTTCACAAGGTGAGCAAATGTGGCCTTGCAAAACAACTTCATTTGCTTACCTCAAAGCAAACTACCGAGAAACATCTAATCTTGTCACTTTTAGCCACTTTGTTGTTGTTAACACTCAACAAAAAGGAGAAAATAAATCATTGAGTTTCCACCGCAGGTAAGCACCAAAATATTTATTGATTTGTTATCAATAACCAGTTGTCCAGTGCAGAGCCACAGTAGTGCTGAGCCTGTCCTGGGGTGGGAGGAAGACCATCGCATGGAAGTCTCTCACACACACAATTTGCTATTTATATCCATCAGTCTGCCTAAAACACATGCCTTGAGACTGTGAGAGGAAACCAGAGCACCTGAAGAGAAGACAGAAACTGCAACAGATTTGAACCCAAGTCTACACTCGAGAAGTGTGAGGCACCAGTGCTACTTGCTGTGCCAGTGTGGTGCTGTGAATTTAGTTCAATTGCTGGAGAAAGTGGGTTATTATTCATTATATTAATGCACCGGGAACACAGAGTTGCGCAGGATTAACACATCTTTGCTTTCCTCTTGGCTACCTCTTGTGCGGCTCGCCCCCAGCGAACAAGCCCCGCGGTGAATACAGAACAGCGCATCACGACTGTACTCACACACTTTGGCTGGGCTCCAGCCCGGCGAGTGTTTAATAACACTCCCATTACTCCATGGATAATCTATCCCTCCAGTGCAAGAGCACACGCGCAGCTCTGCTTCCATCGCCTCAGCTTTCTCTGCAGAACATGTACAGAGCTCATTTGGGATGCCTTTGCATGTTTTAAAAAAAAAAAAAAGAAAGAAAAAAAGAGCAATCCTAAAATATCCATTAGCGATGAAGGACCGAAAGCAGCCGACGAGCACGACATTCATGCTTCTGTGGAGCATAATTATCATATGGATTTATTAAATTGTCATAACTGAGGATAAGAGCTCTGCATCGACTGTGTCTTATGTTCATTTTAACCGCCGCTCTGGAGACAAATACAGCGTGACGCACTTGGAGACCCATCAAGCAAGCGCTAAACGAGCAGAACAGAACACCTCCCACCGCATTGTGTTCTCGCCCAGATGTTCCTCAAACAAAAGTACCTTCTACTCCGCGTATAATTTGCTACCTGCTGTTTCAAATGCATGATGTAATCCAACCCACAGAAGAACGAGCGAAAAAGACTCTGTTTTCTCTTTATTGCCACTCACAGCAGCCTTCGGTGGGAGACTATAGGGCAGCAGGTGGTGTGCAGTTACAGCTTCCACCTTGCATCGCCCGTTGAAAGCCCTGCTTTTGCTGTTGTACCCTTGATCAGGGTGCTTGCCCTGAACTGATAAACCCCATCCAGCTGGATAAATCATTGTAAACAGCTTAATACCGTATGCCACTTTGGAGGAAAGATTGGGGTAGTGGGGGAGGGGGGCAGCTGGTAGTGCAGTGGTTAAAACCTGCTGTTTTTGGACTTGAAGATTACATATTTAAATCCCACCCCCTGCTGTTGTACCCTTAAGCATAGAACATTTTTCCAGTAAAGTCTACCCATCTAAAAACTGGTTAAATAATGTAAACAGTGAAAACACTGCAAGTTGCTTTGGAGCTGAATTAATACATATAGGAATAAATATAGAAATAATGAATAATGATTATTCTTAAGTCTTTGGCTGGCAGATGAAGTTTAAGCGTAATTTCTAATACTGGGTTTAATATAGATGTCAAAGAAGAGATAAACATTGTGAGGCCGTGGACTCCAAGCAACACACACGCGCAGGGGGGCTTCGTCAAATTCCCCTCTCGATGGTGCTGTGTTCACCATGTTTCCACGACATAACATGCAATGTGCATTTATGCACGTAAACAACTAAACAGGAAAGAGGAAAGCACAGAAGCCAGGTTTGAGGCGAGGCTGAGATGACTTCATCCAGGCTACCTCTGTCGCTGGTCACACAAATGGTGTCAGCACAAAAATGTGTGGTAAAATAAAAAGGAGCTGCCATTCGAGTCAAACCACAAGGGTGCAGTAAGACAGAGGCATCTGGGTGTCGTAGGTTAGAGATTTGTCAGAAACCCAACTCAGAACTGAGACACATACAAGGACAAAGGTAAGATAAGGGTCACTAAGAACATCGCATGTCCAAAGTGGCAATAGTTTCCCCGCGGAGGATGCGTGGCGAATATTTTTATCCGTCCAGCAGGACAGCATTACATCAATTGCTATTTGAAAGAGTTGCATAGATTATGGGTTTAACTCTCTCAGAGCTAATTTAACTGTGTTGATTTTTTATCCTTTGAATGGGACGACCAATGTTTCCTTATCTAAGTGGATTTGTACCAGACCTGATTTCTCTAACATGCTTAATGCCGCTGAGCTACGGTTCCGCCGAGTGGAAGTGAAAAGGCTAACACGCGTTATCAGCGCTTGGCGTGGCCATGCATGCCCCCGAACCGCTGCCTCACATTGGTCGACTCGTCGACGTGTCCCAGGACTCTTTAATCATGCCACACGGCAGCCGCCAAATGAAACCTGTCACTTCCTCAGCTGGACCCCGGCGTGCTGTTCAATTTAGCAGCTCTGCGCTAAATGCCCACACGGCGGGCAGGCGGCGTACAGTCCTTGACAGTTTGTCATGTGGAGACTGTCAGGAGCGACGGGTCGGCCAGGGTGCGGGGTGCGATGGGAGGTGGAGGGGGTCTGTTTAGGGCGGCGTTTTGGCCTTGAGCGCCGCAGGAACGGCTCGACGCGTTGTGGAGAATTGTTTTCTCCTCGAACCCACCCCCACCCTTCCCCGCTGATGGAAACAGCAACTGCTGAAAATGACACAGCACGACATGCGTGCGAAATGCCTCGGTGACCTCCCAGTGACGGATGCGCAGCACATAATGGGACACGCAGCCACGGCGGTCATTAAACTGCCACGGATGGGCCTGTGTGGCACCTCACTAGGGACGTGACCCCACCTGGCTCACTGACGGGGTTCGACTGAAGGATATGCAGGCTGTGGTCGAGCCGAGGTATTCATAATAGATGTCACCGCTTGTCTTCTTGCAGCTGCAATGGTAATGTCACACATCCTAGTTATGTAAGTATGTGGGGTAGACATTAGACATCTACTTGGAAAAGTTGGCTGACAATTTCCTGGGGAGGGCCTGGGGGGGGGGGTTATTCAAGGATAGGATTGGGTCTGAGAGTGGAGGCACCTAGGATGCAGGTAATAGAAATCTTGAGCCAGACTCAACAGAAAAGTGAAAAAAGCAAAAGACAAACACTCCTCCACTTAATGTCAACCGAACCTTAACCAAGAACCACACTATAAATCACAGCTCAAACCAAAATGATCAGTGCCATTAGTATGTGCCTATTCCTTAAGAATATTTACAGAAAAAATGTAAAACATAACCACTCTAAACTGTTCATTCTTTGTTTGATTGAGGTTACCATTAGTGCTGATAATGGGTTGCTATACCTGGATTTAATGTTCATATAAAAATATATATAAATCACCTATTAGGCACATTTATAATATGGACTTCATTCACAATACAGAAAAGGTTAATATTTCTTTAAACATGCAACTTTACTTATACAGGCTGGACAAAAAATAAATAAATAAATAGTCTTCCTTATTTAGAGAGGTAACATATCAGGATGGCAAGGTTACAACTGCATAAACCATGCTCAGTTTGTAGACATTTGAAATAATAATTTTCAATCTCCTGTCACATACCATGTTATGCCGTAAAATCCATGCAAGGCGGCTAGGTAAAGCAACACAAGTAGTCTTCTCTGGGGGAAAAAAGCTAATGTAAATAACACTGAAACTGTCACTTTAAAGCCTTTTATTTAAAAATTAAGATGGCAGCAGCAAGATCAGAGATGGGAACCCATTACAAGAGCTTGTCTTATAGCAAAAGCTCTGTACATTACTGCATGCCGCCTTTTTGTCTTCTTATTAACAGCTTCATTCCTGTCATGTTGGCCACATATTTTCCGCACGCCAGTTTCTACTCGCTGTTAATGGGTGAGATGCCCATCTTTAAAAACAGATTCCAGGAATGGAGATGGTAAAGAGGAAGTAATTACCCAATCGTCTGACAAATCAAACCTCCCCTCCTGCCACCTAGACAACATACAAAGGTAAACCCTGGAAGGAGCAATGCAAACGTCTGTATTTCATGCACAGTTTAAAATGCCGCCTTTGCCATTCTGGTTTAGACAAGAACAGGAATAAAGACTGGGGAGAAGAAGGATGATGAGAGAGCTGCGGCAATGACTTATGCAACCCGTTGCATCATGGGAAGAGCTGAGTTTTCAGAATGTGGTTCAAACAAGCAAACAGAGTTGTCAAACTTTTTTTTTTTAATGATGCAGATTCAACGGGGGAGCAGGAGAGACACCCAGTCATCGAGGCTGCGGACATCTTTGCCAATTAGCATTTCGCTTCAGTTGTTATGGAGAGCCATCGGCAGCTCTGAAGAATGCCACCGCGGGTGACAGAAGGAGAGATACGGCAGCTTAATTTAAAGGGTTTCATTCCAACACCCTTCCCTCAAGTTCCCCTACTGCAGACCCCACACACTTCAAACTGATTTGACAGTTTCCGCAAATAAGCCCTCCCACCAAATCCTTGCCCACCTTCATATTAGAAACTATACAGTCTGCACTGCCAATTCTTTTCCTTATGGAGCTCCTATCTCTCTACTGCAGCACACACAAAATGATGCCTTCATTACAGGGTCATTTCAAATATATTTGTTATTTCTTACTATTGAACAAAGAAAGAACTTCTAGTTTTGTTCCCTTTACATCAATGTCTAGATCGATGCAGTAATACATAGGTACCTTCAAAAAACACCTTCTCTTTAGGCAGATCAATCAGATGAAATTGTCAGACTTCCTCATATCTAAGACCTGTGTACAGGTTGTAGGCTTGTTGGCTAGAGTCTGGGACCAGGGTTGGTGTGTAGGACTGGGATCTAGGACCGTTGACTTGTGGCGGAGACCATGGTTGTTGATTAAGGTTAAGGTTGGAGAGTAAACCTGGGGTGTACAAGTGGGCTGGACCCTTGACACCGGTGCTCACTGACAATGACAACTTCAGTTCCATCAGAAGTACATACATAAAAATAAATGTTCACAAGTGAATACTTTTAAACTAGCAATAAATGCTAATGAGCGACATGCACAATAACCTTTATAACGGCATTAAAAGTACTCATACTGGCTAACAAGGCACATAACAGGAAAACAAATGGAACCTCCGTGGAGGTGTCCATGCCACTAAACCTGTTGGGGGGAAAACAAGCTGTTCCGGAAACTTCAGCATGGAGGTGGCCGCACTGTTCAACCCCATGGAGGGGAAACAGGCTGTTCAGGTGCTGAGGGTTCCCTCCCCCTGCTCTCCGGTGCCAACCCCGAGCAGATGGACCCGTAAAGAATGTTTACCTGCAGTCACTCGCTTTGATATGCAAATGGTTGGTTCAGAGAGAATGGGAAATGCACTGACCACTAGTTAGTAAAGACAGTTGTCCTCAGCGGGAGAGGAGGGGCAAAGGCTGAGGTGATGGACGTGCTCTGCATAGGGAGCTGGGCCCTTGCGACCGAACGAAGGAGGGTAAATACTAAACACTGCTGTTGAACTTCAGGATCTCCCACGCATGCACAACTACAACGTGCGACATTCATCTTCATGCATTAAAAGAGGGGAGGAAAAAAAAAAGAAAGAAAAAACTCCAACAGGTTAGATATTATTTGAAAATGTGCAAAATAATACAGCTGCTGGCTGGAGAGCTAAGTGATCGATACAGTTTAATACAGCATTAATCAGAAATTATTTTTGCCCTATTGATATCCATCATCTTATGAATTCAATTTCAATAGGGTACTGGTGCAAGTCTTTTCTCTAATTCCTATTCCAGTGCTTCATTAGTATTATTAGGTGTTTAAAGTTTTGTTCAGGTCCCATTTTTCTGCCTGCTGCGCTTCTATTTCCAGAAAGCCGAGTTCAGCCCGGCTCTGAGTGGTTATTAGTATGCCACCGCTGAGCGTGGGAGGAATGCTGTCAAATGAGCGGTCCTCTTCCAATCTCAGCACGTAGTGTTTGTGCTGCAGAAGCTGATGGGAGGTGATGAGGGGAGGTGATGAAGGGAGCTGAGGAGGGTTCTGTTGAAAGCTGCACCGTGGAAGTGGAGCTGGACAGCGTTGCGGCAAGAAGCCAAACTGAACCTGGGAAACTGGCATGATTTGTGAACCTTGCTACCAACTTGTAATGCATGCTAAATGTTTAGATGTGAAAGGGCTGTGAGAAAGTCGCCTGAAAATGTTTAACATGATAGCTGGGTGGCTTCAGTGGAAGCTTTCTGTAACAACTAAGTGAGCCCTTTCACAATCCTAACCTCTAACTTCTAACCCTAAACAACAGCATATCAGAAGGACACCACGATGGCAGCACACAGGAGAAACAAGAACCTGAGAAATCATCTGATGAAGTGTAAGCTGCCCCCATTTAATGACAATGTAAGACCTCATCACAAAGACGACTGAAAATGGTACTGAAGAACGTCAGAGACACAATATGGCACACAATCAGAAAAGGTACGAAAGAACCCAGCTCAGACTGTGTGCTTGCAGGAAGTCAGAAGTGCCAAGTTACTCATGTGGGAAAACAGGCAGCTCCACCAGAACCAGACTGGCTCAAGACACATACTGTATAAAACAAGAACATGACAGAAATAGAGAGAAATCAAAAGTGGACCTGGGAAAAAGGAGGATGAGGGAAAAAGAATGAATTAACAAACTTAGCGCAAAACTTACATTTGGTCCCAACCAGTACTGACTCCTGGCCAAAGGGAGAAACTGGGGGGCACTACTGGATGGCCAGGTGACAGCTTCTCCCCAAAAGTGTGACAGAGGGAGTTTAACCCTAACCCTAACCAGAATATCAGGTATGATGCCAATGGGGATAACGCACACCAGTTGTGTGCTTTGAACAGCAGTAATTGCCCAGTGTTTCTGAAGGTCTGGGTTTCACAAGGCCAAGGCACTAGGAGCTGAAGACATGCAGCTTTGATCTCCTCAGTGACTTCGCTGTCAGCCAGCAAAACTCTTGGCCGTTGCCACCAAAAAAGAAAAAGAAAGAAAGAAAGAAAGAAAAACGTCCCGACACTCAGAGCTAATCAGTGCCCTTAAGACATGCATTATTCACAAGTGAGTCTCAAAAAGGGAAAATGGGAACAGTGCTCGCAGATCCTCTCAAGTTCGGCAGGGGTGAGGCGGCCGCTAATCTAATGGTCTTGCTAATCAGAGACGGATGTTAGATCTGAAGACTCTTCAAAAAGCCATATGGTGCATCTCCCAGAAGCCGCGGGTGAGGTCATCGCAAGGCAACCAAATTAAACCCCTCCCCCAAATCTCAGAGACAGGAAGCAGAGGAAAAGCACACCTGGACTGCACTTCTTCCTGGAAAAACAACATCTCTTTGCTCGTGAAGGCAAAGCTTGCAAGGAATGTTGACTTTGCACGCTTTCTTTCAACCATATTGGTCCCACTTGGTGTTGAGGTGTAATAGGGAAATGAATTTCGGCAAGGAACATGGATATGACATCATTAAAGCTAAACTTCATGCTGTTTAACATGAACTTTAAAAGTACTGCTATGATGCTGAAGGTGAAGTACACCTTGCATTTGCTGAGCAAAACTGTCCTCATGGCTATGAGTTTTAGTTTAACGAAAACTCTGTTGGGTCATAGCTTGCTGCTCCGTTCCGCAAACCTTTACACATTCATTCACATGGTTTTGTATTGAAAATTGGGAGCGCATTTCAAACACCACAAACCTTAACAATGTTGTTTACCGACACCCTGCTCATGGCTAATTTGGGAAGTAAAAACCCACCAACTTGCTTAGGTCCATGAACATGACCTCCGAAA
Source organism: Heterotis niloticus (assembly GCA_018136845.1). NCBI lineage: Eukaryota > Metazoa > Chordata > Actinopteri > Osteoglossiformes > Osteoglossidae > Heterotis > Heterotis niloticus. The sequence goes on along the minus strand of CM030897.1, from coordinate 6,536,932 downwards.
TTCACTGTGCTACGTTGCCTTATTTTGTATCTCACAGACTTCAAGGCAAAATGCATTTTTTGGGGGCAACTGTTTGATAAGTAAAATCACAGCCTGTTTCTGACTAGAATCTGGAGGGGACACTCACCTTTTACATACAATATTTAAAAAAAAAAAAAAAAAAAACAAGGATTAAAGGCTGAACGATTAACATTTTCTGAAGTTTTCAAGTTGCAGACACTCAAAATTTAGTCTTCAAGTTGCAGACACTCTCACGGGGATCAATAAAATTGACAGCACAGAAATATATTTTTTGCTCCTTCCAAGCTGATTTTGTCCCATTTGCAAGATCCTCTTCATGTGGAGTCACTCAAAGTTCACGATAAACCCCCCTGAGGAAGCGATTACTCATACCCGCCGTTTTCTAAAACTGACCTACTTTGCTCATCCTATTCCAGTGTGCAGCAGCGGGGTGGAGGCGCCAGCAGATCAGAGTGGAGCACTTGCTGCAGTGTGAAGAACTCAACACCCTGCAAAGGATCCACAGGCTCAGACAGAGTCTGCACACTGTCACACATACGCAAACTGCTGCTCAAGTGTACTGTATCTGTTTTTCCTAGTTTGGGGCTGGAGGGCTTGAATCCTTGAGTGCTCGGGGGGGGGGGGGCTTCAGTGAAAGAACTTTTTTCCATTTTCATCAACCACTTACCCAATGCTTGGTTGCGGTGCTCTGGAATCTGTCCTAGAAATGTGGAGGATGGCAGGGCACGTATTGGACAGGATGCCAGAGTACTGCTCTAACATCTTTAACTCACTTAAAATGTATTTTTAGACTGTGAGAGGAAACCAGAGCACCTGGATAAAACCCATGCTAACAAGAGAAGAAGATGCAAACTACTTTCCTATCTACCTACCTACCTACCTACCTATCCAACCATTTAGGAACCTACCTATCTAGCTACTATCTAGCTACTAGCTAGCTACCTTCCTTCCTTCCTATCCATCTAGCTACTCATCTACCTACCCATCAATGAAACAGGTGAAATTCTGTAATCTTCTGTAAAAAGCAACAAAGGGCCCGCAACATCTGCATCTGAGTTTATGAAAAAGCCAGGTGTGCTCCGATGCTACAAACCACAGTGGTCGTCTACAGTTTTTTTTCGATCCTTTGTCTAACTACAGATCACACGGTCTACAAGAGATAAGCACCACACTGGCCTTCAGCTAGGCTATACGTCTAGTTAATGGCTTGCACCTGAGCATCATCTTGTTACCATAAGCACCCTCAGGTGCACAATCCGATGACAGCCAATGAACTTCAGCTGTCCAGGTGTGCAAACCTAATACATTCAGACACGACAAAGGACCCGACAGTTACCCCTCCTTAGCAATACGGGTGTCTTTTAGCAAGTGAGCTGGTAAGGCAAAACGTTATATAAACTGGTGTCTTATCTGGGGCATGACACAAGCACTTTAATGTCTTGTAGCATCTCATGCTTTCTGGGCTCAAGTCAGAGGGAAAAAACATGAAAAAGTTCAATTGAAATGTTAGAAAGTCTGACAGGACTTTGTTAGCAATATAATAAAGTATCAATTGCTGTGCTCTCTTTGTTTTGCTAGCAGTGGAGGCTGTATTTACGCATTCTGCGGTACGTTGGGGAATTTTTCTGCTGCCTTTGATCAGGCTAGCCTTTGAAGTAACACTCAAAAATAAAAAAGGAAGAAGCAGAAGTCATCGCAAGTTCACCACTCAACTTGGTGCAACTGCTCGCAAACTGAAAATCTACATAATTTATTCTTTAGGTTACAATAACACAGACGGGCTTCCTGAAGTGCTAAATTTAAGTACTGCCCCCTCTTTCCTAAAACTGTCCTCAACCCCCCCCCCCCACAGGGCATTTTCCCCCTACACTAAACCGATTAAACAGCTAAAAGAGGCTTAACTCTGCTATTGTACTCATTTCGGTTCTCAGTTGGAATGCATGGAAGTTGGTGACACGGTGGCAGACTGGGTAGCACTGGTGCCTCACTGGGTAGCACTGGGCAGTGAGGTGTGGGTTCAAATTTGGGCCTCTCTAAGTGGAGTTTCTTTGGGGTTCCTCTGGGTGCTCCAGGTTTTTTCCACAGTATAAAGACATGCTTCAGGTTAGTTGGTGACTAACTGCCCAGAGTGTGTGTGTGTGTGTATTGTGATTGACTCGCATCCCATCCAGGGTGTACCCTCCTGCCCTTATACTGCTGGGATAAGCCCAGGACCACCATGACCGTGCACTGGACATAAGGTTATAAAAAATTGTTGGAGATCATGGAAGTTCATCAGGCAAGGAGCAGAGGGTGACGGGTATGCTAACCTCCACAGACCTTCCAGCCCTAAGATCAGAGCTATATGCAGTGTTGTTTTACATTTCCTCAGCATAAACACTCCCTGCAAAGTCGCCCCCATTGTAATGTTTCGCTGCTTCGAGCTGCATATCTTTTATTGTCCTGATACCTTTTGGTAACGCAGAAAGTAAAGCATCGACATCAATCTGATCTCACCAGAGGACAAGCAGCTGTTTTCAAGGACTTGTTTTCTATTCTAGATTATATAAATTTTCACTTCTGTGTCCTTTTTGTACAGGACACAAATCGTATGTAATATTCCCAACAGATTACATTTACTGGGCCAGGAGGAGGAACAGTGGGGCAAAGTGGACCAACAAGAAGTCCATAATTCACCACCCAGGTGGGCTACTGATGGTCAATCTTCTAGGAAAGCTACTTCACTGGAATCAAAAAAGAAAACCCTGAAATCTCTAACCTGAATGGAAATATTCAGCTGTCCAAATAGGTAAAGTGTAAAACTGATTTTTTTTTTTTTTTTTTTGCAAGTTGCTCTGGTGTCTGGAGATATCAAAAAGGAGAGAAGATAGTGGTGAATTTTTTTGCTATTAAATCTTGTAAATCCTGTCTGCTTACAGGGATGGGCGAAGCAGTCTTCAACTTGCATTTTCCATTCTGTGTTTGGGCTTCTACTTGTTGGATGGGGAGGAAATTTTCTCAAGTGGGAACTGAGCAAGCATTACTCCTTAAACATCCATTTTGCTCTCTTTCACTACTGCAGCTTCCGTAGCAAAGAGAAGTCAACAGGGCTCCACTGATGGCAAACCCTATGAAACCGCTGCATGGGGTCTACAAATCAAGCAAAATTCTCATCTGTGATAAAACTATGCTGCAAATGACAAGCAAAATATAAAGCCTCTACGTAATTTTCCAAATCTTTGACTGTGGATATTCTCAACAGGACCATAATGAAATGAATCCCTGGGTCACTTTAGGATAAGAGTCCAATTTAGCAGATTTAGATTATTTGTTGCATTGTCTCCATCCAAGTAGTAAGCACTATGCATGACCAGCCTAGTCTAATGGCAACAGCATCTCCAGCCTTCCTGGGACCTCCGCCAGCTCTGTGTTCTGATACTCGGGTGGACTACACAACTGTGTGTGGGAGAAGGAATCTCGATTCCAGGGCTAAGATTTAAGGGAGAAGTCAAGGCCTCTGCTCCACAGACCGAATACAGAATGTGGCCAAATCCTACTTGCCCATTTAGATTCCGAGCGAGAGCTTAGGTGGAAACCTCTCTGTCAGTCACGATTCAGGCATTGTTCCGCACTGGATCATTTGATGTGCACTGTTCCCCCCCAACACACACACAGAGCAAAGTCTCCAGGACTAGTTTGCATGTCCTTCAGAGAATGGTTGTTTGTGTGCTTCAAGTGAGAAGGCTGGGACTCTTCAGAGCAGACAGGGGAGACACAGCTGAGTGACAGCAGAGCTCCCAGGGGTACCGTCCCCAGACAACATGATGTATGGACACTTACATCTCCTGAAAAAGAGGTTCCGGCCACTAACAACTGGAACAGGAGCAGCAAAAACCAAACTTGGAGAAGCAACAACTACAACTGGGGCATTGACAGCTGGAATCTGGGCCACAATAACTAGAACCGGGGCATCAACAGCTAGAACCAGGAAACAAACGATTTGATCTGGGTGCCAGAACACAGTAACTGGTACAGCATCAACTACCCCAGGAATCTGCTAGATTTTGGACCAGGGCAATATCAACCAGATCTGGGGCACCAACAACAGGAAATGTTATAGCGACAACTAGACCTGCTCCATCCACTGCCAGAGTTGGGGCAGTAACAATCTGAACCGAGACGTCGACAGCTAGAACTGGAGAAGTGACAACGAGTAGATCCGAGGCACCAACAAAGGGACCTGGGGAACCAACATGATGAAATAGTACAGTAACAACTAGATCTGGAGCACAAACAACATCAACTACACCTTTAGCAAAAACATCTAGAAGTGGCCAGAAATTGCTGGATCTTGGGGACCATCAACAGGACATGGTGCCACAACTGTAACTGGGGGATCGACACCTGGAAACAGAGCAGTAGCGGCTTCAAGCAGGTCAACAAGGAGACCTTCTTAAAATAGCGAGTTTGTGGTTGTGGGATGTTCAAAGACCAAATTGCTTCGCGTCTACAGTGTTTTTAAACTGTTGTGGCTACACTGCCTTGGCACAGGGACACCCGCTGCCTCTGGGTGCGGAGGGCTGTCTTGTGTTGTGGCAGGATACGGGACTAAGGCCGGACTCTTGCCCATGCAAGGCTTCGAGTCACAAATCTAGCTCTCTCTTTTGCTCCTTCTCTCTCTGCTAGCATCTCTTTCAATCACGGCGTGTGCGAATGGGATGCAGCTGGCTCTCATCTCACGAACACGAGTGGTGGAGATAAGAGGACCAGCTGCGTAGCCTGCAGGAGGACTTAGAGAGGAATGGAGAGAGAAAGAGAGGCTGAGAAAGAGGGGCAAAGAGAAAGAGAAAGAGAGCAAAAGTGAGCACAGAACAAAGCTAAAAACCCTGAGATACAAACAATTCTAGGTTCACTGCACATTTTCCATATTAATTTTCTGATAAGATGTCCGTATTTGCAATTGTGTACGCATTTTGCGTCAAAGAAATCTTAGTTAGGCTCCCACTTTGCTTCCTCCATATTGCTGACCACTCCTCACAGATGGCCAGAGCATGAATACATGCACTAATCATTATATCACAGCTGCCGGGGCATGACATGGTTATATAAATATAATCATAGTAATAATCAGTGTACAGTATGGTATAGCTCATCTGGGCACTCTGGGCAGACTCTCAGATATGTAATTTTCCACAGTCTCAATGAGTGTGGATGCCAGTTTGAGAAAATAGAGAACCCAGTCTTCAAGGATGGAAAGGAATATGCGATAATGTCCTTCATACGATAATATGCAATACAGATTAAAAGATTGAAACCTTTAGTGATGGGTTTAAACAAAATACTGCATCTAATGAAGGTTCACGTGTGATTCAGTTATGGTTGGACAAATCCAATATTAAATTTAATGTAGTCAAACACCTTTTACAGGTATCGCGGTGGCTATGGCCTTCTGAAGGTTGATGAGTCAAATCCTGCTGGTGCTTAGATTTGGGATAAGTGCTTAATTTATACTAAAATATACATCCTGTTGTAAAATATTTATAGAAAAAAAATGTATAGAAATTTTTATTTTATAGAAAATTTGTATTCCAAAACTTATATATACAGCAATTTCTTCAGCAAGGGAGTAAAAAGGTAAACTACAAATTATTGCATCGGCTTAAATTACAGGCAAGTGATGAACTAACGGAACTGAGAAATCCTGTTTTCACCACAGTTTCTTGTAGGCTTTTTTCTCACACTGACATTCTGACATAACTGACTCACTCGCTCATAAAAATGTACTTCACTCCACAACCATAAATGGATTAATAAACAATATACTTGAAGTCTAATTAACTGTTCCAACACAGCGGCACTTTTCAAAAATTAAATTGGTTTTCAGACAGACTAGTGTGTGCATGTAAAGGGTTCTTTATTCACGTAATACCTGTTCTGTCCTTGAAATTTGCCGTCTTGTTGAGTGCCAACTGGCTTTCCCATGGAAAGATAACGCGCGTGTTCAAACGCGAGCGGATTTACACAGACCGGAGGCAACGCTGTGAACATTTAACATTGAATTCGACATGAACGCTGAAAATAATTTTTTAAATCGTCACGCGTTAATTTTAGTTTAGTCATTTACAGTCAAGACACTCGTATCTAAGCAATTCAGGGTAAATAACTCTCCCGAAGGCTCAGTACAACAGAAGTACCGTCTCCTGGGGACTTGAACCAACAACCTTCTGGGCAGCAACTGCAGGAGCTTATCTGCACTCACTGATCCACCCACTGTAATCTCAGAATTCTGCTTTTTTAAAAAGCTCCCTGCTAAACTGCAGTATATTTTCTTTCGGCAAACGTTTTAATTCGATCCAGCAGCTCAGATCCTGTGAACAGCCGCTCATTCGGGAAGTGTTTGAGGCTCCCTGCTTGTGTGCCGGAATGCCACCCTTCCGCCTGTCACAGATGTTTGCATGTTCCCTCGACAAACCCCAGCACCCATCCAACAGCGGCCTGTAATTGAAATTGTTTGACTGGAGGGGTCGCAGTCCCAGTCGTATTCTTGCTACTTTAGTTGAATCCATGAAAACATTACTTGGTTGAAAGAAACGAACACTTTTTGTGATTAAAGAAGCTGTTTACTCTTTGGGGCTTTGTGATGGTTGTAAATCAGATGGTAGAAAAGTGCGTTGTGTATTTATTAGCATTTTTAAAAACAAATGATCGACTAAATAGTCTGAATGAAATGAAAACGTGTTCGTTTGATGCAGTGAGAGCCGTTGGGTACCGCGGTCTGGCAGAGCTGGGAGCGGCACTGCACCCCTTTCAGGTGGCCAATAATGTGCCACCTAAAAAGCCATCAGAAGGACTAGAGAAGTATGGAAACCCCCTATGCAGCTGTCCTGCTGTCTGCTGACCACCATGCAGGTTCCCCATACAGGAAGATAGTACACGAGTGCAGTCTGTTTGTCTGGGCCGCCATCCCCATGCTTTTGGGCCTGGGGATCAACACCAGCAGCGGGGAAATTAACCTCAAACCTGCACTGTTGTCCCCTAATAGGTGTTCAGTTACCCCAACAGGGGTGAGCACTCTCTCAATGAGAAGTACTGCCATACCTACAATGGTAAACTTTTGAAGGTACCATAACGGCTTCCTCGAGTCACTGGAACAGTTCATTTCTAGATCCACTGAATTTTAATTGTAATATTTTAGTTCAAGTATTTCAAACGCCATCATCAGTGTCACAGTGGTGCACCTGAGCATATGGTTCTTCACAGTTCCTGGGCTGTGGGTTTGAATTCAGCTCAGGCTTTATGGAGTTTGCCATGTTTACATTAGTGCTTTAAACAAGCTCTCGCTTCCTCACACAGTCCAAAGACGTGTTTCAGGTCAACTGGTGAGTCTAAACTGTCCTCAGTGTGTATGTGCAAGCAAATGAGTGTGTGTGATGGGCTAGTGTTCTGTGCAGTGTGCACCTCATACCCTATGCTTCCAGAATAGGCACTGAATTGCTGTTACCCTGTAAGTGATAATGGATGGATGGAAAGAGAGCCATCTGACAACCATGGGACTCTTGTAAAAGCATCATTTACATTTCTGAGAATTTAAGTTGCATCAACAAACAAGCAGAGAAGTTTGTTGTTAAACTTTCTCACTGTGATTTAAATGGAGCAAAAGAGAAAGAAGTGGCCCTACCCTTACAGGCAGACAATTCTAAAGACCGCTTTGTGCGTTTATATTCCAGATTGACGTGATCAATTGTTCCCCCCGCAGAGCGGTGATGAATGTATGGGATGTGCAGTCTTTAGGCATGCTGTTTGTCATTTGTGGAGAGGCAGATGCTGAACCCTCTCTCTCTCACACACACACACACACACACACACACACACACACACACACACACACACACACGAACAAGCACAGAATCTTGATGGAAAATAGCTCAATACTCCTAGTATGCACCATATTCATTCAACAGTACAGCAAACCAGACCAATAAAAACTCAATGATATTAGGTCCAAACCAAAGAAAGGAAACTCCTCTTTTACCTTCCACCAAAGTATAAAACCTACAGTTAAAACATGGTGGCAGAACTATAATTTACTACTTTTATAAAAAGGGGAGCAACATGGCCAAGAAGTGTACTCACTTCCTGCACCCTTTACATTTACATTTATTCATGTATTCATTCAGCAGACACTTTTCTCCAAAATTGACATAATATAACCCAAAGAAAGGTCTGCTTCACCAATAGATGGAGAGATGCGGGCGCAGGCACCCCCTTCTTCATCTGCATGCATCATACCAGTAGGTGCACACTAAACTGAAATGACAAAACTTTCCGTGGGGGGAGTGCTCAATTTTTCAAACTCCGTTGTTGTAATAAAGTTGTCCTCTGCACTTTCCGTGTCTGCAGCGGCTGAGTAAATTTTGTATAGCCGGTGTAAAAGCATAAACTCAACAGGAGCAAGATGAAAAATGTAATGATTCAAATGCAACATACTGACCTTTGGGTAATAACATAACACTATTTGACGCAAACTACCTAGACACATAACTGTCTGATGCAAACATGGAAGTAACCTGATCCAAGAAACCAGAAGAATACATTCCCTGCAGCAGCTGGCAGAGGAGCAGGTTTAAGATAACAAAATCTTCAAGTGTTTGTACGAGAACATACACACCTTTGGGGAAAATGCAGATTTAATGTTCGCTTTATCCCCTGCATATGGCTCAGTTTACAGGCGAATTACAAACTCAGGCAGAGCTACAAGAGGCTGTATAGAGCATCATAAAGTTGATTATTCCTCAACAATTGTGCCAGCAAAATTCATTTGTTTTTATCTCATTTCAAATGGGTACATCAATAAGCCTGGTTGGCTGTAAATGAAGGAAAGCCAAACGCGCTAAAATTTTATTTGCTTATTCCACTGTATGCTCGCAGAATGGTTGATTTAGTGGTTCCCATAAGGAAGGTTTTAGAAAACATGTAAAAGCCCATCATTTGCCCATTAAATGCATGGACTGAACAGACATTTTTTTTTAAACATTTATTGCTTTAACTACTATACTCATTCAAGAGTAATCAAAACTACATTGGTAACTTCTGTTCAAATCAGGTAGCAATGACTTTGTCAAAATCCTATTAAACAAGAGACATTATAACAATATTTGATCTCTCTCAGAAATATCTGGGAAAGCTGGAAGACCAGAAACTACATCGATGAAGTAATTCATGGTGACCACAGACACACCAGTTTCCACTCTAAGAATACAAGGACAGAATATTCCATGTGGCAGCCAAGGATTGCGGGTCACTCGATCACAACAACAAAAACACTGATTCATATTTTTAATCATCAAAAATAAGTGCTGGATCATAGTAATCTGACACTCATTTCTGCCCCATTATTTGGCTTTCCTAACATATAGTAAGTTTTAGAAACATGACCATACCGCCAGGACCCGGGTCAGGATTGAGGAAAATGGATGGGATAAATGGGTCTGATGCCCTATACTATTGTTGAGTTAACTATCATTCTACCTGTACTCTCTTTTTAATGACAATTATACTAAAAATTAGTTGTCAATTTGGTTGTTTTAAATTAACCTCTCAAGTGCCTCAAACTATGCCCATGCTTACACTGCAGTTTTAGAGTACAAATGTATGGGGGGGGGGGGTCCGGCACAATATTCTTGTGTCACGGACGAATGACAGAGCCTCATCCGCAGCCGGAGCGTCAAACTGCTGTCTCCCAGAATCACACTCCATTGGCATGGCAACCAGGTAGTTGTGGGACACCAGAATAATGAAACCTTTGCGTTCTGTTTGGGCAGCTCCAGATCAGAAATGTCACGGCACCTGATATAATCATAGCCACACAGGAGGGCTCCCTCAGAGCAAATCAAATAAATTTCACTTCAGTTCTGACAGAAGCGCTGGCTCTCAAACATTTTACACGTTCCGATTCACTGCCCCTCAACAGCTGGACATGGGAGCTGGTAGTTGGGATGTTGGTTCAGAGAAGTGGCTGAGGGCTTTGGGGTCCAACTGAGCCTGAATAATTCGGTTTAATGTGGAAGAGGCCTTGTGTCTCTGGTTTTTTCCTTGAGACCCGCACCACTAAAACCAACTAGTCCGATAAGCTGAGAAAACCGACTTTAGGCTTTAAGAAATACTGCAGGTTACCGTACGGTCTGGGAGATAGCAACCCAACTTCTTAATCAAATGCACATTCAACAGCTGCATCTAATTCATATACATTTCAAATTGCAGTTTCATGTGACAAAGATAATTTTTAAAACAGTGGCACCTGTTTTTTTTTTTTTTTAAATTGCATCTCTGCGCATGGACGCCCACTTAGTGGCTCCAGAGTGCACACGAGTTGGACCTGTTATGCGGAAGGCATTTTTTCTCCCCGCTCTCACCCCCTAAGATACTCTGGTCACATTATGGCACAGTATGGATGCACTAATGCCCTCCTTCTCCAACTTCACTGCTAGAGCATTCCGAGTCTTAAAACAGTCCTGTTCTGCTCTGGAGATTAATGCACAGGATGGAATTTCTAGACCGATGATGCATTAAAATAAATAAATAAAATAAATTTTTTAAAAAATGGTTAGACACTGCAGGGCAAAACCTGAGTTGAAAAAGCTTGTAAAAGTGTAGACTGAGATAGGTGCAGGTACACAGCCCCACTGCAGCTAAAACATGAGCAAAGCATTGGCCCCTTACATCACACCTCTATGTGCATCTCCATACGAGGCTGTTTTACTTATACACATTACTCCATGACCAGTAATCTCAAGAGATGTGGCTTCAGGGGAACTTCCCCAGGATGACTTTGGCCCAGAGGGCACTCCAGCTGTACGGGACGTGTGTTTGCTGAAGGAAAGACGTGTGTTTCCATGCTGCACATCTGTTTTGATCTGCATCCAACTATCGAAAGCATACAGACTTATCCGAAGAAACATGCAGCACTCTTTTGTGGGCAGCATAGAGGTCTGTGCAAAACAAAAAATATTTAGAAATGAGTAAAGACTCCAATTTAACTATTTACATCCTATTCATTTAAAAAAATAATACATTTAGCCCACACAAAAATATAACAGTTTTAACTGCATTACATTAGTCAATGCACATCATATTCCTACTTATCACTTCTGATTGAACGTTAGAATGCAACACTTTTTAAAAAATTTGCCAAAATTAAAACTTTAAATAAAACTGAAAAATAAAATAAGGACCTGCTTGCTGCAACAAAGTGTGTTCTCTAGTGCTTACAGAAGAGGAATGTCTGTAAATTAATTTCGCTCATAAAGACCAATTTTAAGTTAATGGCTCAACTAATACAAAAGCCCAATTCTTGCCAAAACAGTAACTGCAACCCAACGTGAATTCCTTGAATGCAAGTTAGTTTAATTATTTGATTTTGTTATTTCATCTGTTCACCAGCGGCTTACAATTTAGAGTTCCGTCATGAACCTGCATCTTACATGTTTGTCCCAGGTTACCGTGCTGCCTTGTCAAATTCTGAAAATACTGTGTCATGACCTTTCTTTCCTTAATAAAAGGATTGAATATTTTTCTGCGGAGAGCTGCAGACTGATTGTGTTTAGATGTCAGCATGTCAGTATCTGATGGATTCATGATGGAACTCTGGGGAATCCAACAGATTAAAGTGCATGTTTTCTGGAAAATTCCAAGTGAAAGTCCTCCATCGACATGTCCAGGCAGTCTGGTAGATGACAATGACTTTGTCATCAAATATCAGTGTGGTGACAATCTTTGCTGCTGTTGAGTGTATATCTGCCTTGGTATAACCTAGCACTGCACTCATAAGGCAGATGTATTTCCCATATTAATGGGAAAAAACTGTAGAAACTGTCATTAAACTGAAATGTTCATCATTGCAAAGCACGCATATGTATGTCTACCTACAATGAATGACAGACACAGCATACACAGGGGTAAAATGGCATTAAATAACATCAAAATGCTGGACAGAGAGTAGAGGATTGCCCTTAGCAAGAAGATACACAAGAGCACTGAATAGTGGGCTCCACAACCCTCAATCTACTATGATGCAGATGAATCCGATGTCATGAAAAGGCTCCATTTGCAGCCTGGCTGAAGAACGGTGGGAAAGCTTCCTGCAGATTGACTTTGTTGCCCCATTATGGGCGCATATCCTGACAGCTGATGACCAGCAACCTCAATCTATCAAGAGAGATTCCGCCGACAACGCCACTGGGCGGATTGGCCTTCGGAGAAAGAGGACTTGGATCTGTGCCGAGATTTCGCAGCCATTACCTAACTAAAAAACGGCCCCCATAAAACAAAAAAAAAAAGAAAGAAACTAAAAGAATACGGCCCAGCTGACAGTAACAGAAACAGCAAAACTCACTGTTACTAGGTCACATCTGAATAAGTTTTCATTCAACGGATGACGATAAAAACATCAGGAATGGGTTTGAGCGAGGGATGTAGAGAGGGTGGAGTTGAGCTTGCTGGCAGTCGCCTGCTGTGTGTACCTCCACAGAGAAAGGATCTGTCTGCCCGTGTCCTGCTGACCTGCCGATATGTCAACCTGCTTGCCTCATCCAACAGAAGCCTGAAAGCTTGACCCACCGCTGGCTTCCGCTGACTTCAGCTTACACCACACCGATGTTTTTATCGCTACCACCATATGTAGTATATTTTATCAGCCATGTTTATCGGTGAGTACTTCTGGCATACCAATGACCCTCTGTTTTTATCTCCGCATAAAAACAATGTCCTATGGCAAAGCTCTAACCATGCCAGGTCTAAACCAGAAAAGACATCTTGTAGCTGCTGCGCAGGAACCATTTTTGAGAAATGGCTTGTAGGCCCTGGTGACCTGCCCACTCTACAGAAGAGCTCCGTTTAAAGATTTCACTGCAGTCTCTCATTCAACAGCATTTTATCCCCTGCAGATCAGGTGAAGGACAGGTGTTGGACATTGTGTAGATGGAGGCAGAGGTTGGAAATTCAAACACTTTCCAGAAAACAGACCCTGTCATGGAGATCGTGTCACGTTTCCTTCCCTGCACATGCTGTGTTACAATTTTCATATGTTATGACTCATCTGAATGCTTAATTCCTTTGGGGGAGGTTAGCGAAAGAGAGAGGAAAGTGCGACAGGAGGGAGCGACACTCACGAAGACAGGTACCATCCAGCTCCTCGTGGCCCACGCTGCAGACACACCTCCCCAGGGGCACCAGCCAGTCTCCATCAGCTCCACAGTACAGCTTAGGTGTGTCCCGCTCCTCTGCGTTTGGGACGCATGCCCCTCGCACCTCCACCAGAGAGGAGGAATCCACACGGGGGATGGTGTCTGGGAACGTGGCCAGGTTACGGAAGGTGAAGGGGCACTTCTTGTAGTATACACGTACAGACACCAGAGCGATGCAGGCTCCTATGTCTTGGAAAGCCAGGTAGAAACCCTTCCTGGTGATGGGCCCCACCTCTCGCACCTCCGTGTTGAGCTTGAGGATTCGGTCCCCCAGGTCCATCTGTGTGAAACTCTCATCGGCCGCGATTGTGTCGATCTTAGTGTATTGCCCCGGTTTAAACTTGGCGCCGTGCGCCTCATCGGTCTCCATGTAGAAGAGGTTGAAGGTCTCCTTGCAGGTGCCTGACACCCAGGGGATGCTGTTGCAGTCACGGAGGGTGAAACGTAGCTCCACATACACCTTCTGGGCTGCCTCGCGGGAGATCCAGTTGGAGCGCAGCCAGTTGTTCTGGTTGGGCTCCATCACGTGACACACCTGGAAGGTGTGGATGGGCCGGTTGTGCTCATCCATCTCTGTGATGGCATCCCACTGAGAAGCAAGAAGAAAAAAAAAATAGAAAAAACAATCAGTCACCAGCTAGAATATGACAAGTGCTCACAGGCGAGGAAACGGTCACGGCTGCGGAAATTCTCCTGGAAAAGGATGAAATAAAAACAGACGTTTTCTGAAGACAACTAAAGCACTGAATGAAAAGCATGGCTGGTCTGGTACATCCTGATAGCGTCACATGAATAGACCTCACACAGCATGAGACACAAACTGGGTTCTCGTCTGGAAATGAAATTTCAGCGAGTTTCGAAATTAATTCATTAGTACATATTCATTTAGCAGTGTGGAATAGGCCTTAATGCCTACTGTTAAACTCCATATTTCATAACCCCGTTCCTGGTCCAGAGACCACATTGTCATCCTGCTGATAGCATCACAACCAAGCTTTTACATGACATTAAAATAGAGCCGTTGTCATGCTAGGTCCAAGTCTACAGAACAGAAAATAATGGCCTTCTGCAGGTCACAGTTCCTCTATCTTCATTCGACTGAAGCAGGTCACCCAAGGGCAAAAATGGCGTAAACGAAATAATGAACACGCAACCAGGTGAAATACATGTCTTGCAGGACAGAGTAGAGGAACGGTCTAGCGGGTCGGGATTTTTTACTGTGTGAAATGACAATTTAAAAAACAAATAGATATAAAAAAAAAAATAAAAAAAAAAAACTGCAACCCAAAGCAAATTTAAAACTGTGCTTTGGACCATAAAGAAGACTGCGCAACACATCAGAGGCTCACGTCACTTTCTCACCTGCCTGAACTCTGGTGTCTGGGACTATTTAAACTGTTCATCTTCAATCGTAATATTTACACTCGCGGTCATTTCCACACCCTGTAACGCACTGTTGATAAAACACCATTAACTTAAACCCTTGTATATACATTATTAGCCCGGCTTTAGAATAACAGCCATATCAACACTTCACTGATCTTATTCGTTCCTAGGCTATGCAAGGCGGAGATGTTCACAACCCCTCTTTTAATTTTACAATTCGTCAATTTGCTAAGCGTATCAGTGGCAAAGTGGTAAAGGTACGCAGTGGCAAAAGTATCAAGGCCTGTATTGTAATTACAGTGTAATAACTTCATATAAAGGGCACCACCAGGAAAGAAGAAAGGAATCCGTCAATTCTGCCTGCTCCGCTCGCTGCCTCACTGTAATTAATTACTTAGGATACAAAAGCAGTTCTTTATTAATATGGGAGGCTGAAGAACTGTAAAAAGGCTTTGCAGCCATTTGCTCTAATTATTCCATTGATAGCCGACGCTTTTAATAGTTTCTCTAAACACAGCTGTTGTGCTGGCTCTTGATAATGGAAAGAAAACATTAAATGAGCTTTTCGATTCCTTTTGCTTCTTTTACGGACTTAATTCTACTGCGCTGTGTAATTCAATTAGACTCGGAGCTGCGGCTCTTCTTCCCCACAAACACCTGAAAATAACACTTTGAAAAAAGTGAACCGCATATTTATATCTGACAAAACCCGAATGTTTGAAGTTGCTAATATTCTGGATAATAAAATGTTTTCTGTCAAAAGCAATCACTGGTTTGAAATGTGAGTTTTAATGTTCATTACTCAGATTTGTTTTCATGCTAAGATATTCAGCATACAGTAAATCCCCTTTTTCTGCAAAACAGAGATGAATTACGTTGTAAATATATGCAGCTTCTTCAAAGCCGCAATAAAATATTTTTAAAAAGTTGCTACGGGAGAAAGTTTCAGTAGATCTCGCTGGATTTCTGTCCTTCATACACCCTTCCAGTACATCTTCACATGGTGTAAAGTAATCCAGCATTCACTCCTGGTACCCACAATCCTAGTACTTTAGCTCTGAGCAGTATGAGAACATGCTGGCCATCAAAGCAAGTCTGAAACATCTAGGTGCTCTGGGAAAAACTCCACAAACAGCCTGAGGAGATCAAGTAAGCCCAACTAAACCCCCAACGGTTTTACCTCTGATCTCAAACTGGACAGTAGGCTGGACACAGAGCAGACCAGATAGGATGCTGGGGTCAAGGATAAGTCACTTTCACCAGGATGCACTACTGGCAAACCTCCCCACCTGAAAGCCAAGAAATTATAAGCATCCGATGACTTCTTGTGCATAAAAATGTACACAATCCCCTCTCTTACACTGCTGCATTAGTCTTCCTGAACACTGGGGGGCAGCAGTAATTTTGTCCACAAGTTGTGATTAGTCTTTAATGAAGCTAGACCAACTAGACCATCAATTTGACAACTTTATGTGCTTAAACAGTCCTGGCAGACAGACATTTCCAACTCTATACCTAAAATGAGAGTGCCAAAGTGAATAAAATTGGGAGAAAAAGGTCAGACAGGTGTTAAACTAAAGAGAAGTATGTGGTGTACCTGTGAGTGTCTGTCAAATGTATAACAAAACCTGGTATAGTGTTTCCTGCCATAGTAGATGGGCTGGGAAATATTTCCCAGGCTAAGCCTGGCAGTATTTATCAGAGTAAAAACTGGGTAATGCTGCTCTCCTGTCTGTTCAGGGGTAGAAAAATAAAAAAGTTGTTAAACAGAACAGAAAACAGTTTTTGCTTCTCATATCGAGTTTTGGTTGCGTTTAAACAGGGGTCTTACAACTTCTTAAACATTTAGAAGTCATTACCCTTTAAGTCGTATTCTACAGTACTTGGTTAAAATACCAGTTCTGTTGTAGCCCCCTTCATCAAGGCTCTTATTGTGAATGAACAAAGCAAGAATACTCATATGTACAAATGGATGAATTGCTGCAAAGTTGGTCTAACAGTGTAAGTCACCCTAGACAAAAGCACAAGTTCAGTAAAGGTTAAAAAAAAAAAATGTCTTAATTCAGTGCAGTATCACAGATTTGGTCACTCATTTCAGGAATAAAAACTGTTGGCCTTTTGTACAGCAAATTACCACCTGCGATGCAAAGTCCCTGAAAGCAGTGATGTAAGGACTAAAACCAAGTTGTACTGTTGTCAAGTTCTGCTGTTATGAACCCTCTTGAGGAAGGGTGGGGGGGACAGGAAGCGAACACAGCAAGATCACTTCTGCATTTGCTCCTGAAGGGCTACTCTTCTGCTCTACTGCATATACAGATCAGTGTACAATGGGGGAAAAAAGTGAAATATTACAAGTTCACATGTAAGTTGGAATGCTATGTTTTACAGTAGGTGTTAGAGCATAGGTCAGTCGCACAGGTCTTCATTTAAAGTTGCAGGAAGCACATTAACAGAAATCTTAATCATGAGGCCTCAAACTGAGCCCTGTTCAAATATCAGGGAGTGGTGGGGGGTGACTGTGAATATGCCATGACAATTCTGTATCAAAGCCATTATGGCATCAAATTTCGGGCCAAATGTACTCCCTTTGGGTCTGTTGTAAGAGCTATGACTGACCAATATCCCTAGTAGAGGCTATTTGAGTAGTGCTGAGGTGGAGGGACACCAGCCCGGAATGGGGTTGCAGAGCCGAGAGTGGGTGTGCGTCCAATCCCATCACAGGTACCTGGGACCTCACGATGGCCTCGAAAGCCCCAGCGAAAGGATTGAATAAATGGGCAAGTAGCAGAAGACAGGCTGGCTAGCGGCAGAGCAGCCAGTGATGGATGAATCCTAAATCATGGGCTGCACATTCAGTGGGGGGGGGGGTGTGCAGGGGCCAGAGATGTGAACTGAGAGACCGACACCGTGGGGCTGCGGCAGAAACCAGGAAACCTGAGAAACATGAATGGTGGGTAAAAAGGTAACAGCATCACAAGAATACTGTTGTACATACAAGGTTCTGTCATGACACTGAAGACCTCATATTTTTCATATTATTATTTTTTTTCTTTCAAATGCAACATCCAGTGTTATATTTCTATGCTACTTGAAATTATTTACCCAATTATACAGCTGGGTGCCTTTTACTATATTGGTTCAGGGTAAATAATCAGACATTCAGAGTGTTGGAGCAGGAATTCAAACCTAGAACCTTTGACTGCAAGGTAATGCTTCTAAGCATTATGCCACTAAGATTTAAACATTATTTAAGGGAAAATATATAAGGTATTAAATTAAATAATCATACATTTTAGATCCACCTACAACTTACATGATTTGTAAAGTACATATGGTAAGATGAGCACGGCAAGACAAGTCTAGAGGCCACACAGAAATAAAAAATAATGTAATTTATACTTTAATGTCACTGTTTGCTGATTGTATCTTCCCCCATGAAGGGTGGCTATAATTACAGGTGTATTCATATTTCAAACTCCATTGAATACCAGCGCAGAGACTCTGTTTCTGCCAGGAACCCAAGAGAAGAGCACAAGCAAGCTGCTACTGAGAGCCCTCCTGCAAGTTGCAGTGAGTTCCAGCGAGATGCCACTAATGGAATAAAAACAATATCACACCAGGTCATATCGCACCCTAGGAGAGCTTTTTGTGCTGTGGCTGTGGAGCGAGAAAAACCGAACCACGTTTTGTGAAAAACCCTCAGCCCTGCCAACGACATCTCCACATTTGCGTCAAACAAACTAGAATTCACGTGGTGCTCTAAACGTATATTCTATTATTAACTATTATTGATATGACACCTTTCTTCAATGCAAATCATAACGCTAGGTTTGTACATCAGTCTACTTACAGAGATTTACCAATTTATACCACAGGCTAATTTTTGTTGCGTTGACTTAGATTGAAGGTGCTAGAATATGAGCAGTGATTTAAACCCAGATCCTCGGACTGGAAGCTCCAGCCACTACTCTACTCACCGTGCTCTTAATTTGCTATGTTTGACATTCTCATGTGGTTGGGTAAGAACATCTCAGGTTCCGAGTGGAATTTTGCTTTATGAAACTCTTGCGGCCCTGCCTGATCATCATGTGGCTCCCACTGTTTCCCTCCAGCTTGAATGGAACAAAATAAATAAGGGCTCGGCTTGCATGAGTATCTTGGGGTGAAACTTCTAACATGCATAATTGAAAAGTGTTATTGGAAAGGTGAAGGCAATCTTTCACAGACTGCTGCCAAAAGTGAGCTAATTCCATTAAAACTGAGAAGCTACGGCTACTGAACGCTGTGCCTTCGCCAAAGTTATTTCCCGGCAATTTGCAACAAGGACTCGGCCTTACATATTTGGAGCTTTAAATGCAGAAGCACTATGGGTAAATTTGATGAGCCATTTTAAAGTCAAATTTAATATGAAACAGAACTAAAAAGAGTTTTGAATGTTTGCGGGACACACGACAGGAGCCGAGAGAGCTTCTGTGTTAAAGGGAAACGATACTGTAAACTGAGCTTTGAATTGAACCGTAACCTCTGCGTTAAATCTCACAGAGAAAATAAAACTTTTTTGGCTCTGACAGGCTTAAAACAAAGTGGAGGTTCCTGTTCAGAGCAACTTAAGTAATTTGGGGGGGGGGGGGGGGGTTAATCACTTTGCCTAAATGTACATAATCCTTCATAGAGCTTAATGCTTTCTGTAATGTTTTATAAAGCTACACATAGACTTAGCCAGTGTGTATAAACACACAGAGAGATGCTTTTTCAAAGAGGCAACAGTTCATCCATAACATCTGATGAGGAGTCCAGCATCTTCACACCTTCATGGCACATCAGCTGCTGTGTTCGGTCTGTTGCTGTGGTTTGTTCAATCCAGACCCCACACGCAATCTTCATCACAGCTACCTTCTAAAAATGTCCTTGTTTTGATATTATTACTATTATTACTCATGACTTTAACAGATACTTTTCTCCCAAATAACTAAATTATTTAATCACTAGCTAAGTTACCAAGTACTTCCCAGGTAAGAAAGTAGAAAGGTAAAAAAAAAAAAAAAAACACATTATAGATCAGCCAGCATTTTTACCCTTAAAGCGATGCATTAAGTACGCAAGTATTATTAGTGATGCTAAACAGGTCGACATGTGCCGGTTGTAGGGAGGTGGAAAGGAGAAAAGTAACAACAAAATATATATTAGCAAACTTTTTTGACCCATACGTAAGTTATGTCTGTGTGTTTGTAGATATGTATGTGTCTCATGTATAATTTCTTATCCCCGTTTTCAGTTCGGCTTCTTGCCTCCAGCCATATGTCACCTCTCGTGTGTGTGTGTGTGTGTGTGTGTGTGTGTGTTCTTGACTATGCAAGAAACTTGCTTAGGGTAAGAAGCACCTGTGTGCCAAATGTGGAACGTGTAGCTTAAAAAACAAAGCTATGCATAAGCAGCAAACAGACAAACATATTCAGCTTTAAAGATACAGAGATTCACATAGCTTGACAATTTTCATTTCATCAGGTTATGGTAAATACCTCAATCAGAGGTAATACAGCAAAAGCAGGGATTCAAACCCCAGTCCTTCGATTTCAAGGTGCTATCTCTAAACACTGTGCTACTCTTACAGATCCAGCACTCTCCATCCCACAGATCCATAGACTTCAGCCACGTTTCCTCCATAATTTCAGCCTTGGAGAAAATCAAAACGGAGAAACGATGCAGGCCGCTGCGTTATTTACAACCCTTGTGAGGAAGACAAAGGCCACGCTGCAGGGATTTATCCCCGGTCTGATCAAACAAATAAAAATCCATAGTCATAATCAACATTCCCTGCGTATTGAGCAGACGTATTGATGTGCTCCTTGGAGTCACGAGTGCCTTCCTTTAGCTCATTTAGGAGAACACGGGCCAAGTACGAGGTGCAGTTTCACGCCGGGCTCATGCATACAAATGTGATGCAGACTTTTAGGCCGATGGGAAAATATGAAACTGTCTATAGAACTGTGCGGATGAAATAAGGGACACAATTAACACAGTTTGGGAATTAAAAAATAAACGATATTGTATTCCATCATCTACGCATTTCCATTTTAAACTAAAATTGGTACAATGGTGTAATTAAGTTAAAATTAAATTAAAATGAAACAAAAACATCAAAGGCCATGTTATGCCTTTTCCGCCCGGGCGAAAACTCTCTATTCAGTGTTATGTTTATATATTTTTTTTTGAGTAAGGTCACAAGTCTATAAAGATTATTACTGCATATGCATATCACTGACATTTACAACCTAAGCATTTTTACCTGCCACCTGCTTGCCAGAGACTCACATTTCTTGGGGGGTGAAGTGGTTAAGGTAACCTTTCCTTTAGACTCATCCATCACCACACTGCGCCTTCACTAAAGCACTTTGCGCTAAACCTGCGGTCCATTCACCAAGGTCATCAGAACAGCCTGCACTTTGACCTCCAGTCTTCTCTCTTTTTGTTGGAATTTGTCTTTTTAATGCGTTTTTCCCCTTGCTGGCTGCCCAATCTCTTTGCTCTGTTTCTCATAAATTAAATCTAATCCAGGTTTGTGCAATATGTTTAAGTTAACCTGATTTTACGGGAAATAACTGACAGTCCCATTAAACCATTTTCCGACTGCATACAAAATGAGCGTTAAACCGTACATCTGACCACTTTTATGATCAATAATTTCCCACGATATCTGCACACCTGATGTTTATCTTTGTCCACCTACATAACAAATGGCAGAAGATTGACATAGCATCTCAAATGTATTAACACACACTGGTACATGCAGTGTACAAGCACACAGCATCCCCTCAAGCAGAGAGCAAAGCCAACCACTTAAGAAAATGATTGACTGTTCAAAGATGCTCTCCAAGAGAGGGTTTAATGTGTTCATCTGAACACTGCAGGAGTTCATGCGTGTTCCATGCTGGAGTTGAGAAGTTAAGCCTTAAACAGCCAGGAAAAACGCAAGGAGAAACACAGAAAAGGTTCCGTCTACACCATCATTTCCATATCAACGCTAACACCTCTGCTGTTACGTGTTTTTGACTTTTAAGATGAGTAAAGGCACTGCCTGGAGGCTAAAGAGAGAGAGAAAAAAAATGACCCTGACTGGTATAAGTAGGCACAAAGGGTGGGTGGTGAAGGCAACCCACTTCTCATCTCATCTTGAAGGTTTCTTCTGAAGAGGCTGCAGTGTTTCGCAGACAGTCTCTTTGAAATCATAAGCAAACAACCAGAACGGGCTTCATATACTCTGCAGCAAATCTCTGCCAATACTTGAAAAGCAAGAATGTCAATAATGCATTTACATTTATTTAGCTGACACTTTTCTCTAAAGCAAGAGATAACTTTACAGGAGCAACCACCTTGTTCAGGAGTAATGGGGGAGGGGAATAGAAGGCGACAGGGAGGGGATTTGAACCTGGGTCATTGGAGTTCAAGGTAGACGCTCCGTGCACCATACTGCCTCAGTATTTATTTCACAGTTAAATGGCCCTGTTCAATTTCTTAATTCACTTTCGGAAGAAAAATCTGAACAATGACTTTCGACGGGTTGTTGAGTCAGCGTGATGGGCCGGTTTATGTCAAGGTTTCGGCAATATGGGCAGTGTGTGCGTAAGAATGCATTAATAGAGTTGGCGTCTCATGCTATACATAAATAACATTCAAAAGTTGTTCGCAGGCCCGATGCCCCATGTATTTGCTTATTTTTTCAAAGCGTTGTGAAGAATGACTTGTCAGACCTCATCTCATTCCCGGACCAACCAGAAATCCATTCCTTGTGAACCCTGCTCCATTACATCAGTTATTCCGCGTTGCCTGGTTCTAGTGGCTTCTTTAATGCAACTTTGTTATGACATGAAAAAACTGAGGAAGCAGGTGGCATGGTGGATACCTGAGGCCTTCCAGTGAGAATCCTTGACTTTCAGCCCATCATCTACTGCGGTGCCCTTGATCAAGGTTCTCACCCCCAAGTGATGCAGAAAAATCACTCAGCTGTATAAATTTCCAAATAATCGTAGGTAGCCTAGTAGACAAACCTAGCATATTATTTTTCTAGAAAAGCGTCAGCTATATGAAACATGGAATAACCCTATGGCATCCAGTCCCATGAAATCCAGTACAGGCCCTATATAGCATTAAGATCTGCTCAGCTTGTTTGGTTTTGCTCTCATGTTCTGCCTCTTGACTCTCATCTGAGCATCAGAGTTTGGAAGAAGGTGCTTCCACCCACCATTGCTCTTCATTGGCAACCTCTTTTTTTCCCCCCTTTCTCCAGACTAGGTAATTTCTATTAATTTCCAGCCTTTGTCACCCGCTTTGAAGCACCTGCCAAACGTGTGCAAAACAATTAAAATCTCAAAGTAACTAACAGAAGACATTTTCAAATTGCACATTCTATGCGGACATGCGCGACACGCGCTTCACAGTGCTTTTTGCATGGCCCTTGTGGTTTCCTATTCTTCTCCGGCAAGAAGGTGTTTCTCTCATAAGTCTGCAAGCACCTTCAAAAGGCGTTCCTCTAACCTTCCGAAAAATTTCCACTCAGCTGAATAAAAACACAATTTCCTTGCTTTAATTTGGTACTACCGTGAGTACAGCTGCATTTGATTAGCTATATATTGTCTGTCCTCATGGTCACACTCCGCTGTGTACCCACGGCCATTTCCCACATTACTGTGTGAAAGCCATCAGCTTTAATATTGTACAAATAGCCGTGATTAATGAACAGACCCCTTCCATTTCACCCAGAATCAGCGTCACATCCCCTCTCTGGCGATCTGTCTTTAACCTTTGTTCACTTGAAAGGAGATTCCATATCAAACAAGCTTCAAATCTTGCCATTTGTTTTATCTTATTTATGCCAAAAACAAAATCGATCTTTTGCCCACATCCCGCCCCACAAGTTACAATTATGCAGTGGAAAATGCAAAGTAATATCTCACCGTATTTTTTACCAGCTGACGTACTTGGTGGAGAATAACCTCTGAAATAGAAATCCTCGATTTTCAGACACAATCGGATGTATGTTTGCAACTGAATTTGTTTGTAATTCCAAAGTCACTGTTGCAACTACGTCACAGGCAACAAAAGGAACCTAAAACAGGCATCTTTTCATGCAAGCTAGGTTAGAGACAGTTACAAAAACACTCTAACACTTCCATCCATTCGTCTGTCCATCCATTCATCCATCTGATGCTTTGTAAGACTTTCAAAGTGTTTACTAACTGAGCTACAGTTAAAATTAGAGTTGAAGAATAAAACTTTGAATAGAATTTGTTTTAAATAAAGCTCACCTTGTCATTGATCACCAACCCTCTCACTAGACACGAGCTGTAAACACTGTGGATGCCAGTTGAATAAACACTCTCTCTCTCCTGTTCGGTTTGAGAGCAGCTCGCTGCTCGCTGACAGTTAACTGTATTCCCTCCACTGCAGTCGGAATTTAGAATATACAACATATATACAATAGTGAAGAAAATACAATAAAAATAAACTGCTTCTTAGAAAATTCACATCTCAAACCTTTATAACATGAGACGCCACTGTAGTCACATATAGTACTTTAATACATATTATGAAAGCCATGCACACTGAAACAGCAGACACTTATAATATTATTTTAAGTGACTATATATTTAATGATAATTTATTATTGGTCACAAGGGATAAAAAATGCACATAAGTTTGATGAAAAAAGGAAAAATATTTTCTACGAAATGGGCTGCTGCAAATGTACATTCAGTACACCAAATGTGATCTACCATGAAGTGGTGAATGATGGGAAGCCCTGTGGGAAGAAGGCTGCTCCAGATAAAAAGAACTGAATCTGACAAACACCTGGAGCATATAGATCCTCTTTTCCTCCCACGCTGCTTTTAATTACCCATCAAGGAGCGCTCAGACTAGGGAGCTTGAGGCTCCCGTCCATTGGGCTTGTCTCTTCCCAAAAGGAGATCGAGACATTTTCCATTTCACCTCAACCTTGACAGCGGCCAGGTCCCCCAGCGCCTGGTGAGGAAGGGGGCCTCTGGGTAAAAAGGCGAGCAGGCAGGCGCCAGACAGACACCGGTCAAGGGAGATGAGGTCATTGTGTGTCGGAGGAAAGTGAGGTAGAGCAACACCGCAGACCCGGTTCGACTCTGCCGGAGGGTCTGTCTGCCTGCAAACGGTCGGGCGATTTTGTCACACAAAGGAATAAACGGTGTTTCCTTAGCCTAGAGATGGAGAACATGCGACGTCTCAGAGCTGTGATTTAACCATTCGCTCATCAAATGAACAAAACATCTCTTTAGTTCACGAACAGAGCCGGGATAAATAAAAATGATTACGGACACAATTTCACAAACAGCAACTCATTCTGCAAACAAGCTTTTGGATTTCAGCAGCGCTGGCGGATTCACATACCGGCTCGCATCTTTCCCAGTGTGTCACAAAAACAAACCTTTTTTGTTATATATTAACTTTTCAGACGGCGCTATAACCAGAGGAATTACGCAGCTCACATTAAAGTGAATCAATTCATGGAGCTGAACATTAGAGAAAATATAGAGAGACGATCGTGCTGAAATATCTTCCTCAAGGGTCCTTTTAAAGTTGTGTTTTAATATCATCACAACAACATCTCATGGTCAATGATCACATTAAATCTGAGGTAATAGAGAGTTTGGCAAGATCAGATGTTGTGCTGCGCAGGACCTTCTCTTCATTCTTCCAGCTTATATTATCTTTTATCCCATTTTTTAAGTCAATTACAAGCCATTCTTCCACACAGGGATGGCGGTCTTCTTTTTGTTCGCTGATGGCGACTGATTATTTGAGCCCTTTGTTAACAGATACCGCTTCTGCCTCTAAAATTTACACTAGCAAGTAAAACCACATTTTAAAAATCCATTTTATGCAACGTATTTTGAAAGATTTTGAAAGGTCTTAGAGGAAAGAAATAAATATCGATTAGCTGTAGGTTGTCTTCCATCAGAGAGAGAAAGCAATGAGGAGACATCCATCAAGAAAGTGTTATTGGAGGATGAAAAAAGTGGATCGACAACATAGCCAGGCCTTCCTCCCGGAATCCCATGCTGCCATACGAGTCCAAATGAAAACAAAAGTGGGTCCTTCAAGAGATGACTGAATTAGACTGATTGTTCAACGATATTCATAACCAGGTAGTAACATATAACAGGAAAACAGGTGGACAAAAAGTAACAGGCACCGAAGCACTAAATTATCATGGTAATTTACCGTGGTCAGTAGGTCGGCAGAAAAATGGGCCTGATACAGAACTTTTGAGAGCCAAACAGGATTCAGCAGCTCTGAGGAGCACCAGGAGTTCTTCTGCATGGGAGCCAAGATTGACAACCAGCAGATTTAAGCTTTTACTGTATATGAGCTTCAGATATTAAAACATCACAGCTGAACATAATAAAATATGTTCATCACAGTTATTGCCATCACGTGCAGGCCACGGTGTCATCTGTCGCTTTGGTGTCGGTGCTCTGACTGAAAGGAGTGAATGGAAAAGCGACGTTTTTTAGCCTCAACGAGCCCCCCGGTTTCATCAGAGTGGAGTTGAGGATGGCACAGTTTGAGTGTCAGCCCTCTGGGCTCAGTTAATAAAAGGCTTTGAAACAAAGCGCCATAATGCTGCAGTAATTTCATGCAAGATAAATTAATAGGGAGGCACTTTCGAACCATAATCTACTGCATCAAAATTCAAATCTATCTCTTTTATTACCAGAGGTAAACATGCCGTCTGACGACTTTAAAGACCTTGTTTGATTATTGTTTACTCAACGGTGTCATTATCTGTATTACATTTAAATCATTGCTATAACATCCAAAAGGTCACTTTGTGAAAAACGTGCATTAGCTCTGCGTATAACTTAAACTGAGCACTTCCAAACTGTAAACATCAAGAATTTTACATTTTTTGCCATTATGTGAAACCTTTAAAAACATTATTCATATAACTACTAATGTGTTTTATTGCAGTTTACACCCACACATTCACACACAATGAAATTCCAACATCACCCTTAAGCAACTGGAAAAGAATGCGCCGATACGATCATCGTGAGGCCGTGTTAAATTTCCTCGGGGGGAAATTTCCAATCATGGTCTTTGAGGTCATCTGCTGCGGGGAGAGACCTCTGCCCTTGATATTAGCACCCCGGTGACTTAAAGGCAGGAAATAAAACCTTGGAAAAGAACAGCGCGGTGCCAAATGCAAGAGACCAAAATCCACTGGATGAAGGGGGGGGGGAGTGGAGGGATTGGTCCTTCACTTCCTGTTGCCCCCTCCCCCTCGGTGCAACCTTGATCGATAGAGGCAATTCGACACCCATGACCGAATGAAATCCAAAGACCCGGCGCTCATCTCATTTCTGAATTCAGGCATCAGATGAAGAGCCTTTGGGTCTGTCCTGGGCCTCCATCCATCACCTGTCTCTCCGCTGCTCCGTGGATAATGAATATCTATTGGTGGGAGTGCGGGGGCCTGTGTGGAGAAAACCACAGCCTGGGGTAAACGGGAACGCATTGCGGAACCCGGGCTGTTGAGCCCAGAACAAATCATTTCTTGGCTGGCAAGTCAGTTCTGGAACTTGCTCAAGATGAAGCACCGGGGCCAGCAGATGGCATAGCGGTGAGGGCACCATCAAGCTGAGAGGAAGGTGTTGGGACCTCGCTTGCAGTAGAGCCTGGAACATCCAACTAACCCTCAGGAAACTGTGCCGGTCAAATTCTTGCTGTGTACAAGGGGATAATAAAAATACTAACAGATTGCAGTATGTACAGTGAGTGTAATAATTTCAACAACAATTACTAGTTTATTACAACATCAAGATCACATGAAGGTGAACTAAATGTAAGGAAATGTACCATTCATTAAATTTATTCTGGGAATGTGATAAGGCGCAAGCTTACTGAAAGGGTGTTAATAACAAAAAAAAAAGTTTTATTTGTCCCCCTCTATAGATATTTCTGGAAATTTATGATACAAAGGTGTCACGAAAAATTCCCTGACTTTCACTGTTTTGACTTTTCTGAATTATAATACATATGATATGGAAGGTGGTTTTTAATCAGACAAATGCCCAATGTCTGATTTTTTTTTTTTTATCTCTATGCAATTTCAGATACGTCTAGACCGATATTAACAATAAAAGCCATATTATTTCAGCCTACTGTAATTCAACTATGAAGATTATTCCTTTATGTTTCACAAAAAAATTTTGATTCCAGTGACATTTGTCTTTCTCCTGTCACTATGCTATTATCAGAAATCTAAGACGATATAAAGCAATCTCTTAAAGTGGAGGAGAAAAGACGGAGACAAAATAAACCACGTTTTAGATAATCTCATAGATCACATGTGACTGCTGTAAAAAGACAATGAAATGTCAAGGTAAAGAAAACTTTTCAGCCTAAAATTATAAACAGTTCTTTAAAAAAAAAAAAAAAAAAAAAAAAATACATAAATCATGTTATTCTAAAGAGAGAAATAAAACATGACAATTCTTTATAGCCGCATGATTTAAGGGTGATGAAATAAAGCCACTTCTCCCCACACGCTGTTCATATTACAAGGAAATTACTAAAGCAAGCCTCGCCGGCACATTTTCTGTTCAATCTGACAGTAATTTGTCATTTATCGCTTTCAGGTAGTAACTCACGTGCTGCAGCACACTGTTAGATATGACAGACATCTTCTGTTGGATGTATTTACAAAGCTGCTTTAAGCTTGCAAGCCTCAGATCATGGTACATCATCCAGCTTTATAGCTTTTTTTAAATTTCTACCAAAGAAAAATAAATACGAAGCTGATTAATTTATATCTGGAATAAACCGAACTGAACGGATGTGGAGCTACATCTTTCAGCTGGGAGAAGAATGACAAAGGTTTGTGTACGATGGCAGAACAACGTGACGGTTATCAAGGCAACTAAACATCTGGACTCCGAGGAACAGACATTGTATAGAAATGCTCTGTTTAAACAGGGAATAATTATGAGGAGCAATAGGGGCTCCTTTCTCATTAGGTCTCACCAGTTCTGACAGGCAGAATCTCGAGGTCTAATTTCACGTTTATTAAACTTGTCAGTTGCATTGGATGATCACCACACGTTTCGTCACCCTGTGAAATGGGAGCTCTTCACTTGCACAGGCAATAAAATAAATAAATAAATAAATAAATAAATCACACACACACACACACACACACACACACACGACCAATGCAATAGAGCACAAGCAGTCCACATGTGCCAGTATGGCTGTGACAAACATGCACAACTGCCACATGACACACACGGCCACATTTTGCAGTCCAGCACAACTTTGGTCAACTGCTCCAATCTCACATCGTAAACCTGAACTGGATCAAGAGTAAACCTGGGTAAACAGGGTATGGCAGAATGATCAATGCATGTTGCGAAAATTACATGGAAAAGTATTAGTTTTGCGAAAAGCAATGTACAGTAATCAAATTAACAATGATTTACCCATTTATGAAGCAGGGCATTCTTAGTAGAGTAATTTAGAGTAAGCACTATGGTAAAGTGTACTACAGTATAGCAAGGATGTGATCCAGGGACATTCAGGTTGCAAGATGACGGCCGAGTCCCACACTACATGTTGTCCCCATTATTACACTATTTTTTCACACTGTTTATCAAATTTGTCAATTCACCAAAAAAAATCTACAATTATTTACTTCTAATATCTCTATTTTTACATCATGAAATTAAAGGTCCTATAAGCGTGCAATAAAATCAAAATTCTTGTGTATGTTTCCATCATTAAAAGGAAACCCATGCAGTTGAAACCCATGTGAACCAACGTGTCAGTACTAGAGTGTGCTTACGTTGCCCCCCTCCCAGTTTATTATATCTTATTGTAATTGTTCACCTGTTTAGACAGCCAGGTAATTTGTAATAAAAGGTAGAATTTAAACCTGGGTCCTTCATCTGCACGGCATGACTCAAAGCACTACCCCACCAGCAGCTCTCAGTGGTCCCACCTTGATGTCCTCATTCACATTCGGTGGAGCTTCAAAAATTCATTCAAATTAGGCGTTAAATTAAATACGGCACACTTATGTGTTTTTAATGGCAGTGGGATTGTTGGCCGAAAACTGCTTCCAATAAAGCATCCTGCAAAATTAAGACTTTCAAATGGTTTCAAACTGAATACCAAATACAAACTTAATTGTGAACCATTTACAGTTAATAAGAGAAAATTGCTGGTTAGCATTAGATTACCATATTAACTGCTTGCATGCAAAAGAAATCTTTCCTGTAGTTATTAAATGTTACAGTCCTGGAAAAAACACTGTTATAGCACAGTTGGCAGGTGAACTTCAGAACAACTCCTGGCCTCCATATCACATGTAGGACTTAAAGCAATCCACAAAAACCAAACAAACCTAAAATACAAACAGGCATACATAATCGAAAAACATTCAAATAAACCAGGACAGCAGATGGTGTAGTGGTTAGAGCCAATGCCTGGTGTTTGTGGAAGCCCAATTTGAACCACACTCCTGCTGTAGAATGTGGAATGAAGGTACAAATGCTGAACAGATCCAGTAAAATAACCTTGCTAATGTAAATGCAAATCAGTAGCTTGGTGCTCAAATATTTTTGGTTGCTGTGGAGAAATGTGTCTGCTAAATAAAGAAAAAAAATAGAATAAATATAAAATTAAGATAAAAACCTCTTTTGGTAACAACAGTACTCAGAAACACAAACAAAAAATAAACAGAAGTGTCCTCATAAACTAGTATGGCTACATATTACATGTGTGTCTGAGTCTGTTTACAGTTGAGTTACTTTATACGAGCAAAGCAAAATTTGTTTTGGACTTTGGGATCCGTTGGTTCTTTCTTTAGGACGCCGGCAGCTCTGCAGCCGCTCTGGTGGTTGGGGATGTTTCTCTTGCCATTTCTATGTTTAAAGTACCCAGAGACCCACCTATGTGAGAAGAGTGTGTAAAGAGAATGGTCTGCCTTTTACCTTACCTATTTTTACCATGGTACACATCCATGGTACTGAGCCATGCTGCATCTCTGGGAGCCAATAGTGGAGTTGCACACACGATGCTGGGTTGCACACTAACACGGAGCAGAGAACTCAGCAATGTATAATGTAGCACCTTTTTTACAGTACATATATTCTGTTTATGCAGCATATGATTACATTTTTTAGTCCTGTTATTATTTTTGTGTTACATAAGTAAATTTCGGTGCCATTTGGACATTCACAAGTAGGTTAGTAAAGGTGTCCCAGTGTACACGTGCACGTACAAATGCGTACACACACGCACACAGCACGGCGTACAGGCTGTATGCTGAAACAGACAGAAACTGCTGTTTTGTACAACATATGGCAGCAGCCATCTCATAATTAAAAATGGAAAAACTTTAAAAATCTGGCTTTCCCCATCTCCAAGTGCGATAGTTGGAACTGTTTGAAAAATTGCTTTGAATGGTGCTCCTGTTTTATGGAAAAGTGTGTGTGAGAGACAGGGCAGATGGAGTTTTAACTTGCATGTTTGTCTGGCTGAATGTGGCTTCCTCAGCAACCTCTGTATCCACATCCCTGGGGGGTCTCCCCACTCTGAGCCCAACTCCAGACATCCCAGAATGCAATCAATGTAACTACAGTTTCTATTGCTTAATGTGTGATTCCTGGCAGTGAAAGCAGAAGGAACAGAGTGATGCCACCGGGAGATGCCGGCGGAGATCAATTAAAGCGGCTGAACAAGGTGCCGGGGCCTAGCCAATTGCCTTTTCTAATACTGTCTTAAATATTCCATTTGGCTCACATAGCCTCATATGTTCTCCTCCTTGCCCCCCCACCGCTTTTCACAAAGTGATTTGGGAGTAAAGAACATTTTCGACGCCCTGATCCCTATCTACCTGTAACACAAAGGAAAATCTATACTGATACCATAGAAGGGCCAGAAAATGAAGATGCAGACATTGTCTATAGCTGTGCTGAGCCTCACTCATCTTGTAGTTTCACACTGTCAGGGGGGTTTACGAGATGCATCTGTTTGGGGGACCTTTGCGGGAGAACCTATCAATCTTCAGGTTGCCACCTCATCATTAAATATGGGCCAGAATGGGGGAAAATGGGTTCAGATGTGGAAAAGTGCAATATCCTGCTTGTATCGCTGAAATCACCCGGGACAGAAGAACCATGGAAAATAACCACTTTCGCATTGTCAAAAGGTAACAACTAACGGTGCATCCGTGACAAGCAGCGGCATCACGGATAAAAGGAGCTGTCAACCAGGGCTGTGCATGGAGGACAATGTGGATGCTAAATTTTGGACCAGTCAAAGTCAAGGAGGAATAATGCAGTTAAATGATTCCATGAAAAGAAAGTCCCAGTGTAAGGTGGTTAACTTGGCATAATTTTAAAGAAAAAATAATTACTCTCTTCAAAAAGAATTCTGTGTATCTATATTACACACACACACACACACACACACACACACACACACACACACACACACACACACACACACACTCTTATTTATTTATATTCATATAAAAAGATGAGGTTCAAAAGATCACTGCCTAAAATATTTTACTCTCCAAAACACAAAAACACTATGCCATAACATGATCTGACTCAACTTTAGGCATTAATATGGAGTTGTTCCCCCCCTTTGCTGCTATAACAGCCTCCACCTTTTGGGAAGGCTTTCCACCAGATTTTGGGAATTTGTGCCCATTCAGCCACAAGAGTATCGGTGAGGTAAGGCGAAAAGGGTTGGCCTGCAGTCGGCGCTCCAATTCATCCCAAAGGTGTTTAGTTGGGTTGAGGCCTGGGCTCTGTGCAGCCACTCAAGTTCTTCCATACCAACCTGGGCAAACCATTTGTTTATGGAGCTCACTTTGTGCATGGGGGGCACAGTCATGCTAGAGCAGGAAAGGAGCTTCCTTTGCCCACAAAGCTGGATGCACATAACTGTCTAGACTGTGTTTGTATGCTGTGAGGGTGTGGCTGAAACAGCTGAGCTCAATCATCAGAGGAAGGGGGTCCACATATTTTTGGCCATAGAGTCTATTTTAGGTTTGGACAGAAAATGGTCAGATTTATATTCCAAAAGGACAAAAACATGGGTACTTCTGTCCCAAAAAACAATTGCTAGACATTGAAAATACAAATGCAATGAGTACTCCCTGTAGAGTGGGGGCAGTGTGTTATTTCCTGTTAATACAGAATTTGAAAAAAGATAATTAAACAGCATCTATTCCAAATGACCATCCTGTCCCCCCCTCTGTGCATTATTGACCCACAGGAGGTACAGTTATATATACTGTGCACCACAAAACGCAGTTAAGCAATACGGCCACAAAAGTCACCAAATAGAACAAAAAGCCTATTGTTATGCAAAAAGGGTGTGCATTTTCATAAGCCTTTGTCACGGTTTTTCATTGTACAAGGAGTGCGTTGCACAAGAGAGGACTGCATTTCGCTTGATCTGGCAAACCTTCCTCTGAAAGTGTCTTCATTAAGTCCTCCTGTCTTGGACTTCATCCTTCAAAATCTAAATCTCAATATTGGTGTGCAGAAGGGATCGACGGCGGGTAGGGGTGGCCATTGTTTGGTCAAACGAGCAGCAAAAAATCCCATTGGACGTTTTAGATGGGGCACATAAATCATTCACATATCGCTGATCAAATCCTTTATAAGTTGCAGGAATGCAGACAAGCCCACCAAAAGGTCAGCTTTTCAGAAGGAATACTGATTGTGGGAGAAGGGAGGGAAATTAATTGACTCACAGGGAAATGGTGCAGCACCTCTTAGATCTCACATTTGTGTGCTGATTAAGGGCGCCATAACCTTACTTTGTGGGATTTCAATTTTTTTTGCGCAACTGTATTCATTACGGCCTTTATTTCAGGCCTTCCCGCCGAAAACCGGTATTCTGAGTTGTCAGACCACTTAAAGCAAACCGCATAATTCCATACCCCATCTTTACGACAACTTGCCATTGCCATTTATTTACCACGTAATTGGGCATATGACAGCTGATAGACACTGCACTTCTCTCCATAATGGCTAATAACGTCTATGGACAATTTGCCTCAATTAAAAGCCCAATAAACCCTCCAGATATCACCGCTATCATTTTTTGTGTTTATCTGGCAGACAAGACTACCATGTAGTTTATCGAGTACCTTGAAATTCATACTGTAGAATACTTGGACCTTTGGGTAATGAAATTAGTACTACATTTTTCACAACAGGAAACAGATACAATTTACTGTATTTCAAAGGAAATGTAAACTTTCCTTTATAACAGGATTGGGGGCTTGAAAATCGTAAATGCACCTCTCATTGCGAGAGCAAACCGAGGGACCTGCACCTGTTGGAAATACCGCCTCCCGAAAAACACAGCTGCTGCCTCCTTCCCTCCTCTGCCGCTTCCATGCGAGCAAAAACCATTTCACATCTCCTCTGTTTAAAAAGGTCTTGTCTGCAACAGCTTTGCAGATAATACTTCAACACAAGCAAATTGTGGCAAAGCAAAGCTCACGACTTACATGAAATGCATTAAAGCACAAGTTCACTTCCAGCTGCACGTTGTCAGCTGCTCTTTCTATGCATGGATGTTTTTTGGGGGGATTTGTTGAGCAGATTTGTTTATTAAATCTCAAAGTAAAATGCAGAGGATACAATTTTACACGGGGATACAGCTGGGTTCCTGCAGATGAGATTGAGGTTATGTACCTTTTTCTAGGGTGAAAAAACGGGAGTTCTGCTCCTTGGTTTTGCACCTGCTACCTACTCACACGTCTGGACCTAATACACCACAGCGGTGCGCACGGTGGTGGAGAGGAGCAGTTCTGGGACAACTGAGCTGTGGTCGTGCCTTCCGGAGGTGTCGTGGCCCTAACTCGACAAAACACTGACAAAGGAAGGTGCTCACCTGACAACCCTGATGAGATACTCCACCATCACTTCACCATGGCAGGTTGGGATTTGTAGTTTGCTAGAGTCGGTTTTAGGGAGATACAAACAATTGCATAGTAACTAGATGGGCTTGTTGTGGGTTGACTGTGGGGTTGCCATGGTGGTGGAGGATTAGTACAAGGCTTAGGGTTAGGTAGGTAGTGGGATCCCCTTTGTAGTGTGAGTTCTTTTGTTAGCACTACGTGTTTGATATGAATCATCACTGTAGTATTTGGTGTGGAGATGGGGAGATGCAAGGTAGACTCTCAACATGTGGATCTGCATGTTCCACACTGTCCACTACCTCCATCCATCCATCATAAATAACTGCATGCCCAAAACTGGATCTCTGTGGTCAAGGTCCTCTTCTGGAATCATACCGATTCCAGCCGGGGGACAGAAGGTCCCCTCCATGGAACAAGATGTACAGGAGGGAGGGATTTTCACATTCCTTGTTAAAAAAAAAAAAATGCAGATTTCCTGAATGCCGAACACCTGCTCTGCATTTTAATCAGGATTTTCATATTATCCGCTTGCTTAAGAGCATTTGCGCTTTCCTTAACATCACCTTTGTCGGCCAATCGGAAGAGTGCAAGCGCCCCCAATGCCTTCAGTTAGATGGCGTAAGGAGTGCATTGAAAATGGGCTCTGGCATATCTCTGACAGGAAATGAGCCAATTAAGCTCTCCCCTGGTACCGCTTAAGTCTTGTAAGGACAGAGGTCACTGGAAGTAACTCAGACATAAAATCACTCCATTTTTATTTATTTTTTTTTGGTAAACCACATGTCCCCCGTAGAGAAAATTTATGATCTATTTCTTTTTCCTTGATGAAGACCTGGATTAATAATTGGTATCCATTAAAATAATCAATTATTAATAATAATAATAATAATAATGTTTTTTTTTCTGCTCCAGTTCCTAATGATGCTTAGTTACAGAAATAAATGAACAAGAATGATAATGAAAAGGTGACAGCAACTATATCATTAGGTACTGCAATGGAGATGTATGGCTTGCACATGTCAAAACCATGGCGGTACCTAAATGAACCGACTGAGTAGTTACAAGCAGAGTGCTTTCCTCCATGATGCTTTACACAACTTGGCCCAATTTTCTGGATAACAAAAATCACCAACAAAACTACGTATAAATCCATCGTAACTTTTCAACAGCTGCTGGAAAAAAACATTTGAATCTGAAATGCAAGGACATCCAACCAATTTTGTGAAGCAACTGAAATTTTTAAAGAAATGTTATAATATCCCCCTCAGATTTCAATTGTTGCTGTTACCACAAAGTTTACAGGTGATTTCGTAAAGAACTTTGGTACAGAAACTGTCCTGCAAAAAGGACAGAAATCACATATCACTGTGCAAAATTACATGAACCTTAAATCCGTACAGCCAGCACGTTGCAGAAACAGTCGAGTGCATTTACCGTTTGAAAAAAATGCAAACCTTCCTCAGAGGCCCCCAGGTCTCACTAGAAACCCACCATCATTTGAAAGAGCAAACAAATGCAAAGCCTAAAACGCGGTGTACTTTTAATCTCAGGAAGGCATTTTGTCAAACAAAATAAACAAACAGTTACGACATTCTGCTTTTGGAAGAGCCTCATACATATTTGAAGAGGGTGTCTATTGGGGAGGGTTGGGTGGGGAGGGAGGTCTATTCGTGTGGCAGCTCTACCACTCGGGTTGGGGGGGAGCGTGACGTCGAGGGACATTCACGCATGAGCTTCGAATGAGAACGACTTCAACTCCTAGAATTCCTTTTTTTGTCATTAATTAAAGCAAAAAATGCCAACCTACCCCATGTTCCCCAAGACACAATAGTGCATTTGCTAATTATTATTTTGTTCAGCTTTTTCTGCATGCTGCAATAAGGCCTATTAATTAGAAAACTAATTAGAAAGCTGTTTTCACAATTTAAAAAAAAAAAAAAAAAAAAAAATCCAAAATAACCTGCATCAATTGCAAGAATTTTAACCTTTTATGGAACATTTTAAATTTGGGTCTGAACAGTCGTGCTAGGGTACAGCCACAGCTCCCCCTCCTGGGACTGGAAACTGCAACCTTTTGGTGCCAACGATGAGCCTTCCAAACACTGTTAGGATTACAAAAAAAAAAAAAACTGCCCATAATACCCAGGTCTTAGACGGACAACCCACTTTTTACCCATCGCATCAACAACCGAGTTTCAGAGCATCTCGGGTCAGTCGGCTTCATTAGACCAACCGATCGGCATCAAAACGCACTAATGAGCCAATAACTCGGAAAAGGTTGTCTAATGCTATTTAAATGCATCTGGCTCCAAATGTGCCGGAGATGTTGAGATGTAACCTTTCATTAGCAAATACATTCCATTTGTGGAGGAAACGGAGGCACAATTAATTAATTGACAGAGGCTGTCTTAACAAAGAGGTTTTTCCCCCCTACTTTCCCTTTAATGAGAAATATTCCCAAGTAGCCTCAATAATTATGTGAAGCATCCTCACAGCAGTGAATTAACTACCTTTTGGGTTTACCTTGTACGTGCCAAGCACGTTTACATGCGCAGATGGGATCCAGTTAAATTTGCCCTGAAAGCCGAACCTTGGTGGGAAGTGCAGTGGGAGGGGCAACGTAAAGTCCGTTTAAACTTGCTAGCAGGTGATTTGCTGCTTCGGTGCTCTATCAGAGCAGGGCAGCCAACCAGATCTCTCAATTTCCTTTTTTATCAGCGAAAAATTATGATGGCACCACCCTTGACATTTTTGTTAGCTCTGTGTGGCTGTTGGGTTCTTTGATCATTTTACTCCTTCTGGCCCTGCATAAATATTGTAATTTTACTGACTTAAAAAAATGCATCATAGATTCTATCAAAAATGCTAATGCTGCGCCGAAGCTGTCCTTGTTTTTAGTCTAGTGGACTGACGGAACAGTCCTGTCCGGCTCGCAAGCTCAAATCAAATTTTTTTGGACTGGAATGACTGCCTGGCGATCTTCCTCCTCTTTTCCTGCACCCTCTTCACCTCCCGACGTTAAATATTCATGGACAAGCCACTCTCCCCGGGCAAGAAAGGAGAAGTCTTGACAGCTTAATCGCGGAGTCAGGGCTGCAGTGAGTCTAACCTCTCGGTTGCTGTCAGACTGACCTACATGATGTAATAGTCTCTCTTTTGACACCAGGTAGGAATGAAAAAAAAAAATGCTCCCGAAGAGGAAGAAGAGCTCCAGTAACGTCTCCAGCACTTCAGGGTGTGGGGATACAGTCTGAGAGATGCTGTTAGTTTGGATGCAGAGAGAAGTGTTTCAAAGAATTCATCATACTGGGTTAACAAAAACGAGCTTCTCATTTACTGACACACTATGCTAATTCTTGAAAAATAGCTATAATAAATCATGGAACCACAGAATATTTCATACTTGGTTTACAAAAGAACTACAGATGCATGGGAGATTCTCCATGCATTAAAAATTCTCAATCTGCAGGCCAAGTCCATCCAGAGTCGTATGCCGATGAATGAAATGTAGCACCATTGATACCCAGCCCGTGATACTACATCACAGTGTGTTATGGGTTGTAAAGTACCTTTGGAGTTTTAATCGGAATAAATCGGTCAGCTAGAAGGTATCATTGTCATCTAGCTGGAAAAACAAACGTGCCGTGATAGCAACAAAGGCAGAAGGTGACCGTTGTATTTGGGGAGCAAATAAAGGGCTGGAGGTTCAAATCCAAAGCAGGGAAGCACGTTGACAAAAGAGCTAAGGTGTCCACACGCACATTAAAACAACCTGAAATGCTGACACATTCTGACTAAGACATCACACATCCCTCTAAAGATGTATATAAGCTTTTTACAGGTTGCATTTTTTGACTATTAAAAAACATTTGCAAGAGATAAAAGCACCAAATTGGATCGGAAACAACAAAGGCTGTAAATATAATGTTAAATATCATAATAAAATTTACTCCCAGTCTTACAGTGGAGTGGTCCTCTACAGAGCATTAAGATAAGTAATTTTTCTACCAGTGACAAGAGAAAAAAGGAAAAAATAAATAAATAAATAATTACAAACTAAAAATATGTTCATAAAAAATACCATGAGCTGACTTCGCCTCAGTGTCCCAGTGGTGTAAGTGGTATTGGGGCACCACTTCTACACTGGGGCATCTAAAATATGTCCACACACAGCCACTACTGAATGAGACTTAAAATACAGCAGCACCTTTTCATGTTCCCATGAACTTGATCCACAACTTTTACATGATTCACCAGCTCAGTCAAGCTCTCTCTTAAAACCCACATTGTGCAAAATGCGCACGGGATGCCTTCTGTTCAAAAACAGTATTGATTTACAGAGGCTGTAAATAATGAGTGTGACAGACGGCAGATGAGCCAAAACACAATCTGTTCAATGTATTCCATCGCAAAAAAGAACAAAACATTCAACGAAACTGAATCCATTATAACTTTTTTCACTTGTTCCATTGTTCAAGGAAAGGGAATCTGAGCAAAACAAATGCTTGAAGAGTCAATAGTTACTCTGTTTTGGCTCACATACTGGCCAAAAACAAGAGTCCAGCCTGTTGTATTTCATTAGCTTGAGTAAAACTGACTTTACACTGAAGCTGAATTACCTTTCTTACATCCATGCTGCTCAGAATTACTGTTCCATCATATACAAAACCAAAAAAACAACATTTTCCTTTCTTTAGTACAGCAGTAGAAAAAAAACCCACTTCATTATATTTCCTACACTAAACACCTGTATTTATCATTAATAC
This sequence comes from Heterotis niloticus, assembly GCA_018136845.1. NCBI lineage: Eukaryota > Metazoa > Chordata > Actinopteri > Osteoglossiformes > Osteoglossidae > Heterotis > Heterotis niloticus. The sequence goes on along the minus strand of CM030897.1, from coordinate 6,497,558 downwards.
CTGAGCTGATATACGAACGTATCGACTACATTGATTTATCGACACTATGAACAAAGGATTGCCCTTCGGAGACATTTGGTTTGCTTCTGTGTGCCAAAGCTCCAAACTCAATTAAGGAAAAGCAAATGTCATCATCGGTAAACTGTTTACACCATCCACGGCAATTTACTGGGGATAAAATGAATAAACGTATTTAAAACACACTGTGCCGGGCTCCGGGCACCCCTGGGCTGTGTGAACTCACCCCGTTGACGGGATACGTCTTCCAACCCAGCTCTCCCAGAACTGCGGTGGTATCCAGCAACACCACTGGAAGGAAAGAAAAAGGAGGGCAAGTTAGGAAGGTGGCACATGTCAAAATTAAATAAAGCCACTAAATCCCCCGCACCGTGTCACACACTGCGAGACAAGACACTGCTGAAATATAGATGTCACTGGACTATCCAGTTACACCGCCAGTCTGCTGTAGAGCTGCAAATAAGCTATCACCTTGACAACGACTCAATCATGATCCTTCAAAAATCATTTTTAAATGACTGTATTTTACCTCCGAGCATTTTCTTCAGCACTCATTTTAGTTAGATATTCATTTCAGATGCAGTTTTATTGTTTCATTATCAATTTAATTTACATTTTAATAAAAAAAAAAAACATTGAAAACACTGCTTTTTTCTGCTGAAACAGTATGGCAAGAGGCAAGAATCGTTGGTTATATAACGTTATTTTCTGTCACATCATAATAGCAGGAAAAATGTTCAGCAGATTGTCATTCACAGGTGGGGCAACTAAATCTCAGGTTCCTTTTGACCTTTTTACTGTGTTCATATTTTAAAATATTTAAAAGCTTTAATCATTGTTTGTTATTGTCCCTCAAATTTCAGCATACAAGAGGACTGCAAGTTCATAGATGTTCTTTTTAAGGAGCATTTTTCTCGTATGTTTGAATCCAGCTCAGTCTATGCTGTTTGCATGTTCGCTGTGTCTGCATGGCTTTCCTCTGGCTGCTCTGGTTTCTTCCCACAGTCCAAAGACATGTTTCTCTAAATTTGCTGTAATACGCGTCTGTGTGTAAATGTGTGGGTGCGTGGTTACCCTGCAATGTCCTGGGGTCCAATGAAGGGTATAGTCTCCTAGTCTAGCGCCCAGGGGTTCCAGCATTGGTTCCAAATTGCTCCACCCTTGACCAGGACAAGCAGTTAAGAATAGTTCCTGGACGAATAGATTGATGAACATTTCTTGCGTGCTTTCTGCCCATTTTGACCATGTGGAATGGACACTGAGTTCTCCGTATATGTTGGGCATGACAGCTTAATACCACACTGACAGTGTGGTGGTTTCCTGCTACCACACTGCCTCTCTTACATAACTGGGGTACAGCTGTTTATAAACCTTAGCACCAACTCTGACCCAAAAGCGCCATTCCCTGAGGCTCTGGAGTTGACAGCTTGCCATCATCTTCCACAATGGCAGCCGGTCCCCTGGTGATCAGAACCCTTATTGCTGCAGCCACCCGGCTAAGGATTTCCAGCATGAATAATTGAAGAGAACAAGCAGCCGACTATCAACACGGACGCAAAGATGAAGAGAAAAGGGAACGTGGTGAAAATGAATTATGAATATGTACAGCAAATTATTAATCTTCCAAACAATGTTTTTACAAAGATTTTACATGAGGCTGTTTATATATAGGTAACATCCTGACCATATTTGCACTGGTTCACACTCAATAGCTCATTGCTGCTGATAAGAGTAAGAACAGCAAGGCATGAAAGGCTCTGCAAATAAAGGAGGTAAGAAATGCATTCTCACAAGGAGTCCTTGAAGGCTTAGATCTAATGTAGGTGAATATATGCATCTTTTTTCATCTATAAATAAAAAGTTTGCTGTCAGATCTTAGCGCGTTTCCAGCACGCAAATGCTGAAATCTGTAATGCGCCAGTGTCGTATGTTTCCTAAATTTTCCTGCAAAGCCACCTCAGGTCTGGTCCCAACGGGTTCGAATTGCAAGCAAGCTGCTCACAGAGCAATGAAGCTCTCATCTGACTGCTTTGTCAGCTGTTTTGTGTGTGTGTGTCTTTGTGTTTGCGTGCGAGCACACACACGTTTGCGTGCGTGTGTGTGTGGAACAGGCATGTGGTGCGGTGTGATGATGAACAGTCCCAGAGTTCTACCGACTTCCTGCAGACGAGGCGAGCGTAATTTCTAAATCGAATCTGAACAACACTTGGCGATAAGACGACCGGGAACTGAGGAGCCCGAGTATCTCGTTCTCCTTCAAACAGAATTAGAAGAGCACTTTGGAGCCAAGACACAAATTATATTACAACCATCGCGACTGCTGCTTAACCAGAGTGCAGGATCACGCTCAAATTTCCCTACTCAATCTCACTCGCCCCAATATAAAAACACTACCTCTGTATTAAACTGAGATGCCACAAGATATTGAGTTGCTTTACTTATCTGAAAATATCCAGCTAAACTGGGACATATTTACACCAGCTATAGGGAAGCATGCATAGGATTACATCAATTACACCTCTCTCTCAGCTTGTGTAAATACACCAGGCGCAGTAGCATCTGTATTTTATAAATGGCCAGGTCACTCAGATTAGTTTTCTTCCCCATCAGTGCCCTTATCATCGGTGTCAGAAGGAAAGATTAATTTTATCTCCCACCAAATTAAACAGTACATTTGGCCAAGTCTCGGTGCGAGTCACCAGACGAGTCAGTTTCCTTCGTCTTTTGCGTCGCTAATGACGTCTGCTAATTGAAACGGCCGAAGAAGAGGACGAGTGCCGAGATAAAATTTTAGTACATCATTCTGGCAGATTAATTTGCAGCAGCAAATTCTGTTTGAAAAATTAAGTCTTAATAGTTAAAACTCATAATGTACATTTACTATAGAAAGCCATCTCATCTCCACTCCACTCAAGCCATACAGTAAAGTAGAACTGAATTTAGGCAGGCAACGTGGTAAAAGTCCAACTCTTTACATCAGACGTAAAAATACTGAGGCATTCCTTTGAAATGTCAGGCCTGCAGATAGAGACATAGAGGAGTCTTGTTTGGCCATGGGTTTGAAAGGCTTCCTTTCGCTCACACAGGTGGACAAGTGGAGGCTGGAAAACCCAAATTCCGCTGAGATGCGTGCGTTCGTTCCTTCCTTCCAGGCACGGAAGAGGCAACCCGGTAGCACAGCTCAAAGGCCCACCAGATCAAACAGCCTCGGAGCAGATCAGAGCTCCGTGCGTAATGAGTTATTACGGCATTCGGAAACATCTATCATAGCAGAAGCTTACATAACATCCGCCGCCTCGTTTTGAAAAAGAAAAATGACCGCATTCAGACAGCAGCAGCAAACACAATATCTGAAATAAAACTTTGTGCTGCTGCAGTATTAAAAAAAGAGAGATTAATTAAATCACTAATAAATTATTGCCTGGATCTAATTGCTTAGCTTGTAATTGATTGACCTAAACTAAAGAAGGCCGGGGAATTATAAATCTTTTGGAATAAGTCAATCTAAAATTAATCAGCAAGCACAAATATTTAGAGCATCGTGAAACTTAAAATTGTCTTTCATTGATTAAACTCTTTGCAACATAATCATCTATTATCTTCACTTAAGTACTTCAGGGCTCAAAGGGGCTATAAAAAATGATAATTTTTAAGTCCTTCATGTAAATCACGACGATGCCGCTAAAATGGACGCGGCAACTTTGCCTCTGAAGAAGCCCCCCCCCCCCGCACAATATGTGCGCTTGCTGCAGATAAACCATTCGTTCGATCGACGACTAAAACCACAACGTAAACTACAAACGTTTACAGATTTTTAATTGCATTTGTCACAAAATTTATGGAAAATGAACCTATTCGCATCTACAAGTACGCAATATTTTGTTTGTCTCCGTTTTTACCCCTTTCCTATAAATAGTTTAGCTTATCAAGATACCGTTGTAATTTTACTAGGACTTTCTTCTAAAATTAAGTACGATGTAGCTTTGAATTATCATCACATATACAAAAGCAGCTCTTTTCTGTTTTGTATCGGAGATCGCAGGTCTCCGCTTCCTCACGGGCGGCACTCAGCTGCTCACCTGGCTGGCTGACAGGTGTGTGATCAGGGGACAGGTGCCAGGCTCGGAGGTGATAATGGGAACGGGGAGGTGAACCGCCGGGGGGACAGCCAGCGCCACCCTAATTGGCTCTGTTTAGTTCCATTCTCATCCTGCCAATTTCCCATCGCACCTGGGAGCCGGAGGCCTTCCGAGTCTCCGCTCCGGCCATTTTTTGCGCATTTCACTGCAAAAACTTTCATGGCTTTTTTGTTTCTCCACGCACTGACACACATGCCCCCTGCCCCCCATCCATCCATAACACATGCAGTTTGACACCCAGGAATCTACCTTCACAGCTCAGCACGAATACTGGGGAACGACTTACTTTGGCACACTGGGAAAAACAAAACAAAAAAAAAAAAAAAAAAAAAAATTGTATCATGTTCATTTTGCCTGTTATTTTCCAGAGTGTTGGTACTATGTGACTCAAATGAAGTTTCACTTTGGGATATTTACCTAAACAAACCGCCCAACCGGCTAGAGATTCACCTGTGTATTTCAGGTCCCTGCGCCAGGAATTCATTTACATTAAAAACACATCACCAGACAGGAGCACCACACATAAATCCAGTGCATACAAGCTCATCTCGCCGGGTGATAAGCTGAATATTAGAGATTGTATCATAATTCCTTCTGTTCATGCTGGGGAAATTAAAGTTAAATAGCATCTTCCTCCGCAACGCCGTTAGCATTCTGCAGAGCAGCTCTGGACCCTGCCAGTTCTCACCCCCCCGTGGGAATGGCAAAGTGGGATAAAAATAGACCTGGCGGCTTGTCTGCTGTGGCTTATGAATATGGCGAGAAACACAAACAGAAAGTCTGGCCCCCGATTGATCGGTAAACTTGAGCAGATGGGTCTGGCGCCAATGCTAATCTCAGCTCGGTCGGGCTGACACCAGCACTGTTGGATTTAAGCCATGATCTCAGACACATCGGGCAAACAGCAGCTCGTTTGGACTTAAGCCCTGATCCCAGTTATCGGGCTAACACTGCCATATCTGGATTTAAGCCACGATCTCGGCTACATCGGCTAACTGCAGCATATTTGGCTTTAAACCCCAACCGGCATAAAAATCACTGTAGACTGTGCACGATGGTCATCTCTGAGCAGTCTAGACAATCACCTGTTTCAGATCCAGAGAAAAGACTGGAAACTGCTTTTACTTACAGTACATACTGTTAAAGTTTGTTTAAACTCATTACTTTTTGCACTTTTTTTCATGGATTATTCAATCATTGCTGCACTGACTACTGTAATGTCGTGTACATTTGTCACGTCCCCTCCTAAATGGTCATTTATCCTTAGCATTTGCCCATCAACCTGGCCATCAACCGGGTTCTTCGTCTAGACGGCAACTGGATCCAGACGACACCCAGGGGAAGATACCTTCTGTCTGCGAGTTAAATCTAAATAAGCTTTTATCTCCATTACCTTGCAAGATGTATGCCCGAGATATTGTAGGAAATGTGTCTGTATAGGATCAGCTGTCAGTGCATTCTGTTTCAATTCCCGTGCCTTCAACATGACAAAAGATAATGGAGCCCGAATATGAGATTACGGAGTTGTTTAAGTCTAGCCACAACATGCAGCAGCAAAAACCCCGGGTTGATTCAACTTAACCAGTTCCAGAATCAGACTCACTTCATTGTTTCTTCCTCCTCGCTACACCATGATCGCGACAAACAGGCCACATACAGAAAAAATGACGTTTCTCATCATCGCTTTTGCGCGCGTCTCAGGGCCTCATTTCTGCATGCAGACCATGCGCACTCAGACTTGATATTACAGCCTTTTAATTGACATTTTAAAATTCTAAGACATAATCTGTGTCAAATGTGGCAATTTAGAGACTTTGGTTATAATATAGAGTTTAAAAAAATGATAAAAAGATTTTGTTTAAATTTGCTTACATGACTGCCACTTACAAATGTATAAAAAGACCTCAAACTTTTACCGATTATGTTGACAATTTAAATTTCATGGAAAACTGGTACTTTCTTAAGATAACAGAATCAAAAGCCTTGAAGAGTGCTATAGAGGGGGAAAAAAGGAAAACAGTGACATTTAACCACATAAAGACTCAGAAGTGCCTCGAAGACTGAAGATAACGCACAAAACAACTCTGATAAAGGATCCGTCTATGACTGCAAGTCTCGAACGCATGAGCAATATTTCTGTCATGTTTCGGTCCTTCCAGCGGTAACAAGAGTGGCATTTAAATTCTTAATGTCAGGGGGGGAAAAAAAGTGGCAGCAAATAAGTTCTAATGATTACATGAGAAATTTGATCCGATAATCACGGCAACTCATGTAATAAGGGTCTTGGCGCGTCAAGTACAACACAACACTTTTTATGTTTAAAAAAAACAAAAAAAAAAACATAAAAATGCAATCATTTCCACCAGACTGCAACACTGGGTAGCAACAAATCAGGTAAAAATCAGTTGCTTTCATTTCAAGGTCACACAAACAAAGTTCAGCACATTTGCAATTGTATTTCTGTCAAGCTGCTTCTCATAAATCAACTGCGATTAAAATATTTCTCTGTAGCCGTTTATATAAATTCTATAAGTTTTTTGTGTCCAGGCAACATATAATGGTTCAGCAGGTGCTTGGACCCCTGCTCCATCATTGACAAATAAGCTAATGCTAAGCTAGCTCATCGGCAGCACAGAGATGAAGCCCAGCAGAAAAAGTCATCATGCAACATCCTGAGACTGCCTGTAGGGGGCAGCACTAGAACCAGTGCCTCAGCACTATGCATTCACTTCTGCCCAAAAGTGCCTCTCCACCATCAGCCAGGCTGCAGCTTCATCTCCCCACCTTGCCGAGCACGTGGACTTCTTTAAATAAACATGAGCACAGTTTAAAGGAAATGGCCTTTAAATTATTTAAAATACATTTTAATAATAGTATCACAGTAAGGTTGCCCCGGCGCATGTTGAAAGGTTTTCATTAAACGCAGACCACAGATGACGGAATGAAGGTTTCTCCTCAAAAAGATCTAGCAACACTGTGGGGCAGAGAAGTATTACAGCTTTGTTAGATCATAGATCAGGCTGATATACGGTCGTATAATCTACCAAATAAGATCTCAGGAAAGAGAACATCTTTATTAACATGAATCATGACTGAACTGCCTGCAGTGCTATGGGGAAATGACACCGTCTCACACTGGAGAGCTTCAGAAAACCACCCTATTTCAGGACCGGGAGGTAGCTTGTTCGGTCATCCTATTGTTGCAATGTTAAGAAACGCAGACAACACAAACTACTTATATGTTTAACCCAATATACGGCATAGTAAAGTCTGTATGTAACATACTCAGTAGAGCTATAGGTTCAATCTATTTTAAGTCCAAGGAGAGATCCTACTATTGCACCCTCTGTGAAGGCACATCTATTATAAATATATAACTATTAACTATAATTTATCTGACACAGTACAATATTTGGTATACTCTCTTAAACTTCTTACAGTGATTTACCCATTTACAGAGCAGGCACATTTTTTTACTGCAACAGGTCAGAGTAAGTACCTTGCTCAAGGGTACCTCAGCTGGAATGGCGGTTTGAATCCAAATTAATGAACTGCAAGGCATTAGAGTAACCACTACACCACTAGCTACTCCAGTGTAAATACAATTATATACTGCAATTGTTAAAAAATTATCAGTGTGGCTCACTTTGTTGGAAAGCAAAAAAAAAAAAAAATTGTTTATTTTCACAGTAACGTTCAATTATTCAATTTTGCAGGGCTGATTAAAAAGCTGCAGCCCCAGATTTCCATATGCATAACATGACTAGAAAAGGAGACGGACTCAAGTCAAGAGGAGGACGTCATCATCCGCTGGCATAGATGCCATGAAGGGGTTCCAAGCCTTGACTTGTTTCTGTGCCCGTGTTCACCAAAGTTGGAGACAAACGATGGCAAGTTATGGAATTAGAAAAAAGCAGACACAGATAGACCGCTCCATCACATGCTGTAAACACTTTTAATTAGCAAAGTATATAATACATATAATAGATAGATATTTAAATAGACAGATATAGAAAGAAATAGAGACAGACAGACAGATGCAACGGAGCCTAAATAGCCAAAAGGTTCAAAACATCTTCTGCTGCTTTCAGACTCTCGGCTGTTTGCCGTGTACCTCCTATTTTCCCCTTTTATTTTCCAACATAACTCATCACGGTATCATTTGCTCAGCTGTTTGGGCCAAACCTGTCAGTGTTGGGTTCTTGGAGATTCTGCTTAGAATGCCTATAAACCCATTGAAAAATAAAGATTAATTTTTAAAACAGCTATAGTTTTCTCCTTTTATCTGGTTGGAGCATATTTACACCGAGTGGTGATTGTCCATCAACACCTGGAAGCTTACAAAAATTGCGACAGATCGCAGTTCCTTCTTCGTTGCCAGCAGATGAGCGGTTAATGCAAAGCATCTTGAAGTCTACAGTACTCTTAAGAGTGAGTTTATAATGACTTTGTGGGAAGTGCTTTGGAACAGACAACGGTCCAAAGGTGGACGCCGTTCACTCATCGGTGACTCTCCTGCCTGTGCAACTCACCTGCAGAGAGAACGGTGACAGGTGTCCTTACCACCGGCCCCGTATAGGCTGAGCCTCCAGTGACCGAAGGAGTCAATTGGATCTCTGAGGCAAAGGTCATCTCTATCTGACAAGACGTGGATAACTATGTAAGAGAGCAGTAACATGACCCCCTAAAAGACGGCACCTCTTGAACACGGGATCACAGACTTCAAAGGACGCTTTTATGAGCCTACGATCTCAAATAATAAATCTGACATTTCTTGAGCCAGATGATAATGCCGTACAGCTCTTAGTGAATCAGATCTTGCCGAGTCAAAACCCCTCTTTTGTCTGAGCTGGCTGGTCAACCGGTCGCTGTCTTGAAGATTGTGCCAAGTCTTTTTTCCTCAGAATCCGCAGGTAATTACTCCACCTTTGAAATATGAAATTTTGTCCAGGAGATATTACGGTGCTAGGTACAGTCCAGTAAACGTGGAATGCGAATACAAAGCAAATTGCCTACATCAGTAGCCTTGTGAAAGCTGGCCATTTATTTTTGTCCACTGCAGAGGACATGCACATCTCAGAAACTGTATGTGCAGTAACACTGAGATGCATCTTATACTGCACAGGGCATTTTTTAAATGACTGTGCATGTCTGAGGGTGCGCTTGGAAAACTTTATTGAAACCCTAGAAATTTATCCAAAAAACTTTTCTCTGTGTCTCAGGAGGTTGGGCCTCATTCATTAGCTGTTTAACCTGTTCATATAAACAGGATGCACCTTGGACTAATAATGCAAATTAGAGGACCTATTAAAGTTTTTCATTAAAAAAAAAAGGATCGCATATTATCCAGAGACTGCGCCATATTTATAAATGAGCTTAATATACGGCGCCTCTAACTTGTTGGTGGGGTAAGTGGGGTGGTTCGGGCAGCAGTTCTTAGCACCCCTGAGAACAGAGACATCGCACTCAACAAAACATACGGCGTTTCCTGCCCACCTGGCCGCCCTGCCTTCCGTCAGCAGAAAGGAAAGCAACATTAACCTAATAACATGCGAGCGGGAGGCGAAGCTCTGGAGTACCTGAGCTTGCATGGAAATGGGTCTCTGCGCTACCAGGTGAGCGGGCCCACTTCTCCCATTTAAGCTCAGTAGAGGTGGGAAAGGAGAAAAATAAATCCAGTTTGTTACGCACACAAAAACATGGGAAGCCCAAAAAAAATGACATGGAAATAAAATCACATTCAGAATTTAACATCAGCTGCAGTTGGTGTTTTAAAGAACTTTGGCCAAATGACATCACTATTAAAGTTAATTCAACTTAGATAATCTGAGAAAGCTGTTGGGGAGAATCAACGCCACTTTGCTCCTTACGGCTTGTAGGAGGTTCTGCTGGCCATGTCGCTTCTTTCTGTTTCATGGGAACAACATGGCTGTCGAGGGCTAACCTTAATGTCAGCATCCCCGAGTGATTCCTGTTCTCAGCACCACACAGAACGGCTAATTTGATCTCCTGTTCCTTCAGGGCAAAGCCCTGAGATCTAGGCTAGTTTGTGCGGAGGTCTTGTTGGGCTGAAAGGCTCTTGAAGTAGCAGGAAAGCACTCCCCCTATTCACAGTGGTGCCACACGGGAACAAGAGCTCAGTCTTGTGCTGTACATTACAGCTGCCTAGAAAATTAGTGGACGGGCTCTTCTAGGGAAGATGAGAGGATTTGGGAAGAAGTGGGAGTGAAACTGACAGGGGTTGAAATGAGTCGCGCATTAGATGGTCAGACACTCTTCCAACGGTGCAGGTGCTGAACACAAGGGGTAGCATTAAAGACTGCGACGAGACATAAAGGTTTGAAACGGGAAGTAGCAAGGACAAGAACCCACATGCTAAAGACGGATGGCTCATTATCGCTCCCAAGCCGTAGAGCAAGCATCCTCTCAACCGCAGATTTGCAGTCCAAGCCTCTTGACTTTCAGGTGACTCTTGTAGACCCACCTCTTCAGACAACACCTTGGGACTCTTAAATCTCAGCTCCACTCAGACACTTCCAATCTTTTCTTCACCGCGTTCTTTTTAATAGTTTTATTATTAATGGTCGATCGAGTGCGTGCTGCTGCAAGACTGTACTAACTGTAAGACTGGTATCACATAATTGTACACTTATAAGCGCTAATGTATCTAACCTGACATTTATTACTCTTTTCCCTACAGTATATTCAGCTTATTGGTACACACTGCTAGCTATTTACAGAGCTGAACACTTCAGTCAAGCAGGTAAGCATTCTCAAGGCTGCAGGAAGGCTCCATTGACAGCAGCGACTCTCTGGTCCCAGGTATAATTTTTTTTATCCCACCTGCTGTACCACACAAAGGCGGCAGCTACCGGCAAGCGGCTACAGACTTACATTTCTCGGTCTGAAAATTCAGTGCCTTTGCATATCTCAGCCATAGTAACCATGAAGTACATTCAAGGGGGAGGTGCTCCTTCTAACCATATTTTGATTTATAGGCTAATAAATACCATCACAGTATCTATTCACACAAAAAACTGCTGAATATTATTATTATTTATTACAGCAAACATCTAACCGGGTAGCTTGAACTCCAGCTATTAATCCGAATTGGCATCCAAAATAAAGTAGTTTTTCAGGCGAAATACAGTAAAAAGCCATAAGCACGAAACAGTTAAGCATAAACCTTCACCACTCAGAGGTCACCTATATCTTGCTCGGGGTTCCGCTGAAAGTGATTATCCGAAAAATATGCAAGTCCTAAGTGTGAACGCACAATTTCTTACCGTTTCTCCAGCATGTTTCTTCGTGGCGCAATTCAGTTTTTTTCTATTTAACGCTTCTGTTCCTACCAACTTCTTGAAGGCTTTTCAATACACACATGTTGCTATAAATGACTGCTCAGCATAAAAAGTGCAATAAAGATATTTTATGGCACAAATAACTTAATAGCACAACATAAATACACACATTTGGAAGTCACAAAAGCACATTTTGCTGTGAATTGTGTTTCCCGGCGTTCCAGACAGTTCAGACAGCCGGTTAAATCTCCAGTGTCAACAGACAACAGCATGAACATAAATGGCTCCAAAAAAAAACAGAACCCAGAATGCCCAGCCAACAAACACGGCACTGGTACATGGTGCAGAGCTCAAACCAGCAGCTACAAGTGAACTGAACGTGAGTTTAAAGAAGATCCGACATGAATCAAAACCTAAGCCGTGCTGTGCTGCTGCACCCACAACAGTTTTACTGTATGTGTTCGGGTACTTCTTACTTTCGCAAACTTTCTGCGCGTGTTACTTGCGAGGAACACCAAGATTCCTCGGTCCAGAACGCAGGCAACCCCGTCTACTGTTATCGTTTCAAGAATCAGGAATCATTCATCGTTTAATGGCTTAACAGCAGACGATGGCTTGTGGATTAGGGAATAATCTACTGAACTACTCAACAGTCTCTACTGGGGATGCATATTTCACTGTAAATTTGCCAGACTTCAAAAAGAGTCATAAGACGTTTTTAAGACATCATGAAAAATCTCATTGTCGTCTGTAATCTTTACAAAGGCAATGCGATTTTTGGCCTCTCTTAAGACTAATAAGTGACAAAACTACCTAAAACTGTTAAATTAAAATTAAACAATGCATCATTTACTGCACTATAATGCAAGCCTGCAACAGATCTGAGTCCAATCCAGGGTGTTTTCTCCTAGTTTAGTGCCCGGTGATTCTAGGATAGACTCTGGACCGACCCTGACCAGGACGAGCAGTTCGTGGACGGATGGATGGACGGACAAATGCATGCATTTGGAACAGCCTAAATAGACACAGTTTGAAAAATTTGTGATTTCCACAAAAAAAAAAAAAAAAAAAAAAATTAGCAAACAAACTAAATTGTGCTGTAAGATTTCTGGGTTCAGGAATGTAGTTTTCTATCAGTGTTTTATTTACAATTATAACTTTTTTCCATTTCATATCCGACTGGATCGGTGCATAAAACAACATTACATGAGGCAACCCTATCGCTGAAAGGCTTTTCATCTGTGCACACATTCAAGGTGATTTAGCTTCAGATCACATCGTATTTACCAGCAGAATAAACAGACAGACCAAGCAAATGTAAGCCCTCTTGGCACTGTCGTGACAGTAATAAATTTTCCCTGCATTAAGGCCATAAAAAAACACCACAGACTGGCTGGAGCATTTCCAAAAAAAAAAAAAAGTTTTGGATAAGCTTATCTTTTTACAATAAATGCAAACACCTGAAAATGTAGATTGAGGGACCATTTATAGACACCTTCTACAGCAGCAGACCACAAATATGAAAGGTAATGGTTAAAGTTGAAGAATGAGAGTTTAGGAATTGTCAAAAACTGATTTTTTTTTTGGTACAGGGAGATTATTAACTACTTATTATTCAATTATTAATCACTTGCTGCTGAAAACATGAGCATCTCGTCGCACCTCGCAGGGATGCGAGAGCCGCTCAGCTTTCCGGTGCGGACTTGAGCTGCATCTCAACACCTTCCCGCCTCAGCTGCACCTCATCCCTCCGCACAGTTACGGTTGAGAAAGAAACTCCCTTATTTCTCGCCAACAGCCATTTTTCTAGAAAAAAAGGGGCCCGCTTTCCTTCACCGGAGATGCAAATTCACACACCGTCGCGTTTTGTTCGAAACGCTGACAGAATGTATAATCTGGAAGTCAATGCCCCGTCAACTAATAACTCTGCGCGACTCACACTTCGCCACAGACGCATTTTATGCTCCTAAACGGGCTTTTACGCACTTATTCGTGACGCAGCTGCCACTTCGGAGCGATGCAGACGCAGCAAAAAAAACACGGTTTATGTACAAACAAACTCTTCCCTAACCTGCCATTTGCGCAATTTATCCATTTATAAGGCGTCTGACGAGGCAAAGCTTATCTTTCTTAGCTTCTCATTCGAACAGTTTCGGATTTTTTTTTTTTTTTGCTCCCTGCGAGTTCACCCGCCTAAAACTGGAGGACAAAACAGCAGCTGCGGCGGCCGAAGCGCCAAAACAAGCAAAAAAAAAAAACTTCGAGGGCAAAGTAATAAAACCAAAGCTCACAGTTCGAAGCAGCTGAAGGACACGTTACCAAGGTGACGCATACATTTAAATAAAAAGAAGGAGCGACAAGTAAAAAATGAAATTTCTTAAGTAGTGGCGGGACAAGTTTGGGGAGCGGTCGCCTCACCTTGGTTGCTGTGGCCGGGATCCGCGAGGGAGAGCCGCGCGAGCGCGAGCAGGAGGCAGATCATCGCTCCGGCGGCGCGCATCTCTGAAGCCTCGCGGGCCGGGCGCGCGCCGCACGCACACTCACAAGCGCGCCCCCGCGACGCGCACGGCACTTCCACGAGTGGAGGAGTGGAGGAGGGGGGGTGCGTGGACGGCGCGGTGCCGAGGAGCGCGACCCCCCCCGTGGGGGGGGGGGCAGATCGACGGAGCCTGGCGCAGCGCTAATCGCGGATCGAAGGAGGCGATCGGTTCGGCGCGAGCGTCACGGCTGCGCGGGCGTGCGGCCCGGGCAACTTTGCGCGCGCCACGCAACTACGAGAAGCCGCCGGCGCTTCTTTCATCTTTGTTTGTTTTCGTCATCTTTCCGTCACAGTCGCATCCTCCCTGCAGTTCTTTTGGCTTCTCAGCATCCTCGTAACATCCGAGAGCGAACAAGATGCAAGTTCCCCGCGTTTCGGTGCGCGCCCAACGATCAGCCCGCACACCAGTGCGTGTGTCTGTGCGTGTGCGTGTGCGTGCGTGTGTGCGCGTGTAACCCCCGCCGTGCGCGCAACTTCATCCCAACCCGGTTGTCGCGGCGAAGAGGCGCTCGCCAGGCTGCGGTGCTCACCCGCCGTCGCTAGGGGGCGGACGCTCCCAAGACAATGGGTTGTTTAATTAAGAATCGGAATCAGAAAACTTTATTATCCCGAAGGAAATTGCTTATGTTACAACTGTGCAATCGACAAGGACACAAACAGCAGGAAAACACACATAGCAGGAAGAGAAGTAAGCAACAGTAGTGATAAACATGTTAAATAAGTGGAACATACAATAATAAATATAAATAAGTATAAATATCCTATGGACTTCAACAAGTTCTCAAATATTCTGTATTGCAAAACATGTAAGTGGACTATCGCACATTCTGTGTTTCAAAGCTTGGATACCAGTGGAAAGTAAGGAATTATTGCACATCTGTGTTTATGAATGACCTGTGGACGTTAGACCCGGCCGAAGCCCCACTGCACAAGTTTGTGGAATACTTCAGCACATGCATGCAAATTAATACTCAAAATATCCCCCATCCTAGAACAAAACCAGGTCACGTCACTACATACCCTGTTGTTCTCATTACACTGTTCATAACTTCAAACATAAGCCTGTACCTCTCTTTTTTCTGGCTAAGGGTCCACCATATCATCGGCCATGTCAAATTCCTAATATAAATGTCAGACTGAATGTCAGACATAAATTCATTTAAATCATCTAAATGTCCAAAAATGGAAAACTGGATATTTTGACCAGACAGTGCTTATAAAAAAAAGTATTCATCCCCTTTGAAGTTTTTCATGTTTTATTGTTTTACAACACTGACTCACAGCAGATTTTGAAAAGTGATGTCAAAAAAAAAATTAAATATTGTAATGTTTTACATTAGCTTAAAACCATCCATCCACCTATTATCCTTAACGGCTTTATTCTGGCCAGGTGTGAACCTGAGTCTATCCTGGAGTCACAGGGCTGCAGGATATGAAATTGCACTCTGGATGGGATGCCAGGCCATGACAAGGTCTAGGTAGCTAAAATAAAATGGTAACATAAGTGCAAGAAACTTTTTCAAGACTTTGGACTGAACTACAAGGACACAATCTCTTTAAAATACTTTCACACTGTACTGACCCACAGCACATGGATAAAGTATTTTACTGCTGGTTAGTCAAACTATTCTCTTATATTTCGCTGAACAAATATCCATCACTCTGTCATTATTCTCCTGTCCTTTAAAGTCTCTCCTTTTCCTCCCAGCTTTCTGGTGGTCTGGAGCTTATCCCAGGTGCACATGGCACACAGAAAGCTACATACCCAGATCTCCACGGTATGCCAACACCTGCACATAATTTATTTATATTTTTATACAGTCTTAAACAATAAATGTGTCTGTTTGGTCAGGTAATTCTGCCTGTGGTCCTTTTTCCTCTTGTAAATCACAGCGTTGTCGGTGGGCACTTGCCGTAGGTGTTCCGTGTCCTTCCTCCTAAGTGCTTCCAGTGAGCTTGTGCCAACATCCAATGTCAGCCAAGACTTACAAAAAAAAAAGTCTACTGCTTGGACATTTTGAAAATGAGTAAGCAATTTTTATCTGTTTGTCTTCTTGGGGTTAAGTAAAACAAAACTCTGGCCTTTGATGAATTCAGCCTATCAAAACCCAACTGTATGGATCTGTCAGGGGAAGCAGGATGAATAAATCAAGAGCAGTCAAGCCCACTTAGCTGCAAGTCAGTCATGTAGAAAGGACACCTGCCACCGATGCCAGTGATCCCGTACGGTTCTCCCTGCCCGGAAAACTGTACGGCTGCAAAACACGAAACTACCTTGATGATGACAAAAAACCCGAGCGATGTAAAATTCAGCAAATGTGATACCGACTCGGCCACTTTTCTGCTGCCACTTTAACACCCGGGGCAGCATTAGCTGTAGCGACTGATCTATAAAGTTTTAAAAAAGTTTTACTTCTGTTTCTCTATGTGCAAGTTCATGCTTTAAAATCACATTATAGAATCCAAGGGGACTAAGATTGTACATCCGCAAGACACAAATAATTACAGATTGCAAGATCGATTACCTAAAAAATGGGAACTAATACGCACGGTTTGAGTGGCTTTGTGCAGTTTTCAAAACTATACATCTTAATAATTTCATTAAACACAAAACCTAATTATATATAAACTTTAGATTTGTCAGTGTCAATTTACAGTTTAGATGTCAGCATTTGTACTTTCATTGAAATGCATGTGGAGTAACTTTTACATTAAAACTCGGTTTTTTTAATAAATTACTGGCTGGAGGTAATGCAAGTCTGAAGCACCGTGCTTGTGTTCAGGGAGACCAGGGAGGTTGTGCAGAACCGTGACCAACTCCCGAGCTTCCAGCTCAACTCCCCGATGGCTCAGATTAAGTCTCTTTGGGCTGAAAATAACAGCCAGAGAACGCAGTAAATATTTCAGGTTGTGGCATTGATCAATAGAGGAGAAGCGTTTGTGGCTTTAAGGTGTACGCCGCACAGGTGAGGCCGAAACACAGCAGCTGTGCGCCGCACAGTCAGCGCAGCAAAGTGAAATGAATCAGAGCGGAACACAGTACGGAACAAAGGACGAATGTGGTGTAGTCTCTATTCATATCGTCTAACCACATCGCCATGAGTGACTTTAACTACTTTTTATGAAACTGGCATTTTTCTCCATGCCACATTTATTTGAAACATATGCAAACAACATTTTCAGTCCAATCTGCAAACTCCAACACAAGACGCTCATTTAATTTAAGATTTTACATATTCAGGGACAAAAATCTGTCAATATCTGTCATTAGGACAGAAATCCATCCATTTTTACACCAACCTGCTAAGGAAAATATATAGATAGACAGACAGACAGACAGACAGACAGATAGATAGACTGACAAAAAAATGAATAAGTGGTTGCAGACAATAAGCCCTAAAACTGAGAAAAACCCTGCACCTCATCTGAATACGTACAGTATGTATTAAATGTAAGATAAAAAAAAAAATATTGCTGAAACAAGGATAGTGATGTTTTATGGTTTATACATATGTTATGCTAGGGTACAAATGTAAGTGAAATAAATGCAGGTTGAAGGTAGAAAGAAAGATTGTGATGCAACCTTATATGCCTTATAGTTTTCTGGATTACTTAATAAACCCCTGGGCATCGAGGCACACCCTGTAAAAAATGCAATAAACATCTTTTTAATATAAAGTATAAGTTGAAAAGGATTGATTCAATTTACCTCCAGTAGCCAAAAGCAAGTGCAAGGCACATAGTTTAGAGACAATAGTCACTTAAGGATTGTGCAGCCGATCATTTTTCTGTGATTTCAGTCTGTAGCCTGGCGGTCATACGTCTTGTACATAATCGGAGCAGCTTTGCGGCCGGAAACAACCGACTTTTGACAGACTGAAGATAATGGTGCCAATAAAAAAAGAACAGCAGCGTGTGTCTCAGAGGAAATCTGCGCAGTGCTCCATTTTGGTCTGTCACAAACTGAAGACGGTTGTTCTCCTTAAACTCTTAAGTCCAGCCTGGACTTCATGGTGTTATTTCACCTGGTACGATTCCTAAACTTTACCATAAAACCTTTGTAACCATGGCAACAAAACTGTAACCTGTCAAATACAAATATTATTCACATACTTCCCACTGGGCAATCCCAAAATGGGAGAAAATGGAAAAAAATTCAGATGTTTTTAACATAGTTTGGAATGGTATCTGGTTAAGAAGATCATACTGTCTGGTGAGTCCTTCTAACCAAATCCTAGATTACAATAACTGTCCTAATGGGGCTAAAGTACTGAAATAAAAACCGATTTCTGTTTAATAATTTTATGTGACCAAATGACCACAACCCAGCAAGTTTTTATTTATTTCTTTTTTTAAATTAACTCATTCATTACTGCTTGTCTTTGTCAGGGTGGCGGGGGTTGAGAAGCCATCATGGGGTTCCTGGGTTCTAGACAAGGATGAGGACAGCCTGGAAGAGACACCAGTCCTTCAGAGGGTGGCCACACTTACACACTACAGGCCGTTCAGAGTCACCTGTTGGCCTGAAACACGTCTTGGACTGTGATGGGAAACTGGAGTACCCAAAGGGAGAACGCATAAGCTCCACACAGACTGAGCCACAACGTGCTGCTTCACTGTGCTGTCCTGGTGTAAATTTCATTAAACTAAGTGCCACTTGGGTAGCTGTGCAGCCTTACCAGGTGAAAAGTGGTGGAAAGAAAGAATAAAAAGAGCACAATTTGTGCACACCGCAAATTTGGATTCCAGCTTTAAAAATCAATGGCGTCTGTAAAGCTGGCTCCAGCGAGGTCCCAAAATGTGATCATTCTGAAATAACAAAGCTCTCCGTAGGTAAATGACGCAAGCCATCAGCCGTCTCTTCACTTTCCAAAAGCTGAAAACATGAAGCTGTTGTCTATCGATCCGTCCTTCTGTTATTATTAACCGTTGTATTTTGCTCACGGTGACAGGGGTCCAGAGTTTTTCCCAGAATCACTGGACAGTAAACTTTAAAACAACTCCTGAATGGGATGCTGGTTCATTGCAGGGTGGCCACACACACAGTCACGCTATGGCCAATGTAGAAGAACCGGTTAACTTGGAACACATGTCTTTGGACTGTGGGAGGACACCCACGCAGATACAGAGAGAACATATGAACTCCAAACAGACTGAGTGGTATTCGAACCTGCGCCCACACAGCTCACTCGTGCCATTTATCACAAAAAAATGAATTGCATCACGAAATAATGAAAAGAGAAGATTTACTATTTCTGAAAGTAACAACCAGTGATCATTTGCTTTTGTTTGTATGATTGAAAAAACATCCAAAATGCTATTTTCTCCATAAAGGCTCATTTTAATCTTGCTGGTCTGTATCAGGTCCAAATCCCATACCGAGCAGCTACCTTTCCAAATCTCTGCTTTGGGCGCCTCTCTAATGAGCCAGTGTGAAATCGCTTAAAAAGCCATTCTGCCCCCATCACAAAGACGGGGGCCTCCCGCTCCGGACAGCCAGATCCCGGCTTCGCAGGGTCCCGGTCGGAATCGAGCGCGTCACCCTCGAAGCCTAATGGGGCGTGCATTTTTATCTGAGCGAGGAGGACGGGAATTGCAAATATTGGCTGATTTGTTCTGTGGCACCGAGCTTGGCGGCTGAAGTGACAAATGCTGAGAAATTCACGTAGTCCTGCGAAGCTCCTCGTCCCTGAAGTCTCGTGCAAGCTGCACCCTGAGCGAAGGTGTGTGATGTGATTCAAGCAGGATATTTCATATTTAACTATGTGAGCCCACCCTGGATCTTCCACCCGACTCATAATGCAGCTTGAACTCGAAAAGCAGAAGCCTATTAGACATTTTGTAAATGAACAGATCTACACTTGGGCTGTCCAATCGCTTAAAAATGGCTTGGTGACTCCAAGGTGAGGGTTAAAAGGCACAGTCGCTGAACTGTGTTGCGTTGTAAAGGGGATGTAAAGGAAGGTTTAACATCTTCCGAAACCCCTGATGACCGCTTGTTATTCCGTGGCCACAACTCAGTGAAAATATTCAGCTACCTGGTGATACAACCATTTCCTCTGTTCTGCTTCCCTCCCGCTGTAAATTCAGTAGCCTGAAAAGCACAAGAAGGAAACTACCAAGATGTTTAAATCATCCTAACCTGGTCAAGGCCCTCAGTAACCTGCTTTGAAATACATATGTCAGTCAAAACTTGCCTCTGGCCAGGAATTTTTCTGCTGAGGTCAAACACTAAGAAAGATTCGCATGAATGTAAAAATGGAGTGAAAATGGCCTCACCTACAGTATATTGTGGATTATCCTGTGTGTGGACATATAGCTAAAAACAAACAAACAAATTTGAGTAAACGTACAAAACCAGACACAAAACACGGGTGCTGAAAGGTACTGATCGGAATGAAGCGTGTAAACTCTTCAGTAGGCCTCATTCTGGTAACAGCAGCGTAATGGCAGTAAGAAGGTTCTATACTGAGTTCTCAGCTCCTCCTGTACTACACTTGAGAAAGGTACTGACACGGAAGCTCTCCAGTAAAATTTGCAGTATCAATGCGTAAATCACTGTAAATACTTTAGTGTACAAACTTAACATTGCAAGCTGATTTGGAGAAAATTGTCCGATAAAAGAAAACCAGAGGGTTGCTGAATTGAGCGCTACTTTTTACACTCCTGTAAGTCCCCCTGACCGTGGTATTTACCCTGCCTACCCCAGTAAAGTACTCACCTGTAGAAACGGTTTAAACCTTTTAAGATGCCATCAGATTAGGAAGTCTGCTAAGCTAATAGCGTTTAATAGTAATATGGAGCTCGGATTTGCTTTTGGCCTCTGACACAAGAGGAATTCTCCTCCGAAAAAGCAATGCATAACAATGAACATCACCCCGAAAATAGAATTGAAATAATAAAGTGTTGAATATGGAGTTAATTTTGAATCAAGATAAAACATATTATGCATTATTTTACCATAAATTATACACTGTAAGACTGTTCTTTTGCACAAAAACAGGCCCGCTTTTAACACTGATCTTCACAGCCATTAGCTGGGAATAAGTAATGAAAAACCACTGATAAAACAGCTTTTCAAGCAAAAACCTTCGCGCTCATTCCCAATTATTAAAGTGAGGAAAAGTAATGGCCGTGTCATGTATTTAGGTTATGTTCCTGGAAAAGCACTCCAGGTGCACTGAAAGTTTTCCTATATGCCTAGTAACCAGGAAGCATGTTTAAATTAAAATGATGCTCCTTGGAGAAAAACGGGGAGAAACGTAGCTTGTGAGTTTTAAATGCCGCAGTTACCACACAGCGATACCAACCTTTTTGCATAAACGGCAATTCAAATGACAAGTTGGGTATATATTTATAGTCGGCTTTTTCCAAGTCGCCCTCGCTCCTGCGACGAAGCTCACTTCCCCAGGAGACGATCGGTCGCGGGAAACTTGTCGCTGTAGTAGGTGCGCAAATCCGTTCGGCATCTGTTCATGAAAAAAATGTAGGATAAGCGGCCGCGCACGCCAACGTTTTTTGTCTGTCTGCATCGAACGTAGGCTGGGGCCTATGTGAAAGTGCGTGGAAAAGTATTAAAAATTCCGCGATCGCCGACTATGGTACGGTGGGCGATGTTTTTATGTTGACCAAGGAGACGAAAGTGTAGAGTAACTAAGAAGATGAAAGTCAGCCTGGAAGAGCAGAGGCCGCGTTGATGGTCCTGCTCCAGCCTTCTGAATGCTCAGGTTGCGGAGATACAGAGTAATGGAGGTCAAATTAAACTTGCGTCGATGTGGTCTTTATCGCCAAGAGGCTTCTGCAGCAGACATGCCAGCCGGAGCTTCATCAAAAAACAATTTAAGGGCAGACGGAGGACTTTTTACATGAGATTAATCAGGCAGGCTTTCGAACCGGGCAATTCTCAGCCGCAGACCTCACAGCATCACCAAGCTGCGTGAAATGAGAAGAGTGTTTTGGTTGCAGCGGCACCCTTACCTGCATTTAGATTTAATAGTTTTTCCACCTCCTTCCTATTCATCAGCAACCACCAAATGGTCATGGGTGGATATCACACTAAGGCCGCTTCCCTCAGCCTTTGTTTAAGATTGGGTTCCAAAGCTGTATATTCTTTATCTCTGCCGTGCCATCGACAAGCAATCCATTAGCAGTTTTGCAAATTTAGGTCCGCCGGTTTCCTTTTAGAGGAGGCCGGCGCACTCGGGTGGTTCAAGGACGACAAAGACTCCTGAGTAAATCTCCCCAGGCTAACAAGGGACGCGTGTCGATGCTGCGGCGACTCTGCCGGCCTGCGTTTCGAAACAAAACAGCCGGAAAGAACGGAGACTTTCTTCCGCGCAACTATTTTGTTTTTGATCTCTGCATTCCCTGCCCTTCGCTACAACTCAAGTTGGAAAGTTTTACTCTGCTTAAAAGCCATCACACTCACTGCAAAAAAAGAAACTGTAAATGTTTATTTTTTTTATATATCGCTCTGTAGAGGAAGCATAAACAAATTAATTTTCACCCTCAGGTTTATAGATTTTCCATGGAATAATTTCATTTTACCAAAGCAACTTAGAGAGATAATCTATTTTTAATGCCTTACCTATTTATACCACTAGTTTTTTCATTTCTTTTTAGTGAAGCAGTTGAAGGATTCTTAAGCAGATTCTTCAAAGGTGCTACAGTAAGAGGTGGGATTCACACCCAGATCCTTGGAGTGCAAGGCAGCAGCTCCAAAACGTACGGTTCATGTACGGCACAGGACTATCTCTAAAGGCTAACTCGAGCGCACCGCAAAGATGTCTTTATGAACAACTACCTTAAGAAAAGCTTTTATATCATTTTGGTCACAACTGCGGCAACATGAGTTCAGAAGCTGAAGGTGAATCCTGAGGTGGTGCTGAGTTTTTTTAATGATGGCAACACATATCTTCGATATTAAGATTTCAATAGGAAAAGTAAATAAACTTAGGCATAGGCAAAAATTATACAAAGGAATATAAAAAATAAAACACAGGATGCTGTATTTCTGAGATTTTGTTGAAGCTGTTTATGACAGATGACAACGTAGTTCTGGTGCCACCCAGCACCTGAGATGGTGGACTGGATGGTCATTCTCTGCTCAGTCCTCACTGTTTGTGCCGATTGTGCTTATTTGCTTGGGCATCAGCCCGTCTTCCTCCCAAAGTCCAAAGATGTGTTTCCAGTCAGTTAATGACCGAATTGCCCTCAATGTACAAGTATGAATGTGCAGTATGTGTCCCCCTTGCTCTGTTGTACAGATGGATGAAAGTTTACTGCAGTGTATCTGGCACCGCAAGCTGTGGTACGCTGTACCTCAATTTGGAGAAAAACAAACAAATGTACACACAAACCCTCCAGAAACTGAAAGACGGCAACGGAACTCTAACAAGGGAGCTTTGAACTCATTTGCTCTGATTCTGGTTATGTGGCCGCAAATGAAATGTGCCATCACGTATTACAGCGTGGATGGCACCTGCTCACCACACTCACTCTGTTCAACAGTTATTTATCTTCACAGGTGTAATACCAGTATAGAAGTCAGTGAAGGGATGATGTACTGCTGATAGAGCAAGTGGTCCTTTTTGGATATCATCCCTGTGTGCCGAGGGATGCGACTGCGGAGCTTTATGCAATCAGACCCTTGAAGATTGTGAACACAGGGAGCTGATAAATTACCCATCTCACCTTGGGGCAACGTATCCCACAGATATCACAGAGCTGGAGTGGCTCGACTGAGCTGTAAGCCGAATTCGGTGTGAATCAAGTTGGCCCGGGGTTATTAGAATGTAGACAGTGATAACAGCAAAATGCCACCTGTTCCAGTCCCCCCTGTGTAGAAATATCGGAAAAAAGTCTTCTAGATCTCATAGCGCGGCTGCTTTTTTGCTGTGAAGAGGGCCGACTTGTTCAGCACGCACTTGTTCCACAGCACCGCCATCGGAATCTGCAAAGGAATGTATGAAGTGGAAATAACAGAAGAACCCATTGCACAACATTAAACAAACACCTGGGGGGTAAACAGCTAAGCACAGGAACTTCAGGTAACCAAAAGTTGGGGAAGTATTCTATTAAAAAACTATCAGTCCTTCAGTTTAAATGACAGCCCTCATCCTCAAAATGCGGATGGAAAATCCATCTGAGTTTCTTTACAAGATTTCTGTGACTGCCCTCCGGAAACAGACTTTTGGAAACAGTTTTGCGCTGTGAGGTCAGGCCTTGACAAAGTCTACATAAGCTGATCTGATACTGATATGCAAGTGATAGCTATTTTCTTTAAAGTCTGATACTAAAATGAGAAATTCAGATGCTTATTACACCATGTTACACCATATTTAAAATATTACATTAAACAGGGTCTAAAAACCCAACAGGCTTGAGGCTTCTGCAAATCCAATTGTTCTTGCTGCACGATGCTAACTGTTTAGTGCTTGCTGATATAAAAAAAAAACAAAAAAAAAACAAAGGTCTACTTATACTAATATACAGAACCAACGGATAACATAAAAGATGTATTAAGAGCAGTTAAACCCAAGAGGCTATTGCTGTTTAGTACTGTCACCGACATGCAGGGCTTTGGATCTCTTTCTCGGGTTATTAACGCGCTCACCTGTGTCTTGCAATGAAACGTACACTCACCTGAAGATCAGTACAGCACAAGTTCTACAAAACTACAGGCAGCTTTGCATTTACAGATGGCCTTGTGGAGCTCCTAAGATGGACAGCCATAAGAAGTTACATCAAATCAGATGTGCTTTTTAGGGGACTTAGAATAAAACAAATAGACATTTATGATTCCTGTAAATTCCGTTTCTCTTAAAATTGGGTTTAGCTTCCTTTTCTGGTTACAGTAAGTACTTCAGGTCCAGTCTCCATGTGGTACTTCTGTAAGGGTGCTGTTGTTGCCCCAAGGATCCCATGAGACAGATAAAAGGAAGATGTGAGACCGAATGAGCAAAGATGAGAGGTAGAAGGTACCAGAAGTCAGATTCAAACACCCTAACTTTGTGCTGCATTTTCTGGACACATTGATCTGTTATTGAGTTTGAAGGACAGCTGGCGGTGAGGCAGAATAATAGGAGTCGACGTTAATCCCTGCCAGGACTCGCTGGCAGCTTCACAACCTTCGAATTATGGGCCTTGTGGCCTTTTTTTGAAGAGCCACATTTGCAACACAAAAGGATGCGGAGGACAATCAAATGAATGCAGGCTGTGCTTTTTTGGAAATGAATCAAACTGAAAGCAGAGGTGCCGTATAGGTAAGTTAAAGAAACAAAATCAATGAACAGGAAAGCTGTATTGGCCCTATTATTCCGCAGGCACATTTGGAATTGATCTTGGAAAAATGTTTGGAGGCATTCAAAATATTATCAAAGCGCTGAAAGGAATATCAAATTATTTGGCTGGACAGTTGGCAGACTGAAGGGGTATTTGTCTAATTGCTAATATAAAATACCAGCGCAAACTTCGGGACCGGGGAGTAAGAAGGCTGATGAGAATATTGCACATCCATAAACATGATACAGGCATTGCGTTATAATCCCTTTTGTTGGTTTTGCCCCCCCACGCTTACCCGACCAGCTACAGTTGGGCGCCAAAGGCCGAGAGACGGGGATTTCTTTCATCAGCAAGCCGCATTTCATTAATATGGAAGAAAAAGGAACTTTATTACTTATAAGCAGGCTCTTCTCAGTTCCCTGAAGGTACCGTGGTATCTGTGTGTCCGTGTTCCAGACCGGATCCGCTCCAGGCTTTGATCGCCGCCTCTCTCTTGAGACGGGTCGTGTCGGAGGAAGAACTTGGGTGCGGAAGGGTTTGGCCGTTTGCGGCAAGTCCACACCGAACCCGGTCTGACGGATAGCTGCCGCCATGCCTGCAGAAGGGAGCTGTTTAAGCACAGATCGGTAACCATGGCCCGTTTGCCCACCTTGGCTGAGCCCGCGGAGGTCAGTGCGCGTGTGTGCAGATGATCTACGGCAGTGCGGCGCAATTCCCGTCCGGCACAGTCTCCATCGCTATTTTACTACCCATTCATTTATTTGTTTCTCAACTTTAGTAAAAATGCTAAGAGTGATACACGCACGTCTTTGCCAAATGAAAACACCTGGGGAAATTTTCAGGCTTCTACAGTTTCCCAAAGCGGTGAGTAACTCCTCTGCCCCCTTCGGGTCCCAGCCGCACCCCAAAACACCTGTCAGCAACTGCAATGGTGGGCTGAGGAAAGCAATTAGGAAACTCACTAGTCAGCAGAAGCTCATTACGACGCCTGCCACTGCGGCCCCCCATACCGGTTGCTTCCAAGGCCCACGCCATCACGGGGAGGTCCCATCGGTGTCAAGAAGAGCCTCTGTCTTCAGCATGCAGTTGAGTTGTTAAGCCATGCCAGCTGGAGGGCTCTGCAGGACCCCTGGCAATACAGACAACCAAACGTCAGAGCTGAAACATACCCTGGGCCACTCAGTCACACAACAGACCTGGAAGCACACTCGTGGCAAAGAGTGGGATCTGGTTTTTGGAAGGATTCTGCTCTTGCACCCTTGAAAAGGTACTTAGCCATGGATTGGTTCCATAAATAACAAGAGAAACCAAAAGTTTAGGGCAAAAACGGTGGAGATCAACATGAACAGCAAGTTTTAGCCCAATTGACACCATTTGTTAGCTATCGCAAAAAAGTCTCTCCAAGGAAGGAGTAGGTTCCCCTACTTGTTGACACCATATCGACAATTCTTTGATAGTGTTTTGGAAGTACAGGGGGAAAGTGCTCAGAAAAGATGGGGGTGATGCTCAAGAAGACCTCCGTGGCTAACGGAAGAGCTACTGTGAAATTGGAGCAAGACTCAAACACGATGCCTCGCTGTACCCCGGCAGTGAGATGAATTTTTTATGTAATGGCATTGTGCACGGCTCCCTGGCGCAGCCTTGCTCGTTCAAGATCTCGTGCAAATATTTACTTTCCCAATGGCAGCGAGCAGGACCACGGAGCAGGCCAAGGGCGCTGGGGCTATGAGCAGGTTTTATAAATAGCGGTAATCCCGAGTGAGAGCGCTTCTGGACCCCGGGGACTGGTGTGCCGTGATGCGTGCTTGAGCTAAAGGGGGAAGGCATGCGGCAGGAGAAAAGCTCAGTCGAGGGAGATGCTCCACTCCGGGTCTGTGGGACACACTGGGAGGTGGTCCTCGACCTAGGGAGGCTCTGGCACAGCAGGATATTACTGGTGGCATTTTTACACTCTTTGTCCTTCTCCTCAACACCTTCAGGGCGTAGAAATGTCAGTAAAAATATCCATCCGTCTGTCCGCCCATCCATCTGTCCATCCACCCATCATCAGTAACCGCTTAATAATGGTTAGGATTAGGTGCTCTGGAATCGTAGGGCACTAAGCTATGAAACTAAACCCATATGGGACACCAGTCCATCACAGGGTGGACTGGTATAAATAGTGCAGGAAATCGTAAATAAATCTTGCTTATTTAAAAAATGTAGGCTTGTTTATGGACTTAATGCCCATAAAAACACAGAATGATTGAACTGCTGAATGCAACAGCTGAAACAGTAATACTATTTACTTTTATTACAACAGTTTACTGAGTCGATTCATGTTTTTGCATTGACATGCATTGTATTTCTCTTCTGCGAATGGAAGAAGTTGCTGGAATAAACCAGAATATACTGTGCCTTGCTGATGAAGCTTAAACGGACGTTACTTTCTGAGCACAGTGTTTTGTGTTTCTGTGTATTATATGATCACGAGTATTTCAAACGCCCTTTTACAACCTCTTTTGGGAAGTCATGAAGACACTTGTAATCCGCATGGTTGCTCTTTGCAAGTACATCAGCGTACAAAAATAAATCAACTCGAATCCCACTCTGAATTGTCTGCGGTACTGGAGAGATGACTTTTCTTTTTAAATAATTATTTTATATTATTTTAATATACTGTATTTCATAATGCTTTACTTATTGGCAATTGATTTTACAACAATGTTGTTTTGGCTTCACCCGTTGTGATCTCCGTGATGGTGAGGAGAACGCGTTCAACCATCAGAATCGATTGATGACTGCAGAACGTTCAGAGGGAACAGAAGTGCTAAGCAAACACACACACACACACACACACACACACACACACACACACACACACAGACAGACAGACAGACAGGCAGACACAGAGCTAATTGGTGCATCTTTGACTCAGTTTCAGAGTTCCTGAACCAGGAGTTGTGGTGTCTGGGAGGTGAATTTGCTTGGCACTGGACATATTAAATGGTGCATGGATGTTCTAGAAAGATCATGATCGCTTTCATGCAATTTATAGCTAAACTGCAAATGTAGTGACAACAAAATCCCAAGTTTCCAGACCACTTACTGCTTTGTAAATACCTGGGACATCCACAGGTGACATCAAACATAAACCAAGTCAGATGGGATGAATTTATTCGTTTCATTGTCGGCACCGGTGGGCGTTTCCACAACAAATATCACGTGGGGTCTCGATTTTCCAGATTTACGTAGCGCTGCATCACCTGCTACGCTACACGAACTTCGATGTTTTTGGTTTTAATGCTTCCAGCAGTCATATTTAATTTGAAGTTACTGCTGCACAGCTTTTGTTTTCGGGTTCGGCAAGAAACGGTGCTTCCCTCAGCCGGTTAGCCATCCCACAGAATTCTGTGCCATAGAGAAGTGCGTAAATCATCTCCGCGTAATGGAATTTACAAGAGCCATTTGCATATATTATACTGGGTGTCAGAGGTGCTGTAAATCAACATTTGGTCCTTTGTAAGAGATGGGCGAAGGCGGGAAATAAATGCATCTTGTCTCCTTAGTCCTGTCCCGAAAAAGGAAACATATGGCCCAAAGATTCACTGCGAGATTTTGGGTGTCGCAGCACTTACGTAGGCAGGAGCATCACAGCTGATTTGTCAGTTGCTTATTTAATTCCTTGTGTTATTAGGAATGTCATAAATTTTCATTACCAAACTAAATGAGGCCGGAATTTATGTGAAATGAGGGCTCCTGCCTAGTTTTCTGGGATTTTGCAAACAGGTTTGGACATCGCAGTGATGTATGAGGGCTGTGACATGATTACATTTTGTTTGGGGTTTTGTACTAATTTGAATTAAACTCATTTCTACTTAGTGCCAAATCTGATTTTTTTTTTTTTGCCCTCCCAAACCTCTCAAATAGAATGAATTTCCAAAGCGGGGCCTTGGAGCAATTAGATGGTAGAAGCAGTCTGGAGCCAGCAGAACGTTTTGCTTCATGGTTTCCCGGCGGACAAATTAATAGGCAAAAAAAAAAGCAGGAAAAAAAAATCTAATACAAAACAAAAAGGTGCAGATAGATGTTAATGTGGATTTTCCAAACCGAAATAATTTTCCGCGGTTAATATAAACATAGCCCCATTGCCATGATGTATCGCACACGTCAAATAATTGCCTGTTCCATGAACGTGAACATGACAAGCTTTGCTTTTTCTGTTTACAGAGCGGAAAATGACACATCGCAAGGCGCACTGGAGGCAGCGTTGTAATTTCGGCTGGGAAGACTGCAGTCTGCCGGTGCTGATGCCATAGCACTTAATACATGGCAAAATGATCTCATGATCAAATGATCTTCTGGGCAAACTGGGGAGAAGTTAGTGGAGGAGTTGGATTTTTTAGTTTTCAGGTTTTGTTAACCATCTGCTGGACCTGGTCTTCGAGTTTGGTCTGCCAGAGTACAGTATGGGTGGGGGGGGGGGGGTTTATGTGAGATGTGTTATAGAGTAAATCAGTGGCTGAAATCTGATTATTTCTCAGTCAGACAAGACTCTGCTTTTTTCTGCAAAATACATGTTAGGGCTCATCTGTATGGATCACGCATCCAGTTCAGTTCTGAAAAAAAGCAACGTTTTGCTCGGTAAATACGACTCGCTCTCATCTGCACCATGAAAACAAGGTGCGCTCGTGGTAATGCATGACGAATTAGCCCCGCATAAAGGCAAAAGCTGGAAGGAACATTCCAGATACCGCGTGCATGAACGCGGGCGTGCGCGAACGCACTAAACTCGATCGCTGTAGGGTTTTATTCACATTTATGTGCTAACAGGTTGTGTTTTCAGACAGCACGCCGTGGCGAAGTCTGCAGCCGGCTGTATCAATCACGGGCCTGTAAAAAGGCCTCTGGGACTTTCGCTGGACATTGCAGACGGGCCAGCTTGACTTCCAATCTTTAGTTAACACAGTTAATTCTATATCATGGCTTGACTAAAATAGGGAGATCTGATCAACAACCACATTGTTGTTTATAATCGCTTATAAAACTCTGTGGGGTGAATCGCAGGCATACAAATGAACCCGTATGAGGTCACGTGAGTGAAAAAACCCCAGCCGGATCAAATCTTTGCTAGTTTATTTTTTAAAGACCAATTTATTTCGGTCACGGCCTTTAAGGGTAAGATGCCGTGTTGGCGTTTTACAAACCCGTCTGTTGCTGTGCTGACAGCGTGAGGGAGGGACCCAGGCACACTTGGCAGCAGTAACAATTCGCAGTTTATGGAAACTGTGCGCGAGGACCATTCAGATTTGTACCCCCCGTGAAAGAGGTGGTCCAAGGGCCATCGTAAAAATAAGGCACGACGCCCATCATTGGGAGCAATTCTAATGAATCATAAATTACAGTTTAGCTTATGAGCCAAGGTCATTTAAAAGCCCTTTTAATATGCATTAAAGAACTGACAGGATCAACTGGCAAACTGTTTGAAAGGGGACATGAATTATAATGCACACAATTAATACATTTAATATTCTCATGTTTTTCTTCAGTTCTTTGCATTTCCTCGCACCTACAAAAATAACAGAAGATAATCAGAATCAGAATCAGAATCATTTGGCCGGTATGCCCACACATGCAGGGAATTTGGCTTCCGATTCCCGTATCTGTCAGTGTACGTAAGATCTCAGCACACACACACACAACATCTGTAAAAGATGCATGACAGTGCAGGAAATTAGGAATAAATATTATAAGGAAATATTGCAGATGCTAACTAACAACAAATCAGCTATGCAATAACACCCAAAAGTAATTAAATGACAAATATTTCTTTATTCCATTCAGGATTTGGACCTTTGGAAACGCAGTCATTTCAGAGGCCCATATCTGTACATATTCACATTAAAGCCAACTGCGAGGCAGAGGTGGCCACCGAGGCGGAGAAGCACAAACAAAAAACCAAACACAAACAAAATGACTTTAATAGAAAAAGAACCAAAGCATAGATAGAAACCAAGCACATTCCAGCCTGCAAAGGCTCCCACTCTTCAGACCAGCTGCCTTAAATAATGCGGTCCTTCTTCCTCGGTTAGCTGCAGCTGGTCCTCATTCTGTCTTTTTTGGGTGGACAAAGGGGAGCTGTCCATCACGCGACCTCCACCCCTGCCAGGGTAGCACCACCCACCAGCCCTCAATATGCACAAACATACATATGAGACAGGAAGAATAAAGACAGTGAGGCGATGGCAGGGTGAGCCTGAAGCTCTGTCTTGCGCACCGACACGAGCGCTTCTGCCCTCCTCCACAAATGAGCTCCGAAATAAGAACTGTAAACAATGTCCTGGGGAGAAATTAACTTACATTGATTCTGAGAAGTCCAATAATTAAGTCTGACAGCCCTGTCCCGCACAGCTGATATATAGGAAAAACTGGACTTCCAGCAGGACATTCTCTTCAGCAGAATGGAAAAAAAAAAAAAAATCAATGATATATAATGGATTATTTAATTGAACGAACGCAACAGGACCACGGACGTGCTGAAGCTGAGTGATCGTAATGTTTTCATTCCACTCAAGTAATTCAAAGGGATACTGTACATTAGATCAAAGGTAATGGAGAATTATTGTACGACGGGGCGGCCGATACATTGGCAGAGCAGCTAGGTGACGCTGCACGCTATTCCGCGATGCGACGAATTTAATAAATAGTGGTTTACTTTCTCAGCACGTGTTTTCTCCAAATAACACGTGCCCAGGTTTTTAAAGCACTTAGATCAACAGCATCCCCTGAAACACCCGTGATTAGTAGAAGTACTAAGAAGAAAGTAAAATCCTTCAAAATCAATGGAACCAAAGTAGAAAAAGTCGAATGATCTAAATATCTTTAATTACCGAAGATTGTAGACCCATGAAGGAAACCGTGTCAAGGAAAAATCAAACTTTAATAACTTTAAAAGGACTTCATGCTGTTGCAAATTGGACGTCTCAAGAGGACTCAGAAGGATGGGTGTATCTGTGAGTCTTGGTCAATAAGGGAGAAACAGTGAAAGGGTTGCCATTGGGTTTTCAAAGGGTTTGGCCTCTTCTGAAATCTGGGGCAATAAGAAGGTCCGTGTTCGTTATGTGTTGCGTTGTGGCCTCATATAGCGCCGTTTTGTTGAGCTCCATTTTGCTAGAACACTCTGGAGCGCTGATCCAGGTATTACTGCACCATGGATATCAGCCAGCTTTGGCCCTGGTCTGGCAAGGAAAGATGAGAGGAAAAAGTGGAAGAAGAAAGCAATTCAATGGAATAATTAGACAGGGGGTCAGAGGAGACGGGCTGCAGGGATTGAGGAAGACGAAAACAGCAGGCTGAAAAAGGAAAGAAGAAAAAGATCAACAAGTCGTCCTTAGTATAAGAAGTCATCCAAATGTGCAGAACCTCCCCTTTTTTTATGAACCTCTAACCTTCAGGTTACAAATTCAGCTCCTTAAGCACTACGTTAACCTGCCACGTCTGTGCAGGAGGTGGTTTTGTGGTTATTTTCCTGCAGCAGCGGGACTACCCAACTGCCAATCCCAGCTATAGACCAATTTTAGGTGACTGCAAACTGACCTGGCAGTGGTAGCCGGAAAAGACCCAGAGGATGAAATTAAGCTAACTCCCACAGTCCAAAGGTACCCACGGTGGTACAGCTGAATCTGAATCTAAATTGCCTGTGAGTGTGTGTTTGTCTATGGGGGCTGCCCTATGATGGACTACCACTCTATCCAGGGTTTACCAGAACAGAACCCAGCCTGTCACAACCCAGCCCTGGACAACTGGCCAGTAACAGTCAGCAACTGAACAGCAGCAAAATGAAATCAACAGAAATGTATGAAGCTGAATCATTTAATTCTGGAATACATCTGATCCTGCGCTGGGCAAGAAGCTATTGATACGGACGGACGGACGCACGGATCTTATAGCGATGCAACAATTATCTACGCATTTATGAACGTTCCTTCAAGGCATAACACACTGTTGTCTCACTGCACTTCCTGAGCAGCTTCCACAACTACTGACAAACACACAGACGCCCGGGTGCAAAGGCAGTTCTGTAAAATCATCACATCTGTAGCCAGCGGGCATCATTTATTTCACCCATCCCATTTCTACCGCTTAATTATTTTTCCACTTAAATTGTGCATGTGTGCATTCTGGGTGCACACAGCCTTTAGAACGCTAGCAGTGTTTTAATGTGCGTTGTTCAATAATAAATGCACAGTTCACTAGAAGATTAACCTTGCATCAGGTTTGCGCAATTGTTTACAGCGCCAAGTTCCAGAATTACAGAGTCTATTAGAGTTACACCGCTTTTTGTGTCCTTCATTAAAAATTATTATTATTATCTTGTTTATCTGATGCATTTAGCCCCTCTTCCATAAAAAAAAAAAACAAACAAAAAAAAAACAAACAAAAAAAAAAAAAACACACACATTCACATGTTTGGGTTTTCCGGTGGAGCAATCTGCTGCAAGCACCTTTTTCAAGGGTGGCACAGGAGTATCAGGGAGGGTTTCCGGAACCAAGCGGTTGTTGGGTTTCAAGTCTGTGTTTTTGCTGCTTCACCTTGTGCCCCCCCCCCGCCCCCCTTAATGCACAACCCTTTTTATTGCTCAGCTCCCTGAGCATTTATGGTTGAACTGCTTTTAAAATAAATTCAGGAAATGTTCCTACACCGCAAATTAAAATGTTCCCTCATGAGCAATTTTTTTTTTTTTTGATATGCCTGGTTCAATATTACAGGATTGTGTGTATGGAAATGCAAAGTCCCAACGCAAGCGGTTTTTTGGAAAACTCTCGAGCGCCGCGGAAGCTGGCTGTTGTGCCATTACCATCTGCCGTAATGAGGATCCCTCACAGCGGCAATGGTGCTTCTTAGAAGGGGAGAGAGAAACCAAAGTAAATATAAACATAAACACGCTGCTCGTCGTTCGTACCGAGGCCCTATAAGTGTTCCAGAATAATCTCCGGCGAGCTAAAGACCATTGAAATGACACGTTCGCCGTGTGAATCGGGAACAGATGAGCTGATTGCTTCCTTCACCAGACACAGTTATTCCCACTAAGCAATTTACACCCCATTCATTTTTCTGTTTGAAATCTTATCCCGCATTATGATTAATATAAGGCCATTTTCTGTCATTTGCCGGCATTGTGCCTTGGGTTGTCGGAACAATAATACACAAGCTTCGGAGACATTAAACGCGTTGCATATTGTATATCCGCAAATTGAGATGAGAGGCCCACAATTTATAAACTAAGATGACGATTTATGGGGGGGGGGGGGCGCCTCTCTCGTTCATTGACTTTACTTTGAGTCTTTCGCATTCTGCTGCGCACAAAGAAAAAAGGTGTTAAAAATTTAATGCGGCCGAGGTCGGCTGTGAGATGTTGAGGGGACTCGGTTGCTTATGCAAACTCTGGTGTGATTCAAAGGATCGGATCAAAGTAACGTAAACTTTAGTAACCCTTTAACACTAATTTATTCTTTTTTCTTTCTTCAGTAGGAATGCATCTATCTGGGGACAGGAAATTTCTGTACGTGTATGTATAGATTTATTTGCACTTTTTCTTTGTTATGCAACTATATATACTGTATTTTATATACACACACATAGTGTACTTATATACAATAATGTTATTATATATTTATATGTAATGTAGTAATATAATATATAAAATATACAACACTTTCTGCAGTAGCCTGTTAAAGCCCATTCTGATGGACATCTGTGCTGCAACTTAACATACTGCTGTGTCCATCCATCCATCCATCCATCCATCCATTATTAACCACTTATGCTGCTCAGGGTCATGGAGGTCTGGGAACCAAATCATGAAACCCAAGACCAGTTTGCTGCATGTGCCTACCAGAAGTAACTTAAACCAGTAGCTCAATGATCAACCCTGTTCAAAATATATAAATATAAAATGTCATAAAGTACATTTTCTGCGCACGTAGAATGTGCCGAAGAGAGATGAAGTCTTACTCAGCTGAGGCCAGCGATGTTGCGCACAATATTCTTTATAATACTTGCAGTGTCACTTAAACCATGGAGCCCCCCGAGAGGTACTTTTGGTGAGAAACTACCATTGTCTTACAGTCCGAGTGCAGATTATTATTTTGGAGGAAACGTTGTTCGAGCCGTCCTGTTTTGTTTGCCTCCAGGGCGATGCAGAAGAAAGCTGCGCACTTTAATCATTCCAGCAGCAGCCAGATTTCTGCAGAACCTTAAACTCCTGTTTGGACGGACAGTTGGGAAGCCTGCGGCAAATAGCTAAAATTAGCAGTGTGGCAGATAAGCGCAGTCAGTGGCCGTGTTGCTCACTGGGAGACACGGGGCTCAGTGGTAAGACACCCCCCCCCCCCCGCTTGCTGACTTCTTCATAAAGCACAGCGCAACATGGTTCCTCAGGGCTCAACTCCATTTTAGGCGCTAATATGTTCTTAAGTCAAGATCAAGACCTAAATATAAAATATTGATTTTGTGGAAACTGAATAATAGAGCTTAAAACTCATTTAGACCATTTTTTTCACCTTTACTGGTCCCGGAAAGCCTTTGAGAATCTGGAGAATCTGAAGAATTGATTCCTCTATCAATAAATTGATTACCTTCACATAGATTCCTGTCATGGACAAAGTACTGTATGAATTTTTTACATACAGTATATTTCCTTTACATACATACAGTATAGTGTATATATATGTAGTGATGTTTTTGTTTTACAACTGTTTAATTTTCTAAATAATAAAAAAAATATATAGATTTAGAAAGTGAATCATGTGGCAACAGTATTTTGGGAAGGAGAACTGTGCATTTACATTAATATACCGCATTTTTACTGGCAAGAAGTTGTATTCAGCTACTGTGTTTTATTGTGTATATCTATTTTGCCCTAAAGTACTACAAAGATTAAAACTAGAGTTTTATCTTATAAAATATGGTATAAATAACCCAAACCTACACAATTTTGTATCATCTCCTTGGCCCTTTAGGAAGAGCAGGTGCAGCACTTCTGCATGTATGCAGGAGTTCCAGTCCTTGTTATTCCAAATTAATGTACTCTCACCTTCCTTGCTTATATAATAATTTTTTATGTGACCCTGGTACGTGCATGATACGTATTTGTTTGTCCGTGTTTTTCCTGCTCTTTACCATTTCACGGACAGGCTGGGTTTCTGATCCCCCAAGGAAAACATGGTCCTGGGTCTCCAGTGGAACGAAACCACGGCCAGACTGAAGAGGTCACACCTGCAATGCACAAGACACCCGAACACGCAACCTCTCGCACGTACATCTGAGATGCGTGCAGGCCTGCATGTACCACCCTTTTCCTGGCATCCACAGCTTAGCAGCCTGTGTGTGGGTGTACAGCATTTATACACAAAAAAGCACCATCATGTAGGAAACTTAAAATAATCCCTCCAGCCCTCCCACGCGTCGAATCAACAAAACGCTCCTGCTTGGTTCTTTGTCAGCACGTCAGTTATATCAGTGCCCACCGACTTGCTTGTCTCAGTCTTTCAGCCAGTTCTAGGATTCCTGTAACTCTGCTGGTTGCAATAGTTCCTTCTGACGTCACATAAAAGTCATATAATTATATTAACTATGACAAAAGAGTTTTGGTCCAAGCGTCTTCGAGATAATTGTATGTCACATATGTTTATTTTCACTGAGGTTGGGTTAAAAATAATCCACAAATTCATAATTTATCATTATTACTTACTACTTATTACCTGTTGGGGGGGGGGGGGGTGCAGTGAGCAGCCCTGGTGCCTCCTGGGCTGTGGATATGGATATAGGCTAGCATCCAACTCTGAATCTGTCAGTGTCAAGTTTGCATGTGTCCCACACTCGAAAGACAGGTATTTCAGGTGAGCTGGTCACTCAGAATTGCTCTTGGTGTGCTCCTTGTGTTTGTGAATGAGTATAAGGTCCTATGATCGCTCAGTCATTGCCTTATGTGCATCAGGGCAGGGTGAACCCTGCCTCATGCCCTTTGCTTTCAGGGTTGGCTCTGGACCTCCCTGACCCTGCACTGGACATGGATATTGATAACACACAAATGGATGATGTAGCTAAAAAAAGTCATACAAGGAGAATAATTGCAAACTATAATGTATTTACAGTACTTTTCTGGTAAAATCAAAGGACAATTTGCATTCATGAAGTTTCATCTTGGACTTTTATCCTGACCTTGTGTAGGTGAGCGGTACAAATTTGTGGCTCTAACTGCTGCTGCTCTCCTCTCCTCTCCTCCCCTTTTAACCAGCACACCTTCGAAATTCAGTCCCTGCCTCCTCCTTCCATAAATCGCCCCTACGCTGCAGTGCAACACAGGTGCCGTGCTTTATCGAACACAATAAAGCGCTCACGCCTTTATATCATGTTGACAGACAATAAACAGTCTTGAAGACACCGCTGGCTCAGTAAACAACAGTGCACTTCTGCTGGGGGTCTGCCTTGCTTTGCTATGGCTGGAAAGTGACAGCATGCTGGAAACTGCTGTGATGATCCTAAAGTTTGGTGGATTTGAGTACCTTCTTTGGAAAGTCTGTCAGTAAATAAATATTAAAATGCTTTCATGAGCCTTCAGAAATATGTATGTGCAGCTGCATGGATAAAACTTAAATACATTTAATAATCTGAAGATTTTAAAATATGTACGGAATATTCTATGGAAGTGCAGGTTATACTGCAGATTTGTGTTGTTCCTGACTTAGTGCCAATAGACAGAACTGATATTTTGGAAATAGATTTATTATATAAATATATAAATTATAGAAATATATTCTTGATCCTGTCCATTTAAATTTACACTGTATGACTAAATTTTGGACAAAATAAAATAAAATGTGCTTTGGATGAAATGCACAACTAGAAAAAAAGTCCTCGAATGCTAAATAAAGTGCGCAAAATATTTGCACAATATGACAAGTACAAAGGAATCATGATCTTTGTGTGCATCACTTTTAAAAACTTTTAAAGCATGGGACAAAGTACTTAAAACCACGATTCATTCAGAAAGCAGTAATAGGAATAAGAGCACAAGTTAATGTGCACTTTAAAAAGCTTTTTTCCTGATTTGACACACAAACCTCAGTGGATGCTGAGTGACTACAAGTGGTTTTGCTACAAGGTCATATTTAAAGTTCCTATACAACGCTAAAATAAATGCATCACGGTGTCTTCTGACTAAAACTGAACCACCTTTTGGTTAGTAAAGACCACCATCAGATGGACGTGCACTGGCCGCCGTCCGATATTGCTTTAAACTGAGCCGTTCGCTTTACAGTAGCATTTGGGTTCTTCACGATCTTCACACGATGTCCTGTTGTCAGTCACCTGAGCACTATGCCCGTCTCCATGGCAACACATTTACCTGTGGCCTCCGGGGATGATGAGATGTCTCTTCGCAGACTGCCTGCTGAGTTAGCATCTGCCTGCGCTGCATAGCCTCTAATAATAATTTAAAAGCCTCCTGTGTGGAGAAATTAATTCCTCCAAAGTAGCAAACAGCTTTGTTGGTTGTTTTTTGAAGGTACTGAACCACCTCTGGACTCACATCATTATGTCTTTTCACTAGAGCAAATATTTATTTGAAAACAAGAAATAAATGCACTACTTTACAGCTTATTATTATTATTATTATTATTATTATTATTATTATTATTATTGCTGCTGCTGCTGCTGCTCTGGTTCTTGTTACCATCATTGTTATTTTAGAAGGAAGATTTCAATGTTATTTTCATGAATGTGTGTGAAAGGAAGAGAAGATGTAAACAGAAACAGTTCAGTGATGAATGCCATATTGAAGAATACACACACTTTGTAAAGAACTGAATTTCTGGCAACATCCAACTTTTGTCATCATCAAACTAGCACAAAAATTTCAGAGAAACACTCAGTACAGGAAGACGTTTATCTCCGATTAACAATATCTGAATACATGCATACATTTGGTTCGTTCCAGTGCGCAGATGAACAAAATTAGCCTAAAAAAATGAGTTGCCAATGAGGCCTGATAGCTCAAGAATCCGCTGCAGATGGGAAATACGTTTCGTATTTTTTTTTTTATTGGTTTTATTTTGCTTTGGTGTGTGTGTGTGTGAAAAAGAGCTGGAAAATGATCAAAATTTTCATTTATGTATTTATTATTTATTTTGCAGTATTCTAAATGATTATTAAAGCACATTTGTTCCCCTGCTATATACACAGCGCAGATATTTCTCTCATATAATTGGAATTTACAGTGCCAGCCTGCCAGGGTTCTGTCCAAAACGTTTACAAAGCCTGTTAATCCTGTTTACCTTCAAACTGGAGATGTGGGTGACATGCACTCCAGATGTATTGATTTATTGCAAGTATATTTTAAATCAAATGCTTCTAATGGGAAGCCTGGCTGACATTTTAAGCTGGAGGGGATTTAAAATGAATGTTTCCATTTATCCCACACCGATGGAGTAAAAAATTACCCAAAATGACCATGAACGCGAATCGATTTTCACATCCCCTTAAAGCGGTCAATAAAGGTGGCAAAAGATCATCTACTGCTCACTTAGCAGATAAACAAGGCCCAGATGCCCAGAACAACAAACAACTCAAAATTCCTCTATGAACGACTGATAAAACGTGCATAAAATGCAGCAGTGTGAGGTTAAAGGTACACGAAGTATCAAGTAAGATCTAAACATTGGAATCATTGTAGGAGACCCCACGAAGACACTTGCTGGGGGCTGAAGCTTGGAAGGAAGGTTGGGAAGAAGTGAGCTGATGTATGGCACTTTAATTAAAGTTCTTTATACGCTCAGCTGAGCCCTGTAATGTCCCACATCTCCCTCGGCAGATTTTTTTTCGCACAGATAGAAAGCTGGTAAAAGCTGCAGAATTTATATCATAAGCACTTGTGACCGATAGTGATCAATCTGGCAAACAACCAAACAATGTAAGATTATGTAAAAAGGATGACGACATTCCCAGATGTGAACCGGCGCCCTTCGAGAGGGCGGACACAACCCTGGATGGCGGCGTGACGTTGCGCAGCTGCCTGTTGCGATTCAAACTTTTGGAATTTGAAATTAAATAAGTCGGGGAGGTGAACTCGACCGCATCGCACAGTCGTCCTGACACCTCTGCGGTGCCAGGAAGGTGTGCAGGAGATCGATGGTGCGAGCAGACAGTACTGGACATGTGGCGTCAGTTCAAATCCTCTTCAGATCCCTTCAGCTGATCTTTATCTTACGGCGCTCTTCATATGCAAAGCTTTGGTGGCATTTTTGTTCATTTGTTAGTGGTTCCATGGTGCTAGTGGTGCAGGGTGTGTATGCAAAGCCTCATTAACTGGGAAAAGTGGAGAAGATGACTTAACCTGGAACCGAAAGTTAGTTAAAATGTACTGTTTTTCAAGGTTTTGAGAACTAACTGCGATTAAATGTCACAAAGGACCCCTTTAGTGAGAAAAGTATGCATATCAGCAGCAGAGAGGCATAGCAGGTATTGCTAGCATGCCACCACTCAAGGGCTGTACGCTGGGGTGCGACTTTGAGTGTGGCTCAATCTGTGTGAAGTTCGCATGTTGCCTTCATGTCCCTACAGGTTTCCTCCC
The DNA here is from genome assembly GCA_018136845.1 of Heterotis niloticus. Classification (NCBI taxonomy): domain Eukaryota; kingdom Metazoa; phylum Chordata; class Actinopteri; order Osteoglossiformes; family Osteoglossidae; genus Heterotis; species Heterotis niloticus. Next base: position 6,456,667 of record CM030897.1, on the reverse strand, counting down.
ACAGTCCAAAGGCATGTGTTTCAGGTGAGTTTGTGGCTTTAAACTGCACATAGTGTATGTGGCTCCTGGACGAACCCCTCATTAAAGTTATGACCCCAAGGTGTCTAGGGGTAAGGGTGTAACAGTAAGTTGCCTGAACATCAGTAGTTTGGATGGGGACCACAAAAAATGTATTTTTGGTGCAACTGTGATTTACTAAGTGCACAGGTAAGAGAGGTCATAGTGGAAAACACACACACACACACACACACACACACACACACACACACACACATACTGGCAGGTTGAAGGGCCAGTGGTAGTTGGACACCTGTAAACAAACAAGCTGCCAAGCACAATAGAAACACAGTGGGACTTTACAGCCTCACACCCTGTATATAGACTCCAGACCGCTGAGACCCTACTGTGAAACACACACTATTTTACAAAGACTGATGGATGGGAGGATACACATAGCAAGAACACAACATGCAGAAGAGAACAATTTAAACTGCACAAAATGTCTACTGCTTTATTTCAGGAGCCCAACATCATCCAAGCAAGTGGACGGAGATGACAGAGCAAGATTCTGGCACTTTCTGGCAGAGTGTGTGCGGTGGAGGAAGTGTGTGTCACTTTGTTGTGTGATAGACTGTCCGGCTGTGCCTCTAGAGCTCTGCGAGACGTCCGGTCACCAACATCAGGGAAAGAGATTGTGCTGGAAGGCCTGCGAACCATCATCATCAGCACGGTGGGACCTTAGGACAAATGTCTCATGTCATGAGGGGGGTCACCCTGGGCAGCAAGAAAAACAGTGACGCGATCAGATACTCCAGCAACGTTCCTCTCATTTATTCTGCTGTACACTTCACTGGACGCAAAAATACGATTTGAAGTGTACACGCAATGTAGTGTAACAAAGCACTGGTAGGAAAGATTGAGGTCAGAAGACACCGGCGCTGCTCCAACGTGTCGCACATTTCCGCACATTTTCACTGTTCCCCCTTTTACAAGTAAATTGAAGATATTTTTCCCGTCGACTCCTCACCGTTTTAATTTTCTCAGCGAGGTCAACAGGAGGACACTTCAACAACGATGAAAGACATTTTCCCATTTTCTCTGGTTGGTCACGGTCTGACGTGTCATTATCCTATTTGAGTTAATACTTATCTCGTCCACCCTAAGGATACGGAGGAGTGCGGGAATCATAACCCAGATTCTGCCGAAACATTGTGTCTAATGCTTTTCATTTTACGCTTCCTCTGCAAGAATGGAAAGGGGGGAAATTGAAACATTACTAATTATAGAATAACATATGACATCGCACCCTAGCGACTGGGACAGCGTACGGCGACGTGGCTAAGAAGGAGGACTTGTGATGAAGATGCACATGCTGAAATTCCAGGGCGGAACAGCTGCTCCGCTCTCAGGTCAGACACCTGAACCGGAACCGGCTTCAGTCCTTCTCCGGACTGATGAAAGTGCCGAAGACGATATTTTATAAGCGATCATTTTCTAAGCCGTTTGACAAAGTATTGTAAAGTTAGTAAAAAAAAAAAAAACTGACTGTATACAGGAAATAATTTAATTTCTTTCTAAGAAAGATCCGCTGAGTGACGGAAAGGAGCGCTAATGGCTAACCAGACTGACAGTTGGCAGGCGAGGAGATGAAAACAAAACAAAACAAAAAAAACTCCCCACTACAGCGAGGAGCATAAAACTAAACAAACTTTGCGCTTCTCCGGTAAAAATGGCCCAGCTGTATAAATGGATAAATCAAGCTGATTCTGAGGAAAACGTCAGATAAACATCAAACAAAATAATGCGTTAAATACAAACAAATGGGTTAAAGAAATCAGATAACAGATAGAGAATATTTCACAATTTTGTTTAATCTTTTTTAATATTTCAGTTGTTTTGAGTCCTTACCAATGAATTAACCTGTGGTTACTATTTATGCTGACAAAATTTAAAAAATCCTTTATGCTTGCAATTATTTTTGCCTTATACTGCAGTAAATCATCCCATGGTACAGCGTGTTAAATGCCTTTTGCACAGTAAATAATTGCATCAAACTTTAAAATGTAAATATACCATTAAACACTATCTGGCTCCAGTAGTTTTAATGGAGTTCACCCGGTTATTAATCTCGGCGAAGCTGCGCGCCGCACTTTCAATTCCTGAAGTCTGCCGATGAAATCCTCCCTCCGAACGACCTTTTATACACGAGGAAGGGTCCGATTTGGAGAGACAGAGCCTGCTGACAACGCGACCCGTTTTGAAATAATGAGGAAAGGCAGATGACTTTGCTTTTTTTATTCTCAACTGACAACAAACGTGGGCCTGTTGTAAGCGAGCACTGCGCTTGAGATTTTGTTCCTCTTCTCCATGTACATTTGTGCCGTGTCACAGTTTGAAATCACTTCCAGCACTGAAAACATTTTGGAAAACATTTTTAGAACATCCAGCTTGAGAGGGACTGCAAAGCAATGTGCTATTTATACGCTCATGTACCAGTACTGGGATATGAACATATGGTGCGGTTTTAGCTTCATACCTTCCAGAGACACATGCATGCATTTAAGATGTGTTTGGAAGATGTGCTCTTTAGCAGGGTAGTGGCAGCATTTCTCGCACCCCTCCAGGGCCTCAGCTGCTACTCCCTCATGTGGCCAATGTGTAGAGCACCAGTGAAGAGTGTAGGCAACCAGATCAATAGCCTTATGGGTTTAAAGTGAGAGAAGAGCAAATGGAAAGTGTAACAGCAAATATACTCAAACTGTTGACCGGTCCTGTACGTACCACGAGTAGACACCAGGCTCAGTCAAGCTCTTCTGAAGGAGAGTACAGGTAGGTTGGGGTCTCCTTCCATCCCAAACAATGCTTCCTAGTGCAACTCTTTGGGTTTCCAGGGCATCTTCCATCAGACCAGTGCACTGCTCCGCACGTGCTGAGGCCTGAGGGTTTACCACCCCAACAGCGAATCACGGGCACGCTCACAACTCATGAAAAAGTCATCACCGACAGGACACCCCTCGAGACAACTCCCAAATGGCGAGCGGCAGGCATGAAAAGCGAAACACGGAACCGCAAAGGTACTTTCCCACCACAGCAAGAACATACGAAGGCATAATAAATAGATGAAGGCAGCGTTCGGTGTATCATTAAAAATTTCCAGCTGTTTTCCCCTCTAGTAGCCGTGTGGTATAAAGTAAAAAATCATCAGCGTGAAAATATCGAGAAATACAGTAAGTGAGAATATCTCAAGGACGCGTGCTGCAGAGTAGATAAACAATCGCGGTCGCATTTTTGCTTTTCCTTTTTCGGGAGATTGCGGTCATATTTCCAGTGAATAATGCCATCAGAATTTCTTTACCACAATTTAATGGGTTACTGAATACATGCAATTGAATGTTATGACTGTACAGTATTAAAGCATTTATCACGCCTATGAGTAACAGCTGAGCGACTACCAGAAACAGCTGTTCTCATTTATACCTTAATGAGTCAACAGGCATCTCTGTTGTTTTGGCTTTTTTAGTGAGCAAAGCCTCATGTTCCCTGTAATAAAGGATGAAAACATCCACAATAAACGTTCTGCATCAATATGTCCACCTGACAATCTCCGTCAACTTTGGCTCGGTCGTACGTTTGCAGAAAGCGTCCGCAGTCGATGGTGCCCGTATGGAAATGAGGTTCACGTCTGCAGGTTATCTTGTGAACGTGGTGAAGCTGGGGTTCTTATATGGAGCTTGAAGCCTGTTTCAAACCAGGGTTTTGCTGGGGCCTCAGTCTGATCCAAAGTCCAGTTTGAAACTCCTCCGCACCCAGTGCTGCAAGAAGAAGGCACCTAACATTCAGAGGGACAGCAGTCACCCCGGCCACAAACTATTCTCCTTGCTCCCATCCGGAAGACGCTTTTGAAGCGTTCGGACAAGGACGAAAAGGTTCCGGAACAGTTTTTTCCCCCCACACCGTAAGACTGCTAAACCACTGACCCCTCCCTGGGCAGTGGAACAGTCGATCGGGGTCTGTCTGTCTGTATGCCTGTCCCACCCATTGTGGAAACCCGTCTGGTTCACAAGCATATTTCTCCGGTACTTTTTGTTGTTGTAGGTTTAGTCTGTAGTTATAGGTTTGGTTGCTGTGTGCTGTTGGTTTGGCTGTTGTGTCTTCTCTCCCCCCCTCCCCTCCGCCAATCCCCAATGTATATCCCTTTTCCCCACATACCTATCCCTATTTGTTCTACTCTTTTATTTATTACTCTCTTATTTATCATTATTTATTTGCTCTCCTCTCCCGACTATCCTGTTACCTATCCTGTTACCTTACTTATTTATACTTTACATATTTATGTCTATATTTGCACCGAGGATGCCTGGAAACAAAACTTTTCATGGGGACAACACTGCTATGCTGTGTTGTTCACTCATGACAAATAAACCTTTGAACCTTGAACCTTGAAACGCCAAACCCCAAACGTGAAAGTGAAAGACTGCGGAAAAGGACCTGCCTGCAAGTCAAGTTTCAGATTACCTACAATAGCAGCATTTGTAATAAATGCATGTTTAAATATGCCATGCACGCAAATGCAAAATGCAAAAAAAAAAAAGGTTTGTTTAGCTCCGCATTTGAATTTCAATTTGAAACGGACCCGCGTTTGGGCCAAGAAGCTTCGGAAAAAACAGCTTCCGCCCAAAATAGTTGGCTAATTCCTGTACACCATGAAGGTGTCGATGTTACATCAGCCTGTGGGAAGCTCTATAGATAAAAATATTCAGAGAGAAAGAATGAGAGAGAAACTTTCCCACTCTGTGCCCTCAACCACCTCTTCTACCCCCCCACATCCAAATTCTATTTAATTTACCAGGCAGAAAATTGATTATCCGTGGTCACCTTCCTTACCTGACTCAGCGGCATCTCAGATGACAATGGTGCCGCGGCTTCATTAAGTTTTATTGAATTCAGCACTTAGGAACCCTTTACTGCATCAAACACAAGCATGAAGGCATTCATAATATCCTTGATAATCTGCGAGATGAGAGGAACGGAATATACAAATGGCTGTGGTACACTGTTTATTTGCTGACTATATGCCTTTATTGAGCGCAAAGTGCGGAAAGTAAGTCTGTTCTTGTCTGAATTACGCTTCCGAAAAAGATGAAATAGAGACAGCGCACAGGGGATGAAAGATGTTTTGCATTTGCATTCACGGCTACTATTAAACCTCTTTGTGGGTTTAAAACTTTTAAGATTAAGGCATCGGAAAACATGCTCAGTCCCCAGCTGGTATGCACTTTTTCTGTAATATCCCAAGCTGGGATAGAAAAGAGAAAATACATATTTTTAACTGTCATCCCATACAGAGTGTGGTTTCATAGCCTTGTGTCTGGTGATTCTGGGATATGTTCTTGACCAATGGGATTAATGGAAATAAATGGATGGATGGATAGATGGATGGATGTAGCTCCTATAACTGGAAACTGCGCCAGTGATCTGTTTGCTGTTATGGAATGGAACTGCTTCTTCTACCGAATACTCGTAAAAGAATGAGAAGCCAGAGAAAAATTTCCACTACCTGTTGCTTCCCGTTGGGCAAAGAGGTTAAAAAAACGCAGCGACAGGTTATAACTTAGCCAGTTATAATAAACCAGTTACCCTGATAATGAAACAAGGGCACATAAAGCATTTTAAGGGGAAGACATATAAAGATGGATGTTTGGTAATGGCTGTTTTATTATGACTATAATATTCCATATGCAGTGTTTAAAAGTTTTTCCTTCAAACCGCGGCCCTGGCTTCTGCAACCCGATGACCTGCAGTTTAATTGAAACGCGATGCTTAACAACAACACGGATCACTGAGATCGTAATGTCAGTTCCCGAAGGCTCCGAAGACGGCCCTTTTTAAGGCCTCTCGTGAGATATCTTGTTAAAGAAATGAATTGCCCGTGTAGATGTATGAAAAAAAATAATGTTCATGCAGTCAAGTTTCTAAACAGTCTTACCTCACCATCCTATTAAACACTCAAGAAGAGGGGCCATAGGTTAGGCATAACCTGGGCACGAACTTGAATTTATTCACACTTTTTTGGCGCGTGGCGCGTTTTTAACATCCTACAAATGCATGTGTTTAGATTTATTTAACTGATGCTTCTCCGAAGTAGGTTTTTAATATTAAGTTTCTCATTATTAACCCATTTACACAGCAGGGTAATGCTTATTAGGGCAGTTCCATGTAAGCACCTTTATCGGTGCTATGTTTGCCTTGCCTGCTACTGCGATGCCTTTCGCACAGGCTTACAGATGTGTATACGCCTTTGTTTATGCTATTGTGTATTTACATGTGTTTATTTTGAATTTTTTAAAGCACTTCCGAACCGTGTCGGTACTGTTTATGCACTTAAAGTCACCTGAAGTGCAGAATTTATCCCAAATTCAGAACTCCTTTAATCCCGAGATGACCTTTAAAGTAAATTAGAATAAATCCGTTTTACATTTTCAATTGTTACAAAAAAAGAACCGGAACTGCATATCTTTATTTATACGCTGCGATTTTGGAGCGTGTTCAGAAAGCCACCTTCACTTGTATCTGTTCCAAATACGCTGCTTATAATAAAATGCATGTACAATGCTAACCTCCTCTCTCTCTTCTATAAAAATAAATGGCTGTGATTTCCAGGAGAGGCACTGCGATGTCTCTGGCCTTTGTTTTCATTGTTTGCAATTTGACTTTGAATCTGTGTACCGTTCAGGGTCCATTTGGTATTCCGCTGAGCGCAGCGCGGTCCAAGGGTGCAATTTCCAAGCCTTGTTTACGCTGCTTTGCTGCTTAGGCGAACTTCAGGTAGGACCTTCCGCGCTTATCCGGAATTGTCATGCGAGAAACAGACTCGGCGCAAATCCATTTTAAACACAAAGAAGATGTAAAAACGTGGTACCGCCAGTGCTGTTTTCTGGTAAATATCTCAAGCGCACCTGTTAAAGACACCTATTTTAACAGCGGCATCAAAACTGCCAGCCTGGCGTCAAAGGGCAAATTCGTTCTGCTGCACTTTTATTACAGCGAACTATGTGAATACGGAGCTAAGAATCCAAATTCGGAAGATTAACTTGAAAAGCTCGTGTTGCCACATCATTGACAGTAATGGGTGTTGCTATTGCATGCTGATATTTCTGATGAGGCACCGACACCACAGTCTCTCATACAGGAAGGCAAATCGCAGCCTCGGTCCATTGTAAATGAAAATGAAGCCCTTTTCACCCAAACACAAAAGTATTTGTTTTCCACTGGCATATAAAGCACGTGGGAGAAAGAAGTCTGTGCCCATGACTTGTTGTTTGAACGTGAAAAGGAAATAAGCCTTCTTCTTCCACCTGTCCACCCTCCAGAACCAAAAAAAAAAAAGAAAAACGTAGACCTGCACCCAAAATTTACCCAGATTAAAAAATATAAATATTAAGAAAATATCTGTAATCTGTGACAGCCTGAAGGCGCACTGTGAAAGCTTGATGGTTTTCACGCTAAAACTGCATAATCCGTTCGTCTGTCGGTGTTATTGGAGTTAAAGCTGCCGCTGTCGCGTTTCAGGATTTGATATTTACATGTTTTTATCGTCTCAAGACTCTGGCTGGGCCAGGTGACAGAAGAACTCCCCGGCTACGAGTGAGCCGGTTAGGACGCACGGCACTGTATGTTGCGGAGAGGGGGAACAGGTGGCGCCGCTTTTTATTTGGACTTTTATTTGTTCTGCCAGCATTAAGGCGTACAGTTAAAAAAAATACCGAGGAGAAAAATACGAGAGGTCCCAGAAGAAACCTTGCGACTTCATATTCTTTCCATCTAACATCTAAAAGTGACACAGTCACCAACAAACCATCTGCAAAACAAGGCGAAACTCGGCTATTTATAACAATTAAACACGGACGTTTTAATTCAGGCAAATAAACAGCTGTAGGGCGGTGATCATACAAAAGTCAGGAGGAATATTTTAAATGTCTTCTATTTAAAAAAAAAAAAATCCATCTTTGGTCTACATTAATTTTAGCATCTGAACACCTGCTTTAGGGGACCATATGCTTCTGACTGGTGTAGAAATAAACATTAAAGCGCACGAAAAGCTTAGTTTGAGTACACAGAGCTGAGAAATGATGCCAGTGTCACGATTCACCTTCTCTTACAGCTACCTTGCTATGCTTTAACTAAAAGAAAGTAATGGAAAGTACATTTTATAATATTTAGCGCTCCTTAAACTGTGGGAAAAAAATATCCGCCTAGCAGTTTTCCTGAAATGAGTTATCTCGGGTATCTACCGGCGAAGACGCGTATAAACATTAACAGTGTGAGGGCATGATCACGTGCGTGCATGCGTGAGGATGGGTGTGTGTGTGTGTGTGTGTGTGTGTGTGTGTGTGTGTGTGCGCGTGCGTGCTTGTGGGTCTCTGTGGACAATGTTTGTTTGCCGTTGTTTTGATCGCCGGGCCGTGTGTGCGGAAGATGTGGAGCCTTTAGCCAGGAGCCTGGGAGTAGGAGCGCTTTGCGTGCCAAGTGCTCCCCGCGGGATGGATGTGTCTTCCACTTTGTGCATGAGCCGTGAAGAGGGGCAAAGCTGTGAGAGCCTACCCTCCCCCACACCCACCACTTTCTCTCTCATCCCCCCAACACACCCTCAGCCATTTCTTTTTCACAGGCCAAGCGCTTCTTGCTTAAGTGGTCGGCGGAACCCTCCTAGCGTGCGAACCTTGCTGCCACTGCAGGCTGCCCGCAGACTCGGGTCGTCTGAAGGAAGGGTTCTGGGCTCGGTATCTTTGCTCGTGCCTTTGGATATCCGCTGCCTGGGGTTACTGTCCAAACGGTGCTGCACCCTGACAGCTTTGCCATCATCTCTTTTCCATTATTATTTCCGTGTTATATTTCAGGAGTGCTTTTGCAGCGTAAGAGTGTGAAGCAGGTTTAAGTTTGTCCCTGAGAAGTTCTGGCTACTGTACAACAGAAAAAAATCCTTATAAATATGTAGACACAAGGTCGGCAGGGCTGCGCCAACGTGTGGTGGAACAGCAGGTAGCCTCGCACCACCGGCAGTGAATGGGACTCCATTTTTGATGAGTCGGCCCGTTCCCCCTTCATGTTGGTTACCTCTCGACTGCACGTGGTTCAGGCGCATCGGTGGCTCTAAAATACATCGTGTGTAAGTGAAAATGTGCGTGACAGCCCTGAGCTGGACTCTCATCTTGTCCAGGGTGTGTCCTGTCCTCATGCCCTGTCCTTTCAAATAAGCTCCAGACCAGCACATCCCCAGACCGCAGTAAAAACCAATCCGTTTTCTATCACTCCAGGCCAGAGGTTGTCCCGTCATAAACAAGAAAAATCTCAAGTCTCAAACATTTTAATACCTTCTACCCATTGAATTTAAGCCCATTAATGGGCCACTTTTAAACACCAAGTTAAGTGCAGGATGTGCATCTTCTCCTGCACCTCCTCTGTTTAATTGTGAATCGAACGGTGCAACCACGGTCACCGGCAGCCGCGGTCGCGACGCAAGCGTCATTGCCGTTTTAATGTCGCGCCAGAGCTCTTAAAAGCGACACCTGGAGATTTTCTTCTGCTTGCCCTTCGGCATCGCGTACTCCAGAAAACTCAGGAGTTCAGCTTTTAAAATGGTACATTAATATACTGTGGGGGAAAAAAAACAAGGGGCTGTCATGGGAATTATCAAATACTTGTCTGATAGATGGCAGCGTTCCAGAATCTCGGTTGTGATCAAAATCTTTACATTAGAAAGTAAAAAAGATGGCCGTAGTCAGATAAACAAGCAGACGTTGGAAATTTTTACCACTGTGTTTTTAACTTTGGGTGGCACAGTGGTAGCGAAGATGCTGTGCAGGATCTGGGCTGTGGGGTTCGGCGCGACTTGGTCTGTGGAGATCTGGATTGATTTGGTTTCCTTTGTGCATCCTGGTTTCAACCCGTACAGAACACAGATGTGGTTTTGGGTGAACTGGAGACCCTAAACAGTGTGGATTTTTGCGATGGACTGGAATCCCATCCAAGGCATACCAGAGCATGCCCTCTCGCACCCCCTGTGCTTCTGGGCTAAACTCCAGACCACCACAACCCGGCACTGAACAAGCGGCTGTGGATAATGAACGGATATTTAATTTGTCATTTTTCTCAGTGCAAACAGATGATTCACACAATGGTTTTCCTGGTATTCCTTTACTGGCCCATGTTTAAAATTTCAGGTGGTGACCTTTCAGAGAACTGATTTCAGTTTATTTATTTTGGGATAATATAAATTTATATTTTTACAATTATAAAACTATTATAATGCACTTTATATACAGCTGTCAGGAAAGTACATGGCATTCATACACTGCCAGGACAAAGAAAAGTCCCCACATGGATCTAACATGTTATGATGTGGGGTCGCTTCAGTTGTTCGGGTCTAGGTTCAGCAGCATTATATGCCCAAAAAATGAGGTGAGCTGACTACCTGAATATATTAGATGACCAGGATTTTCCATCAATGGATTTTTTCTTCCAAGATGACAATGCCAGGATTCATCTGGCTCAAATTGTGAAAGCATGAGAGAGACACCATTTTCACACATGGATTGGCCACCACAGAGTCCAGACCTTAACCCCATTGAGAATCTTTGGGATCTTGTGCTGGAGATGACTTTACGCAGCGCTTCGACTCTCCCATCATTGATACAAGATGTTGGCGAAAAATGAATGCAACTCTGGATGGAAATAAATGTTATGACATTGCATAAACTTATCAAAACAATGCCACAACAAAATCAAAGCTAAAGGCGCTTCAACAAAATATTAGAGTGTGACTTTTTTTTGGCTGGGCAGTGTACACAGATTTTCTAAGCCCACTGAAGTACATTTCTTATTATCATCTTTTTTTATTATTAGCAACAGCATTGTTATTAAAGCAAGGCAGGAACCCTGGTGAAGGACACTTCGGTACATAGGGGATTTGAACCCATTTCCTGCAAACCTCAAGTTAAGTTCTAACCCCTACAGCAACCACTGCTCTCGTTCAGGTTTTTCATGTCAACAGGAAAATAAATCTCCTGCTTTCCAGGATCTTCTCACATGGATAACAAAATAAACAAAGTGCAGAAGTGAAAGAATATGCATGAGTAGAGAAAAAAAAAAACCCATCATCCATAACCATCACCTTCACAAAAAAACATGCTGAGTGTTTAAACAGAGTGCAGCTTCTGCTCGGTATGGGAACAAAACCAAACAGCAGTTTAGGAAAAAAAAAAAGCTTTGACATGTCTGCTGTCCACATATTTGCATGGCGGTGTTAGCTGGCAGCCGAATTTTTGAGGGAACCGAACCGCATTCGTGCAGGAGTAGATTGGAGCATCAAAGACCGGAGTACCAATTCACAATTACAGCTTCATTTGCAGGAATAAAGTCGAGTGTTAAATGACTTTTTAGGCTCCTGTGTGATCAGCATTCTCTTCGATGCAGGGACCTTCAGCGCTACCGCTGAGCACAGCTCTCATTCATACAGGCAAGGAGACCCTGAAGAGTCCAGCAGTTTTGAAATGATGGCATGGCAGTGCCACATGATGGACTTCTCCGGTGTAAGGAGGCAGCAGCCGAACCCGGCCCGGCAGCAGCACCAACAATAACCAGGAGCAGTGTTTAAATGCATCCGCCTAAAAAAACCTGTCTACGAGATAAAGTGTTTACCTTCAAAACCCACAGCTGCAGGCTGCAATGATCTCGTTCGTATTTTTTGCCATCTTTAAAATTATAATATGACGCAGCGAGAGTGAGTTCCTAGGGTGCACTGCAATAAGGAGGGATGTTTTTTGCATTAAGGGCTCTTTGAAACGGAATCGCGGTTATTACGCTGCTCAGGTTTCCAGTCCATTTCTCAGGCTTACAAGCAAATTCTGACAAACTCGCATTTGTTTACACAACTTTCGTAATTTCCCAATAGGTCAATACATTTGATTAAACCACAGGCCATTCCTTGACTGTAGTTTGTGGCACAACCTAGAGAGCCAGCTCATGTTAAATACCTGTTGTAATAATGCAGCAGGTCTCCTTCTGGGATCTGAACCAACAACCGTGACGGTCATAAATCAATATGTACAGCAAGCCAGCTACACTAGAGACCCCTACCACCCCGCTTACACCGTTTTAAAAGTCTGAAAGTCGATGAGCCCACCTAGTTTTCAATCTTCTGTGCCTCTGTAGGCTTCTGAATGTTTGCACATAATGCCGAGTTCCCATTTTGACCATTTTCACGACAGTTTGGAACTGCTTTTACAGCTGCTCCGCCACAGTTCAAAGGAGACCGTCTTCAGAGTCTCAAGTGAAGTCTGAAGAGCCATGAGCCGCCCAGGTGAGTGGATCATAGCCGTAAACCTGCAAGCCCTCAACGCAGAAGAACAGCCAGTCTGCCTCCCGCAAAACCAGCAAAGAGTCTTCAGGACCTGAATGCGGCTCTAATGGAAGTCATCGCGCTCCCCAGGGGGCCGTCTCCCATTAAACACCTTTGTTTAAAATACTCACCTGCTGTAATTCATTTCATGGCCGTTTTTCTGCTTGCTTCACGAGGCAATGGATAATAACTACCGAAAAGCAAAAGCGAGTGAATTAAAGGAATCAAGCTGTCCTGCCCCGGTGCTTGGCCAGGTTCACTTTTCAAACTCTAATTACGGCCCTAGAACCAATGTTCCGCTTTAATTGTTCTGATGAATGAAATATTACAGAGCGGAGCTGCTCTGCACTCGAGCGGAATAACAACTTTTAGCCGTAAAGCATGACAAAGGAAGGAGAACGAAAGTGACTTGAAAGTGGCGGAAATGCCAGTCGGACGCCCGAACGAAACGACAATATCGGTCAGCTCGGCGTTAATTGTTTTGAAAGGATAACAAGAGCGCTTAGCGCAGGCGACGTGTGTTCAGGACGGAGCGAAGAGATCGGCGCTTCCGAGAATGCCCAGTACCCGCAGTTCGAAACACGGTTTGAACCAGCCGCAGGAACTTCCGGATGATAATATTTATTATATCGTGAATGTGTTTTGCCCGATGATACCGATATTTTTTTCTCATCCGGATTTGCGTGCCTACGTTATAAACCTCTTCGGTACGATTTTACGGCGAAGGTGGCAAAAGTTCCATCCAGCGGGTCTTTAAACACAGACGGGTTGTGTTGAAGGAAATAAATACAACCAAATCCAGCCCCAACGCGGCAAAAACAATCTTAAGTAAAAACGTGTAAACCAAAAATGAACCGAACAAAAGCCAAAACATTCCGTATCAGCACTTCCAGCTCCCCACACTCTCCGTCTCCTCAGACCAGCTGCTCTAGACGGCACTGCTTTGTTGTGCTTTCAGTCAACAGCAGCTGGTCTGCCTTACTCTGAGCTGGGTGTCCAGCGGGTTGATCACAGCCCCACTCTATGGCGCCACCATCTGACGTCTCGCATTATTATGCTCAGCCGATGCCTTTGTCAACAGGAGCGTTTCGTGATTATGCAGCAGTGACTGGGTTCACGCTCGAGAACCACAGTGCTTGCAGATCCAGAGAAAGAGAGAGAACTTATTTCCATAAACACGCTTTGATTTTGTATCGAAAAAATGTGCTTGAGTTAATATTCCGCAGACTAGGGGGAAACGCCTCCCGGCCACCTCCATCATATACTTCCATTTGCGTTCTTGCGTCTGTTGTCATTGTAACCGAGTCAATCCGACCGATCGCCGATTTTTCTCTTCCAATTTTTCCTCCGACTTTTCCAAACTGTATTTTCTTGTCAAGAGAACCCAGCCTTCAAGCAACGCGTGCAAGCGCTGCCAAAATTACACTGGGCATTAAATGAAACCCTGAAAAACCGAAATGATGAAGCCTGTAAAATATAACAGAGAACAACATTCGCCAAAAACCTTTTTGATGGGACGGCCAGCTCCAAAGCAGCTGCGGTTGAAACAGTGCCCTATTCAGTGGAAAGAAATTCCTCTTCATGCGGGAAAAAAGGGAACTGCTTAGGAAATAAATTATATATTTATGCGTGTCGCTTGAACAGCGGCACATGTTGCTTTGTCGAGTACTCGTGACCATCAATAATTCAGCATTTTCAAAATAGCTGCAGTTCATGTTGTTATTAAAGTCGATTTTATACTGGTTGCAGCTCACAGGTGGTGAAACAGCAGGGAGCAGGCTGGGGGGGGGGGGGTGCTAGGAGTAGGGTTGGGGAGTGCGGGGGGGTCTCAGATGACAGCAAGGGTAGCTGGGTAAATTCCGGAGATACGCGCCGCACCGGAGACCCGGTGCCTTTTTGGATATTCATCAGCTCGAAAAAAGCAGCATATTTCATAAACATAGTCGGTCCTGGAGCGGGTTTTCACAAGCAGGGTCCATTAGCTCAGAGCTGCTCAGTGTTCCGACACCGAACCCTCACCGTCCGCAGCCCTCGCGTCCAATTCAAAGCGGCTGCAAAGTCACAAAGGCCATCCGTTCTTGCTTTTATTCAAGGCGCTGCAGGGCCCGATGGAACATTCTGGAACAGAACTACTCCGAAGGCGAAGAGCTGCAGTCAGCACGGGGCGAGCTGCTCGCGCGGCACCGTTTTCCAGGCTCGAGTGCGGCAGACGGCCGGGAGAGGCAGGCACTCACGCTCCTTGCGTGACAGCTCCCCAAACACCTTCTTTTCGCACGGTTAAATATTCATCGGGCACATTTATCTGTGTCTGCACAACAGTTTCAGAAAAAATGCATTTTTCATCCAGCAAAGTCAATAAACAACGAATGCCCCCGAAAGCACAAACAGACGTGCACGTAAGCTGCGGCGAACTCCGTCTTCCCCCCGCGGTGCCCTGTTTTACAGCACGAAACTTGGCGGAGTCGGACGCTCGCGTTGTCATCCATACCTTGTGAGACAAATGGGGATGGAGAGCATAATTGAGTTTTCAGGGGAGGAGGACACGTTCTTAAAATGACAAGGTCACCGATCGGTTTAATGGCAGGAATTTCAGGTGCCGTAGCCCCCAAGAAAAAAGACAGCGGGGAGGGGGCTACGCGGACATATACATTCGTTTTACGGCAGTTAGGTTCCATTTTAGAATGCGGTTCAAATACACGGGACTGTTTTCTCAACTATAAATACGTGGCAGGACGGCTTCCACGCAGCCTTTGCAATGATATCCGTGTGAAACTGCGCAATATAGAATAAATGCGGGAGGCCGCTTTTCAGAGCCCGGTTGTAAATCACCCTTGATTTTGCATTCAAACCAATAAGCAAACAAGCCATTTGGAGCAACTTTAGAAGAGGAACACTGGCTCACGGTTAGCGAGTGAACTGCCTGAATAATGGGCACATTTGAATTTGTTTTAAAATTCATTCTATTTCTTCCTGCCCTTGGATGTCTGCTTAGACTGTATGATGCAACGCTGGGTCCAGACTTGCACTGACCTTCACAACTGTCATGTCTGCCTGACACTGCTGTCTATATTTGGGTCACATGTGATAGAGAAGCATCTCATTTGCCTTGGTGGCATACATGTACATCATGCAAGTGATATGAAAATGCTGTCGGGTTATGTAATTGTTTTACTTAATCTTACTTTTGCATTCTTATGGCCATAAATGAACTTACCGCTGGCTGTGCCGAATGGCATTACCAGCTTCCGCGTTGGTTTTACTTTGTTTTTCTACACAATGGTCGGGGATTGTTGCACACACCTACCTCTCTCATGTGTGATATCTGTTAAAACTGTTAAAACAATCACGTAATCCCGAGGGTACCGTCAACCTGTTTGGCCACAGGTGAGAGTGGCCAAACTGCGCTTCCCACTCACCTGAACGCTGCCCAGCAGATACCTCACCTACGCATGACCCTCTGGTCTCTGTCCAAATTGAACGCTGCACAGAAATCTCTCTGTTAAACATTTTAACTCCCCCATTTTTTCACACAGTGCACTTTTTTTCCGAGATCTGGTTCAAAAAAGTAGTGCCCTTGCTCTGCTTATCTGCACCCGTGCCGATGTGCTGTGTTTGATCACTGCGTCCTTATCTCTTCCTTCGACCCACCACCCCCACGCCGAACCCGCGTGCTCCTCCTTATCAGCCCCTACCCTTCAGCGAGGACCTGTCCATGGTCTCACTCCCTTCACCTTGCCCCCAGGTGGCTGCCCAGCCAGTAATCTGTAGACATCAGAGGTCCCCAAACGGCCACCATCCCAGAGGTTCACCTCCTCTTCCCCAACCGCTCGGAGCCGAACCATGGTGACCCAAAGCCTGGCGCGTCCAGCTCTTTGAACCCAAATTCGGATGAGTCCCCCGCACCTCTGTCGCCTGTCGAACGAGCGCAACTGCTCCATCTTTTAGACCCCCCCCCCTCCGCCCCAAACCTTTACCCCATCGCACCGCCAGCCTCTCACCCACAGTAATTTTGCACTTTCCGTTTGCTCTGCTCCTCTCAGATCTCTTCTAGCCTTAAATTCATGCACATATTCAAAAATGAAAAATAACGCTTAAAAGGAGCGGGGAAAAAAGTTTAGGATTAGCATTTAAAGGGGTCAAAAAGCCGCGTAAGTTACAACGCAATTATACATTGCAGCACAAAAGGTTTAATGTCTTGCATTAGCATCTGCAAGGCTGGTCTGAAAGGGGATGCGTCCACACGCTCTTCCAGGTTATTCTGGAAATTTGGAAATTATATTCTTAAAGACAATGGCTGTTTGCTAGGGTCAGAAGTGAATAATTCATAATTTTTCGTTGACTACATTAATTTCATAAAACATATGTCTGCATGTTTTAAGTGGAATAGCCGCCCCCATTGGTATTCATAATATGTATGAAACTGGATTACAAAAGGTCAGAAGGCAGCACGAATTCTACAGCGCAGAGCGCTCGCGTTATGCAACATTGCAGTACAGTCGGCGTACAGAACACTGTTACAGCGTTCAAACGCACGATAACATGGCCAAAAAGAGGATATTAAATTGCTACCATGCCAAACTCAACGCTCAATTAAAACAGCTTGCGCTATAAATAAGATGGAGTTCGGTAAATCTTTACGGCACATAGGAAAATGTGTGGTTGTTACAAGGGGAATGAAAATCCAGATTGGTTGTTGGCCGAGGAGGAAAATTGTATGCATTAAACGAGTGATGAATTGTCATTCTTTTGGGGATGACAATGGGGGGGCGATGCCGTCGAGTACCTTTGGGGAATGGCATTGAGAGAAGAGGAATATCTTGAGCTGCAGACGTTCAAAAAGCCGCACAACGGATAAGACGGGGGGAAAACTTCTGAGCTGAAACGAATGCATGCGCGCGCACACACCTGCACGTGCGCACCTGACCCTACGATTTGTTAAAGGATGAAGGGGGTTAAAGCCTTAAATAATCCCATCAACAGGAAGCAACAGAGCAGGAAAAAGGCCAGGGCTGAGAAACAGTCGATGCAAACACTCAAACCCAAGCACAAAACCGAAACCCTCAAGAGGCCTCCTCCTCCGTAACTGCCGCTGTGCCAGTGATAGTTGGGAGGAAAATACAAGAAAGTCATGCGGGACTCCAAGTGTTTCTTAGGCCACAGCGTGTTCTCCCTTTAAAAAGACTTTTCATTAGAAATTAATGGAAGAATAATTCAAACGTTATCGGTCAGTGGTTCCCCCGATCTGGGCTGATCTGCACTTTGCTCAGCCTAGCGATAACAAAAACGGAGTTGTAATTAAAAAAGCACGGGGCGTGAAATATGAACAGATATGGCAAATATATTGCATTTACTCAGACTATGGCAGTTTATAGCATTGGTTAGTTAGAGGGAAACATGCTGTCTGCGAGGAAATATTAAAATGGACCGCACTGCAAAAACCGGGACCGTGGCTCTCAAGTTTGCTCGTCTTTTTGACAAGTGAAATTAAATATTGGGCTTTCTTTTTGGTCTGGTGATTTTTTGTTTTAATTTTGACTTTTTGTAGTCAAACTGGAACCACTTTCCTAAATTTGAATTTCACAGCTACATTAAGGAGAGCGAATCTTAGAACCTACATGGCTGCACACAAGGCTAAGGGTGTAGATGCTGAAGGACAGCTTAAAAGTTCCAGACCTTTTCCTGGTTGTAGCAGATGGAATCTGTGCAGGGTGAGCGATGGGATTCATATCTGGACCTGAAAAGCACTCCAGCCCTCATCCCTTCATCCCCTCAAATTTTCCTCACAAATTACCCACCGGGGGCAAGGGACCTGTCGGTGTCGATCCAGACCTACAGGCTAACAGCACCCAGCTTCTTCATCACCGTCTTCAACACTTGTATCAGCGTATAAATATCCAGCAAAGTTCAACGAAAGCGCCCGTGCGTCTGCCTGGCTTCACACGTAGCGCCGATATAATGTGCGACCGAGAATACGCATGTTTCGCACGGTCTGGTTCGCGCTGGCAGAAATGAAATAAAAGTGTCAATGTGCTCTCTGTAAAGTTGTAACAAGAAATGGAATGAGTTTGACAGAAAGGAGTCTCACCACTAGGCCGCGTAGCCAATTACGGCTCCAAAAAATGTCTCGAATTGTATTTCTCCTCAGGCCTGCAAAGAGTAGGTGATAATCATGTGCGTATTAATAGGTTTAAATCAGAAGGTGGTGGCAGAATATAATATGATACAGTCATCTTAATTATTACGCCCCCGTGGAAGCGACAGGAAACCTAACAGATGCTGACAGTGCACCGCAAAGCTATTTGCAGTATTGTCAAAACAGCATTCCGGTGTGAATTATGTAATTCTACCCGCCGAAGGTTCACGTCAGGCTCAGGCCGCACTGGGTTTGCATGCACCATCAGCCAGAAATGCGCTGATACTAGGTGTCGCGTAGTCTGACTGAGATTTGAACCTGTAACCCTCCGTCTAATGTGCTCAGAGATGCCGTCTTACATTTAAGATACATGTACAATGTAGATGCAATCGATTATTTGCTTTACGCATATCTATGGGAATATTGAGTGTAGGAATAGGTATTTAGTGACAGGAATGCTTATAAAATATATATATATAAAGATATAGTTATATAGTTATAGTAAAGATATAGTTACTCCACATTTAAGTAGACGTCTGGTGCTATTTTATGAAACAAACACACACCTTACTGTCTGTGGCAAAGGAGCAGCTCGAAGACCTATTGGAGTTCTTGAAGCACCACCGCAAGGAAATCAATTGGGATGTGCAGTAGGGGGTAGCAGTCGACAAACCGATTTCATGTTGACGTTTGAATTAAAGAAAAATAATAAATGCTCTCCCTTTGTCAAACAGACTTTCTTTTTCCGTTGTTCTTAATGCAGGATGACTCATTTTCATTTTGTCATGAATGGAGGAGCTGAGGGTGAAGGAGAGCGAGAGGAGGGCAGAAGAGTGTAGTTGGGCGATTTGTTAGGCGGTGATGGTCCTCAGCTTGCACGTAAGACATTTGTTTGGATATTCACGAGTGAAATATGTTTTGAAATACTGGCTGGAAATAAACTTTGGTGGATCCATGATTCTGTGCCTTTCAGCTCTGGGTGTGGCCTTTTGGGTCTCACAAGGTTTGGACTCCACCTCCTGCTGTAGTTCCCATGATGAAAGTTCTTACCCCGAGTTGCTTCAGTAAAATTACCCAGTGGTACAGCCATGCATCCATCCATCCATCCATCCATCCATCCATCCATCCAGTGTTACCCTGGCCAGGAATGTGGTGGTCTACTGCTTTGGAGAAAATGTTCAGATAAATAAATCAATTTACTGTAAACATTAAATAGACATGCACAGCTCCAAGTGACATTGGCTGCTAAGTTGCTAAATAATGTGATACAATAAACTAATAACATTCGGAAAATGTATGAATAAAGGAATGCTTCACGTTTACTATGAAAGCTGTCCAGGCAACCGTTACCGCTACTTGTGTTGAAGGACCGTAAGATATGATGGGGATGTTTCTGCCGTGGAGCAGCAGACCAGGCAGCGCGTCTATCCGACGTCTCATGTTGGGGAAGTGGTTGATGGCAAAGGAAATCACAAGCTGGCACTTTCTGCACAACGGGGGGTCCCCATGCCATGATGGGAACAAGTTGGCAACACGGTGTGAGGAGACAGAGAGAGGCTCACTATAAATAACCGGCGTTCGGCACGGCACTCTCAGCGGCAGGTGACCCCGAGACGCAGCCTCACCTTGATTTGCGCATTGCCTTCACGGGCGACCGAGTGCAAAGCGGGAAGGAGCTCGCGAGGATGTGGGTGGGGCAGCCGGAGCGGACGTCACGCACGTTGACAAATGCACGTTTTGGCTGCTGAGGTGAATGCAGTCGCAGGCTGGCAGGAACATCAAAACACAATCAAGAGAAGAGGCGACCCGGGTCCTCCGGGCAGGGGAGACATGGGGAAGACGTGGCAGCTAAAAGCCACTGTGGTGGCATGGGGGTGGCAGAGGAGAGGTCTGAGGACTACATAATCCAACTTGACCATCGGTCACGAAAGGCCCTTCTTTTTCGCACATCCAGAGCGAGAGAGCAGGTTGCATCACCGATAGGAACACGTTCCACACATACAGAAAGCTGCTTTTGGGTAGGAGAGGAGAATGGCTTCTTCCTGCATTTAAAACAAAAACATTTTCATATGCCAGCACAGTGTAGTAGCTCTTTAAATTTTCAGAGCCCGAATTACTCTTGCATGCTTTGAACCATAAAAACACTGATTTGAATTATAATGGACCCTTTGGACTCCACGGAAGGAACTCCAGCCATGTTAGGCCAGGCACCGGGGGGAGCAGTGCTTGAAGTGGACACACGGCTTTGAAATGCCACTCCTGCTGCGTGTCTTGTTAGGACACATGTTTAGGCACTTTTGAGGTGACTAGCGGATCGCAGAAGAAGAATGTTTGCTCTTTCGTTCATTACTGGTATTTATGACTTTTTCGTGCGGTGTCGTGGTGGTCCACAGCCCGTCCTGGAAGCATAGGCCATGAGGCAAGGTAGACACTTGGATGGAACACCAGTTTAACAGAGAAAAAACCACACTCACTTACTTACTTACTTACACACACATGCTATAAACAGTTTGGTTGCTAATTCACCTGAAACACAGCTTTGAACTGCAGGAGGAAACCAGAACTTCTGGAGGAAGCACATGTGAACATGGGGAGAACGTGCAAACTGTGCATAGGAGGCTGAGCTGAATATAAACCCATGTCCAAGAACACAACGAAGGTACTGTGCGGCACCAGCGCTACCCGCTGTACTGCCTTACCGCCCTCGCAGTCTGTGAAGTCAGTGCATGGAAGCACCTTATTGCTAGGACTGCGTCCACAGAAGGGCGCATTCGGCGCTCTCCAAATGTCATGGTTGTGGAGACGCTGCTCGACATGGGGTGCACAAATGTTAAACGGATTTTCTGGGAGTCCACAAGGAGCTGCGTCTGGCATTTCCTATCACTGGATCGCCAGTAAAGCTGTGAGGGAGTCTGCAAAATAGCTTCCCCAGGGCAAAACATGCAAGTATGGCGGTGGCCTTTTAAAGGACGCTCAACGGTTGCTTTTATCCAACATAACAGATGATTTTAAACTTTAACCTGGATTATTCTTTTTGCCTCGTTCAAGGGTACAACAGCAGCACGCTTCACAGGCTGGAACCTACAAACCCCAGATAACATTTCCATGCTGTGTTCCGTCCCAAAAAAGTCCCCTTTTCAGTCCTTAGCTCTGCATTTGGGCTTAACTGTTGTCCGACGCTAAGAAAAGTGACTGACTCGCGTGACCAGGAGAGAGGAGCAATCGTGCCGACATATCCACATCTCAGAGGATTTAACCTTGCCTGCTTCTGACCTCTGACAGTAACAACCCCCCCCCTCCCTTTTTCCTTGCGTTCACACACTGTCACGGAGCTTCCAGGAGAAATCCAGCCTGACAGCACGTGGACGGCCGTGCAAGGGGACAGTGCTGAAGGTCACTGCCAAACAGATTGCACCAATAGGCGAGGAATTCATCAGCTCATCCATACCAGAAGCAACAGGGACCTGTAAACATCCCATTAGAGCGCTTATATGGTAAAATTATACAACAGCGTTAATAATAAAACCATCACCACCAACAACAACAACAGCAACAATGCCACAACCATATAATAATAATAATAATAATAATAATAATAATAATAATAATAATAATAATAATAATAATAATAATAATAATGGGGCATTTCAGCATAGTTCTTTATTTCTGCACTGTGGTAGCTTGAGGGCTTTAGGTTTGGAACAATTCATTCCAAGTCTTAATTACATTTCACACGTAATGAGTTTCTTGATACTTGCTAGCTTTAAACAAAAAGAGTATTTAAATCTTTTGCACAACGCCTCCCCAAAAAGAGGAACAAAGTTCCTTGGTTTAGAAGAGGTTGTCAAGACGCATTGAAAAAAAAAAAAAAAAGAGGAGAAAAATGAATCGCGGATAATTAGCAAGAGAGATGAAGTGCTGGCGAACTTTAATTATGAACCCGATTCCATTAACAAGTTGGGAAAATAAAATGCTGAGATTTCGGGGGCGCAAAATAAACCGAGGTTATGGTACGAGAACCACAGGAAGGTGACTGAGGGGCAGCGAAGGTGTGAACACCGGAGCTGCTTTCGTGCAATATTATCATACAATGCAGTCATTTTTTAGGAAGATTTTGGTAACATTTTATCCATCCATCCATCCATCCATCCTTCCATCAAACCATTTTTATCGGTTGTTTAGCCTGATCGGCGTTGCCATGCTCAAGAGCCCATCCTGGAAGCAGAGGGTGCCAAGCAATGAAACTTGTGTCCATCGCTAGGTTATACTTTATCCACAAAAAATGTGGGTCAAAGATTGTTGATGGTTTAATATTAGAACCCTCCCCAATCTAAAATAAAAAATGAAAGCAATAACTATCAGTGATGGATCCATGCAAGTTGGATGGAAGTGCCATCGGGTCAAATCTGACCCAAAGGTGACCTCAGGGGTCAGGCTTCCACGGTCAGGAGGAATGGAAGTGGTTTGCTTTTGCCTTCTTCCGTGAAGGTTTGAGGGGTGCAGGCATGAGCAGAACATGGAAACCTCACACACGCTCAGTTGGACTCAAACCCCACACCAGACAAGCAGCAAAGGAGTCGAGAGGCCGCAGGTTAACCTGCTGTGCCCCCACATCCCATTGGGGACCCCGAGGGGTCTGATCATTACACCCGTGAACAGTGAAAAACAAAAATATCCAAAAAACATGATATACCCATGTAACTGAAAAGAACGTCATACTGTACTAAATTGTGATGCAGTACAAAAGGGAGAAAAGTAACCTGTGTTGGTGGTGGTGGTGGTGGGGGGGGGGGTATCCAGGTGCTCTTGCAGGTGATTCGGCCCCGTGGAAACCAAGCAGGCCGTGCAGCCGAAGCCGAGGCAGAATAAATTCTCAGGTGGCCAGAAAAATTAAAGTGAATTTTGTCAGCGTTTCCTCCGTGACTCGGTGGATTACAAATAGAGACATCATTCCTGGCGAACAAGATAGCGGGAGGCTTTTATGTGGAGCTTCTCCCTGTGGTGTTTTCATTCCTCAGACAGCGCAGCTCTCAAAGGCCTCGCCTCATTTTAATAAGGCTCTCTCTCGGGCCGCGCTACGCCCTGAAAGGTTAAAACGCACTCCCTTGTTGTGCTGTTTGTTGGCTCATTTTAATGAACTTTCTCTCATGATGTTCAGAAGTCAATTTTGTTAACTTGATTAAGGCAGAAAGCTGCTGTTTAGCTCCCCGAAAATCCATTTATTCTCCCCTTAAGGTGCAGGGAAAATAGTCCGCTGCTGCGTGCACTCTTTCCTCACTTTGTTCGTGCGACTCAAATACAAACGCAAGTGGCGCACACTGACAATTTTAAAAACTTACTTGTGATTTTCTTAAAGTAAAGCAAATACAGATGGTCCCTGAGTTATGATGGCCCGACTTACGATTTGTTGACTTTACGATGGCGCAACGGCAATCCGCATTCAGCAGAAACCGTACTTCGGATATTGAATTTAGATTTTTTTTCCCAGGCATATCGCTTGCGATAAGCGATATGTATGATACTCTCTCGTGACTCTGGGCAGCGCAGGTGATCCGCATCTCCCATTCTGCCACGCGGTTACTAGTGTATACAACTGGTTGAAGCCAACGGATGACAGCACCGACAGGAAGCCCAGGTAGGGACTAAATCCTGTCCACAATTGGTTCCTACGCCAATCCATCAATCAGTCTGAAGGCGGGGGCGGAGATCGCTATTATTATTTTATTATTATGTTCTAAAATGAAAATATTAATAAAATTAATATTATTATGTTCTAAAATTAAAACTGCATTTGCAATGCAAATATGAAAATAACAAAAAAAGTATTTAAACATCAAAACTATTTAGCTGAACTCGTTGATGGGACCTGTTTCGGTCACAAAATTATTAAGGGAAAAAAAAAAAAATCACCAGTTGACCCCATCTTCACGAAAATGTCTGCAAAAACTGCTATGCTGAAGTGTGGCCATAGTAACTTATTTCTTTACGGTTGTTGCAGCGAGCGTCTTAACTGTCTGCTTTTCCGGGACGATGAATGAATGAAAATTCCGATCGCTTTAACAATATTTAAGAGATATTCGAGGAAGGTATTATATTTTATTTTATTCTGTAAAGTATTGAAGATGTTAAAGTCGACCCGAGCCGAGCATTGAAATGCAGAGCGTTAGCCGAATTTGCAGCTGCGGCATGAAAGGAAGTGCGAGCTGCCTGCGGGCCCATGGCCTGCACTCCACAACGGCGGGGGATCAAAGGGAACTCGGCTCCCCGTTGCCTGGGAGCAGGAGAAAGCGCGACTTTGATCCGCCGCAGCGCTGACTCGGGTTTGACCCCACGTCGCTCCTCCTGGGATGGGGGAGTACGGGGGCTCCCATTAAAAAGCAACGGCACCAGGCCCAATTTGCAGCAATTATAATGCATGACAAAAGGAGGAAATAAAAGGACCGCCATCTTTGGCCTTTAAGTGGGAAGACAATTAAAAATGTCAAAGGGGAAAATAAATAAAATACCATTCGCTGTGGCCCTATTGCTTTGAATTTGCCTTGCATGGCAGATCAGGCGAAGCGCCTTTCAAAGCTTCCCTCTGCTTAATGTATTGACTTTCGGGAGAACAAACGCGAGATGAAGAGCGTAAGCGGAGGGAAACCTGCTTGGCGTGAGCTGTCATCTTGTATGGCCTCCAACAAATATCTCTGTTGGGCAATTTCTTCCAAAGGTCCAAAGTTCAGGGTTCCGAGCAGACACCGCCGCTGCCCAGGTACCGGCTCGCAAAGTGAACTCCGGTAAGTCTGAGACATAATAACCACGCATTTCAGCAGGAAAATTTTTGATGTGCTCTTGGGCCCACCGCCACCTTCATGTTAAAAGCAGACATTTCCTTTCAGCAATAACATACAGCAATATGAGAACAATAAAAATACAGATGCACGAGATGAATCGCAAGATGCCACAGGAGAATCGCCGAGCACGGCCTGAAACGTAGGTGCGGCGGCTGCAACTGCGGGCAAGAACAGGTAGCGGTGCCAAATGGGGGCGGCTGTTGCGTCCGCAACAAATGCGCTAAATTGCTAAACAATTGTCAGTAGTAGGTAGGCATCCTAAGTTTCTTTTGAGAAAAGTTAGGGTTTATAAAAGCGAAACAAATAAACTTGTGGCGCTTCGTCTGGGCCTGAGATGATGGTTTTAGAAGTTATGGGCTTAGTAAATTACACATGGAAAGACGGACCACAGTTTAAGCATAAGTATGCATAGTGGGCCTGCCTCTTGACTTCAGAAAGCAGCAATATGAGCTCGAAGAAATTGTTTCTACGCTGCATATGTAAAGGATCTTCCAATGCACGACTAATACAGTGTATCAATATGCAGAGATTTGGCAGGCTGTTGTAGATCATCTACAGAGACAGTAAACAGAGAACCGAGTGTGGTTTATCCCTGACCGGCTTAGTGGATATGCATTCTAAATTGATATTCCCCATGTGTTTCCATATAAAGGGTTTTATAGCAAGCAGCGAATTCATGCACTTCAGTCTTCGAGGTCAGAGGTTAATAGAGTCTTTTAGGGTCCTCTTTTTATCCTCGCTGCGATCGCCAATCTGGGAGGCAACAGACCTTCAACATGTCATTCGAAGGGATCATTTAATTGCTCGAATTATATTTAAGAGCTTCGGTTTTATTTAAGTGCCATTAAGTTAACTTAAATGATCCATGACTGATGCGGGTGGTGCCCATGTGCCAGTGCTACCGGGCGCCTTCGAGAAGCAGGCAGCACCGGCGAGGTCTGTACCCTCTGAGATGTTGCTGCACCCCGGGCAACATCCAGGGCCACCTCTGCCTCTGCCTGGTTGAGGGTTCTTCTGCGTTGGCACCTTTTCCAGGAAGCGGTCATCCCTCTCTGTCTCTTGTTGGAGTCTCAGAGGTCCACAGTGATTCGCTTGTGGCTGGATGACTTCCAGGTCCCTGCTACCCTCTGCTGGCGAAGGGCTGAGAATATCTGCAGGTCGGCGCAGGACACACAGAGCATCGTGCTCACGAGCATCGGAGAGTAAGCAACAGCTGGGCAGATGTAGGTCTTCTCGTCATGCATGAGTTTCTGCGTTGGCACACTTGTGGTTAAGGTTCTCCAACGTCTTTCGATTGGGTACAGATGTTATGGGTGAACTGTCCAACCTCTCTGTCCCGTGAGGCAAAGCCTACGTCTCATACAGGGACAACTGAAGGCACAAAGTCACATTCCTCTACAAGGCATCACACCTCAAGGGACCTTCGGGTACAAACTGCAGGATGACACGACAAACCTCAACTGATTTAGAACATCTACAGCGTGGCTGGAGAAATGAAGCTGGGCGTTGGCTCCGAGTGCGTCAGAGAGTCAAGGGTTGCGGGTGGGTGTTGAGAGTGCTTCTCAGGTTCAGACCAAAGTCAGCGTGAAGGACAACCCTCTGGCTTTGCTGCCGAAATAAAAACCTAAACAAAGTGTCCTCCTCCCGCACCTGCAAGGCATTTCACACAGTCACTCGAAAGCGCTTTGAAGTGAAAGATCTTGACACCACTGTAAGCTATAAAACAAGAAATATTAACACAAAAAAAATAAAAAAAGCATTTCGGAAACTTCTTTTTTTTTTTGCTCTTGAAACAAAAGTTAGCGGAAAACTTTTTTTGGCAGCACTATTGTACAGCACAGCATCGGCTGTGTCATCCAGTTCTGACTGTACGTCTCAGCAAAGCCAGACTTTGCAGCTTCTTCCTATGTCTGTGA
Source organism: Heterotis niloticus (assembly GCA_018136845.1). Classification (NCBI taxonomy): domain Eukaryota; kingdom Metazoa; phylum Chordata; class Actinopteri; order Osteoglossiformes; family Osteoglossidae; genus Heterotis; species Heterotis niloticus. The sequence goes on along the minus strand of CM030897.1, from coordinate 6,429,385 downwards.
GTCGTGAGCGTTACTTTTTCAGCAGACGACGCGGAGAGCGACGAAAGGGGTGTCGGTTTCTGACCCTTTCAAACAGCCTCCCCCGTGCTCTCTGTCTCGCTTCAAAATGAAATTAAGACCCGCACCCCCTCCAGGTGTTCCTTCGCACACCTTCGCGGCCATTTGGACATCGATGCCAGATGATCCCATTCCCAGCTTCCCGGCCGCGCTGGCACATTTAATTATCGATATTGGCAAACTATGTGCTCAATAATGCATGAAGTCCATCTCCCAACCCCTAAATGTGAGCACTGCAAGAGGTGAATCATTACCTGGTTCATGACCTGCCATTAAAACACAGGGATGTGATCTTCAGAAACACGCTGTGGCACACAGAGCACCGCTGGATGAATAATGCATGGTGCTGGGCTCCGGAAATCCATACTAAAGAGCCAGCTGGTCCCCGTCACATCGGCCTCATTGTGCGCTCAGACCAGGAGACGGGCGCGGCGCCGGCCCAAAATTAAATCCGCACATCTTTTGCTAAATGATAAATGAATTCCGAATACCATCGGTGGCAATGGATTTAAAATGTGCGGAAAATAGGGCCTTAACAGGTTATTCTATTAGGGCTATAAATATTGAAGCTGTCAAAAAAAGGGGAAAATTAAAAATAGATCAGACCTGTTAGGGTTGTTTGATGGGAGGAAGGAAGCGACAGGTGGGGTGTCGACCGGTCGTCGTGGAATCGAAGACACTCATTTTGTCAATGACCGCCCGGCCTCATCTGGGCGTCTCTCCGAGGCCCGAACGCTGCTGTTACCACTGGAAAGCTAGCAGACAGGTGCTGTGAATTTTTCTTGGCAGACACACAACGGGGGATTTTTAAAAAATTTTTTATTTTACCCCCCCCGGTCTCCAGCTGTGAGCTTTCCAACAGGATTTGTAAACGGGTTCTGGAAACGAACATCGAGTATTTATATAACCACTTAATGCTTCCCCTGATGAAACTCGATCGCGGCACGAGAAGGAAGCGCACGCTGTTAATAATTCATGGGGAGTAAAAGCACACGTGCAGAAGCAAGACAGATTCCGTTCTTTCCCTCTCGCACAGAGGAAAATTTACCCGGGGACCTTGTCTGCTATTCGCTTTCCACGATGTCTTCTGTTCATTTCTGATGATTTCCCCCTTTGCCCCTGCTGTTGTTCGAGGTGCAGTTGTTTGCTCGTCCCCGGAGCAAAAGAATGCGAAATGCTGAAATTCTGCTGAAATTTCATGCTCTCGGCCTGCTGCTCCAGAGTCACGATCCTCTCTGGACGCTGTGAGCATCTCCGGTTCCGCACCGGCAGAACCGGTTTCAGCGGCTACGCCCTGCACGGTTGTTTTATATGTGTCAGCAGCTGCAGATGATCAGACCTGAAGAGGCTTTTGGCACAAGTGTGTTATACAATTGAAGGAATTAATGGTGTTATGCAATGACCGCACAGCCGTGTTACGCAACAGAGCGCCAAAATATTGGTTCGGACCCATTAAAAACAACTGAAAGACAACTTTATAGTTTGTTTGGGCTTTGTTTACGTTAATGAGTGCATCCCTCAGGCTCTGCATCTCCAGCCTCTTGGTTTGTTAGTCTGATGGACGTTTGGATTCACCGGAGGTTCACTGGCATAAATGTTTAGTACAGTAGCACCTCCTTCTGTACTCTTTTATCTTAACTTATCACAACATATTTAAAAAAAGTCAAGAAAGTATTTTGAAACAATTTTGGGGAATTTTCCATTTGTTTTTGTATAAAATAGACAGCCTTCTCTTTTTATTTGCTATTATTAACGCACACTTACTTTGTTTTGCATGAGTTTTGAAACTTTCATGCTCTATTTGTGCAATATATTGTATTAATGGCCTCTTACAGTGCTGTTTCTAGAGAATATTTATAAAGCCCTGACCGAGGTGCTACTATATGTAACCTCCATCATGCGCGTAATAAAAAGGAGTTCTGTAGCACATAAACCCCTGTGCTCCACTTTTCATATAAAAACAAAATAGAAGACTGTGATGGGCCAGCCAGAGGGTGGCTTCCCAGCTGCTGTGACCCTCACCAGAAAAAGCGGTTAAGGTTAACATATGGATGGACGGCATAAAATATGATGCAGAGCTTATACTCTGTGAACATACAGGTATATACATACTGATGAATATACATATATGAGTGAGGTGACACATTTAGGACCAAATAAACTCTTTTTCTTGAATTTTATACAGATATAACTTTTACAACTGTCGTCTCTCCAGCACGACACAGGTGAGAAAGGCTGTCTGTTAGGGGTGGATGGTTCTACACAAGGCAGCTCCTGGAATTGAATGGACAAAAAGACATTTTTCACGCTCACACATTTTTAGCAGCTTCACTCCTGCTATTGAAAGTAAGCCAGAGAAAACAGATGGAGATCATGAATTGGTATTCAGTTCATCTTGTTGTTGTGTCCCATCTGTGAGGAGCTATATGGCTCCGAAACAGCTAAAGATAGAGCAGCGCGATGCTCCCCTGTCAAGACTGCTGCTGCTTGAAATGCACTCCTTTATGTTCCTTGTAATGCGTGGCGCAGGACTCTTTCGCTGGTGTCTTGAGTCTTCAGTCCCTGGCAACTATGTCTCTGTGCTGTGACCACACACACACACGCACGCACAAGCACAGAGGCAGGGACAAATGCCCACACATGCCACAAAAATACAAGTCAAAAATGTTAAAATGTTAGCTGTAGTTGTCATGAATAAAGTATTCATTTTACTTGTCATAAAGTTCTAATACAATTATGTACCCACAATGGGTGCGATTATTGTTGTTTGTTATGTGTCTTAAAACGGTAGTCACATACAAGCCAAAATTCTAGAAGAAGCCTGAGTTCACGCACATTGCACTGCTGCTGAGTTTAATAATGAATTATTATTAATAATCTTATGTAACAGATGAAATTGGAGGGAGAGGTATTGTTTATTCATTTCCGCAGAAATAATACTCATTATTTTCACTTGAAAGCACGACAAACAAAGGAACAGACTTAAATAAAAAAAAAGACATTATGACAAAGGGACAAATAACAAAGGTAGCTGCTTCTGAGAACGTGTGGGTGCTGCTCATGCCCAGCTCAGCGGCCATCGTGCTCCTTTCCATCTCTTCCCCTCTTTCATCTCTCCTCAGATCCTCCCACGTGTCGCTTCGGTCCACATTAAAAACTGCGGCTCCCAGACACCCTCTGCGGCTGCAACTACATGCCCTGTGCTCGCAGCCCTTCCTGCCCCCCCAACTCCTCCTTTGTTGTGTCTGTCACCAACACTGGCCTGTCTGTGTGTGAGCGCCCCCCGACCCTGCCACCTCCATCCCCAGGCAACCACTGCTCCTTAGGGTGGTGCTAAACACTCCAACTGTCCTTTGAGACACGGAGGAATCCAAACCGGACACAAACAGAAAGGGCCTATTTACTGTACTGGACTGCAGAACAGTACCATTTCTCCTGGCTGTGGTTGCATGGGATGGTACTGTTATAATTTATACTCCCTTTTATATTTCTGAATTATGGCAGCTTTCCAAAAGTATAACTGTGTTAGGGGGTCTATTTCAAACACTCCTCTGTGACTCTGGGACTGCATCACTTGTGCATGTAAGAATAAAGTAGGGAGGTCAAAGGGAAATATGTGGTGTGTGCTCATAACTCTCTCCCCTGAAGAGGTCATCCTGCTTTAATATACAGAATTTACCCGATTAAAAACCGTGGAACGTCCACAACAATCTTGCACAGTAACCGAGTTCAGCAGGGGCTGGCGAGGCGATGAAAACAAAAGCAGAGACAATTTCGGTCTTAGCCGAACAGTTGAATTTTCTAATCATAAGTTTTAAGCGCTGAGTTTTGCTCACTTAGGATACTTGGATCTATGACAACAAGCTTGACAAAGTGTGAACCTGAAACCCTAAAATCATAGGACAAGTTCCGAAATTGCACTGTGCTGATAGCAAAAAAAACACAATTTGCCAGTTCTGCTTACATTGCAGATGTCAGTGCTGTCTTATCATTAATACACATTAACGCACATCCATATACATTAATATAATGTACGTTCCAGCACATTAAACTTCATAATGTTGTTACCTTTATTTTCATATCCTTTATTTCGTATACAGACGGTATCTATAAACATACTGTACATAAACTGTACATAACAGACACTGACGTCTCCTTATCACTCCTTGTGCACAGAGAGACGGCACTCAAATTAATTTCATTGATTTCTTAAGGACACGGAAGCCACTGGACTGTGCAGAAAGTGAGAAACACGGTCAATTCAGCATGTAATGCGCCCAAATTCACGGCCGAGTGAAAGACCTTCATCTGATTTTATCACACGGTTGAATTCCTGGCCAAAATATTAATCTCGGAATTAAGCGCGACAAACCATCGTGGAGGACCCGCGCAGTATCCAGCAGCCTCTAAAATTCGGGGGGTGGGGGAGTTCGGCTTGAAAGTCCGATGATTCCATGAGACGAAGGCAAGCTGTTTATTTTCAGGGCCGTTTAGGGGAATAACTGTGAGGAGGTGAAATGGAGGCCTATCAATGGGGAGAAATGATTCCTCTGCAATGTGTGACCTTGACAAAAGGCAGCAGCGGGGTGAGAATAATGGTCTTCTTTGAGGTGCTTTCAGACCACGGAGAAAGAAACAGCCTGGAGAAACACACACTGTTAATTAAGTCCGATGTACGTGCTGAACACGGTAACACCAAGCGCCCACAAAGAGGAGAACATCTCAGAGAAGGAACCCCATCCTGGTTTTCCTCTTGATAAAATCCGGGAGAAGCACACCCAGCGGGAGTGAAAAACAATTTCATAGCTGCACAGATGTGTCATAGCAGTGTTATTCTGCCCGAAAGCAACGCTGGGGTGGTGTCAGAGGGCTGCCGCCATCGGAGTCTGGCCTGAAGCACACGGCGCTTTCTCTTCCGCTAGTCGTGCCAGTGCAGTGTTTTGGATGCTGAAGAATATCTAAATGTGTTTTAATAGAAGCTCAGATCCAAATGGAGGTGAGTGAGGACTTGGTTCTGGCACTGGTTCACACCATGCACAGCTACACAAGCAAAAACATTTCCAGAAAGTCCAGTGCTTAGTAACATTATTATAGCTACAGCAATTTTTATTATAACCCAGCTGCATGTAGAGCTGAAAAAGGTTCTGAATGTTTAAAGGTGAGTTTTCCCATTTGATATCTTAGGCTTCCTATTTACTATCATTTATCTTTAAATATATTTTGGAGATGTGGTGGCGCAGTGGGATAAGCTGGGGTCTCCCAGCTCCTGGGCTTCTTCTTTGAGTTTGCATGTTCTCCTCCGTGTTTGCACCCTTCAACGAGAAAAATATAGTGGAAGAAGGCAATGGCAAACCTTGTGTTCCACCTTGCCTTGAAAACCACACCAGTGGCCACGCAGGAGTCAGACGTGACTTGGTGGAGCTTTCCAGTTCATTTAGTATCACTAAATATAGACAAGATGGGTCTCCACTTGGTGGTTGGGGTGCGGTAGTCCATTGTATTCAATTTTATACCCAAATGTAGTGTACATGACAACCAGTCTGGATAAGTAGAAAGTGTGTAACTTCCACATATATGCTGCATGTATGAGGCCTCTGCTATCGCTCTGGTAGAGAAATTATTCAAGACCGAGTCTTGTTCGGCATCTCAGGAACCTCTTGGCGAACTCGCTGAAGTACCTGGGTATTTTAATAAAGTTGGATATTAAGGGTCACTCAAGCCAGGCTAATTTCAGTCTGCTGCGGTACGATTCCATATTTTACTGAAGTTTATGAGCTCGATAAATTAATTTTAATAGACCGCCCATTTACTGCCTTGCTTGATTTTTTTGATCATATAAAATAGCCTTATAGGATCTAAAGCTCATATAAAACTGCCGAAACCTCCCACGGAAGCCTTCTTTCAGCAACATTATTACACACATCCATAAAGCCAGTACATTTGATGGTCCAGGATCCTCAGATGCCCCAAGAGCAAAAGTTTACTCAAAGCAAATGTAGAAAAAAATGCCTCGATTAAAGGTTTGCAAGCAACTCAAGGGCGACGATGGTGCCAGTCGTAAAGACGGCCAAAGGAAACATAATTATGATTCAGATGGTGGTGGTGTTGACCAGTAGAGGAGGGAACATCATGTTTTTAAAGCAGAGAAAAATTTCAGCACCATGGAGAGCACATGGGCCCAGTCATACGTTAACGCATTCAGGACCAAGGACAGCAGCTTCTGCGCTACATTTATTATTATTATTATTATTATTATTATTATTATTATTATTATGTCCTAATAATCTTTTTAAAATTGCTATCATTTTTTTTTATTATTCCTGTTGTTGATCATATTAGTGTTGTCGTTGTTGTTGTTGTTCTTCTTCTTCTTCTTATTATTATTAGTAGTATTATTATCTTATTATAATATTATTATTATCACTATCGTTATTTTTTATTCTTGTTGTTTTTCGTTATTCTTTTTATTCTACTTCTTGCTCTTGTTGCTCTTGTTGCTTTTGTTATTATTTTTATTACTATTATTATTATTATTAGCACTGATGAGATCTCTATTCATTCATATCTACTTGACATACCTGATTGAGAGGAAAACTAATAATATTGACTGGAAGATTTTTGCCAAAATAACTTGCAATATTCATGTACATTCCACTAAACATGCACTAAGCTACTCAAATATTTGCAGTACAGAGTAAACATACATGGAAAATGGAAGATCAGTACCAAGGTCAAGGGCGGTGCAAAGTTTCGAACCCAGGCCCGCTGCCCAGCAACGGCTTTAACCACAACACCACCCGGTGCCCACATTGCACGCGTGAGGGTCTCCCCGCTGACTGCCCACCTGCGGCCAGGGGGGTCAACACCTGCACGCTGTCAGTCAGCCGAATGAGAAAAATTTAATATCCAGCACGGCGCCGGTCCTCATATTTCACAAATCGCATTTCTTAATTTCTCATTTTGTCCGCGGCGCTCTTTGCGAGGGAAATAACAGCACGAGGCGTCGAATGAGCGGAATCGATAGAACCCTCGCGTTAATTAAAGCTCGCGCTCGCATTAATGTCGCGGCGCCAAAGAAAAATGGTTTGTTTCCGATTATCCGTGGGGAGAGAATGGGCCTATAAACTTCCGGGCACCCTTTTCCTCGGCGAGCGCGGGTGCAATTTCCATTACCGCTGCACCTCAAAGAAGAACATAAAAGGGCTGGAAAAAAGGCCGTTGAAATTTGCGTGATTAGACACGGCGTTTTTACCGTTCTTAATAGCCTGGAAGACGTATTTATTTATTTGTATTTCTTGCCTTATTCATTGATGCGGTGCATCGGGGTGGTGAATAATTCGATTTTTTACGACCGCTGCTGTAAATGAGCCCTTGAGTTTCAACGTCCAAGTCTTTTAGCATTACGCTGGCATCCAGAAAGGCACACCTGAGTCTTTTAGAAGCATTAAAATTCTGGCCGCAGCGCTGACAGAGGTCAGTCCAGGCTCCGGCTTCTAACAACTGCGCTGTAACTGGGGTCAACAGCATATGTTCAGCTCAAACTGATTGTTTAAGGGAAAGATTTACACATTTTATCGCAAATAGTCTTGCGACGGTTTTTGCGCTTTCGGCAGACCCGGACTTCCAGCGGTAAATGGCGCCCGCGTGAAGCGGCACTGTTGGACGTGAAGACTTCGAACTCGCCGAACGGTCCCTAAAATAACCGGCCGGGGCCGGTTACGGGTGAGGGTTTTTCCCGCTCGTAGTTGCACGGCAACAAAAACCGCGGCATGGCTCCCACCATCAAATTAGTCACATCGGTGAGCTTTTATAATTTTTGCCATTCAGACAGTCTTATTAATGTTGTATTGCGCTGAAAACATCTCGGTCCATTTCTGTCCAAACACCTGATTTTTTTTACTGGAAAATTTCACATTTTCATATTAATGAACTTCGTAGGTGAGGCCCTTGGTGAAACTTAAAACCATATTTCGGGTTGCAGATATTTTCTTCTACCTCCCAAATGAAGACAAATCTCTGCCATTTATGGACATTTGTGGGCATTTGTTGACTAACCATTCCCAGCAGTAATTTTTCCATAAGAATTTGCCCGCCTGGTGAGTCCATGTGCATCTGAACAGCGAGACAGATAGATATTTACTGACAAAACTGCTCTGTAATGATGTTTCCTCATTTCCTCCACCAGCAGAACTCATCCTGCATTGTGGGCAGAGCCTCAGGGCGTCACAAGGTTGTCTAAAAAGCGGTTTTTATAATAAGTTTGCGCATTCTCACACATCCTCACATAACAGAGAACCCATACTAAAGTTTCCTCAAGGTGACCCCTCCTCAGCCATTGCCAGTTATAACCTCCATCCCCAGAACGGTGGGGGAAAAAGGAGCAAGCTGCAGAAAATGGTGTTTGACAGATATGCCCTGGCGCAATGCTGCCTCGCTGGCTGTATGCAAATGCAGGACTGTTTGCTGTCCGCTTCTCTGTCCACACACGCTGTTAATTCCCAGCTGCCACTCAGCCGCTTCCCGTGGGGACGCAAGGCCCGGGGAAGGACCCCCTCCCTCCGCATCCGTGCCAAGCCGAGGAGACTCATTGTCATTCCGTTGTCTTTTCCCTCCCGCTGCTTACTTCCAGCTAGGTGGGTCTTTGTCCACAGTCCCTAAATAGAATTCCTATATTTAGTGCAGAACCGTGTGCTCCACAAGAGACAAATGCAGCATTTTTACGATAACAGATTTACATGCTGTAGCCACCTGTGGCTTCCCACGCCTGTGCATCAGGAAATATTTATCAGATGACAGCCATGGAGTGTAGTGCTCTGCAGTGTCCACTACCGTCTCACACACTTTTTTTTATTGCTAACACAAATTGTTTCATGCCTTTTTCAATGTGAGCTTGCGCACCGTGTTATTTACTCTATTGAATAAATTAATAAAATAATTATAAAATAAATAATATAATATATGCAATATAAAATAAATGTATAACATAATATAAATATATTATCAATAGTATATATAATAAATAATATAAAATAAATAAAATAATAGTCAAATAAATTTACCCTATAATTTCAGGGTAAGCAACTCAGGGGTATTGCAGCAAGAGCAGGGATTCAATCCCAGATCCTTGGAGCACAAGGCAAGACTCTACACCCTAGACCCTCTGCCCCCTGGATAATGGCTTTAATGCAGGTAAAATGTGCTGAATACAAACGCGAACATCCCACCGTCAGACAACCGGGAAATCCACACGCGGACGCCGCGGCCCGAATCAACTCGGCAAATCATTCCTTAAGAACCGCTCTACAGCTTCGGTAAAGGTTGGGTGGTTTAAAAGGTACCTTGATACTTTCATTGACAAAATATAGACTTCAAAGTAATGTAGTTAAATGCCTTTGGAGAATTAGGTGGAGGTTGTGCGGGACTAAATCACCTGTGACATTGTAAAGACAAACACGGTTAAAAAAAAAAAAAAAAATGTCCTTTGATGCCGTTCCTGTTACTCCAAGATGAAATTAAAATATTACACTAGAGGTGCTGCTTGCTTCTTGATTGATCAGCAAACCCAAGGCAAAGTCACATTTATTAACAGCAACATACATCAACTGCAGCAAAACTCAATTAAACAGAATAAAATCCCAACTGGACAGTCTCTTGATATATGCATTGTTTTTGCCCGGTTGCTCCAATGTCCTTAATAAAACCTTCCATCACTGTGGTGGCTGCAGGTTGCAAAAGATTGCTTTTGAATTCCTAAACCATGGAAGGGAGAAGAAAGATGCCAGAGCTCCTTATTGGGGAAAATGCAACCGTTGCAAAGCACTTTTTTACGCTTGCTGTCAAATAAATAAAAAATGTTGATTTCATTCTGCATATATTTACGTATATACTTGCAAAAATGTTCCTTGTTTAGGAAATAAAAAAACTGGGAACTGTCATTAAGGTAGCCCTTCAAAAAGTGCTTTCTCGGTTTTATAAAATATTCATAATGTTGCATCTTTACTGCAGTTTGTGACAAAGCAGTTGTGTCATAGTTAAGTGTTTACATGCAGTTAAACAGTTCAACACAGCATTTCCCTCTCTTCTCTAATATTTTCTTTTCTTTCTAAAATGTCCTTATATGTTGCCTATTTTAGGTTTCTCTCTCTCTCTCTCTCACACATACACACACACACACAGATCAATGGGAAATTGTTTGTTGTGTGTGTTATAACTATATGGCCTTGTATTTAATTATAAATACTTATAAAAATTGTAAAGTATGAAGTGGTTCGGACCTTCCTAAGCTCAAGGAAGTTATTTCAAGAGTCCATTTGGCTGTACCGAGGGCTGATGAAACCAAGACCTACTGATGATCCTTGGTTGAAAATCTCATGTAGAGACATCTTTTGTAAACTTTACGTAAACTATTTGTTCTTTTTTCCACTTTTGCACTTTAATAAACTCCTTTGCCACAAATCGGCCACCTACCACAGAATAAGCGGGTTCACTCCACACTCAGAAGAAAGTGCCACACAGTCCATGAACGTATCTGGACTCAGACACAGTCCAGAATTACAGCCCAGTCTCCCTACTCTCTTTAAATTCGAACACCTTTTTGGCTGCAGTACATTATTTGCATGCTTTGGTTACAACGATCTTCTAGAGCTGCCTTCCTCACTTCTTTTCTCACTGTTTCCGACCTCCCAGCTGGATTTCACTCAGACAGCCACCGCATCTTCCCTACCTTGTTCAGGTGGCTTAGTTTCAAAGCACAGTCATTGAAGTGGTTTGAATCCTACCTGTCAAATATATCTTACTATTTCATTTGACATGATTTCTTCTCTGCCCTTCAACCTCTCTCAGTAGGTGTTCCACATGATCACTACTTGGCTGTTCAGTTTTCTCTCTACAAGTCCCTCGGCTCAGCTACTGCCTTGCAGAGTTCCTCTTATCATTGCTACACAGACGTTACACAGCTCCTCCTGTCTTCTCCCCCAGCCAGCACAGATATGTCCTCAGCCACAGCAGTATGTCTTACTGACATATCACGCTGGATCACTGATGACCACTTGCGGCTCAACTTCTCCAACACTGAAATTGTCATTTGTCCTGCTTGTCCTTCCTCGTGTCAGAAGCTCTCTGTCTCACTGACAACTCGTTCATTTCATCTCCAGTGGTAGTCAAAGGAGTAACAATTGTACTGATGCTTTTGACTCGACAACCGACTCTTCGCATCTCCCAAAAGGTCTGACCTGCAACCCGGTTCTACGGACATATCGTGTTGGACATCTAGAGAATCTCTCATTACCTCACAACCCCACTCTACCCGCTTCCTGCTCTGTGGCTTCCTGCCTGGTTTTCTGATGTCTGCATTCAAGCTTCTGAATTCTGCCGATTTGAAGGCTGTGACAAACTCCTCTTCGATTTGTGTGCACTTTACTGCCATCTGTCATCAGCTTAGTGAGTAAACACGGATCACTCCTCTGCACACCGAAAGAAAAAGAAGTGAATACAATGTGCAATGTTTGAAAAAAGAAAAAGACTTCAAAACATTTCTAAAATGTGTATCTTAGGCCTTCTTACCCTGGGCAACAAGTGGAGTTTGCGGACTTTCTTACGTGGATGTAATGCTGCATAAAGTGAAAGTTCTTGCATGCTGATCAAATGTGCCAGTAAACATATTTGCAATCGTAAATCTCACATCTTGGACACAAAAGTTGCATTTAAATGTAAAAATCAATGCCTAACTGTAGTTTGATTCGGTCGCTGCTGAGATTCATTGTGTAACTGCCAGCCTCACATTCCTGCGCTGCCACGAACGTGCTTGTTGCACCACAATACGGGTTGTTAGTATATATTTATGTCCGTTAAAATATAGCGGGCAGCATCCCTCCCCCCCCAAAAAAAAAACTTATTTGAAGTTGCACGCATCTTTGATAGACGGTTTGATGCCGTATCTGCAGCAGTAACATCAAGATAAATCACAGCATCGCCAACCTCACGTGAGCTCCTCTGGGGGAGCTTGTGTCGAAAACGCCATTAAAAATGGCTTCCGAGAGAAATGAATGCGGCCCACAGAGGTAGAAAGATTGATGAATTTCTGTAAGCAGCAAAAAAAGGCTGAACAGAAGGATATGGATAAGGCTCAGCTTGGCGCTGTATAACAATCCTGACAAACCAGATCCGAAATAATGATGTGCCCAAAAAACAAACAGCACTTTACTGGTACCGCAAAATTAAAATCAATATTCTGAAATTCCCATTAGCAAAAGTTCCAGCGTATATTACCATTCATTTGTTGTCATTGCCGGGTTATTTGTTTTGTTTGTTTGTTCAATTTATTTTTGGGTGCAGCTGCACTGCAGATTTCACAGACTTTTATCACTGCTTGAAGAGCGTCATCCTGCATTGGGTGTTGGACACGTGTTGTAGCTGGAGCAAAGTTTGTGGCGAATAGCTTTTTCCGCAGAAAGCGCCAGGTCTAATGGCCTTGAAAATAAACCGTTGACCTGCCTCCAAAGTCTCAGCGCCAACAAATCGTTCCCGGTCGGGGATCCCTCAGCGCGTCTCATTTAATTGTACCCTTCACATCCACTAGGCCTTAAAGAGGAGCAGCGTTCCTGGGGGCCGCTGTGGCCATCGGATCAACACAAAATGGTGTCCTCTCAGGTCAACCAGGTGATTGTTGACCCGTGGGTGGAGTCAGGCCAACGGTCCCGTCCTTGCGAGTACATTGGGTTGCAGACAACCCAGAACCCACTGAGTGAAATGAAATGGGCAGTTCTCCAGGAGACTTGTCCCCGCGAATCTCTGGCTCATCCTGCTTCTAAAAAACAAGTTACATGTCAGCCAATCTGTAACTTCATTGTATAATTCAGAAAAATGTTTAGCATTTATGGTAGTCTATTTTAAAAATGATTGTGGTGAAGTGCTAGAAATAAAAATGAAAAGCATGATGCAGGCAGCATTATGATCTAGCATGTGCGCACTACAATGTACTGAGTAATAATATTTATAACTAAGGAAATTGCCATTGTATGACATGCAGTCCTCTTCAATCTGAACCTTAGCAGTGTAAACTGCATTTTTTGTCTGTCGCTCTCTATGGTTTAGGTTATTTCCAGTTAGATCACCAGCCCTGTTGGTGACATGGGGATGACTTCAGCACTCCGGACAGATATAAGATCTAGTGACCAGAAATTATTATAATCGCACTTCCTGACTGACCTGGCATCGCCCGAGTCGAGAAGCGAAACGTCGAAAAGTAGCAACGTATTATAGAACACTAAGCTATAAAGCCTAGCCTCCATTTTCCAGACTCTCATTTTAGAGATTTTTGATTTTACAGACAGTCGCTAAAATATTTCATCCATTCATTCTTTCATCCATCCATCATCAGTAACCAGTATATCCGGGTCAGGGTTGTAGTGATAGAAAAATGATAAATATTTTATTTTAAACATAATGGAAGTGAAAATATACAAAATATTTCACCAATTTTTAATCATTTTGAAGAAAATAGCTCCATTGATGGATAAAGCAATGAGGGTGATGCAGCACCCCTAATGCCCTCGTAGCAGGATTATGACTGCGCCGTGTCGGCGAGAGTGTCTGTTATTCACCGCTTTTTGGCCACTCTGCTGCACGCCTGAGCAGGACGATGCGGAAACACTTGAAAGTCAAGATGATGACACGTTTAAGATCATCAGAAGACGTATTTTTGTTGAACCCGTTTCAGTTTCAATACTAACTTTATTTCGTTTTATTAGGGTAAATTACACGTTCCTTACAACTTACAAAGGTTTTACCGTAGTGCAAAAGGCAGTACTGTACAGAGCGCTTTGAAAAAGTATTACGCTTAATCTACCATTTTCTGAACTTTCATTGTACTCAGATACCTCCACGCATCATATAGTCTGGAAAAAGAAGGACAAACTGCATTACTGAAGTGGCTGTGTTTAATACATAAATATTGTCAGTACTGGGAAACGGATGCAGCAAAGTCTGACATGCGCTGGTTGTAGTGAATGTACAGCCATATAAAGTATACCAAATTATGCTGTATATCACCAAACTTTATTACCTTTCAACTTGTATTCTGTGTGTGTGTGTATTTGAGTACAAGGAGAAAATGTGTCAGTCGCCAGTTAGCCTGCATGTAGAATGTATGCATGTGCTGTGTGCGGCATCAGTACTTGAGCCTTTCTAATCCTTAGAAGGCTGATTTCTATATTTTAAAGACACTAAATGGCCTTTTTCGAGTTTATTAACCTTGACTATGCAACGACCTCCGCTTAAGGTGCGAAGAACCATTGCGGCAAATTTCAAGTCTGTGGCATAAAAAACAAGGCTGTGCATAAAGAACAAACAGACAGCCAGCCGAACAAACAAACAGAGAGAGAGAGAGAGATGGAACTTAGCGAATACAGAGATTTCTCAACAGAAGAATTGGTGTTAAAGTTCTGTGAAGCAATCTCACAGGCATTTAAAAGAAGCCATCGTAATTTTTACACCGCCTTCCAGACTCCTCTTCCTCTGCCTCAGAGATTGGCAGCAGCTACAAAAGAAGTCTTGCAGATGTCAAGAAGCGGTAAAAATCCCCACAGCTAAAAAAGATGAGTGCAGCATCGAGGTGTCACTTTTTTTTCTTTTTTTTTTTGTCACCGATGCGAGGCAAATATCAATAATGAGACGGGGATCTCAAGGGAGACCTTACTCGCCGCGTTGCCGAAAATATTCCGTTTCCCAAATCGGAGAGGACAGTCGAGTGTTTCGGGAGCTCTCTGTTCAAGTTAATTCAAGCAAGCATCTGTTATTTATTTGATCCTTCAACTCTCGATGGGAAAAATGTCGCATTCTAATTGGCGAGGTTGAACGGTTATATATTTAAGCAGAGGAGTTTTGTTTTTCAGTTTAATCTTTAAACAGCGTCAAGTGGCGAAAAGTTCCACATCTAAACTCGGAGCTATCGTTGCAAACATTTTCACGGTAAGAAAATGCTCTTTCGAGACGATATTGTCAAATATGTAACTGTCAAACGTTAATCGGTTTTATTACTTTATACAAAATGTTAAAGCAACGTGGAATAAAAGAATGGGATCTAAGCCACGTTTCATTTGATAGAGCACGCACATCTCCTCATTTCAGAAGATCTCCAGGTGTCTCTTCTTATTAACCCCAGCTGCAGTGCAATGTGTTTAAAGAAGACCACGCAGTCTTAAGGTGACATCCACCTGCGCCGCATATTAGGTTCCTTCCCTTGCGGCATCCTTGACCCTGTGAGGTGAAGTGAGATTCAGTCCACAGGCACCGGACGTATTTTGCTGGTTCCGATTCGCCGTACGGGTACAAAAATGATGGCACGAATTACACCACCGCCGCCGCGTTTAAGCTGCCTCTGGATGCGATGAAGTTCTCGAGATGCGAAGGCCATGTTAGCAGCGCAGGAACATGCGAGTTTTTAATGAGAGCCAAGGCTGTGAAGCCGGGCCGAGGGCTTTCGTGCGCGAGGAAGAGCGAACTGAGCCAATACCGCATACAAAATAACTTTGAAGTCCAACCCCGAGTCCGAGCGCCAGACCTCACCATGTAATAAGCACCATTCTCATACTGATTTTTTATTTTTTTTAAAAACACAGAGGAATTATGTCCTCTAAAACCAGCGTTGAAGTAATTTTTATTGAAAAAGCTCTGTTTTGGATGAACAGTCTGAAAACTAAGGATCAAAGACAGAAACTACACTAAGTTTATATCGATCTTTTTAAGGGACCAAGCAGCGCTGCTGGCAATAAATTGCGGCAAAATATCACCGCTGACTGACCGTTGACTCCAGACAATTAAAATGTGTTCCAGCCCCACTGAATTATCACTATTTCAACTAAGCTAAGTCACTCTATCCATCATAGAAGCCAATATATTGGATTTGCTTCAAGTTACATAAAAAGCATAATCCTTCCAGCGGAGCTTAAAAAATACCTAGCTGAGAATCGGTCCTTTGAAATACTAATTTAGATAAAAAGGCGTACTTAGCTCAAAATCAAAAGGTTCAAAAATTCAAAAGAACTCAAGGGAGTCATTGGCCAGTTTTTGACATCTGCAAACAAGCAGAGGGCAAAGTGGGGCGGAGGGGCGTCTGGGAGGAGGGCGCCGCAGGCTGGCAGGGTCTGCTCTCACTAAAATGTCTCCATACGGAGAAGCTCCGTCTCCGTCAGCAGCTCAGGGTGAAAAACGGGAAGGACAGCAGCGAGTCTCCCGGTCCGGCTGCATGTCACCTACTGCTTGGTAGCTCCTCTGTGCAAAGCAGGTTAAAGTGCTTTTCTCATTTATGTAAAGGTCTAGAATTTTGGTGTACAATTTTGGGATAAGAACCTTCACTGGGCAGTAAAGCAGTTGCAAGAAATGGACCTTGATAACCTTGAGGCTACAAGTTCATTTGCTCTTTACTACTACACTGCCTATTGAGGTGATTCTGTATTAGAAAAAACCAGCGAAGAAATAATAATAATAATGATAATAATAATAATAATAATAATAATAATAATAATAATAATAATAATAATAATATGGATGACAGCCACTACATGCTGGTGCAATGAATGTTTTAAATCAGAGTTAGAAATGTGTGGTGACTGAAATAAAATCAAATCAAATAAGTCAAATAAATGAATAAATTTCTCCAAACCTCCGATCACTTAAACCCAGTCGGACAGTAATTTAATGACCCTAACATTTTCATTACTGCCCCCCGTGGCCGTTTGACAGTCAGATCCTCCTTTGCACGACAGCCATTCTGCTCAAGCACGAACAGTTTGACGTTGACTGAAGCGTGACCATCTGACGAAACCTCAGACCAATTTACTGACGCGTGCCTTTGCAGAGCTGAGGTCTGTCCTATGTCAGGAGTTGGTGTTTTAGTCATTGCAAGGTACATGCATTTAAAAAAAGTACCGTATCATTAATCATGCAACTGTTTATTGATAATAAATCATGTTGTCGCTCAGAATGACGGCAGGAAATGTTTGCTTGTGCGATGGCTGCACCATCTGTGATGTTTATGGAAATTGCAGTGATTCGGGTAACCCCACATAGCCGGAGAAACAGACTTTGCCAAACATGTAAAATGGGAGTGCCGTTCTCTCAAGTGCAATATGGAAAAATAAAAAAGTAAAAAGTGCAGCGGGAGGAAATTCGACAAAGCATTAAAATAATATTCAGGTAAGTCACATTTTTAGTCGTATTTTGACTTTGAAAGCGAGTTCTTCTAAAACATTAAAAGAATTTATGTTGTATGATTTGTTGAATGTTATTGTATTAACCTTAACATAGGAGGATCCTGATTGCTTCCTTTTCAACATTATATCTTATCTTTAGAAAAATAAATATTTGATCATATTTACAGTATTTTAAGATGATTTTTTGGTTTCACCATCTTTGAACAAGACATTCTGTAACTCTATATTTTTTGGCTGCTTGAGAGTTTTTTGACGCCTCTGCATCTTTGATCGACATTATCTTGAATTTGGCATAATAACTTCCAGACCATCTGAAGGTTTCACCATCTTTCACACTCGCTAGACCCAGTTGATCATTTCTGTGGATAACTGATGCGAGCGGATACGTGACTCCACCTACCGGTGGTAAATCAGACCTTACTAGATCCAGTCCTAGAATATAAGATGACCCCATCTTTTTTAGATGTAATTCCTAGCAAAAATACCACCTTATATTCGGGCCAATATGGTAATAATGTTAATAATTGTTTCTAGAGTATTTGAGAAACTAGTTATTTGGTTTTAAACACAGCAAAATTTTTAAAAACTTGAAAACACATTTTTGTTTAATATCGATTCCTATATGGGTGAAATAAGCAGCACAGTGATGATAACTAATGATAACTAAAGTTATTACCATTTGCAATGCACTGGTGTGGTCATATATATTTTGGCCATAGGTTGTGCTCTACATTTGTTTTTATCAGTTTCTTCAGTGAAAACAGAATAAATAATATACAATATTAAGAGCCAAACTTTTATTTAAAAATCGTACTGCAAAGAAAGGAAGCCAAGCACCGTTCGGTTTCACTGAAGCCACCGTCTCCTCTGTCATCCTTGTCACCCCCGATGGTACAGAGGTGGGCAGAAGCACACAGGACCCCCACCCGAGGAAGGCGAAAGAGCACCGGAGCAAATCGAATTCCTCCGTCGCTCATCCGCGGTTCAGGCCCTTGATGAACGAATCTTCGGACCCCAGATGATGGGGGTGTTCGACCCCATGCGCGGGGCTGAATTCATGCAGAACAGGGGTGTCAGACCGAGTTCTAGGGCCCTGTCAAGCGTTTCGGTGTTTTAATTGCCTAATTGCCTCAATATTTCAAATATTAAAAAAAATATTTTTGACACTTTCATTGGAAAAATGGCTAACTGGACCAGCTGAGAGTTGCAAAAGAAAACCAGCAAAAAAGCAGGGACAGAAAGCTAAAATGCACCGAGGCAAAAAAGGTTTTCCTTCTGCGTACTGTATATTGGTGATTTCAGACAAATTTTGTGGTGGAAAGCAAATGATAAATTTGTGAATAGCGATTCCTTTATATATTTTCATTTTTATTCTGCTGTGTATTATAATATTTTTTCCTAAAGCAAATTCCCTCCAATCCTTAAACTTCGAGGTGCCGCATAACTGAGTGCTTTGTGTGTTATTACAGTCTAAGATGCGTGTATGTATGTGGTGACCTTTGCCTCCATTAACGGCAGATTTACTGTGCAGAGAAACATGTTGAAAAAGAATAAAACAAGCAAGCAAACACAATCCCTCAGCTGGACACTGTCTGGGGAGGTCAGTCAATTTGCCACAGAATCAATAGAACCACGAGATGAGACATGAGCTCTGGTTGTTCTGGAAAGGCCATCACTCACACCGCTTCCTATCTGACATGCGATCTCCAAGACCTGGAGGAATTTTCACAAACAAACCCTGCATTAGGCTCTTTTTGTATGGCAAAAACTTCAAATTCACCAGAAACAACAAGACAAAATTGCTTGTGTCGCGACCCTGACCGGGACAAAACACTAAATGATAGAGGGTGGATGAAGGGATATTTTATTTATTTTAAAAAATCCAGTTGTTCACATGAGTATTCCTAATATACATTAAAAAACAAGCTTAACCGGCTTACAAAACACTCTTTTTAGAAGGCCTCCCTTACAGTTGTGTGCAGATAGATTCTTAGAGCTGCACAAGCTGTCCGAGCCAAACAGTGTAAACACCAGGGTAAACACTGGCCAACATCACAGGCAACAACAAGGAGAGGCCAGTGCTCAAGTGCACAAAGACCTTGGAATCTTGTTCTGTGTGCTTTTGACCTCGGCTGTACCGTACAGTTAAAGGGGCTGAAAACATGCGGCAGTACAAAAAAATATAACTTTAGTTGTAAATAACAGCTTACTGCTGTGTGACCCACAGCAAAATCCATAAATGTACATTTAAAGCAAGCAACAGAAAATGGTCACATTAATATTTTCCTTTTTATAATTTTAAAAGTCACAGCATCGGTAGCTTGTTTCTCCGATCAGTAAAACACCTTCATTTCATTGTGTGGCTAGTACTAGACAGAAAAGTAGGAAATGACCAACAGGTCAGTAATGCAGGACCGATACACTTCCCGGCCAAAAAAAAAAAAGTCAATATTTCGTTGGGCACCTTTAGCTTCGATTTCGGCACACATTCACCGTGGCATCGTTTCGATAAGCTTTTGCGATGTCACAACATTTATTTCCATCCAGAGTTGAATTCATTTTTCGCCAACATCTTGTATTGATGATGGGACAGTCAGACCGCTGCGTAAAGTCTTCTCCAGCACAAGATCCCAAAGATTCTCAATGGAGTTAAGGTCTGGACTCTGTGGTGGTCACTCCATGTGTGAAAATGATGTCTCTTTCATGCTCCCTGAAGCGATCTTTCACAATTTGAGCCCCACGAATCCTGGCATTGTCATCTTGGAATATGAAGAAAAAATCCACTGATGGAGAAACCTGGTCATTCAGTATATTCAGGTAGTCAGCTCACCTCATCTTTTGGGCACATAACGTTGCTGAACCTAAACCTGACCACCTGAAGCAACCCCAGATCATAGCAGGCCATCAAGTTAAATACAGGCCGGGCAGTGTATATTTGAGGTACAGTAACTGTAAACCTCCTATAGCACTTTTATTTTACCCGATAACAATATTAATAATAACATAAGATTATAACAATGATGAAATTTCCCATTCGTGGGATAATAAAGGTTTATTCTATTCTATTCTATTCTATTCTATTCTATTCTATTCTATTCTATAGCCTGGGTCTTTGTGTTTCGTGGCTGCTGTCTGGGGTGTCTGCACTGTCTTACAAGGTGAGCCAGGAAAACACATTTTACAAACATTGCAAAATAATGTGCAATGTGCAAAAAACAAAGGCTGCGCAAAAAAAAGCAAATTAAACTTTGCAAAAAGCGCTCAGCAAACAGGGCACTGAAAATTCTCGCGCTGTTTTCGGGGCACGGATGTATCCCAAAAAGAAAAGAAAAAAAACGAAAGAGAAATAAACAAACGGCGGAGGAAAAGCGGGCGCCCGCAAATGAAGACGTCTCCTACGGAAAGCTGGTGACACGCTGTCAAAACAGAGCATCGCCGAAATGTTCATTCACACCTGGCGCCCGCGGACGGCCACGCCTAAACACACGGAGCGCCACTTAAAAAGCCACATCCAGCTGGCGGGGTAAATAAATAAATAAGTGGATAAATAAAAAGAGAGAGGAGAGTAAGATGTCACGTAGGCGGTGTAAAACCTGAGTGTCGCTCGCAGGGGGGTGTCAAAGATGGGAGACTTGCCACACATCTATGTATAGTCCCGCTGTGCAGAGAGAATATTTAATGAGTGACATGCCGCCGACAGGCCGGGAATGACACGCTTATGGAGGGATGATGCGGGGGGGGATGCAAATTTGGGGTTCATCTAAAGTTGAAACCCACCTGCTTGGTTTCCTGCTCCAGGCCTGTCTCACTGGTGCCATCGGGACAGACAGCAACGTGCTCTTTACACAAATATCATCCCGACCTTCCCGTCACGAACCCGAATTTTACCGGGACTTTAACAAACCACGGCTTTCACTTATGCACTGGACTTCCATAGCTTCAGTCTGATTTCTCATGCTGTACCCCTCCCCCCCACCTACACTTCAGCTGCTTTGACCTCTTCCTTTCGGCACCCTGTACATGGACATCCACTGCTTTACCGTACACGCAGCCCCTACCTGCACTTCCATTGCTCCACTCTTCTTCTGCATACTCCCAGTGTGGACTTTGAATACTTTTACCCTACTTTTGCTTACTCTGACTCTACTTGCACTTCCATAGCTTTACCCTACTTTTACATATGCTACCCCCCCATACTACCCTTCTGCAGCTTTACCCTATTTGTACATGCTTTACCCAAAGTTGGACTTTGGTGATCTTAACTTACATTTGCATATTCTACTCCCACCTGGACTTCCACAGCTTTACTCTATTTCTAGATAGGAAATATTAGTATTCTACTCTACTCTTGACTGGACCTCTGCTGCTTTACCCTACATTTACATATTTTACACCAGCATGGGCTTCTGCTGCTTACAAATTCTTCACCCCCCCCCCCCCATCCGAGACTTCCTTTGCTTTACGGTGCTCCTTTACATCCTATATGGCCAGACACCTGCTTCTTTACTCCACTCTTACACACACCACTACCTGGACTTCCGCCGTTTTCTCCTTCCCATCAACACTTATACAAGTCCCTTCAAAATCTTCACAAACCTTAACCGATCTGCCGAGAAGCTCCCATGAAAAAAGAAGCGAAGCGTCTTTGGTCTTAAATTTTGCACCCACCGCAGCATTTTTCACCATTATCTTCTGTAGCCGGACCTCGGGATCGAGGTGACCGTGTCGGTGAGCCGTGCGGCCCCGTCCAGCCGGAGCCTCCGAATGTTCTCCGCGTCCCTGTTTAGACCTGGCCCTGTTTCAAGGACGCCTGCGGTGCATCGCTTCGCACCCCCGGTCTCCACAGAGCTGCGCTGTCAAAAGATGAAACGCACTGCGGTCCCTCACGGCGAGGAACCGGGACCGGCAGAGCCGAAATGCAGCACTTTGGGGCTGCACCAGTCAGGCCGTGCATCTGTCTCGGTGACAAGAGCAGCCCACGGCCCCCGGGGCGAACGCTGTTATTATTATCGTGATTATTAGGCTGTTGCTCGGCTGACACTTTTGTCCAAAGAGACCTGCAAATTTATCCCATTTACAGTATATAGCCTAATATTTTCCAATGGCAATTAGGGTTAAGTGCTTTGCTCAAGGGTACGGTCGAAACGTCTCTCCTTTGTGCCGAAAAGCCTCAACCGCCATCGTACCTGCCGCACTAATACTGAACTAAAGCTGCAGCATTTTCAAGCGCAGGAGAACTGGGTTTTTCCCACCCGATTTCTGCAGCCGCGCTGTTGTATGACCGCCCAGACAGGACTGTGGCCCGAGCGAAACGCGAACGCGACGCTCCGAAAAAGCTGCCGAATAAAACGGCATCCGTCAGAAAATGGCAAAAAACGCAAACAGCGAAATAATTGATGACGGCAGCCCGATTCTCCAAGCCTTTTGCGGCTCCGTGATAGATTGCGGAGTGCAGGTTGCTGGGGTTTTGCGCAGTGAACATTTTGGCCCTTATTGACCACGCATCAGGCTGATGGAGAGATGATCCCCAAATTCCCACAGTAAAATTCCAGATGTGGAGCAAATGGCCCCAATAAATCATAATGCAATTATCCGTGGTCAGCGTTGCTTATGTATCATTCATTACAATTACCCAATGTGAATATATATCTCACACACCTATTTCAGCAGGCTATTTGACACACCATTAATTTCTTCTCCAAGCAAGACGACCGAAAAGCTTTCTAGATACACCTCCAAAACACTGTATATGCAATGATTCAGATCATCTGCCTCCATTTATTCTTTAGTCTGGCAATGTGGCCTGCGAAGTGGAAAGGCGAACTGGTGAATTCATTACGTTTACAATTTAAGCACCGGGCAGACATTTTTCTCCAAAGCCACGTGGAACTGACAGTAAACAAAAGGGCGTCGGGAACATGGTGGGACATCTGGGTACAGACAAATGATTGTTATTCTCAACTTTTTTGTATGGTGACACCATTTTAATAGTGCATGTTACTCAGGTAGCTGGCCATTGAAATGATATATGACTTGAAAAAGAAGTCAGTAAAAGTGACGTTTGGTGACTGACAAACCTACGAAGCGCTCAGCGGCTCAGGTGGGAAATGCATCAGAAATACATTTTTTTTTGAAAGCAGTTTGAAGTTGAGATCATTCTGGCACATTGGGACCAAATCCAAGAACTGGCAGCCTTCTAGTGTTGGAAGCCCTTCTCTGTGGGGCAAAGAGGCAGCCAAAGGTGCGGAACGGCAACGTCCGGCAAATAAATCCACAATGTGAATGTAAAGGATAAAGCGGTTAATGGATGAATAATTTGGAAAACTTTCCTTGGATGACTCTTGTGCTTATAAACAAGACCTATGGGCGCCAGCTAATAGAAATGTTCTCACTTTATCCTGTATTCCAGTAGGGAGGGCGAGCTGCATCTGTCTACACGACAACAGTAAGACATACAAAGAGACATAAATGTACCCGTATCGACACAGACGCATCTGACATAAGTTATACAGATGTATGCAAATAATGGGAGGTCAGCGGTTTTCACAGTGATTTCTTTGGAATGTCTCAGTCGGAGTTCCCAAGCACAGGTTTCCCTTAATAGCTCCGGAGAGGTTCAAGATTCAACTTATCTGTCATTCTGCCTTAACAGGGGTACAGGGAAGAACAAAATGTATTTTCTCTCAGACTTGATGCACATTGCGCTAAACAGCTGGCATGACAGCAAGGGGAAGGGAGGACAAAATGAGGTAGCTGGTAGGATGGGCAAATAAATTGAGAAGAAAATGAAGATAAATAGGCGCTCAGATAGCCGAGCGATATTTACAGTGAGTGGTGCCGCAAACATTACAGTGCGGCCCAAGAGGAGGTGGGCGGTGGTGGCAGTGACGCGGTGGAAGGCGGTCAGTGGCGGAGGTGGTGATGACGGCACCTGACCACCCGCGGGGAAAAACCGCTCCTGTTTCACGTTCGACCCGTTTTTTTCCCTCTTTTACCACTAACTACCGCTTGCTCAAAATCTGACACAGAGGCCTGGGTTAAGCAGGTTCAATAAATCAGGCCTTAGTCTGGTGGAGCGGAGTCTGGAAAGCCTGCTCCCAGCAGCAAATGGGAAAAAAAAATAAGGCAAGAAAGCATGCATATTCTGGAGACATTTGGGAACTGGTTGCGATGCAGTTGAGGGGGGAAAAATATCATCTAGCTGTGTGATAGAGAACAAAAGGAAACAGATGAGCTTGTCATCGCTGATGTGATGGATCATCTTTAGCTCTGATATAATTGTTCGCTCCTTCCCTCCCCAGAAAAAATGTCTGGAACCGAACTGGGACATTAATAAGGTAATCAATGAGGTAATTACCTCAAAATAACTCGATTCATCACGCTGCAAAATGAAGCAGAATTTATTAAACTTTAACATTTCTTATGACAAAAATAAAACGCTGGATTTCGTGTCATGGAATAATGCGCGCGCTATGTCCCTGGAAGACGCGGTTCGTGGCTATGAGTGTTTGAGGCGACGTGTGTGCACGGTACGGAGCCGATGTGTCCCGTTTGACTCCGCTGCGTTTGAGTTGGATGCTATCGATCTGGGGGGGGGGCAAAAAAAAAAAAACCTGTGAAATAAATCAGCATCTAACAAGGGTTTTCTTGCTGTTCTGCATACTACTGCCTACAGTAACTCAAACCCAGTCAGGAGGCTGATAACTCAACAAACGCCCGGGTCACCCAACGACTGACCCAAGCGATGAATGCTGAGACACGCTTGCGACCTTAAAGTACAATTCCGGCGCCGACCTCTTGTATAATATCAGCACGTACCCGAGGTTTGTCTTGTTTAATGCATTTTGCTATCCATCTTTTTTCAATTGTGCGGTTCCGTTCATCGTGAGTTCACCCCGGCCGCCTGGACAACACCTGTGTGAGACAAACCGGACTAAAGGATTAAGTCAAAAGCAACCCACAAGTGTCCTGCACCTCTGGGAGCTGCTGCAGAAGACACATCATTTCCTGATCATACTTGTTCACCAAATTCCTTGTGGAAAAGAAAAGTAGTTTCAACCTTCGGCTAAGTTAACACTACCTCTGAGAGAGATAGCGTCCTTGAGCTGGAGGAAGATCTATACCCACACAGCATTCATATTCCCACAGGACTAGGATTTATTCACCTGAGCTGGTATACTATGGTAAGCAGGGTTTGCTCGCAAACAAGCAGCCGCTTCTCAACCCAACCAACTTCCCACAAGCTGGCCAGGATCCCAGTACATCTGACAGCTTGCTGTCCCATTTGCTCCTGCTGAAGCCCTCTGTTCTGCTCTCCTTCCTCTGGCAATTTCCCAGCTGCCGTTTGCCTCTGCTTGCTTTTCCCATCCTCACTCAGGCATGCAAGACCTTGTTCTGCTCAGAATTTTGCCATCCTGCAACTCTGGTAGTCTCGATTGTTGCCCAGCTAGTTAAGAGACTGGTGGAAGGCCTAAGGGGTATCGAGCAGCTTGGCTAAGAACTTCCCAGCATTTCTCTTGGGCCTTAGACCAGATGGACACATTTAACAAACCGAGTCCCAGTGGATCCAATTTCTTCCTGTCAACTTATCGCCATGACACGAGATGTTTAAAACCTACTAATCTCTAAGACGGACCTCTCTTGCAGTTTCAGAAGCTCTGCGTCATTTATGGCAACAAATATTCCTGCTTCACTGCCTGGCCAAACATATCTTTAACCCTTGCAAAATGCTGAGGCTAAGTGTCCTGATTATCAATATGCCAAACTCTTATTTTGTCTATCATCAGAACATCCGAGATATGACGGAGAAAGACGCAGAGGACAGGAAGAAATGGAAACAACTGATCCACTGTGGCGACCCCTAACGGGAGCAGCCGAAAGATGAAGAAGAAGAAGAAGATTCGAACATCTAAGATAGCAAAAAATAAATATATAAATAAAAAAGGAAGATGATTTATCTCCAGAATTTGGTTACTAGGTGTTTTACTGCAGTACTGCCTGACTGAAGCTGATGCCTTTACCCAAGTACAATTTCAGGGTTATAGACTATGATACTTTTCATTTTTACCCACTTAACAGAGCTGGGTAATTTTTACTAGAGCTCTTCAGGGTAATCCGCTTGATCGAGGGTGCGACAGTAAAGGAGAGATCCAAAAACTACACCACTGCTGCCCGATACGACAAACTAAATAGGTAGTGAAAGCTCGGTTGCTGTCACGCATGCAAGATACTCCAGAACATTCAGAGGTAAGCTGCACTGCTCGAGGACATGCAACAGATGCAATTCTACCTGCATCTTTATTACCTCACTGTACGTGTTGATCCAAACCACAACGCGGCTTCAACTCATTTCAGATGAGGCCTCATAAAACAGCAATAAAAACTCGCCATTTCAACTGGTCTACAATGGTCTACAATGGTGATGAATGAGACGCAATAAGTGTCCTCTCTCAGGACTGGCTTCTCCGCCCAGACCACGTGGCACAAAAGCCCGTGTCCTGCAGTTTCTCCGAAACAATTTCGCCTCCGTTTTTTTAACACGAGAACAATGTACAGATGCACACCGGTTGCCTACGAGACCGAAGCGTTCGAAATTAACACAGCGCTTTCCCAATGTCTGTAAGGTGTTTCAAATTGCTTTGGACACGAGGCTGAAATGCTTGTTTACCTTCCGACGTCTCGGGGGCACAGTCAAAATTAATCTCGCGTAAGCCCCTTGTTTCAAAACCCAGCCCAGCAGTCAGAATACAGATGAAGCTCGGCGCAGTTAAAGAACGCACTCGACTAATAAGTTATAACTTGAACGCGACTTCCTTCAGGAGCCCGAAGACGTTGCGAACGTGGGACTGAGCGTCGCCGAATGGTTACCGCCATGTAACGGCGCACATATCAACAGCGGACAGCGCATTACTGAGATGGTGCTTGCAGTCAATACGCGCACACCGCAATAGGCGAGAAATCCTGCGGTGATGATGTGATGGAGCCATCGGGTGACAACTGAGAGCTTCGGCGAGATAGCACGCAGAGACAAGCATCAAATTTCCAGTTTGAACCACAACAGCATCGCTTGAATGCGCGATTGATCGATAAAACAGAGGGGTGTGGGGTAAGACGCGTGCATGTGTGCGCTTTTGTGGCCCCCGAATTCGCTTGCCATGCCTATTGGCTTGCCATCCCAATATAGAGCTATGGATCAAAGGATTAATTTTGAGCCCCCCCCCCTCCCTGGTGAGAACGAATCCCGACTCGAATTAGCGGCTCAAAATGCTCACCGGTTCATCGTCGGTTGCGTCTCCAAAAAGCAATAGCAATTCACCGGTGAGCCCGGTAAACAAACTTGTGGCCGCCCACTTCTGCAAGCACACTTTGGAAAGCAAACTGTTAAATTAAAGGCCCTGGGTTTGGGGGTGAAGCAAGTAAAAGTCACTTCATTTTATTTACCTGAACCACCTCTGGTTAAGCATTTGCTTTTGGAACTGCAGCCACAGGCTCTACGCAGAACCCGGGTTTGAATATCTACTTCTGCTGCAGCACCTTTAGCTGCAACAGATACTTACCCTGAATAAATATGGTAAAAATTACCTAGCTTCACAAATGGATGGATAACAGTAAGCAGCTTACAAACCCAACGTTGTTGGTCGCCCTTGACCATTCGGTTACGCAAATAAATTCTAGTAAATAATTTTTATACTCTCTTGTTGGGCAACTAGTGGGTACAGATTTGTATTTTAAGCCAAAAATGTGCATAAATCTTAGAGAAATATAACTTGCATTGAGGCCAAATCTAATAACTGCCGCAACTTCATCTCCAACACGCTGCACTTTTCTAACCGTGTTTGCAGCTGCCCTCTGTCAGCGTGACGAAAAATGAACAAGCAAATTAAACTGCAACTCTGCCCCTTCTTATTAGTCCTTTTTTATACAGAATGTCAGCTGGCAGTTGCAAGCAGACGGTTGTAATAAAAGGCAAAAAAAAAAAAAACCCAAAAACCAACTGTTGCCTTCTTAATATCACAGTGCCAGTGACGCTCCTGTCTCACTGCCCTAAAAGTTTACCACGGAACCGACATGTGGTTCCAGGCTCCTGCAGATGTAAGGATGGCCCAGTGAAACACTAACCTGGGATTTATTAAAGTCCAAAATTCACTCTCAGTGGCTATTTGAGAAAACCTGGCCGCACGGTTTGGGCGTACGGATGACAAGATTCCAAGATTGAAGCGCTAACCTCAGAGAAGAGCCCTGTGAGGCCAAATAATTTGTGCGAATGTCTAGATACTTCACCGTGTTTATCAGAAGAGGTCCTTTAAAATTAATTTTCAACATGGTCAGGTTCTCCTTGTTGTTTCATACCTTATTCATACCGTTTCCCCCATGTAGATGAGAGCAGCCCTGCAAAAACCGAGCGCAAGTGCAGCCCTCGATCATCTGCTCAGTCAGTCAAACAGTTATGGGATCACCTCTGCGCATTCGTATGCAGCTGAATAATATGCTTGTCAACAAGTTTAAACTGCATACTGTGTGCGAGCACATCTACATTGAATGAAATTCAAGCAATGCTCGTGGCGCTTCAGAATAATCGGATCCAGGTTCTCCCGAACATCTACTCCCCAGCACATGCATGGAAGCCAACTCGATTCAGAATCGGAGTTGCTACTGCTCAGCAAGTGGCCCCTTAAGCACTTAGTTCCTCACGGGACCCTCGTGTGCATTATTAGAAAAACAGGTCAATGTCCACATACGTTCCCGTACAAGATGCGAAGAAATTTCCGGGCTGCGATCTGATTTTGCAAACAACACCTTTGCTCGGGTTCTAGTCTGACCGTCCCAGCTTGTTCTAAGATCCACCCAACTGAATGCCTGTTATATCCAAACATTTTCACATCTGGCGCCGTACAGATGGAAAAAAAAAAACTTGTAACGGAGCCTGGATTTGGCTCCGTTTCCATTTGTTTGACCATTTTGAGCAGAATTTCAGTCCAACTTTGTAGGATTACAATAATAAACAAGAAGACTA
Source organism: Heterotis niloticus (assembly GCA_018136845.1). Taxonomy (NCBI): domain Eukaryota; kingdom Metazoa; phylum Chordata; class Actinopteri; order Osteoglossiformes; family Osteoglossidae; genus Heterotis; species Heterotis niloticus. Next base: position 6,400,105 of record CM030897.1, on the reverse strand, counting down.
CAGCCCACCTACCAGCAATGCATTTCTACAGATTATTCAGACTCCCGTCTCATCGTCTCGATCACCGTCACCGTGAGTAAATTTTAGTAATAGGAGAAATCTTAGTACCATCGGTCTTACTGTTCCGCAAACACCGCCTTATTCTGAGGGTGCATCTTTAATGTATTAATAATGAATGTTATATTGTGAAGAGAATGAATTGCACAGATTGCTGTCTGCCGTAAACACCGCAGTGTCGCCATGCGTGTCGCGCTGCTAAGCAATGTCGCACCGAGGCATAAAAATGTAATGAGTTCTGTGTGTTGATGCGCACCCTTTGTCATCCTACAGAACCCCCGAAAATGAAGCACCGGGGCGAGGCTGTCTGAATCCATCGCGCAAACACAGCATTAACAATTCATTTGAGTATTCTTTATAAACTCAATAAAATGCTGCCGCGTGCTTTAAAATACGGTGGAAACATTGACGTGAGTAATGGCCGCACCACCAGGAGACAGTGAGCAGTCTGTGTTAAGTAAGAAATTCACCCGGTTCTGTAGACAATGTGGAACGTGTTCTAACCATTAATGCGCAAAAAGAATGAATGCAGCCAACATCTCCCAGACTAAAACAAATATAATCGGCTCCAGTGGACAATACATCCAAATTTACTAGCGTGCAGCAAAACCACTTGCCAGGATTTACTCTGTTTGATAATTTAGTGCTTCTGTTTTACAAAAGCACTCCCAGCTGTATTAAAAGTGTAAACTGCTTAGGATAAAAGTATCAGCCAGTGCCAGCAAGTAAAATTCCTGAAAGATGAAAATATTTTTTCAATTAAATCTAATGTATATACACTGTCTGACCAAAAAAAAGGCACGCATGCTAATATTTCGTTGGACTGCCTTTAGCTTTGCTTACGGCACGCATATTTGCTTTGGCATCGTTTCGATATGCTTATGCGATGTCACAACATTTATTTCCGTCCAGAGTTGCATTCATTTTTCGCCAAGATCTTGTATCGATGTTGGGACAGTCAGACCGCTGCATAAAGTCTTCTCCAGCACAAGATCCCAAAGATTCTCAATGGGGTTAAGGTCTGGACTCTGTGGTGGCCGATCCATGTGTGAAAATGATGTCTTTCTCATACTCCCTGAAGCACTCTTTCACAGTTTGAGCCCCATGAATCCTGGCATTGTCATCTTGGAAGAAAAAGTCCATTGATGAAAAAACCTGGCCATTCAGTATATTCAGGCAGTCAGCTCACCTCATTTTTTGGCCACAGAACATCGCTGAACATAGACCTGACCAAGTGAAGCAACCCCACATTATAACACTAAGTTAAATCCAGGTGATGACGTTTTTTTTGGCTGGGCAGTTTATAAATATTTCTAAAAATCCTTCAGACGCATCATGCATCGCAGCTACCATTCGGCAGTCAGAAGCACCATCATGTCGGTGATGTATCGCAATTACAATATAGTTATTTATTTTATAATATAGTTATATTCGCATGACTGTGGTATATTTGCAGGTCGGTAGATGGGGTAGAGCTTAGAATGGTTTCCTCACGCAGTAGAAATGGAAAGAGGTTCGAGTGCCACCTCCTGCTTTGCTTCCCTCGAGCAATGCCCCTATATGGAATTTAATCTGTAAAAAATTACGCCGCTGCATGAGTCAGCGAAGAATTAAAAGTAGCTTCACCTTGAAAGCCGCTAAACAAAAGCGAAATGCATTTTTTCATCTGAACAGTTTTTACTGGAACCAGAGGCCTGTCACCTTTACATGTGAAACACTGACATAAAATCACAAATGTTTTACATGTTAGTTGCCTGATGACTGAAGCGTTAACTAAAAAAGTAACTAAACTTGTTATGAAATTTGGATTTGATCCTATTTTGTGCCAATATGGTAATAAAGGTCGCTCTCTAGTCACCCGTGCAAATGGAACAGTTTGCCGTGTCCTGTCGACTCTTACGACCCCTGTCGAGGGGCTGTTTCTGCAATTCCTTCTGCCCCCAGCAAGCAGCTACTAACACCTGGCTATGATGGCCAAACCTTCATCTGGAACGGGGTCCATTGGAAAATTATAGCCTTCCCTGGCACTTACCACTTCAAACAGATGCCCATTTGTCACCAAAATGTATTTGCGTCGTCCTGCAGGACTGTCCACCCCCCAGGCCAAAAAGCAATCTGTCAGGATTCACCCCATAATCTCCATGCTGTCTGGCTCCAAGAAGAGCACAGAGTGCCAAAAAAAGTTGGCACCTCCCATTTGTTAATAAATCAATAATGTAATAAATAAATACATGACCTCTTATCCCAGTTTGCTTTTAGACACTGTTAGACGGAGGGCTGCAGGCCGGCCCTGCAGCGCAGCTCTCTGTCGCAGCAGAGCCAGGCATTTCTGTATGTGTCTGCAATGGAACCATAAGCTTAAACGTTATTTCTTCCCAAGTGCTCCCAAACTGCTCCAAGGCAATGCAGAGGAATCAGTCCTGCGCCAGACAAGCAGGCAGAGCGGCCTATTGTGGGCCAGTTCTATTCTCAGGTCAAGAGGTGTCGAGCGCCTTCTGTGCTCTCCGCATCATTGGCGCTGGATGAGGTGAAATGAGAATCTCGAGGAAGAAAAGGGAGGAATAAAAGAAAGCCTGAAAGGAGATGAAATGGTGAGTGAAAGAACATGAAAGCCTCTTTGCCGGAGTCAAGGAGGAAGTTCAAAAGGGATAAAAAAAAATGTGAAATTTCAGCACGGTGTTTACTTTTAAGGCAGCCAACGTTGCCAAGCGACTGGATGCAGGGGCGCTGCTGTATGAGAAATCGCTTCTTTGTGGGCAGTGAATAAGAGTTAAATATTGGAATTCTAAGTACAGGGAATACATTAATGCTGTCCGGGGGGGGCAACTTTGTTACTGGGTTAACATGCCCATCACTACTATCACCTCACTGTTACGACTCATTTTGGAATTGTTATCCTTTCATTATGTGGTCAGAAGTACAGGAAAAAAACTATATGCAATCACCTAAAAATATATTGAGCTATCCCTCAGTATCCAAATTCTCTAAATCTGAATTTCTGCTCTTGAAAATTAATACCTATACTGTTTATAAGTATTATTGTAAACCTCTACTATAGCAAATGTTCATCCAACATTTATGAATAACTGACTTTCGGCTGCTCCCGTTAGGGGTCACCACAGCGGATCGGCTTGTCCGCATATTTGGTTTTAGCAGATTTTCACGCCGGATGCCCTTCCTGACGCAACCCTCTATTTCATCCGGGCTTGGGACCAGCACAGAGGTGCAACCCCTTGTGGCTGGATTTGCACTGATGCCCAATGTGGGGCTCAAACCCACAATCCTAAGATTACAAGTCATATGCTCTACCAACTGAGCCAGCTGGCAGGGAGACCACAACCACAGTTTATCAATATTAACAACAAATCAAAATACAAATAAAAGTCAAAATGAATTAACAGATCAAATACTGTACAGTCTATGGAAAAAAATGGTGTACGTCTTGTAATGAACTGTAATAATAAACTGTTATAAATTTATCCAAAGGCAGAAGCACACTCAGATGTTTTATCATCTTTTTCCACTAGTCTCATTTCATCTGAACACTGTTGTGCCACTGCATTTACTATGCATGTCATTTTTAAATGTATGTATCTATTTATATTTAAATAAATAAAAATAATTTAAAAATTTTACCTATTTATCTAAATTCCGGAGTCAAACAAAGTATAGATGTTCTCAAAAGGGCCAGGAGCTCGACATCTATCTATCTATCTATCTATCTATCTATCTATCTATCTATCTATCTAATAAATAATAATTAATAATAATTTATTAATAATAATATAATCTCTAATAAATAAATGAGAAATAAAGACACCGTATCTGCAGAATTCGGGGCCATTTTCAAGCCTAAATTAGATTCAGATACTGAGGGGTTTCTCAAATTGTTTAAACAAATTGTTTAAAAAAGAGCTGTATGTCACCATTTTTATCTGTTAAGCTATGTCTGACCTGTCCCAAACGGCACCTTTAGGCACGGGAAGTGGACTTAAAATACGCAAATAGGAAGAAGTAAGCAGACGAACGAAAAGGAAACTGTAATTGAGTAGGTGTGCACCTTTCTCCATGTTTGAAGAACTTTATGAATCCTTTATTAGTTACTTCATAGAGCATTTTTTTCCCCCAGCAACTTGTCAGGAAATTGCAATCCTCTCCTGTGCAGAATGACTGACAAATACAGCGCAATGAATAAGAGCTGGGACATATAATGCACAGTGACCCCACCGGCAAACTCAGAAGGGTGAAAAACAGAATTCAATAAAAGCATAACTCTTATTAATTAACACAGCTGTTTCCTTTCTCGACCCCGCAGGAATGAAAGCGACCCCCTGCAGGGGTGGGGACGGCGGCGCTCCTCACCCGTTTCGGCCGAGAAAGGACTGCGGCTGCCCTTCAGTGGCGAGTCCTTGAAACAAAGACTTTCCCTTCACGCTGCGATGCGGACACGAGAATCTGCTCAATGAAAAGAGAATCAGATAACAAAAACCGCGTCCCTCGAGAGCCGAGCCAAACAGGCCTCACTCGGTTGCAGTTATTGAATATGCAGAGCCTCAGAAAAACATCGACACGGCCGAGCTCTTAAAGACCGTAACTGCTGCGCTTGCTGCTTCCATTGCAACGTACGGCTGCACGCGGTTTGGATTTTTTTGTATGCCAACTGCGCACATTAGGTGTGTATACAGTGTTGAGGTTCAAAGAGCTTGCTAGATTTTTTTTTTTTTTGCCCAAGGAGGGGTAGATATTCAGATAAACATAGGAAGCCGACGTGAACGTAGAGAGGACCTTGATAAATCACGCCTAACAACTGTTAGACCTTCAAGCCTTGACAAATGACGGCGCTCGGGTGGAAAGCGCGATCAATCTCCATTTCATTTACAAATGCTAAAAACAACAGTCACCTTTTCTCCTTGTCCATACATAGTTATTTGCACCCAGGTCTGCTCAGTGCTGGATAATAACAAAAACATTACTTTAAAAAGGTCAGCCGTCCCATGCATTAAGGCCCGGGCCGCTTTTCTAATAGTCTGGCTAATGGTGAGAAACATTGCTCAAAGCACTGTCCCCGCTGACTGTGCTCAATACACACAGCTGTTTGTCGTCCTAAATGAGCACGGCTTCACCTTGGAGATCATGGCCGGACCTGCGCTGCTCCTCTGCAGCGATGCGCGGGTGTGCGGAGGGTCATCCCAGCCGCCTCTATAAGCGCCGCACACTGTAAATCTTGTGCCATGCTGCATTCCACAACCCAAAAACGCTGCAAATTTCCATATGAAACTGGAGACCGCTTTCTCGGACTTCATCTCTGCGCACCAAAATATCACAATTTCAGCCTTTCCCCCCCATTATTATTATTATACAGCCAGGGACATGAATCAAGATTTGACCCAGCAACGCATTTCTCATTTCTCCACATTTTTAGAAATAAGCCGCTTCAAAATTCTTATAAGGGGAAACCAAAGAACGCAAAGCCAGTTTGGGGGACTCGACCATATTACCCCTAATAGATGGCACCTAAGAAGACCGTGAGCAACATCTTATGAGACTGTCGGGTTAAAAACCAAAATGCCAGCTTGCCATCAAACACCGGACAAACAATCGGACAAACAGATTGCCGGACAAGATGAATTCACAAATACCTTTTTAACGTGGCAAGAGGAATTAACCCTAGGAGACCCAGGTAAACCAGGACCCTTCTCTCAGGAAATTGCTTAGCTGTCCAAACGAACCCATTCCACGGAAGGGGGAATAAATCAAAAAATTCAACCCCTCTTTTCCTGGAGGGGAAGGGCAGAGCGGCTGTTAAATCACTTTATGTGCTTAGTCTGTCTGAGCAAAATGTAACAGTCTTTTAGGCTTATTAAGATGAAGTCCACTGTCCACCAGACAGTTTAATAGCCATTCTTTATGTTATAATAACACAGGCTGTTTTGGCGTGGAGGGTTTCAATTTCAGGGACGATGTCCATCATTTGTTGGGCAGATTAAGGCCGTGTGCAAAGCTAATCGGTGACAGAGTCAAATTGCCCAGACAGCAGTAGCTCAAGTTGTTGCTAATGGGTCCATTTGCACGGAGCGGCACTAAGGAGAAAGTAATTGCCCGGGCAGGAGAGCCGCGTGGTCCGGGGGGCAAGTTGGGCACAGTCTTGAGGTTTTAAAGCCCTAACTGCTCACAGGGCTCATGGCACGAGGACCCTGGGGCCAGTGGTGACATTTGTTCAGCCATTTTCCTACCATCCAAAGGGTGTACATGATGTCCAGACTCACCGTTCAGGTGGGAGCTGCTGTCTGCTTTCTTGTGCCACACAGCAGAACCCTCAAAACTCTTAGGAATGTAAAACGCAGTTGTGTAAACTCAAGAGCATGGACAGCTTTCCTCCCTACTCTTTGCTTTGTTGTAAGAGAAGTTCTGTGTTCAAACAGCCACGTGAGAGCGGATTGTGAGTCAACATTAAGATGTCAGCTTTGCGTTTAAAATCTACTGCTTGGCACACCAGTTTCTCTTGTCCCTTTTTGGTACAAAAATACCAGTGGGCTGCAGGAAATCTTGCATTTGATAAATTTGACTACACCTTTTTCGAAGATGTGATTTGCATGTTCACTCACCAACGGTTACAGAAATGCCTGTTGCCAAGGTGGGTTGAGGTTGATGCATGACCAGGTGAGGTGCGGCGGTTGATGTAAAGTTGCATTTGTCCTTCCCATAATCTGTAAATAACAGCAAACAACACCCAAATGTTATTCCTATTAAAAGTCAAGCAGCTGTTAAGATCTTAACTCTAACAAAGATGAAGAACGCAAGTGAAACTTTAACACCTGTTGACTACAAAATACAAACATCGCAGAGTTCATCCTTATATTTGCAGAACAGTGTTTGCTCAGCTTCTCTCTGCCGTCTTTCATTTAAAGTTCTGACTCTTCCAGATTGGCCACACCTGGTTCTCATGCTGGTTTCCTCCTAAGGAAGGTGCAACTGTAAATAAATGCAGCGAGTAGACATGGCCACACTCCTGCTTGCCTGCTTCCTTCACCTGCCTGGCCACAATGACCATGTAATCCCGAGGATCTTCTCCAATGCATAACTGTCATAAACAGCAGGGGCTGTCATTGCTCAGATGAATCGATTTTTTTGTCCCTGTGGACACCCCAGGCAAAGCCTCAAGACTATCAGTTCGATGCACCTGCTTCCCCAACCGCTGGTCATCCATGTTTGAACAACAAGCTAAAGCCGCACCGCTATCTCGCACGGTAAACAGGTGTTGTTAAACTCATCGTGATGTACGAACATAGGTGAAGGTGCGCAGTTTCCTTCGCCGCCAGGGCCCAGAAAAACAATGCAACGCATTATGAGAACTGCCGCAGCCACAAGCTTATCGCACCTTTCCATCATTTTGGCTATAAAGACTGTCAGTTAAAGCTGTCCGTATTATGTAGTGCTTCATTTTATGAGATTATAAAAGAAAAAAGATGTAACTAACGGGGAAAAAAGCTGCGATATGTCCTCCGTCTTGATGCTGTGTGAAAGGCCTGTGGGAGGGGTGCTTGTGCTGGGCAGGGATTTCCATTCAGGTTTGATGGACCTGACGGGTTTTGATTGCCTTGAACGGGAGCCAAGCTAACTCAGCAGTTTTCCCCGGCAGCGGCGCCGGGGCCCATCCATTTCTGGGTCTCGGCACTCTCCGGAGGAAAGGGACTCTCGGCAGCCCCAGGAATAATTGCGCTAGCTTGTTGCCGGGCCCTCAGATGGTTCGTATTCCGTCGGTTTTATTAGTTTTGTGCTGCTGCGCGACGCGGCCTCAGCTGCCATCTGTCCGTGTGAAAAAAGTGAGACGCAGGCAACCTTCAGCCTGATTTCATCTCATTCCCGCAGAGAGGTGAAGACCACGTACGACTGCCGTCCCTTCTCGAGCCCATTGCCTTTTATCCGTGCCACGACATCAATCTGCAAGTTTCCCCTCCCGTGGCATCGAACCCGTATTAACACACACTTTGTTTTTTCACCAGAAATAAATCCCCGAAAGCAACATGACAGTTGCATCCGTGCATCGGCTTGATGGATGGGGTGGTGCCGCAGAGAAATGTTCACATCCATCAATAACAAATATGTTTATTATCGCATAACAAAGTAATCCTCAAACAATAAATTAAAGCTATTATTTTTTTTAAAAAAAGGGGAACGATCAGTTTAGGGCAATAAAAAGTAAAAAAAAGAGAGAAATTTGCTTATAAAGTATGCAGTTAGAGCCTATTGGATGCTTTGGCCTAGAAAAAAAATAAAATAGGGTATTCGGTATATTACAAAAAAATGGGTACGGTGCCCATTTACATTAATTTATTTTGCAGACACCTTTGCCCAAAGCTGCGTGCAGATTTACGTTCGATCACTAAGCTGTTTATAATGATTTACCCATTTTTATGGCATACACTTTTGTACAGCTTGATCATTTTTTAAAAGTAATTATACTGAGCAAAGGGAATACAGCTAGGATTTGAACCAAGGTCCTTCAACTGCAAGGTAGCCCCTTTACCCACTTCATTACCTGCTGACTCCAGTAGACCCATCCATCAGGTTTAAAAAAGTGCAGGTTCCCGAAGTGCTCCTGAGCCTGCAGGAATTCACTGTAGAGTGTCATGGTCGACGCCGAATTGATCATTTCCTCGCTGAGATGAAGGTTAAACAACAGGCCGAGGGAGAAAAAGTGACGGCTGGTGCGAGGCAGAGCCCCGTGCCATTTTATTCGTGTGCTCTTGAAGTCAAAATAGCATCGCTTGTTCTCCTCACTCTTGCAAGGTGCGTTCACTTGCGACGCAGTTTCTGTTCACGTGCATCGACCTGCTAATCACTTTATCGACGGGAGCGTTCACCTTGAGGGGTTACGCAGAACCGTCTGGTTATCAGCAGGGGTTGTGCCGGCAGGGCTCCGGCATAGGATTGAGATGTAGTTTGCATCAAACACTTTGACACTTCAGCCAAGCTTCAAACAAGAGGACCCGGGGGTCCCGGGTGACACTCCGCCATTGACAGCTTTGTCATCCCTGCCTCTCGCACTTTTTTTTCCACAAACTCGGTTTGTACCCGATGAATAATCGTCCCCCGAGACACCAGCCTTCGGTTTACCAGAACTTGAGATTACAAATGACTTCATTTAATATCCCTACTTCAGTTTACGAAATGTTTCTTTCACTCCAGCTTCTTTACCCGCCGTGTTATCTTCTTTGCAGTTATAGTTTGGCGAAATGCTCATTTCCCAGCCTCTATTACCCTTTGTTTCCTAGTTTTACCTGCTATGTTCTTCATAAGCATGGCAGCTAATTCATAATTTCAGGCAGGGTTTGGAATATCCAAACTATGCCAGTTTGTCTGACCATTGCAATTCATTTGTACCGATTTCCTTCATCTTTGCCTTTCTTGTTTTGCGCAAAAAATTGAATCAGCACAACATTGGGTCTCATATGTATGTATTGTATCGGGTGTTTATAGGCATTTGTTAAGCCCACGGTAAATAATGGCTAAGAAAGAGTTCGGCAAGCTCAGGTAGACACAGTTACAGAATTATACGGCCATTAATGATGGGAAACTGCCTTGTTACATTACTAATGTTAACCATTGAAGTCCATGACTAGTCGTATTTTAGTTTAAACTGGTGTCAGTTTTGACTTTTTTTAAACCATTAAAATTCATTCTAGTTACATCTTTGGTTTAGGATAATTCACCAAAAAACAGGTTTTCAGGAACCAAGCACCTTTATAAATCAGAGGGAATGCTGTAGTGTAACCTATTAATTCCTTTGGAATTGAAAAACTGCCAGCGAGTCAGGTCTGACCCCTGGCACGGTTTTCAAGGCAACAGGAGGAACAGAAGTGGTTGCCATTGCCTTCTTCCAGCACAGAGAGATACAAACCCAGGGGAGCAGGTAAACGCCACACACTGCTGGGCTGGACTTGAATCCCACATCAGGCAGGCAGCCCGAGAGCTGTGAGTCACCAGCTTACCCTACTGTGCTACCACATCCCTCCAGCAATCCCTTTTGGAAATATAAACATGCATGTCTTCCAGGGCTTTAAAAAGCCTGCATAACAGGTGAGCTTCCACTGACGTGCCTTAACCCGGGAGCTCTTTTGCTCATCGTGAGAAAATGTCCACTATTCACTGACTGTACATGCACTTCATTTTACTCTACAGCAATGGATCTGTGGCAGAAAGCGAGTGGATGTGAGGCTGAAGCAGAACCATGTAGGCAGCAGAGTCACTTTTTCAGTCATGCGGTGACATATCTGACACGTCTACAGTACAGCCAAGGGCCAAACGTACCATTAGACAAGATAGGCAAACACAAAGGGCCTCAAGAATCCTAGATGTCTGGCTTTTATCTAAATTTGTACTGATATATCAAACGCACTACATGATATATACCAAATATGCTGTTATAGTTATTATTTTCAGCAACCTAGCATTAATGTAGGATTCCTTTAAGGCCCAGCTGTTATGGACGTGTTGTTAATGGACACCACAAACACCAGACACCGCACGGCTCCAAGAGAATCACTGACCGGGAGCTCTAACAAAACAGAGCTTGTAACGTAAATGTAATTCACATCTAAAAAACTTGTGCAATATGTATTTTGATGGCATCACTGCATACCTATTACAAGGCGCAACACCTGTAATAGCTGTTAACCGAGTGTTAACCAACCCGGGACCACAAGTTACAGCACACAGTCAGAGGAAATTGGTTGGAGATCGATAGCTGTGCAAAGACGCGATCTGCTTTTCACAGTGAAGGCATCTGCGTTTAGGTTTTATTTTAACTACGCAACATCCTTTCCTTTTGCACGGATTAAAACGTGGCAAGATTTAAACAGGTGCTAAAAAACTGCCACACAGGAACAGGTGTAACAGCAGCAGCCTGCCTTTAATATCCTTGACAGTGGCGTGAGGTGGAATCGCAGTGCATCCTCACTGTAAAGCACTTACTTCATCCCATTTCTTTTAAATTTGCGTAGCAGCTCCTGCTAAGGGTTTTAATCGTGGTTCAGTCTAATAAGGAGAGAAAAAGGTGAGAATTAGAACCGCTGCCCAGGGCCCCCAAACCATCCACACTGTTTTTACCAGTAAGGCTGGTGCCAGCCTCACAGGTCTCACATCAAGCGCTCTTCAGCGAGATGTAAAGGTGGGTGGGTGAATGTGTGCGTGCATGCGAGAGAAAGAGAGAAAAGCCAGCCTGACAGCAAATGAAGAGGAGACCGTGTGTTCCAGAGGGAGTCCGACTGCAGTCACACCTTCATGGGAACAGCTGGTGGGAACGTGTGAATCGTGGAGGACAACAGGAGAGTCAATGAGAGGCAGGTAGGTGAGTCTAGGCCGAACTTTGCAAAATCACTCATCCAATCCTGAGCCTGTTGTTGGGGGAGAAGGAGACAAGCAAAGTATGAGTTTGTGTGTGTGTATGTGTGTATGTGTGTGTGCGCGACATCGAAAGACACAGTACTCTGACAAATGCTAAATGGTAAAACCTCAACACAATGATGAGAACGCCCCGACAGCAGCTTGTTAGGTGCTCCGCGGTAATATTTCACATGGTGAAAGGTGAGAAATGAGCGTGGGACACACCTTTGCTCAGTGTGCCGTTGGAGAGCTCAGTTGCCCGACTCCCCTCTCCGCTTCCAGGGCTCCCATCGTTCTTTTCCCTCCTCCAGGTTCTGTCACTTGGTGAGCTTGTCCTCAGGCCAGCCTGCTAAACACAAGCGGAGACGTTGTAAACAAATTCCACCCCCTCCACCTCCTTCTCGTTCTGCCTTATTATGCTGGGCGAATCCGCATTTGTCCTTCGACAGGAAGGGAAGCATCAGAATATTTGGAACTTGTGACAAAATGATCAAAATATGAAGCCATTTTGTGAAATCTCCCAGGGCTTATTGTGAGAATACTTTGTAGAAGCTTCATTTTTTTTTTTTTACATTTGCTTGGCAGGTAAACACCTCTGTACAGGCCATAGTGTGAATGTCCTACTATTATACACATGTACGTGGCTGCATGTTTAGCTGGAAATGCGAGTAAAAGCCTCGCTCAGCAATGTTCTCTCAAGTGCCTCTGCATACCGCACCGCGTAGCCCAATACATCACCGTCTGGATTAATATTTATTATTTAAACACATTGTACATATATAATGCACTCAGTTTTAATGAGAGCTATAGATCTCCTGACTTTTACAGACCATTTATTTGACATCTTGTTTGAATCCATATATTTGGCGTGCATTTTAGAGCAGTTTTAGGCAAACGTCTCTAAATATGGAGCTCCACGGCAGGGTATTGCTTTTATGCTGGTGAAAAAGACAAAGTTTAATCTTCTAAATGTGAGCCTTCCTTCTTTCAACCGCTGACCCACAATTTGGTTCTATAGAATCTTTTTTTAGGCACTGCCCCACCGCTTAGGCTTCCAAAGCGCGTGTGCCGCATTTAGTCGAAGACACCACTGTGGGATCTGGCGTTGAGCGCTATACAATTACCCAGAAATGGGGGAAATTGCTGTTGTTAAATCTCTTACAGGAAGTGTGCACCCTGTCATGGATATGTGGCCATACGCTCAGCAGTCTCATTGCTCTTCCGCTGTCTCCTTCTATTCAGCATTCTAAAAATACCAAGAGAGAGGAAATTTAAACTGGTTCTTTGCACAATATTTGCCGAATCCGACACCAAGCCTGGAAGAGAGAGGTTTGGTTGCGATGCTGCCGAAGAGCAAAGTCATTATCGCATTATCGGTGAGCGCTTGGATCAAAACCCCCTGCCGAAACTTAGAAACACGCAACTGCGTGGTGAAATTCCAGAAAAGTTCCACCTTCTGCCCTTCTTTTGTTCACAGGCCACTTCTCCTACCCACTACAGTCCGTTCAGCACCGAAACACCCATTAAGCTGCCCAGGTGACACCTGATTTACCTCCAAAAATCCAGGGGACACAATCATCAGAGCTCATTGTTGAGGTGGCAATGTGAAGCCCACCTGGTGACCTGGACCTTCTCTTTTAAACTCTTTTGGGACACAGTTTTCCATTTTCCAATCTATTATCAATGGGCACCTCTCAGTTGATGGCAGCAGTGGGCTGGAACCTATCTCAGGGCTATGAGAGGTCTCCTGGGTCCATGTGGACACTTTTGAGGCCACCTAGAGCCATTCAGAGCCATTGTCTGTTTTTTAGCAAGCAAATTCTGCCCGAGGGCTTTGCAGGTAAACATTGGGCCCCTGCGTTCATCTGCGCAGCTTTTGTCCTGGTTTTTAACTGTGATGTAAATGACAGTGGCTTCCAGCATGGTTTGTACCATTTATTAGTGTGTAAGTTTGTTTAAATTTTTGTTCATATTGTGTTCTATTCTATTTTATTTGTACGCTTTTGTAGTACCCTTTGGAATATGCTTACATACATACATGCGTTTCCCTAGCATGCACTGTACTGAAAGCTTTTTGGGTTGAAAACAAAGAACAAAAGGAGCGCAGAGAATGACAGCGGCAGGGATGAAAGACTCGGGGTTTGCGAAATGCTCTTCAGGAGACAAAATGGAAGGGATGAACTGCGATGTCAGAAGGTTACGCTCCATTTTTCATCCCGTGCATTTCCGTTACGTCGTGTCTTGCATATTAGCGGAAACAAAACTTTCTTTGTTTACGGTAATGCAGAAAAAAAGTTGTCTTTGACATCTTTGCCCACTGCAGGAGAAGTTAAAGTTTAATACCATATATCAAACCTGGCACCTGGCCTTTTCACTTCTCAGATTCGTCCCAGAGAACACAACTCTTTTGCCGCTGTCCTGGCTGAACATATACTCCAGCAAACAAGTTTAAAGACAATATTAAATATGAAACCGCAAAAGCGGACACAGCTCTATTGTCCTTTTGCCCCTTCGCCATCATTCTGTCCCCTTTCTCCTCTTTTATTTCAGGGAGACAATTTGCTCTACAGGGTACAGCCAGCTATATATCCAAACTATGTATTTATATATGTATTTACAGAAAATGTAGTGCAGGGCTTCTCTTTGCACTTTGTTGGGGTGGCTTGCAGATTAAGGATCCCACTTTATTTATTTCTACGGAGGTGAACAAACTCAGCTAAAAACAATAAAGTTCTTTCCTCTGTGAAATTACTAACCTCCCTATCTGATACAAGGCAGAAACTTGAGCGCTGAGGCCGTCACCCTGGAAATGTGGTTGGCAACATGGAAAGTTGTAGATGCGCTGGACCTCAGCAATCCAAGCACAAAGGGACATGGACATTGTCATTGTCATTAAATACACAGTTTACACTGGTACCTCTTTACACAAACTCTTGTAAAATCTGTTTGTAGGCACCGCACCACCGCTTAGGCAACCCCGGCCATGTGCGCTACATTTAGCCAAAGACACCACTGTGCGATCTGGCTTATAAAATCTTTATAAATCTTTTTCAAAATCTCACAAATACACAGAGTTTTTCTGTAAGCTTTACTCACCAGTTCAGCTGCTAAGGTACAGCAGATATTTCTGCCCCATACCAGTTTTGTCTTTGCTGTCTTCTAAAGCCATGATGGTGGGCACATTTATTGAATCCAGTACAGCCCTTCAAATAATCTGGAATTTCATACCGGGTGATGTGGAAATGCGCAAACGTTCCTAACGGATCGCAGGGCGACACCGACAAATAAGCCGATCCCAAAAAAAGAAAGAGAGAGAAAACAGCTCCGTCTTAGCCGCGCACTGGTTTCGGAAAACTTCAAGAGGAAGAAAAATGCAAGAGTTCAACGTGTAATTATTATTTGCATGTTTGACAAATAGGGGTAGGAAAAGCTGCTCAAACACATTCGGCGGAGCGGAAAGATCCGGAGTGAGGAGAAGGTCATTCATCATTGTGTCAGCACCTCTTTCCGAGACCCCCCCCTCCTCTTCCCAGGTGGGAATCCAGGGTTATCAAAGCTTGTTTCCACGGATTAAAAAGCACACTTGTCTGCAAAGATAGATGGATACAATAAAAGCAGTGGATAAGCAACAGTACAAGTTCGGCATTTACAGCGACAACAGCGCAGTTCACGAGACGGGGCAAGAAGAAACTATTGAAATGTCTGCACTCTCCTAACCATCACAAATGACTGATCAACAGCTAGCGTGTTTAAAGACAAGCAGTCCCTCAAGGCCAAAGTTTCCCCCGAATTGCTTTTCTTTACTGCATCTTTCATTTTGCACCTCGATTCGACCTGCTTCAGCACATCTCCAGGTGGCCGGAAACACATGGATGGTGACTTGAACCAGGTTGAAACGTAGGCTTTGACCTTCACCGGAGGCGGTGGCGCTGTCTCTTAAAAGTTGCCTGGGAGCGCTTTTGCCGTGAGACGCATCCCAATACCTGGCACCGGCTCTGTTTAAAATGCTGAGAGCTGACCAGGTGTTCCAGGTGCTCAGGTGATCTGTTCTGTCGAGGACCTGAACGTCCACAGCCGCGCTTATTCGGTATGTGCACAGCGTGCGGCCTTAGAGGACGAGGCCTCTTCTCAGTCCCAAAAGTCAAAACCTTTTTGAGAAACAAGGGGAAAGTGCTGAAACTTGCGTTTGTGTTCGACAAGATAACCGAGAAAGCCGCTGGAGGGTGACAATTCATTTCCTGCGAGAACGAGCTGAACCGTGACTCTGAGGCCACAGAAGAGAAAACCAGAAAGGGCAGAAAACAAAAGTTTTTATTTATTTCTCAATTAAATTTTGTTTAGAAAGGGTCGTCACATTGAGATTCCCATTTCTTTCTGCCTGTAAGCCTTAGCCGGGAAAGTAGCAGGAACATGAAACGCACACGCGCACAAACTTCCGAGATATTTAAAGGAAAATGACCAGGAAATATGACACAATCCTATGAGGATCACCAGCCTCTCAACATTTTATACAAATTACCAAAATAAATACCAAACTGGAGGATTTATCAACTGTGTGATATTTTATAAGCACAAAAGAGGAGCAAGAGGCTGATGAAGAGGAACTTGTGGCTTTGAGGACGTAGACTGACAGACGTGCGGACACTGGCTTGTGATCCCATGTCCGGACACACTGGGCTCAAGCAGAGAGGTGTTTTTTTCCAAGTTAAAATCAAGTTAAAAAAAAAAATTGACATCCATCCAACTGTAATAAAACCAGGACAAAAAAAAATAAGCTGCCTCTTAATTTTAGGACCTAATGTACATTAAAGTTACCTTGAGGAAGCTGGTTTGGTGCGATGTGGGACGACACACATTTAGTAAAGCCTGCTTACGCTGTGGCTGGTAAAAGGGCAGAAGAGGAGACGGCATAATGTTTTGGGGACGTGCGTGACAGTGATGAATGGGTGAACAATACAGCGTGTATCAGGCGCTGCTCTCAGTCCAACATCTTGTTCTCAGACATTAGGAGCCGTATTGTTAGAACATGGTGTGTCCCGCAGAGGCTGTGGATGCACACCAGCCAGTCGTCCTTCTGGAGATGGATGTGGAATTGCAGCCTCACTTACTGACCGCCATGGAGGCAGCTGCGTGACACGACTCCCAGGTGCCCTCGACAGTTGGGACTACCTTCCAGATACCCTCCCTTGGGGTGGTTCCCACTGGCTTCTTACACAACTCCACCTCAGAGGTCCTTAATTCATATTTTGTGGGCAACTTTCGCTGTGGAGAAGTTTTAAATACATTTAATCCAGTTTTGCAAATGAACAAAAAAAAAAAAAAATGAAAGCAGCCTATTTTAAGCTCTCCGCACAGTTGGCAGACACAACCGGCGTGTTCGGCACCCGTAAGGGACAGGACTCGCTCCACCGAGGCTGCCCAGCTCCCATGCCTGACAAAAACTCCCCGGGTGCCCTGCGGCTTCACAGCATCCAGGTCAGCGGTGAAGGAAAATTCCAGTTTTGGTGTCACTGGTGAGAAAGGAAGAGCAATCTGAGGAAAATAGAAGAAATTCATTGGTTCCATGTTCCCGTGTCCATCAGTGGACAAAGGGGCTCTGACAGAATGCGGGTATAACTGAGCAATAAGGTATGCAGTGGTTCAAAAACGTTATAGTTCATCATGACCGCATGACCCAACATTGATGTGAAGACCATGTCTGCAGTCAACATGAAACTACATAACAGCTGCTCGCACATCTCACAGCAGCGCCATTTTGGAACTGTCTTTGTATTGCGTGCTCATTCTTACGCTGTAATACGATGTAGTGTTTAATCTCATCCCGGGGATTATTAAAATAACCAGTATGGAGGGAGACGGTCAAGGCCGACTTGCCTGGCAGGCGTCGAGAGCCCATCGTGCGCCGAGGAAAGATGCCTGTGAGTGCCCAGACACTCTGACGTTCCGGCTCTCCGACCCATAGTTCACGCCGGGTGCTGAAGGACAGCTAAATTGACTTCAGGTGGATCCAAAAGGGAGATTTATTTAGCTTCTCAACCTGTTCAAATTGTTCTGCAATAACGGTTAGATGGAAAATTGCGTTTTCTTGTCTTCACGGATACACAGAAGCGTTCACCGCTCATCAAAAACCTATAAGTCTCTAGCGCGGAAACGGGCCTCTATACCGCACATCCGTTACGGCTTAGAGGTCACCAAAGTTTTGCAGAGTATTATGAACCGGGCCAGAGGTAATCGCTCCCACTTTGCTTTCTTATATACATTACGAATGATCTATGTGGACACACTGGATAGTCCAGGAACAACATACTAATAGGACTCGTACCATAGCATTAGCATGCGGAAAATGAAAATGCAGTACGGCGACCTTGAGAGGGGATGACACGACGTGGGCGAAAGAGCGTGGCGCTCCATGCGAACTCATCCCGGGCAGCTTCAAGCGGGAGCAAGCGCACGTACACTCTCGGGTGAAACGGACTGTGAACCGGAGTTCGAACTCAGCAATTTGTGGGGCAACAAGAAAATGCGGAGGACCTTGAGGGGCCGACTCGAAGAGCGCCGTCTCGGCCAATTTTTTTACGGAGCGCCGGGATGGAGCAGCGCTTAATAGCACATCAGTCATTAATGGGTGGCAGCTGCAGCAATATAATGGCCACTTCCCAGGATTCCCTTCAGTGGCCTCCTGTTGGTTCGCATCTGACAGTGAGTGGTGCCTCACTTTACTGGTTGCTAAAAAAGCTGCCATCTCTATTACGTGCACATAGATGAGTCACATTTCTGTTTACACCGACTATAAGTGAGACTCCATAAATATTTGCCTATATCACTACTTTACAGAAAGAGGGAGAGCAGAGGAAGGGAACCAAGGGCACAGATACGCAAACGCAGAAGGAGGCTCCAGCGCTGCAATGTGGGTCTGTGATGCGAGACTCCAGAGTTTCCCAGGCCAGGCACCACAGCTGCTATGCAATATGCCAGTTTTTTTTTTTTTTTTACCACATAATGGCTGCATTTGTTCCCAAATTCTGCCCTTATTCTTTGTTTTCTGAGATACAACATTTTGCATTGCTAATGCTCACAGTGCACGTGTCATTCCTGTTTATAAAGTTAACAAACTGAATTTTCTGTCCGGATATTAAAATTGCGACGTGCACAGTATCATTCATTTATGTCTTATTTTCCCCTCAATGGAGATTAGATAAGGTGTCTAATATCCGGCCGGCTCTTCCAGTTTGGCGTGTGATCCAGTCCACCGTCTACACCCCGCTGGTCAATGATCACGGAGGCTGGAATGACCTGGACAGGCCTTGATATTCTTGCAAACGCAGGTAGCTGTGCAAAGGGTTTAATGTGGTTCAACAATTATAGCCAAAAAGTACATTGGTTGTACATCAAATGATGGTTTTGGTTACGGGGGCTGATGGCAAATTATGCACGTTTTTCGATCAGTTCTTACTTGTTCTCCTTGGGCAGATTAGTTTCTCTGCATCGCTCCAGTCAGAATGCTGCAAATCTTTATCCTGCCTTTAATTTTATTTCCTTAGCCGGCATCTCCAGAGCAACTTGCAGTGATTTTATCCATTTACACAGCTGTGCAATTTTTACTTCACCAATTCAGGGTGTGTACCATGATGTAGGATACTACAGCTGGGGGTGGGATCCAAACCCAGCTCACTCTATCGCTGCCTGGAGTTACATGACTTGCTGCCCCCTTTTACCCTTCTTCGTGTCACTGAGATGTTGCACAATACAAGAAATGGGTGGAAGGTTGATAGCGAGGATTCTGGATCCTACCCGGTAGCCCACCTGTGCTTTTTGGGGAACTTGGGTGCTTGTTTGAGAAGACGGTGACCTTAATGGTGTTGAAGTGGCCATGCGACCTCAGGTAAGCCCCGGGAGGGGGGGGGGTCTGCTGCACTGAAGGAGCGCCGTGTCACTGACAGCTGACCTGTCTCACTTCAATCTGCATTTACTTCATCTTTACTTTCTTGAGTGACGCAAGATCACACATTTCATTCCCCTCGTCTTCTCCTCTCCTCCTTTTCCAGCATTTCAGCCACTCAGCTATGCGACGTTGTTACCCTAACTGCAAACATAATGACAGCGTGGTGAACATCTAAGGCAGCTTAAAGAGGAGGAGAACGATTCTCCGGAAGGACAGCCCCATCCCGCCACGCTGCGTCTCGTCCAGGCTGAGACGGCAGCCCTGTAACCAGCCTGCGCTGGACATGCGCCGCCGCACTGAATTATACATGGAGACTCCGCCGCTGAGCGTTTTAAGTTCACCTTCCCTGAACTCTAACTCATCCCTTCCAGCGCTAAGCTGCCCTCCAATGAACAGGGGACCCGGACTCCTGCCCCACCTGCAGGGGTGACGCTTGGCAGATATTACCGGGGGCCACCCTGCTGGGAGCACGTGCCCGAGCCATTAATTCAGGGCTCCCCGTGTGAAAGCTCAGCCAAATCGGCACAGGAGAGGCTTGATGGTGCACTGCTGGGGGTTTTCATTTAGTTGTCCATTTGTAGCAGAAACACTGCCGCGGAGAATCGACCCAGCCGCACGGGTTCGACTCAATAATGGGCTAAAGAGCAAACGGCCGGCCAAATTGGCCGATCGTGACGAAAGGCGTCGTGTCCCGTCTTCCCTAAATGATCCGGCTCTGTACGGCGCGGCTTCGGGCCGCGTTTCCCATTATGACACTTAAACCCCGCGGCCCCATCGCACCGACGCCAGTCGACGGCAAAGTGGTGTCGGCCTCCTAATCGCACGTTCCCATCTGGAGCGGGGTTATCAGCCTTGGAAGCAGTTATGAGGAGAGCGATAAGGCTAAAAAAAAAACTGCCGTGCAGCATTGCGGTTAACAAATGGGCCGGAGCTCCTTTTATTCACAGCGAAAGCACGGCTCCTAATGGCTGTAAAAATTTGATTTACAATAAGTACATATCTATCCAAATGAGTTGCGGGGTTTCTCCCAATTTTAACACTTGTCTGCAACCATTTTACTTTTCTGCTCTTTATTTATTTATATATGTTCCCGAGTCTCTTTATGTATAAAAAAAAAAAAATGGATTCCTGTCCTACCGAGATTGTGAAGAAGAGGCTCAAAGCCAACTGTTCACTACGGGCACGCCAGACTCTCCCTCGCAGCAACTGTGGTGGAAAAATCATGAGAAATGCAGAATTTTTCCATCTCTGTAAATGAGAGCAGAGACAGCCATGTTTTAACAGCTCCACCTGCTGTCAGTGTGGAAGACCTGCAGACAAAATTACCCAGAATTCAATTAAATCTGCCGTACGGTGAGAACATCTCCAGTCCGTCTGAGAGGTCCAGACCTCTTGGCACTCTGTAGAGACTGGAAGAGGGTGCCTCTGGGTGGCAGGTATGGCAAGCGTGACTCCAGCCAAGCGGCATACTGGCTGTCCAACAAGAAGGTGCCTAAGGCCAGAGTGCAGGTCAGATGCAATTTTAAGTGCGTGCTGCACTTAAACCAAGCAAAATGATTTTCTTGAAACAAAAGTCCACACTGCGATAATTATTACATACTGTATATAATAAAAATAATATGTTCATCACTGCAAGTTTAATGTACTTCACGCAAGAACCTCACCTGTGCCAGATTTTGAGATGTGGCATGAAAAAGAAATCTGTCCAAAAAAAGCAAACATAGAGTAAACTTTACAGATACAGATTAATTCATTTATTATTAGTTTTATGTTTGCCCAGTTTCAAACCTTAATGACAGACAATTCTGAAACCTGGCGGCTGCTGTAGAACAAGGCCAAGGCTGTATTCGCTGTGAGACACATCGCCTGTTGCCTGTATGCCAAAGGGCTGCATATTTATTACACATTTATTCTTTAAACTCTCAAAGGCAATGAAATTGGTGATTCACGAATCCTCAGAACTGGACATTGCATTATACATTTGACTGTTTGACAGAAATGGTCAGTGGTTCTTCTGAACGTGTCTTGACTAAACATGCCCAGTCCAAGGTGGGGTTGTTTTCCTCGCAGCCCTCTCTGACCTTCAGGGCCTTTGCTCCGGTACACGGCTGCTCTGCCTTCTTTTCGCTTCGGACCGCAGAACTCAGACAGGCACTCGCCGGGCAGTTTGTGCCAACTCTGTCGCACGCGCCATCTTCGATCGCCCAGGCCGTCCTCCATCTCGATTAAGCGCCCTGACAGCACCATTTAGGTCGCAGGGAATGAAGGACTCCAGGGCCGTCGCATCCCGTTTGCATCGGTGACAATTCAATTCATTGTGGTGCAATAGATGTGGAAGACAGTGGCCCCCCAGCTCCCCTCAATGACAATTACCTGGAGGCGCTCGACTTGGAGAGAGGAACACGCTTGAATCCGTCTCACTTTGTACTGTTAAATCCAGTTTGCAGAAGCATATTGATTTGTAAGCTGGGAAACGGTTTATGACATTCTTTACAGAGATCAAAACGAAATGAAAACAGCCGGAAAAAAGTGATGTCCCGGCATATTATTTGTAGCCATTACAGGCAAAAAAGTTTAAATTATTGCAGGTAGTTAGTAGTATTGCCTGTACGGTTATTGCTCTTGTTTTAAAGTTGTTTTGACACTCCTGGGTGGCACAGGAGGTAGCACTGGTGCCTCACACCTCCTGAGCTGTAGGTTCAAATGCAGCTCAGCGTGTGTGCAGCTTGCGTGGGACTGGCATCCCTTTGCTTCCAGGATGAGGACTGGACCACTGTGACTATATATTGGACAAATGATTATTAAAAAAGAAGGAAAGAAAGAAATGTAGACACTTTGTCATGAAAGCGAAGGGTTCAAGTCAATAAGGAGGATGAACATGTACGGCCAAGTGTGCATTAAGCAGTTTGTGAAAGTCCAAATTCTTCCAAGCCATCAGAAACCCTAAGGAGAGACAAACAAGTGGAGGATGATGGAGAGGGGTTCTGGTTCTGGCTCATCCATGCTGGCAAAAGAGAAACGCTGACATAAAATGAAGGGCCCATGACACAGAGGAACAACCTGACTTCTGCCCGACTCGTGTTTTTATCCAGCGCTTTTTTCTTCACAATTTCCCCTGTTTTTCCACAGATGACAGCAAACTGCTTGCTAGCGCAGGTCCCTAAATGCAATAAAAGTAATAAAAACACGGAGCCCCCCAACTGCGACGTGTTTGCTTTGTTCTCATCCGCATTGTGGAAAGCGCTTAGCCAACACTTTTACTCCCGGGCCTTGCTGACTCATATAAGCATCAGCTTGTTGGGAGATTAAACCAAACTTTAAATGCAAAAATCCTGCAGCAGAATCTTAGTGTCAGTCACTGACCCCCCCACCCCCCCCAAATAATACTACTTTCCTAACCACTTTTTGAACCCTCCAGTACTATAGTAGTTATACTGTCCAGTTCACCTTTCCAGCAAATTAATAAATGACCATCTTTCCTCTATTTTCAGGGTGTATATTTTAGGATTGCCTTTGTAAAATAATAGTAATAGTAAATAATACATAAATAATACAAATAAAAGTTAAGTAGCAATTAAACATTAAATATACATTTTTAGGTTAGCACTTGTTTTACATTTTGCACTTTTATGCCTGTCTGAGGGATATTTATTACCGTGTTACTAATGTTTATTGCACCTACTTTGTTGTATGTAGTCATGTACAGTTTCCTTTGAGATCGATGGTTTTTTTATGGATACTTTCAGCGTAATAATATGTTTGTACTCTAATACTGGAATAAATCCATCACCAAACACGACTGGCTGCTTCGCATATTTGACATCTGAGGTGGAGCGCACTTGGAACGGACCTGCAGGCCACTTGGCTCTTTGAACTCTCAGTGTCCTTAGTTTGAATGTATAAATGTTTATATTTGCTAATATTGTGTGACTGTAGATTTCAAAGCAGCTCCTACCTTTGTTAAATGAGAATGAAAAGCAGAATGAACATAGAAGAGAGTTCAGCACGTTTATTTCTGCAGTTTCTGGCTCTTTCTGCCACTCTGTGCCGCTCGGGCCACTTTCTGGACGTTCTTCTTCTGTAATGTCCTCCCATCATATGGTGTTAGGCTCAATTTCACATCTCATCTACCATCCTAAACATGCCTGAAACTCTGCTGCCAAATTCGCTATCTTCTGTCAGTTCACTCTCTTCCCATTGTTAGACAGCGCCGCCTGCGCATTAGCGATGACAGGAGCCACAGTTCCACTTAACCACAGCTCTTCTGGTTGCGATGATAAGGGAGACTTTTGTCTCCCTTGTGCCACTTTTTGTCTTTTTGAATGATCCTGGTGAAGAAAATGGGAGATGGGCGTGGTGCTTTGAGGGATGTGTCACTTTGCTCTGAAAATGTTTGCTACCAAACCCCAGAACATTTCTGCCTGTCTAACCAGGCCATGGAAAATGATTATTATAAATAAATCTGCTGACTGTTGTGCATCCAGTCCAACTGTTGGAGCTGCTGCTGCTGCCATTGCAGGATGTCAGTTTAGTTCTTCCCCGGTAGCCATTATCTAATATAAGTAGCGGGTTTTAAATAGAGCTCACACTGACAGGGTGGCAGTTTCTTAAAAATGTGTGCATCACTTGAGCAGAAGAAGAAATACAGTAGCAGTCAAAAGTTGTGCTTGCTGGAGGCATTTTGTTTTTAACATCAGGCCATTAGTTTGCGGGCTCCGTCTTTTCTTCTTCTCTCGACAGCTCTTACACAAATTCAAGGTGAGTTTCAGGTCAGTACCTTGCCGAAGAAGGAAGGACCGCCTAGCCGGTTATAACCCCAAAGGAATGGCTTGCTTCTTAAGTATGTTGTGATGAAGGTGGAGGTTGAGGTTGCCGTGGACACGGGCACAGACCATCACACTGCCTCCTCTATGCCGGACAATAGGAACAACACAAGCACAAGTCATGCTCTCACCCTCTAAAAAAAGAGAGTATTTGGGCACAAATCTTTCACATCCCAACGTATCGGTCCATGCAACCAACGTCCGTTCCTCAGACTTCCACTTTCTGTTTTCTTTGTTTTTTTTTTTTTGCCAGAGGCGAACCTGGCATCATGCAGGAGTGCTCAAACTTTTGACTGGTACTACATTCTAGCAACAAACTGGCACACATGGGTATACAACAATAACCCAGCATTATAAACCATCAAATAAATAAAAACACTGAAGACAAATGTGTATCAAAAATTTCAACAGCAAACTTTAATGGCGCTCAAAAAGCAAACTTTACGTTATGAACTGTAAAGAACTAAAACAGCATATAATGCTTTAAATGGTAAATTTCCTAAATACCTACATTTTTGACATTTTTTAGTAGCTATTAAATTACATATCATGATCCTGTGAAAAATGCATGAGCTGAAAGTTTTCCGTGTTCAAGGTGGCTTTGAAGTCGCTGAAAAACTTGAAGTAGATGTTCTGCAGACAATGGATTTTTTTTTAATTGAAGTATATAATGGCAGAGGCTGGTCAATCCAGATGCTTCATCTTTGGAATATAGCCATGAGAAAGCTGGGTTGCAGCTCTATCACCTGGGCCACCAGGACCCATTTACCTCTTTTTACATCCTTCACTTGAAAGTCAAGGTGTCACCATGATATGTCTGCCTACAGGTGATGGGATGGAGAGGGCTTGCCGTAGAAATCTCTGAAGTTGAGGAGAAATTAAAAACATTAGAGGACACACTTTCACATACTGACTACCAGGCTTGAGCAAAAAGAAACTTTTTTCCAAATTTATCATCAAATAGTTAAGACGAGTGAACTATAAATGTGTACCGCAAAATCAGGGTGATGCTCAGAAAAGCAGCAGACAAGTAGTCAAGAACACAGTAACAGAAGCTGAGACATTTTGGCTTTGCAGAAGCCTTAGAATCTGGTAAGGAAAACACTCATGATAAATATACCCATTTTGGGGTTAAAAACATGGCAGGGTGTTTTTATCCGAGATAAATGTGTCGAGCGACAACGTGGAGATACGTTACACCGTGGTGGGAAACAGAGGCACATTCAAACTAAGGACACTGAGAGTTCAAAGAGCCAAGTGGCCCGAGATTCTGATTTGCAGATGCCATTACCAGAAAGTCTTGCACATCCGTATGACTCCGTGTTTGGGAAGTCCGCAAAATGTGGGAGTGGCCCACGAAACTAAAACAAGAAAAGCACAGAGTAAACATTAGCAATGTTAATCTGTGGTGTTCAAGACACGTGACCGCTATCTATGTGGAACAGAGGTTAGCGCTGGTGCCCCAGGTTCAGATGTGGGATTGAATCTGGCTCAGGCCGTGTGAAAATCTGTATGATTTTGTGTCCGTTTTCTCTGGGTGCTCTGGTTTCTTCCCACATTCTGAAGACATGTTTAAGGATGTGACCCTTCGACACCTGCACTCCAGTCAAGAGACCCTGTGCTACAGTTAACTACTAGTTAAAAATGACTGGAGGAATGCGTCCACTAAATGCATAGAGATGAACGTGAGATGTCATATACAATGCCCGGCCAAAAAAAAGTCACCACCTGGATTTAACTTGGTGTTATGGTCTGGGGTTGTGCTTCAGTTGCTCAGGTCTATGTTCAGCGACGTTCTGTGGCCAAAAAATGAGCTCAGCTGACTACCTGAATATGCTGAATGACCAGGTTTCTCCATCAATAGTTTTTTTCTTCCAAGATGACAATGCCAAGATTCATCGGGCTCAAATTGTGAAAGCGCAAGACTTCATTTTCACACATGGATCGGTCACCACAGAGTCCAGACCTTAATCCTGTTGAGAATCTTTGGGATCTTGTGCCGGAGAAGACTTTACGCAGCGCTCCGACTCTCCCATCATCGATACAAGATGTTGGTGAAAAATGAATGCAACTCTGGACGGAAATAAATGTTGCGACATCACAAAAGCTTATCAAAATGATGCCATGGCGAATGCGTGCCGTAATCGAAGCTTTCCAACCAAATATTAGAGTGTGTCACTTTTTTTTTGCCGGGCAGTGGACAAATGTGCTGTGTTAGCAGGTATTTAGACTTCAGCGTTTGTTCCTCAACAAGCTCCTCCCCTCAGAACCCTGGTCCATCATCTGCGGCCCTTACCTGCTAGTGGGGTAGATCTGTCCTCCCCTCCTGTGTCAGGTCTCAAGGGGTCTACCCGATTCTTCCTCTTCAGGCAAGGTATCTTCTTCTTTTTGGGCTGGTTGCCTAAAGCAGGAGGAGCAAGGCAAACAATAAAAAGGAAGCTGGTTGGTGCTCGGTCCTCCAGCACCCCAGGCGCAAGCAGCAAAGTAGAAGTTAAATGTTTTTGTCAACTTGCTTGTCAACCCCCCTCAAGGCATTTGGTGAAAAAGTGGGTCAGTTCGCTTTAAGTGTCCCGTCCACTTCCTCCCCAGACATGTACTGCCCAGGTGGGCCAGGTGGCCTCACACGTTTCCCTGCTACCCCTGCATGCCATGCTATGCACTTTCTGATGCCATGGAGTATTTGAGTTTGGCAGTCTTTCTGAGAGTGGTGGGCTGGCAGTGGGAGCTGGGCTCAGGAATATGCTTGGGTTTCTAGCCCAAGGCAGAATGAACATTATATCCTTTATAAAAGCAATATTCCAGATAAAATCTGTTACAGGAAACCCATTCAGAAAAAAAATAAGCTCCAAACATGGTTAATTTTTCCAATTTTAATGCAGAAGAAAGCATGTGTAAACATCCCTCTCATCCAAAGCAGTGCAATTTCTTTCTGCCGTGTGTGAAAATCCGAGGCTTAAGGTTTACACAAGGAGTGCGGTATTTTATCATTCGGTTACCGGCATACAGAGCTTCTGTTAAATAATATCTTTGCATTTTAAATATTTAAAAAATAAGAAAAAAAAAAACCTTCTAACATCAAAAATCAGTAAATCTGGTACTTTTATTCATCTGTAACATCTGAACCCGTAAGTGTGTGAGAAACAGATGCCCCAAGCCTCAGCTCTGGCACTCACCTGAACCTGGGTGCTGCATGTTGCTCTCCCCCTCGCCCTCCTCCTGCTCTTCCTCTCCCCGCTGGAGCTGCTGGAGGAGCACCTCGCTGTACCTGCGTAGAACCCCCCCGCCATCCTCCTCCCTGGGACTTTCCTGCATTCCAGCACCTCCCTCCCGGCCACTCAGCTTACACTCATTTTGCGATAAACCCTGCATGCCGGCAAAAAGACAAACACACAACCCAAACACTTAATGCCAAGCAAACCGTGTATCAGTTCATCAAATCGGCACAACGGTGTGGGTCATTCTGAACGTGTGTGAGGCCGTATCCTTTAAAAATGTCTTTCTGGAGCTGTTATTGTAACATTCAGCAGTGAGTTTGCGCGTTTTAAACCATCCCCTTAATAGCCGATGTCCATTTACTTAACCGATGGCCCATTTTCAAGGGGCTTGTACACCAATGTACTTACAGTGATTTACAATGATTTACCGATTCACACAGATGCGAAATGTAGCAGTCACAGTGCCGACTGACATTGCAGCGAAAAGTGGGAGTCCAATCCAAGGCCTTCAAATGGAAGATGGCATCCTTAGCCATTACGCCCCCTTCTGATTCAGCTCCGTAAGTTCTTTCCTTTTCTAGATTAATGTTTGTCAAGCTGTCGGTTGGTTTGTTTCCAGCAAGTTGACAAAAAAAATGTGACTCCTACTTTTCTGCTGGTTGGCCTGGGGTGCTGGAGGACCAAGCAGCAACCATCTTCTTTTTTATTGTTTGCTTTGTTCCTTCTGCAAGATACTTTGCCTGAAGAGGAGGAACCGAGCGGACCCCTTGAGACCTGACACGGGAGGGGAGGACAGATCTACCCTACAAGCAGGTTTGCTTTCGGTAATCTGTAACGCGAGTGTCCTGCGCAATGGGAGCAGAGTAAACTCCACCAGGTATTCGAACCTGTGCAAGTGCATCATACACATCAGAGCAGAAATCCGTCTCTTGCCTCTGCGATGACGCTGCAGACAGGCTGGCAGGGGGCTGCCCTGCGTCCATCATCCGCATCTTCCTCCTGCGCTGGACCACCTTCTCGCCCCACTGGCTTCCTCTTTGTCCTGTCCCCAGGAGAGAGGACGCAAAGTGTCAAAAATAAGACAGATCACCTGTTTTCGTGATGCATCTAAATGAGGGGATCTTGTATAACCTTGTTTAACCGTGATTGTCACACACGCCGCCCACTACGGTCACAACACATCAAACCACAGCATGGCTGATCTTAAAACAACATTAAAACGTTTTAATCTCATGTACACTCTGGGGCCAAAAAAATGGGCCAAGCCAAAAGCTAGCAAGAAATTTGGTTCCTCATGGTTGTATATATTATAAATAAATAATAATTATAAAATATTTTAAATAACTGCATATGGAGCAGCTTTTCCCTTAGACTTCTTTAAACACTGCAGCCTTGTGAGTAATCTTGCTTTTGACAGCTTTTTAAAGACAGAAGACTATTGTTCCACTAAGTCTTGCTTCTAAAATAGCTAAACAAACACTTCTTTTTAGATAAAAAAAAAAAAAAAATCTGTTACTTTGGGGAATGTTTGTACATCCAGACATGTTTTAGTTTGAATTTTACATGAAATATTTGAAAATCATATTTACTATGATTTTGCTTTTGTGTACAAGAAAATGATACAAGCGAACGGCCCTGTTTTTCCAAACAATTCACTACAGCAAAAGTTTACCAGCAAATGATGGTAAAGAGGCTTTCAAGAAGGTACGGTAGATGCTTTGCTGTGCATTTGCAATCTGTCCTAACATCACATGGTCCGCACTGGTCAAGAGGACATTTACGGAAAAAGCTCCCTGGCCCATTCTTTTACACCAGAGTGTAGCACACATGGAAAGGGTGGCACGGCAGGTAGCACAGGTGCCTTGTGCTTCTCGGCCTTTGGATTTGAATCCGTCTTAGTTTGTTTGAAGTTTGCATATTCTGGTTATGTCTGTTTGGGGTGCTCTGGTTTTCACCCCCAGTCCAAACACATGTGGCACAATGTGTGCATATTGTGTAAGTGGAACTGTTTGTGTGAGAGAGTGGCATTACTCACATACTGTGTTTCTAAGATACACTCTACAGCACCATGACCCTGAAGTGTGGAATAATGTGAGGGATGTACAACTTTTACCCTTATGTACAGCATTGTTTCAGTGGAAGACTTAGTCCAACTAAATAGCACACATTTTTATTAAAATTATTATTTTTTTTGTATGAATGTGGAATGTCTAAAAAAAAAACTGTTAGCCTTGGCAGTGGCTCCAGGGCTGTATTTGTTGTGGGCAGGAGCCAAGTTCTTAACAACACCAGCTCCTCTTATTGTGCTGTTAACCTGATGGCACCTGGCCACACTTCCCATTTCCTCACCTGTCCTCATGGGTCCACCTCATGGTTCCGCCCTGTTCTTGCTTCTCTTGTGCCTTGCAGACCCTCCGCTTCTGGGTGTCCCTGCGCACGCGCTCTCGGATGGCCTCGTAGTCCTCGCCGATGCTCCTCAGCAGCCAGCTGAGACCGCTCTCGATGGGCCTGTCCAGCTTCTTCCCACACGTCGTGACGGCGCTGCACGGCTCCTGAAACGTTAGCGTCAGCATCAAAAGGGCAGCGCAGTCATCCTCCCCGCAAGCTCTCGCAGAAATGGCTTTGCATGACACCGCCATGGTAAAATTTACACTACCTTACCAGGGTGATATTTTTGAGGAGCGCTGCACTCACGATTTGACAGGGACATTGACTTTTGTTGACAAGCTTCTCCAAAGACAGATGCTCTACAATTTCCCCCACAGCCAGTGCTCCCTCTTGGTCTTGTTTATTGGCCAAGCTAAGAGAAGAAAGACAGAAAAACTGAGAGTTTAAAACTTCCAAATGGTAACGCTATGCTGCATTTTATGGTAGGAAACCTAAAAATGTGCTTTGTGGAACAATATTTCAGCAATAATAAATGGCGGTGTGATAACTTCTGTAAAAACACCCAAGATGCAATTTCTTAAATGAGTTTATGTTCATGATTTTTAATGCAAATTACTTTTTAGTTATTCCCTCCCAGAAATAAACCAAAACATATTTATTACTTCTGTTTGTGCTTCTCCAGAGAGCTCACAAAGTTAGGCTACTTGAAAATATTTACTCATTTATAAACACAGGCTTTTACACCGTTTTAAGTTCTCAGTAAGCACCGTCCTCAGAGACACCATGGCTGGAGCTGGGATTCGAACCCAGGCCTTTTGAATTCAGTCCAAAAACCTCTAACCAGTGTATTCTCTGCTATTAAGATGCACACACACACAGGGCCGTGTAGCCATCAGCAACCAAAGACAGAAGTGCCTTCAAGATAAGGAAGAAGTTAAATGAAATCATTTTAGTTAATAATTAATTCCACGGCAAAAAGTGGAATTGTTGCATGACAAGAGCTGACAGCAGAGATTTTACATTATTTTTCAGCTTTAAACTTGAGCAGAAGCCATTTTAGGCCGGCCGGTTGAGAAGCTTTTGTTTTCACCCTTTCCTGTCTTTCCAACTGACCACTTCATTAAAACTTCAAAAAGGTGTCTGGCTCCTGAGCTACGGCTCTGTAATCCTCCAGGAATTCGGGCGCCTGTCCCAAGCAATCCGTCATCCCCACGATGCCTCGGTGCACAGGGCCCCAAGCAGGAGCCTGAGAACAAAAGCGATGCTGGAGACAACGGCGCGTTTCCCCCTTCCCACCCCAACCCCCAGCTGATTTAGTCGTGTCACCCTGGAGGGTTCAGATACCATGATGTTCACCACCCACAGGATATGACAGGGGGGCGTGCCGGGGGGGGGGGGTGTGGCTTGCAACTGGCCGCGCAAGGTTTCCAAAGGGTCTCGGCTGCTCTTCATGCGAGCGGCTCAGAGAAGGAAACCAAACTCAAAAGAACTGGACGTTCGCGTTAGCCAGCTGGGACTTTTGTAGAAGAGCCTTCAGATGCATCCGCCGAGGACCTCCGCTCCGCAGAACAAATCGGGCGGAAGATGAAGATCTGTGTCTTTGCGTGACCTCAGAGTCGAGGAATGTTTCATTCCAAAAAGGTAACCGACTTCTTATACCTCTTCAGAGATGTGTGCGCTGCTTTCGAATGTACATTTCATATTTATGCACCGCTATATTCTTGGGAATACAGTTTGTTTGGCCTTATTGGATGTGTGTGGATAAAAACTACAACTGGGCAAGAGAGGGTCACAGAAATGCTGTAAATAATATGAATAAAATTTTGAGGAAAGTAAACTAATGTGAGAATTATTTCATAATTCATTATTACAGGGACCGAATTCTAAAGAATAATCTATTGACTAAGGTGGACCAAAGATTAAGTTAATACCCGTGAGGCCGTATTTGCTCAGTGTAACATAAGCCGAAACTAAACCAACACAATAAAGAACACTTTTATTATAGGACTGACAGAGGAGTAGGTGGAGAAGAGAGAAGGGAGTGAGCTTAAAAGAGAGCTGGCATTAGGCTGCGTTTACAGCAAACGTGGCAAACGACGGCTTTTAAACTTTTGGTTCCTTTCGACAGACGCGTGCAGTCCTTAGTCATTAAATTTTAAATTATAAGCAATGCATTTGCACCTGTTTGCTAGAAAGCAAAGCCTGGGCTGAGGAAGGGTTATGATGAAAGGGTTCAGCAGTACAAGTAGGGAAAGAAATTCAGAAAATGGTTCAGCCACGGTAGCTTTGGGGTGTAAGAAAATTAGGATATGAGCTTTCGTAGCACTTTGGTGCTACGTAAGTGAAGAAAAATAATAATAAACATTCATACTGAGATGTGGCCACCTTAACACAATGACACACAAAATTAATCGGACTGAAAACAAACTATGAATTTTAGTTTCTGGGGTCATACAGCTGTGTCCCAAATGGGAGTCCAGTACTGCCTTAGCCAAGCCAGTGGGGGCCTCCGTCCCCCCAGCAAACAATAGGCACACTTATGTGAATAAGCTCTCCCTGCTAAGCTGATTGAAAGACAGACCCACGTGCACCCCACACACTGGCATTTGCGTGTTTTTCCTTCTTGGTTGGACTCTATCCAGTACCTGGATATGCACCGATCTTGAGAAATTGCACTTTTATCCTTTTCAGGACTGAAATGTGCTTCCCCTCCCTCAGCCCTGCTCACAAGTTTTCCAAAGGTTATGCTCACATGGTCTCAAAAACATTCCCGCTATAGCTTCACCACAAAAATCTAAACAAAATGCTTACCTGGTTTTAGCAGCTGAAGTTATACTTTGTTCAACAACAGTGATGCAAAATGTTGAAATATCTATATTTGAGTAACACTGAGAATTTTTGGAGAACTACTTATATTTGTTGGAATTTACATTTAGTTGGTGCGTGTGGAAATAGGCCAGGTAATAAAGATGAAAATTACACATTACACTACATTATGGATCTTTTAGTCTTTGGTGCCATAGCTGCATTGAGAGATCTGGAAGAAGTACTCAGGTGGCTGAGGTGGTCAGAAGAACTAGAGAGACTAGAATTGTTCAAGTAGTAACACTAAATAGATGTGGATGTTGCAGGCCAGAAAAAACAGATTCCTTTGGACTTTGAATCCGTAACAGACAGATGTTGGATCAAAACCAGAACTGACTCGCTGAAAGCACAAATGGCGAGGCTGACATTATAATATTAGGACACATCATGAGAAGATCAGATTCTCTCTAAAAAAAAGACAGTGATGCTTTGGAAAGTTGGCGTAGAAGAAGACAACCAGAAACCAGGAGGATGGACTCCTTCACACTGATGATAAACACACCTTTCAGCACTAAAGGCATAAGAACAGGACAAAATATTCTGTGGACAAATATTGTACACGTGTGGTCAACAAGGGTCGGCATCGACTCGATGGCGGTTAACAAAGACAGACAAATTGAAGTGGAAAAAAAAACAGTGGGTTTGACGGGATCTGAATGCAACCATCGTCCCTTCCCTGTTCAAAGTCTGTTTCTGGAACACAAAACGAACAAACTCGCAAAAGAAAATACTTTTCAGTGCATGATAAAAACGTCATTGCGGTAGCGGGAGAAAACGGCATTTCCCTTTATGGCGAAAGCTCAGGTTGAAAAAGACTCATGAAGTGTGTGCCGCGGTCCGTATTTCATTTAGCCACAACACAAACAAAGGAACAGTCAACCTGGAGAGCAACATGAGGGAGCTGCGGGACCTCTTCCTGGAGATCTACATGCTGGTGGAGGAGCAGGGCGAACACATAGAGAACATTCAGGCCAATGTGCAGAAAACGCAGGACTATGTATCAGCCTCCGGTGAGAAATTCAAGATGGCAGTCAAATACAAGAATTTAGCGGCATTTCCCACTATGGCGAAAGCTCAGGTTGAAAAAGACTCATGAAGTGTGTGCCGCGGTCCGTATTTCATTTAGCCAAAACACAAACAAAGGAACATCGGACGAAGGGAACAACAAACACTTTCCTCAAGGGCAAGTGGTGGCAACTCGCAAACTGGAAAGGTAAACGTCGTGCTACTGCTCTGTTGAGTAATTCCTGCTTCCCTTTCGCTGGCGATGTGGTTTTCGAGGTTGTTGTCATTTTACACCTACGCACCAAAGTACATATTTACATTTGGCCTGGCGCGTTGCCCTATGGGAAGACCTGTACGTTACCACGTTTGGTAAGGGTGCAGAGGGCAGCAGCTGAATGACACCTGCGTTTAATACTGAGATTCATTCCTTTCTAACCCCAC
This sequence comes from Heterotis niloticus, assembly GCA_018136845.1. Lineage (NCBI taxonomy): Eukaryota > Metazoa > Chordata > Actinopteri > Osteoglossiformes > Osteoglossidae > Heterotis > Heterotis niloticus. The sequence goes on along the minus strand of CM030897.1, from coordinate 6,365,984 downwards.
CTTTCCTTCATTTCAGGTGGTGACATGCTGGCGTCTATGATTCATTCTTCTCTAGTGAACTGGAGAATTACAACAGACGTACAGTAGGTCCATAGGTGTCAAAGGTCCTCTTCCTCATCTGCTGCCATGAGGGACCGCATGGAGGAGCTGCGGCAGAGAATGAAGGAGAGCAGCGAGGAAGAAGAGGATGGTCCTTCCTTGGGGGATGGGGACAACACGCCGGTGGTTCCCCAAGCTGTGGTCTTCGAGCCGGAGCCAGTACTGGACAACTTCCTGGGTGAGGTGCAACGCATCCGCGAGAGCATAGATGAGCTGGATGCCGAGGTGAAGAACTTCAGCCAACAGCAGAAGAGCCTGGTGGCGGCCATGCGGCGTTTCAGCGTCATGAAGAAGGAGAGCAGCATCACACGGGACATCAAGCTGCAGGCTGAGAGCATTCACAAGAGGCTGGAGGCGCTGTCCCGACGGGCAAAGACTGCAGAAATGGAGGGCGGCCCATATGCCGCGTTCACGCGCATACAACGCGCCCAATACGCGGCACTCTTCCGCCGCTTTCAGGCTGTCATGCGAGAGTACAATAGCTCCCTGATCACCAAGCAGGACAAATGCAAGCAGTTCATTATACGCCAGCTGGAGGTATCTGGCCACGAGGTCTCCGAGGAGGAGGTGGATGAGATGGTGACGCAGGGCAGGTGGGAAGTCTTCAATGAAAACATCCTACACGAAGTGAACATCACACGTGCCCAGCTGTCTGAGATCGAGCAGCGGCACAAGGAGCTGGTGAACCTGGAGAGCAACATGAGGGAGCTGCGGGACCTCTTCCTGGAGATCTACATGCTGGTGGAGGAGCAGGGCGAACACATAGAGAACATTCAGGCCAATGTGCAGAAAACGCAGGACTATGTATCAGCCTCCGGTGAGAAATTCAAGATGGCAGTCAAATACAAGAAGAAGAACCCTCTCAGGAGGCTATGCTGCTGCTGCTGTCCCTGGAAGATCTGCAAGTAGCGGCACAAATGATTATTTTTTCCTGCACGCAAATATAAATGTCCTCCAAATTCAAACGCAGAGGTAGATGCTGGGGTAAGTGCAGTCGACCTGAATCAGCTTGAATGATTTTCATGGTAAAAGAGGGTAGGGAAGTGGTTTACCACTCTCATGTTCTGCACATGTCTCTAAGCAAGAACATTCAAGCTCTGCTCACTCTGAGCTGAATCCATATCCATGTTCAAACGCACAGCTTAAAGAGGCTGAACACTACCCCTGTGCTGCCCTGCCTACTTCGCTGCTCACAAATATGAGCTTCAAAATGCTGAGGATGACTTCCATTCACTCCTCTGATTTATGTCCCAGCCAACTGTGCCTTCTTCTCACTCCATGACACACACGGCACCATGCAGAAGAGCTAAAGCCCTGACTGCAAAAGAATCTCTGACCATCACCACTGGCAACCAGCAACAGACTCCAAAGCATGGCTGATTCGTTCCCCAGCTGGAGGTTCGCAGCCACACTGACCCACACCCAAATCTGAGCCACACCGCCTTGGATCCCAGCGCTGGATGCTGTGTATGGATGCGGCCCAGGAAGACCACGGTGGCAAGTCGACGAGAAAAGCAAGCTGGTGTCCAAGTCCCAGCCAGAAGCAGTGGGAGCGGAATTTGTACCAGGGACAGAGTGAAATAAAAAGCATTACGAAATGGTGACAAAACTCAAAAGCAGTGCGTGGCAGAGGCAGCTCACGTAGACAGAAAGACGCCGAATGAAACAAAACACTCAGCGGAACTTCCACCACTGAGAGAAACTTGAAGGACATAATTCTGTAAATGTGAAATGCGTTTATTTATTTCTAAATTAAAATGCTTAGCAGTCTTCAGTCATCCAAAATGAATGCCAAGTAGGTACATGCGCCCAAACACTGTATTATTTCAGTGTACTGTGTGCTTCTTACATTGTTTCATGTATTTACTATAAATACATTTTTGAACATATTATGTTAATATTTACAGATGTGCTACACTTTTCTTCCAGCCAGAAGCTTAAATAAAATATCTGGTATGAAATTACAGAACCTTACTATTAAATTGTACATTTTTTTTAAAAAAATTATCGTATTTTTATGCAAAAGCTGTCAATGTTTCTCTCATTTATAGGGTGTCAGAAGTTAAAGCTCGATTCTTGAGCACTTACTCTGCAGACCTTGGGTATGAACTTTCAAACCATGTCGTATTTTCACTAACCAGGCGGGGCTGAGCATTGTATAAAGACTGGAAAGGGATAAGCTTGTATTTCAGCTCTGGGGATGTGTATTATTGTGGTGTGTGTGTATGTGTGTGTGTGTGTGTGGGTCGTGCATGATGCAATGTATTTACAGGAAACATGAAAACCAATTTGTCCTACATCATCTTTGAGACTCTTTGCTACAGCTTCCGTTTTCAAAGTAAAAACTTATTTAATTTGAAGTGTAGAAATGTATTTCAATTAAAACATCTATTGTACTGCTTTTTTAAAATTATTTTTGCCTTTTTTGTCTACTGAACATAATATAATATAAAAAAAGCTTTAATTTTAATTTCCTTTAAAACATTTCTACACCAATTTATATCTGATTGCAATCCTACATATTGGATATTAACTGATAAACTTCTGGTTACGTATCTATAGTTCCCAGAAACATAACCTGCCAACTTTCTGCAGCAAAATCAGTTCAGTTCCTTCCTCACTTCTCCACCTGCTTAAACTAGAATAAAAAGAAAAAAGTGCTGAAAAAGCTACTCACACGAGGACAGGTTTCCCAGCAATCCACTTGTGTTGCAGGACTTCGGCAATGGCAGCCTTGGTTTCTTGTATGCGCTGGACATCGCTGGAGTCTACAACAAACACGACGCCGTGTGACTCTGGGTAGTACTTCTTCCAGATCTCCCGTATCCTTTTGTCACCACCCAGGTCTAAGATGGTAACTTCAAACTTGTCCTGTTTCACATCGACTTTGGAGAAGCCCACTGTGGGGAGCACATTCTTTGCATTTTCTAGGGAGACAAAAAAAAAAACCTCTTTTTTACTGAGCTCAGGTATTCTTTCGGGGAAAAAAACTGCTGACAGCATCTTAGTTCAACTGTAGCCATTTTTCTTTGTGCAAAATTTGACACAGAAGAACACTGCATTAAGCTATAAAATCAAAATACCAACGGTAACCTTGGAGGGAGGCAAAAAAGCAACCATCTGGGAAGGTAAAAACACCCTCCACAGCAGAGATATCAGAACATGTCTGATAGAATCACAAGCAAGTTGTTGTGTTTTGGTGTTTTGTAGGGTAGGTTTTATTAACTGCCATCTGTGGGTCTTGGATAGAAAGCGGTGGAAAAAGCATTTACCTCCTTCTCAAGTACACCTGAACAAACATATAACACTGTCTTTTTGAACTGAACTTCACTGTATATTTAACCTTATCATGAGAGTGAAGTGGACACCACAAAGTTTGTACAAGAGACTGTTATGCTATGATCAAAGGAGATTCCAGAATATCACTCCGGGGGGGTTACAAAGCCATTTCTAAAGCTCTGGAGCTCCACTGAACCGCAGTCAGAGCCATTATCTTTAGTCTTCCCAGGAGTGGCTACCCTGCTAAAATTACCCTGAGAACAGCAATAACTCATCCAGGAAAGGACAAAAAAATCCCAGATAACTTCTAAAGAACTGCAGTCCTGTCAAACCTTGGCCAAGGTCAGTGTTTATGGCTCCACAGCGAGACACCAACTGAGCAAAAATGGGATTCATGGGAGAACAGCAAGATGGAAACCACTGCAATCTAGAAGTAGCATCAATGCTCATCTCCTAATTGAAAAAAACACCAAGATGATCCCCAAGCCTTTCAGGATAATGTTCTATGGACAGAAAAGTCAAAAGTGGATCTTTTTGGACAACACAGGTCCAAATATGTCTGGTGTAATGCAAATGTAGCTGTGCCACAGTAAGAGCGTCATAGCAACAGTAAAACATGGTGGTGGTAGCGTGATGGTGCGGGGACACTTTGTTGCCTCAGACGAATTGGCGTTGTTGAAAGAACAATGAGTTCTACACTCTACCAGAACATTCTTGAGGAGAATGTCCGGTGATCTGTCTGTGAGCTGCAGCTGAAGTTATTGGGTTATGCAACAAGATAGTGATGCAAAACACCAAAGCAAGTCTGCATCTAAATGGCTATTTATTCAGGTTCTCTCCATCTAATATGGCATTGTGTCTGAAGACCTGAAACCACACAGTGTGAAAAATATGCAGTAATAAGGGAAATCATGATGGGGCCAAATACTTTTTCCAAACACTCTATATTCTACTCTGAAGAAAGCGGACCTCCTTGAATCCCTTTGACTGTCGTGGTTTTTCCGGCATTGTCCAGTCCGACCATGACCAGCGTCACCTTCCTGAAAATTAACCAAGAAAAAGTAATGTGTTAAAATAAACAGTCTTACACAACAACATTTATTTGTATAGCACATTTTCATACAGAATGCTGCAGCTCAAAGTACTTTACAAGGTGAAAGATACAATAGTAAAGAAACAACAGACAAGAATAATAAATGGAAATTCAGACAATATAAGAATCTAAAATGGTAACAGGCAATGGAGAGATGACACAAACATCCTCACAACCATGCATCTGTATAACCTAAATTTTACCTATAGAAATTACACAGCTGTGACCTCGGGGACAGTAAGTATTATATCCTCAGTGAATCTTTGGATACGCATTCTGCTGGAATGGAGTTCAACCTCATCCAAAAGATTTTCCTCATCTTTTCACTTAAGAGGTGGGGAGAATGCAGCCAGTTGGTGCTAGACTGGCCACGAAGGGATGCATCCATTCAGCAAATGATGTGATGTTTTGAGAAAAGTAAACAATGCTCAGCCAGTACTAAAAAACCTAATGTCCCCGCATTATTACACTGCCACCACCAGTCTGTGCTGGTAGGATGAGTTAAGGACTGATTCTTTTCACAACAACTTCTGACCTTCTGACCAGCTTGTTACAACAGAAACTGGGTTTTGATAGGCTTGGCAAAATTTTTCCCACTCTTCCTTCAACCAGTTTTTCATGACTGTCAACTGGAACCTCATTTTCTTTCTTCTGAGCTCATGGGATGAACCTTGACTTTTGCTGCTGTAGTCTATGTGCTTCAAGGTTTGATGAGCTGAGTACATTGAGACTTTGTTTTTCTACACTGAACTGTTATTTGCTTACTTGTGATATTTTACCTTGCACAAGTCTTGCCATTCTCCCCTGGCCCCTCTCAGCACTGACACGTCACCCATAGATCTGCCTCAGTGTGGCTCTTTATTTGGCCATCACATCATTCTCTGCATACTCTCAACACTCTCGTGTGCAAAAAATTCGAAGACTGGACATTCCAGGGATGCAACAAGAGTTGAGCTATGTCATTACTGCTTAGCTGCTTGCCCCTGTCTACATACTTGATATACTGATTCACACCCATGCGACTCAGTAGCTGGGGATCTTTCACCTGCTGTGATGTACCTAATATAGTGGCCAGTGAGCGTACGACTGATCTGGTGCCCCTGAAGTCAACAAGCATGTAAGAAATACTTGAAATACCTGTTATAATTCACTAATGGGTGATAAACTGATCCCAACTACCGCTAGAGCATCCTTAAGCATAATGTACTTGCAATACATTTCTCCTGCAAATTATTATTATTATTATTATTATTATTATTATTATTATTATTATTACTCACCTGGCTGGCCCCCGCCACCACCTGAGCCATTCACTGCAGGTGGACATCAGACGGTTGAAGGATGGGTTGAAACTTTAGAGCAAAAAAAAGTCAAAATAATAGATGGATGCGATTTTATTATAATAAACTCAGGCACGTGGCATGGAAAAAAGGAGGCTTTACCCCGCGGTGCCACCTGTCATAGTAGTAAATCAAAAGAAGTGACCATGCAGATGTCGAACAGCCGAACCGAGCCGAACCGGACCTTAAGTGTATGCGAAAGTGTATGAACTTAAAGAAACGCGTAAAAATGCAAAGTTGTGTTGCAAATCTGCAGAAAAAAATGAGGGATTCGCTGCCGATCGCTACATCCTCACTTTTTCCATCTCTGTGCCCGATCGTCGCACCTGAGCTCGTTTCCAAGGCCGAAATGCGCATCTGCCGTTGCCATGGCTCCCGGACGCCGAGCGCTTCCTTCGTTACGGCGTCGCCTGACGTCTGGTTTCGAACGAGTGGCGCGAAGCAAAACACTTAAGTAAGCAAAAATGAGTAAGTAAGTAAATAAATAAAGGATGAAAAAGCTGAGTTGTCAGTCTTTGTTGTCTATTTTTTCCAGTTATGATGATCTATTAAAAAATGTTGGTCCTCTTATTTATTAGCAGAAATAATATTGGTTTTGTCCTTTTCTCTTTCAATGTTCACACGTCTATGCTTATCTGATGTTGCCTATTTTTTATTCAGCAAAAAAATGTACCTGGTGTGTATGTGCTCAGCCGAAAACTGCTACTGTATGTGACATAAAAAGCTAATATATGGAAAATATGACACAAAGTGCATATCAGAATACTTTTTAAGGATGCGTAAAAGAATTGGAAAACAGACGCAATATTCCGACTTTTGTTTCACTTCATTTCCCAGTCTCATTTTTAGGCATAGCAATAACAGTAATTCTAACAGATAAATAAACATTTTTAGCTGAGTCAATAAGAAGTTCAATATCTTTGCTTTCAATATGGTTGCAACATTCTCACTAAAGTCGAGAAAACAAATGAGAAAACATCAGAAACGGATTTAATAGCGCACATTCTTCCTGCCATTATTTGCTGCTATAACACATTAAATATGTATTTAATATTTCTGCGGTCTTTGAAGTAATTGAAATTTTGCTGAAAATGGAAAGTTCCCGAAATCCCGTTCCGAGGGCTTGAGTGTAAGTAACGCGCCGGTAGGCGGCGCTGTTGTAAAAAAAAATTGTCCTCCTTGCCTTCAGCATCAGGGTGGCCCCTATTAAATCATTTGGAGCAGCGTTTCCAAAAAATTGCCAGGAAGAACATTTGCTGTGCGATGTGTATTAGTTTAAAATGGGGTAAAAAAAACTATATCTCCTGTTACGCAAACTAAATTGGACCACTGAGAAAGGCAAAGGCTGTCACAATAATAAATCAAACAACAGATTTAATTAAAACAAATTTATTTCTGCGTTTCTCTGCTTGGCTGGAAAATGCTACATGTCGCTCCCTCAGCTTCACTATAAATCCCTGCTATATGTGGCATAATAAGGTGATGGAGAATTAGAAGAGAGACGCACCGGACTGGCGTGTTTGTGCAACAGTCGCGCTGAAGAAATGACGTGAAATGAAGTCGGCCGAACGCCGTTTCGGCTATAAACGGCATTTCTTTGCATCCGCAAAAGATCATTTCGTGGCTGTATGGCTTTTTAACACAGTTTGCCCGGTGGAGTCAATTCTCCCAATCCGGGAAGACGTGGCGCGACTGGACCGCGTCTGCAAACATAATCAAAAACGAAGGCTTTAAATCATAGTCCCTTCCGCGGGGCCGAGATGGTCGTTCTGATTTGTCTATGGGATGTTGCTCTGTGGGTTGTGCTTAAGAAAGGGGTTCAAGGAGGGAGGAGGAGGAACGGAGTGCGGAGCGGGGATCCCGGGGAGGCCTGAACCGGCGCTACTGGAGAGCAGAAGGAGGAGGAGGTCGGGGGTCAGATCGGAGTGAAGGGAAACTTCCAACAGCAGTGTTACCTGAAGGCCAAAGTGACGCAAAGCGGAGCGCTATTTTCACAAACACCGTTTGTCCTGCGTAGATTTACAGCCCTGCACAGTAAGATGTTGCTGAAAATGTACAGATGGATGTTTTGCGATGAGGAAACGTTAGGATTTGTTCTCGATGGGGTGCCAAGCAGCTCCTGGACCGTGGACGCAGAAATGGGTTTGAAAGTAGCTCAGTCTGTATGGAGTTTCCATGATCTCCTTGTGTTTGTGTAGATTTCCTTCAGGTGCTGTGGTTCTCCCCAAAGGCACATTTGTGGGTAGATTGGTGGCTCCAAGGTGTCTGTAGCTGGTGTGTGTGTGTGTGTGTGTGTCTGTGTGTGTGTGTGTGTGTGTGTGTGTGTGTGTGAGTAAATGAGTGTGTGTAACTGCCTTGTAATGATCGTCCCATCCAGGGTTTACCCTGCCCATGCTTTGCCCTGTTTTTCCGGAATAGACTCTGGACCACCAAGACCCTCATTTTGGGTATCAGATATTGACAGCGGATGTATTTGCTGCAAATCATGGCAAATAACCAGAACACAGTGGAAACGCTTCACGCATGACTACACATTTTGGTTCTGTTTTTTGTACAACACTCCTCAGAAGGATCGCCAGGAGACTCTCGTACCCGGGATAAACGGATCGCAGTGATGTCAGCGCCCCCGCTGCTGCTTTTGCCATTTCTGACAACCCGATCGTCATTTCTGAAGCCGTGCGGCATTAACAAGGGTAGCGTTTCCCACCGCTTCATCAAACACACACATCCTCATCCCTGTTTTACGGTCAGTCAGAGGGTCTGATCCGCTCGTGGCTGAGGTGGGACCGCGTTTTCCAGATCCTCATTTATGCAGTTAGTTTTGGTCCTTATTAGCCGAACGAGGCCCTTGGTGGCGGAGTTTACGCAGCATGAGCGCATGCTCTCCCACGAAAAGCAGGCTGGGGGTTAACCCGTGACTGCGTTTGCAGAAGTCGTCCAGACGATCGTTTTTCCAGTCGCCCCTTGGGTTCAGCATCTCCTCCGTGGGGCGGCGCAAACTTCGTTCACTAAAGCTCATGCTTTTCTCCAAAGTGGCACACAATCTTAAGCCGCTTGCCGTAAATATGTTGCTGCTGGTTTATGCATCTCCTACCAAGACCTTTGAACCCTGAGTAGCTTTGAACTAAAATAACTCATTAAAGCTCCAATACATACAGTTCAGACCTTTCTAGATCTCTTTAAGGACATGATGAAAAGTAAGGACTATGTATGGAAAAACGACAAGATATAAATTCACGGAAAATGCTGCCCTCCATTTTCTGTCCTGACCCTAACCTCACATTTCATAGATAATAAAGCAATTTTTTTTTTTTTTTAATTTATTTGGAATTTATTTTGTCCACCAGTGTTAATTTCAAAGCAAGCCAGTTCTTCACAAACCTCCTGAAGGTCACCCACAGACCCCTGAAGCAGTACTTGGTCCACAGGTTAAGAACCCCTGCCCTAGGCACCAAAAAATTCCCTTAAGTAAAATAATGAAAGCCAACTTAAGATCCAATTTCAGTGCGAAATATATTCCTCTTGATTGGTTTGACAGGTTGCCTTTATTTATAAGACATTCTGGCATGTATCACATGGAGGAGCGTGTAAGGTATTTCACGGTAACTGGCCGGGTTTCCTTCCAGAAGCGTGGCCTGACGCGCGCCTTACTCAGCACATCTCCCGCAGAGCTGGCAACCGATGGGTGGGAAAAGGTTAATCGATAATAAATCGGCCCACACCCACATGCCAGACGCTTTTTATTTACTGTATTTCTCCGGACCTTTTATTGAGTTAATGAGATTTCAAATCAATTTGATAGGAACTGCATTTAAATTGCCTATCAGTCAGGGATGGGGGCCTGGAGAAGACGCAGGGCTGGAGATGACAGACGGTTCTGAACGCCCACGATGGATTGTAGGCCTTTTTAAAACCGCGAAATGGAGACAGGCCCGGGTGCGGAGGTTACGCGCTAGACATTCTATCTCTGAGAAAAAAGATAACAGTACAGCGATGGGGTCCGACAGACACAAAGCGCGTCTATCTGATGTTTCCGTGGACAACGGATCACCGCCGGGGTGCCAGACCGGCGGCGAGGGGGAAGAATCCGGGAGCGACAGTCTGGGAGTTTGACAACTTTCTTAGCCAGTGAGGAGTGTGAGGAATAACAATGAGGGTGGCGAAGGGATGGACGGCACCGCCGGAGTCCACGGTCTCTGACGCATCACAGGGAGACGTGCTGGCGGGGGTGCGGGCAGCCGAGGGAGCCGTGATCCTCGACCGGTTCCGGAATCCAAGGTTACGGAAGTGCGATTTCCGCACCGACACCAGCGTGTCACTTTCCTCCTCAAGCTATGGGTCCCAACCCGCGTGGCCTGCCGGCGAAAACATAAATTCGGTGGAAGAAAATCTGAGTTGCAGACCAGCGCAAATAAATCAGTGAAGCTGGAGAATGTAAGGAGGATCTATTGAATTTGATACAGCAAACAATTATTTTCATAAATATCTATTCATACACTTGGCTCACACGAATAATACATTTTGAAAAATATTGCATTCTGGCTTCCATGTACACTGATGCACCGTGTATGTGACCACTACTAGAACGCCCAAAACATGAAATACAGTACGAATCAAATTTTAGTGTGAAATGCTAACCGTTTGAGGAGAGTTCGGACAAAGGCACAAATTTCCTTTTAAATGTTCACCTGCGTGTTTTAGTTTTCTTCTCTCTCGTCTCTGTCTTTTGTACTCCTCCTCGCAGCCCCTTGTCCAACCCAGGCCTCGGGTAAAGACGAGGGTTTCGTTGCGGGTTTCGGCGAGGGACGGTCGCCGTCCTCCGCGGAGGAAACCGACGCCGAGGAATCCGAGGAAGAACGCGACTGACGGTTTGATGTCGCAGCTGCCGCAGTCTTGCGTCTTGAGTTTCTCGTCCCGGCAAGTCGCAATAATAAATATCAGCTTGACACTTTTACGCTGAGCCAGCTGTTTTTCCGATGCGGTGACATCCCTCCCCAAATGTTTTTTTTTTTAAAGTTAGTCCAGAGGCATCCGCTTGGGTGTGCCGAAGAGGTCCGAACTCACGATGATGACGGACAGGGAACCGGGCTGACAACATAGTTTCGATTTTATAAATCAGACCCATACTGAACCAAAAGAGTGTGATAAAAAATAAAGCAAAACAGTTATATGCTGACATACAGCATATGATGAACTGTATATACGAAGAACTTTTTAAGATGCATGTGGTTGAAATGAAATGAAAGCAGAAAATAGAACCATAGCTCATGTCGACTAGAGTCTATTTTCAACCTGATGCTTCCGTTTTGTTCACCATTGTTTAGCTCATGCGTTCCTCAAAAGCAGCTTAAGGCATTAAGTCCCCATCTCTGGTTCACCCAAATAACATCAGGGTAAATTTTACTGCATTAAAACCGGGTAAGCACATTGCTCAGAGGCTGTTCCAGGACCCAACCCAAGTCCTTTGAATACAAGGTGATGGTTCTAACCACCACCCGGTGGCCCTGGTGTCACTGCGCACATTTCCAAGACAGCTGGGAAGTGCATGGGTGCAGCGGAAAGCAAGCTAACAGCGCCTATCGTGGCGGTGGATGATTATCGGCCATCAACCTACGACAGTTCGCTCGCTGGTGAAGGGCCGTCCTCTCCCCATCCTACCAGGGTAGCTATTTTAAAGCCCGGCTCTGTCGAGTCGCCTGATAAACATGTCAATAGGCCCTCGACGGCGAGACACGGTGCGACGCAATTTGCGTGCGGGTTAGCGGCTTGTCTACCTGACGGCAGCTCCGCGGTGACAAGGTTGGACACGAGCGCAGCTGATGGCTTCTCTCGCCGCATCATCGCCCACGGCGGCGACGAAGGGAGGAGGAGAGACGGAGGGACGAGCCCAAACGGGGGCCTCCGTCGCACACCCACGTGGCGCCCGCGGGAAGCCTGGATGGGGCACGCGTTTAATAAATATTAACTTTAATTCCGGATATTTTATTAACTGCGCAAAACACACTTCATGCGACGCTTCAGCCGTCCCTCTTGGTTTTTGCTATCTGTGGTTGATTCGAGGAAAAAATAAAAGTCGATGCTGGATGTGTGTGACCACGACCGTTTGACCACCCCTGCTAGTTAAAGTGCTTTCCCCCAGTTGTTGTCACGACTCTGTCCTGTCTAGCAAAACAAAAATAAAAATTTTAAAAAAAAATGAATCTTTTATTCCTCACTTGACAGCAGGTGGCATAGTGGTTATTGCCTTGCGATTAAAGGCCCGAGGTTTGACTCACCAAACATGTTGTGGTCTTCTCGGCCAACATATTGTTTCTACTTATTTATCCCTGCTTTGTCACTATGTGTACACTTGTTATATGCGCTGCTCCAACCAAGAGGACTTATAAAGTTTCATTCATTCATTCATTCATTCATTCATTCATTCATTCGTTCATTTGTTCACACTGTGCGCTGGTGCAGTAACATCATGGTGCTTTTTAAATGGGTAAATCACTGCAGCGGTGATTGGTTTTCACTTTGCTTCTCTGTACAACAGGCAGTGGACTGATTTGTCGCCTTGTCTTCAGAAGGTTCTTGGTTTCAATCTCATTCCTGCATTTACGTTTTGAGGTGCTTCAAAATCTACTTGGCGATGTAACCATTTATACCGCAGCCCAGTTTTTACTGCTCAAGGTAAGTATCTTGGGCAAAGACATTGCAGCAATAGATGGAGGTTGGAGCCCTGACCTTTGGACTCAGTGGATTGAAGGCTGAATCCATTAAGGTACTTAACCTGAACCGATGCAGTAAAAATTACCCATCTGTATGAGCGGGTCGAGTGGTCACTTAGTACACAAACCTGCAGAGAAAAATGTCAGACAAATGAACAAATGGGAATTTTTACTCTTTCTGTGATCCCAAGGCCAAATCTAAACCCAAAGTCCAGTTAGGGATTTGAACTAGAGACAGCCAGCAGCATAATGCTTTAAGGCTTGCGTTATCACACAGGGGCCGAGGGTCAGAAAGACCGAGCAATTGCTGACCGGCGACAAACTTACGCCGTACGGACGGCCTCGGCTCCTGTTCCGAACAACATGGCGGCGACTTCTCTTTGCGCAGTTCCGCTACAAACTGGCCCCTTGCTCTCGTGCGAGGCTTCGATGGCTGCCGCTTTGTTTTGGCTGCGTTGCCAGGGCAGCGATCCAAACCAGCGCGGCGCGTGATGTTCCAATCCCGCGCCAGGGAGCAAAACGACAACTTTCTTCCGCCGGAGTCCATTCTTCTCCGGTGAGAACTTGTAAAGCCTCCCCCCTCCACCCCTCCCCAGAGGCCTGTGAGAGCGCCTCCTCCCAGACCCCAGGCAGTGCCAGGCAGCACCCCTCCCCGCACCGGGGCCCACGCGATCCCAGCGCCTCCCGGAGTCTCCGGGCCTCACGTGCGGCTTCCTCCGCTCGGCCCGTCGTCCGCTTGCCGACTGTTTGCCAACCGCTCGCATGCGAGTGGCAATCTGTCACCGAGATGCGTTTCGGATATTTCCCAGCGCGATGCACGTCAGACCCCAGCCATCCCGGGCTTCATGCAATTATTTATTTATGACACTTATGAATTATTTTCCCTGATATGAGCTATAGTCACGTAAGGCTAATGTGGAGATAGGAGCTGCGGGGAGGCGCTGTGCTCGCGCCGTGTAGCCGCGCACTAATCCGAGTAAAATGATTAACAGGTTAGGGAACGGGGGAAATAGCAGGATTAAAGAACTTTCCCTCTCAACTTTCTTAACAACAGAAGCGCTAACTTTAGTCTCAATTTGAGACATAACAGCTTTTAGTGATAAATAGACGCACAGATGGGCAGCGTCTAACCTAGCCGCCCGGTTTAGACAAGAAAAAACAAGAAAAGAATAGGAATAAGTATAAGCAAAAAGTCATTTAATGTATTCACTGTTTGTCGTCTTTTTTTGGGACATTTATAAACACCTGAATGGAGCCTGGTGGCTGTTATATGCATCTAAGTTGAGTTTTTAATTTATATACGTAAACTCCTATGAACATCTATGGGTCACTCGGAGGTTAATCTGCTTTATATACATCACAGCACAGGAAATATTATATTATGCTTCTTTTTTTTTTAAAATTCTGTTTTTATGGGCTGTAATGCAAGTAAATGAGAGAGAGGTTTGTTTGAACCAATTGTCTTTGATGAGGGACAGTTTTATTTCTTAAGCAAACTAGGAAATAATTCAGCATCGTATTTGGACTGCGAATCCCGTGAAGCGTAAAAAGCTTTGGTTTTTTTACAATTTATAAAGTGTCTACCTTTAAAATAACTCTAAAGATGAGGTGCAATGCAACCGCGCCACACTTTTAAGCTTAAAATGAATGTATTAATTTCATCAATAATATGCAAAACTGGTTTATTTGTTTTATTTTTTTTTAGTTATTCATCCCATAAATAAGCGTATTTCCACGAGTCCCTTGTACCACTTCGCACTTTGACTTAATATCTCTATTTTTTTTATATACAGTATATGGGCCTATACGGATGTAATTTTGCGCCAGTCTTCTTCTCCGTGCTTTAAAGGTTTCGCCTGTTCCGAGGTTCCAGTTGGTTCCGCGAAACTCATTCGCCGATGAATAATTTATTCTTCGGTAAAAGTTATTTTAATCGGACTCCTTCTTTCAAACTTTTCAAATTTTCACCAATAAAAATCCGATTCAACATTTGCACTGGATTATTTCATTAAGGTTGACCATTATTTTAATCTAGTAGCAAAGTTCTCTGCTAACCCGTGACCTGTTGACCCAGGTGGACAACCAAAGAGTTGTTTAATGGGCCATTAGCGCAGGTATTAACGTCCAGTGCTGTTAGACACAGTTGGGTGGCAGCAGGAAAGTGTGTGTGTGTGTGTGTGTGTGCGCGCGAGTGCGAATGTGTGTGTGTGTGTGCGAGTGTGAGTGAGTGTGTGCGAGTGTGAGTGTGTGCGAGTGTGTGTGTTTGTGCGAGTGTGTGTGTGCGAGTGTGTGTGTTTGTGCGAGTGTGTGTGTGTGTGTGTGTTTGTGCAAGTGTGTGTGTGTGTGTGTGTGTGTGTGGTGCCATTGATCAAGCTGAGCTCCTCCATTAATTAGCCCTGGAGGACGGAAGCCTCTGGGCCCCATGAGGCCGTCCTTGAGAAGACTGGAAATTGATTCCCCGGAGTGATGCTGCCCACATGGGAGGAGAACACAGCGAGCGCCGGTGGCGACCGAGAACACAAGCGCCCTCCAAAAACGCTCAAGGTCACCAACACACACAAGCCTTCGTACGCCTACGCGCGACGCTCCTCCAGCAAAGTTACAAAGAAACTTTGGACGGCAGCTTCTTCTTCGCGGTATCCAAAGCGCCCGATTTATGCGGCGCCACTTGGTCGTGTTGATGAAGAAAAGTAGTTTAAGAAAATAATGTCATTCTGATCTGTTAAATGGGGTCTGATATCATGGTTAAGAGGGGAATTAAAATCCAAATAGTCCCTTCCTGACATGGGAATAATACATTTCAAATTAAACTGTCCTCTGTCAAATAGAGAGCGATCAGCCATATAGCCACAGGGTTTTAATTGAAAATGGAAATTTTTCTATATAAATTCAGTTTGTTATAAAAGGTGCAGAGTAATTAAAATGAATGGATAATCCATCTCTGCGGTCACACTCATTTAAACCGTCTGAGACGCAGGAAATCGGTTCAGAATTAGATGTATTATCGCCGCGGCGAACGTATATACCCCACGTATAGACCATAAAGCCTGGCTCCGCACAGGGAAAATACAGTTAACGCCCGGGTTTTATCGCGAATAAAAGCAAATAAACACGAGAAGCCGCCCGTTTTATAAGCTCGGCTCTGCGCAGGAGAGTCAAGTTAAGAGGAAGGTTGTACGTTTGATAACAGCAAATGAACAGTTTTATAAGTTTAGCTCTCGGCAGAAAACTGAAGATAAGAGAAAAGAAAGGCAATAAAATCTGGAAATAAAGGAAGCGACAAAAGGGAAAAAAGTTTAACGGTGTTTTGGGTGTATAAAAGGTCATTAATACGGTGTTCTGAATGTAGTCAGAAAGCCGTGTGTGGCAGACAGTAAAAATAGAAGTTATGAGTGAAACGATAAAAATTCAATTTTAAAAAAAATAATGAATTTTTGGATAATAAGTATGATTTTTCAAAATACTGTTTTGAACTATTTTTAATTTTTTTTTTGAAACACTAAATTGTCATGATAAATTGCTTAAAGGGCTTAAACAAAGCAGCTCTACCATGAAGCAGTACTCCGGGGTGTACAGTACTGGCATTACTATGTTATTATATTATATCCTGTATATTCCTTTGGCTTATTTCATTTTGCAGCTGTGAATCTAGGACAGAAAAACAAGCTGAAATCGCAGGAAAGAGTTTTTCGGCCTCACCCACCCCCTCCACCTTTGACGGAGCGCGATCGCTAATATTTATCCGGCGAGCCGCAAACATATCGTAAACCGGATCGGACAATAAAACGAGTGTGTTTGAGCGAAAGCACACACGGGGTGTCGCGTTTTGGGCCCCGGCATCGGCCGGCGCTTCCAAATCTTTCCTTAGATGGATGGGCCACAGGCGGGACCCGCGGACGGACGCTCTCGAGTCGCATCGCGGGCCGTAAATTATCTCTGGTCGGCTGTATTGAATAGCACGTCCCGCTCCTCCGATTGCATCCAGATGTCACCGCATTTCAATAAAATTCAAAGGCCGAGATACGTGTTTCATAAAAGCCGAGCCGGCCCGGCAGGTGCGGGACGTGCAAGCGACCTCCGCACGGCTGTATGTGTGTTGCGTGCTTGCCTGGGAGGGGAGGCCGGCGGCAAACAGGCCCGCGCTCCAAATTGTTTGCGTGCACAATGCTCTCCTTCTGTTATACGCCGCACGTCCACAAACACGAACGATCCATTTGAACTCAGCTCCTTCCTTATAGCTTCATACGTTTGCCCTTCGCCACCGCTTATTTTTATCTACATTGTGGCTCAGATTTCAACTCTGCTGGAAAAAGTGAGCTAGGAAAATGGCGGTGTTGAACCAGCCACAATGGCCGTGCGTTCCTTTCTAAACCTTTCCGCTGTTCATTGTTCGCCGATGTTCACTTTTGTTCGTTCCGAGCCGCGCGCCGCTTTTTTCGCTTGATAATATTTCTGCTTTTTTTTTTCTTTAAATTTCTCTGACAGAGCTTCGCGCGGTATTCTGTGAAAATGCATTCTGGGTTTGTTGCTGGGGAAAAACAAAAAAAATAAAAAATAAAAAAAAATAGGACTGGCATGGGATGAGAGAGAGAGGGGGAGAGAGCGAGTGAGGAGAGAGGGGAAAAAGAGGGGAGAGGGTGAGCGAGCGGAAGAGAGGGGAGAGGGAGAGATAGGTGTGAGAGAGAGAGAGCGAGAGAAAGAAGGGTAACTTCATAAATTTCGCAAAGCGAGGAATGTGATGAACCAAGCACTGTGTGCGTAATATGTTCCGAAACAAAGTTCAGCCACATGGCGAGCCGCTCTGGACGAGCCGGGTCAAAAGTCGACATCCTTTTCGGCGGACGGCATCGTAACTCCTGTCGCACGGCTCACGCGGACCGCGCGGTCGCCCAACACGTTCTCTTCCTGCAGTGCATATTTACGGAAACGTGCTTTCAGCCACCTTTTAATTCCATCGACGGAAGAAATAAGACGGCTGCGCGGGAGGAAATATTTGTTCGGCGTGCGAATTTGAAATATCCACTCCTATTCTGCGGCTAAACAGTTATTCCATCAGACTCGCTCTCGAGAGCCGTGTCAGGCGGTGAATCATTGTTCGAAAGTCTGGCTCGCGCGCGCGTTTCTGGCTCGCGCGCCGTCGATTCCTCCCCGAGATGCGGCGTCATCCGTATAAATCACCGAGAGGGACGTCTATGAATATCCCAACATGCCCCGGTGCTAGAAGCCAGCCATGTAATAAATGGTTGCCAGCGGTGTCCTTGGCATATTATGCAGAGGAAGGCGATTAATTTGCCAGACGCTCGCAGCAAACGTCGTCCCCGAAAGCGACGCGGCCCACGGAACAAAAGGCCGAGCGACGCGAGGAACCTGCGCGGACCGCTTAGATGAGTCTCCGAAAAAGGGCCTAAAAGATGGACGCGATATGCCGAAAAACAGAAGAAGAAGAAAAACAGCTTTATCGCTGGATTAGGCTTTCACGTCCAATTCACATCCATTTGTTACATCGTCGTAAAATCAGTTACGGCCAGATTTCACGTTCGACGCCGAGAAGGATTTGTACACAATAGGGGCTTTGCGGCGGATGTCACGTTCCGGTTGTCCGGATTTTTATAGCAACTTTCATCCTCCCTAATTTGTCCTCTACGTCCCGCCGACTGCTTTCCCTTCAGTTCTCTCACGCTGTTCACAATTTCGCCGCGCCGTTTCTCACACCGCGCTCACATTTTCACGAAGCCGGTGGCTAAAAAAAGTTTTCTTCCTCGCGTCTTGCCTTTTTACACCGAAGAAGGAAGGGCAGAAAGCGTCCCTCCGGATGTGAATTATATTGCATTTTCATTTCGTTTTATTTTCTCACCCAAGCAGCAAACTGGAGAAACAACATAGGGGATCCAGCGATTCTGAAACTAATATATCAATAATGCACAAATAATGTATGAATATTTACTATTATTTCCTAATTTAAAAATGTATGAATATTTATTTTAAGAAAGTGTGTTTGAAGAAAAGCCTGTGGTTTTCCTGACGTTTCTGGCGATGGCGCATGGCTGCCTGCCTGTGCTTTTTATTTTATGCTGTATATTTATTTAACTCTATAAAGGGTGCCAATAATTCTGGAGGCCACCGCATGAAAATACGCAAGCAAAGCGGTTCTGCTTCAGTTCAGTTTAGATGGGTCAGGGAGTTAAACTTAAGGTCAGAAAAGTGACCGAAAAATGAGCCGATTCCCTCTTTGGCTGCGTTTCTTTAAGCCCGAAGTTACGCTGTGGGCTTTTATCGCGCCGAGCGGATATGGGAACGCTAAAATGTCGGCCTCGTCCGACGACGGGGGACGCTGCGGACCCGCCGCCCTGGAAACCAGATTCATGCTGACTGGTAAACACAGAGGGCTGAATGAACGCTGGCCGTTTCATTATGGAGACACCCTGCCCCCCCCCGCTAGGACACCTGCTCCCCACAACCTGGCAGACACACACACACACACACACACACACACACACCTTCCTTATGGGCCCAGAAGTCACAGATATACATAAGTTTTACTGAAGATTTACTGATTTTTGATGGTACAGGCCGTTCATTTTTTATGTATCTAGAATGATCTCCATGCCAGCAAAATGATGACACTGCCGTGAGAACATTTGCTTTGGAAAATATATCATGTCTTCTGCTTTTGGAGTGCTGCTACACCCCTTTAAAGCATTTGTTTACACACAGATACTGCAACAGGTTTAAAAAAAAAAAAATGCATTCATACCGAAGGAAACTGCAAGAAGACCACAGCAGCGTACAGAACATTTTTAAAAAACTGTGGCAGAAGACACTGGAATGACATGAATAAATAAATACTGTAAGTAGTGCAAAATAGGCAGTGATAATAATAAAAAAAAGTATAAAGCAGTGCAGGCACCTCGATAGCGATGCTTTAATTTTCATGATATTTGGAAAAGTGGAACGTGTGAATGAAAAGCAGGCGCACTGAGACTTCTGGGATTGCTTAGGCCCGAAGCAATTGTATTTTTCAGCACAAATCGTTCAAATGAAACCGCGCGTCTCCTATGTTAACCCCCCCCCCAAAATTAAAAGTCAAAAGTTTGACAAATGATTCACTATTAAAGGGATGCGAGACCAAGTAAGTTCCGGCTAAATATTCCGATGTCGCCCGTCGAAATGTTTACAGACTTTACTGCACTCCCCTGCCTTTGAACTGTCAGCTCTATTTATATTTTAGCCTTTTGCTTGTTTATTGGCGCTGTTACTGCGATCGGTGAGGGGAGGGTTTCCTAACACAGTTGTCAGACATCTGCGCGGAGCAGATTGAATTTGTCCGAGGAAATCTTCCGATAAGCCGGTCCAAGGTGCACGCTGTGAGTCAGAATATTTCCTACTCGGCGGGCCTCGGGACAGCTGTTCCGGAAGCGCCCGCCCAATTGAGCCGATCGGACCGGACTAATTGTGAAACAATGGCCGCGGCGCACCCTGCCGCCTCGCAGAGCGCCCTGCGGCCTTTCCGCGGCCTGTCCCTTCGCCTGGAACATCGGACGCGGTTCCGGGAGAGGTCTGCTTCGCTCTCTTCTCGCCACATTTGCCAGCCTTCACCTCCCCAGGGCCAAGAGTTACAAAAGTGGTCCTCTCCCTGTCCAGCAGGTGGCAGCATAGGGGCACAGGTTCCACCCCCAAAAAGAATGCATCCCCATCCCAGACACAGACGTCCCCACTGCCGTCCACTCTCCAAACTGTAAAACCGCGCAGTGCGCTTTCATGTATTATTTATAAATTAATTACTTAGTCGTATAACTAATACATGAAAGATGTACACAGATTCATTCTATAATACGCACGAAATGTGCCTAGTGTTTTAAAAGCACAACCGTGCGTTACCCTCATAAATTCCATTTAAATAAGTAACGTAAACCATGCTTTACTGGACTGTAAGCGTACACGATTCCATCTGTAAGAAAGAGGTGTAACCCTGTAGGTTACGAAAGCCCGTTTAATCTGATAATGTTTAAACGCTTTTGTTAAATCCCTAAATTAAATCCCGGAATTAGATTGGGATTATACGCGCTGAGAAGTGAATCCCGCCTCCCTCCTCTTTTTGGACCTTACATGGCCACCGGCTTTATCCGAAGGGTTTGGCGGTGAGATTAATGGCCTTCCAAAAGAATAAAAATGATGTGCGGCTCCCATTTACACTGAAATGGCCATGAGCTCACACCGAATCAATTCATTATTTCTTCAAAGCGGAATGGCGCTCCTCCTTCGCTGCGGAAGGTAAATAGTTGGCAGGGCGACCTTACTGAATAATGGGGGAATTTGAATAAATTCCACTTTGATCTGCGCCATTTAGTCTGTTTTTTTTTTTTTTGTTTTTTTTTTTTTTTAATCATTATTATTATTTATTTTTTTCCTCCTTCTCTCTCGGACCTTTATTGCGTATTTGTAGTGCCGCTTCGGTGGCGCTTCTGAAACGGTGCCGCAAAAAAATCACGCGCGATGCGACAGCCCGTAAGTACGAGGATCCTGCTAAAGCAGAGGAGGACGGGTGGAGGAAGCGATGCGGCGGCAGGCATCATCGGTGCCCGAGCTTAGTGGGCCAGGGCGACGGAGGACAACGACAAGCCAAACAGACTCACGTGCAAAGCCAACCTGTAAACTTTTAAAAAACTGGGCTAATGAGAGACCTCAGCAAACTGCTTTATATACATATTTTTTCTTTTAGCTGTTTTAATACGGTTAACAAATTCCAGACGCACATTCTGGGGAAGCATAAATGCTGATAAAGCACGACACAGAGACAGGCTAATGAGGAGCCCCTGTTTGGGGGGCTGTGTTTTATGACACATTTGGGCGCAGCTGGGGAAGGAAGGGCACCGGAAGGGCTGAGAAGGGGGACGGCAAGGAGAAGGAAAGGGGGCAGGAAAGAGAAGGAGAGAGGACAGAAAAGGAGATGGAAAGGGGACAGGGAACTGGAAGTGGAAAGGTAGGAAAAGGGATAGAAAGTGGTGGCAAAGAACCCAGGAAAGGGAAGGATACAGAGGAGGGATAGAGGGTGGAAAGGGTTGTAAAGGGGACAGAAAAGAAGAAGCAAAGAGGAGGGAAATGGGACAGGGATGGGGAAGTGGGAAGGCAGATGGCAAAGAACCCAGGAAAGGGAAGGATGCAGGAGGGAAAGAGGATGGAAAGGGGTTGGAAAGGTGAAAGAAAAGAAGAAAAATGGATGGAATTGGGAAATTGGGAAGGAAAGAAGAAGGAGAAGAATGGAGAAGGGGGAACATCGGGCAGAACAGGGATGGGATAAAGGGCAAAAGTGGACAGAAAGGGGGCAGGAAAACTGTCTGGGACTGATGTGGTGCCACAGTGGTTTGCAGCACACCGGGTTTGCAAGGACTTTCAAAAATATTGCATTTTATTTGGACACCCAGATGCCCAGCAAGTATTTCATCTGCAGTTGATCCATGTATAAGTCATAAAGCACAGGACAGTTGGAAGCGGAGGTGCGCTTCAAGCTTCAACCCGGTGTTGATAAATCACGATGCCGCCGACTCTCTGGTTACCGTAATTTGACGCAGCACATATTTATTTGGATGACCTCGTGTCTACGTATCCCTATCAGCCGGGGTCAAAAGGGCAAAACGGACCTCTGATTCTCATTAAAACCTTTACCTCCCCAAGTTGTCTGGTTTTGAGCCGAAGGTCCAAGATGCAGCTTTGGGGGATGAGGTCAGCATGAGGACTGCAGCTGAGCTGTGGCCTCTTCCTGTCCAGAAGGAAAAGGGGAAGGGATGCGGGATTGACCTCCCAGTGACCCCTGGTCACATAAAAGCGACAACCTCCTCGGGTCTCGCTGGAACAGGAGGAGGGGAGGTCGAACCACTTAACCGCACCTCAGTGCCAGCGCTTAAACCGCTAAATAACAGGACTGCGCAGAATCATCGTCTTTTAAACTGGATGATAATGAAAATGATGTACAGACAAGCTTAAAACATTTATATAAGTTTCATTTAAGCAAATGATAGTTATATTTATATAAAATATAACAAATATTTTAATATTATAATTGCTGCAACACTTTCTCGGTCCACATCTACAGCTTTTCTGATTCCCCGAGCTTTGATTCATTTTAATAAATTGCAGATGGACAAATAAAAAATGAAAAAGGAAGAAGACTTTTGTCTGTTCCTGATGTTCATCCGGTCCTTATTATTTTGTCCTCTATCCACCAGTAACAATCTGACTTGCAGGACGTAGGGATTAATGGCTTCAAACTTGCTGCGGTCACAAACTGTGTGTGTTTGTGTGTGTGGTGGGGGTTATTCGCTGTCACCTGGGTAATACAATCTTCCGAAAATAGCTGAGGAGCATTCCTTCCGGCAGGACGATAAAGAGCGGGCTTTATCGGTGCCGGGTTCGGCTCCAGATTGGGATTTGCGGGGATGTCAGAGGAGAACGGGGAGAGGAAGCCGGGATTAACGGAGCTCGGCGGGAGCAGAAGCGAGAAGCGGGGTTGGAGAGCAGCGCAGTACTTCTTCATCTCCTCGCCGAGACACCAAGAAGACGGGCGGCGTTTCTCCCATCACCCAAACCTGTCTGCAACCAGGCATCTTCTCTGAAGGGATGCAGGTGGATGGCGTGGGATGTCATAGAACCTGGAGGATGGTTCTCAACTTGGACCACAAACAAGATCCAGCTACACATGCTCCCCACCTTTATTTATTTAACTTTTCTCAAATTAAAGTGATTCCCCCCTTAAGTTGCTCAGCATTTCTACTACATCAAGTACCTGGATCGAGGGTACTACACCAAGGTGGTGGGAGTTGAACCCATGCCCTTCTAGTGCAGAATCTCTAACCATAACACTGGGCACTGCAAGTAAGCTGATGTTTTTCACCGGTTGAGTTATAATTTTGGGCAAAATCATATAAGCCTTTAACCTCAGGTTTAGAGCTGCTGCATGCCTGACTTTACACTGCAGTGTCCAAACCCAAATAACTGTGAAAGCATAGATTCAGAACTGCACTAAAGTTCTCAGCGTTAGATACCAAGAAACAGTCAGCCAGCTTGACAGTCGTAAAGCTTTTACGCTTCAGCATTATCATGGGGTGAAATGACCCTTCGATTATTATTAACACAAATAACGGTTAAATACGGTTTGGGATTTTCTCCATCCTGCATCCTGCACAGCCTTGCGCTCCATACTTTCGAAAAACTGTGCCGATGGCTCGGACAAGTGGTTCTCCATAGGGGGCGATTATCGAAGTTGCACATTTATTCGTTCGGCCGCCACTTTTCTCCAAAGCAGCTCTTTTAGTGTTAAGCTACTTACACGGTTTCACTCATATATACAGACGGGTAATTTTTACCAAACCAATATGGGGTTAGTACCTTGCTCAAGTGCGGGATTTAAACTCGCGACATCTGAGCTGAAAGGCAGCGGCTCAAACCTCTGCGGCAACTACCGCCCCTGAGCAAAGCTATAAGTATTCTCATTATAACAAGGCAGTTTCTGGTGTTACATGAAGCCGCGGTGTCGATTTGTCCAGCGTCTCTAAAATCGTGCACGGAAAAGAAAGCGGCGATCGAGTCGCACGTTCGAAACCCAGCCGGAAAACCCGAAAGCAGGGGTGCCGAACGCAAGCGCACGGGTGCCACGTTTGCCGCTTGCGACGCTCAGCGAGAAATAGCTAGCGAAGGCGGACGTGTTTAAAGACGGAAAGGCGCTCGCAGCTGCCAGTTTCCACAGCGGCTTTAAATGCGGCCCCCCATGGCTAAGGAGTGCAGCCGTGTTCCAGGCCAAACTAAACAGACCCTCCATTAAGACGTTGTAATTTTGCCGATAACCAGTTCGCTTGTCAGCTTTATATCTTCTACCTTTTGCGGCTTTACAACCGCGCCTTCGGGACCGTCCGTTGTGCGCAAGCCGCGTGGGGCAGGGAATGGGAGGGGGGCGCGTAGGTGTACGCCGTGATTTAATTCGGGATTGCTCGGTTATGAGGCCGACCGTTCCCCATCGCCGCCCGCCTGCCGCGTGCGGGGAGCCGCTCTTCCGGCAAAGGCCGTCTCCGCATCCGGCTCGGCCAGTCGCGCACCGATCGGGATGAAGGAAGAAGTTCCTCTTTGCATATAGATTGGAACTTATATCGTCTTTGTTAAAATTTGCGGAGGAAATAGCAATTATAATTTTTCAATAAGTTTCTCTTTTGGAAGAAGGACAGATCTTCCGCCATTATCTCTTGGCCATTGATATAGCTTGAATAGTGCGATTAGCAGCAGACATCGGCGCTTTGGAGGGAAATTGAGGGCAAGTATTCGTTTCTTTTGGGTCTTCTTGTGCAGCTGCCGCCGGTGCGTCCCCGCGGCTTTTCATTATGGTCCTTTAAAAATGACTGTCGCACAGCAACGCCTATTTCCCGCCCCTTTTCTCCGAAAACACTGCCGACAGCTCGAGACCGTACGCTTTACCCCACCGTACAGCAGGAAGACCGCACGGCAGTCCACCTCAGTAACGTGCACGCGATTTCAGACCGAGATGTTATACTTTTTTCGGTCCGTGGTCCACGTTGCCTGTTTCTGTTTCACCCATCTGACATCCTCAGCACATGCTTCGGTTATGTGCGATTTAAAACAAACGTCCTTGTCTGACAATGTACAGAGCAAGCGTTGGTTCCTCTCAGAAACACTCAGCCCCATCACGGACCATTAATTTGTTAAACAGTGAACTGAAACCATATGAAAATGTTAGTTTAGGAGTACAGACGCCAGACACTGAACAACACATTAATGTATACACTGTATGGCTTAAAGTATGTGGACACCAGGGCATCAGCCCCAAATGTGCTTGTTGAACCTCCCATTCCAAACCTATGGGCATTCATATGGAGTTGTTCCTCTCTTTGCTGCTGTAACAGCCCCTATTCATCTGGGAAGACTCTCTACCAGATTCTAGAGCACGGCTGTGGAAATTTTTGCCCATTCGGCCACAAGAGCATCAGAGAGGTCTGGCAAGAAGGCCTGGCTCATGGTCGGCGTTCCAGTTCATCCCAAAGGTGTTCGGTGGGGTTGAGGTCAGGGCTCTGTGCAGCCACTCAAGCTCTTCCACACCAACCCGAGCAAACCGTGTGTTTATGGAGCTCACTTTGTGGACGGGGGGAAACGGTCATGCTAGAGCAGGAAAGGAGCTTCTTCCCCAAACAGTGGCTACAAAGCTGGAAGCACACAGTTGTCTGGAATGGGTTTGTTTGCTGTGTGGGTGAAGCTGAAACAGCTCAGTCATTGGAAGGGGGGTTTGCATACTTTTGACCATATAGAGAGTGTGTGTGTGTGTGTGTGTGTGTGTGTGTGTGTGTGTGTGTGTGTGTGTGTGTGTATGAGAGTACACCAACAGACACAGACACCTGCCTGAGCTCTTATTGTCTGGATAAACTGTTTTTGTAGCTTTCCCACTGTTAGGGTTGTTCCCACAGGATGGGGGTGGATGTCTTGTATTTTTTCCTAAACATTTACAATGGCAAACCCACACAACCTCAAAGGGTTAATTTGCCATCTTGTGGATGCAGCGGGGCAGTTTATTCATTCTTTGTACAGGAAAAAAGTTTCGCTCTCGAAAAAGGCAGCAAGAAAGAGCCCCGTTCTCTTAATTTCAACAATCTATCATTCTTCAAAGCCGCCACAGCTTGTGAATTCCTTAAACGTGTGTTTACTGGCCCCAGTCCATTAGCCAGTTGAAGCTGCTCTCATTCATTACGCAGCAAAGGGGAACCAAGGTAATTGAATTACGCTGGAAATACAGGGGAAAAGTGAAACGGATTAAAGCCGAGGGTTCCTGACTTCCCATCGCTGCAATGTCGCTCCCTGGAAAAGTTGGATGCAAAACAATCCAGGGGTGTAGATTTCCCTCCTTCTTCAACCTTTTGTCTGAAACTACTTTTTCACCAACTTCTTTGATAAGCTTTCATTTATGACCCCGCGGAGCACGTAAGAGGAGTTAATAACCCAGGTTTTATGGCCGGGGACTCCTCTGGACTGTACCAAAATAATGTCGCCCAGCATGTATCTAAGTTTGCAAAGTTTTGTTGTGGTTTGCATGGCACCATTTCTTACAGCTCCTCCTCACAAGGCATCCGTGGCCAAGAAAATGCTTTGTTAAAACAGCGATCCTCCTACAAACAAATCCAGGAAATGTTCTGACAACATACCAGAACTTGGATAAGAGGTCAAAAAGCCTGATCCAACCTTTGATATTTATATAAAATCTGAAATGTGCTTTGGGGACACAGGAGGCATCGATGAGAGCTGTTGCCTTGAAGGTCAATGCTTCATATCCTTCTTGCTGTAGTACTGAGACTGATGCTCTTACCATGAGCCCATGCAGTAACAACACACTGATGTATAAATGGGTAAATCACTGCAGGATTGACTCTCTAACATGGTAAACTGCTGTAGACTACACTGCCATCCATCCATCCATCCATCCATCCATGCATCCATCAGTTATCAATATCCACTCTTCCAGCACAGGGTCCCAGTGGTCTGCATCGTCTTCCAGAAGCACAGAGCACCATGTCGGCTACACGTAGGACCAGTGTGCCAGTCCACTACCAGGCACCAAAGGTGCTAGCAAGAAGTAGAAGAAGAAGGAGGAAAAGAAGAAAAGAAGGATAATAATAATTGTTCCAAATACAACTACTGTTACCTCTTTATCTGCGTCTTCAAATGTCCTACACCATTTCCTGGAATTTAGATTTATGTGGCAGAGTTAATTGCTTATGCCATATTTTCCATATGTTCACTTTTATATTCGGTTTTTTTTAATCCTTAACCCCAGTCACAAAGATGAATGGATGGGTTTTTTTCTTGTTTGTCCAGTGCATTTACACAGGGTTTCAGTAATTTCCCCAGCAGTTTTACATATCCACCAGCTGACCACTAAACTCTGCAGCCGCACGCTGGTTTGGCTCCAGACAAAGGAAGGAGCGCGGCGTCGCTGACCTTATTAGGCCCGAAATTCGCACTAATATTTGTCATTGCCACAAACCAGCATATGGCAAACGCAGGAGTTCAAGGACACCACAGTTGGCCAGAGAGCGTCACCGCTGCCACGATTAATCTTTTTTACCCACGAGGAAGAGAGAGAGCAGACACCCTTTTCTAAAGGGGATTTTGACTGGAAACAAAGGAAATAGTTTTCCAGAGCAGTCAAGAAAAGACCTTAAGAAAAAGGAAAGCAGCAAAATTTACGCGCAAATCTGGACCGTACATGCGTAGCAACTCCTGTTTTGCACGACAAAACTTTATAAGAGCAGACATCCGTTTGTGTCTTTCGAGCAGCCAGGCACTCGAGCAGCATCAGACACACATTCATTGCATTTAAAAGCAAAGTGCACGATTATGACCCGACCCTTTGCTTTCGATTTAAGGAAAAGGAACGCGTGCGACTGCAGGCTGAACGTTGTTCGGAACGGATTAGCGATAAGGGTGTGGGATCGCACGCAGAAACATAAAGGGTTCATTTGGCCGTAATCCGCAAACACCGCACTGGCTGTCACGTCTGACACCCGATTTAAAACGCTGTAGCGTAATGTATGAGATTATGTCCACATTGAGACACATAGAAAAATGCGACTGGATGGAAAATGAAAGAAGCAATCTGGCATAAAGGAGGAAATCGGATAAAAAGGCCGCATTGATAAAATTGCAAGAGACACTGATAACCAACAAAAACCAGAGTGATATCAGCACCACCCAAGTCCTGTCTCCTGTCTCCGGAGCACGGCAGGAATTGGAGGGCAGGCACATTAGGACGGATGGCAGGTGCATCTTGATAATGGCCATGGCCAATTTCAGCAGACAGACAACAGGAAGATGTGTCTCACGCAAATGACAGATCTTCTCCAACGCTGCATGGCAGGCTGGGAATGATGGATAACCTCAGCGCCAGAGGCCATTATTTGCTCTTATTTTAAGTTAACGTGGGCACAAACGTTGGAGGACAGCACCCTACATGCAAATAGAGGAAAGTGGTCTTGCAACTGAAGAAACCTGAAGAAAAGAGCAGCCAAAGGACAACATTAGAACTTAAAAACCATTTTTGTCTGATGTCATTGTTCATGGTGAATAACAATGCTGTGCATGTGGACGTGCAGTTATTTAACATTTACGCTTGCATTTTTTTACCTTTCCCCCAAATCCTCGTACAATTCTTGGATAAAAAAGGGCGTTTTGCACAAAGGCAAGAGCTTTAGACACAGACACACAATTATGAAAGCACAGTTTGCTTGTCTCAAACCACCCTTCTTTCCCATCACACATTGCATGAGAAGCTGGATATGGAATTGAGTCTGGTATGAAGTACAGAGGTGACCATGACATACAGTGTGATGGAAATTTACATGGTTCTTCAGAGCTGGTCTAAAATACATTTTTCTAACACCTTTCTGGAAGAGACTGAGCAGTTCTAAGGAAGCCAAAGAGCTCATTCCAAAAATTAGACTTAAAATCAAGAACCTGCGATGTCTGAATTTAGGTCCATTTATTTATGTATTTTTACAGCTAAGTAAGAACGTATCAGTTCCAAGTAAATGTGTTTTTCTAAGAAGCAATTTGGGAGGACCAGGGCCCACAGAGTACAAAGTGGCGGTTCTAAACACTGCAGTACCTGCCCCCCCTTACACCACCTGCTGTCCTTTGTAGGGCTTCTGATGGTGCTGAGGTAAAGTCAGTGGTTATTCCACCAACAAAGTGGAAGAGGAGGTCCTGTGGTTTCTGCTGGGTGGTCGCAGTGCACCCCCTCCCAGAAAGTGCTCACAGGTACACAGCCAAGCCCTGCTGCCACAGGAATCTGGATCCCTGGTTTCCGAGTTCGCAGCTCAGACAGTCTGGCTGCCCGAAGGCCTTCCTTCCCCCCAGTCTGCAGCTCACACCTCCGGAGCAGCGTTCAACGGGGGAGGGTTTGAAACACAGGCCCGCAACTCCCAATGGGGTGCGCTAGAGCGCCTATTCACACTCGGAATATAGCAGGCAAGCTGTGAAGGCGGCACCAGGCAATGAGGCAGGCCGGGCAGAGGGGGGATGGGAGTGGGGTCTGGCCTTCACAGCAGTTTCCCCACTAGACCTTCTTGTTTTAGAAACAGCCCAGCAGCCCAGGGCTTCTGCAACACTCAGTGCCTGAGCTCCCACACCTTTGCAGCAGACACCCAGCGGAGGGCAAACGGGGCATTTCAGACGCCGCCGTGAACCAACAAAGACGCCGGGATTCAGCAGCCGTGGGATCTCCGCAGAAAGAGCCGACTTCATTAGCAGTGTTTTTATTCCTTTTCATGTGAGATAAAATCATCCTGGAAGCAACAGAAAACCTGAGAAATTTTTCTAGCAAGCCTGAGAATGGAAAGAGCGAAGACAATTTTATTCCCCGATTAATGAGCAAATCTGTGAAGTACTAAGAGAGTAAAAATTAGAATTCTCCTCTCCATATTTCACGTAATATTTGCATAAAACTTATTCATGCTTCATGAATGAATCACGAATAAGCATGAATCTCCTGTTCTGTTATGCTAAAAAACCATGACCCATGGTGTCAGAAGTGTGATTTTTTTTTTTAAGACACAATTTTTTTGCAGCAGGGCCCAAGCAGCCTTTTGAGCTCATACCAGAAATTAAACTATGACTTTGCAAGTGATGTATAGGCTTGTATCAGTTTTCAGAAGCATCCTTTTTTGGTGAAAAATTCATATATTTATTTATTTTATTTTATTTGTATTGCGTAATGTGTAATAGTTTAGAGGTTTTTTCCATGCACAGGTGCACATCCTTCACATGGGCGCATTGATCAGGATGCCATTAACCTGAAAGACTGCATCAGTCTGCAGGAATTGCCTTCCGTCGATTCGCAGCCGGCGCTGGCATGGCTAGCCAAGAAAGTGAGGCGCGGCGCAGCTGTGACACCGAGGGGTCTTGTGACATGACATTCCACCTCCATCTCTCCCTGCCAGTTTTCACACCCCGCCTGTGAGCGTCTGGGCTTTGACTGGGGCGATCCGCAGTGCCTCGCGGCAACTCAAAGCAAAATGCAGACTCCCAACGGGAAGTCAGGAGAGCGTCTTTTTAGAAAGGGAAAAAAAATCGGGCTTCTTTCTGCACCTACTGTACTGCCTTTATTATTATTATTATTATTATTATTATTATTATTATTATTATTATTGCTCCTTCAAGACAACCTACAATTCATTTTAATCTTACAGCTGACTTTTAAATCCAGGAAACATTCAAATGGTTTCATGCTTTATTTAGATAAGCATTAAAGTAAGGTAATTCCATATGGGTCAGGTGTGTTGGTGGAAATCTGGCATACGAGATGGTCATTGGCAGTTAAAATAAAGCAACAAAGTTTTAAAATGCAATGCAAGAGAGAGAGATTTATGGTATTATCTGTGTAATATGATGCATTATAATTCATGATGTATATAATTCAGCGGGACCGGATACAATTTGGTGTAATGGGTGTCACTTTAATAACTATATTTCTTCAGCATATATACTGCGTTACCTGTGCACAATCTGACCTGAAATATATTAAAGAGCTCGATGTCTGTAATGGGATCAAAATATCCCTTTAAGTGCCATATGGATTATAAAGTGAGCCTCAGATAAGGAACCCTGCTTGACATGCACATTTTGGACAAAAAGGTTTTAATGCAGGTCGCATACAGTTGCGCACATATCAGGCTCCGGATTCATGATATTGCACACCTACATGCACAGCCACACAAGCACACGGGCGCACACAAAGGCGTCTTGCCGCCCTGCAGAGGTGTTAATAGACTCAAGGTGCTGAATCTCTAGTGCATGAAGGGAAAATAACTTCTTACACAAAAGGGGCTGCGGTCATGTTGTAACTTCAACTTTCCAACCATTCCAAATGCGGAAAACCTGCACAAACCTGCTCGACACTTGGATGAGAGCTGGGTTTCAGCAGATCAGTGCTTCTCAACGACATAAATTCAGGCGGGAAAGATGTGATTTCTGTGAAAATTTTCTCATTTGTCTCTGCACAAAATCCATCCTTGATGACCGCCTCAATGTTTAACTCTAGCGCTGCACTCGTAGGTTTGGTAAAATAAAATCACTGCGCTTCATAACGCTGCCGCAGCACTGCCGTAGCAAACGTACACTTCATTCAATTCTCCCTGCTACTCAAGGTTAAATATAGACCGCTGGCATCTAAAAGCATACAAAATCTAAATACAGTATATTTCCTTAGCCAAGAAGCTAAAAATACCAATATTACAGACAGCCTTAAACAGAAAGTTCAGGCAGGAAAAAGCATTCCAAAAATACAGCTAAAATCCAGAATAGTCAAAGCACTTTTTTTGAGAGATGTGTCCTGCTATTCCGTCCTGATTTCCTGTGCATTTGATCGGCACTGCAGATCCAATTTTAGGCCTAGTCTTCTATTTGTTCAAGTCAATATGAATAAAAGTTACTACGTGACCCAGATGGTGGGTCTCTGCAAAACACATTAATATGACAATGATGATGTAAAGTGGATCCATGCTGTATTTGCTGTTCACTGCTTGTTTTATACGTGTGATTAGTCTACAGTATGTGTTCTACATGTATTAATGGCTCCTGCAGGTGCAACAAAGGGCAGGTCTAGATCCCCATTGACAACCATCTGGTGCGCACCTAATGAGTATTCAAACTGCCACGCGCCCACCCATCTGTGTGTGTGTGTGTGTGTGTGTGTGTGTGTGTGTGTGTGTGTGTGTGTGTGTGTTGTGTGTGTGTGTGTGTGTGTTGAGCCAGTGTGCCACACACACCAGATCCATTACACCTTCTGAGCAGCCCTGTCAGGAAGGAAAAAAGAGCTCAGACATGCATCTGCTTCTGCGTTTATATTACATTGCACTTGTGTGGGTATATTCTGCCCTCTCCTGTGCATCTGACTGTGCAAATGTGTGTGTGTTGTGTGTGTGTGTGTGTGTGTGTGTGTGTGTGTGTGTGTGTGTGTGTGTGGAGGTATAAAGAGAGCTAAGAAATTGTCTTACATTTGAAACAGGGCGAAATATCAAAAAAGGTGCGGCGCTGAAAATTTGAGAAGCGGCAGTGGAGAAGGGTGCATTGTGCATATGGCGCAGGAAAAAAATATTCATTTTGAAGCAGTTAAGAATTGAATGTTCCTCTGATTTCTGTACAAGCCATGTCGACTTTTTATGTCTCCAACATATCTTATTCTGACATGCGCTGCAATGCAGCAACAACAGAAGATAAGAAATTGTGGGGAAGACCAGCAAGTGAGTGATTTTCGTGACTGTAAAGCAAAGGATAAAGCGGGTATAAATAAAGGCAGGTTTGCTCAAACAAGGCTCGGTGTCACGTCCGCATCTGTATTATTGCACCGCGCCGCACATTTTACGCCTTTCGGGAGGTGCGTTAACAAAAAGAAAATTCTGAAGGCACTGGCGAAAGCGAGAACATGGGGCAGGCGGGGCTCTCGGTCGACTCCCGTGGGGATAGCCTTTCAATCCAATGAAAGAAAAAAGCCATTTTCACCTACCCCACCACGCAGACGCCTCGGCGCTCAACACCTGAGGAGCGCAGGGCACAGCTGTGCACTTTCCATCAGGCTGGAGAGATCATACAATAAAACAATGGATTATTGACATCATTCCTCTCGCTTTCATCTCTGTAGAGTGCAGGAGAGGGTGTGAGAGGTGTCGGGGTTGGAATAGCGGAGCGAGACCAACATGTACCCCAGCGATCTGTGTGCAAGAACAAGATAAATAAATGGCCCGCTTACACAGTGCTGCTCAAGACAGATTCTTCAGATGTAAAAGCACTGAAGAGTTAATCCTTCAGTTGAGTTGATAAATGTACACCTTAATGTGTAAATATTATACATGCTGTAAGGCGAGGCACCTTTTTGAATTGCAGCTGAATTATTAGAGCTTTGACACCGGCGTAATGAAATTTTGATCCTTTGCCACAAGATATTTTTAACAGGGGAAACTATATTGCGCACTGTCGAGGGAGGTTGTGCTTCTGACACCAGCTGGGTGATGGAAGAGCACGGCAGAGGGGATGTAACAGCTCTCCACCGGCCGGCAAACACGCTCTTAACCTCCAAAGTCAACACAGGTGCCCGACTAACTCGGTGAGCTGAAGACTCGAGTTTTTATCGTGCATCTGCGACAATCGCAGTCCTGCCTTGACTCCGGGGCTTGCTGAGGATTCGCGCTGGCTTCAGATCGCCGCCGAACAGAGGGGACACCACCCAGCCGCAGCCAAGGCGACAGCCACAGGACTTACCCTTCCCAATGGTGCCGGTTCTCAGCTGTGCTGCTGCAAAGCAAAAATCTTTCAATAAATGTGTACAGATGTATTTTTAATAAACATCCTTTATTTGACTTTGTTCGCTGTGCCTTGCAAAAGTATTCAGACCCCTCGAAAGTTATCATCATTGCGCGGGTTATAAATTATACTTTGATGTATTTTTCATATCAGCATTTTTACTGCAAACTTGTGCTGCAACACTAAAGTGTCACACAGCCATAGTGCAAAACGTGTTTCAGGTTAAGCGGCCACTCTAAACTGCCTATAATTTGTGTCCGTGCATGTGTGCGTGTGTGTGTGTGTGTGAATCGGTGTATGCGTGGCCACCCTGCGATGGACTGGCGTCCCAACCTGCGGCAGCTTCATAGTCTCCACCCGTTGCTTCCAGGATAAACTCTGGGCCTTCGCGACCTGCTCGGGATAAGCGGTTTGTGAAAATGGACGAATAGATAAAAACTCAAATATTCTCCTTGCATAAGTATTCAAACCTCACACGTTAGTTTTATGGCAGAGCCACATTTTGCTGCAATGAAGCTTCAAGTCTTTTGTGGTGAGAACGTAGCAGCTTTGGACACCATTTACAAAATTGTTTTTTCTTTCCCCATTCACCTCGGCAAATCCGCAGCAGGTTTTTCAGGTTGCTTGGATGACACTTGCGGAGCTCAGTTTTCAAACATCAACACAGATTCTCGGAAGGATTGAGGCCAAGACTTTCGTTTACCCAGTTTATAGCGATGGGTAATTTTTACGTTTATGAATTTTTACTCGACCAACAGTATGATAACGTGAGCGGGAATTCAAACCCATGTCCTTCATATGTGTAGCCGCTCCTCTCCTAGGCTTCAGGTGAAACTTGCTTACTAGATGTGCATCCACAGTATATTCAGACTAAGCTGTTATTTGTTATTAGAGCATTTTAAAGGCGCAGCCATAACTCCTCCCGGCTTGTAACGCAAAAAGTGGCAAAGAAAGTGAGCTTTGTGTGCACCGAGGAGAAATGTTGCGCTCAAGGTCGGCCCTTGATGGGCAGCAGCTCAGAGGCGGCCTCCTTTCACCAGTCAATGTGGATGTAGGAGCCTTCAAGCACCGCCACCCCAGGAGGTGCAGGAAAGGAGAAGGGGAGCAGGGGCATGACCCTTGACCTCGAAAAGCCCGTCTTCCTTTCATTAGCACTTCATTGTCAGCGTCTTGGAAAACCATCAGCTGACAGGTATACTGTTGCAGACATTAACTGAGCGGCGGGTGAGGTCTCGACCTCATAGAGCTACACTCCCTGACGTCTCTCCTCTTCTTCGGGTCCTCTTGCGTAATTTTAAAATTCTCCCGGAGACAGAGATCAAAGCATTAAAAACCCAACGTGGACCCTGCAAATTTGGTCTAAGGACTTTGTTAAATGATATGAGATGACCTGAAACAACATTTTGAGAATGTGCGCAGGGGCTTTAAAGACGTCCGTTCTTTTACTGGATGATCTGTGAAACACATCAGATCGTGTTTTGCGAAACGGTATTTTGTACCTCAGCTCCCTTTCATGCTTATCTGGGAAATAACAGAAAGGCTTTTTGTCTTGAATCGCGTGTATGAATTAGGTTTTGATATAAAGTAAACGTTAAGCTCTATATACACCATTGCGTGGTTTTTCAAGACACACAGCACATTCTCTGGCATGAATCCTATTTCTTTAGATTACAGAGACAGATCTTGGCAGGAATAAGAAGAGAGGCTGTATAAATAAATTTTATGTATCTACATATTGTATAAATATCTATAAAATTATACATATGACATTCATTGCTAATTCCTAAAATTCCTTGATATTATTCATTCCTTTCCTGCTAAACCAGAGGTGAAATGCATTGTGCTGAGACTAAGACTTAAGATTTGACTGCTGCAATAAAAATTAATGCCTTATGGATTTCCCCGTGATGGAAAAACGGGAAATGAAAGCTTAATCTTATAAAGATAAGTACATCTTTTTGGATCTTTCGTTGTGTTTGCTAGTGGAGGAAGATTTTATTAACTGAATCATTTGTCTGCAAGTGCGGGGGTCTCTACCTGTTTATCAGCCGAACGACCGCATTACATGCAGCTCAGTCAAGATGCAAAGCTGATCCGGGCCTCTGGTGACAGCCGGGAGAAATACGTAGAGCAGAGTGGCACAGCCGACACCGAGTAACACCGACAAACGGGAATTCTAGGTAAACCTTCCTAGTAAAGTAAAGCAAGACTTTTAAGAGGTGCAGTTCTATAAGAAAACATTCAGACAATTTCTCACAGACCTACAACGACAAAGAGGTAAAACAGAGAATTGGCAGCTCTGAACCTAATGTAGCCGGCAGTAGCGCCTGGGGAGGCCAATCCGCCATCGTTCTAAATGAGTTCTACAGGCAGTTTATCTGAACTTTAGTTCCTTGTACAGGTCTACTTATATGTATATACACTGAAAGGGCAAAAGTGCGTGGACCCCTACATGACTGAGCTGAATTGGTTCAGCCGCACCCACACAGCATGCAAACACATTCTAGACAATTGTGTGCTTCCAGCTTTATGGTCACAGCTTCGGGAAACGCCTTTCCTGCACCAGCATGACTATGCCCCCCCATGCACAAAGTGAGCTCCATAAACACATGTTTTGCCCAGGTTGGTGTGGAAGAACTTGAGTGGCTGCACAGAGTCCTGACACCTTTGGGATGAAGTGGAATGCCGATCACGTGTCAAGCCTTCTCATCCGGCCTCATTGATACTCTTGTGGCTAAATGGGCACAAATTCCCAAAATCTGGTAGAAAGCCTTCCCAAAAGGTGGAGGCTGTTATAGCAGCGAAGGGGGGAACAACTCCATATTAATGCCCATCGGGTCGGGATGTTCAACAAGCACATAGAAATCCGTTGGTCAGGTGTCCAAATACTTTTGGCTTAAAGGTTAATGATACCAGCTATTCTGTATGTACTATACATAAACAATGAAACTCATGGTACTGCATCAGACTGCCCTCCTCCTATTCACCTTTTATACTTGGAGATGGTTAAGGAGCACCAAAGTGAGGATGCTCCTCTAATTCCACCAGCCTTTTTGCTAGCTATATCAGTCTGGACACATCCATAATAAATAAATCGCCAATTCCTTTGAAAAATAGCTACTGTCCAGAATGCAAGATCAACTGTGGAAAGCAAAATTTTACAGACCCGATCTTGCAAGAAATGATCCCTCCCAAAAGCCCATGTGGCTAAACACGCTGCCGACCAGTTAAATTCACCATCCTCAGGGGTCAAGCGCTCCACCAACCAATCGATCCCACCAGCCAATACACGGCAATACCTTCGCTGACAAAAACGTAAGCAAGATCCATCCTGTAAACGCAACGTGGCTCACAATCTGCCTGCCGGAGGTGATAAATCAAACCTCCGGCTTCAAATCCCACAGATTTCTGAACATGGGGTCAGCATAACTGTAACTTCATCCGAGTCCATTTTTGCATTAGTCTAATTCGGGAAGATGGAGCAGATCCTTATTGAATTGGAGTTCTTTTCAGGTGACCTGTCATGACATGGCACCGTGACCAATACATGTAACCATATTACGTGTTACATACAAAAGCGATTAAACTGTTATTGTTCCATGCGGATGGAGAGATGGTTTTGACTGGATTGACCCTTGATGTCTGCGGGCTTTAACAGAAATAATATGATCTTCTGTTAGTCTTTTGGTGATTGTTTTGAGTGGCAATAATTGCTTTCACTGCTCTTGTACTCTGACCAATGGAACTGCAAAGTCAGCCCGAGCTTTCGAATGACAGGAAGTATAAACCAATTACAGAAGCCTGAGGGGACAGCCTGGGCCTCGGTAACATGATAGAGTGCTTACCATTTCAAAAAAAGGCCCACATGCATTTCTCCCCGAACAACAAATGATGCATTCCCCTGGTTGTCTGACCTATGACACTCTCCCTTTTTCCCGTAATTCATCTTCCGCTCTCCCTCCTTCATCTGCGTGCGAAGGCTTCCCCAAACCAAGCGGCCGCTTTCCACGTGAGATCGAAACGAATGCTTTCAAGGCCAAACCGCCACAAATCCAAGCGGGCGCATTTTGAAGATTTGCAAATCCGGTTCCGGAAGCGGGAGTCTTCAGATGTAACCAGATATCAGGAGAGAAAGGAAATTAATGTGGGAAAATTGGGAGACAGTTTAAAGCTTGGTGCACCGTATTTTCCCAGTGATGGAAACAGAGTCAATAATGACGTTTTCACATTCCTTGCATATGTGGGTTAAAACCAAGCACCACCATTTAAAAAAAAAAACCACCGAAATAAAACTTAGCGGCCAATACCGAATACCTATGTTAGCTTATTAGCAGAAACCTTCATACAACAGGGCTTTGCTCAGTACTTCTACAGCATTCGGTCACCTGGGAGTTTAGAAACGGCGATTAAAAAACACGCCAGAGGTTCCCCAAGCACATGCACCACCACACCCGTGAGTGTGCCTGCTGGCTCGGTTTTGAGGAAAACAAGCAAGCAAGCCGGCGAGCAAGCAAAACACAGAAGAATCCCGGTTCGCTTTCTGCTCTCTTTGGACAGCCCATCCGCAAGCGCCGCAAAACAATTAGGCTTTTCGGCGTCTCTGTGGTCTGGGCGTAAAGGGATTTCGTCAGTTAATGCCTCACAAAGCGAATCGGCAGAACGCCGCGGTGGTCTTTATCTCCCCTCATGTTGAGTCCCGGCTTGTTGGAGAAGATTTACGCTCATCAATCGGCCAATTCCGCTCTCCTGGTCTTGAGCTTCCAGCCGGCTCCTCCCTGAGTCCGCAGTGCCGAAGCCAAGCGGCAGTCTTACGGCCCGGCAGTATCGCTATTGACAACGCCAGTCAGTAATGAAATCTGCGCCATGGGCTAAACGCAGCAATTTATCTTCTTCTCTCGGTGGCTTAAAGTTTATGGCTTCCTTGCCGCTCTTTCAGCTTCGCTGTACTCCAGCTTCCCGTAGCTACAACAGGAGAGCGCGTGCAGATTTAAAATGCGATCGATTTTAAAGACGGCTCAAACAAATTAAACACTGTTGCTCTTAAAAGTAAGTTGCACGTATGGTGATTTATATGCAAAACCGGTTGACTCCAATGCCTTGAAAATACGTTTATTTTTTTACGCCAAAATTTGCGTATTTCCTCATTTTTCATCCGAGTTCTTCCGCCTTGGCTGACGGGACACAGGATAACTGCCTTTTGGTGGACATGTATACGACCGTTCCCATTACACCCTGTGCTGTACATCTGTTGTGTGACATGGAGCCATTTTCACGTCCGTGTCACCGCTTTGGCCACACACTTTTCTGCCTCTTCATGTCTGCCGATAAACTCATCCACCGCATTAAGAGAAAATACCCTTCGGGGGACACACACCTCCAAAACTTCCTGCTGCCCTGAATCCGTTGGCTGGACCAAAAATGAGCTCAAACCCCTGCGTCCAGTGTGAAAAACAATGCACGTTACATTCACTACGTGCCTCCTTTTCTTGATCGGGTGGTACACCGTTGAGCCAAAATGCCCCGAAAGAAAGCGAATGATTTCGACGGTTTTCGAGCTAAACAATAGAACTTACAGATGAAAGGCTGCAATTCCCAGTCACGGAAGGATGACTGCTGTTGCGGCCTTCGGCGAGATCCTTAACCTGAGATACCGTGGTAAATATCCAAGTTAATTGGTGCAAGCGATGTAAATTGCTTTGGGTAAAAGTGCGTGATGAGCAAATGAATAAAATAATGAACGCGGGCTGAGGGATGACTGCTAAGGGAGTTGCTTAGCAAGCGGCCTGGCCCTCGGTGCCTTGCTTGCTAATTGTATGCTGTTTGCTCTGCTCTGATCTCTCCTCCTTGATGGTAGCCGCGCAGAAACGGGACTCAACTGGGCAATCTGGAAGTGGGCCCGAGCAGATCAGGGGCATCGTGGTGAGAAAAAAGAGCCCCGACCTGAATTGCTGTGGGGTAAAGGGCAGATAGCGGTGCTAGCGGGGGGTTGGTGGGAGGGTGGGGTGGGCAGGGTTTGAGCTCTTTCTCCTGTTTGCCCACAAAATCGACCTCGGAGGCGATTAGTGTTGGGTTGACTGCAAGTCTCCACTTGACTTCTACCCAATTAAACCAATTTGTGTCACGGAGTCGGGGGGCGATCTGTCAGCGCCGGCCACCGGGGTCCGTGGGAGAGGGCGTTGGCTTCTGGGGGCCAGAGCCCTGTCAGCGGGTGGGGACTGGAGAAAAAAGGCTTCCCACCAGCAAACGTTTCAAACATTCAGATGCACCGACTTGGGTCAGTTGCTCCAAATCCAAGACTGTCAACATATCCACTTCACCCCAATCCTGCCCCATAGCCTCAGTTTCATCCACGGATTAGTTCTATGGTCCCGTACACACAAGAGGGAACGTTAGTGTTAACATCTCAAAAAAAGGTGATCTAGCACTGTCAGCGAACCACGTATAAATCTGTTTCTTCAGTCATCTTGAAACCTTCTCACATTCTCACTCAAGAAGTCATATCCCTCATAACCACTTCATTAGGGTTTAAAGTCTTCAGCCTATGGTTACAAAACAAAAAAAGAAACAAAAATACAGACACGTCGTTCAACAGACCAAGCACTGGAACTGCACGTCCGGTTCTGCGAGCAGTTTCTCGTTTCCCCGGAGTCCTGGATCTTCCCAAGAATTCATCGGCTTGTCATCCCCCTGCCAAACATGTCCACACAACCCATCCAAACTGAGCGGTCTTCCGGTGTCGATTTTATTTAAGTTGCAGATGCTGCCTTGACATCTTCAGCTTCTCCTCCCCGTAGTCCCAGAACCCCAGGCCTGGTGACCAAAGCTGGTCTGTTAACAGTTAACAGCTTTCCTCAAGGAACACTTGTATGAACAAAGTTTCTTATCTGCACATAAAGATGTGTTTAGAGGATCGTCTTCATTTACATCATTACGGTGATGTTTATCATTGTTCGTGCTGTTAGGTGGGCTTTACCTTATGTGTACAGACTACTCGTGAAAATAAAATTTTGTGAATTTTAGAGTATTTCTGTTAGACCCAATCTATTAGAGTATCATTCTATTCTATTCTATTCTATTCTATTCTATTAGTTTCTGATTAAAAGTTGCCAAAATGGCTAAAACGCTGAAACTCTGAAACAAACATGAATTTTTAAAAATACGCACTAATGAAAAGGAAGCAAGCAAACACGGGGTTTTTGTGAGCAGAATTTCAAGAGCTACAACCCTAACACTAAGGCGAAATTAAATGAAATAAAATTAACCTGTGAATATATTAAAATAAAGGATTCAAAATTGCTCTGCTTGCCGATAAAACTCCATAACTACGATATTTTGCACATGTCAAAAAAAATGTGTGAATATGTGTGAATATGTGCGGCATTCTCACTTTTATTGCTTCGCTTTTAATTTTTCTTTATTTTATTTGGCTGACGTGGTTTGCGTGGCTGTAAGTTTTTCTGGTGCTCGCTCTTCGCAATCGTCGGTTACAATTTCAATTGTATGATTTTGTTTATCGTTGTGCACACACTGGCAGCACAAAATCATGTTTGTCATGCCAATAAGACAAGCGGGAT
This sequence comes from Heterotis niloticus, assembly GCA_018136845.1. Lineage (NCBI taxonomy): Eukaryota > Metazoa > Chordata > Actinopteri > Osteoglossiformes > Osteoglossidae > Heterotis > Heterotis niloticus. The sequence continues at coordinate 6,324,547 of CM030897.1, read as the reverse complement.
TAAATGAAATGAGACAGAAAGAGAAAACAGGAGGGAGAGAAAGTGACAGAGAACGGTTCTTCCTTTGGTATTCGGGCACTGGAGAGTAAATAAACCCTCAGGAGGAAAGCATAATGATAACAAAAGCCAAGCGTTCCAGCCCAGTATTTCCATATGAAAGTCTTCCAGCTGGATGGCAGGTTCCTGAGGCCCTTGCTGCCCCGCTGGAGCGTCCTTTCCCGTAAACCAACCGGCCCTTTTGGTGCTTTAAGGAGAGTAAAAGGCACCGGGCGCACGGTTTCCGCAGTCATTCGCACAAGCAGGCGCGTGATGACCCAGCTGAGCGGAGCAATGGAAGTCGGTCGGCTTCTACGCCCTGTCTGGAAAACGGCACCCGTTCATCTGTGGCGCTCAAGGGTTTTTATCTCATGGTCTTGCTTGACACAGAGAATGACACAGCTTTTAAGTGTGAGTTGTTTGCTTTTCAAAGTGGAAACTGCTTCTATTACATCCAGCCTACAAGCAAAGACATATTAAGGGCCGGTGCATCAAAGAATGATCTGAACAATTGCTGGCAAATGCTCAAACACCTTTTTCTTGTTTCGCGGGCTCGGTCGTGCCTCGTCCCTCAGTTATATTGCAGCCGAGCTATTAACCAAATGCCGTCGAATGTGTCTCACGAGCAACAGATTGCAGGCCGGCAATGCAGGAGATATGATGTAAACAGCCATTTTAGATGTTTCCAGGACTGAAAGCCAAGTCGGCCTGTCTCCTTCCAACCGTTCTGGTTTGTTTGGTCTTCGATTCATTTGTTTAGAGAAACATTCTTGTAGCCAGTGTGCCAAATGACAGAAAGCAGCACCACATATCAGAAACACCTGTGTCCTGGTTAGCTGAATGGACACTTTGTTAGTCGGCAAGCTTCTCGCTTGGAACAACCTAAGTTGCTCTCTTTTGTTCATCTTCCTCACAAGAACAAACAGTTATTCATTTCGGGAGGACTGTTGAACAAATTGCCCTGTCCAGGGAGTGAAAAATGACCGAGTCACACGGATAGCGCAGTAGCTCGTATTACAACGCGTCTACTATAATAAACAATAAGGAGGAACTCTTAACACATAAAAGGCAAATAAATGAAGATGACCGAAATTACAGACGTATTATTTAAACGCTGCATACGGAAAGATTAACTGCAGCAATTTCGTTTTAAATCGTGTTTTTTCCCACCTCGCAAAGCGATCGTGTTTGTCAAAGGCAGTCATGAAAAGACATCATTCACACCGCGGTTGCGGTTTGGAGCTGCGGCGGCAAGGATCGCGTTCCACGATGACCGAGACTCCCTTGCACCGAGTCTGCAAACACCTAGACCACACTTTGTGTAGTGATTTCATACCGTCTATCTTCTGGCTGGAGTTTTGCATGCAGCATGACGACAAAGCAGGTTTTCCAAACGCTTTTTCTCCTCTCCCTGCCCGGCCCACTGCCACACTGTGCCCAGAGGCTAATGGACGCTTGTCGAATTTTGCACACGATTTTACTTCCAGTGTCTGGAGCACAAGAAAGCCCTCTGGGCTAATTTGTCAGTCAGACAAATCCATTTTACTCTTTTCTAGACTCAAATTGCTTAAAAACAAATATATCGACAGATGCAAATGTTGTAAAAGGTGAGCTACTAAGTGGAGCCTAGGCTGAATTTTCACTCTTTGCAAGAAGACGAAGAAGACTCGCGACAGTAGCACAACACAGAGTGCCATTTTGCCCACACACTTGTTCATCGACAGTAGGTTACTTTATATAAAATGCCTAATACATGCTAGCGTAAGCTATCGCTGTTCTGTTGTGTTCATTTTGTTAACCAGGTTGTCAGTTTGTCAAAAGAAAGAAGTTATGCAGGAGCCATTGGGTTACAGATGCTCCAGTTCCCACCTACAGTTTCTGGTCACTGCAGGCACGGATTGGAGTGAGTTTAGGACCCCACTGGTGTTACATAATCCAGATGTGGCAATGAGAAACGCCGGCATCCCATCCGAGGTGACGATGCTGATGACAAATGGCATGGAACCAGTACCAGACAGCCTGGTCTGTGCTGAAGCCCTGTTGTTTAGAAGAGGTAAGCAATTTTTCAGTTGAACAATCCTTAGAAAAGAGGCTCCATAATACCCTCTAGCAGGTAGTAAATTATAAGCACTCGTTCTCAATGATACTATAGGAGAAGAAGGATTTCTGTACAGAACAATGCCTCTGCAGTGGGTTATCCTCGCCCATGAGATAGACTGCCTGGACCATTCATTCAGGCAAACGCTGCTACAGTTTCATTGAGAAAGAGCACTCAGTAATCAAATCGGTGGGACACAAACATCTAACACCGGCTTCAGAGATGGGTTTTCTTCATCTGTGTCAACTACACCCCTTACAGATGGTTACATACCACGAAAGACACCAAGGTCTTAGTCACCCATGAGTTTCAGCTGGTGCACTAGCCTAGACCTTCCCTGCCCATCCCTGACTTCCTTCCCCTTTGGATCTAGAGCTGCCTGGAAAAACCCCTTTCCAATGTCCAGCAGTGAATGAGGTTTTGTGTGAGTGCGGTATGGTGGGAAGACAGACAACCCTTACACAGCAGATGCACATGATGCACATCTCTATTCATCTCTTCATCTCAGCAGCTCACACACATACGCGATGCTATGTTCACCATGCATACATCTAGTTATATGGTACTACGTATAGTTACCCCTAACATACATACAGTTATCCCTAACGTGCCCCGGGTTAGCATGTCTCCCTTATTTAAGCCCTCCTCTATCCACAGTAAAATCAATTTGGTCAGAGATGACGGAGTGACAGAGGGAAAAACTGGAGAGCCCGTGTTTAAGAGTTCGAGCCTGTGCTTACCGTTTGAATTCATTCTCAATGCCCAGGTCTAAAGTTCAGAATAAACCACATATGAAAGCAAGACCCTAGTGTGTGTCTCCCCTTGTGCCTCAAACCAACTTGTCTTTTGTAATAATTTTCTTCCCGCTGTTCCTGGTGAGGGTTGTGGTGGTAACAGGTTGAGCAAGCAGGCCAAAGTGCTCTGTTCCCCAGCCATAGTCTTTAGCTCCTTTTTGGGGATCTCCAGGCATTCCTAAAGCAGTCACTTAATGAAATCTCTGCAAGGCTGTCCTGGGTCTGCCCCAGTGTGTCCCCCAGTAGATCTTCAACAGCATTCTTATCATCTGCCTGAACCACCTCAACGTTTTGGTCTGGAGGAGCAGTGATTCTATTCCAAGGCTCTGCAAATTCACTGAACTCCCCCTCTTGTCTTGGAAAGTCTGGCACGCCTGCTGAGAAACCTCATTTCAGCTGTTGGTATTCACAATGTCATTCTTCCCGTCATTACACAAAGCTCAAGCCCATTACTAAAGATGGAGATAAAGACTCAGTGGGAAACAAAAAGCTTTCTCCATAGACTCAGCTCCCACTTCACCGGCACAGAACTGTAGCGTACTGGCAACGCTGCTGATGCTGCATCAACCCGTATTTTAATCTCCTGCTCCTTTTTTTCTGTCACTCATGAACAAGACAGTGATATACTTGAGCTCCACCACTAAGAGATGTTCTCCCCTCACCTGGAGAGAGCAACCCATAACCCTGTGGGAGAGGATCGCGATTACAGAGGTGCTGGTTTTCATACCAGGCACTTTACACTCAGCAGCAAACCTTTCAAGTGAGCACCGAAGGTCACAGTCAGATGAGCCTGAAAGCAGCGCATCATCTGGAAACTTCAGCGACGTCACCCTTAGTCCTCCCAACTGAACAATCTCCTCGAGGTCCTGGCTGTGAAAATCGGGAGCAGGAACGGAGGCAAAACACAACAGGGAAGGAGTCCGACTTCAACATCAAATCCATTCAATTTAAAGCTAAGAATACAGACCCAGTCTGCAACCCGCTCGTACAGGGACTGGTTGGCACACAGGAGAAGTTCAGTGCACCTCTCACGCATCCAGAAGAGGTTTCTGTGGGTCTTTCACACGTATAAAACAGATTAGAGAGAACTCTTTTCCAAACAATCTACACGATTCTAGCGCATGGGCTTGATTCAGACCAGGGTGGTCTGTCACACGAGCAGCCCACCCGAGCCCCACCTCAGCCGAGCAATATTTACAAAGAGTATAACTTCGTAAATCCCCTACAGAAGCACAGGAAGCCGCTGCGATGAGGTTTCTGCAAACCCCTACTTGCACCGCTGCTCCTCCTGCATAGACCTTGTGCACTTGTTCCATAAGAACATGGCAAACTATTGCCCCTCTGCATCAGCGACCTGTGTACGATTGCGTCTGAGGCTAACAGCATATTAACATCTGAGATTAGTATCAGCGTTGGTTTACAACTGGTAAAACTTTGCTGCTTCAGCCGCCAGACATGAAAGAAATGTAACCGAACCCTCTGTAAACAAGAGGTAAACAGAATTTGGCCATCTACACCGAACGCAGGGCTTTCAACTGCGGCAGCGAGTTTCACGATCAGTTTCACAGGAATTTCCAAACAAAGGATGTAATTTCAGGGGCAGAGCCTGCAATGAAATGCACTTCACATGGCAGGGAAGGCCAGGAAGTCATGACAGCTTCCCAGACTTAAAACGCAGCTGAGTAACATTGCCTCCTTTGCATGGGAAGATTCGGGCTATGGCCCACACATGGAACCGGCAATGATGCTTCAAAGATTAAATCCGCTGCCAACGGACACCGGACACCACGGAATCAGCATCGCTCGGAATCGCCTTTGTCCAAACATGTCATTGGGCTTAACAAAGTGCACGCCGTCGTGTCCAGATAGGGATCAAACCCGGCCAATCAGAACACCGTACTACGGCAAGGACGCACAAACGCTGTAAAATACGGTAATCGTTCAAAAACGCTGAAGAATTTATGTCCGCCAAATCGTGTGTTCATATGAGTCACCGGAACGTGCAGCGTATGTACTCACTCAAACTGCAAAAGAAGTGACTCTGTCAAGGTTTGCATTGTAGATAAACATGTCGTAAAAATTGCCGTCTTTTAGCATGAAGTCAACAAAAATAACACGACGGTAACGCAATACTTAGTGTTTATTTGCAGTGGTGAGTTCACCGTCCTCCACACTGAAAGCGGCAGCTGCTGTGGAGGAATGGCTCGCTGCAAATTTGATCCTGGCCACAAAAGGCTGACAGTGTGTAAGGGAAACTTCTTTTTGATTTAAGCCTTCTGTCATAAAATGTAAAAACCTCTCTTTTTCTCTCTTTCACAGATTGTAAACACATTGGAGGGTGAGGCACGGACTCCGTCCGAACGGCATCGGATGTGTAGCGCATGTTCTACAGCTCCCCCGGGAAATGGAAGTGCTGGAGGTGGGGAGCTATGAATAAAAATCAAATCGCTGCCAGTAACCCTTTGGGTCGAATGGTATTTTTGTTAACACTAACCAGGTCTTGTTGCACGCGGCCGTTAAGGTGAGGTCATAACCAGCTGAGACCACACACTTGACCGCAAGGTTCTGGGCGTACGAGCAAAGAGGCTGCAGGAAGATCAAAAGGCCAAATGTTGCGCCTTAAGGCCAAAATCTAGCCAGTGTGCCAAATGACAGAAAGTCCACTGGACTTGACCGTGTTAGCGTTTCTTTTGTTTAGAACAGCCAACGTGCTCGAGGACCATCGGATCTTTAGAGCAAAGGCGATTCCACCGCTTAGGTGAAAGAGTTGCCCTATGCTGGGTGCCAGATGTATCCCAGAATCCTACAGGGAAGATATGAGCACGGTGTCATGCAATGGCAGGAGCCGCATAGAGGTTAGCGCTCCACTTCTTGGACCGAGTTCTCAAGTCGGAACACAGCAGGATCTCAAAACTTTTATAGGTAAACACATAAGTTCATACGCTGTACCTGACAATTTGCATTTCTTAAAAGTTAAGTTCTTTCAAGGTTTTTTTTTAGATTTGCAAATACAGTGAAACCTTTCTAGAAACTGCAGAGTGTTTAAAGTCCATTTGTATATATAGTATATCTCAAGCATTTCAGATGTAACAGTCACAGTGCCTTATGCTTATGATATTTCCAAATCTGCTTTCAAATGATTTCAAGCTATGTAACAATGGAACGGACCAAAGCGCATAGCCGCTTTGTTTCAGACTGCTGGGCTTCACGACAAAAAGCTGTGAAATGCTGCAAAAATAATAAAAAATGACATCTGTTGCAGAGATATTTTCGTCAAATATTGCCAGCTGATTATCAAATATCAAATTCCTTCAACATTACTTTAGTTTTTGCTCCAAAGTTGCTGTTCTACTCATTTGTACAGATTTATGTTTAGCGAAGCTATTCGCAGTAATAAAAGTAGTCGGGAGAGGAAAATTGGTGTCCTCCCCTTCGGACGTGTAGCGCCGTCTGTATAGTCACGGTCCGACCGGCCTCCCCGAAAAAAGTTCACGTTGGCCGAAACACAGCGCGTGTGCAACACGGATCATCAGAACCGGCGCACAGCTTTTCTTCGGGGAAACCTTACTGTGCAAAAGGCTGCAACGGCAGCATTTTAGGACAAATGTGTCGGGGAAGGGAGCTGTTTCACGCAGCCTCCACCCCCGTAGGGACCTTGTACTTTTTCAATTAATGGCATCCAAACGCTATTGAGCGAATAGCCGAACCCGTGTTTCTGTGCCTCCGCACCACTTTCTCTTAAGCCGGCGGAGTCCCCAAACCAAACCGCGAACCGAGTTACGAGAAGGCGCTGTTGTTTTAAATTGCCGTCGTATTTTTGCAGTTAAATATAGACTAAATATTTGCATGACCCTATTAGGCAATTAAACTGTAAGAGATAGCTTCGAGCTCCATCACGGACCTGAAAGTCCCAAGAATATCATGTACAAGCGGAGCAGAATAATCGATACAAACAGGATACTTCCAGATATCACAGTTCCCTTTGAAATTCAATTAAACTGATACACCAGAACAAATAAAATAAAGTTTGTCGGAAGCTATACGAAGCCGTCGACTTGCATACCCACAGCATCGCTTTGCCTATTTTTGTAGGCAGTTTACAGGAAACCACCCCCGCCCAAGACATATATACACAGGAGTCTCGACCGAAATGGGGAGGATTGTTTTGTCATTTCCTTGGGATGTGTCGTCCGCGGGAAATCGAGAAGTTTCATCCGTTGCCATTTGGAAATAAGGTTTACGTTGACTGAACACCAAAACACGCTTATAAAAAGTCCGCCGCCCCATCCCCTGGCCCATGCAGTGTCCCTTTAAAGTGGCCCATGATCTTAGGACAGCTAACAGTGTTTGACAGTCAACAGCACTTGTAAAGGAGTTTCTGCCAGAATCCAAATGGCAAGTAATTGTAAATGTCAGGGGGAATTAACAGCGGAATAAATAGCTCTACCTTGGTGCAGCAGGAGATCAACAAAGCCCAACTGGGGGAAACTGCCCTGACTTCCTCCCTGTCGGGGGCCTATGTGGGGGTTAGGATGTTGAGGATGTAGAGTGTTTTTGTCTAACAGTGCTTTGCTCTTGAAGAGGTTAAGATGTGACAGCTCTTAATCCAGGGACCACGCTCCATGGGATCGACAAGGTCCTCGAGATCTCGGTCTTCGGGTTCTTTTATTATTAACACGCAGCCTTGCTCTACGAGCCAACGCTAATTTGGACCAACATGCAAACAATGGTCTGCTGTTGCCTTTTCTTAAATGCTATCTCGCTTAAAAAGGTGCAAAAGCGTTGTTAAATGTAAGAAAAAAAAAAAGAACAGAGTTTATGAGGCTTTCTTCAGAAACCAAAATGGTGTCACTGTAGAAAGCGAGCCGGTAACTGCGACTCCCACCCATCATTTTTCCAGGCTGCATTATGGTGTTACTTGCGCCCCATCAGAGCAAAAATCTCGTATTCCAGAGTCCTGGGCCTGATTTGAAAGCCATCCAATTGTAAAAATTTTTGAAGAATTACTGTGCCGATGCGGTTGGATTGGATTCCACAACCAGGAGAAGGAAGGAACCGATCATGTCTGCAGACCATGGAAATACCGCGGTGCTGGACAGAGCCAGTGGACCAACTAGAGAAAAAGACTGAGCAAGAGCAAAAGGCAAAAGCAATAAAATGTGTGTACACAACTTCATATAATTGAGAGACAGATTAGAAAGAGTTTTGTGGAAAGCATCTATGACAGCTACACTGCATTTGGATCGTGCCCTGCGGGTCCTCCTGGGTCCCAGTGCTTCTGTGGCTCTGTGTTGCTTTGTAAGTGAGTTATGACAGATTCTCTCAGTCTCTGCTGTGGCAGTTTAATGGCTGTGCACTTGTGGGCTCCCTTCCCAGCGTGCTGCTTCCAGCCTGTTCAGTACTGTCTTTGTGCGCTGTCCGGTGCGCCCTACAGGGGGTCTGATATACCCATCCCCCTGGCTTCCAGATGTTGCCTGGAACCTGGACCTCCTCTGCGGACTTACTTTATGTTCTACATATAAACACCTGGCAGTATGGCTACCGTTAAACACACAGTGATTTCGAGCGATGCCAAAAGTCGGTCGGAAGGCTCAGATGTCAACAAAAATTCTATCGGTGAACGAAAAATGCTGGTGAACCTCCAGCTGAAGAAGCGAGGGACTTTTTTTTATTTCTAATAACGTAAAGACTCCAAGTTATCGAAAGCAGAAAAGAGTCAAGAAACCGTAGACTCTGCAAATTCTTATTGCTGATCTTGTGAGGGATCTTTGCGGAAAACAGGCTGCGTGCACACGCTTTGTGCTTCGCAGGCTAAGAACCAGGCAACAGCTCCGGCAGCTGGATCGATGAGCTCCATATGAGCATTCAAATGGCTGCCGAAGCTCACCAGCCAAGTGGGTCGTTGGCACCGAGCGCGAGCATGCCATCACACCGCAAGGTTTGCGGCTAAGACAAAGACGCCAAAAGCTGCAGCAAAAGGAGCGGAAAGGAAGCTGCGCAACCATCCCATGCTGTACAGGACAAGAAGATTTAGGTTCTAGTAAACCTTCGCAGTTGTGTTTAGGGGCACAAGTTCCAATTCACCCATAACGGCGGGGACAGGATGCGGTAAGGAACTGAGCAGCAGCGGGGAAGCCATTTCACGACACAGAGAAGTTGTGCAGCGGGGCTTAGTTTGGCGGATTTCGTTCCGACTCCCAGGCGCTCCTGAGTGATGTCGCCCCCCCACCATCCAAGCACCCCATCCCCTGCGCCCTCCCACACCTCCGGCGAGAAAACAGCAGCGGAGGCAACTTGTCGCTGTGAGGCACAGCCCTTCGGAATCGCTCGGCCTTCACCCGAAATCAATTGTTAGCACGAAACAGGACGCCTGGCAAATGGCAGACATCACGCGGGCCAGCCGTTCCCACCCCCCCCAGGCATTACAGAAGAGATGCGGCCGCTGCGGCCGCCGGAGTGAACGCCGAAGACAAACACAATTACACGTCCATTTAATATCTGCCACTCTTAAGTACCCAGTCCCTGATGTATTGTTGTGAATTCTGCTTAAGGTTTCGGCGTAATGAGTCCGTGTCGGTATGCGGCAAAGCTAAACACTGGGGCTGTAATGGACCCGAACTGAACTTCTCAGAGCTGAGGAATGCCATGCCTGTTCTTCTGTATAAACCGACAGAAGAGCCTCGTCGCCTCGCAAAATGTTTTCAAAACACCGCCGCCGGGAATGTGGGGAGGCCGCTGGCGTTGCTGTTAATGGTGATCTGTCATTTTTAATGCGGCCTTGTTGAGCAGCTGTGGCGGACACGGCGGGGCGGCACAGACGGGGTTATGGAGGTACAGGATCCCCCATTAGCAGGCGCGCGAGAGATGAGTTCTTTGTCATAATACGTTTTCAAACTTTACTGAAAGCTTAAGTAGGGTGAAATTGAGAGCAGATAGAGATTACGGTAACATAAATAACAAGGAAGGGACGCGTTCTTTTCTGCGGCTGCTCGAGTCTGCTGGAGTTCTCAGAGGTTCGAAAGGGGAATTAAAAAAAAAGTTTAAAAAAAAATCCAGGCTGCTGTGAACGCCTTCTTTGCAGTGGGGTTACCTTGCCACTGAGCATTCGCAGTGATGGTTTCCATCTTGGGTCTGACACATCGTTTGTTATAGAGACAGGAACATAGTGGCTCGCGTGGCCGCTGGGAGCCGCTTCCACGTTTGAACCGCAAAAATGGTCCCCCAGGTTCCTGGGCCGAGATTGACGAGCAGACAGAGCAAAAGCCCCGTGGAGATCTGAGGCTTTGCACGGCACCCCAGAGCCGCTGGCCTGGACATGGGTTGTGTGTGACAGAAAACCTTGACAACCCCAAATCGGTCCCTCTTGTCTTTGCTCTCAGCAGGCAAGATGAGCCTAACCGTGTAAATGTTACAAAATCTACAGCAGGGTGAAGGGAACCAGAGGAGAATGTTCTCCTTGCAGATGTTTATGCTTGTGGTTGTTGGCAATGTGTGACGGTTTGTCTCGAGCCTGATCTAAATGAAGGGCAATTGGCATTACGGTTTTTATCGTCAAGCCAAAAAAGTTAAAAGCACAAACGGCCCACGGTTTTTCGCATTTGAGGCTGCAACGAACGTTTCCTTTGAACCGAAAAAGAATCGTAATGGAAGCAGTATGATCGGGGCAGGACCTTCTCGTCTTTATCAGGGACATTTAACCCGGTCAGGAAGTGAGCTTCGTGTGGGACAGCCACATCGTTCCCAAGACTCCCAAAAAATATTCTTGTTCTTTTGCAAGGTGGTGTCATGGCTTAGAGCGCAGCTGCAAACAGCTGGAGATCTTTTAAAAGGATGAAGAGAGCCTTCGCACAAAGGGAAGAGATGGGAGCGCGTTCCTCAAATGGCGACAAAATGGCGAATGCTTCCTTTCACTTAGGGGAAAAAAAAAAAAACACGCACTTGCGTTCGTGTTCTCTTTCTTCCGCGTATAAATGATCGTGTAGCAACTTTTCAACACGTTTTACCGGTGTTATTCATTTGTCCACCGATGCAACCGTGCGCACGATCACATTAAATGGAGCTTCTGCGCGAGTAGATAGACTTGCAGCAGGAAGCTGAGTGTGGCGAAGCAGTTTCGTACTTAAGCAGGAGGAAACAAACCCATTTGGAGCGGGACAGAAACAGCCAAGATTTCGGGACCTTGTGGGAAAAAAATAGCTTTTATCATTCATGCTGTTCTGGAAAAGTGCTGTATCTCCTGGTGCAGCTTGGATTCGTGCTGTCATCATCATCAAACTCCCAAGAGGAACCTTCATTTCTAGCACTGCGCCGGCAGAACAGCACATTGCGAGGACTTCGCATCGAGACGGGAAACCCGCCCCCCTCCAGAAAGACCGAATTAACAAATACCAGTGTCTGCTGGTCTTGTTAAATCTGGATAGAATGGACCACGGAGCCTCCGCCTCCCTTACCTATCACCCTGGGTCTGCGTTTAATCTCGCCATCTCTATCCTCCAAGATTTACTGCATGAGCAGATGGGCTGCAGATCGCTGTGGAACAAATTGGGGCCGGGATTCAACCCCTGCTTCTTTCATTGTCCCTCCTCTGGGGTCGACATCCTAATCTCCCTCGCTTCCCTCCTTCACTTGCAGTGAAATCTTTTCAAGACGAGTATGCAAGCCCACATCTGGTGCACTTCAACTGCCTGGGACAGGGTGGACATCCCTCATGCTGGGACAAATGCGCTTGACTGTCTTGGAAATGTTAAGGATCAATTGCACTGAAAGCCTGCGATAAATCTAACTTCTAACAAAGCATTTGAGAGACTGAGATGTTTTGTCGAAAATGTTAAAACTTTGGTGTGGCACCGAAATGCAGGTATATGGAAAACAGAAGCCTCTAAATCCAAGGTATGGAGAGGAGACCTGGTGTCCATATGTGCTGAAAATTGAAAACTGTGAGCTGCACAAAAAAGGTTTGGTACTGATTCATAGTGGTTTTGAACGTGGTGTCATTGCCCCTCCCACAAAGAGGACACATGGGTGAAATATACGTAGATGAGCAAAATCCCGGTCCGAAAGTGTAGATGATTCTCACCAGTGGGTTGCGGGAAACAGAACAGCATCCCATTGACTACGGTTAAGTCCGCACAAAACGATGAACTGCAAAAATTGTGAGCATTAAAGCAGTTTAAAGCAGTTCAGGAGAACTGCGCATCTTTTTTGTATGAAGAATGATGTTGCAAAAATTAAACTTAATTTTTAAAAACGTGTACTGAAATAAATGTTTCTATATAGGTGTTGTCCAACACCGGAGCAAAGTGGCTTGTTTGTACAGTGGCTGCTTCAAACCACATGGGCCGTTCGGCGTTGGTTTGGATCCAGCTTGCGCCCTGTTTACTTCTAGGCTACACTCCCGACCCCCACAACCTTGAACTGGACAAGCAGTGAATAGTACATAAGGAACAGAATGAGGACTGGCTGTGGTGAGCACCTTGTTGCACTTTTACTATGCTAACCTCTAGTTAGCTGTATGCTAACTATATAATTTCTTGAAATGTAAATTAGATGTCATATGAACAGATAAAAAATTAACCCAAAAAGCAGCTTAAAAGCTTTTATGCCCTCTAATCCATTAAAAGAGTATTATTCTTGAATATGGCATAAATAGCAACAGGACCCTTGCCATTTCCTTAAAAGGTTACGTATTCACAGAAATATTGCTGCAACTGGTAAGTTCTTAAATATTCGCTGTTTCAACACAAACTTGCAGAGGCCAAATTGTGCAAAATTTTTGCAGTTTTTTTAGGGGACACTTGTGTCTTTTACTGCATCGCAAATCTTCCGAAATCTTAAACGGTAGAATGTGGATCAAATAAATCCCTGAATTTCTCTTCCCAGGCAGCCAGAAAACCTTTTATTTGCGCTCCCCGAAAACCTTTATTTATTCCATCAGGCAAATTTTTCGGGCTGCAGTCTGGAGAAAAATACCTACAGTACGTTTTACCATTTTCATGCACATACAGTACCTATAACCTGCCTGACAACTGGAAGCATAAACTAATGTGCAAGACAAACTTATGTACTGGTTATCAAATATAAAATAATACAAAAAACACAGAAAGGCCAAAATTAATCGGAAAACGCTCGCTTCACACCGTAACGCTTTCCATCAGCTAACCGATTGCCCATTTTGTGCAAAGTGAGAGACAGTGAGAGACAGTTTCTCTGCAATTTCTCAAGCCTTTAAAATATTTTTGTTACATTTATTATAAAAATATAAATGTTTCCACTACAAATCATTTTTACATTAATAGTAGGCCATCTACGTTTGCACACGCATGCAGCCGCACACCCAGTCATGCACACGCATACGCAGACACGCAGAAACACACGAGAATATATTGAGTAAAGAGAAGTGGGAGGGGGGCCATGACAGTATTGCTCTTCTGAGATTTATGTTTATAAAGTAAATACAAAACACGGATAAAATTATCACATAACCAAGTCATAACTTATGCTATGCTACAAACAAAACATTCAGATGTGCACGGTATATGTTAAAAATAAATAATGTGTAAATTATTATAGTCTTTTTAATGCAAAAACAAATATAATACAAAATAACAAAATATAATACAAAGTTTTTTTTCCCCATTTTAATTTTGCACAATTTTTTTTCTTTTTTTTGAATTTTATATATACAAAAATTTGTACAAAGTGATGGCCAAGTATTTGACAGTACCGCTAGTAATCGTTGCCATTGTTACAATGCCATGTTTACATATGTACATGCTGACAATGCAGAGAGTGGCGGCTCGAACACGCGTGGCCAGGGGGTGCGTAGGCATGTCGTGTGCATCGCTCATGGCGCAGCTCCGTGGAGCCGGTCTGCATGTGGATGCAGCTCACGATGGGGGGCCACAAGATTTGTTCCTTTGGTTACATGGAGAGTGGCGGAGGGAGTGTCTGGTAAAGAAGCACAGGATTTACAGCGTGGCAATAAGCATGTGTTAACCATGTAGTGGCGATGTCTCTTCTGCTGTTGTTTCATATTAGTTGCAAACATTAAGCGTTTAGAACACCAAAACGAACGTCTTTCCTCCTCCCTCTTGGAATTGCGAGGGAGAGAAAGCAGGTGTTAAGTATCACTCAAAAACATGCCAATGTTAGGTACAGAAACCCTTTTTTTGGTCACCCAAAAAATATATTTCACACAATATGGAAAGTAGGTTGAACAGTAACAATGAAGATATTTTAACGGATACAGAAAAAAAAAAAACCCCATACAAATGACCGTATTGGCTGGAACATAAGGCAGTATTTTTTTTTGGGAATTGCATCTGAAAAAAAAATGGGGTCATCTTATATTTGAGGACTGGACCTAGAAAAGTCCCATTTAACACTGGTAGGTGGAGTTACTTATCTACTAGTGTCAATTATCCACAAAATTATCAACTGGGTCTACCGAGTGTGAAAGATGGTGAAACCTTGAGATGGTCTAGAAGAAAGTAGCTCAAAGTTTGGCTGAATTAACCAAGGACTGAGGAGGAGTTATGATGGTAAATTTAAGATAATGTCGATCAAAGACGCAGAGGTGTCAAAAAACTCAAGTAGCCAAGAAATATATAGTTACAGGATGTTGTGTTCAAAGATGGTGAGCCCAAATACGGTAAACATCAATAAATATGATTTTTCTTTCTAAAGACAAGATATAATTTTCCAAAAACCTTTTTCCAAAAATGAGCATTGAAAAAGAGGTGGTCATTTTATAATCAGGATCGTCTTGTATTTGGGCCAATACGGCATTTTAATTGTCAAATCTATTAAAAAAAATCAGTCGGTTTAAAAAAAGCTCACAGATCACAAATCTGGAAGAAATTTTGTCAAAGAACCAACATTTTGTTCTGTGCCATTTTAAGACGTGAGAAAAGACATTGTCATTCGTGATGCTGGAAGAACACAGAAGAGGTTCACACCTGTACCTGGCCTTTGAGACATCAGGTTTCGGTGACGTTTCTCAAGCTCATTTCACCTTTATTCGTAAAAACATCAAAAGTACCATTTACACATACAGAATTCCCTTACATTCCCTTATTTCCAAACTGATAGTAATATAGAAAAGGGCTTACGTGTTAGCGTACACCAGAGAATCACGTAAAACAGATGTTAGCAAATCAGTTGTTTACGTTTGGTCCCATGTTGCTGTCAATGGCTACCAACTAAGACAACGCAATGAGCGATAAAGTGTCTGTGTTGAGTGGGAACTTGCATGTTTCCAAAACAGTGACGATTCTATTGCTTTAGAGATTTCCAGTGTTCTGAGCCGACTGTGTGTGGAAATCTTCAAGTATGCATGAACTTACCCCCAAAAAAAACCCCCCCAAAAAAACAGAATAATGAGCGTTTATACGTATTCAGTCTGCTGTAGTGTATATTCGTGGCTCCATGAACACCAGTATTACACAGTATTACACCTGGTAACAAATGATCTTCAGCTTCATCCCCAGTCTTGCGTTTGAAGATCGTGAAGCTTCTCAGCACACCTCAAGCTGCCGAGCTACGACCTTGGGACTGAAGGAGATCATGTCCCATATAATAACAGTAATGGAAAATAATTGAGGACTTACAGTATATTATTGCTCAATGTGACACATTTTTTTTTTCTTTTTTGCAAACGGCACCCAATTATTATGAAGGACATTGGCTTGCCTTCCTTCCAATTTTCTGGCCTTTTGGGACGGATCCACTGTTTCAGCTTTTGCCTATTCTAATTCGGGTTGGGGAGGTTTTCAGGTTGCAGTGGGCTGTGTCTACACCAGGCATCCTGAAATGATCGCACCGAGCAGCAAAGCAAGAGGCTGTTCCATTCTGCCAAAGCCAAGGTCTTGCAAAGGCAGTGGCATGACCTGCAACCCAAAGCTACCTCAGAGTCTCGGTGTTATCGTGCACAAGTGGGCCTTTTTCTCAGTAACAACTGCTAAAAAGGTGTTAAATGATTCCCCGTCGCATATTATAGGCTCTCGGTGGATGAAACTTGCAGGAGTTAGCAAATTCCAATTTAATGTACTCTTGAACTGTTTCCAGAGTGAAGCTTGAGCGGTCGTGCCCCAGCCGCACTCCCAGCGTCACCCATTTTCCTGGACCTCCCATCCATGCCTCTATTAAGACATCTTATCACTGGTGGGAAGTTGATCTCAACCCCCAAACAATGAGTCGTAGGTGCTGGGGTGTCGCTGTGATTCTTCAGGGAATTTGCCCTGGCCTTTCTGAAAGTTACATTTTATCTGTTTAATTTTTTCAAAATTTTCTCTTTTCCGTTAAACATCGAATCCCATATATTAAAGCGGGAGCGGCGACAGCGTCTCATAGGTCTACACAGGAACGGGGCCGTTCTTTGTGTACGTTTCAAGCGCCTTGATGCTGCTCACAATCTTCTTCTGAGGTCCTATGATCGTCACACCGACTTGTTTGAAGTCCCTGCAAGACACAAGAGGAAGGTTCAGCTGCAGGAAGCGAGGGCGCGCAAAGACCCAGGCTGCAGTGGTGCTCCATCCCTTCGTGGCGTTCCAGCTCGGTGCGCCAGTAATCAACGGTACAATTATTATCGTAATTATTTCGGTATTATTATTGCAAATTGAGATGAAACATCTGCGACTCAATGAGCTGTAACATTTACAACGCGTTTCACTAGTTGCGTGCACATTGGACTTCGCACCGCTCAACTAGTCATCGCAAAGCCTTCCGGCTTCTTGACTTCAACATGAAGTAGATGTTGAGGATGGAGCAGCACTGGCACAATGCAATCCCCTCCTGGAAAATAAATAAATAAATAAATAAAGACCTTGTCGGAATTCACCAAATTAGTTCCATGCAGCGACTGACAGATGCATTCATTATTTACAGCCATACTGTTCTGTTCCAAGCTCGCCGCATGGCCGTGCTCTTCCCGTGCACATCTACAAGGAATGTTAGAAAGAAGGATGCTAAGGTTGTCATAGTCTTTCTTCTGTGATTAAAGTCAGGGGCTTTATGATTGTGAATGATATGAGGAAGAAAGAAGTTAGTGTATTACAGAGCCGGACCATACGATCAGGCATGTGGGAAAGGCTGCTGCGGCGCAGTGCGGTCACTGCTGGTCATGAGCATTACTGAAGCGTATTAGTACAAGCAGGCCAAGGTTAAAGGAAGCAGGGCCGTCTGCTCGACGCCTGCTGTACAGGTCTGTTCGCCACGGCGCTGTAAGCTGGTCTGCATGGCAATCGGCACCCAAACCCACCGTCAGGACTTTTCTACGGGTTAAAGAGTCGTAATCCCCATGGACGGCTCCCACTCGGGACACGTGGCCGCCGGCCTGACCTCGGTCAGGCAGATTCTACGGACAAAGCAAGCAGTTTAGATCGAAAGCGGTGGGCGGGACCCCGCATATGACACGCCCACATCTTACACTCATGTGCCAGGCGAGCAATAAAGTCATTTTTGAGTCCTACAGCGAGCAAACAATGTTCTTCCAACATTGGTGGTAGATCTTCACATTATTTTAGAAATCTCTCTGAATATTCAAAATGGCAGTAAGATCACTTTTACGTGAAACATAGCAAACATTCCTGTCTTGCTGAAACATGCAACCTTCACGTTTTAAATGCTGCTAATGTCTCTCCCTTTTGCACAAATATGGATGTCTGAGCCGAGAAGCGTAACTCTGCTTAATGCCACGCAGATACAGGTGATTCGAAATGGTCTTTGGCCTCTTTTGTGCTTTTACATTCTACTTTATTATACGGTGCTCCTTTGTTCAGTTTATTCAACTGGATCCCATATGAGGTTCAGGGTCTAATCTGGCAGGATAAGAACATCGGCTGCAGTTGGACCACCGGGTCTTCATACCCGTAACTCATCTTCTTGCCAGTCCAACATCTGCCGTTGTGGTAAGTAACACCATAGGAATGAACGCGGCAATAAATCTGTGGAAATCGCTTACTAAATCAACTTTTATACAAACAGGAAAAGGTCATTTTGAAATGGAACGCAATTAGGAGATGCCAAGGTGTGTCTAGCCTGCCGGTTCAGGCTGCTCGAGCTGTTCCGACAGCTGCTCGCTTCTATAAACCGTAAATAACCAAAAGCTAGATGAAAGGCCGGCTCTTTACGGTACGGTTAGAATTGCTCTTGCTTTTCTCCCACTCGATTTACTATAACTAATCGTACACAGCAACACGCTTGCGTATTAATCACAGTAAACACACATACAAAGTAAAAAATGAGACCAATGCTAAAGAGGAACCTTTCAATTATAATGAAGAAGAAGTTTAAGATGCTGCGTGTTTTTTGTTTAAGGCAAATTAGCTGATTTTGCTGCCTTTGGCATGCGTGACACTGTTACACCACATTCACCCCATGGTCTGATGTGTACCCAGATGGCTTTCTCCAGCTGTTCCCAGCGTGAAGCAAAGTGCCGCACAAGTGATGCACACAATTACGTGCGGGTCACGATCGAGGGAGATAACCGTACGTGCAATTTCCTTGTAATTATTGACATTCATATGAAAGCGAAATGCAAACACGCAAACACAAAAATCCTAATTGCTCGCTGGCCCGTGTCCGGTCTATTAAAGCAGTAAAGTTACAACAAGACCCAGCTGGCTGCGTTGAACATTCACTCTCCGGTCCTCTTGGTGACAAATGTCAAACTATTTGCAACGTCAACCATCTTTTCGGTGGAGAATAGCAGAGTGTCTCTGGGGATAGGATCCCCTCCGAGATAGAGCTTCTGATGGGCAAAGATGTGCCGACCAGCAAACTTTAATCAGTTTGAGGGATGGAGCACTGAGGTTTATTAATAGACGCTCCTTAGAGTCCACTGGATTCCTTAACTATATAAACTGCCATGTTTGATTCACTCTCAGCAAGTACATGCAGGCAAGGATGAATTTTTACATCTGTTTTTTGGCTTTGGTTTTTCTTGGATGGCAAACAGAAACAAGGGTGGTTAAAGCCTCGTCTTTGCGCATTACAATCAAAAATGGAGGCTGCTTGAGATAAATACTGTAGTCCACATCCCCAACATCGCTTGCCATGTTGCAGCTGGCGGCACCAAAATGTGGGTCTGAGACTTGAAAGCACAACAGTTGAATGGAAAATGTGCTTGTTTTCTTCTCTCTGATCTCTTCAAATCAGCATCAGACAGCCAGCGTCAGGGCCACAGCACCATGCATCCTGTGCAAAGTCTTTCTTTTCACGGGCCTCTTACTTAGACGTCTAGCGAAAGCGGGGTTCTGCTGGAAACTGCCGGGATGTGTTAGAAAGCATCTCCTAGAGACACAGTAGGGTATTTGCACAGAAGCTGTGTTACAATTTAATTCCGATCCAGCCGGTTATTTTTATCGTACCATTTTAGGGTAAGTACCTTGACCATGAGTACTTCAGACCTGTGAATTTGAACCCGGGGGTTTCATGTTCAAACTTTGCTCAAATTGCTATACCAATTTATACAGTTGGGTAGCTTTTATTGCAGCAATTTGGGCAGATGCCGTAGTCCAGGGTATTAAAACAGGAAGGCACATTTGAACCCAGGGCCTACCCATCGCAGCAACCGTAACAACTGTCAAAAGGATGCAGCAGAACCAGCACAATACAAATGTTTTGTTTTGTCCTACTTGCCATATGTTACTTTTAAAATGTTAGGAAAGGTGTAAAAACCTATTAAAGCTGTAGTAAATTTTTATATCTATTTTCAGAGTTCAGCCGAGCTAACGCTCAGGGTTAAATTTATATGTAACAGTCAAGTAGTGACTACAGTAGTCCTGCGTTGAAGAATAAATGGAGAGGTCTCTTACTCAGCAGTGGTCTTGGTGAGGGTGTCGCAGGAAGTGTAGCCGACCCCGGCAAAGGCATCTTTGCAGGGCAGGGTCCGTGCGTTGTCCAGCCAGCCCCCTGTGGAGCGAAGGGAGGCCATGTCTGAGGTGTTCCGGTCCAGCAGCGTGTTGGCTGGCCTTGTGGGAATGAGGGAGAGGAGGGACAGCGTGGTTTCAGCGGGGTGTTAGTGGAACCTGTTTGGAACCAGCCCCCCCAACTCTCCATGAATGTCAGCAGTAGAATAAATCTCTGGCTATGACCACACAGCTCTCAGACACTGATTTGCCGGCCCACCGCAGTACTAACCCAAGGCTGAAGCTTCCCCCACCACCACCCGGAGGGAGAGATTTGTATTCCAGGCCGTTTTTCACATCAGGTACAAAAACGTTATTACTGAGAAAACAAGCCTGCCAAGACGCAAGCTGTGGAAGGAAAACACCAGAGTCCTGAAAGGACATCTTAGGCGTCTCCATTAGGAAATACCTGCAGAGAAATGGGACTCTCTACAAACTGTTTCTTTTCCCCATGCATCTCAGGGGGCATTTCTGCAGGAAGGCAATCTATGCACATTACTCGCTTCCTGCATCTCCTGACGCTTTCTTAAGCTGCCTCTACCGCCTCCCGTCCACAAAGAATCAAACTCACATTCACTGTATAAAACATGCCCACGACACACAGAAGGTTGTTTAAACCCGTGATACAAATCTTAACATAAAAGTGTCACCGATTTAATGATTTAAATAAAAAATTTTTAAAAACTTTTGACTTTTATAATATTCATTGCTTTAATACTTTAATTTTAAGAGGAAATCTGCAAGCATGTTCAAATACTCAAAGTGGATGTAGTGTATGTAAAAGTAGAGGACACATAAATTCATTACAAAATCCAGACCCAACCTCGCACAAAAGTTTCTGAATAATACAAAGCATATTTATACTCCCCAAATATGCTGTTAAAATGTCATTTCTGTCACACAAGATTCCAAAAGTGTAGCACAAATCCACGAAGGTGTATGGTGTCTCAGCCCTTTAACCTATCCTGACTTTGCAGTCGCAGCAAGTAAAGGATAAGCGATGCAGCCGGACCACACGGCCAGTCGGCTGAAGTGGTGGCAAATAGTTTCCTTCTGACAAGCTGTTCCATTAGATGCTACAGCTGACGCATCATTTCCAAAATTCAGAACAACACCTGGACTGCATCTGTGGCTCAGCCTCAATGCCCAGTCACAACCTGGAAGGCCCAGCAGTTCAGATTCCCACAGAGAATCAGTGAGTTCAAGAAGTACAGTTATAATTATTTGTTAATTTACCTGCCACTTTTCCCCAAAGCAACTTATGTTGGGAATATTCAGTAAGCCGCTGACTGTGATTTACATAACTTTTTAATTTCCAGTATATCTATGCAGGGTCAGAACCCTCATCAAAGGCTACTGAGAAAGGAGCAGGTTGCAACCCAGGTCCTTTTATCAAAAAGCAATGGCTGGGGCTACTACAGTATCAGTGGCAAACAGCAAAAGCCAACTGTACCTGGCACGCAGAGAAGGCTGTCCTGGAGTTACAATTTTTGTTATGTTTCATTGTTTAGTTGTCTTGTACACCTTGACTGCAACTGCTAAAAACCTCACAGCGATATTTCCAGTGGGAAAAGTTCAACAAAAAACAGTCTGCCTCCACCTGAGAAGGAATGCTGGCATACAGTGATCTGCCCTCGGGTCCAGGAACCCGAAAGAATCCTGTTTTAGCTAAGCTGGCAAAGGTAAAACGTGGAGAACAAAAGGGGTATGTGTATTGGATCATATTAATAATTTACTCCATTGAACAGAAATGATGTTGGAGGGAAAGAATTTTAAAAAAAAGCTTGCTTGCCTTCTGTGACTGTTGCAGATCCGTGTGGAAGGATTGCATATTTTTTATGCTTCATCACTGGCAACACTACCAAGAGACAAGACTCCGGCATGCAGGAAGATTATTGATCCAAACAACTTTCTTAGCCCAGAAACTTTTTTTGTGGTAAACTGTGAATGACCCTGTTTCCTTACTGTTGTTTCTTTGCTTGTTTGTATTGTTTGTGTGTTTGCGTTTAAACATAGAAATCCCAGTGTGTACCGCTGACGCAGAGAAGGGGGGGCAGACAGAAATGATCGAAAAGACTCAGGAGTAGCGGAGGAGCTTTGTAGTCAGGAGGGAAAGAGCTATCAGAAGCCCCATTGTAAATATGTTACTGTTTACGGACTGTTTTGGTCTTTACTTTGCTATGTGAGGGCTGAGGGTGTAGGGAAAGGAAGTAAACAGAAGAGCTCCTTCTTGTTTTTCGTTTCTCTTCTTCTTCCCTGCTTGCGAGGTGACCTCCAAATAACCACGGATGCACAGTATCGTGTTTTAAGAGATCCCCTGGGAAGGAGCGAGGACAGAATCTGGCCCAGGTCCTTTGTAGGAAAGACATCTGGGCAGCGCGCTCATGGACAGGAATGTGTCTAGCTGTGAAGAGGGCCGTCGTGCCTCGGCGAGGTCTCGCTCGAGCAGTGCCTGCATTTCCCACCACGAGAGCGCATCCACCAGCGACCCTTGTCTCTCTGGCGGAGGGCTATGGCCCCTAGGCCTGCCCACTGGAGGATTGCCGCTCTGTTTTCATGTCTACCACAGATAAATGGGGCAGCGCCGGGCTGAGCACATCTGCGGCATGAGTCCCGCGGAGTCTCCCTCTCCCTCCCGCTCCAGCCCCTTTTTACTCATTGCCATAAATCACCTGCATCCAGAGCCACAGCCGCCCGTGTTAAAAGCCAATCAGGAAAATTACATGCAAATTCCCAGGGAGCCATTTTCACTTTCTTAAGAAATCATTAGTCACCGTTATGCACTTTGACGTCTTCATAATAACACGGCCCCCTGTTTGGGCGCGAGCGAAGGAAGCCGCGATGGGCCCTCCTGCGGATTCCGGTTTATTGAAACAAAGGGAACCGGAGCAGCATTGAAAAAAGGATTTTTGTGCCACGGCTGCGAACGAGATTCTCACCGCTTCTCGTCACTGTCCGCGCTGCTGCCTGAGAGACCGCAGTATCTGGGAACCAGTGTCAAGGACGCGGGAAGCCAGCAATTATTTATATCGAACCCGACCTGTCTGCAGACAACATCACTGCTAGCCAGTTGTGGAAACAAACAAATTTGGCCTTGGAAAACACAGGGAATATAAATACGGCATTCCTGCGTAAACCCACTGTCAGCAGTGTAACCGACCCCAAAGCGGGCTGCTTGTTGCAGGAAGTGGCGCATTAGCAAAAGAATTACAAAATGAAATGATCGCACAAACAGGCAGGTCGCAGGACGTGAAGGTGATGGGATTTCCAAGGCAGTCGGCCTGGTTTTTCTCTTGGCCCAGGTACTGTACCTTAATTCCCATAAGAAGTCACCAGAACGCGTATGAATAAATAATAAACTCCCAATGACAACAATAAAAAAACCATAGCCATGGACCATCAGGCTCTTCGCACCACTTAAAGCCAGATTGTTTAAATCAGTAAATATTAAGCAAGGAGAGAACGAACATTTAAACTCATATCATGAAATTTCATGGGCAAATGGCACTGTACATCGATAGAATTGTAAGGCTAGGAAGTGTAGCCTTGTTTTTATTTTAATCATATTGTGATAGAAGTGCGTTTGACCAATTTTGAGGTCACCGAGGGCCACACCTGGAAGTTGTGTTAGCGGTGACCTTCAGGTTGCCCGGATTGCGGATCAGCTTGTCCAGAATGCTGACTATCTGCTCAAACTTGGGCCGGTTGTTGCGCTCCTTCTGCCAGCAATCAAGCATCAGCTGGTAAAGCGTTGCGGGACAGTCCATGGGTGGGGGCAGCCGGTAGCCCTCATCTACTGCCTTGATCACCTGAAGATGCAGAGACAGTGGCTCGGTGTCTGGCAAAAATCACCTGGAAGTTTCTTACACAGCAGCTATTCAGTTTTTACTTGCGGTTTCATCTGAATCAAACACTGGCCTCCAAGACTGTCCTTGTTACATTCAAGCAAACTTGATCTTCATCCTCACTTATTCCCCTAAAAATTCTGATTTATTGTAAAAGAAAAAAAAGAATTCCAAGATTGAATATGATTTATATTATAAAATAAACTCTTTTGAACTCTTTAAAAACCGCTGGGAATGTCATGGTTAAAGTACCTGTGATGACGTTCAATGTAAAATAATGTTGCGGTAAAGCCCATAAACATTCGAATGCATCATACTTTCACAATGTATTATCACTGGCTTGATTATTAAAGTCTCCTGGCAACTGAAATGATTTAGAATCACAAGCGATAATGCAACTGCAGGCAGTGAGCAGCCCTCAGTGGCAGGTTCCACCTTCCACCTGGCTCCTCTACACCTCACTTCCACCCACAGCAGGGAGTTCACCGTGCTTTTTTGCCCAACGGCGGGCTACTCACATCCTGATTGGACATCTCCCAGTAGGGCCTCTCCCCGTACGACATCACTTCCCACAGTACAATGCCATAACTCCACACATCACTTGCCGAGGTGAACTTGCGGTAGGCAATCGCCTCCGGTGCCGTCCACCGGATGGGAATCTTTCCACCCTAGGAGGGGGCAAAAAAGAGCAGAGTCAGTAGCTACACCAGGTGCAATGAATATTTAATTTACTCAGCCAATGACGGCTCAGTTTCTAGCTGGCCGGTAGGCACTTTATATTGATTCCTCTCTAACATTCCAGTTTATGGCCAGACCTCTACTTGTACACGATACCCTATGGTGATATTCCTCAAGAATTGCTTAAATAGTGTACTTTCAAAACAGAAATATGATCATTTCACATGTGACCTTCTTCTATAAACCTTCATATGAGACCTTCTGTACTGCATGACCATTTCATTTGGTACATCTGCTCATTAATGCAAACAGCCTGCTCTTCACGTACTGTAGCTGCAACTCAGAAGATATAAATCGCACAGGCATAACTGAGACATTCAGTGACCGTTGGACTGAGCATCAGAATGGCCAAGACATGCTAAGTGATTCTGGACATGGAATGATTCTTGGTGCAAGATGCTGTTTTCTCACCGTCTCAGAAACGGTCGCGCTCGTGGGACTTTAGCATACTGCAGTCCCCAGAGGTTGCATAAAATCGTTGGGTAAACAAATAAAAACAAAGCCAGCCAGAATCATTCAAACTAATGATGGCAAAACTACAAAAAAAAAAACAAAAAAACTGCAGATAGCCTATAGCAGCAGAAGCTCATCCTGGGATCTACTCTCGTCCCCTCAGCACAAAGCGAAGAAGCTACAGTGACTACAAAACTGAAGCAGTGAATAGCAGGAAAACATTTCCTGGTCTGGAAAATTTCAGTTTCTGCTGATTATTAAAATATTTTGAGCAAGATTTGGCATCAGGAAATTAAACTCAGAATTATTTTCATGTTTTTGACTTCAAAAGGATGCAAGTCCAGTTTCTTTGCTGATGCAGTTAATAAAAATGGTTCTGAGATGATCTGGCATCCCATCCGGGTTGTGTCCTCCTGGCTTTATGCCCAGCTGCTTCAGGATGAACTCCTGACTTCTGGCCCCTTTGCCAGACCAATCAGTCCAATATTGGATGGACAACCAATATTAGTAAAAATGATCGGCACTAATGCTCATTTCAAGCATTTATATGAATATGTAAATAAAATGTGTGCCTTTTTTTGTTTTTTGATGAGCAGTTGCGTTTACACTCACATTTATTAGTTACGTCATGCTTAACATAATATTGTTATTATATTATATATAATATTGATATTGCTTATTGCTATGTTGGACTTTTCTTCCAAGTAATTTACAGCATTAAAGTCCATACAAGGATTTACAAATTTACATAGCTAGGCTTTTTTTTAAAATTTTTTTAAACTGGACCAATTTAAGGTAAACATCTTTAAGGCTCAAGGTTACTGCAGCCAAAGTTGGGGCTCAAACTTGTGCTGTTAAGGCCAGAGGTGGACTTCTAGTCACTCCCCAACCAGGTTTTGGTGTACGGAAGAACTACTGAGATATGGAGGTGAACCCCAACGTTGCTGAGCTCCATGTCCTGCCTGGAAATGCAGTGTCAATTGAAATCATTAAAATGCTGCCCTTGGTTTATTTATTCACACCAATTCTAATTTCTCTCGACTATCTGAAAATACAATGCTCACTTTATATTATTTATATCACATTCCATATACTAATCTCATAGAAATGTAGATTCAACAACGAAGGATATGCTGCTTTGAAAATGAGTCTGTCTTCTATTATAAAGTCATTCTGCAAAACCAAAAAAAAAACCCCTTCCTCCTGAAAGTAAGACTGGAGGACAGCCGGATAACTGCTCAGGCCAAATTTATGTAGCCAAATCCAGGAACTGAGCAAAGATTTGAAAGTAATCTGCAATAAATTGAACTCCAGATCTGTAAGTTCAAAAAGGAGGACAAATAATCTACATAATTTAATGTTTTGTAGGGCAACTGGAGGTGCTGATAAAAAATGCAGCGAGTTACAAATGGGCGACTTGGTGTAGCGGATGGGCTGAATCCTAGGTTTCACCTCCAGTGTGGGTCCACAGAATGGGAGAGGTATTTAGGGTGCTCCGCCGGCTGCTGGAGCCGCTTACCCTCATGGCCGGTTGGTTTTGGATTGAACGGAGAGGAGCCAAAGCTAACCATCAGCCCAGCCAAGTCACACAGGCGCTGCCCTGCTGCCTCCACATGCGAGGCCTTGAAAAATAAACCCACTGCTGTGCTACACTCCTTTCCTCCCCATTATTTCGCTTCCCTTGCGGGCTCAGAAAAACAGCCCCGGTCCTTAGCACGGGAAAGATTACTGGTAACTTAAGTAAGATGTGACATCCATGCTACACGTTGTCCCATGAGGGGGAACGGAATCGGGATCTTGAACCGTTTGCCATGATGAGACTTGGCCTTGTATCAGAAAGCAAACATTTGGGGGTGTTTAGTGTGTGTGACAATACAGCAAATTCAGCCATAAACTTATCAAGCTATTCTAAATATTTTCAATTCATTGTAGCTGATGGTTTTATTCAGAATGGGTTGGCAGGGCAGCACAGTGAGTAGTGCTGGTGCCACACAGTTCCTCGGCTATTCGGATGTAGGTTTAAATCCGGCTCAGGCTGTGTCGATTTTGCATGTTCTCCCCTTGTTTGTGGGGGAATCCTATGGTCTCGCCCCCACTGTCTAAAGATATGCTTCTCAGAGTAATTGGTCACTCTATCCACAGTATATGAATGTGTGAGCATGCGGCCATTCCGCGATGGATCGGCATCCCATCTGGGCTGTAGTTTCATAGCCTGGAACGCCACAACCCTGGCAGGATTAAGCAGTTTCTCATAACGGATCCATGGATTTTCCCCAAAATGCCTAACAAAAGGTACAACAGCAGGAGAAGGCATCCACACATAAATCCTTTAAATGCAAGGCAGTGACTCTGAACACAGTGCAAACAGTTACAGCAATTGGTAATTATCGTCTTGCATTTACTGTTTATTAATTTTGCACCTTTTGTTATCTATCTTCTGTTATTTTTCCTGTGTTCTAAGCTTCTCTGTTTCCAAATTTCCCTGCAGGTACTAACAAAGTCCTGTTTTGTCCTATTCTGTCCTAGTCTACCCTGTGCTACCCTGTCCTACCATCCCTACCCTTACCTACCCTATGTTACCCTATTTTACCCATCTCTACCCATCCCTACCTTCCATTACCCTTACCAATTCTATGTCACCGTATTTTACCCTACAGTACCTATCCCTACTTTATCCATTACAATGACAGCTATGCTAGAAAGTTGACACTAATTATAATACATTTTATAACCAACATTTTCAGTGTCTTAAACAAATAAGTCAAAAAAACAAATAAATAGACCTTCATTCTACCAGCTATTATAATCGCTTTAAAAATCCATTTCTGCACATAAACGGCGCGCACGTCAACAGATTGCTGCTCAAAACAAACACAAGGCATTATGAGCTGTAATGGCATTTCAAGAGTCATGCATAAACAGGGGCATTTCCTGAAAACACGTTAATGTTATTTCTGCCTCTTGTTATTTACTTTTTGGGCATCTCATGCTTTTCACAAGAAGACGTTTTGTCTGGAGGCGACCCACGGGGTAACGCGTTTCAAGATCAGTATATACGCTCCACAAGGCAGCTGCAGAACAGAATATCTGAGCAAAGCTGCCTTTATGGTCAGTATGTCAGTCACACCTTGGCTGAAAGCTTATTGGCCTGTGTGGGAGGATCACCGCCACTTACAGGTGTCCTAAAAAAGTCATTTTACAACAAAAGCCAGAAAGGGTCATGCTCATAAACTGTACACACTTCAGATGAAGTGCTAAACTCTGATAATAACCACAGTGGTAGCAGATGGTGTCACTGCATTAGCAAAATTTAAATATACTGTATTTCTCTATAAATATCGTTGTGGCAAGGTGAGGGGAAACCCATCATCCTTTGCTGCGTAGTGTCCTTGTTTTAACTTTAACGCCATTTTAGGATGTTGTCCAAATTTTTGTCACGCTCATGTTATAGAGCATAAAATGAATTAGACTCTACTTTATTACATGTGATTTTTTTCAATCACCCCCATTGGACGATGAAACTTTTCTATGCAACATGCAGCTTCAGGTTTCCTTGTTGAATTAACTAAATTGTTTACACATCCAAATCACAGGCAGTCACCGAAGTAGCACTTTTAAGGCGAGCGGTTTGGCCCACAAATCCTTACCCTCGTTGTGTAGGCGGCCTCCGGGTCGTCCTCCAGCACCCGCGACAGCCCAAAGTCGGACACCTTGCACACCAGGTTGCTGTTGACCAGGATATTGCGGGCGGCCAGGTCCCGGTGCACGTAGCCCATGTCGGAGAGATACCTCATGCCTGAGGCGATGCCGCGCAGCATGCCCACCAGCTGGATCCCCGTGAACTGAGCATCGTGCTTCTGTCACACAAACACACCAAAAAGTCATGCAACACCCTCTCAACTAACAGGTCTCATATCCACATAAAATCAATCAAACTAACTGGTGCTGCACGCTTTGACATTTCTCTATGCAAACACACGAACTTAAAACAACGTCGTGTTTGTACGGCTTGCGGGGGGCCGGGAAAGGAGACAAAGAGCACTGAGATAAACAGAGCAAGTTTGTTTCTGTGGTACGAGATAAAACGCAAAAGAGAGAGCATTACATACGAATTGCAGACCACCTGGAGGAGAACACAGCAGGACTGGGTTCAAAAGACCATCTAATAATAGTCCGCAAACAGCAGCGAGGAAATATTGTCAGGGGAGGATGACAGCTTTCTCAGATGAAGTGCAGGCCTCCACAAAAATGTCAGGAAATTGCTGAATAACTGTGCAGTCTTTGTGGAACTTTTTTATTTTGCGAGATAATATGCAGAGGTGTATGGAATACATTTTGTACAAGTCCAGCTGAACCGAAGCCCCCGGTTCGCCCAAGTTGATTTAATGCTACGCTTTGGCGGATTTTGAGAAACCAGAATTCCAAGGTCCAGAAACCAAATATAAATCCATCTTGTTCTTTACAAGTAGGACCTATTAATTATGCTAACCTAATAATAGATATTTTTATACACCGTAAGTGTGTATTAATCCTGGTTTTCATGCCATTCACATTTTTAAGTGGTCGTGCATGTGAACTCAGCCAGGTTATAGCTGCTTCTGTTTCAAATGTCCGATTTCCAGTTCCAGATACCGACATTTTTCAGTTTACAAATTCCAGTTTTACTGCATTTTCTTCACTTAATCTTATTTATGAAAAAAAAAAAAAAAAGTTGTGCAAACAACCTGTGCTTACCTGCCCTCCCAAAGTAGGCCACAAAACCACCTAACCATTGAATTAATTCTGTTTGGCTACTGCCTGGTGTTTGTGATGAATGTCCTGATGTCAAACGGCGGACGTTTTTAGCAGATGAATTGGTCAACAAGTGACACTGCGTAGGAGACTGTGGACACAGGATTACTTCCATTTATTTACTTAGCTGATGCTCTTCTCCGAAGTGACTTAAGACATTAATCTCAGCACAAATATTCTCCTGTTTACACACTTGGGTAATTATTATTTGAGCGATTCGCAGTAAGAACCTTAATCACAGCAGTGGGGTTTGAACTCGCGTCTTTCAAGTAAACAGCAGCAGCAGTAGTATTTTATCATTTATTAAATCTGCATGCTACATTTTTACATAATCAAACAAGCAGGTAAACTGAGATGCGTTGATATTATTAAGCTCTTATGTGTGGTGAGTTATGGATGTATGCTTTGCGTCCCAGTATCTTGAGCATCAGTTAACTCCAATACGTGGTTTTTCGATGCAGGCACAGTTCACCCTGATGTCTTCGGTGAGTTCGGGGTTTCATTATTGCGCGGGTTGTGTACCAATGCACAGCTTCCACACCGTTGATGTTCAGCGCTGTGTTCTTTTAACAGCTTCTTCACTGCAGTAATAAGGATGTAGATGCAGGACAGGACATGCCCACCCAGTGTAATTGGAAAGGAACCCCCGGTCGGATCACACCAGTCCCACTATAGTTTTCACCTAAATAAAGAATAAATAGGAAGTGGAGCCGCGGGGCTCGTACATCTCCTTTGAGGGCGATACTGATGCAGGTGTCCGTGTTATTGCACTCTGTGTTATGCAACCAGAAAGCAAGTCATTTTCACCAACATTCAATTTAATTTCAGCATCACGCACTGTTTCTGCCTGATCTCATTTGTGTGTGAATTGATACAAAAAGCATGGAGATTAAAATATGAGTGTGCGGGCAAAGGGCTGCTCATGTTTCTTTGGGTAAAAAACGTATCTCCCCTCTCCCGTAATCAGGCTTTCCACTTCCATCCCACCCCAGCAACATGAAGACAGACACGGGGACTGAGAGACAGATAGATGGAGACAGGTGTCCAGAGCTCTTCCAAAATGCTGGCGCCCCCAACCGGCGCACCCAAGCGAGTCTCCTTTCCCGGCTA
Organism: Heterotis niloticus; assembly: GCA_018136845.1. Taxonomy (NCBI): domain Eukaryota; kingdom Metazoa; phylum Chordata; class Actinopteri; order Osteoglossiformes; family Osteoglossidae; genus Heterotis; species Heterotis niloticus. The sequence continues at coordinate 6,293,775 of CM030897.1, read as the reverse complement.
GTGTGCCGCACACTCACCCGCAAGAAGCTATCCAGCGACCCGTTCTCCATGTATTCCGTCACTATCATCACCGGTTTACCTGGAGGGAGGAAAATAACACAGCAGCATGAGCGACAAAGAGGACTAAATCGATTACACTCGCAAAACTGCTAAATTAATCTCTGTTTAAACCACATTATTACAATTCAACAATGTCCCAATTCAGATTCTGTGGATGTTTTTTCTTTTTCTAAAAATTTTCTTGCCAGTTTTGGGAACAGTTCTGCTATATGCTAAGTACAGTATTCATAATGCTCAAAACTTTGCTGTCTAAGCTTTGTTATCCCCTTGCTATGGTTCTCAGAGGTATGATCTCATATCTGATCCAAACTGAGTAATTTTTCTTTTACCTTTTTAATTTGTTTTTTGGTGAATGTCCTTGTAGGGATTGATTAGGTTAAATAATATGGTTTTTATTCATTTGTATGTTTGTTTATTATTTATTTGCACATGGTATACAGTGTGCAAAGTTTCTTTGTGCTTCATTCAACTCATGGTTGTCATGGTAAGCGAGGACGCAGAAGTGGTTCATCACTCTTACAGCTTGAGCGGGACTGAAACCTACACTTGAATGTGCAGCTCAAGCATTGTGAGCCCCCACTGCTACTGACTTATGCCAAGCAACAGTGCAAAACCTTAGGCTTTTCTACTGAAAATCTACATCACAGGGAGGTTTCTCAACATGTAGAACCTTCAAAAAAAAGCAGTAACTGGGTCTGCATGTGCAGAGTATCCCTGTTTGAAATGACAGCGCTTCGGGCAAATGGAGGATTTACACAGTTTGGTGAGGACACATATGGACCACAGCCGAACTCAGCCGAGCGCTGCGGAACAGAGGAGTAAGGGCAGGGGATCTAGCTAGGTCAGACTCTGTGCTACTGGCCTCGTCTAGGTCACAACACAAAACCCAGTGGGCAGTGACAGCTGATCCCGTGACACCCGTGACAAAGGCAGTCCGGCTATTGCAGTGATGACTTAATGCCCCCCGTCCACTCTATACATCCTCTCTCCAGAGAAAAAAGGAGGCAAAAATGAATTTATAGGACTGTCAAGGTCAGTAAACCCTCCCTGACAGCTTTATTCTGTCCTTGTTGCCATGCATAAATTACCTGCTTTATGGCCTGTACCCTAATTCAGTCCTAACTGATGGTTTTTGTTTAAAAAAAAGAAAAAAGAAAGTCTTTAAATTATAATTGAGCAGTCGGTTCAGCTGTCACACTATTTTCATCTGACAGATGGCTTTATTCCCTTGTTTGTTCCCATCTGAGCTGTTTTTGTACATGGGAACAAAGTGCAGGTATCCCCCTACTTACAAGCGTAATGTGTTGTTGGAAGCAGGCTTGCGAGGTGAAATCTCCAGAGTCGGAGACACAGCCGCAAACTTCTCTAGTAACTCGCACACACAAAAAAACGGTAAATATATTCACCGCAACCTGACAAAGGGTATCGAACAATTTCAATGGCATACGCAGAAACTCGGAAAGCAAATACTCGCATCTCGAGGAATGCCTGCAAATGTCAGTGAAAGAAATTGTAGAAATCAGTAGAATTTATTCTGTTTTAAGAGAAGCAAAAGTGAAAAATGAATAATTTCTGATCTTTAGATGCAGCACATGCGAAGGTGAAATAACCCTCAGCTCCTTCTGCAAGTCATCAATTATGTTTCTTTAAATGCTAAGTTTGTGTTCTGAATGACCATGCATGCAGTTAAATATTTCCATTCCTCACAAAGCCTTGATATATCTGCACCCTTATTTCTATTGACTGCTTTTATAGGTTATGATATAAAAATCCGTCTATAGCCTTTGTCCAAATTAAACTTTGTGATCACGAAAGTCGGCCCTTAATCAGCACGGCGGTTCTGCATCCTCTGAAAAACAGCAGCCCCCAAAATATTTGGCAAACCATGGAGCTAAAAAGCAGCAGGTTAAATGAAGTGTAAAAGTCTCTAGATTATTAGGAATTAAAGAGGGTTCAGTTAATAAATCAGCAGACGTCAGTGGCCGTTGCAGTCGCATGCCATCCTGTCCCCCCACCTCCATCCCCATACTGCCGTCCTCTTTGGAGCTGCTTTCCATCACACACATGTGCTCAGCACGCCCCTTATCCCAGGCCTGACCCGGACCCTCTACCACATCCCGAACAGAGGAAACAATGCAAAGTCGCTTTCAGTTGCCCTCCTCATCAATTACCGCTGAAGCTTTAATTGTGGGAGTGATGCAAGATTTACTAGACAAACATAATCCTGCTTTTATGAACAATTATACACATAAAAGGAACATTCTGCATTCCTTCCTGAATACTATTTACAGAGAAATAAATATTAATATGGTGTCCATTAAAAAGGAGGGAAAAAAAAGGAAAATGCACCGGTCGAAGCAGTTTCTGGTGCATGGATAAATCCAATCTCGCAGTCAATACAGATGGGAAATAAAACTTTGCATAAAGGGGACTCGGTCTTACAATCTGTGCACAAATGTTTCCTAAATCTTTGGTCATTCCCTTCCCTTTTTGTACTCTGCAAAGTCAAAGTGGTTACAGTTGTGATGCTGGCAGCATGGTGGTTAATACAAGAGCTTCCAGATGGATGGTTACCTGAAGTCCCATTTGGTGACTCAGCTGTAGGACCCATGAGAAAAGAGCTGAACCAGCATTGGTTCACCAAAACAATATATGTGAAAAATTAGTAAAACTATTAATATTTTAGGACAAAACCATTGCCAATATACAAAATCAATCAAACTGAATAAAATGTAGTGACCCCTATTATCCTTATACTCATTGATCCCTAGATAGGCTCCAGTCTACTGCAACCCTAATTGGGAAAAGGGGTTAATGAAAACTGATGGATGGATGGATGGATGGATGAGTGGAACAAATCAACAAATTTTAGAACAAATGTGACCTCACCACAAATGCCCTGAAACTCTATAAACTTAACATATCAGCTCCATAATAACTGAAGCAACATGAAGTTCTTGAGGTGGAATCTGAAGTTCAGAAAGGGAATGCTGTTCCCAATTCTTTTGATCAATTTCCTTTCTATTTCCTCAGCATTTGACTGGCGCTGTTGCTTAGCAAAAAGTGCACAAGGCAGGACACTGAAGTTATGCATAATGGTTTCACAATTTTTTCCATAACAATGTATGACAATTTGCTGTGATGAAACCTTGGGTGCGTTGGGGGGGGGGGCACTATGAATTAGAGACAAAAGGAACAAAACCACAGTGTTTCATCAAAGATGATTTTGTAAGAATGATCATTTTATATGAATTTGTTCACTGTGGGCACTGGCCCCGTGGTTCCAAGGAGCATTTACTGCAGAAGGCCGGTAAAAAAAGAGGCTTTCATTATTTCGTTTTTGCCAATTTTACAGTATCCCTCCATCCATAACTGCAGACAGAACCTTCTAAATCACAGGCTCCTCGCAAAAAGAACTCTTGAGTGATATTTCAAAACTTCATATTAAAGCTATGACCCCCAACAAATAAAGAATGAGATTTGCAGGGTTTGAAGTACAAAGACAGAAAAAAAAAAACATGTGTCTCCAATAGAAAATTGGCAGATATGAAACATATTTTACACTTCTTTCATGGATTAAATTAATTCAGTGCATGTTCTCTTACTGGCTGGTTTGTACATCCAGCACAGTGTATTTTTCCTTCGGGTCCTTCCTTTGCACAGAAGCGGGTATAAATGTGTTTAGGTAGTAGAAATAGGCCGTGCAAATGAATGCAAATTTTTTCACGTTTGTAAACATACAGCTACCTGAAAAACACGGCAGGAGATCAGCTGTTACCCACGGTTGGCGGTCAAATGCGCTTAAACCACAAAATGGGGGTTTCACTTACTCCGTGTGACCACGCCCTCCAGTCTGATGATGTTGGGATGGTCAAACTGTCCCATGATGCTCGCCTCGCTCAGAAAGTCCCGCCTCTGCTTCTCTGTGTATCCGGCCTTCAGGGTCTTGATTGCCACGCAGATCTCCTTCTTGGACGGCAGCCTCAGGCGTCCGCTGCACACCTCCCCAAACTCACCTGCGCAGGTAAATAACACTGTACATTTTGAAAGAAAACTAGAACACAAGAGCCACAGTGGTTGTCTGCTTTAATAGTAAAAGTGATAAACAGTAAATAATAAACAGTAATTTGTATTTTTTTAAAGAGGGGCTGTAATTATTAAATATAATCTTTTAAATGAAATTGCTGTTCACCATGTACCAAATGTATTAGGTTGTGACTCAATCAGTTCAATAAATATAAACAATTTTACTTTTACTATTTAATCTTGCTTTTGGACAGAACTGAGTAGCTAAGGGCAAATTGTTGTTATTCAAATAAATTTATTTCAACATATTAAGCTGCTGTGTGTTTTTATTTATGTCATTAAAATTATGAGACCACTTCTATTAACATTAATGTGTTTTCACAAGCGGTAGATGTGATCGGCACTATTTGGCCAAAAGTATGTGGATGCATGGGCATCACCCCCATATGTGTTGGTTGAACCTCCCATTCCAAACTCATGGACATTAATATGGAGTTGCCCCCCCCCCCCTTTGCTACTATAATAGGGTTGGCTTGCAGTCGCTGTTCCAATTCAACCCAAAGTATTCAGTGGGGTTGAGGTCAGGGCTCTATGCACACCAACCTGGGTGAACCATGTGCTTATGGAGATTGCTTTGTGCATGGAGGGGCACAGTCATACTGGAGCAGGAAAGGAGCTTCTTCTTCCCCAAACTGTGGCCACAAAGCTGGAAGCACACAGTTGTCTAGAATGTGTTTGTATGCTCCGTGGGTGCGGCTGAAACAGCTCAGCTCAGTCATTAAAAGGGGGGGTCCACATACTTTTTGCCATGTTTTTGCCATAACACGCAAAACGAGAACCATTTCATAGTAAATTTCTCTAGAACTTACATCGAGATAAAAGTTAAAACAAGATGAAAGTTACCGATTCCTACACAAAAGTGTTACTTTTTTTGCATGCAGACACCAAATAAGAGGCTTGGAATTAGTTGTCAAAGCTCTGAAATATGTGAACAGAGACACTAAATCCCCCCGAGTCTCATTATTTTATGTGTCAGGCATCAACGAATGACCACGCTGGTTATTATGGTAACTGGAATTCTCAAGCGCTTACTGGAAAGCACAACTGGTCCTGAGTCATTTCTATGGTATTCCATCCCACAGGTGTAATAGAGCTCTGGGTACTCTGCCCCAGCAGTAAACTGGCGTCAGATCGCAGCTGGGGAGTCAAACATACAGACAGGGGCTAAGGCCTGAGCACTAGGCATGGGAATAATTGCAGGACCATGGCCATTTCACTTGTCAGTGTTGGCCATGTTGTGTTTGCAAACTAATATCTGGAAAAAAATTAGCAGAAATGATTACAAGCTGTCCGACCAGCAGGCGCTTCCTGTACGTGCCTGTCAGTCAGCGTCAGTCATTCTAGTCCAACCGCAGGCCGCTCTGTGCATGCGTGTGTGTTCATGTGTGTTTGCTGTCCCAGTGACTTAAACCTAGTGGCTGGCCATAGAGCCTCTAAACGTGTTGACCCTTTCCCGCTGGAGGATGCTCGCACAGTCAAGCAGACGAGACACGTTGGTCCCACACCCAAACTTGCCAAGCATCTGCTATTTGACTCGAGTCATTTGCAGAAAACGGGCAAAGTAAAGCTGAATGAAACACGAGATGGGACTTTCGACCCATAGGCGACATGCTTCTGATAAAAGGATGGCAAGTTTGCTGCAAATGCTTACACATGTAACTCTAGAGCAGCATGCGTGTTTACACTCTGCACTATGTTCCTGCCCCCCTCTTGGGGTATGAACCTCACACCTTGCATGTTATTGCTTGCTGTATTTATCAGGACGCCTGTGTGAAAATGGAGCCCGCAGGGTGAGATTTGGGCCCCCACACTAAAAGTGTGCTGGGGTTACCAGCATCACTGGGTGTCAAATTAAGATAGAAACCCCCTGCCATGGGTAGAATTTATGTAAAGCTGGAGGTCAAGCGGATGAGCACAACAGTCATTTGTACACACTTGGAGCGTCGATATATGCATTAACATTTTTTAGATGCATGTACTGATATTAATTTTCATTTCACTGCCCCCTCTGTGTAACACTTACAGTGGTCACTACCATTATTAATACTGATTTCAGCAGCGGTTGCTACTGATATGAGTTCCAGTTATCTGGGCCGTGAGAATCTTCTCGTACCTGCGCCGACTACCTTGTCGATAGTTATTCCGGAGGCATCCAGCTCTTTGGCAAACTCATGCACAGCCTGGCTGGGGTCTTCGTAGGTGTGCGGGTCCACGTAGGTTCTGATTCCCGGAAGCCTCACTTAATAATGGGAAAAAAATGTATGCGTGGACATAGTTCAACATGTGTTTCAGCTTCAAGTGTTTAGTCAGCTACGGTGAAGGAAAACTCTGCATGTTTCAGCAATTTTGTCTGACCTCAATCAGAGGTCCATTTACCATAAGGACTGTAACACTACAGCGACCGTAGTTCAATAGATAGCCAACAAATTAGGATCTCTGCAACGTAGCTGTGGTCTTGGGAAATTGACCACAGATCATTTTCGGAATAATTTGCACCATTTGCATTTGTCAATAAACTGCACACATAAATTGCATTTGGTTTGGGTAAAGAAGCTATAAATACTGTCAGCAAACTGCGGAAAAAAAAAACACAATGGGCAAAAGTGTCCATCAAATGCGTCACGCAAGTCTTGCAAATGACCCTTAAGTTGCAGAAATATTACGGTGTTAATAATAAAACAACACATATCTTTACATTAATATTTATTTGTACGCCACAAATATAGCAACCTCCAAAAATTTGTCCTCACAAACAGTATAATTTAGCACACAGGACACAAAAGAAAATTTAAGGAAAAACACAATGCATGAAATTTGCTGAAAATAATTATATTGTGAAATTTAATGGAGTATAAAAATAAGTGATAATAAGTTTGGGCCACAGAGATGGACAAAGGAAATATACTTACGATGACCATTGCCAAAGTAAAGCCTCTTTTCATCTGGGTGCTTGGATTTGCTGTAGCCGCACAACCTGGAGACGAGAGAGACGAATGAGGATCGGTGCCGAGCAATCCTGCTGTAGGTGCGGTATTACATCACATCGCAGTGGCGTTAGCAAGGTCAGCAGCGAGCAACCCCGTGCGTGAGGCTCGCCCCTCTGTTTTGCTGTGCTTCGGGGCAGAACGCTATTTGTGTGTCTTGTAATAACTCTTGGATTTATATCCTCGGAGGACGGCACGGGCTGCCAAGATCAGCTTTCTACATGACATGCCGCTCGTCTCTCCCCGAACCCATTTTTATGAAGTAAAGACAAAAGCACATTAAATAAACGTCCTCTGGTAAGTGAGTGGAGAAAGGCCTATATACGGAAAGGGTCATTTTTCCCCCTGAACGTGTCCCTGAATCTCAGAGTCAGGAAGTCAACATCTATGGAAGAAAAAATATCACACAGGGGAAGTCCTGTGACAGCCTAAAGGTGGTGGTCTGTGGCGTGAACCCCTCGATCCCCACCCGCGTGTGCACATTCGGATGCCAACCTGCTGATCAGGATGTAGAGCACCACCGTCAGGATGATGATGGCCACAGCGGAAGATATGGCGATGAGCACCACATGGCTGTTCTCGCTGGAGATGGAGAAGGCTGTGGGGGATGGGTGAAAGAGAGCCACGGTCAGCATTTGCAGGTCTGCGCCCAGGCCAGTCCCGTACCCGTGACCGGCTTGACACCTTCAAAATCCTCGCAAGAGCAATTTCCAACAAAACTGCTTTCACACGAGTCCCTGCGAAAAATAGCTACGAGCTTTCGTCCCTGGAAATTGGGAGAAGGAAGTTGACAAGAGGACATAAATCCTGCCCTTGGGAGAAATTACAAAGTTGCAGAGTGAAGAAAGTTTAAAATGCTGTTTTTCCAACAGATTTGATCCCCATTAGCTATGAGCACATCTATATAGAATATAATAGCCATCTAATGAAATATCCATGCTTTCCGTGGATGTGTGACTGGTTCTCCCTTGGCTGCCCAACACCACAAGCTCTTTTTCAAATATAACCCTATAACACTAATAATGCTCTCACATTTCATACGCACTTTTTTTTGCTGTTATTACAGTTTTATTTCTGTTACATTTTCTGCTCACACTTTGACCACTGTTTGTTCATAATGAAATCGGTGTCAACTAAAAGCTGGGAGGGAAAGGTTGGCGCAGATGGGAAAGCGGTGCTTACAGTCAGGGCTGGTCTCAAACTCAAACTTGCGGCTGCTGGCACCGTACCCCGCGGCCGTACGAGCCCGTATCTGCAGCAAGTAGCTGGTGTCTGGCTTCAGGCCGCTCAGCGTCACATTGGTGCCCTTTGACCGCAGGATCGTGTAGCTCGTCTCTTGTTCCTGCTTCAGAGACAAAAAAGGGACAACGCAGAGCTGGATGCGGCCCTCAAACAGGGTCACGTCAACACCGGGGCCACAAGGCTGTCAAATTGAGTTCGTTCCCGAGCTTAGAAAACACACTTTTATAACTGCAAGCTGTAGACACTTTCAGTTCAGCTTCATCAATCACCACCTTGGCTTTTTATGGCTTTTCTAGAAATCTCTGTGTTGCACTGATTCTTTCTACCGACAAAGAGGCGGTAAAGAATTTATAGGATGTCTTTACATTTGAGCCATTGTTTCCAGATGTGGTAAGAACTGGAAAAAAAGAAAAGAGAAATACAAGGGCTTAATAGCGTATATTAATACAGGAGAAAATTCCAGGTTGGAGCGTTTGATCTTTGGTCTGCCATCCTTGTATTTGAAAGCGATTCTGAGCACGACAGACAGAGTGGAAGCTGGTAGGGCACCGCATCTAATTTATGGCAGCAGAGAAAACGGCCGATAAGCGCATCGGTTGTCCTTTGAACCTTTAGCGAAGCTAAATACTAAAACTATCATAACAGCAGAGTGTTTTGAAGTAATTAACAGAAGGCAGATTATTAAAATCCCTATGAAAAGTTACTAAACAAGCTAAATTAAACAAGAAATTTGATTGAATGTTTATTGAAGTTAATTGTCTTTCACATAAATTTTTGAAGTGCTGAGATGAGAAAAATTATTGCAGCGCCTTGCTGTAAAAATAAAGCAAAATGCCGTTGAGTTTGAAAAAAGAAAAATTAATATCAGTACAATCAATAATAAATAATAAATGTGTTAATTAAATGTGAAACTGTATATGCATAAGCCGTGGAAAAACTAATTTATTGCTAGCTTTTTTTTCCAAGTTATAAATACTATGGACTAAAAGACTTTTTTAAAAACTGTAAAGAAAAAAAAAAACACTTTTTTTTTAAAGTATGTGAAACATAAAAAGCAAATAAACAAATGTGTTTTTATTAGACTGCTTTCCATTCTTTCAAAATCAAAATTTGTTTTAAAGTATTTTCCAAACGCTTAATGCTGTTGGATATGGTTTTAGAGTGAAACTGAGCTGCCAAGCTGCACAAAATCCAAAATGGCAAAGTTTCCAGCATCCAAGACTCTCAGCCTGTCAGTAAGTCAAAGGTCCGCTTGAGCAAAAGTACGAAAAACGTCACTCGGCTCAGGTCGTGCCGATCCGGCTTTATGACTAAGCAAATATATTGGCTGCCTTCGCTCTTCATGTTTGTTGCGAGTACCAGCAACAAAACTAAACGAAACAAAACAAAACAAAAAAAAAAACTGTGTACATTTATCCACTTGTTAACGGGTTAAAAAACTTGCTTTAGGTTTGATGTGCTTGGCGGTAGTCACCCTATGTCTCAAGGCGGGCTGTTTACTTGAGCCTCTCGTCGCATGTTGCTTCATTTAAGCAATAAATCTTTCTGCAGCCTGTCACCATTCACCGCACACGACATCATGTGATCCCAGAAAATCACATACAGGTGCATCCAGATTCTTAATGGAGGAAGTTCTCCTGCCACATGTGCCTGGGTCATGTCAGCCATAGCATTTTCCTTAGCCAGTTCGACTGCTACCTCTCGCCACATTCGGTACTGGGGTCTACAGCGCTTGCTTGTCATGTTCTACTTTGACAATTTAAATATTGCAGTCTGGGGTTACATCTCTGCTTCCCACCAGACGGGAAATGGGAAATACAAGAGGCATTTTTGTTCCTTTCATTCGAGATGGAATACAAATAAACACTCCCATATACACAGTTTGGTTGTTGCTCTAGATGAATGCGATAATGACACAAAAATAATCACCGGAGCGCATTCCCACAATCCGCATTTCTGCAACACTAATAACTGAAAAAATGTTTGCTGCACTTTCTGGACTTTGTTCCTGACAGCAAATGTTATCATAAGCGAGAAGTGGGAACGATCTCGTAAAACATAAGTTAGAAAATGTGCTATATTTAGAGACACATCATGGACATTTTTTTGGCTTCACCCAGAAGTAAGCATGGCCCCTTATGTATACATACATTCACAGTAGGGCTTTTAACTTCTGTAAGACCTGTAATCAAATACAAATTTCTCTAACTGGAACAGCATGGCCGTTGGTAAGAGCTGCATGCGGGGACCGTTTCTCACAGGGGTGTACAAGCTCACGGTTAGGGTTGCACGCTTTGCTGTTCTGTTGGAAACCATTGTAGCATCTTCCTTTCATAAAATAAACAACATCGGGTCATGGTAAACAGTCAAGCAGTAGACGCCAGTTTTGCTTGTCTGACTGTTGTGCTTGTCTAGTTCTGCTGCATATCACAGCCAGTCGGTGCTCCTTGGGCCAGTCTGAATCTAGTAAGTAACGCCAGCCCCCCTTCGGCTCCTCTGTGGGTGGCAAGCGGATGTCCTCTGTCATCCTCTGCTAGGCCTAATCATGGGGCAACTTCAAGCGGGAACATAGGGGTTGATTGGCCGTTCGGCTTTCTCAATGCCCATTGTTAACTTTCAGCTACGCTCAAAGAGGCAAGTCCACAACCCGACGGGTCATTAACCAACATCAATGCTAGGGGCGACCCCACTGGACTGGGAAGATGGCATGGTGCCACTGAGATAGCATCACACTGGACCCATGATCTCCCAGGAGTGTACCTGAGCCAGGCCAGAAGCCCGGCCGCAGATCAGAATGTCTTTTGCTTGCAAATCATGGGTGATTTAAGGAGATTATGGCAAACTCTTGGCATTTCCACAGGGGGAAGGATGTGGGGCCTGACGGTCCTTTCTCATAAAAGACATCACAAAGCTCCTTTGTGTAAAGCACAGTGGTCCAGAAGGCCACGCCAGCATTTATTTTCACCGGCAGACTGAGCTCTCATTTTACTGACTCTGGGCTGCTCAACTGTTCAGCCGAGTAAAGCCGCGCTTATATCTTCCCAGGACGCGCCCATAAAACATGGCAGACAAACAGCTAGGAGGATCCTTAAAAGGGCCATTCGTCCAGTCATGATTAAAAATGCCTCCTTGGCTAATTTCAGTATCCAATGTCACTGATAGTTCATCCTGTGGGCCGCGGAAGGGCCGTAATTTGCTCCCCACTAATTTTCACACTGAGACCTCGAAGACACGTTTATTGGTCGCAATAAACCTTCACTCCATTAGGCTCTGCCTTTTACCCTTTGGAAGGATTCCTGACACAGGCGAGTGCACGTTAGCCGTAGCCCCCGAACCTTCCTCAATGTATGGAGCCTTATTTAATCTAACAAGGGGAAAAAAAAACAAGGCCTATAATTTGCTTCTTAGACCGATGCCATGACAACATTCTTCTGAACCGCTTAACAAGAGAAAATGATGACCTTCTCGATCAAAGATACACAAACAGAGAACAAACGGCGCAGGCCATTACTCACGGGCGTTCCACTGCTGTCTGGGCGGCAGTAAATCTTACGGATTTAAATTTTGAATGAATTTCGCTGTTTTTATGAGGGAAGAAACACTAAATACAGAGTTTGTTGGCTAACTTGTGCGTGCATCTGTTTGTGTGTATCTGTGTGTTTGTGGCCTTACGTTAACCCACCGGGGTATGGGTTTTTTTTCCCCCCTTGCAAGCAAACTCCGCCTGGAGTCACTGGAGACGAAGCTCTGTTTCGCACCATTTAATTTCCCAGCAGCTTTAGGCCGAGTCCCCCAACGTGGCAGGTTTGCCAAAGCGACAGCCCCAGCTTTCCCCTTCAACAACCGCGTTTGAGCAGAAACTTCATCCAGGAATCACAGGCCCTGACAGGCCTCGAACGAGTCAAGGGACCAGGAGGTTGCTCCGTGGGCCACAGCTGTACAGGGAAGAGACATTGTCATGGTTCTCGAGCATATAGAGCTCTGGTAAAGAACCTGTGTTCACCCTTCTTCAGCAGACCAAGTCGGTCAGTTTGTTTTGCGGGACATCGCCATCGACCGCACAGTGGTTCGGATTTTTCCAAGGCAGGGTGACGGAAAGTAGCTTTTCAAAGGCAACCCCAGTGCTAAAGAACAAACCCAGCACTGAAGAAAATAGGTTCAAGATGAGCCTTTAACCGACTCATGCATGTGTGTTTCACATGGCACCGAACGACTGATTAGTTGGATGAATTTAGACATTTGGACATGGCACCTCTCCAGTACCAGAGATCAGCAATCATTTTAACGCAAAGAAAATCTTACTAGATACAGGATAATTTCTGGCAACATACAGATCCTGACAGTGACTGAAAGGGAACGTAAAGGAGATGTTCACTCTGTTCACATCTGGCCTCTTTAAAACAATAACCTGGAACGCTTTCATCTAATGCGTCCAATATATCTCCACGATGTTAGAAGTAACCTCCTGGGCCTGGAAGCTGCCACACTTTGTCTTCGCCTGCTATACCTGCCGCCCTGTGGTCCATTATCTTCTGCGCATTAAAAAACGGGGCCTCCTGAGATTCATCTCTGTTTGTTGACATTGAAACTGACCTCCACAACAAGAGGACAAATGTGTCGTTATATTAAGCAGAGAAACATAGACGTGTTCTAAATGCTATTTTAAATCAAGGTCACATGCAAGCGACTTTCGTATTAGTGTTAACTGTGCCCCTAAGCACTACGGAATCTCCTGAAATATCTGGAACTGGAAAGTTCAGGGAAATATGGCAGTTACTAGAAATGTGCTACTATTACATCATGTGGGTTGAATATTTTGCTATTAAGCAACAATATAGTATTGAGGCCCAAAAATTGATGATAATAATAATAATAATAATAATAATAATAATAATAATAATAATAATAATACATTTAATTTCTACTTTTGTTAACTGTTTATCCTGAGTAGGGTCATGAAGCCTATCCCAGAAGTAGAGGATGCTAGGCTATGAAAATACACCTGGATGGAACACCAATAATAATAATAATAATAATAATAATAATAATAATAATAATAATAATAATGTGATGTGTGTTGTTGCATCTTTGGGTATCTTTGCATCTTTATGTCCGTGCAAGATTCAATTCACCATAACCTCTGGACTGCTGCGACTCTGACCCTGATTTAACAGTTAACAATAATGGATGGATGGATGGATGATAATAATAATAATAATAATAATAATAATAATAATAAACATTTTCACCCACCTTCTCATAGTACTTGACCTCATAGTCCAAAATAATGCCATTAGGTCTCTCTGGCTCTAGCCAGGACAAGGAGATACTATTTCGGGATGTCCTGTCCTTCCTGATGACCGTGACGGGGGATGGCGCTGTGGAGAAACCCAAAGGAAGACTCAGAAAGTCATGAGGTCTTAACTGTCCATAGCGGTTATGGCTTTATTGTGCTGTCTGTTAGGGCAAAGGTCACATAAAGGTCAATTTTTAACTGTGTCAATACGCATCCTGTAAGTCATTGACCTGGTTTAGTTTTTTTCTCTGTGACGTCCCAGAGGAAGCCAGAAAGTAGAAGACAGAAGCAGATAGAAAAGACAAGACGGCAAAACGATTCTCTTGTATAAATTCTTCCACTTGTGCCGTGGTTCCCGTTTGGATTTGTGGCACCGAAGAGATCCACGGCTGCTCCTCAGCTTCTCGAATGTCCTGAGACAGTTGCTTGCCACATGGTCCCAATCTGCAGCCATAATTTGAGTCAGGAGTTGCTTCTCTTCATCCCCGTCTCCATCTCTGTCTCGCTCCTCCATTCTAGTTTTACAGCTCTGTAATTGCGATACAGCTACGGCCCATAAAGGCCCCTGCACTGGCCTGTGTCTTTATTTTATTAGACCACAGGAAAAAACATTGTTGTTCTTTGAAATGTTCAGGCTTTTTGGGATTGTGATTATATTATTTGAGAATTCCTTTTTTCCTGTACATAACTTTTTCTGTGGTAATGAATCCAGATGTTCTGCTAATTTCCATCCTCTCCTTCCCATGAGATATGGCTTTAAAGCTATATATCCAACGCAAGCCATAGAAGCCAATATTTAGCTTGGTTGAGACACAAATATAATTTTACCTGACTTTGTGACGCTGCAAAACAGACCCTTGTGGTGCCAAAACTGTTTTTCTAAATAAAGTGACAAAGTGTAACTGAGACCAGTAACTCTATCAGTGTTTGCCCACCACTACCTGGGGAGAATGACTGTAGAAACACCTTGGACCCATGCAGGTGGAGTGAAACATGTGCTATATTATATTCAAGCAGAAGAGAAAGCACTGAGTCACCCATTGTGCTCGTGGCAATGAATCACAAATTGGTAGAAAATAGTAGCTCAAGAAAAGCGCGCAGCTCTGTGGCTGTCGAGATCTTCAAATTTCACTGTATGGGACGACCTGAGGGCTATGTGAGCTACAATATGAGGCTGTTTTCATCCTTGGTGTTGGCATCCTTGTTGGTCTCATGGACCCCCATTCTGGTAATTCCAAGCAGGTTCACTCCCTTCAAAAAAAAAACTCCAGTAAAAATGGAAAGTGCCTCCAAAGATTTGGAGAGCAAAACCACAGCAGTCCTTTGGCAAAGTTTGAAGATCACCTCCCTTCATAGCAGCCAGTTCACCTTCCATTGCAGGAGGACATCTCCTCCCAGAATTTAGATCTGTTCCCTTGCAGGCATTTGGAGCAGCAGTGAGAGCCTGGTTGACATCTCCCTGAGCTCCTCATAAACGGGGGGCCTGACGGAGCCTGAGCAAAGGGGGCACGAGCAGGCCCAGATTGCGGATTCACACATACATCTCCTCACTCCATTTGCATTTTATAGCATCGTAAAGGTGGCTGGATTTTTTGTCCAAGACAGTTTGAGTACTGAAGCAGTGGATAGTGGTGCAGTTTCTCATATTACAAACCAATAAAAAAATGCCCATTCAGGGTCCACGTTTCTTCGTGCAAGAGCAGAGCCACATGAAAGAAGTTTTTTTTTTTTTTTTTTTTTTTAAGAATCTAGTAGCAAGTATCATGGAAAGAGAAAGAAGCAAATGTTATGTTGCCCATCCATCCCATATTTGTACTTCTCCATGTGCTGAATAGGTTTATAAGTGACTCATACTGTAATTTCTCCTACTATTGACCAGGCCCTTTCATCAAAAAATAATTCTTCAGTGAAAGCAATTTCTTCAGTCTGCAGCTGCAGATATACAATAGAAGGTCTTCTGCTCAAAACTGTTATATTACTTGGACTATCAACTGTATATAATATATAGTAATATTTAGTATATTTACTTTGAAAATTTCCAAAACAAGATTGAATATATTAATACAAAAACCCTTTTTTTACTCTTTTTTTACAATTAATATGCTTATCCTGTATTTGTGCTCAATTCTTGACAAAGATAATAATAACTTAATAATAAGGAGTAGCAAAAAGGCCAAATAATGGTTAACTGGTAACAGAAGAATAAGAACAGAAATCTATTTATCATTTTGCTGTGTACTGTTCCTCGACTTATTTTGTAGAACTGAACCCAGGACCCTTTGGAAGCCCTGTGTTAAATCAGCCTGCAGCTACTTCACCCGGTACTCCTGAGAGACGACGCAGACCGGGGCGGCGAGCGGCGCCCCGCTGAACAACAAAACGAGACAGTCGGTTGCGGGCGAAACTCAACACCAGCAGAGAGCAGATGGTCCAGGCGCTGCCATTTCGGTGACTTTGCTGTAACCGCGAGTTATGACCCTCGGACAGAAATATGGGTTGCCAGCATTCTGCTTGAAGACAGGTTTGCGCATCAACAGATCTTCTAGAAGAATACTTGGTGAGAAGGAAGACATCCTGCACGATGAGCCCCTTTGTTTAAAACTTTCAGTTTAAAGAAAAAAGGTTTGCGCTCAAGTTCTTGTGCAGGGGGTTTGGGTGAAAAATACATGCGGACCTGTTTGTTTTGTTTCCTTTCATTTGAGGAAGGGTTTTCTAAACATAGGAACAATTAAAGCAACCCTTTAAAATTTCAAGCATGTTTTGTTGTGGTTAGCTGTCAAGTTACAGAGATGGGGACCTCAGAAAATGTGAGAGCCACCGGCAAAGTGTTTGCAGGAAGATTCTAAAGAAGAAAAACCAACATATTGCACATTTGACACGTCTCACCTGCTTGGTTGGTTGTTATGGTCACGGCAGCAAACTGACGCTGGGTGCGAGCTAGGGTGGAGACCCCATTGAGCGCCTCAATCTCAAAGGTGTAGTTGGTGTGCGCCAGCAGGTCTGCCACAGTTACCGTGGTGTTCCTCAGGCCCGTGGCCCTGGGCAGGAAGCGGACCGCCCCCCGACACGGCTCACACTGCTGCTGGCCCGGCCCACAGCGCTTGCACACTACGTTGAAAGTCACGTCCTTCCTGCCACCCGTGTCGGCCGGCCAGTTCCAGTCCAGGATGACCGACGTCTCGTTGATGACCGAGATGACATTCCCAGGGGGGGACGGAGGTCCTGTCGACAGGTGCACAAACAGCTCAGCATTTCAGAAGACGCACTCAGGGCAAGAAGTTGACAGATGGCTACTGGCAAACAATTTTCCAAAGGGACTCTAAAATTCAGATGCTGACATGGAATCTAGCTTTACTGCAGCACTGGAAAATTTGCTGAATTTATGTAAAAAATAAAAAAGGCATTCCTATATAACACTGTACATATGAGAACATAATGTGTGGAACCCAATCAGATCCCCGTGAGAGGTGGGAAAGCATCTCCAGCACCACAGAACAATTTGAAGCGGCGAAATGGAGCCGCGTGATGCCCACACCAGCCCTGCATCAGCAGTCCTCCACTTGGAAAGAGATGCTCGTTGCAAGCACTCTTCTCTGGGTGTCACTTCTATCTGCTGTCTGGCTTGAGCGAACACCACTTAATGCTGTCATGTCCGCGCGGAGCCTCTCGAGTTTCCATCTCGCCACCGAAAGAGAACATTTAGGAACAGCCGAAGCTTCTCCAGCTGAACAAGAATGTCACAATTATTCGCTCGATGAGATGATGAAAACTTCTCGCTAACATTCAGCTTTGATTCTGTCCGCATGCAGCTTGGACGCTAGAGGCGTGGAAAATATGTTTCGCTTTGATGAAAGAAGTGAAAAGATTCTTGTTAAACTTATAACTTCTCTAATCCCCTAGATTAAATTTATTTTGGAGGCATTTATTACTACGCTGTAATGAACTCTTGTGTGCCTACTTCTGCCAGAATGTGGGCAACGTTTTTTTCTTTCCCTCCAAATCAGCGCCACAAAGACAAAAACACAGCTGTAAGGCCCACGAGACTTTGAAAACAATAGCTCTTTTGAAAAAAAAAAAAAATTGAATGATTAAAATTGCAATAATAATTGAAATTGGCAGGGCATTAATTTAGTGCTGACCTCAGACTTTGTTGGACGTGCGGAAACGCAATGGTTTATCGCCAAAAATATTTTCTGTATATTTCCACAGTTTAATGTCAAGCCTGTGGCTATAATTACACAGGGACTAAACCAAAATTGTTCACGCTGCTTTTGAGGGGGAAAGAAAGGGTGGAAAAGGGTCAGGCATCTTTTTTGGAGGTGCAGGCGTTTGGTTCCACGTTAACGGACGGGCACTTTGCTTTCTTTGATTTTGAGTGGAGAATTTACGCCCCTCAGGAGAGCTCCCGGGATGAGCCTCTGGGAGGCGTGCCGTCCTTCTGCCAGAAATGCACTTAAATCTGTGGATGTCTCCTGTCACAGGGAGGAGAACCCAACGCCAGCCGATATTTCAGCGGGAATAGACTGCATCTACCGGAAAATCGGCAGCTTAACCCTCGAAAAATGTGCACCAGTTCTTCATGACTCGGCCGTGAACCTCCTTCCCTGTCTCACATACTTTAGTGGAAAGAGAGGCTCACAGCTCGATTCCAGGGATTACTTTTGGGTTAATGTGCAGGATACAATAGCAGTCTCTCATGACTCCTCGATGCCTTACCCCCCCATCAGAACCGGGGTGATTCATTCCCAAATAGCGTCAGCCTCCCTGTCACCTTCTCTCCCTCTGCAAATTGTTTCTCTTGATACACTTATTTTTGCTAAAGTGTGGCTTAGTGGGATTTTTTACTTTGTGGATAAATAAACACATTTTCAAATAATATACAATAGCACCACACCTAATTTGACCTAGACTGCCGAAAAAGTCAAAAGCAAACTTGCTTGCTCTCATACCTAATGGAACTGCGGGACTGTTATTTCTCTTCCTGCTGCCTGATTTATGTCATTTCTCCTCTTACGGCTGGAACAGCTTAACAGAGGAGTGTAAATTACTCGGAAATAGCAAACGCCAGTTAGCGAGCGTCAGTTCAGAACAGGACAGCAAGAGGGGGAGGGAGCGATGTGGAGGGATGGGGCTCAAGGAAGCTTTTCAGGCAGGGGAGTGTGCGTTGGCAAATAAGAGAAGAACGGATGCCTATAAATGTATGCTTGGTGGTACAAAATATATAGAGGGAAGGGGGGGTAGAAATAAAAATCCAGCATGATGGAGAGGAAAACCTAAAGCACACAGAGAGCATGCTTCGCCGCGGTAAATATTCTCCGCAGAACATCGCTTCAAAGTCTCAGTGAATCATGTCATCTGAAACCCCAGCTACACGGGCTGGGGTGTTCGTGTGACTCCTGCTAAAATCCTAAACGTTATAACTGCACAAATTTCAAGCACAAGCAAATGTAATATAGTTAAATGTTTGCTGTTCAGAACTTTTCTTTAAACACCACCCGTGCCAAATGATGCCAGCTCGGTAATACGGCCGCCTAAGAGATGTTTGAACACCAGAGCTGTGCTTATTTGGTTTGTTTGATCGCTTAATCTGTGTATGGCTTATGTAATTGCCAAGATACGAGGGAGAAATGAGATCTTTCCGTCTAGTCGAAGCAGATACTGTTTTATTGTTCTCAAATGAAAGACTTTAAAACCAGTGGTTTAAATTCGGGCTACCTAGGAAATTCCAGTGGGTTATTCAAAAGCTACTGTAATAATGAATAAGTGTATTTGTTTATCCGTTTGTCAGGCTGTGATCAGGGCTTTTTTTCCTCTGAGTTCTGTTTTGCATTCCTTCAAAGAGGACTCGTTTCTTCTTTACAATCTCTGCCTCCTTATGAGACGTCTTCACCTCATCACCTGCTATGTCAGTTTTGTGTTTATATGTGCCAAAATGAATAAGTTTGACACTTTAAACTCCAAAATGTACAAATGGATGTTGGTACCGTGTTGAAAAGTGTGACATTCTGGGCCGCAGTTAATTTTTATCAGTTATGTTACTCAATGTAGCTGCATTGATATAAATGTCTGAGCTTGGTAAAATTATGAAAATGATAAATAGAGTTAAGTCTTTTTTAAAAGATGGTAAGGAGGAGAAAGTGATGCAGGGGTCAAGGTGGGAGTACAGACTGCGGAGGGTTTTTATTTATTTTGTTTAAGGGGTCAAGTGTCACAGTGAATTGGGACTGTTGAGAAAAGGTACATACTGGTACAGGCCATGGACTGGGAGTCCCCTGCAGCCCGAAAGTGCTCCTTCTCACAGCTGCAGTGCACGGCGCCCTCTTGGTGGGCGTAGCTGTGGGGAGGACACTTGGAGCACCTCGCATTCCCAGGGGAGGACTTGTAGAAGCCAGGCCTGCAGGCTGTGGAGTGAGGGAGAGGGGAAGAGGGAGTGTGTCAGAGAAGGGTTCCAAACCCTTAATTAAGTTACGGGCTCAAGTCTCTTTACAAGACATCAGAGATGTCCCAGAACCCCCTTTTCGTAAACCTGAAATGAGGTTTACGGAAAACCGGCGTGCCCGCAATAGCCAACAACAGCCATCATGCAACTGGGCAGAGCTTTGGCAATTGAACAAACAAACTCTCTGGAAACGCCCACCGTTTCTGCCGCGTTTCATCATAAATTCATGCAGAAGCTGAAACAGTGCTTAAATCTTAAATGGGCAGGAAACCCACCGTGGGCCTCCACCGCAGCCGCCAATGCGAAGCATTTAAAAAGTTGTTAGCAGCAATTTTTGCGAAGGCTCATTCAGGACGCGTTGCATCAATTATGCAGATGCAGCACTTAAAATGTAAAAGCGCTTCTCTGCAGACCATGACTGCACTCAGCAGGTCGCTCCCTTACATTGATTGGAAACCCTTCTATCATCTGGAAACAAGGAGGTCGAGAACGTGGGGGAAAGTTAATTAAAGCGCTGACCACCCTTTTCTTGCACGTTCAGCTCGTGCGGCACCGCTTGCTTGTCCGCTCTGCTGAGCGCAGGCTTCTTTAATCAGTTCCGTTCGGTTTAGACATCATCGAGGTCCGCGCTCGATGTTTTCTTTGGAAATCTTTATTTAGTCATTCGCTAGGAATGGCAACGAGACCAATTCTGTACAAAACCCTAAACACATTCTCATCGTAGCCTCGTTGCTTAACTCAAAAGGGATTTTCAATTTCATGCATTTATGCAACTGTAAATTTGTGCTGGGGCACAACTGCAAGGATCGTCTTGGGATTTCATGTAGAAACTTTCAGGCTACATCTTTGTATTACCATCTATCTATCCATCCATCACCCAGTAACCTCTCCAATGTGGGGTTTGGGTGGTCCAGAACCTATCCTAGAAACAGAATAGATTACACCCTGATCGGGACCCTGGTCTATCACGGGTCAGTTACACGCACACACATGCATACATGACCTGCACGCAATTACATGTTTCCAGTTCACTTAAAATGCTTTGAAATATGGGAGGAAACCAGAGCGCCAGGAAAAAAACGCATGGAAACAGAATATGAAAACTCCATAGAGACTGAACCAATTTCACGCCCTAAATTAACAAATGCAGCTGAATGTTAATAAAGATTGACAAAAATAACAAGAGCCCAAAACCAAAAGTGTGCGCCTTCATGCTTGCAAAACACAATGTTTGAACGCTCAAAACCGTCAAGGTCCAGCAAAGGCTTGAAAAGTGGTGAAACAAAAGAGAAAAACACAATCATTCCCGTTTCAGAAGAAATGTTTGCAGCCTCAAATCTCCGTCCACATCCTCCTGGATTGAAGTTTCCATGAAATTTGTTTCTTGCCAAAAAAAAAAAAAAAACTGACCAAATGAAAATCCGTAACTTGCTCCTTTCCTCTGAGTTTTCCAAGGCGTATCCAATCTTCTCAAAAGAATCTTGTTTGTGTTGGAAGAATTATTTTCTACCATTTGTCTCATAGCCGCGTGGCACATGTGTATGCTCCAGTGAACAGTGCTTTTTTTTTATCTAGAAGGGTCAAAAAATTCACCAGGCAGTTGTCACACGATCATCTAACTAACATCTTATGGGCTACATTTTGCACATTTTCCCAAATAAATATCCAACAACTGAAATATGTGTGAGGATTTTTTTGAAAAACCTACTATCCAAACGCATATGTTTCCCTATCCCAGCAGAAGGGTCCCACTACTTATCAGCGTGTGGACAGGAAACAAATTCCTTTCACTGTTGCTTCTCCAGAGAGACCCTAAAAGACAAATAAGAAGCAAATGCTTGCCGCAGAGTCTGCTGAATATCCCAGGTAAACCAGGTTTATGTTAACATCCTTGGTCCCATGGGTTCACTGAGGTAAGGAAAGCAACAGGGTTAACAAATGCCAGCTGCCCTCACTGCCGCGCACAACAGGAAATCTAGCCCGACTCAGCGTTTCCTTGGCAAAAAGGTAAGTGCTGCTTCCACGTGAAAAGATCGAGGAGAACGCCAGCAAGCAAAGTGCCATCAGGGCCATCGCTTTGATCCGGTAAAGCAAACAGCACTTTGCTTTTGTTTATTTGCTGCCATTCGCAGTTTCCCAAATGTCACACTGTGAAAAAACTCAAACTTTCAGCTGCGTGCAGTGTGCGGATGCAGAAAAACAAAATAAGAGGTGAGAAATTTGCACAAGGGATGTCAGCATAAATTCACACAGGTGAAGCTTTCTTCCGCAGGGCCACACTACAAATTTGTGAGCTGCAGGTAAGATGTCACAAACTTATAAACATCAGCGGCTACACGACCGCACTTTCAAAAGGCCCTTTGAATACGAGCTGTGTTGTGCCAAATACTTGCAGACCATCGATACAAAAATTGAGGACTAACGTCTCCATTGTCCAAATGTGTCAAGTTTGCATCATCCGTCCACATCTGGTGAAAAAGTTGCTCCATATGTATATTTTAATAATGATTATTTGACGCTTTCTCTGACCTACATGGTGGGGCAAGTGCATACACTAAGCTTTTTTACCCCTTTACACTACAAAGCTGTGTCATTCTTACTAGCAATTCAGAATTAGTAACAGAAGGAGTTGATTTCAACCCAGGTCCTGGAAAGACAGTGCTGAAAGATGATGACTTTTCCTTTTCCGGCAAATGGAAGATGTGCTCCGCGCATGTGTGTGTTATGACAGTAAATTGTGTTTATTCGTCGCACATGTGGAGTGATGGGACACAGTTTTCTGGATCAAGAGTTATGAAAAGTTCCTTCGGCGCTTTTCTCCCCATTTCCCTTCATCTCCTTGTTTTCCTATGAATCATCACTCCAGATGAATAATGTCTACCTTTACTGTCCTGGATTAGTGAAACAGCTTCAGTCGTGAAACCGTCAAAACTTTCATACCAGAAGACAGCTGCTGACAGCTCATTTAATTACTTCCATAAAATGACGACAAGACCCGAAAGTTGGGCCTTCGCAGCGCAGCTCTCTAGCCCGCCTCCCAGATAGCTGCAGCGCAATAATAAGATACTACGGCTCCAGATCAATCAATATTAAAGTGAATCACAACACATGGCAAACAGTGGCAAGATTAATGTAAAATTATGTCCCCGGTTCTCAGTAACAGGGCCGGATAAGAAACAAACACATTAATTCAACATGGCCGGTTCAGACTAATCGCGAACGTAACTGAATCTGGCCCCTCTCCTCATAACTCGGGGGTATAATGTACAGTAGATGTCCTCTCTGGAGAATTTAGAGGACAGGTCAGGTCAGACGGCTGTCAATATGGGAGTGGAAGGGTCCGCCATACGATATGGTAGCTATATTGCGAAGGCAGCTGGCTCCACGAGGCTGGGACGCGAAATGAAGGCCACGTGCAGCCCGATCGATAAGCTGTAGTCACAAAATACTTTCATCTATAATTAAAGCGTCTACCATTTGTTTCGTTTAACTGAATGTCAAGCGCTGGTGCTGCTGTATTTTGCCAGTTCACCCTGGCCTGTGATCCAGCCTCATCCAGCAACTTTGACAGTTTCTGAAAAAATAAAAAACATAAAGCCAAAAACCAGGACTCCACTGAGCTGGAGAACTTCACGACTTCAGAATGTTCAGAAGTGAAGCATGTGCACTGGGAGATGTTTCAAAGTGAAGAAGATGGAGGTCGAAGGGACCAGGGGTAGGTGTGCTGCGTTGTCGTCGAGATATCTGCTGCTCGCTGACCCACTGCAACCCATCAGCACTTAGCAGCACACAGATGCGGAGCTGCAGAGCCGTGAAATGTGATTGAGCCTCATGTTTGCGCTCGTGTTTGCTCTGGTGTCTACATGATGTGGTCCTTCCCTTGCTGGGAAGGCTACCTTCGTGCAGATCGATGCACACAGCCTTGTAAACAGCGCTGATGACACCCAAATTTGATGAGCAGCACCATCTCAGACCCACCAGGATGTTGCATGGTAAACAACTAGAAGAGCTCGCAGATGGCGTGAGGACTAAACAGTTTACCCTTTTTTCTCCATGAGCCAAGAAGGAGGTGAAGGTGCCTGATTTGACAGGGAGATGTGCTGTGTCAGCACCAGAGGAGAGCAAAATGAGTTGCACAGCACTGACCAAACAATATCCTTGTCCTCCACTGTTCCACAGACTACCATCTCCACTTCATCCTAAGACTTTTGTTGAAGGGGGTTGGGGTGCGGGGGTTACATTTTATTTCCCCAACTACCAAACTTACACAACATTAGATCTGATGGTCATTCCTAAAGGAGAGCTGTTAGACAAGCAGCACGGCAGTCAGGACTACAGCGCTGTGAGAAACGGTGCTCCATACCTCCATAACACAGGTGTTCACACTCACACAGAAGGGGACATACTGGGCTGTATCTTCACAGCCCGGGTCTCAGCCCAGCCACAGTTGTTCAAACATTCAAATCTAAAAGAGTCTTTTGAGGATCAGTCCCTCACATGCAAAAGATCACACGGAGGTTTCTGTGATGAATGGATCCCACCAGAATGTCATTGTTATCCAACAAAGCCACCAGTCTTCCACTAAGCTGGTAGCCGTAATTTTTTTTGTGTGTCTTCTGGTGTGTTTGTTTAATTTTGTCTGTGTTTTGACACTGGATGTAGAAGTCTGCAGATTTTTCCAGATTTAATCCAATAAAGGTAAAGATGTACATCCAAGAAGAAAGCCCTCTTCTACCTTCAGGAGAAGTTATGGTTTGAGTCATTTGTGGCCTGGAGGGAATTTGCTGACATACACTCAATGGTAAAAGTACATTTGTTATCACTGGAACTCCATTCTTTGTATGACTTTCATCGTGCTGAGTAATTCATCAAGCAAGGCTTCTGCAATAATCAATTTCTAATAAGTTATTAAAAAGGAAGTCCCATACAGAGTCCCTTGCTCGCCATCCATGATCACTCAGCGAGACAGATTTATCTTATCAGGGTTAATGTGGGCAAGCAGTCGTCATGGTGACCGTGTTAATGAGTTACATGCCCTCGTATGCCACATCGCCTGCGATGCAGGTTTCCTCCACGCAGCCCCACAAGATAGAAGCGTTCACCTCACCAACCACACCGGAGCGCTCGCTGGCCATTCACTGTAAGCCTGGCAAGCACAACAAAAGTTCACATGATTGAGCTATCAAAGGCGGAGTAGCAAAATGTGAGGAACTGCTTCCCAAGCCCTTGAAGGGTTTCACGCCCTAGGGTTGGTGACTGCCCTCAGACAATTTTATTAGTTCCTTTATAGATCTATTTTTGCTTTTTAACATATAATAGCTAAGGTTACATAATAATTAATGATAATTGCAAGTATTATCATGATGTTCTTTAGCCCGCACCTTCATTCAACATAACTCTGCTCTGTAACTCCAGAGTTTATTTGAAAGACCTTGCTGAAGACTACAGCAACAAGACACCTTCTTTGGAGTCCATCCGGTATTTCTATGGGTGGCAATGTGATGACCTTAAATCCCGGACCACCTACTGCTCATGCTTGGTGCTCGACGCACCTGAATACCCAGCCTACCAAAGTATAGAGCTGGGAGACACTTGGTCTTGACCCCTAAGGGTAGAGACACAAAAAGGCCTTTTAGCCAAAAAGGGTGCAAAGTCAAGCCTGGTTCCCTCCCGCTTGCACCTTGTGCTCCATCTGCTCGCATTACCAAGCCTATTTTTTCACAAAGCCCATTTCTTGACCTCTCAAGAAAACACTGAGTTGGGATTCAAGAAGGGCTTCGCCAGGAAAAAAAATGCATTTAAAAACTAAGCCTTGAGACAACAAAATCTCCAAACATGATTTCAAGGCCTCGTGGAAGGATTCCTTAGGCTCCAATGGGCTCCACCCTGCAGCACCCTGGGTGTTCAGCCGGCACACCAGCAGAGAGAGAGAAAGGATGAGAGAGACAAAGAGGGAGAGAGGGAGTCGTGCCATTCCGCCACCTAATCCCCCATTGTGGAAGCTAGGAGGCTCCCTCCCCCGGTTCTCCATGCCGACAGACCACACAGAATCCGCTGCGCCGGATAAACCTCTCACCGCGGACAAAGAGAGCAGAGGGGTCAGCCAGGGGCTCCATCGTGCACCGAGGGCCGTGGGCATGACTGATAACAGGGGCATTCTTTCCACCCAGGAGCTCTGCGCAATACCAGCAATGAAATCAGGCTAATCCAAACAGCCTGCTGCCACCATTGTCTCGCCACCAGCGCTTCCGTACACAGCTCTGTCATTTCAACTGGGTTGAGACAAATCAGGGATGAAGGGATCCGTCTGTACAGGAGCGAAACCCGAAGACTGGGCGATTGAGAGCTTTTCAACACATCTGTGTGGGAGACAGTACAGACAACACAGATTTGACTAATAAAGAAGATGCAGGATAGGTGTACCTGCCTCGGAGGCAGTTTAATTCTGTTAATGGGAGTGACACTGAAGAAAAGAGTATAGAAAAGGACGGGCAGATGGGATGGAGGAGAATGAATGAGCAGGCAGGATTGTTTCTGTTGTGTTGGTTGGTTTAGATAAATTGGTTAACCCCGTGGATGGACATGCCTGTCCAGGTGTACAGAGGGAGAGAGATTTTGTCCGGCTGGGGCGGTACAAAATGAGTGACTGCTTTGTGCAGATGGGGCATGGCAGGGTGTCTGCACGATCGTGTGAGGGAGGAGCGAGAAGGAGAAGAAATGTGTAGAGAACAGTGTGGTCGTGTTTTGCTGTGTGACAAAGCTAAAAAAAAGGATACCGCTGAATTGTAGAATTCCTTCATCTATAACAAGAAGACAAGAAGAATACTGTGTATCCTGGATACACTGAGGTGAAAAGCGATGGGTAAGGAAGCAAACCATGCTATGGTCAAACCATCACACTGTGGGCTTCCACGTCCTCTGATCTGGTCCCAAGCTGATGGTTGCTGTTAACTCACAGTATGTGGCGTTTTTCTCCAAAGTCACGTACAGTATTAGGTACTTGCAGTTATTTGCTCATTTATACAGCCGGGTAATTTTTCTTTTATGGAATCAATTCAAGGTAAGGACCATGATCAGGGGTATGAACATCAAAAGCAGGAATCCGACCTGGGTGCGTTAACCGCAAGGTGCAAGCTTTGCTACTTGGTAAACGGGAGTTGGAAGTCACAGAAGCATACATGAATGCAACATGAAGTAACACAAACCCATGTAGGTATTTATTTAGCAAGCTTAAAATTTCACACTTTTAATACTAATAGGCCCTAATACTAACTGATTTAAAGCTTTTTGATTACTGATGCAGTTTGTTAGCCTTCCTACTTGTAGGCCAGTGGTCAGTGCACTGGTTGCAGCCAGTGACTTATAGTGGAACGGCCTAGGTTTTAATCCCTGTTCCTGCTGTTGAATCCTGGACCAACTTGACTTTATACACTTTATAACACAAAAAATACCCTCCTATATACTGTAAATGGTCATTGCACGTGACTTAATCCAGAAATATGTCTATGCAAGGTGCCTTGGACAAAGGAGTCAGATAAAAGAACAAGTGAAGAATTTAAAGTTACACTTCTGCCTACATGTGAGACCCCCATCTTACATTCCATCCCACCACTGTGGACCCAAGAACATCTCCCAAGAATGACAGTGGAGATGCAGGCTGAGAAATGGCTATGAATTACATTTTTGTCGCAATCATTTTTCTTTCTTCATCCTCTGCATACTGCCCATGGGGCTTCCTCTGATCATTTGCATGGCAAATTATTAAAATAAATCAAATTAAATTACTCCAACGCTTCCCATAACAGTGTGTGTTACATTCTTGGTATATTCATCTGTCCCGAGGTTATCAATCTTGTCCTTTTGCAGCAATAAACTGAACCTTGGGGATGTTATGGTGGCAGAGCTTAAGAGTTGCCTAATGGAAATGGACGCCCGACATGGGATAGAGAGGGGTCAGACAGAGATGTCCCACCCAGGCTGAAGCAAGGAAGAAGGTGCCTATTTACATTCCGAAGGCAGGTGTGCCAGGACAAGCCCTGGCAGAAGGGCCCTCAAATCAATCTCATCTGACACGGCACTCTGCAGGGTGTCCGCGCATTTGGTAAAGCTGCATAGTCAGACCATCGACCCCCCCCCCCCAGGTTTATCTCTGGGGATGGAGTGTGTGGTGGTGTGGTGGGGTGAGGTTCTTGGGGGTGGGCGACCTGGTTGGTGGACAACACCATAAATCAGCACAGTAGACATGGGACGCAGACATGGCTGTCACGGGCGGAGACGTGCTGCCGCAGGTGAGGCTCAGACGCGGCTGAGAGCGGTCGCACGCATCAACAGTCTCCGCTTACCCCATCCCGGACAGCTGCTTCACCCCCACCCCCCACCTATACCTCCACCCCTCCACCCAGCACCATGATTCATGCAAACATGCACGCATACACACTGACACGTCTGTGTCGCGTCTCTCAGGGTTTCAGCCACAAGCCTCCAAATCATATTTACTGCAGACCTTTGCTGCAGACACAGGTCAAGCAGAACATGGAATCATTTTGCAGTGCACAAGCAGATTAATTCCGGAATTCCTGTATAAAAATGGATATTTTTCATTGTGCAAAAGTAAGCAAGCGCTTCCCTCAAGGGTAGAAGCCCCTGAGGTCACAAATCCTTTCCCTCAACAGCTATGCATGCAGCGTAAAAAGTCAGCAATTTGTCTTCATTGAGGTTCTCCAGGAGCAGCATAGGTAATGGAAACGTCCTGCTGGACTCCAGAGCACGATCACCGTCCTCCACGTAGGGTGCCAACACCAAGTGGCACAACTCAAGGCGAACATTTCCTACATCTCTGTTTCCTGTAGAGGAGTTTGGCAGTGAAGTGGTTAAAGTGCTTTGTGAGACGATCTTGGCCTTTCATTGCACCATCTGTTCGCACATACAATTCTCATACCTTCTCCATCCTTGAAACTGACTCGCAACATGATGAGTAACCTTAAGGTTTACGTCCATAACATACTTGCGTGTCTTTTAAACTTCATTCTCTTTAGGCATGAAGATCTCCTGTCCACATTGTTTCTTCAAACCTTTCAGGAAACCACCAGAACCTCCTCATTCTCTTTTATTACCCTAAACCCAGATCTTTAAACTGCGCTTTTGTCCATCCAGTGCAGAAAAAGCAGCCGGAGCCTTGCTGTAACTTAACTTTCTTCTCCGCTCTGCACTGTTCTCTGTCCTGGGGGCTCAAACAGCTCCAGAACTGCACACGCAGCAGAAAGGCACCTCAGGTATGACCCAAAATAACTGTCGGAAGTTTTCAAGCCTCTGTAGAACTTCACAGGGGTGGAAGAACATAATGCCAAAGTCCTAATTGGAATCATTATGCAGCTATGGTCATGCAAACCCCCGCCCCCCCCCCACTACAAGATTCAGAACCACACAGTTGATTTCTGGGGAGGTTCTAGCTCAATATCTTCTCTCCAGCATGTCTTTGTTGTCTCAGTCCAGTATTGGACATATTGATGGAACTGCTAATACATTAGAGAGCACCTCAGCACAAACGACTGTGAAGAACAATCATCGTCGATCTGGACCGATCCACCATCTTGAATGACTTTGGATCCGACTTGTCGGCTATGGGGTTCTGATCGGCCGACAGAGTTTCTTAACTAGGCTGTAGACAAGATGACAGCTTGGCACCCCTTCTGCCCCCTCAGTGCCCACCTCCATGGCACCGTATTGATCTGTAGAAGCCCCCCAAAGTCCAAGCCTGATTCACTGTCACTGAGACAGACACTCTGTCTGTCTCCAGCCCCTATGGGGGGAGGAGATACCCCCAGGGGGACCCTCACAGGCACATACACTCACACATACACACATTTAACAAGTTCTTACACACAGAGGAAGTAGATATACATACTGACAGATGTTCTTACACTGTACACAGAGAAGCACATCCTTGCACAGCAGCACACACACACACACACACACACACACACACACACACACAGACATCGTAATATTCAAATACCAAAAACCTGCCTCCCAGACGATATTCACAGCACAGTCCGACGCTTGACCACTTTGTTCTACTGAAGTGGCCGTTCACGTGGTTGGTGACAGCGCTGTTCACCAGGACCTCTGAGCGGCAGCTTGTTTTATATAGGGTCTGCACTGTGTTCTTAACCACATTAACCACAACCCCCGCCCTCCACACACATACGCACACCAGGCCCCTTCTCTCTGTTCTTAAAGGATAACAAAGGCACTACACTCGCCGAGAACCCTGGATCACAGCATCCAGCCAACACACTGCAGACCTCCACTGCACCCCTTTGATCCTCCAGCCTTCAACAAGGAAAAAGAAGCAGAAGCAGGAGAGGGGAGTCTTCTCCTCTCTTTCCTACAATAGCGAACACCCGCAGTTTGGGGTTCGGCAGGACACAGATGCAACTGCATTCAATCTGTTAACACACATAAAAGGACAACTGCACTGCTTATTTATATATCATAGAAGCTGCAGTGCATCCATGAAGTTGCTGACAAACAACAAGGCTCTGCATCCAATTTTGCTAAACATTCCTGCTGTTGCTGCGCCGGCTTTGCCTGCAGAGCATCACGGGGCATCCGCTGTAACGACTGCAGCCACGAAACAGACGCAATGCATTAGAGCATCTGGCTGTGGGTTCCACCTCATTGAAAATACTTAAGCCAAGCCAGGTTCTGCCCCTGTTTTGTAAGAGTCAGCGGATTGTCACACCTTCACCTGGAATAATACAGTGAAGGTGGGAAGCGGGAAGGCAATGCCTATTCAGGCGATGAGTCTGTCAGTCCACTGCTCATGCACCCCAAATGATATAAATGTAGAGAAATAGCTATTGGGGCTTTGGAGTTCTGATCCCGCAAGAAAGCAAACAACCAGTTATACAATGAGTTATGCATTCCAGCCTATAGGGATCATAAACACTGAAAAACCTCTGTTAAAAAATTAAATACTTTCAGTCAACAAAATAACTCTTTGATGCAAAGTTTTTTCTTTTTGCAACAAGGCCTCTACAGTAAGTCTGTGGTTTTATTACTGGACTCTGGTTAAGATATTGCTGCTGTAACGCTGTCCTCATTTTTTGCCCCAGTGTTTCCTGCTGTATGTCAAACTCAGCTTAAAGGTGGACTTTTCACCTCCGTCATGGCAGCAGGGGGTCTAACATGCCCTAGTAGGCAGGGCCCAAACCGAACCCCATGCCCACTGTATCTCAAAAATAAGGTCTGGGGGCGAGGGGCTGAGTCACAGCAAACACCTACTGTCCTCTCAGCCCCGGACATCACGAATGAGAGGCCTCAGTATGAGAGTGGGGGTCCAAGATGAAAACAATGGTCCTAGAGTGGGGCCCCCGAAGCAAGTGGACGAGTGCGGGGAGGAAACGGCCCGGCCGGGTTCAGGAATGCACCCCTACTGGGTGTGCACATGGTGTTTCGGCCTGCAACCTCCCCATTCCCCCGGCCCCACACCATGCGCACTAACATCAGTGGAAAAACACCATGAAGTGTCAAAGTGAGACGGGGGCCCTTCTCCTCACCGGAGACTGGAGTCTCGGCACTGACCGGGACCACGTTTACCATCAGGCTCTAACCAAGTGGTCGGAATTGATGGCGGTGCCCCACAGGACCGACACACCTACAGTACATCCCTGAAAGCGCTAAGGGTCCCTAACGCTTTGGCCGGCCCGGAGGAGCAGTTTTTAAGAAACGTACTCCTACGTTGCTAATTATTTCCAAAAACAGGCAGGCAGTACAGACATCATAATTGCCTCAATGAAAATGATCAGTAATGACGCCCACGATTCTTTCTCACACCTGGAGACAATTTCACACAATGAAGCATAATGTGTCCCCCACAATGAGTGCTGGTCTGCCGAGGCCTTCAGCAAATAACACACATTTGCATGGGGGACTTTAATGCGCTGGAAAAACTAAATGATAAAGACTGGAATGGGAGCAGTCTGTTTTTTTACTGGTAGCAGAAGAAAAATGAGGAGAATAATAAAATAAAGTAAGAGCTGCTCAACAATCAGTCTTTCTGCAGATGCAGTAAAACTGTGATTAACCTCCTACAGCTCTGTTTCATGGTAGCACTGTTTTATTTTAGCCCTTTGAGTAATTTATCACAATTTACCATATTAGTTAAAAAAAAAACAGAAAAACATTTAAAAAACTTTTTTTTAATTCTATATTCGCCATCCATCAACTAGACTGTATTATGTGCAATATGCTGTATTAATGACCTCTTATAGCACTTTTTCATTAAGTTCAATTTCTCCAAAACACATCTAAAGCGCAAATGGAGATATTACTGTGCTTTAATTTAATTTGGAGGCTTTAACGGCAAGTTTATCCAATCACATCGGTGCTTTATATTTTGAATGACAGATACTCATCCTTGTCGGGTGGGTAAGAATAAGAAATAGTGCAGAAAATTAGGATGCTCCTTTTTCCTTCGGTAAAAGTCAAATTAGACCTTGTATGATGTGTTAAATTACAATCAGTATTCTTGTTTGGTATTAACTGTATGAACAACTATTATATTTGCCAGTATTAAGTATTAACATGCACAGCTATTAAATGCTTCTCTGGGTGACAGCTCCTTGCAGAATAACTGTATGCAAATGACACTTTGCTATATATTTGAATATAAATCATTGTCTTAAAAACCTGTAGGTTTATTAAGCGGAACATTAAAAATAAAAATAAAAATAATTTTTTTTTAAAAAGTCTTAATTTCCCTTTCACCTTTTTTCCATTTTCAAAATGGATAAACAACATTGCAATGCTATGTGCAGGTACTGAAATATCTGGGCTTTTCAAAGTCTCAAAAAAAAACACATTTGAAATACGCCGGTTTTCGAGGTGGCATTTCTAACAGTCGCGTTTAACTGCTTATTTGAGAAACACAATGTTTAAGCCTCCAATTTAAATGCACCAGGCGTTTACAGCCTTTTTTTGTGAGCCTCAATGAGTTCACACTCGAGCACGGAGAAAGACAGAGGAAGATAAGCAACCTGTAATTTGTGTTTTTCGATTGGCGCACAAAATGGTGTCAAGAACAACCGAACGCACGGCAATGACAGTCTAACAAACAAACACACTCGTGCTCATTCTCATGTTTGTTTTTCCTTGCTTTTTTTTCTCCTCGATACACTCGAAACCGAGGCGCTGTCCAAAGTGGATTTCCTCTCCAGCACCAGCATGGTTGCAGCTATGTAAACAGAGAATAGATGCTTTTCAGCAGAGAACAAAGCCCGCCTGTCATCCCTCCGCCGCTGCAATTTTCTAGGACTAACGCAATTGTCTGACATCGTCATCTCTCAATAAAAATAAATATATAAATAAATAAATCAGCTCTCAATAATTTAAAGCTTAATTGTGTGCGGAAAAATCTCAGGTGCTGGGCCCACTGATGATGCCGCTCCTGTGTGGGTTTAATGGTGCAGACACACTTGTGGAAGAGCTGCCCGCGGCGTACAAACGCCAGTGGACGCCACCTCAATGAACTGCGTGCATTAGTACAAAACACATCACAGCGTCTCCCCATCCAGGCTGACAAGTGACACGCTGCTGCCGCGAGAGCGTCCAAACGTAAGCTGGACAGGCGCGGACACACATCCTCGCCCTCTTGTGCCTTACGGGCTGCCGCCATGTGGTGTCTCTCAGCGAGTCGCACTCCTCTGGCTCCGGCTGACTTCCAGCGAGGGAAGGAATGGTTCCGGATTCTCCTACGAGAGGATATTAATGGCAGCGGCCCTCGGCATGGCATTTGCGTCAAGCGAGAGGTTCTCCCAGCATGCTTGCTGCCCACACCGTACACGCCTGCCGGGCTGGAGAGCCGTCGTGGTGAAGGTCACCGCCCAGACCTTTAAAGGTTGCATCTTTTGTCCCCTTCTTCTGGAGCACCAGGCAAATCAAAGCGAGATGCTTTCAAAGCAGCCAGATTACATTTTTTAAACCTAAAACCACAATTGAAAACTTTTCTCCAAAGGATAAAAACATACATGAAGCAGATGAAAGTGTGCAGCCACACTACCAAAGTCCAAATAGTCATTTTTTTGTTCCTTTTCTATTCAGGAGGCTGTTTCTACCCACTTGTGTTTGTGTTGCTGCTTAAATTTACAGACGGCAGGTGGCATAATGGATAGGGCTGTTGAATTCTAGATGATCTGGGTTTGAACGCTTGCTATTACCCTGAATGGATACAGCAAAAATTACCCTGCTGTGTAAATGTACATAGCTTAGTGTACAAGCACTACATGCCACTGTACGTGGTTGTGGAGATCAACTTCAACCTCATCTTCTGCTCTTAATCGTTTATCCGCAGACAGCCTTCAACATCTTCCTGATGCTCATAGTTCAGAGCAGCAAGAGCTTCGTTGAAGTTCCCAGCCCTGAATCTGGCCCAAATTCCACCTGCCAGTGGCACTTTTCGCCCACCACTGCTGAATTCGATCCGAAAGTCCCACGTCCTTCTTCTCTGAAAAAGCAGCTTGTTTGACAACACCCCGGTGTGAGACAAGGAAAAATATCTCAGCTTGAAGAAGTGCTTTGCAATCTGGGGTCGTTCCCCTTTTCGGCTCTCCTTGCTCTGTCCCCTTGAGGCTGCGACACCCTTACTGTGCGCTGGTGCGGATTTGGTGGACTGTTGTGGAAGTTTGAGACACAGAGGTATTCATGTAGTGTCAGTGTAAGTCTCAGCTATGAAAACATCGTCCATCATACTCTGCCAGGCCTGGACCGATGCCACGTGACGGCTTATCGTTTTCATACTTGCGGTTTTCAGAACACTTTTTGCCTGAAAGAAGCCCATAGACTGTGACAGTTATGTTTAATGGCGCTAAACAAAAGTCAGGCCCCTCAAAAAAATTCTAAATCCAAAAACCCAACACCAAAGACTCAAATTAAAATGCAATCCACAACGTAAATGCAAACGTTGTCTAAAATAATAGGGGTGCAATTTTAGGTTGACACTGGCAAGCATTACTACACTGTACACAACTTTTACTGTCAACTGTTACTTTTACTTTGGTCCGTAAGCTATTGTTTACATCTTCACCGTAGAATTTCGCATCTAGAATCAGCAAAATGGTTTTACATGCGATATTAGATCAGCAAAGATGCACCGTAACTCAATAATATCTAAAACAACATGGATATTAAATATCCAGCAAAAACAAACGGTTAAAAGCAGCAATACAGACAAAATGGTTTGTTACGCTGATGGGAAGTACTGTTAAAAAGTGACTTTTACAAACATGACATGCGGCGATCAGTTTACCGCCAAGAAGGTCTCATTGTGTTGGAACCAAATGTTAAAACTTGATACGGAAAATAAAAAAACTACTTCTGAGTGCCTGTTTTGAGCTGCGCTTTTTCTCCGCAGCTGGGTGAGGACGGCACATCCACTTCATCACTCGAACACCGGTAGCAGTCCCACATGGCTAAGCGGCGCTGGTCCCTGGGGGTCTCGCAGGACTCAGCAGCTCCTACGAGCACGATGGGCAGGGCACCCGCTCCTTTCCACCAAAATAAACAAACACGGCCCAGAAGATCTATGGCTACATTTCACCCTCCTTTTTGCTGCCTGAAGTCCTTTGTTCCACTAAGGAAAAGGAAACAAAGACGCCAATAGCCAGCCATATAATTAAGGCTCACGTCCCATTTTCAAGAACTGTTTCCAAGATTTGGTAGCTGCCAGCCTAAGACTGCAAAAATAACGTGCGGGTGATGCTTATGAGCAAATGGGAGACAGGGAGTGTGCGCTTCTGCAGCTTCAAGCACTAAATCTTGCCTCCTGTCCAGTTTACATTAATGATCTGACCATATCGACAAGGGCTGTCCAGCGAGGCGCTAGGAATATCCCCTCAGCCAGTCCCTGCGGAGATGTTTAGGGCTTGCTACTTGCTGTACTGATGAAGATGAAGGAGGCAAAAAGAATCCCACGTGGGCTTCCAAAGCACCAAGGTCATGGTCACCCTGGCAGGATGCGTGTGTATGTTTGTGTGTGTCCTCCAAGTGCTAAGTGAGTAACACGGAGGGCACCTGGGAACCTGCAGGCAGAAACTCCAGCTCAAATTCCCCTGCATCCTTCCCGTTGCTTTCTTGGAAAAGAGTCAGGCGTGTTGAGCAGACCCAGGACTTACAGGGATGGGGTTCAGTGTGGACAC
This sequence comes from Heterotis niloticus, assembly GCA_018136845.1. Taxonomy (NCBI): domain Eukaryota; kingdom Metazoa; phylum Chordata; class Actinopteri; order Osteoglossiformes; family Osteoglossidae; genus Heterotis; species Heterotis niloticus. The sequence goes on along the minus strand of CM030897.1, from coordinate 6,257,472 downwards.
CCAGCAAGATGGCTCCATTCAGCCCAACCTTCACTCCCAGCAGCGTAAGAAAGTGGGAGTTGGTGGAAACCCAGCCGGCCCCAGAGGCCCCTGCCATCAGCGAAGGCCTTGTCCCGCTGTCAGGCGTGCACCACGTCCATCGATCACCGTCAGCCCCCACCCTGAGCTCAGCACCCCTACCCTCCATGGGGGTCCTCCCCAAATAAGCAGGCCTTGCATCTGGGGATGGGTGGGGGGGCGCATTCCTTAGTCCGCGGTTGCCAGCTTTGAAGTGAAAAGCCCAGTTTGGACCTTTCAGGACCACTGTCCCTCCCAGCTCCAGTCTGGAAGGTGAGCCCATAAAGGAACAGTTGGACAAGCAAACAGACTTTGATGCTATGAATAGAGGCTGGTGCAGCAAGCCATGGGACTGAGGCAGATGCTCAGATGCTTGTTTTGTCTGAGCTTTGTGTTGTTTAGTTTTCATTACAGTAATTAATTTCTGGGTCAGGACATCAGAATGGCATCTTCAATGCAGCTCGGTCTTAGAGGCAGCGCGCCGCGATCCGGACCGCTTTTTCCCACAAGAGTCTTCACAGTCGATTTTGTATGGTAACGCTTATAGTCAGAGCCATTTTTTTCCCCCTGATTTAATTAACTTTGTTGTATAGAAAAACAGATGACAGGACTTTTTTTAAAAAGTCAAGTACATCCCAGGGGTCTGCTGGGTACCGCGATGAATATTCAGTCTACGAAAAGCCCGTAGAGAAATTAAAAGATAACTAGGATTTGAATAGATTCTGCGTCTACAGTGGCCAAAAGGGAATTTGTACGAAAATTTTATGCGCTATACATCAAACCGCAGGAATTATTTATTTTATTTTTTTCCAAATGTACCAATTCGGAGGCAGCGCCAATCAGTTTGAAATCTGGTTTTGCCCCCTTGGCCACTGCTGATGCTTCGCAGACGGAAACTGCGCACATTTACTCAGCACCTGGGTGACCCAACCATTCGCACCACTGCCTTCCTCCTGCTGTACTGCTGCTGCCGATGGGATCCAAAGACATGCTGGAATAATCTTGTTCTCTAATCTGCCCATGGAAAATGTCAAGTCTGGATTTTTTTTTTTTTTTTTTTTGGGGGGAGCGGCGTGGGTCGGAGAGTTGGAGAAAAGCCAGAGACAAAAGCTGAACGAACAAGTGTCCCCTCACTAAAACTGATAGGAAAAGCAAACGGCATGAATCAGTACCGCTTTAATGAGTTCCACCTGGGATCCGACCTCAGTTTGTTTAAGAAAGTCCTTGCATTAATGATGTTCAACGAACCTGGGAATTATGGTGGCTTTGGCAGGAAACGCCTTGAGCAGTAACTATGATCGGCAAAGGAGCAGATCTGTTATGCACCAGAGATGTTCATCTCAAGGCAGCCTCAGCCAGTAGCTGGCCTTTATGGATATTGTCTCCAGCGCTCAAGTCACAGACGGGTGAACGATAAGAGGTTAAAACGCTTGTATGAATTTAATGAGAGCTGATTCAACTAAGGAAGTCCATCAGCATCGACACGTGGTGGATGGGTTCCAGGTCTGTCTGGGTTCCTAACAGACACCGGAATCGGTGATGTAATATGTAGGCCTTGCGATTTATGTAGAAGGATGTAATCGTTGCTTCAAACCAAAAGGACCAACGTGCAGAACTCAACATCTCCAGTCACTCGGCACAACCTCAGTGGAGCCACAGCAACGGAGGTAAACAAAACATAGCGGCGTCTTATTTAAAAAAAGGCAAAGCGTTCAAATGGACACGCTCAAGTTTTTTGCACTTTACGTTAACAATATGCCGTTCCAAATTGGGAAAAGGAATGGACTGAAGTTATTTGAACCGATGCAAGTCTGTCTAGTTGGCCATCAAGCTCGAAAGCAGACAAGATCGAATCAGAAGGAACAGAATGTAGCGCACGCCGACCACTGCAAAAAACCACACTCTCTCCTCTTTATCTGGACTGCTGTGTTAAGCAAGCCCCCCCCACCGACTGGTCTACTCATGAGGAGACTATCTTGGTAATCATTGACTGGGGAAATTAACTACCTACCTAACTTGCAGCTCAGCTCAGCAACAATCTGCAGAAATGGAACAGAAAAACCTCCTGAGCGAGCCTGGCTTATTATTATATTATTATTCTAATTATCATAGCCATCACCACCAAGTCCCAGACCATCTGAGAACACCTCAGGAATACTCACAAACTTTCCCTTCCATTAAGAGCAACACTGGGTTGAAAAGCTACTGCAGACATCGATGTTCAGCACCAATCAGAATGGCAAATACAACCAAAGGTTCAAAGGATGCGACGAGTCAACGTGAAAAATCCTTGCGTGCTTCAACCGTGGATGACGACAGCGGGAAGTGCCGAGATATTTCTCATGAAAGCTTACCACGGGCAAGGAGCAGCGCATACGCCAGACTACCTAAGTGCTCGAGCACTCGGTTAAGGTAATTATTTCCCCAATTAAACCAATTTTGCTGTCTATTTTAGCACCGCGCTTGTCAGCAGTTTGGAAGTCCAAGGATCTCCAGCAGACACCAGCTTACCTAGACCACATTTAAGAAGCCTGTGATTTTCAGGATTATGCTCTTGCAGGCCACTGATAAACCTTTTGACATTAGTATGAACATCGCCCTGTGCTCAGAATTACCCATGCATTATGGCCGCCAGAGGGCGGTGGGAGAATCCAAAGAACATTCTGGTAAACGCAGACAAGCAAAATGAAATTCATTACTTGGCCTTGCAGGTTTCACCACAAACGAGAGCTGTGAACAATTTGTTAAAGTTTTCCATCGCGCTCTCCTCAATGGCTCTATTAAGACCTGAGAAGTGCCTGGGGAAACTGCTGGGTGGGAATCAGCTGCCCAGGTGAACAGAGCAGGAATGAATGCTGGTTGCCGCTCACCGAGGAGGAACTGAGGCACAGCTGTGAATCCGCCAGCGGGCCGGCACCCGTTTGTTGTTTTTAGACCGGGACTTGGTGCAAGGAACGCTGAGCAGGTCATCCAAGGAGCCCTGCGCAGGCCACCATGGGTCAAGAGAGGCTTTATGGAGCGTCGCACAGGTCCGTGAGCAGTTCACCTGCTGTACTTCCTCTGCACCCCAAGCAGAAAGCCTGTGGCTCTGGGATGAGGCTCTGCCCACCCGTGAGGCGCCGAGGGTAAGACAGCTGGTTCAGCTTTGCAACAAAGCTGCTCAGCTTCAGGTCTTCAGTCTCATCAGACACAGGCAGAACGTTTTCTTGAATATTCCGGCACAATGAATCACAGATGAGCCATATGTAACTGCTTAAAAAACGCATTCTGCATTATATCATTTCTGCTCAGCTTTTCTAATCATGCATATCAAAATGCAATCTAGCCCTGCCAATGATCGAAGCCTGGAAAATAGCAGCGTCTTCCTTTGAACTGTCTTGCGTTGAAAGGGTTTTCTTTTGTTTTTATACCAGCGACCCACTTTCCTTCCTTATTCCTCCAGCCATTTTTATATTGCACCTGACCCATGGACTCTGGAAACTGCAACTCCCACATGGACATTGATTAAAGGCGCACAAAAATCCTCGCTATGACTTGAAGTTTGAGCACAAAAAACGCACACCAGTCACGCACGTGCGCACCATCTCCAAACTGCTGCAAGGCTTCTCCAAATCCAACAATGTGTGCATTGAGCGAGGATCAAAGGTTAAGCTGAATAAAATGGAGATAAACAGTTATGCAAATACGATGCAATAAATAATCACAACAGGAGGCTATGGGTGGCTGTCTAAATGTCGGTGAGCTAAACACTTTTGAAACGGCACACCACGACCACGGCTACACGTTCGCTTCTCCCTAGACAGAACTCTGCGAAACTGGGGGCCACGGTCTGAACAATGGACACAAGAGCATCTCCGGTGATGGTGTGCTTGGTAAAACGCAGGCCAAACCCACAAAGTAATCTATCTGTTAGCGCCTGAGGCTCGCGCACCATCCCCAGGCTTTGCTTTCCTTCTTGCACATCCCAGCTCTTGTGTGCTGCAGTGCAGCTGTCTGCCTGCGGTAACCTAAGCCCTTATTAGCCTCCATTAGACTCCTCTGAAACTAATAAGAGATTGTCAAATACATCCAAACATTCACACAACTGCTCGAGCAGATGATAACACAGTGAATGGCGACCTCAGCACACAGCTATCAGCTGTCGGTTTGATGTTGCTTTATTGGTTTTCATCTTCTGGAGCGGCCATGCCTCATCTTTGTCACATTACTGTACTTCCGGCCGGAGAACTGCAGGGCTGTTCCGCTTCATTGAACGCCCGAGATAGCTCACACCTTTTGTGCACCAGCTCGAACTTGGCCGCTTAATGGCCGCGTGACGTTTTCCCCGCTGTAACGAAAGCAGCCACGCTTTGGAGAATTCGCACAAAGGCACACATCGATTAACTTAGCCTGCGCTCAGTGTTTATTTGGAGATGCTTTACTGCGCTCCTCTTTTCTCCGAAGCTTCCCAAAGCAGGCCGATACGCTCTGATAAGTCCCGTCGTACGAGACAAATCAGTAATGACTTTAAAGCTGATATCCTCGGGGCTACCAGAATCAAAGAGCGCAGAGCAAACCTGGAAAAAGGCAGGACTACTTAAAATGTCTGAACAAAAGAGTCGAGGCCTAAATGCTGTTTCAGATGGCAGGTCCTTGTAGGTCTGTTTACATTGCACAGAAATGTAAGCCGCGGATTTAGGTTTAGGAAATATAATGCACGTTACCGGACGGCCTCCAACAGCTGAATCAATTGGCGTGTCTATAATTATGTGTGGTTTACTATAAGCAGCGAGTGTCATCCTTCTAAGAAATGCACCCGGATCTGGAGGGGAAAGGGCAGACGACCGCACCGTCCCAGATTAAATCCAAGGCTTTGCCCAAGTTTTAACTGAACTGTTATGCACCAGTTGAAAACCAGGTACATTCAGTCGTCTAGTCCATTCGTATTGTTCTGCTTTAGGTGCTAGATCTGCCTGTTACACCGTACAGATGAATCACCAAATCCGCAAGCAGGGTTTAAAATGGGCTTTGGTTGGGCAGACAGAGCTGCGCACTGACCAGTTGCCACTCCAGCTCTGACTCACAGAATTCATCTCAAACTGACTGACAGACCTCTCCAAATGCCCCATTCTCCTTACGAACAGCTTTTCATCGATGAGTGCGTTTTCGAAGCGCCGTGCAACGGAATACCCCAAAAGGGTCTTAGGGGAGCGGAATGAACCAGATCACTTTATGAGCTGTACGAATTCCTCCGGGGGCCTGGCTAAAGTCAAATAATAACACAGGCGGTGCAATGTGTCTGCGTGAGCCAGCTGCCAGCCCATTTATTATTGCACCACAGAGCAGCATCGCTCTCTGGGCGCCCACCAGCCCTCCCTCATTCAGGGCATGGGTGTGTCTCTTTCTCTCCTTCCTTCTCCATCTCGCTCTGTCTGTGTACAAAATTATGATCGACTAGGAGTGAGAAATTTCCATGGCGATGGAATACTTTTAAGAAAAAAAATTACCGTATCTAGCATCTATGTAAAAAAAAAAAAATCTCAAGGGGAACAAAAACCTGGAAGAAAATTTCTTTGCATAGAACTAGAACCCCTACTCAGAACCAGCAGGCACATTTCCGCCAGCCAGTCTCACTTGGGAATGCCCTTTTTGGGCCTAATCCTCAAACCTTTATATCATTCCGCCCCAGCGGTCAGTCAGGCACCCTGTTCCGCCTGTTGCTGAGGCCTTGGTCCCTTTCCATTGGTTCACATGCCAAACCCCAGTGGAGACACTGCAGCACAGCGCTCCATGGATCCGGTCCAATTCAAACTGTTCTGGGCATGAGGTCCACCATGCTGGTGAGCTGAATCCTCGCAGCAGGCACAGCTGACACCCCCCCACCACCCCACCATGACAGACATGAGGTGCCTTTCTATGTCTGTAGATAAATCCTGCTCGGCAATGCCAAAGCCTCGCTGTTTCCGAGAGCCCATAAAATATTCATTCGGCGAGGTACAACCTTGGCCTCTAACAAAAACAATTCGCACTTAATGAAACAACATTGTTTCACTTTATTATTACATATAATTGCACCTAGAATCCTGGACCTGACCTAAGCATCTCCATCTGATAAAAAATAACATCCAATTAACTGAAGAATATTGTTGTGGCTCTGAAGATGTTAAAGGTTTCAGTTGTCAGCAATGCTGATTGTCAGCTTACGCTACGCTGCAATTTGCTGTGCCCGATATCTCATCACCTTTTTTATTCTTTATTCACGCTGCCCTGCGCTGAATTTTCATATTGGTCTCTATAAATGTAGCCCTTGCATTAGATTCCCGATAACTGGGACTGCTTTTTCCGCACTTCTGAACGTGAGGTAGCATCTGAAACGGCATCACCAGCGACGATGCCACAGAATTTGAACACAGACTAGGACACGAGACCTTTGTTGCTCTTTACTCTTACACAAACCAATTTGAGGAACCTCTAAGAGGGAGAGGCTACCTTGGCAGGATGATCCTTGCTCCTCGTAGCCGATGTTGCAGAGACACTTTCCAATGGGCACCAGCCACTCCCCCTCAGTGCTGCAGTACATCTTGGGTGGCTCCTCCTCCTTGGAGTTGTTGACACAGGAGCCCTGCACCTCCACCAGCGACTGGGAGTCCGTGGGCACCGTGTCCGGAAACATGGCCAGGTTCCTCACCGTGAATGGGCACTTCTTGAAGTACACACGTACGGACACCAGGGCCACACAGGCCCCAACATCCTGGAAGGCCAGGTAGAAGCCCTTCTTAGTGATGGGTCCCACCTCTCTCACCTCCGTGTTGAGCTTGAGTATGCGGTCGCCCAGGTCCATCTGCGTGAAGCTCTCGTCAGCTGCAATGGTGTCAATCTTGGAGAACTGGTGCTCCCTGAACTTGGCACCCATGTCCTCATCTATCTCCAGGTAGTGCAGGTTAAAGGTCTCCTTGCATGTGCCCAGGACCAGTGGGATGCTGTTGCAGTCCCTCAAGGTGAATTTGAGCTCCACGTAGATCTTCTGCGCCGAATTGCGCGGGATCCAATTGGTCCTCAGCCAGTTGTTCTGGTTATACTCCATGACGTTGCACACCTGGAAAGTGCGAATGGGCGTGTAATGCTCATCCACCCCGCTGATCTCTTCCCACTGAGAGCAAAAGAGAACAACAATAAAGGTCTTGCTCAGATATTCACCAAGTCAGCAGCTTTCAAAATCATATCTTACTTGGGTCTGCTGTCCATTTCCAGTTATAACGATACAAAACCACAAACAGTCAAATTAGGAGAGGAATATTTTTGACAGATTATTGTGACCATACTTAAAATATGAATAGCACCTTTCATTAAGTGAAATACCTCTGCTAAGGTGTTTTTCTTACTACTGTGCATTAAATTATAGCTTCGCACTGTGTATGAACATCCCTAGTATGAAGGAAATCGGAGTCTCTCGTTTATCGTGAGAACATCACTTAGGGGTTGAGAGCCACTGAGCGCCAAACTCATGGGAGCCTTCAGGTTCTACATATACAAAGGAAAGCAAATGATGAACTGGACCAAAGTGCATGTTCTCAATTACAATAACAGAACAAGAGTCTGAAGTCCGCTCTGCAATTTATACTGGGGGGAGACTCTGGGCTGAGTAATGCACTCGCTCTTAAGTGGCCAAGAGTAGTTTATTACCAGACTGAACAAGTGGGTTCCAGACTGAAAAATTACCCATTCATGCTTTGCTCTTGCCACTATTTGACGAAACACCCACAAAAAATTGCATTTCTTTCACAAATAGTCCCCTGGAACTACTGCACCGTTTTTCTGGGGACCCCAAAAATATATCTTTTTTTTGTCCATTGTCACAAAAACAAACAGTGTAATGCAAAAGGGTCGTACGGAACAATAAAAGATTTGTTTCATGCTGGAATTCACGTTTATTTATCTAGCAGACCCTTTTCTGCAAAGCAGAGTAGAGTGACTGCTCTGCAGAACTGAGCTTGACGCCGTTCTCCAAGGTGACTTATGGTGGCAGGTACCACGAACGTAGAGCAGAGCAACGTACCACGCATAAATCTGGCAAAAATTATCATTTTTAAGTCTCAAATACACCTGAGAGGCTTGCCTTTGTGCTGTGGGCGGAAGTCCACACAAACTTCCCAAAGGCTCTGAACCGTGCCCAGTTGGAGAATCCCAACGCTGTGCGCCACCAGTGCTGCCCCACCATCTCGCCCCAAAATAATGGATACAGATGAAGCCTTGCAGTGAATGTGGTCTGTCATTTGTTTCTATGACGTCTATCAGTATTTATTGGTTTGTGTTACAGTATGTTAATGAATCCCAACTTAAGATGGTGTTACATAATGTAATGACTGCCTCTCCAGAGCTGGACAGTCTCTCCTTAGAAGGTCCACTGAATAATTTGAGAGATGATCCAACTCCAGCTGCCATAATTTAGCAATATTGCAGAAATCTCCCTTCATGCTGTTTTGTGTCCTTTCCATAGGGAAGGATGTCTCTCTCACTTACCGCAGAATCCCAACATGAGAGGGGGGTTCATCCTTAATTCACTAAAGCAACACACACCAATTTTCCAGAAAAAGCAGCTTTTTAACCAGGGTTTATTGTCTTGGAGATAATTTTAACCCTGCAGTGAGCACTCTTAACCAAAATAGCCAGCGCTGTAGTGGAAAATCACACCTACATGTCTATAGTTTTTTTTTTTTTTTTACATTCCCAGAAACAATGAAAATAGAGACCAGTGTCCTAATAGTATTTGACACAAAGGGGAGATATCTGGGAATGAATTTTGGGAGCTCAGTGACATCTCTGCAAACTGGCGTTCTCGTACGGAGTCGCAGGTGAAATTCAATTTTAGTGGTTTTTAGTGGACTGATCATCGGGTTAAAACGCAAATGGCCAGAATACCAGCCTTTGCGGTAGCACAGAACAATTGCACAACCATTCTGGACCCCTTCCAACCATTTTGAGAGCATCAAGAATCACTCCACCCCAACATAAATCCTTCTCAGTGTCAGGCGGTACAGTAAATAATCCAACTTTGTGTTTCCGTAGCAAACTGGACGACGTTTAACGCATTTCTTTCTTACAAAGCTATGTTCGGGAAAGACGGGGAGAAACTCCAATTTCCTTTTCTAAAACTTTTATTGCACCTTTGGGTCCAGAGTAATATGTCTTACAAAATGCATACATGCCCAAGGGTTTGCTCTTATTTAGGATATGGAAAATACTGGCTAAATTAACTGTTGTCAAAAGAATCAAGGAACTTGCTAAATTGTCGTTTTTTTTTTTTTTTTGTTAGCATAACATTTGGGCTTTTATTCATCAGGGTTTGGTACTTTCCCCACTAAGAATGAGTCATCTATCAAACTCCTTCCACGACAGGGCTACGCGGCATATTGTTCCATTGTCTGACAGAAACAGGACATGAATTCATCCAACAACCTCATACCCAATTACTGGGGTACAGCGTCCAGAAACGTTTCAGCTTCGATAAATTCCTGAGTGTTCTGATCATTCACGTCTTTGGTGAATTTGTGTTTGTCATCCCTTTTTTATTACAAGTAAATTACTAAGTCATATTCTTCACCCACCCCTTCTCAAGGAAAAGTGAGCAAATAACTTGGCTTACTTCCTCTTTCGAAAAACTCATGTCTTCAGTTTTTATTAATCACCCACACAAAAACTTTGGTGCTGATTCTTCCAAATAAAACAACAGAAAATAGCAGAGAAGTGGAATTATGGCCGCTAAACATTTCCAATGTACTTCTTAAAAATTAAATTAATGGGTTTTTGAACATTTGAAACATTTATTTAATATGTACAAAGATTAATTTATTTTTAAAAGTTTCTTTAACTTCCTTGAAATCTTTCCTTTTAATCTACCTGTCAACCCGGCGTTTGTTTTATGCAATGGCTGCATACTTTGGGCAGACCTGGCCTGAATATATTCTGCTGTCTCAGTAGATTTATGCTGGGTACATTTGTACTTGGCCTGCGCACTTTTGCTTCCTGTGTTTTATTCCAGGGTGGCTGTGCAGTGCGGAACGGCACTCCATCCTATACATGCCGCTTTAAAGCCTGACTAGGTGTTCCCACCTCAGGCCTGGCGGAGCTTTGAGGTCCCTCAGCTGCTGAAGTTCCATGCTATTATGCGTTTGCATGCATGCTGAAACAAAAGGCTGCTTCCAGAAACTTCTCAACTGGACCTACAGTGAGCAAATCCCTAACGTCGGCTCCCTGGTGCAGAATACGCCATCGGGCTTCCGGCCGAGTTTCGGCAGAACGTTCAGGTGGCCCAAATGGAAGCCAGGTGCTCCCGGCATAGCACAAGCTCACATTGAGGGACTGCTGCTGCCAGGAAGGATGAAATGCTACAACCGATTTGTGCACAACACGCTGGTGGAGGTTAGGAGGGCTTCCCAGTGTCACACATGACATCACCGTAGCAGCCCCCCCCCCCCGCGCCCCATCAGCTCAGCTGAGAAAAACCAGCCCGTCCACATTAAAGCCACTGTGTACTCCAAACAACACATTATCCGGTGTCCCTGGCTATCTTCTGGTAACACTCATAAAAGCAGGGGGGTTATACTGCTGGGTCGCAGTGTTTGTGGGAGTACCACCACACTGACAAGGCAAGGTCATCTCCTCCGCCTCCCAGACCCACACCAGGAAATGTCACGTTCGAGCCCCTGTGACCCGACGGCCCAGACCGTCGTCCAAGGGCGACTGCAAATTTTTCAAAATATCACTTTACAGCCGTAATCCTCTGGAGCACAGAAAAACAGCATATATGGAAATGGGAAAATGGGCAGTTGGTACATCTGGCTGGGCCCTAAGTGCGCTCCCTCTCTGAAGGCAGGCCAACTGGTAAATACTTTCAGCTAATAGAGTCCCTGGCACAAGTCGCCTATCATAAGAAGAGCTTGTGTTTCAGAAAGATACGTAATGAAATTATAATCCTCTGCTTACTCATATTACAGGAGAATTACATTAGTGTTAGAAAGGACTGACATGGACTTCAGCCACATGGTGGTGTCACATGTAAGAATCCCTTCACCATTCAAGCGGGTTCCTTCTTCCGTCTGCCCTTCTCCACAACCAAATGCCAAATGAATGTTGCACTGGATGTTGGTTTGGTGCCACGAAAAGACGATCCCACCGGCTGATATTAAGGACAAATGTCACCGTCCTTTGGTTTCGGACTCTTAGCGCAACGGCCTGACCCATGAGTCACACCTGTGAATTTGTGCCCGGAGGTCAAAGATCAACTTGGAGTCAGAAGGTCCGTTTGATGAAGTCAAAGAGCCTCAGAGACTGCTTCTGACCAAGTTTAGAAAGCAGTCAGTTTTCATTGCTTTGCTTCATTTTAAAGATTTGTTTTCTGCTTTTTTCTACATTTTGACTGTAACACTGATTTCGGCAGTGCTTTGTCAGGTTTTGTTGTTGAAAGTTATTCGCTAATGCTTAAACAAATTCAATAATGTGGGCCGGGAGCTGAAGGTGCGCAGCTCTTTCAGGCCCAAATTATGAAAGCAAGGAAATAAACGGAGGCGGGACAAAGGCAGATGGAGATGTTTACTCTGTCCGGCATTCCCACAACGTCACTGGAAACTCAATACACGACAACAAGTGTCAATACCGCGTTAGATTTCCAGCACCCGGTCACCAAGAACAACTGCGCTGTGTCACTCAGTGGCTTTTCATCGCAGCTCTTACAGGGATAGGAAGCCATAACAGGCCACAGCCGCCCCATTTGCCCCACTCGGCTCTGTCGAAGCACTAATCCCCATTCCTGCTGGGGTTTTACGTTCTCTCCTTACAGCTGGAAAGCCCTCGACCCTCACTGGCAACAAAGTCCAGTAAAGCCCCAACCTGGCTATTGCTATTGCTCTCCATTTATTAGAAAAGAATTATTTTCACTTTATAGCTGTATAGCTGTACTATAATAGCAGGGCACTGGAGAAGCACAGAGCTTAAAAAAATTTAAATGGTGTCAATAGAAGAAGAAACGGTGAGTAAAAAAAAGGCCTTATTATTCCATCCATCCATTGTGAGATACAGCCTATCAAATGCAGGAGCTACTTGGTCCACAGGTTATCCAGGAAGCATAAGGGGTGCGACAAAATACACCCTGCACAGGAAATGCCCTAAATACGATGACAAAAATGTTCATTTTCATGTGAATTTACCTTAGTTGACCCAACGCCTTCTAGTACAGAGTGACATTTGCATGTTTGAGGGTTACGGAAATGCTGAAAGGGGTGTCTAAAATCAACAGGATTTAAGTTACCGTGTATTTTACTCTATATTTTAAGTAGAAAGAAAATATAATACATGCTTGCTACAAATATTAAGGAAAAGCTATTATAACGGGTGGTGAATCCTCAGAAAGAACTGGGTGGCCGCCCTGCAATGGACCAGACGGATATGCAAAAGTTGTTACATGGCCTAGCACCCAGTGACCACTGTGACCCTGACCAGGATGAAGTGGGTACAGATAATAATGGACCAGATGGATGGATGGATGGATGGATGGATCATATCCACAATATGTACTGCTTCAATATTTGAACAACATACCATCACACCACTTCAGTGCAATGGAGAGATCAACAGAGACTCTCCGAGGGAGGGGGTATGAGATCGAGGACCGCCATCACACAAAGAGTCTCATTTCCAAAACGCCGCCCAAAATGGGCGAGATGGTTATTCACGCGAGCCACACAAACACTCGCACACACGTGACGTCCTGCGGGCTGAGCTCTTAATTTGCTCTAAGCGCCACTGTTTGTGCTTTACACAGCCAGAAGGCGGGAGGGCCATCCGTCAGTGTCAGCACCAGGCAGGCACATTATTCCAAACTGTTCCTCATTGGGGCAAAAAGCTTCGTGGCCCCCCAAGTAGGGGAGAACTCTGGGTAATTACAGATAATTCAGTTTAAGGGTTGCATCCTCATCATGAAGGAAGACAGGAGTAACAACTGTAAATCATCTGAAGCTGAAATTCTCTGATCCATTCTTGTTCATTTAGACTCTGTGCATTGTCACTTTGGCTTTTTTTTTTTTGTCTAATGTGAAATACTTGTGTCTGCGGAGACGGTGCTAGCTGCAAGACTAAATGGAAAAAGCATTCAGCGGTGGACAAAAAAAGTGTTTACTGAAAATGTGCTCAAATGAGACCCGGCCGCTATCCAAAGAAGGCTTATTAGAAACAATGGAGAATGGGATTTTTCTTGTTCTGCTCACGTTTGAACCACTGGTTCTTCAAACATCCTCCCAGCTCTTTCATAGTGCCAGCTACTCGCAGCAACGGGAAACCAGGTTTGGCAGCTATATGGAGCAAATTATTGGATTAGCTTTAGCGACTGCCAACAGGTAATTCAGACACTTAATAAAGCTTTGAAAACGGTTGAGGTGGAATACCCCGTGCGGCCGACTCCCTAGCAGTCCGCCAAATAAACACCACCGTAGCAGAAACGTCAGAACGTGTGACTTCTGGTCTCCACAAGTGACGGTAAATGAGAAACAGAGACGAAATTGAGTGCATATTGGAGTTTTTTGCATTGGAGTGACTGAGCAGTTTTCCTCCCATCTTTCCCCCATCTTTCCCCCCATCTTTTACCGCTCCCCATGATGCAGCGCTGTGACAACTTGCAGAACAGCGTTAAGCAGCGTTGGGCGATGGCAACTATTGTTTGGTTCAAATTTCTACGTTTCTACAGTGGATACTTACCGTTCGAGTGGGTGCGATGATCACCATTGAGAGGCAGGAAAATAATCCTAACAAAGTAAAGGCACACACAGCGTGGTTTCAGAAACTGCCTGGCTAAATCAGCTCCCCCAGCACACTCACCCCATGCGACGGGTAGGAAATCCATCCGAGCTCCCCTTGGCTGGCTTTGGAGTCCAGCAGGTTCACTGCGTGTGAGGAGAAAAACAAAAGATCAGCAAGACGTTCCCCCGTTTGACCCTCATTAACCTCTTTAATTCCTCCGCTTCCACCCATCTAGAAAAAAGGGGATGAAATGTACTGTAACCGTCAGGCTTTTGTGTCCCGATGAAGCAAAACAAAGCCGCAGTGCAGGACTCCTCCCGCCTTCGGTCTTCATAGGAAATCACCCAACTGTACAGATTTAATATAACATAAAAGTTTGGTAACTGTGTAAATTTGACTTGAATTCAAACCTACTGCAGTGCCGCAGTGGCTCAACAGCGGTTGTGAGACCTTTGGTGAGGCCACCATCCATTTGGGTGTTATTTCTCTGATAAATATCTACAACATGGCAAGGAAATGACATATTATTGCTAAACCCAGCCTGTACCACCAGCAGCGAAATTCAACCCCTGCATGCGGCAAGTTCGCCGGCTTCGCAGGGATCCGAACAAGGGCTGCACGTAAAACCGATTTTCTCCGAAACCGTACACCAGATGATCCTTTTATTTATCTAAGGATATACTTCAAAGCGGAATGACTTTTTTTCAGCTCTACTGCCAGGCTGCTCTTTGATAATAAAGTGCAATACAACACAATTAGCGTTCCGGCCGGGTTCGGTGTGAAATTATTATCAGAAATATTTCCTACGCGATTTCTAAAAACACACAGGACTTCAGGAACCGATTGTCTCCGGCACAGAGTTTAAGAGCAGACACGCGGCTGAAGGTGGCACGCAGAGAAATACGCACTGGTGACAAATTAAGCCGTTGCCCAAGGCGCGGTGAAATTCATCAGATTTCCTAAATCCCACCCCTTCATATCGGGGGAAAAAAGACGCGAGTCGGTCGAATGTTTCTAATTTATTTTATGGCCCCTTTGTTGCTATTTCCCATCAAATTAACCTAAATAATTTCTTCCTATAATCACACCACGCGCAGTAAGCAGCCAAGAATGAATTAAAGACAAATAGCGTAATTAACCAACATATAGATCTGGTGAAGAAGACTGAGAAAACAGTCCTACTTGAACAAGACACAGTTGGAGTGGCCTAAATATAGCGCAGACATATATGAAGTCGACCAAAAAGGAATGACTATCTGCATGCAGGTCAACTTGAACATCTGTTTTTGTTAAAAACAAAAGTGGAGTTTGCTGATACGGAAACGCTGGAGTACATTTGCCTCCAAATCCTCTGAAACAATAAGGCCCCGGTTAATCGAATGAGTGAATTAGGCAGTACAACTGCCCTGCATTAGCTGTGTCCCACCATACACACACACACACACACACACACACACACACACACACACACACACACACACACACACACACACACACACACACACACAACCTTTAGCGGAAGGCATGTTTAGCACTCACAGAGACTGGAGGCCTCCGTCATGCCGCACATACATACATACACTGTAGTCATACTAACACGCAAATGACAATGTGGGGAGGGAGGATCTCCGGGAGATGTACACGGCATGGCTGGGGGGCCAGAGAAGTGAAAAAAATCTGTGTCGATGGGGGTGACTGGCCTACGAGTAGCTCCAGCAAGCAGGCGGCTCAGCAGGTCACGCAGCTGCAGAGTCACGGTGTGTGTATGTCATTACTTCAGATGCAGTCATTCTTAATACAGTAAAAATCTTGACACTCCTTATTTTTTTACTTAATACTGAAATTTCAAAAGAACACCATGGGCCATGTGTCACGCTGTACTGCGCTGCATTTTGAATCACTCGGTTTATTGTACAAAGCGTTTTTTCATGATATAAAGGGGCACGAGAAAATTTGGAAACACCCGAGCCGACGGCCAGATGTAGCCTGTTTCGCAGTGGGAAAAGCGAACGGCGGGACCGTCTGAACCGGAAGCTGCACTCATCTCCAACTGGGGATTTGAACCAGGTGGAGGAGGATGGCGGTGGGGAGGCAGAGCGAAGGCAATTATAAAATTCCTGCGCAAAACTGCTAAACGGGGCCTCACCTGAGCACAGGCCAAACAGCTGGTAGCAGACACATTTCCATTAAGTGCAATAAAGCTATCTGCTCATGTCAGATAATGGCACTTCCCAAGCAGCTCCATTGGTTCCAATTTACATTTCTCAATGAGACAAGCCGACCGAGGCAACCTGAGAGGACGAAATGAGGCCACTGCGCTGTTGAGGCCACTTCTCCAGCTGCACAAACCGGTGGGGGGGACGGCGGAGGCGCCCGACTCCCACCCCCGCGTTCCTCCCGCTCTGGAAACGGCTAAGGAGGCAAAGCAAGTCGATCGATGCCGGTGGGAGACGATGGGGCAGGGCGGCACCCGCAAGCAGTCGGCGACCGCTTCCCGCCGCCGAGGCGATTACTGAAGTTCCCCTTCCGTCTGCCCATCGCTACCCTCAATGGCTCACACAATGCTGAACAAAAAATATTGTCCAAAACCCCTTTGTGAATTCCCGTCATTTGTCCAACAGCTCAAGAGGAAGAGAAATTGAATTTTAGGAAATGTAGGAATTTTAGGAAATCAAATTTATTTTTTCATCAAATTAATCTGAGTAGTTGCAAAATATTTGTAACTTTCAATCTGCAGTAGATGCTTAAGCGAAAGCCGTGTGCCTTCTACTGCCTGGCACACATCAAGGTTCCGTCCTTTCTCGGACCGCAGCCCGAGTGGGCTTTTGGGCATTTTGGGATGCTGGGCAGCAGAGTAAAAGCACCCACTGGTTGGGTTAAGGTGAGGATTAAACAAGTCGCCCGCTGGGTGCCTGGACATTGAGAGGACAAACACGTCGGATAGTGCGGCCAGCACCAACCCGCTCCAGCCGCCGGACACCAGACCCTCCAGACAGAGCCTCGGCTGTCCATTTACAGCGGAGGGCCGCACCATCTCACTGATATCGAAGGGGATCTCGGCGGTGCTCCCACGGCCCCCACAACGGACCTCCTCCTGCAGCTGGTGATGTTAAATCCAGTACACAAAGCCTGCTGGGAGACCTCCAGCCTTCACATCGACCAGTACCTAACACCAGCTTGGTCCAACATATACACGGCATCGGCCCACCTGCGGGCGGTGCACATTGTGTCACATTCGCTAGGAAACCCTAGCAAATTGTCCATGTTCTCCTTATTAAATTTGGAAATTCTAATTATTGATGTTGCTCAAACTGTATATTTAATGCCGAGCGTGCCAAGTGGAGTCTCTTTATATTCTCATAAATCATACCGAAGTTTCATGTTATATTTAAAATCTAATATATAGTAATTAAGATGTGATATTTACATGGTGTTTGATGGCCACTTTTAGATCTGTACAAACTCCAGCTGGAACATTAAAGTGCCAATAAATTAAAAAAATTTCAATGCATGGAAATGTATAAACTAAAAATGTTAAAGTGCTTAAAATACTAAATAAATAAAATACTACAATTTTTGTTCCAAATAATAAAAACAACCATAAAGAAACAAGTAAATCCAGTGTTTATAAATAATTCTTTTACAAATGGATCAAAAGTATATTTTAGTTGCATTTTTCTAGCATTAAAAAGCCAAAATAAAGAAATGGAATAATGCTAACCAGCAAAAAATGTGAAATAATTAACAAAAACAAATGGAAACTACTGGTTTTTTTTTATGGATATATTTGTTTTTAAAAAGTATGAGAGCAGCTCAAATTATAACCTTATCATTATCGAGCTTATTATTTTGTGTATATAGAAACAAGAAATAAACTCAAATTACATTGCATTACTACACCTTCAAATCCATAAATTTATAAAAAAGAAAGATCATCAGATCATGAGATCAAATTTAAATAATTTTCAGGAAAGGTTTGTTTACTGTAAAGTGCAGCAACGCTCATAATGCAGCTGCAAAAAAAGAAACTATTTCACAAACCACAAAAAATGTATATTTATATTTACATCATATTATGTGATATTTATTTTAACACTGCATCGGAAAAAATCCACATAGATGCTGCTGAGCTGGGCGTGGGAACAACGCAGCTGTAATACACTCAGTACTGTGTGAGGTGTGCTGAGGAGTGTGAATTATTCAGCTCTGTGCGCCTTTCGCCAAGTCCTCCGCCGGGACACACACACCCTCCACCCCCCAACTACGCCATCATTGCCGCCGTCATGAGCCACCTCTGCCGAGAAGCACCTTGAACCACGTGATTGACGCCCGAGATGCTGCCTGCCAGGATGGGCTTATTTTTACCATGGAGACACTCTAGGTCCTCCTGAAAGGTAACCTGGCTTACACGGCGCTGGCATCCCCAGCGGGGGTCCACTGACAGGGCCTCAGCGGCACTGGCTAAAAATACGGTCCGGCACGCTTTCCAGGGCAGGAAGCAGGAGCGACACGGTCCGCCAAACAGCCCGCTCACGTCCAGGCCCGGTGGCTGCACATCCACAGCACGATGCCTGGTGCAAACTAACCGCTGCCCTGGGCCAAACAGAAGGCTTTCAGACATCACAGCAGGCTGTAAACAATGTCTGCACCATGCTGTACTGTACTGTACTGTAAATACTGTACGTACAAACAGCGCCACTGTCTCACTTCTTACATACAGCTCACACACAGAAGCGCACCAGCGGTTTCTACGCGGGTGAACGAGAACATACACGACGCACCCAGCCAAAAATGGCTGTTTGTGCTGCTATGTTGTACGGGAAGGGTTAACACCCCGGCCCCTTGTGTTGCCCAGAACCAACTCGCCTTATATAAGAACCGCAAAAATGGCAGAAAAATTAATTTGCTTCTTTAAACAGAAGCTTGTTTCCGTGGGCAGTCTGCCCAGATTGCAAAAATGATATGGAATAAAAGTAATTTTTCTTACTTCCATGTGTTATTTATTTTTTTAGAACCTATTAATTGAAAAAGGCCACTTGGTGGTAAAATATGAAATATGGCACACATTTATTATTTATTTATTTTTTTTAATTATTATTATCATCACTGTTGTTGTTATTAAAACTGATTATTTACTTTTCAAATTTAAAGTTTTTAAAATTGGCACCAGATTGGTTTTTCACAGCATTCATTTATATATGACACCACTGACACACAAATACAGCAGAATTTTCATTTTATTTTATTGTATAATTCTATAAAATTTTAAAGCGGGTTAGAATTTTTTTTTTTTTAAATTCATAAAATCAAGAAAATTTTAAATGCAAGCGTAGGACGAGAAAATATTCTGACACAAGGAAATGTAAAGCAGAGGACAACAAAATTTAAAAATAAGCATCCGTTAGTAAGATCTCTACCAGGACTGCACAGTTCACATCCTAAAGAGTCGTCAGAACGTTCCAGAAGGTTAAAATAAAATTTAAAAAATAAATAAATAAATAAAAATGAGCACGAGGTCTGGACTTGTTTGCGTTCAGTGATTTTAAATCTCTTTTCCAGGCTGGCGTGGATTCCCCTGTTTGAGGTGAAGAGACTGTGCTAAGGATGGTCATGACAATTTACTAATGGCAGTTTACAGCAGTAATGTGGCGCAGCGGCAGAGTACAGTAACAGCGCACTGCAATATGGTGCCAATAAGGAGTACAGTAGCAGAGCACAGCGCAATAATAGTGTACAGTAATACGGCTTATAGCTCAAATTATAGGCCGCTTTCAGACCAATAACAACGAATAATGTTCACACCCAACTGTCAAATGCGTATGGGCATAAATTAAAAAGACGTCGTTTGCACAGTTATAATAAAATAACCGAAGGAATAATCCGCTGTAAATCGTCGTAAATAAGCAAAATGTCCATACAAGTGGCTTTCAGCGTTGCCGAGTGGAAGCTCCTCCAGAAACGGGCGACAAAAGGAAAGTGCTGAAGCCCAAGAAACGGCATCGCTTCTCCGCTGCGGAGAAACGCTAAACGCGGCAGATCCGGCGCAAAAAGGCTGAAAGGCGGACCGAGTGTTAACCGGAGGAAAAGTGCGGATTTACCTGTTTGTGTCCAAATCACATGGCTAATCGGTGATTTCTAGTCATAAAAAGTTTGTGAAAATACAGCAGCAGCCGAGAATCATAAAGAAACATTAACCTGCCCTATTTTTTATTATTATTATTATTATTATTATTATTATTATTATTAGTAGTAGTAGTAGTTGTTGTTGTAAATTCAGATTTATTAGCACTTTGTTTTTGTTATGAATCTGAATTATTATTGTTCATAGTAGTATTAGTATTTCTGTAGTTGCTGTTATGACAATTTTTTCATATCACTGGAGTAAAAATACAGAAATAATTAAGTAAATAAAATATTAAAAGTAGAAATAGTTTTAAAGTTTCATTAGGCCTCAGTGTCTGCCTGCAGTAACAAGTCGGTCACGTAAACAGGTCCTCTGGCACTTTGTTTGGATGTAGGTTTTCTTCTTAAAAAATGTGAACGTGTCGATGTGATTATGGCTGTGATCTTATTGTGACTATAACTGCACTACTGTATGCATGTAGGTATATTGCTTATGTTTATATATTGTCTATTGTTTATGGGAGCATGTAAGGGCGTATTTTCTGCTCGATTGTAGTTTGGGGCCAGGAGGTTGGCATTGTGGGGGGTAATTTTAAGGGAAATCTGCCTCAAAGTTAACACACGCAGGAAATATAAACTTTATCATTTCAGTAATTAAAAGGTTCTGCACAGTCTCCTCCTATCTTACTGTTATTCATTTAGTTAAAATTAGGTCATTGGCACTAAAATGTGAGGATGTTCTAGGTTTTTTAATTTTACTTATTTGTACACTTTTACAGCAACTTTACACTGAACTTTATGCCAATGAGCCATAGAAGTTGACAATATTGCAGTATCACAATGGAAAACAAATAAAACAGTGAAAACAGTTATTGTAAACAGAGCTGTACTATAATTATTCCTCATAGACTCCGTAAATGAGGGTGAAAACACATTATTTTTTAAATTATAAAAATTAGTTTTGGCCTAGCAAAGTCCTGTCTGTGTTTTCATGTTTCAGTGGTACGCGTGCGCAGTTTACAGTATAAATGGGTATTACAATAAATAAATCGGGGTGTCCTTCAAACATCTTCAAGTGCAAACTTCATATCCACATTTTAAGGTCATCTTATTTACATGCAATTAAAATATGTCATACCCTGGGCCATTAATCTCTGGAATTTAAAACATTTCTCCATGATTGGATTTATCTATCTATCTATCTATCTATCTATCTATCTATCTGTCTATCTATCTATCTATCTATCTATTTATTTATTTATGCTATTTCATGTCATCTCACTTCCCCAGACTTTTCATCCGAGCACGCACAGACACACACTCTCCGCCTGGAGGACGACAGCTCTACACTGACCCTTACTGGTGGTCTGGTCGTCCTGATGTACCAAGCAGTAATAAATAAAGGAAAATGAAACAAAACTAAATAAAATAAATGGTAAAGGCACTCAAGTTTTGATGGAAAAATTCAAATATGATGGTGTACTTTCATAATTTTTTATCCGAATTTGTCACATCCTGTAATTTACACGAGGATGAATCATGCGAGGGTTGATCAAAAAATACTAAAAATTTTACTCCCTTCTTAGCACTGGGAAAAAACTGTGTTTTTTTTTTATGACATTTCATATTCCATTATTATTATTATTAATATTATTATTATTATTATTATTAGAAGTAGTAGTAGTAATGTTGCCGCTTTTGATGCATTTGTATGTTGAATTGTCTAAGGTGACTTACAGGGTTCGTTTTGTTCTCAAAGTGTTGCCTGTTATCGGGTCGGGACCGTAACAGTCTGAGGAAACCGACTTTCATTCAGCAAAGTGCGTGACACATTTATGTGGCCCGTGCAACTTGGCTCCAGTCGTGACGGAACACACACCCTGCCTGAGGGACTCAGCGGGACACAAACCATGTGAACCACACAGTCTGAACATGGGATCAACAGAACCACAACCTCGGCAGGAGCAGTGAACTCACTTCCTCCTGTTACCTGTTTACACATCTATTTTTGTCTTTTCATTTGTGTACAACATAAGCACCTGAGCCTCCCTGACATGTATAGGCAGGTTATACATATTTATAAACCCACACAGAGGCCACATGTTCACTTTTTACTGGCGTCACCTGCTTAAAACGGCGGAACCGAATTACAGTTAAAATTAACAATGGAAAAGTGCACTGTTTATATAAATTTAGTGATCTGTGGTCAAGCTTCCAGAGGGAACAAAGTTCACCGCTCATACAGAGGAGCGAAAATGCATTTTCCTGAGAAAGAAGCATCACATTTAGCAAAGAACCTCCAAATTACTGTCACTTTTAGCATTTTTAAACTTCAAAGCTGCATGTTTTAATACGTTTGATGCACTTTTTAGCTTAAATACTTGGCATTTATCTGGCATCTTCGACAGCAGCGTCACATCCGGGTAGCGCCCGCTTCTCCAAGATGCCAGTTCTCCTCCGACGCCTCAAACACTTTTATTTACCAGTATTTTATTATTTATTTATATATTGTTTCCAAATTTGTTCCCGTTTCACGGTGGCCGGTTTAATAAACAATTTATTTATTTATTTTTTTTTTTTTCAAAAATTTCTGGAAATGAGCTGAACGAAGTTTGACGGGATGTCTGGAAAACAGGGGAACCCAAAGCGGCGCTTCCTCGGTTTGCACCGTTTGTGTGACAACCGCCCCCCTCCCAGAACGCAAATAAATCTTGAATAAACAATATGTATTAATATCTTTGTACTGTACGTACGTGCAACTAAAGGCGGCAGCCCGGTCTCTCCTATTTCGTCCTCTTTTGCACGAATGTCATTCTTCGTGCAATTAACACATTGCATCGCCTACCCACAAGTCCCTGCAACGCGCGGGCTTTTTCAGCGCGCCTATAAATAAACCTGCGCAGTTTGTTGTTGTCCGACACTCGCCGCTCCGCTGGGGGTCCGGGCGCTACAGTTCGTAAAGCGGCGGGTGGGTTGGGGAGGGGAACAGTGTAAAACACAGATTTCACCCGCGGGAAAGGGGGCGTCCGACTGGACCGCGGATCACTGACCGGTGACGGCTGACCACCCTCGGAGGTGTCTGACACCTGACCCGCACTTCGCTTCGTACACGTGCGCCGACTTGGCCCTTTCTACGGGGGCGTCTCTCCCGGGACACCGGGCACCCGGCGACAAAAGCCAGCAGAGGACAAAAGCCACCTCCGTCTCGCGCGGGACCCCTCGCCTTGACCTTGTCGCGGCACTTCTGCCGGTCCGCTTTCTGCGCTCCGGCTCCGTACGCAGAATGAGGGTCCGAAACGCGTTGTTGGTCGAAGCGAAGGGGTCGGTGCTACTGCCGCCGCCACGGAGGCGAGACGGAGAGTAAGGATCGGGACCTCGAGTGACCGAGCGCGAGAAGGATGCGGTCCGTCGAAGCCAGCATCCCCGCAGCATCCCGCCACCTGGACCCCCCCCTTCGGCCTCCGTCGCCCCCCCCCCCGCGCCCCGCTTACTGCTCACCTTCGTTGGAGGGCTGTCCGCCCGGCTGTCCGCGGCACAGCAGCGAGAGGAGTGCGAGGAGCAGTGCGGGTGGCGTGCGGGGGTCCATGACGGCGGCTCAGCGGCCACTGAGAGGAACATAACTCCGTCCGCCAGCGAGAGGATGGAGCTCTTGTGGGGAGCCGTGCGCGCCCGCTCACCATGCCGGGCGTGAGCCTGATGTCGAGTTGGACACCGGAGACGAGGAGGAGCCTTGAGCCCCCCCCCCCCTCTCTCTCTCTCTCTCTCTCTCTCTCTCTCTCTCTCTCTTCCTCCCTCCCTATGCCACTGTCTCTCTTTTTCTAGCTCTTTTGCTCTCCCTCTGCCCCCTTCTCTCTCACTCTCTCATCCCCCACTCTCTTTTCCTCTCGCTTCCTCCCTCCTCCTCTCTTTCTCTCTCTCCTACCTTCCTCCATCACCCTCTCTCCCTTTATCGCTTTCTTCCCTCTCTTTCCTTCCCTCCCTCTTTTTTCTTTCTCTCCCATTCTCTTTCTGCTGTCTTTTTTCTCTACTTCCCTCCCTCTCTCTTGCCTGCTTTCCCTCTCAAGTTCGCAGGAAGCAACAGTGCCTTGTTTTTGTGTTTGTTCAGGTTGCATGTAGTGCAGTTTACATTTTTTAACCTGTTTAACTGTTATTTACAGGTAAATACTCAATAACGAAAAACTGCCAGTCTAATATTAATGCCTTAAAGATTAACCTTTAAAAAATGTTTAAAATCCTGATCGACTTTTGGAAAGATTGATTATGAAGGTTATTAAATCCATGGATATTCTATGTTTTCTTGGTAGATGTGGCCCTTATGACTTTTTTTTTTTTTTTTAGCATTTTTGCCACTAAAATCAATGGAAAATATCATTAATCCAGAGCAAAGCGACACAGTTAAAAGGCTGAAAAGCTTGGATACCTCGTGAGCTTTTCATCTTTTTGCTGGAGAGCTTTATTGGGTCGACTTTTGAAGCTACTTCGAAAGAATAAATATGGGATTTATTAAAAAGCCGGGTTGCACTGTATACCTCCTCTTATTAACGGCAAACTGTTAGCAAATGGTGGCCTGCTGGAGAGCAACTAGATGGGATGAAGCACTGCTGAAATCTGCTAGTTTGCCTTGAGTACAGTGCAAGCTACAGCACTATTTTTATAAACATAGAGGACAGCACTCACTTTAACTACTTGTTCGTCACAGGTGGTCCACACCCCATCCTGGAATCATTGGGTGCTACACCAGGAGGGGAACACCAGTCCACTGCAAGGTACCCCACCGCACACAAACACACACACACAATTTACACTCTCCAGCTGAGCCGAAACACATTTTTGGACCGTGGGATGAAACCAGAATAGAAGAAATTCACGGCAACACAGAAAGAACACGTGAACTCCACACCAACTGAGCCGCCCCGAAGCCATGAAGCAGCAGCACTTCCCACGGTGCCACCCTAATTTTAGTATCTGCTTACTCTTGGAATGCAATAAATAATGCTTTTAAAAATATTTTCTTCGGGCTGGTTGCAAATAAGGAGTGAATCTGTGAACCGTTCACAGAGAAGTGCCATATAGTGGGCATCATCTACTGTACATTTAAACAGAAATTCCCAAATTTCGGAAACCTTCTCAAAACCTCTACATTTAAATCATCAGTTATCATCTTCTTCTCCAAAAAAACATGCATACATTCTTTAAAACTCCACAGAAATTATTTAATTCAGCTGTAGCTCCTCTCTTTATGCCTGTATTCGGATCAAAAAGGTTTCACCTGTTAGGTGCATATTAAAATGATGTATAGATGCTATTATGCCGTCAGTCAGTTAGTCAGTCAGTCGGTGAGTGAGTCTCTTACAGGCAGATTGGTGCTGTGCAGAAGAATCACATCGTAACACAACCGTCAGGCCGCGTGACACTGACCCACAAAACAAATTCAGCCATATCCACGGTGACAGGATGGCAATGATGTCATATATCCTCCGAAAACAACTGCAGACGGCTGCGGGGCGGAGGAGTCCTGCAAGCAGAGCCACACGTTCAGACTCATTTTAACAGCCACCAAGGGCCATTTATAGACAACCTGCTCAGTAAACAACACCTCTTCCACCTTGGTTGCT
Source organism: Heterotis niloticus (assembly GCA_018136845.1). Classification (NCBI taxonomy): domain Eukaryota; kingdom Metazoa; phylum Chordata; class Actinopteri; order Osteoglossiformes; family Osteoglossidae; genus Heterotis; species Heterotis niloticus. Next base: position 6,231,910 of record CM030897.1, on the reverse strand, counting down.
AAGCTTGTAAACTATTTTAACAAGGAACACGTAGCAGGAAGGCAGTACAATGAGCCAGCCTCCCCCCCTTTCCTTTCTTCATCATTACAAGACGAATAAACAGAAACAAACAAAAGAGAAGGAAGAACTCTTTTTTAAAAAAAGCGTCTGCAAAATTTGCAGATCCGTAGACGCCACTTCAGCCTCCTGGCTGCATCAGGTGAATAAATGTAAACGCAGTCGACTGCATTTTTAGTTTAAATTGTGAATGGGAAGTTTCTACGTTTCGCCGCGTATTGTCGCGGCCTTTTTTGCAATGTCGCGTGGTTGCAGGTACTTGAGCGGTGACTCTCGATGCAAAGATGAAAGTAAACTGAGAGAAGGACCCCCCCCCCCCCAAAAGCACAGGGTGCAGCAGGGACTGCGTGACAAACCATGAGCCTTCGTGACTCCTCGCCAGGGTCATTAAAACATAATATTCCACTCGGTCTTCAGACCCCATTTCGCTTCCAGACCAGCATTCTCACGGAAGATGCTTTGAAGGTTGTCGGAGCAAAGAAAGAAGCCGAACGCCCTGATTACCCCTTTTAATCTCCGCAAGATTGTTTAAAACACTAATGGTCTAAGACGTTCACTTTTCGGTTAAGCGGGGGCTACATTCAGCGGGCGGCTATTACCTTGTTTCTCTCGGTTGACCAGTCGCGTTACTGACATTTACTGTCATCGGTATAGCCGGCCTTTTTTCACCCCCAGACGTCTTAAAATAAATAACAAGAAAGTGGCAGTCAGTTTTGTTTTACAACATGTACAGTCACATTTTACATTTTCATCCAATAATTCACGAATTAATGTTCAGACACATTTGTTGAAAAATATACCTGTCTGGGTGCCATGCATTTTAAATGAAAGCCTGCATTTCTATTTCAGTTTGGTCACTTCATGTAATAAATGAACTTTTATAGCGCACATTAACCTTTATAGCTCCCGCTGACCATCTATATCAATCTTCAACGAATTTGTGTGTTTATCAGCGTCTCAGTTTCTCATGAAAACGGTAGCATTGTGCACATTTTAATTTAATATTAAGGATATTTTCAACAAATTGTCCATGCGTTGCTTTTTCTGTAGAATTTGATTTAAAGATTAAAAAGAAATAATAAGAATATGAAAGAACACAAAATACTGCGTCTTTCCTGTGTAAATGAGGGAAAGCAAATGGAAGAAAATGTGACCCAAGGGTTCATTCCCTTTAAAGTGGGAGACTTAATTCCTTATGTGGAATTTATTTGGATTGTTTTCCATTTTTTTGCAGGTCTCACTAATTTTTCGTGAATATAAAAAAAAAAAAATCTTTCAAATTCAGCATCTGTCTGCAGTTAAAAAAAAAAATCTGTAATGGAATCAGCTCTGTCGTCGGCGCGTCTGACCGTTCCAAAGCCGAGTAAAATGAACAGATGGCACTATTTATGGCATTACAATATTAATTGGATACCTCATTAACAAGATTTAAGAAAAATAAAAATATATGTATTTTTTGTCTTTTTTTTTTTTTTTATTCATCGCCATCCATACTTTTTCCAGGTATCTTTGTGCACTGAGCTCCTGACAGTTTGTTATGCAGATTTACATTTGTCCCAGCCTCAGCACCACCTCTTACAGTATTTAGTTTATTACGGCATGTTTAACACGCAGCACAAAAGCTGCGTAAATGGGACGGTCCAGGTTTCTGCTGACAGCTGCGCTATAATTCAGAATAAAGGCCCAAACAATTTGGCGAGAGAATATGGTTCTTGCATTGTGCAGAGCGAAAGCCGGTGCACGTTTACAAATTCCTGCTCGAGTTCTGGTTTCTGCGGGGATTTAAAGCGGCAGCTTCTCGGCAGCCTCAGCAGGAGCCCAGTGAGCCCCCAGAGGGGCCGGGCGGCAGGGTGGTCCCGGGCCGAGCCAGAGCCAGAGCCCCGCGAGCGTGGCGGCAGACGGCGCTGCTGCGCGTCGGCCTCCGCGTCCGATTGAGGAAATGCGCTGCCTGAAAACTCAACAGTCTGTCAGAGAAGTAAACACAGTCTATGCTGTGATTTATTGGCTACGAGGCTAAGGTGGGAGGAAAGAGGCAAGAGGGAGGAAGAACACAAAATCCAGTTCTCTTGATGGTGTCGAGGTTCCGCCTCGAAGCTCAAATTCCCCGAAGGACCGTGCGCACAGCTTTTTATAGCGTGTGAAACGTTGCAGAGGACCCTTCTGCTGATTCTGAGAGTCAACAGAGTAAAGGCAAAAATACTGCCTGTGTTATTGCTCATATTCATATTTTATTTGTTTTGGTTCTGGGGATACAAAAAAACATCGGCAAAGCCGACGTATTGTTCAGCTTCAGTTAGAACCGAGTGCATGGCTTCGTCTGAGAACTTGGCTGACCGTTGACTAATCTGGTCTGGCACATAGTGTATACTGAGATGCTGTGTAGAAAATGCAGTGGCTTGTGGCTCCATTGTTTACCAGAAAGATAAAAGATAACCATACAGTGGTAAAAAAAAAAACAGACAATGACCAGTGTACTGGTAACCACTTTGCCTTTGCTAGCCAGCAGCAGTCCATCACCAAGCAGCAGGACACCTTTTTCTGCCTTATTACCCTGCATTCCAGTATTATTTCTTTCCATGCCAGATAATTGTTTATTTATTTCTCTGTTTACCGAAATCTGAATTTTTTTTTTTTTTTTTGGCAATAAACATCCTGCTGACAGCAAATTTAATTCAATTTTGTTTTATTTATATTTTGAGAGAAATAGTAATGCCTGGATTTTATTCGTGGGCTTTGGCGCTTGGCCACAGCTTGATGAACCGAGCCAAATCATAATTTATGCTGTCATAATTCTGAGTTTGGTGGCCGCTGAAATTAGCAGAAATATTGCACACGGTAGGTTATGAAAACAGCGACAAACGGTCATTAGTCAAAGTCGAGGAGAAATTGCTCGGTGGTTTGATATATTCGGGAGCCGGGAATGACGGGAGATGGCGGGACACCCGTTTCCCAGAACCCCCGTTCTCCTACAAAGGCCTCCAGTCGTATTTCTGCTTTAATTGACTTCACAGTTTGCGCAGAAGTTCCGGCCTGGCTTGGATGTGCCAGCCGAGCTTCGAATGCCACCTCTCGTCCATCTGCTGCCGAAACGCGCCAGCGACGGTGCCAACGGTAGCTCCGGTCCACGAGCCAAAGCAGCACCGCGACAGTTGCCTCTCTGCCTATGGGAAACCTGTTACTTCCCCGGGCAACCAACCCTAAGCCACACCCACCGCGTCCCCGTCCTCCGCGGGTGACAGTTAGCCTCGACGCTCCGTTACGGGATCATCTGCGGCGGCTGCGAACGGACACCGGCGACGCTGTCTGCGCCCCGGGCTCGGGACGTAAACTCGGCTCCGGTTTTCTCACGGCGAAAACAAAAATGACTTCAGCATTTAATAGGCGGAAATAAATAAATTAAATTTAAAAAAGCAAAGTCAGCCCACTCCCTGGCGGGAAACGCCAGATTCCATTGCGTGACGGTAATGAATGACTCCTCTTTCATTGTTGCCACAATGTTTTGTCTAAAGGCATCTAATGATTGTGGCATCACTTAGCCGAGCTCCGTCTGCTAAATGCAGCAGCATTGTGAGAACCTCTCCGAGTATCGAATTATCTTATTTCCACACAGGACCGCATGCAGTTCCCCGCTTCCACTTCAAACCAAACTCAGGAACTCGGCCTGAGAACCGGCCTTTGAAGAAAGGCAACTTGGTTTTTTTGTCTGTTTTTTTTTTTTTTTTTTTTTTTTCCTAAACAAAGGAAAATTTTGATACCAGTTGTATGTGGTGAAAAATATCAATCGCAGTCACTCTGCCTGCGCTTTACCCTCCCGTGTCCTACAGTGTTAGCATCCGTGTACGAAGCAGCGTACAGCTGTTTACCATTTGCACAATTGAGTCATTTTTACTACAGCACTTTGCCCAGAGTTTCCACAAAAGCAGATGGGAGTTGGATTCGGATCCTCTGGGTTCGAACAAAATCGATGCGAACGTTTTAACCGACTATTTCAGATTTTCGTCCCACGACCGACGTGTAAATTACTGACCCGAATGTGTCGGACTCGCGAGACTCATCGGGAGTTTGGAAATTTAGAGCAACTTGAAATGTGTTTTCACTTGAAATTAAGAGGGTTAATGTTTGGCTGCTCCGTAGCCTTTGTGTAAAGAAAACAGGGTTCCTTTCGAAAGCAATTTCCCGCTTCCACTTCTTGTTAAAAGTTAAGTGTAATTGTTCTCCCAATTGGGCCCAATAACCTGCCGCAGCGCACGTCCGTTGCGGAAAAGCGCCCCGCAAATGACTGAAGGATTTTTCACCGAGCCGAGACCCCCGCAGGAAAGCCCGGGCCTGAAAATCCTCAGACTTTCAACAGAACCCATTGGGGCTGCACCGTCAACTGATATCAGATTGGATGCAGTTCCAGAACCTTCGATACGTGACACATGCCATAGCCACTTGGACATTTTAGCCATGCTTACCACGGTAAAGAGTTTGTTTACCATTTGTAGAGAAACTAAACCCAGTTCACTTCATACAGCGAAGTGAATTTACTTTTATTATATTCTGCGCCTGCAAATTTTATTCACTATGTGTTTTTTCGGCTCTTTGAGTAATTTATCGTAATAATTTAGCACATTTTTAAAAATGAATTTTTTTTAGTTTGATATTTCTTGTTCGTAAAACAAACCGTTTTGTGAATTTGTGAAGATGTAACTCGTCGATGTAGCATCGTGCTGTCAGATGCACAGTTCAAGCTCCGTTTAAGGAATAAATTGTGTTATTCGCCTCTTCCAGCGCAGTTTCATTGTGCTCCGCTTCAGAAGGCAGCTACTGCACTAATAGAGATGTTGGTCCATTGTAGCGCTAGTGTTCCGGCATAAACCGAAAAGGCTGCTTTGCCCAAATCTCCCTTTAGATGTTTGTGTAATATTTTGAAGGGCGAATAATTAGCGCCGGGATCCGAACCTTCAGAATTTTGGGCATCAGCCCAAAAAGGCTTTAAAACGATATAATTTCACAAATCTCTGGAAGTTCACACGGAAATCCTCCGCCGTTTTCTTTTTCCGCCGCTTTCAGAAACGCGACCCCGGCGCGCGGCGCGCGCTGATCTGTGTTGGCAAGGGAACAATCTGAACTCGCTGGAAACTAATCTTATCAGTCAATAATAAGGGGCTGTCAGCTGTTTAATTATAGGACGTTGACTCGATGACACTCGGATTCGTGGAAGGGGCGCGCGGGTTAGCGTGGGGGCGCAGCCGCGGCCCCCGCGTGAGCTCCGCGCCCGTCACAAACTCGCTTTTTTGTTTGAAGCGAAAGGACCGGCGACTGCCCCCCACCCTCCCCATCCGTGCCGGGGAGAAAGGGACGGGTCCCTCTATATATAGCCAGACACGGTCACCTCCTCTTGGAAGGCGAGAAGAAGAGGCCTTGAAAAACCTACAAAGCACAGTTAGTTACTACAGAGGGCCATCTGCATGTTCAAGGGGACCTCTGCGAAAGATGTGGGTTTTTTGGAAGGGAGCGGGCGGCGCGGAGGGTGGGGGGTGGGGGGGCGGGGTGGGGGGGCTGGGTAATTAACTGCCAGCAATGTAATTACAGCTGTCTTCCTCTGTTCCCCGGGCCGGCCTGATGGAGCAGGGGGTGTCGCGTTTTGACGCCCTTCCTCACCCAAGCCCGACTCCGATGACAGGACTCTTTAATGAGTCGACGAACGGCAGCCCCGTGCACATCCGCAGCGCCGACCCGGGGCCCCGGAGCAGGAACGGCGCATCTCCGGCACCGAACACTTAGGATCGCAGAAGCGTTGACAGCCGTGTGTTTTTTTTTTTTTTTTGTTTTTGGAGAACATGCGGCAGCAGGGCAGGGACATTTCGCTTGGACCCGAAGCCGTATCATCGGTTCAGCCAAAAAAAAAAAAAAAAAAAAAGGGTCGCGGGGCAAACGGAAACGTCCGAGAGGGCAGGCGGAAGTCGTGACGAAAACCCAGGGCCGAATCGCAACGCGAGTTTTGGGGGGCCACGGCTTCCGCGAGGGCGTGAAAAGCTTTAAAACGTTGCGTTTTGCGCGCGGTTGCCAAAAAAAAAAAAAAACAATTTTTAAAGTCCGGAGAGGTTTACACCTTTTTGTTTTTAACCTTGATAACACTCTGTTTTGAAGAATTTGATGTGTGTTACAGCTTCCCCCTGGAAAAATACAAATAAATTGTACAAAAATAATGCACCCGCTTTATCGCATCGAAAGCTGTTTTCCTTCACAAATAATTATGTCATACATAGTAACACAATGGTAATATTTTTTAGATTAAATTAGACTGTTGTTTTTCAAAGCAAACCCTGTCCTTCACAGACCCCCCCCCCCCGAAGCTCATCCACCGCCCCTACCGGGAAGGTAGACCCCAGAATACGAAACCCCGATTTAGACGCATTACTTATTATCCGCAAAGCTATCCGAGCTCTGGTGGCCTAGTAGCGTTCGAGCAAGCAACCGAGGCTGCTGTTGCGCCCGCGTTTTCCTTTTTGTGTGTCCGTGCAACTCGAACGAGGATCCTGAGGGCCCGCGGAACCCGGCTCTGCCGTCGGCCGAACATCGGGGCGGCCCCGCCGTCCACTTGGTAGCCGTGCATTTCGACAGGGAGAAGATTACCAGCATTTATCTTCATTACCATATTAGCTCACTGCCCCTTCGCCGGAACCCAGGGGAGGCAGCAGTAATTGCTGAAAGCTCAGATAGCCTGGAAATGAAACACAAAAGGAAATTGAAGTTCAGCAGAAGGGCTTCACCTTGAGTTCTCTGTTGTCCTTTGAGAGGCGCCGGCCGAGCTGAAGGCAAACAACAGCGGGGCAGCAGCATTTATTTGATCCAACAGAACAGACAAGCCATATCAAACCAATTAGTCTGAGTGTTCCCGTCCTCCCGGCCGCAGTGTGATAAATGCAGAGGTACAAATGGCAAATAAAGCGAACGTATTTCAGATCATTTTTAATACTGCCCCGTGCCGCCGTTTCCTCTGTCGGCTCCTCCGTTTATTTATTCGCCTTGCACATTTTGAACAAAGCGACTCGCAACGTTAAGCCGCGTGCGATTCTTGGCCCATTCGGGCGACGGATTGTTGCCGCGTCGGTTCGGGGGACGCCGGTCGATCGAGGTTTGTTCGGCGTCTCCCGAGTGCAAGATGGGCGCTCTAGCCACGGCGCCACCTGCTGTACCTGGCTGGTTTGCTCATTAAAAAAGGTGCCCAGATGGCAAAAGCAGGACGCAAATAAAGGATGCAAGAACACGAAAAGATATAATACTAAATAAATATGAAGTAATAATGATGATATAAATGACTGTGATAATATGTTATTATGAAGAGGGTGCTTTTTTTTTTGTACAACAGGTTCTGCAGTCCGGCAAAATGCTTTTTTTTTTTCTTTTTTTTTGTTATAAAGAAAACAGCAGATGGAAATTTGGGGAGAAACAATCAGTTCTGCAGTAAAAAAGCCATTGAATTATATGTTTATAATTGAGGGTGTTTGCTTGAGACGTCAAAAATGAGTCCAATTACAGCAAAAGCCGGAGAAGTGGGCCGCACGACACGGAGTCGCTCTATCAGGCGCTGTTCCGGTGGAAATGGGACAAAGGCGGGAGGCTGGACGCCCACCGCTGTCTGCCGCAGCTATAATTTCGCCGTATGAAACGTCTCACTTTTTAATGTACATATAGACAAGCGGAGCTCCTTCCCCCGCACCGAGTTTGTGTTTGAGAACAACGTGAGCGAGACAAATTGTAAATAAATTCCACCCCGCCATGGAAATTACTCCTTGTTCATTATCTTCAAAGTCGGGGAAAACAGAAGATGGAGACTCATGCTGAGAGCTGCCGTGTCCCGGGTTATTTTCCGGAGGGGGGGCACATAGATGGGATTGGAAGGGTGGAAGGAGCAGGGGGTGGAGGGGGATGTGGGCAAGCTGCGGTGGGGCATTGTGTCACGGAAGCCTTCTCTCTTCTTTCCGCCTTCGTGTCAGTCAGGCACACAGCGGGGAGGGCGGAAACACGCACATCGCAAGCCCTCGCAAAGCCTGCGCGGACCCCTGCTGTTGTACCCTTGAGCTAGGTACTTAACTTGAACCACTTTGGCACACACGTCCAGCTGGATAAATGGGTTTGAATTTCGAAGGCGCTTAAAAAATTAATGCAGGGCTGCGGGGTCGTTCACCGCCGCGGAGCTTCGGCGCGCGGACACGTTCGGAACACGGTGCACAAAGTGGACGCGGAGACCGGAAACAAACAGAATCGCGATCGTTTCTCCAGCAGAATCGACAAAGCGAGAAACCTTGTACGTGCGCCGCCCCGTCTGCCGCCGCATCGCAAAGGACCCCCTCCCTCCTGCTGCCAAACCTCCACGGCGCCTTGTTCCTTCCAGACTTCCACTTCGCCCCTCGACTCCCGTCCTGGAAAATCACTCAGCGCGCAACGCTGGGCATCCGTCATCCTCAGGGCCGGGGTTACGGCTCTCCAGCGTGCGTCTCGGCGACGCCGAGTCTCATCGCGTCCATCGCAGCTCAGACGAGCATCCTGTCGGCAGAGGTGCGCGTCTGTTTGCGAGGCCGCGATATCGGAGACGCTCGGCAGGAATCCTGTCCGTCCGTACATATTTCGGTTAGCGCCTGACTGACAGCAAATACGGATCATTTTCCAAGCAATGACGTCAGTGAAGCAGCTAAGACCCGAGGCTGAGCAAAGACACGCAAACACCGACCCCGCTTACACATCAGGGCCAGGCCAGGGCACCTTGAAATATGCATGTCTGGTTGTCTGCTAACCGAGAGGTGCAGCGGACGGATATTGGTAGCCGGCACCGAATGGCTTCCGCGTGGCCAAGGCGTGTTCCTCCTTAACAGCTCAGATTTTATGTAGCTCTGTCATATATGTTAAAGAATTACATTTCTGTAAGCATAAAAAATATATATTCTCCGTGTCTTTAACATGTCTTCATTTTTTCATATGCTTCCAGTTTTGTGGGGCGGTGAAATAGCGGTCCGGCCCTGCGTATGCCACTATTTAGTTAACTAATTGGGACTTTTCATGGACCTTTAAGGTTTACAGGCTGCCTGCTGACAAATCTGCATACGAGGCGAAACAGGGACCGCGAAAAGGAAAAACATGGATCTTCGAGGCAAAGTCGTAAAATAATTTTCTATCGAGTCAACAGAGGCAGGATGTCACGGCAGCACCGAACGATGGCAGGATGACATCAGTTTATTAAAACAGGACTTTCTGAAGCGCCGCGCCCCCGCCAGGGCAATCGTATCGCTCATTTACTATAGGAGGATTCCGCAGAGCTCCCCCCCTGTTCCAGAGTGCCGGGCCTACGATTTCACGCATCGAAGGAGACTGGGATCCGAGGCCCCCGAGGGCCTTCCTGAAAGTGCACTAAGAGCCCCGGTTTCCATCAACAGCCAACAAACAGAAAGGCCCCACCCTTTCGAGTGCGAGCTGTTAATGAGGAACACATCTCAGCCACGTGGCGTGCGACTCCAAACATCTGTCTCCCGGATCTCCGAATTAACAGACACACAAATGCCGCGGCCGGCCGGGGAAACCGTGAGCAGGGAGTGAAAAGACGTCTTATTTATCGCCGCATCTACCAGCACGCCAGCTCGCCATTTGCCAGGGTGTGCTTTCGCCGTCTCGGTTGGCCCCGGACCTCTGCCGCAAAGGGGCGCCTACGAATCCAACACGTTCGCGTTCAATTATTCCACCCAGACTGAGCCGCGAGGATTTGTGATGTCAGGATTAGACAGGAGGCCCGAATGGGATACAGCTGGGACACGCAGACACCAAAAGCGTTGCTCTACGAGAACCTGACTGACCCCCCCCCATCCCCGATGGGCTGTTTAAATGTAAACGTATTTCTCGGTCCTCTGTGAGTCAAACTTACAAGACATAAATTAAATTCAGCGCAGTGTCACTTCTTAAGAAGCCAGAAATTATTGGGCTTCATTATTGTAAATGCAGAACCCCTTTGCGTATGTGGAATAGGCCAATATTGCAAAAATAAGCAAGCGATCATTGTTCCCGTCATATTACAAGCGTACATTGGAAGATGAATGAATGAATGATTGAATGAATGAATGCCTACAATGGACTGGCATCCCATCTAGGGGGTACAGTGTGGGACAGGCCAGAACCCTGCCTTAGGAAAGCGATTAATGGTTCTGAATGAGTGAATCGATTACACGAATGCACTGTCACGGCAACCGTTGACAGATAGTGATGTCTTCAGATCTGCATTTGCCTCTCCAACAGGAGTCCCTGCCTGCTTTGGGCAGAGAAGTGTAAAACATGCTGTTACCTGGGTTTGGTGTACGAGAGTTAGGGAACTCATGTTTGAATGGAGGGTAACAGAGAGTTGTTCCACTTGGTGGGGGTGGGTCAGTGCTGGCTGTGTAGGGCTGGGGGACTAACTGTACTTTTTTTACCATCCTCTCCTTCATCACAGATCTCGCTAATAACTGGAACCTGGTGGCTCGGTGTGGGAAGAGGAAAGGTTTCTGATGGGGCAGCATGATGGCAAAGCAGCTGGGCACTAACAGTGACTCCATCATGTTGTTAGTGACTCGGGCCTCTCAGCGCCATTTACGTTATTGCCGTTTACTTATCGTGTACTTCAACTTTCAGGAAATGAAGCCCCCGGACCCCCCGCTCAGCCGTCTGTGCAGATTGCCTCCATAAGTCACAGACAGCAATGCTGCCGCATCGTGCAGTTTTCATAGCCGGCGAAGACCAAACACCGCAGACCCAGCTAGAGAAACCCCAGCTAAAGCCCAGAGTGTGACACTCATGCTGCCCGCTTGTGGCCACGATGGGCGCTTTTCTGTGGCTCTGCGGACAGTTCCGTTTAGAGCCACGTTTTGCCAGCGTGTGAGAAATGCGTCACAGGGGTCGAGATCTTCAGTACCGCAGTCCCAGTGCACCCTGCGGGGAAAAGCCCCGGTCACGTTACAGAGAACCAAGCCAGAGGTCCCGCTAACTCTGCAGATTAAGACAGATACGGCCATGAGGTGGGAGAATCAACAAAGCTTATTTTATTTCGTTTCAAGCCATAAACCTGTAAAAAAGATAAAAGGTCCCGTAGCAGGGTTGGATGGTGTGGTGGTTAAAGTCATTTCCTTGCCATCAACGAGACATAGGCTTGAATCCCCGTTGTAGCATCCTTGCTCATGGTGTACAAACTAAAACTGCTGCAGTAAAAAAACTGCACACCCATATCAACAAATAATTTATCATGGGCTGTGTAATATAGCAACGTTGCAAGCCACTTTGTACAAAAGTGTCTGCAAAATGAATAAATAGGTTACCAAAAAACGACACAAATGATGTTGCTTAAAGGCTGCTTTAAAAAATTGATCTTCTTGCTTCACATAGGCTATCGCAATCTGTTTTTTTGCAGGGGACGCCTACAGTCTGTTGAATTTCACACACACAGACAGCACGGGGTAGGAGAAAAATGTCAGTTTTCAAAAAGGCATTACATTCATGAGCACACGCAGTAATTTAGAGCACAGAGCTGACTTAAATAAAAATGTCAGATCATATTGAACCAGTTAGCTGGGGACCCAAAGGGAGGGAGGTGGCTGGCCGCGGAGAAGCAGAGAGCCGCAGCGCCGGGGCCCGCCGGCCCAGGTTGTCGGTGGGACGGCCTACAGGCAGCCCCGGGGGGGTCAATTGCCGCCAAATTGCTAACCGACGCTAGGAAAACATTGGACAGATAATTGCTCGCTCACCCGGTCCACGCGATTGTGTTCAAAGACACTCGGACGACCAGGTTACCAATACTGCAATTACACCAACATGTGTGCAGAGACAACCTTCTACTGTTGCAGCTGCAGCCAGGTCCCAGCCAGCTGGGAGCCTTTTGGCACAGGTGCTGCGGGCGAGAGGAAGGTATTAAATGGTGCACCGGGGTCGCCATGTCAACCAGGGGATCGGCCCTCTGGGCATCGTGCCACAAGCCCCCGATATTGTACCCAGGAGCTATGGTAAGTACAAGAATGAGATAAAAAAGGTGTGGGCAACAGGTAGCCCGGTGCTTAGAGTCACCACCTTGCGGCTGAAGGCCCTGGGTTTGGACCCCTTCTCCTGCGGTAGCATTCGGGGCCAAGGTATTTACACAAAATCGAAACCAAGAATATTTTGGCGCGCAGGAGCTCAGGCTATCTGGGTAGGAGATGAGCACCGGGTGCAGCCAATAAAGCGTCACGTGTTTAAATAGATTTTTTGGTGGAAGGCGTGATTTGAGCTGTGAGGAATTTTGGGCCGGCATTATTTTGCTGTATATAATTTATGTTATTGGAAAAAACTTCTCTTTGAAAAAGTTTCTAAACCGTGTATTTTGTAATAAAAGTCACTAAGTCCATCCTCTCTCACCTCACACCGCGTCACCTTCCACATCCAATATGTAGGCGTATCGCAAACACATTTCTGTTAAAATGAGTAATTAATAGGAAATATTTTAGCACAGCACAGTGAAGGTTAAATGGTAACTTTCACTGGACATCAGGTATGCCAGTAAATGCAAAAACAGCAAATTGTAATAAAAATAAATGTAGTTATTGAAAAATATGCTACGGTAGGTTTATGAAAAAATAAGATTTGAGGGGTGTTTTTTACCAACGACCCCTTCATCAACATGCATTGTACAGATCCACAAAATATGTCTCCAACCCGGGAAGTTAAAGATACAAGACCTTCCTCAAAGCCCATTCTTCTGAAAGTTTATTTTCTTTCGAAAGCTCGCTCTGTTTTACTCACCCGCTCAGGCAGGGTATGACTGACCATCAGGCCCCGCAAGGCAGGACGCACGCACTCCTCCTCAGCACACGGGCATCCTCGACATCACCGAAACGCTGCCCCGTGCCGAGCGACGCTGCCTCCCTTCCGAGAGCTTAGGGTGCCGCCGAGAGGCTGAGCAACATTTGTTTTCCATAACAGGACATACGGCACACAAGGAAATGCGTGTTTAAGGCAAGAAATCCCACAGTTTAGATGAAATTCGGTTCAGGCAATTGTGCTGCGTCGCATTACACGTAATTGAAGAGGGCAGATTTAACGGCATTTTGCAAAGTCATGACCAGCGGAAAGCGAAGGCAGCAGCCGTCCGCGCACATCCTCCCTGCTATTAAATTACCTACAGTATGCAGTGTGTATGTGCACATCGTGTCTGTGTTTACTGGCTATTCAGCCAAGGTGAACGAAAATGAAATACATGTGGGAAGGATCGACATGACTGTCAGTTAATCAGAAAGTTTTTTGTTTAAGGTTCGTATTTTCGTAGCGTTTCGTTTCGGCGGGCAGAACGGTGGCACAGTGGGGACACCGAACAGCCTGCGCGTGCGGTTGTGGGTTCAGACCCACTTCACCCTGTGTGGGGTTTGCCTGGTGAAAGTGCTGTTGGTTTGGGTCTGGGTCAGTTGATCTGTGCTTGTCATGGGCTGGAGTTGTACCCAGGAAGCATCCCGCCAGGCTGTGGCCCTCCTAAATCCTACACTGGACTCCCTGGGGATTGACGTGTGGAGTCTTTTTATTTTAACCATCTTATTAATTTTTCTATATGAACTGAAAAAAATGTTCAGTTTAATAATTTATACGGACGATGCAGTGCCTAAGCGAGTGGAGCTGCTGCCTCACGGTGCCTTGCCTGGTTGCATGTTAGTTTGAATGTAGCTCTGGCTGTTTGGAGTCTGCACAGGTTTCCTGTTGGTGTTCTGGATTCCTCCCACTGTCCGAAGACATTTGTTTCAGATTTATTAGTTACTGTAAATCGACCATTCTGTGTGTGTGTGGGGCCAGGCTACAACTGACTAGCATCCCATCCAGGGTTAGTTTCATAGCCCAGCATCTGCTGATTCCAGCATAAGCTCTGAACCACCACGACCCTCCTTGGGATAAGCGGTTAACAAAAATGGACGGATTTTATCATTTTTGTCATTGTTCTTCTGAATAAATACGCAAACTGTTGTGTTTGGGGAAAGACAAAGAAAGAATGAAAGAAGGAAAGAGGAGGGAGATGTAAGATGGAGGGATAAAAATGCATACTGCCAGATTCTAAAGAAGGCAATGTGAGATATTTATAGCCGCCAAGGTAGACAGCTTAGCGGTGGGAGCGACTGAGCCGCAATTAGGGGCACAGCGGGCTGAGGGCGCGCAGCAGGTCTTCGCCATCTTGCCGTCCATCATTCGGGCCTGTCACTCTCCCCTGAAGATCATGCTTCCTCACTATCCTTCACCTGTGCCCGACTCAGTGTCAAGTCGTGCAAGACACACACACGCCGCCACGAGCACTCATTCACACCCCACCATATTTCTAGCTCTGCATATTTTTCACCCCCGCCACACATTACCACCCTGTCTCTTTTTCGGGTTCTAATTAAACCGCATCACCGGTTCACCTCTTTCGCAAACTCTTCCCGCTCCACAAACCACCTAAAAAAGCTCGGCTCGGCTTCCTTATTGCAAAAAAAGTAAATCGACGGCACGCGAACGTGCAAATTTCGATTTCGTTTTTCGAAACAAAATAATGCGTTGGGAAAGCGGTTGTACAAATGAAGCAAGGCAGTAATGAAACATGAAAAATAAATGAACACGCCACATATTGGAGCAGTACAACAGGAAAGGTGAAAGGTATTAATATAAGGGGGCTGAATTATTAAAACGTAACTGAATGTCAGCTCAAAAGCGCGTTTTTAGTCGGATCGTCTCACACCGCGAATACACCGCAAAAGTAAGGACAGCCGTTTCGACGCCCTTTCGTCTTGTTATGGTCCGTCGCCGCAGGTAGATTTTGATATTTGTATTGGCGTTTAATAAGGAAAAAATAAACGTATGTCAATCACACATAAACAATCCTTATAAACTTGCAACAGCAGAAATATAAAGTGGATATAATAAGTAGGAAGTGGTCAAACACCCTAGTAGGAACCCATTGTCTAGCACATAGGCAGGGGGTAAACAGGCTTATCGTGGACCCCTGCTTCCCCCCCAACTGAGAGCCAAGTCAAACAGCAAAGTCCCACCGCAGCACTGCTGCATCAACACCTGCATATGGTGGAGCCTATCTGGACCCACAGGCTTCCTGCAGCCCACAGGACAAACAGCCCCGTTCTTATCAAGGGTGCCGACCCCAGAGCCGGCTGGGCCACGATAAGAACACCCCTTGTGAAGGTGGAGGGAGGGGATACACAGAAGAGGGGACAGGACACCCCAAACCTGCAGCTTTGCAAAGGTCAGGACTGTAGAGGGTAGTAAAGCCTTCCCATCATTTGCTAGATGAGTAGCTGGTAAAATGGGCGAGCGGTTAAGGTGATGGGTTGATAATCCACCACTTTCTGGTCTGAATCTCTATGGGAGAAACACACTAATCCCCTGCGCTGCTGTGGACGTGACGCGTCGAGGATGATGTCAGACACTGGACATTCTGAGTAGAGGTGAGGTGAAGTTCATAAAAATGGTGAATCTTTACCACAGAAGCAAAAAGTAAATCGGAGTGAAACATTTCCGCCGGCTTGCGCGCCAGACCGGCTTCCGCCAATCGCTGAAGTTTGTCGCAAAGGGAAACTCACACACTCACAGTGAAGTCAGCACAGTTACCTGGTTTCTGAATCCCTTCAGCCGTTCTTCTCACGAGTTTGGGAGAAGATGCCCGACAAACAAGCCCGGATGTACATCACACATCAAGAAAGTGGTGTCAGCACCACCCTCTCTGGCTTGTTGGTATCAGAAAACAAAATAATTTCTGCAGCAAACAAAAGATTTTAGATACTGGTGATGGTCACAAAACCATGCACTGGCCACTTTATTAGATACACATGGTCATCACAGACTGGTGGTGGGGGAGTAAAGGTGTGGGGAATGTTTTGTCTGCACTTATTAGGTTGTCAGCTGAACTCTGTCACCTTCTCTCAAGCCGATCGAGCATCTTTGGGATGAGGTGGAATGTGATGTTAGCACAACAAATGTGCTGCCAAAAGCATGTCCATAACTGTATGAAGCTGTCAAGCCCACAAGGACCAAGAACCCTGTGGAATGTTTCCAGCACTGTGCTGCTGGATTCATGCTGTTCTGAAGGCTCCCACCCAGTTCCTAGTGGCCAACGGGTCTATATTGCCTTAATAAAGTGACAAAAATTTCAAACAAGCAATAGGATACCAACACATGAGCTGACTTGCAGGGCAACTTAGTGCACCCTAGATAATGAAATATATCTCTGAGGTCTATTATGAATAATGTGTGCGTTTTTACAGCATGGTTTGGCTGGGAAAGCAGATCAGTCAACAAATCTGGTTACCCGGGGGGCAGAAGAAGAGCATCGGGGGGTTATGAGAAGTACCGATACAAGCAGCAAAATGTAGAACCTCTGCTGCTGCTCATTACTGTATTAATGTGGAGACCACGGTCATGAGCTTTGTTTTACCTCCCTCTCTATTGCGCGTATTCGGTAGGACTTCCTTCAGAATCCCAGAAAGCATTTGTTTTAGTTAATTTATTGATTTAGTTAATGTGATTCTCAAAAGCATCTTACTTATGTTTGTACATCGAAATGCTTGCAATGTTGTTGTTAAGTGCTTGCAATGATTTATCCATTAACTATTCACAGCTGGGTTATTTTTACTGGGGTAAATTAGGGTAAGTAGCTTAAATGCAGCAGGACTATGGATGCGAACCAGGTTGTTTGGTTGCTAAGAAGCAGCACTGAGCACTCTGTGACATGCTGCTCCCTGAAGGTTAAGAGCCGGTGTGGGGTTTGATCTGGCAACCTTCCTGTCCAGCTCTGTAACAGTCATGCTGTTTGCTGCATCTGTGTCACACAAGCCGGTCAAGTTTACATGGAAAGCCCAGTAAAAGCATCGGGTCTCCAAACGACTACTAGTTGAAAGGTCTCAGCTTTCTTCTTCTGATAGATGCTGTCTCATATCTCCATCTACCTGGCATTCGCGTTGCCTGTTTATCAGACGCTGGTTTCCTGCGAGTGACACTGGACCCTTTTGTTGGTCTGGCAGCTGGGGTGGCTTATTGTTGCCTTTTTTCTCTGGGAGGGGCTGTCCGTTGCGTGAGCGACCCACCAGTCCCTGCAGGTGAGCCGGTGATCTGTTGCCAAGGAAACAGCAGGTGCAGTTTTGGGCTGGAGGTCTTTGGAGATAAGGCTCCCTGGAGACCCCCGTGGAATGCATGAGAGAACACCAAAAACATGGAGACTGGAGACTAAATATTTGCAAGCGAGGACAGAATCCATACAGAATCCAACAGCGGTGCACAAAAGCACCTCGTACACGGCGCATTCTTATTTTTATTGGTACTAACATTCCCGTCCTTGTTCGGGAGAGGAGTGCATGAAGGTGTGAAGTGCTACGTCCCAAACTTTCAAAATCTGACACTTACACAGCACCACAGCTTCGAGGAAGAAACCAGGGTGAATCTTCACAGCCTCGTAAGAATTCAGCCCAACTGAGGAACGGCCCCTTTATTTGGAAATCCGTCCTGAGCGGAATATAATTTAGAGAGTTATTATATGGCAATAATTGGAGCAAAACGTCCTTTTTTTAGTGTGCGGAGGAGATCACAGGAGGGGCTGTTGGAGAATGTGTGACCGTCTCGCGGCATTGTGGGGGGCGGCGGTGTGAGAGGAGCCCCCCGTTCTCCCCCGCTCCTCCTCCCATCTCTCGCACCATCCAGCGACTTTCCTCAACTCGCCGGTGCGCATGCTGGGTGTGAGGAACAGACCCAAATGCGGCTACAGCACCACAAGAAGTGGGATTCAAATTAAAATTGAGACACGTGGCCCGACACCAGGGCTTATAAAACACACGCACGCACACTCATACGCACCACTGTGTTCTCCATCGCTGCCACCTCCAGATGATTCTGTTTCACTCTCTTCTGCTGTTTGCCTTTAGTTCGGACCTGGTGTTCTGCTCATGCCTTTCTCTGTGTCCCGTAAGTGATGAGGCTGCAGATGGTTTCTGCGTTAATCCCGATTCCAGCCTTCCCGCCCACCCCTGTGGACCCAGTTTTAGTGCTACTTTTGTAGGTTTCGGGGGGCCAAAATTCATCCACGGCAATGAGGGGCAGGGCGAGCGCAGCAGGAAGCGCTTGCCCGCAGTCGTCGCAGCTGAACGTGGCACGGCTAGTTGTTGACTGCGGAGGTGCAAATACTTTTTCACACCTATAAATACACATTTCATTATTTTGCATACAAAGGAAAAGACATGAAAACAAAGCTGGCATTGTTTTCGTTCCTCATGTTTCATTCATATACACTAGAGCTGACCAAAAGTTGTGGTCAAAAACCTGAAAAGCAGAGAAAACTTTTTCAAAGCGCTGTAATTATCCTAATATTTGCCCCAGTAAAAAATTCCCGGCTACATAAATGGAACAGAATTGTATGCAGCTGAACTTTAAAAGTTGCTTTGGAAAAAACTGTAAACCAAGTAGTAAATTTTGCAGTCGAGAGTCCTTCTGTGGGCCTTGAACTTGGACATTATTCTCATGGTGTTCAGACATGAATCCCTCACCGCAGACAGGCATATCTGGTAGGCTGCACACTCAGAGCTTTTTTTTTTTCCCACAGCGGGTATAAACTTGTGCGCTGTCACGCCCGTAGAACAACATGGCTGGTTCTTCCACAGCCGTGCACTGCTAAACAAAGATCTCGCGACTATAACATCAGCAGATGGGGGACAATCTGTTATCTCCCACTTCACAAAGACCAGAGCCAGAGCGCGCTGGAGATCCTCATCCACCTCTGCCGGGCCTCTGCTGTGGTTCAGCACGCACTCTGTTTTTTTAAAAAATTTTTTAACACACTGCGAACTGTGTTGTTGTCACTTCTGGTTATTCTGGAGTTGGTCTATTTTTCCCTCGTGCAGCCCGACGAATCCAAAACAAGTCCAAAACAAAAGCCCTGCAATAAAACGTAATAAAATTGCGCAAGACCACCCCGCCTTTAAAAAATGAATAAATACAGCGATTAAAATAGTTCTCAATTGCTCAACGGTGACTTTTCGGAAGATAAATGAATTACCTTTGCACCTCCGTGTTTGAGAAATTAAATGTAGTGGGTGAAGAAAAGATCTTTTTTCACTGAAAACGGTAGTTTTTTGCAGAGATAAAAATACACCTGACACTGATATAATTGAACTTCCCCTTGAATGCAGCTGGTAACATTCTGAATTTATTATATAGCTATATTTAGCATCGATAACATAAGTTGAATAATGGAGTCGGGAGGTAGACTCATTACAAAACGCATTATGATTTAATCAAACCGCACAAAATTATATTCATTATTCTCTGACAAAAGGCTAATTTGTTTCGTGCTCCTTTGTCTCCGTGTCAGGCTCGCGGTGAACGCGTTCCCTTTGGCGTCGGGGTTCGGCGGCGTGGAAAGGTGCTCTCGGAGTTCTCGAGGTGAAGATCCGCAGGGATTGTTGAGCCCCGGCCAGGAACGTTATGGGATTTTTCTGTTTCGCTCAAGTTTGAAAGTCAGAAGGTAGTCGCCGCCGAAGCAGATGAATGACTTCAAGCTCAGCGATGTTGGGATGTTTTAAGGGCCAACAGGTTGAGTGCGGCGATGCTTACGGCGCTCACGGTGCGACACGGATGTGAACCGTACCGTACTTAGGTTAGCTGGTAGAACTGTTGCCTTGCAACTGGAGGGTCCCGATTTGAATCCCTGTTCCTGCTGTTGTATCTTTGAGCACCGTGCTTGTCTGCAATGTTATTGTGAAAAAATCTCCCTACTGCATAAACTGGTAAATAAGAATTTAGCAACTTGGTCTACAAGCTTTGCAATGTAAGTACTGTCAAACAGATATGCAATTGTACAGATTAAAAAGTCTCGCTGGGCTGGGAGGTAATGCCTGAAGTAGCTGGGGTAGGAACGTACTCCTACTGTAGTATCCAGAATCAAGGTGCAGGGTTGCTGCCATAAAAAGTCTCACTTGTCAACCAAATAAATGAAAAAATAAGTAAATAAAATTAAAAGACACGCTAGAAACTATCCAATACACCCATTTCTGACCACACACAGGCATACATGACCAAAGGAAGAGGACTTGTATCATGTATGTGCAGCTAGTTTGTGACACCTGTGCTTAAGATGGAAGTGTAACATCGCTAACACAGTGCTGCTCCAAAAACAAAGGTGGCAAAAGTGCGGGAGCCACCAAAGCAGGCACGGATGCCGAACCTCATCGTTTCTGGGGTTTCACCAGCACCACGTCGGGGTACGATTTTTGACAAAGCTCATGCCCAGGGGAATGTACAAATGTGTCCTTTCAAACACAGTTAGTGGTGGTGTTTGGTCCGGAGCAGGTGGGTGTCTACGCTGCCCGGAGTTACGGTTTTGAACCTCCGCAGCGGTCGAGGATTGACAGCCCAGGAGGGGGTGCTGGTGGGAAATTAGCTGGACGTGGACACAAGCGTTTAGAAAGAAAGTGACCAAACACCTGCGCCCTTGAGAGACAAAAGAGCATCTTTGTTCCATGAGTCTTTGGCCCTCCCTACCTGGAGTTATCGCCTCTTATCAAAGAAACATCGGGTGCGAAAAACTCTCAAACGTTCCGGCTTGCGGCTGGTTAACCTGAAACCAGCACATGAGTGGCTGAAAAGGCCAAATATTATAACAACTGGACAATGTAAAAATGCAGAAGTCATTTTGAGAATTAGGCCAAGGTAGAATAATTGAGAAAATGATACTCACCTGCAAATGTGCTTAAATGCGTTCGGTTTCTCCCGGTTCCATCACGTCTGGTAAGTGTGTAGCTGTGAACCGCCCGGTTGAGAGAAAGCAGGAATGTTGCCGCTATTAGCGTAAGTGTTCCAATGCGTCACGAGCGGTGCGCTTCCGTGGAGCGCGTTCGGGCCTGCGGTCGCGCAAACAATTTTTCATCCTGCACTAACCTCATCTGCAGGAAGCCGTGACCGTTGACATCTCTGCTCGGGGTGCTTTCTGGAGCAGAAGCCCATTCCTTGGTGGAGAGTGAGGTTTAGCTGGGGTTTTGTGGGGGGGGTGGTTGCAAGAATAAGAGAGTTATTGTCAGACAGGAGCCGGGGGAGGGAGCACGGCTGAACCGCTGTTTCACCTGCCTACCTCAGCGGCAGCTTGGCGCTCGGGAGGGGGAACTTTGGCTCGAGCGGCACGGACCTCGGTGCTTGCAGTCCTGGCAGGTCTCCCAGAGACAAACAGGTCTCGTCGCGACCCTGGGAACCCCCTCCCTGAGGTTTACACAACCCCTGGCGCGATTAGCCGGGACCCCCGAGCTCCTGGAAAATGCCTCATTCTTATGCACACTTAGCAAGGTAAATAAGATTTAAATAATAATAAATGAGGTAATCCAGGAGCAACCTTTTCCTCCTCAACCCAGCAGCCCGGGGGCAGCGTGTGAGAACAGGCCTACCTACTCTTTTATGTTAATTTGGATTCTGACTGACCAAACAACGCCGCGAATAGGAAACACATGTCCATCTGGGGGTAGCCCCACAAAATCGCTCTTTCATTGGGCAGGCAATGGGCCCCCACGCGGTACTGCAGCCAGGGCCCGCTTGTTAAAATAATAGTTTGAGGGCCCACTCTTGCTCCCGGACCTCTAATGGGAAGGAAAACTTTTCACCCGGGGTCCCGGGCGTGCACTCCCAGGTCACCGAAAGGCTTCGGGAATAACGGAGCGGAGCAGTCGGTCGGTCTGCCGGGCGTGAGGGTTACCGCCAGGCCGTGCGCCGGGCAGCTCGAGCCCCTCGAGCACCAAGACCACAATGGCTGCCATACAAGCAGCATCTTCTTCTCGCGCCATTATTCTGTAAAAATCACCGTAGCGCTGACTAAGCAAAGCAATGCGCAGAATCAACCCGACGGCAGGAAACGTATAAACTTTGCGTGTGGAACCTGGCAAAATATTTTACCGCTTCGGCAGTGAGGGATTATTCTCGGCAACACCGAAGGTCTTTTGTTAGCCATTTCGCCGCCGCGGGCAATCCGATCGCCCTGTGGATGAGAGCAGTCGACGGGCTGCGGCAACTTCGCTCGACACTTGTTTTACTTCCTGCTAAATCATTACGATATATTAGTACGCCGTGCATCCGTGCCAATAAATACTTCGCACGCGAGACGGGGCTGTTAACGTAAAGCTATGAGTCGACAGTTTTGAACGGGGAAGCTTTTTGTTGCGCCGCGGTAATTCGCTCCGCTTTACCCCAATGAAACGTCCCGCTTGTCGGCGTGAGTGCTTTATGAACACGCTTTTACAAGTTATTGTGCGAAGCATTCGATTTGCGGGGAGCTTGTCCGCTCCAAAAATCATTGTTTGAATGGCCGTTGTTCCCAGACGGTGTTATATTAATTAAATTTATAGATTAGTATAATTGTTTCATTTATTGCTCAGGCTCAAGTTATTTATCATTCACGTACAGCAAGGTTCAGTTCACTTTCTGTAATTGAAAGATTCCCTGGAAAAGTTCCAGACTAATGTTTTCTTGAATTGTTTTTTTTTTTTTTTAAGTTTCTCAGCGTACTTTATTTGCGCGCTATCGACATTAACTTTCTCCGCGGGTTTTAAGTCCGCGAATTCATTTACGTCGAGCCCTTTGGAAATTGGGTGATGAATGGCGAAATGCTATGTGCTGAGAAATGCCCACAGTCAACAGCGCGATGGGGAGACAACCAATTTGCGAACGATTTAAATATCCTGTTTTCCGGCTCTTCCTAAGACGCCGCGCACTCTCCCGACCGGGTTTCCCGGTCTCGGCTCCTGACCTCTCGAGGGAAAATGTCAAAATCACATTAATCGTGCAAAAAAAAGAGGAGAGAAAAGTACTCCCACGGAGAGCATTTTTCTTCGTATTTTCAGACCTCTGACCTGCTGTTATGCTTCATACATAAACTAAATATACAGATTGCCCTGCCCGCTCACGTTTGCTTATAAAGTCGGAGCATTTCTGTGGGAATAATTTTTACTTGGGTATTTCTCGGACGTATTTCCCCTCGGGGGATTATTTAAAAAAAAAAAAAAAATTATTTTATTTGCTCGGTCTTAACGGAATTGTTTGTCATTTATGACGCCCTTCCCACACACCGTCTAACCGCAGCACGAGAGCCACGGGGAATTGTTTATTACCCCCCAAATATTTGTCGTGCGCTCATTTTCAGCGTCGAAACGGCGGTCCTAGGAGGCCGAAGCAGTCGCCGCGCCGTCTTTTAACCCCGTTACACGGAACACGCGACAAGGGCCCGATTTCCGGCAACTTGAGTGACTCGCCTAAACGGACGCTCCGCGTGGGGCTTCGCACACAAATGCAAGTAAATCATTTTCTTACAGCGATAATCCTATTAAGATCAGCAGCCTGCCAGCTAACTGAGATTACGACAGTTCGCAAATTGTCGCGCCACCCAAGCCGGGCAAAATAATTGGATGTATTTCGTTTTAAAGCGATTACATTCAGCTATTTGTTATTTTTAACCTTTCAATTTGGGAGCGGTGTTTGTTTTTACCAGATAACTTTTCTCGCACACAATGTCAAATTCATTTTGGAGTGGCGCCGCCGTGTTTTAAGCGAACAAAGGCTGTTCCGAGGGACAAAAGTATTTAACGGACCGCCTCTTAAGGGCGTTTGATGGCGAGAAGGCAGAAGAGTGAACGAGTTCGGGAACCGAGAATCCGCTATGAATGCAGTGGCGGGGATTCATCTCCTTTCTTTGCCCGTGGCGGCACTTACATGAAGGTCAGTGGTTTTATTGACAATCAGGGACTCGCAAAGAAAAAATATACTGTACAGCCATACTGTAATGTACAGATGGGCCTAAACGTACAGCGACCACTAATAATTTTTCTTATATTTCCCTTTCACTCAATAGAATAACACATTTTTGGCTGTACATTAGAAAAAGTGTTAAAAAGTTATAAATATGTTGTACACGGTAACTAGGAAATGTACCAGTTATAAAGGTAAAACGGCCAGAATTCCCCTCCGTCATCTTTATCTCACCTTTATTTATCTCGTATGAAAGCATGGCGTAAAACAGGGAAATGTTCTGTATTTAGAGTATCTGATGACAGTGTGTTATTCTGGACAGCATCCAAAGTGCAGTATCTGTGCTTCAGCGAACATGAAACATCTGAACTGGAGGAGCAGTTTGCCAGAAAGAACAACGCAAGACTGCTAGAAAAACATTTCCGCTTCTTTTAAACCGCATCCCTGTCTGCCGATGTTTTTAATAACATCCCTCTGCCCACCCGCTAAGCTCCCATGCACCATGCAAAAGGCACTTTTTGTGTTAATATTTTCTGAGGACACCTTTTAAAGAAAGAAAACTTTGAAATTTTTTGTGGTAATATGATATAATGTTATGGTCATAATGGGGTGGCAGGTGCCTCACAGCGGGAGGACTGTAGCTTTGGGTGTGGAGCTGTACAGCGCAAAAACATTTGTCAGGTGAATTGCCGACTCTAAATTATGGGATTAAGTGATCGTGTGTTATTCCCCCCTGTACACTGATGACCTGTCCAGCATTAGCCCTACCACAAACTATACTACTGGGTCAGTCTCCAGACCATCACTGTGTCAGTCTGGCTCAATGTCTAGGTCAACTCCAGACCACAACCGGGTCAGTCTGAGTCAAGGTCTAGGTCAATCTCCAGACCACCACCGGGTCAGTATGAGTCAATCTCTAGACCAATCTCCAGACCACAACCGGGTCAGTCTGGGTCAATGTCTAGGTCAATCTCCAGACAACCATTGGGTCAGTCTTCAGACCACCATTGGGTCATTCTGGCTCAATCTCTAGGTCAATGTCCAGCCCACCACTGGGTCAGACTGAGTCACAGAACTAGCAACTCTTTTATCTTCTAGGTTCTGGCACGTCAGTCATCCTTCACACATCCTGAGCCTTGAGTCTCACTGAGACAATTTTTTAAAACGGTGTAAAACAACTGGGCTGAGTGAAACCGAGCAACTTCAGCAGCGCAGAATGACCCGATATTGAATTCCGAGCTTACGTGAACGTTCACGTCTCCACGTCAACCTCCTCCTTAGCAGTAATTAAGATCAATGATTTCCATTGTGCAGCCAAGCAATTTCCCTCACTAAATACCCCCACGGCAGCTCTGAGCCTTTCAGCCTCCTGCCCTGCCTCCCGAGAGCGCCTTTACGTCGGTGATTGTTTTCCCATGATGCCGCAGCGGGCCGAAGATGAGGCGGGATGCTCATCAGCATGGGGTTCAGCCAAAGGGTCGGGTCTGGCGAAAGCCTTTCAGGAATAGAGGCCAGAGCTCTATTACGGATGCAAATCCAATCTCTAAGTGAGGATTGTTTCAAGGGCAGAGCGAAACCAGCAGACTCGCGAGGCCACGGTGAAGCCCCGCCCCCCTCCCCCCCGGCACCGTTTCCCGCTCAACCCATCCTCCCCGCTATTCGGATCATAGCTTCCTTTGTGCGTGTCTTAGGCAGCTTCGGCAGCCTGTTTAAACACTGGCTATTGTCCTCACGCCTTCACTGATTTCTCTCCCTGCCAAAGGCGCACAATGTCCTCGTATGAACAACTCAGTTACTGCCGTTGGACTGCACATCAGAGCAGCGCTGCTCAGACCGGGCCTGTAACTGGCAGAATTAGACCTGAGCAGCACACTGCCAATTGCATTGTAGGATTTACATCTCATTTTCCCTGTGATATTTTTTTTAGCTCCTGAATGCTGCCTTCCTCCCAAATCTGCTCTTAAGGATGCAGCGTGACAAAACGAGAACAGATTTAAATGTGCACTGACAGCTTAATAAACTGGATGCTACCATTTTGGGTGCTCAGAGGGAGTTAGACACTTTTTATTATAATTTTTTATTTTTTTTTTTTATTTTTTTTTTTTTCCCCTCCTCTTTCGGGGTTCTTTTTGTCAGGTAGCTTAGCACCGCCTCGGTACCTCTTTGCTTGGGTACAAATTGGGGATCAAGACAGTTTACCAGGGGACCGGGGTTTCAACTGTTTGGCCAGATTAAGGGTAAATCCTCACTTCCCCGCTGGTTTCTGAGGAACACGCACCTTGAATTTGGTGTCGCCGCCAGAAAACAAGCGTGCTCGGGGTGTTCGGAGGCCTCGCGTCTGAAACGTGAACTGCGGGTAACCTCAGCTGTTCCTTCAACCTAGTCAAGGATCCTTCACTGTTGTGTTAAGAGGGTGGATTGAGCACAGCATCACCGATAAATGAAGCACCCCCCCCCAGACCTCATTCTAATCCCATTAGCGAACAGACACCTCCGAGTCCCACCCTTTCCCCTTCATATCATTATCCCGCTTCATCTGCTCTGCCCTCATCTCGCCATTGCCCTTATTTGCCTTTTTTTGTGCAGTTCAAATTGGTTCTGGGTCCTCTGGGGTTGCGTTTCTGCTGCATGCTGCTCTGCGTTTTCTTCTCTTTTATTAAACGTAGAATGAGGTCTTTCTCCGGAGAAAGCAGCCGGGCTCTGCTGACCATCACGCAGAAGGGACGGCTGCGCGGCCTTCCTCTATGTTTGTCCACGTAGATCTGTCCTATTAGCCAAGGAGGATTTACATAAATTCAAGGGTCCCAAGGGGGGGTGGGGGGTCCCCTGCTCTTTGTGGGAAAATTAGCAGCAGTGGGTGCAGGACTGCGGATCTCTACAAGTGCATTGCTAAAAGTCTCGCCGTATTCCTTCTGCATAGGCGACAAACAGGACCACGTTTCCTAAACGCCGCCCTGAGCCGTCTGGTGCCTTCCCGCTGCCCCGTCGGAAAGCCAATAAAAAGCAGACTGGGGTCAGGGCTCTTCTCAGCATAAACCTGTTTAATCCAGGTTGTCTCACCATTTGAAAAAGAAGCGATTAGCTGCACGCAGGTTGTGGGGAACCTCATTTCTTTGCCCGATCCCTGCGGATAACAGCAGTTGCCACCAGATTATTCCGTCGTCGATAAGTTTCTACTCAGCACTTTTTTTCTCTCTTTTCCACGTAATGTCCACATTTGTGACCGGGAAGCAACGGATAAACATTCCCGTAATCTTTTTGTCAACTTTTTTTTTATTGCGCTGGATAAAAATACCAGCTTAGCGGATGAGAATTACAGTAAGGCTGTTTAATTTCCACATTAGTGCTGTTGCCAACAGTATTATTTATGTTAGCTGTACGTATCGGTTTCTTTTTTCCTCAAAAGCAACTTGCAGTTTTGGGCTACTTAGAGTAATTTTTCTATCTAAAAAACAGAGTAATTTTTACTGAAACAATAAAGTAAATAACCTTGCTGAGGGGTACCGGCGCAGGAGAGGGGATTCGAACCCGCGCCTGTTACGTAAAAAGCACCCAGGTCTGTCTACTACAACGCCCGCGGCCTCATCGCACTGCTTATGCAGCGAACTGCACAAATGGTTATAAAAGACCGGGCTGACTCTACATCTATTAGCTTCTAGACCGACCCGTTGGGCTGACTTACGTGCGAACGCCTCGGCACCCGCGACAGCGCAGATCCTAAAGACATGCACGTGTGTACATTCTGTGCACTTTAAAGGAATTCTACATTAAATAAAAGCGAGCAGAGGTCACGCAGGTGGACTGAACGCAGCTCCTTTGAACACGGACAATACATCTGGAGGCGTTTATGGGGCATTGCGAGAAGCAGCTTATTTCAGGCCCTCCGAGCGAAGCGGCTGCTTCGGATTTGTCCGTTTTCAATAGTTAGTCGATGCTTCAACTAATAATGATTTAGCGCAATGTTTCTTTTTACCCCAGCAGCAGAGTTTAGGTGCAGTGCATTGCTCAAGGGCACGACAGCAGGGACCTTCTTATTAAAAACCTTCACGGTTTTGATCGCAAGCCAGGATTGTAAGGTGAATGACTTGTTAGCTTAGCTGAGGAGAATCTGGGAAACCTTTAGGTGTTTTTTTTTTTTTTTTTTGTGCGTCAAATTACATCCCAATGGGACGCGATATAAATATCGGAGCCGGTGCGTGTCCGTATAAATTATAACGCGAACGCGTTTATGACACAGATGACCTCTGCGAGGTTGGATGGCTCTGCGGTGGAGCGCACTGTTTTTGTATTATCTGCATATAATGGACGGTCATGTGTGTATAAGCACATGAACGTGCGAAGGGGTTGAAATGCACGTTTCCTCTTCGACCGTCATGGCCGACAATCGAGCCTGCAATAATATTTGCTTGTCGAGTACACAGAATGATTGACGGTTTAAGCAATAAATTAATTTCCTGACAAAACCCTTTTTTTCCATTTATTTTTTTATTCTCATTTGCACCACCGTACTGAAGTTTTTAGTTACAATAATGTGAACGGCATCCTTTTTTTAAAAATTTTTTTTTTTTTTTTTTTTTAAACGGCAACGGACTTCCACGATGCGATTTATTTTTGTCTTCTGATCGCTATAAAAATTAGCATGGCAGCTTAAGCTGAGCTGAAACACCAGAACGGGTTTTAAAAAGCAGTTATGTTAGCGTGAGGAATATAAATGAAGTGTCACGGTGCAGGTTATTGTGTGTGTTTTTGGTGTAATGTGATACGGGAGGGTGGAAAGTATGCCGGAGTATCCAAACCCTAAGAAAGGTTCAGACGAGCTCCGGCAAACCCTGTGGTCTGTTCCTCTTGGCCCAGTGACTGCATCTTTGTGGGAGGAAACACTGTCTGCCATTGTGGGAATCCAGAACCCACTGAGGGCCTGCCAGACGGATCCTCCCAGCGCCACCTCACAACACGGTGCAAAATCCAATTTGCTCGTGGAACCTTGGATACCCTGAACCGCAGTGCTCTCTCCCACACAGAGACATGTACACACACCCAAAATCTCTCTGCCCTGCGCACACTCACATTCGCTGAGACCCTACCTGTTGTCCTGAGTCTGTACTCCTGTCTTTCTCAAATCACAAGTGTTTCTATCAGTAAAAGTTAGCCAGGCTGCTGTGCTCTTACTGCCACACTATGTCTTCCTTGAAAACCTGCCCGCCGCTGGCTTAACAAGATCCGGCAGCTTTCAAGAGTTCTCGGTTTGAGCACCTATCCAACTGTGGCACAACTCCACCGCAATCCTAATAAGATCCCTTCTGAACATTTGGCTGACGGACCCCAATGAGGGAGCATCGGCGGTGGGAACTGGCGGAAAATTCACACCTTCGCCGTTCCTGGGGACAGCCAGATTACACTGAAGAACTTTTAATAAGTCTGACATTTCCACACTTCAGTCAAGAGGAGAGCGGTTGTGTTGAAAGACTCTGCTGGCATCTGTTAAATGGGACACAAACAGAAAAACAGGAGCACTTGTGCAGTCTTTGAACACTCACACACAAAATGGAACAGGTCAATGCATCCCAGAGGCAACCACGGGCTTGGGTTTGTCTGCTGTCGCAGCCAGCAGGAGTCTGTCTTGTTTGCACTTCTGAACTCGCGTTTCCAGAAGACGCACATTTTTTTCCCCCAGTCTTCTCCCATGATAGCAGCATTGGGTTTATCAGAATGCAAGGTTTTGAATGGCCTTTCTCGCTCACTTCAGTCGACAAAAGATTTATTCGTATTTACAGAAATCTAATTTGGATTTCGGATGCCTGTCAACAGCTGTGTAGCTTGAGACCAGAACCACCTCGTGGTCTTGTAGTCGTGGTTGTAGTCATGGTCATAGTCACGGTTAAAGCTGTAGTTATAGTTGTTGCAGTTTGCCGTGCTAAGTTCTCAACCTCCATTACCCCGTGTTTGCCAGTTTCACCTGTTATAATCTCAGTAACCGTGGCTCCCATTTAAACTATTCAAACACTGTCAGTCAGCAAGTGTGAATTCATTCGTTCTGTTTTTAGAGACTGCTATGGTCATTTACCGCTCTTCTTTTGCATTACAGTACTACTGTATTTCTTGTGACCATTAGTTAAATGTATGATATTCAATAGCTATGAAGGAACTGAATGAGCGCAGTTGGACTGCCGTACAGTATTAGAGTGATGAATGATGGGTAGCTCACCTGTTATGCTGTGTTTTGATAACTAATATTAATGGATATAAAATTATGTCAATTGTAATGTGATCCGGTGATATTTTAGCATAAATAGGGCTGAGGAATGAAAGTAATGGAAAATGTATTTTGGGGATTTGTGAAAATTTGCCTTACGCCTTGTTTTTCAAGAACAAATTGCCTTCATGAGGCAGGGGAACACTGTAATTATTTATAGTGACACAAAACAATGGAACCTGATTCTGGTTTGCTGAAGGCTTTCTGGATGTTTCTGGTAGTTTTAATAATAAACGCAAGGCTGTTTTCGAAGCTTTTCGGGTAATGAAAACGCGAATGCGGCGGGTTTAAACAGACGTTGAGAAGTGGTGGCTTGGTAAGGTCTTTCTGGTTGCAAAGGTCACACCGATCACACACACCCATTACTGCAGCATCCCTGGTCTTCATTTAGGAATCCCCAGACCAGACGGGCCATCGTTTCCTCTGGGGAAGAGCCGAGAACAAACATGCTGTCGCGCAGCCCAGGACCGGAGAGCCGCTGCTATGGCTGAGGGACTGCGCTCTATTGGCACTGAGAAATGAAGAGCGACAGAAAATTAGGGCAGCGGGTGACACAATCCCACCCCCACAGCCCAGTGGAGACCGAGGCACAGCTCCGGTCCAGACCACTATTATGATCCAGTTAAAGGCCATGGGTGGATAATTGTTGTTTTCTGCATCTGCTGTTGTAGGTCTCTCTTCTGAGCTTCTGAACTTTCAGTTATTCCTCTCTACCAAAGAAGTGGGGGCAACAGGTGGCAAACCACTGTAATCTGAGAGTCACTGCATTCCGCCCCGGTGGGATCGTCGCATTATCATCTGCCTTGTGCCTGGAAAATGCCAGTAAGCGTCAGCCGCACCTTTGCGCTTACAGGGCAGCTCTAAAGCATAACAGTAACATAAATTTATGACTCAACAATTCTCTTACGCTAAAAAGAATGCACGACACGCATTGCAAACAGGGCTGTTCGGCACAGCAATGAATCCGCCGTTGGTTTTCTCATTAAAAATTCTGCTAACCTCCTCGGTAGGAAAGCGGCGCGTCTCTGCACTAAGCTGGCGCACACTTAGAACTCGCGACGGTAGGAAGAAGGTGCGCAACAAACTGTCTGGCATCTCAGCCAGGGAATCCCGAACGTTCAGAAGAGGAGACGCAGTTCCAGATGTTGATACAAAGGATCGCATCGCATAAATATCTGTCCGCATCCTGATATAAATAACTTAGAATCGAGATGCCCCAGATGTGCTGGAAAGGCAAGGGGTAGAACTCCAGTTGCGGTCGATCCGAAGGCCCGATGCCAGGAAAGGCAGCATTCTCAGAATCGGGAGCCCAGAGGAATCAGAGCTTCGGGGTTAGGCATGCGGTCTGGCTCCCGCGGCTTGGAGCCTCCTCACTCCCTGGGATGACATCAGCACTGGGTGGAGGGCTGTGGAATGTTAATCCCCTAATGTGTGGCCTGCGAGCGGCACACGATCCAGTTTGGGTTGCTCTCATTTGTTTAAGTTTGGGTCTCCCATCACGCCTCAGATTGCACAGCGTGAGCAAATACACTAAGTGTTTACCGAAGGCCTGTCAGTGGATACGCTCTCATCCAGAAACATCGAAAGGAGTCAGGTTATCAACCGTCGTGTTCGGCGCGAGATCTCAATGGGTTTTTATGACTATGACAAAAAGAGCTGAACGTTCGGTGTTTGTTAGTGCGCTGGTGCTGCTGGTAGACTGTATGTCTTATTGCCTGCTTGTATCAGGCGAGCTGTTCGCTGTGTACGTCCTAATTTTTATCGACTTGCTCTGGGGGACGCGCCTTCCTGGAGCTTCGCTCGCGAGTTTTAGCCTGTGCCTCCGTCGACGCCGATTGCGCAAGAACTTTCAGAAGATCCCAAAGCTCTCGCTTCAAGGGGGCCTGGCTTAAGTTAAAGAACAATAATTAAAAACAAACTCATTACGATCGCGACTTTCTGTGGACGCTGACTCACAATCCAGGCCTGACCCAAAGCTGAACAATGTCTCTTTACCCTACCAGTGCGGAAAATGCGGCATCCGCCAAAGCGAGGAGGGCGGGTCCTCGCCAAACCATAACTGAAAGCCCTGCCCACAAAGGGTCTGGAGAGCATCCAAACAGATGAAACAACTGGGAGTCTTGAAAGGCAAAAATACAGTGAAATATGCTAATTTCCATGTTTGCTTTAAAGAAAGATTAAACCCTCGAAAAAAAAAAAAAAAACCCATGTGGTTTTTGTAGTTCTTTCAGCTCTTGAAGGATGCCAAGAGTCTGCGAGATTTGGAAAGAGCGGAAGTAGGTGCAAATTGCAGTCGGAGGTTGCCATGACAGCACATGCCGAAGCAACGCCCCGGCCTGGTATTCTCCCGGTGACAAGTTTTACATCAAAGCAGTTAAATATCCGGTGGTCAACTTGAGAAATAGTTGAATTTTAAAGAACTTGGAAAAAACAAACACTGGAAAAGTTCAGACCTTTAAGCTCAGTTGGGCTTTACCTCAAGATCCAGTCTATCCTGAGAGCAGTTGCCGGATGTTTAAGTTACTTGGTGATCAATTAACAATCCTGTATAACTCAAGTTTTAACACTAACTTGCTATTTTGTGCCTCGATGAAGCTGGTTAAGATTTAAATTCAGGAAAGCAGACTGGACTCAGTTCAGAGACAGCAAAGATGGAGGTGTTGGGGTGTGTACTGCCAAAAAAGGATTTGTGAGGGCGTCACCGTTTTGTGGGCTCGCTTGAAGGTGCGGCGCTCGATGGCATGGGCATATCACCTCCTTAACATAGTCCAGCGGAAGCGACACATTCATCATGTGTTCATAACTAACTAACTTGTTCATTCAACCATTTATTGTGGCATTCAATGAGAGAGGCATTGTTTTGCCTGTGCTGAAGTTCTGTTAGTAGGTGGGGGTCTGAGGACCGCATTAAAATTTGAATTAGATTCAAAAAGACAGTCAGAACGTGCTTGCGCTCACCCATGCAGAGCCGCCGAGCATGCCAAGCCTCAACAACGCGCTGTGCTTAGGGCAAGGGCGCAAACCAGCACCAGTTCAGAATATCGAAGCTCTTACCAGCATCACGATACGCTTCTGAGCTCAAGGAAGAAAATACTTTGTCCTCACACAACAAAAGTGAAAAAACGTAGAAAACACAGAGCAGCCATTCTGCCAGGCCTGCAGCAAACCACTCAGACAATAAAGCAACCGTACCAGCAGCACTTTGGCATCCAGAGCTTTGGTCGAGGTCATCGTTTCTTCCGAATTATAATAAAAAGCAGGCCTTGGCTCTTTTCAAAAGAGAATAAATAAAAACTTGTGTGCCAATGCGCAAATATTGACATTGCACTGTTTTCCTTTCTCAGGCTGTTCTTCTGGAGTTATTCTCTTTTTTTTTTCCTTTTTACAAAAACGCACATGCCTACATAAATGTAAAAGCAAGCAGCTTCAGAAATGCTCATGCGTGCAGCCCCACTGAATCATAGCCCTCGGACTCCACAGAGAGCCGCATGTTGAAGGTATTGTTTTCAAAACACTGTGAATAAAGCCAGTCTCCTGGTGGAGGAGCACGTTCCGTAGAGACGGGAAATCACGGAAAAGGCATGCAGAGACAAATGTTGATGATAGAGAGAGAGAGAGAGAGAGAGAGAGAGAGAGAGAATGGCCTTTGTCGCAAGTTTTCCTTGGCAAGCCTTCACACCATTGGTCAAGAAAGATTTACTGTTGCGGTTTATCATCTGTTCATAACAAATTCCTTTGGCAGCGATGTCTCCTCTTAGAATGCAGTGCAAAACTGGACATCGCTGTAGCGCTAGCTGGTGGGATGTCCGACTCTTGTTGATCCGTTCGAATTGCGTCTCCGGTTTGATGCATCTGCTCTGAAAGGAAGAGCCGAATTCCACCCTCAGATTAAGGTATCTCCATGCACCACAAGTTTCTAAGCCAGGAAGCTGGAAGTCACGAGCAGGAATTAAGGCCTGAGCTGCTGAAAAACACAGCACGTGCTGTTGCTGGGGAGGACCGGGGTGTCTTTGCTGGGAAAGGAGGCAGCTGTTTGCGCCTGGAGCCGGGTGGGATGTGGGTTCGGAGTGATATATGGCAATGCTGTGTCATAGTGGTGTCATTGTTGCGAAGCTTGGAAGATCCACAAACCCTACCCTCAGAAAGACAGCATCTCCACCCAGGGTGTAATTACCCTCAGGTTAACTACCACGCTGTTGTATGTTACTAATAAATTCTTTTGGAACAAAACCATTTCGTAATACAGGTTTGAATACTTTGAAGCCTTATACCTTCTACAATTTCTTCTCCGTATTTGTTTATTTGCTCCTGGCTTTCCCGAGTTAACTGTGGTAAGGAATCAGGATGCTGATCATTGTTGTTATTTTTCATTACAATTGGTGGAGAAACCTACAATTTTCTGCCAACCTCAAAAACCACAAAAATCAGGAGGAAAGCCATCGAATACTTTTTTGTGTAGACTTTATTTATACACTAAGGGTAATTCGGAAGATTCATCATCGTGAACCTCGTTGTATCGTGGGAAGGTTTCATTGTACTACAGGGACAGTCCACCAAGCAAATCGGGGGCATTCTTCTCAAAGTGCATGGGATCGAGTCTTGCCAGAGTCACAGACATGGGGGCTCGTAGGTGGTCTTGAGGAACGGAACAATTTGTTCATTCACTCGGCAAAGTGGGACAGAAATCAATACCGGGGCTAATGGCTGGGTGGGGAGGTGGCTTTGTGATGGGGATCTTAATACAGGGAGATCGACCCTTCGTTTCCACACCTATGTGAGCTCAATGGCCTGCCAGTATGGGTCCCAGGCGGGCTGGACTTTCTCACAGCAACTGCCACCGCAATGACCTCACTGCATGCATTTACATCAGATCCCATTGCCTGTTTGTATTAACAAAGCACTGAAAGCACAGTTACAGGCCTATCATCTAATAACCGAGAACGCTGCTATGCCCTAAACCCAGACGCAGTGGACAGAAACGGTGGTCAAAAAAGTGCGACTTTGCGTTCGCCTCGACGCGATAAAAGCAGCTCCGAAATTACTTTAGTTTGATCATCTGAAACGTCAATCCATCCTTTTCCACAAAAGATCCTAGTCAAACATTACAGATTTTCCAGCGTCTTCCGGAGGACCAAGAGTCTGGATTCGCTCGGGCTTTCATCGCAGCTCCCAGTTGTCTCCTTTTGTCTAAAGTCAAGATGGATGGGTGCCGATTAAAACGCAGCCATTTCGGAGCCATCGACTCAGAATGACAAGCTGATAAACATCAAATATAAATCGATTAGAGACAATTTGGGTTTTAATCAGACTCTGCCCGATGCACGGCTGTCATCGGAAATAAAAAACAGAGCGCGTGATGTGATTCACGGAACGCGCCCACATGCGCAGATACTGCCTCCCATTGTGCTCGGAGCCTCCTCCAATGGAGCCATCGGGGCGGTTTAATTTCCCTTGTGCCACCGCATCCAGATCCAGTTGCATCTCATCACCGGCCCCTGACACAACGCAGGCAATGAGGATGGGGAGATAATGGCCTTTCAGCGCCTTTTTTCTGGGCAGGGCCATCCGCCATTAAATACGCTCCGTCGCCGCCTCGCCTGCTTTTGTTTTCGCTCCTGGTTACAGGGACATCAATTACGCAGTGGCAGTGAAGCGTCACTAACCGTCCAGGGGGCAGTATTCTTCAGACAGACAAGTCCCTTTCATTCCCCTGAGAGGGTGAACAAGGTTAGATTGAAAGGTAATGAGCCTATTAATTTGAGGGCTTTTCAGAGGGGGCTGGCCGGGCATCGTGTCCACACACACATGGGCAACGCTCCTGTCGCACGCATTCCCTTGGCATTGGCCGGCGCAACGGCCACGCGAGAAGCACAGCGGAGGTTTGCTTTCGGGCGACGAAGACGCCAGCGGTAGAAGCCGGCTCTGCGCTTCCTGTCATAGTTGCTGGAGTTTGAAAACTACATGCACAGCAGGGTATTTCTGTCTTGAGTGGATTGGAGTGGCCGACGCCTTCCTCCAGCGCCGCTACGCAAAGCAAAATCGGCGTCCGCCGTGAGCTGAAACCGAGGCTCGGCCTCAGCGTTCGCGTGTCCTTGTATATGGAAGAACGGCCGAAGTTCGCACTAAAAATGTCCCGGTTATTGCCCGTGGCGTTCAAATGTTGACCTAGGGTGGCTTACTGGAGAAATATCCCCGTCATAAACGGCAAGGTTTGTAAGACGTCTAAAGCACGCTGCGTTTTTTAGACCTAGGAGCTAGGTCTGTGCCACAGTCCGATCTGTAAGACCCTGTTATCTCATACTTGCAGAAAGCAGGCCATCCTTCTGTCATCTCTTGTCACATCCAGGGCCCGAGGGATTGGCTACTCATTGCTAATAACCACTGTGTACTAAGGTGAGAGTCCGTAATTGTTGCCCTCAAGGTTGGAACGTATCGCGGCTCTAGAGTTTAGTGCCGCCTGGTTTTTCCAGGGTTGAGCTCTGCTCTAACTCCATCTTACAGGTCTTGTTTATCAGAGCTTATGTGGCGCTAAGGATTAGAAAGCTCTGGCGTTTACGTCACCGTTCCCCTGGTCCAGGGGGGCCAAGACAACAGCATGTGCAAATTGATCGACCGCTGCCTGAACCCTGAAGTCCGTCTCAGGCATCCCCCACAGGGATGCAAGCTCAGCACACTCCGCTGTTGTAACAAACCAGGTTTCTGTCAGCGGGAAGCATGTCGTGCGCATATGCTGCAAAGTCTTCAGCCTGTCTGCCCGCCGGGGCCCTCAAGCCGGACAGAATGGTCCTGGGGTCCGGAGTCCCCGGTTCAAGCATTGTTTCTGACGCAGTGCACGAATTCTCAGCTTGTATTCTGCCGTTGCTGCACTTGGGCACACCTAAGCAAGCTTCCGGCGTTCCACTGAAGGTAAATATTGGTAAAGAAGTAGTAACTGCCTCAAGCAAATTGAGGCAGAGCGACGACTTATCCGGGGACAGGGGGATTAAAAGTTGTCCCAAGGCTTGCTGGATATGCACAGATACCTGGGTAGATACCAGCAGACGAAGAGAAAGAGCAGCCATGATAACGGTACGATAAGATATGAAGCACAGGCGATACAAAGAAGTACCGAGGAAAAAACAGCACCGATTTTATGACCGTGCCGCTTGGAACACAATTGCGAGTTTTACTGTGCGCCAGGTTTGTGGACAAAGCTGTTTTTTTTTTTTTTTTCCCCAACAATTCAACACAAAAGAGTGCAGCCGCGTTGCGATGTTCAATTGCGTCCCCCTCGCCGTCGTCCTCATCCACGAGGATACAAGGAAGCCCCGAGCAACCAGAACGAAGAGTGTAAGAGTGAAGACGGCGCAGGCATGCAAGAAAAGTCATATTAGCTGCCGCCATTAAAACGGACGACTCTGGAATCAGCATTTTCCTCCGACTTTTAACCCAGAGTGGCCAGATTCTTCAGGAAATGAACTATTGATGCGAAGTTCCAAATCTAAATGTCTGCAGATGAGCCAGCCATCTCAGGTATTTGAGTCCTAAATAAGACTGTTTTTATAAATATATATATATATATATATATATATTATATATATATAAATCTTCCTTGCAGTCCACCAATCACAAAGACATTAGTCCGAACAATTTGATTTAGTTGATTTGCCACACTTGGAGAAATCTGTTTCAAGGCAAGATATCGCGGACATGCTCACATGTTCGCTAGCAAACAGAAACCAGCAAAATAGCCCTAAGCTTTGGGAAATTCGGTATGCATAATTCGCCAGTCACGGACTGATGGAACAGGTAAACATTTCCTATAAACGGTTGGCTTATTTTGAGCATTTTTTCGGACACCGCATCCACTGCCTACCTATGCGAACCGCTGACAGCTGTTGCTCGACTTCCATTCATCCCCACGTGTGTTCTGGGCGAAGGTGTGGAAAAATCCCCAGTCCAAAACCTGGATTCGGGCGTGCAGTTTGCATCCGTTGAATGGCCACCTCGGGGTGGGTTGGATCCAGAACATCCCGGAAAGATGAAAGTTTTCTGAACCGCTCGTCTCGAGGGAACAATTTCATCTGTGGAAAAATGTTTGCACCCTTTCACTGGTGTGGCATTTTGCTGGACCGTGGCCATCGCTGCCATTGTGGCCTCTCGCAGCCCATGCCTTCGACTTGTCAGTGAAATAACATAATCCAAGTTTTTTTGGGATGTTAAAACCGCCGATAAAAAAAAAAACCCAGTTCTACAGTTGGTCATGAAGTTAATCTATCCTAAACCCAACGTGATATAAAAGGGGAACTGGGGTTACGCCAGTGCACTCCACAATTCAATGATCGCGGTTTGTCCTGGCAAACATCGCTGATCCTTTGATAAAAGCAGGGGGAAAAATAAAAACCCTGCAGAGAGCTTTCCTATAAATTCTTCCCAAAAAAGTCCACCAGCTGAATTCGATTACGAGTTCTTCGTCCTCCCCGAAGTAGAACAAAACGTATCCAACAATCGCAAGCTCATTACATGCGATTCGGCGCTGCTTCCTTCGCAATATGAGGGCTGCTGAAAATGCCTATTGACTGAACAATGCCCGCAGCCTGACAAGCAAGAGCCTAAAACAATGCAGGCAATTGTGCGTGAAATTTGGGCTCTTTGCGACGAGTTACAGTATTTTGTTCTGCCGTCACTTGACCCTGAGAATCAGATCGTAGGTTCAAATGAAGTGGAAGACGGGAAATCTAAAAGGACGGCTTTCCATAAAGGTATAAACACAAATGCCAGAAAGAATAAAAATCCGTAAAACGCTGCTTAGGTAATTGGTTTACATGCTTTAAATAGTCGGATGTATATTGGCATGAACTGCCTTAAGCGTTCAAAGGGACGACACCCGTTCATGTCAAAGCGTACGAAATTTTCATTCAGAGCAGGATGTTATTGCAAATTCCCAGTTCTTTAAACAAGGTTCTGTTTGCTGACATTTAGAGATTTGTTGTCATTTTATTATCACGACAGACAAACCTGCATGGAGAACCTGGTTGCATTTCCCTTCCCACAGCAAGATTTTGTGCCTTAGCTACAAAGGGCTAAAAGATTAAAGCAATCCATAGAACAAGAAAAGCCATCAACTTACATTTTAAAAAACCCTGGGAGACTGGATGCATACTAAGCAACCCCTCGATGCAAGGACGTTTCCACAAATCTTTAGCGAGTGAAACCGAACCCTTGTCACACATGTTCGTGCACCGTAATGGGGGAGCATCTTGTCAGAGGAGGCAGGTTACTATCTGCCACGTTCTGCTATCGTACAAACCTGACAGCTGAAACTAATCTGAAACTGCACAGACCAAATCCGTGCATTAAGCTGGGCCGTAAAGCACACAATGCAGATGGACGTATCTAAAGTATAAAAAGCAAATTCAAACACCCCCACCCCCTAGCAACACCGCATATGACTTCTGGTTAATGCGTATTTCATGTATAATAAATTAAAGAGTTTTGCCATTGCAAAATGTCTAACATGAAGGAAGATACATCTTGTATATTTAGTTATTATTTTCTTATTTATTCATTATATATAATAAAAATTTGTTGAAGGGAGTTTAAGGATTAGATATTCTAGTTTAGCGACAACTAGATTTTGTGTGTTATGTTAAGTCCTTGACTTACTCTGACCTTAGCTCCAAAAAAGTGCCTGTGCTTTGATTTCGGGTTTTACCGACAGTTGCGAACATCTTCATTCCCTTCAAGCACCCGCCCGCCGACAGATTTAAACAGGGCCGTAACTTGCCAGCGATGCAGGTTGCTCAAAAACTGCCGACGTGGTAAACATAGGAATACAGAGCACCCATTTGTGCAATAATGGCTCTTCTAATCTTCTTTGTCATTGCACATCTGCTTAGCCTGTGGTCTTATGGAGAAGGACTTTCTAAGCGATTCGTCCATCTATCAAGCTGAACGATTGGAAAAAATCCTGCGCAACCTTCTCAAGGGGCCAACAGCAGTTCCGTGGCGCCGATTCGAGAGTCGAAACCCTCAGACTGAAAATCCAACTCCTTAAACATGTTCTCCATACAGTTTGCGCTGTACAGTATATATAAAAATATATATTTTATATACATATAATATGCAATACTACATTAATATACTACTGTATATATTATATTCACACGTACGCCTCTACTTAGCATGAAAACCGAGTGAAAAATCAGCCTTATATTTGGTCGTAACTCGGTAAAGGGGATGAAACTTGTATCTCAAAGGCTCGCATCTCAAGGGACATCTGAATATATATATACTATATATCTGTAAAGTTCTTACTGTCTCATAATTAAAATCCAGCCTGCCTTGAGTACAGTTCAAATATACAGATTACATAGCGCTGACTAATCCCTCAATAAGTTACCCGTTAAATATTTATTATTCATTTTTTCTGATGGCCTCTGGAAACTGCCTCCATATGCTGGTGTCTAAATGAATATTTCTAGACACTTGCCCAAGGTTGCACCGTGGAAGCACATCGGTCAACACGAATCCAGCCCATCCTGCACCGAGGGGTCACGGTGCGAAAACATCGGGCTGTTTTGCCAAGAGCTTTGCAATTACGGGCCTCGAGTCAGCCGACGACTCGCTACCATTTCCTGGGAATAAAGTCGGATACGCTGATCACACACATTGTGATGTGGTCTCGCAGAAAACATTTGGTAGACATTAGACAAGTCCGCGCTGAGAAACCAAAACACATAATCCAAATATTTTAGATGACTGTCAGATAACTCTCAATTCCAGATCAGTTGGCTGTGGAATCCCTCAGCGCTTATTTTTTCAGCAATGAAAAATGTCATTTGCAGCGCTAATGCCGCCCGGCAGGTTGACATTGGTGCTCCGCGGGCTTTCTGCTGTCTTCCAGCGTTGAATGGAGATTTAATGGACTGTAGGTTTGAGATTATTTAACTGGGAAATGGCTTGTTAATGTCTCACTGACCACTAGATGTGTCTGCGGACCTAGAGAACAAGTAAGAAAAATACACTGTAAAATTATAAATGGATTATTGATGGGACTCACAAGAGTGCTGGGACTTGTGCTCATATTAAAGAGAAGTTCATTAATATTTCTAGGCTTATGATGACAAAACCGAACCAGAATTCACTTTTTACTGAAAAAAACTCATAATTTGCGCAGTACAGAAACATTAATGAAATAGAAAAGGCATTATATTTTGCTTTTTGAGATTTTTTGTCTGTAAATATACTTTTTAAATTTTTTAAATAAGATTTTAAGAATATATCTGTGATTCTGTAAACATTTCTGGCATACAAAGTAAGTCGCCACCTTTAGCTGTAACGTTATTATTTCCATTTGTTACAATGCCGAAATACGCTGTGCTGAGTGAGCCGCACTGTCTCTAAAGTAAACAAAATGCTTTTTTATCCATAGAAATATTAGTAATATGACTTTACCACTGAGATTCGATGCCTTCCTACAAATGACAAATTACATCCTACAAGAACACTTTTCTCCTCCGCCAGCTGAATTTCGGCCACCGCGCTGCTGACACTGAACGAAATTGACCAAAAATACAAATAAAAATGACACCGGAGAACGTTATCGGGTGCGAAAATCAGCACAAGTCAATGGGATGGAAAATGCCAGAAAGACAGCGTGCATGTGTAAGTTTGTACACCAACTAAAACATGACGGCGTAGGTCAGACAAAAGGCCAAACTCATCCATAAATCTGAGATGCTTACACAAATGTTTAAAAAATTGTTTTGCTGCCCCAAAATTAAGTAAATCCAGTAAATCCTTCACCAGCGTGCATTCCACCAAACATCCACATTTTTGGGTCATCTTCAAATTCTTTGCCTCTTTTGGGCTGAAACATTTTCCATGTGTAACATGGGTGTTTGGCAAGGGACCGAAACCCTCATCAATCAATCTGAATATTTTTATAAGTGCAACGCGGACCAAACCAAAACCCCTAAGCTTTCGCAGTTCTATATTCATCTTTTCAGAGACAAACCTCTTCGCTCAGTCAGATTGCTACCAACATATTTACGGTCATCCTTTGCTGCAGG
Organism: Heterotis niloticus; assembly: GCA_018136845.1. Lineage (NCBI taxonomy): Eukaryota > Metazoa > Chordata > Actinopteri > Osteoglossiformes > Osteoglossidae > Heterotis > Heterotis niloticus. Next base: position 6,189,784 of record CM030897.1, on the reverse strand, counting down.
GCACATCAAACAGCGGTTTCGCGGCCACTGAAAGGAGGTAAAAGGGGCATTTTTTAAAAAGAAAACCATTAACTGTTAAGAAAGAGAAGGGCGTTTTTTCTTAGTGCCACCCAAAGCGGTGTGATCTTTATTTTTAACATTAGCACAAACGAAAAGAGAAAGGCAGTTAAAACAACTACAACGAGATGTGCACTGGAGGCTCTTAAAAACATGTCCCCCCCTTTATATTTCCTTTATTTTACAGTGCACATTTTTGCTGCATATACAGTGCCTGCTCATGTACTCGGGCTTCTGTGCTCAGCTCCTAGCACTTGGGTATTTTCAGAACCGTTGCAAGAAATGACAGCGTCCTCGTGTCTGAAAAGCAGGTAATAATGCGTCCCCGGATTCATTTCTGTCCAAGGCATAATCTATGAGGAGCGCTTAGTGTCCAAAAAAATGAAAAATTTCATGACGTGTCCTTATCTGCCAAATGAAAATCACATTATCTTCAAAAGGATTTAAGCCTACATGTTCTGGAAATTTCCGGTGGAAATAAGCGATTCGGCGAAGAGCTTAGAATTCGGTCTGAATGTTTCGGGGATGTAAAATGCAAATTCTGAGGTCATTCAGAAGTTAAGGAAGAAAACATTTAATTTAGCAACCTGCTTGGAATTTTAAAGGACTCTACTATGGATATTACTCAGACTACGTAACATAGAGAAACTAAGAATACAGCATCACGTATTCAAGTCTCATCTAACTGTTAAATTAAAATGTAGATGTGCAATTTGTTCTGCATAAGCCATGTCCTGTCCATGTAAAAAGTCCCGCTGCACTTGTAATCCAGGTTGTTGGAGGGGGGCCTTAGCGCATCATCTTAGATATTTTTCTGAAATACTTTGGTTGTTGTTTGTTAATCGTCCTCCTTTATACTTCTGAGAAACTTCATTAACAGCGGCTGCGAGTCTGCTGGAGTGAAAAAGCGAACGCTTGACAAATTGCTTAAACTACGGCTTAAGCTTTCCGCCGTAGTTAGGACGCGCGTCGGCAGGCCTAGCAAGCCGCAAGCGTTTTCCCCAAAGCGAGCCGCAGATCTGAGGTTCTTCCGCCCGCGTAGCAAGTCGTGTGCCGCCGATGAGGCCGAACGGAAAACAAACGCGCAAACCATGAGAACCGAGGCCTTAAAAAACTGCAACTGAGATTGCATCTCGCTTCAAGAGTCAAGGAAGGGTGCAGAGGTCTCTCCCCTGCACAAATGACAGACATGCAGAAAGGTAAATGGGAATAATTCGACATGCCGGAGACTTCCTTCCCATGGGAGCGATTTGAAGTAATTCAGAGAGCCAAATTTTCCCAAAGTGAGCTACTTTGGGCAACCAACAAATGAAAATCCAAAGATGGCAGCATTTGTGTGTCTGAACATGTTTTGCCATAATTTTGCCCATCTGTAGCACAACTAAAACATTTAAAGTATAAACCACGTTTGTAACTGTCACACGTTATCATTTATTTTGGTGCATTTCCCCTGTTTTGTGCACATGGCTGTGTTAACAGTACGGTTATCTTTCGCTGCCTGAATCTAATTCGGCCCGAAAATGTGTTGCGTAGTGAAATTTTGAATACCGAGTGCCGATTTTTCCATTTTTTTAAACCGGGGAATAAATAAATAATGAATTCTGAAACACCTGTATAACCATCAACCCATACTTTCAGCATGATACATTTATTTTTTTAAATTAATTTTATTTTAATTTGTTTCGATTTTATTATCATGGATAAGCCTTGAATAAAACTTCATTATAGCTAAAATTTCTGTTAGAATACCAATATTTAGCTATTATTTTTTGAGAGCCACTATAGGGAAAATTCAGATACAGAGGTTTCAGGTACAGAGGGAACGCTGTGCTGTACTTTTATGATTTAGCAACCATTACTGACCCTTTTAGCAGCAGGCAGTGCAGAGGTTAGTGATGCTGCCATGTACTCAAAGGACAGACATTCGAATCCCACCTCCTGCTGTAAAACCCTTGAACAAGCTACCCTGAACTGACACCTGTACGAATGGCTAAAACGCTATTAATCATTTTGGGGAAGAGCGTCTATTTTTTAGACTTTTGAAAATCTCTACCCATCTACTATACCAAAATTCTTAAACATTTAAATAAACTTGAACTCGGTTTTTAAATGAACATTATAATGTAACCTACACTTTGGCAAACCTCTGTATTTAGGCTGCAACATGCAAGACAGAACCTGTCCGGAGCAACTTAGAACATTGCAAGTGACTGAAATGGAGCATTTTTGTAATGGTTCAAACAGTTAAATATGCCCCCAAAAATTTTGAAGACAGAAAATACCCCAAATTTCCGCGTTGAAGTAATTATGATCCTCCTTGTAACAATCTTCCTGATTCTTGTCTTAATGGGCCAGATTATCTCACGGGCTCTAAACATTAGACTACTTAGCAACATGCAGAATGAATTACTGTAGTTGTCCGAAGATCTGCCAGAGAGATATGAGATTACTGCCATTTATTCCCCAGATAAATTGTTTGCAGATGATCCTGCAGAGCAACAGATTAGCGTAGCTGTGACCGCAGTGAACGGATGCATTTTGCGGAGAAGCAGCCACCCCTTGTAGGGGGCCGGTCACCGCGTGGCACTCGGATGCTTCCTGCTCGCAGAAGTTTCGTTGGTTCGTGGCCCTTTGAAGCTAATAAAAGAGGTGGCGAAGTTCAAAGGCTGATGTCATGCGACAAATACATAAAACTAAACAATAAAACATAATTCCAATCCATTATGGACAGTGACGGGGACTGGTGGTCCAGAGCCTACCCTAGAAATTAAGGGTGCGAGGCAATGTACGCCCTGGCAAGACAACCACGAGCACAACCGCTCACACACAGGCAACGCACCTAGGGCAGATGAGAGCCGCAAAATAAATGGAAAAGCATGCAAATGTGGGAAAGGCACACAGAGGACCGGAGTGCTGACCACCACATTAAAACACAGAACAGGTATAGCAGATATGGAGTGGCCCTAAAGGTAAAAGATTAGCTATATATTCAAAGAGAAGAGAAACTATGCTGGCTAAAAAAACAAAAAAGAAAACCTGGCAACAACCGAGGAGAGGAAAACAAAAAAGGTGAGGGAGAAAAAAATCTCTGGGGTGCCCACCCCTCCTGGGGATTCCAGAAAAAAGGACGGTGGCAGAAGTTACAGCTAGGAAAGACTGTTCTGCCGTGTACAACATCGCTTTAGACAATAGAAGATAAATAAATTGCTAAACACCACAATGACAGAACTGAACATGAAGCCCAGTTTGCAGACTCATAAATCATCAGTGCCACCCGACAAATAATTTACGTCACAAATGCTTCTTCGTACGAAGGGGCATTGAAATACTGATCTTCATTTGAAAATTCATTTCTCTTTTTCCACGCTGAAGGCTAGCTGACAGGACACATGAGCGCCACACAGAATGGCTGGGAATCGGAGTGATTATTTGCTCCAAATGAAGACATAACTTTTAGTCACGGCGCCCAGGAGGGATAAGCAAGCCCATGGCTACGTTTAGGAAGCAGGCCGCGGGGTGGCAGATCTGCCGAGCGTCTGCAGCGTAACCCAGCACAGCGCCGGGATCAAAAACCGAGGAGGCGGCCGTTTCATCTCTCGCCGCCTTTAGAACTCCACCAAAAAACAAAGTTCTTCAGTAATGCGGCGCAGACACAAGCTCTATTTTTACCTCTGCCAGGGCAGACACCCAAAAACAGAAGAGGGAGAAGACAGAGAAGACTCAGCGATCAATCCAGCTCCAGCAGGGAGGGACAACCTGCTCTGATGCCACAGATGCCAAACTAAACATCTAAAAGATCTCCACAAAAATAATCACCTGTGGATCACGATAAATCGGGTTCTATAACACATGGATATTCTGAAGGCTTTTTTGACCCGCTGTGTATTTATCGCAAGGTTCAATCTCACGTACATGAGAAATGAAATAACGCCGATTTTGTTGGACATTTTATTCAAACCTGACGTCATTGCAGGTGACCCATCGGAGACGCCGATGCTACAGTACGGCGACGGCTTTGCCGAAAGCCGACCCGAACAAATAACCAGTACCTTGTTATCATAATAAGTTTTATTATCTTAGAGAACATTATCGGTGTGAAGGAATAATATGCTGGAAACATTTGGTCCTTAAACATGTAATTCGAATAAGTAATCTTACATGCTTCGGCGGCCATTTCAGCGTGGCACCTGACAATTTTGCGGCCAATTTATCGTGGTGAGAAGTGATGCAAGCTGGAAATTAAAAGTAAACTAAAATGAGCGATGTGGGAGAATGCTTATTCCTTTTATACGCTTTTTTTAACAAGAAGGTGCTCTCCGTTTCCATTCGCATGGATCATACCTGCGCAGAGTCTCTGTTTCTAAAACAAACAAAGCGGCTTGCTTATGGAGACCACCATGGATGGAGGAAGGACGAAGGCGATCGGGTGACTGCTCATCTGCAGAAAGTGTCTCACAGCCCCCGGGCAAACGCTTTAACCCCGGTCACACTTTACCTTCTCAGCTTGTCCGTCTTTTACGATCAGTTGCTGAGAACAGGTCTCACCAGAGCATTCCTTCGCAATGACATTAACCCTCACCGATCCCTGCAGGACCTCGCGAAAGCTTTGGCGCGCTGATCGGATCCAGAAATTGAAAGCTGACTCTCCAGGAGATGAAGCCCGGAAATTAAGCCAGGCTGGAGCACCTTGTGGAGCTCGTAGTAGGAAAGGGGCTTTTCTCACAGCTGCAAGGAGGGAGCCTCAGCAGGCTCAGGTCTGGGGTCTTGGAGGAAATGTTCAATTGGAAATGATCGGGTAGATTTTACAAAAAATTTAAGCAGTGGATAGATATTTTTAATCGTCCGTGGGTCTGGCCGGTATTAGCCGGTACGCTCACGTCCGCAACACGTATGCCAGATGACCTTTGTTCGGAGTTCTTCTATTAAGAAACTGTTCCTTTCGCTTCCCCTTCTCCCCTAAGTAAAACAACAAATACGGAACGTCGGTGTTCCCGCACTTTGCGCCGCCAAAATGAAACTAATGCACCACAACTGAACAAACACGGACCTTGCTGTTCCAGCACCTTCGAAGATTGCAAAGAGCGAGTGAGCCAGGCCAAACCCTAACTGAGGAAATGAGGCATTGTCATGGAGTCAGTGTACCCCCGGCAGAGTAAATACACGGCAGGGCTTTTACTGTCCAAACATGGAAAGTACCGTTGGCATTTTTAATATGAACAGAGCAAGGAGTTTTACACTTTAGAGGTGTATTTGAATTTATGTTGGCTCTCTGACGTAACTTGAGCATCGGGATGTTCTAAAAAGTGTTTCCAGAGTATCAGACGGTCAGTCAGGGTTGGAGACCGAACCGCTGCTGGAAACGCTTGTCCAGTGTCGTGCAAGCGGTATATTTTTTTTTTCTTTTATAAATGTACGGAAATAACGCACTAAAAATCAAAGGAGCATCAGGACTGCAAACTGAACAAAAAAAAATGAGCGAGCCTGAAATATTTTAGAAAAACGTGCAGGTTTTATCATAGCCAACAGCCTTAAGAAATACATACGTATGAGCTTGGTCTGTAAAGTGAGTGTTCGTGAATTTGGCCCGAAAATGGCACGCCCACTAGGTTGCGCCATCCTCGATCGCGTATATTAAACGTGCAGTGACTATTGAGCATTTGTTTTTTGAAAAGCCCACAAAGTCTCTAAACGCTTTGTACAAATGCAGAGGGGTCACGCTAATGGTCCTCATTTTCGGGTGTCTATTTTCCCGCATGTGAGCTACGCACTGACATGTAGGACTCCCCAGTCGCCGCTAAAAACCTTTCTACGATGATCTGCTCCCGGCGCTCCCCACTTACCCAAGGACAACGGTCCGTGCCACAGGTACAAATCACAGACCACCCTCAGCTGGCGGTACTCGAGTTGAAACTTAAATCAGGGCCGCCTCGAGGCCTACCTGACAAAACAGCTCTCTCGCAGGTCTAAAAGGCAACTAGGAATAAACAAGTACCCTGGGACCCGACCGCACTTTTGGAACAGCGGTTAGCAAAATCCAAATGAGACGTAAAGGTGAGGGCATTAATCACACCTTAGGATTCATTTCCCCCCCGCAGCCAAGGCGGCCGCTGCTCACCTGTGCCACTAATGGGAATAAAATACTTGGCTTCACCGTGGTACATTGGTAGACCGTCTATATTCAATCACAGGAAACACCAAAGTCCTCACTGACATCATTCATTTTTTTATCTGAAACAGCTCTTACCCCTTATAAATCAAGGGCACCGCATTTATCCGTGGGCGCAGCGTGGAACCGCAGAGCGAGAAACGCGCAGTGCGGCTTTTCCGACGCCAAACGGCGATGGTTTGTTCGTGCTGTAACGTAAAACCCAGTTGAAGCTTGAGATCGCCACTCGCCCGTCCAAAACAAAAAAATAAAGCAGCCCAAACTAAAGAACTAGCAGCCTCCTCCTTCCATTATCGCCTTTGCTCCTTTTAGCCACGAACAATTCACGATTTCGCCGACATCCTTTTCAGCCGCTACAGAAAATGTAGCATCTCCGGTTCTGCCGCAAACCCATTGCGCGGTTTTCTTTCTGCCGATTCTGAGGGATCCCTTTATGCTGTAAAACGGTGCGCGTTGTGTCCACCGGTTTAAGTGGAAAGAATGTTAATCGATAAAAAGAACGTCGGAGGATCGCGGAGTTCGCAAAACGTTTCGCTTTAAGAACCTATTAGTGGAATTCCAGCTAAATAACTGGGAAGATATCTCTGTTGCGCTAATATCGGCCGTAAAAGTAATATTGGGTTCGTGCTGAGCATCGTGCCGGCACGCCGCACCATGGTCCTCGGCCGTGCGGTTCGAGGACAGGTCAGCCTCTGAAAAGGCCTGAGTGCCGCAGCACTTAAAGAATCACACCGCTAACTGCACTCGAATTCTGTTTAATGAAATGGTATAATCCTATTATGAATTAGAAATGGATTAATTGTACTTCTCACCCCGCAGCGGCGCTCTGAGGGACGCCCCGGCGTAGTTCAGCTCCTGCTGCGGCAGACCACCAAAGATAATGGCTCTCAAACGCTGATAAATTCCAACATCGATGGGAACGAACACCTCCTCTGGCAGAGAAAAGCCGAGTTCGAGCTGCGCCGGACAAGCGGCTCGCAGAATAACTTCTTGCTGGTGTTTCTTGGATGTCCCGCGTTTGAGCGCGACTTTAAGGGTCAGTATAGAATATATTATTGTCTCCTTTTTACACTGACTGGGTTACTGCCCGGTGCTGCCAGAATGGGCTAAGAATCACCATAACCCTGCCTTCGAGCAAATGAATGTTACTGCATTTATAGCTTTGGTGATCATTTTTTAGCTGATGCTTCTTTTCAGACAAGAGCTGCAACAGGAGGCAGGGACTGAACCTGTAAGGGCAAGGAAGCAGTTGTAAGATTCCCACTGGAAGGTGTATGAAGATGTGTGTTTCCACTTCTTGGCGGAATATGGGAAATCCCTATTACATCATGAGAGGATGCCAGTGGTCACAGGGCCAAAAATAGCAAAACCTGTGTCAGACACAGAGCATCGGTGAAAAATACATCAAATATCATTAGCAATGTCTGTATGAGAGGAACAGGGCAGAAGCATGAAAGCAAAGCAAACCGCAAGTCCAACATCTGTGAGAACTGCTCTGGAAGGCCTGGGAAGCCAAGTGTGTCTTGTGGAAAAAGCAAGTTTAAAGCACGTGTGCTCAAACTTATGAATGGTACTGAGCGCCATGCCTTCATATGAAGCGAGCGTCAAACTTAGTGTTGTGCGTCTGACAAGGACATTTCCCCTGCATCGGCAGAAGAAGCCATCATTAGCGTCCCCGCTAGACAGGAGCCTGGAGATTCGCCGGGCTGTCAGTCACAGCGGGAAGGTTTGGCTGCACAGCTGCCCAAAGTTCAGAGCGACGGTTTGATCTTTAGCTCTTGCGCAGGAAAAGCTGTCTCTCTAAGCCCAGTAAGCAGTGAACTCTAACCTACGTAAAGATGCTGTGCTACGCTTATGCTGAGTGGACACACTCCCCTCTCCCAGGCCTCAGAACATGACAACAGCCCTCCTAGATTCTTTTCTTCTAGCCTGACCTGTAAACACATGGGCTTACATATTACAAAAGAGATCCGAATTTGGCCAATTTGTTAAACTGTTAATGTGGGGGTTCTTCATTTTGAGTCCCTGGACCACTTGGGGTCTATGGGTGGGCCTCAGAGGGTTCATGAAAATCAGACCTATGGAAATAACCCTGCATAAAAGTCAAAAATATGTTAAAACCATTACCACCCTATTGAATCTCAGACAAGTCTATGTAATAATAATCAATTTTCGGTGCATTTTTGGCTTGGATCTTAGCTTTCATCAGATTCTGAATTGTGGACTTGAAAAGGATAAGGAGTTGTTTTAATAAGTGAGCGATTTTGGGTTGTGCTTCCATTACTTGTGTACCAAGATACTGATTTCGCATCGGCAGTAGGGGTGGAAGTCTACGGGAGACTCGAGGCCCGTTTCGACACGACGCCCCGTCTCCGGGATGGAGTGCTTTACCGGCAGCCGCCGTCCTCGTGCAGGCGTGCCGACGCCGCGCGATCCAAGCTGGGCCATTCGAGAAGCGGCGAGAGACTTAGAACAGCATATGTTCATTAATATGCCATCTGCAGAAGAATCAAAGGCGGGTGGATTAAACATGGCATCGACCCCGCAGAACAAGCCACATGGAGGAAATGTTCCCCTACGTTTGTTTTCCTTCTCAACACAAATCACACAATCTGGAACATAGAAGAATAATAATAAAAACATTAAAGGTAGCCCAGAGAAGTCAGTTCATATACATGCTCTTCAAAGCGGATATAAATATATATTAGCTTGAGGATATTGGGTTTGTTTTTGTTTGAGGGGAAGAGTAGGTGGGGGAATGTCTTTGCTGAAACAATGACAGTAATCGTAGATGAAAAGCATAAAAGCCCGCTTGCAATGACACAGGAGGAGCGAGGAGAAGGCATGCGGCAATCCCGCCCAGGCCCGCTATTCCCCGCAAATCCTCGCCGGTGTCCCCCGGCTCACCTTTCCGTTCGCCGCTCTCTCATCCCCGCTAATCCGGACGAGTGCCAGGTTTAAACGTCGCGTCTGATTCGGAGCCTTCGCCCGGAGCCCGGGCCGAGCTGTAGGCTGCGCGAGCCGGATAAGGAGACAGGCAGCGCGACGGAACGTCGGCCCGCTCCGCCGGATCAGAAGCGCGGCGCCCGCATCCCTGTTTAATTACCACGGCTCGCCGGGGTGATCGCGAGTTCATCGCCATGAAGGTTACCGCAGCCGCTAATGAACCGAGGACGAGCGGTTCAAACGCTCGCGAGCACAAAACTCGGTCTAATTGCCGTGCGCTACATCGCTGCCCTACTGGGCGTCTTCCTTTCTTAACCCGCTGCCCTGCCGGTACAGAAGTGCGGAATCCACAGGTACCTTCTAAAGTGGATGCATGAACTGTGAACTTTTCATTCCGTCCAATTCTCGTCATTTCAACCTTTATTTGACGGTAGATCGCTGGGAATTGGTTAACTGGGGCGTGCAGGTTTTGTTCTTGAAGCTGTCTGCTTTTATTAGGTTTCCTAGGTTCTTTTGGAGCTACTTGCCCAGTTCCACTGGTAGTCTTGCGGTGGCCTTCGCGCTGGGCCTCCTCTTTGAGCAAGGAGGAGGAGCGAACCCCAACAGTCCTTCAACAGAAGAGAGAACGCATGTCGGCTTTCCACAACGCTTGCGATGCTGCTGCTGGACAGCAGAGAGGCTCCGCAGTAGAATACCAGCGGAAAAAAAGAAATCGAGTGGACTTGCCGGAAGCTACTTTTTGGTCAGAATGCATTCGGTTAACAATTTTGATCAGGAAATGAGATGCCACATCTTCTCAGCTGTTCTGCAGCAGGTCCCAGAGAATTTCATTAGGTGGAAGGAAATAGTGTGTAAGAAATACACAGTCACACAGGCAGAATAACAAAACGGGTCAAATTGGTTCAATCAAGACTCCGGAAGGTTCTTTTGGCGGTGTAATCGGTGGAGAAATTTTAGTTTATTAGCCCGTTCTTCTTGACCGACTTCACGCTGTCAAACTATCGGCATAAAGAGGGACGGGCGTTTTTTTTTTTTTTACTAGGCAATCCATTTATTGTCCTTTCCAAACCATCATGCATTTTTTCAGCGCATGCTTTTGGTTTTACACCAGGTTGATTCCACCCACTCTAAAACCAGGCTCCATTTCCAGCCGTGTGGAAGCTTCATTAGCAATGCTGAAGCCAACGGAACTTAATACCGATGGAAACTCCACAGCAGCTGGATCCTTCAACACACGGCTTTGTGGGCTACGGTCCCGATTCAAACATGAAGGCAGGAAAACAGCGAAGGGAAATAAAACACTTCCCTCGGAGGATAAACAGACACAGATATCCGATAAACAGACATTGCCACATATGTGCCCTTCGCTGTGTGTTTTTCAAGGACCTTTTTGAAGTTCTCAGGCCCGCTTGAAAAGCCCAATTCTGGCTTGGATGGAGCCATTGAACGGAAGCCAACGTCCACAAAGACCCCGGCGGCCAAGCAGCACCTGTGTCACAGACGAGGACCTCCTGGCTGGAGGAGCTCGGCTCAGAAGTCGGGCTGAGCTTCCTCACGCCAGCGGTACGAGGCTTTACTGACCCCATCTGGTCAAGGTTTACCCAAGAGGAAACAGAGTCCGTTTAACCTGGTATTGGTTAATCAACCTTCCTTTTGTTCCACCGCAAACTATTGACTCGTATAATAGCAACAGTGGTAATAGTACAGGACCGGGGTCTCTTATCAGGCAGTTTCCCTGCAGAACTGGGGCAAACACCTGGAATACCTTAGGGTGAAGCAGTTCATGATTTAATCAGTTAAAGACTAGGTCATTTTTATTGTATTAGCTCTGGGTAAGAACCTTGATCAAAGGTACTACAGCAGGAGCAGGGATTAAAACCCGGGCCCTTTTTGTGGAAAGCAGCAGTTCTACCCCTCCTGCACCTCCATACGACAAAAGTCCAATAGCTGCTATGAGTTAGGATGAGCTTATCCTTCCACAGGTGCCTGTCAGTCCTATTTTGAAGAACATCAAGGTTGGTGGTTCAAAGTACAGGATTCACTTTGCCATTCTGTTTCATGCAGATGTAAAGTACAAGGGAGAATAAAATTTAGCTCCTCTTGAGCCATGGTGCACAATAAAATAAACAGCATTGCAGCAACGGACATGATGGACATAATGGGGTTTTTAGTAGGAATGCCATCAGGCTTTCAGGTCAGGACCCAATCATAGATTCAAGGGAATGCAGGGGAATCCAATTTGCGGGGGCAAAGACAGGTCTAAAGAAACAGATGGCAAACAACACAAGATGTTGGGCAAAAAGCAGGTCAAGAGAAACAGAGACCACTATCACAGAACAGGTAGAAACACAGGACTTAAATACTCAAAGCAATAAAACAACAAGACAGGGTACTGGGGGAACCCAAGAGACAATAATGAGGGTAATACAGTAATAGGGATCAGGTGGGGAAGACGGTGCAAGGAGCACACAGAAGTAAACAGGAGTACAAGGCCTTGCAGTACACAAAATGGCCAGCAGGGCAGCCAAAAGTCCCCATGCAGGCCAGAGTCCTGAGAGATGGTTTAAAATAACTAGACAAGAAAATGAAGATTAATAAGACGATCAATAAATAAGTGATATTTACAGTGAGTGATGCAGTAGTGCAAACATTACAGCACAGCCCACGAGATGCTGGTGGTGGTGATAATGATAGGGTGGAAGCTGGTCAGTGGTGGAGGTGGTGACCAGTCCTGGATGCTGGAGAGGGTGTGAAGAGTCTGTGATGCAGGCTTTCCTGACAACCATGTGTTGTAAGTGGTCCGGATGGTGGGTAGTGCAGTCCAGATGATAGCCTAGGCAGTCATCATGACCTGACGCAGCACTCTGGCTACGCATAAAAGTGCTTGTACATTTTTTTTTCATATTAAAACCAAGTTTCAGGGGCTGCCTGGCGTTCACTTCTGTTGGAAAATAAAAAATGACGATCTCCCGGAAAGGATGCAATTTTTCAGATGTCCTCTGTCCCAAACAAAATAAAGTGAATCAAATTCAACTTGGAAAACAAGGCCTTGTGTGAAACAGGCTGTTGACTTCATGTAACCACTAATCATAGCCTCGCAAGAGGGCTGTTATTTTAACCGACATAGAGAAACAAACACTGCAGCCACAAGTGGCACATTTGTCCTCCGGGAAAAGAATAAAGAAAAATTTGGTTCTGCCCTGTACGTGGCTCTATAGAACCCATGTTGTTGAAGGAAACAGTGACCTAGCAGCAGCGACGTTACTATTAGACTCTCAACCATCAACAGTGTTTTTGCATAGTTTAGTCTGGAGAAACTTTTTTTTAATCTGGTAAAGCGTGCCAGCATCTTCCCATGCCACGGCCCAGGTAGTTGGGAACGCTTGGGCATCGTAGCGGAGTCATTCTGTTGCCCAGGTGACAGAATGTCATCGATCACAGCACCGTTGTGTCGTGTTTTGTGTTCTCAACCAGAGGGCTTCGCTCTGTACCGCATCCATCCGACTGAAACGACGCCGGGCTAACATACCTATCTCCCTTCACTCTGAACATTTATCATCTTCCTAGTGGCCAGTTTAAACAGGTGAGTTGTTAACCAGGAAGTCAAATTTAAACCTCCTCCATGTGTTTGAAGGGTACTTTCATTAACCAACGTCAACGCCTTTGACAGATAAGGAACTGTACAGTGATTTAAGGATTCCTTGTAACTGATTTTTGGTATATTGTAGCTTGTTAGTGTGTCATAAGATGCTAAATTACCTGAGGAGTTGTACCAGTTCCAAGGGCAGGGCTTTGAGACACCCTGCAGAGCAACATCCTCTCCATGGAAACGATGGACCAGCATGGGAGTCTGAGCGGAGATGAGAAAGCGACTGTCATCCGACAGCTGGAACAATCACCGTGGACCAAGAAAAAAAGGTGAATTACAGAGCGGCCGCGGCCCACCTCCACCGGACCCTCCCGCCTAACACGGAGGCGTGAATCACCGCCGAAACGAGTCTGGCTGACAGATGGATGGAAGCATCTCAGAAGGGGGTCGTGGGAACACTCATCTGTCACTAAGCGGGAGCGAGCGACAGTGACTTTACTGCACGCGCTTTCTTGTTTGCTGCTAGGAACAAGGCCTCATCTGCAGCGGCCAGGGAGATTTATCGACATGTCGGGGCCGTTTCTGAATTTCACACCTTGTTCAAGCCTGACTGCTCCGGATAACCAAAGCCTTCCTCATCATCTCAACCAGATACGGGGACGGGCAAATTTTCCAAATGTGAACGATGCCATTTTAACAGCGTAGCTAAACCCAGATGCAAATGCATCCAGAAGTGTGGAACCGGTGTTGGTGTTTCAGAGAAAAGACTACAGACAGCGTGTAAATGAACAGGTAGTCCTCTGATGTTGACAGGTATGAGCTGTTTAGTGTTTCTGGGAATGTCGCTATGCGATCCTGAAGCCTCGCTTGAATCTACATTTTAACGCAACCATTCAAACCAACTGAAATGTTTGTTCTGCTTCTCACCGAGATCCTCGGTGAATTTGTCATTCGGGCTAAGAATCAACCTCAAAATACATTCATAAATCTGGGCTATTAGATGGCCTGCGTAGTCTCTGAAGTTCTGGGGAGCTACGGCAAATGAAGAGATCCTTAAAGAGCATTTTGAATTTCACGGCGATAAAAAATGATTGGGGAATGGAGGAACTGTAAATATTACAAAAACAGGGACTAACGGGGGGCAGGAATACAAGTTTTCCGAATGTTGACTCCATGTATCTGTTAGTTTACTGTTAGCAACCGCTCGGCCAGTGCAGGTGCAGGGTCTCTCAGAGTCGCAGTTAGCAAGGCAGGGCTCATAGAGTGCTCACATACACATACACCACAGGCAGTTTAGAGCTGCCAGTTCACCTGAAACACATGTCTTTGGACTGTGGGAGGAAATTCATGTGAACACAGAAAGAACATGCAAACCCATCACAGTCTGCATCAGACTTGAAGATACATCAGAACCACAGTCCCAAAGCAGTGAATCACTAGCCTTACATCAGTGGATTTCAAAACTTATAAATAAAAAATGTTTTATAGATGTTAACTGACCACTGCATAGTAATTATTAATACATTGCCCAGCCAAAAAAAAGTCACACACTCAAATATTTCTGTTGGACTGCCTTTAGCTTTGATTTCACTGTGGCATCATTTCAGTAAGCTTATGCAATGCCACAACATTTATTTCCGTCCAGAGTTGCATTCATTTTTCACCAACATCTTGTATCGATGATGGGAGAGTCAGACCACTACGTAAAGTCGTCTCCAGTACAAAATCCTAAAGATTCTCAACGGGGTTAAGGTCTGGATTCTGTGGTGGCCAAGCCATGTGTGAAAATGATGTCTCTCTCATGTTCCCTGAACCACTATTTCACAATTTGAGCCCAATGAATCCTAGCATTGTCCTCTTGGAAGAAAAAATCCATTGATGGAAAATCCTGGTCATTCAGTATATTCAGGCAGTCAGCTCACCTCATTTTTTGGGCACATAACATTGCTGAACCTAGACCTGAGCAACTGAAGCAACCCCACATCATAACACTAAGTTAAATCCAGGGGGTGACTTTTTTTTTTTGCCGGGCAGTGTATTATAGAGAGACAGAAAAAAAAAACTATACATTTTGCTGCATTATAAATAGTTTCTATTATTATTTACAGAACTTAATGTCGATTACTAGAAACAGGAATCTTTCTAATAAAAAATAATGCAAAGGGTTAAAGTTCCCTAAATTCAGTGAGTTAGCTGTAACTTATGGTTTGATTCCTTCAATAGTATTGCTAATATGCTAACAATGGACTACTATTTGTTTTGTTAGTTCCTCTGTTTGCAATCTCCGTTTGAAAGAGTTGTTCTGACTATTCTCAGCACACTTCCAGACCGAAATTCTACCAAACTATTTCATAAATAAACTTGTGCCGCGTTAAACGGGCAATTGCGACAGACTATATTAAAAGGCCTCGATCGCCGTCGGGCCCTCCACTGACAGACTGCTTTATTCTTAAAGCTCTTTCCTGATGCGAGGTATGCGGTGGACGTAAACACGGCTTCGTGAATAAGTTATTACGGAATCTGAGAAAAAGAACAGGCACGAGAAGAAGCCGTCCATCTCGGCGCTCCAATTAAACGGGCAGCTGTGTGTGAAGCCGGGCCAAGCCGAGGGGCTCTCACAGCGGGCTCGGTGGGCCGGCGCCCAGCAGATCAGCAGATGGAGGCTTAATCCAGTCCCTCTCCCGGCTCTCGGTGGCACTGCAGATGCAAACAGTATCGAACGGGGTGGGGGGGGGGGGCTCGATGGCACCCTCTCCGCCGTAGCCCGCTGAAATCGGGGGGCCCCGAATGGATTCGGCGCTGTCTTCCCCATGAAAAGGCCTGGCCGTCACTCAGTCTTGCCGGGCATCCCTGGCAGCAGCTGCTCACGCAGATAAATTGGACGGATCATTAGAGTGGCTTCTTCCAATTTCACTGCTTGACGTCTCTCGGCGGACGGGTGGTGGCGGGAGCAGGGCGAGGGGGGTGCTCGTGGGTCTGGTTAAGATGAAAGCAAAGTTTACCCAGACAAGATAGCTTTTTCTTCAGACTATTAACCCGATCGGTGGCTTGTGACGGAGAGCGGCGAAAACAAGACGGGAAAAATTAAATTGGATGGATCTCCTGGGCCAAACACGGTTGTGCCATCGGATCAGGTGTAGCGGCTCCGGGACGTCGCATTTTTCAGGTGTTTTGCCGGAATGCAACCATACGAAAATGACCCATGTGCCAACCCGCCCATGCAGAATCGCGAAACAAAACTATCTGTCAAAAAATGATCATTTCACACAAACACGAGTTCAGCCGCAGCGGACGCAAGTTCAACGCGGCAAAACACAGAGAGGAGAGCTTTCATCCCGTGTAAATGTTGTAAATGTTAAAATGTAAGCCATGAACTTGTTTTTCTCATGCTGAGCAATACGCACAAGTGGGTCTCTCGCTAAATTTCTAACGTTAAAATGAAATGTTTGTGTTCTTTTTTCCCCACCACTGATGTGGGGGAAAGGCAATGCAGTTATTCCTGTGCAACAGCCGTGAGCAAGAAAATAAAAAATAAATAAACAGTCAAGAGCTTGTCCAATTGAAAATGTACTATAATGGAAAATTATAATTTAATACATTTACAAAAATATAAATGCTTTCTTACAAACAGCATTGCTTTAACACTAAATACTTATCATAGTGCATTAATACTTTTTTTCTACCATATATCTATTCTTCACGCCATATTCACCTTTTCCATGGGACCTCCCTGTGTTTATTGTGACAAAATTAATATTCTATTTTTTTTATGCCCTACTTCAGGGATGAGTGGCTGGAATTGCTTTGTCTTATTTGTATTTATTATTATGTAACACAGCATATGTCTTTATTTGCATTAGTACAGGTTAACTATGTTTCCTGCATGATGTGGCAGTAAAAAGAATAGCGGGAAATGCATTGCCTTTGTTCTTCCTTTTGCAGGGACCAACAGAAAAGCAGATTATCAGCAAGGATATCAGACTGGATATCTTGTTCGTGGTCACTGTCCAAAAAACTACCTTTTCAACACCTTTCCTGTTAAAACTGGGTTTATGTGGGCAGCAGCAGGTTGTGATTTTTCTCACAAAGATTTCATTTTGTCAGTGGAACGTCCATTACACAACTACACACACACACACACACACACACACACACACACACACCCACTACGCCAACCCTACCACACAGGCTCACCTGACCATGTGTAGGGCAGGGCACCAGCAGGAAGCTGAAAGGTATAAATCACATACACACAATCCATGCTGCATCAAACAATTCCACACTTTTTCCTTTTACCTTATTAAAATCGCAGACGGTGTAAAATCAGGGTACTTCTAAGGCCAGGGCAGCAGGACAATTATCCAGAGTTCAAAAAGTCATGTGGAAAAAAGCAATTGCTTTGGAAACCGCGGTCAGAATTGTGAATTTGCTCGTTCACATTTTTTCGTGGGGTCGTGTTCCAGAGGTCAAGGGGTGATTTATACGTTTGGACGGAATCGGCGACCCCCACATTTAGCCGCCGATTTGCAGGCCATTAACTTTAACTCTGGCTGGACGTAAGCAGAATTTTTGCAGAAATCAGTTTTGTGTCGCCCTGGAATAAATCACACATTACAAATTGCAAACGCCGTTCATACCACAGAGAGAATTTTTGCTCTAAATTCATCCCAGCGGCATCCATCCCAGAAGTGCACCTTTCACATTCCCTGCGTCTAAAATTATTCCTTGCCATGGAGTAATTTATTTGCTAACAAATAAATCTCAAACTAAAGGAAACGCTACATCGGGCCATAAAAGGGATGAAAGTAAGAATTCTTTTGGTGTCCACTGTTTTCACTCACTAGCAATATGTCGCTATTTTTCATTTGTGTCATTCTATACTGTATTTGCTTGGTGTGATCATTTGTTCAATTTAGAAATCATAGTTTTGACATATAGCTACACCATTTAAAGCGTCGATATTCATAAAAAAAAAAAAAAACAGGGTTTCTTCAAGCAGGCTTTTCACTGGTTTTGTATATTATTATGAATTATTATGACGCCATGCCTGACCAAGGGAGAGTGGGCCACAATGGCCTCCTCTGTCACTTTGCTCCGTAATAGGAATAGTAATTAAATTTGTTTAATTCATCTCCAGATTGTGTTCCTAGTAAAAAAAAAAAAAACTATACATCTGGCTGGATTATGAATAGTTTCTAATTATTTAAGTAGTCGATAAATCTCAGATTAAAAAGTACTGCAGTGTTGTATAAAAGGAATAGCTTAAGTCTCATTGAGTCATTTTCTTTAATTTTATTTGTGGACCTCAATGCTGTCCTCCAGCTGTATGACAGATGTACCGAATGTACTGGACATCTTTATGAGGGAACCAGAATAGCTGACCTTGCCTTCTCAATGGTTCTGCTCCGGTATCGCAACGGTAATGAAAGTTTATCCCTGTAATCCACTGCAGCCACGCGCGTACGGGCCACAGCTCGGTCGGTGGAAGTCGACCGTTGTGACCATATTGCTGGGTGTGACGATTTAACAGAGGTCGAGGTCACGTCGGGGAGTGACAGCACCAGATTGATCTGCCCAAAGAAATACAATGGAGCCGAATAGCACCCCCCCACCAGATGCACCTGTGAGCGCGCAGCACGTCTGTAGCCTGGTTCAAAGTCCCGGAGGGGGTAGGGTGTCAGGGCTGGTTTACCCCGGGTGGTGTGACACTAATGTCTCTCCAGTGGGTCACGAACCCCTGTCACAAGCACTGCGTTAAGTAACACCTTTATTTCCCATGAGGCGGTGAGGAAAATGGTGGTCTGCAGCAGTACGCCACTGCTGTGGAGGGGGAGCTCGGTCCTCATCCAGAGGCAGGGGTTCGAAACAGGACGGGAGTCACGCAGGCGCAGCCCCTGGGTGAATTAGCTGTTAGCAGTTTCCTTGTATGAACCATATTCTCTGACAGTTCTATATTTAGCCTCTCACGCAATAACGGCGGTATCGGGAGTACAGAATCGCGTCTGCTTCCAAATCTCTCCGCTTCTGTTTATTCCGCGTTGGACTGTGTCTGATAAATTAATAAATATAAATGTAATTCGGCAATAAATTCGATCAGAATTTCCTTCAGTGGTGCTGATAATGGAGCCCCGCGCTCTTCACGTGGCATCATTTTTCCAGAAAGTTCACGTGTGCCATGAGTACCTCACTCTGGACCTGCATGGGCAGCTCTGGTGCATTCTGGGGCAGAAGCCAGAGCTGCTTTGCAGACAAACTAGTGTCTGCGCAGATGTTTACTGCAGGACAACTCAGAGAGGCCGTCCCCATGTGACCTGTATGCGGGTTTCGCTCCACAATGAGATTGCAGTGATGTCACAGTGAGAAAGACTCAGTGTGTGTGTGTGTGTGTGTGTGTGTGTGTGTGTGTGTGTGTGTGTAAGTAACACCCAGAGAGAGACAAGTGATGGAAAAGCAGAGCCTGACCTAAATTCACACAATGTGAGGGAATTTAACTGACAGCACAGTGAGGCGGGACGGGCTTGGATGCTGCACGCAAATCTATGCAGAAATAATGAGGCAGAGGATTGTGTTTATGTCTTCCTGCCCCTTTTCTCAATTTTATTCTGCTATGGACAAATATCTTAAAAATAAAAAGAGGTTTTGGCGCATCTGTAATCTTTAAAAGTGGTAACAAAAATCTCTTGTCTATTCGATTCAAATTTAAATGAAGAATCGACTCAAATATTGTAATGCTGAAGGTTTTAGCAGAAGAAAATTCATAAATGTTCAAAGTACAAAGATATTAAGGAGGACAAATAACTAAGTTTGAGGAATTGAATGGTGTGCTGGATAAGATTTGTGCTGACTGTAACCCCAAAACTTTAGAACTGCAACAAGTTTGTAATTTAAACAAATGGGGAGTCTCTTAAATTCAAATGCAATCCTAAAATATTTAAAATTTGCACAGTAAAAATTGTTAGATATCAGGTTCACAAATCCAGCAAAATTATTAAACAAAAGAAAAACATTTTTTACATGACAATGGGATTTCTGTATTTTTGTGGGGATTAAAAAAGCAATATTAAGGTTTCACAGACTGACTTTACTTCCAACTAACTATAACTCTAAAACAGGTAAAGAAATTTAATTTCTAGAAAAAATGTTTTCACGCTACCAAGAAGTGTTGTAAGACACAAATTTCAAACAATACACTGTGCAATTTAATGGAAATTTGCTATGAAATTAATTTTTAAAAAATTATTAAAACAAGAAAACTAGCCTGCATAAAAGTAGTTTCTTTTTATTTTATCCATACTGTACTTTTGTAAATGTTAGGAAGTCATTTAACCAGAAATCCACGTTTGCTTTGTACTTTAAAAATCCTATAAACTGTAAGTGAAAATACCAAAGTGTTGGATTTTTTTTTCCATAATAAATCCATGATAAACAAAATATAAAATTAAGAATGCTTTTATAAAATCAGTGTAGATGTAATAAATATATACATTTCTGTTAACTAATTTTTTGTTCATATTATGAATAATTTCAATTGTTTAATACAATCATCAGTTTTAAAATATATAGCTCCAACAAAGCAAGGCTTACAGAACAATTATGAGCATTCGGAAATAAAATATATTGAAAAATATTACTGTATATATAAATGATGTTACTAGTACTTCATTATTATTATTATTATTATTATTATTATTATTATTATTATTATTATTATTATTATTATTATATTTTAAGCAGTGTCTAGGATGGAGGACACATTCAACAGTACCGAATAAGAGCCTCGGGGTCGGTTCCACAAATCACCCATGCACACCTGCGATGAGGTTCCACCTCGCGGCACGGTTGTGGGCTGGGGTGGGGTGCGCGGTGTGTGTGACTCAGGCCACGATCGTGCGCTGCACCTTGCGTGATCGGAGCAAAGCGAGGGAGCAAGGCTAAAACTCCCTCAATACCTGGCCTTTAAAAATGCAGCAGCCCCACACACGCAGGAGCGCCGCCACATCAGATGTATAAATTATAGGCCGCAAAAAGTTAACGTCCAGTTACAATCGCTCGACTTACACGCGCAGTCTTCAGCGGGGTGGCTGTCGTGTAAAGGGTCTGCTCACATTACACATTAATTCTGCAGTAAAACAGCATTTTTACTAAATTAACTTGTGACTCTGCTCATCCTGAAGTTTTTTAAAGCTCTCCATAATAATTTGTAATAGTTTGTATGTGCATTGCATATTTCTGATCCCTTACCGTCAACTGAAGTGTTTAACACTTTATTATTATTATTATTATTATTATTATTATTATTAGTAGTAGTAGTAGTAGTACTATTGTTTTATTATAACAATAATAATAATAATAATAATAATAAAAAAAGAATCATCAGTTAAGGATAATTTAACAACTGTTAGAGTATGCAACACTTCTTATAAGTTCAGGATAGCTTTATTCATAGTGAAGAGAATATAATTTCTAAAAATAAAATTCCACACTACTGTATATTCAATTTGCTATTAATTTTATAACATTTTCAGAAAGTCACTGCAAGATTCAAAAATGTACGGGAGCTTTTTTTTTTTAAATTTTCATAATAATATTTACAAATTGCTTGTTTCTGAATTTGCAAATATGCATATATTGTTAACTTTGAGGGTGGAAAATACTAGAAAAAAAATTCTGAAGAATCGCCTAGTGCAAACATGCCCACAGAACAAAATGTTTTTATTAAGTTGACTTTTTTTAGTAGAAATTTAAAAATTGTTTTGTTTGTCATGTTTTTTTGTTTTTTTTTTTTTTTTTTAGATTTATTGAACTGATGTGAGTCACCTTTCTGGGTTGGAAACAGACGCTGGAGAGGGTTTGTCTTTTCGTGATATCACTTTAGCCGACACACTTTCCCACGCTGTACATCACAGACAGGGCATCTCAGTGCCTCCTTAAACTGTGCACGTTGGCATGGATAACACGGCCAAGAGACCACGGCCCCACAAAATATGTCCTTCAATATAGCAGTGGCATAAACCAGAACTGTTCGGTTTTAACACCATTTCTAACTGCGAACGATATTAGCTAACAGACCCAGTAGGTTTTTAGATCGCAGACCCGCAGGGTTTTTTGTGTGTAAGGCAATAATGTTTTGCAGAGTCAGAAGTTGGTCTTAGTCACCGCAGGTCATCCAACACTGTCAGAAAGGAGAAGAAAGCAGTTCAGCAGATTTTCCTCCGGTCTATTCTTTTCCCTTTTCCGCCCCATCTCTGGGTGCAAGTTGCAAATTATTTGTTTGATATGAAAGTCTATGAATAATTGAAGAATTTTTTAATAATGCAGTAAAGTTGAGCCCCACAAGCATGGTGCTCAGAACATGGCTGCCTTTCTTTCAAAAACAGCTCTGTTGCTTCTTTGTTTGTTTGTATTTTTACACCTAAACACGTCACCCTCGGTACATAAACGTGATTTATCGCCACAACCCATTATTCTTTTCATAAGAGCGCAAATAAAACTGCAGCTGCATTTTAAACCCAACTTTAAAAAACAAGACAAAAATAAGAGCAGTTACTAGTTATGCCATTATTTTCTACAGTTTGTACAATTAATCTAGTTTATTATATAATATTAGTAAATATATATTATACATACACACACACGTATCTATGTATATGTAAAAGATTAATATAATATAGCTTATGGCGCCAGCGCTTCCACCGAAGCTGAAAGTGGTTTGTTTTGATGTGCGGTCGGGCCCTAAACAACACGCTCGGTGTATTTCAATAAAGAAGGAAATGTTTCCGATGCGTTGCGGCAATGCACACTATCTTCAGAAAGCAGCCCTCACTGTCAACCGAGCAGTACGCGGGTACAGAGAATCGCACTGCGGAGGCAAGAGGTGACATAACACACCGCGCCGAGAGTGTATCTGGATGTGACTCACAGCGGCTTAAAGCAGCAGTAGGCGGATTTGGAATTTACTCCTAAAAGGAGGACTACAGAGCCGTATCGCCTGGGCCTGGAGCCGTCACAGACTCTCGGTGTCGGAAGCCATGAAAAAATATAATGTTTTGCATCCGGCAAAGATTAAAACAGTGCGGAGGCTGGTGAGAGGTCATAGAAAGTGCTTTAAAACTTAGCACTTGCACTCATTTTGGGAAAGGACTTTGTCAGTTCTGTACTGTTATAGAACTGTGGCGATGTCCTCACACGGCGTGAAATAAATTTTATTTACGTATTTTTTGGCACGTGCAAAAACGTGTGTCCAAACTGTAACGTTTTCGCCACAAATTCCGTGTGGCGTTATTGCTGAGCGGTGAATACTGCACTGTAAGCATCTCGGCAGTATTACAGTACGCAGCACTGCATTTACCGCACCAGAGCACGGTCAGCACCGCGCTGTTATTAGCGCTTCAGTCAAACCTACACGCACAAACTTGTATCTTTACCCCTTGCATACTGAATAATTCAGCAGCATCTGTTTCTCAAGAGGTGTTGTTCTAACAAAAAAAGATTGCTATGATGTGTGGAGCGGTGACAAAATGCAACCGCCGCAAATTTTTAGTTTGTACTTATTTCTAAACTCTAGTTATTTGCGAGGCAAGAAGATTTAAATGTGTATTTAATTGTTCAGGATCTCAGAAAAGTATTCAATGACAGTAAATGAGTATGAATTATTATTATGTTCACAGATGTACTCTTAAAGATCTCCAGATGGGAGAAAATCTTAGTATCGGATGGTTCTGGACCCCCAGCTCCCAGCTTTTCATGCTTAACAACCATCCTACATCAAGAGGCTGTCACATTGCCTGAAATGCTGAGTACTGATGAAATCACCCCAGGTCTGAACAAAACCTGCTTCTCTGGGAAATATTTCGCCCATAATTTTCAGGTGGAACTACAGCTCCAGTGTATAAACACATCCTGGCCAACTAAAAAATCGTAAGAAATACTGGCTGGCCAAACACTGCTGTGCTGCAAGATGGTTCAATCCAAAATCCCCAGGTGGCAGACCAAACTTATTGCCCAAGACAGGGACACACAGGTATACGCGCAGGGATACAGTAAAGAATTTGTTGGAGGCTGATGGACCATCCAAACTGGATGTTTTCTGTCAGCGATTTAACCTGCCCGCACAGAACCACAGAAACCTTTCAGCAGTCGTATCATTTCATACAGGACGACCAACGGCGATATTTTTTCCAATTTTATTTTGTACGCCTTTAAATCCTTACTATGAAGTAATGCGACCAAGGAGGCCCTTGCATGTTTCCTCAAGTCCTCAGCTTCGGGTCTGTCTAGGAGTTCCACACAACCATTTGACGACCCGGCAGGGGGGGATTGCGGTCGACGAGTTTTCCCACAATGCACCAGGTGAAGTCGGAGGAGGGCGTCACGGCGGGCAGAAAGGGTTAAGGTAGCCGGGCTTTTCTGACCGGCCCCCCCTCCCACCAGCCCAGAGCTTGGCGGTGGGCGCTTCCATTTCTTCTAGCAAACTGGGGGGAGCCTGGGGGGGGGCACGCACACACAGTCCTTCCGAGCGTAGCTAATCCAAAAGGACAGTTCCCGCTTATTATAGAACCATTGCGGATAATAAAATCTGAATCAAACTGCCAGGCGAAAACCACCGGGGAGTTTCCTCCTGTTTAATTTTTAAAGTTATGGAAGCACTTGACACAAAGGTGGATCAAATATCACTCGTTTGCGTGCAAATACTTACTTAGCTGGCCAGCGTTGCCAGATCTGGGCACGGAGACAGCAGGTGAGCACGGGTGCAAAGCCCCCCCCCCCCCCAACTGTCACAATTGCCCCTAAGTGGTCACGGCTGATTTGCTTTGATTGGTTTTCGCGGGGGGCTCGAGTTATGACAAATTCATGTTTTGGCTGCGAGAAACTGCTACCGATCACGAGACCACCAAAACATGAAAACAGACGGGAGTCGGCCAACGGAGCCCGCAGACCTCCGGGACCCTGGGGGGTGACCGGAGGGGGAGGGGTCAAGGCTGGGTGGAGCCTGGAGATTGGCAGAAGGGCTGCGAGCGAGAGCGCGCCCTCAGAACCACAGCCTCCTGCCTGCGCTGCACTGGCTGAGCGCAGCTCTTTATCCTCACCTGCCTATGCCACACCAGGCCGTCTGGATGCGCTAGCCCCTCTCCCAGCAGATGAGTGGTGACTTTTGCGCCGGCCCCCTCAAGATGGAAGGTAAATTTAAGCCCAACCCCCTCGAGATTAAGCCCCACCTCTAGGGTTGTCCCCCAGCACTAAGTGTCACGTCAACCCAAAACTACATCCTTTGCCCCACCCCCAACCCGCTAACCCTTACCCTCATAGGTGGGCTGTAGAAATCCCACCTCCCAATTGCCATACGCACACCAGAATAGCTCGGGAGTGTTTGGCGTCTCATTTCTGATGACGTCGGGGAAGCATTTCGCTGCAACGGAATGGAAGTAAACGTACAGCTCCGGGTCAAGACATCGGCTGCGGGTCGCAGTTTCGCGCGGCTGCCCAGTACGGCGATTTACAGTCCGTACCTTACAAGCTAGGTGAAAACAGAGTAAGATGCCACCAGTGGGAATGTTTAATGTAGCAACAGGAAACAATAATAGTATAACATAAGATGGGAAATATTCCAGGAAACGCAGTAAATAAAAAATGAACAACGCTGCCTTCTATTCTTATGAGATCATCCTGAGCTTTAAATGCAGTGCACGTTTAAATTTTATAACACAAACGCAGAATAATTGTTTTAGCTACGCATGCAACTCATATCGATCGGCTGGGTTAAATACGAAAATCCCATCAGGAGTTCCTCCAAAACTCTAAACGTGCTCCTCCGAGCGATACGATTCGACTCGAGCTGTGACAAGACGCGAGACGCTTCAGTCAAGCCGGTACCGCGCCGATTCTCTCGCGCTCGACGGCTCGAGAGACACGTCGAAGTGGGCGTCGCCCGCAATAACCTCGCGCGTATTTCCGAAGGCATAATCGGAGAAGCATGAAAGAGACTCGATTGTCGAGCATGACATCTCAATTGACGGCTTGACATGTATGAGTGGCAAAAGAGCCGATTTTCATTTTTCTGTGGGAAGAACAAGAGTGGCACTTGTTAATTACAATAATGCGGCGTGTTCGCACAATCTTTATTCATCCCCGAGGTGGGGAACACAATAGCGGATGATGCGGTCGCACAGCGTGATGGATAAATAATCGCAGCGGAAGACAAAGCCGGAACAAGCGCTTCATCAAGGTAGAAAGTGCAGCTGCGCTCGGCTCAATACAGTCTCGTGACCGTTTGAAATATAAGTACGCGTTCCTTTTAAAGGGTTACGTGAACTAAGTCCGAGTAAATACCGGCGCTTCGGCGCACGCGATGCTAAGAGCGACGGCCTGCTGGACAGCTGAGAAAATTTTGAAGATCGCTGCGATGGACGTCACAGTTTCAGGCAGCGGGCCCGGTGCTGGGTGTTGTCCGTGAGGGAAACGGCGGCACTGAATTTTCCGCGAGAAATGCTATTTGGAGACCCGCCTTCTAGAAGGAACCTTTCTGCCTGTGGGGTGCAGGAAAGCTGGGGAAATGTCTGAAACCAGCAGACGTATTTTCTGCAAAACAGCAATGTTGTAGAGGTGCCAGGGGATGAGGATTTGAGCCTGGGCTCATGGCAGCCTTCCTAATGACATGCTCAGCCTTCCAAAATACATTTATTCCAGGGCCTTGAAACGTATCACTCTTCGAGAGAATGAAATTTCGCTTTTGAACAAAACTGTCGAATATTCAGTCGTCTGACTATAGGCAAATATATATATTTTTTACCCTCATTTTTATTTTGGCCCAACGTAAACTCCTGTCACCTCTGATTTCGAGGTCTACGTTCAGGTGCTTATTGAATTACGGACGGGAATTAAGCGGGCAGGTGGCCTGTCATTTGGCTGATCATTGCACTCAGATGCTGCCAAGTGAAACAGGCCCAAAATACTCGCTCTGCAGTCTGAGTAAGCACACGTCGGCGTCTTTGCCGGTTAAGAAAAATGAGCTTGATAATCGCACATAAATTAATAAATAAAGTGCTTGTCAAAAATCAAGATCGTTCATTGGTCAAAAATCTGGAAGAACGAAAAAATTCTAGCTAAGAAAATTGTTGGCCTCTTTCATTCTTGGCCACTAACTGAGCAAGAGGGTGTTCAGGGACACATTGATCTCAGTTAATTTAGCGCCGCAAATGGCCGTCTCCAGATTAAAAGTCATAACAGCATTGTTCGAGATAGAAATATGCCATCCTGTTGGGTGATCGGTCATAATGTGGATCAGATTTTTTGTTAAATTTTTGCAAAAGCAATCACATTCTCTTAGCAGGACTCACAATATCAAGAAAGCCTTCAACGGTCCTGGATGGATAAATCTTAACCTACCACGGCGGCTTGGCTCTCTAACTTCTGGATTATTGTTCTTCTGTTATGCTTGACAGCAAAACTTTTTAGTGAAAATAGAATCCTAGCCGCTGCTCTCCAATATCTTATTTTAATTTATCAGAGCCTCACTATTTTCAGTCTGAGCAACAAAACCATCTGTTATTCATCGCCACTCCAACGCCTTCTGCTGTCGCAACATCCTTATCTGATATGCATCTTGGAAAATATTCAAATCACAGGATTTTTTTAAGATGTTTCTTGCATAAACCCAGCTACAGTTCTTGCTATTGTTTTGTGTTTTTTATTGGTTTTAAATAAAAAAAAAAACAAACAATCAAGCAAACCAGCAACAGTACATGAACTCTACTAAGGTGAGGTGAGTCACTTTTGGTTACTGATAGAAATCTGTCCTTGGTCTTTGTCACCCTAAGAAAGAGAATTTCAGAAAAAGGTGAGGTGTAACAGAGCCAAGAAGGATAGATTATTATTATTATTATTATTATTATTATTATTATTATTATTATTATTATTATTGTTGTTGTAGTAAATAGTTGTTGTAAATATTTATTACTTATTAAATAAAATACTTTTTATAAGCTTTTTCTTGTAAAATTTGAGGAAATTTTGGGAGGTTTTGCATTTAACTGGAACCCATTATAATTTTCCCCATAAGAAATAATGGAAATAGCCTTTTCAGTTTATGAGTTTTCACACAACGCGGCCATTTTGAGAACGCGTCGATCGGTAAAGGCGATCGGACAAACAGGAACAAACGCAGAGCTGCGGAAGTTGGCGCATTCGGACAAGGATAGTTGTCAACTTTTTAACTGGTCAGTCGGTATTAATTTTCACAAGGCAGGAATGAGAAAAAGACTGGAAAAAGAGCGAGCGTTTGCCCAGAGGGCCAACTTGAAAGAGATAAGCCCATTTTCAAGCAACCGGCAGACAGAGGAAGCGAGTTTTATCTGACGCATGAAAGGAAACTTTAAACACGCCTTGATATGAGGCAGAATTAAGGAGTTATTAATTGCACAACCATATTAAAAAGACCCCAGAAAGTGACCTCCTCTAATATGGGCAACGTGTGAGAAAAAATATGTCTTAATCTTCTCTGTGCTGCTCAGATAAATGTCAAGAGTATCTATCACCTCAATTAACCAGAGGAAGCTGTCGACGTGTAATTCTCCTTGCGATGAGGCGGGTCCACCGGATGCTCCGGAGATGGAGCACCGAGCCCCGGGCGCCGGGCCTCCGCGTGCCGCCGCGAGATTAGCGTCCCCGGCCTCTCGAGCCGCCTTTGATGAAAAACCTAAAATGGATTTCCTGCCTTCGAGGGTGCTCCACACCTTTTGCCATGCTGGTCACAAACACCATGTCAAAACATTAATATCCATTATCCCACGTATTTAACAGCCCTGTATGATCATTTTTAGCCTTTCTCCAAAGACGTACAGGCCTTTCTGAGCTTCACATAACGTGTTGGGTACCAGGAACAGAAAGTAAAGTTGGCTTAATGGGTAAGGCAACATATTGCCAAGCTTTCATTTCCAAATTGCTCTGTCTTTTTTTTTTTTTAATAGTTAGAAAATAGTTTTATTTAATCTTTTAAGGAAATGACATGTTTGGTTACTTATATTTTTGCACTTTAATCATGCTTGGCATCAGTACAGACTTTCAGTATGGAATGAAAGTAGCTGGAGCAAGATTTATTATGGCCTCATGCCTGCCGAGATGACCCGAGCTCCTTTATGAAATGTTCATTTAAACTGCGATTATTTATATTTAGAAAATGAATTAGTCACATGAGCATTACCACGGATAACAAAATATTGATGCTGAGTAAAGTTCTACAGCATATCTGAGCATCGCACACACGCGCGCGCCACATAATTCTCAACAATTTGTTCCCTTTCCTTGACAAAAAAAAAAAAAGCTAATTATTATGATATTTCAAAATGAATTTATTTAACTGTCCTCCCCCGGCTGCCCACTTTCGCAGTTGCAGTCGAGCAGCAAATTTTCCTGGAGTTTTTCCCGGAATTGTAGGACACCTTGTCAGCATGTAATTCAGAAATCAAAGAAAACCAGAAGTTCCAACGCAGCTGTTCGGCTTACAGCTCAGTAAGAACCTCATCTTGTGGCTCTTTGCATTTCAGCGCCGCAGTCAGGAGGGTTACATCCAGCAGTCGCGACGGAATTATTTCTTCCTACTTATTTCAGAGAAAGCAGTACCACATTGCTACCGAACTGCAGTTTCGGTTTGGCCTAATGAACTCCATATTGGACCCATTTCAAACACAGTTATTGTTTTCCTTGGTAACCACATGCAAAACCCATCCGCTGCATTTTGTTTCACGCATGAAATCCAGGCCTCTGCGTTGGGTGACATAAACCTATGACTCGAGCGCGGTGCAAAAATCTCACGAAATTACACACGGATTTCGTGTTCGATGTCTGGTTTACTTATGTGCGCGAATTAAAAACGAGACACCATTTTTCGCGGAGAAACTGGACGCCGAAAGCCCGAAAAAAATCTGGAAAATCAAAATCTAGCAGGCAGAGGTGCGACAGCGGGGCTTTCGAAGGGTTAAACGTGATATTTTCCCAGAAGACCTCTGCAGCAGCACCCCTAACATGTGTTCCACATAAGTTTCCTATTTCTGTCCCTTAAGTGTACGCAGACACACGATAACCCTACTGTTTGCAGCCTGTGTCACTTTGTGTGGTCGCCGATCTAGACGACGCAGCGCTTGTTAGCCATGTTTGCGAAGGGAACCTCTGGAGACGGCAGCTGGCAGGATGAAAGCTCTCACCGGCCGCCGCTTAGTTAGGATTAGGGTTCCCAGTCCCACACCAGTTACTGGGGGGGGCTATGGTTATAATAAGAGGAGCCACCTATGGTGGCATGCTGTATCATATCTGGACCATGCAAGTTTGTTGCAGGAAGCCAGGCCGCAGGAAGTCCGGAAAACGTCAAATCGCAACGCGCTTACAAACTTATCGTGGATAAATATTCCGCATTTAAAGTGCAGATGTAAAACACGACAACCTGTATTGCGATTGATTTCACACCGCTAGCGGCGGAAGCTTTGCGGTCGAATTCCGCGAGTAAACATTGATCGGGGTTGTCTTATTTGTGCTGAAGTAGAGCTCCTCAAACAGACGCGCCTTTAGTGTCCGTGAAAAGCCCAATAAAGGATTCCTCCATCCAATTTAGGCAATTGTACTTTGGGTGAGTTTCGTAAAACAACGCGATCCCCAGTCCAGGCGCAACGGCAGCCGCTGATCGACGTGGGAGAACACAGTTGGCGTCATGGATTTGAGTCACCTTAGCGCCTGTCCATCAAGTGGAGAATAACTTGAGCGTAACGGGGGTCCCCGATGCGCTCACCTGTCGGCCTCATTTACATACCGCTGACAAGTTGTTTACAGAATTCCTCCGCGACTGGGCTTTGCGAGCATCGGGCGCTTCTCCCACGCATCCCAGGCCAAACTAAGCCTCCCTCGTATTCTCCCTCGAATTGCTTTTGGGACCTCAGTTGGGGAACGGAGGCTAAACATTCGTCTGGCCGCACTTAATGAAATTAATCGCTATTGCCAAATTAAATTCCGTCAATACTTGTGAATTACTACATGTATATAAAATGTCAGCGAGAGGCTCTGAAGGCTGGACACGAGCTCTGATATGTAGCTTTAACTCCCCCTGACTCTGCTAATGCTGCTGGATTTGTGGTTCCGTGGGGGATGCTTCATTTAATCAACCTTACATTACAAACTGATTTAAGGCAGCCACAAATTACGCCGTGGCTCGGGCGGTATAGGCAGGGCGGCGAAGTGTCCGTTTTGAGACGCCGACCTGCATCGCACATACGTGAATCATTCAGTTGGTGCCCATTTCCTCCTTCGAATCTCCATCCCCCAGGAGTTCTGGCTCTATCTGTCCATCGCGCATCTCTCCTTCTGGATGCCACCTATGACCAATGAATGCGTGTTGAATTGACTGCGAGCATTAGGATGGAACTTGCAAAACGTCCCAAAATGTCCCCTCTCTGGTGACCTTATTCCATCTTTTCTAGTGTATTGGCCATGATGGTCCAGGGGAAACTGTTTTTCCTTCTCTCTTGTACATGTGTACAAGAGCATAATGATAGTAGAATGATGGTAAATTGAACCGTGAGAATGAAGATGCTCTGAACCTGAACTTCATTCTACTCTGAGTTCCATCATAACTCATTAATCATAATTATAATTCTTCAGTGCTTTACATGTACTGACATTTCTACCTGGCAGCTTTCTCCAAAGCAACATACAGTCTTAACTGACAAATTGGTATAGCTGGGTTATTTTTATCAGAGCGATTTTAATGTTGGTACCACATACAAGGACACTGTAACCAGAGGTGGAGGTCAAACCTGAGTCCTCAAGATCCATTCGGTCCAAACTTGGCACCTCTAACCATTAGACTACGTGCTGCCAACTTCACCCTTCTGTACAGCTGTAATAGAAATCCAGACCAGAGGAGAACACAGATTCCCATGATCCAACCAGTGCCCAACACTTAAGCAGCGTACCTCTCCATGACTCGGGGGGGGGGGCGGTGCCCTGCAGTAATCTTTGCAATGAGACTCGCATTTGTTTTTCCTAAAAAGCTCAGGTGCTGAGAAGACTAACCTCATCACTGATCTTCTTGCTGAGTGGGTCAAAATCCTCCTAAATCTCAATGATTTTGACTTGAAACTAAGGTAATCCTACTTCCTCTGGTATGAGCCCTTCCACTTTCCCATAACTGTCTTCCTCCTTTGATCCTTCTGGAGCCTGGACAACTAAATGAAATTTGGCTTAATAATAGTAAATGTTACCCGAGAAGAAATATGGACATACACCATCCACAAAGTTCTCCCCTCCGGAAATCCATCATTTGTTTACTTATGGTGCCTATAAGAGCACATACATATGTACATGGTTTTATGCATCTGACCGAATCCATTTTTTTTCCACGTTCTTCAACCACTGGTCTAATAGAGGGTCGTGGTGGTCTGGCGCCTATGTCCATAGCATACGGTAACAGGTAGGGCACACGTGGGGAAAGACAGCAGTCCACGACAAGGAAATCACACATACTCATTCATCACCAATCCGCTTTAAAACATGTCTTTGGGTTGTGGGAGGAAACCAGAGCACCAGAAGAAAACCCATGGAAACCCAAGAACATGCATTCTAAACACAGACTAAGCCAGATCTAAACCCATGTTCAAATCCACAACAAAGGCCCTGTTAGGCACAACACTATGAAATATGGAAACCATTTGCTTTCCTGACACCTGTGAGGGATCTTTTCAGTCTTGCTCTTCTAATTAATATTCCTCCACACTTTTTTTCTTGGCGGCAAGAGGGGCGATCACATGTGCCCCGCAGCGCTGGACAGGCTTGGATGGGGCCAACAGACTGTGAAAACTTGGAAACCCAAAACCCTCATGGAAGTGTTTGATTGATGGACATCTTTTGAGATGGTCTGCTACAATTATGCAGGTTCAGCAAGTTACCCAAACACCACCGGTTACTTAAATTAGCAGAAAGAAAAAAGAGGAAAAAGAAAAACGACCTCCTTCTCAATGAAGAATTTCACGACCGAGTCGAATTATTTGTTTATTTGACTGGCAGTTACGGTTGCTGAAGCAAAATTGCTACCCTTTGGATTGCGAGTAGTCTTTCTGAAAGTAACCTCAATATATACACACGGATGAAGAACACGAGTATTACATTAATGAAGCCTCATAAACACAAGTAATTTATAAACTTCCAAATGCTATTACTTTAACATAATGGTTCTCAGTATGAATCCCGTTCCACTGCGATAGCCTGAATGAGAGCAGTTGGCCTGAACTGACACGGCAACAACATCCTGCTGTATAAGTGCGTAAAACGTTGAAAAACTGTCTAACATTGTAAGTCACCTTGGGTGAAAGTGTCAGTGAAAAAAAGGTCAAAAATAAGCATCGAGTTATGAATTCGATTAAACAGTTATCAGTATGACAAAATTTAGGATGTATTTATTTCGAACGTGAGATAACAACAGTCCGTGGATTTTTGACGCCATGCACCTTGTACCTTGATGTACAATTTTGATGGCAGGGATTTTTTAGTAAACAGACGGCAGTACAGATTTGCACGCATGAAAGCCGGGAATAAACTGCAAGAGGATCAGCAGGGAAGGCTGCAGCTAAGGGTCGTGTGATTGAAATTCCTCTCTGGGCGTCCTTTGTCTCATATTGACATCCTAGTTGAACTGTAATCGCAGTGAACATTGCATCATCTCCGTATTACAGACAAATTGTAGCTGAGGATGTTTCCCCCAGTTCCACCTTTGTACACGACACAAACTGGCTGGTCAGCGCACAAACAGCACCTGAAACTGGGAATGTCGGTGAAGGTGCTACAATGAATATGAGTCAAGGAAGTGACCTTGTCCGTGACCCCGTCATCTCCATCCGCGACATCTGCTGTTTGCAATGCAAATAGCTGAGTCTTGGGAAGAAGTTCTTAACGTTCTTTCTTACGGTTAAGAATCTGATGACAGCTAAGGACCCCTCCTAGAAAACCGATTATCTTTCAGAAAGTAATAGCAAGACAATGGATAAAATCAGCAACTCCGCTCTTGATGGAGAGGAATAGAAAGAGACGACAATTTCAGCCAACTTGGGTCGATGATCAATAATGAGATGACAAGTGACCGCGAAATCTGACAATGAATTGTTGTCAAGTGCAAAGATTTAACTTTGTGTACGACTGTTCGACTTGTTCGAGCCATGGTATTCTAGATAATATCGTGCGGATGTGAAAACAGACGCCGAAGAAAGACAGGAAGAAAATCTATGCCTTCGACTTATGGTGTTAGAGGAGAATCCTGCACAAACTACGGACTGTCCAAAAAGCGAATGCATCAATATTGGAGGAGGTCAGGCCCTAACCGGAAGCTCAAATGACAAGGATTCAACTTTCGATCTTCTCATACATCAAGCGGAGAGAAAGATCACTGGAGAAGGACAGCGTGCTTGGCAAGGTTGAAGGTCAACACAAAAAGAGGAAGACATGCAATGCGACGGCTTAATAAAATGCCTGCAGCTATGAACAAATTGGCCGTTTGGCTGAAGACTGAACACAGTTCAAGGCAACCATCCATAGAGTCACCATGACACATAACAATATTTTTCTTTTCCAAAGCAAGCCTGCATTTCATAAACTCCCCTGAACACCATCCACACAACCTCAGATTAACAACCCTGGATCTGAAGAGAGACATCCCGACAGTAAGTAAACTAAGAGATGATCATTAAAACTGCTCATTATCAACACCGATGCTGATACCTTTCCTTATAAAATGTGTTTACTTCTGAAGATCCAGATGGTGTGAGGCCGTTTCTCTCACAGGGTGAACAGTGTGTGTGGTGCACATGTCTGCCTGTGCGGCCACTGTGCAGACATGCTGAGATGACAATTTGAGCAGCTTTAGTAAATGCCCACCAGTTCCCACCAAGACATATTGGCTTCTCTCCTCCAAAACACAAACAGACCCCGTGGGGGTCCGCTGGGGTTGGGTACCATGGTCTGGGGTAAGGACACATCGCCGATCGATGTGACCTTTCAGCAGCACACAGAGCTCTCTTTGCCCCTTCCCCCCTGGTGGAGACACGGAGGTGGTCTTACACCACCAGGGAGAACTGTGGTATTTCTCACTATGGTGCAATGATGCCTTTACCACGCTTGCCGAAACACAGTAATAAGGAGAGCGTGCGAGACTGCAGATTCTTAAACAATCTTTTGAAAAGGTTCGTCTTTGATGGGATATATTTTCAGACTGGATTGTGGCTTTGCTCTCAAGCCGAGCTCAGGCAGCATGCAAGGTTATGGTCTGCTCTGTGTCGCCCTCCAGAGGACAGTAAAGGTGCTGCTTGGGAAATACAGCTTCCCTTAAAAGCTAAATTTCAGAATGTTTATTTTATTAAAAAAAAACAAACAAAAAAAACAGCATTTTTGCTATTTAATAGATTCAACAATATCTGTTAATTTATTAACTGGTCATTCGGTGTGAAGGAGTTGCTGTCAGTTTGTGAAAACACTCAAACAATTAGACCAGCGCTAGAAAAATACATACATTTAACCCAATACCGCTATAGGAGGCAAATACTTCAATTTTATGGCGATTAATGACAATAAATACTGGTAATTTTTATGGTAATTTGGTAATTTTTATGGTAATTTTTTTTGTTTTTTTTTCTTTTTATTCGAGTTTGTTTTTTTGTTTTTTTTTTGGGGGGGGGGTTGAAATTTTTATCCACTGAACAGTTAAACCAGAGTTCAAATGGAAGCATGAGTTCTGCCAGCAGGAGCAACTTTTCTTTGGGAACGTCCAGGCCGTGATGTCACGGGGAAAAGTGGCTCGGTTCTTGGGGAATTGAAATGAACGAAGTGTAATCAGCGCCAAACAGCGAACGAGGCAGCGGGCAATTAATTACTCGGCCTACCGGCGGGCAGCCGGTCCGACTCGCAGGATGCGGCAGGAGAGCAGATGTGCGGAGGACAGCGGCAGCCTGGCGCTTGCCGGAGGACGGGGCGCGTAGACAGCAGGCCAAACCCAACCTGACAGCCACCAGGTGTAAAAAGCAGGCGCTCGGCGAGACGAAGGCTCCCCGGTTTAGAGCCACGCTGACGCCTCATTAACACCCACGGGAACATCCTGGTGCATCTGATGCACGCGGGGCGGCCACACTTTATTACAACTCGTGCGCGTGCTTCTGTTATTAAAAAATAATTGACAAATAAGCCGGCGGACTCAGTTGTTGACTAACAGGACGATAAAATCGTGGTACAAGACAAGAAGTTAAACCCCGCAGAAATCTGTCATGTACATCTTTTGTCCAGGTCAAGGGGCGACTGAACTGCAGCAGACGGGTTATTAAAACACCCAATCCTGCTTTTCACTTGCTTATAGGCTTATATTAATATGCCATACTTAATTACTTCATAGTGATTTATTCATAATTTCTGGCAGGCTCAAAAATTAAAGTGTGAAAGTTCAGGACCATGCAGCCCATGTCTGTGAAATCTGTCTTAATGCATTACAATTACACGCATCACTGAACCCTTGTAAATCTCAGTTCGGGAGAAGAACATACACAACCTAACAAACAAAAATAAATGTTTCTAATCAGATTTATACATATATGGATTTAACCCAACATTTCCCACACAAATTCCTTTTCTTCTCTGTACACAAAAAATAGTCTACAGGTTTGTGCATAATGGGCCTAGATGATAGATATGGGCAGGCCTATTTATTAGCTATAGGAAATCATAAATATTCCATAGTTGAGGGCGCTTCATGTTGGTAGTGCTGTTTTATTAATGGCTCTCTAATGTCTGTGACATAAAACAAAGTATTTCACCATTTGTTAAGATGCACATCTTTGTATATGTCTTAGATATGTGGCTTATTAAGCGTTCTCTTTCTTACAGATGGCTTCTGTTTGAGTGAATTGAAATAAACGTTAAAAGTACGTTCTGCTGCTTGTTCTTTCTGGCTGATGTTAACCCGCGGGGTCAGCTCACGCAGTCGCCCTCGTCTGTCTCTGTTTGAAACCCCGCATCTCAGCCGATGCCCCGCAGTCTTGGGTTTCCACTGTTTATGTGAAACAATTGCACATACATGTAAGGTTACACCGGCGAACACTGACAGTAATTTCGGCGTCAGCTCCTCGAGTCAAGTTCGATTTGCGCCGACGCGTGACAATGACGTCAACCGCTGGGCCCCCAGTCCCAAAGTACGCGCAGAGGGGAGACGGCCGCCTTTTGACAGACAGCGAAGACCTTGAAGGCCCCAGAGGGGCGCGTTGGCAGTTTACATCAACGCCCTGGGCCGCAGTTGCTCGGCTCTTTCTCGGTTTCGCCGTGTTGATCATACGCAGCTGGATATTCGGTTACCTGCTTTAGGATGAACAAGCCGCTGTTGTTAAAGCATTTCACTCTGAGCTGCTTGTGCCAGCATCGATTACAATTTGTTTTGCATATTTGTAGCTCGCTCCTTTCCAGGATAAACCGTGATTTATCTTTATCTGAGAACATGCATGTCTGTGTCTATGGGCTTTTAAGACATCATTTCGGCCACCTTGAGGCCCCAGTTCTTTTTGTGTAATTCCCTATTTATTTAATGACAGACAATTTATTCTTTCACTGTTAATTATCGTATAAAAGTTACCGCACTGTTCATATACTTTCCGAGTCACATAAACCAGTGTCCTTTGATTGGAAATCGATGGTCTTCCCCACATAATAGTTTTAAAAGCATTTTAATTTGGCTGGGGGGGGGGGGGAGAAAAAGAGCAGCGTATAAATGTTACTCTAGCGCCCCCTTGAGGCAACGCTCACACAGTTACTTGGTCATGTGAGAAAGAATTGAACTCGAAAAGGAGACTTTAAAAAGGTTTTCTAGCAATAAAAGTGTTTCCATCAAAACTAGTGTGCAGACACAGTTACTGCCAAACATGGCATAACCTCACACAAACCCAAACTGTCTGTGATGTATTAGCTATTGCCAGGCAATTGTTAAATACAGAAACATGGTGTGTGTTTTGTTAAGGAATATACGTAATTTAACTAATTTTAGTCAAAAAGTGCGGTATCAGCAGTTGATCACTTCAAACACTCGCATCGAGTCATAGAAAAATATGCATAAATCAAGTCAAGCCATGGCTTTAAGCAGGCTTTTTACGCCATGGAACTAAATCCTAAGTACTTTTATGGCTCTTGAGCTGCATTCTTAAATTTGGTCATCCAGGAATTAACATCAGACCCAAATGCTTTATGAGAAACACACAATTTCATAAAGAAAAAGCAGTCGCAGAGATCAGCAGACGCCAGCCAGCAGTATTTCTAAACCTGCGTGTCACATTTGCTGCGGCTGCCAAACCACTTATTAAAAAGAGGGAAGCCAAGTGCTATAAAGACAGGAGTCTGGTAGCTTGTTATTTTTCTTTCTGTGAAGCGAACAGGAAAAGATCAATGGATGGGGGGGTGGTTTCCTTCACCACAGCTATGGCACACTAAAGCACTAAAAGGGAGAAAAATAAGTCACTCATAATTCGCGCAGCTTTGAATGAAGCGCCAAGAATAATTTCCCACATTTAACGTGTCCTGCCAAAACCGCAAGGGCACCGTGTTATTCTGTACCCTGCACATCAAGGGCTGTCCTCAGCGATAATCCATTGCTCCCTTCGTGAAGAATGAGCACTGCCATTTCCGTTCACATTGCTTTATAAAATGACCCTGCCATATACAGTAAACTGGTAAGTCACTAAGTGCTTACATTTAAACTATACTAATTAATAACTAATTTCATTCTAAATTTGCCTTGAAGAAAGGTGTCGGTTATAAATACAGGTGGCCATGTGGATGGATGGATGGACAGACAGACAGACGGAGACAGACAGACAGATAGATAGACACAAAAAAATCCCACAAGAAATCGGAAGAACTATCTATCTAGTCTTGGTTGAGGTCAGTGGGTTAACATTTATTATTAAACATTTATGGCATTAGCACAAAGAGAAAGAGAGTGGGCAAAAATGGGATTTGTGGAAGAGTAGCAAGATGGAAACCACTGCAATCTAAGAGTAACATCAATGCATGTCTTGCATAAAAACAGCAGAATGATCCCCAGGCTTTTGGAGATAATGTTTTATGGACAGAAAAATGAAAAGTAAAAATCTTTGGACAACACAGGTCCCATTTTGTCTGGTGTAAAGCAAATACAGCTGAATCACTGCAGGAACGTCACAGCAACAGTTAAACATGGTGGTGGTAGTGTGATGGTGTGGGAATTCTTTGCTGCTTCAGGAACTGAAGTACTTGCTGTTGTTGAAGGACAGAAAATTCTTAAGGTGAATATCTGGTAAACTCTCTGTGAGCTCAGGGTGTTGTGTAATTGTGTTATGCAGCAAGACAACAATCCAAAACACAAAAACAGCTCTACATTGCAAATGCTAAAAAAAAAAAAAAAACAGAAATAAAGTTTTCAAAATCTTGACTTCAATCCAAAAGAGGTGCAGTGGCAGGACCTGAAAAAAGCAGTTCCTGCTCAAAAACCAACCAATATGTCTGAATTAAATCAGCTCTGGATGGAAGATGGGGCTAATATTCCTCAACAGTGATGCAAAAAATTGATTTCAAATTAGAGGAAGCATTTGATTCCAGATATTGCTGCTAAAGATGGGTAGTGTAACTAGTTACTAAATTAAAGGGGGCAATTACTTTTTCACTTGGGTGATTTGGGTGTTGGATAACTTTGGTCCATAGATAGATGTATAGATAGATATGACAAAGTGACATAAAAAGTGGAAAAGTGGAAGAGCTGGAGTGGTTAGTTTCTCTAATTTAAAGCTGAAGAGTACATTGTGAACATCTGGTGACATCTCTAACAGATTTGAAGCATAAATGTGTTTCTAATAATTGAAAATCCACAACTAAGAGCACAGAGGCCTGATTCACTGGTGTGTCTGATAACATCTAAAACTCTCCTGCAGTGATTTGTTAAAGCTTAGCCCACCAGGAGGAACTCTGACCAAATCTTATTCTTCACTTTATTATTAACACATTTTCCACAGTGATTTCTTAAAACTAACACTGAAATCTGCGCAAAGGAAATGTGACTAATCTTTTGCTGTCTACTTTATCGACACGTTCACTATGTACAAATGACAGAGTGGAAGGCTGTTTGAAGGATTTAGATAAAACAAAATATTTTACCAAAATCCACTCTCTATAAAAATTTTTCATCAGCTCCATGAGCAGAAGAACTGAGGAAACCAGAAATGGTCTGTGGTGCTGAGAAATGTAGTGCTGTACAAAATGCACTATTTTTCTGCAAGAAAGACGTGACATAAAATTTCAGAAGAGGAAGAAATTAATTTTAAATCTTATAACCTTATGTCCTCTTTTCAAACATACCAGATCTCATCAGTCTTAACTATTAAGTGTTATTTTAGTACATTTTTTACTTCCATTGAGTTTGTTTTAGGATTTTCACAAAAAGGATACACACACTAAAGCAAATTTAGAATCAGCAGTTCACCTGAAACATTTGTATTTGGACTGTGGGAGGAAACCAACAGTATGCAAATACAGAAAGGACAACAAATATGTGCAAATAGCACATTAACTAAATCAGAAATGTCACAGTCCAATTTGTGTGACGCTACAGTGCTACCTGTTAAGCCACCCATAACGGTCTTCCATTTTTTCCCCCAATCTGAGCTGTTCCACAATTGGAAGCACAAAAAAATTTGCTTTATATATACATATTCTGTATAATTCATGACAGTTCACCATAAATGGGTTCTGCTTTTCTGAGTGTCAGCTCAATATGTGTTCGAGCCAGCAGGTCAAAGTCTGCAGTGATCCTGTTTCAGAGAGTAACCTAATCTAGACAGAGAGTTCTTGGCCAACCTGAAACACGGTCTCTTTCTGGCTAAATCTAAACTAAATCTAAACTCTGGTCCAAAGGGCCCATTGTGTCCAGTGTTGCTTTGCTCCAAATGAGCTCTTGATTCCACAAATTCATCATGTTCTTTCATTTCATCTGTCTTTTTTTCAGTCAGTAACTCATTTATTACTGCCGCTCATTTGTAGACAGAGTGTGATTGCAAATGTGAAACAGCTGCTTGTCTCAACCTGACAGTTGCTTTTTGAACAAATGTTTCATAAATCAAAGGGATTTAGAAATCGCACATTTGAATCGTGCCACGGGGATTATGGAGCGGCACGCTTAACACAAAGAATGGGAGTAAAGGTGTTTTTTTGGTTCTGTTCTTAATATGTTCAATAGGACCTCTGGGAAATTACTACAAACTGGATTTACCACAGAAAGAATGTCTTGGTCCAGGGTAGAACACAGCTGCACTGAAAACCACCATGGAGTTACTATTAAAACCCCGCACACTCATACTAGAAAGAATCGTGACCTCGCTTAAAACTTCAGCAGGTATCGGGAAACACAGCTGATCGGCTCAGCTTTATTTCAGGTCAACATCCAAAGCAATGCAGCGAAGAGCACAGGAAATAAGTCACTTTTTTGTCAGGTTTCTGGAGGCCACATGTAACAGCAGCAGTTCTCACACTTAAGGCACAACACTGGATTTCCCAGACAGATGATGATATATGAGTACTTACACTAGAGTAAAATAAAGTTTAAAACAAAAAATAATAAATTAAATTCCCTAAATCATTTTGTATTCACCAGATGACATGTGTTTTTGATTTGCCGAAAGAAAAAAATGTTAATATTATTGTAGGAGATTGGCAATAATACTGAATGTCACAACTAATACATACTAACTGTGGGTTAGTGTCATTTTAAATGAAACAGGTTTTTTAGTTACAATAAATACCAAGTTGTGTGTTTTTCCTCACCTTTACCTCTGTTTACCTTGAAAAAAATCCACATCTCTTAAATTCAGACATTGAACAGTTTCCTGTGGTGTCACCTGGTGGGTTAAGAATTAGCATTCAGAACATGCACTAATCCCCAACCCCACTTCACAAACTAGACAGACAACAGCTGAACATTCAAACATATTGAAAAGGAGATCCCCATATTATAATTAAGATCCAAGAAACAACAAACAAATAATAAATGTTAAAGTATACTACCTGTTTATTACCCATCTGCTATTAAGTGCAATAAGATGTGAAATATTTGTGCTCTTGCGTTCATGTAGTTCAAGCAATATGCATTTTGGATGAGTGAGGGATATCATTTCAGATGTCAGTTAGTATTTGATAAGGTTTCCTTAATTTCTTTATATAAATAAAATAATATAATTACACTGCCTGACCAAAAAAAGTCACACAATCTAATACTTGGTTGGACCGCATTCACCGTGGCATTGTTTCGATAAGCTTATGCAACATTTATTTCCGTCCAGAGTTGCATTCATTTTTCGCCAACATCTTGTATTGATGATGGGAGAGTCAGACCGCTGCGTAAAGTCTTCTCCAGCACAAGATCCCAAAGATTCTCAATGGGGTTAAGGTCTGGACTCTGTGGTGGCCAATCCACATGTGGAAATTATGTCTCATGCTCCCTGAATCACTCTTTAACAATTTGAGCCCCATGAATCCTGGCATTGTTAGCTT
Source organism: Heterotis niloticus (assembly GCA_018136845.1). Lineage (NCBI taxonomy): Eukaryota > Metazoa > Chordata > Actinopteri > Osteoglossiformes > Osteoglossidae > Heterotis > Heterotis niloticus. Next base: position 6,147,458 of record CM030897.1, on the reverse strand, counting down.
GGAAGAAAAAAATCCATTGATGGAAAAACCTGGTTATTCAGTATATTCAGGTAGTCAGCTGAGCTCATTTTTTTGAGCACATAACATTGCTGAACCTAGACCTGACCAACTGAAGCAACCCCAGATCATAACACTAAGTTAAATCCATGTGGTGACTTTTTTTTTGCTAGGCAGTGTATTATAGAGAGACAGAAAACTATACTTTTGGCTGCATTATAAATAGTTTCTATTATTTACAGAACTTAATGTCGATTACTAGAAACAGGAATCTTTCTAAAATAAAATAATGTAAAGGGTTAAAGTTCCCTAAATTAAATGAGTTAGCTGTAACTTATCGTTTGATTCTTTCAATAGTAATGCTAATATGCTAATAGTGGACTACAATTTGTTTTGCTAGTTTCTGTTTGCAAGGTGGTGACTTTTTTTTTGGCCGGGCAGTGTATTTTGCTGGCACTTCTATACAAACTGACTTAACTGCACCAAAGAATTTTGAAGGAGTACGTCTATAGCTCGGAAATGCAGTGGGAACCTTTTGTATTATTATTATTAGCTAAGTGAAAAGTGTGGCAAACTGCGCCGCTGCGGTGACGCAGCAACATCGCTGCGCGATCCACTGCCGAGAACCCGACGCTTGGTTGGTTCCGCGAGCGGCAGCCGCGTGGTGAAGTTCGTCACGCGCGCGCTCGAGATGCAGGTACTTAATTACTCTGAGGCGCATAATTTTGCAAACACCGCATGCCCCTTTCCCGTCGCAAATAACGACTGAGGGCAAATACAGAAAAATACTCAGGTATTTTTTAAGCGAGATATTGAGAAACTTCACTATTAAATAAGAAGCATTTAGGATCGTGCGTGTAACGTTATCGTGGTAATTTCACGACGGCGGCGGCAAGCTTTCGCCCGCGTCCGCTCGCTTGCTTGCGATGAGCGGTGTGGCGACGTTTCGCGTTACGGTTGCGCTGCGCTCGGTACGGTTTTCAATTGCATTTTCGACGTGATGTGATGCCTTTCCAAGGTCGTTTGCGCTGTACATATTTACACATTTTATTGGCCGCAGCCGTTCAGTTTCTCCTCGGCGGTTGTCTTACGAGGTCGCGACGGTCCGCTCGGCTGTCGACGACTGGCGGTTGTGTCGTCATCTGACCCTTATATGTGTTCGCCTCGCGCGCGAGAAGGACGTTATGACAGGGAGAGCTGCGGCGAGCGCGCGCGTTTGCGCGGACCCGGCGCGAGCCCCCCGCACGGAATCCCGCCTCTTCTCCTCTGGGCCTCCCGATAAATCCCGGGTAAAAATGGTGAATAACGACTAAAACACCGCACCCGTGTGTGTTAGTAACGTTCCTCAGTGAATATTTCCGATGAAGTGAAGTTGTGTCGTTGTCCGCTTTCCTGTAAATGTGTGCTAACCCCTTTGTTCCGCTTTGCTATTTCCCCGTCCTCACCTGCTGTTTTTGCAAATCCCTCACGTCAGCAGCTCCGTAACTTGCTTTTTTAAAGCATTGTTTTCCTGTTTGTTGTGTGTGTGCGTTGATAAAGGCTGGGCTGTTGTTTGTTTCTGACACTGGGGAGTCTCTGAAAGCAAATAATTCTCCAATGAAGTCATTAAAGGGTTTGTTCTGTTGTCTTTACCCTTGTGATGTGGTACAGTGTGTGTTTATGTGTCATCTTCAGCTTCCCTGATGGATCACGCCGGAGGGCCTCTGGAGCCACTGCACTCCAGCGCGGTGAGCATTATGGCCATCCTGAAACTGGCTCCAGCTTTGCAAATTTTTGGTTATAAACTATAATTTTGTGGTGGCACAGCCCCTGGACTGTTGTTTCCTGTGTGGGGTTAAATCCAGGTTGGTCTGTGTGTAGTTTGCAAGGCCACCCTGTGCACAAATGTGTTTCCTCCCACTGTCCAAAGATGTGTTTCAGATGGAGTGATGACTACATCTCTCATTTTATTTGTATTTGTGTGTGTGTGTGTGTGTGTATGTGGAGGGCAGTGGGCTGCCTTTTATCCTCTGCCTTACACCCTGTGTTTCTAGGATAGACTGTGCATCTGTTATTGTTGAGGGATGAATGGACGGATACTACAGTGTTTACCATGTTGGGTTTTCACTGCAAATACCTCAACTGAATGAGAAGAAAACAATTTAAAAATTTAGCCTCTGATACATAAGACCTGGTATCAACCCCAGAAAGACCCTCGCTGACTCGACGTGTCATATTATGGTTCGGTCAGTAACACGTTACTGTTCTTTATTAATCTGAAAACTTTGTCAAAGGCAGCTTGCTGTTTTGGATAATGTTGCGTTGTTTTGCCTGGTTATACAGATAGTTTTTACTGTATCAGTTCAGGATAAATATTTTAGTCAAGGGTGCTACAGCAGGAGCTGGACCTGAACCAAGAAATATCAGATTTTACAGGACGAAATGCTTAAATGCTAAACCACCTGTTGACTGACAGAAGCAGCATCCAGTGTGAATACTTGAGTGGTTTCCTGGTGGTGGGAGGTGGTTATTATCTGAACTTCTGATGCACAGAGATAGTACTCTTTCTGCATTCTCTTTCACAAGGTGCCAGATGAGCTAGACAGTTTGGTGCGACTGGTGAGGAAGGAACCCGTGGACCTGGATGACCCCCCACAACCAGAGGATAACTACTTCAGTGGGAAATCAAGGAACCAGGGAGAAGGTTAGCATCAGCAGGCACTTTTTCTAATTCTTTTTGTAGTATCTATTCATTATCAGTAAACACTTTCCCAATGAAGTGTCTTGGTGGTCCAGAGCGTATTCTATAACAATAGGGCATAATGCAGTGCACACCCTGGATGGAACACCAGTCGATCACTGGGCAGCCAGACACACACTCATTCGCTTGTATGTACACACGTGTACAAAGGGTACAGCAATTTACTGTCACTGATTCACCTGACACACATAGAGCACCAGAAGGAAACGCACCCAAACACGGGAACATAAGGACATGTATACTTCACACGTGCAGAGTCAGGATGGAATCCATGATCAAACCCATCGCCCACCAGCACTACCCACTGCTCAACAGTGCTTACCCTTCAGCACGGCAGTCCTTAGTTATTCAAGAATTTTTTTAAGCCTTTAAGTGTTAGAAATTAATGTCCATAAGTAGTTTAGGAACCAGAAGAAAGGCTAAGTAATGAATTAAGTTGTTTTTTTGTATTTTCACTGAAGCTTTACAGTTTATACAAACCCTACTGTAAATTTCATACTTGGATGTTTTGAACAGGTTTATAAGTCAACCTGTTGTTATGTGGTGTTAAGAGGATAATTTCCGTATTGCCTGCGCATTGTGTGTTTTGTGCGTGTTTGTGTTTGTGGAATGGCTCGGCTCCATGGGTGGCACACACGTTTTTTTTTGTTGCAACATGTACAAGGGGGGTTCGGCTGTTCTGCAGAACAAGTTGTCAGAAGAAAAGTGGAAACCAAACACAAGAAGCTCACAGTGACACCTGGGTACCTTTTATCTACTCATCATACTGATTCTGAGCTTTGATCTGCAGAATGTACCCCAGCTCCTCAACGTATCAACACTATTTGGATCTTAAGATTTTTGTTTGTTTAATGTTAAGAAATTCCTATTTGAGTTAATAGTTTATTAGTTCATTCAGTTATAATCTAATACTCCTCATCTTACTAATTGCAGGTACCCAAGAACAGTAGGCACAAGCTGTAAACACTGTAGAAGTGAGTTAAATTACAGTAGCCACACACAGTTTTTTTTTTGGGTCTGTTTTACTGCCATCTATTGGCTGAACAAGTAACTCCAGGTGATACTCTGTATCACAGACTGGATTTTTAAATAGTAATTAAACTGTGTTCATTTATGAGTACAATCTGGACTATTTGGGGAGAAGGTGTCTGGACAATCAAAAGCCTAATTTAATACATCTTATATTTTTTACTACAGTGCTGTGTTAAAATTGTATCAATTTTACAACCTAATGTAATGCATGCATATACTATAGTTAATTATGTGAAAAGCAGTGAATAAATAAGGTGCTGGTACAACTTGGTCAGAATCCCACTACAAGGGAACTAGGGAGGTGCTGCCTTCATATAACTAACTGTGGACACCGGATGGTTCTTTTTGTCAGACAATATTGAAATTGTTCAATATATTATTTTAAGCATTAATTAAACTATTTTCTCCAAAGTTTACAAACAGTTTCAATTTATTTTATGTAATGCTTTTCCCCCAATATTAATTTTTTTATTTTCTGGATTTTTTTAATGTTTTTTTTTTTCTTTTTCTTCAATACAGTCCATAAAATCCAAGATTATTAAATAAAGTTCCACCAAATCAGGGAAGGGCTGTAAGCTAAGCAGAAAATCTTGGGATCACTGAAAGTGTGTAACTCAACTGTTTGTATGACCAGGAGTCAGGGTACAGGACTAAACAGAGTGTGTGTGGAATGCAAGTTTCTTTAAAAGATGTTGTATGACTAAGTGACCTAACAAAGAATGAATTATTTAAGATCAGAAAGCTTATTCTTGTGAAATGTAAAAGCTTATTTAAGTTAATTTGAAGTACTGTTACAGAACATCCACAGCTGCTTATGTGCAGCCTATAACATACATTAGAGCAATGACTTCCAAGTGCAGTTCATCTTCTGTAAAACTTTCACACATGCAAGTTTCCTTACTTTCATAGCAACGATACAAGTAATTGGCAATGTATAGTAATCAGTATTCCTCAGTGAAGTAGTCTGTTTTTTTAACATGGCTTGAATAATTGATAATTTTGTCTCTGCAAAAACAGAAGTGCTAATGATTCTGGGTTTTAACCTGTCTTGCACCATCTGAAGTGTCAAGGGGGGCTGGTACATTCCTCATAGATCTGCGTGACATTTTAAACGGCTTTTCTTGTTTGGGTGTGAGAGGGACATCAGGCCAGAGTTTTAGCCAAATGGTTTGATTGGCAGCAACAGCTGATGGTGTCGCTGGACAGAGCGAGGACCTGGGTATGGCTCCACCTTGATCCCAGCTGTGGGAGCCACAACCACATCTTTAACAGAGCAAGAGTTGTACCTGTGTGGTTCCTACAGTCTGGGATGGAGGAGGCTGTGTGATGGTCTTTGGCTGCTTTGTTGGTGGCAGACTTGATCTTTACGACATCCATGGCAGTCTCAGCCACCACAACTACCACAACATACTTCAGGGGCATGATATTCTATGAGGGTTATGACTGGTTGGGCAGTCCTTCACTCTTCAGCAAAACAGTGCAAACATACCTCAGAGCTGTGCAAGAATTATCTGACCAAGAAAGAAAGGGAAGGAAAAGTTTCAAGCGAGTGCACTCCAAATTTTTCTACTGGTACTGTAATGTACAATCAAAGGTTTTTGACATAAAAACTTCACTGAGATTTGTGGCATTGGCCTCTAATGGTATCTTCTGTCCACTTCTGCAAGCCAGTACCCAGACAGACCAGTACGCGGAATACCCTGAAGTGCTGTCCGTTCCCAGCATGCTTTTAATAGCTTTCAAAATAGAGGGCCTCTTGTTAATAGTCAAGGATGTGTGTGTTAAAGGGCAACACTTACCCTTCAGCGATGACTGCCCCCAGTGCATGCGCATCTAAGCATGTGTGTTTTGTGAAGCACCCTTCTTGTACTGGAGGGCAGACAGGAGCTTCCCAAAGGTTTTTCTTCTTGCTTTTTTTGCTGCTATTCCCTAACAGCTACTGAGTCTTTGCTTTACTCCCTGCCTTCAGGCAAAGTGTGTTTTAGTCTGACTTGCTGTAGCACAGCAGCAGCCCTGCAGACGCACATCTGATGTCTGTTCATCTCTGATATGCATTCGGTTGGCAGCTGAGCCCCTCTCTGAGGTCCTGCAGAACACGGTGCTGAAGCTGTATTCTGACCACCTCTCTGCTGACGGCAAGGTATCTTATTACTACCTTTCCTTTTATACATTTTTTTTTTTTTTTGTATCCCATTTAAATCGGTCACATAGCTGGAACCTGTGCTGGCAGCTGTTCCATCTGGGATTTTGCTATGGCGATTGCATTTAATTTCCATCTCCAGTGGGAGGATAATGACTGCAGTATTCCCCATGGTGTCTCATCTATTATTCTTCTGTTCTGTTTTCTCTGTCCTGGTCCTTTTTACGATCATCATATGCAGTCACTTAGTCCAGATGTAGATACCCAGCTCATATATGACAGAAATTAAATATTACATTTAACATGTCTATAATAAGCAGATAATTTAGGGTATGAAACCTGTAAGGTTTCACATTCTGTCTTGTTGTATGCACCCCACCAGTCAGTGGACTACCGGGCCTTGTCCTGCAGCCCTGTTTTCAACAAGTACTGCGAGCTGGCTGTGCAGCTCCAGTGTGTCCAGCTGGGCTCACTGAGTAGGGAAGAAACGCTCTCCTTTTTCATCAACATCTACAATGCTCTGGCAATCCACAGCACCCTGCTAATGGGTGCACCAGAGAACCTTTGGCAGAGATACCGGGTAAGTGCACATTGAAATACAGATTACAGAATTCATAAGTGTCTCAATTACATTGTTGCTCCCACTGCATTCTCCTAGCAGTGTTTTACCATATAAATAGTGAATGATACATTGCACAAAGTATGCTAAAATTACAGATGACTCATTTATTGCCTGTTGTGTGTTCTCAGTTCTTCAACTATGTGAGCTACATCATCGGGGGTGAGGTGTTCACTCTGCAGGATATTGAAAATGGGGTACTGCGGGGGAACAGAAGGGGCATGGCACAGCTCTTAAAGCCCTTCTCCAAGGGAGATCCACGGCTCCAGGTGAGCTCCAAGAACTGGAGACTGATCACTTTTGCATGGCTGCTCCTCTGTTGACCATTGTAGGTTTAAATGAACATCTCTGATTGTATGTATTTTAAAAGTATGTATAGCAGCATCTTATATCTGCTTTGGCTATATTTATCCACTAGGCTGCACTTCCTGATGCTGAGCCACTGGTTCATTTTGCCTTGAACTGTGGCACAAGAGGTTGCCCTCCAATAAAAACCTACTCAGCCAAGGTACTGAATGCATAGCCACTTTCTATTTTCTCTCTCCTGCTGGTGTGCTTATTTTGAGTTGGATGAGCCCTGACCCGGACTTTTCTACAGGACATCGACAGACAGCTGCGCACCGCAGCTCAAGCTTTTCTGGAGAATGACGACGGCTGCACAGTAGACACCATGAAAGGGGAGGTCAAACTCAGCAAGATCTTCAACTGGTACAAGGTGGACTTTGGTGACACAGATGCAAAGGTACTGAAATTTCTGCTGAACCAGCAACTTAACATATAGATTTATCTCTTTAGACACACATCATATGTATGTACTGTATGTACAGTAAGAAAGCTAAGATGGCTTGGTCAGTATTTGACAATGGAGAATCACAAGTTTATGTTATTTGATGTTGATGCTGCAGTTGCTCAGCTGGATTTTGACTCACATGAGTGAGTCACCGAAGAAGTACAGTCTTCAGGCTCTCCTTGACACAGGAAAGTACAAAGTGAGCTACCTGCCATATGACTGGTCCACAAACAGCAAAGACTGAAGCTACAGAACCAATGGTGTGATGCTGTGAATACAGTCTCTGCACATGGACCTTGTATTGACTGGTTTCCAGAAAAAAAGCACAGTGGAAGAGGTGAGTAAATACAAGCCTCCTTCTGAGTACATATTTCTTCTAAATTAAGGTGTTAACATCTTGTTATCCTGCAGAGCCACACTGGGAAACAGTCTAGCTGTCACTCTCTCAATAGATGAAAGAGGATTTATTGGGTTGTCCTTTGAAAGTCCAGATGAAATTATGATTGTCTCCCTTGAAATAATAGATAATTTTGTCTACATTTTTCTCCAAAGCAAAATACAATTCAGGATGACATATCTTTGAATTTGGTGACTGTGACATGGCCATGCATTTCCTATTGGTAACTTAATACAGGGAGTTCTTAGTGGTGTTTCACATTTGCATTTTTTTCAAATTTGTTGACTCACCAAAAAAATATGAAATGATTTCCTCTGAGACGAGAGAAATGGGTAGCTTGCTACTGAGGAAGCTGCTTGTGATTCTGTTATGGTTCAGTGCAGTTGCTGGGCAGGACTGTGCCACATGTATCACCGGCAAAATTCATCAATGGACTCAAAGACAGGAGCTCATCCCATGCAAAAAGATTACTGTATAATTATACTGTATACTGTATAAGTATAATGGTTTATATGAAAATATACATCCTTTTTATTTATTTTATTGTTTGAAATGACATTTGACACCTTACATAGTTATTTTGCTTCCCCAAAGATTATTTTATTTTGTGCAATAGCTTGTATCTGATGTTTTGGAGCAGACACACACCTGGTGTTTCAGTCCAAAAAGGTTTTTGTCCCTCAGTGATGTCAGTCTGCCTGTTTCCTGGCCAACTCAACCTCTACATTGCCATGGAAACAATGACTGCTGTCATAAAGGCTTTAATCGAGCGATCAAATGAAAATCATCTAGTGACATTTACTCCTCTCTATCGTAAACTTCTGTGAGTAAAATTATCAAGATTTTTTTTTTTTTTTTTTTTTTTAAATGGCAGAAAATTGAAAAATGTATTAGGAAAGGCAGAGAAGGATAAATTGAGAAGAAAAAATTAAACATTAAAGGGTCAGTTAGAAAGGATATTTTTCATCCTGGAAGCATTTTTCCGTAACAAATACTTGTAATTCAGTCTCCTCACAATGGGAAATTGCCTACCGAGGTGATTCTGTGTGATAAATTAACCCCATTGTGTAAGGGATGGGTGGGTATTCATATACCTGTTTTATAGAAATTGACCAGAATCCGAACATAAAGTGACAGGAATTCCCACGTGAATTCCTTTTCATGTCCACTGTTTCTGTTTGAGTTCTGATACTATTTTCTCAAGAGGAAGACAAATTTTATAAAAACAACTATGCATTCTTGTTAAACCCATCATGGGTGAAAAGTTTAATATTCAGCTTGCGAATATATTTTCCTAAATTTTAATACATTTTATTTAATAATATTACTTTGTTGTGCAGTAGTGTTGTCTGAGCGTTGACACCATATTGCCTATGCGTGTGAGTGAACTCCTCCAGCATCCCGGCATTACGAGCACAAGCGCTGTAAAGGCCGCTCACCAGAGCCCTTGTGTAACAAGCAGACTGGTAACTTCATTGTGACGAAAGTACCCATCATCACAAACTACTTTTCATTTATTCCAGTTTGTTCCTATGTTGCTAACTGGTCTAAAGACACACTGTTTCTTAGTTTTCGTTCATAATGGAAAAACTAGTCTAATTAAAGATGGGAATTGAATTATAAATGAGTTGCACAGATATCCTATTTAAATCTGTTTTAATACTACTTTTTCCCAGTTAGCATTGCCCACCTAAGCGCTCATCCTTTGCAGTGTCAGCGCATTGACTGTGAACTTCTCATGTTGTATTAGTATGTGTGCTGTGTGGTCTGCAGCAAAGTGTGCGAAACACAGTGCAGGCAAAAACATGCTGACCTGGCCTACAGTTTTCTGGGTCTGAAGCACTTTGTTTTCAGCATTTCACAAGGTGTTTGACTTGTTCATATCATTAGCTTGGATTGCATGTCTAGCGGCGACTGATAGTTGAACGTTGCATGTTGTACATTGAGTCCGGAGCTGTAGTTCAGCTTTGGGGGACATCAGAGCTCCCAGTTTGTCTATCAGTGCCTTTAAACCTTGCATGACCAGAGCGCACCTCAGCAGCTCTCACTTTGGTAATGTTTGATTACCATTTCCAACGATGACTTTTATTAGCCCTCCTCAGTGTTTTTGGAAATAAGGTCTTGGCTTTTTAGATCTAAATCAGATCTATGTGCATTAACTGATAGAGGGGGGAAAATCCTGTCCTTCACAATAATATTCACCGTTTACCTCAATTGTACTACAATTATCAGGAAAAAAGATGCAAACCTTTATAAAAATGTATGAAAACTGGAAACATGCACTTGCATGGACTTGATATCTTGTAACTTTTTAGCAATACTTTTATGCCTCTTAAAAATGTAAAAATATGCAATGAATATGAAAAATAAATGCTGACTTGATTGGTTGGAATGTATTGCTTTGATGTGTTAGCCTACATTTAGAAAGCAATCCAACAGTCCATGTTTAGTTATGACAGGCATTGGTTAACTCAGTTACTTTACTCCTCTCCATCAAAGTTTGGAGATAAGTACTTGCTATAAATTCGCTTTGGATCCTGCAGCACACAGGCAAGGAGTCTGAAGTAGCTGGCCTGGCAAATTTCTGTGCTGCGGAATGAAACTGACATCAACATTAAAAATGCAGGTATGTGGAGGTTTCTGTTACAGTGGTTTTCAGCAGCAGCAGTCCATTATCTACTGCACAGGTGCGAAGGGTAACTTTATTTTCACTTATCAAAAATCTGTAAGCATTTGTGCTCTTACTAGTGTTCAGAGGTCCAACAGAAAAGTACTACATAAATATATTTTTTTTGAAGATTATGAATTCATATCTGAAAAATTTATTAAATGCAGCGAACTAGAAAACTGCTCATTTTATTTACAGAAGGTGCATGGATTTTACCTTTTAAAAATGATGCTGTCATTGGCTCAGTCTACACTCATTGCGCAGAGGACAAAGAACTTGTGAGAAAATATTGATGAAAACAATGTTTGACTACTCCAAGACTTTGGTAAAGAAATGAAAACAAAATTATGACTGGGTGCAAGTCCTTGAAGAGTGACCAATATCATAATACTCAGAAGGGAACAAATTTTATTTTGTGGCCAATTACAAGTGCTGTTCACAATTTCATCTTCCTTGAAGTTATTCAGCAACATCAATATTCTTCCATCTCTTTTGGCTTACAAAAACATTTTAAAAACATTTCTCTGTAAGAAAAAAAATACAGAGGTGTATGATCCATTCATTTCAAATATAAAACAAATAAATATAAGATATTCTATGTACAAACTTGCACAATTGCACACCTTTATACAAAGCCTCTATTGCCACTGATCGTAGCCTTGGGTTATACTGCACAGGCCGACACGGTGGCCTGTCGGCAACTACCAGTCTGTACGCTGATCCATGGGACCCGTCTGAACACCAGTTATGCCCAGGAGCAGCAGCGCCTGCAACATGGGCTCTGGATACAGTTCATTTACAAGCACTGTCAAAGGCCTGCCACACAAATGCTGCATTACGGAAATGGAAACATCCATTTGACAACAAAAACCTTATTGCTGTAACTAAAAACAGTACACACAGGGAGACATCTGGGGGTAACAAAAAAACAAAAAAAAAATGCTTGTGCCACTAGAAACTTCTTAGACATCCAGTCACTGGCTGACTCAACACCTAACTCGATACTATAATTTACATGTGTAGTAAACATGTGAGTAGGCAATGAATAATACTTTATTTTGGAAAGTATGGAGTTTTCAGGCATGTGAGTGAAATTCATTTCATTTCCAGAGTTATGACCGATCATGAGTGAGAAGTGAAGTCTAGAAGCATTTTCAAAGTTCCCACCCTAACAGTAATTACAACTCAAGACTTCAAGTTAGGAGCCTATTTCCAGGACCACATTACGCTCGTAGGTAGGGTGATACCCGTATAATTAATTTTTTTTATCTGATGTGATGCTTTTCTCCAATGCAACTACCAATGATTTCTGTATACTAAGCTACTTATTTACCCATTAATACAGCGGGGTAATTTTAAGAAAGTACTTGCTTGAGTACTACAGCAGTAGCATGGTAGGCTTTGAGTTGACCCTATTCTGGTACCAAATTCATGTCCTTAACTGCTGTTTGACCTGGGTCTTTGAACTGTAAGGCAATGGCTTCAGTCACTACACCACCTGCCTCACATGAGAACTACATCTGACAGCAGTAGCACTTTCAATCAATGCTTGAATAGTCTTGGGCAAAAGCCCTTTTTCCAGATTGTAACCTAAATTCCAAAATCTAGATAGCATTGTCTTGTTCCGATACAATTTCTGTGATTATTACTATAAATTAATTGCTTGGCTGATTTTGTTCAAACCAGCTGATAATATTTGTCATATTTAAGGAGCTGGATAAAAATTTACTGGAGAAATCCAGGATAAATACCTTGATCAAGGGGACTAAAAGGAGGGAATAAGATTTGATTCAGCAACCATCAGGTTTCAAATCCACATCCTTCACCAATAAACAATTTAGTAGTGTGATATTTTCGCCATACTGTGTCTGTATTCAGACTGATAAAAAAAAAACACATTCAGCTTCGTTCTGTGCCAGTTTAAGGACATTATTTAAAAGGATGAAAGACAATACTTACTGTACTTATAGCACAATGAAACATTTTGTCCCATTTCATGTATGGATCGCTCCTCTTTCATTTCCTGCGTAACTATTTACATGACAACTCCAGTTGAGCCAGTGCATATCCACATGCGCAGCTCTTCTTTAATTACATAAACATGACAAAAGGAGGATGTGATTCAGACAGCCAGCTTGCGCACTGGACCATTTTAGTGCCATTTTTACGTGGAAAAGGATCTTGCTGTACATGCACACTACTGTATCGCAGGGCTAAAATGCCTTTGCTTTTAACTGACCCCTGTAAATTAGTTTTTATATTTTAGCAAGTCTAAAGATGTAAAGTACATCGCAGTTAAAATAGTTTTGAAGGTGAAAAAAATTAGAGGTCTGCAAAAAAAAATGTCAGCATACCAAAGCAAAAGAGTGAAATCTCACCTTCTTGGATTCCACTGATTACAAAAACCAAAATTAAAAATACAAAGTCTGTATAAAACTGCCCATCTGTTCATCACAGCTTTTCAAGCAACTCGGTGACTTTTTGGCCTGGCCGCATTCAAAAAACACGTACAAAGATGATCTGCAAAGGCGAACATTTGGGTCCAGGCACTTGTTTAGGATGGTGATGTGTCCTGACTGGGCAGGGGCTCCAGCAGTCCTCCAGAGAGCAAAATCAGGTCTATAACAGGACACACAGTAAATCATTCATCTCCTTGCTGGGTTCCTCCCCCGTCTGCACACTCCGACAATGAATGATTTCTCCGTTCCAATAAACACAAGTGCTCCAACGTTGCTTGTACTATAAGGGAGAAAAGTGTCCTGTTTTCATCGATCTCCGTCAGCCTCCATGGCCGTTCACCAGGCATCTGTAAAACCAAACAAGATTCTTTATCGCTGATCAACCTGTTTTACACAGGAAGTTCCATTAGTAAAAAGCTTGTTATAAATCTATGCGCTATTTTAACTCTTTCAACCTCTGAACCTGTACTCGTACAGATAAGATTTCTAAATGACAAAATGTGATACTCATGTTATTTGCACTCATTAAGTATGCATTTAAAAGCTGGGTCATTTTTACATGATAAATCAGGGCAACTACTGAACGCCATTTCCACTACAAGGTGACTCTTGGACCTGCTGTCCTGTTCAGTTTGTGTCAGTTCTAATTCCAGAGGCCGTGTTAACTCCAGCATGTATGGGTACCCTAACCGTCCACAAGAGAAGGTGGAATAGCATACCTTCTTCATCTGAATCGAAGAGGGACGCACACTTGTTGGTGAAGAGGTGGTTCTGCAGTTCCTCGGTGCTGCCAAAGGAGCAGAAGCACTTAGTGCACCTCTGTCTCTGGGTCCCGGCACACGGCTCGCTCTGCTCCACGGGAGCTGGGGTTGGATCTGCTGATGGCTTCCTGCGTTTGGGCATGCTGATGTACTTCTCATCCAGATAGGCAGAAGGCGACAGACGCAGGAACGGTTTGTTGGACGTTCCGCCGTATGGGGGCCGTTCTGCATCCCTGGCTGCTTTGTGTCCTTGACCAGCAGATCGCCGGTGGCTTGTGCCACCTGTGGAGCTGACTATCATTTCTGAATTCCTAATTTCTTGTTTAGGTTCATCATCACTTTTTTGTGGACTTGCAGACTCACTGGAAGTCAACACAACCAGATGTCCATCATTTTCACCATGTCCATTGACCAGCTGCTCATCAGGAAGACCAGACTCTGTGTAGCTTTCACTCTCGACAGGTACAGGTCCCACTGCCGCATTTGCTGCCACAGCGGGTTGTTTTTCACTGCTCGGTGTGGCTGCACTTGCAGCCGATTTGCCACCCCCTGTGAGAAAATAGGTCTTGTGGTCAGATTTTTCCCTCCAGATGAAACTGCTGTCATCATGGGCGTCTTCCTGTCCATGTCCTTCAGGATTACTGTGTCCGTCCGAGTGTCTCACTGTAGCGTCTTTCTCTCTGGGGGTTGGGTAGTGGCTGGTCTCGTGGCTAAATAGTTGACCAAGGTGGTTAAAGCGCCAGTGACAGCCCGCAAACCTGCACTCAGCCTGGAAAGGTTCGTGACTCCTCATGTGACTTCTGAGTTCCATCTGAGTCTTGAACCGTTGTTTGCAGTCATGGTGGAGGCAAGCGTGCTTCAGCGGATGGTTGTGCTCTTTGACGTGGTCTTTGTAGTGTGGCAGACTAAGGAACACCCTCTTGCAAAAGTGGCACTTCCCCTTTCTCCAGCTGAAGGCATATTCCTGGACTTTTACATCATCAGGATGGGACTTCATGGCATGTCGGATGAGGGACAGCTCCCTGCGTGCAAACACCATATCACAGCCATCTGCAGGGCAGCAGTATCCCTCCTTTCCCCTTGGCAGCTCTTCTGCCTCTATAGACCCGTTAGGTTTCACTTTAGCTTTTCTCAGCTCATTTGCTTTTTCCTCTTCTGTACAATGTGTCTCTCTCAGTTTTTTGTTTAGCTTATTGTCTGGAGATACTGTACTCCCAGCACCGACTTTCAGTGTCCTTTTATGCCCCTCATGTGCAGGTGAGACAACCACAGCGTGGTCCACAGTCTCACCGCTTTCACTTTCGAGGGTGCTGTTGCAATTGAGTGCATTTCTCATTTTCATTTTTTCAATGTGTTTTGCCAGGTGCCTCTCTGCTATATGGCGCCTTTTAAATCCTTTCCCACAGAAAACACACTTGAGCTTATCCTTCTGAAGGTGAGCCACTGCATGGCGCATTATATTGCCCCCTCTGAACTCTTTGTTGCAGTGCCTGCAACGATACTTAAGAACAGAGTTCTCGATTTTTGGGAGGCCACCAAGTGAGGATGCTGCTGAAGTATCTGAATGTTTAGTCTGTAATAACACAGCAGGCTGCTCCTCCTTTGACACAGAATCCTGGACGCATGCTCTTACACTAGAGACAGCGGTCATGTTTTGTGAAACGCAACCAGTGCTGTCGACTGAATTCACCGTGATGCTTTTGGATGCACCGGTTGCGTTCTCGGGAACATCCCCATTTTGGGGTGAAACCACCGTAACCTGGAAATGGCTGTTCAGACCATTTGGAGTGTGCGCCTTCTGCTCAGAAACACTAGAGCAGTTATCAGTGACACTCGCATCCAAAGGAAAGCACAATTTTTCGGTGTGCGTCAACTGAGGACGATCCTCTTTTTTAGTTTGCACCGCAGTAATCTGAGGTGTTCCATCGGACTCTGTGGCACCGCCTGGAGAGAGCGCGTGCCGCACCCCTGAGGGACTCTGCTTTGACACTTTGAGTTCGCACACACTTTCCTGTTGCATAGGGGGTTCTAACTGTGCCACTGCCCCTGAGGACTGAGGATCAAGGTCTGTGGTGTCCTCACAAATTTTACAGTAGTTGTGCAGATCATGTATGCTGGTGCCACAGATTTGAACTGCTGACTCCACACACATCTCAGCATTTATTTCAGGTGTCAAGGCAGATTCATTGTGTAACTCAGCAGCAGGTTCCATTTCCACCTCATAAGGTTTGATGAAGGGGTATTGCAAAGGAACATCCTGGACAGCAGTGGCATCCTCCTCAAACTGCAGCACCTTGTGCACTGGCAGTCCTGCGTTATGTTCTACAGAGAACGATTCCATGACCTCGTTGTCTGGAAGAGAAATTTCAAGCATGATGCCAGAAACAGCAGTGATTTCTGGCTCTTCTGGTAGGGGTAAAGACAGCGTGGGAGAAGCTGCCTCTTGCAGTTCTATGTCCTTAGTCTCTGCTTGTGCCAGATCGGGCAATGGAGTCTCGCCGTCTCTTTCATGCATTTCTTCTGTCTCTCGGCCAGCATTGCATTCTGGCAATTTTGTCTCCGTGGGAAAATTCTGCATCTTCCTCCCAAAATGTCTCATCAGTCTAGGGGCGCTGTTCTCCTCTTGCCTGGCTGTGTCCTGCAGCAGCCAGCGTGGTTTCCTGCCACGCCGTTTTAGAGTCTTTTTCTCCACCTGTCTAGCGAGGTGCCTCTGCTGCCTGCCACCACGCAGCCTGTTTGAGTTCTCTTGGGCCATGTCCAACTGCCTGAAAGAGCGCCGCAACTGGCAGGGCCCTGCTACCTTCACAAAACGTGTCCCAGGTTTCCTGCCCCTTTTCTTGGCTGGGGCCACCGCGTTTGCTTCAAGTGCTACACCACCACATTTTACTTCAGGTTTATTTGCATCTTTCCCGTTGTGCTTCTCTGCTTGGTTTGCACTGCAGTCCGAGTGAAATTTATATGGCTCTTTCATGCAATAATTTGGTATCCACTTATCCTCCTCCGTCATTTCATTTACAGCAGCGTCCATAACTTTTTCACTCATTAAGTTGAAACAGTTGGTCTTCAAAGTAAAAAGGTTCCAAAACTCAGGATCGAAAAAGAGGCCCTTTTTTAACATCTGGAGGATCTCAAAGCGAATGTCGTTCTTGATCAAGCTGGAGTCCACATGGTACTCTTGGTCAGGGTGTGTATAGAGAAGGTACACGGTTTTAAAGGACTCCATGGTGCGCTCCAGGAAGAACACCAGCAGGGCGCAAGCACGACAAACCTCCAGGTCGTTGGGCAGCAGAAAGGCAATAGTCTTGTAGATGAGTGATTTGGTGACAGGGTCGTGATGGAGGTCCATCTGAAGAGCACGGGCACACAGCTCCACACAGAACTGCAGGCCTTTATTTCCCATCTTTCAAAAAAAAAAAACAATAAAAAGCATTCAATTCTACTACATCATTGAAGCAGCAGCTCAATGACCAAAGTGCATTAAGCAAGAAAACCAAGGCTGGAAATGACCTACAGATGTGATGACAAAGTCCTTCAAAAGAATAACAACCAATCATAAATATTAATCCAACAACATTATTGAAAGCTGTCATCAGAAGAAATGAAATGTTTACTTCTTTTATAGATGTAACTTGGAACCATGTCAGTAAAATTCAGAAATCCAGAAACAGAAAGAACCCCACTCACTTCATCTATAATGATTTTCATGAATGGGAAGATGGCTTTGACGTTAGTGGCACACAGCATCAGCTGATGACACTGTTCCATGAAGTCTTGCTTGGATGGATTTGCCCTGAGATGAAGCTTACTCCAAATGAAGACCAGATCCCTGAAGAGGAAAATCCATTCATGTTCAAGAACACAACAGAACTAGTCATTTAAAAGAAAAAAAATCGCCATTTAGATTCCACACGCAAATATAATTTTCATTCAGTACTATGACGTGTCTTTGGGAAGTTTTGGCTCAGTGGCTGAAAGAAAAAACTAGTTAAACTAACATAATCCTGCAAGCCAGAGAACAAAGGAAACTGTCAAGAGAAAAAAAAAAAGAAAAAAAAAAAACAAAATCCATGACACCAGCAAGATTTTGACAGCATTTGTAAAACCCAAGCCACAGGTAAGCAAATAATGCATATTCTCCCCATCTGTACTCTGTCCCACATATTCAAGCTGTCAAAACCCAACCAGAGTCATCTGCATGTGTGACACAGAACATCTTTCCATATCAAATAGAAGCATTCGTACTTCTGACTCACCACATGCAGTACATATCTCCACTCTGCAGCTGCTGCATGAGGAACTCCTTGCTGAAAGCCAACAGCAGGTCATCCTTCTCCTCCCTCTCAGTGTTACACAGAATCTCCACAGCATCTCTGCTGTCAATCACAGCCATCTGTGGGAAATCAGAAATAGCCCCAAAGCAACCACAGGATACACATTAGACTAATGTGTGAGGATACCACAAAACACATGTTCAGGTTAGGTTTAGTTTAACCATATCTTTTCAATCAACACCAGACAGAGGTGTCTTCTCACTTCTTTCCGTAGGTGATCAAAGAGGGATGCTTTCCACAGGCATGTGAGGTAGACCTGGTGGAAGTACAAGTGTCTCCTTGCTTCTGGGTGCTCCATGCAGGCCTTGGCCAGGGCCACAGCCTCCTGAATGCGCTCACAGGCCAGCAGGTAGCGAACTCGCAGTTCAAAGAAAACGGGGTCTTCCGAGCTCAAATACTGCTTCACTGTCAAGTTAAAATTAAAGGAAAACAATCACTTTGATTCTTAGCTGTCAGCTGCCAAAACCTTAAGCTGTAAAAGTTCAGGTCTTCAAAGGAATCAGATAGGAAGCAAAGATGGTTTGAACTGCTCAAAGCTGACAATACTCATAATCAAATAAGTAATGGACAAAATGACTGGTAGTAACCATACAGAATGAGTCAGTCAGTAACTAAGTCATTGTGAACAAGATGTTTCACTTTTTTGTGTAAGGACAAAGACCAGGAAAAAAAAGATGTTTATGGTTCAGCATGAGAGGAAGCAAGACTGCACATTTTCATGCCATACCTTCATCTTGTGACTGAACAGATTCCTTCAGGATCATCTGCAGGACAGGGTTCTCCCATGGTCCACCATCTTGAACTATCTGGTTCACCAGCTGGAGGTGCATGTTCTTGTGCCTCCCCAGGCAAAGAAAACAGTCCTGCATGTGAAGGGCACAACAGACCAAATTAACCAGCTTGCAGTTGACGTTCTCAATAAAAAGCTGCGTGAAGTAACAAAACTAACAAAGAGAACAGGTAGTGTCACCTGGAAAGAGAGAAGTATGTCTTTCAATGGGTCCTCCAGGAATTCATCCTTACCAAAAAAGAGCAGAAGTTCAAAAAAGCTCCTGTAGAGAAACACATTTTCTCGTATGAACATAAGCTTCAGGTTAACGGAACAGATCCAGTCTTAAAACTTTTTTTTTTTTATTATTATTATTAGCATTAAAATTCTCATTAGTCTGTGGAACTGCAAATTAATGTGCTCAAAATCAAACTATTTACAACTGTAGTTCTCCAGATGTAAATACACTTCCAATGTCTCTAAACTTGTAAAAATTGTATAATTAATACCCACCAATGAGATATGGGACACAAAAAAATTTTTTTTTATCAATCAACATGTAAAAGACCAGCCCCCATAGCACCATCTTGTCTCATGTATTCACCTACTATCTATATGTATCCATTTATCTGTCTATAGTTCCATTTTTTGTGTTGACTGTTTACTGTACGGTATACCATTCTCCGAAAGACCAAATTTCATTCTCTTGTGCAGAAGTGCAGAACAACAGTGAGGTGACCCTGGACCTTGTAAAACAGCAAGCTTAACTGCCAAATACAGCAACGCTGACTGTAAACATGCACACTTTCACATTATGCTCATTTACAGGAGTCTCGAAAAGACGGAAAATTCAAACCGGCAACAGCCAGCGGAAAAACGTGCACCGCACAACGGCGACAGAACGTACACGGCGAGGCTGCTGAGGGTGTACTGCACGTGTTCACAACCGCAGGGGAACGACGCCGTGCTGTGGGTGAAGTAGCAGAGCGCAGTCCGGAGCACCTGCAGCTGGGGCAGCGGCACTTGCCATCGTCCGGTGTGTTCCTCCACCAGCTGCAAACAACACACACGCACACAACAACACCAACTTTACCAAATGCCACCCTAGCAGGTCAGCACTGGACATAGCGATGCCTTTCCAGCAACACAACACAACACATCAGAGAAGAGAAAAGTAAAATCCCCGCTCTTCCGCATCAGACAATGTTGGTGCGCTATGTTTTTTATCACAAAAACAAGTCAAAAATGCAGGGCAGGCATGGAAAAAGATGGGGGAAAAAATGTCGCCTGACTCATCTCTTCCCTTTTTCCAAGATGATAACCAGACCCAGCAGTGCAGCTCAAACCTGCAGCTTGTGTCGCTGGCAGCAACAGTCCGTACGCAGGATAGAAATTAAGAGCATAACCCAAAAACAAAATGTGACATGCACTACGACGTACGAACGGTTTCCTTGACATCTATGGAAAGTGTGCTTGTGCAATCGATACTCAAGCCTCCATGGAGCCATCACTGTTATCTGCTTAACTGATGCAGCTGACAGAAGGACCGTCATAGTCAATAACAACCAATATAGACGCTGTTGTTTCAATGCTAGGATTTGCGTGACACCTGAAAACAACAGCTTAAGCATCCCCTTTAAACACAGCTGCGACAGACGGAGATGTTCACGTCGAAGTCGATGCTTGCAAGAGCGAAAAACGAGAAGTTAACGATGGATGCTTCGGCGGACAGCTTTTAAATGAGCTGGTGACTGAAAACATCCACTGAACACAGTGGACACGGACGGGCAGCTGCAGTTTACATCCTTGTGCTCGAACAAATGCGTGCCTGGGGGGGAAAGGGGTCTGCAGGCGTGCTGTTAGGCATTTGCGCCATGAGAGAGCGGAGAAACGAGACAGTTGGAGAAAGTAAACAGTCCCCGCCACGGCAGGCTGCTCTCTCAGGGGGGATGGGAATTAGCTAGCAGGCTAGCAGGCTAGCCCCAACACACAGCTCCTCTTCTCTGCCTGTCGCTCCCAGCGCCTCCGCTCACCTCGCAAAACCTGGAGCAGTAAATCTTACTCTTCAGCCCGTGCTGGGCGCTCCTGGTGAGGTCCCACAAGCTCTCCAATTCTTCTTTAAACCTCTCTGACTCCAAGTCGCTCTCCTCTTCCGCCATACTGTCTGCCTTGGTGTGCGCGTACGACGGACAGCGCCAGGCCCCCCAGCGACGCTCACTTCCTGCACGGCCCCGTCCCGGTCCCCGTCTGGAACCTTATTGGATACACACATGTCAATCGCACTGTTGGTCCACCTGATTGGCTTCTGGTTCTAAATGCGATTGGTTTAGTTAAGCGTCAATCACGCAGAAAGGCACGATTCGTGCACGTGCTGTTTCCCTTCCTATCTGATTGAACGAACCCATTCCAGTAGGCGGAGCTCTGGTGAAAGGACCGCCAATCGCACCTGGCTCTCTTTGGTTAATTATTTCAATTAAGCCAATTAAGGTATAATTGACGCTGTCCAATCATAGCGCAGTTTCGTTTCCGCCGTCGCACTTTTTTTGCGCTCATTCAGGTGTTAAATTCTGTCACAGCTCTAGAACAAATCTTGTTTGAGAGGACTAGGTTTTGAATGGCTAAAATATGACATATTTTCATAATTTAAACGACTGATGAAAACGCGACACTTAGCCTTAAACTAAGGTTAAGTAACTTCCACGCCTGTATTGACGGTATCTTCGTAAAGAAAAATGTAGGAATATAATCATAGTGTATATAGTGGCGTATCTACTTATATTTTCACATAATAATGTGCTCTGTGTGTAATTTGCTTATTGCTATGAAGAAATGTATGCTAAAGATGGAGGCAATGCTGCAGATTTGAACAGGTACTGGGGATCAGGTGTTTTCTGGTGGAAGCCCTAAAATTGGGAGGGCGATAGAAAAGGAATGGAAAAGAAGAGCACCTGGTAGGTATCATGGTTGCTCAAGGAAGTTTCCCCTGTCCTCCAAAATGTTGCTTCTCTTTTTAAAAGTGATTAACTTAATTTCCTCATTCTTTGTGACTAAGTTCATTATTTTGCAACCACAGAAAGTGGTGTGTGTGTGTGTGTGTGAGAGAGAGAGAGAAAGTAAGAATAGAAATAATGATGCCCTTCATATCTGCTGTCTCAGGACCTGCAGGCATCTTGCATCCTCCCTTGGGAATCCTGCTTACCATCACTGCCTTCCTGGCCAGCATGCTAGGGGGCAAGTGTAGCAGTTTTGTGGAATTGGATCAGATCAAGTCTGGGATGATGGTGGTAGCAGGAATTCTGTTTTTCTCTACTGTGTTGCTCTGCCTTATACCCCCCCCCCCAGCTGGATGGCCCATGTTATCGTAAAGTGACTTCTACAACCCCCTGCTGATGCAGTCTCAGAAGCAGGAGCTGGGAGCTGCCACCTTCATCTGCTGGGCATCGGCTTTCCTGCTTGTGATCGGCGGGGGGCTCTTTAACTCAGGTGCTGATGTCGCACAGCTGGGGTGGGAGGGCAACACAAACCAGGCAGGAGGCAAAACTGGGGAACAAATCACCTTTGCGCTTGTGCACCTGTGTTGTGCATAGTCAGACCTTTATGAATTGGGTTTTACTGGACTTTGAATGCAATTAAATGTGTACGTTCTTAACCCGAGAGGTAGTTTGATGTGTTGCGGTAACTGATGGTGAGTTTATGGGCAGAAGGTGGCAGTATTTACACATATGAAACACCTGGGCCTTTGCTGCAGGGTGTGCAGTGAGTGCTTGTATGCCCTGTGCCTCCAACCATGGGCATCAGACCCCTGCTGCCCTGATCTAAGGTAAATGGTTTGATGGTGAGGGAACATAAATGAGCTTTATGGTCCCAAAAGTGCTGCATCCCAGCCCTCTGGTGTTGAGTGTGACACTATCTTGTGTGTGTAAGAAAGAGTGAAGTGCCTTGATTTAAGCTGTTCTCACATCTCACACTTGTGTTGCAAGCATTATAGCCATCTTGTGGGTGTGTTTGTGCAACACTTCACAGCCAGTTCAGATGTTAACATTTTTTTAAGGGATGCTTTTATTTGAGGATCCTTCCAGGGTCGGGTAATAACTTTACACCGACTTGCCTCTTTCTAGAGCCGTGCCAATTCAGGGTAAGGACCTTAATTTGCAGGAGTGGGACTCAACCAGTAACCTTTTGATGGCAAGGGAGTCAGACACCACCCTCTCCTTTTAGCTGTGGGATCCAAAACATATGGCGTAGAAGCTGAGCACAGAGGTAGATCTGTGTGTATTTTAATATTTGTATTGTCGCACTGACGTCCGTTGGGGACGAATGAGTCCCACAAACGAAAGCCAGTTTGTGGGCGTTTTTAGTTGCACGAATGGGAGCGAAGCTGCAATACTGTTAGCAAATTCCCGCTATCCAGCCAAAGGTTGTTTTTCATAAAAATGTTAAGGAATTGAACTGAAATTTCGCCTGCGTGTAGTGAACGATTTGTACCCTTATGTTTGGATCGGCCACGTCGCGCCCCCCTTTTGAGACTCACTGGGAGTTTCTTCACAATCGGCGCTGTACCAACCATTCAATATCCTGTTTAATTTCTTCATTGTTTTCTAGTATTACTTCAAGAAGGTTGAATTGATAAAAATATCCCTCCTGGGTACAATTTTATTTCTATGGTTGTTCAATTGTCCCCACACACCAGCAAAGAATACTTTTATTAAAGATGGTATCTGTGCTATTAAGGATTTACTCATCGTATTTGCCATGTAATACAATACATAAACCCCTGGGGAGGATTAAAATATCTTTAAACAGATAAGTGAAGATCATTAACACTAAAACAACACAAAAAATTGTATTTAACATTTCTAAGAGCAGGAGATATATTCTGAATATGTGTTTTTTTTCCTACAAATATATTCATTTGTATGTAGTTTCTCTTCTAAAGCAAAGTCTCATTTATACTTTAAAAAAGTTTTGGACAAAGTCCTCTATGCATTCTGTTTTTTTTATTATTAATTTAATTGACAGAGTTAAAAGAATTTCTGGATCATTTTTCAAGTTCATGTGGACAAAATGCAAAATTAACACACGACCTGAAATACAGTAACACTGATGGCAGCAACGCTACAACTTAACCACAGTTCACAGAATTTGTGTTAAGTTACAAATAAAGACTTCCTTGAGTCCAACCACAAAGTGGAAACCCATCTAGAGCATAAACATACGTTACAAAGATTTCATATCAACAAGAGCACAGTTCGTCCTTGCTAATTTTGACCTTTTTACCTGTATTTATTAGGTAATCTGGACCAGCATTATGAGCTTGTATAGTGTCATTTTTATAGCTTTATTTTATTTGTTAGATATTGTAATTAGTTGTAAGTTACTATGAGGTGAGAAGTGGGGAAAAAAAAAATCCAACTGTCTGCATTTATTAATAAGAAATCTGTATTAGAGATCCTAGAAAGAGGCCTGATGGTGGCCAATGTGTGCTATGAAAACTGGGTAAAAAATCTGTGCCAAAGAGCTTCTGACATCACAAAACAGAACAAATTTCTCATGCGTTTCACCATTTATCAGAGGTCATCATATTAATCCCCCCGAGTACTGCGGTTACATTCAAACTTTGAATGACTCACATGTGTGAGGTGGTGGGCGGTGCTGTCCAGGCAGGGGTGGGGCTTCACCTGAGGCACCGCCCACCACCTTTGAAGTTTGTTTTTTGAGACCTGCTGATACCTTCCCCCATGTCTGTGACTTAACTGCCACATGTAATTAATCATAATTTTGATTTATGTTGTTTATTATTGGTATTGCAGTACTCCGTGCAATAAACTCTGCACCGAAATATGAAGTGAAAAATAACATTTTTGACAATTAAGCTACACCAAGCCCCTTCCTCAACAGATTGTCTGAACTAGCAAGAACAGACTGTATATCTAATGTTTTTAGAAAGGAATTATAACTTGGCGAAAGGTAAACATACTGTATGTTGCATATTTCTGAACACCTACAATGCAGTCAAGATTCGGTGTGAAAGCAAACCAAAAAAGCTACTTAAACAGCAGCTTTTGGGGAAAAAAAATGTTTAAAACCCTGCATACTATTTTATTACAAAGACAGATTTTCATTACATGTGCTTCTATATAAAGACAGAGGAGACCCTGGCACGTCTCAAAGTGCATGCTGGACACATGGACGTTTCGTGTGTGACAAATATTGTTTGATTTTTGACTCTGTTGCTGGCTCACTCGTGCACTGTCCTCTAAAACTCGAGGCCGTGTGTAAGTGGCATAAGCAAAGTTTCCTCCGATGTGTAATATCTTCATACGCAAGTTCCTTAAGACGTTATCATGTCAGATATAATGTCCACACTTGATCAGTTTCTGGAAGGCCTTCTTGAAGTCCTCATTGAAGATGGTGTATATGAGCGGATTGATGAGGGAGTTGAGGTACCCCAGCCAGGTAAGGAAGTCTGCCACGGCGGCGGAGGTCCCACAGGTGGCGCAGGTGTTGACAATCACCTCCTTGAGAAAGAAGGGCAGCCAGCAGATGACAAAGGCCCCCAGGATGAGGCCCAGCGTGGTGGCTGCTTTCTTCTCCCTGTTGCTGGAGATGCGTTGCTTCCTGCTGGACCGCTCTCGGCGAGACCCTTCCTGCGGGCTCTTGTTTGTGATGCGTACGCGGTCCCCTTCCGTGGAAAGGTCGGAAAAGGACTTCTCCGGGGGGCTCAGCGTGTCTGGGCTCTGAGGGTCCCTGTCGGAGCACAGGGGCAGCATGGTGCCGTTCGTTGTTTGCTTGCTGAGCCGGCTGGCGCCTCGTTTTACATACAGACTCTTGGCAGCCCGGTAGATCTTATAGTAGAGGATGAGGATGAGGGCAAGGGGGATGTAGAAGGCCCCGAAGGTGGAGTATATGGTGAAGGCAATGTGGTCATGTTTGATGAGACACCCTTCGTCATCATTTGCTGGGTGGTGTCTCCACAGCAGCGGAGGGAGGGAGATGAAGATGGAGATGACCCAAACAGCGACGATCATGATGGCTGCGCGCCGGGACGTCCTCTTGCGGGCATACTCCACAGCGTCGGTGATGGCCCGATAGCGATCCAAGGCAATCGCAGCCAGGTGGAGGATAGAACAGGTGCAGCAAGTGATGTCCACGCTCAGCCACATGTTGCACACCACCTGGCCCATGATCCAGGCCTCCTTTATGATGTAGACAATGCTGAAGGGCATCACCAGAATGGCCACCAGCAGGTCGGTGAAGGCCAGCGAGCAGATGAGATAGTTGGCCGGGTGGTGCAGTTTGCGCGTGACGACAATGGCCGTGATGACCATGGAGTTCATGGTGGTGGTGATCAACGCAAGTAGGGAGAGTGTCAGGGAGAGGAGAATCTTGGTGGCGGTGATTTTGCCATCGTAATCCACAGACAAATCCGACGCACTTTTGTTAAATGCATCCATGCTGGAGGTGTGACTCCAAGACATTCAGTAGCAGCAGCTACCGGAGCAGCAAGCTACAAAGCAATGTTAAATCGGCAAGCAACAAGTTTTGTCGCCGGCATCGTGTTTTATTTTCCTGCTGGGCAGTTTGTCATTTTTTTTATAGCACAGACTTCCTACAGGGCATTTCATTAGATGTGTCCTCTTCTTCCTGTCACAGCTGTACCTCTTGACACCTCCCAAAATTAGATCAGCACCAGACTCGGCCTCCTCAGCGTTTCTCCTTTGTTCGGAACACCTGCGACGCACAGGACATCGGTGTTGTTCCAATCAGACGCTCCACTTGCAAGCCCAGTCAGAGCCCAGCTGGTCCTGAAGGGTTTGCACCGGCCCATTCACAACTCTGGTGGGACGGCTTTATCCATCACTTCCGCTCAGCGGCCACCCAACAGCAGGCATCCCTGGGCGTCCGCGCTTTCCCCAGGATGAGTCACGGTGTGAGAAGGTTGGGTGGGAGAAGAGGCTCGTTGGGAGGGTGTGAACTTCCCAACTTCTTGGACGGCTAAGCGCCGGGCGTCTGCCAATGAAATGTCGGCATCTGCAAAGAGCAAATCAAGACGTGTCAGTGTGTGTTAGTGTGTCAAGAGGGGACTTGGCGGGCAGCTGAGTGGCAGCCTCCGGCTCGCTCTACGGGGAGGAATATTGACGCTCCAACTCCTGGCATGACTACTGATCAAAAGGAGGGCCTTCGCGGGTGCAAAAAGCCGACTCTTCCACGTGTCTTTGAAAAGGAAATTGGGACAGATATGGCCTAGAAGAGCAGACAAAAGAGATGATAACACATTCATCCCGATCCCCACAGAACACAGATTTTGTCTTTAATGAACCACCCGTACTTTTTTCTGCCTGCCCACAAACATCCGCTTAGAGTGTCCGCTTTTAAAATGTAAATGACATTTTAAGGCCTTTTTTTCCCCCACACTCTCGTGGCAGTTCTCTGCATCGGGAGGGAAGGCAGTCATTGTACCGCTCAACGATTATTCCCTCATTTGTAACCGAGAGCTAAGCACTACAATTGAGAAATGTGAGCGCCAAGCGGCAGAAGGTCCCCCTCCATCGTCCCGTGCCACTGATGGAAAATTAATTTCGAACACAGAAAACCTTAATTTGCACAAAATTAAGCTTTATGTGTTTCAAGTGTGATGTTCAGATGGACCCCACGATTACTGCAGCTACTGAAAGCTGTTGAACTGCGAGGATGTACATATAATGAGCTCATTGACAACCACTTCATGCAGTAAAAAGCTGCACCTGATGATGAAGAGATGGGCTTCTCCGATCGCAGTTCCGGCAGCCGTCGACTATGAGAAGTACAAGTTGGGAGTGTTTTCCGATTAATTATGGAACGAGTGCTGTTACCCGATCGCTGAGTGAGGCAATGATCCCCCACAATTCCATTCACCGACTTCTGAGAATCGAGGTACCGTAAGTTCCCGTCTGCTGTAATGCACACAGATACAAGCCCAACACTGTTGGCTGATTTAAGAAGAACATGGAATTTTAAGGGATGCATGAAATTTATCTCGGCAGTCTTCAGTGGTACAACTTGGCTGAAAAAAGTAAACTTTTACGAATTTTAAATTTTGCCAGATTTTTTCTATTAACCTGCCCGTGGGTATGGGGATGCTGTTGTCATGGAAACTCCTCCCGACTTTCTGTTTTGCTTAACAAGGAGACGATCGTTACGGCGAAAGGATGTAATGTGAATTTAAACGTAAACAACCGAATTGAAAAAGATAACCTTAAACGTGTTTTATGCTGTTCCTAAAGAGGCTCAGCGGAGCCACTGCATTGCAGTGCTGGTTTATTTTCTCAGAAACAAGGATAAGAGCACTAGCTTTGTACCGCTAGAAATGGGTCAGATAACAAGAATCCAGCCGCAGAAAGAACCAGTTTTCTCATTTAAATATATTCAAAACAAGTGCTCTTGGTGTGTCCTGAGTTTGTGGCGTTGCGGCTGTTTCCTTCAGCGCGCACAAAGTCAGATACTGTATTATTGTAATGTAAATGGTGCTTCAAAATGCGACTAGACGGGCTCGGGCATAAGCATGCAAACAAAACTGCAGCGGAACTAAAATACTTCATCACCATGAAATGCAAGGAGAATCGCGTCTGCATTGTGTGTCGTTGACATGATGTTAACCCTTAAACAACTCAGAAAACGGGAATAATACGATGTACGCTGAACTGCAGGTGGGCAACGCCATTCAGATTATTGCGCGGTTCTTTTAATAACCAAGTCGATTTAGAAGGGATTCAAATTTTCTGCCGAGATTCCAGGTTTTCCGCAACCTTAAAAAAAAAAAAAATCCCTGAAAACATCTGCCATGGTAAACAGCTTGAGGAAATGAATATTTACACAGATTTTTCGGTTAATAATTGTGCGCATTATAAACAGTTTTGGCAGCATAATGCCACCAAACTGACATTAAGCTATTTGTTTGTAAGCAAAATACAGTAAGGTTCTGGCATCCATTGGGAAGATCGCATTTCATGTTATTTTATGTTCAAATCATCAGTCAATATCGTCACGGAGACAAGAAAAGCCACGAATAAAAGAAGCCGTGGAGTCAACAAATGGCATTTTACAGCATCTGTCAGCTTGGAAATGTGAAAAAAGGTTGCTGGTGCGCCTGATCTTCTCCATTTAAAACCGTCTGTCTTTGACAGTAATGACATTTTCCCTCGTCTGAGCTTCTCTCCCAAAGCCTCTTTGCACAGCTTGTTCCCTTTATTAGTCATAAGGCGGACCGAACCGCAGTTCAGTGCACAACAACAAGACAAACAGCGGTCGGTTGCCCAATAATGGTAAAAGCAAACACTTGTAGAGTGAATTTCGAAAGCATTAAAACAGCCTTAACTGCGAGAGATGCGTTTCTACAGTGTATAAATAATTAAAGGGATATCCCACGACTCGCGGTTTACTGCGAGCGGAAAGTCTGCATTCCCAGAAACTTCACAGCAGCAAAAACATCTAAGGAAAAAGTACTTACTGAAAACCCACTGCAATCTAGAGACTGTGTGGATGAAGTAAAATACATTTTAAATAAAAAAAATGGGCTTCAGATGAAGTTCTGAGTTGAATGTAATGGAAAACTAGGGCAGAGATTTTGCTACTGGGTGGAAAGGCGAGGAGCTGAAAACTTCAGTGGAACTACAGCTGTAGCTGAACCACAGAATTGTGGAGTACAAGTAGCAATAATAATAATAATAATAATAATAATAACAACTTACACTTCTAACTACTGTACAGGTGAGCTCATGTAAAAAGCTGATATTCTTGCAGAAAGCTGTTTAAAATGACACCCTGGTATTGTTATGGTGTAAAAAAAAAAGCAGCGACCGCTGGGAAAAGGCCGCTTTTTAGCGGAATAGCAGCCAAACGCATGACTCACTGTTCCCTACTGTAAACATTTGTGGGAATGTCTGCGAGCAATGAGCCAGCTGTCTCACCTTCGCTGGCAGCGCGGGCGATGCGAAGAACAAAGGTACGGGCACTCGGGCATCTCGGTGCATCGAGTGGACCAGGAATGGTCTCCAAGGCAACAAAGGATGAGAGTCATTATGTACGGATCCAGTGAGTGCCTTCAGACTGCATAAAACAAGATATTACAGCAACTGTAAAGGCTGGAGGTGGCGTTGGCAAATAAATCCAGTATTTCACTGACTGCAAAATACAGTAAAAATCAGACCCTCGCTTTCAGCCTGCTTCTGTTTTGAGGTCTCCTCTTACTTTTCAAAACTCATCACAGTAAGGTTTTATTGAGACCTTAACTTCAATTTTGTGTGTTGCCTCCCATCCATTTTCATCATTATTATTAATATGAATTATTAATCAAAATCAAAACAGTATCATAACAGTTTGCTATCTATATTTGTCAGTTCCCACACTTGCTATTTCAAGCTTAAAGTAGAAATGATGCTCAGGATTGAGAACCCTAATGACTCTCCCCTACATATTTCTTTTTTCAGAAACATTCAGTGTCTCTGCCTCCAAGTGTGTGAAGGACAACAAGTGTCAAACCTACGTCAGATTCCCCAAAGACTCTGGTGTGCAACGGCTCGCCATCAACCCCAAACCCCCCAGTGCTGCTGTGGAGATCAGCCAGAGACTGGTGTGTGTCCCATAAATATATTATGAAGACCGCAGACATTTTCTAGATGGCATGTTTCACATCCCTGTGACCACCCGCTGAGCACATACTGAGGCCAGAAGGAAAAACAGACAAATTAGCTAAAAGATCAAGGCGGAGAAACAAACATCAACACACCACCCCGCTCGAGGAAACGCCTTCGGCCACAAACGCCCCGAGCGCCGAGCTGCAGTTACCATTTGGGCCATTGAAACTGGTCTTGTTAAGAGCGTGCCTGGGGGTGGACACCAGCAGGTCTTTGGACCCGAATTACAGCACCAGACTGTAAAGGTCAGCAGGAGTTTCCACTCACTATTCCAGCACGTGTTTCAATTAATTGCTGTGAGTTTCAAAAGTGGCCGCCTGCACAGATCCTTGCCGGATTCGGACGCCCATTCAAACCAGTTTGGTCCACACACACCCCCCGTTCGACGGTTATGAATCGTAAAGGAGTTTTGTGTTTTTGACAGAAATTAAATCGATAGAGCAAAGAAATACAGCGAAGACATTCATGTTACAAATTAAAATGTCTGTTTAAAATGGCGATGCTGTTCCTCAGTCAAAGAAACAGCAGTGACAGCGCCGCAGACCTTGGGCAGTTAAGCTGTCAGGTTCCCAAGACGTTTGGTGGAGTTTCACCTCACACCTCCTGCAGCACTTTCCATAGACGTGACTGGCTTGTAGGCCACTTTTCATGGACCTAATGATCAAGCTGCTCCCACAAGGCCCTGTGGGGTTTAGATCAGGAAGTTGTCCTGGTCAGTCCATCACAGACATCATTTCAAAGTGATGCTTATTCCTAAAATTTTGCATAATGGAGAGGTGCGCTTTGGATTGTTGCCCTGCTCCATGATGAAATTGGCACCGACTGACTGTTGTCCATAGGGGATGTCATGCAGCTGTAAAACAGAGTAATACCTTGCTGGTTCAGTATTCCTTGCCATCAGTGTAGGCCACCTTACCAGCTACATAGCATTACACTTCATCCACCATCCTTGAGAGATGATGTCATGCACTCTTCTAGCATCCTTTCATTTCCTCTTCATCTCACATATGTTCCTCTCTTTCATCCAAACACCTCAGACTTAAATTCATCCCTCCAGAAGACTCTCCAGTCACCTAATGTCCAACTCTTGTGTTCTTTTGCCCACAAGTGGCCTTTTATTCAAAACTCAGCATCCCTGAGTCACTGTTGTAGGTGGAACCGATGTTTGGCATGAACTCTTCAGTGAAGTGGTCAGCTGAGGACCTGACAGGCATCTGCTTCTTAAACTGGAGACTCTGATGTACTTGTTTTAATAATACGTTGGTGAACAAAGGTATTAATTTCTTTAAAAAGCATGAAACTTTCTTTGTGATTCCAAATATCTGAACAGTAGGGTTGCACCATTGTTCTGCCTAATAATGACTTTATGAGCTTCTTTAGGCCAAGGTGTCGAGTGCGTGAAGCTGGTCTCAACTCAGCGGTACGCAGTAGTGGCACTTATGCATTTTGCTCTTTGGAGAACTAGAACCAGCACTTTCCATAACACCCCCCCCCCCGCTCCTGTTTCCTGCCCCGTCATCTCTGACTGAGCCGCTGTCCCAGCATAACACTGCAGTAGTACACGGCCCTTACAGCTGCGTTTCATTACCCAGGGTGCACTAAGTTACGCTACAAATCGGATCGAGGCTTGTGCACCATTTGGTAACAAAAGAAACATTGTAAAAATCTTCTAAAATCTCTTATTCCCTGCAGAAATTCAAAATGCGCTAAATAACTTGCTGACATCAACCAACAGCATCCAAAATGCCAATAAGCAGGGTTCCGGCAACTTATTTTTCACACCGAAAGTGTCAGCTAAATAAATAATAATATTTACAAAAGTAAATTTCAACAAAAATGGTTTTTGATTGTGGTCTATATTATTATTTATTATTGTAATTTTTATTATCATATATTATTATTATCCATATATAAATAGCATTGGCTCTACCATGATTAACAGTTCCCAGAAAGCTGTTGTAGGTTCACATCCATGTTCCTCCTGAGAGTGCAAGTATAATGTTTTATAGCCTTTCATTTCTGTAAAAAAAAAAAAAAGCACATTTTATCCACGCATCATATGATTCTGACAGGGAAAGCTTTTTCCAAAAGAAGAATATGAGCCGCAGTAATGCTGTGAAATACAACCACCACCCATTATCACTGTTTATTGCTCTCTTAATGCTTCGCGGCCTGTTTTGGCTTTTCTGCTTTGGCGGGAGGGCCGATGCCGCCAAGAACCAGCAAACAGCCCACCGACTGCCGCAGACGCAGCACCGCACACGCGGCCAAACCCCCGAAACGCAAACGCTTTGATGTGAGCGTTCAACTTGCCCCTTAGGTGAAACACACTTCGGATCACTTTAAACGGGCCGTGACTTTTCGGAAATGCGATTTCCACGTAAGCGCGCGAGCGAGGTTTACACACAGCCCCTCAGCAGGGCCAGTGGTGAGATTCACACAGGAGCACAAAGCCAGAGTTCTCATAACGCTCCCATTTCCTTTCCAATTTTCTCTTGCCTTCAGCAGCCTTCATTTTCTTATTCATACATGCAAATATATGCAGACATACTTTTTTGTTTCATCGACTATTAAACTGTTGTAAATTCAGCACTGATATTGTTGGAGCGTCAACATTTGTGGAAGTTTGCTAATAACAGTTGGCGAAAACGGCATCTCTTCTGCGTTTGGTACGTTTGGGTGGGAAGCTGAGGACAGCAGTTACAAAACAGGGTTCTAATAGAAGTCTAGTAGGGGTAAAGTGGAGCTATAATAGGAGCAAAAAAATTACTATTGTTGTGTTCAGTCTGAAAAACAGAGGCTGCAGTTGTACTTTTAACTACAGGTGCTTTCACAGAAAAAAAACTGCAACATAACCAAGCTTGTGCAAAGCCCGGCACACAAAACGTGCCGCAAAATGACGGGAAAGTGATGCAAAACCAAACGAAATGGAAGCGAATGAAATCCAGAAGGGTTCTGTACAAACACCGTTGGCTGGCCAGTGTGGCAACGAACCTCCGCAGCCTTGCATGACAGTACATTGTGCACTTGCAGCCCGCTTTGCTATCAGACGGTCCCGGCGCGGCTCGGCGCAGCACATCCATATGCTTGCAAACTACGCACGCGAGAATCAAGGCCTGGGTGAAATTGAGAAGAAACCGTACATCCAATATGAGACTTGGCAGGTGGTAGAACCAGACAGCAGATGTTATAATGATTGCAGACTTGGAATCCTGACCGAAAGGTTGCCTGTTCAAGTCCCAGGTGCGGCTCGGTTGTCGTAATACCTGGCAAGTCACTGTAATGGAATTGCTTCGGGAAACAAATACCAGACTGTATTAATGTATAAGTTTATATTTGTATTCCTTGCACGTCCCACGGGACGAAAAAATATCTGCTAAGAATCTAAATTATAATTTACACACAAATATCGAATTCATCGCGTCGCGGCTGGAAGAAAACAGAATTTCAGTGGGATAGACGATGCGGCAACGGCTCACGGGGAGGGAAAATTTTATGAACGCTGGAACAGTTCCAAATTGCTAGTTTTTAATATTTTTATTTTCATGTATGTTTTCCTTCGCTCTGTCAATCACGTCACCTCTCTGCACGCGCGCAGCCCCCATACCTGGCAGAGATGGAGAAGAGGCAGCGGGGGAGGCGGAGCCCCGTGGCTGTTTCACAACCCCCCTCGCGGGACGGTGAGGGCAGGGGAGCGATGCCTGTTGCCGCCACCTGGCAACACGTGGGTGTCCGACACCCACCTAAACCGCACCCCCACCTCCCCTCTCGGCAGGTGCTGAAAGAACAGCAACGTACAAATACACCACGGCTGGAGAAAACAAAAAAATAATAAATAATAAATTTGAAAAAATAGCCATGACTTCAGAATGCCTGCGAGGCGGCTGCTGTCTCAATGGAACGAACCCAGCTCAAAGCAAACAGGACTACATAGACAAATGCTGCTTCCCAGCAAGTCAAACTACAGCACGGTTAACTACAGTACATTAATATTTGGAACCATCGGTTAAGAGGAGGAGAAAAACGGCCTGGGCGATACGGCTGTACAAACACCAGTAAATCTGCTTGCCTGATTCATGTTCTCCTCAACAAAATAGCGCTTTCATTGTGGCCCTGGTATCTCATAATATGTTTTCCCTCTGAGAATGATAAGGCATGTTGGCACCAGCAAAGACATACATTTTTCCTCATCTTGATAAACTGGTTGCTTTCACTTAGTCATGATGCTATTTGTCATCCCTCCGAAAAGGAAACACTTATCAGGTACAATGACCTTTGAAACTAATTTTGTCACCTTTGCGTTTGCTTTTTCTTTTCTATTTATCAGACGATTCCCTCCGAAGAGATGCGCGGCTCAGGCTACGCGCAAAAACATTATTTACCGTTGACCTCTGCTTAACAAAAGGTTGGGTTCAAAGTAACTCGTAATGTTAAATCGGGTTTAAGATTAGACACCGTTTAACACATCTGGGCAATTTCTTGCTGTGTTGATGGAGCACCATGACCAAGGGGAAACACCTTAACCACCTTTTGGCCTGCTTTAGTCAGTAAGACCAGGCCTGATGTGAAGATACAACGTACGTAATGGGAAAAGGGTTTTGGAAGGCGAAATAGTCAACTGGTGGTTGAAGTAAAAGTTATGCAAGTGAAGTGATTTGGCACCGACAGCGCTGAGTTTTAAGCCATAATGGAAGTTAAGGCGGCGCAGACAAGTTTCAGGAATCATTTGCAAGAAATTAGGCAGAAAATAAATAAATGCTCGCATTGTGATAAAATCCAACCACAAGCTCCATTTTGGCCAAAGAGTGTGCAGTGTATCAGTCACTGTTCTCATATCAGCTTGATCCTCAGCTTTTAGGTTTTTGTACAAATACTCACGCTTGGAAAAGCTGCTTATTATGCCCAGGTCTTATTATTTGGTGCGGCAGGTGGTTACATGGCTATGAAACTTTTGGCAAAAAGGTTGTGCTTTCAAATCCTTATTATGCAAGCCGCTTTGAAGGGCAAAAATAATAACGTAGAAATGCTATCGAAAAAGTGACACGATGTACAATGCTCACCCTAAAATATGTAAAAACGAGCTGGTTTATTATATGAAATCTGAGGTGGATTTACTGCAGAATTAAATTCGCTTCAGCGATGATATTAGACCAGCCATCAAAGGATGCTGCAGATAACGTGTTAGGAAACTTCCAGATGTCCCCGAGCAGCACGGCGTGTGACATGTCGAAAAAGAGCTTGTGACAGTGCTATCTCAGGTCTGGGTGCAATTGATTCGAGGGGAAAGCGAGAGATATCAGGTCCATCTCTTAAGGCTATCGGTTCCACTCGATGGGCCCAGGAGCGCTACTCAGCGAAATGAGCGGGCCCGGACTATTCAAAAAAAGAGAAAAATGTGCGTGCAGATACAGCGAAACATGGACCAGAGACACAAGTGCAACCAAAGGAATCCCACTCGTTTCAAACCCCTTTCTAGCCTTAGCCGTCCGTGTTTTTAGTCTGCATTGAATATCCATTCAGTGTTTAATTATTTTAGACTTAGACAAAAGACACAAAAGGGTGGCAAATTAAATTTTAGACCTTTGACATTGAAGCACATTCTGAGCTGCTTCAGAGCTCAGCGATCGACTCTGCGTCCAAGCGCATTCAAGCCAAACAATGGGCTCCGCCACACGCGGGCCTTCGCTCGAGCCGCCGACACTCACGCGCTCCACGGTCTTCCCTTCTCCAGCATCAAAGCCGAAGGAGATCTTGGTGAGAAGGTGCTCCGGCCGCTTGGAGCGGATGACTAAACCCTTGTTGTCGCTTTCCTGCCGTCACGTCGCTGACATCACTTGCCGGCCTCAGTTTCTTCTCATTAGAAAAAACTAGCACTTAGCACTGGCTGCCCGTAACCAACGGATCTCCAGATCGCTGACATTTCGGAATCCCACGGCTCTCGAGGAACGAAAGCGAGCGACCCGAGCCAAATAAAGGAACTCGGAAACGCACTTTCGGCAATAAGGGCTCTTCACGCTGCAGCAAATGATCCGAATGCACTTTGCTTTGCGGCTCCTGCTACGGTAATTGGACTTAGCGCGCTGCCCGTTTCTTAAGAAGTGGAATTACGCGGTGTCGTCCGCGATGGCCTGGCGAAAAGTCGGCAGCCGCCGCGCTGATCATCGCAGCTGCAGTTCTGCCAGAGACCTCCTCACCTGCGTGGCCACCTTTCAGCCACAATAGCACCGACAAAACAGCCGTGTCCTCGGTTTGAGGTTGTCCACCAACTTCTATCTGTTGTATAAAAGACATCAAATACTATAAAAATAGATATAAATAAATAAAATTCCTTTCTTACCCGGTTTTCTCTGTGGGTGGTAACTTTCCTCAGATTTGGGCCTCCTACCACCGCAGTATTTTTGCTGCTTTTTGTATTGTGCTTTTCTGGACTGAGACCGATGCTGTCATACCTGGGATCTGATGGAGCCCCTCTTCCAGTTTGGGGGTCACGGCACCAAGCGCTGCTATAACCAGCGGCACCACCTTGATAGATGTGGTGATTCCAAGTGGTAGAAGCGCCCTGAAGGAGGAATGCGAGAAGCTGAAGAAATACCTGCCGCTGAAAGAGGAACCGGAACGAATGCGGAAGGTAAAAACCAAGGCTGAGGAAAGTGAGGGGAAACAAGGTGAGACAGGAATTTCATCCATGCGGCCTTGTGATGGACTCGCAATCCATCCTCGGCGAATCCTCCTGTCTGGGTTAGACTCCGGACCGCCATGGCTCTACGTTAGGACATCGATAGCGATGGAAGGGACGAATAAATACGATTCCTTTGTTAAAAGCATAAATTGCTTATTTTCAGCTGCTTTCCGTGCAAAGGTCTCCCGCGCGCAGAGGTAACCTGGAGCCACGGTCGCGCCGGGTTCGACGAAACAGGAAGCCACCGGAGCGCTACAGAGAGAGGGAGCGAGAAAGGGACAGGTTGGAAAACAGGGGGCGAGACCGGAGCTCGGAGACGTCTACGTCTCCCGTTCTCCTCTCGCGAGGCAGCCGTTTACAGTCGGAGGCGAGGACGCGTCGCGGCAGCCGTCGGTGAACCCGAACAAACAGCAAGTTACGCGGGATTCAACCAGTCACAGCAGTTAGGAACGATTTATCCGCTCTCCCAACCGTTTCCAGACCTTGACAACAGCCTGACGTCAGTCAGCAGCGGGGATGCCAACTCCAGATCACCGTTTGCGGCAGGAACGGCGATCGAGGCCTGCAAGCACGCACCGCGAGGACGGCCACCTTCGGACCTCCACCTGCCGGGCTTAGTGTCTTCCGTCTTTGCTGATGCAGACTGATCGATCAAAGCGATCGATGGCACGACACTGCGAGCTGGCCGGCAGAAAGAGGAGCTTCTGGGATCTCTTACACTCTTGCAAGGGGCAGGATGGGAAGAAGTTCGCTGCACACGCGAAAACGGGAGGGGGATCGATGTGCCGACAAGGGGGGTGGCGCGCTGTCGCCTCTGTGTCATTTTAATGTCGCATTTCTTAAAAAGGATCGCAAAATTGGTGACATAAACACACCGCTCGATCACACACGGCCGTACAGTATTGATCGCCGAGGGACAAGTCCGTGAACGCCAGGTTAAAGAGACTTTGACGAAACGGGCAGCAAAACGCCTGAGGAACCCGTGACCTCGTGGATCCTGAGGTAATTCATTCGACTGAATTCCAGACGCAACTTCTCCACTTTCAGGCAAAAGGTCCGAAACAAAGTGAGGCTACGCGGCTCTTCGTCAGCATCGCCAATATGATCGATATTCCTGCATTGCTGAACTCGGCGGAACAGTTTGCAGCCACGAAGTTCGGCGCCCACTTACTTTGCTCCCAACGGCCGTCACGGGAAATCGATCGGGTGTCAATCGGGTGTCGATCGGCGGTCCGGGCTCCGGGCTCCGGGCTCCGGTCCCCTCCTCCCGTCGTCACGCTTTTTTGGTGTCGCGCCCTGTTTTCTCCGTCGCGACGCGCGACGCGCACCGCGCTGCGCTTGGAGCGGCGTCTC
This sequence comes from Heterotis niloticus, assembly GCA_018136845.1. Lineage (NCBI taxonomy): Eukaryota > Metazoa > Chordata > Actinopteri > Osteoglossiformes > Osteoglossidae > Heterotis > Heterotis niloticus. The sequence goes on along the minus strand of CM030897.1, from coordinate 6,109,051 downwards.
GAGCTGCGCGGAAGCTGCCGTCGCGAGCGCCCGCGCGCGCGACAACCCCCCCCCCACACACACACACACACACACACCTCCAGGCGCTCTCTTGGCTTCTTCGTCATTGAAAGAAAACAAACGAGTTTATTTTGCGCAAAAGGGGAAAACTCGCTTATTTGGCAGCGAAGGCTTTGCATGCTTTTCTTGTGCGGGCGAAGCCATTTATTTGCGTTTGCACCGCAGTGCAACGCCATCGAATCCCGCAGCGGCTCCCATTTCTCGATCCCGCACTTGGCTGCCCGCGCTCCCCCCGGCCGGGGAATAAAACGCGGCGCAAACAGGTGTTTCTTCGGGTGTCCCGCAGGCAGGGGCAACTCTTTCGTTTTAAGGAGCTCGAATGAAAAGTGGCTCTTGCGGGAAACTGTGTGTAAAAAGCAATAAAGGTGTTGGGTGTTTGTTATTCGGCTGCCCCCCCCCCACGGTTCCACGGTCTGGAAGTCTGGTCAAAAATGTTCCTAAATATCTATAATAGCTCTGAAACGCCCTTGGTGTGTGTGCGAGTGTGTGTGTGTGTGTGTGTGGGGGGGGGGGGGGGGTATTGCCCTGTGATGGACTGTTCTCCTGTGTAAACCCTATTTTCCAGGCCTGACTCCAGACCATCATAATCCTACATTATGATCAGCAGCTATCAATAAGTAATAGATAATTCAATAATATGTAATGAATTAATGCCATATTGTTCATCTCCTTCACAGCCATGTTTGCTGACCTCTGATTTTTTTTTTTTACCTCCATTAGAAATACGCTGCTCGGCCACCAAGTCACCACCTGGATTTAACATAGTGCTATAATGTGGGGTTGCTTCACTTGGTCAGGTCTATGTTCAGCGATGTTCTGTGGCCAAAAAATTAGCTCAGCTGACTACCTGAATATACTGAATGACCAGGTTTTTCCATCAATGGATTTTTTCTTCCAAGATGGCAATGCCAGGATTCGTGGGGCTCAAATTGTGAAAGATTGCTTCGGGGAGCATGAGCGAGACATCATTTTCACACATGGATTGGCCACCACAGAGTCCAGACCTTAACCCCACTGAGAAAGAATCTTTGGGATGTGCTGGAGAAGACTTTACGCAGCGCTCCGACTCTCCCATCATCAATATAACATCTTGGAGAAAAATGAAAGAAACTCTGGATGGAAATAAATGTTGTGACATCGCAAAAGCTTATCGAAACGATGCCACGGCGAATGCATTTTGGCCGGGCAGTGTATAACTGTAAAGTTGAACAAGTGCACACACTACTTTATTATTTGTTGTGCGGTTATGTAGAATTATGCAAATACACTTCAGGTGTGTAAATGTTTTCAAAACTGTTCATCCCCATCAGCCACCTGACCCTCCTGGTCCTCCTCCACCGGCCAACTCGCAGACTTCCTCACATACAGCGCGCGCAAAATCCGGACTTGAGTCGGACCATTTGGACGCGGCAGGTGTGGCGAGGGACCTTGTCCTGACGTGCCAGGCTAACACGGTGCCCAGGCAACGGAGAAGGATGGCATGCACGTGTCACAAAATCTACTGTGCAACATGGATGGGATTCTAACAAATGTAATCTTTTCCCCCCACTCTCTCGGTCTCTCACACTACAGACTGCTCTATTGTTAAGCCCAGGTGACTCCACAGAAAGATTCCCAGCAGCAGCCCTGTGTGTGTCGCTTTCTGCGCTCCGTCTTGTGAGAAGTCGAATCGGCCATTAAAGACAAACCGGATTGTCTGCTTGAACATCGAACGTCTTCTGAGGCAGAATGCGGCAGAAATAGACAACGGTGCGGCCGCAGTCTCGCGATCCATCTCTCACACCGCCACTATTAAACACCCCAGTCGAAAGCTGTCCGTTTTTTGTGCAATCTAGATTATATAAATTGTTACCGTGCCCCTTCTGCAGAAACGTGACGTTTAATGGCTGTGAACGGAGGCCTGGTTCTCGCAAAGCGCTTCGGAAAGTTTTCTAAATGTTCGTGCTGCTCTCCGTTAAATATCAGGCCTGCGGAGAAACGGTGAGAAAGCACTCGTGGAAAAGTGCTGAAGTGCAATTAGATTTGAACGTAGTTTGCTACCTGAGTTCACTGCAATGCAGCCTATCGTCCACCTTCAGATGATCGATATTTTTTAATAAATGGAGCAGCAGGTTTTGCTGTGAAAAGACCTGCTGTCATACTGTTGAGTGCCATGGGTTCAAACCCCAGCTCACACTGCAGCATCCATGACCAAGGTGTTAAACCTGAATCGCTGCAGTAAAATTTGTATAAATAGGCAAATAACCTTAACCCTAAATCCTACAACAAAATACAAAATAGGTTAGTTGTACTTTCAGTCAAAAGCAGAAAACTGTTTATTTTTTGTACATTTTTTTTAAATAAATACCATAAATTATTACAATGAATTACTAAGATTAAATTAAAAAGTGATATCACCGAAAACACTAGGAGGTAGCGCTAATCGATTTTTTACAGTAATAATAATAAAAATGTATTGCCAGGAACTTATTAATGACTGCTGTTTCTTACAGTAAGTCTTCATAAGGAAAAGAATTTGGCAGAACATCTCACCCAGGTTGGTGCGAAAGAACCTAAGTGGCTGCACAGAGCCTTGATCTCAACCCCACCGAACACCTGGGATGAACTGGAACACCGACTGCGAGCCAAGCCTTCTTGCTGGACCTCACTGATGCTCTTATGGCTCAAGTTCCCAAAATCTGGTGGAAATCGTTGCCCAAAGAGTGGGGGCTCTTCTAACAGCAAAGGGGGGGACAAGTCCATATTAATACCCATGGGTGTGGAATGGGAGGTTCAATAAGCACACAAGGGGGTGATGCTTAGGTGTCCTCATACTTTTGGCCATGTAGCGCATGTTGAAACTGGGCTTCTTCTTCAGGGCTTGAGAAAGAAAAGCTAATCCAGATTCGAAAAACGAAAGTTTTTAATTGAAATAGGCGAACAAGGCAAAGTTTTTGTTATCTGAAGAACTACTTTAAAGAAGTATAGAGCCCCAAGTTTTTAAGCTCGTCTCATTATGTCTTGCAAATGGGTTTTTTAAAGTCTTCAGCATTAAGCCGTGGCTTAAATGAGGAAATTGTTTAAATCTTATGATACATCTATTTTGTTTTCCGACTTGCTTTTCAGCAGAGCTGCTTACAATTCAGAGAAAATAATATTTTAATCCAGTAACAGGACAGATAAGTTCAGCGATCAATAAACATGCAGCCAGGGTTATGGGTCAGCTGACAGGTAGTCTTATTCCACAGGAACTTATTAATAGTCTTAAAGGACGACTGAAGCTCGGGTAGCACTGGCAGCCTGAACTGACGGTTTATGAAGTGTGGGTGTTTTTACAAAGCTACATCAAATGTTCTGTTCTCTGATGGACAGATCATGTTGAAAACTCGCTATAGCGACGGGCGCCTTGCCCTCCTAGGCAAGAAACACTTAGCTAGCACGGGTCCTGACCCCTCATCTCTCTAAGTAACAGACATTTTGTGTTCTCGTAACTGCCGCTCCCTTCGCTTTGCCGGCCCGGCATCCATGGGCTGGCCTAATGCTCTCCTCTCCCTCACCTGCGGGAGAAAGCTGTAAGCCCTGCCACGGTGACAAGCCATTTGCGCCCAGCCCTCTAAGCCGCCGGCGAGCTTAGACGCAAGCCATGCCTGGCTCCGTTATGGTCGTTGCCGTGGCAACGTCGCATGCTGTCCGGCGTGCAGAACTGTGCCCGGAGAAGTGGAGTAAAATGTCTTCGACAAGCCTGAAGAGCCAGGTCTCCTCCTCCTCCTATCATGAGAATTCACTGTATATCAATAATGCATGCAGTAAAAATGAGCAGCGTGTATTGATGATGGTTGAGAGCACTGCCAAAAAGAGTAGCTGACCGGTTTACTGTTGGGTCCAGGCAGGTGTGCAAATAGCCCATTTGTTCTGTTGAGACTCAATACGGCCTCAATACCTGTCAATGTTTTTTTTTTTTAATTATTATTATTAATAATGTAATTTATTCTATAGATTTGATCAGGAGCGGACACCTGTGGAGTTTGATAAGCAGTGAGTAGCTTTCGTGAGCAAGGGGAGCGGAAAAGCACCGGGACGATGAAAGGACGGCTGAATTATTAAGTCCTGCGTTCTAAGGCAGCCCAAACCTGGTATTTGTTCAAAGCACCTTGCGTGGTTCATAGCGTGTTTTCTGTACAGCTCGGTGCATTGAAAAACTGTTCAACTGCACAGCTCTACTTAGATGCTCAGATCCAAAGCAGAAATATCGCTCTTGACATTTGATCTTTCTGCTTTTTCATAACATCTCTGGCTCTTCAAACCCTTTTGCCGCATGCTGAAAGACAAATGTATAAAAAAAAAAAAACGTTACACCTTCCGCTGGGATGTTAGAGGATGATGCTTAAACACGTGTCACGAGCCAGCCCGGATATTTGGGCTGAATTAAATTCGTTTTTTCCTCTAAGGTACAATGCCAGTTATTTTTCTCAGCCGTGGGATGCAGTTGGCAGGTGAGGTGCCTCGTGTCTGACTGGTCCGTGTGTTTTGACCCGAAGGCATCGGCCTGCACGTGGGAGCAATTATTTGTCCCTCAGAGGACCTTGAGACGACCAGCTTTTAGACTGTAGAGTCACATCTGCTCTCTGCGAAGGAACTTGGAGAAAGGAGACGTTTTGTTGAGAACGTCCCCTGCTGCTGTCCTCACCGTGGCCATTGCTTCTCTGCAGCTTAAATTTAATTTTAAGTGGAATGAAATTAAGACTTGTTTATGACAAGCCGACTATCCCCCTGTCCCACGTGCGTTCTCCCTCTTTGCGCAGATTGCAGGCTGCCTCCGCCGCTCTGTTCACACATCATCCCTCGCCGTGACGAATGGCGTGGATATGACCGCTCCTGAGCCCCAGCGACACCCGTGATGCCCGCCTCCTGCTGGCAAGGACATCCAGGGCAAATGAGGGGTTTAAAGCGCTGCTGGCAGCTCTTTGCTCCAGCGGAGGACAATTAGCACAGCGGCATTTGCAGCCCAGCGCCTGTCGAGATGCTGGGCTGTGCGGCTCACAGATTGCCGAGAATAATAGCTCACAGCGCGTTGGGCTCAATGGAGACGCAACCGATAATGCAGTAAATATACCTGTAATCATTTCAAGAAGGTGTTTATGCACAAGGATTCAGTTTGGACCTCACGCACAGCAATTCTGCTGCATCCTTTACTTTGGTTGTTTCTGTGATAATTGTTCTTTCTCAGCTGTGAACACAAAGGTGTTCCTTCTAGTCTAGACAGTTAGTGGTCTACAGAGAATAAATCTGCAAAATATACAAAATTATACAAATTATGAAAACTGTGTACGAAAACTCTCAACTTTCAAACACATCTGAGACCTGGAGTCTGGTTATGATTTCATTTGTTCACTTTTATTACTGCATCACAATAAAACCTTAATAATAAGGATATCCTTTGGCTTATACAAATCATTGATACAATTTTAATAAATGCAAATATTTTGTAAAGCCTTTTATTTTAATATTTTTATTCACTACAAGCTACATTCAAGTTTTTTAAATACAAAAATCCATCCATTCATTCATCCTTCCATTTTCATTACCAGTTTATCCTGGGCACAGGGGTCCAAAGTCCAGCCCGGAATCCCTGGACCCTGCTGCTGGATGGGACACCATCGTAGGGCGGCCACACACATACACTATGGACAACTTAGTGACCAAATAAGCTAAAAATGAAAACAAAAATTTTAATTCTTATTTTATGTTGACTGTCAAGTGATTCATCCTATAAACAAGTGCAACGGTCTTTGCCTTCTTACCAGTCACAAATTCAGAAACCATACACGCGCGCACTGTAAACACCGGAATCGAGTTGACTGAAGGAGACTGTACACACCTCTTCTCTTTGTGGTCGCTGCCAGCTCATGGCTCGTACAGGCCACTTCTGCTTGGCCAGAAACAGAAATTTTATGAATTAGGTAAGAATATGCTGTTAAAAATAAGTATGTTTGGATCTTGAGTTTCAAATTATACATTTGTAATATGAGGAATTGTTACACAAAAAGGTATATAAATAAGACATTAATCTTGATTTGGGTACAGAAGGTAACTTTGAACCAGGGCATCCCCATGTTTTGAAGCAAGCGGTCTTTACAAACAGAACGGCATCGTGGGAGAGAAACATTTCGGATTTATGGAGCGTCGCTTGGTTGTGACTGACATCGCGCTGTCGACCGAGTCCGGGATTCCAGCAGAATTAGTTCAGAAAGTTCAGTTCTCAGTTTTGACACAACTCAGCTCAGCTCCGCACAGGTCTGCCCTCTAAATTGCCTTCCTTCTGACTCGGGGCTCCAGGGGAAGCAGTTCAAGCAGAAACATCGGGGGGCGAAGGTCTCATTACTCCTCTGCACCTTCTGCACGAACCCACTCACGCACGGTTGAAGGTAACGGTCTTAAGAAGAACCGCCATTTCTCCCAAACCCAGAAACTGAAGCCGAGTCCAGGCCTTTGCCGCTCAGCATTGCCCTTTAATTTACTCTTAGGTTACTGTTAACATCTAACTCTACCTTCTCTGAAGTTCAAATAATGTTTACCAAGGTCGGGCTTCCATATCCTGTACTGTGCATTGTCTACGCAGCCGTCTGTTTTTAATTTGTGCTTATCTGGTCAGGGTGGACATGGCCTGGAGTTGGAGAAGGCAGAGTGGTCTCACCATTCTGTCCTGGCTGCTGGAGAAAGCTGGAGACCATTCTTTCCAATGGTAAAGCCGGCCATGTTGCTGCTACCTGTGTGGAGTCATGGAGAAATCTATCTATCTATCTATCTATCTATCTATCTATCTATCTATCTATCTATCTATCTATCTATCTATCTATCCATCTATCTGTTGTTATTATTATCATTAGTTCATTTTTTGAAAGGTAGCGACAGCCACATTTGGCAAGCCTTCCACAAGCACCCAACCCCACTGTGCTTCCAGGGCGATCGACGGCGTAGAGAATATGCCGGAAACCTTCCAATAAACAATGTGGAAATCAGAGTAAAAATAGAGGCAGAAGGAAGGGTATGACCCCTGGGACTGCTTATAATCGCATGACGCACTCCCAGCGCGGTGTGCGATTGAGTTACACGGGACGGAAATAACACAACAGCCACGAGAGACCCTATATGACGCGACGGCTCAGAAAAACTGGGAAAACTGCGGCTGCGCACCCGGAGGGACAGCACAGCGGCCGAGAACCAGAATATATTGGCTAATAATTGGGCTCTTGTTAGTTAATAGCACACAGTGGCTTGCGGTGGTGCCAACCCCTGGTGTACAGACATGCGGCTCATTCCTTCGGCCTGTTTGAGAGGATCAGCACATTTACCGTGCATTACTTATTGATTTATTAATATATTTGTCTTTTTCAGTTATGATTCACACAGCATTTTGGCTGCTGTCAGCTGAAAGTTTCCTCTGAGTTTCTCCCCGTGCTTCATCCCCGAAGCGGCAGCAAACCCCTGCTAGGCTTCACAGCTTCTTCACACTTGGCTACATCCTGCAGCTGACAGACCGCTGTTCCCCTTTGCGGGTTTTCCTTTTCTCGTGCGATTTAAGTTATGCCAATGAAAATGGTGACTGATGTTGCTACTTGTGCGACTTGCCGTGCGTCTCTGTGATTTTTGCCTGGGTCTTTGTCAAAGCGTTCTGGGGTAACTTGTCGGGGAGGGAGCTGCGAGAAAACGCACCCCGGCTGAAATGAAAGTTTGTTTTTGCCGGAAGGACGGGGCTGCTGACTCGGTGGGGAGATGTGAGGAGGTGGCAGAAAGGCTGGGATTGTGCTGCTCCCCGTGCTGCTGCTCCGGGTTCTGCAGATGGATGTGTGTTGCACAGTGGGTGTCGCACACCAGCAGGGACGTCTCGTGTCCACAAACTGCAGTGCGACAGGCTGAACACGATATTTTCTCCAAATTTATTTACTTTTATAGGAAGGGTCCTCAGGTTTCAAACCATTAAAGCAGTCTGTGGCCTAGAACAAGGTGAAGAACCCCAGCTTTTACTTAGTTATACTGCAGGCTGTTCTAACCACATAAGTTCAGCGTAAGGATTTCGATCAAGGGTGACCTTCGAGGTGACCACTGGGCCACCTGCTACTGCTGAGGGTGACACATCGCAGCCTTTCAACCCATAACTGCATTGATCCTTTCAACAATTTGAGCCTCAGAGAAAACAAAAAATAATAATAAATAATAAATACTAATAAATACACTGCCCGGCCAAAAAAAAGTCACACAGTCTGATATTTTGTTGGGGTGCCTTTAGCTTAGATTATGGCACACATTTGGAATTGTTTCAATAAGCTTTTGCGATGTCACAACATTTATTTCCATCCGGAGTTGCATTCATTTTTCGCCAACATCTTGTATCGATGATGGGAGAGTCGGAGCGCTGCGTAAAGTCTTCTCCGGCACATCCCAAGGATTCTCAACGGGGTTAAGGTCTGGACTCTGCGGTGGCTGATCCATGTGTGTAAATGATGTCTCTCTCATGCTTTCACAATTTGAGCCCCGTGAGTCCTGGCATTGTCATCTTGGAAGAAAAAATCCATTGATGGAAAAACCTGGTCATTCAGTATATTCAGGTAGTCAGCTGAGCTCATTTTTTGGGCATATAATGCTGCTGAACCTAGACCTGAACAACTGAATCAACCCCACATCATAAACCCAAGTTAAATCCAGGTGGTGACTTTTTTTGGCTGGGCAGTGTGACCCAACTGACATGAATAGCTGAGTAATCGTAATTTCGATTTTTGCATCCCGGTGGGTAAAAGTTGGGGGTTTATCGGTCCCACTACCTGTCCTCTTTTATTTGCTCCCGAGATGGCGTCTTCCACCGCAATGTGCCATTAAGCAAAGCTGCAACACCCCCGTATTTTTATTATGTAATAATAATGGCTATAAAAGTGTGCTTCTCCTCGCATGGGAACCTAATTAACACCCCCACGAATGCCAGAGGCGGCTGCCGCCGGGGGTTTGAGGCAGGGGGTTTCCACACGGCCGTCAGCCTCCGTCTTCCCACACCACGGAAGATCAGAAGTCGCTCACATCTTGTTTGCGGTGCATTCGCAGTAGCTGTTGGGATGCGGTGCAAATTCTCAGTCTCAAATTCCACAGGGCTTGTCGTTCGCCTCTTCGAGCCCATTTGGCGCTGTACACCAACCCAGGCTGGGGCTGTGCCGCCATGATCGGGCTCCATCATCCATCCTTCCGTTGACGCTGTTCTCTGGCTTCTCCATTCATCTGCACTCGCTGTTTCTTGCTCCCTCGGGAAGATCCCTCCCCACCGCACGACGCTTTGTCATAACTTTTTTTGCACAAATGCCCTAAACTAAATAAAATTTGATTGACTGATTACACAAAACCCCATCAACAGCTCTGAAATATTTACCCAACATATTTATGCTGAAAGACAATGGGCTGTATTTACAGAAGACTGTAGGAAAACCATTCTTAGAAACCAGCGGGACTGTATCTGCACCCCCCAAGCTTCTCCTACAGTCCATTCTGTTGTTTATTGCATCGCAGTTCAGTACTCCGACATCCTATAACTCAAATCTGCTTTCATTTCGCTGCGTACATCAGACTCCCACGCGGCGCAGAGACGCGCAGCTTCGGGCCTCAGCACAGAGGTGCTGGCACACAGAAAGATCAACCGAATGCAAATCTGCGCGGCGCTCTTGATTCCTAAAAAGACCCAAACCGGTGCCGGAGGAGGTTCTGTCCTTATAATAACAGAAAACTTGTGAACCAAGTCATATTCATTAAGTTCTTATTTCATTTAATTTTACCGCGTTAAATTAACACGGTTCAACCGCACCGTTCGGCTCGGGTGCGACTCCCTATGACCTTTGCAACGGGTCTCCCTTTGAAGATATAATTCTTTTCATTTCCTAAACTGACGTACCTTAAAGTTAGCTGCAAAATGATGAACACTTTTCTTATTTCCAATATAACCTTTGAAACTCATTTAAGATGGGAAATTTCTCCGGCTTGAGCTGAGAGGAAGATGGGCTGGGACTCTACTGGGAAAAAAGCAGCTAAACTAATGACTTCTCTGCTGTTCTTCTGCAACAGTTATAACTACATTTTCCTTTTTCAGCTTTCATTTGACTGATATGCAGGTTTCAATATATTTATTGAATTTAATGTACAGTAAGACCTCGATTAGGGCTGTGGTTGCGTTCTTGAGAAATGCAGCTAAATGAAATGGTGCTGTAAGTGGTCTTTTTTCAGGAATTGGAAGGCGCCATCCAGTCATTATTGACTCCAGGGCGACCATTGACGCGGTTTTCGAGGCAAGGAGGAACGGAAGTGATTTCTTCCAGCATATTTTGTCTTCAGAGGGGTGCAGAAACGGAGGAAAAGCCTACAAACTCCACACCATCCCCCAGTTGGAGTTGAACCCGCATCAGGCGGGCAGCTGAGGAGCTAGGAGGCACCAACTTAACCCACTCCGGTCCCAAAGCGATCATGAATGCAGCATAAACGCAGCTTGTAAAACATAATAGCAGTTAGATTATTTATACCTTTAATAAAAGCAAATAGACAAAAAAGAAAACAAGTATGCTTTATGGATAACGTACATAAAAATTATATTTTAATGTAAGTTATTGGGATTTATTAAATAGCAGAAATAAAAGACTGCGATCGCAAACCAAAGTTACAGAATAGAGACATCCCTGTATGTCTGAATAACTGTTGAATAACTGAGCAAGACAAAAAACCTTGAACATGCCGGCCCTTATTTCCCCTTATGATGCAGCTTCTCTTCGAACAGCGGTTGGCTTGTAAGTCGTAAAGTCGAAAAGAATCTGGGTTTTTTTTTGCATTATTAATGCTTCGCTAGCGAATGTGCTTTTACCGGAGAAGGGTGCTTGTGTGCAAGGCTTACCTTGAAATCACATAAAGCTGGAATTTCTCATCTTTACTTGGCCCCGCGGAGCAGTTTTACTGCCAAACACGAAACAAATTTAATATGCACAGCTACGCACGGGAGAGCGCGAACGCCGATTCCACACTAAACCAGCGTACAGGCCCTCGGTTACCCTATTTCCATCTCCAAGGCTGAATGTCAGCATCATCGGGTACAGTAATATACATCTAATTACGTTCCCTAGGTGCTCAGACGCCAGGAACCTCTCCCTGCCTCCTTTCTCGGATGCTTTCATTACCGCCGCCCCCTCCCAGCAACACGCGTCGCATTGAGCCCGAGTACTCCAGCCTCCCGTCCACGGGCCGCTCTGTATGAAACCTCCATCAAATGCTCATATCTCTTTTCAGGTGGCCCTTTTACACCGGTAATGAAAAGGGATTTCAATTAAATTTGCACAGAGCTCCATGGAGGATTTGTGGAAAGGTTGGTGGGAGGGTATGCAGGGTTTCAAATCTTTTTTTTTTTTTTTTCCAAAGGGGCTGTTGCTTTTTCCTGTTGCAAACCGTAAATTGGCCTTTCAAATTCTTCAGAGCCGTACGACTCTTGTCTACAGGTATCTCAGATAAAGCGAGATGGGCTGAATTGTCAGACTCTTTTTCCTTTTCAGTCCCCACAGTTTGGCCTTTGAGCATGGTCTTCTTTGTTGCTAGATCTTTTCTTCTCCTTTCTTTTCTGCCCTGGGTTTTACAGCTGGAACCACTTGATGTGACTCAACTCATTGCCTTCTCATTTTTGAAGTTCGGCTGAAGGGCCTCACACATACACGCATGCTTAAATCTTGCCAGCATGCATTCAGGATTTGATCAAAAGGTGTCATTTGTAGACCGCAATAAGTCCGTCTGGCACAAAATAGTGACGACTCGCCAACCTTGAAGTCTCGTGGGTTTTCATCCTCGGAGTCCCATCGCTTTGCAGAGGTCATGCATTAGCGTGTTAGCATGTTAGTTTGAGCCTGCTAGCTTCAGCCTTCCTTGTTACGTAAAGGGACTGAAAACATGCTTAACAGCCAAATATCAGTCCTACAGTGGACCCTGCTGTTCTACATGCGGGTGATTTTGTGGGAGAAAAGCATAAGGTGTTCAATTCTACAACCCCAAATCAGAAAAAGTTGCACACCTTAAGATGTGTTTGCAGAAAGAATGGGTCAAAATAACACCGGAAACGCTTCATCGCTTGGTATCCTCAGTGCCAAACCGTCTTTCAAGTGTTGTGATAAGGAATGGCAACATTACAAAGTGGAAAATGCTTTACCGTCCCAACTTTCTTTGAAATGTGCTGCAGGAATGGACGTATATTAACAAATAAAATGTTAGTTGACCAGACAAAACATGAAATATCTTGGGTTCATACTGTCTGCAATAAAATAAAAGATAAAGTAAATGTAAGAATTGCTGCATTTTTTTTTATTTGCATATTCCATACTGTCCTAACTTTTTCTGATTTGGAGTTGTAGTTGCGACTGAACCATGCCTGCTTTTAACAGTCGCCATTTCCTGTCGGTATTTCAGAGCTGCTAGGTGTAAGGACTCAAATCCTACCTTTCCGGGCCCACGGTTCAGAGTCATGAAGATGGGGACCGGCTTGTCGGCTTTCGTAAAGTTTGAGTGAGTAACAAATGTCAGCACAGACAAGACACCGAAGATCAATGCGGATCCTTCCGGTGACATTTACAATGGCGCTCCTGTAGCTCTGGGATTGGGTGTTTCTGTTTCCACATAAATATTGTTGGCTTTAGGAATTTGTGGAACTCTTACTTGTTCTTCAAATCCTGTGTAACATTTAAGGAAATGCAATATAAAAAGGACTTAGGAATGGAGATTAACTAAATTTGTTTAATATATATTTAGAGGCTACTATTCAAATTTTTCAGGCAGCTCTCCAACAGAATGCAAAAAAATGAAATAAATAGCTTAATGTGGGGTGGGGGGGCACAGGTGCTGTAACGTGGTGGTAAATAGGTTTGTCACCAGGCGCAGACACTGCCCCCACCCTGACAAATCTGTCCCGGGTATCTTCTTTACTGCTCTTGGCGAGAAACATCTTCTGCTTTGAGGGTCTTCCTGTCAAAGAGGTGCTTCATCTACATGCTTCACAAACATCCCTAAATATGAAAACTGGAAACATGGCATGCAGTACAGATCAAGATCAGCGTTAAATTTCCCCCTGGACTCATACGTCATCCATTCATTCACCGGCCGAAAGCATGTGTCCAGTGCAGGGTCACAGTGGTCCAGAGTTTATCCTGGAGGCATAGAGATTGAGACGATTCACCCTGCATGGGACACCAGTCCACCACACATTCATACATAAGAAACACCCAGGGCAGCCTTGAGTCACAAAACCCCCAGAAACATTTCTTTGGACTATGGAAGGACTCGGAGAAGATGCCAAGCCCACACAGATGTACCTGAACCCACATTTGAACCCATATACCCAGGTTCCACAGGAAGCAGGAGTACAAGAGTAAAGCAAAGCAGTCTGTAGACGCATTGCTACCAACGTCCACTCTTCACACTTTTCACTTCACCCGGTCACCACCTCCTCCTTCTGCCCTCATACACATCTCCTCCACCTACCCACAGAATTTTACAAAATGTGTGGAACACCAGGGGGTTACCACTGTTGCTCAGAGGTGGCATCAAATGTGTGAATGCAGGGTACTGGCCTCCTGCTGCCAGGACCGCTCCCGGTGTCAGAACACATTTTGCACAGAAATGCTAAAATCCGCAGCACAAAGGTGAGTTTCGAAACAGGCAGCCAATATTCCTGCGTTACTGGCACGGCGGTGGCTGAACGTCCGGCCGTTGATAAAATTATGAAAGAAGAACACGTACAGCCGGGCGTGATATTAGCATGAGTCACTTAAGGTCGCGCGTTTGCTTAGCAACAGTTTGTCATGCTTGAGCCCGGGCTGGAGCGGCTTTGTGTGTCCTCAGCCCCCGTCTCCACACCTCGCAGACCACAGCTGCATATATTGGCACAGGGAGCCCGGCTCTTTTTAATATCATTATCATATTCGTTCTGTTGCTTATCCAGCGCTTTTTATCCAAAGCGATTTACCACTTTTCCTTCTGATACAGCTGGATATTTTGCCAGGGCCTTGATCCAAAGTCCCTCTGGGACGCCAACCAACCAGCAGCAAAGACTATGGTTGAAGGTTTGCTTTAGTACGACATCATCTGAATTAAGTACATTTCTTTTTCCTCTTTCAAACTGCGTGCAAAAAGTGTGAAAAGACAGCGTTTGCACAATAACCCGAAGAAGCAAGACGTGTTTCCGTGGCGATCGGGCCCATGAGTGGTGCCCGACCCGTCGCATTAATAGCATCCTGTGTATGCTCACTGTCAAGTACCGCTCAGTCAGCCGTTATTGGATATGGCACCCTTTCGCCGGCTCACGAGAGTCGAGCGCTGCCACAGGAGCTGTGGCTGGAGGTGCAAAATACCTCCACATGGTGCCAGCTCCTCTTAGTGTCTCAAGGAACAAGGGATCTGTGGGAGAGCGGTTCTAGTCCCCAGCGGACACAGGGCTGCATGAAGGTACCCTGACTGCACTCATCACCAAGCCGGTGTTGCAAAGGGACACATGTTTGCCCCTGGGCTTGGCACAAGGGGGCAGACCTCTTTCATCAGCAGAGCATTGCCCTCATCCCCTGTTTTGATGTCGGATCCCGTGGTCCAAATGAAAGGACCGCTGGCCGGCCAGGCGTTAGTCCCGTCGCTTTGATCCGCAGATAGGGCATCAAAGCAGGTGCATCAACACAGCAGCTCGCAGCAGCAGTAAAGCGTGGGCCTCCTCAGCTGCACCGCGGGATGCTGCAGAGAGGAACAAGTCCCGCTCCTGTCCTGGTGACGGCTGCACGATGACCTTTACACTCTTCCATGCCCATAAAGAGGTGCCTTTTGACAGGCGAGGGGGTTAAAGGGGGTGACTGTTTTTCTCATTTGTGTCTAAAAGCCTAAAACTACTTTCTTCTGCTTTGTTTTACAATCTAGTTAAGTCGCATCATTTCTTATCCATTTTTTTTTAATTTAGATGGCATTCCCAGTTTTGGTTCCACAGTTTCTTAAAGGCCATAATGAACTTTTATTATAAAATCACACAATGGACAATTAGATGTTTTCTTGCTTTATCTGTAATAAATTTTAAAACATCCAATCCATTTTAAACCGCAATGACTTTTCACCACAAGTTAGAAATGCAGAACAGTCTGCTAACCACCCCAGCCCCACCACCACCGCCACCTCCATCATCTCACATCACAGGTAACTCCCCGCTGTAATGGCCCCCTCGTGGTGAGTGGAGCTTCATACAGCACTCATGTACACCACCGATTCTCCAGCTAAATTTCAGTACGTAAAAGCACATTTAGCCACGGACAAAAATACTTCAGAGCAGTGCCAGCCCAAATGTAGCTGAGAACTCAACAGGTCAAAAGCATCTCGATTTTGCACACTATTAACACCTATTTGGCCAAATGTTAAAAAAAAAAAAAGTGCAGCTGAAATGTAAATATCTTCTACATTTTATACTTGCTGTGGTTCTCATACGTTTTAGGCACCATTTGATTCCAACGCTCCTTTATTATATTAAAATTGTGTTTATATTGAATGTTCACATTGTTTTTTTATATAAAGATCTGATCAATAGTGCTAACTTTTATTTAGCGATATGTACAATACTGAGATAACAATACCAAAGTTTCCATTCGAAAGTGTCCGTATTTTCCAGAAATATAAACCTCAGCTGGGTTAAACCTTCATATGAGACATGGAGGGGTTTTAGAGACAATTTAAACAGTAATAATAATGACTGTAGTTATTTATTGAGGTGAACTCACATCTGATCCAGAGTGTAGCTTCTTAGCACAGGGATTGCAGGATCATCGCTGGACCCTTGCAAACCTGAATAGGGTCCAATGATCAGCAATGGATGGATGAATGGATGGATAGATGGATGGATGGAAAATTATGTGTGGTGTTGGTGCAATATCTGTTCATTAGCATCAGAAATCAGGTGGAGTCCAGGATTTTTATCTGTTGCTATAAAACATCTCCGGGATTTGGGCCAAGAATGCTTGTGGAGGGGTGCTGTGGGGCTTCATTGTGACCCAAAACCTAACTGATTCAATTAGTAGCTATTAATCTTCTGTACCATCTGCAGTCACACACTTCTCCAGAATAAATGAACCCTTCCAACCCTACCCCAAAACCAAATATCCCCTGTTCATCCGTCCCTCTTTGTCCAACACAGGGGTTATGGTCACTTTCCCAGGATAGGAGGCCAGTCCACCACAGGTGTACACACACACAAACACACACACAGACACACACACACACACACACACACACACACACAGTACGGTGACTAAGGACAGACTTGCAAGCCATCAGTTTAAATCCCACTACGGCCCTACCGTTGCAACCGGTAGTGAAGCAATTAACCAAAGTGGCTCCATGTCAGCTTCAATAAAAGCTTTGAATGGAAGAGTTGGCATGACTGATAGGAAAAATATTAAAATGCATGTACAATGGGCTAAATAAGCTTCAGCCATTAAGAGAAGTGACAATGAACTGAGTTTGAGTCCCGGGTTCAGGTCCCATAATGTCTATTGTGTTATATATGATGTCAGGTCATCTACCCACCATTGGCATTATTTTTCCCTATTTTTCTCCTTGTTCAGCCGGAGCTTTGCGGTGGGCCGCCGGGGGCGGTGGGAGGGATCCGTGTTCAGTAGTGATAACATATCTGTAGGTTGTGAAGAAATTGTTTTTCCACTTGGTTGGTCAATTATGACTCACAATGGAGCGCAAATCTAGACACCGAGCAAACCTGTCTTGTCTTCACGTTGGAACATCGTAATCAGAAAATTTCGTGCTCCTTTTTACCAAACTACACCGCAAAGCTTAAAATGCAGCTACCCTAATGTCGGGATTATTCTCACAAAAAATCCAGCAGATGAACTGATAATACTGTACATGATCCATGCATGATCCATGCAGCCTTGGCACGGCCTGCTGTATTTCTGACTTCATTAAAACTCTTTGACAGCTCCACAAAAGCCATGACAACTGAAAAGTGTCTGGGATACCGGAGGCGGAATGACATCAACCACTGCGCCTTTGCTTTATGAGTGTTTTGAAATGTCTGTGGGCGGCAGGGTAGCCTTCAGATTAAAGCCAGTCGAGCTGGGAAGCGTGAGCGCGTTTGCAAACCGGCGCCCGCGCTGGCTGCGAGCGACACATCCAGTTGCACCTCAGTACAGTCATTCTATTTAAGCCACGCTTGTCAGATTTAATATTATTATTTTCACGTGTTTATCTGATGGCCACCAGCAGTTTTGTTTCGGACCGAGAGCCTGTTCGGCTCAGCTCTGTAAGGCCTGTCAGTTGAGTTTCCCTCGGAATAACGGCCGATGGGATATAATAATGCGGAACAAAGATGCCTTTCAGCAGATCGGCTGACAAGCACTTCCCCTTCGGCGTCTGCGAAACACGAAGCAATGCTTCCGCGCCTCTTCCCAAATCTGCGGCGCGAACACGGATTAGTTTTGCCGAGAAAGTTGTTATGGAAACGGCCGTGCCGCGGTTAGCCTAGCCTCCCTCCCAGTTACCAACTGTCGCTCCTCCACTTTGCGCCGTTCGCTTATGACACATCTTCACGGTTATGTCACATCTTTGTTTGAAACTTAGACAAACGGCGCAGCAGAAATTTTTGAGTATTTTTAGCCAATGTGCTGCCGCCTTTTCCGCGGAAGTCTTGTTTTCACCTCCAATTCCACGTCTCTTCTGAACTCAGATCAAAGGTTAAGGCAAGGCAGCATTTTTTTCTCCTCTCCTCCTCTGGCATCTTTTTCGTTTTCGTATCCAGACACGGCTACTGATGCAGTGGAAATGCAGAAACGGGTTCATTTTTCTGTAATAATTTTGCTGCCAGTCTTACAACACGACGTAATTATAAAAATACTTAAAAACCATTTGACTGGTTAAGACTGCAGAGATTTAAGCCATAACCACTTGGATCATAAATGCCAGACAGTCAGCATACAGACCATAGGTGTAGGAGGAAAAACATGTCCGTGCAATCTTAACACAAAACTGATATTTGCACCCTAATATTTGAGCACAACTCCAGTATTTTTAGGACCCCCTGGTCCCTGTCAAGTTATTACGCCCCTGCAGCTGACAGATATGTCAGCCAGTGGATGTCCGCCTGCTTAAAATGACCATTTGCCCTTCACAAATTTCACTGTCGTTTCCGTTTTTTTCTTTTCTTAATTCATTTTTTTACGCAAATGTTTTCTGAGGTGTGGGCTGGGGGTCATCGATTCCTAGCAAATAATATACGGCAATGCACATTACATTTATAATAAAACTTCAACCAAAACTATAGCCTATGGACTCATTTCGGGGCTGCCAAAAGGGAACAGACCATCAGGGATTTTATTTTGCACTTAACTAATTGTAAAAGAAATACCGTCAGCTCTTTTGCATGTTGCTAAGATACCGAGTCACAACCTCTATAGTTGTACTTTAATAGGCTTGATGGCAGCAAAGATGAAAAGGCTAAGATCTGTCAGAGGGGAATTTTATGAGGATAAATTCAAAGGCAGTGAATTTCTCCACCTTTTTTTAACATTATGTAATGGCACATATTGCATAATGGAAGGGGAAAGTTTGAAAAATATTGTTGATCTGAGGACCCGCCGTTCTTCGGGGAATTGCTAATGAATATGGAGAATGTGTGAAAAAGGACATTTTGGTACACATCTGTGTTTCGCCAAGATTTTTGCCCTTGCCCTGCTGTCCTTCTCCATCAATTTCAAATCAACATTGACACCTGAGACCATTTCTTTGACTTCTGACCGCTTTAAGGCCGCTTAAGGCAGGGCATTACTGTCCACAGTGTACACTGGAGTTTGGCCCATGGATCCTGGGTTTCCATCTCATAAAATCTTTTATAGGGAAAAGCTTTTTTCTTAATTGCATAACTAACAGTGGTGAACCAACCCCCATTCCACCATTACTATTAAAAGAGGTGAAACTCAAACACAGCAGATGTACATTGATAGTAATAAAAATCCCTTTAAACATGCAGCGTAGAGTTCAATAAATGTATTCAGCCGGTCAAATAATGTATATTAGGACAGGATATGGGGTAGCGACCGCAGTCTGGGAAGCTGAAAGAGACGGCACGTACAGACCTTCAGTATCGGCACACAAGATACGTGAAGAAAAGGCAGAGGGGACGTTTCCTCAGATTGGTACGTAACTTTAAAATTTTCTTTCAGGGCTTTAATAAAGCTGCGTCAGCTATTCCTTTGACTATTTATTCAAATTTCCTATCAGAAAAGATGCTATCAAAACGTGTGCAAATGTTCGGTATAAACTGAACGGTTGTTTTATTACTTAACTTTATGTGATGCATATATGGGTCACGAGGTCAGTTATTCAGACCAGCGTTCAGGGTTAACACTCACTTTTTTCCAAATACCTTGGGATGTTTTCCATTGAAATTTAGGTAAAGGCTGCAAAAACGGAGGAAAATAAAACAAGTAAAATTCTCACTTTTTGTTGCCGGGATTGTGCGCCACCTTGACACGCGGGCTTTGTACGGTGACGGCTGGTTTGATGTGGGCGAGTTCGGAATCTGGTGCACAGTGTCAGTTTTTTGCTTGTTTAGATAACTATTTTACTCCGGCACAATAAGGGACACCGACTGCGACACTACTTGCTGACTCTTTACCTACTAATGTTATATTCCGATCATTTTATTTTATTAATTTATTGGTGTCATTTATAGCTATAAAAAATAAGCTAAGCATCGTGATGCTCATCATTGTCGAGACCGACGATGACAAGAGTATGAACACAGTTTTTATTTCTTGTTTGTTGCAACACATATTTCCTTTATACAAGTACACACGGTTAATTCAACCCCCCCAAAAGTAAACGCAATTTCAAGTGCAGTTAAAAAACTGAGATGATTTAGTTGCGGCAGATAAACCGACTGAAAAAACAAGGCTTTATTTCCAAGCTAACCTTTCAGTGGCAGAGATGTTGAATATGTTGATAAAATTACCATCATTGCCACCGTCTGCCCCTGGTTATGCAGTGAAATCCGAGTCCCTCGACCTTCCAGATGCATCCATGATGGAAAATAAGGCTCCCTCAATATTCATGGGTGCCCTGAATTCAGAAATAGTTTGGCTTTGAATAAAGGCCCATGAAATTAAATCTCAGCCTGCCCGCTCGCTGCCGGTGGCTTACAGGTCCACGTGAAATATACATCAGCCAGACTAGTCAATTTCTTATTAAACTTTGTTTTTTGGACCAGTGTGTTCACTTTATTCCGTGAAAAGTCAGTTTAATGCAAAACGTTCCTGGTAGCGTTCAGTCTTCACAGCGCAAAGTCTCTTTGAAATAAGCGAGACCCGTGTCCGATTTGCAGACTCGGTTCTTCATATTTTTATCATGTTAATCGTAAATTAAAGTGCAAATAATTGCAATTTCTGCGAGCGGCACTGTTGTAAGCTTCAACAGTTTGTTGAGGATATTTTCTTATTGCTCCCTCCGTCTTCCTTCTTCACCCAGCTGCATCCGGAAAGTCACGGCTGAGCTCCTGGGTTGGAAGCGACTGTTTTCATGAGGATTTTAACAGATTATATCACTATAGAGAAGCACGTTTTGGGAAAGGGCGCTCTCTATTATTGTGCGGCGTAGCCAACCCTGAGCAGCAAGGCCAGAGAACAACTTTGAAGAGCCGAAATACTGACCGCAGAGTGCAAAACGCTGCGGGGAAACAGACCCAACGAGGAGCGAGAAGTTTAAGCAGCAGACGGAGGTTAGCATTGCAGGTGCGTTGTTTTGTCCCGGCAGATTTCGTCAAGGTTTTTGCCGCGGCAGCCGGGAGAGAATGGGGTAGTGGTGAGAGAGCCGGGCTCGGCGGCCATACAATGTCCCAGCCTTGAAGCAACAAAGACACAAGGAGCTACAGCTGAGAAAAATCCTGATGTGAGAACCCACTTCCTGCCACGATAAAAGCTGCTCTTCACCGAATGCGATTCGTATCTCTGATGCTTAAATGCAGCATTGCCGTTTATCTCGATATCTTAAATAGGCCGCCTTGCTGGGGTCAGGCGACAATCGGGTAAGAAAACAGTTTTGGTCTTTGGTGACAACTGAACACGTGTCCCTTTTCAGCGGTAGCGTGTGGACGGCCTGTCGGAGGAAACCATCTGGACCTGCGGGATTATGGGGGATATGGCTGCCATTGTGGCACGTCCATCAGTGCTGTAGTAGAAACAAAGGCCTGCTTGACCACAGTCACCTCCAGTCTCGAGCTTCCTGCTGAACAGGATTGTTCTTGGGTTTATACTTTGCTTGTGCTATTGTGTCTGAATGGACGTGCTGGGTGTGTCGGGCTTGAGCAAACATGGTGGAAACCTGGCACTGACCTGTCAGTCACATAAGAATGACCTTTTCCCTCCGGCGCTTTTTGCCACAGAACATTCCAGTTAAGGAGCAGTTTGTGCAGAAAACAGCGTGAAGGCTGGCATCGCAAATCTGTGCGTTCTGAAATGTGGATTTGAGCTCCGAGTTGGAAGACATCGAACCCCCATTCCAGTTAAGCTGCTTTCAGATTCGGCAAACGCCTGTTATTCTTTGGCTGTACAATTCTTGTTTAATCACCCTTGAGCTGAAGCGTCGAGCGTCTTCATAACACTTTCCTCTTTTTTCTTTTTCTTTCTTTTGCTGTGCATTCACCCACACACAGGGCTGTGGAGATGGACGCAGAAATCTTTCTCGTGTCCCTGCCTTGAAAGCGACCCCAGGTGAGCGGCTTCTTCGCTCCAGCCAGACCCTACACCTGATCCCCCCGTGGAAGGTGCAAGACCACAGCCGCGAGCAAGAAAGACGCATCTGGTCTTCTGTCGACCATTTGCGGTTCTGTTCATTCAAAAATCAACCCTGCTGGCCCACTCTTTCACAATTTGAGCCCGATGAATCCTGGCATTGTCATCTTGGAATAGGCCCGTGCCATCAGGGAAGAAAAAATCCATTGACGGATGGAAAAATCTGCTCATTCAATATATTCAGGTAGCCCACCTGAGCTCATTTTTTGGGCATACAATGCTGCCGAACCTAGACCCGAACAACTGAAGCAACCCCACATCATAACACTAAGTTAAATCCAAGTGGTGACTTTTTTTGGCCGGCCAGCGTATTACAGATTTCCTTATTCGGCTTCACAGAAATGTACACGATGCTGGCTTCTGTGTTTCCTGTTTTTTATGACATCTGATTGTTTCCACGACATATTTTGCATCCTTATAAAAAGACTGAACTGAAATATTGATGAAATTCATTATATTTGTGTTTTGTCTCATAAAGCTAAATAGATTGTTGAATTAGATTGTTATTGCTAAACGTATAAAAGCCGTAATAACAATAAAACCACTTAATGTTTTTATCACCGCTGCTGTAACGTGTGCTTGAATAGCATCGCACCAGATGTACAGTTTATTTACTTTTAGTACATTTTTTTTTTACTTTTGTAAAAACACGCAAATATACTATGCTGGCCCTTAGGGTTACAACAGCCCGGATGCTGCTGTTCGAATAAGTATTTCAGAACCCAGGACTTTGAAGAGGGGCTTCGAAACCAGGATTAAGCTTTTTCCCACTGGAAAACCGCGGAGGAGGAGGCGGCAGCCTGCTTTGGGAAAGCAAGCGCCTGTTTATTGTGTTCCTCCAACAAATCCACGTGGATTGAGCCCACAGCCTGCCGGAGTAACCAAATACACGCGGCCAAAGCCCCTCGGTGTAATTACAGCAGGGAGCCGGTGGAGGAGGGGAGCGTGAGCCCAAGCACCTGTCCTGGTGCTGTTCTTGCAACACCGACACGCGTGGTCAAATCGCCGGGCCTTTTATCCCCCCTGCAGGCAGGAACGGGTGGGAACGGGGCGAGCGGTGGTCTTCTCACAGGTATCACCGCATCGCGCTAATGAGAGCAAAGCTGGGGGTACGACAACGGGGACCAGGTGAGGCGGCGAGACTCGGAGGGACCCATCCTGCTGACCCACAGCCAGGCCCTGGGTCCCAGATGTCAGCCCCTTTTCTGCCTTCCTCAAAGAAACTGCACTCCAGCCCAAAAGTTTGACACCATGCACATGCAGGGAAATAAATTTTAGATGTAAAACCATCACTCAGCGAAGGGGCAGACGGAAAAGCGCTTATTAACCAATGTAAGATTTGCTGTGAAATCCGTTCCGGCGTGAATTTGGAAGAGCAAGCATCCATTGCTCCGGCGGTTCCCATGTGCCCGGCGCATCATTTTCATACGTGAAACAAACGGCATACCAAATTGTCAGTAGAATGAAAGCTGGAATTTATAACAAAAAATACAACAAACAGGTATCAAACACATATTTTAAAATATTTTTTCCAGTTTTTTGGCCTCTTGGTGAAGTGACTATAGAGCCATAATTTGTATTTTTTGTGGTGTTCTATTGTTCCTCTCATCTGAGTCACATAATATGTGCACTGTTCGTGCCCAGAACGCAAATATAACGCCCAGCGAGATTAAATTATCACGGTGTGACATTTCCAGTCATTATATAATAGCCAAGTGAGAAATGAAGAATACATGCTTCATTTGACTGCTTAACTTGGTGTTGGTTTTGAACTTAACGTCCTCGTGGGGACATCCAGACTTCTTAAGGTCCATTTCCTCCTGAGTCCAAGCCGCTGTATAGGACAAATATTTTTGATAAACATGAAACAATTTTTAAAAATAAATTTTATTTTTTTAATTAAAAAATACATATTTATTGAATATTTTTATTTTTATGTCCGTCTCCCATCCTGTAAATGCAACCATTTTGAGTCCTAACGCATAGAGGCCATTCTATTAGTTAAAATGATGCCACATGTTTAGGGGTTTGGCTTGGACTGCTTCCTGGAAATCTGGGATATTTGTCAAAATAGCTATTTTTCTCCGGCTCAAGGGGATGGGAAATATTCTCACGGACACCTGTTGATGTCCTGCTGTTTCTAATGTTCTGCCGCATGCGATTTTTAAAGCATCCAGTGGAACGATGGAGGGTTTTGACAGCATGGCCTTCTTTGTCCCTCCTGTCTTTTTTGCTCAGGATTTCTCAGGGTTTGACGCAGAAAGTGTGCAGGTGGAGGGGACAGTGTGCACGGGCACAACTGTAAAAAACCCGCCAGCGGCCAGAAAGGAGTAAGAGACGTGTCGGTACCTGACGGCCCCCGTGGCGTAGCTGAGTCCAGAAAAAGCACAGAAAGGAAACCCGGAGGAAGTCAAATGCAGTCAGACAGCGATGGCTCCTGCACACGGACTATGTTTGCGCATTAACACTTTGGCGCTCCCGTTTCTCTGCAGGAAGCCAGCGAGGCCCCGACGTCTGCATTCTGTCCCTCAAGCGAAGACGGCCGCCGCAGCAGTGACACAACAAATATGCCAGATAAATTTCCGTGCGATCCATCCTTGTAGGAGGATGAAAAGCTCCCCAATTGTCGCAAAAACATTTGGCTCGGAGACATTTGCCGTTCATACGTCTCACTGATAAACCCAGCAAACACGCCCCACCCTCACCCCTGGAAACCAAAATGCTTCATTTACTGTCACAGAATCTATCGTCTGCAGTGATCCTTGCTAATGCTCAGTCTACTAAGCATAGCTGCGGTTGCCGGCTGTTTACGAAATGTTACCACCGTTCCGTTCTTACAAAACATGTTGGAGACTAAGCATTTAACTTTGACTCCATGTCTCCCGGAAACAATGAGTAAACCCAAAATTATCTATTAGAAACACCTTGGCATTTATTGCACTTTGTTTTTACGCCCGACTTGGCGAACGCTGGGTTTCAGCGGACTGAGCTGTAAGCGAATTCTGAAAAAATGCTCTGCTGTTTTCAAGTCAACACATTTTAGCAAAAGAAAAAGTGGCCAGTTTAAAACATTAAAAAACAAAGCTAAGACAAAAATAACGCAAAAACTTTATTTTTTGACATGTTAAGAATAATGCTGGCCTTCTTTAAACATGGCCATAGAAGGAGTATTATTATTATTATTATTAATATTATTGTGAGTAATAGCAGTAGTAATAATAGAAACACATAGTAATAATAGAGGTTTTTGTTGTTATAGCAGAAAACTAAATAATGAAGGAGCAACTTACTAGCAAAGTGAAAATGTATTCTTCACACCTGTGTATGTGACTGTGGGTGTTTATTCACGGTGACCTAAAAGGTTATGGGCGCATTTGACACTCAGCATCACTGCTAGGGGAGCTTTTTGAAAAGTTGCCTCTACAAAACAGAGGGTCAAAGGCCCGGCGCTGAGTTGGAACGTAAACAAGGGTCCACAGCTGACCACCATGGCCCATGTGGGCTGCAACTGGTGGCTCTGGCTGGACGAAGAGGGTCGGGTTACCTTCCCTTTCCTAATTACCTGGGATCGGCGGTGCGTCGGCCGGCCGCAGCTCCCCTGACACGCCGATAGCCCTGGGAAAGGACATTAACATGAATGAACGCCTTGCCATGAAAGGGGAGGGGGTTTGCGACATGGGCGGGAGGGGGCTCTATAAATGCCTGCACACGACCTGCGCGCGACACTCAGGTGGCCTCCTGGCATTGTGAACCGGGAGGTGGAGGACCCACCCTTGGCCACGTAAACGTCTACCTGTTAAGCCCACCGGTGCAGCACCAACCCCACCGGCACCCACCACACACAAGATGACGTGCCAGGCGTTCGGCGGCGCCGACTCCTTCACCACGCTGGCCGGCGATTCGTCCGCCCTGCCGCTGCTCATCCATCACGCCGGCGCCGGAGACTGCCTGCCCGTGTCCAGCCACGCAACCAGCATGGTGTCAGCAGGTAACCTCACCTGGGGCTGCTGTGTCCGTCCGTCCGTCCTTCATCCCACCCAACTATCAACACCAGACAGCCTTGGGTCACCTTGGCATCCGTTATCTTCACTTAGGCTTCTGGAACACGGATCTCAGCGTTGTTAGATACATCCACGCTGGACTCAGCCACCTGTTTGTGTCCAATATAGAGGACATATGTTAATATATGAAGGTACATACAACAATGCTGAGTCTTAATACACTTCAGTTTTTCTGAGAATATTCAAAGGAAGTATGCTTTTCAATGATGACACAAGTTTGTGGGCGGGACTTAGACAACTTTCATAGAAATGTTAGAAATATGTCAAAAAATATTTTCTTCTGGGTCCCAGGACAATGTGCATTGCTACTATTCAATTCTTTAACAGAAAGAGTTTTAGAACTGAGTTATAACTGACAGCTTAGATTCCCTGAGAATAGATACCCAGTATTTTGACTCAGCTTTGTTCCTCCGCACCAGCTCCGTTGGGGGCATGGTTTCCTCTGAAGGACCACGGTTGTAGGAAACACGGTGACAATGCAGACAAGCGTGTGCAAACGGTTGCGACCTTGTCTCCATAAAGGGGCTTTCTGATCAGCGGGGTCGCGGCTGGAGTTGTCACTTTGCAGCTGAACAACCAGGGTTTGAATCCCACCTCCTGCTGTGGTTCCATCAGACAAGGTGTTCACCCTGAAACGATGGAGTAAAAATGCACTTGCTGTGTAAATGTGCAAGTTACTGTAAGTGGCTTAGCATGCAATGCTTAAATAATTTGGAATTAAGTCACTTATTTAACTTGGGGTGTGAACATGTAACCTTGTGGATGCACGGATCGCTTCATCTGGGCTGTTGTGCCACATCTGTTATTACTGTATGGATGGTCTGCGATTTGTCAGATGTTTCATAATTTCATTCAAAGTACGCAGCAGCGTGGCCTGCTTGTCAGACAACTTCTGCCAGTTGTGCTACATCTGTCTCCTCTTTGACGCAATGAATAATAAGAAGTCAGACATCCTTCATTGGGTTCTCTTTCACATATTAATTCTGTACCACGCTCTCAAGCAGTAAAGTACCGCATCCAGGTGTCCCCCACACGGAGCTACATAACTGTTTTAATCGGTTTAACTGGGAGATGCGGTCTGCCGTCCGGGGAGTAGTTTTCCATGCGCATTCATATGACCCAGGTGGCTGTGAGGTGTTGTTTGGAAATGGCGAGAGGGGGAGGTAAAAGCTAAGGTGAGAGTTTTTCCCCCCGAGAGAAGGGCAGGAGTAATAACTTGCACAGCGTGGGATGCGTTTGGAAGCAGCAAATTAATTTACCTAAAAGCTCGGCTGCTTAGCTGGGAATGTAAAGTGCGGTACGGTTTGTCCTTCGCCTTTTACTCCTCGACTGCTGTGATTTTGAATACGAGTTATTGCTGACATCCTTGCTGCATTTTACGTTAGGCCAGGTGAACAAAAGAGAGGTGCATTGTGGGTACGCTGTTTTGTGCGACAAGGTGGTTGATGTTTCATATCCACCCCCCTCCCACCCCGAAGTGCCCTCTGGACTTTCCCTGGTGCAGTCATCCAAGCGCTCCCACATGCACCTGAGCAGCACCTCAGCCGGCCTGCACTACCCTGTGGCGCCGTGTCACTACGGCAACCAGCAGACCACCTACGGCATGATGACAGGTGAGTGCGATTGTCGGACGCCGGTGAGAATGCCGAGGTCCAGCTCCCACCCCAATGACGCCGCCATCTTCTGCAGCTCAGGAGATGCTGTCAGCCAGCATCTCGCAGACACGAATCCTGCAGACGTGCAGCGTCCCCCACCCCAACATGGTCAACGGCGCCAACTCCCTGCAAGGTGAGCGCTTTAGCCACAAGGACCTCATTCTGCCACCCCTTGCAGTGCCCTCCTTATACTGTAAGAACCATCCCTCTCTGCCAAGGAAGCCCTAGGATGCAGGAGATCAAGTCATGCAAACCTCTTCGCTCCCAGGAGCAAGGGATGCCGTTTCACATTTACAACCAGACACTTCAGTAGCGTCTCCAGTGGGAGATTGAAGATGCCCGGTGCACTTCAGACCGCAGCCAGCCTGGGCACGCAGCTTAGTGCCTGAGCTGGAGAAAATGCAGCATTCGGTACCCAACATGAGCACTATTGAGCGACTGCTAAAAGTCGACAGCCTGACTCACAGCTGTCAATTAAAAATGAATAACGGTCCGATGGAAACATTTTTACAGCCGGGGTAAAAAGCTAATCCTCGCTGCTAGTTATTTTGAAGGAACATCAAGCAGGTTGTTTCACAGGAGGTTGTTCCTCCGTGTTGGACAAATGTGTTTTAGGGTTACGGTTACATTCAGATCAAATGTACACCGTTTAGAGCCATAGGATTAAGATAAAAAAATAACTTGAATAAGTGGTGCCATTTGTTGCGCAGTAGGAAGCCCGATGTTGGCTACTGCACAGCAGCGTTCTGAAGGGGACCCTGCTGTAACACTGCCCCCTGGTGCAGCATCCGAACCTCCCACCCATCCGGCGCACGTGGCCTTGTAGCTGCATAATGAGGGGGGGAAACTGGCAGCTGTTGAGTCCCTTCCTCCAACTGGAGGTGACAGAGCTGAGGACACTGAGGTGGTGCTGAAAGGGCAGACGGGAGCCTGTACAGCTCATTTCCCGCAGTTGTCCATCACTGACTCCCCCCGGGACAGAGGCAGCATCACTAGTTACAGCATCCTACTGAAACAGGTAAAAAGCACAGGAACATCCACCCATCCTCCGTTATTGTTAACTCCGGTCCGGAGCAAAACATGGGGACGCTTTGGTGACATTTTTAAATATCAGAATGAATGCAAATCGGTAAATGCAGGTGAAAATATCAAATTAAACAGGTGTGACTTTTTTAAGGTGGCTGGTTCGAATCCCACTCCTACCGTTTTACTGCTGAATGCACTAACTCACTTGAGCAAAATGCCGTGCTTGAAAAATGTCTAGAAATAGCAAGACATTTTGAATAAAGGCTTAATCTAAAAACACAAAAACAATAATAATAAAAATAATAATAATAGAAAGAAGGAGGAGGAGGCGGAGGAGGAGGAATTTTTAATCGTGTTTTCCACTAGAGGGAACTGTTTTCCAGCGAATTATTGCAGTTGGATTCAGCTCATGGTTGTAATCTTTATCTTACAATCTTAAAAAAAATGTTAACGTTAAAAGGTTTTATGAGAATTGCTGTTTCTTCCTGATGTGTCATCTTTGATTTATTTCTGTCTGGCGTTCTGTCCTCCACAGGGCCATTAGGCTGCACTGTGTAGAACTCTGGCTGGAGGAAAGTCAGTGGGCATGTGGTCCTCCGCAGGGTGGCTGGAGATGCCAGTGATGTTGGCAGTTTCTCCTCTCCTCTCCCCCGCAGGCAGTCTGGCCCCATGTCTGTACAAGTTCCCGGAGCACAGCCTGGGCGGAGGCTCCTGCACGCTGGGCCATGGCTTCCCCTCGCTGCCCCAGGCCCTGCTCTCTGAAGAGCCTTCGCTGGGGGACTTCAAGCAGGAGCTGCGCAGGAAGATCCAGCCCCCCGAGGAGCCCCCTGACATGGACTCGCCCCAGATCCGGGAGCTCGAGAAGTTTGCCAATGACTTCAAGCTGCGTCGAATCAAGCTGGGTGCGTTCCCTCCATCTGCAGGACTTGCTTTCCGTTGTGCCCGCAGTCGAGACTAAACTGTGTCGCTTCGCTAGGGATGTCCTACACACTGATCATAGCTGTATCACGGGGGGGAACCGGTTTGTAGCCTTCAGTTAGTAGTGATTATAGTGGTACCTCTGGGGGGGTTCCTCACAGCACTGGAAGATCTAAACTACTAGCAAATTTCTTACCAACCAATTCCAGTAGCTGCCCAGACTCATGAACTTAGTGCTTGTTGGGTGATGGGGGGGCTGTGACCGACAGGATATACCCAGACCAACGTGGGCGAGGCCCTGGCTGCGGTCCACGGCTCCGAGTTCAGCCAGACCACCATCTGCCGCTTCGAGAACCTGCAGCTGAGCTTCAAGAATGCATGCAAGCTGAAGACCATCCTGGCCAAGTGGCTGGAGGAAGCCGAGCAGGCGGGGGGTGAGAGCACAGAGTCATCACCATAACTGTCATCGCCAATACACACGTCCATAAGCGTAACGCAGAGACACTTCCATCGCACAGCGTGACTGCGGTTGCACGCGGTCATCGCCATCACGTGGGATCTTCGTCACGGAGTTGCCGCTGTTGCAACAGGACATTAAAGAGGCTGCTTGCTGCAACCGGCAAGCTCTTTCCTAACCAAAGAACGGGCTGTTTATGTACAAGTCATAGCCGTAATGACCGTAACGCCATGTTTATGCTCTGTGTTTACGCTCAAATGGTTATCATCTCTATTACCGTCAGCATTTACACGCTCGCCATTGCCGTATTGCACCGATTATAACCGTAACTCAGACGGAGTCACTTTATAAGGCCATGAAAATGCAGGGAGAAAAGCTGCCCGCTGCCCCTGGGCCGGAGTGAGATCATCGCCACGAATTACAGGCCAAACGCTAAGAAAAATAAAGTGATTTAAAACAAAGTGTCTCCCCCCCGCAGCCCTGTTTAATGAGAAGATTGGCATGAATGAGAGGAAGAGGAAGCGACGGACAACCATCAGGTGAGATGGGGACTTACAATGGACAGCAGCGTAGCTGTTGTGTCACAGCTGGGTCGCATTTCATACGCTGGTTTAAAAAAAAAAAAAAAGCAGAGTCCTGGTTATTTTTTTGTCACACGGAATTTGTCACAGCTGCTCTGCTGGAACTAAATGGGTTTTCTGTTTGTGTTTTATTAAGATGATAAATTTGGACACCACTTGTGCTGCCAAAGCCCTGTTGAACAACTGGATGAACAGGATTGTTTTGCAATTAAAAGTTAAAACTAAAAAATTCTCTTTCTCTCAAAGTCTTGGAGCCAAAGAAGCCTTGGAGAGGAACTTTGAGGAGAAAAGCAAGCCGTCCTCGCAGGAGATTGTGCGTATGGCTGAGGGACTGCATCTTGAGAAGGAGGTGGTGCGGGTATGGTTCTGTAACCGCCGGCAACGGGAGAAGCGTGTCAAAACCAGCCTGCACCAGGGCTCCTTCCACAGCCTGGCCAAGGACAGCTCCACCTGCAGGTAGATCATCACAAGACTGCCATTCTGCAGATAAACCATCAAGAGAGCCCAAACTGGCAGGTACACCACCAACGGACCTCTGTCTGCAGGTAGACGACCAAATCATCCCCATCTGCAGACAGACTACAAGGAGATCCACAAATGACATGTTGACCACCAGGAGACCCCTAACATGAAAAGTTTCCATCTAGGAGACCCATAACCTGCAGATAAACTCTCAGGAGACACCTATCCAGCATTTTGACCACCAGGAGACCCTTAACATGAAAACTTTCCATCTAGGAGACAAACAACCTGCAGATAAACTCTCAGGAGACACCCATCCAGCATTTTGACCACCAGGAGACCCCTAACCAGTATAGACCAACAGAAAACCTCCATCTCCAAACAGCCCAAAAGGAGATCCCCCAACTAGCAAGTAGACTAACATGAATCCCCACCTGCAGGTGGATGACCAAGAGAAACCCAAAGTAAACCATGAAGAGTGTCAGTTTGAAGGTAAACCATTCAGTCTGCCTGTTAAAAAAAATGAAACTTGTACATATATTTCAGCAAGAGTGAGAAGAGAGTTTCGGGGGATCTAAGATGCCCCCCAGAGTTCCTGAGGAGAAGATCCAAACATTTGTTGACTCGTGACACCAGGGCTGTTTTTGGGCACCACGGAACCACGCTTGGGAAGAGCACAGAACCCACCTGTCTGCCCCCTTTATCAGCCAACAATCGCAGAACATTCGCTCAGCCGAATGGATTCAGTTAATAGCGCAGAAAACCCCAGAGCTACAATTTATTGCACTGTGAAGAAAGATTATGAAACAAAGTTCTTTTTACCATGTTATTCTGATTATGGAGACCAGGATGAACAGCCCAGCCCGCTCACAGCTTTTATCCACCAACGTCTTCTAGTCCCTCAAGACCAAATGCAACATCAGCCACCCTCCGCTCAGCATGCAAGGAGGCACACGTTAACCGGAAGGTTCTGGGTTCGGTCGTGGTATTTGTGTTCTAATTTATTTGACAATGTATGATGCTAATTTTATTCCAGAATATGGTATTTGTTTTAAAGTGGCTTTTAAAGGTATTGACTGTTTAAACCAATAAAGCGGGAAATGAACCATCTCGGTATCAGCCGCAGTTGTTGACAAAAGGCAAAACAGGGGAATCTTATTCAATCCTCCTGCTGAAAAATGAGCGAGACTTGAGCGAATGTCACCGGCGCGGCACATTTACGCTGCACCAGGTGTGGCCAACGTGCGGTTTATCTTACCTTCGGGCCACTAAGGTGTAATAAATAAAGGCACGGGGCTTATAAGAGCTTAAATCAAAGTGACACCCTGGTGTGCCAGCACCAGGCCTCAGCACTTCACAAGCATCTCATTAAAGGCGGCCCGCTTACCTCAAGTTCTGAATCACTGCATTTGGGGGGGAGGACATTATGAGGAGCTCAGCAAACCTCCAGCGTATCCCACCGAGGAGAAGGATTTCCACGGAGCACCGGCTGGGGGGAATAGATCAGCGATGGAGGACGGGCGTCTTCATGAGCTTAAGGGGAATTTACTGCCGGGCTCGGGCTGAACCGCCGTTGCCGTCCCCCATACGGCTTTATGGTGGACATATTTACATCTCACACAATAGATGGAGCCCTTCCTCCTAATGAGGCCGTATAAAACACGCGGGTGTACCTGTGGCTCGGATGAGCGGTGGTCTTTGGGGCTGTACTGTGATTTACACCACTGTACACAACACAGGCCTGTAGAGTGCCAGTGGGGTGGTGGTGGTGTGGGGGGGGTTTGCAGTTTCCAGTCACAGGTGTGGGGAAAAAAACGGCATTAACTGTGTAGCTTCAGCATTCTTCCCCACTTTGTTTATCGATAACCACCTGTCTGATCCTCTAGGCGACCTTCGGCATACAGGGCCATCCAGGAAGGAGAGGCGTGTGTTAAACTGAGAATTACTTTACAAATAAGTTTGGGGTCCGTGTTCACGTGACGCTCAGGTGCAGAGCTGTACATTTTTGGACGCGCTCAGTTCTCAAACCGCCAGCCGCAGAAACCGATGGGGTTCAAGCCCAAGGCCAAACCCAGCAGAGCTGTGAGGCACCAGCACTACCTGTTGAGTGACTGTGGTTTTTACAGTGGTCATCAGGTGCTGGGGCATCTTCAGTTCCTCTGATTCGGGCCAAAGGTATTTTGTTCTTGTTCACATTTTTTCTCTCAAAACTCCCGTTTCTTGAAATGCACTAAAAAAAATTCCAGACATTTGCACTGCGGACAAACCGGAGGTCACGAACCCTTTTCTACAGTGGTAGCATGGAGGGTCACACCCTTCTTAGTACTTAAAAGGCAGTAAAGCAAGGAAAAGAAAGGTAAAAATGTTAAATAATTTAACTAAAGAAGTTAAAAATAATGATTGCCTCTGCCAGAGATCCATAATCCTTTCAGTGGCTTCAAAGCACAGGCGTACTGTATAATTGTTAAGGAGAATAAGATGAAGGGAACTTTAATGCATACAGAAATTAGTATTAAACAGTTATATTACCGCAAATTATTTCCGTAATTTTTTATTCTGCAAAATGTATGAAGTGCATAGTAGCCGAAAATCTCATTACAAAACCTCATGTAAAAATAATGCTTTCTTCTGTGTAATGAGTTTTAATGTAACAATAATTCAACGACAACAAAGGACTAAAAACTCCATTAAAAGGGTGGAGCTCTCGCTTCCTCTTCCTGTAAAGATGGGTAAGTGGGTCTGTGGTAAAAAAGTAGACGAGTTTATCTTTTTTATGCCCATGGCAGAAGAATAAAAACAGAAATGAACGGAGGGATGTTGGTCCTGCTGTGCAGATAAAGCTAGCATGCAACCGTTATGAATAACCACATCCAGAGCTGGAAAAATGGGGTGCGAGACAAGGAAAACACTGGTCCCTTGCATCACACACAGCAATTCAGTCACAAGTTTACCAGAAACACATCTTTGGACTGCGGTAGGAAACCCAGATGAACACAGGGAGAACATGCAACCTCCACTCAGTGGAGTTCAAACCAACCTCAACTTACAAACCGCCAACTGGTCCACAACAGTGCTGCTTTACAAGTTTCAAACCTTAGTGCAGCTCTGCTCAGTCAAGTCTGGAAGCAGAGCTGAGGAAGGAGCCTTTATTGTTCTGCTGGAGACACCCAGGCTCAGCACTCGGCTACAACTTGAATGCTGTAGACTTCCTTGTGTAGCAACACCGTACTTAGTTTCAAACGGTTTTATTCATAACAAATGCCAAACAACTTTACAGTTTTATTTATATATATTAAAAATATTTGACAAAAGGCCTGTACAGCACACTGCAGTTAACAGTGAAGACATGGGGTCCTGCATCAGCCCTCTAGCCAAAAGAAAAACTAAATATAAATTATGCTGCAATTCCACAGTGTTTGTCTGTTATTTACACCCATTAGAGTATCACACAGTGTTAAGCCTTAACAAGCCTACAAACACGTTACATCCAACGTCTGGGAACATGGCAATAACTGGGATTTGGATGCAGTCGTTTTCCCTCCATGAAAAGCTTGAAATTTAAACCCGTGAACCCCACAGAGAAGCATAGGACTAAATCCCTGTCCAACCTGGTCCACCACCTCAGTCCCTGTCCATCGCCGGGCCTCATTGTTGTTTGCTCCTCTTTACTCAAAGGCTAGAGTAAGGACACATTGGAAAAAGTGCACAATGAGGGCAACAGGGTAAAAACACAACCACCAGGGTGGTGACTGACCGCAATGCAGCGAAACAGGTCAGCTTCAGGGCATCGTGTGAGAATCAGACAACCAGACAAGATGTTTGTAGGCTTTGTGGATTCTGTACAATGCAGCCAAAAGATATACAAAGAAGTGACAGCGGAAATGAAAGATGGACCCCAAGGTGCAACCTTATATGAACATTATAGTAATGAGGTAATAATTCTCAAGATTCTGTTGTGTTTCAGCACTTGCATACAGTAAGCAACCACTGTGGTTTTCTCCCAGTAGAGGATTCTTTTCAGAGGCACAGCTGCCTCACTGCTGCCATGCACAGGTCCAGCTCAGATGCAAAGTAGATGTTCTGGCCTGCCATTTTGGCTTAACCTGTGTTTTTTTTTTTCCCCAGTTCCTACTTAATTAAGATATCATGCAACGAAGCCATGAAGCCAAAAACTTGAGAGCTGATTCTTAGCTGAACATAACCTATCCAAAAAAGGATAACTTAAAATATTCTGCACTAAGTAAACAGAGAAAACAAACGGCCATTAGTTGTACCAAATATTAAAAGAGGACACTAACCAATTTGAGCCAGACAACAACTAAGTGAAACTCCCCTTAAACTCCCCCAAAAAACTAGCATGTTAAAAAATACTGAAAACACAACAGGAAGTTGAAAATCACCTTCATATCAGCAGTTAGGTGACCAGACTGGCCTCCTTAAATAGTACAATGATTTGTAAAGCAATAAATCCCTCTTCCCAATATTAACATTTGTAAGAATTAAATGTCATTGTTAGGGTTTAAAAAAAACAACATTCATCTGCATGTTAAAACCGAGATTCACAGTGTCTGGGATAGTGATGCAAAAGCACAATTGTCACCTTGTGTCTCCCAATCAACAAAAGGTAGCCTAAAGTCACTACAGACTGCATGCGGTTGGAGTCACCCTGTTTTTAAGAGTAGTGTCATGGGAGTTTCACTATAGAACATTCTGGAAGCAATTCTCTGAAAAATGTGCATTTGACTCTCCTCTGTGACTCCAGTGCCCCAATACCCTTCACCTAAAGTATGCAGATCAAGAGAGCCAACCAAAGAGCAAATTCAAAAAAAGAGCAAATACACATAAACTAGTACTTCTGCACACCAGCAATTACTCCCATTACATCTCCCACACATTCTGGCTAATCTTAAATAGAACTGATAAAATATGAAGGCTGTGTTTGGTTGCTCAAGTATCTGTTGTGGTGTCCAGGGCGAGGAGGAGGGACGAGCAGAGCTGGTCAATCCACCCCAAGGGCCTTAAGCTGCCTCTCAATCTCATCATCCGAGATGGTGGCTCCTTTGGTGGCAGAAGCACTGGGCAAGTGCTTCCCTGCAGATGGGGCTTTTACCATCTGTGGAACACAGTCAGCATGACCATTAGCTCCATGCTAGTGTTAGCTTTTTTCCCCATGCTAGAGGCAGTGCTAACTTGCTGTTTTAGGGGGTCAATCCTCACCTTTCCAGAGATCTCAATGCCAATCTCATCCAGCACCTGGTTCACAATGTCCTGGCTTTCTTCTTCATCTCCCGACTCGTCAAAGATCTCATCCAAAGTATCGTTGACTGAAATAAAAATCAGGAGTTAAAAGCACACTTCGGAAACAGCACGTGGCATTTGAAGTAGCTAACTGCTTCCCAAAAATTTTTCACCAGGCTAAACAAGGCCATTACAGCAATGTTTTCAGGAGTTTTTTTTTTTTTTTCTTGCAATGCAGATTGTTTCATGTATTCAGACTCCTTTTTCTAATTGATCTTACTCATCTCTTCTGTCATCCCCATCTTCATGTTTTCCTTCTGGAAGTTCTGCATTGTCTGCAGGGTCTTCTGTGGATCCATTTTCTTATTCACTGCTTGCATAGTCTGGAAAACAGTTTAAAATCAGTCACAATAAGTGTGTTTAATCGACCAGTTTGAGAAATGTCTGAAAAATGAATTCTTATAGTTCCTGTAGCATCATTGCCCCCCCCAACACACACAAATAAAGTTATTCAAAGTCAACAAATCACAGCAATCAATGTCAGCTCATTTCTCTCAAGTACTACTTCACACCAAACCTCATAAAAATGAAGCTTAAACCTGACACAAAAAGCTAGAATCACAGGGACTAGTCCCTTTACAGTCGCCTTGTTTTATGGCTGAAAGACATATTTTCAGAGGAAAACAAACAAATCACATCTGAATACAGGGAATAATGTAGAGGTTCAGTCACATGAGGGCTCAGAGACTTCAACTACTGCCACTTCAGCATCATAACAGGCTGTGTCCCTCCCAGTTTAAGCCAGGCATCCAACAGACTACAACTCCCAGGATACCTCACTACAGACAAAATACTGCTGTCCCTCCTTCAGGAAAAGCCATCTTCACTGCATTAACACAAACATGACCTACTTAATACTGGAAAGAGTCTCGACATCAACAACAAATCACATTGACTCCATAAATTTTACAGACTGATAAAGAAACCTTGGAACATTTTCATATTTTCTTTGCATAATTATGCATAAATCTCATAACTCACTATTCAAACTGTCACGATTCAGAAGCTTGACATTCTTCACTACGCTTCCATGATGTACAGCTAAAAAAAGACATTTTCTATTCTCCCTTACAAAATAGCATCACTTAAGGGGGGTTTCCTCTATCATGTCTTAAAAGATTCATGGCGGATTACTACTGAGATGAACTGGGGTCCACATCTCAAAAGCCAGTATCTATATGGCAGGACTACTTTTAGGAACACAGAGTCAGATAACAGAATAACAATTACTGAGCTTTCCAAAGACGCACATGTCCCACATATATTTGCACATTGTGCCCCCGAGGGAGGCAGACTATTGCAGGCTTGATAAGAAACACAGGCCACAAAGAAACAGGGATCACACCGCGTGCTAATTACCATGCTGTCTCCTTTATTATTCCTTTGAAGCAGACTGCTGTTAAACTAGTACTACTTTTACACAGAAGCAAATTTAGTCCCACTATACAAAAGATAAAAGCAAAGCGCCAAATGAAAAATGGATCCAGTTTAACATGTGGTACTTTAATGTGAGAATACACTCTTACTTTTGCTGTGGTGGACATGGCTCCAGCCATCTTCATCTGGGAGTTCATGACCTTGGTCTGTGTGGACATGGAGGTCACCTTGGAGCTCACAGCATAGGTGCGGTTTTTCTGCTTCCTTAGTTGAACTAATTGCTTGGCCAGGATCTTGCAGGCCTCCTTGTTTCCGGTCTTTGCCATTTTCTTGATCTCCAGTTCCTGTGGGAAGCAACAGTGAAGAGCACATTATGTCTGAGACTGAGGACAACGGAAGAGGAATTTTCATTTATGGTCCCCAGCACTAGTGACACAATTTCATTAATCATACTTCTTTGTATTTCAACAAAGACATTTTACCACTTCCTATTGTGACTAACATGTAATCACAAATGGGCAAACCCAAGGCTACCTGAAACCACATCCCACACCACATTCACACTTACTGAACCTGCTGAGCAGAAACCCAGACACACCAAGATACCATCAGGATGCAGACACAGGCTCTATTTTATGCTTCTGAAGTAAAAAAATAAATTAATTAAAAAATAAATTTAAAAAAAAAAATCCAGAATACCCAAAAAGACTCCAGTGTAAACAGGCTGTACTGGAACGGCTTTTACTGTGTGTAAGTTCCCTTTGCCCAAAAACCCAACAGCAAAATAAGGAGCACAGAAACAAGGATGGCTGATCTGCCACACAGAATCTTCCACATTGGCTTTTCCTTTTCCCTCATTTAACCCCCCCCCCCCCACATACACAAATAAAACTGCTGGAAAAGTAAAAAAGAAGTCAGGTGCTAACAAGTACATTTATAGATTCTGTTTGGTACAGCTTTGCTTTTAGCACTAAGTGGCCTCAGTACAAACAGTAACGGCTGAAGTGCCTATTAAAGTGGACAAGTCTGTCACTGCAGCCTCCATTAAGCTGCACAAGTTTTATATAGAGACACTTCAAAGCAAAACAAGATTGACAGATGAGAAACAAAAATTAGGAAAACCATTCTACAGGTCTTTATATCTATACATAGAAACAAACAGATTTGGGAATGACGGTGAAGAACAAACTACTCACTGTTCTGGTAAAAATAAGAAATGCAAGAAAATTATGGATAAATATACTTAATCCATTTCTTAAAAGATTTTTTTAATAGGAAGGTTTGACTTGAATTTCTTCCATTATATTTTTATTTTTTTTTACTCTTTTCTTACGCAGATGCAGTTAAATAAAAGCGATATAAATCATTATTCTGATCCCACTGGTTTATATCACACACATAGCCTGGTTGTACTCCTAAGTAAGTTTGGAGTTATAGTTAGTTGGCGCTAGTTTTGATAAGTTAGCCATTGTGTAGCGGCTAGGTAGGCGTGCTGTGGGTTGGCTGTGGGATTGCCGTGGGGGTTAGGATGGGGTACAAGGTTAGATAAGCTCTTTTATTGGCACTGTGTGTTTAATACGAACCCACTGTAACATATTTTGTCAGTGATTCCCAGTCACAGATTTTATTTATGAGCTCATCTGTGACAGAAGGCACTGGGGGAAGATCGCTATGAATAAAATATATGTATTTACTGTTCATTCTGTGACTTATTTGGTGTAAATCCAATATTCTTAGAAATTTTGAAAACAACACGTTGATTTTTCCGATATACAGGTTATGTGAATAACCTACCTGTATTATCTATAAAGCAACATGCACAAGAAAGGTTAAAATAAACAATGCCTTTGTGGGCCTTCCAAAGTGTTTTTTTTTTTTTTTTTTCAGGATTTGTTGCAGAGAATTTTGTGGTCATACAATAAAATTAGGAAACAATGAAGTACTGGGAAAGGTGATTCGGGTGATGCATTGCTGAGTTGCTCTGGATACAGAAAAATAACAGATTCCAGCTGCAATCCCAAAAAACAGTGAAGATAATATTTATCATGGAGAATTACCTTCCACGTGTAGGCTTAACTGTGTTTTCTGCAATACTGCGCAATATTGTACAGTTCCAGGCATAATATGGTGTCCGACTGTGTTTGGTTCAAGGATGAATGATATATTAGACTTCAATTAAATTTCTGAAAGCATTGTATTGGAAAGCAATGACAATCTGGTGATTATATTTAGCACCACATTTCAGCCTTACTTCAAAGTGGAATATGACACATTATTAAAGGTATCCCTGGAAGAGCATAAGTGCTGAATATATCAACAAGATATTTAACTCAGTAAAAACAAAGCCACACAGTGGACAAACTGAGAGCTCAGCTGCTGTGCTATTGACACTGTCACTAGCATGGACCACAACAAAAGCTGAAGATATTAATAGGTCTTAAGAAAATCTGACATTTCTTTACATAGAGCTGAACAGCCATGAATTCCTGTTAAGATGATGATAATCTTACTTACACACACACACACACACACACACACACACACACACACACACACACACACACACACACACACACACACACACACACACAAAACCCTGGTGATACAGATGGGAATTTGCCTTTGCTGCACATAGCAGCTGATGGGCAAACAGCTGAACCAGTGGCACAAACAGAAAAACACTGACAAAAAGTATCAGAATTGTGCATCTATGAGCAGAATCCTCTATTACTTCTGGTTCCATTTTCATTTAAGGAAATATCTGCAGTGTTAAATACAGGATAGATACAACACTTTTAGTAGATACAGAATCATTTTACAGAAATTTTAAATTTCATTGTATGGAAAACTTCAGTCTAGAGAAAGCTAATAAACTTAATATCCTGGTTTCACATATTGCGCAAATTATCAAAATATCTCCATTACTTGCAGTGGTAGAAAACAAACAAAAAAAAAAAAACTGTAGTGAAAACAGTTTAAATCACCAAACATCTAGAAAGAAAAATCAGCAAATCCATGACCAACTGACTTGATAATAAATGTTGGAAAGAGGTTCTTTTAAAAAAAAAATATCATGTTACACACTAATCTTTTCCACATAGAAGAATTAAATGCACTCTATAATTATCATGTTAACATGAGCAAAACTGAGCAGAAATCCTTTAAGATTATGAATAACGTTAAGAACATTTGAAAAATTACTGCAAATCAGCTTAAGATCAGTCCCTCGCACAGGTCTCAAGATGAAAAGCAGAAGGTAACAGAAACCAAAATGCAAATACTAAAGAAATAAGGGTTCTGCACAGAAAAATTTACTCCAAAATAGGTCACTTGTGATTTGCAGAAATTTTGATTTTTCTTTTTCCAAACCCACAACACAGCTGTAATTAGACTAAACGCAAGACATGTTAATGAAGGAGAAATAAAAACCCCCGGAGACATAATTATGTGCACACTACCATGTTTGTTTTAAGAAACAGCACGGTATTCCCAGTTTCTCCTTTGAAACCACCGAAATGTGAAACTGCGCCAAAATGGAAAAATGGACACTGCGGGGAAATGTCCCATTATCCAGTTTTGTACAGGTCCGAGGTCACATAGCACAAGCAGTTCTGTCTCCACA
Organism: Heterotis niloticus; assembly: GCA_018136845.1. Lineage (NCBI taxonomy): Eukaryota > Metazoa > Chordata > Actinopteri > Osteoglossiformes > Osteoglossidae > Heterotis > Heterotis niloticus. The sequence continues at coordinate 6,067,683 of CM030897.1, read as the reverse complement.
AACAGATGAACTAAGCAACTCAATGGGATCAATGGGGTCAAAATATGAAGATGATTAATGCAAGCTGAGGTCTTTCTGCTTGCATTCCAGCACGGCTAGAGAGGACTGCTAGGCTTTACCTGTACACACATACACACATGCATACATACATACATAAACAAACACCCAAACCGAAGCAGCTGGTTGCATCTGGGGACCTGGAGTGATGCTGTGCCCACAACCGTTTTGGACCCCCGTTTTTCAGCTCACTCACCAGCTGCTTCTCTTGCTTCTCCAGTGCAGTCCGGTCCCTGGTGATCTGCCGCTGTGTCCCCCTCAGCTCTTTGTTCTGCTCCTTTATGACATCTACGGAGGACAGTGAGAAAATTTGGGACCATTGCACTCTATGCAGTGAACCTCACCATTTTGCTTATTATTGAGCTCACCTTTTATTAATAATAAATGCTTTCCTTTGATATGTATTTACTGATCACAAATTTTCAGAGCAAAGCAGAATATCAAAAGTTAAAAATGCAAAAAAAGATGTGGCCATTCCTCTTCATACTACATCAATCAGATAGCAGGAAAATTGTGTTTACAGGCTAGCAAGACCATTCATCAGACACTGACTATAACTGCTTTCACATAAAGAATGGAGTCTGAGCAAATGTCTGAGAGGTAAAACTTCCTTGTTTTTATGTGACAACAAAGCCAAATGTATGAAGTAAATTAATTTAAATTATAGCCAACTACAACAAACACAAAGGAAACAAAACTATGCGACATTGCTGAAATTGGGCAGTTACAGTTTATGTTCTATTTAATTTCTTGTTTATATTACATGTAGTAACATCCTAACAGCTTTTTCTAGTCAGTTATAAATGCAAAACTGAGACTGGCATATATTCCACTATTTTTAGTGACCCAGAATTGGAACTAAAAGCTTAATAGCACCGATCAGGTCACACTTTACAACATGAGCCCCTATGGTAAAACATTAAAATACACACTTGGCAAAGGAGTTCTAGAGCAGTTTAAATGGACTGGGATGTATGGCACAGTCCACAACAGGTTCTTTTTAAAGAGGGCAAATGTGTTTTAACCATTCAGTCTGAAGAATGTGAAACATCCTCAGCATTTATTCACTATATCTTTGAGAAGTGTGTCAACCTTCCCGAATTGTCAGTGTGCCCTCCATCAAGAAAGACAGCACCTACAGACAATGATAATCAATCCCAGTACAGCAGAACACATGTTTTTGCTGTCAACAGATTAAGTGGGAATTTCAGCAGCAGTACACCAAGGTTCCAGGTCCTGGATTTCTTAAATACAGCACATTAGCCGCAGCCACCAGAGCTCATAACCCCAGGGAGGAAGAGGAAGTAGCTGTAATGCTCCATGGCCAGGTCATACCTTGCTCTGCATGCATAAAAATGACATCAGTGACAGTATTACCACTAGCACTGACAGCCAGAAGCTCCTCTTCCACATTACTGTGGCTGTAGACCCTGAGGATGGGGATGGGGTACTTGCCTGCACCTTCCAAGACACGTGCAGCAAATACCTACCAAAAACAGCAGTATTTATTGAACTATATAAACAACCAGAAAGTTTATGGAACTAAGATTCAAGATTTATTCATCCTTAGGTTTATTCGAATTATTCCTTTGTCTGGCAAAAATCCACATATTTCCATCAAAAATACAGGGGAACAATTGTTTAAATATTCATCTTTTATGTAAATCTGCATAAATTAAGCTTTTTCATTTAACATTTGATGATTATGATCAAAGACACTATAAAGATGAGATGATGGCCGATTACGCTGAAATATTAAATGTGAGTATGTCCCAAACTCCCACCGCGTCCCAAACGACACTGGGCCCTAATAAGTTACCTACGCAAGCAACATGTGCATACGCAGTGGATGACGCACTCATCAACGTCTTAAATGGGAGGGATATCTTCAACCAAAAGTGTGCGAGCTAACCCACCTCCGCATTCACACTGCATAGTTAGGAGCACAAATGCAGAACCCCCGTAAGCTGCCATCAAACGGAATATCAGGAAAACACCAAGGAAGATCAAACCTCTGAGACACTGGACCCAAAATGACATGACGGTAATATTTCCTGCTCTGCAAGTGTCAAGGATATGCAATTCCTTTTTTTTCTTCTTCTTCAAAATAAACCATAACTGACCAAACATCAACAAACGCTTAAAGATTTAAGAATATCATCAATAAAATAAAATTTTGATAAAGTTTTAACAGCATGTTACTAAATTATTTAATAGCAAATTGTAAAATGTGTTGCAATGTTTTTGTCTTAATAGACAATGGCTACATATTGTTAAAGATATGACATTTCATTGTGTGCATGTTGGGGGGGGGGTGACACACTGAACAAGGAAATCATGAATCTCTTCTGTCCTTTCCTCACTAACCACTTGTTCTTTATTCCCAGTCTTCTGGCACCATCAATACTTAAAAGAAAACTAGTTTCTGCAATTCATCCCATTAAATGGTTCATTTATGAAAGAGGCTACTAAATTTCATAGGAAAAAATATTGTTTCCCTACCAATAGTAGGTGAAAACTGTATGAGACAGTTGTGATTTCTGAAACGAAACCAGCAAAACTGAGACAGAGATTATTAATAACAAAAGCTGGCAAGAGGTTATTTACTAAACGCACTATACTATCACAATTTTAACTTTAATTGTGAAAAAATGTTGAGTTAAAAAAAAAATGTGAGGAATTAGAAAATTAATAATTCCACATCCCTCCGCAAGGATCTCAATATTTTAAACCGCTAATAAATGAAGAAACAGGTGTTCTGCACAAAAAGATTTACTCCAAAACAGGTAAACAGGCTGTTTTTCGGACATTTTTTTAATGTTCCCTTTCTTCAAACCCCCAAAACAACACTAACTACACTCATGAGGAAGAAAATCGGCTCATGAAACCGCACTTTTGATGGCAAAAATGCTGTAACATTTGCGTGAACGCAATAATATTTTTGATTTGCTTCCCAGTCACGCGCTCTCCCGCGACCTGACAGCTCGCGACGGCAAGGGACGCCTCGCGACGCCGCGGAAGTGGACGCTCGCGACGGAGCCGTCCAAAACGCGGCAAACTTTTGTTTTATGCGAGTTGTGTTTTCTGAATGTTACTTTAAGGTTTACGTGAGGTAAAGTGTTACCGTTACGTTACTTTACGGTTAGTTTAAGGTGTTCCTTTTGAGACGGAAAACGGACTACTGAGACCGAGCTCTCGTTTCCCCCCCCACAACGCCCGGTTCTCTGCCTGACGGAAGCAAGGACAATAACTACTTCACAGCTCACTTCTTCACCGTCATACAGAATATGTGTTGTGGTTCCAGCACACGCTGCCCGTCCCCTCGGCGCCGCCATATAAGCTGACAACAGACAACAAGTAAGTGAGACCAAAATGAAGACCGCCTGTCGTTATGCTACGTTAAATTTTCGCCAACTTATCGAGTTCCATTTCCCACCAAACCGCCGCAGCTTCTCTGGCCACAAAACAACCCACAAAAGTTTAACAGCAACTGCGAAAGGTGAACTGGGAAACCACAAACTCTGAAGCTGCTCAGCTGCCTGACATAAACAGGTAAAACAGGCCTCTGTTTAGGGGAAAAAAAAAAGTTGACTAGGAACTGTCCAACTCGGTTAGCGAACAAGTCGGAGAAACAAACTCACCATCCAACGTCTTCTTCTTGAACAAGGAAGCCATGGCGGACACACTGCTGTCGCGGTTTAGATCAACACAAACTGTGAAATTGAAACGTTTTAAGAAAACTTGCGCGCTCAGTTTAACAGCAGGCGCTTATTTTGACGCCACGATTTCCTGGTTTATCTGACGGGGGCGAGCCTCTCCGGCACATGACCGCGCCTGAGTCACCGTGCGCGGTGACGTCACGCCGTACGGCGTCATATCACGCGCGGTCGCTAACGACGCTTGGAAACCGCGTGAAAGGGCTTCCTCGTTCTGTCGATGTCTGCTTTACTTTTTGAAATAAGTACAACATTTTCATAAATAGGCAAGTGGTCAGGAGAAGAATGGCCTCCGCTCCTTTGAAAGTTAAACGTTCCTTCAAGAGTTAATTTAATAAGGGTCACATTAAACTAATTAGCACATCAATAAAATGTCTCCCATTTAATGGCGGTGGAAAATATGAGACTCAATTTACATGAAAGTTATATTTTCGAATTATTGTGTTTGTACGTTTTGCCCTCACGGGTTATCTAGAAACCCGCATAATTGCCTCCACTTTAGACATCTAATTTAAAACTTTATATAACGGGATAATAGTACTCACTTGGTATTATATGATGTGTTCCGTGCCAACGCTGTAGACATTCAGACTTTTTAGAATTATATGTGAAAATGAACATGAGTGAAATGTATTTTTGCAATTGGGGCAGAAGAATGAAAATTAACTAGCCTGCTTTATCTTGAGAAAAATCCTGGAGAAGACGACAAAAGGGAGCCTTCATTCCTATTACCTTCCAGGCAGAGAGTAAAAACCCAGAGTAGCGTAGATCCTTTTACATTTATGGATGCAGTTGAGTCTGCAAAAAAGAAAATACGTAGATAAAAATGAGAATCTGGTCAAGCAGTGCGCGGTTTATTGTGAGCAGAATGTAGAGCATGTGAAGGTAAAGGTCACCCCGCTGTGCAAAGTGGCACCGAGAACAGGACACATAAAGGTGTAGCAGGGGTAGCTTTGAGCGGGGTGGGGTATGTCTCTGACTGACCCCCCAGGAGGAAACCTTGGTGGAGGACAAGGCCCATCCTGAGGCATTAGGCCTGTTAAGGTTATTGCAAGAATGTTTTAGTCTAATCAGCAAGGCTGGCATCAGGGACCATCCTAAGCGTTCCTGTAATGACTGTAAAACCCCAGTGGTGGTAAATTCTGCCCCAAGCACAAAGACAATTTTACCGGCGCAATAATGAGACAAAACTGCATCCTCATTCGCAAGAGCGGGTATCATCAGAGCATATTAAAAATGTGCATCGCATAATGGAGCAAAGCTCTTTCGGATCTCGGGGAGGATTCCCACAGGGTCCTTTTCAGAACATTTATCTCCTTCATTTTGTTCACTGGAACTGCCCTAAGCTAATAAACGTTTAGCGTGGCGCTCCTAAATGCTGAATTCACTCACAAAGTCAAACCACATTTGTCTTGTACTTCTCACAGACCATCTTTAACATTAAGTGGTGCCATCCGTGTCCATTTGTTAGCTCAGCTTTGTCATGATGAAGATTTCTGGTTGTTTCACAGATTATGTAATTTTTAATTTTTTTAAAATTGATTTTAAACTACAAATCCGACATATCATCAAAACCATATGGCCCTGCCTAGCAATTATGTACAGCAATAATAACACCAAATAACCAACAAAAACTGAAAGTCTGCAACAGTTTGACAGTCTGGGCCATCAGCTATGTTTGTTAGTCATAAAATCAGAAAGAAGCTGACATTTAAATGAGACAGACTGTTAAGGAGATTACAACTGATCATCAAGATATCACTGTCTAGTCACTACTGGTATTTCAAATGAATATTATAAGCTATTTTTTTAAAAACCCTCCCAGCATGTGAGAATTAGATACAGGCTAAATTATTCCTTTTGTAGATGGAGAAAAATCAAAAGGCACCTCCTACTGATTTACAATAGAGCGCCATCAGTGTGATGAACACATTCTGCAAGGCTGCCAGGGAGCCAGACAGCCTGCTTGTATGTTCAATAAGTGACTCCTGTCCTTTGAAACCCTCGAAAGAGGGATGACAGACAATTCACAGCACAGCTGCAGTCCACCCTCCTATCATTTTGTCCTGCTGGTCTGCCAGACTCTGTTGTGTTTAGGTCTGCAAGGTATTGCTGGTGTCTCAGAGCTCCTAGGCTGTTGGTTTGGGAGTCAATTCAAATCCAGCTCAGTGTGTGTGGAGTTTTCATGCTTTGTGTTCCTCTACATGTTCCAGTTTCCTCCCACAGTTTAAAAAGTATGTGCCTCAGGTGGCTCCAAAATGCCCTTTGTGTGTGTGTGTATTTGAGAGTGTCCTGCAGTGGACTGGTGTCCAGTTTTGGTGTACGTTATCATACCACAACAGGTCCAAATCACATGCCAGGCATTCACATTCTCAGGACTCTGTCCAATATAATATCTGTTCCACTCTCGCACATTACACAGCATACTCAAGCATTTATTTTCCCACATCTGTAATTTTTTTCCCTTACAATGTAAAATTTAAATTTCTTGACTCAGCATTGCTGTTATATAATATTAAATTTGTTGATATGCTGCTTCTCTCATTTGTCCACAAGTGATTTCGGCCCAAGTATAGCAGTACGTTCATTTGCACCTTTCACCTCAGCACCCAGCTCTGCTTTCTCCGTAACTACAGCCCCGGGGTTTAGGAGCCAGCATTATTCAGCTGTGGCAAAGAAATATTATTTGCATGGAGAATTGGAATTATTAATGTCAGAAGGGCACTGGGAGGACAAGTCCTTCAGCAGGAGTCCGGGAATCTTCTCTCTTTTGATGCACTTATCTGGTGCACAGCAGCTCTTCAGCAACTCTTCTCTTACTTTCTGATTTAAAGCCGTTTCGAGCCGGGACTCCGGAGTTTCAGGAATCGTTCATGCAAAAAAATAACGCCTTGTTAACAAGTATACGACCCACTTCTGCAGTCAATCATGTCTCGTATTCGCAAAACGGACATTTTGAATGTTACTTTTGAATATGAGGACATTTTAGTTGGAGTAAACATGAAGAATTTGCTGAGACAATTCCTCTTGAACTGAATATTTTTTGACATTTTGTATTTTAAAAGAACGGGGTGTAAGTGTATGAGTTAATCATGCATCGTGTTAACCAAAACAGCCCAAACTAACCGGCCATTTTGCGGCGTAACCGTGCCGCATGTGTACATTTATCATCATTTAATCGGCTATGCCCCCCCATTTCAAATTGGACAAAAAGCCTTGAAATGGGACCACCTCATTAATTTACCCAAGTTTCAATGAATAAGTGCTTCAGAGAATCATCAAATTTGTAAAATTATCTGTTTTGAACAGAGAGACCCAATTACCCAGCATTCCTGGGGCCGGGCCTAATCGGTTTTTTGAGATGGCGCCGATTATAACTTCTTTAAAATGGTCAGCAACTGAAGAGACCAATTAACATAAATAACTCTGGGGTCCTCACTGGCACTGTGAATCTTGTAAGAAATGGAATTAGTTTTTCTTTAGGCAAAAATGCAATTATAAGTGAAATTCTTACGAAAAATTGGTGTAACGGCCGCGATGGCGAAGAAGCAGGTGCGTTGAAATGTGAATAAATTGGATCTTTGTTTGCAAGGACACGGTCATTATAGGGTTTATGAAACACAGACAACAGCAACATTACATTTTACTTATATTTCAGGTAAAATATACTAAGTATATTAAGCACTTCACAGAAAATGGAGACACACTGTTTAACACAACCTATTATTTACCCAGCACCTGACACTGCCTAAAAAGCTGCATAAATCTACTCCTGTCATATTTTCTCCTTTTTGAGTTAAAATAAACATTTCAAAAAATTGCAATGTGCTTTTATTTTGTAGTATGAAGGCAGATTGGTATGGGTTCCAAAAAATTAGGAACGTCACAATGCTTTGTCATCTGACTTTTGGGGGTTACATTTATACTTCTAACTGAATGTCTTAAGCAATTCATAAACGGGTTAATTGGCTGTAACAAAAGGGTGACCTTCCGCAGTCCCAGGAGACCCCTTCTCTCTGGTCCCAGGTACCCGTGTAAACCCATTAAACCTCTTCAGCACGGCCAGCAGAAACCTTCTCGAGCGTTCGTCTACCACCTTATTCTCTACCCTGATACTATTTAACTTTATGATTATTTACTCTGTTTTACTCTTTTATCAGCCTGTTTGAGCTGTGTCAAATCCAGCAGTGAGAAAGGAAATAACTTGTATTGTGACTTCATTTTTAAATCAAGCTGATCCTTCGACAAGTGTTAACCAGTGCTAATTATGATTTAATGGATATTTAATTTCACTGTCCCCCCCATGTCGCTCTCTGTCACTACATGGCTGTGCCATGGACACCGGGACCGCAGGTGCCCACACGCGGTGTCATACATCAACCTGTCTCACGGTGCTCACGTTTGTCGCAACTATAAGTCATTATCTAATTGCACCTGCAAACAAGAAATGGCGGCAGAGGTAACACACAGGTAGGGGATTTGGGGGGGTGGTCAAGTACCACCTGAGCACTGTGTAGCGCTGGGGTTGCTGGGGCAGGCAAGAGGAGCAGGTGGCCACGAGAGGCCAAATCATGTCACAGTCGCACACACAGAAACACACGCAGCAGCTGCTTCCACTCAGGTCCACTTTCCTAATTGCAGTGTTAATGAACGTATTTATGTGTCCCCACGGGTTTGTACAGCAGCACCTTCAGCTGAACAGGCCTCCAGTGTTTGTCCCCCCAGCTAACACTCTGAGAAGGAGCATGCGTCACAAAGAAGCAGATCAACACAGAATAGGTTATCAGCGATCAGTTAGAATTAATATTCAGCTAACAGATCCTTTATTTTTTATGATTTCTTTTTTAATGCATGCATTCCCATCTGGCTCGGTTTTAGAGCAGCATCTACATGTACGTAAACTTGTACAAATTGGGACAAAGAGCCAGTGGTTACATGATTCATGTATTCACTGAAATATTGCTTATTGAGTACAGGTACAGATGATTCTGACCTTTTTGTATCGTTCCACCCTGTGCCAAATCTGCATTCGGTGTTTCATCATTTCTCTCTGAAATTGGCTCATACGGCCTCAGAGATGCTGTGGGTTTTCAAGCAGCAAAGTTCTGCCCGATTTGCACATTTCCTCAATGAGGCCACTTTGCTAGAAGTGAGAATGCAAGCAATAGCATCATTTCTCATTAATTTAACACGGAAGCTGTGTGAATTAAACTTTCATTTTGGGCATATTTTTCTTTTGGAGGGCATTTGGTTTAGGGTCTCTGTCCCAGTTCCACAGCACACACAGTGCTGACACATTTGAATAATTCACAGCCTCAGTGAGGCATTATTCCACATCAAAGTGAACAAACCGCATGACCCACAGCACAACTTTCTCACTGCCAGCCATGTGAGAGGAAAACACAGAACTGGGTACTTTATGGTATGATGAATCCAAAACTATTTCTCACTTTATTGATTTACTCATTATTTACAAACACTTTGCAAGAGCGGGATCAGGGTGGTCTTATGCCCATTGCAGTAGCATACGCCGTGAAACAGAAAAGTCCCTGGATGGGATGGTGCAAACACACACTTATTCACTTACACAGTCATGCACTAAGGGCAGTTTCCGGTCACCAGTTCACCTGAAACGCACTGCTGGACTGAGGGAGGGAACTGAAGGACCAGTAGCAGGACCTCATGAACATGGGGAGAACGCGGATTGAAATAGGATTCAGTCCCCCATCCAAACCCACTTCCTGGGCCGCATGAGACACCAGCATTGTACCACCTCATTGTACTATTTACTGGTGTTTATAACACTTTACACAGATTTCTTTATGCAACAGCTGAAACTTTGGATCAATTCTGAAATTCCACACATTTGCCAGAATCACTCCTAGGTGTGAGCCTAGTTAATCTTTTCTGCAAATATTTTGCTGTCTGCGGCACTGATTTGATTTAAACGGCAGCCAGCGACTAACATGAATTATATTTTAACGTTGGTAAAACCACTTTCTACAATCAACCAACCCAGGAGCTAAAATTTGATTTCTTTTGACTCAAGCACGTCTTTAAAAATGAGCAAATATTTATTCATTTTTTTCATTCCTGTACGTAAGCATAATGGATCCATCATTGCCAGATTTGAACAACCCACTGACCCAAGGCTGTTCCTAAGCAGGAAGGGACTGCAGGGTTTTCCCTCGCTAAGCATTTTAAAATAATCATGAATCCTGCAGGAAACAAAGAATTATTAGTTCTTAGAACAACTTTAAACATTTCCAAATCACATTAAACATTCCGGGCACATGCGGAATTGCTGGCTGTTAATAACACGTGCAGCTTTTCGGCCCAAGTGATGTGATGAAAGTGGGTCTTGCGCGGACCGCTTTCCTCCTCCGCCAAGCCAAATAAAACTGGAACTGCCGGAAAGCGAGGCGGCGAACATCTGCCAGCTGGTGCTTAAAAAAAGATAAGTCAACATTTGCAGCAGCGCACGAGCGACCCCGACACATTAAACCTCAACCTACAGGTAACCCAGCGTGAAGCCATAATGCTGTGCTCACAGCCCAGGTTTAGGGGAATCATTCACCTCTGAAAAACTGGCAACAAGCTGCCTTACCACAGAACATTTGACTGAATTATTTGGATCAAAAAAACACACTAATTGATTCCAAATGTTGTTCTTAAGGCTGGTGTTAACACAGTGTTTCTTTTTTAGGACAAAACTGGAAAGTAAATGTAAACCACCTGTTTCATACAGCATTCTCACATTTGATACGACGAGCAACTTGTGCCCTGCTGTTCAGTTCATCGTGGACTGATGCATGAAACGCTTGCAGGATGACAACTTGTGGGCTGCGTGAAGCTGCCCCCCTCCACAAACAAGGAAGACCGTATGGTTCGTCAGTGTTACGTTTGTGCTGGTTTATGCTGCAAAAATTTGGATTTGTGCATTTTTTGCGGTTATGGGGGGCCAGCTTCGCGAGTTCAGTGGTGTCACGAATCAAAACAGTTGTTAATATCTCCGAAAATGAAAAAGGCAGAGAGTTGCTTTTGCAGCTGCAAACAGCACTAACAAACACACCCGCTTTCGTGTGCTTTAGCGGTTGTAGGGGGTCTCCGTGACGTCACACTTTATGTAACCGGTCAATATCTCCGAAATGGAATGTGACAGAACCACGGTTTTTATGCACAAACCGGCACAAACGTACCACTAACAAACCATAAGGTTTTCGTCGTTGGCGCCATTTGTAAGGGGGCCAACTGATGCTGCATGCATATGAATACAGGCATGATGTCCACTTTAAAAAGATACCAAAAGACTGACAGGACTTAAAGTATGGAAATAAAGTGGTAATTCGTTAAGCTCTTCCACAAAAATACAAATAAGTGAATTAAAAAAAATCTCACCAAAATACATTAAAAAACACAATGTACATGAGTATCAGTTCTGCACCTGCATTTTGGCCAAATTCTTGCTTTTACCCTTCGTGACACCCAGGAAGTCTCTTTAAGGCTGCAGGTCCAGTACAGGTGTTTCTCTGAAGTTAAACAAAACCAAACTGGCAACACAGAATGGCGCCAGATTACTTTTAAATGGGAGACGGTTGTAAATTACATTCCTTTATGTAGATCTACCAGAACGCACTGAAGTGATGATAGAGATGTTAAGCAAACAGTCTGTGTGTGTGTGTGTGTGTGTGTGTGTGTGTGTGTATGTGCAAGGGAAAAAGACTTACAAGCAGAGGAATCCTGTAACAGATGAACAGTTACAGCTTCACAGCTACACAGCAATTACCAAATTTCATCTAAGAGCTACAAAGCATAAAATAAAGATATCCTTCCAATTTACATATTAAAGTTTTATTTCTATGGATGTGTCCCTTCCGTGGGGTTGTTTGTGCCCAGTGATTCTGGACTCTGAAATACTGAGACCCTCATCAGGATTGAGCAGTTAGCAATAATGGATGGATGGATGGATGGATGGAAGTTTAAATTATACATTTTAGACAAACATTTCTAACCATTTATGAAAAAGTGTAACGTTAATGGTTCGACAAAACATGCTCTTTGTTATATGAACGTTAGGTGGCAGTGTCCGCTGTGGCGACCCCTAACGGGAGCAGCCGAAAGAAAAAGATCAATAATAATAATAATAATAATAATAATAATAATAATAATAATAATAATAATAATAATAATAATGGATTACCCATGGTTTAGCTGAAGAAGTTATGAAAGAACCAAATGTCCTAAACTTTGCGTTCGTTCGAACTGCATCTGAGCTCTGACGCCGCACAGCAACAGGTTATTCTCTATATTTTGTGGGCTCTAATGATGAAATCTGAAAGCTGCCCTGAAGTTGTCTTCTCTGCAGATAAACTGCTCTGAGGTGTTAAAGGCTATTAGCAGCAAAACAGTTAATACATGAAGGAGTATGAAAAAGATGCAGTTGCTGCCCAGTTTGCGCGTTTATGAACTTCGGGATTAAAATCATGGTGGCAATGTACTGCCAATACTTCACATTGATATTTTGGGGGGGGTGTGACACTCCCTCCAGTCCACCCCTAACCCTGCCCCCCCACCCCACCCCCTCCCCCCATGACCAACTGCCCGCCCGACTCCATGGAGTGAAGTGCAGTTCAGGGGGGGTCCCTCATGTCGACTGCAGCTCCTTCGCAGGAGGAAAAAAGCCGCAGCCGATGGGGATGCTTTTGTTTCCATGCAAATAGGGGCTTTTTGTTGGCCCACGTTTAAATAGGGACAATGAAGGCAGGGATAGCCGCCCCAGTCTGAGCTGCGCTCTCCTTCTTCGTTCCTCTCTTCTCTCCACGTCCTCTTGAGATACTGCGGCCCCGCCATGAGCTGCCTAGATGTCATGTATCATCAGACCTATGGAGCGCACCACTACCTGCCGGCGGCTGCCTACAGGGCTGCGTGCCTCCATCGCCACCAGCAACAGGTAGGTTCGAGTCTCGGGTTCTTAGCGCAGTGACACTAGCAAGGTTGTTGGTTTTCTCCCCACCGTCCCCGCCTTGTTTACTTCTGCTGCCCCTCCGTCCTCCGCGGAGCTCGCCGCTCCCCGCTGTTTTACGCAGCGCTTTTACGCGCGGTGCGCAAAAGCCCGGACTTCGCTCGGACCCGGGTGCGAGTCCGTCTCCGCGGGCTCCACTTGCGTCCACATCACATCGTGCCCTGTAGCCTTGGGTGCAGTTTGGTGATGAACAGTAAACCGAGTGTCAGATAGTTTGCATGTCAGAATGGATCAAAGTCTGTCGGTTGTTTCATTTGTTTCCCAGGCAGCTCTTAGTCAAAGTGGGAGTCCGAGTGTGCTGCCAAAATTTCATTTACATTTTTTTCGGACCTCCTTTTGCTTAATCCTTGTTTAATCCTATGATATTTACTTACTCGGTACACACACCATTTATAAGAGTGTAAATGTTTTTAGTGAAAACTCCATATTAAACTATTAGTCTCAATTTTCAACAAAGCGACTAATAATATTAACAGATGTCAAACTCAGTATAAGTGAATTAGGCAGCATCATTAATGATGTAGGAGAATTAATCTGTGATCTGAAACTTCTGTAAGTGTGAACTTAAGATTTTCATTAAAAATATTCTTGGCTGCTTGTCCTAAATGCAAATAAATGTGATATACTGTATGAAAATGTCATATAAAGCAATAACTCCTTCTTATATTTCTGTACCTTAGGGTTGGTGGAACAGCCTGAAGTTCCCTTGATTTATTTTGTTTCTGAGTGTTACTTCTGAGAAGAGAGAAAAAGTCCTTTGCCATGAGTTGTTGCTGGAAGTGCATGCAAGAGTTTGTACTAAAGCAGATCACTTAAGGGCACGTTGCCCCATGTGACACCAGGGGGTGAGAAGTGTAGCCTGACTCCCCCATCCTAAACTGAGTCTGCGCCATGTGTGACCAACGCTGCCATTTCACAGACGCTCATCTCCCCCTTGCCCCTGTTCCACAGAAGAAGGTTGGCACCTCCAGCAAGATGCAGGATCCTGTGGACCCGATTGCCCAGCTCACACAGGGGAAGGAGCAGAAGAGGCGGCGGGAGGAGGAAAGGGGCGGCGCGGCTGGGCTCGGTGCACCGGCCAAGGAGGCTCCGCCTGCAGAGGCGGAGTACCTGAGCTCCAGGTGTGTCCTGTTCACCTACTTCCAGGGAAACATCGGGGACGTGGTGGACGAGCACTTCTCCCGGGCCCTGGGACAGAGCAGCACCCTGACCGAGGACAGGAAGCGTGGCCGCACCCCACCTGGGGGGATGTGGAAAGGTGAGCAATGGGCCGTGTAATGGGGGATATCCTTGCAATCTGCATGCACATTGTTGGGGCTTTTCTGATTCCAGCTTCCACTATCCTCCCTTTTCTTGTGGACGTAATGATCAAGCTCATTATTTCATATCCAAAACTCTGTTTTAGCAAATTCTTAGTCTGGAAAATAATGACTAAAAACTTCATCAGTTATCAGTGTTTGTTCTCAAAATGAGCTGCGTGCAGGGTTTGGCTGGAGAGTTCTGGTCTGAAGCTAACTCCGTGGTGATGTGTTTTAGATGGAGCAAGTCTATCCACGAGCCAGTGTACCGGGTTCCCATCATCCTTTTGGGGCAGCAGCCACACCCAGCAGGGCAGCCCCTTTCTCTCTTCTGTACATCCTGACTTTCCCCCGGGCACAGCCTTTCACTCTGGGGACCCTGCCACATGGGCAGGGCACACCCTCCACCAGCCTGGCCTGCCACCTCCCGCCACTCTCCCCGATTCTTGGCACTATGCCCTTGGGGCACAGGGAGGTTCTAGTTACCCCCATGTCCACGAGGTGTACCCCCACATGCACGCCCGGCATGGACACACCCATCACATGCTGCACCATGCCCACGGTGCCACCCTGGACCCGCGCTTCAGCCCGCTGTTGCTCTCCAGTGTGCACCCCACCTGCAGCCCCACCACACACTGCGATGGAGCCAAAGCTGAGCTGGAGGCCAGTAGCGCACCAGCACACAACTGGCCAGGGTCTTTCCATGGGACAGTGGACATCTTTGACGCAGGTGGGTGGCGGGGATGCAGTTTATACTCATAGGCCTCATTGACATAATGTTTGGATTTTCCTCGAGAAGATGTAATACAGGTTCATACAGCAGCACCATAAGCATCTCAAGTTCAAAATTGGCTCTGCGTGTGTGAGTTTTGCATGTTCTTGCCAGGTTCGCATGGTTCTTGTTCAGGTGCTCTGGTTTCTCCCCACAATTCAAACATGTTACAGGTGAACTGGTGACTCTAAATTGTATGTGCTGTGTATATGTGTGCCCGAAAGTGTGTGTGCATTGGACTGGTATCCTGCCCAGAGCGTAACCTGTCTCAAACCCTGTGCTTCCAGGATGGACCACTGCAACCTGCCATTAAACAAATATATATTAAAATTGGATGGATGAACCTGTAATGTAATCCAAAATCATAAACCCTGGCTCCATTGTATCAGCCATTAGAGTTTCGTCAGTGTTTTAAAGTCCTGTCTCTTTCCTTCCTGCAGCTTTGGATCAGGACAAAGGAAAGGCATCAGTCTGGTTCTGATACACAGCAGACGCGGAGAGCCTTCAGCTTTTTTGCAGACGCGTTCCTCTGTTGAGACGACCAAATCTCCTCCCCACGCGGCCTTCAAATTTCCTGGGAATGTTTTCAGGGAAAAAAGTTTTCTCCTAAGGGTCAGCACAACAGTGTCTTTGGAGAATGCTGGTTTTACCATGGTAAACTAGCCTTTCAAATTAAGAGCCCCTTTCAACCGCGTTTCCTTTTTCAAATGAAATTTATGTTGCCGTTTGCCAGTTGTGTGTCTAAGGAGATGGCTTTCTCAGGAAGAACTCCATTCTGATGGAAACCACTTGCTCTATTTTAAGTTTCTTTTTTTTTTACTTTCCTTTTCTTGCTGTCAGATGTCATCATTATTTTTTTTTTTTTGCTGTTCCAATTTTCCATTCTGAATCAATGTGAGCTCTTTGTGCACTCCCAAAGTTCTGTTTCAAGAACTGTTTATTTTTTGTGTATTACAGCTCAGTTAGGGATTGCATTTTGTTTGAAGAGAAATCCTTTCTCCCGCAGTATTGTATCTTGCGTGTCCTTAATATTCCCTCAAATGTACTTGTAGTTTCATTTCTTTCTTTATTTTCACTATTATTCATTTTCTTTTTTGAGCAGGGAAGCAATGTAATAATTGAGGCAAGATATAAATTGCTAAGTTCTATTGGCAAATATCGTTTCCGCTTGCTGACAAAAACTGAACTTGCGGTACCGAGCGAGATGAATGAGATGTGCCTCGAGCGTACGTCCTTAAATGAAAGGGAAACTTCTTTTATGGCACAAATTCATGTCTGCATCCTTAACGTGCAAGTTTTTTCTTTTTTACCCTCAAATAGCAATAAGACTGGAAACAATCAGCAGTGTTTTATATAGATTTAAATTGTTCGTTCAACAGAGTTCTTTAGAGAAGAAGTAATTACCCAGTTTGGGGTAACAAATATATTTCATTACGCCTATGATGTATTTTTAAGACTACTAGCCAGATAGCAGTTTTGTCAAACAAATAATCTTGAAAAAACTTGGCATTCTATTCACTCTTTTTTTTTAATATTACTGCCCTTTGTGAATAGAAAACTAAACCATACAATAAGTTGCTCATATGCCTTCATATCTGCTTTCAGAAGGGTGTCAGAATTTTTGAGGATGTTTGTGCATCGCACTGATTTCTTTTTTTTGTCAAGTGAACGTCCCAGTTCTAGTTCTTAAGTCATATGTTTATTAATAATCGCATCATTGAAATAGTTCATAAATAACAGGAAGGATTCCCTTTAAAGAGAATAAGTGCTGGAAGAGGCCCCTGGCGAACACACGGCAGGAACACAAGCGGACGGCGCACATTTCAGCACCGGCCATGCGAGCAGATACGTGATGGAGGAAGAATGCGGCGGGCTGCTTGCTCTCGAAAAAGATGGTCCTGGCCGAGTCCGCAGTGGCACAAAGAATGTTTGGAGCGCTTGCTATGTGTTCCGGCGTGAAATCAGAACTTATTTTGGAAAACAGGGTCATAACATATTTTTGGGCGAAGGCCCTGTTGTCAGCAGTTGTGCTGTTTTTCTTTCTCATTCCCAAAAGGACACTGGTGGTTACTGGGGGGGGGGGTTGGGGGCTCTTGATGACCGTGGGTTTCGACCTTCGCCCGTGTTGGTCGAGCTCTGCACATGACGTTATGTTTTGAAAAGACCAAAGTGTGGTTTATTAAACTTTTACAACAAGTTCTGCGGTTAATATGAATGTGCAAATGTGGTGTCTTGTTCTGGAAATTTTGGTAGCTTCAGGGGAACAGGGTGTCTTTCTCCTTCATGTATTGTTTGTCTGTTTATATTTTTTGTTCATGCAAATGTTATTCTCCCCAGCAATGTTACTTGTTTTTAACAGTGTTTTTGTTACCTTTGTACAGTGGGATGTAAATGTTAATGTGTTCAAAAATAAACTATTTATCATGAAAGTGTGAGGCACCGGAGGCTTTAGTCATTTTATTTAGGACCTACTGACCTTGCCCTGTGACTGGGTTGGAGTCTCCTGAGTGGTGAACCCTGCCTTTTACCCTATGCTTCCAGGATAGGACCCCCACCAGTGCAACCCTGCATTGGAAAAGTGGTCATTGGTCATGGATGGATGGAAGAATGGTTGGACTTGCTGGTCCTTTAGTAAAAAATTTTCCTTGGGCACACTACTTATCCAAATAAAGTTTTATTTGTAACTGTTTTGTACTAACTGGATATTTCTGGATGTTTCTCTTCAGCCATTCAGTTGGTTTTCTGCTCGAAGGTACTACGCAGAGGCTCTCCTCACACTTAAAAAGGCAGCCTTCACATCACAGCTTCAATTCCTTATCCATTCTCTGGCTGACATTTTGGTCAGAGCTGAGACAAAGAGCCACTGACAGTTACTGTTCTCAGGTGGACACGACACCACGAGGTGCCACAGTACCCATGATCTTCCCTCACTGCGCTCCATTGCATTTGTTAACAGCAGCCGAGCAGAAGCCCAAGCCAGTGCCTCCAGGGTCCTTTAATAGTTCAGCCTGGTTGTCACAACACTTCGGCTGCATGGGAACATCCACCCCCAAAGCAGCGATGACTAACCCTCAGCATAAACTTAAAAGCCATATTAACTATTGGCAACCCAGAAAACTGCCATTTGCAAAGTAAGTATTTCCAACATTAAATTCCCGAAGCTGATAGATGAGGAGGAGAAACTTTACGATGATGCAGGTCTCTAGCAGGAGGCCTCAGACGTCAGCAGTAGCAGCAGCATTCGGTAAGACATCCAAAACACCCCCCCACACACACCCCAGATCGCCCGGCAGGCCCTGTCCCTCCTTCAGGAAAGCAGCCATTGGAAAAGTGGATCTCCAGCCTGGAGCGCTGTGATCAAAGGAGAGGCCTTGTAAGCCGGTACATGTACTGCACTCGTATGCTAATGTCCCAGGGCCCCTACGGGACTCTTTGAGCCTCACGGGCGCTTCCCTCCCGGCGTCTGGGACCCTCGGCCGGCCTCGGCCGGCTCGCTCGGGCGCTCGCGGAGCTCAGAAAGAACGGACACCCCGGGAAACCTCTTTCACCCAAGACGGCTAAGTCCATTAAGTTACGTACCAGTTCATAGGAGACACGCTCGCTTATTTGCGCTCAAGCCTGTCGACCATCAGACGGGATCAAAGCGTCGACCGGGCCGCGCCGTATACAAATTAATTTGCGGCACAGCTACGAACGCGTGTTCTGTCATGTAGAAAATCTGAAAATGAATTTATGAAGACAAGTGATGCCGAGAAATGCTGATCCAAAGCAGACAGCCCCGTATCCTGCTCCTTTGTGCGACGTGCCGCGCGTGAAACGTGGAAGTAATTCGGAGAAACTGATCTGCTGAATGGATTGAATTAGCAAGCATAAACATCAATTATATGAATTTATTGTCCTGATTTACGGTTTGGGGGGGGGGGAAAAAAAACGATGAAATATTTTGGAGCCGCGGAACAGAAGTTGTTCCATCGTCTGCAGCCGACAAAGCCCGGACGG
Source organism: Heterotis niloticus (assembly GCA_018136845.1). Lineage (NCBI taxonomy): Eukaryota > Metazoa > Chordata > Actinopteri > Osteoglossiformes > Osteoglossidae > Heterotis > Heterotis niloticus. The sequence goes on along the minus strand of CM030897.1, from coordinate 6,048,819 downwards.
CCCAGATGAGCGCATCGTACAGAGGCGTCCGGCGCGACTCGTAAACACAGATGTAGCGCGTCTGTAGTTATTGCGTCGTAAATATCAAAAATGGCTCGCGGAAAAGCGTTCGCCGAACGGCGCAGAGCTCTCGAAATGAAAACTGTCAGGGGTCGAGCGCGCGGGGTGGCACCAAAGCGTAGCTCTCTGGGATACGCTGGCCTCGCTCTTCTTATAACGGCGTAAACCCGCAGAGGAAATGAACGGTCTTGACTTTTACCCCGAAAACCAAACAGAAGAGCCAAAGAACAAAGCCGCAAATAATAACAACAGGCGGGAGGCCGGTGACTAACTAGGGCCAAAACAATGTCTTTCATCTGAATGTTTTCTGAATCTCAATACACGTTTAACAGCTTTGTTAGGCAATGAGAGCATCTAGTTTGAGTTTAACTACCGAATTTCCCAAATATTTGAATTTATAGATTTAGCAATATTATAGTGAGCGCTGCTTAAGTAAAACCGGCAGGGCAACAGGTAGTGGTTAAAGATTCCTTGGACCCGGAAGATGCAGGTTTGAGTCCCTCTTGCTGTAGCGGCACCCCGAAACAAAGAACTCGCCCTGCATTAATAGAGAAAAGTTACCCAGCTGTTCAAATGAGGAAATAGCCGTAGAAAGCAGCTCGATGGGGTTATACTGCAGTTTTGGGGAGATGAATCGGCTGCATGCGTGAATAAAAAGACAAGAGGCGCGGCGGGGAGCCGCATTGCGAGAGAAACTCCAACAGCTGCTGGAAAAGTGCGGCTTCTTTGTCCCGCACTTCTTCTTCTCCGCCGTTTTCAGCGCTGACATCATGAAGCGAGCGCCGCATCGAACCCCGCGGTTTCTCTGACTTTGAGGACTTCGGTGTTCCTCGGAGGCGGGGGGTCGGAGGGGGGGGTGCAGGGGGTGCAGAGGTTTTCAAAACAAATCGTTCTCCAGTGCATTCCAGCGTAATTGGGCGGATGATTAGTCTAACAGTCGCCTGCGCCGTGCCAGCTGTCCGCTTCTGAACACGAACAAACACAGCCGCCGCTCCGGCTTCTGCGCCGTCGCCATGGCTGCAGTTGTAGGAGGTAACACGCGGCTTCGCCCGCGAGGCCCACGGCGGCCATCTCCTCGTTCTCCCTGTTCCTCTCGGACCTTCTGGAATCATCTCGACTCGTCCGCTCCCCACCTACTGAGCCCATTCCCCCGAACGTGCCTTTTGAGGGGTTGCTCCTTGTTTTAAGCATCACCTGGTCATGTTTGCATGCTTACGTTGCGCATCATAGACACAACATTCGCGTTCGATGGCTCCGAACTGGACTTCGCGACGTAGTTAGGGGACGCTGTCGCCGCAGTGATGCAGAAGGATTTTCTGGGTGACTTTTATGGGAGCAACTCAGGCAGCTTCCTTGTTCGAGCGTGGAATCTGAACGGGTTTTTCAGGTACAGGGCAAAAGCGCTAACTCCCGCACTACCAGCGGCCCCCTGGCCGCCCCTAGTAAACGTAAGCATAAATGTTGTGGATGCCGAATTTGAATTTACCTAAAACGCTGTCAGAAAATGTTAACAGATGGTCGGAGTCATCGAGCCGCAAGCATCTAGAAGGCAACCAAAAAAACTTCCTGTCTCACCAAAGCAGCTCCATGTGTGCGCAGATAAATTTAGCGATCACGTGGGTTTTCCGTTAGAAAAACATACATAAACCTGCTGCAGCCATGACAGTTGCAAAACATCCTTGGAAAAACATTTCATTTGAGAGTCAGACTTTTCTATGTTTCCACTGAATCACAGTCTTCATCAAAAACAGCGAGCTGCCACAACTTACGCCATGAATGCAGGGTCCGCATTTAATGGAAGCCTTTGCGATCTTCAGACCGCATGAGAAAAATGTGAATTCACATCATAGGCCTTTGCAGCTATGTTTTGGTCAGGAAAAGTGGAGATCAGATGCATTACTTGTTGGCATTCCCCCTGTTGGCAGATCGGTTGGGATCAGCAGATGGTTAAGTATAAAAACGTAATTTCGGAAGCAAATAAGAGATACTAATGTTCGCAGTGTGTATTTCTTTTATAAGCGGGATACAAGGAAAGGTAGGAAAGCGGCGTGTGAGCCGACGTACACTGTAACTTTGTGCACCCCGGATAGCGAAAAGTAGCTGTGAGGGTTGTTATGAAACACAGCCATTTGCTACAGCAGTGATTTACTGGGAGAGGCGCTTGGCCAGAAAATCTGGTAATATGTGGGCAGAAAACAGCAGCAGGGGCTTATGGGAAGTGCCGGTACTCAAGGTGAAGTCCAAGTTCTCTAAAGAGCGAAACATAGAAGTTCCAGTGCTGCAAACTGCTGAGTACCGGCTCATTTCCAGCACTGTTCTGGTATCTAAAGGCACAGCGTTGCGGTCCTTCGCTCCCGGCAGCCGCCAGGTGTTTATACACTAGAGGACGGCTAAGGCGAGGCGTATTTGTACAGCTCGGCTAATTTGGAGGTGCGCGCTTCCAGCTTGCGGAAACGTCCAAGTCAACGCTGGTGTAAATGGTAGCAAAATATACAACTAGAGGAGTAGGTTGAAGTTATACTGATGAGTGCTTATGATCTGCTGTAAGATTATCCTCCAAACACGGCGTATTAATCCGCCTGCATTGTTCCAACCCACCCACAAAGTAATGAGGGGTCATACTTCTCACTGACAGGTTCGTTCCTATTTAATAACATTTGTGATAAAGGCATTATAAAGGTGCTTATACAACATTCATTAAAAGTATGTTCAGGGACAGCTTAAATCCTCTACGGGGAGAGAGAGGGAAGGCACTATTAGCAACAGGAGGTTCAGGTTAAGACAGTTTGCAGCACCAGATGATGAAATGCAACTTAGGACCCTTATTGTAGCTGAAACCCCAGTCTTTCCTGGCCTGCTGTAGAAGCTGTTGCACAGATCTGTCTTCGGGTGGCATTGCGGTCAGATAGGGGGTTGCAGCGATAGGGTTGTCGCCCTGTAAAGGACAGAGGAGCCCTTTGGAGGTTAAGGATATCACTTCCTATTCTCCCTAGAACGACGGCGCCGTCATCACACCGGCAGCCCCCGGGTGCGGCGCTGCTCGGCAAGACACTGCTATAAAGTAAAAGCAAAATGTCGTGACGCCAACAAACAGTCTCCCCGTATCCATCTCGCTCTTTGTCACCGGAAACGTAACATGCGACGTTCATCACGCTTGCCTATGCGGTGCACCGTACCATCCCGTGTGCACAAATCACAGCTCGCCCCAGAACACCACCGCCTGCGAACACGTCCTGGAGCGCATTTTCCAAGGAGCCCTTGGATGGAAACCACCTGGTGCTGGGCACAAGGGTTATGGGACATTGCTATTTCTAACAAACTAATCAATTTTGTTATCATAATCAGCACTATCTTTATTATCTTTACAGAATGAAAGGCATTCGGGGTTGGAGCCAAGGGTTTGGATGGGGGTGACCACGCAGTTGGCCAACCTTAGCTTTCCTGTAGCAAGGTCTTCGGAGACATGCACATTGTACATGCAGAACTGGCGGGGACATATACCATACGTCTCCTCATACATCCTTATCTTCTTGCAGGACCTGTTTGGCTGCCTAAGCAGCTATAAAATGTAAACTATACCCGCGATGTGTTTGCAGTTCACGTTGCTTTTCTGCGCAACATCTACGAATGGTTTTTTTCCCGGACGGAATATGGGGCGAACTCATTATTCGTCTGGTTGCTCATCAGAAAACAGCGGCGTAGCGGTTTAGAGATGCTAGCTCGCAGTCAAAGGTCCTGGGTTTAAATCCCACCTCCCATCGGTGACCTGTCTCATCCCAGCAACCATCTGTTCGACCTGCTGAAATCAGGCAAACGCTTCAGAAGCATTATGGCCAGAACGGAGAGGCTCAGAAGGAGCTTCTATCCACAGGCCGTAAGACTTCTGAACCCGGACGTGCCATCACAATCCTCACAGACCAGGGTCTTCAATATTCTCTGACCACTCCCCTCACTGTCACTGTCCTTCCAGTGCACCTTAAGGTTTCTTTACCGTTTTACTTACTTATTTTTTTTATTTATTTACTTATTTATCTATTTGCTGTTTGTTTTGTGTCTTCTTGGTGTTTGGTTGTTTCTTTGTTTTATTTTTCATTGTAAATTTTTATGCACAGTCTATCCTGGATCAGAGCACATTTCACCACACGGTCTACAACCATGTACGTGACAAATAAACTCTTTTGACTCTTTGACTCACCTCCTGCATTAGGACGCAGGAAAAGGTCCTGAAAACGGGTAAACCGCAGTAAGCAGATTAGCATCTTTTTGCAGAAGAAGCATGACCTGAGGAAACGTAAAAATCAGCCACGAGCTGAACATTTCTCGAGAAGAAAGTCAAGTTCTCCTTGGAGCTGGAACTGCATTTGTGAGCGCTTTGAAAGCAGCCCAGGCCGACTGCCTGGAGTGTAACGCTGTCGCTGCCAACAGCAGGGTCTGGATTTAGTCAGAACCAAAGTGCTGACCGTGGTAAGCGGGCCTCTTCCCAGCTTTACTATGAGCCCAAATATTTTCATTCCAGCCTCTAATCAGTGCCCCATTTGATTATTTTACGAGTGGAAGAGATTAATAAGGAGGTCTGGTCTCCCGATGGAGCAGCCACCTGTCCTCGCTCTGCCTGCGTCGCACCGACAGAACCCGATGACGGACGGGTTGCGACAGGGCTCCGTGCGGCAACGCACGCATCACAACGTGGTTTCTGACCGCCTCGCGACTGAGAAGCCTCCCGATGCCCACAGGCGCAAGAGAACGGCGGGCAGCAGGTGGCGTGGCGGTTCGAGCCGCCACCTCGCACTCAAAGCACCAAGGCTTGGGCCTCACCTTCTGCTACACTGTGGGACCCTGAACTGCAGCGGTAAAAAATACATCCAGCTGCAGAAATTGGTAAATCGTTGTCGGTTGCTTTAGAGAAAAGTGTCAGCAAGATGGATAATCATTCAGAAGGTGCTGCACTTGTTTCTACGACACTTTCTTTCTTCTCGGGGTGGAGCAAAAGGACATAAAAATATTAGCTGATGAGATAGACAGCTAACTTGGCACCGGCGCGGAGAACTCGGCGGCGGAGAAGAGAACTCGGTCTGGGCCGTGAAGATTCCTGCCGAGTAACGCGAGCCAAGTGCCCCGTCCCGGGACTGGAGGAGCGGAGCCCCGCTGCACATTGCTGGGATGCCGCTGCACTTTAATAGGGGATTAGCGAACGTGCTCCACCTGTTCACGGGGCTCAGGTCGCTGGCAGCGGGCGCCGCATCTGCTCCGCTCACGTGACTCTGTCCCCTCCCACCTCTCCCCAGGCTCACAATAAGATCGCTTCACTCCAGCTGAGGGAGGTGGAGTCGAGGGCAAGGGTTTGGGGTTACTCTGTTTTTCACCGGAGGAACGTAAGCCTATGAGGAATGTACGCCCGCGACACCAGCGGCAAGAGCCGGCAGGCGGCACAGTGGTTAGTGGTCACCATCCACTTTAAGGAGCCAAGTTACACCATGAGTAAAGTAGCTACCGTCTGCAAACACGGTAAAAATTACCCAGCTATACAAATGGGCAAATAGGTGCCGCAAAAACAATAATTGATACGTAACTCCACTTTAATGGCAGCCAATAATGTCATTCAAATCCCGCAGCATTACGTTATTTAATGGTTCGGCAGGTTTTCCTAAGCCACAGGCAAAGGTTATAAATCCAAAGCAACCTTCATCGTTCACACAGTCGGAGATGCACGTTAAGCCTAGCAGGTTTTCCACGGCAATGCTGATGAGAGAGACAGCCCTGCCGTGTGGTGCTGCCAGTTGACCGAAGATACGATTTCCAACAAGCATAGCACCCATAAATCAAATGGACAGCAGCTTTCAGCAAGAGAGATGTGTGCGAGTTTGCCAGCACAGACTGCAAAATGATACACAGTGAAATCTGACCTTGACCATTTCCACACTGGTTGGGTTTTTTCCTCAGGCAATAGCAAAAAATATCTTGTACCGGTTTGACTTCACTTTAGCACCTTGGCTCCGGTGACGGATATAATGGCTACAGCCGAGGAAAAAACGAACATCGGGAAAGTCTCATCAAATGACCGGCAGAGGAGTCTTTATTAGGGTTTTGTTTAATAATTTCTTTCATTTCTTTCAGAGAAGATATATTTATGGCAAAGGAGCAGATATCGGTTTGGATTTCAGCTAATGTGGTATCTTCCTTTGTCAGCTATTGTTTGAAGTGGATGTCAGATGACAGCTATGGTGCCAGTCAAAAGTTTGAGTACACTTGCCGGAAAGTTGTTTTATTTCTGGAGATATTTGGTTGGCAAGGTTGATTGGGCATTGTGTCTTCCCCACTCCTCTGCAGTGGTTCAGAGCGATATAGGACATTTGCGAGTTCCTTTGCTTTCACTCTTCTGATCATTAAAATACTGCGCAGGCTGCCAAGTTGGACTTGTCCTTTTTTACTCTTTTTTTCCGCTTAGGTGGAACCCTGATAAGTGGGTAATTTGCTTATGTGGATGTTGTCCAGGGGTCTGTTTTGGTCCTATTCACTTCAAAGGGACACAAGTTTGGATAAATGGATGTCTGATGAGTGGATAATTCACTTTAGTGAATAAAATTTTCCACTCTTGTAGCCCATCTTTCTATGTTTATGACTTCAGTTAAGTGGATACAGACTATTCACCTCGCTGCTGATCATAAATCAATTACAGTTACAGTCACTTTTCATTCTACAGGTGAAGTCTGTGTCAGCTTAGTCTGTTACCGTGCAGCTGCTGCCCAAACCGCATCCCTGAATGGTGAAAACAATGACCATAAACTGCACCGCATAAGCCACTGACCACAAACTGGCTACCGGCTGTAGTCTGATGAGAGAGAACTTGTTGCACATCATTTATTGTTTTCTTGCTAAATTAGCTTTCCTCTCATTCGGGTATTCAGTAACAAAATAGTGTTTATTGTAAGAAATATTAAAAAGATCGCTGGTTTGCGGCTTCCTCGTCACTTCAGAGGACGCAGGTAACGGTGATCCCAGAGACACCACCCCACCCCCCATCAGCAGCGGCTGCATTACAAACATTGGACGCCCTGCGTCGCTTAATAGAGGTCAATGGCTGCACCTCCTATGAACTTTTATACAAACTCCAAAATGAGGGGATTGGATGGAACTTGAATGTAAAAATGCTTCATAGCGCTGTGTAACAAACTTTTAGGAAGAACTAGGGAACTCAACATTTCCGAGGATTAGAAAATGTACATAAATAATACACCCCTATAGATAAATAATAACAAATAATATTTTACACCTTCGCTGGCAATTAATAGCATGTAAAACACCACTCCTGCTAAGTGAATAGTCCACATAACTGGATACCGTAGATCTGGTCCCACTAAACTGAACTTGGCTGTACCAAATAGAGGACAGTTCCTATGTAGTCATCGGGTGCTAAGAAGGACATGAAGCTCAGAAACAGTTGAGTTTTTCAGCAGGAGTCTGCCAGAGACCTACAGAGTGATGTGGTCCATCACAGTTCCTGGGAAACTGCAGAGAACATCAGCCAGTAGGACTCCTGCCAGCAGTAACGAAAACACCCACGTCTCCCTCTCATGGTTCCCATCACTGTGCTCTCAAGCCCTCAGAATTGCTTCACCCATCCATAGGCTTTGGACCCCTTTCAGGTCCAATCTCTCTCAGCGGGGTATGCTGAAAGGAAGAGTTGGAGGAGTGGGCGAGCAGATGGACAACCCTCCCTCCCTGCAGAGAGCCCCATCTCCTGCTCCTCTTGACATTTCCGCCTCTCGCTCTTCCTCCCCACGTCACTGGCTCTCGGCAGGGTTCCTGCAGGCTCACCTAATGGCCCAGGCGGGACTGGAGTGGGTTTGAGAGGTGCGCACTGAAACCCTCTCTGACTCCCCACACCACTCCCCCAGCCCTAAGCGAACTGTCATACTCCTGAATCTATATGTGTGTAAAATATTCTCCGGCTCCACTTGCACTTGTATGTTTGCTGACAGTCTGCCTCTGCAGTGATCCAAATGGTTCCTTAAAACACCGGCGCTTCCGCTCATATTCCTTCACCTGCGACAGGTAGCGCAGCCCCAGAGGTACAGAGGGATAGAGGGATTTCTAACGCTCCTCATAGCTTTACTGAAGCCTGACAAACGACAGAGCGCCATGAACACCAATCCGACTGCACGTCCTGTCAACAAATCTATCCATCTCAGAAGCAGGATCATCAGTCACGTCTACATGTCACTCAAAGTCTTAACCTCACTCCTTGTCCTGTCTATTAACTGAATTATAAAACACGGTGCAGTGCTAGACAAGTGTCTGAGCACAAGTGCTGGAAGCTACAGCATTTTCAAAACTGTAAGTCACGTCTATTTTCTCATTTCACCACAATTTATAGTGCAACAAATATAACAATAAATCTGCATAAAATGTTACCGTATAACATGGTGCCTATGCCTGCAGTTTTGTTAGTTGGTTCCTGAAGAGCTACGGAAGCATCTGAGGACAATACAGAGGGTGATGGGGATGAGCAGGAGGCACCAGTGCACTTCGCATCAAAAACTGCTGAACTGTTTAGCAGCGATGCTGGAGACAGAGGTTTCAACAGCTTCAGTGATACTGGAGAGGACTTTAACCAGCAATTTATAGCCTGGAAAATAATGTGTTTTTTTTCCCCACAACACATTTGATCAGAAAATGAGCCAGTGCATCTTCGCAGCTTCTCTGTAGTTGGCTTGGGTGTCGATGTGCTTCCACTCTTCTATCCAGCATGCCCCATGCGAGTACTGCCCAGGTTCCCATGGTGGACTCATATTCTTCACCCGTGCTGCAGTTACGTATAGGTATGGTAACCAGTATTTCATGATCCTCTTGAGATTTTAATTCTGCTGAGCTGCAGGAAAACCGAGGCTTGTATTTTCAAGGCATTTTGGTGTGGCACACAGGAGCGCAGCCATGTCCACCTCCTGGATTATAGACCACCCCTGATGAAGGGATGAGCATCACGTGCTGCCATAATGTTTACTGGTCTGACAGAGGACAGGAGACCTTTGTGCTGCAGAGCTATAACAGGTGGAAACCCACCCCATACCATCTCACACCTGGTCACTCCTCTAACCAGCACACCCTTCCATCACCTGAACATCAGTAGAGGTGCTCGAGCATATCAAATTCATCTGACTTTGGTTATTCATTTGTGTAGCATCAGTTAGCATTATTAGCACATGTGACCTTCATCACCTTTATTACAAGGAGGTGTTGTACCACAGAGGGTGGGAGTTAACTTTGCTATAGATGTGATGGGAATGGAGCTCCATCAGCATCAGTGGCCAATGGAAATGTTCAAAGAGCCAAGGAGAAGATGCCCTGTTCTACAAACCTCCTGTCCATCAGGAGGATCAAACTTGCTTGTTCTCCAGGAGCTGTCCAACTCACTGCAGGCAGCCTGGTTAGGAATGCAAACACCGCCAGCTGCTCCTGAGGCCGGGATTCTTTCCGTGCATTGAGCGGCCTGCTCGGCTGACAGCCATACCTGTTCTCCCTGTGGACGGCAGTGTTCACCGCAATGCCTGGAATGCCACTGTGGAATGATGCCATTCTTTGAACCGCTCATCTGGATCCATCAGAGGATTCTGCAGAAACACAAGTTAGCCTCCTGCACCTAGCATCACAAAGGCTTTTAGTCGAAGGAGGACATGACAGGGGGGCGGCGGCTCACATATGTAAAATGTCTTCCTGTCGGCCTCCCCCCCTTTGGACACCTGTCAATCAGCCCAGAGGGAAGGGGTAGCCGAAGCAAGGGCACAGGGCCGGGGGGTTGCACGGCGGCGGCCTGGAGCTCCTGTCGCTCAGGCAGAGTCCTGCACTGCAGGGGATCCTGTCAGAGGCAACCCTGCACCACCGGCCCCAGGCTGAATTGTGACTTCCTCTCAGTGGGTAGATCCCTGCCAATGCACACAAACCCCACGGAGGCCCTAGTAAAGAACAAAACAAGTGGGCTTCCACTGTCGAGAATCAAACTAGACAGCTGGACAATGGCAGGGGTTGCCAGTGAAATAAACCGGCTCCCAATTTGTATGACTTCCCTTAAGGTCGGAGTCACGTTATCCGTTTAGGCCTTTCATTTCCCCTAGGACACGCTGTGCTCCTCGGTGCCGTGACTCAGATGAAGCCGCTGTTATCCTCTCCTTCCTTCAAACAGATTACAATCTTCACTGCCGTGCGGCCCAGGGTGCAGCTGGAAGTCTCCTGCATCTTCTATGCTTGAGAGAGGAAACCCGCAGAGGCATCACCGTACCCTGCATCTGCTGAGCTTCTTGCACCCAGGACAGGAAGGAGCACCTGGCCTTCAGGGATTCCCCCTCCTACACACACGCAACCTTCCCAGATTTCTCGCGCCATCAGCTCGAGGCGCCGTGTGCCACAAGAAGAAAAAAGAAAGACGGGGGCAGAGGAGAAAGTGAAAGAGTTGGCGCTATGGATGAATGAAAGGAAGTTACAGCGCATTATGCATTACAGTGCGACTGGGGAGGAATGCAAGGGTGATAAAGGGCCTTGGCGGATGGCTTCTGCTCGCCTGATGCCTCAATGGCGCCTTTGACAGCTGAGAGAAGGGCGCCTTTGTGCGGCCCGGTCGGCGACACCACGCAGTGTTGTGAATGCTCCACATTGCCGGCATTCCCCTGCACGCCGTCCTCCGAACCCGGGACCCATCAGGAATTCCTCTTCCATTTCTCTGCCCCCTCCGATTCTCTCCAGTGCACACAAATTGTGCTGGAAGTCGATGAGCGACAACCAAGGCTTTCACTCAAACGCTTTCCAGATATAACCTGAAGACAACCCCTTTAATGCTGGGAAAAACACTTTCTTAAGAAAAAGGCCTGTGTTTTGGGAAGCTTCACGAATGGTCAGTACAGGTGCAATATTTCTTGCAATTTGTGAATACATTTTTATTTCTGAATAGATTTGACTTAATAAAAATGAGTAATTTACATGCAAGTATGCAAGGTAATAATACATATTAACAGGTCTCATTCAAACTACCTGTAGCAGAATTCATAAACTGTAGGAGAACAGGCAACGCTTTGTGTCCAGAGTTTCATAAGTAAAATGTGAAGTGTCGGACGCTTCTGGAAGTTTGGAGAAATCGGCGGAGCCTCTGGGATGCGCTCACCTGAGATGACGGAATGAGATGTGATCTGAATATTATGCTCCATTAATGTGCCTGGTTCGGTCTGTGTGGAGTTTGCATGCTCTTCCTGCCTTCCGGTGGGTTTCCTCCCGGTGTCCCGGTTTCCTCCCACAGTCCAAACGCTGGTGTTTTAAGTCGTCTGTTGCCTCTAAATTAACTTGCTTTGTGTGAATGTGTGAGCCAGCGTGCATGAGGCCCCGTGATGGACCTGTGTACCCTGCCTAGCCCAGATGCTTCTAGAATAGGCCCGAGACCACCATGGTCCTGCAGCTGATAGTGAGCCAGTATGTTAGCCACACAACTGTACGTCAAGGTTTTTATATATAAAAATATCCACAGAAATGATGGAAAAACACTCAGCGAACCGCTGCTACTCAGCACAATGTCAGAACATCGGAGATGAAGGAGCCCGACGCAGCGGCCTCATATGGACCCAGGCTAATTAAATTCCCATCTTGCGCCGTTGACCGAACGTTGGACGATCACCGATTGTATTTGAACCGAAATGGAACTGAAATTCAACCGTAGGATGAGTCTCTTCAGGGAAAATCGTAGTAATAACAACCTCATAAGACTTTTCATGTGGCTGCGGCTCAGAGCGAAAGCACAGACGTGTACTGCAGTGCTTCAACCTGACAGTTTGTCCCTCACCATCCATCCCCACATCCCTGTCCCTCCAACATCTCCAGTTGTGATCTCTCTATGGAGGTACCGCTTAAATTATATACATCAGTTCCAGTTTAGAACCATGCCTGTTTATCTGTCTGTACGCCAGCAGTCTGAGCCAGTGGTTTCTAGTGGCTTCTTTGTTACTGCTTTGCTATTGTTAATATCACCACGGTGTTGATTTTACAGTATTTATTTCAACAGTATTTATTTGTATTGTTTTTTTGGAGTCATTTAGTTCGCCCCTGGCATTCAAATCCAGCTCATTCTATGTGGAGTTTGCATGTTCTCCCTATAACTGTGTGAGCTTCCTCCAGGTGCTCCAGTTTCCTCCCACAGTCCAAACAAAAGTGTTGGTCATTCTTAGTTGTTAATAAATATTAAGTGGCAGTGGCACAGTGGGCAGCTCTGGAGTCTCACAGATACTGGGCTGTAGATTCAGATTTTACTCAATTTATGCATTGTATGTTTTCTGGGTGCTGGTTTACTCCCGCAGTCCAAAGAGTTGTTTCAGATGAAGTTGTGGCTCTAAACTGAACTTGGTGTGCATGCGTGAGTGAGTGAGTGTCTTGCATTGTTCTCTTGCACTAATGGGTAAGACATAGTAAGACATTTTACTTTTGAAGTCCAGGCTTAGTACTGTGTTTTGTACTGTGTTTTATGTGATGCCAGCATGGCCTCTGCAGGGACATTAAGCAGCAGTTGTTCAGTTACAGTTCTCTGACTTTCCCAGCGCACAGCGCTCTGGTAGTTTCTAACCCCATGCCACCGTAGTCTCGCCGTGACCACGGGGCCCATTCTGTGGTCACTACAGATGATGAGATGCAAATGCTGAGCAGACCTGAATTCTACCCTGGTCTTACTGCTGTACCTACAGCAGGTCTGCAGATTCAAACATCTAACCATCTAACACATTTAAGTCGCTGGACACTAGCCTGGGAAACTTAGTTTAAGGATTGTTGCACAAAGGCATGTCGGTTCGTAGCCTGGGCCACAAAAGATTAAACGTTTCAGCCCCCGGCTCAGTATCCTAACATCGCTGAAGCATCTGATAAGAGACGAGAGAGATGATCTCAACCTCAGTGATGTTACCACAGGGTCATCTACCACCCCCTCAGTCAAGCCTGCCTACGTAAGGGTTTGGGGTCCAGCGGCCTCTGAAAGTTCAACAACTCTACCTCCCCCTGGGGGTATTGTACGGCATCGCAGCTCAAACATGACGCAGGGTCCCGATAGAGTAACTAACTGTAACTGCTGTCAGAGCAGAGTGTTTGTTAAAGTAGCCGTCTTGGAGGAATACTTTTCCCACAGTCAGGAGCACGAGACTGACATCAAGGGTGGATTCTTTTATTTAAAGGCATTTCAAAGGATACCCTGATCCTGTATACAGCGAGCAATTCCTTTCTGCCGCCAGTTTAGTGTAAGAGGAGCAGCTCAGGGTAAACACTAGAATAAATTAAGGGCTGAAATAATCGATCAAACACAGCAAGGCTTTGACAGCTTAACTGGTTGCTGTTCGTTCTGAGTTTGGAGCCCGAAAAGTCGGTGGGAACGGTTGCTGTACACACCCTGGCGAACGGCCCCGGGTGCGAGGGGAGAGGCGGGGCGCAGCGAACGCCATCCAGGACTGCTTAGTATTTAAGATGGAGCTGGGCTGTTCCTTCACCTGTGACTGGCAGGAGGAAAACAAAGCACTTCTCATGGTTCTCTGGCAAGAAGTTGGTCTCACCCACTCTCATACAAGTCAGCTATCATGCCCCCACACTCCCTCCCACACACACACACACACACACACACACACACACACACACTAGTGCAAACAGGCACAAAAATACAAAAAGATGTGGTATTTGGTTAAAAGTTAGGTATGGAAATAGGCAGAATTGTCTTGCCAGATCTTTGCCAGTTCTCCCAGATATACATTATTCAGCATAAATACTGAACAGAAAATGTCCCTATTTTAATTTTGTCATAACATCATTGTGTAAAATGTCTGCTAAATAGCATTATTTCTCCAGTTCACAACACATCCCCTTTACTCTGACATTTCTTCATCCTCAGTGCTTCAAGTGGAAAAAAGTGCCAGTGCTCTCCTTATCAGCATGCTGGACAGTGGTATCAGCAAACTATTAAGCATTAAATAAAGGAAACTCAATGAAAGGAAGGAGAGCAATGTGTGAGCCAACTTGCAGTGTAACTTAATGCACCCTGGGTAATGAAATGTAGCCATCAGGCCTATTGTAACTAATGGTCATACATTGTACTACAGCAGTATTTGGCTAGGAGGGCAGCTCAGCCAGAGAAACTGGTTACCCGGGGGGAGAAAAGAACCCCAGGAGATTATAGAAGTGCTGATAGAAATAAAAAGTTCCAGTACTCCAATAAAATGTCGCACCAACCCACTCAAAGCACTGCTCCTCTGCCTTCATAGATAACACAGTAAGATGTTTGCCAGTCAAATCCTTGTAGGTCTGGAGACCCGATAAAGCTGGGTTAACTAAACACCTGTTAAAATAAAGGGTCATTCTTTTGCAGCAGGACACACACAAGGTCACTCATCCCAAAAACCCAAAGAAACCCACACGTGGCTGAATGAAAGCGGCTCTCAGCCATTAGCACGGGCCCCAGCAGAAACAGGAGATGTGCCAGTATGTGGGATTTATATGACTGGTTTGTGGACAGTGAGTAAGAACAATTAAATGAGCAAGGATTTCCTTAAGATGTGGTTAGCGTACGGTTGTCTATTAACTATGCAAATAAAAACAGCAGAACGGGCTGAATTCTCGTGCACACTGCAGTTACGGTCCGCTGTTAGAGGTGATGAGGTTCACGACATCATAAATGAGAGCAAGTGACTTGGTGTTGGTCTGTACAGTGAAGGTCGCTGCTGAAATCTGAATGACGTACACGCGGGTCATTCAAAAGTGGCAGAGCCGCTGGGCTCCATCGCGCTGCAGGCTCGCTGTCCAGCCGAGCCAGTTTGCCTCGAGCGGAACTGCTGGCATCCCTCCTAGTCCAAATTCCACGACTTCCAGACAAGCACGGACTTCATTTTCACTGAAAACACCATCAGTGCTGGCTCACATGACATTCCCAAAAAAGGCGCAGTGGCCCAGGGCTGCCCCGATCGCGCCGCATGACTCAACCAGGCAGGAATTAGAGTAGCAAGGCCACCAGCCAGCAGCACAGGAGCACCGTGGTTCCAACAACATGAGCAGACTCTGAAAGCCTCGCTAGACCTGGCCTGGACAGAGGCAGGAGGCTCAGCATCACACAAGAAATAACTGAATAGACACCTGTGGAAGAAGATGATGATCCCAGAATTCCCAGGAGCAGAACGGCATCACAAGAAGACATGTGCTAGGACCCTGTCTAACCATAACCACAAGTTCTGTAATTGCAAAAGTGAAGTACATCTCTGAAGACTCCATCCATCCATCTACCCACCCATCCATCCATCCATTATCCTTAACCGCTTTATCCCAGTCTGTGTCACAGCACTCCAAAGATGATCTTTAATTCTGTTGCCACCAGACTATGAAACCACATCCTGGACAGGACGCCAGTCTATTAAAGGGTGGGGCCAAAGACTCAACTACATAATAAATGTATCAAATGATTTAATCTCCCATTAACTTGCATTTGTCCCTGTTATTTTTGCTGCACGTATTATTTTATATATGAGCAAAAATGTGTTGTACTGTATGTGATGGCTTGTCATTCCCTTTATTTGTGACCCCGTAAACATGTTTGTCTTCAGGACACAGCGCTATGGGAGAACAAGTTGCACTGTGTTGTAAACAGAATGACAGTTCGCTGCGTGTCATGTTGCTATTTGAGGAACAGGGGTTTGAGAGTAGAGGACGAGCATATCTTGAAAGCCACACTCCTGGTTTTCAGGTTTTACAAAGAGGGTCGCCATCTTTCCTGAAATTCACCACTTCGGTCTGCAAAACTGTTCATCCCGCAGCTTCACTCCAGTCACCAAGATCTGACGCAGCACACACACTGCGCATCTCTCACACTGCTACGTGGGGGGCAGTTATCTGGCACCTGAAACAGTAATGAATCCAGTAGATCATACACTGCGCCGGGATTTTAATTTAAATTTTATATTTGGTTTTTATCATTGCAATTATTCCAGTGAGACTCCAATGGGAAGGAACTCGGCCTTGAACAGCGGTGCTGCTAATGGAATGTACAGTTTTTTTAATACTTAGCTCATATTTTTAAGTGTAATGCACAGAATATACTGACCAAAATTAAAGCAGGATGTAAGCAGAAGGACAGCAGATGGAGTGAAATGGTGTCCCTGATAGCAACTGTAGCTCAGCCCTACAACTGGACACCGAAGATCAAATTTAACCGCACCTTAATTCTAATAAGTTTTTCAAGATGCAGTTAGTTTTTGGATCGTCTTAGTGTTACGTGTACACCTTGGGTATCACCTTAAGTAATATTTTAACCCTTTTATGTTTCTGACTTTTCTAGTATCAGATTCTATATTACTTCACTTGGTTCTGTTCTTAATCAGAAAAGGGCAGGCAGGCAGGCAGGCAGGCACGCAGACAGACAGACAGACAGACAGACAGACAGATAGATAGATAGATAGATAGATAGATAGATAGATAGATAGATAGATAGATAGATAGATGCATGCATGCATATATATACAGGAACAGATGAATGGATGGAATGAATTAATGAATAAGGAATCAAACAAAGAAATAAAATAAAATTAATTTTTCACATGTAAAAGAATGGAAAGCCAAGGATTAGGATGACATGTGTTTCAGCGGTTGCTTCATGATCTGTATTTGCATGCTGGGCACAGAGTAGCCGAGGGCACCCTCTCAGAACATCTTCTTCTGGCTTTGTACTTGTCATGCAGTCAGGGTCAGCCTGACTGGACGAAAATAAACACGAATCTGGGCACGAGCGGGGAAGGAGAGTGAAAAACAAACCCCGACGGTTACGGAAGAGCTTTCTTGATCCGAGCCCCGAGAAACGGCCCTTTGTGAACCAACTGTGGCAATTTTTTTTTTTTTTTTCTTGTGCGTACAAGACAAAGTTCGTTTCCAGGGGAGTGCAAATCACAGCCAAGGACCTCCTCTGTTGTCCCACCCTTGAGAATAAGAGTGTATAGAATAAAGATATGATTTGTTCAAAATAATATATGCGGTTTTTCTGAGTTATAGCACCTCTGTAAAAAATAAATAAATAAATAAATAAAATTTATAAATCAAGACAAAAGGGTTTACGTGTAGTCCAGGATCAAGAAAGCACTTGGGTTGTCATGACACGGCTAAAAGGCTAACAAACCGAGCAATGCATTAAATAGAAGGCCTGATGGGTCCTCTTCTTTCAAACTACTATAAACACAAATTACACGATGATGGCGCTGAAAATATCAGCATTCAAAAACATTGCAATGCATTCAGCGAGGAAGTGGGCAGAATGACAGAAGAAAAACAAACACGGTTCAACCGAAAAAGGTGCAGCCAATAGTTACTGGGAAAAGCATCTTAAGTATGTGGGTCCCCTGATAATGGAGCCTCTCTAATTACTTCTGTAAAGACAGTAAATCATATTTTGGCTGAGGTTAATACAGGATGCCTGTGGGCAGTTAAGTAGCTTTTGACATGAATTGCTTTCAGGCAGCCGTAATAGCCTGCCTACCTTAATGTCCTTTTTTCCTCCAACAAAACCTATTATTTGCCCATTTCTACAGCCTAATATGCATCAGAAACAATTATTAGATTTACACTGTCAAAGGTCCCTTTGGCCCAAAGAAGCGAACTTTAAAATATTAATACTCCAATTAAATTTACTTAAATTAAGATCATTTATACACGATGACAATATGATTTATGTTTGATTGAGTAAGCGCTGTGAAGATCATTTTGAATGCGAAACGATCGGCTGATTCTGGCCAAAAGATGACGGTTTTACGCGAGCTTTTCGGCCACAAAGGGACGAATCGCGCTCGCGCCGAAACCAACAAAGGCTGGCAAACGCCGGTCGGCCCAGAACGGTGCTCGGCTGTGTATGGAGATCCACCTCAGAAACCCAAGAGGGGGGAAAGCCGCCATTTATTGTGCCGGATGTCTTCCACCCCCCGTGCCTCTCTCAGTCATCCAATAACACACAACAGCGCATACACAAATGAGGAGCAACGGTGGTCCTCCCTGGGCTGTCAAAGCGCCTTCGCGTTTATCGAGTCTCTCACCAATAAACCGTATAACACAGAGACGCAAGGCCATTATGTGAGCAGCAGGATTCTCTACTGAGATGGTGATTTATAAAAATGTTATTCCTGGGATTGCTCTCACAATAATTCCTGTGAACAGGCTATTCCACACAGATCCATTGTGTGTGTGTGTGTGTGTGTGGGGGGGGTGATACTAACTCATTTTCCCAGCCAACATATACTGGGTGCATGTCTGACAGTTCAGCTTATTGTACATAAAAATCTCCATGGGCCAGCAACAGCAGGGCAGTGGATCTGCAATAAGGGACAATGCTGTGCGACGTCGCCACCTGTTGGCCAGTAACCACAATAACGGCAATCTGGCTTGGGGGCAATGATGCATCCTATCAATCATGGGCACAAAGTGAGCCTTTTCAGACTCAGGGCCTTTCCATCAATGATGAAATTAGAAGGAGGCAAAGCTAGCATTCATTAGCATCACACTCCCCTAAGCTAAAGGTTCTGGCCCAAATCGCCCCACCTCCGCTGTCAAACACATCTCATGATGAACAGGCTCATTAGAATCGTGGGAAGCTGGCCGACAGTAGCCAGAAGCGTGCGGCACGATGGATCGGTGCTCCATCGTTTCTCCGTAACTTAACTTCGGCGGAAAAAGAAGAACAAGGAAAGACGAGTAGCTGCTTCTGCCGATGAAGAAAAGCTTATTATTGTTATAGATGTGATTTATCTGAAACTTTTAGGCAAGGTAACTTAGCATGTTATATGCACAACTTTACAATGAAAGTTGGGAAAAAGACAAGCAACAGAGTGGTGCAGTGGGTGTCCCTCCTGTTTTGCAGTATCTGGACCGTTTGGGTGTGGGTTCAAATCCAGCTTAACCTGTATGGCATTTGCATGTTCTCCCTGTGTCTGTGTGGGCTTCCTCCCCCAGTACAAAGAGGATGTTTCTGGTTACCTGATCCCTATGCACTTTGTCCATGATATGTGTGAGTGGCTCCTCTGAGAAAGAGTAACACCATTCAAGTCTAGTATAGGCTCTGATCCCCCCTGACCAACACAGGTGGTCTATGAAAATGGATAGCTGCTTGGACTGGAACAATTCAAGGTAAATTCCTTCTTCCTGCAAGACAAACAGCCTGAACGCCTGCTGCACCCAGTATAACTGAAAGCAGTAAGAGTAATAAATTAGTTACTTTAAAATAACTTAAATCAGTGATTTGCTTTATTGTGAATGTAACAACACCTATAACAATAATAATAATAATAGTTCCCTCAATGGTGAATGAAATTCCTGTTTTCCAGCTATTCCCGTTCCTATATTCCAACTATACATCGCCCATTTAGCCACTTAAAGACGTGACGTGAGCACAGTGGCGTCACAATTAATGTTACCATACCAATACGATGTGACAGAGTGACGTCATCGTTGCAGTTACCGTGACAACAGATGTAAACGCTATTAACACTATATAAGGCCAGGAAGCAGTTCTGAAACTGGTTGTCCACGGACACGGTCAGGGTTCTCTTGCGAAAATGTCTTTGCCGTACAGTGAAAAGTTCCTCAAAAGGGGTGAGATTAACGTCTTTCTTTCTCCCGTGATCCGCCTTTTAGGTGCGTTTCCCGCGACGACGGCGGGGTTTCGGGGTGTCGACGGCGATCGTGGAAACCGCTAGGGGTCGCTAGTCCCTCGCCTCCTGACTTAAAAATATTGATCGCCGAATGCAAACTCTTTGTCAGGAATTAAAACATTATTTATTACATTTATACAAAGCTTGCCTCGGGAAAAGCAAAATTGAAAGACTCATTTCCTTGCATGTCAGTATAAGGGGAAGGGGTAGACGACGTCAGTGTGGTTTGGTCATTCATCTTATTAATGTTTGTCTACTTCATGCAATAAAATGTGCAAATTAATTCTCAATCTCAGCCCTGC
The DNA here is from genome assembly GCA_018136845.1 of Heterotis niloticus. Classification (NCBI taxonomy): domain Eukaryota; kingdom Metazoa; phylum Chordata; class Actinopteri; order Osteoglossiformes; family Osteoglossidae; genus Heterotis; species Heterotis niloticus. Next base: position 6,028,784 of record CM030897.1, on the reverse strand, counting down.
TGGAAAATTTCCTTCCGACTGGACATTATTTTCTGGAAGAGGAATTTGGTGCAGAGCCCACTGTTTCTACCAGAGGTACTGGGGTAAAAAAGTGGTTATTTTACAGCATGCCACTTTTTAGATTTACCTTACATATACACTGACCCCTCCAGTAGTGTTTCATTTCTCTCCTTCCTCTAGAAATTCGAAAATATGCCCGGGACATTGGCATCAATCCCAACGAGGAGCCAGAACTCATGTGGTTGGCACAGGAGGGCGTCCAGGAGCCACTGCCAGCTGACTGGAAGCTCTGGTGTGCAATCCCCTCTTCACTGCCACTTACATATATTCTTTTATACAATACTTTTTTTCTAAAAGCTCTGTTTGGTTCATACACTAAGATACTGACAATAATTTAGTCACTTATAAAGCTGGGTCATTTTTACGGGAGCAGTTCTGGTTAAGTACCTGCATCATCTGCACTACAGCAGGAGCAGGGATCCAAATTCCAATCTTTGACGGAAACAGATATTTTTCACACACGCATTTAAAAATGTGTTCTGTATATTATAACAGTATGTTCAGCTTTCTTTATGTGGTAAACGGTTTTTTTAATGCATACAACACGCTCATCGTGTTCACTGTCTTTTTCCTTTTGGCTTCTGGGCTCAAGAAACCACACCCTCCTCTCTTTCCTGTTGCAGCCTGGACGGGACAGGGAAGAAATACTTTTTCAACTTCTCTACGTTGGATTTCCTCTATGAGCACCCCTCTAAGGAGTCTTACCGCTTCCGGGTGTTACAGGAACGGGAGCGTTTGCGCACCCAGGCCAAAGACATTCCTGTCAAAAATGAGAAGACTAAGAAAGAAAAGGAGGAGAAAAAGAAGGAAAATAAAGACAAGGAGTCCATCAGGGCCCTCGCAGTAAGTGTCCACTGTCACCTCTCGAGCCCTTGGTGTTTTTGGCATGAAGAACCTGAGCAGTATGGTTGGACTTCTTACTGATTCCTACTTTTTAACCATCAGTTTATGGGCTCTTTCCATGTTAAATACAATGTTGAGTCTACCAGGGTTCCACTGTGATCTGACCTGTGTACAAGACACTGTTGGGGCCATGCGCTTTAGGGTTCAGTGTTCAGATACTGAAGGTGTACAGGTCTGAGACACGGCATGTCTGTGATACTACAAGACACAAGTCATGAGAAATATATTTGAATATCTGTTAATTCATACCTTCACTCTTGTTTTTTTACTACTGTAAGAATGAAGATTACTTAAAAATGGGTCTCATTCTGCCACTCCCCCCTTTATTGTAATCCTCAAGACTCCTGACTCCGGTCTGGGCTCCAGTCCAACAGGACTTAGCAAAGACGTGATTGTATTTCCCTCGTCATCTGTTCTGGAGGGTAAAGTCTTGGACGAAGAGGTAGGGTCCTTCGACTCGGGAAAGCGAACAGGTTTTCTGCAACACACTGGTCTTGCCACTTGGGATGGGAATCGGCTAATGACACAAGATGAAATTACGTGGAGGTGGACTCATGTTGGAAGAAGCTGTTGATATCGTTGAGACATTTGCCTTCCACTGTGTCACTTCAGGACAGTGATGAGAGTGACACTATCGTGGTCAGCAAGGCAGCTCCTCCAGGGAAGATGAAGCCGCAGTTGAAGATCACAATGTCAAAGCGGCAGAATCAGCCAACTGCGAAGAAGACGGAAGACAAAAAATTCAAGCATTTTCTCTTTAAAAAGGACAAGCGTGACCTTGAGGTTACATCACAAAAAGGAAATCATAAGAAAATGTGAACAAAATTTTAAATAAGTGAATAAACACAATTAAATACAGACCAAAGGCAAAGGACTGCAGTATTTGCCAGAAGTGGTCACATTGGACCAAGAGGCAGAAAGGTTACCAAATCTTCCAATACTGATAAATTATGATGTAGGTCAGATTTTTACTTTCCTAGCAGAAGTAAGTCGACTGCATGCACCGGTGCCTCATAATTAAACCTTTATTAAAACAGGTCCTTCACTTTTATTGCAAATCAGGTTTTCAAAAATCTTGGATTTAACTGTAAATGTGCAAAATTACATATTTAAAGTACTAATACAAATTGTCTCCAAATGTTATTGTATTGTGTAGGCACATCAAGGCAGCAAAAACACTCTTGACTTGGATGTGTGTACACAATCTTCTTGCCATCGAACACTAATGTTGGATCAATTGGGCAACAGTTTTCGTCCTGTTATTGATCATGAAGCACTCATGAACACCGGATATAGACTGAACAGGAAATTTCGGGATCAATCAAAAGTCTTTTCATTCATTTTATTCATTCACGCTTTCATTCGCCAATGAGCAGAGAGCTCGGGATCTGCCGCCGGGCGCGTCCGCAGCCAATGAAAACGCTGCTGGAAAGGAAAAGGCGTCGTCGCGCACTGACGTCAGCGCGCCGCAGGTACCCGAGCGTGATGACGCAACACGTCGCCGGTATCTAAGCGTGGTTACTGGGCCGTTCGCCCTCTTTTCCGCGAAGTCTGTTGCGAGGTGGGGGCCGCAGGAGCCATCTTAGCGTCAACTTTTCGACACACAATCCGACAAAATGCTCATTTACAGGGACGTCATCTCCGGTGAGTACCGGCGTCTGTGTGGCGCTCCCGCCGCGTTTGTTCCAATTTAAACAGTATTTTTGTCAGACGAGCCGTCTGTTAAGCACTTTTCAGGTGTTTTAAGTCGTCGGGACCGATAGGCCTTCCCCCCTCTTACTTACCCGGATGTAGTTGAGAGCCGCTGTGTTGATTTACTTTTCTACAAAATTTAAACGTGGATCTTAAGCGAGTCACATTTTTCTCTGGTCCTGTTTTTTCATCACACTCGGCCGTGTGTAGATCTCCGTTTTGATGCCGAAAATGAGCAGCGTTTGGCCTGGGTTTTATGGCGTCCGATTGTTAAGGGTTAACCGGGCCGAAATGTGTTTGTACGTCCTGTTGGCTGTTTTTAAAATACACATTCGTGTGCTCTGACACTACAGGATTAGGAACTCGTTGTCTCCCCCAGGTTCGGTTCTGGGGAAGCTCCTTATAGCTGGGATGGTCTCCCAGAACCGGTAGTTCCGGACCGTTCGCGGCTGCTGCCAGAGTTTATGCGTATAAAATGGATAAGAATGGCGCAGGGTTTGGGCGCATGCGTACTCGGTTAACCGGAATAGGCGTGGATTCGATGGCCTCGTCGCTTATGTTTTTTAACTCTTCTTTTGCCGCAGGAGACGAGATGTTTTCGAACATCTACAAGCTTAAAGAGTCTCCCAACGGGATGCTGATCGAAGTCGAGGGAAAGGTATGTTGCAGATGCGTCTCACTTGTGCAAATTCACCTGTAAGTGGACTTGGGAGGGTTTTTAAGTTGAGTGCTGTGAGTTCTTTGCTGTTAAGTTGTGTGGGTTGGTGTTTTACAAGTCGTGAATGAATGGGTGAAAACTAGTTTGTTTTTTTTTTTTAATTTCATTGGAATGCGTTTCTCTTCAGCCTTGTTCAGTGGTGTATTTAAAAAATGTTTTCGTGTGTAATTTTGTTACTGATGTGCATACATTGCGCTGTACCTCTTTCCCTGGGATAGATGGTCAGCCGGACGGAATCCATCGATGACTCCATGATTGGCGGCAACGCATCTGCAGAGGCCAACGATGAAGGCTGCGACGAGGCCACGGTCAGCGGCGTGGACATCATTCTGAACCACAAGCTGCAGGAGACTTCCTTCACAAAAGATTCCTACAAGGCCTACATCAAAGATTACATGAAGATGTAAGTGTGCTGTTCTTGCTGTTTCCTTCTCTGCCATCTCCTTCCCCTCGCATCCATTGACAGCCTGAAGCTATATTTCTATGGTTGTTCGGGTTTTTATGATAAGGATGCCAAAGAAACATCCCAGCGCTTTCTGTCTGCTCCGTCTATAGCGATACAGATTGATAATGGGATAACAGTTTCCTCGTTGGCACACAATGTGGGCATTTGACGGCTGGCTCCTCGTGCCGAATTTTTCTTTATTTTCTCTGTGTTGTGTAATTTGGTCTTCTGTGTTTTCCTTGAGTTGGACAGTTCGATGTAAATACAATGTTCGTCCTGTTTGTGCTTTTAAGGGTCAAAGCCAAGCTGGAGGAGTCTAACCCAGACAGAGTAAAGCCTTTCATGACTGGTGCACAGGAGGAGATCAAAAGGATCATTAGCAACATAAAAAATTTTCAGGTAAGAGGGCAGACCTTCAGCTCTCCAGTATTTGTTGTGACATGCTATGATGACAATCTTAGGACACCTTTGGAGGTTGAGGCCTGTGAAACAAAACTTTACCTGAGCATGCTGAAGAGAGGCCATAGCCCTATTCAGTCAGGTAGTGGGAACTATCACCTTCTCAACCACCTTTTTCTCTTTAGTTCTTCACAGGGGAGTCCATGAACCCTGAGGGCATGGTGGGTCTGCTGGATTACCGTGAGGATGGAATCACACCCTTTATGATCTTCTTCAAAGATGGCTTGGAGATTGAGAAATGTGTAAGTTGAAGAGAAAAGCGATGACACTTGTCAAGCTTCCTGTATGAGGTTCAGAGTGGAGCTGAGGAAACTTGCCCTCTTATCTGAATTACATGTGCACAGTTTACAGGGAGGCCATAAGCTGTGGCTCTCTAAGCAAGGTAGCAATCACACGTTACTGTAACAACTTCAGAAGAAACCCTAGGTTTCTGTAAACACTGCATGGTGAACTCGAGTGTAATAATGTGAAAGTGCTGTTTACTCATAGATTTCTTTTTAATTCATTCAGTTAGGGGAAGGGGCAGATGAGCTGTTGAGCCTCCTAAGTTTTAGTATCTTTCTTTTGTTTGCAGTGATGTTTCTGGATGCCACGTTTTCTCCTCCTTGTTGGCTGCTGCTTTTCATCAGTACCGACTCAAGATCAAGGCCTGGACTTCTCGCATATTTGAAATGCAACAATTGTTTTTACCGTATGTCAAATTATTAAACATTTTGGCCAAAACCTTTCTCCCCACCTCAGGCACAGGATACTTCTGCCAATAACTGGTGACAGTGTTACATTTGACAAGGCTGTTGTGTATAGACACCTTTCCCCAAACCTCATCAGGTTCACCATCAGGCCCAACAGCCCTTCCTGTACAGGATTGTTTGGGGCTTTGAGTTGTAAGATATGGAATAAATCATTGAACAAGTCTCACTGTTCTGTAGCTTTGTGTAAACTGCAATTCAGAGCTTTAACATTCACTTCAAAATGTTTTAGTTTGTTTGTGTTAAAACACTCTGAAGACTAGACAGATGTAGATCAGTAAAAGAACTGAAGGAGACTTTACAGCTCATGTTGCTGCCTGTTTTTGCTCACTGTCTGTTGTGTCACTGATGCCACGTTCCTGCGTTTGCCGCCAGGTGTCAGCAGTGTTTCTGTGTACAGTATTTTGAATGAAGATCGCTCATTCACTCACTTCAGCTAGAACTACCAGTGAGCACAGCTTGGTGTCATTTTTTCAGACATCCGTGCGCTTCATATCCCAGGATTTTCATTTTAATCATTTTATGTGTGTGTATGGGGAGAGTGTTATACTCAGTTGGGTGTTAACAGTGGAAAGCGAAGGTGACAAAGCAAATGTGTTCACACCCATTTCTTTATCAGCCAGTAAACATTCATGTGTTCTGCCATCTCATACTGTACAAGCACAGTGGTTGTGTAGGTGGTAAAAACACATGGCGCACTGACAACCTGCATCTCCCTGCAGGTGTGATCAGTTTGGAAGAAAAATAATGAAATGGTCATGGAGCCCAGATGTCTTTGCTGAGGCAGGTGTGGGTCTCAACAGTACAGGTGCAAACATCACAAGCCAAGAGTGGTTAAGGCATCTTCAGCAGAAGTTTGTTTTGAGTAGAGCCAGCAATTGTACTTTCTTTACCAAACCAGTCTGGATGTTGACAGGGAGGCGAATGCCCTGCATTTCCTTTACAACAAAAACGTCTAAAAATCGCAAATGGTTATGGTGTGCGGCGAGCAGGGCAGCACGCTGTTCCCAACTATTTAACCCCTTGTGGTCACCAGCCAGTCTCAAGTCATCCTGTTAAACCACCAATCTCCCCCCAGACTAGTGACAAATCGCATTTACCTGTTGTACTCCGCACATTTGTTTACCTGTGACCTGGGCAAAGAAGGAGAACTCAGAAAGCAGAAGTTTCCCATGGAGCTAGGCGTTTGCCGATGCGTGATTCACCCAGCACTTGTTGACGCCACGTGACTCGTGCCAGTTCGGCTAATCGGCGATATTAGTCGGCGCTGCGATCGCGCTGTACAAAATAGCCGCGTTCTCGCCCGTCCAGCTACGCGGCTTTGCAATCGGGCCCCTTTTTTGCCCGGCGCTACGGCCAAGGGCAGCACGCAGACTGGTCTGCGTCATCCCGGCAGAGGTGCTTCACGAGCCCGACTCAGCGCTCCCTCCCGAACGGTCCGTTGTCACACTTTTGATAATGGACACAATTATCTGCAATTATTACAAGATGAGTGGCGCGGCCGTTGTTGTAATAACTCCACAAATACGCCCACGCGAGAACTTGCACGCCGCTCGGTTCTGCTGAAGCATCCACTTGCCTCGCAATTACCCAGGAGGCAAAAGCCGAGGTCGGGGCCAGCGAGTGACCCTGCCTGATGAGCGGTTATCGCTCCCGCTTTGGGTCCACAGCAACAGTTTCTGCTGTTTTCTTCTGAAAGCGAAGCTTTGTTGTCAATGGGCGTTTAGTACCATGGGTTATGTAAGACCGATAATATTTCCGTATGAGTATTGAAACAACGGTGCTGCCAAAACTGCCACGGGGGGAGAAAGGGGTGACCGGGGTCCGGTTGCTCAGGGGGCCGAAGCCGGCGTGGGTGGCTGTGGAGAGGTCAGCTGGCCGCCCCCTCTCGCGCCTCCGCCAGCTCGGCCTTCGCAGTGCCCAGAGGCCGCTCTCTGAAGATTAGCCTTCCTCCTCCTAGCGGTTGCCGCACGCCGCCGCCCCCGTCAGGCCGTAGGGGGGCCCGTGTCCCTGGGGCTCCCTGCGGCTCAGCTCGCCCAGATTCCTCCAGGAGGCACGAGGCCTTTCCATGCCCCTCCGCCTCACTCCGTCTCGCTCAGCCTCCTCCCGCCCAAGCTTCCTTCAAACCGTGAGCACAGTTGCATTGGCTGCATTGGAAGCGCTTGGACCGCCGGAATACAACCGCGTCCATCCAGGAAGGTGGCTGCGGAGTGGAGAGGCAAAGACATTCGTTGTTAGCTGGAAGATCACCGTGGCCCCTCGCCCCCCTGCCCTTGCAGTGTGGCGTGATTAAATATTAAATACGTTTTGCGTCTGAGGCATCAAAGACGTTTCAATTGCCAGGGCACCAAGGAGGAGCTAAGAGACAAACCGCTTTACCGCGTTTTCTCTTGTCAGTGTCATTGTGGGCACGAGGGGCCTTTTCCCTGTGTTTATTCCCCAAAATTGTTCTCCAGAGCACAGAAAAGCTGCATCTACAGGCCTTTCAATGCTTTTTTCCCCCCATACGGCTCCCAACATTAGAAATTGAAGGCAGCTGCTACCCAACGTTACCATGGGACAGATTACCAGGGTTTGTTTAAAAACAGGTTTCTGTATTTTCCATCGTGCATTCAAAGTTCCCACATTTTTATTTAACATAACAGAGGCCATGGTGTTTGTTGGAGGGCTGCCCTGTGGTAGACCTGTATCCTGGGCTTCCAGTATAGGCTCTGGACCTCTGCGGCCATAACCTGACCAAGCAGTGAGTGACAGTGATTTATCTGACACTTTTCCCCAAAACAACTTACCACATTCTTAGCAATGTACCCATTTATACAGCCAGTTACTTTTACTGCATCAGTGGAGGGTGTGCAAACCGAAAGGTGTTAGAGCGGTAAAATTAGGAATTAGAACCTGCAAGGCAACAAGCTTGACCACTGCGCCACCTGCTGCACTGAAACTGATAAAATGCCACCACGGTGCAAAAAGGTGTAGTCAAAAAAATTCAGGTGAAGCAGATGTACCAGTGAAGACGGTCTGCAAGTGTTGCTTTTCTCATGTCGCTCTCCTGTCACACGGCTCCAATCCCTCCAGCTGACACACAAGCCCCCCCCGGTCAGCTGTCACTCGCATCACACATCCCATTATGCATTGTGGCACATTCGGCAAAAGCACCCTGAAACGGCTTTCATATCAAATTCTTTTCAAGACACTTTCTCTCCGTGCACGCATGTGTGTCTGTGTGTGTGTGTGTTGTGAAAGGCCACCCGCCCGCCTGTCAGTCAGTCCCCCTCTGGGAGTCACTGTCCCTCAGATGTCATCTTGTTACTTTGTAATTACTCTGCCCGGTTTCCGTGGCGATGTGGCGGCTGTCGTCGTGGAACCCGTCTCCACCGTGACGAGGGAAGGCAAACTACCCGTGCCCACCATCCGTCAGTTATGCAGGCGGCTATATCGGGTGTCTTCCGGATTCCCACCCTCGGGTGCTGTTGTGTCGCATCAGGAGGGTGTGGCCCTCCCCCCACAGGGGGGACACCGGTACCGGAGCACCAATTAGACGCCAAATCCCCAGCGTTCAAATATAGGACAACAGAAGAGGGTTCGATTCAGTTCCCACACTGACTGATTGTAACTAGGCCAGGTCTGGTTCTAAAAGGAGCTCAGAAGCACCACGACGGCGGGTTTGTTTTTCTACCGCGGTATCTGACGGGAAGAAGACTGTCGGGGACGATGTGACAAAAACAGGTCTTATCTCAGAGCCCGCATTCTGAAAGCATCATTTGCCTGCGCTGTGGAGGCACACAAAGGCAAGGAAATGAGCCGCCGGCGGCCAAGCGCAACAAAGCGGCGACCATTTTTATAAATACATGTGCCCCCCCCCCCACCGTGCGCTGTTCCTTGCGATTCCTCCCCGCGGTGTCGCCACACGTGCCGCAGTCCAGCTGAGGGCCGCTTTCATGTGAGGCGCTATTGCTAATTGCGAGCACGTCAGCAGCGGCGACGGTAGATTAAATCGCACCTCCTGAATGGAGGGCAGGCGAACGGCTCCTCACCCCGCCCCCCCCCATAGGCCCGCCCCACCCCGCCTCCTTCGGCGGGGCGGCGGCAACAGGCTCCACTCCACCGGCAGTCTCCGCCGCTCGCTCTCCATGCCCGCACTGCTCAGCCGCGCTCGCACACGCTCACGCTCGCGCCACAGAAGCTGCACGCCAGCGCTGGCATGGACTGGACCCTCCGCAGGATGGACAGCGAGCTGAGGGAGATCAACCCGGACCTGCTGCAGCCCAGCAAGAGCTTCAAGAAGCCGTCGTCGGGCACCATCACCCTCAACGTCGGGGGCTATCTGTATGCCACCCAGAGGCAGACCCTGGCCAGACACCCGGGGTCACTGCTGGAGGAGGTGGCCAGCGGGAAGAGACCCGTCCAGCACGTGGACGCCATGGGCAACACCTTCATCGACCGCGACGGCCCCATCTTCCGACACATCCTCAACTTCCTGAGGCTGGGGGAGCTGCTCCTGCCGGAGGACTTCAAGGAGGCAGGGCTGCTGAGGCGTGAGGCTGACTTCTACCGCCTGGAGGACCTGGTGCAGGCTGTGGCTGACTGGGAGCAGCGGCAGGCCACCCAGCAGGAGGCTGCCTTCCTCGAGGTCACTGACAGCCACGAGCGCTCGCAGGGCCTCAAGGTGTACTGCAGCGACCCGGCCTTCATCGAGGCAGTCAAGGGGCGCCTCGTTCAGGTCTCCAAGAGCCGCCTGGACAGCTTCCCCGAGGAGTTTGAGGTCTCGGCCAACGTCATCCAGTTCCGCCACTTCATCAAGTCAGAGATGGGTTCCCGGCTCGTGCTCAAGGAGGACAGCACCTTCCTCTGCAAGCTGGACTCCCTGAAGCTGGAGATTGTCCTGCTGGCGCTCCGAGGGGGCTACCGCCTGCTCACCAGCCTGGACAGCTCCCGCGGCTCCGTGGTGCAGAGCGAGGCCCTCCACTTCGTCAAATGACCTCCCCGCCCCTCATTCAACGGGACCGCGAACGGAGTACCAGGGACGCCCAAAAGGTCCTTCTGCTTCTCCTCTTTGGCAAAACACCATTTATCCGCATCTCTCGCTTTCCTTTGCTGTCACACCCGAGAGGCCTCCCGTTTAAAAAAAGAGAGATAATTCAGTATTGTGCACGTCCCGCCTGCGTTCGGGTTTATTTATGTCACGCGCTGTTAGACTTTAACTTCCAGCTTCCAGCTTCCGGCTGTGAGTGACAGGCATGTGGCTTCGTGCAACAGGCTGCTAAAACTGTGCTCAACTCCGTCGCATTTCCATCTCACCTTCTACCTGGTGACCAAAGGACCCGGCACGACCAACGTGACAAAGTAGTGTCCGGATGAGCTATCTGCTGGTGCAACTTCGTATTTATTCCCTCGGTAAAAGCACAACTGTGTCAGGTGTAAGTGGAGCTGTAAAAGCCCGGTCAGTGAAAGTTTCACATAATGCATGTTGGTATGAAAGTGATCGTCTTAAGCAGAGTTCTCGTACGATTTGTACAGTAAAGTAATTCTGCGTTCGTGTTCTTGTGTACCTGTGATCAAGTTTTGCACAAAATAAAAAGTGATTACAGTTTGAGGTTTCTATGTTGATTTTTTTTTTCTTTACGTAATACTGTAGAAATCACTGGAAATCTAAACAAGACGGTGCTCCTCTCAGTCGACGGTGCGATAATTTCGAATTAAACTTTGCTGCTTGGAAGCCGGCTGGCGCTAAAACCCCAGGCGGGTATCACTGGGGACAACCTGCCTTGGTACCGCTTCCCAGACACGGCTCAAAGCCAAACGTTGCATCTGCTGCAGTTTCTTTCTGTTTGTTCCAACCGCACACCGCAGTGTGCGTTCAGGTCCGGGAGACTGAAAGCAGCGCTCACGCAATCGTTTACAGCAAACGGACGGTACACACCGAGACGTTTTACCGCATTTCCAGTTATGTTTTGTTAAACTGTCTATGACGTTGGGCCTTTTTTATATGAAATAACCCTCAATATCGACCTATGTTTGTTTAATGTTAGAGGCAAATCTCAGTCCATCCATTATCAATAACCACTTGTACACCGCAGGGTCACCATGGTCCAGAGTCTATTCTGGAAACACAGGGTGTGAGGCAGGGTACACGCTGGATGGAACAACTACTTGTACACACACATGCGCGCGGGTGCATACGTTGCAAGAAATTTAGAGTCACCGGTCCACCTGAAGAACACGTGTTTGGACTATGGGAGGCAACCAGAGTGCCTGGAAAACATACAAAGTCCAGACAGATCTGAACCTACACCCAAACCCACTGCCCAGAAGCTGTGAGCCCCCAGCGCTACCCCCTGTGCCACCGGAACGCTCTGAACCCGTAACACGTAATCCTAAACTCCAGATGAGGCCACTCCAGCACACGTGGCTGGACGCGGCGAACAATACATTGCGTGACGCTGATAGTCCAGCGACGCAAGACATGGATGATGACGTCCACTTGCAAAATCTCCTCCGCTATCAAGGGAAAGAGTCAACCTTTTCCGTCCTCCACTATTAAAAAAAAAAAACTACTTATTAATACCACCCTGGCAAGGCCACACCCACGTTAAATTTAACGTATGAAGAAGTCAGCTTATAAACGTAAATATGCACCGACTTTTTGGTGTGGGGCTACGTCACCCAGGGGGCACCGAGGAGAAACTGCAGTCGGTCCCATTAGAAGAGAAATATTACACATGGGTGATTATTTGTCCCAACTCTCATGGGGTTTGTAGGGTACATTAGGAGGCGCTCATGGGGGTAACGTTCTTTAGGGCACTTTAACACACGCGCTGCGCTGTTTGCTGTGCGATACTTCGCTCACTCTGCATATTAATGTTCGCCACCATGCATTCACACCGCTGCTCACTTATTCTATAAATACCGGATCTAAACAAAAGACAATGACCCCCAACAATGCCGCAGAATACGAAAATGATTTGGAACAGTGGGGGTGTTAAGGAGAAGTTTCATATCCACACTTCTAACCAGAAGTAGACCCGTTATTAATATGTGGGCTTTAGAGAAATCGAAGTTGCAGCTCCGAAGCTCGAAACTTAATCGGCTTTTACAGAATCGGCTTTTACATATCATTATTATTTATTTATTCATTTAGCTGACACCTCTCCCCCAGGCAACTTACAATGGCGGGCGTGTAAATTTGCAATAATTCGCTGACGGCTGTCTGCGCCTGCAGAGATTCACCCATTAACAGCAGGGTAATTTTTACCGTTTCGATTCAGAATAAGAAGTTTCATCGACGGCACTGCGGCAGGAGGCGGGATTCAAACCCGGGGCCTTCGCGTCGAAGGGGACCGCATTGACCACCACGGCACCTGCTGCTGAAAAATTATGACCGCGCAAAGAACATTTTAGTTTGTTCGGGCTGCCTGGCGTCCGAGGAGCTTTGTTTAACATCGTGAATAACAACAGCAACAATAGATCACGAGCAACAAAAATAGATCGCTTGCACTTTCTGGCGTCTCGATGTATTTGCAACAAAACGCTAATTTAAGGGATACGCCAACACAGCGGCGGCGGTACGAGAATTTTCCCGATGCGGCGTCTTCGGATGGCACCGCACGCGCCGTGTCTCGGGCCTACGGCGGCGCCCCCCCGCAAAGTCGGCCGTGGCCACGCAGGCGAAACTTCAGAACGGGCCTCCGAAACACAGCATCTGCTTCGACGCTGTTACCCCGTGTACCCTTGGGGGCCATTGTGCTCATTAGGCCTCCGTTCCAGCTGATGGACAGCACCTCCCGGGGGCAACAGGGACCCAAAAACCCCCAAGCAGGAGACAGGTGGAACTGGGGAAGCAGGATACCAGCGCGTAACTTCTCAGGGCAGCTGCTCGGTGTCCTGTTGCCAGGCAAATCCAACTTCCTGCCCGCGTTTCGACTTCCACTCCTTCTTTCTTGTTAAACGTGTGTTACCCTCCCTGCCCCCTCCGTGTCTGAGCCGCGGTGGGAGGGTGTGAGCGGAGGGTGACCCAGGGGGAGTTCATTAGCGACGGATTGCCGCGTTTCCCTGACCGTGCTATCGGGAAGAATCTCGGCAGCATTCTTAGAAGAGTCCGGTTCCACGTTCGGCATCGCACGGCAGCCCCTGGGGTCTTATTATCGGCAACAAGAAAAAAAAAACATGCCTGGAAATCTGTTATGTAATCTGTGAGCTCCGCTCTCGGGGACTCGCACACATGCGGACACACACGCGGACCTCGATTCTGACCTCACCTGTGTGACATCACTCGCAACCGTTTGTAAGCAGAGTGTTTATTCATTGTGGTAAAGGATAAAGAGGATGAGGTGCAGAGCCAGAGGGGGGCGAGAGGTCCGGCAACGGGTCTGACTCAAGATGTCATGTCTGCTTGAGATTGGCTTGGGGCTTCAAATATTGTGATTTATTAATTTAGCTTAAGCTTTTCTACAAAACTGCTTAAATAGAATGACGTACCTTTTACGCGATCGGGTAAATTTTACCGTGCTGGGTGAGTACCTTAATCCAGAAGGTGGTGAGACTTGGACATTTTGGAAGGTGATGGCTCTGACCACTATGCCCCCCTGTTGCACCACAGAAATTTGGGTAAAACAACTGCAGGTATGAATTCAGTATAAATCAGTGTCATTTATAAACTGTGGGTTTAAAAACATAGCGAATCTCAGCATTAAATACCCATTTCGCCAATCCATGCAGCTTCCCAGCGTCCTCCAGCAACAGAGCCCCCCCTGCAGCTGGAGTCAGAGCCACGATGGAAGCATCGCCACGACCATGAAGTACATGCACCTGCGTTACTTTGGCGCAGCTCACTGTTTGGACCTGAGCTCAGGGAGCAGTTTGGGGACGACCACCTCTCCTTACTGCCTCAAACATGCACTCTGGTATCAGTTTATTTTATTTGCTGTTACTGCTTCCAACAAACTCTTTTCTTTGAAGTTCCTTAATTTTTTACCTTTCGGTCGTGGTACGGTAGCAGTATAAACAGCGAGCCCACCTGGTCAACACCTGTATGGGGGATTTGGATGGAAAAGCAAACACCCACGTGGAACCTCTCTGAGAGTTGCTGCAGTAGAGCTGGGAGGACATGGAGCTTCATCTCCTCATCGCACTTGCTCACCAAGCACCTCTAGAAGACAGAATTATTGTCCACCATGAAGTGGTGTCCCATCCAGGATATAGTTTCACACACTGGTGGCCAGTGATTCTGGGATGAACTTCAGGCCATAGCAACACTGGATGGATGGATGGTGGATGGATGGTTGTTACTTACATGCTGCATGTACTGTAATGCTATGCTGGACCCAGAGTGGCTTTACCCAGAATTCCTCAGCAACAATATGCAGCAAAAGAGTTTGACATGACTGTCTTGGGTAGCCAGACAAACAGCTTGAAGATCACAGCATGAAATTTTCCTTTAGCGCGTAATACATTTTGAGCGAAATCTGTGAAACGACCGCATCGACACCACGTTTTCGTCACGATTACAGGACCTGGGCTTTAGGCAACAATGTGAAAGAGTCCTGAAGTTGAGAAACAACCAGATTTTAGGGGAGCACAACATTAAAACCAGAAGATCGATACACATTGACGGGGCTGAGCTCATACACGGCGCACAATTGATTCCGAGAGGCCAAACGCCCATTTCATCACACAAGGTAGAAGGAGATGAAGGTGCACAGCAGGCAGCAGTCTTTCACAGAGATCATTCACAAGTAGGAGGTGGGAGCCAGCAATCATGGTGCACTGGGTGGTGCTGCTACCTTGCTGCTTCTAGGCTTTGGGTTGGGAAAAGGGTTCAAATCTGAGATTTGAGGGAGTGAGTGGAGTTTGTATGTTCTCCTTATGTGAGCGTGGGTTTTCTCCCACAGTCCAAAAATGTGTGTTTTGGGTGGACTGGTGACTGTAAGCTGTGTGTGTGAGACTGGTGTCCCATCCAAGGACAACGTGGACAAACAATTATTGATAGTAGGCTGATGGATGGAAGCTGTTAGAGAACCAGATCGATTCAGACTAGAAGGTCCAATCCAAGGTCCATCTGACCTCGTACCCCTGAGCGGTATCTTCAGGAAATACAGAGCTGTCGAACGGGTTAATAGTTTAACTGGTGTTCTTTGTAAGCCCTCCCAGATAAAGATGCCTTTTAAATAAACAATGCATTGTTACAAGAGGCTCGTAGGTCGAGAGACAGCGCAAAACTTGGTAAACAATAGTCGCAAAAAGCGTGTTAAAAGAGAGAAAAAAAACAAAGCACTTCACATGCATTGTTCCACTCCTGCATGAAAGTGTTATTCAGAAATTCACACCTAAACAGCCATCTGGCGTGACTATTATGAAAGTTAATTATGAAAGAGAAGGTGTTTTTGTTTCAGGTCAGCAGTTTGCATTGTTTACTTTGCGGAGCATCTGTTCGAGTGTTTGTCACCACCAGCACAGGGACAGCCTCCATCCCCATAGCTCCAACCTCCATTGCCACAGCCCCACATCCTCTAGCCTTCATCTCCACAGCTTCCGCCTCCACAACCTCCATCTCCACAGTCTTTAGCCTCCATCCTCCATCCCCACAACCTCCGGCACAGCGGCCTCTGGCACCCGGGTTCAAGCAACACTGCATCCTCGCGAGCGCGGCCTCCACTCACGGCCAGCTTGCGTGGCGAAAACCTGTTGCTTAGCAACTACTTAATCGGTACCTGCAGCTCCCGACGCCCGGCCAACGGCGCGGGAATCGGGGCGTCGACAGGAAGCGACACAGAGATGAAAACGGCTCTTCACAATTCCACAAATGTTTCGACATGAATCAGGTCTTAAACGGGAGCAAATTGCTCGGTAAAATCCATCTGATCCGGATGCAAACGGCACTTTGTCGAAACCTCCATTCATGGATGCAGTGATAACGTGCAGTGCCCGAGCATCATGGACTGTTCTGGAAACTTCTGTACACGCAACAGGGGTCCAGCCATTACATAAGAAGGGTACAAGATTTCAACTTCACTGAAATTTATTACTCACTACTGTTATTTCAAAGACAAACTGCGTTTTAACAGTTTGGAGAAAAAAAATGTATTAACAGGTAAATGTTAGAATTATTTACATATCCATAGCTAGCTATTTCCAATACAACTGCATATTTATTCCAGGCCAACGATTAACATTATTTGCAATACTGTAGCTCAATATTTCAGTGTCGAATGTAAAAAAAAAAATTAAAAAATTAAAATGTATACAAAGTGCGATTTACTCTGCTATATACGCAACACTTTCAGGCTACTTTCCCAACAAAGCTATTACTAAACCTAGTTATTTTTACAGTGCATTTCCCCTGGTCATATTTGCATATCTTAACCAGCATTTGCACGGCAGAGGAAAAATTAAGATCGTCGCTGTTTTACACGCTTTGTTACAGCGCGGTGCAGCGAGACTGTTGCCACCTAGTGGCTGGACGAGGTGTTGCAGATGATGAGACAAACGCGCCTGCGAAAAACATTAAAATAAGAAATCACTGCATCCAGTTTGTTTCCTACCCCCTGGAGAACTTTTGGAAGAGGCAGACAAGGAGGTAAAGCCTTCCACACACGTACATCACGGTGTGTACTTGACATGTTTTACTCCCAGGCAGTTGGGGGTGAGTCATGTAAGAAAGACACCATTTTAAAGCCAAGTGCGTCAAATTTGTGGAAAAGATCCAAAAAGTATTGATGATTTCCCCCTGTTACTAAACACAAAATAAGCTTTGTTTGCAGAGGAATACAGCGCCGTCCTATTATTTGGAGGTGCGTCGCCATCCTTCATTCAGTGGAACGTTTGCAGAAAGCCAGCGACCGAACGTGGAACAATAAACATGAGAAGCACAAAACAAGACAGCTGAAAGGAAAAAAAAATTCATCATGACAGCAGGGAAAAGAAAACACCAGAATGACAAAGCAGACTAATTAATGTAAATTCCATTACTAACTGAATGACTGTTAAGATTTTATTGTCCAAGACGCAGCCGTTTCAGAAAAACTTCAGGTGATTTCACCAGTTTCCCTGCTGACAACACATAGCCGAAGTGTCCATTTGAGAGTCTGTTCCAGACAAGTGGAGTCAAGGGAAACGGTGCCATTCAATCCATATAAAAATATTTTAATAAAATTATTTTGAGGCGTTATAAGAATGAATCTTGGGCCACTGAATGCAATTTTAAAATCCACAATGTACATACACACACAGGGAGACACGACATTAAAGTGTCCGAAAGGAACACGGAGCTGGCAGTATTTAAAAAGAACTATTACAAACCATTTCCCCAAACCTATTCTCAAAAATACTTTAAAACAAAACTTTAGAAGAGTCACTCCGAATCTTGTGCTAAGTGACCTTAAAAGTTTTCAAGTGGAACAGCCAACACAGTGGTACTGAAAATATCTGGAGATGACGTCTATTCTGCCTACACTGGAAAACTAAATATATGATTGTGAACAGAAAACTGAACGCTGAACGCTTCCTGCTGGCAAACCACCTGATGCGAGATGAGGGCTCTTAAAAGCAATCACTTTTCTCCAGCCACTGTCAAGCTGCAACAGGGAAGGTTTTATGTTCTGTTTCCGAGAGTCTCAACCCCAGCCCACCCACTGTCTCAACCCAGATGCAAAGACACACGCGCACGCGTGCGCACACACACAAACTACCGACAGACTGAAAAGGACACAGACTGAAAGGAGCTCAACTCTGAAACTTTTTATCCACTACATGAGGGGCTTTAAACACGTGGCGGGTTTCAGGTTGCACGGGTGGGAGCCAGTCTCTCTCCTCCAGCCTACAGGAACATGCGGTCCTTGCTGTGTGAGAAGCGGGTGTTCAGGTCCTGGGACTTCTTCAGCAGTGCCTTCTTCTGAGCCTCATCGAAGCGATTCACCTGCAGGTCCTGGTCCCTGTCAAAGGGCCTCCTCTCCACTGGATTGCTGGCCTCTTCCTCCGCCTTCCTCTTCATCTTCTTGCTGTGCATGCTCAGGAGGGACTCGCCCCTTTTGGCCTCCTTCAAAACAAGGACAGCAGATATTTTGCATTTTGCCATTTTACAGCTCTGTGCTCTGAGGCCAGCATGATTTGGGTGAGCTTAAGTTATGCTTACATTGTACTTGGACACTTTCTCTGCCATCTGGAGCTCTTTCTGGGAGAGGCGGGGGGTGGCCTCCGTGTGAGACTCGCCTCTCTGCTTCCCCTCCAGGCACTCCTTTGGGGCAGGGAGGAAAGAAAAAAAAAAATTAAAAAAATAATAATGTACACACACTGGCTGTCACCCAATGGGCTGCACGAAGTGTTGCTGCTCAAAAATCCGCCCTCACTGTTGTGTGACTAATAAGCGGCTAGCCTCAGGGTTGTCTGCCGGAGGTTAATCACATCCAGCCTTATGCAGGTGGATGAAGGGGTGAAAAAGTAAAAGTACTTTATGAGCTATGGCTGCAAACTCTCCCAACGCCACAGTTATTTCAGTGCTCACTCTGGCCTTGCGCTCCCGGTCCGCAGGGGTATCTGTCCAAATGGAGCGGTCTTGGTCTTCTGGTCCAGACCTCTTCTTAAAGGTACGAGCCCCCAGTCCAATGTGCTGAAGTTCTGGGGGGAGTTCAGTCATCCAGGTCTCCCGGGAGGGCTTCTTTGGACTCTGTAAGCAGAAAAAAGTTCATTACACCCTGCCTCCCAGGAGCCTCTCCTGTTACCTCCGTATCATTCACTAGTCAACACTTTTCTCCCAGATTTTAGGGTAAATACCATCCCCTAGGGTACTACCACCTTAATTTTGATTATCCGTTTTGTCTCAACTGCAAGTAAAAATTTTATTTGACTCTAGTGGGTTACAAGGATTTAGTCCACTATTTTATTTCAACAAATTCAATTGTTTAATTCACCCTCTGTGCAGACCCTTGTCAGCACTGAAGTCTATTACAAAGTGAAATTAAGTCTTCATGAATAAAGGCTAGAGATGGGATATGAATTATTCATTCTGGACACATTCTTTTCAAGGTCCGTACATCTCCAGATGCGAGTTTTTCCTTCATTCTCTGTGCTCTGCGTTCAAACTCCATGGCAACCGTGCTGCTTGAAGGCCCCTGGGCTGGCATGGGCCCGATGACATCATCTTCTCCATCGCTGCTGGAGGCCTGTGGAACACAAGGGCACAAGCAGCACCGTAACATGGTTAGTGTGTTTACCCACTTGCCGAAGCATCCAAATTAGCTCAACCGAAATTGGCAGTTCCCCTACAGCTCAGTTCCTACAAACACCTGCTGGACACAATCCTGCAAGTAATCATCACCATGGACACCACTGTCCACAGAGCCATTGACTGTGCATCACCTTCTCACCTCTGGAACGTAACCTGGAGGCAGGGCCGGTCCGGAGAAGAGCCGGCTGTCTCCTTCGCTGCCCTCATCATCGCTGTGGTGTGATGACTTGCGAAACCCGGGGGGGAGAGCTGGGCCCAACGCTGGCCTGTTGGAAAATATCAACATTGGTCAGGCCGTAACACTGGCCAGCACTCATTTATTTATTATTATTGACTTGGCTAATGCTGCTCTCCAAAGCTATTTACAACATGAGGCTCATGTAATAAGTTACGTACTGATCTACCCATTTATACAGTTAAGTAACTTTTCCTCTCTCAGTTCAGGGTAAGTACATTGCTCAAGGGGACTACGGGGGAATGGGGATTTGAGCCCAAGTCTGTTGATCGCAAGGCAGCAGCTCTAACCCCATGCCATCTGCTACTATTTATCACAGCTTATGAAGCTCTCTTCGTCCAAATCATTATCATAACCTACATACAGCCTTCGCATTAATATAAACCCACATTTTCAGTGGCTTTGCAAAAAGAGTAGCAATCTTACTTAAAGCTGCAACAACCGAAGCCTGTGTGGGACCTGAACAAAGTACCATCTGTCCAAGAGGCTTTAGGCAGTGCTGTAGATTGCTTCCTCCTCAGGTTAAGGAATTTGATTCTCTTCACTAATTCGTTTCTACTTTTAACTCCAAGGTGGTCTAGTTTATCATTGGTGCCACACTCACCCCATGCAGGACATCTATGGTGACTGAGGAGGTACAATAACAAAACAGGCCAAAGACATCCTCCAGCTTTGGTCTCCTTACTGGTCTACTGTCTGGAAAGGTATTATCTATCCATCCATTATCCTTAACCGCATTGTCCAGGTCAGGGCTGTGGTAGTTCTGCACCTATCCTAGAAACACTGGGCATTAGGCTATGAAAGTGCACCCTGAATGGGATACCAGTCCATCACATTCTGGCAACACACACGCATGCTATGGGCAATTTAGAGTGATCTGTTAACTAAGGACTAATAAGAATCTGAATATCTATACTCCGCACCTCTCAAACATGGTAGCAGCATGCTGAATGTGAAGTCCCAATATTAGTACACCGTTAGAAAATCTTACCAGGTTAAGACTTTCCTCTTTATATATTATAGGAAGGATGAGTGGAGCATCATACTGTATGTCAAACATTCCATACACTCTGCCAGTGAAAAATAAACAGGTCATATATTTAAAGCTGTTTCTGGATGTCAAAAGGCTTAAGCAGAAATACCATCTCCTGGGGCAGCAGCCATGAGCAAAGTACTTATACTCTGAATTACTTCAGTAAAAATGGCCCTGCTGTGCAGACAGGCAAAAGGGTGCAAGTAATTTAGCATACAAAGCTAATGTTGTAAGTTGCCTTAGAGGATAGATTCTTAGCTTAGAAAATTTCCTGCAGTTGCTTTCTCACCGGATAAAATGATTTTACCCCAAATTCTTTTTAGTTTAGTCACTTTAATATTTTGGTGCGAGGATTAAATAAAATCACAAATATCTTAACTGCATCTTGTTTGAATCGTTTTTTAATTTGTGGAAGGATGGGAGGGTGTAAATACAGAGTTCATTTTCAGGTGAAGTGTGAGTAATAAGGTTAAGAAAAAAATATCTGCTAAATTACCAAAATACAAACAAAAACCGGAAAGTTTGAATTTGACTCCGGTCACCTTTCCGGCGAGCTTGGCTGTTTCTGATATCCTGGAGGAAGAGCGGGACCAAAGAAACCATCGTCTTCGTCATCTTTATCCTTCTGAGATTCTTGTGCACTAAAGAATTTGAAAACATTTCATATGAGGGAAAACAAGGAGGGTGTGAAGCCCTTTTCACGTGGTTTGGATCCTTTATGCTGTGCACTGTGGAAAATTTGGCTTTTTGGACACTTTCAGCATGTATTTAGGTGGGACATCAAGAACTTTGTTCACGGGTTTTATGATCTTTTAGTAGTGAACCCCAGACCACCTCCACCTACTGGGCTCTGGGGTTGTCCTCGACTTTGGCCCGAGCGCTGAGGCGGCTCCTCTTGAACACCACCTCCTCCCGGTCGCTCTCCTCCGAGGAGCTCGACTCTTCCATGGGCCTGTAGTCCGGCGGCAGCGCTGGACCTACAACTGCTGAAGACAGAGGACACGGTCCTGATCCGGTGGCAACCATGCCGTTTACACACCTCTGAGTTCATTTCACGCCGCAGCTTCCCTTTAACCGTCGGCGGACGAGCACCGCAAGGCAGAACGGCTCACTCACTTCTGTCTTCTCCATCCGAGTCGTCGCTGCTCTTTTGCTGGAAGCTCGGCGGCAGTGCTGGTCCAATTAAAACATCATTGTCCGACATTGTCCTCACTTAATAACAAAACAAACTCCGCCACTTTGTTAATGTTTTCAACTGCTGGAAACAACCCGCTCACCCCGACTTGCCCCGGAAGTACATTGGTCGACGACCTTCTGCTCCCGAAACTGTATTTTTTTATTATTTATTTATTTATTTATTTATTTATTTTATTTCGGAGGTGCCGTGAAGATGCCTTAGTTTACGTTAAATAAAATGTTATTTAAAAATTAATTGAAAGGATCCTTTCATGAATGCAGCGTTTATTCAGATTCCAAGCAGCCGGAAAAGCTCAGCTGCTGGCGGATGTGACATCACTGAAACCCACATGGCTCCGTAGTCAACTGGAGACCCATGTGCGAAAGGATACAGATCGGCCAACGCGGCTGTTTCGAATTGGACGAACCGGGCGAAGTGGGGAGATATCATGGGTGATTTTCCACGCGGTCCGCCGTCGCTCAGAGCCCCGGTTTTTAACTGGCAGTCTCCTTCTGGCGGCCCTTACCTCGGCAGTGTGAGCTGGTTTCAGCCTCCGTTTGGACCGTTGCGTTTTGGAGGATCTGGACCTAGGGCTGGTCCTGGTCCTAGACCCGGACTGTGGGGGTTTGGGGTACCCGGGCCTGGTTCTGTACCTGAACCTGAATCCGGTGCTGGGGCTGTTCCTGTTCCTGGATCTGGTTCTGATCCAGGAGCTGGAACTGAAGCTGATACCGGAGCTGTGGGGGCTGTTGGACCCTGGGGCTTTGGGGGATCTGGGGCTGGTCCTGCACCTGGGCCGTGGTGCTTTGGTGGGCCTGGAGCTGGACCTGGGCCTAGTCCTGGGTTCTGGGGAAGCGGGACTGGACCCTGGGGCTGTGGTGAGTTACTTATTCAGCCTCAAATTTTGTGGCACGCCGGCACAGTTTGTATAATATATTCATCTCTGAGTCCACACTGATACTTTCAGCTGCTTCTGTGTAATTTATCAATTTATTTTATGGGTTATTTTTATTTTAACCTCTGTGCTCTGTTTCCATTTTTATTTTCATTAACATGAATTATGACACTGAGCGTACTCATCCTTCCTTCAGGTCATCAATCCAGGCCAGGCTATCAGCATCAAAATATGAAAAATGGAGTCAAGAAGGGTGGAAATAAGGTAATTTACACTCGCATTTATTCAGGTTTTTCTCTTTAAAGCATCAGATGTTATTGTTATACAGAGTAAGCATGTAGACATTACTGTTAACAAAGGGTGACTTAAGGAGCTACAAGCAATCCTGTAGAGCGCAGTACCCACAATGCAATGAAACTGAAATTGTGCTAGATTTAAAAATAAGAAATATTTGCCATCCTGACATTTGTTATGCATAGAAAACGAAGGAGCCTGTGTACTCCCATTACTGTGACACCTGTGATCGAGGATTCAAAAACCAAGACAAGTATGATGAACATGTTGCACAGCATGTCAAGGTAACAAACTTTTTTTTAATGTGTTTAAATGCTTATTTAATTTTGTAAGCATTGCTTGATTAAATGCGATGCTTCGTGTTCAATATATTTGTTACATAGGTTATGTTGTGTTTATTTCAGTATGTCAGCACTGAGAGATGTGTTTTTTCGGTCTTCTTAGTGCTCTGTGGAGGACTGTAATTTTACTGCTCACGAGAAGCTTGTGAACATTCACTGGAGGAATGTAAGTGGTTATTTTACTTTTTTCAGGTAGTATTGTGGCTGACTGTGTGATAAACAGTACAGTCTTTGCGTAGTTAGAGTTCTGGTTTAGGACCTCTACACTTTGGAAAATGAATTAAAACAAAAAAATATTTTATGCCACCCACCTCCTAAACTGCTCCTGGAGGGAGGACAAGAATCGTATGCTGTGGAGATAGAGCTGCTGCTGCTGCTGTGGTTCCTGCCCGGAAGCTCCTGTTTTTTGTTTTGCGTTAGCAATAAAATTCTCTGTAAGCAATCCACAAGTTTGAGCTGTGCTGTCTGCATAGAAGATCTTATTGGTAGGTCACTTTTTGATTAACGTGAACAAAAAAACAAATCAAATTGAACATTGTCTGAAAATATTTAAACCTCATAGGGTGTGAACAAAGCAGTAGCTGTGCTGTGTATGGTGGCTAAAATAAGAAACGTTTAACAGAATTTACATTTCAATTCAATTTCATTTTTATATAGCACTCTTCTCACTGCAGTGACACAGAGCGTTGGACAGACATGTCAAGGGTACAGACACGTAAAGGGTAGTATTCATGTACAGTTGGGATCTGGCCATGCAGGAGAGGAAAACAAAAAAACTCCTTTCTACTAGAGAATAGGAGAAAAATAAACCACTTCATGTTCCAGTGGAATTCCACCTCTCCTAGGTATTCTATGCAATGTAAATAGGAATTGTGGTTTTTTTTGTCATTGTCGCATAAAAGGTATGTTATGGTTCCAGATCACAATCAGGCAAGGCCTCCCACGTCCGTAGCGTCTGATTTAATGATGAGGTCTGGTCGTTCAGCTTTCTGCCTGTCTCTTGCGTACATTTCGTTCCTTCTGGAACATTTATTCATTTAGCAGGCACCTTTCTCCAAAGCAACATAGAAATCAGTATAAATAAAGTGCATTTTACAGTCAGGAGCCTTGGGTGCAATTCCATGATTGTTGATGTTAGTTTGTCTGATAAATGCAGTCTTTGACTGCACACATTATATGAGTAGCTGTACATAGAACTTGAAATGCTAAGGTGATTCTGAAAGTACATGTGATGCAGATTTGTGCAGCTCTTACAGAAGCTCAAGAAAAGTATTTCCGAAACAGATGGGTTTTGAGACTTTTATTGAATACTGGAAGCCATTCAGCAGATCTGAGGGTAGAGGGAACTTCTTTCTCCATATCCATGGCAAAACCCTGAACCAAAGAAGTGTTGATTTTGGACTTTTTTTAAGTTATGTAAATTCCAGTGTACCAGTTCATGCTGTTTTGTCATTGATAACATAGCTTTATGGTAAATATAGGAATTTTTGCTATTCTTCTGAGATGCCACCACGAGAACAGCTTTACATGATTGTGACTGGGGTTTTCTTTACATCAGAGCCATGCACCTGGAGCAAAGAGGATTAAACTGGACACGGAAGAAGAGATTGCAAAATGGAGAGAAGAAAGGCGAAAGTTAGTTTTGAACCTTCAACATTTATTTGTTTTGCAGGGGCTGTTTTAAGAGGTCAACTCTTTTGTTCACTAAAATGCCACTTCATCAGCCTACAGGTATTGCAAATGTGTAGTGGAGGTCATTTGGGTAAAACACGGTAAATGGTTCACCAACAGGGGGAGCTCATTTTTGTCGGTGCAGTTCAAAGAAAATGTGCGACAATAAAGATTAGGGGATATACGTATGCAGTAAATATTTAAGCTTTTTATGAGATTTATCATATCTACCATTACAGTAAATTGCTTTGTGTCACAGGAACTACCCCACCTTGGCTAACATGGAACGGAAGAGGAAGATAATGGAAGATCGGGTGGAGAGAGGAGAGGTGCTGGAGACGGCACAGTTTGGGTGGGTTTGGGTCCCAAGTGAAGGTGGAGAAGGAGAGTGGTGGAGGCCCACATTGTGCTGCTGGTTTAAAACATTGGTCTGTCTGTAGTTTGTGGTATAGCAGCCTACTGTGCTGCCCCCTGGTGTGTATGAGATGGAATAAGAAAGGTGACAAAATAAATGACTGCAAAGTTGAACAAGTGGCAGTAAATAATTACAGTAGTTAATTTTTTTTTTGTTTGCTTTTGCTTTGATGATGGTTTTATCCAAAGTTATTAGGCTTCATTGCAGCAGTTCAGCATACCATAGCCATAGTCGGATATGGGGCTTGAAAGTAGCAATTTTCTGGTGTCAAGTCTGTGTCTTTAACCACTGCGGATCCTGTGTCCAGTTTTCATGTTTAATTTACAGTTTTTTTTTTTTCCTGCCATTTTGTCTGAGCCACTGCTTGTTTTCAACAGGTGGGTGGGTTGAAGGGCAGGTGGAGGGTTAGAGGTTACAGTCTGCTCTCTAATACTCAGGCGTATGCGGGGGAGGGGTCGTGG
Organism: Heterotis niloticus; assembly: GCA_018136845.1. Lineage (NCBI taxonomy): Eukaryota > Metazoa > Chordata > Actinopteri > Osteoglossiformes > Osteoglossidae > Heterotis > Heterotis niloticus. The sequence continues at coordinate 6,003,018 of CM030897.1, read as the reverse complement.
CCGTGGCTTCAATCAGCGAGGTGGAAGGTTCCAGAACTTCCAGCAGAGAGGGTGGACGAAGCCAGGAGACCTGCAGCACACGGAGACGGAAACCAAGAAGTCACCCCTGAAGCAGGCCCCGAAAGATGGAGACCCGCTCGGTGCCATCATGAACAGCGATCCAGGTGGATCACCTGTCCTGTTTTATTGAAGTATTAATTCTGACCTTTTGTGTCACAGTCTCCCTGCTCTGTGTTTGTTCAGAAGCCTCAGAGGCTGCAGGTTTGTCAAAGCTGAGGAATGTTGCATGACAAAATGTTCAGAGACTCTACATCTTTCAGCACCGCTTTATAATATGTCCAGAATGTGCAGGTATTTCTCTGCAAAGGACACACACTCATTGCCACATAGCCAAGCCACTAATGGAGTGGCGTTGAAAATCCACGCTATTTGTCCTTGCAGACTCTGACAAGGACGACACAGCCGAAAACGAGAAGGACGTCCTCATGGTGACCCCGAAGCAGGTGACCTCCGGGTTGGGCACCTTGATGGCCAGCTATGGCTCCATGTCAGAGAGTGATAGCGACGCAGAACCTGAAGGTGAGTCCTATCGTTCCCAGGTGCCTTGATATGTTCTGCACCTGTCAACTTTTTTTTTTTTTTTAATTTATAGCAACACCGAGTCTCAGTAAAATTAACACAGCAGTATTAGGCTGCATATTGGGAATACATCCACATATATACAGCAAGCACTACAAATGAATAGTAACTCCTCTTCTAGTTGTAAGGATATTTTCACTCATGATCTACTAGCTCTTCTCACTTGTAGAGGGGTTGAAGGGTTAATGCATGTGCTTTTATGGCACATATGAAAATATGTTATAATAAGTATTTTAGATGCTGATATCACAGATGGTTGTTGGCAGGTAATGAGTACAGGTATTTCCCTGCTCATGAGCATAATGTGTTCCTGGAAATGAGCTGAAGTCAAGAGACATCATGACGATTACAGCTTGAACTTTGAAAATTCCCCCACGCTTGGCTCTCATTATTCTTAAATGTAAATAAGAGTCTCATATTTGGTCGTAACCCGACAAAAGGTATTTAATAATTTCACTTGCATACGTGAGACTCGTGTCTCGAGGGATCCATGCAGTTAGTAAACGGGTAAGAATGCTGTTATGTTGCTAAGGCTAAATAACCATAGTGCTTATAGTAACACCCAGAATAATAAACTTTTGAAAAATATAAAAGACACCTGAAGATCTGATAATCAGTAAACTTGTGTAACAATGAATGTGTTCATCATCATATTATAATGCAGACATCTTGAAATGTGTCTGATCTTCACCGGGTTGGTGAAGAACAGATGTTCTACCACTAAATGCAGTTTATTTCCTTTTTAGTTTTTTTTTCCCTCTCTTCCCCCCTATCACAGGAGTCACTGCATAGGTTGAACACTGCCTGTGCCTGGTCTAAAAAAAGGTGTTTCCTTTAATAGCTGAGTTACCTGCTCCGAATTGGCACTTAGGACACCAGACCCATTTATGTGACAGCGAAGAAAAAATTGCTTCACAAAATGGCATGCATTTCATGTTTTCATGTTGACCCCTGCAGAGCACCCCAGAAATATACAGATGAAATAAGGCCTCAAACAGAAGCTCAGGTGCCTCTGCTCTTCTCCTTTCACGTGCAATTGAACTTGTATAACAAGAGCAGATTAGTATTTATATGCCGTTCTCTAAGGATTAGGTAACTCCTGGTTACGTCTGGTGAAAGTTATGTATGTAAGTGTTGTACCTAAAATACAACTGTGTATAGAGGGAAGTGAAAGCAGTCACAAAGTAATGAGAAATTGCTTTGATATGAAAACTGATAAATCAGTGCAAACAATTTGGTGTACAAATTTCACAGTGTGTGGTTTTGGAGAACCTTATTGGTTAAATGTATAAATAATAATCCTTATTTGTGGTGTGCTGTGTATGAGAGGTTTCCGATATGATGGCTGCTGCAGAACTGTAGGCACCATAACTTGTATGGTTGCTCTTCCAGTTTTACCAATTTTGAAGGTAAGCAAGGCACTGGAAGAGAACAAGGCCATGATGGAGGGACTGTCTGAGGATACCCAGACTAAGCCACTTTCCCAGAATCCACAAGTAACCCCAAGGCCACACATGGCATACCCACATGTGCCTCAGAACCGGCGAGGCAGGGGAGGACGCCCCCCCAGGGGCCCTGCTATACACCAACGAAGAGCCACACTGCTGGAGATGGTGAGTTTCCTGAAGTACCCCTCCCTTTAAAAATAATCTGATTCGCTTAAGGAAATCTAACCGGAGAGTTAACGCTGCTAACTAGAAACATGGTTAATGGTTTTCAATATGGCAAAAAGTGCTCCAATGTGCCTGGAGAATGCCAGTATTACTGGATTTTTATATTAATCCAGAGTTCTCAGAACCTAGTTGGAAGGCTTAATTTATTCAGTTAAGGCACTAACTACTTCAGCCATGTGGTGCAGTTGTCTAGCTGGAACAAAGGCCTGTAGACAGCACTGGCCTCAGGAACCGGGGTTGGGCAGCCCCTCTCTTTGGGCTGCCGGAACAACACGCTGCCTGGACGGCTTTAGCGGTGACCTCATCGATGGGATCTTCCAACTGAAACTTCCCCTCCAGAAGGGAAGCATAGCAGAAAGGACGCTAGGGGGTGATGGGTTGAATGTACAGGCTTGGTGGGGTTGCCTGGCGACCACCCCCTCCAGGGCAGTTCCAACCGCACTTGCACAGTGAGTGCACCTCGGTGGGGGACAGGAATTTGTATTCACATAAGAAGATTTGTGGGTGAAGAGGACGGGGAAAATGCGATTTGCCACTATTCATTTTGCACCCGTTCAGTTCTTAAACTCCTCAATAAGTACATAATGCATCCGTAAGAAAATGTACCATTCATAAGCTAACCATTAACTATTAACGCCTCATCACTGGCATTTTTTTTAACAAACCAAAAGTGTTGAATTGTGAAGATCTACACAATGCTGACATGGTGTCTGCTAGCAGGTCTGTGCTCCCAGAGTGAGGATTTGTGTGTAATTGAGCTGAGGAAATGTTGGAAACCCCCTGTAAAGTGCCGTTGTAATAATGCAGAAGACCACCTGGGGTGAAAAAATAGGTGGGGGAATAATTTACCTGCATGTTATTTGAGTAAAAAGTGAATGACTTAGATGGTGTAATTTGGCAAAGTTTTATTTTGTTTATCTATAATTTATTTATCTGTAAAAAAAAATATATATATATATATGCAGGCACACAATAGAAAATGTTCAGTTTTGATGTGAGTATCTGTGCAAATGGATTAATGGAAATTTATTGTGGGGCTTATTGTCTTTTCACAGTTGCTGGCAACAGAAATCCGCCACGAGAGAAATGTGCTCTTGCAATGCATCCGGTACATTGTGCGGAACTGCTTTTTTGGACTGGACAGTAGAACTGAACGTAATGAGGCAGCAGTTGGCAGATCAGATTTGATGGGGGAAGAAAAGCAAAGACCCAAGACTGAAACCCAGGAGGAGTGTCCAGTACAGAATTTGGTGGTTAATGGAGACTGTGAGCCTGGGTCTGACCTTCCCATATTGGACATGGAGCCTGACCACCAGATTAGAGACAACACAGAGGATGGACTCAAACATTTGAAGGTCAAGGGCGCCATGACTGATGTAGATAGGAGCGCCCTATTTTGCATCCCTGAGAAGAACAGAGGAAACTTGATGAATGGGGAGGCTGATAGAGAGGTTTACCTCCTGAAGGATTCAAACCCTGGCAGACAGACTCAAGATTGTGGTGTTAGCGCACAAGTAGATAATGCCAGTGTGGGTGAAGACCACAACACTGGAGAAGCTGGAGAGCAGGATGTGAGACTACCATTCTCTGTGGTGGATGAGGAGATCTGGGAAATCCCTGCTGCTACTTCTAACAAAGTCTAAGTTTTTGTTCATTTTGCTGTTCAGCATGCAATGAAAACAACCATGATATTTGTAAATGCACATGTTTCCTGAAAATAATGAATTCATGGACATTGCTTAATAAATGTAGATGAAATGTTATATCAGTGTTCAGGAGGTGATCATGAAAACTGATCAGATTTTACAGAAAAATTGCTGTGAATCAGGCAAATACTTTTCCTTCTCTTTGGGGACACTCAGTGCCTTATGAATATCTTTATAAATATATGCATTGTCACTATTAGGTTTTCAACAATGCGTTAACATTTTATGTTTAAAACCTGTATTTTGGTTTGAGCAGAGTTACTGACAAAGTTTGTTTACTTTTGTAGTTGCCTCCGAAACCTTACTTGAAAGCACTTTTCTATTCACGAGTGTTTTTGATGGGATCTGAGCCATCTTGGTGAACATGCCTTCCGCTGGGGTCGTGTCCCACTGCTGTCTCCCAGTCTGACCTGTCTGACAGCCATGATGTCCACAGGAAACAGCCACACAAAGCCGGCCTGCCTACCCTACTTCCACGGCATGCTAATCTACCTTATCCCAGTTCTTCTATGGCCTCATTTGGTTTTTCCATTGTTATTTTCCTCTTAATATGTTTTTGTTTTCATAACTTTTAACACCTGGTTCTAAAATGTGAAAACATAATAAATTCAAAAAAACTGTAATATATATATTTTTTTATTTCTGTATATCTGCCCTCAGCAAAGGAATAGCAATTTTGCAATACTAGCATATGCTTCAACTATGAACAAGTTTTGTATGTGTGTGAGAGAAATGTATGCATATGTTAAACTCCTTACGCCTGGATAAGGTCATCATTACCCACACATAAGTAGTAAGCTGCTGGCAGGTGAAGTTGTTTTCCTGAGCCATGGAGGATCCTGCGTCTTTAAAGATCTGGAACATATCTTTCCGAAAAGAGATGCACCTCGCTTCGCAGCTCTTGTCCTCACCGATTACCATCTTGTTCTCACCTTGGGCAGGGGTGGCGACGGGGAAGCCGTCTGTCTGGCATTTATGTGTGCATTTGTAGTGAAGGAGCAGCTGCTGCTTTCCCTTTAAAGACCTACTTTAAAAAGTGACAGAAAAGCTGTTTTTGCACATTTTGTGTTGATGAAGGGCACTTTTCCGGATGAATTTTTGTATTCCAGTCCAATATTAACTATGTATGTTCTGCAACATCAGCCCTTGTTTCCATTCCAGTCCTTGCTAATGTGGATACTGCCCGGCTAAACTTTTGCATTTCCACTTTTGGAAGAACTGATATCCACCGCTTTAGAGGATGGTGAGGGCAAAATGGCTGATCCAGGGTTTCTGAAACAGAGCAAGCGATAAATGACCCATGGCTTAAATATCTGCTGCGGAGGAGCCGACGGCTTTGTTAGAACATGATGTAGAAGTTTTGGTGGGTGTGTCTATGAAAAAATGAGTTTAGAGTGATCATAAAGTGTTTGTTCTGCCTAAATAGGTTTTGACATCAAAGACGATTATTGTTTCTGCAAACAAAAAGGCTGTTGCTTCATTACAACATGTGCTTGCAAACACATTAACACTGTTTAACCTGCACAGCAGAGCCTTCAAAATGCAGATCCCCACCCCAACGTGATGCACAAGCAACTGCTTGTTTGGTCTGGGGCCTTCTAAGTAGGCAGTGACCTGCTAAGATTTTAGTTTCATAAGATTTCCTCCAGAATCCCTGTAAATGTGACTTTGATTCACGAGTTGGTTTTTGCTTGGGACTGGTTTATCCTTTCCAGAATGTCCGGTATTATCCTGCATTGAGGTGACCCAGAAAAATTGAAATCTGGCAATTGACATGGAGGGAACGTACTGTTGGCAATGAGCACAACTTTGAAAATTTAGTCTCCCTCTGACTTGTCTTTGAACTACAGTAACTTTCAAAAAGAGAAATGATAATGTGAAAGTTGGATCCAGGCGACTGGTATGGATAGCTTCTGCGTTCCACAGTTTGAGACAGTGTTTCACATTCAGTTTAGTCTGGATGGATGGAAGAATGATTCTGCTGGGTGAAGGTAAACAATTTACATTGATTTGCATGTGGTTATAGTCATATTGATAAGGTAATGTAGAGAAGCACTTCATCTTGTCCATGAGGTGGACGGTACCATAAGAAATAAACTCTCCATTCCCGGCTTAGCAGCAATTCAGCCCACTGACTCTGATACCAGGTAAGCAGGAATGGTGAACACAACTCCCTGGTCACTTTGGAATCAGTCTGCCCCTTTTCAGCTTCATCATTGCAATGTTGTGTGTTCATATCCTCACTTTGCAAACTAGTCTCATTTTAAAGTGTGACCTGAGGTTCGTTCTGGATGTTTCTGTGCATGTCTGCAAACACAAACACACACACACACACACACAGCCCCACTGAAATTCCACTTGGTTCCTAATCCATTGCTTAGCTGACACTTTTATTCAAAACAACTGACAGTGTTTGACCCATTTGTACTGTGGGGTATTTTTACTGGTAAGCACCTTGATGAAGGGCATTCAGTAGTCGCAAGGAATGGGGCTCAAACCACCAGCCTGCACACTGCAAGTCAATATCCTTAAAAGCTTTGCCACCAGCTGCCCTTAATGCCACTTCATATCACATAACATTGAACGAAAGGTTCCATAAAACATTTTACTATAGTTAACTAAATTACTGTTTAGTATTTATTAAGTCGAAGTCGCCTCCAGTCTGTAAACTGCCTTTTGCTGTTCCACAGTACAAAAGAGTACTGTTCCTTTCTTTGTGGGCTGCCAGTGTGATGCAAAGTTGCTGACAGCAAGAGACGCTTACACTGCAGTCAGATTTCGGTGGCTCTCGGTTTGCCCAGCCTGCTTGTTCGTACAGATGGGTACAGTAAGTCTGACCTCAGGCCCGGGTTGTCAATAGAGGCAAGGGTCCATTTCAGGATGTCCAACGTGCAGTCCTGCCACCCATGCCATGCTTTACCCCTCACGTTTAATCTAGGCTGTATGTTTTTGTAGTAGGACAGAAGAAGTGTCTCTCAAATGACCAAGCCATTCTAATGAGCAGTGATGTCAACAAAAAGATATGGTTGGACTTTCTTGCTCCACATACACACAGACACACTTTTTCACGCATAGAAGCATGGCTGCCTCACACGCTTTGCAAACACATACTAATGTACTTACTCACATTGGAAGATAAAGGTTTATTACTGTCTGCATCTCAGTCTGCACACGTCATACACGTAGACAGGCTGATGCACATTCTCTCACACACACACAAATTGATTTAAAAAAGTTTAAAGTTAATACATTTCATTAATGTATATAGGGTTATTGTTGCATGTACAACACTACAGCAGGCGTGCATGTTCCAGTCAGTGCCATCCATGTACTCAATCAAAGAAGCCAAAGGAAAGTTTCATGTGATAAAATGAAAATATAAAAATTTTAAAGAAATTATACATAACATACAAACACATGGCAATGCACATATTAGTGATGTAAGTATAATAAAGTTGAGCAATTTATTTTTTCTTTCCGTTTGACTACAACCGGCATGTATCACTCTCTGTGGCGGCTGTCAGTCCAACAGTAGTAAAAATATGTGTTAAATGATTTTTAAAAATGATCATGGCAAAATAGTTTTTTGGCTATATACTGTAATTTATTACATTTTAACCGTTCTACCACTATATGTTTTTCACTTGCTAATGCCAGGTAATTTAACAGTTAATGTGTTAACTGTTTTCATATATTAGACACCCTATATTTTATTTTTACCCAGTAGTAGCTATTGTGTATTTAAGAAGTAGGATGACATTGAATTATCTTTTTGAAATGTATAGGCTGTTGATTTATTGGATTTTGCTGAATGCAACATGATGCCATTCTGTGTGTTCAGTTTTATCTTCAGAATGTTTGCCCATTGCTTTTCCAAGTACTGTAGTAGAAAAAGATTTTTTATTATTAAAGTCTTTTTAATATCCTGCTGCTTTATAATACTGATATATGATTCCAAAGAAAAACAGGTTGTTATAGGTTTTTCTAGCAAAAATATATAGTATATATACACAGTAAAAAGTCACAAAAAATGTTTGGAGTCTTTCTGACTATACTGTAAATTATATTAATCCAATAAGAGCAGTAATGTTTTTAAGTGTCTCATATCTAAGTAAATGATACGTTATATTCAGGGAACTTCACTACTGAAAATAAAATAAGTTTAATGTCTATTTCACTATATTGTAAAGGATATTAATGCAATAAGAGTAGTAGTGTTTTTAAGTTTGTCACATCTAAGTAAATGATGCGTTATGTTCAGTGAATTTCAGTGCCAAAAATAAAATAAATTGTTTAAAATAAGTTTAATGCCTATTTGACTATCAAGAGAGTGTTTTATTAACTGACTTGTTATTTTGCCTTATTCTGATGTGAAAGACAAATATACTTTAGGATAATATTAGGAGTCATCGTTTGCCTACAGTGATCATCATTCATCATTCATTTGTGAGTGCTGTTCATGCGAGTGGTGGTCAGTTTGCCTTGTTTGTCATTCATCGTTTATTCCCAGCTCCATTCATTCATCTGCCGTGGTCATTCATCGACAGGGGCCGTCATTCAACCTTCAGCTGCAGCGCTCGTCGTTCACCGGCGCGCCTCCGTGTGATCGCCATTTAAAGACTCGCATGCAGAAGAAGAACGTGGTGGACAAGGGCTGAGTCTGCGGGTGTGCGGCCACCCCACGAAGCACCGTCTGGCTCCGATCGGACAATTCCGCCAAGGACTCGACTCCGTCCGCGGCTCTGCCGCCTGCCACCGCCCCCCCCGAGACCCCACCCGCCTCCTCCTCCTCCTCCTCCTCCTCCTCCTGCCCCCAGACTGGCTTTATGTCTGGGCTCTCCGGCGCCTCATCGCGCATGCTCGTCCGTGCAACCGCGCATGCGCCGTCGCCATGTTCGCTAAACCTCCTCCTCCTCCCCTCCCTCGTCTCGTCACACAGAGAAACGGCCACTTTGCCAGAAGACGGCCGCGGGGACAGAGGGACCGGAACGGCCAAACACAGGATTTGAAACGCGGTAAGCACGCAAAATGGACGACGGAGCGGAATAAGACGCCGTTTCTGTAAATGAAACGCGGATATTCGACCCAGGGGACTCGCGCGTTGCTTGCGGACGGCGCGGCTCGGCGGACGCTGTCAGGCGCTGTTGAGATAATGCGTCGGAGCGCCTGGCAGTGATGGAGACGGGCTGGCGCGCATTCGCACCATCTGCCGACCCTCTGCTTCCTTCAGGTGTGTGCACCTAAACCGCAGCCGGACGGGTTTTGTCAAAACACGGACATGTGCAGGTGCGTCTGACGGCATACGACAACGGGAGAGCAGCCTCACTGCGGGCTGCCGGCCGGTGCCGCTTTTCCGTCGGCCTTAAAGTTGGAATCTGACGAGTGTCGATTGTTGTCCGTCTGCCGGTCCCCTCCCTTCGTAAAAGGCTGCGAAAGCTACGGCTGTGAATAAAAATAGATTTTGGCGTTCTGTTGTTGTGCCCCTGGACGTTGTGCGACATGCACCACCCGGAGAGCTCGGGGGAGTCGGCGGGGGGGAGGAAAATGGCGCAGGCAGCGGTGGTGGTCCCGCGCAGGGGCAGCGGGCCGCCCGTCGGAGGGGCCGCTAATATAATTCCTGCGGAAGATTATCAGGTGCCCCCGCCGGCCGGGTCCTCCTCCCCTGGGCCTCAGCATCCTCCTCAGAGCCTTAACCTCCTTTCCCAGCCTCAGTCACAGCCAATACCGTCTGTCGTGCAGACGAAGAAGAAGAGCGGCTTCCAGATCACGAGCGTCACATCAGCCCAAGTGTCCGTCAGTGCCAACAACAGCATCGCGGAGGACACGGAGAGCTACGATGACTTGGACGAGTCGCACACAGAGGACTTGTCTTCCTCCGAGATCCTCGATGTCTCCTTGTCCCGGGCTACTGACATGGGGGTTCCGGAGAGGAGCTCTTCCGAAGAGACGCTGAACTACCTGCATGAGGCAGAGACACCAGGCGCCGTGTCTCCCAACCAGCCTCTTCTGTCCGGCAAGCCGCCGCAACACACTTCTTTGCCCCAGGCGCTGCAGCAGGGTGGCATGGTGAATGGGGCTGTGCATCACCATCATGGGCTGCATCACGCTGGACATCATCCTCCAGTACACGCTAGTCAGTCTGCAGTTGCGCTCCCGCCTGTGTCGGCCTCCGGAGGAACAGTCGCTTGGGTACCGGAGACGGGCACCTTGTCCTCTGCTGTTACGTCTGGAGCTGTACCCGGAGTTCCTGCCCAAGTATTATCCACAGCTGTTGGAGCTGTTCTGGATGTTGCCACAGCCAGTACAGCGGGTGTTGTGGCTCCGCCACTAACTGGTGTCACCCGAGGAACTATGACCGGAGTGCACCCCACAGCAGCAGGAGTACCAATTAGCGGCATCAGTTCCCTGGGGGCAAATGTTAGTAGTGTGAACAGGTTGAGTTCTGTCAGCACAGTGGTCCCTGGGGCTGCTGGGATCACCAACAGCAGCAGTAGCACCGTGAGCCCTGGACAGAAAAGCAGCGGTGCGGGTATACCGAGGACTGCTGTGCAAGGTGCAAACTTAATGCAGAAGCAGAGCGTTGGTGCGAGTGCCAGCGTTACCATGACAGCTAGCATCAGTGACCCTGCAGGTGGTGGCCAGGCAGTTGCTGCAAATGCAGGTCAGCCAGCCCCATCTGTTGCACATGGCCAGCTGCAGCAGCCAGCCCAGGCTCCAACCACATCCACTGGCCCAGCGGGTTCCCGTTTCCGGGTAGTGAAACTGGATTCCAGTTCAGAGCCATTCAAAAAGGGTCGCTGGACTTGCACGGAGTACTATGACAAGGAAGCTCCTCCAACTGCAGTTACTGTACCTGTGTCAGATGGTGTACCCTTGGAGAGGGAAAGCTCTGCCGGAGCTGGCACCCAGAGTCGCTACTCTGAGAGTGTGGGCAGCGGAGAGGTAGCAGGGTCCACTACAGTGCCAACCTTTCAGCAGCAGCCACAGCTGCAGGACTACAGTGCACCTCCGGGCATCCAAACATCCCATCCTGGTGTTACTCAAAGTGTGCCTCAGCCCCATGTGGCCCCCCAGGACATGGTGCATCCATTACTAAAAACAAACGCAGCACCTCCAGTCTCCAGTAACTTGGGCACGGTTAGGCCTCAGGCCCCAGTGATTCTGCCAACTACTGTTGTTCCCACTGCCCAGGCTGCACCTCCACAGCAGCTGCCACACACCCAGACTGTTCCTCATGCTCCGGTGCAAGTGCTGCCGGTGGGGGCCCAGCCGCAGATGACCTATCCTCCCTCACAGATGCCTTCTGCACCTGTGCAGGCAATGCCGCCTCATGCCTTGCCCGTGGCGCAAGGTAGCAGTCTGCCACCAGACTTCACGCAGCATCCTCCAATCATCCCAACAGCAGTGCAGAGCAGCGTTACTGGGACGATGCAACCCTTGCCCTCTCTGTCTGGCAGTATGGGCCCCATGGCAGTACCTGGGAGTGCCTCTGTAGGGAGCCTGTCCACACCTGTTGCTCAGTCCCTTCCACAAGGACTTCTGCAACAGCATGCCCCCTCTGTTCCAGTTCCCCAGTCCACAACCAGGCTGCCTGGTGGCATAGGGGTACCTGCTCAGCCGCTTCTGAAGGCTCACTCTCTCCAGGGGGATCAGCTGCCACTATCTGCAAGCCAGCCACCTACGTCTGTCATCACTTCTGGCCAGGTTGCACCACTCGTGCCTCCAGGTGTACCAGCTGACCCCCAGCCAACCCTGGTCCAGAGCGCCACGCAGATGCAGAGTAGTACTGGAGTGGGCCTTGCCCAACAGCCTACCAGTGCCCAATACACAAGTCTGCCCTCAGTGACAGCCACACACCTGGAAGATGCTCGACGCCTTCTTTTCCAGCACCAGTCCCTTCTGTCCCTCCCCAAAATAGGGGCTGGGGATGGGGCCTCGGATACAGGAACCATACTCGCTGCAGATGGGGTTGGTGCTGCCAATGCCTTAACAGCTTCGGGGGGCCTCTTCCCTCTGAAGAATCTGCCTGTGGACGGAGAGGATGATGGGTAAGATTCAGAGCATCCGTCCGGTTTTGGCTGACACAACACAGTGGCATGTCATGAAAAGCAGATGCATAGGATTCTATACAAAACTGTTGTAGAAGTATCCGATGGTGGTTCTGCCAGAATTGTATATTGGTTCTTTGTAGTAATATGTATGCATTTGTTCTTTGCCTGAATATTTGTGACCTGGAATCTGTTATTACAAATGAGCTTCTTCTGAGGTTTTCAACAAAGTGGTTCTAAATATAGGCTGGATCACAAGGCCTTCGTCTGGAGAACCAATCAGTTAAGGAATTTGTTCGTTTTGACAAACTTTCCAGAAAGATGTGATCTGATCAACTTAACATTATGATTTAGTTTTCCTTTTAGCTTTAGTTTTTAAAATAAGTGACACTAAATATTAAAATGAATTGTCAGTCCTAAGAAAAGACCTTTTTTGTTCCTTCAGTCGTCCTAGTGGTCTTTTTGTAGCTTGTAGTTGTATTTTTTTTTTTTTTACGTCATCATAGAGGATGGAGAGTGCAACCGGCAGACCCGAGTGCCAACTGTACAACTGGTTGCTATGGGCCTCGGCCCTGGCGCCTTGCGAGGCTTTGGATTGGACAGTTGTGATCGCTGTGGCAGCCTTTTGTGAGTGATGGCAGACAGATTCCAGCGTGTTGCCTCGGAGGGCAGTGTTTGCAGGCTGCCGCTCCGTGGGGGTGGGGCACAGGCCTCAGTCGGACACGACGCGATCCTTTCCTTTATCTTTGGGTCGATGCGCAAGTAATTGGCGATCGAGTGACCTGGAATTCGACTGGAAAAGCGAGGTATTGCAAACTGTCCAAATGCTCAAGTACTCTGGATCCCTTGTTGGTATTATTGAAACTGTTTTTAGTTTTGTGCAGTATGAAATGGTTCTTAATTGATGTTTATTGTGTAATGTCAGTTTTTAATGGTCCGATACCATGTTTTGTTCTTGTACGTTATCCACATTTTAGATAATTTGGGACATTCCTGTTCATTTGCACTTGCATTTATTATTTCTGAAAATATGTAATATTAAACTGCATTCATGTTAAGATTGGATGGAAGTCCCCCCCCCCATCTCTACATGAATGACTCTTGACATTTATGGTGGGCTAATTGTTCAGAAATAAAGGCAGTAAAGAGGCAGGTGGGCTTGTTTGTTCACTTTGCCCTGCTGTTCTTATATGCTGTAAAAGGACTGTGAAAGCTGTCATGGTAACAGTGCTGATGAAATATATAATCAGGGAAGTTTAATTTCAGTGTTTTAGTATTTGTCCAAAATTTCCTGCTGAAATCTTAATCGTTTAACAATTTAACTCTACTCTGTGTCAGACTTCCACACAACACATTTGCTTTTGTTTGCTGTTAAAGCACTTAATCCATCATTGTACATTTTCCCCACAGTCCTACAGTTTTCTCATTCTACAGCTATGAGGTTGTCTTTAATATGCTATGTTTTCTCTATCTTTGGTTAGCCTGCATTCCAAATTAGACCCATAGTTAAAGCTTGAGTCCATATTTTTGGGGCTTTAACTGTTCATTCCCAATACAGGGTCAGTAGTGGGCTTTTACTTGAAGTCCTTGATAAAGCTTTGGTTACCTGTCCTTGCTAGAAGCTTTTAGGAGAGGAAGTACATAAAATGTTGTAGTTACTTTGTTCTTATGATTTTGCAGACATAAGAAGTACTCTACTTACTGAGTAGCAGAGAACACTGGCACTGCATCATTTAGAAGAATAAGGCAAATGTGAACAAAATGTTGAACAAATGTTTAGTGGCATAGGCTTCGGAGGAATGATGCCTAGAAGTTGCTGTATGAAAATTAAACTGCAGAGAGCCAAAATAACACACAGAAGTACTTTATGGTGCAATTTGGATGTTAGTGAATATTTTTAGCTAAACTGGCACACATTTCTCCTGCTGTAAATAAGGAGAGGGAAACCAAAGAGGACCTGAAACTTTGTGGCTAGCTAGATGCTAATGGGCCACATCACAAGTTACTCCAAGAATGTGACTGAAGAATCTCTGAGTCATGCACACAGTTCTTTTGGATGAACTATGTGTTGGGTTACTTGGCATATAAAGCTTTACAATAGTGGAAGACTCTTTCAGTTAGCCTGATGGAGTATTGGTGATGGAAGGGAACCTTTTGCCTGGTTGCCTCATATGTGAAACCTGGACCTTGGCATCAGACATTGTCTGCATTATATATTTAGGAACTTAAGTAGGTAGGAGTTCCCAGCTTTAACCTTATTACAGTTTCCTAAGTGAGCATTCATTATTGTTATGTTTGAAAACTACTGCAAGTCATTTATTTATTGGAATATAAATAGGTTGAGTAATATATTACTAGATGTTTTTAACCAGATTATTTTGGGGTGGTTTAATGGTGCCTTAGACAGGTGTTGTGGTTTTTGCAAAAGCACCCCTTTTGAATAGTGCTCTTTGCAGGATTGCCCAATAAATTTATCCCTTTCTGTTGTCAGTGTATATCTTTCTTCAGGTAGAATCCTTTTTCAAGTATATAAGAGTGCAATGAGATCCACAGGTTCAGTGGAGGAAGGTATTTAAAGTAGCCCCAATAGTGCACAGTTCATATTGTTCATGACTGCCACTAAAAAACTGAGAGCTTGGTTCTGGAATCACTGGATTTTAAGATGTTTGCACATTTGCTTGCACACCTTTAAATATTAATATGAAACTATTCCAGGTGAAGCCTTTTGCTATCTGAATAAAGTATGAGGTTTCATCCAAGTTCTAATTTTGACTAAACTGTTGGGGTGCCTAGCGGTGTCTTCTTCTGGCTTGGAATCTTGCAGGTTTTAGAATAAATTTCAATTTGCACTTGATTTACACCTGAAATGGAAGATTTAACATGATTTATTATACAAACAATTAATACAATAAAGCAGTTAAGATCTGCACTGTAGTAAAAACCTGCATCCTTCAGAGATACTTTTTTTGAAAGAATTGTATAGTGTTTTGATTAATCAGAAGTATTGTGGAATTTAATTATAAAATGTAATTTCAATTTTTAAAAATACCTATGAGCTATAAGTACATGATATGCAGATATCAGTTCAAATTCTGGTATGAGAGTTTTCCTTACCTCTTAGTTTTAGAGATTCTGCTTATGCCCTGTACTTGTCTGATTTTTCCAATGAGCCCATTAGTTTCCTCTGTATGTTTGTCACTGGATTGAGCAGCTTTTCATCTCGCACTGAGAGACTCCTAGGGGAGCCTCATCTATGCACCTGTTGTTCTTTTGCTGACTGTTAATGAAAACCAGGAGGAACAAAGAGTTTCACTTCACCTCAGACTCTGGTTCCTCCACACATCTGTTTCATGGTAGTAGCTTGGGTTTTTAACAATTCTGGTAGATTTGAATTAATTTTTCCCTCTTCAGCAGTCTGTGGTTACAGCTAATGTAGTTCAGGTATAAGAAATCTAATTTAAAAAAAAAAAAAACTCACTTTTTGTAATCTGTATTTGGCAGTGACACTGGGCTGAAAAAAGGGATCTCTTTAAATCATCCATTGTGTCGATCATGTAGATTATCTGCAATTAATGAACCCTGTGGAGATGGAGAGCACAAGGGAACAATCCAGGCCAGATACCAGGATAGGTGCATGACGTAGTGTGACTGGATTCTGCATTTGGTTGCCATTGTCTGTTCAACCCTCTGCTTGTACAGCAAAACTGCTTGTATGGCACCTGATGCATAATTTCTTTTAATGCTACTGGTTCTGTATTCCACTTTCATTCTGACCAAAAAGGCCACAGTTCAACTTCTCCAGATGCTTTTTGTGCATATACGGCTTCATCAGTCCTCTTGATTGTTATGGTTTGTTTGGGAGCTGGAACTGTCTGTTCCTATCCTGCTTTTCATGTTGGATCTGGTACCCCAATCTGAGGGAAATTGTGTATTTTGATGGATGCAGTTTTATTGGCATGGATAAGAAACTGTTCATTTGACCTGAATACGCCTTTGCCACAGAAACGTATGCAGTACTCTTGTCTGGCCGATGCAGAAACGCCATGTCAGTCTGACTTCCAAACCTCATGTAAAGCATTATGTTTTGGCACTAAGACTATAGTATTCTTGAGTATACTTAGGGTGGTGCACAGAGTAAAATAGGACCCCTGGAAGTATCTGGTGTCAGATGTTTTGATTACTGCATCTGTCCTGTTTGCTTTAAATAATGGGTTATTTTGCTGGTTCTCTGCAGGGTGTTTGTAAAGACTGTGCCGCAGTTATAACTGCAACCGACAGTGCATATCTGTAGTCAGAATTGTGTCGCTATTGTAGTCTGTCCTCTCAAGGTTAACTTCTTTCACACTCCAATCTTTCTGACAGGAACTTCTACAGATTAAGTTTAAGCTGTTTTTTTTTATTTTTTATTTTTTTTAAATTTTTGTTCAACTTACACTTTTAGCAGACAGTTTTATCCAAAGCAATTTACAATTCATGGTAGACATTGCAGACAGTTTTGATACAAACATGGTTACTGGAACAGTTCTGACATATTTTTTCCTTTTCTTTTTTCTCAGCACATTTTTTTCCTCAGAATCGAAGAACAAAATAGCCTATTCGATTTTAAAGGTGGTTGTTACAGATGGAACTTGCAGAGCTTTGGGATCAGTACTGAAGTGCGTATGAAGATGTGGTTCATTCAATTCTTGAATGTTGAAAGGGGTTTGACATTTCTGAGGGGCCAAGGGATCTGATTCCACCACATCAAAGCCAAAACTTTGCTGACTTTTGGTTTTGGGCCATTAGCCATAGGTAGAGGGGCACTTTGTAGACCTTAGTTTCTTTTTTAAAGTCATTAATGTCATTTATGCCTGATTCATGCATACTTTGTATTTAAACATTGTTTCTGTGTCGCACCAGAGTCATTCTAGTTTCAATAAGGCATTACTCTGGGTGTTGATTATTTGGAAGAAACATTGTTTGACACCGAAACGTGAATGATCTAGATTTGCATTTTCAACATTGAACTATTATGTGGAAACCATATTTTGGGTGCCACTTGGTTAGAATAATTTTCATTGTGTGTGTGTCTTCCCCCCCCCCCCCAGTTTCAAGGGTCAGTGTGTTTTGTCATTGTATTTCTAAAACTATTTACACTTATTCAAATGATGGTTAGTGTGGTTGCTATGAATACATTTAGTGAGCACTGTTGTTGTGAAGCCACCTTTTCTTTCCACCTTACTCTTACTGGGTTCAGAACACCATTGACGTATTTTTATCACCCAGAGACCCATATTGCTACGGCTGCACGCGTTTTTTCCTCCACCCCCACTCCTGTCGTCCAGCCCTATTGAAGGGGTCACCCAGAACAGCTTGTGTGTGTTTCTGAGCTCCTTGGGTGCACACATGCATCCTGCCCCATCTAAATGAGCTCTTTAAGCACACACTTTGTGGATGGTGATTAAAGCAGACAGTTGAAATGTGCACACCATAGGGATTCGGTCTCTTTTTCCTCTTTTTGAGTGTTTTGGCAGAGCAGTTGTCAAGGAGTTTATATGGGCTGAGTGGTTGGTTTTTGATGACATCGGAGGCTTTTGAACATGGTGATCAGAGCACTTCTGTTGCCATAGACATGGTTACTTTCATAAACCTGCTGGTAACATTGGTTTGTGAAGAGCTGTTAAGACTTTGAGGTTGGGTGTCTGTTTATATTTAGTGTTGCGTTCTTATCTCCTCTGACCATTTCATTGACCTCCTGGGTGGGGGGAAGTTTCTCTGTAACAGTGTAGCAGGAATTTTTAAAGTGAAAATGCCTGGCCTTAGTAGCCTTGTTAACCCTCTCATATCTGACTGGTAATGGCTATCAAAGATTACTGCCCATGTATTTACAATTACAGAGGTGAGTTGTCTGCATGCCAGTTGTATTCATGGCACCAGGTTCATTGTTCTTAAAACAAGGTCAGCAGCACAGACATAATGGGGTATCTTTATAAAAAAAGCCTATTAAAATTTCATTATAAAGCAGCTTAGTTGCTCTGGGCTCTTAACAAAGTAGCATCACTAGTCATGTCTTGGTGTGAGGCAGTCAAGAGAGTTCCTAAAGGCTAAATGTCTGAAGTTTTTTTTTTTTGTTTGTTTTTTTGTTTTTTGTTTTTCCTGAAATTGTTCAGTTTATCCTTGTTCCAAAGTGTGGCTACTCAAAAGTGCACTTATCCCAAACTATATTTGTGTGTTTATCCTTTACATTTGTCTCTGTAAAGTAAGTACAGATGACAGTATATTTTAATATGCTGAGAATTGATTTCTGAAAACGCGGAACCCTTGCTGAGCTCTACAAAACATGATTCCCACGTCTTCCACACATTCCTGCAGAGGCAAGTGCCATCTTTTATGACTGTTGGTTTTTTCCCCTTCATTTTTTTTTATTTTTATTATCTCTTGTCAGACTAGCAACGCCTTGCTGGTCTGGGGTTATCTGGGAGGACAGGGTTGCTGTGGAAAACCCAGTGCAGCTCCTGTGAACTGCCAGTATCTACCAGGTCACACTTGTTAGTCATTATCTGCTAAAAATTAATTGGTTGCTTAGTAACATTTTTAAATCCCCAAACTTGGAGTTGTTAAAAAAAAAAGTCCAGATGAGGAGCTTTAAATACGGTCCCACAACTGTTGAAGCGGAGCAAGTATTTGGTGCCCTCCCAACTGGACATTGCCCATACTGCCTGCAGACTCTAGTCAGAAATATGATAACAGTGACAGGTACATGCTTTTGTAGCTGAGATCAGGGTAGCAGTAGGTCTGAAGGATGTTTTGAGTTTCTTTTTGATTCCTCAAGGGATTCAGCAGTTCTCTCAGAGTCTGAACTCATTTCATTGTACCTCAGCTGAGCACCAAAGCCAAGAATCTGCAGACTGTACGTTTTCAGTTTTTTAAAAATGAGTTACTCTTAAAAGGTACAATAGCAGGACATGTATAGGAGCTGAAAATGTTCAGGGTCCTTCTAATCCATTATTGGCTCCTGTCTGTTCTCTTTGCAGCAATTATAGCCCGTGGAAACTTTCTCACAAATTCTGGCTTATCGCTGTGAAGCTTAGCTGGTGGCTTAGGGTCGCATGTTCTTGATTTATATAAGATGGACTCTGAAAAATTCAAGAGGGTACATTCAGCTGTTTAAAGGGATGCATTATTATTTTTTGCAGTTTATAAAGAAGCCTCAAGAGACTAACATGCAATTCTCTTTCGTGCAGTTCATGCCTTCTTTTTGAGAATTGTTTTATAATGCAATATAATAATTACATGATATAAAGGGCAGGGTAGACCCATAGAAGATGGAGTGAAACCAAGACAACCTGCCTCTTATCTTGGCCTTGATTTAAACTCGAGGCCTTTCTTTCCTGCTTCACATCTGAGGAGTCTCTGTGTGAGTCAGGTCTCTTTGACTCACTCGGGAGCTTTGTTCTTTTGACAAGATGAAACCGGTGAATCATTGGCCACATTTGTCACCCTGGATATTGTTGGGGTTAAGTATTTGGATGTAGGATTTCTCTGGTTACATATGTTTTGAAGTTGTCTAACTGTAACCTAGCAGGGGCTGACTCACTGCAGAAAAGTATAGTTTCAGATTGATGGAAAAACCCTGGTTTCAAGGTGTCTTCTGAAGTTTCTGAAAACCTCTGTTCATTGACTCAGTGGATTATCAGTGGGCCTGTAGTTGGCTGGAGGAGCAGCGCCACTCAATCTCATTCTTCAAACAGTGCTGACAGAATGTGTTGACTAAGGAGACACAAGGTTTTAATGTAGTTCCTTTAAGCTGCCTTCAGGGTTTGTGCACTTTGAATGCTGCTGCTTTAGTCCTAATGTCTTATTTTTAAAGGAATTCACAGAAGGGTCAGTTGTCACCTTAAACAACCTTGTTAACATTATATATAAACAGTAAAGTATAAACTCTTGGCAGTTATTTGGTTTTTGACTAAGAGGTCCTGTTGATAAGGAGGATCCACTGTGGTAAGCTTGATGCGAACAAAAGAATTTCCAATATCCTGCCATTCCTGTTCCCTTGCCATTGTGTGGTGGTGGTAATTAGCCAGGTTTCTCCTCGACAGCATTGCCCCCAGCCTTTGCACTTGATGACCCTCCCCCCTTCCTTCTCCTAGCTATCCATCTTCCTTTGCAGTTTGTGTAGTGTTTGTTCTTCAGATTCCATTGCCGGGGTTTTTTTGTATAGCTTATGGACCTTTCTCTGGAGTGACTAAGTGTAGGTTTACAGATGTCCACCCCCACTTCAGTTTCTTCACCCCATAGGTTGACTCAGCTGGTGACTAGTGATGCCAGACACTGAAGCTCCTTTTTAGGTATATTGTGTCGAACAGGGAATTCTCGTTCCACTTCGCCGTCATTCGCTATTTGTCACTCAGTCATTTTCCGCTGGCTGTTTGTACCATGAAAACTTGGGCATGGTGACCTTTCTTTCTCTGGTCTTGATGGCAGATAGAAAAGTGGGTGCATGTGGAGATGTTTGGTTTTTTTTTTTTTAAAAAGCTATTTTGTCAGTCATTCCTGTTCTCACTGCTGGGGGGGGGGGGGTCAGAAGAAGCGCTGGCAGGAAACCACATTGAAATGTCTGACACTCACTTTTGGCCTTTCCCTGCACTGTCTTCTTCAATCTGCCACCTCAAAGTTTTAACTCAGGAAGAGACTGAGGGTCCTACTGTACAGTTAAGCTTCCTGGAATTATGGGGTATGAAAATTAACTGAAGTTCTCCCTGAAGGGGTTCATCACTTCTTTTGCCACCATACTCAGGTCCCTGACAGCTGAAATGGGAGTTCAGCCTGAGCACGTCTGAATTTGTATTGCCTGAAAACTTGTTTGCAGGTGTTGCGTAGTGCTCAGTGTAAATAGTTCCCAACAAACAGTTGCTGTGCTCTAAGCCCTGGGGCTTCCTTGGTGGGGCCACATGACAGGGTGTTTTACCCAGCATGGCTTCTGATATACACCGATCAACTACACCATTGAAACCACTGACAGGTGAAGCGAATAACATTGATCATCTTGTCACAGTGACACCTGTCAAGGGGTGGGGGTATATATTAGGGAGCAAGTAAATAGTTGTTCAAGTCGATGTGCTGGAAGCAGGAAGAATGGGCAAGCGTAAATATCTGAGCAACTTTGACAGGGGCAAATTGTGATGGCTAGAATACTGGGACAGAGCATCTCCAAAACGGCAGGTCTTGTGAGGGCTTCCTGCACTGCAGTGGTTAGTACCTATCAGAAATAGTATAAGGAAGGACAACCAGTGAACTGGCAACAGGGTTATGGGTACCTAAGGCTCACGTGGACGGCCAGGTGCCTAGGGAAGAGATGGCAGTAGGATGCACTATGGGAAGAAGGCAAGATAGCGGAGGTAGTGTGATGTTCTGGACAATGTTCTGTTGGGAAACCTTGGGTCCTACTATTCATGTGGATGTTATTTTGACACATACCACCTACCTGAACATTGTTGAGGAGCGTGTACACGCCTTCATGGCAGTGGTATTCCCTGATGGCAGTGGCCGTCCACCACTGTAAAAATTGTTCAGGAAATGTTTGAGTGGTATATGACATTCTTCAAATGGAGCTTTTCTTGTTTTGCTTTTATTTTTATTTTTTCTTGGGTGTAGCAGCCAGCACAGTGATTAAACCAGCTGCCTTACATTTGATAGACTCACTTTTGAATCCAGTCCTGTTCTGCTGCCACTGAGCAAGGTTCCTCCCTTGAATTCAAACAAATAAAAAATCCAAGGTTTAAATGTATAAATTATTCTAAGTAGAGTAAAATTCCAAGCCGCTTCAGAGAAAAGCATTAACAAAATGACTCTGCGGTCATGGTGTGGACACCTTGTTAGCTTTCAAGGGTGCGTGCGCTCTGTACTGGAAGTCACACTCTTACCAGCCCACAACTGTGCAGTTGGTGAACAATTGGAAGTTCTCTTTTTTTTTTTACTGCTGAACTGGGAGCAGCAGACCATCTGTTGACAACATGGACTCAAAACATGATGTTGTCCTGTGACTTCACTTGGTGGTTTGGTGATAATGGCTCATTCTACACCCTCTTCTGCTTCTTTCCCTCAGAAGGGCAGAAGCAGTAGAGTCAGGACATGTAGTTGTCAGTATCCGAGTATTCCTGCATTCAGGCAGCAGTTCACTGACCACTCTGATGAGCGACAGACTGGTGATGGAGGAGTCACAGCAGAATGTATACTTGGTGTGGTGTCACAGAGACATGAGTGCTTCCTGTAAAGACTGCATGAATGTTTTGTTTTTAGAAATCTCATAGTTTTTTTGGTTTCTGCTGCATGCTGTCTGAGTGAAGACCCACTAGGTCACTGCACCACTAAGACCTGCTGAGTCACATCACTCTGCAGCTCAGACCTGCTGATGTCCACCTATCTGAGGTTCTAGTGGTCAGGCTGAAATCAAAGCTACAATACAAGGCTTGAGATCACGGTGGAACTCACTGGATTACCTGTGATTTTTGGATGGACAGCTATAAATATTGATTGTTGATATATAAGTTTCACTCTGATAGGAGGTGCACTTACAATAACACTGTGTTTGCAGAAGTGACTCATAGTGCATTCACGTAGGCGGTATTTTATTGTCCTGACGATCTGCGCTTTTGTCCTGCTGAAGCTGCTGTTTACATACCGGGCTTGGGAACATTAGAAATGAGTCACTCCAGGCGTTGAGTTAAACTGGATCAGAACTCTTCCTCAAGGAGTAGTGTGGTCATGATTAACACTTAGATGGGTTGACCACTCCCTTTACATGCATCTTTCACTAAACCATCGATGTCCTGCCATTGATGTTTGGCTAACTAGAGAAGGAAGTGTCTGTTTGATGTCTCGGTTATATTCTTACGTGCTTCAGAAAGTTAAAGGCATCCACTGCTACAGTAAAATAATGGGGGGGAAACAAGCATAATTAAACTGTTTGGGCAACATGGCTGTGCAGCAGGTAGCACTGGTAGTTCAGTTCCTGTTGCGTTGACTCTGCCTCTCTGAAGGTTATATGTTCTCGGGTGACCTTGTTTCCTTCCACAGTCCAAAGACATGTTTTGGAATCACAAGAACAGCTTGACTTGCCATGCGTGCATGCGTGAGGTATTGCCCTATGATGGGCATGTGTCCTATATACCCTGCTAGCATCTATGCCACAGTGACTCTGCAGTGGACACAGATGGCAAAAGTCTTCATGATATACCTTTGAGGTATATTGGGTTTTTGAAACAACTGTGAAATGATTTGGAAAAAATCTGTTTTTCAGAAGGTGTTTTTTCATCTTCAACCCATAGCTCCCCCTCCACATAGCGCAACTGTGATTGGACTGGTCTGTTTCCATCCAACTGAGATTAACCTTAGTAGAATTTCAGTGACAGTTTGGCTCACTGGCTTCCCTCCTAGGTGGGAATGAGTGCTGATGTGCACTGTGGGACAGAGAACTATCCTTGTCCTCATCTTGGTGAATATGAAGACCTTTGTAGCTGCAGGTTTACTGATGGAAGGAGACAATGGCCCCCTTTCACACCTTTCCTCTCAGTCCCAGATGGTTGAATGGCAAAATGAGATCAGTGCACAACTCCGATTAAATGTCACTCACGGTCTCTTCCCCTGCTCTTGTCTACAATTGCATTTAATTTTTTTTATTTTACTTTTTTGCTCTACACTTTGAGCAAATGCTTATCCTTTCAGCCGGCTGTTGTGTGAATTGTTAATTGTTCTGCAGTGAGATCTGCTTAGGTCTCATTCTGCCGTATCGATGCGGTGATCTCAGCGGTTCTGAATATCATGTATCGTTTCAGCAAATGAAAGTGGAACAAGATCTGCTGTGGTGAAAGGTGCTTAGGTGGCACCCCCATCCCCCCATCCTCCTTCCACAGGTGTTTGTTCAAAAGCAGTCGGATGGATAAAATTCAAGATCAAGTCCGATGGGGACTTTTCAACATGACTGTACGGATTCTGCTGTTGAGTCAGGCTGCTAGGAAATGTTCAGGTTGCCTTTACCATTTATTTTAGACACTGACAGCTGGCTAATATAGTGGTAAAATAAACGTTTTTGTCCTCACTGGTGAATAATAGATGTTTTATAGCATAGACGTATGAGATGTGGAGTTCATCTCCGGCCTTGGGCCCCAGGGTCTGTGGGTCTTGCTGTAGTGCGTCAGCTAGTGGCTCAGTTCTTCATCCTAAACATACGGTGGGTGTCTAATAAACTGCCAAGGTGAATGAAGATGAGCATCAAACCGGACAGCACAGTGTTCTGCTTCTGGCCCAACGTCCTTGGCTGGGTTCACTGGTTTTCATTGCCCCCTACTGGTCCATGGAAGAAGTGCCGCTGCTGTAAGAAGAGCTGGGTTTCTTGAACAATTTAACAAATGCATGTATTAAAGTTACCTTAGACTCAGGTTACCAGGTGCCTTCGAAATGACTGATAAAAAAAAATGAAGCAGAACCTTTTCATCGGGGTGAAATCAAAAACCCACTCTTTTAGTCACAGCTGTTTTTTAAATTTTTTTTTCCTTCCCCCACACAAGGAAAAAGTGCAGTAAATGGGCTGCATTTTTAAAAAATGCAATTAAATGTTCATCCTGCTAGTCGGTGGACTGAACCCATTTAGGAAGGTATTGTTGCCTAGCAAAGTAGTTAATTTATTAAGTATATAAATGCAGTGGCCCGGTTACAAGTCAGATTTATTTACTTTTGTGCTACCTGTTAGTTGCTTGTTTTTATTAGCACTGGTCAATATGTATATATTTTTAATTTGAATGTATAAATGTTTTAGACAGTTTTGAACATTTTGCTGTTTTTTTTTATTATTTTTTTTTATTTATAACCATGGCCTCTGAATCAGAAGTTTTTTGAGATGTTATCATATAAATTTAATTGTTCACTAAAATGTCTCAAAACCTTTTTAAATCATTGTTTTTAAATTTTATGAGTGCTAGTTTAATTTTTGAACCTGTCCACCATATCAACATTTATATAAAGGGCTTCCCTTATAGATTTAACAAATCTAAAATGGAGTATAGTGTATAAATTATCTGATGCAGGTATCATTTAAAAATTGTAAAGGAACCAATTTCCATCTTCTACCCATTCATCCTTACAGCCACAAGGTGGCAGCATTGCTTATACAGAGGTTTTATCCTAATGTTGAAGGTAATCATCTCTAGAGTCACTGGGGGGGTCATTTCCTGATCTTTCTGTGTTACAAAGGATTAACATGGCAAGAATGGGTAAATGGTGCCGAATACTGTTTAAATATTTACCGTTTCTCCCAGCGATGCCCAGTCATGTTGCTGCCTGGGACAGCATATTATGTAACACTCGGCACGTTGTGTTCCTCAAAGAGGAGCAGAATATTTTAAAACAAAGGAAGGCAAAATATGCCCTGTTATGATGAAATGAGCTAGCTACTGTTAGTATTACCCCCTGCCCTTAACTAGGCCCTCTACAGTTTATCATTTTGCACTGGTAAATATGTGTGCTTTGCATTTTAGGGATCTCATAGAATAAACTTAATTATATCTTGTTCCACCTTGGAACGCTGAGGACCTCAAGGAGCAGTGGTTAAATATTACGGTTCTGTCATTATCCAGAGCTGCCTTGAGGTTGGGTATCTGTTTGGCTTTGTGGTTCCTCCTCTAGGTGATGAGGAAGTTTACTATAAATGTATAGCTCAGAAAACCATCAGTCCCATGCATGAAGAGCAGATGTGAAGTCAGTTATGCAACCCAAAAATGGCTGCATCATAATGATGAGCCTTTCAGTAATGGGTGTAGATTGTG
Source organism: Heterotis niloticus (assembly GCA_018136845.1). Taxonomy (NCBI): domain Eukaryota; kingdom Metazoa; phylum Chordata; class Actinopteri; order Osteoglossiformes; family Osteoglossidae; genus Heterotis; species Heterotis niloticus. Next base: position 5,977,153 of record CM030897.1, on the reverse strand, counting down.
CTTTTGGGAGTGAGTGAGCTTGACTCATTGCTGTTTTGTCCATCTCTGGGTTATCATGATGCCTACAACACTGAACTGTGTTGTCAGACTTATCTTACAGTTGCACACTAAACTATACATCTTCAAGACAAGAGCTCTCATCAAGCTAAATGTGTAAAATTCTTTCATTAAGCAAACTGCTCCTCTCTGAAATCCTAGGATGATCACACAAACCTTAATGTCTTTGGCTCCATTTTCATGTTACAGACTCTTTGGTTAGCATTTGTGTTGATTTGACTGATCTGGTGTTTTTTCTTTCTCTTCCACTTCCTCCCCCCCTTCATTTCATGCATTATCTGGATCTGCTGTGGTGGTTTAAGGTAAGATGTGTTTTAGTCATTTTTATTAAGAGTGAACATTTTTGTTTAGATATGACTATATTTTGGTTTACTGTGCATGAGTGCTGTTTGTTTCAAGAACCATCCTAGTGTGTCAAAGCTTTTGACCTTAGGTTCTCCGCTTGAGTTCTGCATTGGCTGCCTGCCTGTTGGCCTTCCAGGGAGACGTTCTTGGTGGAAGAAGCTTATGAAATGTTTTCCTTTGGCATCTCGATTGAACCAACATTACTCCCAAGACTGGAGCATCGTGACTTTGTTTCACATAATGATGTAATCTCCCCTGTAATCTGGTACAGTCACCCTTTAGTAGACTCGGGTTCACCTCACTCCAGGACTAGAGTGATGGGGGTGGCGGCTGGGTAGAAGCAAGCAGTGACCCATCTTATTGTTGTCTGTACAAAGCGGTGCTTTGGGTGTAATCGGTTAGACCTGAAATAAAAAAGGAAACAACTGGGATCCTGAGTTGCTGTTTGACTATAGAAAGTCTTCTGGGGTGTGCAGGGCTAGAAGCTGCTTGTAATGGAAACTCTGAATTCAGCATGTGCAGGTTCCTGGAACTGTGAGCAAGCCTGTTCTCTGTTGGGATCGCACTTATTCCCAATGCAAATTCCATTCGCTATAACAACCAGCAGTGGGCATCCAGAATAACTTATCAGCAGTAGAAATAAATGCTTTGCAGAAATACGAAAATTTATCAAGTGCCGCTCAGACTCTGGTTTAAATATAGTCGTCGTAATGCCATTGATTTGTGCTTCAAAGTCCTAGGATGTTGGGCTGGGATGCACTCCTCAGGTTGCCCCCAGCTCTCGGCCCTTGTTACTCTGTCAGCCTTCCTTTGATAGGAGGCATATTTAAATTTAATTTGATTGGTTCTTAAAAATGAAAAAGGAAACTGTGTCATGTTAAATCGGGAATCCCTGTTCATTTATTCTCCGTGTTACTTAAATGGTGCTGTATGAGTAACATTGGTGGTTCCTCCTTTAGGTCATGCGTGAACGCTGAGCTCATTACTAAAGTGAGCAGAGCGAACAGTGCCAGCAACACATCGGAGACCTCAAACTTCTGCTTACGTACTTCTTAAACACACGTTGGTTTATCCTTAGCTTAACTGACATATCAAGTTGGTCTCTTCCTTCCTGCAGTCTCCTCACAGGTCGCACCCTGCTGCACTGCGTTATCCTCGCAAAGAGGTCACCCTCTATCTTCGAGAGCAGGAGCGGCAGTGTGGTTCACACCCGCGTGTGCAGCAGCGCTGATAAGGCCCATATTGGCCCAGTAGCAGCATCTCTGCTTGCATGGGAGATGTAATCAGTGTGAAACATGGAGAACTTCCTAGCCTTTCCTTCTCTTCCTCCTTGCACCCCTTCCAAGATAAATCCAGATTCAGTCATCTTGCTGGGTGTGTTCCGGAATATGTCTGGTGTGGAAAATGTTTGTTTTCATTGACAATAAATGCAAGCAGCACAATGGCTGTAATCCTCTCAAAGGCTTACCTCGCCTTTTCCTAGGGGGAGGGGTGGTTGTTTGTCTTTTAAAGAAGATAAGGGAACCTAATTAAGTGCTGTATTCCTTTTAACTGCTATACTACTCCTTAAATCTCAAGTTTTTAAGTTTTACATTAATTTGAATGCCCCAGATCCAAACTTATTTCTTTATGCTGTGTTTCTGCCTTTTTTTTTTCCCCTGCCAAGTTATTTTTATAAATTCTTTTAGAATAGTCCAGCTTAAGACCCAGAACAAAACTGAAATCGGGGCATGTGCCCTACAGAATGTCACGATATTGAAAAATTTTGTTCATCAGACACATGTCTAATGTCCCAAAGATGGCAAGAGACCACTGTTTATCAGCCCATGATGTTGTAACTGGAGCGCTGAGCATCATTTAGTCCTTGCGCTCAGAGTGCGCCATCCCAAGGAGGGTAATCCAAGCCAATAGGTTGGGGGTCTGATAATACTTCAGGACAAATGCCCCCTCCCACCCAGTCAAGCACATACTTAATCCTAAAGCGAGGTCTGAGCTTGGGACAGATTGTCAGCAGGAAGCAGGCAATGATGTTTACAGGGTTTTACTAGAAACCCTTTTTATTGCTTGCTGTAATATCACTTAATGAAGCTCCAGCTTGCCTTATGAATAGACATGGCTCATTGGGATCTTTATTTATTTGCCTCATTTTTATTCGTGACAATGTGCTTACATTCATCCGCTGCAAGCCTGCCAGGATTTTGGTGTTTTTATCCAGTTCTTGACATAAAAGTCTGTCTCTGGCACAAGCCCAGTATCTTTAGGTCCGCTTGCGTGGGATCCAACTACAGCGGTGGCACAGTCACCTATGGATCTTCGTATTAAAATGACACCACAGTCAGCAATGCCAAAGGAAGCTGTACTCGGACCCACCACCCACAAAATTCAGGCTGGGAAGCGTCCCACAGGCTTCTGAGGAACAGTTTTGAGATTGATGGCCAAACCTTTTCTAACCACTGAACGATCCATTTTTGGGGGGGGCATCTCCAGGGAGGGGGGCACACGGGTAAATCTTCCATGCTCTGTACAACCCCTGGGAGGTTGGGTGACCATGGGTCCCCTTTGCCATATGGCACTTTGTGATGCGACACTGCCATGTGTGCTCTTTGTGAGTCCTTGGTGGTCGGTCACAGCCCAGCTGGAGTCTCAGGAAAGGGTCACTCTCTGGCCACGCTAGCTGAGAGGGCTGCAGTTACAGAAAAGTAGTGATCATTGTGTTCTTAGCCACGTGGTCTCAGCACCAAATATAGTTCTTCAGTGTTGTTGTAAATGTAAGCTAGGAAGTGGTGGGAGGGGGATGTAAATGCTGGCGGATGGGGCACTGAAACAGTGTGATATACAATGATACCTCCACACTAGTTGGTGAACTTCATTCATGTTCCCTGAACTCACAGGCTAGCAGGTCTGTAGTCACACCCTAATCTTGTCAGGGATAGTAGCTGCTGCTTTTGACTGAGCAAACTGGATTCCTCCAGTCTGCATATACTGTTGGTGGTGGCGGCAGCTGCCCCAACATGTGGCAGTGTGGGTTACTTTATGAATGGTCAGGGGAAAACACACTTAACTCCATGTGGAGAAGGAAAGAACACAAGAATCAGTATGTTGTATGCACCCAGTCAGAGAGCTAGAGTGTATATATATATTTGAAGAAGGTCATTGTGAAACAAAGTAGATAGAGAGGGTTTGACACCAAGGGCAGAGTAAACCATTTAAACCGAGTATAGCATCAGTCAGCGGTTGAAGACTCATTTACATTCAACTTTTCTGCATTTAGCTCTACCCACCTCACCTTCCATTTTCTGTCGTTCTAAAAGATACCCTATAATCCAATGTTTAAGTCAAGTGTTTACTCCATGCAGGCAGGACAAGTTAATGGAGCGAAGCTTCTTCAACAGGCAAGTGAGTGTAATTGGCTGTAACTGCAGGTATTTGTAGGTAATTTCTGTGTTCTCGTCTGTCCTTAATCTGACTACTTTTGTCCCGGACTGACCAAAGTATTGCCATATGCTCAAAAATCAAACATCTAATCTAAGATATTTTAAATTGAATATTGACTTCAGGCTCAGTTCATAAGGCATATTGATTTTCTTTATAGTATATCTTTTATGAATTTTATGTAGCTGACAGGTACAGAGTTTTCAACATCCGTCATGTTAGGGTTTTGGAACAGCTGTTTTTTAAACCTTGAACACACTTTTAATAAAAGAAAATTGTTTTTTATGTGTATTAGGATTTATAAACTTTCTTACACAGGTGTAAACATGTCATCTTTTCCACACGAGGCAAGTTTTAGTACAGGTGTGACACTACTGTCCATGTTTGGCTCTGGACCGGTTACACAGCAACCGTAACCATGCTGCTTTTCAGTAGCAAATGTCCTTGAGACCTTTCTGTGAAAAGATCTCCCCAGTGTTTTTCACCTCTCACTTCTGATTAACTAACTGCTGTTTTGTTGGCTGGTTGGGCCTCTGTGTGGACCTGCTTTGTAGAAACTGTCATTGTGTGCAGCTGTGGCTTTTCATGCTACATTGTGTACATGGTGTTACTGGTGAATTATTACAGGATTTAACTGGGTCTCATGGATCTGTACGGAGGTGCGTGTGTGACTGCATGCATTCTCTATTTTGAAGGCGTATACTATACAACATTGTGTTACAGCAAATAAGCATCCAACACCAGGATCAGTTTTCTTGCACTTTGTTTTCAGCAAAACTGACTTGACCAAACAGCAGGTTGCTCGTGTTCTCTCTTGTTATAGTGGAATAGAACATAAAACTGATAATGAGGGCTGAATGCAAGTTTAAAAAGCTTGTTCTGCTGTGGATGGAGTAGAGGTTCATTACTCCCCTTTTGACAGCTGTATGTATACCAATATTTCTACCGTAACTATCTACAGAGTCAACTTTTTAAATGGTGGAAGTGGAGAATAAGCCCATACTTTATTTTAAATTATGTACATTTACAGCAGACAGCAAATCCCATTAGTAGCTGAAGTAGAAGCATTACTTGCTCTTGACTGGCCGTCCATGTGATGAACATTCATCACAAGGTAAATGCTTTCAGCCGCGTCTTACCGCACATAGCTGCTCATACCATTGTCTGTCAGCAGGCCATTGCCGAGGGCTGCGATTAGAGTACGTGGCACACAGACCCTCTTATTTCTGACCCTCTAAGGGGCCAAACTCTGAAACCAAGAAGTTGTTTGAACTGCCAATCGCACCTCTCCGTCTTTGTGGTTGCATTTAATCTGGCAGAAAAGGTGGCCAGTGGCTTCCCTGATTCTTACATCATAATTTGGGTTCATCTGTCACTTTGTGTAATGGCTGCAGACAAAGCAGGGGAAGGTGTGGGTCGGCATAGATTTGGTGGCTATGACTGGAAGATGAGGGGGACCCCTACTGTCGCCCCACCCCTCAACAGCCTCTTCCGTTGTAGCTGCAAGCGCCCACGTCAGGCCCACTCTGTCTGGCCGAGAGGTCCTACTCTGGTCCTCTTGGCTCTTTGTTTTCTTTCTGCTGAATGCTGGGATTCTTTTCAAATTACTTCTGCTGGCTTGACTTCCACGCCAGTTGTCGTGTTCTAGCATTATATAAGCCGCAGGAAGGGGTCCCTTGGATCGTTGTGGGAAAACCATGTTGCCCTGCCTCTGATTCGATAGATGATTTCAACGTGTGTATGGAGTTGTGAGGTCTCTGCTAGCCATAGTTTGGGATCCTCTTGTGCTCCCTTACAGCTCCATCATTGTGGGATCAGACTGAGGTTTCAAATCAGTCTCATCTGTTTGCCATTTGTATAGTCTTCCTGTATTCCTATTGGTTTCCTCCCACAGTCCAAAGACATGTTTCAGGTGGATTGCTAACTCTAAATTGTCCATTGTTCTATGTGTGATACTCATACGATGGCTTGGTGTAGTGTACCTTGCCTTACACCCTCTGGGATAGGCTCCAGACATCCAGTGCATGGATAAGTTTGGATGTTGTTAAATTCTGGAAGTTCAGGTTTAGACCAGAAACACCACTGACTGTTTGTCCTGAGCGGCTTCTATTACCGTGATGGAACATGTCCTTCAGGGTAACTCTAGATGTTTCTGCTCACTTTGTGCGGCCGCAGTATGACATGTATATTACTGAGGCCTGAAGGGTACTTGGTGCAAACGTGCATCGTTGAACCAAAAACACCAGTTTTCGTTGTCCTTGTTGCAATCCTGCATGGTTTTAGATACTATGGGCAGACTCTGGTATTACTTGCCCGTTCACAATATACACACGCACAATACAAACGCACACGTGCGTGCAGCTGGGTGGGCCAGTGGCAAGGAGGCAAATTGTGTTTGTGATGGGCGAGGGTGGATGAAATTAGCAGAGTCATTTATTTTTAATGTTGACAACTGCAAAATTAAGGGGAAAGTGCTGTTTGGTTTGTGTGCTTAGTTAGAAATGGATAAGGTTGCTAAAGGGCCACCCCAGGTGCATCATAAAGTTGTGCATCGGTTAGTGATGTGGGCCTGTAACCTGAAAGATGCTGGTTCAAGTTGCAGTCCCTGTGTCTGTTGCGATAGTTTGTTAGAACAATGGTCATGTTTTCAGGTATACCAAAAATGATCAATTGTATAATATAAATGTTTGGGCATTCTTTTGCATCATCAGTACTGCCCCTGGAGGTTTCACTTACTGTAAGAATTTTGTGTGTGTGTGTGCGCGTGAGAGAGAGAAAGCACACGCGTTACTCCCGTACCTCCAGACAGACGGCCTCTCCAGGCAGGTGAACCCCCTGTCCACTGCAGGGCTGTTTGCCTGTGGTGCAAAGCCTGTGAGGTGCAACAGCACTGATGGAAGGTGACAGGATAAGCCCCCTCACACGGGCAAGTGGGGCGATCGGGGGACTACGGGTGGGGTAGGGAGCGTGCAGAGAGGCAGACACAGGGGCTGCCTTGCACACAGCGATTTGTAAAGGCACCGATCATAGACAGGATGCTAATCCCCGCTGACAGTTTACGTAACTGCAGGGTCACGTGGTCCGCGAGATGGTGTGACATCACAGCCTGCCACGCTTTGGTTCCCGTTCGGCCATTGGCCAGTCCGCCTGCGTGAAGGGAGCCGAGCCGAGTGAGTAGCACGAGCAGCCCCTGCGAGCCTTCGCTTTTGTGTTTCCGCGCTCCTTCTTCCCGACGGTGTACGAGAGCAGGCGTTTCGAAGGGGGTCGGCAGGGGTCTGTGGGAACGGGGCCACTTTGTTGCTGCAGGTGGAGCGCTGATTAACACATCAATGAGAGAAACGGTGATCCCCGAGCAGGGCCCGGGGGAGATGGCCATGAAGCTATTGTTCTGGGAGCTGGAGCAACACTTGAAGAGGTAAACCTGGAGCCAGAGCGCTGCGACAGGGCCAGTGCATTCATTTGGCTCTCACGTTTGGTCTTTTGTGGGCTCTTCTCGGTGCTCTTCAGCTGTGGCGACTGAGTTTAAATACACTTTGGGTAGAATATTGTAATTTGGTAAGGAAAAAATAGATTTACTTGTTTTTCTTTCTCCCTCATGTAAGTTTCATTGTTCGTGTTTGTTGTTTTTACAGTTACACTAATATTGGGGAGAGACCTTAAGATGCTTTAGTGCACTTCAGCAGATTTGTTCTTTTAATACATTTCAGCAACACACACATTCATCTGACTTGTGATGTATAACCACAAGGTGGAATAACATTAAATTGTCCCTTTTGTTATAGTATTGGCTGTTTCTCACATACATCTTAAGTAGTCTTGTAATATAAGGCACTGCTGTCTGGTTTTTTTTTTTTTTTTAAATTTTCCTGACAGCATGTTAAAAAAAAAAAGTTACTGTTGTAAGAACCTTTAATAGGTAGGGCATAAATCTGAGTTTAGTAGTTGCTTCATTCTTGAAACAAGTTACTACCTTAGAAGTGTTGAGTTTTGATAAGGCTTCTCTAAAAAGCATCATTTTTCCCTAAAAAGCATCATTTTTAAAATTAAAGCTTTTGTACTCATCTTTGTTCTTAACTTTTTCATTTTCCCCCTGACCTATTGGCAGCATTTTCTCACTAGGGACTAATTTAATCTAATGGAGGGGCAGCAGGTAGGGTTTCAATCCACAGTTGTGTTGCGGTAACTTTGATCAAGGTAGTTACTAAGAACTGATACAATAATATTTCCCTGCTGTTTAAATCTGTAAATTATTGTAAAGTGCTTTGGAGAAAAGTAATTTTGGGAAGGAAAAATGGCAATGATTGACTGTGCTGCCTCTATCATTTATAGTTTGGATAGTGTGTGACATGGGAGGCTTACGGAACTGATGTCTGGGGTATATTTGGATTCTGTAATTGCTCTGAACCTGTTCCCTTCCAAAGAACTGCGGAAGAGATGGCTCCTTCAGCAGCTTACCTAGGCCGCTTCATCTGGGGAAAAGCTGCTTCATTTAATTAGGATAAGTTGTCTCTTTCTTTGCAGGGAGGCAGGGTTTGCTATATTTGAAGTACTTCTGAATCCTGGTTACCCCTCTGTGTGACAGCTGCGTATCAGATAGGCTCTCCGGGGCCATTTTCACAGGACCGGGTCTTAAACCCTGGCGGGCTGAGGGTAACGTGAGTGCGAGGATGCTTGTGAAGAGGTGGTGTGTTAGTCATGCGGTCAGAGGGCACGCAGCAGTTAGAATCACAGATAGCAGCACATGCAGCCGTCCACAAAACCAAAACCTTCATACTGCCATCCTCAGCTGTGGGCATCCAAGCAAATGTTTTAATGCAGAGGGCCAAGTAGTTTTAATTCCCTCTACGTCACCACTCTTGTTGCCTGTCTGAGGACCTGCTTGGCTGAGGACTTGCCCTCTGTCTCAGGGGGCAACTCACCGTAGGTGAGGAATGGAAAAAGCATTACAGCTTATCCTTTAAGCTCTTCCCGTGGCCCATTGACAAGTTGAGCTGAGCTTTGTAGCCAGGCCCATCTGAAGAACTTTGGGGAAAGAAGAGTTTGTTGAGTTGAGGACGATTCCACTCTGAGACCTTTGAGCAGAATGAAGGCCATGTTCACTTTGGTCGAGCTTATTGAGCTGAAAGGCCATCTTTGTGCTGTGATGTGGTGAGTTATGAACATATTTTCACGTGTCATCGTGAGGTGTTTTATTCCACTGACATTTCTACCAGGTGTAGATGGCATATTTTCACAAAAGCAATTCTGCATATCTGACATTTTTCTAAAGCTGCTATAATTTTATATTCTGTGTGTGGAGTTGTTTGTTGCATCTTGTATTCATGGAGTGAACGGTAAATGGCTGTTTATAAAAAATTGCATAGTATGTGCATACATTAATCACCCCTTGAACACAATGTGGAAAATTCAGTGAACATCATTCAGTTACTTTATGCTATTACATAGCATTTTTACCAGTTTAAATCAGTTTAACGTGGGTGGCAACATTGGCTCATCGTGTCAGGGCTAAGCTGACATCAACTCCGGTTTGCTTCCACTACTCAGAACAGAAGCTGAATGCTCACTTTTTACATGTTGTACGTTTGGTGTTTCTTGCTAATAGCATTGTTTTTGTTGGTTATTATGTTTGTACAGTTAACCGCAGAAACAACTCGTCCAATTTGGTAAATCTTAGCTCCGTGCGGATGAAACGGGAGGGCTGAAGGCAATGTGCACATGTGCACGTTGGAGGGAGGGCATCTTTTCTCCGTCCTGGAATGGCGACAATTCCATCCAGACCTTCTGTGTGTTTCAGTAATTCTTCCGCATGACTCTGTTTCAGCGGTGGCCGATTTTAGGAGTGCGGAAGAAATCCTCTGTGAAATTCTCTGGAATTAGGGTCATTGGGTGGTGGGTCTTTGGCTGTTGGGCTCCTCAGCCCGGTTTGCTTACATTCCCTGCCTGTGCTAACACTGGGCTTCTAGCTGATCTTGCTCCAGGGCTGTGGAAATGCATTTCCTGGTTCAAAGTCAGGGGTGTCTGCTAAGGTGCTGCGCTGGAGGTTGGTCCTACCTCTATCTGAAATGTACAGATCACCGGGGGGGGGGACCAATTTAAAATATAAGTGAATGTGCATTTATCTCATATCTATTTTTTGACCTGGCTTTCTGATTTTTGAAAAGAATATTTTACACACCCTTTTATTTTCAAAGTTTTAAAACCGTAGTGATTGGAATAAAACTAGAAGTGCAATTTCGGCTGCTGTTCTGCTAGAAAGTGCTGTACTCCTATTTACCGACAGGTGGCGGCCTTCTACGTTAAATGTTTTTACTTTCAACGACTCACTGCACCTGCAGCGACTGTTTGGGTTGGAGAAACGTTCGGTTATTAAATGAGTTTTAAGTAATGTTGTTTTTTGCGATTGCTTAAAATGGTTAATATTCAATCTGTAGATCATTTTGGAGCAGGAAAGCGTGTTTGCAGTTTAATAGGTCGCTCTTGGTCGCCGCAGCTGGTTTGTCCCGGTTGGTAATCTACACATGAATATATTATGCTAATGACGCTCGGCTGAGCACCGCGGGAGGTGTGTCCGTATTTCTTATGCAAATGAGCCCCGTCCTCGGCCAATGGGCTGCGGCGGCGCGCCGGGGTTTCGTATGCTAATGAGGCGAAGGCTGCGGGTTTTGAGCGTCGCGCGGCTCAGCTGACCTTGGAGATCCATCGTGGCGCGTCGGCGCGCTTCCCTCCGCAGCGAACGCGGCCCTTGCGGGGACGAGCTGGGGAGAATGTGATTTTGGAGCCGAGCAGCGCCTGCCTGCGCGAGTGGACACTGTGGCGGCGATAGCAATGGATGTGGGTGTGTGTCAGCTGCGGGATTTCTCAATCTCCTTCTTATCGGCGCTGCTGGGCGCGGAGAGCTCGGCGCTGGGCCTCGAACACAGGTACATACACGCATACACTCGTAATCCAGGACAGTGCGGGATCCGACGTAATCCAGGCAGTAGTCACACTGCATGGGGGGTGGGGGTGTACACCTGCGTGTGTGTGTGTCTGGCGATTGTGCATGAAATGGACCGAAGCGATTTTTCCCTCTTTTTTTTTTTTTTTTTTTTACCTTAACTGAAACGGTGGTTGCAGTCAGGGTTTAACTGCGGTTTCCCGTGCGCTTGCATGAGCCGAAGGGACACCCCGGTTCTGTGCTGTTGAGCCCGGTTTGAATGGACATTCAGAAGCGCCGTTGATCAGAAAGCGACTGCAGTGAAGTCGACGCTGGATGTCCCACTGGCAGCGCAGAATTGTCTCTCTTTTCTTTGGTGGTGTTGCATGTTAGCGATGAACGCTGTGTTTCGTTGCCATTGTAACGTGTATGCTTTGAAATGATCTCTCTCCTCCCCCCCCGCAGCTCGTCCGGAGCCAGCGTCGTGGCCATCGATAACAAGATCGAGCAAGCCATGGTGAGTGACGCCGTCTTGCGGGGGGCCGCACGTGGCACCGAGCGCAGCTACAAGATAACGTTCGCACATTTTGCACTTCACGCTACATTTTAAACAACATAAACACGGCAGACTCCTTGCCTTTGCCCTTATGAATGAGGAAGCTGGTCGAGAGTTTTGATTTTATTTATTTAAAGAGCTGAGCCCCACAGTGTTGAGGAGGAAGACGGAGTTGGTTTTGTTTAGTTGTTTACCTGCGGCGCTTGCCGGCTGAGCCTTTGTGGTGGAGGGGTCGCGTTTGCCCGTCGTTCATTGCATCGCTCCGGCGTGGCACAGGTCCTGTCGGTGTAGATTACGAACGGACCGGTTCGGGGTTGCGGGTTCGCGTAAATTCTAAAACTCGCAGAAGCGAGGCGGCTCGAAGACGAAGTCTCGGTTTCCCTGGTAGCTGTTGTGTTGCTGGGGCGCGTGCCCGCGGGGCACACACGCACGCGACCGTGCTGCCGCCCCCGCCCCCCCCCTCCTTTCCCGGCTGTTGCTAGGCAAACTCGGCGGCTTTCACACGCAAGTATAAATAATTCGGGCCGCGATTGGCTGTCGCTCCCGGAGGCCGGCCATTTTGTGGTTTCGGTGACGCAGTGCGTCGCGTAACGGGGAGGGTGGATCCGCGGGGCTCGGCCCGTTTTCCAGCGGCCGCCGGTGCGTGTGCGCGCAGAGCGCTGTAGCGATCGCCGAACGGCCGGAGGCTGCGCCCCGCATTCCGCGCTCTGCTCGGGCAGCCGGATCCTCTCAATAATGCCTTCATACCACAGCCAAGTACATGTTTATTTCTACAGATGCACATGCGTATGCGAGCTCGCAAGTAGTTGGCGAAAGCATCTGCAGCGAACCTCTGTTGTGCTGGCAGACACACACACATTTGAACGTGTTTAGGTTAACCGCGCTGAACCTTGCTTGCTCTCTCCTTGCAGGATCTGGTGAAGAGCCACTTGATGTATGCTGTGCGGGAGGAAGTGGAGGTGTTGAAAGAGCAAATCAAAGAACTGGTTGAGAGGAACTCCCAGCTGGAGCAGGAGAACCACCTGCTGAAGACGCTGGCGAGTCCGGAGCAGCTGGCGCAGTTCCACGCTCAGGTGCAGAGCGGCTCTCCCTCGGCACCCGCGCAGCCGCCGGGGACGGGTGCGCAGCAGGCCGTTCCGCTGCCGGCCCAACCCGCACCGCAGAGCTCGGGGCCCTCGGCATAGCAGGAGGAGGAACCGTGAACCCACGGGCCCCCAAATGAAGAACGGACACGCTGCGTTCACGAGGAGGATTCACTTCCAATATTTGCACATATTTATCTTCACAAGTGTTAATGTCCTTCCCGCAAGATGCTTTACACACTTCAGACAATCGTCGTCAACGGTGGGATTTTCGGCGGCCTACCGCCGTCGCCACCGAAATCCATGGGCCGCCGAGGACGTTTGCGAATATCGTTGCCGTGGGAGAAGAGCCGACGGAATCGCTGTGCCTGCGTCTTGGGAGTTGAGTCGGCGTCCGTTTCCGCGGGGCTCCGGGAGGACCGTGCGGCCGCCGCCGCGCTCCAGTGAATTTCGTAGTGTGCATACACATCAATCTTTTCCAGGCTGTGAGCGAATTAAAGAGCAAGCACTTTCTGATGACAAATGTGAAGCGTTTTCGATGACTATCAAAAAGTCGGAACGAAATTTCCCATTTAATATCGAGAAGACGGGACGCGAGTGGTTTCAAGTATCGGCGTGAACCGCGAAGTCTGTAGATCGAGCGGATCAGTGTGCACAAGGAAGGCAACGAAATGACCTGTCTGACTCCGAAATCCTGCCTTTCTCAGTTTAAAGCTGCTTCTTACCTAAGCCATGAAACCAGGTTTGTAAATGTGAGGGTGAAACGTTTGGGGATGGGCGGGTGGCATTTGACAAATTTCACCGCGGGTTTGATAGGCTCATGTATATTTGTGTATTTAGTGTAAGTGCTTTGTAAAATAGTAATATAGAGATGAACGAAACAAATATTTAGGTTGTACAAATTGAAGTGAAGATGTAAGTAAAGGTGGGTTTCCCTTGAGGTGGCCCGTGGTCTAACGTTGTCAATCAGGTCTCTAGCGTTCCAGCAGTTTAGGATGTTGAACTGACAGCAAACTGTGTTCTTGGTTGCTTTACATTCTACTGTAAGCCACTTGTTTATTTGAAAAGCTGCATCCTTCTCGACACTTTCTCTTTATTTGGCAGTGAGACACTCCAGATGTTAATCATTTTAACTTCTCTGAATAACAAATCAAATCTGACATGGATTTTGCATATATGTGAAAATTGTATGCTTATGTTTTGTGCATGTTCCTCAATCCAGTTACCATAATTCAATTGCACTCGACAGTTCAAAACTTTAAATAAAAAGGAAAAAACATCGAGCTGTTTGTGTGTGCGCGTGCTGATCTGCTTTTGTGAGCATCTCCATGTCGCCGTGAAGCCCGTCAGCGGTGCCGGAGTTGGGACGGCGAGGGCAGCCGGTGTCTTCAAGGCATCTCGGTCGACTGGCGCGTTCAGCGAGTGAAGTTTTCGTCATCTCCATCCGTCATGGTTCGGCAGGGACTTGAGGGACTTTCCTTCTTGATGGGTGGAATCTGCAGTTGCTGGGTGCGATGTTGCGATCTTTTAATCGTAGGAGGCAGCAAAACGGCTACTGGCAAAATAATCAGTTGGCGCTACAGGCCGGGATGCAGCACGTGTTGAGAACGCAGGTGTGGGTCAGGTCATCCGAAGGAGCCAGTGTCTCAGCCTCCTACCTGGCACTTCCTCGACACGTTTGCGGCCGGATCGGCTGGACCGTCGCGCTGGAAGACATCCCCTCCGGCAGGGAGGTGCATGATGAACATCTTCTGTTCGGTGCATTCATGCTAGCATCTACCACATGTTGGGTGCGATTAACCCAAACCCCACTATTCCTCCTTTTGGACTCTGCATAGTCAATTCTTTTGTGCTCAATATCATTTTAAAGCCGGATTTAAACGATAAATTAATCTTATTTTGTTCGGTTGTGCTGGTCCAAGAAGCCCCACCCGAGATCAAACCTGCCGGCAGCCGCGAAGCTCTTTGGTCTACTAGACATCAGGGTGAGACAAACCTCATGTTCTGGGTGAAATTGTGCTATCGGTTCTGCCTTTTACACCCAAGTCTGTTCGCTCCAATGTTTTCTACTGCTAATTTGTACCTGTTCTGCTGTATCCTCATGCGTAATTTCCTTCAGGATGACATGCATCCTTCTATCCAGGAATGAACTATGGCAGCCAGTGGATGGTTTAGCTAAAATGATTTTGTCCTTTACAAATCTGACCGTTGACCAGTACCTATAAACCCATTCTAACCATGGGTTTGAATGTTGGTTTTGACATGGCGAGTCAGACCCTAATGATGGTCATAAATTTTGGGTTGGAAGTGAGATCAAGAGAATTCTGGAGCGGCTGAGATGTCTCCTTGTCTGACTGTCAGTAGTTTTATCCTCAAACTGAAGTTTCCCCATTGTTGCACTGTGGCAATTCCTGCTTTCTGCCTCTGAACTACTTTGGATGGTGTTATTTGTCAGGGTCCATGTTTTCGTGTCTCAGCATAGACCGTCTGAAATGAAGCTGTTGGTCCATGGACTTGGAAGACTCGCTGTAGCCAGCGCTTGCTTTTTTTTTTAAAAATTTTTTGACCGCTTAGCGCTGACCGCTGTGTTGGAGCTCCCGTGGATGAATCGCTGCAGGGAAGCGGTTTGGATTAATCCAAGCTGTCACTAATTCTACCGTGACGGCGCTCGTAATAAAGGCTTCCTGAACCCGGAGGCCAGCCAAACGCTACGTCACCATGGGTTTTACTACAGGATTTCCACTTCACAAAATCGGGCTTCAACCTTTGGCTGAGGACGGCTGTAAGGTGACCGAGGGCCGCTTATTGGGCTTTCTCACGAGGGTTAACCGATGTTAACTGTGGTTGCTGTCATCACCATTAAGCCCTAATGTTCCTAAAGTATTTTTGGAGCTGTGCTTCATTCACAGTATAACCGCCTTTCAGATACCAGGAGAGAAGAAGGCTGATAAACTACGTTTCTCTGGGATGCTGAATCGGCAGGAAAACATGGTGTGCAGCACAGTAAGTAGAGCATTGCAGTTTTGCCTTGAAAGGCTCCAGAGGGCCCCATTATGTGAAAACCGGTTTCTAAAGAGGACGGCAGGTGGGTAGAGCTGCCTCCTTGAAACCAGGGGACCTGGGTTTAGATCCCTGCTCCTCCTGCAGGACCTCTTGGCGACATGTTTACCCTTATTTGATGTGTCGAAATGAGTTAATCGTTGTGAAGTCACTTAGGATAAAGACTTCAGTATTTATACAAGTGAATATAAGGTAGGCGAATGTTAGAATGAGTTTAAAATGGGAGCGCGAGCGAAAAATTGGAGATTGAAGATGCCGTGAAAGTGAGTTTACCATTTAATTGAAAAACATTTCCACTGTACACACAGTTTATAAACAAGAGTATGGCACACGTTGAGATTTCGCTTACTTAATGGCACAGACGGGAGACGGCTCAAGCGCAGGACATCTAAACGGCCAGAGCGCAGCCGAGCTGATGGTCTGCAGTCAGTGGGGGTGGGGGGGGCACTATGTCCTTTCAGCCAAGAACACGGTCAGCAAGTCGAACAGACATGACGAACGAGGTGCCGCGGCCCCGGGGACCCGGTCCGAGTCTCCGGCTTTCCTCCGGATCGCTGCCACCAGCCCTCGGTCCTCTGGGGGTGGAGGATGGAGTGGTGATTCCCGCTGTGAGGCTCACATGCCCATCCTTATACTTTGTATGATCTGAAAGATGGCTGAGATCATAAGGGAGTAGAGCGATGTGAGCAAAACCACGTGCAGCGGGCCCTGTGGCTATGCGTTCCTCTCACTTAAAAACACACCCGTACCACATTTCAAACAACACGTCGCACAAAGCTAACAAAGTGATTTCTCACCCGATCCGCAAACAACAAATACGAAGAGAGCAAGAAGCCACGGTCCAACGGGGTACTTCTCCTCTTGTGGTCGCTGGAAGACAAGGACACAGCAAGGTGTTGTTATTTTTGTCCAGTTTTGCACTCAGTTGCTGTCTAAATTTTATTCACCGTGATACAGAGAGCAATTATTTTCTATCTTGCAGTTCCAAGGAGCCAACACCCACATGGTCTGTGCGGAGGTTGTCTGCTTCCTTAGACTGTGAAGGCCACGTCAGTTATCCAACCACCTATCGATATCTCCATCTATCCGAGACCAGGAGTTGGTGGGGGGGGAAAAATCCAATTCCTATTTCCATTACTTGGGCCACCATTAATAAAGTTCCTCAGATGGATTTGCTGTGCGCAGCCTTCGCTGCCACTCATTTTTATAAATATTAATATTGGTTTGCAGCTTTTCAGTATACGCAGTCGCCACCATCGTGCATCTTACGGTTTCTAATATCTTTGCTGAATATTTTTGTCTGTTTCTTCCCAACATTCCAGACATACTGGTGGTGAAAGGTGGATCTGTTCACCACAGAGCTTGCTGACCACTTAAGGCCAGAGCCAAAGTAGCCGAAGGCAGGGCCGGCCAGCCGGAAGGGGAACGGAAAGCAGGAAGTTTCAATTCGGTTTTTCTGGCGCTCAAAATTATTCAGTGGGTGTAGCTGAGGAAGCTTGGATTATAAATCAGGCTCACCTGCACTTCCACATTTTGGCCGAAAATATCTTTCGACGATCACGGCACGCACAATAGCGTTCGCAACGTACAGCAGGGCAATTTTTACCATGCCCGTTCAGGGTAAATTCCTCCATCACGGGGGCTGGAGTCGACCGCTGCTCTGCCAAGCCACCTGCTTCTAAAATTTGGAAAGTTAAGACCCCGGAGGGAGCAGACCCAACACCCTGCTGTATAAAAATCTCTGTGTCAAAGCATGAGCCAAACAACAGGAAATAACAGAATTATTTTGTAGTCTACTTTGTAATTTTTTACTTTTGTTTGTTTCCTTTCTTCTTGTTTATTCTGCATTTTGTTGTAACTTATTGTTTACTTCGGTGGCTGGGTTTTGCCGCACGGACTCAGCACCGTGGCAGCAGGACGTCACCATGAACGCTCACAGGGCGAAATGGCGCGACCGGCCTACTTTTTGGGGACCCTGCTCGTGGACGTCAGCCCGTGACGTCACCGTGGCCCCCTGCGGGCTGCGGAGGAGGACCCCCCCCCCACGCACACCAACCACATTGATCTGGAGCGCGCGTGGCGTCATCGGGTCTCTTATCGATCACATATTCGGAAGCATCATTGATCGATCGTGGAGTAAACACGCAAAATACGGATCTGCCCCCCCCCCCCCCCAGCCCCCCCCATGGACACGTAAACCTGCTTACCTGGTTATTTGGTTAGCCCCCACCCACCCCGGTCGCATGAGCTCTCTGCCTTCCGAACGCTTTGATCCCCCACGGCTCCTTTTTTATTAATTATTATTATTATTATTATTATTATTATAAAATGGGTTTTAGCCGTTTAAAGGGGAGGCAGTTTCGAGGGCGAACCTTGAACTTGTTAGCAAATCAAGAGCTACGGTGCGGTGAAGGATGGGGCAGCCGTCGGGCTCGACGGAAGGCTTCAGCCGATCGTCGCGCCTTCGCGGACACGCGGTGTAAATGCGGGACGGACCGCAGCCTCGAACACGAAGGTCGCCGTTTAAACGCGCGTTTCTTTTTTTGCGTGAAGGCAGCTGCGCCCGCGTGCGGGGGTGACGGCGGAGGCGGGAGAGCGGGAGGATGAGGATGCGGGCGGGATGAAGACGACGGGATGAGGATGCCGACGCAGACCGGCAGGCAGCCCCGGGGGCCGGCATGCGGTCCCCCTCCCTCCACCCCCGTCCGCCGTGCGGCCTGCCCACCAGGGTCTTAGCCACGTTGCCCCGCTGCGTGATGTTCTTCTGCTGTCTTCTCGTTCGCCATGCCCGGATCCGCTGCTTCACCACCATCTTCAGCGACTCGGGGGGTGGGGGCTGCGCGTCGACCAGCAGGGTGACCGCGGCGACGACGACGATGGTGGTGGTGGTGGCGACTACGATGGTGGCCGCCGGCTCCCATGCAGCCCCCCAGCAGCGCGTCCGTTCCTCCCGCGGATCCCCGGTGTCGGGCTTTTACGCAGCGGCGGGGTCCTCGGTCCGCCCTTGAAGGAAAAGCATTTCTGGGCAGCGTTGTGGGACGCTTGAGCCGAGCCCCGAGCAAATCGCCTTCGTAAATATCTCTTCTTTTGGGTCAAAACCTTTCAAATATAAGATCCACCCCTCCCGGGATGCCTAGATATCACCATAGCAACGCACCAGCCTACCAACATGCCGCAATTCCAAGTGCCAAAATAACAGGGCAATAAAATATAAAAATAACGCAATTTTGAATAAGTAGAATGTATAAATGAATAAAAAATAAAATGTATCTAACACCATTGGTTGCCCGTTTGTCCAACTTGGGGAGTTCGGTGAGGTCCAGGCCCATCAGGAATCCCCTGGGGACCGGGACTGAGAGCTGTGCCCAAGGTGGGACCCCAGTCACTGCAGGCTGCCATTGCCCTAGTAAATAAGTGTGAACACCCCTCCCCCAAAAAGACATTCTTTGTTGTTGAGGTGATGCCCATTTGGGGATGGAATGTAAGCAATGGTCTGGGGTGTGCTGAAGCCAACCCCAGCACACCTAACACACCAGTGTACCAGCAAACCTGTTCCTGAAAATAACAACATACCAGAAAACTAGATTGCCAAAAATATGGATATATATCAATTTAATATGCAATATATAATTTAATATACACTGCCCAGCCAAAAAAGAATCAGCACCTGGATTTAACTTGGTGTCATGATGTGGGGTTGCTTCAGTTGTTCAGGTCTAGGTTCAGCAATGTTATGTGCCCAAATGAGCTGACTACCTGAATATACTGAATGACAGGTTTTTCCATCAATGGATTTTTTCTTCCAAGATGACAATGCCAGGATTCGTGGGGCTCAAATTGTGAAGAGTGCTTCGGGAGCATAGAGAGAAGTTATCATTTTACACATGGATTGACACCACAGGGTCAGACCTTAACCCCACTGAAGTCTTTGGGATCTTATTGCGGGAAGACTTTACATGGCGCTCCGACTCTCCCATCATCAATACAAGATGTTGGTGAAAAATGAATGCAACTCTGGACGGAAATAAATGTTGTGACATTGCAAAAGCTTATTGCAATGAAACCCACGGCAAATCACGTGCCCATAACTGGAAACTAAGGTGGCCCAGCCAAATATTAGAGTGTGTCACTTTCTTTTTTGGCCGGGCAGTGTATAATTTAAATATACCAACAAACCAGTAAAGCAACGTGCCAATATACATATAAACCTGTTGACTAAATAATAAGAATATTTACTTAACAATGTACCAGTGACACATTTGCAGAATATCAATAAAGCAACATTTCAAAAAGCTGTAACAATAAGCCTGATGTAGTGTGCTTGAGCAGAATGGCGTGGCGCTCGTGCACGGAGGGAACAAAAGCAACGGCGGAGGATCAAACCGCACAACCGCATGAGATCTGAGAAATTAAACCGCAGGCATGTTTTCTACAAACAGTGACTCACGTCTACAATGAAACAACACCTTTATTGCCATTCGTATATGGACTCATCCGCGACGCAGCAGCCAGCACCCGGTACCAAAAGCGTTCATCTTATTCACTTAATGCTAAGCACATGGGCTATGAGTGCTCCCCAATAAAACACATCTGAATATACAGTATAATGAAGCGTTTAATGTTTCCCTTCCTGCTAGCATTTGTCATTTTTATTTAATTTTATAAAAATTTTTCCATCTGTCTGCAGGGCCGGTAACAATAGACTTTTGAGGATCGAAAGCGGCATGTTTTTTCAATATGGTTAGGGGTGAAATGTTGTGGGAAATAAATGGCTTTTGACAGCCTACGGTAGTTTCTAAATTTGGTTGTAGCAACGCTTGAGGTGGGGGGGTGGGGCTGCGATCAAGAATTGCGGGAGAAAGGCAGAGGCGTGCAGCTGACCGCTTGATGTTTTCACGCTTTTGTCTTGTGTATGTAGCAATGGGGCACATTGCGTTCTCCAAAACACTCACTCTTGTGCTGCTGTATGACAAGAAGTTGGTAGAATTAAGCGCAACCTTAGGACCCCATTTCTTCCCCCTCCGCAGCGTGACCAGGATCCAAAGCTTTGCTCAAAATAAGGGTCCGTATCCCAAGGATAAACGCGTCTGCGGTCAGATCAACAGTTTATTGTGCGGGAGAAGCAGAGCGCTGTGGTCGT
The DNA here is from genome assembly GCA_018136845.1 of Heterotis niloticus. NCBI lineage: Eukaryota > Metazoa > Chordata > Actinopteri > Osteoglossiformes > Osteoglossidae > Heterotis > Heterotis niloticus. Next base: position 5,956,565 of record CM030897.1, on the reverse strand, counting down.
GAGGGTCCTGCCAGTTTGGGTGGTTGAGGTGGGCCTTTAAGCGAGGCACGGTGCTACTGATGTCTGGGCTGTTTTTAAATAGGATGCGTTTCACCCCGTCAGCTACGTCTTCCTGATGTCATAAAATGGCTTGTGCACTTTTCTGGATTATTTACATTTCAAATTCCTCCCCAAAAATATCACCTATAGCCACAAGAAGTCCTCAAATAAGGTCGTCAGGCCTGGCACACTTTGGAACCACAACCAAAAATACTAGGCTTCTATCACGGACAACAGAGAATAACTGACATCACAGAGACCCTGGATCTCCGACTCCTCAAACCCATCTCACCCCTGAATACGGGGCCTCGCAGCACAATGGCTTCTTTCCTGCACCTCCGGCAATAAGGAACCAAACGAAGAGCTTGCGGTTCCGTTTGTAAATTAAATTTACTGTATAAGCGATGACTAAAAAGTGTTTGGATCAAATATTGACCACAGTTTAGAGGTTAAGGTTTGAGGTGTGTGTTTCCCCTGTAAGATCTTAGTATAATTTAATGAGACGTCTGAACGAACTTCGCGCTCCACTAATTCCACACAACTGTTTCCGTTGTTCTTGCGCTTGGGCCGCAAACATACGGGGGCATCCGGCTTTCTGGTATGAATGTCGCCTGGCTTTCGGTGGGCCTGCAGCAAAAGGCGGATGCGCCCGATGCTGCGAGACAAGCGAAAAGGTTCTTCTTGTGATCCGGCAAGAACTCCGGCTTTATCGTGGAGCGCAGGCCGGTGCATCTAGGTTCCAGGTGACTGCTGCGCCCAAGCTTGTTAGTGGTGACGAAAATTTTGCATGAAAACAAAGCGTACAACCTGGCAATGTGCTGCTCCTTCACAAATTATCACAAAAGCAGAATAAAAGGTATTTATTTAGGGCAAACACTTCTCCTTTCAAATGCACTTTTTCAAACATTAAAACGTTTAGTTAAATATTTTATACTTGATTTGCTCCTTTTACGGCAAAAAGCGTAATGTTTTTTCCTGCTAAGGGTTGTTAGGTCCACCTGGACTGAAAACGAATGAGAGTTTCAGAAAATGCATTTGGGTTAAAGCGATTAGGCTTGTGCGATGCTTTCGGTTCAAATCCCAGGCGAAAGCAGGCGATTACCGATCTCATCGAAAACGGCGGCATTCCTGCATCCACGTGGCCGGCCCGGGGTTGCCGCTCTGTTTACAGATGATTATGTCATTACAAGCGGATGGCAAAATATTATTAGATTAAAAATCATGTTGTAATTTTGCGTCTTGTTCTTGTTCTCTCTAAACGGAGAAATCGAGAATGTTCAGAAGCAGAGAGACTGGACAGCAAAAGAGAAACATACTGTATGGACGCTGTTTCAGCCAGAAGGCCTCTGAAGTCAGCAGGTCCTTCAGCAAGGGGTCGATATGGACCAAACGTTGTGTGTGTTGGGGTCCAGGACCCTAAAACTAAGAGAACTCGCTGGTCTGCGAAACGCAGGACGTCTTCCTTCCAGGTGCTCAGAATCATAAATAAATCAGCATGTTTTGCATAACCAGTGAGTTAATGGGCGTGTAAAGCATAAACTTACATTGCGCTGAATAAAAATAGCTCCAGACTTTTTAAGCTTCTCGCGGACGATATGGCGAAGACGACTCGGCGCTGTAGTAGGAAATGCATCCAGATGAGAGACTCATTTAAATGCCAAACAGTTTAGAGAGGAAAACCCGACGAGAAATGAGGAGAAGGCACCTGGGTTGCTTCAGCTCATTTAAAATCTCCTTCGGTTTTCCAATGATTTGTTCCTGACATCTGTGCCTGACATTGATGCTGTGTGCCATTTATTTCTATTTTTCTCTTGATGTGTTAGATGATTTTGAAAAATAAAAAGCCTTAAACACAAAGGTTGGCCACCTCTTCTGGATTTTTTTATTGGCTTCTGGGTTGTGGAACAGCTGTGTCCACCTGCAGTGTGTTTGGCTGCTGTTTAGCAGGCTGTCCCTGCGTGTGTTTGGGCTTTATGCTTGGTGTGTGTCTTAGCACATGGGGTAGTCGCCCGGCCTCCCTCGTCTGCTGGTCTCCCAGGTGACACTCCACGCACTTCTCACGCTCCGCGCTTGTTGCCACGTGACAGCCCACACATCGCTGCAGGACAACACCAGCTGACAGGCTCTGTTCAAGCAGATCACACACACACACACACACACACACACACACACAGATGTAGCCCACACTGGAGTAAGGGACCCCTGAGCAGTAATTCTCATTTCTCCACAATGTTAAGCCCGCCAGATTACAGCAGGCCATTGACTGATACAGTAGAAATCATTATAAAATAATAAAAATAAATGAAAACACATTTAATTTAATTTTTTTCTTTTTTAAATGTAAAACTGTCATATATGCGACACACTTTACATTATCTAGAAGAATGCAAAACAATAAATTCAAAAATTTATTCAAGAATACCATAAATACAAACATGAACACTACCATAAACAGCACTCAAATGAAAAAGCGAATTAATATAGATTTAAACAAATTATTAATGTAACTGCAATATATACTGTGTATAGTTGTATATGCTTAAAATTATATAATAATATATATATATATATATATATATATATATATATATATATATATATATATATATATATATATATATATATATATATATATATGTGTGTGTACTGTATACAAAGCCCCATGGTTCCTATTTTTTAAAGATATTTCATGTTTATGCTCTTCTGACTGCAAAAAGTTTGAAAAGGTGTAAAAGTATGAGCCAGCTTGATTTCTGCACCGTCACTCCATGTCTCTGTCATCATGGGAGGGACGGAGCGGCTGCCCAGGGCGGGTAAATAACAGCGTGCGCTCCTCTAATGGCTGTGCCGCTCATGTTTTCTGGGCGGCGTCGCATTTGCAGCTCAAGAGCTTACGCTTGGGGCGGGCAGTGCTCATGAACTTACGGAACCGCTTTTTACAAGCAAGGTGCGCGGGTTTAACCGTTGTTTGGAGGCCGAAGCGCGAGGCCCTTTGGCGGTTGTGCGAAACGGCGCTGCGGTTCGGAAACGGCCGAGGTGGGGGGCGGGGCCGTGGGCTTGGCAGCATTTCTTCCTGTCTTTGCCGGGATCTGATTCCAACCCCCGGGGGCATTTCCTTTGTAGTGTGACTTGAGCTGATGAGTCACGCCAGGTCTGCAAGTCTGTAATTTTATCCTGGCGGTGAGATGGTTGAGGAGAGACCCACCTTAACCCGGCCAAACAGACCGGTGGTGCCGGATGGGCAATCTTAAGACGTGAGCTCTGCTGCTTAGGTTTTTTTTGGTCTGTTTAAGCCCTGATGAAAGGGAGGATGGCAGGGAGATGTTGCTCTGTCTTTTTCCAAAAACACTATTGCAGCAAAAGAACAAATTGTGTTTCTCACATCTGGGGTTTCACCTTCCCAAGCTGACCCCAAAAGTTAAGAAAAAGTTCTCATTAAACACGGATCATCATGATGCTCTTATCCTCCTCTTGTCCTTCATCCCGCAAGTACCTATGGAGAAACAAATCCTGGCCCTGTGTGTGTGTGTGTGTCCTCCACCCAGCTGCCCCACCTTTCACAGGAAAAACTACTCAAGCCATTTTGGGATCATGTGATCTTCCCTTTAAGGAGTTCTGGAAAAGACCGCAAATCAGACAAAGAATTCTGGGGAATGAGGTTACCGCTTCCCAGCTTCCAAATGCTCGTGACACTGTCAGCAGATAAGTCACCATAACTAAGAGCATCTTTTCAGAAGACGATTGCAAGCGGTCGACCGACAGGTTAGCACCCCTGTGAGGTAACGGTGCAGCGTATCTTCGGCGGCAAAGCCGCTCCGCGCACACTTTGATTCAAGTTTGCCAACCGTGGCGTGCAGGCCGGCCCTTTACTCCTTCAGAGAGAGGGGGTGTCTTCCCCAAGTCATTACGGTTAAGTTCCGCACTCCAGAGCCCCCTGAAGTATTGCAATGCAGTTGCTGACTTCAATAGCAATTCCAGGGTAGTAATGAGATATGATGCAGCGATGACGGTAAGAGGAGAATTTACCGCTGCAGGTCCACACAGGAATCGTATCGTGTCAGTTCATCCCCATGGGATCTGAACCAGGAGTCACATTCCAGTACAAGTTTGGATCAAACCTTTTTACTACAGTCCCAACTGCATGGTCTAGCCCCTGTGGGCTGCATCCCCCCTGCCCTTATGGAGCTGCTGTGTCTCCCGCTTCCAGCCTGTGATTTGGTTCTGATCCGCTTTCAGGTGATGGGTAATAGGGGGCATGTGTGCGTGGGGCCAACCCTGGTGAAACCCTGGGTCAAGTGATGGTGGATGGGGGTGGTTTTGTAGCTCATAGCTGAGGGGGAAAGAAGGACCCAAGGGCAGTTGGGGTCCAGAATCAGTATTTAGGAAAAGGAGAATAAAACACACCAGAGTGTGTGCATGCATGCACGCACGTGCACACACACACACACACACACACACACACACACTGGAGAATCAGATGGTACAATAAATTAAACAGAAATAACAATTTAGTAAAGAAAGCTTACAATTTTAAGGCTGCACATTTAAATAAATGAAAGATCAGAAAACTGTGGGACACAAACACAGGTGAGCACATGCAGATCAGACCATAGAGTTTCATGCTGCACCCGAGAGCGTGGGTACGCGGTTCCCACAATGCACTGCGTCTCACAGTCTCAGCCCCTCGGTGCAATTTGGCCTCCGCCATCGAAAAGTGAGCAGCCAGGTAGCGGGGAATGAGTGTGAACACAAACAACCACGCGCTGCACTCTCAGCAGCGTCGCTTTGTCGGCACGGTGCGTTGTCATGCAGCACCGCTCATCCGGCGCCAGAATAATTCGGCCTCCGAAGTCATTTTGCCGTGCAGTGTTTTCCTTCGTTGTTACACCCGATGCCTCTTCGCTGCAGAACACTGATGTGTTTCATAACTTATTAACCAGAGTCAGAAAGTCACCCGCAACAACAGCCGTGCGCCGCCCTCGGCAATGGACTCGATATATCAGGGCCTCTTATTTAGGCACAATAAAGCGGACAAGCCGGTGCTTTTTGATAAATGGCGCCATTAGAGGGTTTGTTTGTAACACAGCTACAGAGTGATGTGGTGAAAGGACGGAGAATTAAAGGAACGAAAAGGGAAAGAAATGTCACGCAGTGCATGGAAATGCGCAGCTCTGCCTCCGCTTCCCCCCAGGAGGGAAAAAGGCTTTTGTGACTTATTAAAGGGCGCAAAAACAAGCTGCTGACTGAAGCAGAAGCCCAAACTTACCTACTGCTGCCCGTTCCTTTGGGTTCAGCCCATATAAAGTGTCAGCAGGTGATGTAGTGGTTGAAGCCCTCAGCCTCTTGTCGAAAGACCCGGGTTCAAATCCCCCACAGGCTGCACCGCAATCTGATTTTGATTTATTCCAAAGTGAAACATCTGACTAAGTAAAAAAATTACTTTCTGGTGTCCAAACATAACATTGGAGCAGATTTAGGGATTAGCATCAGATAAATGGATAAATAATGACGTTACCATACAAATGATGCTCGTACAATCCATTCAACCAAAGTGTCAAGCAAAAGAGGCCGAATTTTGTGACGTCTTCGGGTTGGTTTCATGCGACTCTTTGGTGCTCTCGGGAGATTTAATCTGTGCTTAACTCTCATTAGGGATTGTATATTTATTCTTTCAGGCCTTGCGAAGGATGGACACCCTCCTGAAGGCCCTGATGTTGTATTTGGAGACCTGCAGATGCCCGCTCGTATCTGCTAGTGCAGCTCTGTGTTTTATTTGTATCAAAACAATGAGCACTGGCTTGAGGACACGGGCACGGCGGCCAGCCTGCATCGAGGGCCACAACACCATCGGCGTTTGAATTTGCACAACAAGACACCACACGTATGCGGGTCTGTCGGCCGCCGTCGCCGTCCCGAGTTCCAGGGAGAGTGTATGTGCTGGTCCGGGATTATTCAGGGGGTCACCCCCCGACATCTCAGTGTCTTCTTTGGGTGGGAGTGAATTCGCACTTTATGGCCAAAAGTATGTGGATACCTGGGAATCACCCCCATTTGTGCCTGGTGAACATCCGATTCCAAAATCATGGGAAATGATATGAATTTGTTCCCCCCTTTGCTGCTAGAAGAGCCTCCACCTTCTGGAAAGGTTTTCCACCAGATTTTGGAGCGCGGCGGTGGGAATTTACGCCCATTTGGCCAGGAGAGCATCAGTGAGGTTGGGTGTGAAAGTCTGGCTCGCGGTCAGCATTCTACTTGATCTCAAAGGTGTGCTGTGGGGTTGAGGTCAGGGCTCTGTTCTTTCACTCCAACCTGGGCAAACCATGTGTTTATTGAGGTCATATTGTCCATGGGGGGGCACAGTCATACTGGAGCAGAAAAGGAGCTTCTTCTTCCCCAAACTGTGGCCATAAAGCTGGAGGCACACAGCTGTCTAGGATGTGTTTGTATGTTGCGTGGGTGCGGCTGAAACGGCTCAGCCATTAGAAGGAGGGGTCCACATACTTTTGGTCATGCAGTGTACTTTTTATTTAGAGGTGTCGGCATGTCAGGCTCAGATCCCAGCTGTTGCTGCAGTGTCCATTAAACAAGCAACCTCCCATTTGTGTAACTGGGTAAACTATTGTCAGCAGATAAATAACCAAGCCTCATATTGTAGGATGACTGGGGGAAGATGCCAGTTAAATGAATAAATAATGATTCGGGGAAAAAAGCTGTAGGTTAAAATCTGAGGAGGAGGAAACGTTGGACTCATATGACTCATTGACTCTGCTTCTGTACGTTTACACTGTAATCCCGAAATCTTGAGAGGTGAAAGTGTCATTTCCCAAAACTGTTGCTTATAAAAGCATCTGCCACACAGTCAAACGCTGTGTGTAACTGCAGTTCTGCTCTCCTTTTCTTTATTATGTCCTCAAGTTCGGACTTGAGGAGTGTGGGACGATTTGCGGTCTCCCCAGGAAGACTGTTTCTGCCACACGACTGCAAACATGTGGGTGGACCGCAAGGCACGGAAAGACGACCGACCGGGTCCCCCTCCGTCTGCGTCTCTACACGTACGCGGGACGCCACCGTTTCCCCTCACGGACCGCCAGTTACGTGTGACCGTGGCGCACGTGCGACCGTTTGCCCGAGCATGTTTGTCCATCTGTGTGTGTGGGGCGCTGCGCAGCGCTGTGTTTTCGATGCGTAGGCTGGCTGCTGAGCCGACGGCAGATGGGATGAGAGCTGGCCTACATTTTCAGCACGGCCCTGCTGTTCTCTCTGCGAGGACGACTGGAGATGGGGGATGGGGCGGGATGGGAGGTGGACGTGGGCTTCTGCTGCCAGAGGACCACGTTGTCTGCAGCTTTGTGTTTTACTGCGGCTAATCGTTTTATTCAAGCGCTTATTTCAGGTGCAAATGGGATAATTTGTCTACCGACCTGCTAAATCCCAGCTCCTCACGATTAGGACTCTATCACCTGGTTTAGGTACGCATCACAAAGGCACAACGTCAGACCCAGGACCCTTCTGAACCTTTGACCATTGAGCCTTGAGCCCATACCTTCACCTGCTGCCGTTCGCTGCTACAGTAACATGCAGTTATTTATAGGACAGCATGTAAAAATAACATAGATGCACATTTCAGCAGTTTCAACCGAGTACGAGACTTTTTTTTTTGACAAACACACAGCCTGTGTGGTGAACAGAAAGATCTGGAAGACTCAGATGACAAAACTTATGACCTTTGCAGCATAACCAAGTCTCCAGGAACGTGTCCAAGTACAGCAACCTGGTGCCATATTTCCCGTGAACAGCATGGTTATGGGATACAAAGCCATGCCAGAGGACAGGGGTGGTGTGGAGGAGGAGTAGGAGGAGGAAGAGGAGGAAGATGCCATGATGCAGGGCCTCTACAGTGAGAAAAGAGCACTCGGCTACCAGTACGTGACTCATGCTGGAGGCAGCGGACGTCTGCGTGCTGCCGGAGTGAAGGACCACTGCTGAATCCGTGAGTCATGCTTGTCCCCCTTTTGCTTTTTTGAGCAGAGGTCCACAGTATGAGCACCACCACCAGGAGAGGAAGGGGGGTCAGAGTCAGATGGAGATGCTGGATAACCAGGACAAGGCGATGGTGCAGAAACCAACATGGGTTGCATACAGCATACAGTAGTAGCATACAGTAGAGTAGTAGAGTGCAGCACAGTAAAGTACAATACAGTACAGTAAGATACAGTAAGATACAGCAGAGTGCAGTATATTCCTACATGTCCCCCTCCGTGCTGAAGACAACCTGCTTCACATGGTTATGAATAAATACAGATAAATAAAACAACAAACCTTCACATACACTGTCTGGCCAGAACAGTCACCACCTGGACTTAACTTGGTGTTATGATGTGGGGTTGCTTCAGTTGTTCAGGTCTAGGTTCAGCAGCATTATATTCCCAAAAGATGAGGTGAGCTGACTACCTGAATGTACTGAATGACCAGGATTTTCCATCAATGGATTTTTTCTTCCAAGATGACAATGCCAGGATTCATAGGGCTCAAACTGTGAAAGCATGAGAGGCATAATTTACACGCATGGATTGGCCAGCACAGAGTCCAGACCTTAACCCCATTGAGAATCTTTGGGATCTTGTGCCGGAGAAGACTTTACGCAGCGGTCCGACTCTCCCATCATCGATACAAGATGTTGGTGAAAAATGAATGCGACTCTGGATGGAAATAAGTGGAGTGGCATTGCATAAGCTTATTGAAAAGATGCCACAGCGAATGCGTGCCATAACCAAAGCTAAAGGCAGTCCAACCAAATATTAAAATGTGTGACTTTTTTTGGCCAGGCAGTGTATAACTTGTGTTTGGAAGCGATGCTATGAAACAAAGTACAACTAAGACAAAAAGGACAAAAAGCAAACATTTACATGAACAAAGCACTTCAGTAAGTATAAAAAAACAGAGCCAACAGCAATGCACTTTATTAATATGAACTGACAATGAAGGAGCTGCCCGGCAAGAGAGAGGAAAACAGAAACTGCAGATCAGTATCGAACAAGAAAACAGTCCTGCCGGGAGCCAACAGTTAACTGCCAACACAGTTATTGTTACTGAATTTATATATTCCTTATACATAAGGAAGAAGTTCAGATTTAAGTATGTTTGGATAAAAGTTATTATTTAATAATAATAATAATAATAATAATAATAATAATAATAATAATAATAATAATAATAATAATAATAATAATAATAATAATTGATGGCAGTAGGGCTGAGGGTGGTGCCTCACAGATCCTGTGCTGTGAACTGGTGATTTTAAATTGTTATTTGCGCGTGTGTGTGTGTTTCGCACAGAGAGGAAGGTGTGCTGGGACAATGAGATCTGATCTGTTCACCCTGCATTATCCCGCTGGGGTGTGTGATGATCCGTGCCGTTTTCCCTTCTTTGTCCAACATTTCTAGCAGTTCTGTGCTCCGGGCTGCATTGTTCTGCAGGGCTGCATCATATGGTAACGCTGGATGGTGCCAACACTGGATCATCGAGCACCAGAGACAAAGGGCCACAATGGGCACGAGGTCAAGCCCTGAACACCCCAGAGAGCAGGAGAACGGGAGTCATGCGGTCATCGCAAAGTATCCCCCTGCCTAGCGGTGCGCTGGCAGGACACCTGTAGGTTGTGGGGTCAGAGGTCATCAAAGTCAGAGATGTGGAAGAGGGTTAGGGCTTAGGGTTAGGGTTTGGGACAGAGGTCAGCAAAGTCAGAGACATGGAAGCACTAGAAACGCTGTTGAGCTCTGAGGTACATCTTCCTGCTGAAGTGGATACGTTCGTTTTGAGATCTGCTGTTGGTTATAACCATCGCCTTGTAACTTAAAGGTCTGGGAATGAACCCCACCTCCAGTTCTACTGCTGACGATGAGCATATTAATCCTGAACTGATACAGTAAAAATTATCCAGCAGTAAAAACAGCTAAACAATTTCAAGCATTGGAATGCAAAACAGTCAATCCGGTGGACAAAAAAAATTATTTATAACCTGATGATGCGGACATGATTACAGAAGCTCATATCCTGAGCGCATGGCAGGTTGTGTTTGATGTAGATGTTCTTCATGAGTTCTGCATGAAACACTTCTTATGGTCAGGGCGTGTGTATGCCAGTGCTGAGAGTCTGCCGAGTCTCCAGTGTCTCCAGCGCTGCCCAGACTTGGCAGAAGGGTCGGTCTTCTGAAGAGACCGACACCATCTCCTCCCACCCAGCTTTAAGATGATATTTTCACAGCAACGAAAGCAGAGATGACAGAGGAGAGGAGTGTGTGGCTGGGTGCCGGCCGATCCTTCCACATCCTCAACGCCCACCTTGGCAACCTCATTTGAACCCATATCCACCCTCAGCCTCCAGCCCACTCTTAGTTCCTCACCTCACAGAGTGAGACTTCATTTCGATCACCTCAGCGGACAAAAGGAAGCCGCGTGATTGATACAAATGTACTCGGATTCCTTAGCGCAGACTGTGAGTCACCGTTCAAGAAGAACGGTTTGGCGAGTTCTGTAAAGTGAAAACAAATGGGAACACAAGTTTCTAAAATAATGCTTCAATAGGTCTCTAAAGTAAAAACAGGTGGGCAGACTGGTTTTAAGCAGAGTCCTCGGATTTAGATGAAATACCGCAAAATCTGCCCAAGAACATTTTGAATGAAACATTTGCATTTGCTTTTTGGGAATCTAATGGATTTGCGGGGTGTCCAACTCTCATGAATATTTATGGGTAAAAGCAAACGTCTGCTTTCCTTACACTCCAGAATTACAGTTTTACTCATCGCACACACTGAATTGCCAATTTATTAGGTACACTTATTAAGTAGCGGGTTGCGCCCCCTTTTGAAATTCAGAACAGCACGAATTCTTCTGATCGTGGATGCTTTGTGTAGGAATGTAGTACTTAAGTGAAAACGATTGCATTGCATTTCCGCACCGGCTGCAGAGCAGGCACCTCCTCCCAAAAGCCTTCGATGAGGTTGAGCACTCCCTGCGTGGAGCAGCTGTGGCGTTTCGGCAGTCGGACTGTCCTCCACCGCTGCCCAGAAACAACACGGCTTGGTCCACCAATGTCACTGGGTCTCTAGCATGAACGAGTGTCTAACCTCCACTGTGGAGAAAGAGAGAGAGAGCAAAAGAAAGAGATGGGAAAACAGGCCCGTCTTCCATCCCATGCAAATTACCCACAGTCCCATCTGTCAACAAGGAACTCATCAGGGTAAACTGGGTCCTTTTTCCAGTTCCATTCTTTAACCCTACCTTACGGCTTGCTGGTTCGACTCTTTAACCTCTCAAACAAAAGATGCACTTTTACCCCCAATGTTACCCCTTATTGTCTCTCCAGAAGCCTCCCAGGAAGATCTTCATGGCTTTTATTATCACTTTACATCTTTAATCATTTTATTGCTGGAGCTGTTACTATTTTGCACGTCATGTTTATTGTCAGTTTTGCCCATTGTCTCTGGAACTGTGATGTTTCTGTTGTCTTTTGTTCTCCTCTCCGAGTCCCAGGCCTCCCTCTGGCCCAGACCGCCCCGGTCCGGCCGATCTAATCCATAGTCATCTTCAGTAAAGCCATCAGAATGTCTTCATTCCATCTCACAGGGGGCTTCTCTGCAAAACAAAATAATATCTAAAAAATATCACGATTACCAAGTTTCCAATGCTTCCAAGCTTGTGGAACCTTTATCGGTGACCTGTGTTGTAGGGTGGAGACCACAGAAGCATGCAGCTGTGTACAGGGAATCTCTCTGAGGTCGTCTGATCCGCAGACCCACAAGCACAATCAGACTGCCTGAACAACACAGTGCTGGTCAGGGTGCAGCGATGTAAAGCGCTGTGGCAGACTAACCTCACCTTCATGGCTCTCTGGTGCCCCAGGGGAACCACTGTCATAGGGACAGGTGCAAATGCTGGCCTGAAAGACAATCCTTCTGGCAGGAATGGAGATCATTCTCAAGAGAACAAAGTAACCTGCGTTCACCTTGCCAGGAACGACCAAACCCTTAGTGTCACAGAGAAGCATAAAAAACAGATTCGATATCAGGAGGAACCTTCAGATGTTTCAAAGTCAGATGCAGTGAGGGTTCTGTGGAAAAAGCTGCTATGCTTTGTAATGGCATCGCAGCAGTAATGGAATCGTGACCTCCTCTACAGCTCGGAAACCCACATACCAATTTTCATGATGTTTCCATCAAGGACATCCCTGATATGGATGGCGAATGTGTAAAGCCATTTGTTAGGCTCCGATTTGGTTTTATGCACACCAAAAGTGTGAAGCTTGAAGAATGAGGACAGGGTACAAGCTAATGCTTAACATGATCATCCCAAATGACATCATCCTACCACAACGTGGCCTTTGGCCATCTGTGTCCCTTATGTCCGGCTTCCTGAAAGTGACACCCACGATGCGATGTCAGATGTGCTCATTCCTCTTGTGAGTGTTAAGAAGGGAAAAAAATGCACGGAACCCAAGACCAGCACCGCAGGAAAGTACGGCAGCCTCGTTCGCTCCTTGTTGCTTGGCCAGGAGCCCTTAGCCGCATTCCATCAAGCCTACGCCAATCGCTTAATGTGCAGGAGGAGCAGCGACGGAGAAGAAGTCTTGTTTGCGTTTGGCAAAGACAGTCTAATCATTCTCCATCCTCCACCTTCCCGCAGAGCCTCTGGTTACTGTGCAGCGGTGCAGTAATGTGGACCAACCCAACATATGGAGATACAAGCGGGTACCTATCAGCCGGTAAACAGTGATTACTCACCCACAACACCTGGCGAAAGCTGTACTTCAGCTGCTGTGGACATTGCTGAAGATTTCTTCAGGCGTTGGGTGTGTAGTCCTCATATGAACACACACGCAGACGTGCACACACCCAGAATCTTCTTGGATTCTCCACCTAAATAAATCATGTCCAGCAGCAATAAGTCCAGCCAGGTCCTAATGAAACGGGTACCCCTTGTTGACACCTTCTCACATTTCACCCATCTGTGTTTGCAATGTTATCCTTATTTAGAGCTGGGCGCACAATGGACGCCTTGTTGTTCTGACATTTGCGGAGGCAGATTGATGGCAGGATGGAGACGAGCGAAAATACGAGCGACACAGACGCTGCTCCTATCAAAAGTCCCGTCGGTGACACTTGAGCCACCATGAGTTTCCTCAGCTGCGTCGAAAAAATTTCAAACACACGCTGACATGCAGCATGGGAACTTTATTCAGGACCATGTACTGCCGTTCGTGTCAGCTTCTTTCTGTTAAACACATTAAAACTTAAAATAACTGCGTGAGCCCTCATTTCCAGTCAGTGGTTTACTGCTAAAAACACTCTTGGGTCCACAACAACCACACCTTTCTGGTGACCCCACGTTCCCTGCCTACAACATCACACAGCCATTAAAGACTCTAACCTTGCAGAAAATCAGCTCACGTAACTGAATACAGGGAAATGCCAGTGTGGGCTGCAGAATGTGAAATATTACATTATTATTTTTGTTTACCAAATTACCTCATTTTTCAGCCACAGCGCCTTACAGCAGCTTATAATTTCTCTGATTTTACCAGTGCGGCCTGAGATGAAACCATTGGCAAGTTTGACCATGATGCTTATTTCTGCCTGCTTTATTCCTAGGTGACACAAAGGAACATTACATTTGAATCCTCACCTTACAAATGAAATTCAAACCTAAAGATTGGTACCTTGAGTTGTGCATAACTTCAACGTTACTTTGACCGCTAAGTAACAATCGGTAAAATGCTAATAATACAGAGACGGCTCAATTTACTCACGGATTACTCGTTTCCTCACTTGCATCCTGTTGTGAACTGGTTGTCCAAGTCAGGGTTGAGGTGGTCCGGAGTTTATTCTGGAATGCAGGGTACCAGAATGGTGAAGGAACATCCTAGATGGGGTGCCTATCCATTACAGAGGTGTTTGGTTAGGTCTATAAAAACCTGAAACAGCTGTAATAAATTAAAAAGCACAGGTATCAAACTACTGTTCAGCTTCGACCGGTGACTGATTCATCCGTTAAACATGTGTTGTCCTCAACTGCTTCTTGGTCGCTAACACTGAGGACAACCAGACGTGAGCTTTGACCACCATAAGAGAGAGCTGAAGGTGGCCTTGTGCTCCTAGTCTATTGATATCTGCTTTGATACTGAACAGAAACCTTCAAGCATGTTTCCAGAACTCTCCTTGGTCCTACAAGTGGCCGAGAGGACGTGCTGGTGACATCTTGATGGAAGCTGTCTGACTTCCTCCCTTGGTGGCCAGCAGGTGGTCTAAGGTTCCCTAGCTTCACATGTCTTGGGTAAAGACACCACAGGCTATGTTGAACCTCATTTCACAGGGAGACATGGCATCATGGGAGGGGAAACTAAGTCTGTGTGAATGCGGCACCGCAGTCAGCCAGTTGTTATCTCTCTTCAGCAGGTGTGTAAAAGTGTGTTTGTTTCTTAATATGTGGCATTTCTTACATGACACCCTTCAAAATGCTTCTGCAGAATGATCCAGCTGGTCTGGCTGGAACTGCAGCAACGGCGGAAACTCTGTATGAATTTGACTGGGGGGGGGCTGGACTCGAACCCCGCAGGACTTGGGTTGTGGTATTTACACAGGTTGAAGTGTTACTACCCATGGCTTTGCTTTGCATCCTGTATCGCTAAGTCTGCTGCTTCCCAGGGGAAAGATCCGTTCCACTTCTTGTTAGCACAAAGGTGACAGCTGCCCACTGGGCATCAGGTGGTGTGCAGTGAGGCCCCTGGTCTTCTGACAGAGGGTGTGCTGTCTCAGCGAAGGCCTGGAGATCACCTTGAAGTCACAGCTCCGTAGCTGTGACACTGTTTTGAAGAGTCATGCTACAGTGATGGTGGGTGCCGGGCCAAGCTAGAGGACATGAGTGAGGCCTGACCCAGAACTGCCTGCTCCAGACACAGGAAGAGGAGGAATGCTGATTTTATTGATGTTTTCAGGCCTCTAAGGCAGAGCAGTTTGAAGTGGTTTGGCCATCTCAAGTGAGACTGGAGCCAGTTTCCTGCACTGAGGGTCACTGCCGCTGTGCAAGAACAGGAGGAAGGGGATTTGAGGAGATACGCACTAACAGCACATGAGAAAGTTCTTCACTCGGGATCTCAGGGCCACGTCCGTGCTCTGTAAAACCCCAATAAATTAGGAACCGACTCCTTGTGTATCGCACCTCTGCTCTTCACGACAAAGCCGAGGATTCTACAGGCAGTCAGCGCTTTATTTCTTTTCCTGTTTTTCTGCCGCTGCATCATTTAATGTGTGTCGCTGCAGCTTCCTGCAACTTCCTAAACCATTAGATTTAAAAATATTATAACTCATCCATTCATTCATCCATCCAACTATCTGTCTAAGAATGTGTGGAAAGAAGTGAATTTGCATCACACTTGTACGATAGGCCTGAATCATCTGTGAAGGCTGTTCGTCTTTGTGGATTCAGCACGTTTGCTGCAGTACCCTGCTCCACCTGCCTGAGGTGATCGTTTAGGTACAAGGCATGCTGGGTACTCAGAGATTTCCCTCTCGGCCTGCGAAATCCCCCCATCAGCAAATCCGCTCTGCAGGTGAGCGAAGCAGCTGGGTCAACAGCAGTGAGGGAGTGACGTTAACATTGTAAGTTGCGTCAGCTACACAAATAAATGTAAATTATAACAAACGCAAATGTGCATCCTAGAACGAGACCTAAACAAGACTGAGGGATAAATGTCCCTCCCTGCCAGACCCTGAGGGGTCCTTGGAGACCCTGCTATCGTGGACCAACTGGATCAGCTATCTGCTACAGTCGAAACCCCTCTGTGACCCTTTGTCCCCCCTGCATCAAATCTGGAGTGACTCCAGGTCCAAAAGCAAAAAACTGGATGAAAAGCTGTTCGAAACTGAGCAAAGAGAAGCCGGGTGACCCCACCCACATGCCGCCCGCTCATGCTCTGACAACGAGAGCAAGCGCCTGAGGCCCTGTTTGGAAAACGCTGCTCTTTCCAGGAGAGAAACAGGGCCGGGTCAGAATCGTGACACCAGGTTGTGTCCTCTCCAGAGCTCCACACAAAGTGGTCACTGTTACATCGTCCACAAGTTCTAAGATAGCTTCTAATGGTCACATTCAGGTCGAATAACACGACTCGAATGGAAGTAATGCGGTTTGCAAAGTCGGCAGTGCCGGTTTTCCACAGCACATCACAGTGGGTTCCTGGTGTGGCCCAAGAATGAGCTCCAGATCAATGACCAAGGATAGATTTTACCAGGCAAAGTGCTCTGATGTAATTCTGTTAGGCTGCAATCGACCGGACCGCTTTTAGCGCAAACAGTTGGTGATTTGCTCTATGGTTCGTGTTGGAGTCCATGAGGCCTCTGGGCCCCATTTTACTTTACTTCACTGTAACTTGTCACAGTCTCTGTGCCCTTGGAGGCCAAGGGAGCTTCTATTTTTTGAGCATGTAAGTTTCCAAAACAAAGGCGGTCGGGTCAGTGTTCTGAGGATTTCTAGTTCATCTCAAACAAGATGCGCTGTGTGACTGTGCAGCTCCCACAACAAAAGCAGCTCCACCAGAGCATTTTAGGAACATGTAGAGGCGTGACTGGAAAATACAGCAAATATATGCATTAAAAGCTTTAAATATAATATAAAGTGCCCACTTGGCTCACCATGGCCATTTTCAGAATCAGATCTGGAAATTGCTAATGCATCCGCTTGGAAGGCCACTTGGATCTCCAGAACTGGCTCAAAAAGGGATCCTTTCATTGCCATTTTAATTTTGGATGAAGAGCCAAAAGATGCAGGTGCATACAGATGCCGTATACAGTAATGTTTTCATCAGCTAAAAATTGGCAGATAGCAAGAGGTCTGCGAGGAAAAAGGCTGCAGAAGTGGACGAAAGGACTGGCTTTGCACCACAACAAATACTCACAAAACCCTCGAGGTTAGACTTGGCAGGCTGCTTTAGAAAGGCTACAGGTATAAGATCCGCACACTGGAGCCAACGTTGCTTCGCGTGCGGCACTTGCATTTGCCATATTTTTTTAACCACACCTTGCACATCAGCGTCACAGAGGTTTGAGCAGACAGCAGGACGCAGAGTGCAGGTGTCCTGCTTAAAAACATCTCCTTTAGTCAGACGCTCGCGTGGGTTTCTCTGTGTTTCCGTTTCTGGGATCCGTGATGCACGCAGGGCAGCCGCTTTGTGGGTGACAGGCCTTCCTGCCCCACTGTGCTAAGGGGTGTCGCTGGCAGTTCTTATGGCACACCGTGTGCTGCGCATATATGGCAGACCTACATACACGCGAAGAGTGAGAGCAGGCGGTCAGAGTCTCAAACCGGGTGACTCCTGATCAAACAGGGAAAAAGGAAACTGCACAAGACATCTACTATTTTAGAATCTGTCGTCTTAGAATGTTACTCACAATATTAGTCACTGCAAGAGGGCTTTGCTGTGCACAGCCCTGTGCTGTAATGTAGGGATGTGTTCCTTTTCTGCCGAGCGTGTTCAAGCCCTTTATAGCATCGGGGGTTTTGCTGGCTCTTCTGTTTAACTGAGAGGTCCAATTGCATCCGGAAGCAGCTGGTTTTGTGTACATGCACACGCACGCACACACACACACAAAAAAACTTGATTTAAAAAAAAAACTTGATTAAATTAACTTGAACCCACACGGTTCTCCTGTCATTTGTGACAGCTAATGTTGTGCTAATTGTCTATAGGGATAAGCATCAACCTGCCTGAGGGAAATGTGGTCTGAGATTACTGTGTGGAGGATATCTGCAAAGAAAACTGCTGTTTAAAGGCAGGGTCACCTGGAGCACCATCTCTTTTCACTGGCTTTCAAGGAATGAAAAATGTAAATGATGAATAATTCTTATGATGAGAATTGGCACAGGAGGAAGCACTGCCCCCCCCCGACTCTTAGCCTAGAGGTTTGAATCTGGTTCAGCCTCTGGGGGGGTTGTGTGTCCTTCTTATAGGTTGCTGGTGGGTGCTCTGGTTTCCTCCCACAGTCCAAAGACAAGTGTTCCAGGTGAAACTGTGACTTTAAATTGCTCCTAGTATGCAAATATGTGATCATCCAAGTGTCCTGTTCAAAGTGCACCTGACCTGTGTATCCAGGATAGGCTCTGCACCCCCCTGGACCTGCAGTGGACAAGTGGATACTGACCATGAATAGATGATGAATTAGGAGATGTTAGACAAACAGGATATCAGACCCAGCTGAGAGTCTCCTGCCAGCATGTTGATGGTCTTCTTTTTTCTGTTTCCAGTAATACATTAACACACCTCACTGTTACCTGTCCTCTCAGGACAAACCCTTAGATGCCAGTAACATTCCTATTTAATGACTCTTCAAATCTTTCCAAAGCAAACAGTGCGGCGCCCATATTATGCACACCCATTATTTTTTCCTGAGTTCTAACCGGTTCAGCGCAGAGGTTTGTGTGTGATATCAAACATTTGTGAGGCCTAACACCCACGGTTATGCAACAGTAGATGTCAACCAGGTCCGAGTTTCTTAGTCCAACTGGGAAAACACTGTGTGTCTGTCTGCAGGATTAGGGCTGATGTTTACAATCAGATATAACATCTAATCCACTGTCCATCTAAACAGGGGACGGACCGCGATGAGTACAGTCAGGATTCTAGGTCTCGTACACCGTCATGCAGCCGGCACACGCTTGGTCACACTTCACACACTTGCAGCTGTCACCACGACAAGGTGACTCATACACGACTGTTCTCCTGAGGGTAACTGTGCATAGCAGGGTTAGGATTGGGTCGAAGTCCACACCTGGCAGAGTGCCCAGTTCACCCAACACCACTCAGGTATAAAAACAGAAGATAAACATTTTAATTAAAGACAGAAAGATGAAACTGGTGGTTTGTTGCTAGGCTTTGACTCAAACTTCACACACTCAACCAAACGGATGTAAACCTTTCCTTGTTATTGGTGCAGAGCCGACTGCAGGTGAGTTCTGCTGATGGATCTGAAAGTACCCTTTGGTGTCCAGTGAGCCTTTTAACCCTTAGCCAACAGCAGCTATTGCGAACACTATAGCTAACACTAATGCTAATACTAACACACAGACAGAAGAGCCCAAATGAAACATCAGTCATATTTTATGTGGGTCGGTAGAAAACTCGAAATGTCTCATGATGACAGTGTCATGGTTCTGCAGTGCAGCTGTTTGACTGCAGCCACAGCAGCTGCATCTATTCTGTAAATAGAACAACTGTAGGCATATAACACACATTTGAAAAACAATATGTCAGGCACCGCGTGCACAATGTGCTGTGTTGCTGGGATTCTCTATGGCGACAGGATGGAGTGACCTGTACCCTGAGAATGGATATGGGGTTAAGTCTGCTTCCTTCCTCTGTGACTGCACTGTGGACAGGGCCTCTCGACGCCTGCGCTCACGTTCCACCTCAGTGCTGAAATTCAAAGCAGCCAAGCACAATCGCTTCCTCCTTTGGGCTGCAGAGCACTTGCATCTCCAGAGCCTTTTTCTTAATTTAATTTTCATTCTGATGCCTGTTAGTAGAGTTGGGATGGACCATTTAGCAGATTGTTTTAAGGATCTCAGAATATTTTTCTCAGGGCAGCAGGTGGGCTGGTAGTTAGAGCTGCTGTCTTGAACTTGAATGATCAGGATTTGAACCCCATCCCTTGATCAAGGTGCAAATCTTGAACTGACAGTATAAAAATTATGCAGCTGCATGAAAAAGAAATTGTAAAATAAAATTGCTAATGTTTTAACCTTTCAAATTTTTCCCCCATCAGGTTTTGCTTTCTCCACCTGAGCCCCAAATTAAATGCTTTAAATATTTTCAGCCCTCTTCTCTCCAAGGTTGACATGAAACAAAACAAATAAAAACAGCATCTCTTTCAGCACAGACATGTGCACGAGGACATTTGTGGCAGGGTGAATGCAGAAACATCTTTGTGGACTTGTAGTAATAATTGCCCCCTTATTTACATCGCTGCCCTTAACCAGGTACCATCCGTGTGGCACCAGAGTGCTGCTGCTACTCCAGACAAAAGGCCTCTTTGTTTGCGCTGCACTGGATTTGTGTCTGAAACCTCCACTGTTTGCTAAAGTCAACCACACGGCTGTACTTGCTGTTCATAGGCCAACATCGCCCCCTGATGGACACACAGACCCCCCCCCCCAGATGGGCGTCATTCCAGTTGTTATGCAATAATATGTAATTTTATTTTTAATCTTCAAATTGTTAAGCAGATGCATTTCAATTTTAAACCAATTTGCTTTTGGTTCTTAGCAGCTCAAAATGCATCTAATTGATTATGGTAATCTGTATATTTTGGATAAAAATAGCTGCATAAGCTGGGTAGAAAGGTGAGTTTTTTCTACCCAGTTTGTCTCATACCTGTGTGCTCTTAAATGTCACTGTATTTAGGGAACTAGATAACATATTTTTCCTATTCTGTGGTGCAGCTTATATGGTGCAGAAATTCGGAGATGAGACACCGCACCTGTTGTTGCGAATTCTCACTTGAACAGTAATTATGTGCCAAAAATCGGATTCATCATGGCAGTAGGGTTCCCACAGCTGTATTCACCATTTAATCCAAGAGTTTAAAGAAACTAAAAACAGACCAACAAAAGATCAAGTTGTGTACAAGTTGACATCATGTATATCTAAATAACATGATATTTACAACTGTACAAATTGTGGGTTATCTGGCTCACACCACACTGACACCCCTGTTGCCAACACCACCTCTTGCCAAAAATCTATGTTACCCAGCTCTTCCAACATACCGTGGTAACACGGTATCTGTGTTTTCATGATTTGTGGTAAAAGTGTTACAGACCTTTGAGTAGCTATCACGCAGGTGTCAGGCCTCCACCAGTGGAGTAAGGGCAGTGCAGAAGAATGCTGGAGATGGTGTCCGTCCTCTCTCGGCCAACAGCCTCCTCTCACCGCTTTGCTCCTGACATCTCTTGCTGTGACCATATGGTTCGGAATGCCTGGCACACCAGAATGCAGGTGGCTGCGGTCCAGCTGCTTCCCTAGGGCCGCAGAGCGAGTACAATAACTCCTCTGCATGACGGCGGCATTAGCACAGGCGGTGGCTGTGCATGGATACTGAACTTTACACTACAGTGAGGCAGATGAACAGATATGGCGGAACAGCCGCCTCCCCCAGGTTGGTGCTTGCACATATTGGACGCATTAATGGTGCACGGCACATGGAACTTCTAAGCATCACTGTTGCATCATGGCACCGGGATAATGACCCCGGGGGGGGGGTTGTTACCTGCTGAGTTGATGTCAGAGCCCCCTGTGAAGCCAGCTAGTTGATATAAAAGGCAGGTTTGTCTGTTTTGAAATAATAGCAGTTCAAGTAAAATCAACATATGAGTAAATATTAACATATGACAGGTTCACAGCTGCACCTTTGCAAAACTTTGAGATCATTTAGATTTTTCTTATTTTCTTCTTCCATTTTTATCTGTAAATTAGTTTTTAACAGCATTATATAGGTTATGTAGAGGACATAGGTTATATAGAACTGAGCTTAATTTCAAAACAAGCTGTTATTGCATATCAGATATTTAGATGATTTGTGGATTTAGTTGAATTTATGGAGAAATAAATTAGACTTGGATAAAATCTTTTATAAAACATGTATTTTATAAAAATGTATAATGAAATTATGACAAATATATTCCGCTTTTACCCAGCAGAGGGGGTAAAGTTATCACAGTAGACATAAATGGTGGAAAGATGAGAATATTTTGGGAACAGATGGATCCGTTTCCAATAATCAGTGACCTGTTGAGAAATAATGGAATGTACTTCATCTGTTTGTATTTTATTCGTAAATGTATCCCTTTAACTTTTGAGAAAAAACATTTTTATATTCATTTCAACATTCATTGTGATATTGGTCCGATTTCTGCAGTAACTAAAGGAATGCAACTGGTTTATTTCATATTCTTATGCCAAACTGTCTGTATTTGATTTAATCAGTGTTGACCATCATTTACAGGTCATTAGATTACTGATTTATAGAGAACAGTCACACTGTTGGGTTTTACAGGGTTTGGCTGAAGTGGAGAGGATGGAGGAATGGAGGAAAGAAGATGGAAGATAGAAGATGAAGGAAGAAGGAGGGATGATGGAGGAAGGATAATGGAGGATGGAAGAAGTAAGAGGGCACATGGATGAAGGAAGATGGTAGATGGAAGCAAGGAAACGGAGGAAGAAGGAAGGAAGGATAATGAAAGATGGTGGAAGGAGAATGACAGATGGAGGATAGAGAACTGAAGTGTTACAGTGCCTGCGGGGCCCTGTCACTCCTTACGCTCAGCAGGAGTGCTGCTGTTCTGCCTCTGGCTGCAGGGTGGTCCTACTTACAGTAGCCGCTCCAAGGTGGAAAGGGGGCAGTTTTGTCCATGATGTGGTGCCATGATGTCTGCGTGTCCCTCAAAGTTGCTGTGTCCCTTCCTCTCAAAGCTACCAGCCAAGTTCTCTGCTCATCTCCCGGCAGCTCTGTAAATTGCACACCATCTTCTGCGTTTCCCTTCATACTTAAGAATAATGAGAATATACAAGAATTGGGCAAAAAGAATTGGGAGGTGTAAATGTGTGTATGTTTGTGCCCATGTGTTGCACACACTGTGTTTTTTACTGTATCACATCACACACTGGCATCATGGATGAAATGGACTTGCACTTAAAAACTGCACAACTGACACAAAACCACAGAGATGCTTTAACAGTTTCACGTCTATACTCACGTTTGCATGTACTTAGTAAGCTGATGCTTTTCCACAAAAGGGACCTAGAATGTTAAGCTACACTACCTGGGCAAAAAAAGTGACACACTCTAATATTTGGTTGGAAAGCTTCGATTACGGCACGCATTCGCCATGGCGTCGTTTCGATAAGCTTTTGTGATGTCGCAACATTTATTTCCGTCCAGAGTTGCATTCATTTTTCACCAACATCTTGTATCGATGATGGGAGAGTCGGAGCGCTGCGTAAAGTCTTCTCCGGCACAAGATCCCAAAGATTCTCAACAGGGTTAAGGTCTGGACTCTGTGGTGGCCGATCCATGTGTGAAAATGAAGTCTCTCTCATGCTCCCTGAAGCACTCTTTCACAATTTGAGCCCCACGAATCCTAGCATTGTCATCTTGGAAGAAAAAATCCATTGATGAAAAAACTGGTCATTCAGTATATTCAGGTAGTCAGCTCACCTCATTTTTTGGCCACATAACATTGCTGAACCTAGACCCGAACAACTGAAGCAACCCCACATCATGACACCAAGTTAAATTCGGCTTTTTTTGGCCGGGCAGTGTATATACAACCCTTTGTCCATTTAACCAACTGTGTAGCAAACAGTGAGTTTATCTCGGACAGCATTTTTGCAAGTTTACCTGCAGCTTAAAGCCAAATCGCAGGCAAACCGCTTCAGCTCCTGAGGCGCGCGCGAGCACGAAGCGAAGTCCCGCCTCGCACGCACGTGCGGGCGCCTCCGCGTCGCGCACGCACGCGCGCTCGCGCGCCTAGCGGATCGTCTCGGGAGCGCGCGCACGCGCGCGTGCACTGGGCCGCCAGCGGCGGCGGTGCTGGCGGTGGCGGCGGCGTCTTCGGCGCGAGGATGCTCGCGAGCTGAGGCGCGAGGCGGTGTCGTCGGCGGCTCGCGCTGCGGCGTGGATTTATTTGTGGTAAAAAATTTTTCCGTGCGCGACGCCTCGCTCGGTTGGACCCCGGAAAAAAAAGTCTCATTTTAAAGGTAAGAAAGAGCGATGTGGCTGATGCGGCGGGTCGAAACCGGCTGTCAGCGGGTCCCGGAGACAATAGTGAGCCGGAACCGTGTTTCGCCCTCTTTCGTCGTAGCATTCATTCGTGGTGAAACATTTCACAGTGATCGCTCCTTCAGGTTAACTGCAGTGAATTGTAATTGAAACCAATTTCTTTCCGAGGGAGCAGGACGCACTTTGCATATTATTATTATTATTATTATTATTATTATTATTATTATTATTATTATTATTGTGTTGTTGTTGTTGTTGTTGTTGTTGTTGTGAAAAGGCAAGGTTAGCGTACTATGGTGTGTTATAAAACACAGTCTCGTCCTGAAACACATATACAGTATATTCTTTGCCAGACTTATGACATGTGTTCAGTTTCTATTAAGCGTGCTGCCCGCACACGGAAGACAGGACATCAAATGTATGTTGAGGTGTTAATACAGCGGCAGAGCGACCTTGGTCACAAACATTCTGCCACCCATGTGTGGGCAAAGCACGCTTGAACCTCAGACCTGTGATCCTGTCTTTGTTTATAAATTGTAGGCAGGGAAAAAGTCATTGACAGCAAAGTGACAAAGAGAGAGGAACGCCGCTACGATTTCTGACTCATCGCAGTTTTTGACCAATTTAACTGTAAAAATTAACTATAAAATGGTGTTAAAGGAGACAGTATGTTGGGTGCAGTTGCTGGTCTTCTTCATAAGTCAAAAGCATAGCACAATGCATCAGGTTAAAATATAAAACCATCATACTACCACTGTTTAGGTGCGCTACTGGGAGTCTGTTATAAGCGTCTGTCCCAGAGGGTGAAATTTGAACACTTATTTTCATAAATGTGATGTCATTATGCTTTTAAATCACATTGATTTTGGCTTTGTTAGAGTTTCAGCTACTGTTACGGTAAGAGTGCAGGTGCAGGAGTGTGAGGCACTGAGAAGAATGCTGGGGGCACCTGTCTGGAGTGACGCTCACCTACCTGGGGTGACGCTCACCTGGGCAACTGCTTCAGCACCATGGAGAGGGATGGAGCTCTGGGACCTCACAGTGTAGTGGATCCCTTCTGATCATTCTGGGCCTAACTGGAGCAGAAGACAGTTAGTTTAACTCCATTCAGAATCTCCCAGGATGACCCTCTGACATAAAACTGAGACAGTAGGTGGTGTAGCAGTTGAGGGGCTCACTGAATACTTCTGTTTTACATCCCCTCCTGGTCTAGTACCCTTGATTAAGGTACTTAACCCTGGACTAATACACTAAATGATACTCATCTATATGAATAGGGAAGGTAACATAATAATAATAATAATAATAATAATAATAATAATAATAATAATAAAACTAACATCCAGTATATATTCTTACAGGATTGCTCCAAAATAAACTTTTTTTTAACAAAGAAAATAATATCAGAACTGTGCAGTCTTTTAATCAGTACTGCCAGATGCTGGTGACAGAATAAATAGATATAAGAATTGTGAGTGAATGCATTGATCCACTTTTTAAAACACAGCTTGAGTGGAGAAATGAAAAATATCAAGGAATGTAAGTGTGATCTGAATTTGCAGGCACCTTCATTGTTCCAGCTGTAGAGAAGTCTGACAGTGATGCTATCAAAGCCCTTGGCACTGTGTTCCGAACGGGATTATTAGACTCATCCTTTGTGCAGCGTCTGTTTAAGGGGGAGCGTTGCACCGCATCGCGTGTCACCCATCTTGTCAAACTCAGAAATATTTCAGCACTTCTTGTGATGTGTGGCTGAGCACCCCGAACCGTGACACCCGGAGCAGAGCAATGTAATGCCCGTATTACATCATTCTGCCCTTTGTGGTCCAAAGACGGCTGTGACTGGGTGACAGCAAGTGCATTTCACCCCGGTATAGGTGTCCTTTTTATATGAATGGTCTATGATTGAATTGCAACCAGAAACAGTGGCTCCCTCAGCAAGCTTTTAACAACTGTGTTGTATCCGTAACATCCGGCACCCATTATAAGAAATCTGCATTATACAACTATTCAGCTCTTAATGTGAATTGGACTCATTTATTATGATGTGTTTCTCCATGAACCTACAATATTGTGCTGAACACTAAGCAGTTTACAGTGATTTACCATTTTATACAGCTGGCTATTGTTTATTTGATCAGTTCAGGCTAAGTACCTTGATCGAGGCTAGCGGCAGCAGAGATTTCAACCCAGTTTCTTCGACTGCAAGGTGACAGCTTTAACCACTACGGAACCTGCAGCCTCGAATCAATTCACAAGCAATTTCAGTATTTTGACAGCCACCAGCTATTAATATAGATACCATATACATGTGTAATACATTAGGTAAATTGAAGGTATATCAATGTAGAAATGAATATTCAGTCAGTATTTTTAATTATTTGTAGTGACATTTTTATATGTTCAAGTCTTGTTAATATGCATGCAATAAGCAGAATCAGTTGTTTGCGCTCTTTTCACTTGAGGGGATAGAAAGAGCCTCGGTTGTAATTAATTTGCCATACAGCCCGTTGCGCTGGCCTGCAGCTTGGCATACACGGGCGCCAGCTCTCCTTGCCATCTTACTGCTCATTTACATTCACATCTGGTGCTGCGTCCGCAGAACAGTAAAACACTGTTGTAAAAACCTGCCATAAAAATGCTTTGGTGCTTTTTCATTTTCCGTCCGTCCCGCTAATGTTGTTTCGGGACAGTCTTGGCTTGGGGGAGAAATCTTTTTTGACACGTGGTCAGAGGATTATTCAGCATGCGCTCTCTTTGTTCCTTTGCGATACTGGGCACCCAGCACGTTTGGCAGCCTAATAAGATGATGGCATTGGCCATGGCAGCCGCTTCGTAGTGCTGCCGCCGTCCCCTTCAGCTGTCACCTCTGTTTAGTGGTCGTATGAGTCATTTCGATGTGCTGCATCAGATAGAAATGCAGAGGAGGTTTGATTCTCTCCCCATAATTGTAATAACCACAAACTTTGTTCCGGTCATCTGCTGTGGCTAATTTAAGATGTCAATCCTGATTTTTGTATATGTTTGCTATTTACAGAACCCTCCATTCAAATAGTTGATCCCTGTCCTCTTCCTGCACTCGTCCTCCCTGCACCTCTTGGCTAGCAGTCTGCAATGCCCCTTTGATGTGGGTACGCAGTGGGGATTTTGCGTGGCATTAAAAGCAGCCATTATTCTATGGCTGTCAAACCCACAGACAGAGTCGGCTTCGGTGCCAAATCAGCTTTATTCAATTTATATTGACATACACAGAAACGCAGCCCGAGAAGGCAATTTGCTGTCCTTTTGTCGGCAGGATAAAAGAAGTAGTTGTGTAGAGGCAGAAGGGGTGTAAAGATCCCCAGTGATTTAAAATGAGCCAGGCGCAGGAGGGGGGGGGTCACAGCTGTGGCCTCCCAAATAAGCCATTCTTCATGTCAAACCTTTGCTTTTGAGGCCTTCTAGGCATCGCATCGGTATATCCTCCTGAGACCCAACCATTGATTTTTGTCCACTCATTTTTGTCCACATTGTTAACTGAATCTCCAAAACTATAAAATGTGCAGTGCCAAGATCTAATCTGCATTGCAAAGGACAGTCTGTGTTTTTAAATGATGCCAGGTATTTGCCGGCATGTCTAGAAACGCTAGAAGTGCTTACGTAAATCTTTTCTGCTGGATAGTTGTAGGTTATCACCTAAACTGTGTGTGTTCTTCAAAGACAGTGAGAAAGGAGTACTGATATTTATTTACAGTTCATTCTCTCAGTGTGTGTGACTTTCTAACCTGGACCTTAATTCTCTTAATATTAAAAACCCATTACTGAAAGCAGCACTATTAACTCTGCACTGTTGTGATGTTAATGTAAACGGAATATGCTCTTTTATTCCGCCTGTTGTTTCTCATCTGCTGCTGTGATTTTCCACTTTCCACATTCAGTCTCCAAGGGGGGTTGGCTCCATCCCGATCTGACACCTGGCGCAGAATTCCTTTTAAACAGCCACCCTGCGATGTCAGTTATTTTTGTCATTTGTCCTGAACGGTGCCGGTGTGGGGGAAGGGCTGGAGGAAGGTACCACATATAAAGAGAATACTCTTCCTCCTGCCCTTAAGGGGGCTGTAGATAGAGGCGGGCTGCAGCCACACACATACTGTCATCATTGCTGGAACCTCCTTGCAGGTTACCGCCATCCTATTATCTTTCAGTTACCACCAAGTAACCAGAGTCAGTGGTGGCACCAACAATTTCTAAAGCTTGTTTTCAGTTCATTTGCCACACTGCCCTTGGGGTGTCCCCTCTGTCTTCCCTGATTCACAGGGTGTTCTGTTTAACACAGTGTGTCCCTGTACAGTGGGCTTCCTGTTTGCTAAGTCAGTGAGACAGAGCTTGTTGACAGGGGTGAGAGCAAGAACACGTGGTTCACTTACTGACGCTGAGAATGACTCTTCTCCTTGCCTCTGTGTCCTTGTCACACTGATTTATTGGCTGTGACGTGACTGGCATGTCACTGACCGCTTACCTTGCATGTTCTCCGTTAGCTGCGTAGCAAGAAACATTTCTGGAGTCAAATAGCTCAGTAAGAGGCAGCTGAAAGCACATATGGCTGAGTAGTACTGTACTGCTACGAGGGTACAGTTCCCCTCCGTTATCTGCAGCACTTGCGATCAGCTTCTCCACATGTTGCATTGGCACTTTGTGCTCCCGTGTCATGTACGGACACAGGACTGGCTGGGAGAGGAGCAGCAATGGACTGAGATGTCTCTCTCCCAGTAACTGGCTTCTCTCAGCAGGGAGAAATGGGCTCCCACTGAAAGAACATATTGTGTGCATGGTGTTTTTCACCTGGGATGAAAGGAAAAACAATGTACGCTTTTCCACTGCAGCAAAAGTAATTTTGCTTCAAGCCTTTACAGCTTGGGAACGGACATATAATGTGTATTTTGCCAGTTTGGATGCTGGTGCCTTTGTACAGTATTATGGAAAATGACTAGAAAAGACCATCATTTTTCTTCAGGGAGAAGAAGCTCTCAGCTCTGACTCTCACACACCCATTTCTCCAGTCCCACTTTCACAGCGTTTACTTTACAGAAAAATGTGATACCTAACAATGAAGAATGGATCATGTGGGCTGGAACAGCTCACAATGAAACATTCTGTATTACTGCTGATGCTTTTATTAAAGGTCTTTGAAATGCCATTCATTTATACTAGCTGAATATTCAACTGGAGCAGTGTTACTGGTACTGCAGTGTTGTTGTACCTCCAGTATTGCACACCTGGGGCTGGTGATGACACTGTTCAGAGTACAATGTGGGGTGCACCACCCCTGTGCTGACTACTCCATTGCCAGTCTGTGGACAGCAGTGCAGAGAATATTCCAGAGAACTGTCCGTCAGATGTTAGCTTCTCCGACACAAACAATATCCCTGTCTAGGATTTGAGGTGCTGCTCTCGAAGATGAAGTATCATTCTCCTTGTTTGTTGTAGCTGATAAAAATAATTCATTAAAGAACTGTGACTAAATCACAAAGAGTTTAAAAAGCTGTCAGTCCTGCTTTTTCCTGCTTAAAAGTACCAGAGTTGCTTTAGGGTGTAGTTTGCATGAACATCAAAATACTAATTTTTGTTTTCCTTTTGTCAGTGTTAAGTCATTGTAAAAAAAAGTCAGTAATCTCTTGGCATCCAAATCCAATTCGTCCCTGCAAACGTGTCGGATACCAAACTTTTTCAGATACTGAATGCCTATTTCCAAATATTTTAAATGGGGGAAAAAATAAATAATGCACTCCCAGCCCATCTGAAAACACCAGTATAACTATCAATCTATAAATTCGGCATGATAAAACATTCTAAATTCCAGTTACTTAACTATACAGATTTAATATAGCTATTAATTTGCATGTTTATAAAATATATACAATATGAACTGTACATTGCTTTGCATGTTAGTGGTGACACCGGCAATTAAATAAATAGGTTTATTTAAAAAAAAATGAAACTTAAATAATAACATTGCAGAAAGCACTTTAAATAAACAAGGCTAACAACTTTCACTGGGTCACAGAACAAAGTGGGTGAAGAAAACTCAGTATTAAACTGTTTACCTTCATTCAGTTTTCAAATGTAAATCTCCTTATAACATGTCACAATATCTTCGATTGTGTTGTTGAAACCAAGGCTCCTGTTCCTGTCACTATCATGTCCCACAATTAATGAAATCGTTGCTCTTGCATGCTTTAAATCTTTCAAAGTTCTTTTGTCCACCACAGGAAAGATTTTATAGAAAAAATTTCCGTTTGAATACCGATATACAACTATTCATTTTCAAGAACCTTTATAGTGAAAATTTGGATATAGCCAGTTCGGCTACCAAGCGATTTCTGTCTAAGATTACTTTCATGTTTTGATATGTGGTAGAGATGGGTGCTCTTTAGTATGTCAGCATGAGTCAACAGTTTTTATTTTACCCTTTATCTTTGTCTCAATAGA
This sequence comes from Heterotis niloticus, assembly GCA_018136845.1. NCBI lineage: Eukaryota > Metazoa > Chordata > Actinopteri > Osteoglossiformes > Osteoglossidae > Heterotis > Heterotis niloticus. Next base: position 5,926,236 of record CM030897.1, on the reverse strand, counting down.
AAACTTAAAAACAAACTGCAACATTATTTTTTGTTTCTGGGATATCCAGTTTCCCTGAGAGTGCTGAGGTGTGGCTTTGCATGCCTTAGCTGCACCCATCTCTACCTGGAGGTCTACCCTTGTCCAGTTACCTGATGCTATTTCCTTCGGTTGACATTGCACATAGTTTCCACCATTGTCATGTAAAATGAACTCAGACCTGCAACTGTGGACAGCAACTACAGGGATGTTTTACACATTTTCAGCAGCTTTCTCTTGAGCTTTTTGTCTTACTGGAAGCAGCAGGGTGCTCAGTGCGCAAGGTGTAATCCTCTTTATTGGAAAGAGAGGTAATGTAATCCTAAGGGTCTTCCTTCTCAGAGGTGAGCTTCAAATTCTTTCATTTTCTGCATAAACTACATTGACTGACGCTGCACCCACCAGCAATTGCATTAGAAATAATTGTTATTAACTTATGAACCTTACTAAGAAATATACCAATTTCTTACAGTCAGGCCTAAAACACAGTGACTGTAATGAGCATTTATAAGCAGTTGCCGAGTTGCTGTGCGCTAATGAAGAACAGTTTTAGACAATGAAATACAGGTCCACTGAAAACTCTGCAGTAAATGCAAAATACTGTATCTAGGCAGGAGTTAAGTGCAAGGGCAACCTCAGCCTGTAATATTGAATATTAAAAATGCATAAGCTTGCCATGAACCACAGTTGGTTTAACAAGATCCATGTCAGTTGCATACATAATTTCAGCAGTTCAAGAGAGGGCTCCAATTGTGCAAGGAGATGAAAAGCAGTTGCTGAAAGCCTAACTTGAAAGCATTTTTTTTTTGAAAATTTAAATGCATTGAGGATTATTGCTGCATTTTTGGGGCCTATTCACACTAGGTTTAACTTAGGAGATGCAGAAATCAATAGAACTAGTGGAATATAAATTGTATGTGGTCCCTGATCTATTCACAATATGTCTTTTGTATTGGTTTAGTGTTATTTTTTGTCACACGCCATATTTACAACCGGGTTGTCTTTATGAAGCCTCTTTATCATTCTGCATATAAACATTGTTACTGTAATATTATGCATACTGCATATGGCGTTCCCTTTTCTTCTCTTTCCCACAGGCATCTTAGCATAACCATCTCTTTAGTACAGCTTTGAGGTTCAAGTGAAGGGAGAATAGGAATAAGAGGTAATGGAGTTTGTGTTTTAAAACATACCTTGTGCTGAGATGCTTAAACACTGGAAATTGTGATGAATTCCCTTCACTCAATGGTCCCTAACAACGCTCAGCATACAGATGTAATGACATGTGTAAGAAGCGGCCAAACACAGCGCTCACTGAGTATTTACGAGATCTATCCAATATACACACTTACGTTAGTGCTCGGGAAGGCAGTATTAAAGTCATTTTCCACTTCATTTTTTATTTCTTGCTTTAGAAGAAAACCTACAACTACCTTTAAAGGGGAAGGTCACTGTATTTCACATCATTATAACCCTTTCATTGGTGTGTGTTGGCACTTGACACTTTTTAGACAAATCATTTACACTTTTAAATCTACCTTCATTTTTCATCAGTTGTGAAAATGACAAAGTCCTTAAAAAGATATGTGGTGTAAAAGCCATGGAAGAGTTTTTTTTAATACAGATGCAGTAGCTTGCTTTCAATTATATTGAAAGAAAAGCAAACAGCAGTCGAGTGCTCAGAGAAAATGAGGCACATTGTACATATTTGCAAAAAATATCCAAGGTACATTGAAAGCTTTTTCATTCCTTTCCTGTCTGAGATGCTGCATTTTCGTGCATTAATGCAATATTAGTTCCTATTCTCTTAAAAAGAACAAGTAAAATTATTAAATATTATTGCCAAAAGAATGCCACAGATGCTACATTACTAAGAAGTGAACTACTGAAAAAAGAAAAATGTGCACACTTTCTATTTAATTGTAAGATTTTCCTGTCTAATATTAGGAGAAGCTCTAGTTATATCTAAGGTAAATAATTTTTGATAATGAATTGTGTTTCTATGGACAACAGGGCATAGCTTCAAAATATTGAATACTTAATTGAAAAAAGATTGTGTAAGAAATATATAAAATGTAAAAAAACAGCATTGCATATTGACAGATGCCTGGGTAAGAGCTATATGTAGCCTGGATGTCAAAAGGGTAAACTTGCCTTCTCAGCTCTGCCAGACTGTAATTCCAGACAGAGCATTCTTTCACATTTCTGTGTCCTCCTTGACCTTTTTAACCATACATTTACTAATACGTTATTGATTTTATGGTGGTTTCATCTGTCATTCTGTCCTGCATTTTATGGGGCAGTTTTAAAAAGGCAGCTGCTTTGGCCCTGTGTTCTCTTTCTGAGGTTGCAGGCTCACATCCCAAGAGAGGGGAGGGGGTTGCTGCATCCTCAAGAAAGAGACTCACCCTAAATTACCTTTGACCCTGCAAAGGGGGGAAGTGAGAAAATGAATTCTGTGTAAATTGCCCTGGAAAAGGGCCATCTGTAATGCAAATGAATGTTTTTTTCCTGTGTTGTTTTCCCATTCAAACATAGGAAGCCTTGCCAACTGAAACTAAATGGAAATGGAATTGAAAACTAACAGCAACCTCTTAACGCTTTATTTTCCATATAAAATGGCACAGACTTTCGTGTGTAAAAATTTAAGCACAAAAGGTGGACCACAAAGGTGTCTAACACAACCTCTAATTGGCTCTAACTTTATGGATACTCTGTGCAGTTGTTTCCATATTAAAATTTTAATTTAAGGCTATGCCCTTTGTGCAAAGGCAGCTAACAATGCGTTGTACTGCATACAGTGCTAAACTACCTACAATCATTCACAGATTATAATAGCAGATAAAAATAACACACACATACACTACAGGGTGATAAAGCCACCCGAGCCTCACTTTGGAGCTGTATGAGAAAACCAGAGAAACATAGGGAGAGCTTCCAAATTCCACAGAAACTGAACTATTCAAACCATTCAAATCATTCAAACCCACACCTATATGGACAGCTCAGGTGCTGCAAGGCACCAGCACTGCCCCCTGTGCCACCATGTCAGGCCACACATGTAGCAATGGATGTCAGTGTAGCTGTTGAAGGAGTTACGGAACATGCGTTGACACGGTACGCCCTGCTCTGGCTGTTGTTCGCCACGGTCGCAGAGCTGGGGTCCATTCAATCAGAGGTGTGCTACTTCAGTAAGAACGACTCGCCTGGAGTTACAAAAGCTCACAGAGGAGTTATTTCTGCACGCGTTGGAAGCGGGCCCTTCAGCATGCAGGGCTGGCGCCTCAGGGCCCTGTCATTAGGCAGTGATTTATAAGTCTGTTCCATGAAAAATTGATTGTGCCAATAGGTGCACTGCAGCTACACAATGTTAACTATATGGGGGCAGCGCAGCACAGACTGCCCATCCCTCCACAGCTTTGATTGATCATAAAGAAATTGGCCTCACCCGACTACAGCACGATGCAATTAGCCAGGCTGTGAGGTGTCAGTGCCTCAATGGGCCAACGCTCAAAATACATCCTGCTGCTTTGGCCCCAAAAAAGATTTTTTGCACTCGCCTTGCATTGCTTTGCCTACAGCAGTGTTGCACTTGCACAATGAGGTTGATGTACAGGACAGTTGTGATTGACTCATAATGAGGGCCTTTTGAGATCTTTTTTCTGCTTTTAGCACCTTTTGATGCGTTTCCTAACAAGCTCATTACAGTAAGTACAATCAATAGCCTTTGACCAAGAATGTCCTCAATGTGCTGTGAAAAACACCATTGGAAAAATGTATTCTACGTGGATGGATGAATGTAATTGAAGTCTTCAATTATTTGCAGCGGAAGGGTTTTTTTAACTGCGAGTCTCTCATGTGCATCCTCTACCTGGGTGTCGATTACCAGCTGAGGATGGAAAAAAGTGATGCGGAGTCTAATAGTGAAATAATCCCTTTTTTACTGTAGCCTGCTCTTCGACATGGTCCTAACACAAAATGTAAAGTACGATTGCAGGAGGATGGAGAACTAATTACTGTGAAACTGCATTCGTTCTTGCCACAATTGCGTGATATTTTAAGATTGCTGCTGTCTTCTTGTCTTGGCCATTATTATAGTAGGAAGGGTACACCAATACTGAAATGCACATATATACACACACAGAGGTGGTTACACATGCACCTTTAGTGAACTTCACCTTCATATGAAGGTACAGGGCTGAAACAAACAGAAACAACTGAAACCATTTCAACTGTTAGGAAAAAATAAACACATCCTTAAAGGAAGTTTGTGTGTGACGCTGGGCCATGTGGCCAGAGCTGGGACGGATATGGCCCATGAGGGGGAGGGCAGCATAAGTGGATTAGTTGTGGATTAGCTTTTTCACTCAGACTTTCTACCTCCACGCCTCATTACGCTCCCAGGGCTGCTTCGGAATCACAGGCAACAAGAGGAGTTGGGCTCGTAACAGGCACCGAATATACATCTTGATACATCAGGATACTATTGTAACGTCTGCGTGATGAATTGGTCTCTCCTGCCATTGTGCTCCGATAACCCACTTTGATTTACGGAGGCTATTAAAGCAGGGGATGGTCACTCAGAGAAAGAGATAGGCAGAAGGAAAACGGAGGATCTGGAGAAAAAGGTGGACTAAATATAAACCAGGCACTGCCAACAGAAAGAGCAGGAGGCTGCAGCATGCAAAAGAGAAGGGAGGTGACTTGTTTTACAGCTGTTCGTTCTGCTATGGCCGTGGCCCCGCGCCTCCCGTCTTTGGCTCAAGCATGTTTAGAACCAGACCTTCAAAAATCATTTTTTGTTCTAAAATGTTCTGCAGTCAACGACCTAATGTAGAGACCAGCTGAAGGTGCTCATCTGCTCATTTTCACCCAACCAGGTGCTGAATCAGCGGGAAAAGTGACACATAAAAAGGCAAATTTTGGAATATTTTGCATGTTGCACATGTGGCTTAGCAGACCCAGCGGGGGAAATAATGGATGATGTTATTCACATATAACGCCCTTGCACTGAAACAACTTGCAAATGTGACAGCTGGTGTGTTTTTTTTGCTGTAAACAGACATTCTATACAAATTAGAAGAATTTGCACTTTTTCTGTGGCAAAAAGATGTTCTGTATGGGTGAGCTGATTGTGTTTTTGTATGATCTGGTACATCTAATAAATACCACGCACATTCTGTCTTTTTTTGCCCTTCTTCTGGGTTCATTTGGTACAAACATACGTTTTTGTACTGCTCAAGTCCACTACTGATTGGGAATCTGCACATCGCCAGGCGTGGTGGCAAAACCATATGGTCATTTGAGAGCTGAGACTTTGCGATATGTGGGCTTCATACCCACTGAACAAGAATCTGTTGAGTTCCTCTGTCATTAACATCAAAGCACACACCTCTATTTCACTTCAGTTTGACTGTTTATCTTGAATGTTTTAATACTTTATGTCACAAAATTAGATTGTGGGAATGTGAACGGTCTGGAGGGAATGCTCAGGTTCCGTTGAGGAAGCAGAACATGAGGCCAGAGCTCACTTCTGGACCTCAAGGCTGTTTCTCCGGAAAGAGTCACTCTAAGAAGCCAAATATTGAGCTGGCTTTTACCTTCGCTTAAAGTGATCGTATGCACTCACAATTAACAGTGTTAATATCAAAGCACATAAATCTTATCATCTCATTGTAAATATGGACATGGAACAATGAACTTGTAGTGAGCCAATTTACTGTTGTGTAAGAACCGTTTTGAATGACTCGACTCTCTCAGGGACCATTAGTGATAGGAAGGAAAGATTTATATCTTCATTTTGGTTTTGATTACCTTTAAGTAAGCAATACTGTATTCATTGCAATTTTGCTACTTAATTAGATTTTACACGTCTGTGACAATGCCAGGATTCATTGGGCTCAAATTGTAAAAGATCGCTTCAGGGAGCACAAGACATCATTTTCACACATGGATTGGCCACCACAGAGTCCAGACCTTAACTCCATTGAGAATCTTTGGGATCTTGTGCCGGAGAAGACTTTACGCAGCGGTCCGACTCTCCCATCATCGATACAAGATGTTGGTGAAAAATGAATGCAACTCTGGACGGAAATAAATGTTGTGACATTGCAGAAGCTTATCGAAAGGATGCCACGGTGAACGTGTGCTCTAATCAAAGCTAAAGGCCGTCCAACAAAATATGTGTGTCACTTTTTTTTGGCCGGGCAGTGTATAATAATACATTTCAGAGTAGAAATAACATGGTAATATGAGTAACCAGGCTACCAGTTACACATAATTGAACAAGATCTCATATTTTGTTAAGCTACCATTGTTTGAATTTGGTAACTTGTGACATTTATAAGTTAAAAAATTAATGTCAGAAAGGAAACGTCGCAGTGAAAATTGCCAGTAGGACAGATGAGATTAATGATGGCTGAGCTGCTGTTATGGTCCCTTCCAGTGCTGAAGCTGTTGTTTGACTTTGGCATGAGACTCCATGGAGCTGAAGCGCAGTTTTCTGAGGCCGTCTTCTGGAGATCGCTGATTCTCTGCAGATGGTACAATGGTGACTAAATCAGAAGTGGGATGATAAAGGCTTTCTCAGTCACTTTTGTTCAGCTGCCTCTTGCTGTATTTCATAACACGTTTCACGTGTTCAATAAATCAGATTTTAATTATTTACAGGACATCCAGTGTAAACAAAGTCTCTGTGTTTCAACACTGTAGGCATTGTATGTGAAGTTTTTGGACAGGATACTTTTTGAAGTCATGCCACTTTACCTCACTTGGCTTCTGACTGGGGAGGTTCACTGGCTCAGAGAGGTTTTTTGCCAGGGGAAATTTGGGGATTGGCCCTACTCAAATGTGCAGGCGTGTGTGAAGTAAACCTCTTTAACAGTATACAGTATTTTTGTTGTGTTATGGCTACAATAAGTAGAACTGCTGAGGCATTTATGCTGAGGAGGTCTTGGAAATGCATATACCCTGAAATTTTCTCTTGACAAAATCCTTTGTTTGGGACTCTTTGCTGAGCTTGAAATACTTTGATCTCAGGTTTAGTCCTGAGGTGGTGCAACTAGCTGATAGATGAGCACATGGCACTCAACTTGTCTCTCTAGGACTGTTTATGGTTTACTGTGACCCATATTTAGCTGATGATTTTGTGCAAGATATACTGTATTGTACTAAATTATAAACATTTACTCAAGTTGCAAATGTAAAGTGCTCATACGCACTCCATGGGCACTTTTAGAGTCTCCGATCCACCTGAAGCACGTCTTTGGACCGCAGGAGAGAAAACTGAATGTATGGAGAATGTGCAAACTCCGCACAGACTGAGATGGGTGCAAACCCATATCCAAACTCACAGGCAAGGTGTTGCCACCTGTTGTGCCGTCTGTAAGTGATGATTTGGAATCGGCATTGACCTGTACACCAGTTAAGTGCATTTTACACCAAAAACACAACAAAGAACCTCTGGTCAGTTTATTTTCACAGGACGATGATTGATGGTATTTGTTTTTGTTATGAGTGGACTCACTAGTAATGTGCCGTGGTATTACAGCTGCACAGAATAACTGAGGCAACATTCATTTTTAAAAAATTAAGATAGACCTGATTAAAAGAGAAGTCTGCCACACTATAAACAGAGTCAACCATTGTGTTCCTCTACAAATAATGGTATTGTCATATCCCGAAGCAGACACGATTTGTTTCATTGGTTGCCTCACCCAGTGGTTTTCATTTTAATTGCTTGTATATTAGAAAAAAACTTGTTTCTCTGAAAATTCATAAGCAGCAGTGGCTCTGTTGAAACCTCCGGGGAAATAGACTGGTGGTTGACAGAGTGGTGTGTGTGTGTGTGTCACGTTGCTCACACTATAGGGATGGGATGTAAAACTGGGGCGCACACGGGACCTTTCTCAGTCTGAGTGTTTTCAGACACTGAAATTATTTCTTTTCAAAGCTGAGATCACACCACCGTGTCAGAACACTAAAAATGATTACTTTCTAATGATCTCCCTTCGCTAACGGTCACGGTTGACTGTGTGGCTAAGTGACAAGGGACCTCCAGTGTGCCAGTGACACATTCTCACGAGTCCTATCCCTTCAGTTTTCCGTTACAAATAAAACATGAAGGTCTTAATTACAATTTATTCATTGTGGAACAAACTAAAGCCCAAAATGGCAGGCTAGCTAAGGGGCACAACTGAACTGTGTCAGCCCTCAGGTCAAGGACAGAGGCCTATTTTCACACCTCCTGAACTAAAGCATTTGCATTTATTCATTTAAAAAAGACCTTTTTCCACAGAGACTTAATGTTCGTTTTATTTGCTTAACTACTATATGATTTACTTATTCAATACAGCTTGGAATTTTTTGCTTTATTAATTCAGGGTAAATACCGTCAGAGGTACTGGTCTGGGCTTCTGCAGTGGGAGGAGGGACTCGAGCCCAGATCAAATCCCCCCATATGCTGCGGTCAAAATTTTCATTGTGGAAGCAACCAACAATCCTCACATTAATTCATTTTGCAGATCCTTTACTCAGATCTTTGTTTACTGCCAAACAAAGCCAAGTTTGTTTTAACCTGAGAATCATGCAAAAGAATTTTACAAGTACAATGAACTGCAACTGTTCACTGAGATGGTTGCATACAGTAGGTGATCTGTAGGGCGAGGGTCATAGACACCTTATTCATGCTGGAGAATATGCTGGAGCATATGCTTCCCTTTTCAATGTGTTTGCGACTCATCGGAGCAGTTCTGGGTTACGTACAATGAGGACGGTTAGGTTTGGTATTCCCCAACAAAAACCCTGGTATTTATGACATGAAATAATTTCTGAGTGTGTTGCTTTCAGCAGCCAAAGCACTTCAAGAAAGAGACATGGCTGGAATGCAGAATGAGTGGCCCACATCCTTAAGAATGGCCCTGAAAACATGTTATTAGCGAAAGGGTCAAAACCAAACTTTTTTGGCAGTGTACAAGAAAAGAAAAAACTGCTTTCCTGGTACTCTGCAAAACACATTTTAGGATTAAAGACATAGTTCCACGGTCTGCAAATTGGTATTTAAAGTTGAGACTAATTAGCAGCGATGGGAACATACGGCTCGGCTGTAGCTCACTGACTCCATCACTCAGCCTGTTTAGTGGCGATGTTCCGAACTCCATCGATGGGAGCCCTCACAAAAAATACCTGTAAGTCTCGCTTGGCTATATGTAACAATTCTTCATTTTCCATCCTTATTTTTGTGGGGGAGGATTTGCCCCACAACGAAACAACATCAGGATTTGCACCACTGGATACAGGAGTTCAGCTAGAGCTCTGTGCTTTTTCATATTTGTTGATTTTTGTGTGCTTTTTGGTCTAATTTGCTTCTGTTCTGGCCCAATGTGTTGCCAGCCAGCTCTTCCTTTCTCTCTCTATGTGTAGCAGCTTGGTTGAAGCTGTCCTTTGTGAGTTTCCAGTGGAGCTAACCCAGTGCCAGTGTTTTGCAGTTATATGTTGCAAGAAGACAAAAATAGCTTTTTTCTTCTTTAAACTCTACCTCCTTAAAATTATATTTGCTTCTCCAAATATATACAGTATATACCAGCCTTTGTTTCCAGGATACATAGTCTCTGTACCACTGCAGCCCTGCACTGGATTAGCAGTTGTTGACAATTAATAAATGGATGGATTATTTTGCGCAGGTGTACACATACATCAGGTAAAGTAGATAAATTATGTACCTTTTAAAAGCATGTGGTAATTGTTAGTTTATGTATATTTTCCAGGAATCTGTTAAAGTCCACCCATACGGTTTCTTAAGTAGTACATTGTCTATTTGTAGCTCAATGAAATGTGAAGGCTTAACCTTACAGCAGAAGTGTGAAACTTTTACAGATATTCCCAAAGATTATTTTCTAGAATAAACGTTCAAATACATGCCTGGTTACCATGCTGAAGCTTGCAGTTCAGTAAATACTTATAAGTAAATGGGACACCTTTGAAGACTGGCCCGATAGTCAAACACCAAGGAGCATAAGATTTTTGTGTATGAAACTCTGCTCCTTCTTCACATCTGTGCTATATTTGTTATTCAATTTTTTTGATAAAAACCAACTTTCGGCAGCTCCTATTAGGGGTTGCCACAGCGGATAGGCTTGTCCGCATATATTTTTTTGGCAGATTTTTACGCCAGATGCCCTTCCTGATGCAACCCTCCATTTTGTCCGGGCTTGGGACTGGCACAGAGGTGCACCCCCTTGTGGCTGGATTTGCATCAATGCCCAATGTGGGGCTTGAATTCATGACCCTGAGATTATAAGTCATATGCTCTACTAACTGAGCTAGCTGGGCTATCAGCTTTTTTGACAGACCCAAGAAAAATAACTGTCCTGTAAGCTCAGACACTTGGATACTATTCCCTTACCTCACCTTCAGCTCCCTGTTATCTGATCTGTCACCCTATTTCCTGCACCATCCCACCGCTCACCAGTGGCACCTGTCTTTGGAGAGCATCTTCAAAGAGAAGCAGGCTCAGAGCCAGACTCTGCGGCTGACTGCAGACACCAAATTCCAGGCCATTGCAAGCCATAAGAATGAATGGAGTCTGCAGGCATCAAATTGGGTGGTTAACTATCGGTCAGGTGTGCAGGTTCAATAACAGGGTGGCAACTTGAAGAAGTCTGCAAAGATGGAGTGTATGCTTGTAAGTTGGTAACGTGTCTTGGAGGATGGAGAGCTGATAAACACATTGCTTGATGGAATGAAGGTGATGTGTTTGGAGTGCCTTCAGTAAGACACATCATGTCACTTTCTTACTTCAGGATTCCACCAGTTAACTGCTAACCTTACTGTCAATCTGGCATGGGCTCAAGGTGCTGATCATCTGTAACATATGGTGATACTGGAGCCTGAGAATGTGGCACCATTGTCCGGGGAAACTGTGGCCCCTCTCCTCCCAAGGCTATATGAGCCATGAACAAGAAGAAGGCTTGCCACATATCAATATACAACAGTATATGGATATGCATTCTTTAGGCTTCTTCCCTCTCAACTCCTCGCTGCAGGAAGCTTATATAGCACAGCGGGGAGCACTCTGCCTTCATTCCTGTACCTTCTGGCGTTAAGACATTGCAGCTGGGAGACCCATTAAAATGTCTGGAGAAGATTCCAGTCAAAGACAACATGGCTCGTGTTGTTGCAGTTGTTCGCATTTGGTTGCTGGGTTATTTGAACATTTACAGCCTGCGGCCAGTGCTCTGTGATATTTGAGTACATGTTTTAATTGCATATTATGTTGAAGTTAATTAAAATAGAAAGAAAAGAAGAACTTGATTTAAATTAAAACAAAAGAGTCTCTGCAGTCCATCACTGCTGTTCCTGTACCCTCTGACTTTTCAGAACCTGTAGGGGTCTTGTTGGGATACGGACTGAGAATGTTGCGTGCAGTGGGCAGTGAGAGGCTAATTGCAGCCACCTCCATCTGATCCGTGGGAGGAACGTCTTTAAGATGCAGAGCCGTCATCGCCGAGGAGATCTTCCAGTTCTCCGGCCATACGGTGTCTTCTGAACTGAGCCGGCCGATCTTGGCCGGGCTCCTTAGTCGCTTTCTGTTGTCAGCGGCGAGAAGCCATCAGTGCTCAGAGCTGTAATGGCACAGCGTGGCTCTCTGAGTGCAGTCCTGTTTTCGATTTTGTGGCCCACTGAAGAGAAGGAGCCAGAACATGCTGTGGAGTGGAACATCTGTGGGGGTCTGATCAGCAATGCGGGGTTCCTGCTGTGGGATGTTAATTCTCCGCTGTAAAAACAACAGAGGCATTTAAATGCACAATTAAAACCATTTAAATGCAAATATTCTCTCTAATAATAATGACTTGATCACCGATGCAGAATATTTTCCCTATTAATTATTGTAGGTTTTAGAAAATGTGTTAATATCTAACTAAATAGTTTGGTTGAATGTTTTTAATAGAAATAAAAAAAAACAGATATCATGATTGTGCAAATGAGCAGCCTCCATAATGGCTTAAATTGCTGTTGGTGTTATGCCTGCAATAATGAAGCATTTTTTGTTGTCTAATAGATGGTAAAAGGCTGTGAATTCCTGTGGGTGCCTCTTTCCCCATCTGGTGTGGACCTGTGGGCAGCTGGCGATCGTAGGGGATGTGATATAGATATGGCCTCATGGGATACTTATGAGTCCCCGTGAGGATGCAGGCCGTCATCAGCGAGGGGACAACAGAGGGGTGGGGGCTGGGAGTTGAAATAGACCGGTGTTGATGTGTGTGTGAATGGTGGTGACTGAGAGAGGGGGCCACATATGGAAAGGGACCACGAGCTGGAGACCAAAGGAAGTTATTGCCTCAAGCAGACAACTTCTTCTGATTGAACTGCAAAACAACAACTGTTCACATTGCTAACCTGACACTGTAAGTTACTTTGGACAAAGACACCTGGTAAATGAAGGATACAGCTAGAGCACCACAGTACTTGTAATTTTATATAATGTATAGTTCTCATTTTTCATGTTTAATGGAGGAAAAAGTATTTGAGTTTCAAGCTTTTACTTTCCATCAGCTATGGGTCTTTTTACTCTTTTAAAAATGCATCACAGTTCATTTATTATTGAATCTTTTAAATAGTCAAGATATCATTTATTTGAACTTTGGTAGAGGTGAGTGAAACTAAAATGCTGCATGTACTTTATCTTCAGCGGGTGGAGTAGTGTGTGGAAGTGTTGCCCTCCAATCGAAGGACCTGGGTTTGAATCATCGCTCCTGCTCTAGTACACTTCATCAAGGTACTTACCCTGAATTGATACCAAAAAAATTACCCTGTCGTATAAATCTAAATCACTATAAGTAGCTTAGTGTCCACACTTAACATTCTAAGTTGCCATGGACACAGGCAGAGTTGCTGTGATCTTGTATCTCATACTTGGTAGTCTGTAATGCCTGTACACCTGCACCAGGACACTAGGGGAGCGCGTGCTCCTTCAGTGGGTGCTCCAGGTGATGGCTGTCTTTCACACTCCTTTGGCTTCCATGCTCCTCCCAGCAGAAGGAGGGGTTTTAAAGAGCAATGGGTTCCTTCTCTGTCTGCTGTACATGCTTTAAATCTATCCTTAATGGTTATTGTTAGGTATAGGCTTAAACACATGCCAGTGGTCCTACAGAAAGCATTTGCCAATGAGAACCGATCCCTGAGACTTCACCAAGTTGCTAGGCTTTGCCTGAAACCTGTCTGCTCTGTCCCCAGAGCCCTTTCAGCTCAGCAAGCTGGTTAGACCTTTTCGATGAGGGGATGCAGAGAGAGCTGGCTGGAGAGAGTGATCAATGAGCAAAACAGATGTGGGGGGATAGCAGCGGAGTGCAATGTGAGACGGTGCAGTCCGGTCAGATGACTTCATCCAAGATTCCAGACAGACTGAAGCCAAGTGCACTTTGCAGGGGCTGTGGTCGGCTGGTGCTTGCATTCAGTTCCTATCTATTCCATCGCTTATATCTCCTCTCATTTGCATTCAATCAGCCCTTGGGCTGTTTACTTGATGGCCATTATACAGCCATCACCTTAACCTTAACCATTAACTGTGTCTTATTAGCCCTGTTCTCTGAACATTGCTTTTAGCTGTAATGGAACAAATTAAAAAAGGACTGAGATGGAGGAAAAGAGAGATATCGATGTGATATCTACAGGCCAATTCTCATCGTAGACATTTATCTCTTGTTTGTTGTGACCAGATTAGGCTGCTGTGATCACACTATGGAGGTTGTGGATGTTGACCCCCTGGGGGAAGCATGCTCGGGAGTCATCAAAAGGAGCAAACCAAAGTAGCAGCTTGCCATGTGGTTGGTTTTCCCATGGCTCTCCCTTGTCCTTGATGATCCACTTCCACTGATCCCCTCGCCATACGGTTCTAAACATCCACAGTTGTACACACAACAGCAGGGGATGAGGTTATAAAGTATGAGCTTGAGGTCAGCACTGGAGATGCAGTGTGCAAAAGCATCCAGGCATCAATATATTTGCTGTGAAGTCCTGGCTGTGTGAGTTTTTATAAACAAGAATGATTGTTTGTAAAGACCATCTGGTACAGACATTTTCACTGTTATCCTCCTCAAATGTAGGCTTGGCTCTGTGTCGTGATCACACTGCATGTGTGAGTGTCACTGTGAGACTCCTGCTTAGAATCGAAAGCTAATGTTGGAACCCATTAAAAATGAACTATCATGGCGGTATCCCTCACTGTTCTGGTTCAGTTTACTGCACAAGTTTACATTCATTTTAACCATTATTCATAGATCAATAACATAGCCTGAGTTTCCCCTGGGTGCTCCCGAATGAATTGGTGACTTCAAATTGCTGTTAGTATGTGCGTGTGAGTGGCTGCCCTGTGCAAGGTTGGGAGAGGGGCATTTTTCTAGGTGTACTGTGGAAGAAGAATATGCCACCACTACAGAATGTGCACCGAGAGCCTACATTGGACCTGCAGTTATTGATAACAGTTTGACGGACATCATTAGTCATAAATGACAGACTTCAGCATTGAAAAATTTCTGACTGAAATGTGTTCTCAGTTTTTGAAAATTTTCATGGAATTCTGGAAATTAGATTTGAATGCATCTGTATGGTTTTATTTTGTACAGAACGCACAGCCCATAAGGAGGAACACAGTTTGGAGTGAGTGCATTACGCTATGTGATACCACAGTGTTAACAGCACCACATGACCTAATGCCTCTGAGATGCTTCTTGTCTAAAATCAGGAACACAGACTTTGTCCAGTGGGGGTAACTTGAGTCTGTAGGATGAGTGATTTCATGGTATATTCAGCCACAGCGCAGTCACAGCTGCACTCCTGTGTGTTGCTGTGGGTTCAAGCATGCAAAGTTTCTGCATGTGTTTGTGGTCCAGGGTGCGTGTGACTCCTCTCCAACTCTGAGCCCTGCTGACCTTTCTTCCTCCCACTTTCCACTTCCTCTAGCTCCCTTTAGAAGGTGTAATCAGTTGTTTTTGTTGTCCACTTCTTTTCTCTCGGTTCCAGCCACACGCACTAAAGTGCCAGGGGGAAATGACTCTTCTGCCGTGGCATTGTGCTGCTACCCACAAATGCTGTTCTTAATTGCTGCTTGGGTTGAATACAGGCAGTTAATCTGAACCGCTGTCAGCTAGGAGCTGGATGTGGCTGGCAGGCCTCACTGCTGTTCTCCTTAAATGTTGTTTTTCCTCTCCAGTGTCAACCAATATAATCTCATTGGGGTAGAAAATGTTACCCTGAAGCGAGTGGAGTTTGGTTGACACTGGGTTTTCTGCGTCTTTCCCAGGGAGCATCTCTGTAGAATTGTGTCTAATAAAAATAAATGAAGAGCACAGAATTTCTTTACTCTAATTCAGGTGTTCCTTGCAAGTGGCTGTCTTATGTTTTTGTCAGTTGTCCACGTCTGGCTAGAAACTGCAGTGTGGGAGTGATGATGATGTGGAGGCGCAGGGGAAGAAATCCTGCTGTTAGGGGTTGTACTCCTTTCGGTGCGTCCGCTCCTCTCTGCAGTTTCTCCTCATGAACACACACCTAATGGTTCCTTTCTAGAACCATTATTAGTCACAATTTGTTCTAAACACTGACTGATATCGCGGTCACGACCCCCCCCCCCCATGGTGGAGGAACTGCTTCTATCGACCTCATGGTCCTGCCTTTCCCTCGATTCTCCCAGCGCGGTCCAGAGCTGCTTGATAAGGGAGACAAATTGCCCGCTTCTCTCCCACTTTCACAGCCTCCCGAAAACCACAAACTGGAATCAGTATTTGTTGGGTATAAACCACTACTCACTTCCTGCTCTTGTCACAGAGATAAGCAGTTAGGCGAGGTGCAAGCAGGGATGTCTGGGATTTGCTGCACTGTTCACATTATTCTGGGACATCCTCTTTTATTGTTATTTTCATTAAGTGATATTTCAAAGAAAGAAAAACATATAATAATAAATAATTGACCAATGCCATTAGTCATAGCTGAAAAGATCTCTGTTTCACGTGAAGGCTATTTCCTCACCCAGGTTGTGTAGTGGTTAGAAATTCCTGGGACAAAAATGATCCCCTGCAAATATTTTGTAGGTTAAAACTATTCTTCACTTTGTAGAGGATCACATTTTTTGCTTTCAGTGTTTGCAGATTGTCCTTTATAACCAGAATTCCTCAAATTGAATATGTTATTCTCCTTACAAAGTGTTTGTGTTAAATTCCAACCGTGCAATATTGGATCAGCAATGCTCACGGGATCAAGAGATGAAATTTGCTGGAGAGAATTAGTATTCATATTAGATGGGTATGGCCAGTGGGAAATACTTATTTTGTGGTCAATCTTTGGGATTAATTTGTTTTTAGTAGCAGAAAATGTGTCATGCGGTGTTTAATTCTGTAGAATCTACAAATATTGGTGAATATAGATCACTGCACTGTTAAATGTGGTTCTTGGTAAAGAAGTGTGTGTGTGTGTGTGTGTGCACGCGTGTATATGTCTTTCTACTCACTACGTGGATCAGTACAGTGCAGTGCTGCTATGTGTGAATGTGCATCCATTAGCTCTGTCCATGTGGAGAGCTGACGCTTCCGCCCCTGACAACTCTGTTTGACGCTAGTGTTTTTGCACAGATTTTCTGATGGCACTTAGTTTTATGGGAATTAGTGGATGGGGGGTGGTGGGTGGGCGTTTTTTAATCCCTGCCTTTGAAGAGATGAATCCTCAGCCCAGCTCATTACAGTAATGAGTTTTCCATCAGTTTGTCTCAAAGGCAATGGGCACACACTGGTGCGTAGGTGTGTGGGAGTGTGTGAGGTGGATGGAGGGTGTGGGGGTGGAGGATGGGGTGAAACCAGAGAGACCTGTGACAGGCAGCGGGATGTGTTACCTCAAAAGCCCTCCAACGGGTCATAATGGAACAGGATGCAATGCTTCCGAAACACTCAGACACCTGAGTCCTGCAATATCCATCATGCAACAACTGCCTTTCTACCTATTGGTGCTATATTATAATAATTTTATTTTATTGTTACCGTTATATCATGGCAAAGCTGAGCCCCACTAATGTGTGGTGCAGTTTTAGTTTTGGGATTTTATGGGACTTTAACGGTGTGGTGTTATTGTGCCATGTTATTTACAGCGCTGAGTGTGTAGTGATGGAACCCCACCTCTGAGGGTCACTCAACCCCACCGTGATAGGTGCCCCCTGGGAGTTGGAGCCAGAGGAACGGAGAAGACCATCGATGGCCAGTGGTAATGTGCCCCCCCCCTTTGCAGGCCTTGCCATTTCTGCCCTTCTCCACTCGCATCAGTTCCCATCCTTCCTTTGTTCATCCCTTCCAGGAGATTTAACGCATCGTTTGCAATGCCAACCAAAGTTCAGACCCGGTTCTCGTCATCGGAATGCAGCTCACACATACATAGTTTTCTCCATCATCATTTATTAAAGCACAATGAAAACCAACAGACCATGTCTATGATAAATAAAATTCAGATGCATCTGCAGTACGAGATTCATTATTTTAAGGACATATAGAATCCTGTCATTGTTGATTAATATCAGCACACACTTTAATTAGGTTTCCCATAGAGAAAAGTCAATGTTTATACATGTAATAGTATCACCTTGAAAGTATATGTGGGCACCAAAATAAAATGGTGTAATTTACAATTTTGTGTTAATTTAATCCAAGCACTGCGCTAAGTAACACTTGCAGATGGGCTCAGGGGTGAAGTCCAGGAATGGCTCAGAGGACCAGAGAAGTGTTTACTGTATCACATTATTGCTTGTATCCTGCCCAAGTGCACAAGATGCCCTGGCCTCCCATTTGCATCATTATACACATATCAGGTGTCCTTCTGGAAGAGGGCATTGGCAGAAGGAAGGTGCATTAGTGTTGCCTTTTCTAGAGAATTCTGTCCTGGTTTTGATTATAAACATATAGCAATAGGAAGAGTTAAAAAGGTCTTGATGAGTTCCTCCCAGCGGAATCTTGGTCTGACTTATGCCTCAGTTTTTTTTTTCTCCTCCATATGTATTGCCACCTCCCCTGGCCCTCAGACACCTCCCCACCTAATCCTTTAGCAGCTGTTAGAGGGAAATCTTACCCAGCCTCACTTCAGCGCAAACCCACAGCGGACACGCCCACAGTTTACGTGATGATCTCCTGTATCACTGTGGTGTTACCCCAGTGCATTGTGTGGGACGCTAGTTTCTGCATTTCTTTCCCTTTCTCTCTGGCCTGGATGTGTAGCAGCGGACGATATGGGTACTCTGGGACCGGAGCAGACCCACGTGGGTGTCCCCGTAGCTGACCCTACTGCCTGGAGCACAGCCATGAACAACCTAGGAATCGTCCCAGTGGGTGTGGCTGGACAGCCTTTGGTGTCAGGTGAGTTCTCAATGTCCAAGTCATCCATGTACAGTTACTTCTACATTTATTCATTTAGCAGACTCTTTTCTCCGAAGTAACAGACCATTTATAGCAAACAAATGTACATTTCATGAACATATTATACTTTCTTAAAGTACAGTCAGTCTGGTACAACTGTTTTTCCCTGTGAACAAAACACAAGTAACTGCATAAAGAATTGACAAGAAAAACAATTAATAGTGACAGATAATACAGTGTGAGTTTATGGAGCTAGCAGGAGATTGGGAGAGAAAAGGTCCAGATGATATGCTTTCAAACCATTCTTGAAAGCTTACACCAATTGAGTGATTTTCAGAGGGAGAGGGAACTTATTTCACCCCTTTGGGGCCAAAACCAGGAACCTTCGTGTTACCACCAAGCAACCAGAGACCAGGATCATAGCAGTCTGGTTGGGGCATAGTGAGTGATCAGGTCCCAGAGGTATTGAGGAGCAGATCCACTGATTGCCTTCCAAACTGTGACCAAAGTGTTATGTTGAAAAATGCATACAGTACAAGTTAGATCACCTGAGGAATCAGCGGGTGCTGAGTGACTGGTGGTCAGGGTTTTAACATGAGCGTTCAGGTCTGCACTGTTTTGGTGCTTTATTGTAATCCTTGCCATTTTGCTGTTAGTAGTGTGATATGTGTTTTGTTGCTTTCTCTCAGAGATTCCCTTGGTAGCAGGGGAGATGATCCAATGTGGATGCCCTGGGGATTCTCAAACAGCTCTGACTCATGGCACAGAGTAAAATTACTTTTTAGGCTCATTGGTGCAGTAAAAACATACCTCTTCTCCTTTAGCCTAGGGATAGATGCCGCATATTTTAGGAACACAAAAATCTGAATTCTTGCCTTTTCATTTTAGTCTAATCTGGGACCAGCACATCAGTTCCTTTCTGCAGCTCTTTGTTTATGTGCTGCACCAGCAATTCTTGTCTTCTGTGTACTTGTTTGGATGACTGTAAACATCCAGTAATGCCTATGGAGTGAGTGTGGAATCACTACTGTAACCTTCCATTCCATCCATTCTGTTCTGTCAAACTGCTTGTGCTGTGCAGAGTAAGGAGCCTTGCCTTGCATGTATAGGGTGCGCCGCAGGGCACGTCTAGGATACGACACCAGACAAATGCAGGGCGATCACACACTCGCTCACTCCTGTATATACACATACCTTGGGAAATTTAGAATCATCATTTCACCTAAAACACATGTCTTTGGACTGTGGGAAAAAGCAAGTGCAAATGGGGAAAACTAGCATAGCATTCATGTGCATCAAATGACATGTTTTATTACAGCACAGTGTCTTTATTGCCAGAATAATCAAGTCAGGCAGATGACCTGTAGAGGTCCCCATTCCAGGCCATTAGATAGTAGCTTATTGTTTTTTTTCCGCAGAGGAAGACAGCAAAGGGTGGATGTAAATAACAGTTCAAACCCCTTACTGTGCCAAGCTTGAATACCCGATTGACTCACACACCCCAGTTGCATTTGTGCGTCGGTGCTAATGCATGCAGAGGCTGGGGATGCATCTTATTGTAATGATGGGCACCAAGGACAAGGCAACCATGGCGGATTGAGGCGAATTAGCCCACAATTAAAATTCATGAACAGATTGGAAGATCATGCATATTTATTCCATTGTCTTACTCCCACAGCGCCCGTAGTTCGTGACACGTCATTCGGATTGTTTACTTGACTTTACAGCCAAGATTCAAAAGCGAGTTTTCCTGACACCTTGCTAAGGGCAAATGAAGGTGATGCCTTTTCCAGCAAAACCTTCCATTAACCTGTGCTGCTTTGCTGGAGCACATTTGTATGGTTGACTTGAGGAGGTGGTTTCAGAGATGGCTACACTGCTCTCAAGAAGTGAGAGGTACAAAGAGAGGTTTCCCCATGGCTTCTAAAAATATTACAATATTTCAAATACAAGCAGAGCAGAAAGATCTCTGGCCTTGGACATATAATAAACACCTGACTGGCTTAGATATTGAAGACAAAAGTGAAAAATTTGGATATTTTCTTGTGGTTCTGCTTCAGTGAGGTTGAATTAAAAACACTGTCATAATGGAACAAACTCTGGGCTATTTCTCAGCACCTTTTTTATTTGTCACTAGGCCAACATATGCATATAATTCCCCTGACGTCTGAAGTATAAATTAGGCCAAAAAGCCTCATTACAGCAGAGCCCCATGTTTCTTATCTTTCAGGCAAAACTAAGTGATAGAACTGAATTGGAGGGGGCAGTGAATGCTGATGTGTTGCTGGTGGTTGTTGACAGTTCTTACCACTAGCCTTCACAATTTAAGAAATCATCTGACAAATGGTCAGCTGTGCTTCTTGTGTTTATTGGAACCTGACATTTCAGTGTCTGTGAGGCATTGTCTGTCTCACACAGTTTTTGTAGACTCCCACCCTTTCTAAATCAAGACCTCAAATTTAACTCCATTTAAAGATTTTTACTCTGTTCCTACACTGTGCCTGTACTGTGCCTGAATGCTCAAAAATAATGAAAAAACTCAAAACTGGCTACTTGAAAAGTCCAAGCTATGCCAGAAACCTTGCTGACTCCAAGCCATAGGCTGTGTGCGCACACGTGGTGTGTGTGTGTGTGTATATACCCCTAGTACAGGCCATCTTAAAGCAACACGTTATCATGCTAGCACAGTCTATAAAATGAAGGCCACTGAACAGCCTATATTTGAATAGCTTTGATTTTTACTTGAATTGATTTCAGTACTTTTTGTCCTTTAGGATTTGTCAGCCGTTGCAGCGATTTGCCGTAAGTATAGAGCGTCTCCTGCTGTGAAGGTGGCCATTGTTGTGGCTGCATTGTGACATTTCCTAAATGAACACAGTAGGAGGACACTGAATTTATGTAAGCCCGGAATTATTCTCTGAGAATTTAGCAGAAGGATCAAAAACGTTGCATGTTGAATGCAATTCATAAGAATTTTGCTTAGGAGGTTTAAACATGAATAATATCCGCATTAGGAATGCAGGTATGGCCAGAACTGTCAGTGTAAATGGACAGCTTTGTCAAATCCCATTACCAATATACTTAAAGTCTTAAATGTCTTCTTGCTCTGTCTTGGTTTCCAATATTTTTTTATTTGTCATAAGAATGTTTCATTCAAGGCAAATACAGCATTAGTCATCTCACACTAAAGCACTTCTTAGGACTGGGGTGTGCGGTATGTCAAGTGGGTGGGTCAGCATTTTGATCTCATCCTGTCTGAAGATCGAATGCCCTATTATTTTTTTTCAAGCACCTGAAGTTCTAGATGGTTCTTGTCTGATATTTATGAGCTGCAGTTTGCATAAATCCAGCAATCTCAGAAGTACTCGCAGGCTGTGAGCAGCCTATGATGAGGATTTCACAGAGCAGTAAGATATGAAGCCATGATTTAAATAAACGTGAGGGTGATGCTCGAAAAGATACAGAAATCTGACAGCGCTGACTTCCTTGGATTGCTGCACCTCATTAATAAGACTCGGAAAAGTACAGCTGGTGTGCTCCCTGATTTGGGAGGCCGGGGAAGGGAGGCATTTGGTATCAGATGGAGTTCCGCAGAGGCATGCTGGGGGTATTCCCTGAAAAGCCGGGCTGGTGACACTTCACCTCCAAAGTAATTAGAGGCCAGCTATTTCCCACAGGACAGTTCCAACTGTGGGGATCACATTTCAGCTGGAAAAGGAGGGAGAGGGGAAAAAACACCATAATGAATAAAACTAAAACAGTATTTCACATTCTGGCAGGGCCAGCAGAGCCTGGAGCCAAAAAATTGACGAGGCCTTGAATCAAGTTCAGCTGCAGAAAAAAGCACAACAAAATGATGAATGGGCTGCCTTAATGCGTTTCACACCTGTTATTACCATTTCATTTTCATCTTAATGAGCTTTGCAAGGTCATGGAGCTCCTCAACTTGCTAGCATTTCAGGTTAATTAATAATAATCTTCACTTTAACAAATGGTGGCTCTGCGGCACGTCTTAAAACTTCACCAGAGCTTACTTATGTGTTTTGCAGGGTTTAATGTTATATAAGTTAAATTAATTGCAACACAAATGATAGGTACGGCGGGACGAGTCACCTTGAAGCACCCCCAAAGCATTGGTGTATGTCGTATTCCGAATGAGTCAGGTTCAGCTCCTTCCCTTCAGTTCAGGAAAAAAAAAATCAAAGATATTCTCCTTGAAAGGAGGTAACTTCCTTCTGCATTGATAAACTGACTGGTTACTGCATTTAGGTAAATACAGTGCATATTTGTGTGAATTAACATTACAGCCATCACCATGCGCTGTATGACTGTCACACACCAATGGATTGAAGGGCATTTTTATGGTTAACGCCATTCTGCTCAGCCACTTTTTACTGTCCCCAGATGCATTATCAAGTTGTTTCCTGCTACAGTGTTCCTGTCATTTATTTCCTTGTGGAGCAGTATCAGCTCCCAGCTGTCCTCTGGTGATGCTCGAGACCTGAACGCATCAGAGATTTTCAGAATTTGTTCAAACAGGATGCCTTCATTATTCTCTTTCCCTTAAAAACAGCACTCAGAATTCTTATAATTACTTTTAAGTATTGCAGATGCCTTCCTCTCCTGTAGTTTGCACTTCCCTTCATCGTGAACATCAACAGATCCCAGCTACCCAAGGGTTCAGTGTGAAATTTAACTGTGCGCATGTGACTGCTCACATCATCCTTTCTTGTTGTTCATGTTTTGCAGATTCCATTTGTATACAGGGTTTTGACCCAAGCCTGGGCATCATTGCCCCCATCAACCCCTTGATGGCAGGAATCAGCCTGGTGCCCCGGCCACCTGTGCCTGCTGAGATGCCTATTGTCAAGGAGATCATCCACTGCAAAAGCTGCACGCTCTTCCCCCAGAACCCCAGTACGTTGCTCTTGATGGCCATGCACCCCTGCCTTTGACATGTCCTCAACCCTGCAGTGTGACCCCACTCTTCTCACACATCCCCACCTCTAACCTGTTAGGCTCTCGTCACATTGCTCAGGAGGGTGAGAAATACACATCCATTTTCAGGCGGTGTTAATTAGCACAGAGCCATTTGATGTACACACAGGTGCACAGCAAGGCATTTCTATTGGGAATTCATATTTTTTGTTCTTGTCTGTTCATTTTGTTTAAAACCACAGACCTACCACCTCCATCCACCAGGGAGAGACCCCCGGGCTGTAAGACTGTGTTTGTGGGAGGGCTTCCTGAGAACGCCAGTGAGGACATTATCCGGGAGGTCTTTGACCAGTGCGGGGAGATCGTTGCCGTCCGCAAGAGCAAGAAGAACTTCTGCCACATCCGCTTTGCTGAAGAGTACATGGTGGACAAAGCCCTCTACCTCTCTGGTGGGAGCCCAAGTCACAAGTACCTTAATTTCATTGATGCCGAAAAAACATGTGATTAGGTGTATAAATATTTGCAATAAAACTTGATTTTTAAAAAAATTCATTTGGAAGAATCCAGCTTCCTTATTAATTTAAAAGTGAAGTGAAAATTATTGATGGAGCAATAGCACCAAGGAAACAGCCAAAAAAGTCTTTACAACGTCAAAAATCATGTACATTTTCACAATCCCACACACATTTCCCAGTCCTATCCCGTGCATCAGCACTTTTGTTGTTTTTTTGGTTAGTTTTTCATTCTGGTAATGTGTCGGCCAGACTGTGTGTCTATGGACTCTGTGATGAGCACGGCCCTGTCGCTCTCTCAGGTTACCGCATGCGCATCGGCTCAAGCACGGACAAGAAGGATTCAGGCCGCATCCATGTGGACTTTGCCCAGGCTCGGGACGACCTGTATGAGTGGGAGTGTCGGCAGCGGTTGCTAGCGCGCGAAGAGCGCCACAGGCGCCGTGTCCAAGAGGACCTGCTGCGCCCACCCTCGCCGCCTCCCATAATGCACTACTCAGAGCATGAGGCAGCCCTCCTGGCAGAAAAGCTCAAAGGTGCGCCTCCCACACGTCTCATTGTTATTCCAGGCGTATTGACAAATAAAAGTTTTTCATATTTAAAAGCGTAAAAAATGTCATTGTGGAGGCAGATAAGGCTTGAAGCCCATTTGGGACTCATTTTCTGCATGGTTTTGATAATAATGCTACCTTCGGCATGCAGCTTTGATATTGTACTCAATACCATTTGCTAAAGTTTTCCATGTAACCACCATTTTGATGTCCGTTCACTGCTTCAGAAAATGGCAGTCTTTGGTGGTCTCACCCTCACCCAGTACTTATACCCACTCCACAGCCACACAGCAAGTGTCCCCAGCTGCTGTGTGTCTTGCAGAACTAGTGGGACATATCTGCTGGTACAGGTGGCTGCTGGTCAGGTCACATCGGGAACATCCTCACACCGATTCCCCCATTGCTCACAGGATTGAGTAAATGTCCTTATGCACCACTACAGAGCTGCTCATACTTGTTCAGCTGTTGCTAATTTAGCAATGGCACAGATTCTCTGCTCTTTGGGGACAGATGTTGCCATAATTGCAAGCCTGTGTGTGAATTTATGAACAAATCATCTGGATTCTTTCATTTCCTGAATTATGAAAATATGTGGCTCTTCATCACAGTAACTGATTGAAGAATCCTCTCCTGGAATGACTGCCTTCTGTCACTATTGAAATATTGAGGTAGAATGCATGTACCTATTTGATCTGTATAGAATTTCTGCTGTGAGATTTATTCAAGGCTTAGATCCTTCCATAGATTCCAATTTTAGGCAGTTTTAAATGCCAATCCAATCCAATTCCGATCTGCTGTCAATAAGCAGACATTAAAATGCACCACAATGTCGGTGTTAGTACTAAACCATCTGACACCATTAACGTGAACCTTTGTTGAAAAAAAATATTTTTTTCCTAAATTGATAGCACTACATAAATATGCAATGATAAGGCGTAATATTGATTGATCCTTATCCATGGCGTGAAAGGTATGTGAAGCTGCCTTTTGTATTCTAAACACTTTTCCAATGTCAGACATACAGAGAACGTGCTACGCAGTGCCAAAAGAAATGCATGAATTCTGCAGAAATTCGTGAACGCAGTCCTGTGCTATTTGTTTAATTCATCCATTTTTATTATGGGAATTTTTTAATATATTTTGATGCAGCCCCCTCCAAATGCCATTTTGAATGAATCTCTCTGAAGGGTGCTGTCCCACTCAGCCTTCTGGTTAAGGATGAGGAGCAGAGGTTTAGTGAATGGCAGTCACGCATCTCGCCTCTTC
Source organism: Heterotis niloticus (assembly GCA_018136845.1). Classification (NCBI taxonomy): domain Eukaryota; kingdom Metazoa; phylum Chordata; class Actinopteri; order Osteoglossiformes; family Osteoglossidae; genus Heterotis; species Heterotis niloticus. The sequence goes on along the minus strand of CM030897.1, from coordinate 5,900,571 downwards.
CGTTCATCTCTGGAGAACTGCTTTTATTTATTTTTTTGATGGAAGCTTGACTTCCATGACCCCCAGCTGCACCGTAATCCTCATCAGCAATCGGACTGTGTCTCTGATCCATCAGTCAGTTTTCTACACAGCAAACCCTCCAGAAATTCAAACAGCAGTTTCTCTGGAGAGGTTGGATGTGGATTTCCTACAACCAGCAGGCTCATCCCAGCTCATTTTGTTGCTGATTCCATGATGCCGAAATGTCCTTGTGTTGGGGAGATCCCATATTCAGAGCTGATAAAATTGGTTTCATCTCACGTCTTATCATGACAATGAGCTATTGTGCCATGATGCATTGCGGCGGCTGGTGCTGCACTCAGCCGTTGAGTGTCACATCCTTGTAGTTCTGTGTGAGGGAGCTACAGAAATGTGTTTGTTGTTCATGGGTGCATTCATTTCTTTGCTAAGGGAGGTACTCTGCTCTCTGTCCTGCCCATTATTACTGCCTCCTCTCTGAAATTGCAGTAGCGGCCCAATACATCTTGCTGCCTCCGCGTTCCTCAACACTGTTTGTAACTGTTACGCTTTTGAGAACCATATTCATCCAAACAGCCCCAGGTTACTGTCTTCTCAATTCATACATGTCCTTACATCAGTCATTTTCATTGCTGCATTACTAGATCTCGCAAAATAAATACGGGTGTGTTTTCTGTTTGTTTGTTTTGAACAATCAGTAAGGCCCCTTTGCTGAGACTAATTGTTTCGGATGGGAAAGAACACAGCAGATGTTGGCCTGGGAGGGGTCCATGGAGATTGGCGTGTTTAAATTCCCTTCACAGTGCTGGGGACTGCAGCCTCACGTGGTGACAGGAGTTATTTTTATACATGTCTAATGGCATTCTTACGTATATCAAGGTTAGGAAACACAACTCCCCCTCCTCGATCATCTGTGTAATCTGAACAATAGTTTTATGACAGACCTCCTTGTCTTTCCATAGCTGCTTTTAGAAGCTTGTATGCCACAACAGTGTGCTGCCATTAACATGCCATCTACACTCTGAATAGAAGAGCTTTATGGGAATTTGTTGCAGCCTGTTTGACATTTCCAGAAAGAGCACTGGACAGGAATCTTGCATCGGTGGTCACTTTATTAGGCACATTTCCCATTTCTCTGAAATGGACTGCTCATTCACTGACAGCGTTGTGTGTTTAGATTGCGCTCTTTATGGGCAAGAGACTTTGAACAAAGCACAGTAGTTGGAGCCAAATGCGTCAGTATGAGAATGTCAGAAACGGTGACCTTGCTGGGCTACACATGCACGACTGTGTCACAGGTGCGTTGCAAATGATCTACCACTTGAGCATCTAGCCAAACATGGTGGGGAAGAGCTTGTTGATCACAGAGGCAGACCGAGGCCGACGCAACTTGCTCAGGATGACGGACAGCTTACACTCAGTCAAATGAAATTTGCAGCACAGATGGGTGCCTAAAGATGTGGAAGAGTGCACAGCTCATTACACTTTGTTAGTGATTCTCGCAGCCTACTTGAATTCCCTGAATACCATGTCTGTCAGCCAAAAACCAAGAGTTTGGTTGCAGTGGTGTAAGAAACCCAAGCATTGGATACTGGTGGACTGAAAAAAATTTCACCTTCTCTCCTGCTGTTTCGTAGTGTTGGGAAAACCATATAAGTCTCTAGATCCATCTTTCTGGGTGTCAGCAGCGCTCTGATGCATTCCTTTGTGTCAGCAGGGCGTCCATCTGGGAATGAGTTCTTTGAGGGGTACAATTGTACTGGAAGGATTCCTGACACATAACAGTGAATTTAGTTTACTGCACTGGCTTGCCCAACTACCAGATCTTAGTCCAGCTGAGCATCTGTGGGATGATCTTTGGGTTCAGGCCATCTGCTATAGAAGTCCAACACCAGCCTTTTTGCAACAGCTTTGAAAAAAAGTGAATTTAGCCTGTCAAAAAGGGAGTCAGTTTACCACTGGAAAGCTTTACCTAATAAAGTGACCACTTAGCGTTTGATGGTTCATTACTTTTTATTCAGATGGAAGGGAGTGCTGCACAATAATATTTGTTATATTGCCGATAACCTTAGTAAACATGTTTATTTAATGGAAATGAATGTCGAGTTACAGGTTTACGCTTGTATCCATTTGGGATGTGAAGCTTTTGATACAAAGATCTGCACTATGGAATGAGCTGCAAGATGTGGTGTTAACTGTAAGCAAAATGTCTGGATTGCTTTTAATGCCCCGGGGTTATGCATTAGTGAACACCTGCTTGACGTGAGCCTAAACCCAGGGCGCATCTCGCTCCCATCCAGCTTCCTGTACACGGTGCCGTGGTTCCTAAGAGTGGGTTCTAAATTACTACCTTCATGCAGGCTCACTTTCGATTATTATTTAAATGGGATGAATAGACTACAGAGGGGTACATGGTAACAGGATTATCACAACGTGTGAGCTCAGCAATGGACCGCCAACCTTCAGGTCATAAGTTCCAGTGCTTAACTGCTCTCTTATTGGTTTTGCTACTGTGGTACAACCTCCAGATCGACTGTGTATTGTGTGTGTTTTTGTGTGTAAAGTAAATGAATTTCAAAAAGGTGCAGCTGCCAAAAATATCATTACATCATCGATATTCCCTTCCGTTGGAATCTTTAATAGAAGGGAATAGACGTTTCTTCTTCTGCTTAATTTCAGCTGTGTAAACGGAAACTGCAAGAAGTTGATGGTGTAAAGATGATCTTTTCATATTATGCTGACATGGTCTGTTTACAATATGAACATTTTACTTTTGCATTGGTCTTTTGTTCTGGGAGGCACTTATTCATAGTTGGTCAGTTGACTTTGTCAAATGTGTGGCCCAAACTATTTTCTTCGACATCCTTTCGCAGACGACAGCAAGTTCAGTGAGGCCACGGCTGTGCTGGTGACCTGGATCGAGCGTGGAGAAGTCAGCCGCCGCTCAGCCAACCACTTTTACTCCATGATCCAGTCCGCCAATAGCCATGTGCGACGCCTCATGTCTGAGAAGGCCCAACGCGAAGAGGAGATGGAGCAGGCCCGGGAATGCTTCCGGAATGCACTGTTGGCCATCCTGGCACAATGTGAGTCCACGCCCACCTTCAGTTAAACCAGTGAACTCCCCACCATGCCCTGCGCCTCCCCCATCCCCATCCTTCTCAACCACCTTTATGCAATTGTCTGAATCTCAGACATCACCATTCTCCATGTCTTCTCCCCCGTAGCTTCCGTTCTCTAAGACATAGAAAACCACAGAGAAAGCAGCCGCTTTTTACGGCGTTGCATGTTTGTCATGGGAATATATTTTAGCGACAGGCTATCTGCCTCTCAGCTGGGAACAAAGCCAGAATTAATTTATGGCACACAAAGTCATCCTAGGAGTCTGTGGTTTTCTGTAACAAATTTCACTTCATTGCATTTTGCCTAATATGATGGAAAACCCTGTTAAGAGTTGTGGTGAACAATGAAAAAGGTGCAGAGGCAGTGAGTTTAGCAGTTGAGATGGCAACAGCAAAGACTGACATGGGCACAGTCCTATAGCACACCATGCTGTGTAGATCAGGGGTGAGCGCTTCCAGTCCCCAGTGGTTCGCAGCTCTGCAGGCATCAAAAGCTGACTTTCAAATCACCGGATGAACTCTGTCCCCCCAGACCAACCGGCTGAGCTATTTATATTTTTATTTGAATGACCCCAAAAATGTGTGAGACGAGATAAAGGTGAAAATTAGTAGATGTTGGCAGCTCCACATGACTGGACCCGCTCACCCCCAGGAAGAGAGTAACAGGGAGTGGTGACTGAGTTAAAGCTGAGGCTGAAACTCAGCCAGGGTAAGTACAGTACCCCGGAAAAGCCTCCCTCTCACTCGAACCCAGCCCACGAAGGTAGGCAGTCCTTTTACTACTCTGTTTTACCCCAAACAGTTTCATTGTCAGCCTGTTTCACTTTATAAAGGATTCTAACAAGATGAATATACATTAAAGCAAATGTTATCTGCAGCCAAGATCATTTTCACTGCAAACTTAATTAGGATGAAAGCGAGGCAATGTAGTGTCACAGCAGAAGCGCTGTAGCTGTCACACCGAAATGATTTATTTAGTACAAAAGAAATGCATAATATATGCATTTTAATGTGGTTTAAATGGATGTGATGTATGTACTGTGATGTACTGTGACAGGTGTGACTAAAGAGTAGATGAAGAAATGTTTTTATGAAATAAAGCCAATCCACAAGAAAGCAGAATTCTAACTTGACGAGTACATGCATTCTGTGGTGCTGACGGGAGGAAAAGCAGGTTTGTTCTGAATGATTGTCTGAAATGTTATTATTATTATTATTATTATTATTATTATTATTATTATATAATGCACCCCTTTGTCAGTGGAGAATTAATACTATATATTGAGCTGCCAACAGTCATTTACTCATCTTTTTCTAAGTGTGATGCCATCATTGAATGTTTAAAATGACTTTAAGTAAAGTCAAAAATGTGCCCATAAAGCGAGTATTTCTCTGTCGAATACAAATCCGGAAAAACTACCTCGAAGGCAAAATTTGTGGAGAGCAACTGAAATGATGCAATGCCATCAGTTACATAAAGAGAGGCAATTCGGCAAACTGCGAGGTGCTCAGTGAATATTCCGGTGCCATGTCGATGTGTGTGTAGCTCCTGCTGCAGGATGTTGCCTTCCTCAGTCCTGATGGAGCTGAATCTGCAGATCGGGAAATGTAAGTACAGTGCAGTGCTGCCGGGCAGAGACCTCTGGGAGGATATATACGTTGGGCTGTGCGGCCTCTGTGACTCTTTGGATGCTTGTGGTGCGGAGCTCTCCATAAATGGCTTGTCTTGTCTGACTTCCCTGTCCACCGAAGTTGAGCAGATTGCAGGCGTTTTCACCGCTGCCACCAGGCAAAGGGCATGGGACCATTTCTCAAAAGCGCAGCGCAAGAACATAGACATGTGGCGCAAGCAGTGCGAGGTTGGTACTCTTTTCGCCTTAACCATGCTGCTCCCCACCCCTCTCTGGTCCAGCTCAGGCCCACACTGCAATGTTCCTAGTCTACAGAAAATTGTGTGTGTGTGTGTGTGTGTGTGTGTGTGTGTGAGAGAGAGAGAGTGTGAGTGTGTATGTGTGTCTTCCCTCCTTCCCTCATTCCTACAGCTCTCTCTGTGTGAGAGGGCGCACGATTGCACCCTCCCAAGCAGAAGCTGGCAGGTCCTCACCGTCACTGTGTTTCTGTTTGTTGCTCTCGAACCCCTCCCGATGGCGCCCATTTCAAAGGCCCGTGGTCACCATGCTCACCGGCTCACCGGCTGCTGCTGCTGCCATGGCGACTGCCACTTCCCTGCCTCACAAGATAGTCATCAGTGAGGAGATCCAATTAATTATGTATTATTGGAAGGAGAAAAAAATTATTAGAAGTCAGAATTCCAAAAACAAAATGCAACGCTTATAATTGTAATAGATGTATTTATGACACAAGCAGACTTTCATCTTTGATATGGAAATCTTGTGGTTTTCTTTTCCATATATAGAAATTATTTCAGAGCAATTGATCCAGGGAAATTGTCGCTATGTAAAATTGAGTAAAAAATAAGCCTTCCCTCGCACGTTTATTTTGGAATCCCACGCTTGCCACAGATGACAATATAATTCCAGTCTTTCTCCTCCGGTGGTTTACCATCTCCTTAAATGCCAGGGGTTGCTTGATTGCACAGTTGCGCACCCCCATTACTGCTTAAGCACTGGACTAGATGACAAGGCAGCTGTCAGAATTAAGGCATCGTGCGGCTGTGATCTGCCGATAGAAGGCCATCCAGAGGGGTTCATGCATGAAGGCCAAATCATGGGAAGGGGGGGGGCTCAGAGGTTCTCGCACCGTTTCCAGAGTCAAGTCCGTGAAAGGAGTCAAACCCATTTCAAATCCGGGTGCGTCAGAGGTAAGGTCACACAGCTGTGAAGGTGACACCGAGTCGACTGCTTCTCAGCATGGCTCTCAGGACCTGTGAAACTGTGTAAAGCGACACTGATTTACAGCTTGGCATCTCTACAAGTTTATGTCCTGCAAAAGATGATTTGTAGCGATGAATACTAATGCTTTCAGATGGAGCTTGCAACACCGCTGTTTCAGAGTGGCTAAACATCATGTTCCAAAACTGGACGTGATAAACAAGAAAGAGTAGTTTTTCTTAAAGATACCAAAGCCATACTGTCCCAGCCTCCTCCTTATCTCTCCACCGAGGAACGCTTAGGCATATTTATTTTATCTGGGTGAAGGGATTTTACAGCAGCGGCGTTGCAGCTTCTCTGATCTGATTATGACTAGGAGGATGGGAGATGGTACAAAGCCTTTGTTACGCCATATAGAAATATTTCCTTAAGGTTTTTCTGGGTGGGGAACAGAGAGGTAATAACCAGTTTTCTCTGTGTCAGGGTTGTCCTTGTATTGGACAACCTCAGGAATGATGCAAATACTGCTTACTTTACCAATGGGGGCTCTACTCTTCTGGCTACTGTAAAAATTGTGAAAATTTATGCCGTGGTTACAGTAAAGCAACTCAACTGTCATGTCACAGGAGTTGAGGAACGCTCACAGCGAAGAAATAATGGGGATACGCAGGGAAGAGGAGATGGAGATGTCCGAGGATGACTCAGACGAGAACCCCAGCAAGAAAATGCGTCTGGATGACTCAGGTACAAACCAGAGACCTGCTGGAGCTACAAGTTCAACTGACACTGAGGACTCGAGTATTTGCCTTCTGGTCTTTTTTGCCTTATGGAACAGTAGCCTCTACACTACACTTTTGCATATACATTTCATACCTGCATTTAGAGATCATGTTTTTAATAATAATTTTTTATATTAAAGATATGTTATTAAATGCCATCAACTCAGTTACAGTATATAGGGTATAAATATTCAAAATTGGGTGACATGGTGGTGGTGTGAGTAGCTGGGTTAGGCTTATGTTTGAATTCAGCTCTGTTTGTGTAGAGATACAGGTTCTCTCCATGTTTGCATGGAATTCCTCCCGCAGTCCAAAAACATGTGGTTCACTTTAATTGGTCACTGTAAACTCTCCATAGTGCGTGTGTATGTGTGTTTGCACCCTGTGACAGACTGGCATTCCACCCAGTGTGTAGTTTCAGAGCCTAGCCAGTTCTGTACTGTAGCAACCCTGACCAGGGTACAGCAGTTAGTGATAATGGATGGGATGGCTCTTGAAAATGGGCTAGAGAGTGTAGGATTTAAAAGAATATTTCAAGAAACATTTCAGCACAGATTATAACCTGAGAGTACTTTTGCTCAGTCTTTTATAGTCTCTGAGGCCTGACAAATAATAAGAAGTGGGCATTTTAAATTCAGTGTTTTCTTACACACACTGCAGAAAATAGGTCTGCAGCAAACCTCCGGCATAATTAAGTTTCCAGTTGGAAAACTGCAATCTTTTAAAAGTAAAATGATGGCTGCACTGTCTGACTTTGCCTGTCATGTTGGAATTAAAATACTTTCAAGAATTTTAATGGTTTCAGGGAAAGATGCTAAAATTAAACAATAAACCAGGACACTTCCAAATTTTCCTTATTTTAGGGATTGAAAACTTGTTTTAACAGCATTTATTGCCATCATAAGGTAAAAGTGTATCCAGCATGGTACTGTCTTGCTTATGTCGCACTGTAAGTGTGGGGTGTAATCTGTTCTGAAGGTTGCGAGTGTGTTTGTTTGCAGTGCATCTGTATGTGTGTGAAACAGTAGGTAGGTCCATTTGGAAATGCACCTGACAAGAAGCTTGGCTTCGTACAGTATTGGTTACAGTTTGTGTGCTTTGTTCAGTGTTGGCCTGCAAAGTAATTGTGCTTCTGTCTGCCCCCTGGTGTCCAGCACTGGGTGCACAGGCTTGTGCCCTGCGGGAGGAGAACGACAGTCTGCGTTGGCAGCTGGATGCCTATCGCAATGAGGTGGAGCTGCTGAAGCAGGAACAGGGCTTGGCCCCACGCCCTGAGGAGAATTCCCCACGGGGTGAGCAGCGGCTGCCCTTTCTGCAGCAGAGCATCCTGGGCATGCAGCAGGTACCCACCGCCTCTAAGCTATATCATCATGGGTGATGTCTCCTCCTCAGCGTCCCCTGCTCACATTCTTCAAACTCCATCTGCAGCAGCTGAGAGGCCTCCAGGAGGAGCTCAAGAGCAAAGAGCAGGAGATGGAGCGTGCCAAGGAGGAGCAGCGGCGGCTGGAGGTCGAGCTGCGGACCCTTAGGGAAAAGGTCAGCCAAGTGTAGGCTATATGAGGTCTCCTACGCAAATACAAGGAACTGTGGGAAACCACTGGAGGAGTCAATGACTTTCGCAGATTTTCCAAGCAGAATTTGTCATAGATCGTGGATACAGGCCAGCATTTTTGACAGCTCCTTGTACTGTGTGGATGGGGCAAACAGGGGCAGGTGTCCAGCTGGGAAAGGCAAGTAATATGGGGGTGTGGGGATCTGTGGGAGTTAACAGCTGGACACAGTAACTTGAGAAGCAGGACACAGACCAAGATAAACAGCTGGACAGGCGGTCCAGAGATTCTGTCCAGGAAACGTTCCTCAAGGTGTTCCCTATATGAAAGTAATTTTTACAGGATTCTAAGTGCTTCCTTTTTCCTTCTGAATCATGAATGAATGCAACACATTACTTCTCAGTAAGTCACTTGTCTTACATAGATTAATTTCTCTTTCAACTATGTTCTTGTACTAACAGCTGCTGAACAACATGGAGACTGCGGAGGTGAACCACCTGGATAAATCTGAAAAGGTAAACCTGTCGTGCTCAATAGCGCCACCATGTTGCCAGCTGCATTCAGCATAAATTAGGCGATTTGCTGCTAAAGCACTGCGTTCGCTGTAGAAATGTCCTCCATCCTCTCTGTGTCAAAGAAAAATGTGCCCTTGTTTTACCTGTGGAGCCAAAGACCAAAGAAAACGGTGGGTTTCCTCTGAGCAAAGAGTAAAAAATCCCACTCAACTGTTTGTGTGCACAGCATTCTCTGACTTCAGGGATGAACTTCAAGGGCTTCTGTGTCTTCAGCCCTTCCATTAAAATCGATGTCAGCTTTTCAGGGAATCTCAGAACCTCTCACTGTGTGAAAGCACTTTGAACAACAGTACACTCATGCACTGCATCACTCAGCCAAATTCCTCGCTGAACTGGAGTGCAGGGTCTTCTCTATTATTCTCAGTGTGTTTAGTTTGCTCCACTTTCTATAAGGTGTTTTAGGGCACCGGGTGTGGACTGAACTGGTGTGTTTTACCTGCATTTGCCCTGTAGACCCATCTAAGGCCGACATACCGTGTTCTGTGTGTCCACAGCACATGAACGGATGCACGTTGAGCCTCCCCCCCACCGCTGAAAGAAGTGTCCAGCTGGCAGTTCGAGGTCCTCGTATTTCAGAGCGGGAGGCTCTTTTGCTGGGTAAGGACATCAGTGTGGATGGGGCAGGGGACCAGCATGGGTGCAAGCAGGCTCCGTGTACTCGAAATGTAACCTGTACAGCAGATGGCAGTGCTACTCACAGATCACGACTTAGCAAAGGCTGCTCTGTTGTACCCTTGTATAAAGACTTCAGCTTATGTGCACATCTAGAAGTTCAGGGCAGATGATACAGATGCTGGATGTAAAGGCCGTTTGTGTGTCAGTATGTGTATGGTGGTGTGTGGGCATAGTGTATCACCCAGGTAATCACCTCCCTGCACACAAACACACTATGTACTGTGTATATACACACACACACACACACACACACACACACACACATCTCCGGGCTGCCTGTTCAAAGAGAAGTACACCAGGAACTCACAGAGCCGAAATAAAAAACTTGGTTTCAGTGGAGAGGGGCAGGAAGAGAGAATGACTAAAACTGAAATTGCTCCAGTGCACTGGAGCAATCTGCTGCACCCACCCCCGTAAAAATGTCACTTTAACCCAAGTGTTAAGCGCCTCCAGCCAAACTGAAATTCAGAAACATTTGCTGGTTAGTCACTGATTATTTTGCAAGTGTTGATATGTCACTCAGTCACACAAATTTCTAAACATTTGTTTATCTGTTTATATGGTATAGCATATCCATAACTGCGAAATGATCAATATTGCAAAATAGGTTTAATTTAGACAGAAAAAAGTGTCACCCGGTAAGGTCATTGTCCATCGCAGTCTTAGCAATTCATTTAAATGTTTACAGCAGGAAAAGCAGGTAAAATTGTGGGAATGAGCTTGGCCGCATGTGTGGTCCCTCACATGCCGAACAGGCATCCCTGTGCTGGAGACCCATGTCGGGCCTCAGCTGCTAATGCTAATGCCTTGAATTTAAAAATCAGATGCGTTCTCCTTAAGCTCCCCCAGCCTGAGCCTGCAGGAGAAGCACGGCACCGTGAAAGTGGGAGGGAATTGCTGGGGGAATTGAATTAGGTTCCCCAGTAATTGGCAGCGTTACGCCATATAAATCAAGGAAATAAATATTGGCTCCGGGCTCTCTGGAGACGGCACTCCATCCTGTCTCCATGCGTCGCCGCGCTGCCTCCTGCAGGACCCTCTCCAAAGTAATCAACCGGAGTGCTGCTTTCTGCTTGGCCAGCGCTATTTTACGATCCGTCGTCCTGCTGCCCGCTTGCAGACTCAATCACAGAAATGTCACGTTTACCTTCATGTCTTCTGTCTCCCCTTCTCAGGGATCATCTCCACGTTTCTTCATGTCCACCCCTTTGGAGCCAACATCGAGTATCTGTGGTCTTATATCCAGCGGTTGAACAGCAAGGTAAACCTCATGGCTGTGCAGCTGACTGCAACAGAGCAATCGAGCCTCGCTGACTCTCGTTGTAAATAACCGTAGGTTTAATGGGTGTTTTTCATGCGCCGTCCTCTCGAAAGTAAGATGGAGCCACGTTCTGCCTGGAGAGCCGGCGTAGTTTGTGAGATTAAACTCCATTAATTCACAGGCTGTGATTTTATGCCCTGTCTCTCCATCTGCTGCCAAATGTCTGATTGTAAGGGGCGCAGATGGCGAGGATCAGTTCACAGCCAAGAGGGGCTTGACCCTCGAACCCTGACCCTCGGCTTAGTCATTCTTTTTTGAAGTCAATTAAAAGGAATGGTGACAGACATCCATGAAGCCAAACGCGATTACAAAATGCTGCTTTGTGGTAGTAAAGGTATACGCACCAAACCCCTGCTAATTCGCTGCAGAATTCCAGCATTTTGCACCTTTTATAAGCTATCTGTGAGGTTTAATTGTTATTATGACCGACACAGTTGTGTGAAGTAAAACAATGGCACCTAATTGAGGAGCGAGAGAGCATTACAGCAACGCGTCTCCCACTGACTTCCCATGATGCTCTTCTCAGATCTCGGCGGGGGAGCTGGAAGGGCTCATGGTTCGCCTGCCGCACATGTTCAAGCAGGAGTTCAGCGGTGTCGGTGCCACTCTGGAGAAACGCTGGAAGTTCTGCGGCTTTGAGGGCATCCAGTCCATGTGACGCGAGGCGATGGGTGGTTTCCACGGAGACAAGGACAGGAGGAGGGGGAGGGGCAAGAGAAGCTTTCAGCCGCTATCCTCCAGCAAAGAAAGCAGCTCAGTGACACAAGTAAAGGTTGGCTGCCTGCTCTGATATTTTTTTCTACGACGCGTGACAGGAGACGGAGTGAGCAACTGTGAACCGGGTGAAATGGGGACAGGTTTCAAACCCAGGAGTGCTCTGCTGCCCGTGTAATACTATCATCTACGGGGGGGGGGGGACCCTGTTCAACGTTGGCGGCACACCAAGGCAGGATGGACAAAGGGTGCGTGCGTCCTCCTCCCGCATCACAACATAGACAGTCTATGCCTAACAGAGACGTTTAGTGAACAAGAAGCTATTTTTTCACAAGAACCATTTGTCAACTATATATTCAGAATTTAACAGCAGAAAATACTGGTTTATTCAGCAATTATTGTCGTGTCTTTGTTCTGTGATATGATATATAGTAAAAGCTATGGTCTGACAGAACCGCCATTAAGTGTGATTACCTACTTGTGTAAATTATTTTTTATCAAATAAAGATTTTTATCTAAACGTAATTATTTTAGCACCTGTGCACTTTGTTAAACCACCTCTGCTTTTCTGTTTTTTTTTGTCTAAAATCCTGGAAATTCCTCACAACTTTTGTTGTTGTAGCACTTCGGTGTCGCAATATGTTATACTGACTGGGGAGAAATGTGTATTTAATTGAAGATATTAGAAATGATCTTAATGTGCTGCAGAGGCAATGAACGCGTCCTATAAATCGAAGCTGACACCATTCCTCTCTTTTTTTGGCCAGAAATCAGTCAACAAACGCGGCCCATTCTGTCTAATTTGCAAAACAAGCAGGACCAGATTTTATGAGATAAAATTACTGCTATAAAATACGCTTACGCCGGCCGACAAAAAAAAAAAAGCGCAAACATGCCATCAGCGCATCTCAGCGACGTTTTCGGTACGGATCCAAGGTTCACCCGCAAAGTCTGTGACCGAGTGTCACTTCCAGCGGTGTGTTTAGTGGAAATGTCATATTTTCCAGCTTGATTCGGTTCGTTCTTGTCTTTCTGCAATTGTGGTTTACAAAGCGGTTTAGTGTTCCTATACTTTTAATTCCAGGGTAATGATTTGTGGCGCCCTTAAACCTGTCTTGAAATGGGTGCATTGTGTCGCATTTGTTCCCTTGTGCGTTGATGAAAATGGAATCCTGGTGTACCAGCAGAAGGCTGGACAGGCTCGCCTGCTGGATCCAACCCTGGGAGGCCTGCCAATAGCCCTGCGCCATCACATCCCGTCTGTCTGCCAGCGATATCATACATGTGCGGAGGTCCAGGTTTTTTTTTCTTTGTCTGAGTGCCACAAACTTCCCATTGTCTGGGTTTTAATGGGATCCAGGTGATGTGAGCTTCTCCCGGGCCTGAAGCCCAGATCCCGCAGCACAGGACATGTGCACTCAGAGCCCACCTTATTATTTTTTTACTATCGTGACCCTTGACAGCGACCACATGATCCCCGTCCGCCTGTCCAGCAACGTGTCTGTGTCCACAAGCCTTTTAGCGTTCATGGATCTCAAACATCTCAGCACACCGAGCCCGTGACGCGTTTCCTACCAGCCCCGCCGCTCTGAAGCCTCCGCAATGAGAGCCATTGAAGTCGTGTCTGCGACTGTAACGGGTAGGAGTGGGAACAAAGGCGAAATGGCCGTGCAGATTTCTGCTAATGGAACAACCTGACAGCGGCTCATTAGCCCGGGCCTTTGTGCACTTTGTTTGGCGTGATGGGGAATTACACGTGGAAGACATTTAGCATCTTCTCAAATGTCACACATTTCAACGTGGGCCTTTTTTGCCCTGCGCGCTCGCAAATTACTGTTTTGTTAGCATGAGAATTTAAGCGTCCGCAGAATATGTTAATCTTGTTTTCTCATTATTGTGGAGAACTCTGTGCTGTCCCCGAGTTTAGCTTCCTGTCCTCTGCGTGTCAGACCAATCAAAATCACAGTTATTTCAGTGAATAATGAAGGAGACACATCATGGTGCTACTTAGAGTCTTCAATTCCTTTTTGTTCAAGTCCAGCAGCAGCAAATTGCTTACCTCTATCTATCTATCTGTCTGTCTATCTATCTATCTATCTATCTATCTATCTATCTATCTATCTATCTATCTATCTAGCCATCTGTCTGTCTGTCATCCTGTACTTCCATACCTCTTACAGCCAAATCCTGGTCCTTCATGGCCCTCTGTGCCAATTTTCATCTGCATGTGGCCTCTTCACTCTTCTTCTCCATTTTTCCAATTTAGCCAAATTATGTAGCATTTATGAAATGGTTTGATAGAAGTGAACTAAAGTAACGGCAAATGTCTCAGAGCACTTTTCAGCTGCCATTTTGGTTTTTCACACCCCACTGAACCACAAGCCCTTTCCACTGTACAGGCATCGCTGTTTCACCACCAGCTGAGCGGCCCAGAAGTCAGCCTCTGGTTCTAACCAGCAACAAACCCAGCCGCAGCCTCTGCTCTCAGGTTTTTGCTTCACGTTAGTGTTTGCTCTGCAGACTCTTTTTTTTACGCAGAACAATTTGCAGAAGCTGCACTTTTACACATAGACATTTATTTATGCAAAGATTGAGGTTAAGCCTACTTTTTGCCAAAGGGCTGAAGACAGCAGTTGCTGCATAATCTGAGATCCAGAATCTGCATCTTCCTCATTCCTTTGTCTGGTAGCTGGAATATAGGTGGTGTTGGAGGTGGAGATGGGGCTTCTGTGATCGGATCACAGTAGTGGGCCATGTTCCATGTGTGACCAAAGTGAGCAGTCTGTCAAGCAGTGAGTCTCCTGCTATTGGAAGTCAGGACACATTAAACAAACAAATGCCTGTTTTTCCATTAAATGTCAATTAAAGGTGCAGAAACACATGTCTAAGGAGAGAGACACGTGCCAGATGTGCAAAAAGGGTCTTTCTACCGTTGCTGCATCGAACCCCAGAGGAGTGCACGCATCTGAAGAGGAGCCAGGTTCTTCAAAAGCATCACTCTGTGGTCATGTAGTCATGGCTACCAGGCGCCAGGCATCTGGGCCACCTGAAAAGAACAAGGACACACACACACACACACACACACACACACACACACACACACACACACACACACACACACTTGCTAAGAGCAGCAGGAAATGGTCAGGACCGCAAAGCTCTTTCTGCAAGCTCTGAAGTCCTGCAACACGTCAGTTATGCAATGAACACTGAGCACCAGTGGAGGGAAACAAGACCAAAAATACTTCCCAAGCTGAAGCTTTCTCTCCGTCTTTAGGCCATGGCAAATTCGCTTGTATTCCTGCAAGGAAAGCCATATCCCTGCATGCAGCGCAGCCGTGGGCTGCTCCCCAAAACGCACCCGCTGTTCCCAGCAAGGTTCTGAGCTCAAAATAGCAGGCGCGGGAGGTGGCAACAGCGGGGTTCGAGCCAACGTCCTGGCTGCACGCCGTGTGCGGACACAAACGCCCCAAGAGTCACACAAGCGCTTCCACCAAAAACAACCAGGCATAAATAATGCAGCAGGGATGGAAGATGGGAGGCAGGAAATACCTTCCTGTACCACAGACCTGTGTGTCCTTTCGGTGAGGAACGAAAGTAGGGACAAACATTCGGCCCTTCGGCCACTGCAGGGATCCCTTATTGCTGACCCTTTTGTGCAGGAGATTCCAACACTCGTTTTTATGAGTAGATGTTGAACAGAAACCGCTCAGATAGCCAAACGTGCCAGAGAATCAAGTAACAAATGGCCATTCTGATCTATCCAGGCAGTTGCTGATGGATTTATCCTCTGGACTGTACTTCTGTGAAATCAAAAACACTGCGAATATAAATGCATGAGTGTAAACAGGCCCTGTGCATCACTGACCACTGGTGTTTCAGTCACACTTACGCCCTCTGTGTCTGCCTTCTAATAGAAAACACTCGGTCGGGAACTTCAGCCTCAGCGCAGCTCAGCTGACCTTCATGGCCTTTGTTGCAGCGCAAATGGATTTAATTGAACAGATGATCCTGGCTGCAGATACTCGTGGAAGCCGACCACAGCCTGAGAAGGGAGAGGCTGAGGGGACACCCAGCGGCTGCACCTAGCGTCTGGGTTAATCGCTGTTTACTGTGGCCTCACGAGCAGCACTCACCTTCAAGACAGCAACGGCCAAACAAACCGGCAAAGGAGAATGACTCACTGACGGATTAAAGGCTCCGGTTAAAGTATGTGCGCAGGCCATAGCAGAAGAACGAACTCCTCCATCTCAGAAATCCATCAAAGTCGCTAAGAGAGTAGTGGAGTCCATCACTTTCAAACACACTCCTGGGTGCATCTCCTGTTGGCATGGCGACGCTACGGCGACCGTTGCGTTTACCCCATTCTGTCGGTTAGCGGTTGTATTATCGATAAGTACCAGCAGAACAACAGCGCGTAAAGGCTACCTGCACTTTTGACAGCCGCGCGGCTGTGTTTGCCTGTGCCGGGCAGCAAGTGGGGTGGTGGTTGGGGTCATCGGTGTGAATGCGTGTTTGAATCCAACGTTCTGCTGCAGCACCCTTCATCGCGGTGCCCCCTCTGCCCTGCCCAGCTTTATAAATGATTAAGCGGCTTAATACTGTACGCTTTGACAAAAGTGTCAGCCTAATGCTATGCTAGTAATAAAGGGATAAACAAATAAAATTGATAATAATGGTGTGCATTGCTTTGGTGAGAACCATCAACTCGGTGTTTGAACCCCATCACTTTTGCCGGGTTGTCTTCATGTTTCCTCTAAATTGTAATTCCCTTTTGCAAGAAAGCATTAGCTAAAATAACAAATGTGCATTTTATATATGTTCTACAAATGAGTTTAATTAAACTGGGTTTGTTGTTTGGAATTCAGCGCATTGGGCGACGTGGCTGACAGCCTTTCTGCTAATGGTGCAAGCAGGCTGCTTTAGGAGTCAGTACACATAGCTCAGGCGCACTAATGTCTGGCTGTGTCTTGGTTCCTCGACAGGTGGCGTCGTTGGCAAAACGTCGCTTTGCAACCCAGCAACCTAGGCCCCAAACCCCACTCCTTCTGTGGATCCCTTGGTCGAGGTATTTACCCTGCACTGATAACAGTAAAAGTTACCCAGCTGTATAAATGGGTAAATCACCACAAATAACTTACTGTACAAAAATATATGTTAGATAAAACCAACTTTCAGCTGCTTCTGTTTGGGGTTGCCACAGTGGATCAGCTTGTCCGCGTATTTTGGTTTGGCAGATTTTTTTTTTTTTTTTTTTAAAACACCAAATGCCCTTCCTGACGCAACCCTCCATTTTGTCCAGGCTTGGGACCAGCACAGAGGTGCACCCTCTTGCGGCTGGATTTGCATCAACACCCAATGTGGGGCTCAAACCCACAGCCCTGAGATTATAAGTCACATGCTCTACTGACTGAGCTAGCCGGGCAGGGACATGCTAGATAGATTTCACATATTATTTTGCAGAAAGGCCTCATCTATATAACAGGTAATTGTTAAAAAACTGATCCATCCATCTGCTCAACATTAGCGGTGCCTTGCAAATGAGAAATCAGAAAAATTTAATTATTGTAAGGCTAATAAATGAGTGTCCTCATGAGGTTAGGAGGTCAACACCGCGAGACTGACGGCTGTTAAAATGTAGTTTGTACTGTGACTCCGCGCACCGCCAAACATCCGCCAAACATCCCTTGGCGGTGCACAGGTTACATCAGGAAATGTGTGTGGTGTGTTAGCGGCGGGATTCGCTCTCCACGCTCCATCCACAAATCCATTCAGTCGAGCCACTCCAACAATCCTGGACTGATGCGGGGGGGTTAGGCCTCTACTTGGCTAAAATGGTTAGCGGTGCTCTCTTGTTTCAGTGGGCGCTAGCAAACGTTTGTGGGATGCGACCACTTACAGTGCTGTGTCATCTGGGTCGCTGTGCCTCAGCGAAACGGTTCGAATGGATCTGATCGGTGGGATTCGGCTTTGAAACCAAGTGTGTGCAGTGGCTAATAATTTCCCACAAGGAAGCAAACTTATGTTCGCGTTTGAATTTATTTGTGTATCTAGGCTGATATGAATATTTAAATAAATGCATCCTAGAAAGCATGCGTACCACCTGGCAGTGGATCATAACACCTTAGATGCTGAGGAAAGGACATCTTCTGAAGACACTCCAAGACCCAAGACTATTTCCAAAGGGTTTGTTCTAGACAGGACCACATGTGAGGCCAGAGAGCACCACCCAGTGTTAGAACCACAGCAGGAGCCTCTCAAGGCACCGGAAGTGGGACCGAGTGACCCGTTTCTGCTCCTTTTGGTCCACGGAGCTGAACCCACAGCCCGAGGTTCTGTGTTGCCACAATATAGTCCTCCTGTGGGCTTCTGGACCTTCCCTCTGCAGGCCCAAGATCTAAAAGAACGCAGCTCCACCTAGCGAAGGGTTTAATTCCTGCACAATTACTAAAACACCATCATTTTGGCCCTGAATGAGTGAGCAAACTGTAAAAAGCATAATTCATACCTTAGCCTTCCCGAAACTCAGATGGATTTTCTTTGATTTGGTGCTGACAAAAGCTATTGTGCTGATTTTTAACACTGACAGTTTTCTTTTTTTAAGTTCCATTTGTTTTCAATTGACTGTGTGTCGTGGTTACGGTTACCAAATTAAAGCAGTCAGCCGTGTTTTCCTGGAGGGAATAAATCTCTCTCCATACGATACCGGAACTGACATGTGCTGTGGCACAGAAAAACAGCCAAGGAAGACGCGCTAATGCAAAGATATGCTCTGGGGCGATGGGAATTGGGCTGAGAGCCAGAAGAGACTGCCTTTCTTTGTGTGTGTGTGTGTGTGTGTGTGTGTGTGTGTGTGTGTGTGTGTGTGTATTATCCAGTGCTGTAAAATCCAGGGTTTACCCTGATAATGGATGGATGGATGGATAAGCAGTGAGGTGTTGCTAAAATTCAGTCTCAGACAAACATTCGCATGGCTGCTAAGGCCAAAACAGTCCAGCATCTTCAGCTGATGCTCCTGGAAAACCAGACGCAAGGCAGACGAGAGGGATGGTAGCGCTGATGTAACGCCGCGTAACGGTCCAGTGCTCACCCACCTCACCTGTTGGAGGGAATTTTGACAGGTAAACTAACATAGAAGTCAAATAAACAAATGAACTTTAAAAACGCTCAAAAAGGCAAAGATCAAGGTAATGCTGGAAACTTGCAGTTCAAAGTGAAGCAGCTTCAAAGGGAGTTTCCATAAAAGGTTTAATACACCTCACAGTTTGGACTGCTAGGGGGGTGTTGGGGTGACAGGGACTGAACTCATAGAGAAGCAGTGAACAAATAAATATGTTTGACGAATTTGTGGCCACTTGCCCAGTGACTGAGACTTCCTGCTTGGGGGTCTCGTGGACCTGTGTGGGAAGATCACCATCAGCTGCAGAACGTCTGCCAGGTGGGACCAGTGTGCCACCAGCACACAGGAAGGGGATAGAGTGACGCGGCCCAGTGTGAGTCACATGCGGACACTCCACCGGGCCAAGTGGGAATTGCAGATAGGAGAAGCTCTGAGGTTTGTGTCTCAGCGGACATGAAAAAACCCACTCGATCCCCCTCTTGCGAAACCGCTGGGGCTTCTGAGAAGTGGCATCAGGTTAACGCAAGTTGGGGTGCACGTTGTGAAAGAGACCCTCGCAGTCATTACCCACACGCACTTCCTCCAGGGGACTCACAGGAAGTGGAGGCCACGCTTTCTTTTTTTTTTTTCTGGAAAATTCCTTATGTGCACACAGGTTTTCTGCCCCAGGGTGACTCAGTGAAAGACTGGCGGGTTCAGCCTTTGCACACACTGCACACAAAGGCTCCATCTCATCTTAAGCTGCACATTTAAATAGTTCATATTTGTAGTGTTACATCTGCAGGATTTATTTTAAAATAAGAGTTTTCATTGGTAAACACACAAGCACTGACAGACGCATATATATATATACACACACACACACACACACACACACACACACACACACACACACACACACACACACACACAGCTCAGAAAAAAAAGTCACTACATGGATTTAATTTGGTGTCATGATGTAGAGTTGCTTCAGTTGCTCAGGTCTAGGTTCAGCAATGTTATGTGCCCAAAAAATGAGGTGAGCTGACTACCTGAATATACTGAATGACCAGTTTTTTCATCAATGGATTTTTTCTTCCAAGATGACAGTGCCAGGATTCGTGGGGCTCAAATTGTGAAAGAGTGCTTCGGGGAGCATGAGAGAGACATCATTTTCACACATGGATCGGCCACCACAGAGTCCAGACCTTAACCCTATTGAGAATCTTTAGGATCTTGTGATGGAGAAGACTGTACGTAGTGGTCCGTGTGTGTGTGTGTGTGTGTGTGTGTGTGTGTGTGTGTATAAAAAAGAATGGTTCAGGGAGCATATACAGTATATAAGAGACTGACATGTTTGTGAATTTTAGAGCACTACGCACTAAAATTAAAAACTATTTTTGGCCATCAACTTTGAAATATGATTAACTTTTAATACCGACTCTTTTAATAACCTAACAACTGGATCTGGACCAATAAAAATGGGCACTTAAGACCTTTTCTAATTCATTGTCAAATCCACTGTAGGACCCGAGTGAGACGTGAAAGTTAAAACCTCAAAGCCGCCATTGTTCTCCTGAGGGTTCACGTGCATAACTCTGGCCTTTAAGTCCCGCAGTCACCGACAGGTAAACAGGTAGATCAAGGTGCAATTATGGTCAATTTAAGTGCTGATTTCTATCTGCGAGGTAAATTACCCTGTTGTGATATCTTAGAGGACGATTTTTTGCAGGAGTTTCATGTCTGTTAAGACAGCTCATGAACTTGTGGACATGTGAAATGTTCCTCATGCATGAACACACACACTCACACACACACACACACATACACTTTGTGTGGATTTTGCCTATTTCTGCTTATTAGCTTCCATCATAGAGCTTCTAAGATGGGCATCCTGGGTCAGAAGGGTTCGCCTGAACCCAGCTGAAACCCTGTGTGTCCGGTCTGCTGAGTCACCATGCCGGAAACCCTGTTTCTCCAACTCCGCCCTGTAGGGCGCAGTGACAAATGTGAGAGAGCGCCTGTGAGGTTCAAGACCACCATGAGTCAGTCAGTCTCCTGGAGAACCCCGGCAGGGAGCAGCACACCTTGGGTAAAGGTGTTGGACAGCATACCTGCGTCATGCTCTATCCTGTGCCCCTTTCTCCTAAACCTCCTACCCTCCCCACTATAGGCCTTGCGGCCCAGGCAGTTTTAATCCACGGAATCTGGGTCTGGCAGCAGGAATCCGCAGAATCCAAATGGCCGCAAATGACAGGTTCCGGCTGCCCTGCTGAACCACAGCCTCTGTTTGTGTGCGGCGTGGGACATTTTTCCCGACATATGCTTGTGACAGCGCCCTCGGGAAGAGAGGCTCGCACATCGCCGGTAGGTGTGGTCGTCCATGAGAAGAGGGCAAGCTGGAGCAAAGATGAGTCGATGGCAGAGATCTTCCTCTACTATAATCCCGATCTGATCTCATGGTGCAGAACCAGTACCCACAATACCTGAACACACATCCTGCACATCGCAGCCTGCAGCGGTGGGAAACCCACTGGCCAACGGCCACAGTGGCCACAAGTGGACATTTAGTGCAGAAATGCGGTCATCTTGATTTTGGTGACCAACCCTAATGTAAGAATTCCTGAAAAGTTTTGCCTTAATGTAAGAGTGTGCATCATTGTCACGTTGTTCATAGTAGTATTTATCCTTTTGGGTCAACAAACCTTTTTTACTTTTATTTTTTGCTTATTGCTAGGTCTTTTATCAATGCCATAGCATTACAAGATGATGTGCAAAAATAAAAAATAAATCTGTAACAAAAACTAAAGGTAACAAACATGCAGCATAAAAGGGCATAACATTTTGATGAGGTGAAAACCTTTGTAAGTTCATTATTGCTAATATTCATCTAATATAGTTCATAAATACATAAATTGTTCAGTCATTTTTTATATGTATTGGACTTTGAATACCATTTGAGCGTTGAATTTTTAAAAATAACAGCGCAAGCATTTTTGCAACTGAAACAGCGGCGGCTCAATGGTAAATGCATACAAAGTTTAACACCAGTAGATGTGATTCATTTTGGAGAGCAAAGAGTTTTTACTACAGCAGCATTTATGGACAACAGATTTTTCTAGTATTTTCCGTGCCCAGAACCAGGAGCACTAGGAAAAGATCTTGGTCTTGTGAGACCCTGAGGCCACAGCATAGGAAAGGACCCCCATGATGGCTTTGCTGGAGAGGCTGGATGCACACCATCACCTGCTTCCGTCAGGGTCCTCTCAGGTAACTATAATCTGCTTAACAGGACACCAACCCAAATTTCACAGCAACACCTCAACGAATTTATGAAAGAAAAGTGCAAAATGACGGGAAAAACCTAAATAAATAACATTTACCAAGATATATGTTTTTATTGTCTCATTTGACCTCAAGCAGCCTCCTTGGTTCAGTTGGCTCAGTTGTATAAGGCACCATTTAACATTTATAAATACAGTTTAAAATATACTCTGGTAAATTGTCAGGGTTTACTTTGCTTTTGCCATCAGTGGCCTTCGGCTGCCTTTCCAAAGCAGCTGTAAACAAACCAAGGGGTCCAAACCACTGCTTTAATTACGACATAAAATCATGACCCAGATATTCTGTCTGCCTTTCTGTTTTTAAACATGCGTAAAAATAGATCCTGGAGGGGTCAAACCAAAGGGCAGCCCGCTTTACCTATTTATGTTTGACAAATGTTAAAGTTGAGGTTTTATGGTGGTGTTTGCTTGGCAGACTTGGTGAGCTGCCCTCACCAGTGGTCTCCATAAAACCCACCCGCAGTGAACCGTCCAAAGCTGCTTTACACTTGGTGGGACTGCGAATACCTTACAAATGCAGGAGAAACCCGACACGCGAAAAAGAGAGTCGCTAGGAGAAAAATCCCTTAGGGATTTTTCTAAAGCTTTTATATAGCTATAAATGGAGATGCTTAGAGGTGTGTGCAGGTCCAGGAGTTTTGCAGTGCTCTAGACTGTTGCCAGCTAGGCCATTATATCCCAAAGACAAAAATCTGGTTTATTTTACAGGAGCCAAAGCTAAAAGCTTCCCCGGTGAGGACCACACACGGTCTAGAGTTTCAGAAAGCGGGCCGCCCCACCTCTTTACTGGGAAATTACTCCACTCTCCTTGTCAATGCGACTGGTATGAGGGAGCTTGCGACATTGCCAACTTTTATTAACAGTTTACAGGGCCACAGGATTGCTTTTTAAATTTGAAGGTTAGACTCTTTTGGATTGTTTGCGTCTCTCAAATATTTAGATTCCCATTCATTGAAAAAAAAAATTTATTGATCAAATAACCAACATATACGCTAAGTTTGCAGCGGAGGTGTCCAAGGAGACCCTGGAGACCCTGTTTGTGCGTTTTCTCACATCACTGCTTTATCTGACTTACGTTGTGACCATGGAGGACGCCCGTGTTCACCTGGCTGAGGTTTGGCGCTCTGCAGAACCGTAGCCCAATAACCGTGAACAGGGTCTAGGCTTGGAGCGGCTAGAGATCTCCAGTGGTGTCTTGCAGTGAGGTGAAAGTCCCTGAAGGAAATCCAGCCATCACCACACAGCCAAATTTTAACCTGTGTTCAAACCTGAAGCCCAAAACCCTCTGGCAATCCTACCATGCTGCCCTACCCGTTCACCCCAGCTCAGTATTTGTTCACAAGAACCTCATAAATACAAACGGTGATAACAAAGGAGGAGCTTCAGAATGAAAAAGAAGAACCTTTGTGAGCCAAAAAAGCAACAGTCTTATAATGCCAGTGTATTTAAAGTTATCCATGCAAGATCATTGGCAGCTAAACCCCCTTCCAACCATTTGGCTAAATTCTCGACAGCTATCACACTGTCAGTTTTCAGATGAAATTTCTGGACGGGTGTGTTAGGAACGTGTGGAATACGAAGAACGCTTCAAAAACATTTTGGTGCCTGTTTGCTTTGGCATCCATATCTTCACTTCAAACCTGTATTGTAGGATTCTGCCCTTCTCAGACATCTTCAGTTTTCCTTTCCTCTGCCAAGCCATGCCTTTGTTCTACGGGAGAAAAAAGTTAAACGTTATTAAATTAATTTTAATTAATTTTAATTAATTTAATGTTTGAGAATTAAAGTTCTCAAATGGCTGCACAGCTATTGTGTTCGCAAGAGGTGCTGCTGCTAGATACGGTGATAAAAAAAATCACCAGTCAGCATTTTTTCGGAAACGTAAACAGTGACACTCACATGGGATCAAATAACAAAACACAAACAGGCTGTTTTTTTTTGCGATGCAGTACGAAAACACTGTCATGTCATGCAGTTCTCCTATTCTTGGACTTTGAGGTTTTCTGCATACTTGGCTGCCACTATTTTTATGTATTTATTTTTTTGTGATATTTGCGCAGTTCAAATGTGGGGCGACAGATGGCGCTGTTGGAAAATGAGACCCCGGCTAACCGACTCCTGTTATGAATTGGACCATAGGATAGATGTCGGGCCCTCAAAATGGAGTGAGTTACAGGTAGCTGTAAGGCACACAAAGGCTTCATCGACTTTCATGTTGGCAACCACAATGAGAAGACTATTAGGGAAACTAGATAAGGATGAATGGGGAACCCTACCAGGTGTATAAATGTGTACCTGATGTACTTAAATTCTTTTGGACGCTGTTTAGAGTGGTGTGGAAAAAGCAGGTGATTCCAAGGACCTGGTGTAGAGCGGGGGGGAGGTATTTATTCCAAAGGAGAAGCAGTCAGTAGAGGTAAGGCAGTTTAGACTGATATGTTTGTTAAACAATGAAGGTAAGATCTTCTTTAGCATAGCAGCACAGAGGTTGATACATTATTTGGAAAAGAACATGCTGATTGATACCACTGTCCAGAAGGCAGGAATCCTGGGTTTCTGAGGATGCATACCGGTGCAGCATGGCATCAGATTCAAGAAGCAAAGCGTGAGAAAAGGGACTTGCATGTGGTGATTCTAGATCTGCTGAATGCCTTTGGCTCTGCACTACACAGTCTTATCTGGAGTGCATTTAACTTTCATGAATGTAGTGGAGGCATATTTTCAGGACATTAGGATGTGTTTCACCACGGCAGAGAGGCTGGAAATGGGGATTATAGTAGGCTCTACCATTTCCCCACAAGCATTCACTATGGCAGTGGAAGTAGTAATTAGGGCTTCGTGCTGGGTTGTAGGGGAGGGAGATGGCACGATGAGCTCTGTCTTCCTCCAGTCAGGGCTTATATGGATGACATGTTGGTGACCACAATGAGAAGACTATTAGGGAAGCTAGATAAGAATTTGAAGGGGGCTAGTTTAAAGATTAAGCCATCAAAGTCGCATAGCATTTCACTGGTTAAGTCAAGACAAGTCAAGTGAAGTAGGAGTTTATTGTCATTTCGACCATCTACACAGGGTTAAAGAAGATTGGAATTTTGGTAGATAATGGGGAGATTCCATCTGTGTTGGAAAAGCCAGTGAAAAGCTTAGGGAGGTGGTACACTAGGGGGTTGAGTGATGTGGAACAGGTTGAGCAGCTTAGGAGAATTATTGTGGATGGGCTAGAGAAGATAGGGAGGTTAGGGCTTCCAGGAAGGCCAAAGCTATGGTGCTTACACCTGGGCCTATTTCCAAGGGTGATGTGGTCACTAACGTTGCATGAGGCATCTGTCTCTAAGGTAGCAAAACTTGAGAGACTGAATAGTTTTTACATTAGGAAGTGAATTGGATGAATTAGGAGGGAGCAGAAAAGAGGAGGTTTAGTTGGAGGGATCTGTGGAGTATGGATGCAAATTGTATAAGAGTTTGCCTTTTTATGATGTGCTACTTTCGGTGCAGAACCTCATGCAGTGGGTAGGTGAGGACCCAGCCTGTCCTCTGTGTTTGGAGGTTGGAACAGTAAGACATGAACTATCAGGCTGTAAGGTTAACTTGTTGCAGGGTAGGTATACATGGAGGCACAATCGGGTGTTGAAGTGCTTAGTTGCAGCAGTTCAGAGGTGGAGAGTGCAGGTAAGGTCTGGACGTTAAACTGGAAATTTAATGATTCGGTTTATTGGGGGGGCGGGGATTGGGAAAAGTTCAGGTAGACAGAAGACAGGTCAGTTGAGGGGAATTAGAGACTGGGAAATGTAAGTCGACCTGAGAGGAAAATTTGTGGTGCCCCAGGAAATTATTACAAACTTGAGACCTGTTGTAATACTGTGATCAGTAAGCCAGTGAATAGTGTATTGTATTGAATTGACAGTCACATAGGAAGACTTTTGATGAAGCATTTGATAGTAAGAAACTTAGGTATAGCGAGCTGGCAGTGGAAGTACAGTGGCAGGGGTGGAACTTACAGCCGGTAGAGGTGGGATGTTGCAGCTTTGTAGCCTGGTCAACAACAGCACTGTTTCGAGAACTTGGAATCCAGAGACAGAATTTGTGGCAGGCGGTGGAACAGGGAAGTTTATGGATATGGAGGAAAAGGGCCAATGCTGGCGGAGGACTGAAAGAGAAGACGTGATGTGCGGTAAATGTTCGCTGCTTATATTGTAGTGGGTTGTTTATGTGTGGTTATTGAACGTAGCGTATATTTACTAAAGTTGATGGTGGGTTTAACGGAGCTGCAAAGAGGTAGTGAGGAGCAGAATGTCCAGGTCATGTGCAAGGTGTAGCTTGCTAGCATAGGTGCTAAGGCAAACAGCGTACGTTGTGTGGTTGGGTAGCGTAGATGTCGTGCAAAGTTATGGAGGGGAGCAGTTCTTGGACACCAGAGCTGTGGTTGAAGCTTCCGGAGCCGTCGTTGGGCTAACTCGACAAAGCAGCTGCAAAGGGAGGTGACCACTTGACAACCCTGATAAGATACTGCACCATCACTTTGCTATACCGTGTGTGGGTTTGTAGTTGGTTAACTTTGCAGATGAGGGAGATATAAACCGTTGCACAGTGGCTAAATAGGTCTGCTGCAGGTTGGACTGTCAGGCTGCCGTGGTGCTTACAGGCTAAGTTAAGATCAAAGGTTAGGATGCTGGATCCCCTTTAGAGCGATAATCCTTTTTAGTAGCACTTTGTGTTTGTTGTGAATCTTTCAGTTAATAGAAGTACACGACGCCTTTATTTTCAAATAGTAAAGCATACAAAGTGTGGCTCATTCACAGCATGAGTTCTGGCGCCTTAGTGCTTTGGATGAGCTCAGAAGTTGTTCACGTCTGTGAAACAGAAAGAGGGTTGTGGGGTCATGACGGGACAAAGGGACACAGACGGGATGACCTTGTGACCTTGGGGGGTGGGGGGGGGGCTCAGAGGGGTGACTACATGTTGCTGACTCACACGAGCAGCTCCCTTCACTGGGGCTTCAGGCGCAAGGCCTCGTAGAGGAAGTTGGTTGTTATTTTTTGCTGCAGGCACCGTTCCATCACAAACAGGGCTGAAAAGGTAGGGGACCGAGAACAGATCCTAGGCTGCTGGCTGCAGCATGTGAACCACACCAATCTGCTCAAGAAGAACTTCAAACCACAATGAAGGACTGAACATCACCGAACAAACGCGGATCTCAGAGCAGTGGTGTCCTGGGTGACACTGCAGGTAGAAAAAGGTCTGCAAGATGGGCGGCTACAGGATTGAAGACACAAGCATCTCTCTGGGGCAAACTTGCACCAGTAGATGTTCGGCTGCAAACGTGTCTCCAGTCAGGCATCGGCTGATCTGCAATATTGTACTATACCTGTGGCCTCTGATTAACCTTCAAAATATCCTCATAGCCTAAAAACAAACAATCTGCTTCCAAATGCTTTTGGTAGAATTTGACCAAGCAGAAGCCTGGCATCCCCGACCTGGACAAGCGAAGTGCTGCTGAGCTGTCTGGGCTGGGTTTTTGGGGTCGCTTCCCAAATTCCGGTGTCATCGAGGGACCCCAATTGGTGCAAGTAAGCATGTAGCCCCAGGGTTGCAGTGCAGATCTCAGCAGCACAACCTGGCATGTGCTGGTGAAAGTCCCTGGAGGAGAGCCAGCAGAGCAGCCAAAGTGGGGCGTGACCTGGCAGGAAGTCGCAGCCGCTGCCGGTGATGCTGCGCCGTGCCCTTCGTGGCCGGACCTCTCTGTTTCACTGCTCAATGCTGCGAAACCTGAAGCATCAGCACTCTCGGGGGTTCTCCACATCCACTGTGAGCTCTGCTGTGCCCCTTGGGGTGTGCAGTGCCGAAGGACCCAACTGTGTGCGGCCTAATCCTAATGCACAAATCAGTGCCCCCCCAACAACCACAACAAGCTATTTTCTCCACAAACCCTGCTCCAGTGGGTCAGCGGTGAGCTTGCAGACAGGAGACCATGAGGAGTCTTGAGGGCAGGCAGCTACCCCATAAGAAATACATTGTGTGGCAGCTGACAGCTCTGTCAAAACTGCATGCACAGCTCCTGTGGTAAGGGGTCAAATGTTTTCCCTTGTGGCTTTTCCACGTCTTCAGGCCACTTTCCCATCCCGCTTGGTTGGGCCATGCAGGGGCCTGACTGCAACACAGCAGAAAGGAGAAGGACGCCACCTTCCCAACAAGACTGGAACGTGCACGAATGCTGCATGCTATTGCCCAGCAAATGCAATTTTTATTCTACAGAACAGACGTTCTGTCGCAAACCCTCGCGTGTGCACAATAAGCTTAGCTGCGAGGGAACCGTTTCCGCAAACAAAATATCCAGAAAAGTCCTCCCGTGACAGATCCATCCATTGGTGTTCACTCCAGAGGATGCGGTTTAAGGCGTGAGTCCCAACCTGCGCACACAGCAACAGTGTGTCCTGGTGCACCTTATAGAGGTTCTATACTTATAAATGGTACCAAATATTTGGGGGTGGGGCTTGAGCAGCATCCAAGGTTACCCAGAAATATCGAACATCCCTCAGCCTTCTTTTCCCAGGCCTCATTCACGTTGTTCTGCGGCAGCATTGAGGACCTCGAGGGAAGAATATTACTTTCATATTTTCATACAGCAACCAATAGTTACCTCCTCCATTTTCTGGAGCTGCTGAACAAATAAACATATCAGTCAAGTCCTGGACTCCCTCTGAGTTTTTACTTCAGCTGCCATGGAGATGTGTCAGCTTGATGGTGTTTCTCAGGCCGTGCACTTCAGCTTCTGGTGGCTCTCCAGGCTGAGCGACGGAGTTCTCCAACACAAACGCTGTGGGCCCGCACATCAAAGGGGGCGCAGGGAGGCCAGCGTCTTGATGTGGTTTTGGGAGCCCTGCGATGTGATACTCTGCAGCAGCCATTAATCCACCCCTTGTTCTTTGTGGGAGAGCTTCATTGTGGGGTTCCCAGGGTGCCAGTGCGGGTCAACCCTCCCCACGCGCAAGCATCCCTGCATCCCTCCCCTACCTCCCCACCCCAAGAACCCCTTCATCTCAAGTGCAGAGCACATGGCGTCGGGCCATTTCAAGCATGACGCATACAACGCACTCAGCCCCGGTCACTGAGAAGCCCGATCCCATTGTGCGGCGTAAGCTGGCCCTCTGCCCACCTGTGAGTCACTGTTCTCCATGCTCTGCTGACCCGCAGCCTGGCCTTCACCTACTGTTCCACGTGTGCTGGCCACGGAGCTGCAGGTTGGTGCACAACAGTGCTGCATGCCCTCCCGCAGTGCTCATTCCAGCTGTCTGTCTGACTGGCAGAAAACAGGTCAGCGGGCACAGGCAGGAAGATCTGGTATCACAATGGGGAAACGTGAAGACGGAAGGTATAAGCGGAATGATACAAGTGACAAAGCAAATTTACTCTGAAATGCAGCTAAACCTTTTCCAAACCCTCCAGTTTAATCTTCAGCACGCACCTAACCGTTACACGTGACTTGGACAGAACTGGTTCTTCTGGAAGAAGAAGGGCATAAAACCAATAGTGCAGTGAGGACAAAATGAGCATCAGTTATTGGAAGCAGTGAATAACATGGTGCGGTGCTTAATTTGCCACAGAAACCCTTCAACCTGCTGCTGCAGCATGTTGGTTAAAAAATACTGCATTTCAGTACCAAGCAGCAGCGCTATGGTTTCTTGTGGAGAAGTTTTAAGTTTTGCAGAACCCGCTGAAAGCACGGCTGTCTGGGTTACATGGGGTTCACCCTGTGCAAGGAGAGAAAAGCTAAATTGGTGCATCACAAGAGCACGAGGCTGACCTGCTTTGCCGTGAATGTTCTGTGAGGCCAAGTTTCTGTTAAATTATGGGCCATGAAATAAACCCATTTGCAAATGAAATGTGTGAATGCCAATATTAGATATATTTGTATGAGGAAGTGAGTACACATTTTTAGCAATTTATTCTAAATAAAAAACAATAAACTGAGTAATAATAGTGATAACAATGAAAATTATGATGAGGAGGATGGTGACTATAATAAACCAACCTGAATATGGGGAAGACAGAAGAGAAGATGCTTATGGGGATAAAAGCAAGAGGTCTGTGTGGGTAATGTGTACAGTAGGAGCAGTTTTTTATGACGGCTTCACATCCAGCATTTCGTAACTTCAGCATCTGCTCGACTCTGTGCTCTCTAACAGTTTGTAAGTTGCCAAGTGGAGCTCTTCAAAAGAACCCCCAAGTCAGCATTTTAAACACCACCGAACCTGCACGTCCTCACCATTAACATGAAAAATGAAATGAAAAATATAAAATCCTCACCGTTAATAAACCACATGCCATGTTCTGCCCAGCAGCATACAGTTCTGGGAAACTGGTCAGCTCAACCTCAACCCACCCTGCAGCTGCCCGCCCGACGTTGTATCCCGACAGCGGGCCCAAGGCGGAGGTGAACCGGCAAGCGGGCCGGACCTTAGCTGCACGTCTCCTTTGGAGCTGGACCTGCTGATCTTCTGCGGTTTCGCACAATTTTCATGAAGCTCAGGAGCTGAAAGTTGACTGTGTCTGCAGATGCCTGGGAACCTGCCTGTTCACTGAGCATCACGTCTCTCAGCTCTGGCCCTGTCCGGCTCTGTGAGCCAACCACTTAACAACCTCACAATAAAACCCTGGCTGTCTGTCTCGACCGGGAGTCCCTGTGCACATAAAAATATGAGAAAAAATTAAATTCCCCCATAATTGTGAGTTATAACATAAAGAGTCAGCGGTGAGCTTCGTGCAAGGAAACAACAAGTGTGTCTCAGTATGGCAGTGATACCCATTCCCATTGTTATGAATACAGATGAAAACATGAATAAATATCTCTACCGTCAACCAAGTGACTGCTTTTACTTGATAAACTTGTACATGTCATATTTGTTTTTAAAAGCATGATGTATGAGCCGCCGGGAGAAACTAGTTGCTGGTGCCAGTTTCGATATCGGGTTGTACAATGTACGGTCTGTTTGTACCCATGCATAAGGATATAAATGCGTGTTATTACATTTTGTGGTGTGCATAGAGTATTGAGAATATAAATATGCTTTGTTCTTTCCCTCCTCTAATAGATTTACTGTTGCTGTTTACCTTTGTTCAAAATATTCCTCTTTATTCCTTGATCTATCCTTTAATTTCCACGTTTTATCTTCGAAGCAATTGCGGTCTCTAGAGACACACTCTGCCCTTTATGCTGCCTTAAAGAAGTTTGACTATTTATGCAATAAGGGTTAAGTTTCAAGGAAGTATCTGAATACCTCTGGAGGGAATGCCCCTTTCGTTGATTATTTACAGAAACAATGGAGCACAGATCAACTCTAGAAAGCTGGTTTGGCGCAATATGCCAAGAGGCTTGACTTCTCCAGTGAAAGTCTGCCAGCTGGATTCGCGGCCATACGTGTTAATAGCAAAGAAGCAATTTGAAATACAATAACCTCCCATTAGGGTATTTGTTGGGTAACCTGCGAGTTGGCAGCCTCTCGGCCCACCTTTGAGCAGGCAAATAATGTTAATTTAGAAAAAAAATAGCCAAAATCTCACTTGACCCACAGATGGTCCCTGTGTTTAGAGTTCAGCTAGGACACTGAGTAGCTGGTGCTGGATTTCAGGAATTAAATTCGCTCCTTAGTAAATCCTGCGTTAGATCTGAAGTACGCTGGTGCTTTGAACCGAATACTGCATGTAGTGCTCATACTCTGCAGCAGCCTACCATCCTCTCCAGGGTAGAGCTTCCTAGCCTGGCACCCAGTGACTGGGGGGTAGGGTCTTGACCACTGAGGCCCTAAGCAAGATGAGTGGTTCAGGATAATGGATGGATGGATGGAGGTGCACAGGTCAGGAGAAATCATAGCAGTTAGAGATGGCCTCCTGCTGTAGTTCCCCTAAGAAAGGTCCTTACCTTAACCAAAGTATAAATTATTCACATGTTAAATCACTTTGACAGAAAAAAGTGTCAGCTACATTAATAAACGCTGATAAATGCTAACAGAAAAATAATTTTGAAGTCAGTTATCTGACACTAAGTTTCTGCAGACAAAGACGTCATTTTGAGTTGAGTTAAAAAAATGTAAAAAATGTAAAAAAAAAAAGTCAAATCCAACAGGAAAGGTTTCTGTTTTTTTTTTTTTTTCTCTGACATCTTCATGAACTGGTTTAGCAAGCGCTTCCATCCAAAGCAACTTACAGGTCAAATGTTAACACAACAGGTTACAAAGCGCCAACACGAAGACCTGCTAAGTTCTGAGGGCTTGCTGAGGCCTCGCTTCACAGAACAATAATCTAAGGCAACCAAACAATCTAATATATTACTTGCAACACAAATTTTTTTTACGTTTACGGATGTAAATCCAGTCAAACTGTATAATTTAAGAGGTCGAACATAAAGTCTGACTTTCAGAAGGCACGAAGGAGAGACACAACATGGACATTGTTGCTCAGACGCTTACAAGTGGAACCCATGACATATCGGTGCTGGGAGTTTTAATTAAAGGCCGCGCTGCCTTATCAAATAGGCCAGGAATGTAACCGCATAGGAGATGCAGAGCGAAGCAGAATGGAGCGCAAACCACACAGTGTGCCCATAATACCAGGCCACCCGGGGCCTCCCCAGACACCTGCTTAGAAGAGTCCGGGAAGGCGCCTTGCGTCCAGCAGGAGAGACCAGCCCCCTGGAGTGACTCACTTTTGTGCTACATAGAGCCACGTCACTGGACACCGACGGGAGGGTCACGTCCCCTCCTCGCAATCACGCCATTGTTTCCTGTCTCCCAGATGAAAGTGTTACAAGATCACGGTGCGATGATGAGGGCTTCCACCCACCACGGGAGTGTTTACCGTAGCCATGGAAACTGGGGAAAAAATAATAGCCTCTTTCAAAAGTGCATGGATACGGTTTGAGAGGTGCAAGTTATAAGTTCACAGAACGCTAAGTTTTTCCATGGTTGTGTTGAGCACAGTTAGGCTTTGGTGCCTGTAAGCAGAGGTAACGCTGCTGCCTCATAGCACCTGGACTGTTTGGTGGGTTCAGATCCAGCTCAGTCTGTATGGAGTGGGTATGTTCTTCCTGTGTCTGCATGAGTTTCTTCCCATAGTCCAAAGACATCTGTTTCTGGTTAACTGGTCACTCCAAATTGCCCACAGCACGTGAATGTGTGTGTGGCCACCCTGTGATGACCTGGTTTCCCATCCAGGGCGTGGGTTCATAGCCTAGCAGCCAGTGAGTCCGGGACAGGGTCTGCACTGTTAAAAGCCCAACAGGGATAAAGCGCTTAATCATCATTCATGGATGGGTGATTGTAAATATTTCTCAAAGGCGACTACTTTTTAGTAACATTTCTCACAAAATCCACACAAGCTGAAAATATAGAGGAAACTAAGAATGAAAAAGTTCAATCTTTAGAATAACAAATTTTATATATATATATATATATATATATATATATATATATATATATATATAATATATATATAAAATTATCCTAGTTATTACAGAGTACATTTTTCAGTTTTCTTTTCAAATAACCATGGAGAAAATATGAAAATATGCAGTATGCTGGCCTGCTGTGCCAAAATAAAATGAAATGCCCCATGCATAAATTTAAAAATGCTGGTATGTACTTTTTTTCAGAGCCTTACAATAAAATCCCATGTAGTATAAAAGAGTAGAATCGCCCATTTCTGCGGAAAGACGGTTGCTATCTTACAGCAGCCAGGTCAGCCATCTGAAGGCTCGAGCTGATCCAGAGTCGAATCCAGAAAACGCGCATGTATGCCGGGGGATGCTCATCTGTCATTTTCACACACGCTTACAGGGCGATACGCTTTGTAGCCGAGCAGACACCTGAGCCGCATGTCGTGCCTTTGTAGTTTGGGGCCTGGAGCGATGCCTTCGCAAACACGGGCAGCTCGTGGGGCTTCCGCACACCGTTAGCTGAGGCCAAATAGAGCCGGCAGCTGTTACGCCAACCACATCCTTTTACCTGATACACGCACAGGTCACACAGCCTGAAACTGTGAATTCTTTCCTTACAGATTTATGACACACGCACTAAAGTATGCAGCACAGCTGTTTCAGAGCATCGCAGCCTCCAGTCGACAGGTTTGGTGACCCAACGCACAAATGAACCATAGAGAAGCTTTTCAGAGAAACTTCCAGCATTTACCAACAATGACCCAGACAAAACGCGGAATTTGACTAAGGCGGACAAACTCCCCAGCTCAGGTTATAATTTGAGCCTCTCCTTTGAGGAATGATCATTGGCGTCTGGCAGGGCAGCCCACCTCATCTTCCAAAATTCGTTTCCACGAATTAATCACGCCGGGGCTGCAGTCGCGGTCGGGCGTGTGTTTACCCAGATTGTCGATTCTTTCAGGGATGCCGACATCAAAACGGCGGACCGCCGCAGAAGGGAGACGGCCCGCTGCCACGGCCGCCGAAGCGATCTGGGATCGGTTTGGGATGAATCACTGGCGGTGGGCGCCGCTGCGTGTCATCAGCCTGCGACAGCGACATCAAGGCGGCCGCCGCAAACCTGACGCACACGGCGACCCCGTCGGAAGAAAGCGCTTAATTACATGTCTGGGTCCTACCCATCGCTTCCCCTTTCATTCGGGGATCCTTGTGGACCAATGCAGAGTTACCCACTATAGAGGCTTCCTCTTCAAGAAGGACAAACTCATTAAAACACCACATATTTACTCTGCTCGAAACAGCGCGGGCGGAGTCCTGTACCTACCGAAGAGTAAGACCCTGGTCTCCTCTTGAGCAAGGCCAGGATGTCTGCCCAAGTGTAACTGGAAAAGATGTTTTTACGCCGGGGGGTGCACAGGTAACAGTAAAGGCCCGTACTGATATTTATTTGATGTTCGTCTCATTGTGTTGCTCTGGAAATGAATACGGGAACAAGCCAGCGGGATTTTGCTGGCTTTTTGCAAGATTGCATCTTCCACATCTAAAGAGCACATCAGTCTTGGTGATGGCAGAACTAAAATGTTTAGATTTTCCGCTAAACCGATCCCACTCCACCCCGGCGCATTTTCATCGTCAGAACTGCGGAGGGATGAAAAGGAAAAAGCTTTTATTTTTTCTTTGATGGCCAAAGGAAGCAAAGAGCAGGTGGACTAGACCACAAGTCCAATGGATTCAGTCATTGCATCCTGAGCAGCCGCTGCTGCCCCGGAACATCGCCGCTGACCTACAGCCTTTCCTGTTAAGTCGCTTAACCCAACAGCTGTGTTTTCTTTGCCCCGAGATTAACCGAGTCCGAGGGCAGGAAGGTCCGCCGATTTACGCTTCTGATCCTAATCATTTCACAACATCTTTTGCATTCTGCGTCCAGCTTTGCTAAGTTTCAGTTTCACCGCACGCCAAGCCTCTTCTGGACTCCGGAGATTAGGCACCCACCCCGAACATCTACGAGGAACACTCCCCATTCTCCAAGGGGAAGGCGTAAGATGTAATTCACTTTGCAGTTTCCTTAAACAAGCTGTCCCTATTAACACGTACAGCGAGGCAGATTTATGCAACGCTCACTCTCCGTCTGCTGGCTGCGCACACGGTCACCTGGCCGAACAGCTCGGCGCGGGAGCCTCGCCAAAGCTCGGCACCGTTCTCCACCACCTTGAACAAATGCCTGACATCAGAAGTCCGAGCCCTCCCCGAAATTGCACGAGTTCGGTCGTCCCAGGGGAACACCCCGCTCTTACCTCACTCTCGGCAAGGGGGTTTCCTCTGGGTGGTTCCCAGGCATTAGGTCATCGCATTGCTCAAATCACTGCAACGTCCCCAGGGGGAAATGACAAAACGTAAACACAGCAACAAACCACACAAAAAAAAAAATCTGGACGCGGTTTGGATTTTGTCTACAAGTAGCGCTTCAGCCCTTATTTACTAAAGAGTTGGGTTTGTACCTTGCAACTGTTTTCCAGAGCTGGTTCAATGTTTCTGAGCGTTTCCAATTCATAAGAGAGCCACCATATATCCTGTGGGCAAAATGCTTATTTGCTTTCTTTTGATTACCTGAAACCTGTTATTTAAATATTTCTGGGAGTGCAGCTGGAATTTTGAATCGAGTTTTAATCTGGTGACTTGGCAGGGGCAGCGTTCAGACAACCTCTAAGCATTTAAGCAAAACCCAGACAAACCAGTTTTGTCCAGAAGACTCGATACCAAAGGGACCTTCGTTCGACCCCGCGTCAGCCGATTCCTCCTCCGTCCGCCTCCATCTCTGCCTCCTGTTTACGGGGTTCCACACCTGCGCTTGTGCCCCCTCCTCGACCCGACGGGGGTCAACAAATTCTCCCCGACAGCCAGGTTCTGTTCTGCGGGATCGCGGCGGCAGACAAACGTGTCACTTTGGTTTCTATCACGACGGCCTGAAACATGTCAGCATCTGAATTATGACCATTGTTTTTCGGACTGCTTTTCTCTTGGCCCTTTTTGAAAGGGGACATTTAAGGACGACTCGAGGCCTTGATGTGAACCAGGGAAAAACACACCACTTGCACACCAGGGGCAGCGTCTTTTTTCTTCTCCCCACCGCAACGGAATCGCTGGGTGGGAAAAGGGGGTTTCTGCCAATCAGGCTCTGAGCTGCCGGCTCCCGATACCACAATGCTCACACGCCCTTTGGTCCATGCCATCTGCAGGCCTTCATCTATCCTGTGCAAACCAAAGGCCACGAGGGCAGTCCCAGTTCCCTCTGGTGCATTCCTGCCGGTCTCCGGTTCCATTACAGGCCACCGTCTCCTCTGAGACGCTCTGCGGATCAGTGACTGGAAGCGAAGACCCAGACGAGACAGCGTAAGTATGATGGATGAGGTAACTTATTACGGCGCCTGACCCCAGACGTGCACCAGTAGCATCCGTCTTTTGTCCCATATCCCAAACAGTTTTGTCATGCTGCGCAGAAGATTGGCCGAAAAATATCCTTTTAGAGGTTTCGTGAAGCCGCAACCTTAATTTATAAAGCGAACATCACGCAGTGAAGGAGAACAGAGCTGCAACAACTGAATATTTATTAATGGACACGGCTTAAGCAGTTTGTGGTTTTTCGTTATTTTTCACGTCCGGGTTCCAGCGCAGAAGGGCCTTCGGGTTCTTGAGGGCGTGGTGCTCGCAGTATACGTTCGGAGGAGTTTGCCGCATCGCTTTTTACCTGCAAGATGATGGTCGGGATCCGGAGCGTTTTATTTCGCAAGCGGAGCTCTGGCCCCGCTTGTCTTCTAACCATGCAATTTACTCAACTGGTGCAATCTGCTCCAGCGATGGAAACCAACATGTACTTATCATTAGTTGTGTTTCGCGGACAGATTTCCTACCGAGGTCACGTAAAGTTTGATCGTGAGAGTTTGTGGGACGGCGGGGAAAAAAAAAAAAAAAGCTCTCGTA
Source organism: Heterotis niloticus (assembly GCA_018136845.1). NCBI lineage: Eukaryota > Metazoa > Chordata > Actinopteri > Osteoglossiformes > Osteoglossidae > Heterotis > Heterotis niloticus. The sequence goes on along the minus strand of CM030897.1, from coordinate 5,863,137 downwards.
TTTTGTCGCGTGTGAGAGATTATAGACAGCCAGGTTCTGTTGCCCTCACCATCAGCAGCTGCCAGGATTGATGGGCCAAAGTTTCTCGGCCAAAACAGAGTTCACCAACGTTCAGGCTTCGCCGCTCCGTGTTGCGCGCACCCTAGAGAGAAGCTGGGCAATCCTGCATCCTTCTTGACCCTCTCATTACGGCATACCTTGTTACACCGCCTTTTGTTTTCCCCTAACCAGACCTGAAGTCTGTTCGTGCTTGAGACAAAAATAATGATGTTTGCTTCCCCACCCCCCCAGTCTGGCAGGAGCACAAAACCAGGGCCCTCACAGGAGACGCATCAAGCTTGTCACCGAGCGGCTCGTGTTAATTCCAGCAGGTCAGCGCTGCCCGCGAAACCGAACCAGCCAAAACCAGCCGCTGAACCCCTGGCTCTGGCTTCTTGTGGGTGACCCTAGACATGAGAGATGCAGTACCGTGACAGAAACCCCTTGACCCCGGAGAACCAGAAAGAACCGGATCGCATTTCAGGCTGGTGCTCCCATTGTCTCTGTCGCCGGGCCTCGTGGATGTTGTGCTGCCCGTCACAGCAGATGTTGGTGCGGTGTTCAGTAAACCATGCGGGGGCTGGGCTCGGTGACTCGCCATCCCGCTCTTGTGCCGCTACCGGAAAGAAAGGACCTCTAGCAAGGAAACCTGTTGGAGGATCATCGGCGGTGCGCTGCGTGGCCGATGCCTCCGAATTCTTATCATTCGAACCTCTACGTTTTTTCACCACTTCCTGCTATTTTGTGTAATCGCTACTTTGATTTTCTCCAAATATAGTCAGGTTACTTCTGATGGAAAGTACCTGAAGTCTGAAAAACTACTTTTCTCTCACTTTGCAGACTGCCAAGCTGTTCACCGCTTCAGTAAACAACGTCACAGCTGCAGCTGAGGCCATTCTGGCTCTAACTCAAGCTTATGAATTCAGGCATATTTCCAAATCAGCGGAAGGCTCTGGAACACTGAGTATATTCAGTAGTGGGTCTGGGGTCAATGTTCATAATAAAATAATGACCCTACACGATGACAAAAAAAGCCTAAATCCTGAGTTGGTTTCACACTAAACCCCAAAACAAATCTTTTCCAAAGTATATGGGGCGCATTGTCCAAATTAGAGCAAAAATAATACAAACACCAACAATGAACCTAAAATAGAGGTCAGCCTGGTTTTCCGAAAGCACGCTGCAAAATAAACTCCGCGGCTTTATTTAGCAGCAGTGCTGGACAATTCACTGACCACCCTGTGGTCTTCTGCCTAAGTAAGATTTTTGGTTATTGCAGCGCAGTTCCAGCGGCGCACGGTCCACTCCGAGCAGCCGCCGTCCACAACCAAACCGTCAGGAGGCCTTTGCAGCTCCAACCAGCTCAAAAGCTATTTCTATGAAGCTGCAGTCTGCTACCAAAGTGGCAACGTGGAGACCTCTGATCGCACGAAACCCAACGCCCTCCGCCTCGCCGAAGCTCTTCACACCACATCCGGATCAATGCAGCTGGCTACGGAACCCATCACGCAAAGCTCCCGAGTCCGTGTAAGCTCAAGAGACACTTCCGTGTCTTCGTGCTTCAGCGCTTTGTAGATGTGTCTCATCGGGGGGTTGATGTAATCTGTTGTTGGAAAGCGGCCTTCGAGATCTTCATGTGCGTCAGGAGGAGCGGATGGCTTGCAGAGATTTGCAGGCTTTGAAATGCTGCTTGACTCTTTTATTTTTCTACGGCCTCCTCGCTGAGATCATGATGTTTGAGGGAGTTGTAATCTGCGTAAACACTTCTCCAGCGCAGAAGAAGCTAACACAGATTGGGTGGGGACTGCAGTGTTGTGTAAACAGGTCCTGGTTTCAATACATGGCATCGTGAAGTTAAAACCTGGTACAGCAAACCTCCGTTTAATCATCGGGGTCTTGGGATTATTTGTCAACTCTTTTTGGTTTAAATACTCCTCTAGGCTATGCTGGTATTTACATTCTAAGAAAACTTCGCTTCTTTTGGACTCAGATTTACTGAATGACAAACCACAACATCTCTGCATAAAGGGGGAAGGGGGGTTATTACTAATGTCTTTCCCGCATTTGTTTTGAATAAATTCAGCCCAAATCCAGATCTAACTCACATTCTCTGATCTAGGTTTGTTATGACTCAAGCGACGGCTGAAGTTGTTCAAATAAATCACAATTTAAGACGGAAATTTTGCCTCTTCCATCTGGATTGCAAAAGCAAGGCCCCACCTCTGAAAAAACAAGGACTTCATTAACGCCACTCCTGGAAAATTCTGTCATGTCTGCGCAGTCTGCCTACAGATTCCTGAGGTTATTACTACTGCAGCCGTGAGATTAACCTCTATCAATATTTTCTGATCCGGTTTTAGTGCCGCTCGGCCTCCAGCGTAGCCTGACGTGGGCAGCACGCGCCAAGCGGAAGGGCCGCCGATGCGCCGCGGTAATCTCCCAAAACCTGTCTGTTGGCAGTAATCTCTACAGGGTGGTAATGTTTGCCCAGCGAGCCCAAAAATGTCACAGTGACCACCATTCAGAACTTTCCATCAGTTTTACGTCAGGTCCTTTCTCCACTTCTAGATGTGTCCCAGGCTCTTCATGTGACATCGGTCTCCAAGCTCCTCTGGTGCTACACAGTCGAGCATCAGACACCAAACTCTCGCCAGTTTTCTCCGCTGTGTAACGCAATCTATATTGACAAATTATGTCATATGGGAGGACGAATGTCCTCCGTGCTTCCTTCTTAACTAAGTTATGCATACGTTTACAGTTGGTGCCTAAACACGCAAAACAAATCGCGAGACAAAATTTGCGGAAATGGGGATAGCAGAAGGGATGGCGTGTGGGTAGCAGGGCAGCTTCGGTTTAAATCCCGCTCCAGCTCAGTCTGTATTAAATATGCAATTTGCATGTTCTTCTGGCTTCCCCTCCTCCCACAGTCCAAAGATGTGTGTATCAGGTGAACTGGTGACTCAAATAGTTCAAACAGAGTGAATGGGTGTGTGTGTTTGTGCTGATGGTGGTGCAAATTCCTGTCCAGGGTGCACCCTGCCTCACACACCATGCTTCCCAGATAGACTCTGGCCCACGGTAATCCTATAATATTTCTAGCAGCCAATGAAAACTGAGTGGTAAAAACATGGTAATAGCACAACAGCAACATTAAATTTTAACTCCTTCGAAGAACGATTATCATGAGTTAGGAGACATCTCAAGACCCTGTGGTTCCCTTGGAGTATCTTCAGCACATCTTGAGTATCTTGGCCTGGTAGAAATAACACTACCAGTGGCCAAGAGCCAGCATCTGAAGAGGAACCTGCAGAGGAAATGCCGAAGACACCTGTTCTGAGCACCAGCTAAACTACTGCGAACTGAGCGGAGACGAAGGTGGGTCCAAGTGTGGCTTTATTCCTAGAATGAAATGAAACGAAACGCAGAGAAGGTTGACAGAAAGGCTGGCGATACAAAATTGGGAGCAAGGTTGAGACTGGGTGCTGGAACAAACAGGGACCAAGGAAACGCAACAGAGAGTAGATCAGTCTCTCAGCAAGATTCCACAACTACTTCTTCTGACACCGGGTCCTTATCTCGGCATTAAATAGCTGATGCTGTGCAACCATGCCAGGCAGGCGGGTTTGCCCAGTTCAGCTCCTGGCACAAACAGCATTTATGATAATAAAATCGGCATGAAGAGGTCCAAGTAGCACTCGGGCTGGAATGTTGCTTGTCAGTATTGTGATACGCTGTTTTCATGGCCTCCGCGAACAATGATTTATTTTTGAAAGCACTAGCAGAGTGGTAGACACACTGACACCCAGATCGGGGTGTTCTTCCCCGAAGCACCAAGCATGACTCATACTGTTGCTCACTGCAGTTCACAGTAATTACGGTCGCCAGCTGAGTATAAAACTACCATTGTGGCTGTAAAGGTCCCATTTTTCCCTAAACCGGAGAAGCTGTTCGGCGGCGCTCTGGAAAAAAGGCGACGCCAAAGAACGGTGATTTTCACAAATACGATCACATATTTGTTTTAATTTTAAATAAGTGTCGCAAAAACACAAGTTGAAATAACCGACTTTCGGCTGCTCCCGTTAGGGGTCGCCACAGCGGATCGGCTCGTCCACATATTTGGTTTGGCAGATTTTTACGCCGGATGCCCTTCCTGACGCAACCCTCCATTTTTGTCCGGGCTAAAAACAAAAATGAAATAAAAGATTAAATTCTAAAGGGGGGGGGGGCGACTGGTTCTTTGCATAAATCCTTCTTAAGGCCGAATGGGGGAAAAAAAAAGCACATGGTGAACTATAGGATGTGTGTGCGGAAACATATATGGTGAATATATTTGGTGAAATGTGAAGTTGGTTCACCGCTTACAGGTACAGCCTACAGAATAATGTGCAGTTTTGGTTTATACCTTGAATAGAATATATTAGAGCTTTTGCATGTGAGTTAAATTAGGAATTAGAGCTGCAGACTCGGCCAAATGTCGATTTTAGCTACCGGAAAACAAAGCAGCACTAAATGAGCGATGCACGGCTCACTTTTCATAGGCCGGAGCCCTGAGACGCAGGCGGGATGAAGACGGGTTGCTTGAGTTCTGCTGTCCTCCTGTGCGTTCTCAGTCCCGCTGCGAGACGAGTGGGTGTAGATGGACGGCTCAGATATGTTGGCATGCCATATTTTTGTGTGAGAGGTCAAAATGGGCTAGAAGCTCCACAAAGCGTGGACTCAGTCACATTCATTCGGCTCCAGGGTGGAACCATGTGACTTGCTGAACTTCTGTGGCAGGATGTGTCCTCGGCAAACTTAGCTCATTCTCTGAGCGCTCTTCGCTCGCAGCTGGTTTACGTCAAAGGGGCTCTCAGCTTTTTACTCATATGGTCTGTGGGCTGTCCAGGCCCACAGATTCCCCGAAAGTACAGTTTCCTGCTACACAGGTGTTTTGCATGATCGGGAGCCACCGTGTGTTGTGGTTTGTTACACACGTAGAGCAAAGCGTTGGGCCATGTGTTGATTTTTGCTGCTCACAGGTGTCAGGTGGAAAAACCTGTAAATTCTCTTTTGTTTGTACAACCAGGTGCAGATGCATGGCAGACCCCTTCCCGTGGAGGCTGGTCAATTCCCACGGTCATGGTTTCTTTACTCTGCCACATACCATGAGTTGCACCTCTAAGCAAACAAGGTTAGCAGCCTATACAGCGATGGTGGAAACATCTCCAGCTCAGTAATGCTTTAAATAGTTATTCTTTTCTATGCGTCATAGCATTGAGGTTTCTCGAAAAGTCATCCCTTAGTCACTGCTACAGGATGGTTACTGAGGTTTTTGGGTATCGGTGCAATACACAGTACACAAGAGTTTTAGGTGTAAAGCTGGGGAGAAAAAAAATGCAAGGACACATAAAAAATAAATACTTATGGTTCCCCAAAAGGGTTTTTGCCATATTTGGCGGAAAACAAAATGTACGAGGGTCAAAACTCAACAGCAAAGTATGTGTTGGAGTGTGTTGTGTACAGCCAACAGTGATATGGATACGGGGTCTAAATAATAAAGTGGAATGGAACCCATTTTACCTCATTTGTATAGAAGAATAAAAAATGGAAGCAAGATGCCATGCACATATTGGAGCCATGCGTTTCATTTAGTTATATGAATCATTTTATAATTATTATATATTGTGATGTGTACTCATAACTGAATAAAATGCATTTTGGTTGAATATGTTTCTGAAATAAAATATATATATATATATATATATATACACACACATATATACACATATATATAGTTGTACCATGGAGTAACTGGCCTCATTGGCATAAAACTTTAGTAAAATAAAAACTTTAGTAAAATAAAGAAATTGATCCCTAATGCACCAGGATCTTCACATTTGTACAGGTTTGCCTTGTTGTGTTGGTACATTTGCGAGACCTGCGCTTATTCGCACAAATGAACAACTTTAACAAGAACAAGAACAAGTTTGCTTTGTATGTGTTCGTTCAAAACGGACTTTTTCCTGGGTGTAAAAGAGCTGCTCCACATCTCAGCGCTGAGTGCCTACGTTCTGCTTACAGGCGACCGTGCAAGCTGCCGTAAAAGCCGCTGAGCAAAGTCTGCATGAAACATGGAATGAGAGGGCAGCCAAAATTATAGCGTAAACTCATTCGGTGGATGACAGATGGCAACTTTCAATTCTTGCTGTCTGCTGTCAAAATAAACTGACAGACGTCACGGCCGCCTTTGGCCGCAAACAGACTCCGAATGAGTCATCGTGTGTCGAATCTTTTGGAAATCTTTGTGTCTTTATTCGTGAGGTCCTGTACTGTAACGTCCCTACCAGCCCACACTTCTATTCCCATGTAATACCACAGCGTGTACCACCATTTACACTGTATCGCTCTATTTCTGCTCAAGCCCGGCTTGGGGGTGTCAGCATGAGAGGGGAGCGACCCAGATGGAGTACAGGAGGCTGTTTCTTGTGCGGAGTTCAATACCCAGAGTCGCAGTAATAGCAAACATATGACCATCTGGCTTTCTGCTCTGCACACAATAATGGCACCAAATTATGAAATTTTAACCAGAAAGCCACAAAGGCAAATGCTTTCAGAACTTCCTTTATAAGGATTACAGTTTTCTTAAACATTCAGACTAAAAGATTGGTCCAGCATTCGGAAAAACTAATACACAGATTAGTGGTTTAATTTCAGTTTAAACGTTTCAATTTATTTTCATTCTACACTGGGTGAAGTGACTCACCGTATCGCACATCACTGCTCAGTGTCAGGTGAAAAATGCGTTTGTTGAAATATCTTCCTTCTATGTAAACATCTTTGAATTTTGAGCCAGTAAATGAACGCTGATGTCTGGTCAGATGTCGGTGAGGGAGAATCCCAGGGACGTCTCACGCAGAAGGCCAGAATGAGAGTCTGGCCGTCGCCCGCACGGGATGAATCTTCCCGTGGAAACGCGAGTTCAACCGAGGTTACACTCAAGTCAACCATAGAAGCATGAGGCAAGAAGAACGAAAAGGTGATGCAGGTACATTTAATTTCCCATAATGCATAGCTAACTGGCAATACTTAAGCCCACAGCTACTGCGGGTGGCTTGGCGGTGAGAGGTGTTTCCCTGATCTCAAAGAACTGGGGTGCAAATCCCTGCTCCTGCTGCTCTTCTTTTGAAAAAGGGTCTTACCATGAATTAACAGAGTAAAAACTACGCAGCTTCATAAATGGGTAAACTGGTGTAAGAAGCTTCGTATGTGTACCTCATATTTTGCAAAAGTTTGGAGGAAAGCATCAACTATATAAACAATAATAAAACATTGATGCAAGCTTTTTTTTTGAACATTTTTATTCTAATGTGGAAAACAGTCGCAAGACCACAACAATCTTGCTGGCTTCCTGAAAGCAGACTTTCGAAGGTTACGCTTCTGCAGGGTGTTTTCCGTTTACCTCTGATATTTGATATTTGTCTAACAGGCTCTTTTATTCAGCTTTATTTTTTTATTTTATTTCCTCCTTAGCTGTGTTGTTGAAGAGAGCAGTCTGTTTTCTCAAGAAAGGGAGCATGATATTTAGGCCTTTGGTCTTGTAATCTGACTTTACAGTTCCTGGGCAAAATCACTGTTAGAATACCCTACTGTATAAATAGGTAAACCAGTGTAAAGTTGCCCATCTAACACTATAAGTCATTTTCTAAGTGCTTAGTGTTAGTGACGCTGGGACTGGGAACACTGGGGACAGTGAATGTTAAGTGATCTGACCAGTGCGGTCTTTGGGGTCTCAGTGAACAGGTGTCCCTCTCTGCCGCTCTCACTTGTTTTTGACCCCTCCTGCTCCAGGGAAAGGCCTGCAAAAAGACATCCCGTTACAGAACCGCAGGGAAAAAGTGTGCGTACTTTGGCTCGCCTCCCTCCTCCCCTCGGTGCTGCTGCGACCGCCACAGGCACACTGGACAAACAACAGTACATAAAAAAGTCATTGCTATTCAGTGCAAGTTTACTGATGAACTATGAGGCTACTGGCATAACAGCACTAAGGGACTCATTCTTCTAAATAACTGCCTTGTGCTTCCTCCAGCAGTGAATCCTCACACACAGACGTGCAAAAGGTCACAAAGGTTTGGGGTATCAATTTTTAAATCAGTGCTAACCGTTTAAATCTGATCTCCGCTTCAAAGTAACCTGGAGATAACCCTATTTTTCCAAAAAAGTTACCTTTCAGGCAATGGGACAAGCTGTCTGGTTAATGCTGTCCCTTTTCATTTATTTTGTTTACAGCACTTTATTTACTTAGCAGATGATAAGAGGAATATTTAAGATTATTTACATTCCATCACCCATTGGCCTAAAATATTTGAGGGGTTAAAAGGGGAAAACACAAAAAGCAGCTACAGCAATGTTAAAGCATTCGACATTCCCCGCACGGAGTTCCGTTCATAAAAAAAATACTGGAAGAGAGGAAAAAGTAATCAGCATTTTGGTCCCAGATAAAGGTGATAAAAAATGTTTATTAACGTACATCAGAGCTACCATGAAGCGTTATGACTGCGACATCCGGTTGTATTTCTAAACTATAACCTCTGCTGCCACTTTCTTAGTTTCAGTGACACGGTGCAGATAAGCATCACGATGCCCTGCACGTAAAAGTTTCCCAGCTGCACCCTGATGCGTCCTACTTTGAAACACCAGCAAAAATCACTACTGTAGACGTTGTTCCCCTTGTGCATGTTTAGCTTGACTAAAAATAATTTGCCTTCTTGCCTAAGGTAAAGCAAAGTAAAAATTATGCAACAGCCTTTGCCTTTGCCTTGCCTACTTGCTTTTTCGGTTTAAGTGGCCCCGATTCCTTTCAGTCTCCTTTTGAAGCGTCTAGAAATTTTTTTTAGAACTTCACTAGCACTTTTGTGAAATGTCAATAGAAATTCTGACTAATGCTAACTAATTCTGATAGACAGTTTTCAATTTTAGTTGACACTGAGGCCTTGTCTGTTCTATATCACGCGGTGTCTTTTCTGCGTTCTCATTTTGCTCCGGAAGCAGTTGTCTCCGCACAAGACCATTTAGAGCTGAAGTCTTAAACCCTTAAACATTTAAACAAATAAATAAGTAAAATAAAAATTCCTCCAACACACACATACGAGGAGACGAAAAGAAAACAAGGAACACATGAATTGGATTCCTGGGTGTGTAGATGCTTGTTTGTAGGGCGTCCAGGACTCCAGCCTTGCGTCACATTCATCCTGTCCTGGCAAATCCACTTTGATTCGGCAGTAATGCTAAAAACAGAACGCATGGGGTTGGCAGGGTTTGGAGGTGGCAGGAGAACATCTAAACAAGTCCTGTGAAGGGCGTATTATGACTCACGCCCTGTGTTGGAAGGATGGGCTGTAGACCACGACCCTGCATGGAACAAATGGTTATTAATGGATGGATGGAAGGCAAAACAAATATAGCTGTCACCCTACTTTATGTATGTCACCGTGACAATGCAGTATAAAATAACAGGGATCCTATGTAGAGAGCCTTGTTTAATGGGCCATCATATAACATGACATTTAACAGGCGTATTAGTCTGTTTACTGCTGTTTTGTTTATCTTACAATACTGCAGCTCTACAGCACATTTGATAAACAATGGCAATGTTCCCTTTCAGGTTCACTTCTGGAAGTCAGGAAGAAATATTTTTGTTAATAAAAGATTAAGTAAACCAGCATAAAACAATTTGTACTCAAATGCCAGCAAAAAAAAGCACTGAGCAGTGATGTGCGACACGGCGAGTTACTTCACACTGCCTACAATGCCAAGATGGAAAGAAATGGCTGAGATACTTGTTCAGTTTGCATTGCCACCTTACCGCAGAGAGAGAGAGAGAAAGAAAGTGAAAATTTCACTCTTTGTGGCATATTGGCTGCCACCTTCTGCCTCCTGGGCTTTGGGAGGACAGGTACAGCGGAGTTGCTATAGGGCAGTTGGATGATCCGCTGCAAGGGGCTCCTGGATGTTCCTCTTTCCTTGCAGCAGCTCCTTCCCTCACTGAAACGTCAAAGGCTGGAGACACAAACAATGGCATCAAGCGGAAGGGTAAAGAAAGAGAAAAACACAAGACCACAGACAAATAACCCTTAAATCACTAGATGTTTTCAGCAATAAAAAGCGCCTTTGAATCTAAGCATCATCGTGTGCCACGATAATCAGGGACACATTTTGGAAATTTGCAGAGAGCTCGGAGCCACATATAAACAAATAAAAGGGGGAGTGGAATATTGGTTTACTTGGTGTGCTGTAGGTACCCCTTCAAAGCATGAAAATTGTGGAAAATGCCTGCAAGTGTATTCCTTTGACTTGGGGTCACACCACACGCTGACTGGATTGAGAGCCAACTTCTCCTGCAGTTGGCTCCCAGTAAGCCCGGTGCACATCTGCGGCACATCAGTCTGTACACAGTGCTGGAAGTAGGGGGGAAGAGCCTGGACCCCCTTTGTTGGCATGTGTGTAGCATTCGGTGTCAGCAAACTAATAAGCATTACAATTTGAATTTGTGCTCCGAGTGAGAGATGCTAGGAGGCGATACGTACGGATGATATGTTCCTTTGACAAAACTTGAGCGAAAGCAGCACGCGAGTCAACTTGCACCGTAACTTGGTGCACCGTGGGTGATGAGATGATGCTATGAAGCTGTCATGAGTAATGGCCTTGGACTACAGCAGTGTTTTACTGGGAGAGCAGCGCAAACAGGGAATTCCATCAGCTGGGGGCTGAAAAGAGGCCCAGGATTCAAGAAGAAGTCCTGGGTCTCCAAGCAACAAAATAGAGAAGTGCTGCAACCGCAAACTGCCGAGAATGAACCATGGCATCTAAACTCTGTGTGTGTGTGTGTGTGTGTGTGTGTGTGTGTGTGTGTGTGTGTGTGTGTGTGTGTGTGTGTGTGTGTGTGAGAGAGAGAGAGAGAGCGTGCATGTGTGCTTTCGGCTTCACTATAAACAAAAGCTCTTGCATGGTAGCAAAGCTACACGAGGATCTTTTTAATAAAAAGAATGAAAACCACAGGAATTAGGAGGAAGCTATAAAGTATTTTAACAAAATTTTACTCAGAGGTTTGTTTAAACTTCTCAGCAAACGCTGTGTGATGATTAACTTTGCATTAGCAGATTGTGAGTTTAGCCAAGTAAACTTTTCCCTCATCTGCACTACCGCCACCAAGCAGCTTCGTGGGAAAAAAGCTTTTAGCCATTTGGTGTCTCTCAAGCCCAAGTGTCTTTTATGTTTTTCGTTATAAAGGGAGGAAAAGGCAAAAGAAGAGATGCGATGTAATAAAACACTGTTGATTTGTTATTGTGACACCAGTATTCCCCACAGATACCAGGGTAAATGTTAGATGATAATATTTAGATGAAATATCTGAACTTTGACCTATGAAATTCAAGCAGCCAATTGCTGTACATCTGGAAAGGATGTCTACAGGCCTTTACCCTCGCAGGCCCAGGAATGTGGATGGAACGAGATGTACTTCTGCATATTTCACGGATTTCAGTGTATGTGCAGCACTTCCTGGTCCTTCTGTCTGCACTTTGTCTGCACTGTACTTTCTCACGCTTGGCTTGGCAGGAGTGGTGTCTGCAGATAAGGTCAGGGCAAAACAAGGTAATCTGATAGTAACTGAACAGTTTAATAGCACAGACCCTTGACCATTATTTTTCCAGCATGCAGCATCACGCTGACAGTATTTACACTGGATCAAAAAATATTACAAGTCCACTTACGTAATGAAAACAGGTTGTGGGAGGAAATGTATGTATTAACATTTATAAAACAGAAGGGCAGGACATCACAGTGAAAAGTATGAGGAAATTAGCCCCAAACAAAAGGCGACATGCTCAGACATGATGAAAACGGGTGTTTGACAGGCGTGCAAGGCATAGTGGCAGTCTCCACCGAAAACACGGTTGTACCTTGTTTTTGTCAAGAAGGACAAAAAATGCGTTTGTTTCCACCTGTGTTGCAATGTACATACAGTACACATCCATAATGAGACCAAGACCTTCTCCTGCTCACGACGGTCTGCTTCATCCTTACTGTCACCATTGTGCTGCATAGAAATTTTCAGCAGCTTTCACATTTCAAAACCATACTGTTTACATGGGATCGAATACTTCAGATAAGAATTTGACAAATGGGCTCCGCAGTACTTTGAGTTCCTCCTGTACCCGTCTTACTGGATTCCTTTGATAAACATCTATTCGTATCACGAATACCATGAAAGAAGGCCTGGAAGCCTGAGAACCGCTTATAGATTTCAATGCAGCTTGAAAAGAACAGGCAGGAGCCAAGGCAAAGGCAACGGCAAACAGTTGTGAGTAATAGAAAGAACCTTGGTGGACCATGAAGGGTGAGACGGGTTTGGAGTTGTGCTGTCCGTGGTGCTGAAGTCCCAGGGAACCGGGGCTTGAGTCAAAGCCAGCAAGACAGAACAGGCCGACTGGGTAACTCCGGCAGTGCCCCATTGCCTTCGGTTCTCCTTTGCTGGAATTAATGGTGGACTCAGAGTTGCTGGAATACTAAGCTGTTAACACCTGGGCTTCTCATGACCCTCGCAGATAGGCGCTATTTGACAAAAATACTGCCAATGGTAGCGGTATCAGTTCACGCAGATGGAATATGATGTTACCGGCAGATCTTTTGAAGTTATACACAAATACAATACTATATCTTCTTTCAGGCCAAGGCATCACCAACACTGACACATGAGGTCCTAGGAAACACAGCCAGAGCCCCGCTGGATTAGGAGGTCACTTTACACTGCTGGATGCCTGATACATGTCTTTGTGGCAGAGGATTTTCTGTTTTTGTCCCTTTTGGGTGGTTGTGGAGGGCTTTTGAAACAATTGAGAAGAGAAAAAAGGCCCTTCCAAATTCTCGCCCAGTCCAATAAAGAAGGGTGTGTTTGGACTTCCCTGAGTTCATCTTGCACACTAACCTCAGGGAATGGGCCAGGGTATTCTATTGCCTATTGTTTCACCCCTTCCTGGCCCTTTTGCACGCAGGCATGCATATTTCTTCCGTGCTCTCTTTTTTGCATTTCATCAGCAGATTCCGCCCGGTTACAGACACGATTCTGCCCACACATGGTCTTAGGTGGACATGGATGAATCAATAGTGATGCGTTTTCTTAACGTTTTCTGAGAAAAATTACATAGGCGAAGTAGGAGACACCTATAAAGGACATTTTTTTAGCCTTAAAATTTTTTCTCATAAACAGTTGGCTGAGCAGGCCGAGAATTCAAGCTGAATCACTTCCACGATGCGGCCTCTCCCACTCCTTGTTGATCATGCCATAAATTCTTGAAAGGTCAGCAGGTTCTTCTGAGATGTTGCTCAAATTTTCAGAGAAATGATACCCACAGGTTATAAACAGGAGCCCTCTTTCCAGGGTTGACAGGTGTTCTGGTGAATAATGACCCAGGTAAGGTTGTCCTCACATGACCTTTGGCACAATGGTTCCGCAATGGCTTTGAACTGTGACTCATTGCCATCGAGAGGAGTTGTCTGCATCCTATGATGCAGCATTTGCTCCACATTGGAAAACATGTCCTCCAGGGCAACGACGGTCCGAAATTTAACCGCAAAGTTGTCACCGGAGAACTCGGGGAGAGAAGCGGCGCTCAGGAGGGCTCAGCGGATCTATGTCTTACAAAGAACACTTTGGCCTTAGTTAACCCCAACGGGAGACACAGGAAAGTCCCAAAATCCATTCAGTGCTGCGTACGTTTAATTCTATGGGTAGAAACGGATTTTTTCTCTTGACCACTTGCATCAAACGTTAAAAACGTCTCGCATAGAAGCCGAGATGCACGGGGAAAACAGCCGGCACACGTACGCCTCAGTCAGCGTGGAAACCACTAAGCCGTCTAAATTCGCGCACTACAAAGCGCTCAGCTGGTTCCTAAACATGGCCTTGGAGTCGTGCCCTCCTTGCCCCAAAATCTCATTAAGTGCAGCAAGCTGAGGTTCCGTGTATTTTGGATTTCTGTTCAGAAAACACCCCTGGTTGCATTTCTGCATCCGTTTTGTTATTCTCCTCTTTTGTCATGTTAGGGTAAGAAGGGAAGCAAACAGGATTAGGACAATAATAAAGGAAGCGTGAAGGCACTTTTACACGGGTTTGTTGAAGCGCTCGATCGTATCTGAGTCTCGGTTCCACTGTAAAGGCAAACGCCAGGCGATCGATTTTGTGGTTTTCGACTTTCATCACCCGCGGACGCGGATTTGACGGCAGAACGGCCGTGTCACTGCCGATGTAAAACTCCACCCCGGGTCACACTCCTTCGCTCGAGCGCGTGTCCCTTTCAGATGCGTGATCGGTAAAAATGTTCTGGCGGTTTCTGCCAAAATAACCGCTTCACGCTTCAACTGCTCGAGAAGCGTTCCAGCGTAAACGCACATCGCAAGGCTGCGGTGGCCTCAAGACCTTCGAACGACACTCCCCTTGGACCGTTTTTGGACGAGCAAGCGGCGCAGAAGGACGTTCTTCACCGGGATGGCCAGCCTGCCTTGTGCAAACAGACATTTCGAATTGTTGACAAAAACACATGAATCACTACTGTAAATTACACAATATGTTTACTCCCTTTGCCATAACTACGAGCGACAAATTTCTGGTGTGAGAACCGAAGCTCAAACCAAAGGATGTCAACCTGAGCTTTAAGATATGAATTCAATCTGATTTAGAAGGCAGTTTCTAGCCACAGAAAACAGAGCGCCGCTGGAACGGTTTTCCTCGGAGCTCGGATTATTTGGATATTAAACAAGCGACCGGCTTTATGGGGAGCCAACATTTTTTTCGACGATTTAGATCCCCCCTTTGAAGCATACGCTGCACAAACAGGGCATGCGAGCACAGTATTGTGTCACTCGGCTTATTGGCGCTTGTAAAAACACACTTTCGTGGAGCGCCCTCTGACTCATTGTCTGCTAAGCGGCGCGAGCCACACCCGCAACCCTTTTAATAAATTATCTTCAAGCTAAGACTACATCCATTCGGCTTCCAAGACGTTCAAGAAAGGCTCTGGAGTGAGTTAGAAGCAATAATCGCATCCATTTGTGGGAGAGCACAATATACGAGTGCGGTTATCTGCTCCCAAGTCTACGGTTCAACCGGGCCAAAATCCGAGGACAAAAGAAATCTTAGATTATCCGCGCCTCGACTAGGCGGCAAGGAAGCGGAGCGTTCTGGAAAATTCCTCAGGTCACGACAGTGTGCAAACGCAAGCATCGATATGACGTTTGCGTCATCGGTTATTGAATTTGCTCTTTAACTTTGTCTCGCACATTTGATTTGGTAGGAACTGTGGCGATGGGTGGACTTGGAAGGTTTCTTTCGTAAAAATCCGCAAGTAGCTACTAAACAAACCGAGCTGTGAACTGGAAGGAAAATGACGCTACAAAAATAACACTGAAAATCCAAAAGACACAACCAGGTGAGGAGCCTGCTATACAACTAATGAACTACAACTACTATTAAACATCGAAGTTTAAGACAAAACAGGTAGTTCACGTCACCAAACCCCAAAATGGCGCTAAAATTCGCAACAAAAATCCCAACACTGCTTTGAGCTCCTTTTAATAGAATCATCGATTAGAGCCATTTGGCCTCACCTGGTGCTTGTCGGTCCAGCGTGGCTTCAGGTACTGCCTGCCACACAGCCATTTTCTCCTTTTTGCTACCGAAATAAAATGTTAACTTAATCGCAAACCCTGCACGGCAACCTAGAAGCCATCCTAAATGCGGTGCCAACCAATCCATTTCCAAGATTTTCCTGTGTGGTTGCAGTGCCGGTGGCTCGAATGTTTTATCTTTATATAAAATGTGAGTATTTAGATTATGAAATTTACATTATTAGCTAATAAATACTTTGTATATTATGAAGAAGATTTTCAACGTAGCATTTTACTACATTTTACTCCAAGGAGCTCCTGATGTCCAACGAGTGTGTATATCAGCTTCGCTTGGGAGCTCCTTGGATTGCATCAAATGCCTTATCTTTCCTACAACTTTTACAAAAATTAAAGTAATATTTTAATATTAAGCATCACATCTGCAGACCAGGTTGTGGTTAAGTGCAGCCGAGTCCATCTGGACACCGGTGTTTGTGTTGGGTTTGAAAACGACGGCTACATGGCCGGTGCGGTAATCTGGCACAAGGTTGCGTAATTTGAAAGAGAAATGTTTATCTTTCAATCTTTTATCGCCACTTCAGCACAAATTTTGCCTTGTCATTCGAACCGGGTTCACTGCTCCTGCTTGGCAATGGTTGCACTACGGTCGGACCAAGCTACCGCCACCTTTCGCACTCCAATTTTGTAACCTCTTTCTCGCAGACCCGGCAAGGTGGCACTGAAAGAACAAGTAGAAAAGGTGCGACCGCGCAGCTGCTTTATTTAGACGCTCTGCACATTCCTGGAACTTGAGGTAAAAAATATGTAAGAATCAGAGAAATGATGCAAAACCAGAGCAACCCTTCCTCTCGGGTCCCGGCTCACAGTTGCGTCCAGGTTTCCTTTTTTCGGCCAAAACGAACGCAGACTTTTTTGTTTTACATGATGATTCGGTAAACAATAGAACAGTAAAAAAAAAAAACAATAAAACCCAGAACGTATTTATAAAAGTATTTATTTTGTTACTTTAAGCGATATAAATAACAAATAAAATATTAAAACATATTTGACCGAGCCATTATTTTACATAACTTACACAATTTCCAAATGAACATTACATTTCTGGCTTTAGCAAGGCATTTGTACACACAATTGTCTAGTTGGAAAAAAAAAATTACAAATGCAGGTGTTAGTTCTCTGAGAAACTTTCCAGTTTCATCGAAAAGAGAGGAGCACCTTGTTTTCACTGAAAGCGAACGACAAAAACGAC
Organism: Heterotis niloticus; assembly: GCA_018136845.1. Taxonomy (NCBI): domain Eukaryota; kingdom Metazoa; phylum Chordata; class Actinopteri; order Osteoglossiformes; family Osteoglossidae; genus Heterotis; species Heterotis niloticus. Next base: position 5,846,189 of record CM030897.1, on the reverse strand, counting down.
TACTGCAAGTGCTGCCAATCTTTCTACGACCACAAAAAGAACTGAATGCACCCATATACATTCATGTTTCGATAGACAGAACACTCTAGAATGACCTGCCAGTGGATTATAATTAATATTGTATATAACCAAATAAATAAATAGTTTAGTGCATTTCTCTTTTCTCTCCATTGAGAGGAACACAAGTCACTTTTTTTTAATTAATGGTGAACCAAACTCAATTTGGTGCCACCGCAATCTTACTCAACATTGGCAGTTCTCACAATGACAGGCAGACAGTCCAGCTATCTTTAGTTTATCATTATTATTATTTTTTTTAAATTATTATTATTATTATTATTTATTTTTTTAACTGGCTTGTGGAATTTGCTTCTTGCAGAAGAGCTGTTTATTTTCAGCAACCCATTTAGGCAAGAGCGATGCAGACTGAAAGCTGGGCAGAGGAAGGACTGCAGACCGTGACTTGCACTTCTGAACCCGCGAAATGCACCCTGACCACAGGTACACAACCCGACCTCAGTGTGCAGGGCAGCCCTGCGCGGCACCTCAGACAGGTCAGAATCCTGTCCTCGGGGTTGCGTGGCGTGGACCTTTTCGCTCGAGACAATGGCTTTGCGGCTAAACTGGTGTAAACATTTCGTCAGCTGTTGTATTTTTAACTGCAGGCCCATTGTTGTTGCCCCAGTGCTTATTTGCACTTCTACTGGAAATACGGTACAGCAGCTCCTGCGTGCCATCTTGATATGGGAACTGATCCCATTACGCCGCTGCTGGAAGTCGTCTGCATGCAAACACATGAAAAAATTAAATAACTAGAATGACATGAGCAGGAAAGAAATGTTATTAAGCAATTACGCCTGGAGGAATGGCCCTGCGTGCGGGTCACCCCCGTGTTAGTAAATGGCAGGAAACCAAGCTGTTCATCCACCTGCTCTGCACAGGGTGTGCAGGAACTACTGTTACAGTAAATCCTGGAGACAAAAGCGAGGTGCACTTAGACCCTCCAAGAAGGGGGTTTGAACACAGCGATTTTCATCCCCAGCACTACTGACGTCGCCCACCGTGCTCATGCTTATACGAACACATTAGCACAACCAGAAGCCCTCCGGCATCATTTATGTAATCCCATTACCCTGTATGAGCAGGTCTGCTGACCCCCCGCCATCGTTCAGCTAACGCATCCAACTCTCACTGCGTACCCATACTATGCAGAGACAACATGGAGGCACCAACAAACACAGGAGAATGCCGGCGATTTCACGGCTGCATGCTACACGTTCCCTCTGGGGTCAGCTGGTGTATGTAGCAGACTCATCATAGTTATACACAGATGTGCGATTCTTTCCTAAAAAAGGCTGTTTGATTGTCACTGCATTTCAGCACATCCAAGAAAAACTATTTCCTCGAACTGAACAGCACAATATATTACTTCTCCATGTGGAACTGGCTGCTAAGGCACTGTTCTCGGCACGCAAAAGAGGACACAGTGAATTTCCAAGTCTACATTCAGATGCAGTGCCCGGGTTTCAGTATCAATAGAAGGCATTTTTTAAATTATGCACGACTGTTTAAATTGTAAAAAACTATATGCGACAAATTTCACAAAGGCTATGTAACATATATGCAATATAAAAAAAAAACACTTATCAAGAAAGTAAAACACATATTAGGAGTTTCAAAAAAGCTCACTAACATACATTGCGAGGCAATATTTTAAATCCTCAAGTGCCAGACATTTAATTGTCGAGTCACAATGGAGTAACCGTCAAAATCTGCAAAAGTGTAAGTTGTAAGAACATCCTGTCAATGCTAAGTTAAAATTCTTTGCGTCTTAATTTCAGTACTTGTAAGATTTACCTGCAATATTTTTGGTACAAGGCTTATTGGGGTTAGGCTGTGTTTAAGCCTACCATTTTTTAAAAATTCTGCACATTCTTAGAATCTTAACAATACATCATCCAGAATTCAACGACACAGTCAGTACTTTTGCAAAGCAAGTGCTCAGTGGTTCTTATTCATTTTGAGAATGTTCCTATGACTTGGACCATACGCACAACCACGTTCAGTAGGAAGGAAAGCACAGTTCAGTTGCTTATCTTGAATGCTCCAAAGTAACTCCCTTCAGGGTCAGGGTCCAGGAGCCACGAGTTGGACACTTTGACGAAAAGCCCATCACCCTCCTTGAGCATGAATATGCCGCTCTGCTGCTCACAGTACATGTTGTAGAGGCCATTCTTCCAGCGCTTGGTGCTGCCGCTCTTCATGAGCACGGTTGGCTTGATGGTGTTCTGCGTGTGCTTCTCATGGTAGATGTACTGGATGAGCTGCGTGCTGCCGTCCTGGAGGTACTCGGACGACATGTCAGACTCGTCGTAGTAGCGGAAGCAGGTCTTGGCATACACAGAGTAGAGTCCCGCTTCTTCGACGAGCAGACGGCCATCATGGTACCTCATCTTTTGTAGGTGTCCGTGGGATTCCTTCCACTGTATCATGGTGACCTCGATTTCGCCTTCTGCAAATGCAGCCACAGACAGAACCGCATTTAAACGTTTGTTCAGAAACGGGGCACCCGCCCTGAACCAAAGTTCATTTCTCACTAACACAGTCTACTTTTACATTTTAATACCGTACCAAACAAAAAACACACTCTTTTTAAAGTTTCCCATAGCGGATCTGATATTTTTATTCCAATTCAAGGACAAAGTAGTTAAGACGAAGGTCAGAGAAGATTTTTTTCCCATGTGACATCACCGCAAACTCTAAACAGAAGTCTCTCTCTGCAATCAACAGGGATCACACGCAACAGACACGAGACACCAGACGAAAGCAGCAGAGGTCTCAGCGGGGATCAAATCTCTGCTAAACAACACTGTTTGTGGCAACTGTGCCCAAGAAGAACTCATTGACCTTCGTTCTTCAAGGGAAAGAGGATGGCTCCGGTTGTTTGCCCGCAGTTTACAGTGGCACCTACGGATACTCAGACTTTGGGGAAAAACGGAGGCAAGTACGGCGTTCGAACACAACGGCCACATGTTGACCAACGAAGCCTCCAGGATGCAAGCTTAAAAGGAGCAGCCAGCTGGCATGGTGCACGTGTCTTTGTTTAACTTTCCTGTGACATACGTGGGCTTTGAGGACGAGAAGTGAGATTTGGGTAATGGGCTCAAACCAAACTGGGACAATGGAGGGGGAGAAACAGGTGACCAGCAAGACATGGTTGGCTTACTCTTGACGTAGTTGATGGGCACCAGGATGGGCAGGTGGGCCGACGGCACCACGTCTTTCTGATGCTTCTGACATTTTGTCCTATCCCTCTTCCGAGGGTCTCGAAGAGCATCGGCACGGATCGGTTCTGACTGAATATCCTGCGGAAACAACAGGAACGTGCGGTCAATGGGTCAATGGCCCAAAAAGTTTTTATGTAGCCTTCACATATTTTTAAATAATTACTAAACAACATATAAGCCAAAACAGCTTTGTTATCATAGGGTTGATTTTCATAGAACCTTCTTTTGTGATAAGATGCAACTTGCAACTAATGAAACAAACTTCAGTTTAACTTTGATGAAGTTTTACATTTACAATTAATCATATTTAACATTATTAATATTTATGCCATCTTATTTACTTGTGCAATTATTAGCTATGGGTAATGATGCAACCGAAACATGTCAGGTTAAAAAATACACAAAACTGCTGCAACTATTAACGCTTTTGACAGATTTTACCCTTTGCTAACAAAGTCATACTATTTCACAAAGCATAAAAATTTCACGTGGACTGAAGAAATAATGCAGACACGAGAAAGCAATCTCAGCATGCAAAAGGTAAACGGTGCTTGGAAAGGCAGGAAGAAAACAACATGACGCCCCCACTGTACATAAGGAGCAATTATGTGGGTTCCATATTTATTTAGAGTGCAGGTGGAGATGTGCTTTTAGACAGCAGTGGAAGGCTGGCAACCAGCAATGAGCACAGACCCGCACCCAAAAACCTATTTGTTACACAAGCGTGTGTAGCACAAGTTGCTCTGAAATTAGACCAGGTAAACAAGCCCATCGAGGCTCAGGTGGGAATTCGAGGTGCCATGTGGCTGTGGTCCATCCCTGTCACTTGGGCGCTGATCAGAATAAGAGCTACAAAGGTCACAACCCCACAAACAACGAAAACTGTGACACGACAGTCACGCAAAGGTCAACCTTTCAGTTTTGGTTTTCCTCACGTGGGAGTTATTAACACTTTGAGTTGGCAGCACCGACAGGATGTTAATAATTCCACTGTGAGCTACTGAAATGTTACAAGTGTGAAACATTCTGTTCAATACCTTACCTTTTACACACCCGATGCCAAAAGTAAGCAAGAACATACTGGGAAAATTACAATTCAGTTTTAGAAATAAAATAACAAAGCCATTTCCTACACACAGTTTTTTTATAAAGCTTTCACTGAAGACAAATATGGGGCATCCGGTGTCTTGGGACAACAGGTGGCTCAGTGGTTAGAGCTGTTGTTTTCCAATAAAAACCCAGGTTTGGCTCCCTGCTCCTGCCGTAGAACCCTTGAACACGGTACTTATCCTAAATTGGCAGTAAAAATTACTTGTGTGCATTAATGTGTAAATCATTTCAAGGCTCAGCAGCTTTGGGGGAAAGCAGCACCTGAACAAGTAAATGAACAATAATAGCCAAGATCTTTGTATGTTGCGGGGAAGCAAATGGTTTTTGTGACTAAACACCAACTCGTAAAAACCACGTGTGACAATTTACTGGACACTCGGAGTAGAAACACTGATCGAGTCACTGAGGAACAGCGGCAGGAGCAAGACCTACTGTCCAGAGAGTCCTTAACAGCTGCTGAACACAGGAAGCCACCACAAGCTAATCGTAGGTACCCTGGCTGTGCAGTTGGACAGTACTACAACCACACTGGTTACACTAATAATGACTAAGGCTCTCACCACATATTACACCATAGCGGTTACAAAAACTTTCAGAAGAAGCTACGGTGCAGAATGGTCATACAGTGTACTTTCTAGGTTTACAGAGCAAAAAATATGGAAGAGTGACACATTATTATTAATAAATGCATTTAGCGAATGTTTTCTCTACAAAGTGAATTACAATGTTTGATTTTTACACTAATCTACTTAAAACTATTTACCTGTTCATATAGTTTACTGTATCAGTTCAGTGTAAGTCCCTTGACTGAGGGCACACCAGCAGTAGTGGGGATTCAGACATGGTTTGCTTTGAGTGTAAGGTGATGACCTTACCTGCTTATTTTACTACATCTAAGAATCAACTGAGCTTAGTAACCTGTTTAATCTCATAAAGTGGCTTTGATGGAACCTGAAATCCTACTGATGCAGCTTTGTAAGCAGTGTGACGGTGACAACCAATGAACCGCGGTGCACAAACAGTTCTCCTATATTTCATTTCCCGCAGGATACCACACCCGTCAGCCCTCGCTCACCTCCACCGACGATTGCTGGACAGAAGAGTAGTCTGTGGAGAAGTCCACCTGAAAAGAAGAACACAAACACCTCCGTGAAGAGCTGACATGCAACACCAAATCCTTACACACAACGCACCATGCCAAGTTCAAGCTGTGTGCAAGCCCGAATACAAACATACACATGTACTTGGGGTCCATGTTATTTGGGACCAGAGCATTATTGTTTATCCAGGCGGGGAGCATGAAAGATGAGGTTCTGGCCATTGTCTGCCCCAATGTCCAGTCATGCCTGATTTATCCTCCCCTCCAATATTTATGTGCAACTCCCCTGAGTGCTGCTGCTATCATTTTTTGCTCCCTTAATATCCGAAAGCCATGGCCGTAATGACACACACACCGCTGGACAACAGATCATGCACGCTCTCTCCAGGGAGTCAGAATTCATCCCCAGACTTTAGAAACCTTGTCAGAAGTACCTTATTTAGTTTGTTGATCTGTAAAAGTTCCATGCTGCGTTGGATAAAAGCGTGTGTCGCACAAATGAAAAAAATGCCTCGGTGGATTTTGCGCCACACGAACCAAAATTGGGAAATAAATGTGCTGTCGGGACATTTTTTAAAACGTGGAACTAGAGCTCTCCAGTGTCAGTCAAAGTCACCGACTGTGGCAGCTCTGACGTAACGCCTTTAATAGTGGGTTTGGCTCTTCAGAGGAAATTCTGCCCGCATCCACATCCGAAGACAATCCCACTCTTGTGCCAGAGACGCTCGTCTGCCTCCTTTCCCGCGCCGGGACCTCGGGCAGCCCTCCAGCATTTGACAGGCGTGCGACAAACGCCGCTTTGTTTACGCCAGAGCCCCGATAGACCAAATACTATTATTCTGCACTTCATTCAAAACTCCCATGAGTAAAGCTGGGTTTCATTAGATCCAAAGGCTGCCGTCCGTGCCGCTTCTCCGAATCACCGCCGTACTATTGTTTTCTTTCATTTCGGGCCAACTCAGCTGCCTCAAAGGGCACCATTCCCGCAAAAGCCAGAACAAAAGGTTGCAGAATCTCTGCAAATGCATTTTTTTTTTTTTTTTTTTTAAAAACACCAATCCCCAACAATTATACAAAACTGCATTTATCGTCTATAACACCTATGTGCAGTATTTGTTTAAGACATAAAAAGGGGACGGGAGGGCTGGACCCCGTCCAGCGTTCGAAGCAGCATTAAATTCCCCCATCAATATTTTTTGCGCAATGCCGATGAGTAATATTTCTAATGTTTTGTTCCCGCCCGGTGCCTTTAAAGCTGTTATGCCACTGGCATTTTTCAATTGCTAACTGGAATAAAATGTCACCGATCATTATTGTACTAACAAAATGACTAATATTAACTGGTGAGAATGTCACCATCGACTGGCAAGTAAGGCTCACTTTTGGAGGCATTTTCTCTGCCTTTTTCTGACATGACCCAGCAGCAAGAAGAGCTCCATCCTCTGTTGCTGTAAACAAATTCCTCCCGCTGAGTGCTGTACATTCCGCAGTGTAAATATTACCACGATGGATGCCCCCGCACTCTCAACATCTGCATCCCGGGGAACATTTGGACGCGATCGGGGTTTCTGTTCAACGGGCGCTGCGGAGCACAAGTGCGGCCCAAGCCCGCCGGCGGCGAAGACCCCGCACACGGGGGACGCGGGGGGTAGGAATGCCGCACACCGCAGAGGCAGAAATCGTGCACACTGTCGCAGCCGGAACTGACTTAAGCATCCCAGTTCTTTTATATTTTATTTCATTTTATTTTAACTTGAGTCCGACGCGGGAAATGCAGAAGCGGGCGGCTGAGGTAGAAGCCGCCAAAAAGCTGCGACGCTTTCATTCCATCGCGCACGGATGACTGTGATGTATTTATGACAAACAAGTTGCTACCGTACACTTTGCTGTTGTTTTAAATACCGCAGCGCTTGAGGTTTTCGCGGCGAACCGGTTTTACGCGACCCGTCGCGCTCGGCGCGAAGGACGGCGAACGCGTGCGCGACGGATGGGGCCGCACTCTTCCCGCTCGTCCCACACCGTGAGCCTCAGGTGGCTGCCGAGTCTCACGGAAAAGCGGCGATGCTCGTTTTTCTCCCCCCTCCCCCCCATCATTCGCGAATTGAATCGTGAATGCGTGGAAACCTGAGGCCGCCTCAGGGGGAATTGCTGAGCACCTGCGACGACGCAGCGGCACCAGCGACGGACAAACAGCCGAGGACCGAGAGAGGGATTAAGGAGGACGAACCCAAACGCTCCCCACACCTCCGCGTCCCGCTCACCTCCTGCAGGTAGCCGGTGAGGTGCAGCAGGATGGCCACGCTGGACGCCACCTGCAGGGCTCCCATGATGGCGAGAGCGCCCAGCACGAGCGAGCGGCACGCGGGCTCGGCGGCGCCCGCGTGCTTCCGCACGTGGCCGCCCTCCGCGTCGCCGCGGTGCTCGTGCAGGTACGGCCGGTAGTCGGCGGACGCCATCGGGGACCCCGGGATGTGGACGGCGCGGCGGAGGGAAAAGGAGGACGCGGAGCCGCCGACGAGCGGGCATCTAAATAAAGAGAGGGAGGGCGCTGAGAGAGGGAGTGTGACGGAGGGAGGGAGGGAGAAAGAGAGAGAGAGAGAGAGAGAGAGCGAAAGTCGCGGTGGAGTTGCGATGCTTTCTCTCGCCTCATTCTTCGCGCACGCTATGGGCCGGACCGACTGAACGTCCCAAACCCTCAGCATCAGGAGGAGGACGAGAACGCAGGTTAGCTGCTGCGCTACGTGCTTAAAATCCGCCCGTGTCGATTATATTTCACCTTGTATTACATATTATACACAGGCCTGCCAAAAAAAAAAAAAGTCACCACCTGGGTTTAACTTAGTGTTATGGTCTGGGGTTCCTTCAGTTGCTCAGGTCTATGTTCAATAATGATGTAAATACTGAATGAGCAGGTTTTTCCATCAATGGATTTTTCCTTCATATTTCAAGATGACAATGCCAGGATTCATCGAGCTCAAACTGTGAAACAGTGGTTCAGGGAGCATGAGAGAGACATCACTTTTACGCATGGATCGGCCAGCACAGAGTCCAGACCTTAACCCCGTTGAGAATCTTTGGGATCTTGTGCTGGGGAAGACTTTACGCGGCGCTCCGACTCTCCCGTCATCGATACAAGATCTTGGCAAAAAAATGAATGCGACTCTGGACGCAAATAAATGTTGTGATATCGCAAAAGCTTATCGAAACGATGCCACGTGCCAAAACCAAAGCTAAAGGCTGTCCAACCAAATATTAGAGAGTGTGTCACTTTCTTTTTTGGCCAGACAGTGTATTATGGTTTGAAATTTTACAGCTGTGAAAATAAACTGCATAATTTGTTTATATTTAAAAAAAACAGCAGTACTTCAATGTTTGCAAGCTTTTTTCCCCACCAAACACCATATGCAACTGAGCTCCCATTTTGATGCAAGAGTCTGGTTTGAATTAATAAAATAATGATGTAAACTGAAAAAAACTATCATTTCCAATTCAGCTGAGTGGATTTCAAATGATTTTTACAGAACTGAGGACAGAGGTGTGAGTGACGGCAGACAGCAGTTATACTGGCAACACATGAAGCCAGCTGACAGCTGAGGAGAGAAAAACAAAAAGCTCTCAGAGAGAGAGACGAATAAACCAGCGAGGGTCCAAATGAGGGCCACACTTCTGTGGCAGGAGATGGGAAAGCTGGGGAGATGTTTAACGTATGTAAGTGTGGAGGTTGTGTCATTATCCTGTTTATTAGCTAAAGGATCTTTAAAGTTAACACAATTATATTTCCATCAGGCACCTTAACAGTTTTTCAAGTGCTGGGAGTCAAAAAATGTTATCAGTAGGACTCCATCAAGTTATACCAAAGTATTTGGAAGGCACATCCTCATCCTCTACAGACAACAATAGTTAAGACAGTTATGGGTAAATTTGCTGTAATTCTCTTCTGATCTTTTGACATTGTGCTCCATGTATTGTCATATACTGACAGATGAGGGGGGCAGCACAGAATTCCCAGTCCAGCCCCATCCTTGTGGTGTTTGCCCACTGTCACGTTTGCACCGATTTCCTCTGGCTGCTTTGATTCCATCGCACATTCGAGTCAGCGAGTGAGTATAAGCTGTACTCAGAGTGTGAAAGTGTGAGCGAATGTGAATGTGCTTTGCAGTTCAGTGTCAGTTATTTTTTAAAAGTAGCTGTAGTCCTTGTGGAGTTGACTGAAATATTGAAATGGGGGTTAGAGGTGCATTTCTGATTTAGTTCACACTCATTCACTGTAAATTACCACTTGACCAGTACAGGCCACAGGATGTGAGGGTGGCTACACCCTAAATGGGACATCAGTCTATCACAGGGCAATCCCACACACAAATACATTTATCCATTCATACATATAGAAACATGCTAAGGGCAGTTTAGAGTCCCCGCTTCACATAAAACACATGGCTGTGGACAGGAACCAGAGCACCCAGAAGAACATATAGACTAAGAAAGCTGGATTTGAACCCATGCCTAAATCCACATAAGCCCAAGCACTATCAACTGCACCATCAGGGCAACCAGAAAATGACTTGCAGCTTGCATAAAAAGTAAAAGTGAAAAATGCTGAGCATAAAGAAATTTAGAGGGTAACTAACATAAGATTTTTTTCAGCATACTGGTATAAAAAAGCAATGCCACTGTAATGTTGTAACATTGTTTAACAGGCTGTGTAAGATGTGTTGTACAGTAAGTACAGGTTTGACTTTAACAGAAACAGCAGTACCCAAAGATAACAGCAGTGCCAGCCAGCTGTCATGGATATACCATACTGTATATACAGTGTTTCATGTTACTGTAGCTATGGCTGTCCGTCAGGTAGGAATTATGACTCTGGAGTGTGAAAAAGACCAAGTGGAAATGTCAGACCTATTCAGGGCAAAACAATGAAGTAGAAAAGCACAGCAGTAGCTGTGAATGAGCAGATGCTGCACAGTGGCTGCTGTTCTGGGGGAATTTATAGCAAACATGGATAGATTAACCTTTTCTCATCAATTTGTCTTCATATGTGACATTTCTAATCTGACCGGACAAAAACATGAAGCTGTCCAGCTTTTGGCATGAAAATTCTGGAACTCTTTGCTGATGAAAGTTAGAAAGGTGTCCTCAGTAAAATTAACAATCTCTGTGATGGGCTGGTCTCCTATCTTGACTGAAGCTGGTCTTGGACCCTGTTCTTCCCTGGGTTGGCTCAGGACCACCACAACCCTGACCTGGATGGATGGATGGATGGATGGATAGATGAGTTTCCTATTCTGTGCGGAGATCAGAATCAGCACTGTTTTGGTTTAAAAAAAGAAACATGGCAATGAAGATACGGCTCATTTAGCTTAAATAAAATGTTTATAACATTTCACTTTTACAGCTGCACTGAGCTAAAATATGTAAGCTTCTAACTGACAAGTGTAAGCCGAAGGGTTAGAACACACCGTGATCTGTCAGCGTTCAAGTCGCTGCCACCCAGTCACTATCAATGTTTTCCCAAAATTAAAAAATTTCAAGTAATCGTTTATTCTTGGTGGAGACATTAACCCTGCTGGGCTGCTGAGGGAGGGATTTTTCAGATTCCAAATAAATCAGCTGCTGCCAAATGAATCCATGAGAGGAACTTGACTTTGTGGACCTTTTCCCAACCATGAAACCAGTGCCGCACTCGCATCATCTTACACACCATCATCAAGTGCTCTTTTTACAACCACACTTATTTTGGTTACGTGTAGCACTGCGCTTTGCCTTTAATAGCTTTTGCTTTTGATAAACCGGTAATTCCAGCTCAGATCACCTGTGTTCTTTGACAGAGAAGTGAGCAGGAGAGAAGGTGTTGAAGCCGGAGTCTCCCGCTGACCTGATGCACTCGGCACAGCCTTGCAGGAAGCGTCGGTCCTTAATGTCTCGCATTCAGCTTGGGGTCACGGTTATACCGTGAGAACTCGTGTTTTGCGGTGGGCCGACAGGCAGTTTTCCGCACAGCTCAGGAGTGCGGGCCGCAAGCAGGCGGGCCTGGGAGGTATTTATACTCTTTGTTTTGCCATGTGAGCCATTCCTGCCTGAGCGGGGAGGGAGACGGGGCAAAAACGGGCCACCGCACCGGGCCAAAACCATGCAGCTGCTGGGAGCAGCGCTGCTGAAACCACTGACAGGCACTTTCTGAATGCAGAGCTGGCCGCCAGGGCGTATTGTTGGATGGCCAGAGCTTTCAGTGTGCACTGAGTGCTCTGTGTTAGTGTCATTCCACCAACTGTGGAGTCACCATGAGGATGATGTTATGCACTTTGTTTTTCTTAACATTTTTTTTAACTCTCAAATTTGGTTGACTTTTAGGCTTTGTATTTACAGTGCAATTAGGAATGGATAAAGCCTGAAACATCTCTTTCTTAAAATTCACCATCAGCAGTATGTTGGTTTTGTGTTGTCCTCTGACTCTGCAGGAAGCAAGTTTCCCATGGGCTGTAAGTGCAGTGTTTGCTAAATGATATAAAGCACAAATAAAAAGGAGTTGTGATGGTTTGTTCAGCAAAAGGACTAAATGCAATGATATTTGTTTGCTTTTTGATACATTTGTTCGATCTCCTTGCCAGTTCTAGTGTTGTGTGATAGAAGCCTGAGAGATAGAGCAATAGCCTAGAAGAGCCTGATAGATAGATGCTGTTATGTAATTTCCTTGTTGTGCAAGGTAATAAAAATTGCAATACCTGTTTGAAAAGTTAATCACTGCTTCACTGTCGGTAACTGGTTTTACCAGCTTTAGCTGCAGTGTGTGCAACTAAAGACTTCCTATAGCTGGTGACCTGGGTCTCATATACAGTGGGGGAAATAAGTATTGAACGCATCAACATTTTTTCCTCATTTCCAATGAGGCTGTTCACATGAAATTCTCACCAGACATTGGTATTAACTCAAGAAATCCACAAATATAAAGAATTCACAACATTAAAGGCCATAAATAAAGGCCTGTGTAATAAAGTGGAATGACACAGGGAAAAAGTATTGAACACGCTAATTTAATACTTAGCGGAGAAGCCTTCAAGATGCTTCCTGTATAAAGAAACCAATTGCCTGCGGTGCTCAGGTGTGATTTTGACGCATTCTTTTAGTGTGGTTGTCTTTAAATCTTGAAGATTCCGGGGGGCCCTCTTGTGAACCCTGGTCTTTAGTTCCTTCCACAAATATTCAATTGGATTTAAGTCGTGCGATTCACTGGGCCATTCTAACAAGTTGATTTTCTTTCTCTGAAAGAAATTGAGAGTTTTCTTTCTGTATGCTTTGGATCGTTGTCCTGCCGGAACAGATTCATTTCAAGAATCTCTCGGTACATGGCCCCATTCATCGTTCTTTCAATTACATGAAGTCTGCCAGTACCATGAGATGAGAAACGGTCCCACACCATGATGCTTCCACCTCCAAACTTCACTGTTGGTATAGTGTTTTTCGGGTGATGTGCAGTGTCATTTCTCCTCCAAACACGGTGTGTAGTATGACAGCCAGAAAGTTCAACTTTGGTCTCGTCTGACCAGACTACATTCTCGCAGTATTTCATTTTCTTGTCCAAATGTTGTGCAGCAAAATTTTAATGAGCTTGAACATGCCTTTTCTTAGAGGCTATGCCGGCAGAGTGCATTGCCTATTGTTTTCTCTGTAACAACTGTATCCGCTACCTCCAAGATTTTCTGGAGCTCTTCCCAAGTGGTCCTTAGCTCTTGGGCTACTCTTGTGACTATCCTTCTGATTCCCTGGTCAGAAATCTTGCGAGGAGCTTCTGCGCGTAGCCGGTTGATGATGGAGCGATGTTCCTTCCACTTGCAAATAATGGCCCCAATGGTGCTTACTGGAAGATTCAGAAGTTTTGAAATACATCTGTAAACAGTTGCATTGATATGGTTTGCAACACTCAGCTTGCAAAGGTCTTGGGAGAGCTCTTTGCTTTTACCCATCATGAGATGTTTCTTGTGTGACACCTTGGTAGCAAAACATCTTTTTATAACCCATCAATATGTTCTAACCCAGCTGATGTTAATTTGCAGAGATAAGAGATGGAATTACTTTCTAACTTCTTACGGATTTCAGCTGGTTTCTTGCCTTGGTGTACTGCTTTTTCTTAGTGTGTTCAATACTTTTCCCCTGTGTCATCCCACTTTATTACACATACCTTTATTTATGGCCTTTAATTTTGTGAATTCTTTATATTTGTGGATTTCTTGAGTTAATACCAATGTCTTGGGAGAATTTCACGTGAACAGCCTCATTGGAAATATATTTACTGAAAAAAATGTTGACGTGTTCAATACTTATTTCCCCCATTGTAGCTGTGCGTTAAATTACACTGGACAAGTCAGGCCTAAATAAACAAGAAAAGAATAGTTTGTGTTCAAAAACCTTCAAATGTTGCTGAGCTAATGCAGTTCTGCAGGGAGGAGTAGATGAAAATTCCTCCACAGCAGCGAGAAAACTTGGGGACCAATGACAAGAAGTATTGCAGTCATTGCAGCTAAAGGTGGCACAACTGGTTATTAACTACAAGGGGGCAATTACTTTTTCACAGCTTTAACTGTGCATTTCATTACCTTCTGCATGAAAGAAATGACAAGGACAATGCTGGTGTCACATTTTCTTTGTCAGGCACATATTTAACTATGAATGGCAAAAAAGATTTGGTCAAGAGCTGCAAAAATGTAGAAAATTGGAGGGGGGTGGGCAAATATTTTTTCACAGCACTGTAAATATATCACATAGTTTAGCTCGGTGTCTTTTTTGGATTTTTTCCACAACGAGCATGCAAATGAAATCGCAATACTAACTTTTTGTGCAAAATTAGACAATTGTTGCTTTTTAAAAAAAAAAAAAATCTGCGATAAAGTAAGTTCAGGCTGTCAGAGAAAAAGATACAAAAGGTCACTGTCTCTTAAAAGTAAAAAATGATCTCCCAGTACAATTTTACAGTGAGAGCCTCGCTGGGAACGGCGGCAAGAAGAACCTGAGAGACAGAATAATAAATGGCCATTTAAAGAAATATTACTGGGACAAAATTACACAGATCTGTTCCAAAATGTAAAGGAACTACCACGAAGGCATTGCATTGTCTCTCCCAGAGTCCCACATCCTGTGTGGTATCAAATTCCCTAACAGTCGCCCTCCCTCCGCACACAGGAACCAGCAACGTCTCCACGACCCAGCCTTTTCAAGTCGGCGAAGCAGCCGGGATGTTTACTCTTCTCGCTGTTTGGTTCGACCTGACTCGGCACTCAGAGGAGTCTGTGGCTTCCACAAAGGGGCAGATTTCAAAGATAATTTGAAAAAACAAATAGTCAAGTAGGGATATTCCAGGTTATTGCACGGATCCGGTTACAGTTTACAAGCGGGTTAGTTTGGGTGAACCAAGTGCGGGTTATTAGGAAGGATACGGATGGGGTTTGGGATAAAGCAAAATGGATCTATTAAGTTGAATTAAAGAGACAGGATAAATATCGTTTGTTATATTTACTCGTCACGCAACAAGCTGTTGTGCCAGATATCTGAGAAAGGCCCAAACATACCTGCACGTTCACAAACCACAGACATACCTGCACAAAAAGAGGAATTAATGTGACAGTCAGAGAGGAACTCTGTGCTGCCCTTTGGATAACCCTGAATTTTCATACCACGTGTCTGTAGGGTGACATAACGTGGCATGTAATTTTATCGCAATGAGACTCTGCAGACCGGGCAACCTTTTTACCTTTTCCACTAATTTACCCAGCAGCACTTTTAACCAAAGCACTCGACATCTTCTACCCATTTTTGCAGCTGACGGAGTAAATTCAGGATGGGTGCCTTGCTGGCTGGTACAAGACCATAAAGTGAGATTTGAACCTGGCTCCTTTAATGCCAAGGCAACCGCGCTAACCACTACGCCACCTGCTGCCCAGCTTCCGCATGCCGCCCGATACCCTCCCAAGTATTCGAGCTCCGTGTCCTCTTTCTTGCATACAGTCACACTTCTTGGCTGCTTTTGCAAGTTCAAAGTTCACGTACGCTTTGCGTAAAGTCCTGCTCGGGTTTTACCAGAATTGTACCTACATCTCGCAGATATTATCATCAATCGGTGACTTATACATAGGAGGGAAAGCGGCGATCAGGGTGGCTTCCTTTTACTGGGTGCTTTTTCTTCCCAAAATGAAGCATGTTTACTGTATTATAATAGCTCCACTGTATGACTTCAGGGTGGACAGATGCCAAGGATAATGCGCTGTTTGTCGTGGTTGACCATTTCAGCTGAAACATCAGTCAAGAGGCCGCGCGGCCTCTAATTATGCTCACTGAAGGAGCCCTCTTAGCGTGTGTGCAGTCACTTCTGCGTTCCTCCATCTGTATTTAACTCCACGGACTGCGGCCTGTCCACAACTCCCAAACATACAGTGTGGCACCACTTTACAAGTCCGCTCTGCTTCATCCTCCCCCTAAATCCACACAGGCTGCTTCATGGCTTTTTAAAATTGGCAAATTGGGTTAATTAAAGAAGCTGAGGCATGTAAAAAAATATCTTTTTTTTCTTGTTGCTACTCATAATGAACTAAAAATGGGCATGAGGATGTTTTAGAGATACAGCAATACCCTGCTTAACGCCGGCCTGCTCAGCCCCGTTTTGTCGTAGGCCACGTGTGTAGCTGTGTACGGTATTTGCACATCTCCTTCCTTTATTATTGATATTCTCATAATCCTCATTCTCCCTACAGCTCTTCGGTGCTCATACCATGAGCTCGGGCACCCTGGTGCGCACGGTGTTAAGACATCCATTCTTGGCTCGTGTTCTTTTCTCCGCCGCTGCGCACAACTTGCAGGCACGGCCTTTCAAACGTGTTAACTTCTCGGAAGTGATACGGAACCTTTCTTTCACCCAATTCATATACTACACGGCCAAAAGTATGTGGACCGCCTTTCCAACGACTGAGCTGAGCTGCTTCAGCCGCACCCACACAGCAAATAAACACATTCTAGACAACAGTGCTTCCAACTTTGTGGCCACAGTTTGTGGAAGCTCCTTTCCTGCTTTAGCATGACTGTGCCCCGTGCACAAAGCAAGCTCCATAAACGCATAGTTTGCTCAGGTTGGCGTGGAAGAACTTGAGTGGCAGCACAGAGCCCTGATCTCAACCCCACCAAACACCTTGGGGATGAACTGGAACGTTGACCGTGAGCCAGGCGTTCTCGCCCAACCTCACTGATGTTTTTGTGGCCAAACGGGCAGAAATTCCCACAGCCACGCTCCAAAATCTGGTGGAAAACCTTCGCAGAAGAGTGGAGGGAAAATGTTTGTATGCCGGAAAACTCATAACCTGAAAGTTTTCAACACAAGGAGGCACCGAGCTTGTTTCTTCCTTTACTTTGTTTTGCATAAATTCCTCCACAGTGTAACATCAGTTTCATTATATCCCTGCAATGCTAAAAATGTATTTACCAAATAACGGTTACATTTTTAATAACTCCTCTAGGTGGGGTATTTTGTCAGGATGTCTGAGGTAAATGCTGAACACAATAAACAGAATCTAAAAGTTCCCTTTGGCAATATTTTCTTGCTTAATTGAGAAGTAAAACAATGACATCACCCACACGAACAATTAAGGCAGGAAAGTACGCAGCGGCAAAGAAAGGTGGGGTGAAGTCAGTTTCTTCCCCCATTACTTCCCATTTGAAATGATCGTGCAGGCCGGCTGCATTGTTACTGTGATTCAGGGGTGAGATCATTAAAGCTGCACTCCTCTGGGTGCAGGATGAAGAAAACAGCCACCGTGGAGAAAGTCAGCGGTCAAAGTGGCATCATTGTCTCAGACAAATCGGTGAGCCCTGAGCCCTGAGCAGCGGTGAGGACGGAAAAGCCCAGTTCCTTTAAATCACTTCCACACCAAGGAGGAAAGGGTGTGTCTTGTCCTCTGTGATGTGCCGCACTGTAGAAAGCCCTTTGTTCCTTTTGTTTTCACATCTACACACCGCTGTGACTCACTTTCTCAACAACCACCGTAACCATCGGCAACCCGAAGCCCCCTGGGCGGAAGCGCGCCGTGCCAGCGGAGTCGCGCCCCTCCACCGGCCGAGCCATGGGACAGCAGGAGAGCAACCCTGACCAGATGGAGCTGATTTTCGCAGAAACTGAGGGTCCGGGGCCCACCCGATGAGAGAGCATGGATCAGAGCGCAGCCAGAATGCCGTCACGTTGCGTGCTGCCAGACACATCCTGGATACGGTCACTGGATACCCCGATAGTCTGAGGGGAAAACAGCACTGTGGTTGTAGCTGGAGACAAACAGCTAATACGTTTGGGGGAGACACTCGAGGTTTCCTGTCTGCAACAGTTCAGAACCAAATCCTATGACCTAAAGGTTGCAGGTTCATATTCCAAGAGCGGCCATTGCGCAGCCGAGAGACGCAGTTTGCCGTCTCCGTTAATACCGACAAATGCGATCCATCCAAGCTGCGATAAATTACAAAAAAGGTATTAAAGTGTACAGCAAGAAGCAGAACTTGATCCTGCAGCTCATGTATGTTTCCAGCACAAAAGATTAGTTAAAAAAAAGACAATTTGCGCTATGAAATAAACTCAGTGCAGAGGAAATGAGAAGTTATTTAAACCCCCGGTGCTTGTTGTGCTGGCGAGTTCGACAAGGTTTTCATCTACAAAGTGGCAGCAGGGACATCTACGCTTTCTTCCCTCCCAACATTTCCCCTTACAAATTGAAGCAGCTCTGTTTCTACAGAGGTGTCATCTCTTGGCAAAGCCAGGGGGGTTGTCAGCAGTCCACCGGCGGTGTCATCACGGCCACGGCGGGCTAAAGGAAGCGGACCCCCCGCCCGTGTCTGGACTCTGTCAGCCGGGGGTGGACATGGAAAATTAGAATGAGAACAGCGAGACGATAGAAAGAGCTGCCACAGACAGGCTTCCGTATTTCCCTCCCATTAGGATT
Source organism: Heterotis niloticus (assembly GCA_018136845.1). Taxonomy (NCBI): domain Eukaryota; kingdom Metazoa; phylum Chordata; class Actinopteri; order Osteoglossiformes; family Osteoglossidae; genus Heterotis; species Heterotis niloticus. Next base: position 5,827,731 of record CM030897.1, on the reverse strand, counting down.
TATGGCCCTTCAAGTGTGGTCTTGTTTTCACTGCAGACAAAAGCAGAACATTATGAGCAATAACATGTATTAGTATTTTCCGTGGTGCATTAATGAACCTGCTCATTGTTTCATCCATGAGGAATCTCCCGCGGGCCCCCAGGTATCGCTCCCCATTTCACATTCTTGAGCTCAGCTAAGCTGCCAATTAGACTTCTCTCCTCCATTCTACCATCATGTAAATACCTCTGATTTATCGCATGCCGAAAGCCGTCTCCCACCAGTAACTATGTATAGCGCAGAATAACACGCAATTATAAGTCTACAATGACTCCCTTGTCAGCCCATCTATAGGAAGGGCTGCATTTTCTGGAGCTGATGAAATATGACTTGAGGCTTTGATAAAGCGATTCAGCAGCTTTAATGTAAGAGGATTTTATGTGCGTTGCTACAATGGCTGCTTCATCAGCGAAAGAGGCACTGGTTATCTATGGGACCACTTTGATGACATCATCAAGGACGGCTTTCAAAGAACACGCAGACGGACACCGAAAAAGCTCGACGATGATGTACTCGCGGCATAAGGATAACTGTTCGCATTCACGACAGCGTGACTCCACATTGTGTGTAATGTTGGGGGAAAAGTGACACAATAATGCCCTACAAAGTGTACACATGTAAAAGCTTTATTTTTGCAACAGCTTAAACAATGGCAAATATAGTGCTTTGACTTCAAGCTTACAGTCCGTAAACTATTTAGCAATATCAATAAGGGACAAGTGTACTCACTGTTATAACTTACATAAATAATCAAATATCTCATTTGGCAAGATTATACAAAGAAGCCAGGAAAAATACTTGTTAGCCTGGTACAATGTGTAGCAGAATGAGAGTAGCACTGCACGACGTACAAAATACTTTTTAAGCCGTTGAGTTAGATCTCTGTAACACATTCAGCCTTAAATAACACAAAATAGCATTGGTTATTTTTAAAGATGTAACTGTACACAAAATAAAGTGACAAAGTTCAGGAGGCCGAACACAAGTGCCTCCATTACATATACAGTATGAGAACAAGACTACGCTTCTTTTCGGCTGGCGGGGAAGGAAAAAAAAACCGTCTTCACATTTTTCTACTTGTCAGCTGTAACATGCAGCCTATTTTTTACAAGGAGCCCTGGCAGGTTTACAAGTTATTTCTTGTTTCAGCGACTTAAAAAATAAGAATATATTTTATTTCTACGTCAAAGGGACACTTGCTCAACTACTTTTGGCAGCAGTGTAACACATTGCTTGACAGTCCGGGTAAAAACAAAAAAAAAACAAAGTTAATGCCACTCATTACCACCTCATGTTTTCTATTAAGGTTAACAGAAGAAAATTTTTCACGATGTGTTGCTGGGATTCTGCCAGCTTTCAGGCAGGGTTTGGAGTAAAAATAATGTGAAGACGCTAGTGTTGCTTCATTTGTAAAACTTCATGCTTAATCTTACTTGACATGGGAGTCAATCCGTGCCTGTTCCAGCTCCTTGATGCCGTGCAGGAAAGCAGAGGTGGAATGAGGAGTGTCCCCCGGCCTCCAGGAACAACCATTGCTGCTTTGCTGCAGAACCTTCATTTGGACAACGCTGCTGACGTGGGAAACGTCAACGCAGCACAGGCCCGACAGCCATCTGTGGGAAATCAATTTTCCACAAAGGAATTCTAAACAGCTTATTAAAATGTGAGAAGTTCAAAAAGTGCATTTCCAGACATTTTCAGTGTCTTTGACCATGACTTCTTAAATAAAATGTCTTTCGCTCATCTCCACACCCCGGGATGGATGATTCTCGATAAGCATTGTTGCGATTCCTAATCTCCTAACAGCTGTGGAGGTTACAACACAATTTTGTGAGACACTAAGTGGCAATAACCAGAGGGATGTGAAGTAACTAAACCTCGTAGTGTGTCATACGCCACTAAAATGTGTGTAGTGTGCGCGGGCTTGCTGACCCATTCCTACTGTGTGTTGTGGCTGCAGGATCCGTGGCATAAATGCGTAAGCGCTCACTGGGTTGCGTTATCAATGCATCACTGTGCCTTCCAGGTGAAGACCTCTTTTAGGAGGCAAACTTTTAGCACAGAAATTGGGAATTCCGCACTGGCTCCAGTTCAAAGACGTCTGAGATGAATGTGGCCAGTCATGACATACCACGTCTGGATGAGCATCCTGTTTTGTAAAGCTGCAGTACATATGAAACATGAGCACATTTCTTAGCAGCATCGTCTCACGTATTCTGTCAAATCTGCTCATTATGCTCAGGCAAGTGCTACAGCGACAGTTGTGAAACGATAAGCGGTACATTTTATCACTCAATTTACATCACTGCAGCTGTGTGGTTTTTAAAAATCTGCCTTTTAGCGTTTCCTCCGAGACTAACAGGAACACAGTGCGAACTGCTGCCTTTGTTCCCATGGTCAAAAAGAGCTCCACGGCCTCCGTACTCACACACCTGTGATTTGTGCAAAAACGATTAAGGTGACAGATGTGTGGGCGCACATGTGCCGGAAAAATACTTGTGTGAGCTACTATCTGTCAGGCAAATCGTTTCGGGTGTCAAGTTCTTCGCTGCACTGCGTGGCCTCCCTATAGAATCAGTAGTGGTTATCAGGCTGGTTCCAGATCCTGTGGTGAGGCTCCCCAGAAGAGAGGAACAGATGAGCCACCATCTTCCTTTAAGCTATGGGGATTCCCTGGAAAAAGGGAGGTTTTAAAAAAAAAAAACTAGTTTTTGGACTGCCTCACCTTCCCTTGAAATGCGAGAAACGGGTGTGAACGGAATCACGTGGCGCGCGGACGGCCGCATATTTGGGGGCGAGTGTGCCAACAGCAAAAGAAACGCGCTGAAAACAAACATGAAGTAAAAAGCAACGGACAGCACCTCCAGTCACGGCACGCGAGGGTGAACGCACGCGACCCACATGCGCTCACGTACACACATGCCACAAGAGAGCAAAATAGCTGCTTCTAAAGCCCCCCACCCTCAGGTGTTAATGGGTGCCTCGGGGGCATAAGCAACACACGAAAACAAAGACACAGTCCACTAAATGCACATCTACTTTTGGCAAACACATTGCACATTACTGCATGTTGATTGGGGTTGTCTGGGATGGTGGGGCTTGCTGTGAGCTGGTAGACCCCTGCAAATGTGCTGCAGGAAGTGGGGGGTTATCTAGGAGTGCTCTTGAAGCCACTGGAAGAGGGGTTTGGGGCTGCTTCTCTCTTCACCAGGTTCCAACCCTCCTTGGGGCCCTTGGTCGTCGCAGTATCGGAGCAGCGCTTGGAACAGGTCGCCCACTTTCCACTCCCTGTCATGGACCATGCGCAGCACAGCAGGCAGCTGGAAGGGAAAACACAGAAGCAAACATACAGTCAATGAGGTTCCTCTCTTCTTTGTCATCAATGAGGCTCATCAAATACAAAACAAAACTATTTATAGATACATCTTCAGCCCCCAAGTAAGATGTTTTCCATACGTCTGGATTTCACCTAGAGCTTACTGCTATGTACAGGTGCGTATTATCCTGTTGCATAGGTGTCTGCCTGGAGCCTATCGCTATGTACAACTGTTTACTCTCCCTGTATACCGGTATCTACAAGGAGAAAAACAGTCACTATGTACAGGTGTGAACAGGTAAACTTACCAGCTCCAACCCACGTTCTGCATGGGTGCTCAGTTGCACGGCAGGCAGGTCCGACTGTGAGGCGGCGATCCACTGCAGCACCGCCCTCACTTGCGGGTCCAGGGTTGGCCCTGCCACATCCACGCTGACCACCAGCAGGCCGGACTCAATACGTGTCGCCACTACCAGAGGGGAGCCAACAGTGCCAAAGTCATCACCTGCAGCCTCATCTGATCCAGTGTGGCTGCCACCCTAGAACCGCGAGCTAACAAACCCACCACTTCCCATGCTCTCTAAAGATCACCAGGTGGGACATAGCACCGAAAGTGGAATCAGTTGCGGGAGCTGCTCTCACAGACGGGCCAGTACACGTCACGCCCCCACATTGTATAATTATTAGCAAAGACAATCATATACGCTCAAGATGGCCGTACCTTTCGACCCCAGATCTGCATGCCCATGCACAAAAAATCAAAAAGGGACAGCAAAGGTTATTTTCATTACCATCAGAGTCTTCCTTCACCTCTGTCTCCTTGTCTTCTGCGCTGTCACTGTGAGAGACGACACAAAACGCAGGGACATTACGGGATTGCTGGAAGAGGGCAGACACAAACAATCCACGCAAAGAGGTAACACATTGAAGGGATTAATGGACTACATCTCCCAGCCTGCCCTGCCCAAGAACATCCAGATTCCTTCTATTTATATACCAAATGTGTGTCATGAACAATTAAAATGCCACACCCTAAATAAATACACGTGTCAGGCTGCTGATCTTTCCTTTTAAAAACATAGCAACAGTTTTTTCCCTCTTCTGGGAGAAAGTAGGAACCTGCTTCTTGTTTGCACAGCCTAAGGCAGGTGCAATTATCCCTTGCTGCCTAATGTGCTCAAACATTTTGGAAATCATCTTCCTGCTCCATTAAGTTGAGGACCAAAGAAATGAACGATGTTTCCACTCCGGTGACTAACGTTCTGTCTCGAGAGACCTCTGGGCCTCTCATCACTTGTTCGGCTCGCAGCTTGGACACGACATTGCTGGAGTCCAGGCTCCAAGTGAAACGCTAGTAACACGAGTGAACTCCCCACCCAGTCTGCCTTGTGCCCACACACACAAATTCCATTAAACCATTCCTTTTGTATGAGCAAAAAGTCGGTGCACAAAGCTGTTTTGTTGAGCTGCCACGGTCACAGACAATATTTCAGCACTTGGGGATCAAAGCTCTGACATCATGCAGGATTATCACCGTGATTGTTTCTACTATTTATCATGAAGATAAATCAGAAAGGCTGGGGTCCAATCTGGATAGTGTGACGGACCAACCTGTCTGAAGGGGAGAAGGACAATCGCTCTTCGCAGATCTCTCCCTCCAATCCCAGGCTGCTCCAGCTACTGCTGTTCCCGTTGCTGCCAGAAGGGGGAGAGAAGAGTGCTGCGCGTTACCATGGCAGCTAGCGCAGCGGTTAAGAACGTGTAACCTGAAGGTTGCTGGTTTGCACTCCGATCCTGGTTACCGCATACCAACCAATCCATGGTTGAGCACAGTACTTAACCCAAATTCCTGCAGTACAAATATCCAGCTCAGCCTCTTTGGGAATAGTGTTAGCTTAGTAAAGCTAAATGTCAGAACAACTCAAACACAGTGCCAGCTCAGTCAGTCTAACACTACGGGGCAGCTGCAGGGAAAAAGCGAGGAGTTTAAAATCCTCGTGGATACCCAAGCCAAGCAGGCACAGAGTTGCGGCCGTCTTTTCAACTGTGGCCGTCTTTTCAACTGTTGGCCTGGAAACATCCCTTATGACTTGAATGTGCTTTAAGAGCCACACCTATTAGAAACACTTCATTGTGTCAGGGGCAGGGACTCCAAAGTACAAAAATATGCTTAGATAAGGCTGTTTTCAGGGGCTTGGGATGTACATCTCCTTGAACTTACTTCCACAGAGACCTGAAAGTGCACAGAGAAATTGAATGTAACCATTCTCTGCTCAATCTCAATAAGGGTCAAATGACTCAACCCTTGGGACTTAGCCCAATTCAAACAGGATAAGGGGTAAAGAGCGTATTGTTCTAAAACTCAAGAGTGACGATGTTAATTTCTGTGTATAATGTCTTCTGCAAACATTGTCCCAAGATGAAATGGAAAGACTTTAAAATTCAATTGTTAACAATTTTAAACGCAAACCTAATGATGTGCGGACTCCAAACTGCCTGTGGTGTGTGTATGTGCGAGCAAATGGGTGTTGTGTGTGACTGCCCTGCCATCCTGGCCAGGAGATTCCCCCTCTCATGTCCTATATGTCCAGGATAGCCTTGTTTATTTTAAAAAGGACACCTGGCGGTGGGCAGATGGCTGATAACAGTGAAAAAGTCAAACTTTTCATTGAAAATCAAATAGCTGGCTATATCTTGTTAAAAACTTATTAAAATTATTAAAATAAACCAACATTTGTCTAACTAACAGGACATTCTGAAAGGGCTTTGGTGGAAGATAATATTTGTAACATTTCATACAGCCGAACACAGATGCTGGACATTGGATCAAATACTTTTGACCAGCAAAAGTTCTTTCATGCTAGACTGCAGGTTTCAGAATCCCTACTCTTGAATGTTGCAGTCCATCTGATCAAGGCACTTAGTCCGGTAAAAAAAAAAAAATTAACTGTATAAATTTGTAAATAACAGTATGTTTCTTAACAACAAAATACACTTTGGAAAACAGTTGGCTAAACTGGTGAAAAGTATTTACAACACAGAAGATGGAGGAAAGTATTAGTAAAACCACTCTACCTGTCACTCAAGTGCAAGAAGCTGCTGCTTTCGTCTGGATGCTCTTCCTCAAAGCTGAGGTTAGACCAACTTCCAATGCTGTCGTCTCCTGCGCTCAAGCTGAGTTGCTGGCTGGCGGTGGACTCTGAAGCATGTGTCCCCTCTTTCCCAGGGGTGCTGGAAGGCAGCAAACAATAGCAAAGTGAGCCTCTGTTGAACTGGGAAGTTTGGTGGTTGACGCTGGTTCCAGACCGGGCTACATCAAGCTCTGTCACAGCCAAATTCAGGTACGATTACCCTGCATCAGAGAATGGTCTCTGAATTGAAATAGCCACAGGATTGGTGAAATGTGCTCCAGTACTCATTCTGGAAACTAGTTCTCTTCACAAAGCATTTTATTTACAAGTTTGAGCGACAATTGAGCTATTGGATTGAGCTAAGAATTCAGGACACTGATGGGTTGCATTGCTTTAACTCTTTTGTACAGTTTACCTTATCCAAGTTTTGCCCTGGTTGCCCATGTGCACTCAAACTTTTGAGTGATCCAGTATTTGCCGTCCAGAGAACGCACGCATATATTCTAGTCATTTGCCAGTAAAGGATGCACAATTTTTACAATGTGGGCGGCCCAGGTTAAGTGCATTGCTAAAGGCCGTGCCCACAGCATGTCTTTGAATTATTTTCTTCAATGACATGGAATTTCACATGACTAAGTGCGGTAAAATTGTCACCAAAATTTGGGGTTATTACCTAAGGTTGATGGTTTGGCAGACATTGGAAATTGCTGAGGTCATGATCTCTGCAGTGAGGCTCTCAGCAAAGCTTGCGCCATCATGTCCAATCCCGCTGTCGGCATTCAGGCTGGCACTGCTCAGCTCCCTCTTGGCTTTCTCAATAGCTGATGACACCATTTCTTCTGCATAGGCAGCTCTCTTCTCCAGGTCAATGTGAATCTTGGGAATTTCAAGGCCACATATCCTAGGTCCCTGGCACCTATCTGGCACTGCTTCAAACATGTGCCTCCGCCTGCTAAGACTGTCCTGAAAGTGGCACCTAGCAGCATTTCCGCAGAAGGGATGCTCTCCAACTGTACAAAAGTGGCAGCTCTTGTCAGTCAGCTCCAAGTTCAGCGGCACTTCCGTCAACTTTTTAGCACATGAATGATGGTCCCCTGCCCTCTTGTCCTCGGCGGCCTGCTGGCTGGCTGAAGCCAACGTCATCTCCAAAGTATCGTCTACTATTTTTCTGGCGTAGTGTTCAATTACGTGCACTACGCCATCGCTGTAATTCCCATCATTTAAGCTGCCAGTACTATGGTATTGCTTGGTCTTCTCCGTGTAAGGCAGTAGAGAACATGAAAATGTGCTCCTGATTAGGTTCTCTGTCATATTGTCCAGCTTGGATTTTTTGTACAGACAGGAATCAGTTAAAGATTTGGGCAGTCGGACAGATGACAGCCTGAGCTTTCTTGTGACATCATAGGTAATGTTGTAAGCTAAACACTCGGCAAAATTAACAAGGGCCACGTATTCCCTCCTACTCATGTCATCTGGATTCCTGCAAGCACACTGGACTGCGCTGGTAGAGGAACACGCTTTCCGGTTTTCGTCTAGAGTAGGGGCCTCTGCAACCGACTCCTTCGAAACTTTGCAGATCCCATCATGATGTAGTTTTCTGCCTTGGTGGAGTTTCAAGGCAGACCTCTGCTTTATCTTTCTAGCTGCATGCGTCAGTCCCGATTTGAGAGAACGGTAAGCAAGACGGCTAGCGTACTGATCCAAAATTAGCTCTCGGTTGCCTCCTTCTCTTTTTAGAACTTGGATGAGATACCCACTGTATTCATCGGTAACGCTCTCGCAGCTTGGGTACTTTGAGGACAGCCCACTTGACCCAGCAATCTGGGATGTGGACACCGGGGCCACAAGGTCGTGGGGCCACTGGCAGGTTAGGCTACCTAACCGACAGCCTTTGTCAACTTGCTGATGAGGATGACTTTCGGCAGACCCATCTCTACTACTTGTGTGAAATTTATGTCTGGAATGACTGCAACTAATCATCTTCTTCACATCATTGATGACCTCTCCTGCTACTTCCCCAGCATAGGTCCACAAAGAGTTCAAAGTCTGCTCTGAAAACTGCATAACATGCATGGAATAGTCACCTTTGCATTCGTTATCCTCAAGCTTCCAGACATCATTCAAAGCCAAAGTGTCCATCTCAGTGGCCATGGAAATTATGTGGCATGCTAAGCGCTCTGCATAGCAGAAAGCCCCTTTTCCTGCCATTTTATAATCGTAGTCCACTGGTAGGCTTGGCTCTGGCTCTATGACTTGTACACCTGAATGATAACCGTCCTCTTGCTCATCTTCAAAATCGTCATTACTCAGGGCCTCTTCGGAAAGAGATCTCATGAGCTTCAGTACAAAATCAGCCTTCTCATTGCCATTTTCCACAAGATCAGGAGCAGGCTCATAGTGAGGAGTCGATGGAGGTGTTGCAGGGGAAAACTCCTTTGCAAGTTTGCCTTTGAGTTTCTTGGAAAACTGCCGGAACTGCTTCTCCTGTGAGACTGGTGTGGGCTGTTGTGGTGTGGATGGTGGCGTACCTGGGACTCCGTGAGACTTCCTGCCAGTGCTACCGAGAGCTTCGTCACCTACGGTCTTTCTGCTACACCGCATAGAACTCTCAAAACTTGGCACCTCTAAAGTATCTTTCATCAGTGAGGACCGTGTTTCAGAATTAACTTCAGTGGCGTGACATACACTTCTGAAGTCAGATTCACAGGTGTCTTTACATATTCCCTTGGGTCCAAAATTGGCCTTTAGAGATGAAGGAGGGACACGATCAACTAAATTTACTTTCTTTAGACAAACTCCACCTTTGGGCTTGTTAGATTTATCATGAGATCCCAAGCAAGAGTCCTGCAGTTTGAAGTGCACCCCAGGTTTGCTCTCTGGCACACAAGCGACATCTGATCTATCTGTCTTGCTCATAAGAAACCTTTCAGGCTCAATGACTGCTGACAGATTTGAAGCTCCTCTATGAAACGCATGCTTAGAGGTCAACTCGTCTGCATTTTCACTGACCAGATTCTGAAGCATCATTTGGCCTGACATAGGTATGTGGCTTACAATTTTTTTGCTCACATAGTCTGCACAGTCCTCCACTGTCTTCTTCATTTTGGATGCAGCCATGAGCTCGTAAGTGTCACTTACGATTGAATCAACCACGTTCCCAGAATAGCTCTGAAAATCAGTTTTGATGAAGGACTGGTTCGCAGGGACGGGTTCTCTAGGAGGAAAGTTCAACGTTGCTTCAGGGGCATGTCTTTCACCGTAAAAGCGTTTGCTCTGGGCACCCACTGGCAGTAAGTCTGTCTGTGTGGATGTTGATGTCTCTGAAGCTGATGTTGTCACCAGCCTTCCTTCACAACAGGTGCTTTTTTTAGGACTGGTTTGCGATGTCTGGCAAATACTTGACTTGTACTGACAAGCATCTGGCGTCTTCTGAAACTGAGAGATGGCTTTCCCGGCCACAGGCACTGGAACACAGCTGGCAATCCCAGACATACAGAACAAGGCTTTTCTTACAGTGCACCCGTTTTCGGGTGACTCGATTACTTCGGATGTATATGGTGTCCCAAGGTGACGAGAGGCAGCGTTGCACGTCTTTGTAATCTCTGAGGCATCCTCAGCACTGACATAGTGAATGTTGTCACGGGAGACACTGATGGCAGCCTGCGTAGTGAAGGTCACCTCTGCTTGAGATAACTCTATGAACGCCTCTTGGAGCACAGACTCAGAGAGGTCAGAGGCATACGAAGACACCACTTCCTCCTGTTCAAAAGACCAACTGCTCGGAGTCAAAGGTGTAGATGGATGCGAGAACTGGCACACCTCCATGATCCCTTCAAACACCAACTCCTCTGCAAGGTCTGCGGCAAACCTTGTAACCGTGTTGTTGAAAATCTGTTTTTTTACAAAGTGGAACTCCTTGAGAGCCCCAGATACTGCTTCTCCTGCAAGAAAATTGGCCAAACCATTTATGGCACGTTCTTTTAATACATATGCATGTCTCATGCCTATCTCATGAAAGGCCATTTGAAACACTGAGGAAGTTAGCCTTGCAGCTAAATGGCACAGTGTAGTGGTGCAAGAGGATACCCCTTTCTGAAGATCTCTGAAGGCACTCCCAAGGCTCATTTCCACCAGCTCTGTGGCAAACTTCTGTATGCCGTCTTTCAGCGATTGCGATTTCTGAGCTTTGGATATGGTGACTGTCTGCTGGATATCTGACAGTTTCATGAGGTGTCCGCTACTGTTCTTAAATTCTTTATTGCAGACACAACTTAAGTTCTTGTTTACATTTATATCAACAGGAGATGAGTACCCACAGACAGAGCCAAGAATTTCTTTCGACAAGTTATTGGCAAAATCGGAGTATGTCTTGTAGAGGTTGCAAAGGTCCTGGGGTTTGCGTAATTCAGAGTCATCTCCAGTTTTCCAAAAATACTCTAAGGTGCTACATTCTCCCAAAGGACTAAATGCTGAAGACCGAACTGGACTGAAAAGAGGACCATTTTCTTCACCCAGTGCCCTTGCTGGTCGTGGAGTATCAGGAAGATCTGTATGGATACCACTGAGTGATCCTGGCTTGAGCGGAGTGGGTTTTTTGATGTTGGCAGGGAGTGTTGGGTGGTCAAATCGGTGGGGGTTCATTGCTGTTGACGAAAAGCCACGGGATGCACATTTGGAGTCTTCTACAAATACCTTTCCCTCTGTCTGCCCAAGCATTGCTGGATCCTTAGGCAATTTGGAGGTGCACTCCAGATCTTGGTCCAGATCATCAAACTGATCAAAGCTATCGAAAAACTCACTCACTTCTGAATCAGAATCCTCCACCCCATCTTTGAAGACAGGTATTTTTGGAATGTTGAGCTTTGCTCTTAGACTCTTCTGGTAACCAACTTCATCAAGGAATATAATGGGACTGGGGCTTGAGCAGTCAGAGTCTTCAGACTCAGTCAGCGACGCAGCTGTGGCGCGCCCTCTCGGAAGACTGTCCAGTTTGTAGGTGCTTGATTGGCTCTCTGCATCTGGGCACCATGGCAATTCCAAACTTTGAACTGTTGACCATGTTTCCAAGAGAGGCGGTTTCTTCACTGAAGCCTTCTTGGAAAAGGAACTAATGATCACCCGAGACCCTGACTTATCTTTACTGTAGGACGGAACAGTCTGGGAGGCTACGTCACGTTGGCTCCGCTGGTTATGGAAAGCTATGGAAATTAAATACAGACACAAATACAATTAATTACAACTGCACTTATATCCAATACACATTTTAGAGTCCTATCAGCCTATATTTTTTGGAAAGAAATAGGTACAGCTGTAAAGGTACCGATTATCCTTTTTCTGCATTACCAAAACTACAATAGTGTTCTATGGTAATGTGATTGAAGTTGTTTTAAATAATTTAAGGATCAGTAATAGGAAGTGCTGCTGAAGGAGGAGAAATAATCTTTCACTGCCATCTAGCAGTGAAAACAGGAAATTTCGACTTTTTTTTTTTAGACAACATTCAAATGCAGCCCTACCTCATTACGCTGTCCATATGCATCAATCAAATTTTTGCCGAGAGGTTAAATATATATCGGATTTCGATTCCATATTATTTTGTCTATCCGTGATTGGTTCCAGCAACCCACTTAGCATCAAACTGTCCTGGTTCTACAATATTCAATGTAGACCTTTCAGTCAGCATGACTCCCTTAGATCTGTCGCGCTCATATTAGGTGGTAGGCAGGTGTAGTGTTTAGAGTCTTGCAGAAGGACTCTTACTGAATGGAGACGGTACGCTCCTGGACTGGGAATTAAACCCCAGTTTATTAACCCCACAGGCTAGGCAGTACGGCAGCTAACAGTCTAGCTAAAGTGCTCACTGAACAGCTGTACAATTTCTTGCCATTTCTGAAGAGATACCATTGTACACAGATAGACACAAATCTATCTCTTCCGTTCAGCACTCAGACAAAACAGCTTTTGTTAGTCGAAATTTTACTGCAAAACGTTGGAAAAAAAGAGACAGAACTGTACTTTACACTACAGACAACCAACCATAAATGAACGACACTTCAACGGCAGAGCGGGGAGGTGGGCGGCCAGAAGACATTAACCTACATCGTATCGTTAATGTGGCAACGGTGACCATCTTTAGCTACAGGTGGCAGCATAATGGGCTAGAATTGAACAGACGGTGACATATTCTATGCTTGGCAAGAAGGAGTGGCGACTTTTTGGGGGGAAACAGAATGGCGGGAAATCCGTTGTGCCACCGCATGCGGCAAGAAGCGACACTGGTGAGATAATGGGGTAAGACTGCATCACAACAGAAAAGTTCTAAGTCCAAAACACTACCAAAAATAAAAAAAAATATTTCCCACAAATTATACCACATCTGATTTAAAATCACTTCAGAAGCATGCTGAATATAAATATTTTCATCTTTGTAAATGTAATTTTTGCATTAGTATTATGCTGAGAAACCCATCCTAAAATATATATACAATATATAAAATAGGTGTCTTGTGAAAATACTAAAACTTTTTACATTTTTGTTATTCGGATTTCTTACACAAGTTTTCAGGGGTCTCCTCCTCCAGGTTCTCAAACGCAGTAACAAAGTCGTCCTCGATGGAGGAGACGGACTGGTTAGTGTCATCGTCCTCCACCTGGCAGGAATCCGACATGCCCTTCTGCAGCAACTGCAGCTCCAGTGCGTACCTCATCCCTGCCATGTAGCGGGTCAGGAGGCTGGACAGGGCTTCGGCACTGCCTTGCATGCTGTGAGAGTGCCGGAAGATGCAGATGGCTTTTGGCCATGTTGCCTGGGTAAGAACAGCAAAGGAAAGAGGAGCGCTTTCAATACAGAACACAGTCAATCTTGAATGGACACCATACACACAACACTGTGAGTCAAAGTAAGAAAACTGGCACATCGCACCTTTCAGAAGTGCTTTTCCGAAAAGGTAAATCCTTTTTCTTTTTACCACGATTTAAGCAAAACAGATACAATTCTTCAAAGGAACTTTTCACAAACACATGCGCCTGCTCATTTATAAGCACCTGAAAAACAGTTCAAGCTTGTACTTCATCTCTCCTTTGCTAAAATGATATTATTAAACAAGAGGAGCACTTCAACATATTCATGTACAAATTCTCCCTAGTATGAAGTTTTTTTTGTACTTGCATGTGATGAGGGATAGTAAATTTGAAACTGCTTGTTATGCCTGCAGTGTTTATGTGGTTCATCTTGCTTTAGACTGAGTATGTAACATAACTTAACGCCACATCCGTCTTACCACAGATACAGATTGTTGCTTCCTGCTCTTCAGAGACAATTCTGCTACACATAAACACACAAATTATTGAGGACTGTACATGCAGCAACAAAAAACTGAAAAGAAGCAAAAGGAATTCAATGCCTACCTGAGAAATACTGTTCTTTCTTTCAAGGAGTCTCCTGGAGTCTTTGAGCAACAGCATCTCTTCATTCTTCAGACTGTGGACATGTAGTGATCTCAGTAACTCCAGGAGGTCCAGAGGGACAGACGGCAAGGCCTGGGTACAGCAATCACATCAAATTCAAAATCACTTTCATTGATCTACATGTACATGACAATTCAACAAATACAAATAAGATGTCTGAAAGCATTTTCAAATGAAAAATAATTCAACTGAATATCTGTTGAATACTTCAAATGTATAACACACAATACCTGCAGTGCAAAATCCTCTTCTTCAGAATAACTGGGTAAACTGATGAAATGAATCTGAGAACAAAGCAAAGTGTATCTTTACAAACATTTCAACATTTCATGTCATAAATAAATTAAGTAAAAAAATCTAACAATATTGTTATTACACAGAAATTTACTACTTTTCACACTGGTTGTGTGTCACTTTCTACAAAAATAAATCTCTGGCAAAAGCTTTGTTCTAAATATACAGCCATGCACAGAAAAACTACATATAAATAAAGTATTTTTAAGTAGACGCAGCCTCTGACTTGACACCACCTACACTGCGGTTGTAGTAAGGAACGTACACTGGCAGTAAGAAGCGCTCCACATTACCACCACTGCACAGTAAGCAGCTTATGACAACTTTCACAATGAGTTGTAAGGTTGTAAATGAGGTCAGAAGGCATATACCAGCGTGGCGGGACACATGCAGATCAAGCTGTGGCAGAAACCAAAAGCGCTGATGTTCCAGCAACCAAAACCCACATGTGCCGCAGGGCTGCGGTCTGTCAGCATCTTAACTAGCCTAAATAGCAGATTAATTCTTAGTTACAACTGTTCACACTTTAACAGAACTTCACCATGGAAACAATCGTCATATTGATACGCTCATATAGGGACATATGCAACTCAAAACTTAAATATATTTTGCAGCACAAGACCCTGAAGGGAACCCAGACTGATATTTTACTCTGATACTAACAAATATTTTGGTTTGGTTCAATCAAACCTGAACCTGGTGACACAGCATGTATGATGACCCGAGTGAGCACCTGATTCATTTAAAGTGATCTATATATTAGTGTATGTTACCATTATTACTCTTCATTCCTCTACCTGACACTTTCCTCCATGGCAACTCAAACTGTGATGATTGTACATGAAGATGGATAATTTTGTATCAATTAAAGATAAGTACCTTACTCAAGGGTACTATAACAAAGCACAGATTCAGACCTTGGATCTTTGTTAGCAATGCGGTGCTCTAACAACCGCACCACCTGCTGCTCCTTATACACTATGCGGGATGAACATCGGATTCAGTTTTTATAATACCTGTTGACCTTAACCAGGGAACATACATGAAATCTGTTATACATGAAATCTGTTACACTTTGGTGTAAATCCTGCTTTAGAGTCTCTACAGTACACACCTCAGTCAGACATGGTGGGTGACGGTTGGGCAGCTCGAGAACCACGCTGCAAAGCTCCTTCTTGCTCTTCAGCAGGGTTTTTAGGAACAGCACTGAGCTCTCACGCATGGTCTAGTTACAATGGGGATAAGGACAGGCATAGATAAACTTGTTTAAAAATTTCACAATACACAAGTGCAGAGCAACATGCAGTAACTTCTGGAAACATATCAACTTCCAATCTTTGTTAAGAGGGCAGTTTGTGATCGTATTAGTCAAGAAAATCATTGTTAAGGAGACATTTCTTCTACACAGGAAACCAGTACCACACACTGATTGTGCAGTACTGCAGTATGTAATAAATACCATGGTAAAACCCCTTTTTAATTTCAGGCAATTTTTGGGACAGCATGTTGGTGGCTAGTAGTGGTCAGAAAAATAGCGAACCCAAGACAGACAACTGTCGGACACCTTTTTTACTGAAACACTCTATGATCTGTGACTATCACTGGGTAAATGTCTTGTCATCAATTTTCAAGAGACTTGCAAAGGTCAAACTTAAAAAGGCAAACTTCAGGTAAAATCCTGAAGATCACTTAAGGAGATTTTCAACCTTTAAGGAAACATTAAACATGTTGGGTAACAGTGGATACTATCCTACGATATACCAAAGCATGCAAAGGGTCTTTTCACCTCTCTCCTGATGGAAGAGCGGGGCTTCAGTGGAACTCCTCGAATGCGAGCACACGCATCCATGGCTGAGCAGGGCTGGCCCTCTCACCTAGAAAAAACAGGTGCTATTCAAATGTACAGCACAACCAATTACCTTACATGACCAGACCCTAATTTAAGTACACCAACAGCCATCACAATCCTGTTACAATTTGGAAAAAAAGAATAACAAGGTAGTGTTCAACAGCAGCAGGAAACATAATGATAAAATGTATGACATGTCTGTGTACTGCACACATCAAGTGGTCAAGTTACACAATTCTATAAATTACGGAGGGTACTGAACTTTTGAAAGATGAACAAACACAGAGTTCATGAAATATGAAAAAGGAAACACAGAGATGCAAGGCGGCACAGGTGCCTCACAGCTCTTGGGTTGTTGCAGTAGGACATAGTTTTGAAACCAGTTTAGTCTACGTGGATACTGCATGTTCTTGCCGCGTTTGTGTGGGCTTAAACATCAACTTTAAAAATTTGGTCCATACAGAAGAACACAGCCATCTGAGCTTAACCAAGTGTCATGACGTGTCTTCGCCTAACCTTAGGCTAAACAGCGTGCAGCTTTCACACCACACACCTCAGTGTTATACTCTTACAGGAATGTCTTCACTAACTACATGTAGAACTTACCAGAATCAATAAAGGTGACAAAACCAATAAATTAGAATGTGGTCAAGTACTAACCCACACAAAATACAAAACTCTCCCAGGGTTGCTCATTTTTTTTCCACTCTCATGATCATCAACAGACTTCATTGTACACAGAATCACAAGTTGTAAGTCTTTAAAAAGGAACAATTCCCTGCGGTGAACGGCGCATTCCTGCTGGGTGGAACAGCAGCACAGAACACTCCTCAAAGCAAGCACACGCACTTGTATATAAACAACACAATGATCAGAAGATGCTGGTGGAAATGGACAGCAAAAGGCAAATACAACTGACACAAATATGGTGGGATTCTGCGCTCCATCAAAAGCATTACATATTGACAATTACAGAAGAAATCAGAAGTTTGCCAAGAAATCAGAGCCACTCGCCGAGAAAGGTCAAAGACAACTTCAAAGGCCTTCCGCAGTCTAGACAGGCCTTCGGATACATTTCTGGTGCATGAGAACGAGGAGGAAAAGAAGTTTGGTCTCCTCATTGTGACAGGAGGCCTCATTCTAGTGGTTTTGGGGGATTTTACAAGAAGAAAAACAGAGCAAGTTATGGCAACCCAACGGTAATTGCAAAAGAGTGGTAAAGTAACGCATCGGGTTGGATGGGCCTATTCACGCCGACCCTCAGTAAGCCTTGAGTTCATGGTAAATATGAACACAACCCACACACACACAGTGGTGTATAGGACATGCAGGAGTCATGAGTTACTGCAGCATTACCTCCAGGTCCATTTCAATACAAGCTGCATTAAAATGTACAAAACAACAATAAAAATCCAACCGCAAACCTATGCTCTTTGAGAAGAAAGGTGGTCCCCTGCAGACCACATAACAAAAGCAGAATAACACCTTGAGTTCTTAGGACTTTTAAGTTATATAAAAACATAACCAGTGAAATGGAAATCTTTCAATCATTTACAAACACCAATCTCTTGCCGAGGCTGTGAATCCCCCCCATTCATTTTTGAATTAATACAGTAATAATTACCCTGCTTTAAAGATGCAAAAAAACTGTCAGTGGCTTAATATGCAAATCTAAAAGTCTAAGAAAATGTCGAGCCTTCTCTCCTGTGAGTTTCCTACAGTAACAGCTGTGCAGTCCAATGTGTGTGAAGGTATTTTTCACAAACAGGTGTCAGACCAGCATCACACTACTGGAATGGAGGAGTCTGGGAAACAAACAGCTCATTTCATACCACAGGACTACAGAAAATTCAAATACTATGATTGAACAACAAGAGTCATCCAAAACTCTACTGTTAACAGGAAAAATAGTCAGAAAAATACAGGTAGCAGCCAAAAAGGGTCTGAAAACAGCACTATAAAAACCCATACAGCCCTGTGACCCACTGAAAAGTGATACACACAAGTACACACTATTAAATAATAAAGTGCTTAAACTGTGCATTCATCTACGTGCAATCTACTGTTAAATATTTATATACATTTTTCTTGTGGTCTAAACAAGCAAAGGCACAAGAATGAGTTCTCCCTAAAGGTCATCAAAGGTCAACCCAACATACACCTACATACAGCTCAACAGGCAAAATAAATAAAGGCAGATAAACCCCAAATGTGCTCAACCCACCTCGCTCCAATTCATACCTGCCCTGAAGTACGATTTAAAAATGAGACATCCCGGCGGGAAACGCGGGTGACACCAGACAGCTGCGGGGAGCTCATTCTTCCTGTTGCATAACATAAATATGAAACGTTCGTCTTCTCAGATGCCACAAGCAGCTTACGATGAGCCGCATTACAACAAGCCGCATGTGTGCGAGTACGCAGGAAGGAAATAAAACAGACGATTAATAATTAAAAACGGCCTAAAACTATAAATAACCGGCGGTGACAAATCTGAAAGAGGAAATGTTTTACCATCGTGGATGAATAGAAAGCAGTGCAACCACACCAAGATACCTACTTTAGACACAATCACTACATTTAAATATCCTCCACACCCCAAAATCTGTGCTCTAACTCATCTGGGCATAACTGATATTACATAATATATAGTTAGGACGACTTATATACAGTGTATATGTATATATAGCCATACAAGGATGTAAACGTGTAATGTCGTGATTTAAAGCGCCAGTAAAACTGAGCCAGTCAGTGACTATAAAAGATTAATATTAATATTACACTTATGATCAGCGGAGGATAGGGACCTGCTGTTAGTAAACACGTCTTATTTTTGTTAAAAAAGAAGCAGGTATGGGGCCGTGCCCTGCAGCTGCTCAACACGCATTACAGGCGCATGTATGAGGCGTCCAAGTCTCAATGTAAACACGAAGGTGGGCGCAGTGCGCGGGAGCGCGCATGGGACGCTCCGGTGTCGCAGTGTCGCCTCGCTCCCGGGGGTGTGGGGAAAGGAAGGGGGGAACGACGACAACGACGACGACACGCTTGTGGCTCCTCGTTGTCCGGCATCCTCACAAATTCGAACCCCGCCTGCGTGTCGCCAACCTTCTCAGCGCGACGCCCCGCCTTGCCTGTGGCTCGCTCGGCGTCTGTCGCGACACAAGGCCCGCGGCCCGGGGAGAGCACCGGCTGTACCGAGCGTTATTGTCGTTGTTGTTGTTGCTGCTGCGGCTGTTTTTGTTCTTTATCGTTGCCGTTGTTTCCGGGAGAGCAGCTTGGACTTTGACAAGACGCGATTCCCCCGCCACCATCGTTCTCACCGTCGGCCGAGGAACCAGCGGACGCGCTCCGTCAAACCATCCTCAGACGACAGACAGATACACAGCAGGCCTGAGCAATCGAGCCGGAGCAGCGCGTCACCCGGGCGACAGGGCGGCTACAGGAGGGCCGAGCAATCGACCCGCGAGGACTCAAAAACTTGAACGCATCAGCACTTGCTTAAAAATGAAAATTCATCTTTGTTAAAGCTGTTGACATAAACCGTCCCAATGCAAAAGAAATCAGCCGTAGTCAGGAGGCATGAGTTCCAGTCAACAAACAAGGTTTCAAGGTTTTATTTGTCATGAGTGCGCTAACAGCAGCATAGCAGTGTTGTGACCATGAAATGTGTTGCTTCCAGACATCCTCAGGAAATAAAAATATATAAATAAGATATAAGAGAAATAAATAAGGAAAAAGAAGTAATAAATATACATAATAGTTAAATAAGTTAGATAAACAACCAAACCAACAAACACAAACCGATAAGGGCATGCAGGGCATACAGACAGACTCTGATCGACAGTGTCTCACTGTCCAAGGGAGGGGTCAGTGGTTCATCAGTCTTATTATATGGGGGAAAAAACTGTCCCGGAATCTGCTTGTTCTTGTCCAAATGCTTCTCAAATGTTTTCCAGACGGAAGCAAGGAAGATAGTTTGTGGCTGGGGTGACTGTGGTCCTTTAAGATGTTATGGGCCTTCTTCTTACACTGCTGGGTGTAGAGGTCCTGCATGGCTGGCAGATCAGTCCTGGTAATGCTCTATGCTTTCTTGACCACTCTTTGGAGAGCTTTGCGGTCCGACGCACTGCAGCAAACAATGCAGTCAGACGGATTATTAATTAGACTTATATAAGAACTTTAAAGGGTTTGTCGAAATCCAGGGAAGTTTTGTTCAGTACAGACATCCCTGGTCTATGCTGCTGACTAATATCAGTAGAGGGTCATTTATAGAAAGACTGCTTCTGACCAAATAGTTGAACCTTGAGGTGTTAATTTCTCATATTCCAACCTGAATGAAATGCATTCCAGTGCTACTCCTATATAAATTACTGAGTGGTCTTTCAATGAAAAATGTAATGAAAATGCCTCTGAGGGCAGCAAGTGTTGTGTTAAGTTAAAGTTAAATTCATCAGCTTACAATCAAAAGACCAGGACTTGGATTCCAACGCTGTGCTACCCCTGATGGAGGTATTTTTGCATTTTTTTAAATTGGCAAAGTAGAAATTACCATTGTATAAATGGGCAAGAAGTTATAATCAGCTCGGTGTAACACTTGTCACTTTGGAGAAAAGCATCATCTGCACTAATGCTAAAGACAGTAATATAAATTTATGTATGAATTCAATAGGTTGAACGTAAATGTTCTCTGATGAAACAGCAGCAATAACCAAATAATCTCTCAGGATTGCTTACTTCTGACTATCATGATCATCAATTGAACAAACTACAAAATAGTTATCTTTCGGCTGCTCCCGTTAGGGGTCGCCACAGCGGATCAATTGTTTCCACTTCTTCCTGTCCCCTGCATCTTTCTCCGTCACCCCCACCACCTGCATGTCCTCCTTCACCACATCCATAAATCTCCTTTTAGGCCTTCCTCTCTTCCTTTTGCCTGGCAGCTCCATCCCTAGCATCCTTCTCCTGATATATCCCGAATACAGTACAATACAGTCATGAATCTGTTTTATTTATGTATCCCTATCATTTTTTTTTTTTTAATTCAAAGAAAATAATACATTGATTATATCATATGCAAGTGTTATAAGTAACAGTTAAAAGTGTGTTCTTCATTTTGGAAAACCTTCATTACAAACCAATGAACATAGAATTCAAGACAAAAGGTACTGGAAGCATCATTAAAGTCTTCAGTTTTATTGATGTAGGAAGGTATTAATTAAGCCTTTACTTTAAGGCATTTCAAAATGTACAACAAAGTTAACCCATTAATTTTAGCAGAATACAAAAATACACATCTCAGTGACTTCCATATTGTAATAAATAGTTAACCATGCATTCTACAATAAAAAGGCACAGAAAACAGTCACTTAATAGTCATAAAAATTACTAACTACTTTACCAAAATCACCCATATGTCTATACAATATAAGTAACATTATATCCCAAAGGTGAAAACACAGTACACATTGGTTAAATCTTAGGCAATAAATACACAAATATTTTATATACCTATTTGTATGTAACAAATATATACACACACGCACACACATATATACACATTATTAAATCATACAAGTAAAAATTAAGCTGTGCCATTGTAAACAAAATGTAAACAAATTAAACTTCCTTCACTTTTGTTGGAAACCAAGTCAGAGATTTGTTAGCCTCTTCTGAAAGCATTCTGAACAATGGGTCGGTTCTAAAACCGGGCAGTTTTCAGCTTTTTATGCTACTGCTGCTCATGCGTAATGCACTGCACTTCCCACACTGTCTCATGGGCACGTAAATATTAATTGCCAAATAAACTGCATGAGAACTTGTGTTGGATAAGTTTATGTCACAATATGCCAAACCAGTGCTGACAGGGTTTCCGGGAAAGGGATACGAGGGCAGTCCTCAGTAAGAACAAAAGCTGCTGCCTGGGTTTAGAGTGTAATGCAAGAAGCATCTTTTGATTCCATATGCAATATTCCAACAACAGTACATATGATCGACTGCCACAGATGCACCATTGGGATCATTAGGTCATTTGGAGCGCATTACCACTTGTTGGGTCTTCTCTGGGTCGAACCCCCGTGGTGGAAATCCAAGTGGAAGCCACGCCTTGTTTGAATAAGGCACTGTGTGCTATCATTAAGCGCGGGTTTACGTGTCGGAATGTGAAATGCGTCCATACTTTTATGACAGAGGCTGTAAAGCTGTCCAAATGACCTAGCATTCTCACACACGCGGTCTGGCAAACTCAAACGCAATGGGAAGCGACGGTACAATTGAACACATTTTCATTACATCCAATACATTCCATGTGCATCACGGCTCCTCCCAGCTTTGTCATCCTTCGCAGCGCGGAATTTCATTGCATACATGTTAACGTTTCAGCTCGGATCATTCTTCTCCATATTAACTAACATTAACCCCTAAGTGAGCTCAGTATCTAATATTTGCAAAATTCAATAAAAAAACTAATCTTTGGTTATGAACATATGAAAATATTTAGCATCTATAATGTTAATGAAGATAGTTTGAGCCATCAAACGTTAGTTTGTAAACAGCCATTTTGCCAACAAAGATTAATACTGGGTGGTGCTTTCTCATTTGTAATAGTTTTTCACGTATAAAAGACAACTGAAATGATAGTTTTCACCTTTTGTACTGCAACATTTGGCAAAGTCTGCTGTATTCTAACTCAACTGAGCTGTGAAATGCTACAATAACTTCCGCGTAAACCATTTATGCTCCTTACTCAGCTATAACACCTTTAAACAGCCTCACGCGCCATCCCCTGGTGGCTCCTTCTCCTTCGATCGGGACGGGTTTCAAAAGAGATCCGCACCCCTGACCGAATGGGAGGGCCCGTGCGTCCCTTCAGAAACGCTGTTCCCTTTCCCGCATAAAAACCACCTTCCTCCCATCCCTTGGGTATCCGATTTGCAACGGGTGAGATTCACTCCTCCCTCCCTTGGTCTTAAATACTCTTTAGGACCAAGTTCACCCCTATGGAGAGACCGTGCGAACACGAACACGACAGTTCCCCACCAGAAAAAAAAAAAAAAAAAAAACAAGAACCGTAACAACAACATAAAGTAAAAAAAACACAAGACAACCCATTCGAACGGATGAACATGAGGAGCTTCTTTGTTAAGTTGTGTTACCATGGGATAAAGAAACAGTCTGGATTCTAAAGCTGCAGAAATGTTAGTTACTGCAAAACAGTGCAGAGAAACTCTGAATTTCACTGGTGACTCAGTGGCAAAAACGGTGAAGGCACTCTCAGCCCACTGGTGCCACAACAGTACATCCTCTACAGAGTAAATAGCTGCGGTGAATTTAAAAAAAATTTAAAATACTTCCCAAATCTGAGCCATAAAAGAAGAACTGATCTACTTACACTGGGTAAACACACATAATCCTAGCAGTGAGGGCCACTTTTCTACTTTTCTGCAGTCAGCAGATTGTCGCTACCAAATAAATATATTTGAACTATGAAATTTATCTTCCATGAGAACATTATGAGATCACAAAAACTTTTTAGCAACACATGGAACATTTTTGGTGCTTGGGGACCTTTCTGAAAATGAACTACAGTCTACTAAGATTTTTTTATTTATTTCAGGTTTACGGAAACACTTCGGTAGTAAAAGATTTGCTTTGATTGTCAAAAGTGGCACATTAGTGTTTCACTGCGTTTCGCTATTCAGAGTCATGGCAGCTGCCAGCAAACACAAACACCAGAAGTTGTGTGTTTTAACTTTCAGTGTCCCCCAAAACTGAAAGTGTTCCTTTTGTTTATCACTTTGTTTATACCTGTAAATTTTAGCCAATGGTACTTTCACCATAGCATCATAATCCATGGGCGACCAACCTGGACATTTAGTGTCTAGTTTCGCTTCCTAAAGCAAAACTGCAAAGGTATTATAGCAGATACCGCTGAGCACATGTACAAATTTGGAAAATGTCTGAACATAAGAGCTGTTAAAAGGGGGTCTGATATTAAGATGCTACAGTAGTCCCCCCCCCCCCTCAAGAGAGAGACAGCTGTATCAACCGTTTCACTAAGGGAGAAGATCCATTATTTGGATGAGTTCAAGTTAAATGTCAGTGCATACTGTAGACAGACTCGCCATTTTACAAGGGTGGCTCCTACTGGATCTTGCAATAAAACCAACGCTACAATCTGCTTTATGACCTGTGTGAGGAGACGGCGGTACACACACTTCTTACACTTAGCAACTCATCCAGGAAGCACAACGGAGCAGGAATAACAAACAGGCTGTTGGAAGCACTTTGGACAGTCAGAAGCTATTTCACTTTATGGCTGTGATACTTAACATTGCACCTTTTTTCATGTGAACTAGGGACAGAAGTTAAAGAAATGCTTTTTTTTTTGTAAAAATCACACTGTAGAACTTCAAAATACAATCAACAGTATCAAAATTAAGTACAATATTGCACCTTCGGAGCACAACAGCATAGAAAACGTAAGGGTTCACCAAACTATCATTCTCAGTGGGGTTCTGGTGCAAAACACACATTCAAATGTGTGAACCATTTTATATAAGTAATCTATAAAGACTGTTAACAGTGTACACATACATATACAACCTTAATTCAGAACAAAGTATAACCTGTAATGCCCTGACCAAATATGGGTAAAAAGTGAGTCTTACGATCATCGTATTATTGTGCCGTGGCCTAGACAGCACCGATTCACTGATCAAAATGGATGTTGGACCTGTAAGCTGCATTATGCTGTACTGTTAAATTAGAAAACACCTGTCTGCCTAATAAAGAATTGTGTTTTCGTGAATATAATTTGATAACTTTTTAACCTGGGGGAATTTTAGCCTTAAAAACATGGTTTAAACCAGTAAAAGCGTATTAAGCAGGTGAAAACGTAATCCATTTAATCACGTAAAAAAAGTTTTACCGATTGGTTAGTAAGTGGCGCTCTGACTTAAGTTTCCATTGCTTCTTGTTTCTCGAGTGCTATTTTGGCACAGGAAATTTTTAAACAGGCAGAGGAACGAGCAATAACAAAAAGAGTGCAGCATTCACTTTGGTACTGGTGTTCAACAGTTATAAGAAACAGTATTCGAATTAACAAGGATCTTACTCTTTTCCTCAAAATATGGTTTGATGATACGAGCTACTAGAATATCCAACTGATAAAGCACATTGCACGATAAATACCTTATAAAATATGGCACGTGTGACTGCTACAGACCAGCTTCTTCACGCACGACTTTCCATGCTGAAACTCGGAATTAAGGATACTTCAGAGCAAAGGGATACGTCAGTAGAAACAAACAATATCAAATTGATATAAAACTTGTTCAAGTGTAATTTGTGTACGTTTTAAAAAAAAAAACCCAACAACCACCATGCAATAAAACAGATATCCAAACCGAGCAGGCATACCATGCAGTTCTGGTTCAGTCATTTTTTTTTTTTCTCCCCCAACCTTGCTAGAAAGTTGTATGTTTTGGTCCCAAACCCATTAAGGAGCTGGACTTCGGTTGCGATGCCTCAGCCGCCTCCGTTCTGTCGGTAAATGATGCAAGTGATGCAGGATGTGGTAAAAGCAGGATATTCCTGATACCTTCCTCCCCTTTTCCTTACTCCGTCATCGACGACACGCCAGCGAGACTTGGCACATGAGACCCATGCTACGCACTTCATGGAAGTTCCCATTTGCTACTTGTTTTTGACCCCCTCTCCTGAGAGGTTAGATGCTGCACCTAAACAGCAGCAGCTGCATGCCGTCTTTGCATTATTAGAAATGGCTTTTGTATAGATGCACATTATCCTCTGTATTTCACAACCCCCCTCCCCTCTCTGTAGGACACTTGGCATCAGTACCTTCTGGGAAACATCCACATCCCAGCATCTCAGGCAACTCATCGCCCCACATCCCCAACTTGCTGTGCACCGCTGTACCAAGCTCTCACAGAAAACAGAGCTCCCTGGAACACTTCCTCCAGGGTCAGATGAGGGATCCGTTGAGCCTATAAGTCTGCCAGGGCTGTCTTGGCTAGCTCCTTAGTTCCCTGGAGAATTCTCTTCATGTGGCCCACCTTCGTAATCCCCAGGTCCTGCGGAGGAGACACGGACCAGATGACACAGCAGCAGAGCCAAGTTTGAGAGGGGCTGGAAAAGGAGGCAGAATTCAGCAGTTCTGGCATCTGACACCAAAAGGAACACATGTAGCATCAGCTTAGATAGACACCTGCAAATGGTTCCAGCCCCTCAATGCCTCAATGTCCAGTGGACTTCAATCTGGCAAGAACCTCACAGAGCTCAGATTTTACCCATAGATCTATCAATAAATTTACTGTGTGATCATGTTTATAATTGTATTCAGTGTTTGCAACCTGAAGCTGCACCTCCGGTTTCAAATACAGTAAGAATCCAGGGTCCTAGGAATTTTACTGCTAGGCACAGTCAAAAATGCACTACATCACATCTTGGATTAAAGGCACATTTGATACTTTACAGTAGTACCTCTTGAGAAATGGAGCACTTTATGAACCAGCACTGTAACAGGTCATATCTATCCATCCATCCATCCATCCATCACTGTGCCGAGTGCTATACGACTGTACCTCGGTTATTGGGGTTTCTCGTTTTTCGAGTTATACACAACAGAAGGAGCTGTATTTATCAATACCCGGATCAGTATCCGAGTCGAGACATCCCAGTATAACCAGTTCTGTCTGAGGGAAGCCAAACCACATCAGAGAAATACAGGAAATTGGCATGAGCACAAATGTGACACTAGATGACATCGCCGCGCCCAGCATCTGCATTCTCATTCTTTGCCTCGCGTGGCCCAGGTTCAAACACAGTTTGCTCTTTGTCATTTCAGTCACATCTGTTCGATGGGTCGGTCACCCAGTAACAGTTCATTACAGCAACAGCCTATAGCTACATTTTACCGTTTTTTATATTCTATGTTTTTATTTCCTATTTTTCATATTAATTTGACAATTAAATGTTTGTTGCTGTTACTACTAATAAGGAATAAAACAATGTATGACGCAAAATAAAAAATAATTACATATACAGTCACAAATCCATATTGTCTCACCAACCATTTGGTAATTCGGTGCAGAAGAACTTTGTTATAACGTGAAGAATTACATCATACTCTACTACCGGACTCCATGTGGAAAAAGGAATGGACAGCCGGCTGACTTTACAACCCTAGGGGGACAGACAGAGCGTACTACCGGGGATTGAAGAATTCGATCTTTATTACCAAATACACATTACATATGAGTCAGTACTAACTGACAAACTTCCTTTAGAAACAAACTCTCTGCTGGGCCTAAAAAATTGGTACCCAAAGAAATGTCATAATCGACACCATAAGAACAAAGTTTTACTGTAACTGGTGTTTAATGTGCTCTTAATCACGCTTAAATGGCTATTTTATAGTCTCGGAGATATTTTGGGTAAATTTTTTTGGGGTTTCTCGGATGGATATGAAACAAATTATAACGTTCCTCATGATAAATTGGGGAAATAGCTTCCAAATGATTGAGTTTGTGGCTTTCGAGCCATTTTTTGGAACCGATTACATACACTCGGATAACAGGGTACAGGTGTGCAGCATATTGTGGCTTCGATGAATGCAGAGCGACTTCAACGTGCAAAAGGTCTTCTTCAGTGTGCATACTGATCTGGTGGGCCCTGGGTGGGAGGCATGTGGAAAGACCAATCCCACAGACAGCAGAACAGCCGAGAGGGCACAATGAGTCCATGGGAGTGTCCGGGTCGATGGCAGGAACACAGGTTGGAGATGACGGGACACAACAGAGAGAAACTGGCACGGTCCAAGGTGCATCATGCCGAGTGGGGCCAATGTGCACGGATACTACCCTTGCTCGCAGAACGCAGACACCCACGGCTTCCTCATGGGGTGACTCTGCTTGTGTCAATGTGTTGAAACCACTCCCATTTTCAGAAAAGAAATCAGAATGTCCAAAAAGGCCTAAACTCTTGCTGGACTCTGGGCACGGTCAAAGGTTACAATGAAAATTGAAAGAATTTACAATGAGCAATCGTAAAGCTAACCTCCCAGATTAAACTTGAGGTTAAACAGAATTCGAATGTGGATAAAATTTTTTGAAATGGATACTTTACCGCTTAAGACTTTTAAAAGAATATGAATGAATAAATTAACAACAGATCAACTAAACAACCAGCCAGCCTCTTCTAGGATGTGCTGTCAAATAAACCGGGGACTGAATCCTGCCAGCAGACACATATCCCAGCATCCCCCGTTCCGCTCGGTCCGAGGCAGGGTTCAGGGCCCTCCCAAACACGTCCCCTAGAGAAGACCCGGTGCCACTTCTCTGTTGGTGCATTTCAAAGAAGGTTCTGCAGTGGTGTCGTTGAGCACAGCGTTTCCCAAAGTGGTGGCATCAGGGACACGGACACAAGTGTGTTGACCCTCCGCAAACGGCCTGCTGTGGGTTAGCGCCGCACGCATGAGTGAAACCCTGCCTCAGGGTCAGCAAGACGACGAGAACCCTCCTCCCTGTCTCCTGCCTACTCCTGCTGGGATACTCCCCATACTCCCCGCCCGTTTGTAATCCCATACCCCTTCCAGCAGAGGCAGATGCTTGAATCCAGCTATTTGGCATGTGGACGAGGGGGGTTAGTAAACCAGCCTCTGGTCATAAAACCACGTTTGCACAGAGGAAGCCAAGCAGAGCAGTGCAGCACATGTGAGCGAACAGGGAGAAGGCCAATAGGGCAGGAGCAAGGCAGAGGAGTGTGAAAAAGCAGGGCACAGATAGAGAAAGAGCGGGTGAGGAAGAGCAGGTCTGGTTGGTCTGTGGGATAGAGTGAGGCACGGGGGGGGGGGGGGGGGCGACGTATACCTTCAGGTCCCTCCTCTCCAGGTGAAGGAGCTCGGAGCCGCGGATGTCGTGCCGGGTGAAGATGTCTTTGTACTCCCCCAGGCTGAGCTGCTCCAGCCAGGCTCCCACCTCCTCAGTGCCCCACCTCTGAACTACACAAGTCAAGAGCAAGAAGCCCCCTTCAGTCTCCAGCCCCCTCAGACGCAGGACAAAAGCAAACAGGGTCAGCCCAAAAGGAAACGCACCAGGAGAAATAAAACATACAGGAGCACGAGGAAGAGGCGGCGGCAGCAGCTGGCAGAGAGAGAGGGTTAAGGGCAGGGGGGTTCGCTGGCTGGCTAGCTGGCTGGCTGGCTGGCTGGCTGGTGCTGGGTGCCCAGGCAGCGCCAGTGTCTCACATGCGTGTTACTCTGGTGGGACACGGGAGGTAGGGTGAGGCCGAAGCCTGAGCCTGACAGTGTTTCACCTCCCAGGAGGTGCGACTAATCTGCCCATCTGTGACTGGTTCCCTCAAGACAGGAGGACCCCCCCCCCCTTTGGAAACATAGGTGCTGTGAGCAGCTACAGAAGGACCACTCACAGTGCATTTAACCCCTCTGGTTGAACCAGTATTTAGAGCAGCCTGGGGGGGGGGGGGTTTAAACCCAGAACAGCACTCATCACCACATGGCGCTCGGGAAAATCCTGTTCTGTCACCCCCTTCAGGTTAACTGCGACCCGGACTTCGCTTCCCCCGTGTGGAACCGGGTGTTTGAGCAGGTGGTCAAACAGACTGCTTGTCTAAGTTTCCCTCCAGGACACTCGCAGCGACCACCGAGCGCAGTCCGTCTATGACCCAACCGGTCCAGGACGTTGCCTTGGTTTGTGCCTGCCGTGGACATCTGGACAAGTCGACAGGCTCTGGGGTACAGGACAACATCACGAACAGAGAAAGTGTGCGGGGGGGGGGACGTGCTAATGGATGGGCGGGTTGGACAGACGACTGGATGATGTCACAGAACAGAGACACCAAGGAGCCCTCGTCGGTTTCCACTGAGTGGCGGTGCGGTTCGACTGTGGTTCACTGGCTGGGCCCCAGCGATCATATCGTGCCAATCGTCCTTAATAAAGCAGCCGCCGATGTATTCACAGGTATAATTCAAGACCCCTTTAGATAAGCTTATACAGCCACAGCAATGGATTATCACCAGGTACAACTACGACTGAGGGCCACGACGGGGGGGCCATTGCGCAGTAATCCTCACCACCGTATTGCGGATGTGTGCATGGATTAAGAAAGGGTGCCGACCGTCGTGTCGTAACAGCCCAGGTTAAACAGCGTGATGACAACCCCGGAAACTGACGTTATTTCTCTTCAACGCTCCCCAGGAAATTCAGAAATAAATCGATTTTTTTTTTAACAGCTTCATAAGACGCGGCCCTTAATGGAACTCGCATGCCCCAAACTAGCTGACTTCATTTGCGTAAAAATCCGGACACAAAAACATACGCGCAATGTGATATTCTAGTTCCGCATATCAGCTGTTGTTCTTTTCTGACACAGTATCATGTCAATAAACAGAAATACCAACAATTAAACACTTGTTTTGTTTCAAATCAAAGCTTTATATTTGTTTCGTTTAACTTTAGAACCTTGGAAAGTTTGCTTAAAAGTAAGGTGCACGTTCTGAATCCTGACAGGTTGACTAGCACCTTCTTTGCAGAACCAAAACATTGTGTAAACGGTTACAAACCACCGCCCAAGTCTCCACCACTGATTCACACAGATTCCTGTCTAGCATGAGCAGAGCCACCCTTACCTGGCTGAAGGTTCCCCTTCCTGGGCACCTTTTCCTTCTTGAACTTTGGCACAATGCGGAACATGGTGCTGCGACTGTTCCTCTTGCCGTAGTCCAGGGAGGGGTCCTAGGGAACACATGGGAAACCGTCAAGTGTTTTGAACTCCAGAAGGAGAAATCGGTCCTTTAGACTCTCAGCAGCACCCCAGTGATGATGGATGGAGACTGTGCTCCTCTGCATAGACCTGGCAGATGGGTTGACATGTGAAAGGATATTTAATCCGCAATGAATACGGCTCACGCTCGGGCTTATATGACATCTGTCTTCCTTCAGCCCGAAATCAGGGACAAAGTCGTGTCACAGCCTGGCACCTTTTCCAACAGCTCAAGGAGTGCGGTGTGGTGCGCCTCACCTCTTCGTCATTGGGCTGCAGGACGTGGTACAGCCATGGAATCTCTGCCAGCTTGCCCATCTCCACCTCCACGCTCTGCAGAGCGCTGGACAGCAGCTCCTCATGTGGGGGGTCCAGTTGCTTTGGAGATATATTGAGTTGGTGAGAGGAGAAATCACTCGCTCCACACAAAATGACATCGGAGCGTGCCGAGCATCGTAGTAACACCACGAGGAAGAACTCAACATCTCCACCTGTGGATGTACCTCACTACATGCTGATTGAAGAGGATAGAAATGGGCAAAAAAAACACACAGAAGGTGGCAGTGATCCGAACGCCGCTGACTCACCAGGGACACTCGTCCCACCAGCAGTGACTCGGTCTCGTTGTGCAGGGCCTTCACGTTGTTCGCCACCTCGATGGCCGTGTTCCTGGTCAGACTCTGAAGAGACCAGCGCAAAGGAGCGTCACATCAGTTTCAGGACTGGTCATGGAGCAGGACCTTACACACCATAGCAAAACTCCAACGGACACTTGAGAGAGCTGGTTGTGTCACCTCAGGGAACTTGGGGTGCGTCTTGTTGAGGGCGTGGGACGAGGCGTTGACAGCGTGAGCCAGCTCCTGTTCCAGAAGCCCGTTGGTCTTGGCTGCCTCGCAAATCCTGCAGATTGAAATACTCCTTAGGTCAGAGCCAGCCAGCTGACCTCTGCACACGGTCCCTGACAAGCCAGGTGACCTGTAAACATAAGCCAGAATAGAGATGGCGATCACCTGGTGATAAGCTCCTCGGCTGCCCGGGCGCACATCTGGATGAGTGCTGCCTCTTCCTCGGTTGCCAGGTCGACAGAGTGCTGCGGGTACAGGTGCGGCCGCAGGGGGGGCTTGTCGTACTTCAGCTTGTCCTCCCAGGACTTCAGTGTGTTCTCAAAGGCCTGTACACACGGCAGTGAAAGAAGTATGGTGACCAAACCCCTCCCAGACACAACTCCACTTGAGTCAGAGAACGTTATTCCCCCTAACTTCACCTATTACGTGCGTGTCTCTCCCACCTGTCACTGCTCGCTGTGCCATGATAACTGACTTAACCAACTATCTAACTATGACTGATATAACCAATTTCCATTTACCATCACCACCTACACTGTGCATTAATCGCCTTGTCTCTGCCCACCATGGCACGTCTTTGACCCCGTCCTTACCGACCATGGCGTATCGCGCACCCTTGGTGCTGCATAACATGATATGTCACTTACTCTGTCTCGTGTTAGCATCTGGGCACGGTTCTTGTGCTGGATCTTGATGACTCCTGGAGGTTGGATCCATGCCTCGCCGTCCACCTGGATGGGCACACCCTCATCCCCCAAGATGGTGATCTTCACCGAACGACACTGAGGAAAGACAAGGCGGGATACGTCAGTGCAGAGGGGAGAAGCGGATAGGTGGCACTCACCCACGCCGTGGATAATACAACGTGAGGTGCTGTGGTTTACCTGCGCAATCCTGTGGTGCTGAAGCTTGATGACCCTGGATACAGCCATCTGCATGCTTCCAAACACAGCCACCACTTCCAAGATTTTATCGTCAAACGACGGCGCACAGAAGATCTGCAAGAAGGGGCATCGGTGTAAGCATAAAGGTTAAACACAACAGGACTGTACAGAGCTCAAGCCTGACAGATTAAAGAATCCAACATTCCCTCAACCTTCAGTTGTTTCTCTCTGGAATTTTTTACTTTACTCTTATATTAACCACTAGAGGGCACTGTACAACCACCTCTAATAAAAATGTTATAAAACTGTTTTTATTTATACTATTTTTGTAACACAAAATCCTGTTTATTCTCGTAAACCTGACACCAGGTGCAGCATTTGCAATAAACAATATAATTATGATAAAGGTACACCTGAAGATACAACTGGAAAGGTCAGACTTTTGCCCAGATGTTTCCTTGCCAACAAAGCGTTTTGTTTGTACAATGGTACACAGAGGAAGTGTCTAAGGGGCAAATGAAATGAGTCCCTGTGCCAGCCTCCAGCACAAAAAGTCCACGATCACCCTGCACCACACAATGGAGAGCTAGATGTCTCCAACACAGAGGACCTATTGTAGACAGGGAGGTGGGACCACGGTGGTTTCTTGTAATAAAATTAAACTCCCGAGTAAAATTAAAAAAAAAATTTTTTTTAATAAAAAAAAGGTAGAAGAACACAAAAAAAGCTCCTGTGAACTGGCTCCTTATCATAAACAATCCCTTCAGGTCACTTATTGATGGCACCATGAATATTTAAAGTATTTCAGTGGCAAAACGCTCTGCTGCTGGCTCTACTTCTCTCTTAAATGCCTTGACAGCAAGTGAAGCTGCTGAGTGATATTGGTTTCTGAGAAAAAGGTCATCCAAATGTCCACTCACGTCATCCTCCTTGGTCCCGCCCCAGAAATTAGTCCCGCCAGCATAACTGGGAATGTTCAGCACTGCGATTCCCTGGAGACTGGGGAGGGGAATGTACTGGCCATCGCACTGGAAAGACCACAGTCAGCAACAAAGAGAGGCTGAGAACTTGACATCGTCATTACACATTCCAGTTCTGTGGGGCAAAGGGCTTGAAAGCACAGGGAGAACCATCAATAGGGGGAATCACCCATGCTTCTCACAACCACAGCTAACCTAAAAGACCAACCTAAACCTGAATACAACCTCAACCTAACCAAACCCATCACTCAGCCCAAAACCAAATGCAAACCCCATCCCCAACATCCTCTCTACCCCAATAATCAACCTTCTCCCCAGCCCAAATCCATACTTCACCTGAAGCGCCACCTCATGAAAACTAACAAAAATTCTAAAATGTGGTGGGATCTTGAGTAGCTCATGGTTGGAAATGACATTTCTCTCATATGATGCTATCCCATCATTCCAGTGGTGCTACAGCTCAGATGCTTCTATTGGGGGCGTCTCACCTCCAGCTGGACCTTCTGCTCCAGGTTCTTATAAGTTCTCTGCAGAAGCTCTTTGGTTCCCAGAACCCCGTACCACATCATGTTCTTGGTTCGGCTCCTGTGCGGAGGAAAAGTGAGTCTGTCCAGAACAACATGGAAACTGCACCCCTCTCTCCACCCGCCTGTGATACGAGTGTGGGATTTGCGCTTCATAAGCTGAATCATCGTTGCCAAAGTGAAAAGGAGCAGGAAATCACTGCAGCAGCACAGCTGTTACAAACACCACAGACCGAGGATACAAACCTTGTAACGGTGACTTCCAAACTGTCTTGGCAGATATTTTCTCAGCGATTTATTTTGGCTGCACTCATGGAGTACGAACAAAGGCAGGGAAATGGAAGGGAAGGAAGTGGCCCGGCGAGGCCAGGACAGACAGGAAGCTTTGCCTCACCTGCACTTCTCAGGGTGCTCCTCACGCTTGTTGTTGAACTCCAGGGAGATCTTGGCATCCAGTCCAATCCCAAAGTAGTTGTTCATGACACACTTCTCCAGGTATCCCTCCCTAGATGAGAAACAAAGATGAGCTGCCGCTTTTAATCACGTCATGGAAGAGGTTTTATAAGATCTGTTTGAATTTTATACCAAGGAAATCGTGTGCTCACAAGCTGGAAATGCACGAACACTGAGGAAATGTTCACGTGCAAACTGGCAGAAATGTTACACTCGTTCGCACAAACACACTGCAAGCTTCCTTACAGCGAGTCGAGATCAGGGTCAATAAAAGGCGTGGCGCCGAATGGGTCAACATTGGCCAACAGCATCTTGCTGATGATGGAGCTTCCAGCAATGGAGGCTGCCAGGCCGGCGCGCAAACCTGTACAGAAACGGTCACAAAGAGACATCAAGCCAAGAGACAAGCTGACCGATCATCCGTGTGCGTATGTGTGTGTATCATACCAGGGCAGATGATGCGCGTGTTTAGCACAGGCAGGTTCTCTTTGCTGGTGGTGAATGGCGGGATGGAGAAGGAACCACAGGACTGCGTGCTGCGACTCATGCGCCTCTCGGTCGGAGAGCACAGTGTCATCTTTGCTGCTGGTGGGAGACACAATGTCAGACCCTCCGACGCAGGATGTCCTTCAACTCTGCTCCACGGAAGCTCAACCTTCAAAATTGCCATCGAGCCCCAACTTTAGTCGCAAACCACCTAATGAGATTTGACCTGTTAAACCCTGATAAAAGAGTACAGCATGGTGACCCTTGAGATGTTTGCCAAAGCTTGTTTGGTATAACTGCTATACAATATATTTTAACACGTATTCTGAAACCATGCTATGAGCGCAACTTTCTCCTTCAGACAGGCCATTAGCAAATGAACAGAAGTCCTGTCCTAAGGCTGAAGCCATAACAGCCCTGTACTGAACGCTGGAAGATCTGAATTCCTTCAGTTTTCTGGTAGAAATTGATGTTTGCTTTCTGTCTGGCTCTATTCTTACTAAAACCATCAAGACACAACACAGCATTTCAACCCAGTGCTTCCATTTCAGCTGTGGCAAAATCCACGCATTCCAGCAGATGGCAGTGTGTTTACATCAGCGACAGAAACCTGGGCCACGTTTCCTCAGCTATCCAGTCCATCTACACAAAATACAGTTTATCAGATAATATATTTAAATCAGTGTTGCTGTGTTGCTCCCTTGTCTTTTCTGTGTTTAACGGGTTCCACCATGTTCGTAGGGGGCAGCGGAGTGACCTGCAGCTTACAGGACTGTGACTCCAGCTCCTTGGTGTCCTCGTCCTTCTCGCTTTCTTTGCCCTCGTCCTCGCTCTCCTTCTGAAAATCTGTCGGGGATGGAAGGTCCTGCTGCTCCTCTGTGTGTGCGTTCTGCTCATCCACCACTATGGGGTAGAAAACAGAGGCCAGGGTGGAGTCAGAGAGGGGTCACGGCGGCACCGCTGCTACCTTAAAGCTTGGTGATAGGGAGGCAGACACTCCTCTGTGATCAGAGATCCAACTAAATAGGATCCGTCCCAAAAATGTGTTTCATATAATACTAGCTGTTGTAAAATAGCCCTCCTGGCAGATCACTGAGTGTCCTGAAACAGCAGAGGTTCATGGGAGTGTTGGGAGAAGCAGGATGCACACTTCATTTCCCCACTGACCAGCCATGGGCTTTGTGAAACCGATGTTGGGCCTCATCCACAGATCAGCCTGAGCTGAGTGGCTGAACCGGTGACCCTATAGTACACGGGACATGCCGTTTCTTTTCTCAGGAAGTGGCTGCCTTTGTCTTCCTGAGCTGAGAAGGAACTGAGGCCAGCATGGGCGCTCATCTAGCCAAAATTAGGGCCAAGGTGTGACAGGAGTGACACACACACACACACACACACACACACACACACACACACACACACACACACACACACACCAAGCTGAGCCTGACAGCCTGTCCGCAAATTCACCTGAAACTGACTCCTACCTGCAGAGCATCTCACCGTTTCACTACCAACGACTAAATGTGAAAAAAACCCACTTCGCTTTCACCCTCCTGCACTTCGTCCTCACTACGCTCTAAAGTTTCCTTGCGCTCGTCCAAGGTAACATCCCCTACCCTTCTCCGCCTGCTCGATGATCTGGCGCACGGCCTTCTTCAGGCTATTGGCCCGCAGCATCAGCTGCTCCCTGGGTCTGAAGAGCCTGTGAGGGGAGCCTTTCTCTGTCACGTTCTCCTCCAATTTCTCCTTCAGCTCCGTCAGGGACTCCTCCTCCTCCTCCTCCTCTTCCTCCTCCTCTTCCTCTTCGCCCTCCTCCTGCTCCTCTGTCTCCTCCACCTCCTCCTCCGCTATGGGTGGAGTGGTGAGAGGTGGGTGGGGCGTGGCCTGAGACTCCATCTGGAGGGTCTGCAGAAGCAAGTCTAGCTTCTCGTTGAGGATGGTGCACTGGGCACAAAAGGGAAAAGAGTCACTCAGTTGA
Source organism: Heterotis niloticus (assembly GCA_018136845.1). Taxonomy (NCBI): domain Eukaryota; kingdom Metazoa; phylum Chordata; class Actinopteri; order Osteoglossiformes; family Osteoglossidae; genus Heterotis; species Heterotis niloticus. The sequence goes on along the minus strand of CM030897.1, from coordinate 5,790,686 downwards.
ACAGCAAGATGGCATAGTGTATGCAGTATTATAACCTGCCAAGGAATAAGGTGCCACCAAAATATGAGTTAATAATAAAATACCTTTTTAACTCCCTGTTATCATTAGGGCCTGACCGAGAAGCCAAACACTGTGCTATCAGCTGTCTTATAGGGTACAGCCCAATATCGTATTCCTGAACCCACCTTTAGCGACATGGTGTCTGCTTCTTCTGTATTCTCTGTGGCTTTTTCATAGTACTTCCCTACTTTTGCCACAAAGTCCTTCACCGTTTCACACAGGACCCTTGAAGGGAAGGGAAGGAAAGGACACAAGGGAGAAGTCAGGCTGATCGGCTCCAAATGACACGGTGCACACAAAGGCGGCAACGGTGAGGACTTACTTAGCGGAAGAGATGACCACAGAGTGCTGGTCCGAGTCGAGGATCTTCGTGAGGTGAGCGGCGACTGAATCCTCATACGCCGCAATCTGGAACTGCCAAGACAGAAAATGACTTCAAGCAAAAATGTCATAAAGAAAAGGGAGCATCTGGATTGAAGGTCGGAACAAAAACATCACAAAATCCCTTAATTTTATTTCATTATTTCATGAAGACCAGAAAATGAGAGAAGAAATCTGGAGACCCAGGTTTTCGTGGCAAAAGTGTCCCTCAGAGCTACGTCAGCGTGTTGCATTCACGACTTGAGGAAAACCTGTCCTCTACCCATGTAAAGCTGAAACACGCTTTCCTTCCAGAAGCACCCTGACGGGCACACTACCTGGCACTCCTCCGACTCCGGCGTGGCAGGACAGCTGTGTTTCGGCGGTATCTTGATCTCGTAAGTCATTATGCTCCACCTGGAAATGAGGGAAGTAGACATGAGTGCAGGAGGTCAAATGTGGCCATGTGCCACACAAGGAGGGCGATCTGGGATGAGAACGTGGAGAGGAACTTTAAAGTGTTAAAGCTGCAGCATGAGGGCAAGGGACAGTCAGCAGACAGAGCTGGAGAAAGCTGGTTAATGGAATCAGATAGAGGTTAAAAACGGGAAACTGCTAAATAATGGAATTTAAACCAAATGGATTTAATGACCGTGCGCTCAAAAAGGGAAATTGATAAGCAACATAAGTTGTGATGGAAAAATGAACAGGAACTCTTATTTTTTTATTTCTTCACAAAATGTAGACAGTTGGGGAAATATGAAAGTGGAAATTTTTACTGTGCTTTTGGAAAGTTAGGGTTAGGAAGTATATTGAAGGAAAAAGTGCTCCCAAATGTTGCTTAATATTTAACTGATGCACGGTTCTGTACCTTTTTGTCTACATAAAAGAAGCACAAAAATGGTAACTAATAACAGGACAATACTCTTGCTGCCCCCCCCCCCCCCAAGGGGCCACATCCTCATCCTGCATCCAACCTGTCAAGCATCTTGGTGCTGGCTCTCTCCAGCTTCTCCAGAATCTGAGGCAGCTGCGTGTCATCGTCGCAGGATGGTCCCCAGCCCAACACACGTGCCAGGTCGTTCCCGGTGCCCAGGGGCAGCACTCCCAGTTGGCACTGCAAATGTGAAACAGGAGACCAGGTGCCCCTCAGATGCTTTTCTTGGGTCCTGACCAGCAGCTTGGTGGACTCCCACTCCCCTGGCCCCCTCCCTACCTGTTTGTGCAGGTTCAGCTTGTCGATTTCGGAGAGGACCCACCCAACGCTCCCATCTCCTCCACACACAAGGATTCTGAAGTTGTCGAACTTCTGGAACAAGCGGAGTCTGCTGGCACAAAGGTAAATTAACATCTAACATATAAACTGAACAGAACAGTAACATTTAAACTAATATTCTCAAATTCTAACCAATAAGTCTACTTCTTTATGAATCTTATTACTAACCATTTACTACGGACATTAATTTGCCTGTTTATACAGCAGCAATTTTTACTGCATTAATTCAGGATTCGCATTTTTATCAAGGATGTGTATTTATTTTATCTCAAGTTCAAGTTTATTTATACAGCACATGAATTCAAAATAATTGATTTAATTTAAAACGTATTAATATGTATACAACATATTCATTCAAGGGAAAGCATAATAAGACAAAAAGATAAAATAATAAAATTAAGGTAAAAATCTAATATAATAGAGGATTAAAAATGTCACATAAAATAATTTAACCATAAATATATTATTAAACAATAAAAGACAAAAAATATTATCATCAATAATAATAATAATAATAATAAGAAGAAGAAGAAGAAGAAAATGACATTATTCAAAGGCACAGGAAAACAGGAAAGCTTGCAGTCTGGAATTAAAATTGGCTGCTATTGGTGCAGATGTTCTGATGATGTTCTGGGAGATGTTCTGGGAGTCGGTTCCAGCCATTTGTGGCATAATAACTAAAGGCTGCTTCTCCATGTTTGGTCGTAACTCTGGCACTACTGACCATTTCATAAGGCTCTAAGAGACCTACTGGGCTTGCACTTTATAAGCATATCAGACATGCAATTTGGCTGTCAGCCATGGAGTGATTTATAAACAAGGAGCAGAACATTACTTCTATTTCTGATTCCCAGGGTGAGAACTTCACTCCTGCATCTTCCTTTGCCGCGCAGCACTGTGTACGCATCAGTTTTGCTCACCCTAAGTGTGGCCCCCCGTTGACCAGGTCAAACACCTGCGCAGGGTTGAGCAGCTGCTTGAACCTCCTCAAGAACTTCACCCCTTGGTTGTCCCCGCTCTTGGAGTTGACGAAGACCAACAGAGGACTTGAGCAGCTCGGGGGACATGTCGCTTTCCAGAAGCCTGTTCCAGAAAACAGGGATTCCTAGAGTTAAGACACGTCCTGAGGTGGGCGCACGTGACCACGGGGGGAAGACAGGGTGTGAAATCCTCAGAAGCACCTCTGCAGCCCCATCTGCACGCTCTAATTTAAAGCACTAATAAGTTATACTGTCACGGTTCGCATTTACGGTACCGAGTGGCGTAAAGAGTCATTTCGAGAACATGCGGAGCGAAGCTGTAAATAAGGCAGGCGAGCACTTAGGAGACCCAAGGCAACATGCGCAGAGCTGAACGTGCTGCTGGGTGGCCGGTTGGATGCACTTGGCCCAATTCGGTCAGAGCCAACCACTCGGTGCTCCGCGAGATGTTATCATAACTCAACAGCTCCTTCAGACGCTCATAATTAATGGCTTTGAAGGAGACATGCAAATAAGGCTTTTGTGCAGCCGAGTTCTCCACAAGAGCGTCTATTGAGTGCAAAACGTGCTTCTAATGCGGCAAAAACAAGCAGAAGACGCGGATAATGGGGTAGCAAATGGTGCCGACTGACAAACAGATCACCTGCCATAGTAATTAGTACATCGGTTAGAATGGAATAAACGTTTCTACTTGAACGGTATCGAATAAAAATATTTTAGAACTGAAATTCAAACCAGCCGACTGCTCCGCGACGACGAGAAAATTTGTGCGCGAGCAGCCGGCACATCGATATGTCATTTGATAGCTTTCATGAGCAAAGCAAAGGCTTTGCATATGTAACACATATAGCTGAGACGGAGAAGAGGCCTTCACGTGCATCCCGCATGTGCTGTAAACACTCTCTGAAGACCCTCTTACAAGGGAGAGGCCACTGTGGACCAATACAGAGCGTGTTTATGTCCTTTGTGATATGGCTGATTTACTAGCATGCCTCCGTGTGTGTGTGTGCGTGCGCGCGCGTGTGTGCGCATTTAGTATTCATCAGTCTTGAATTCACTATGACTGATACCACCGAGTGTGTGGCTGCGGGGTGGGGGGTTGCTGCGTGTCAGGGAGCCCCGAGGCGTCACTTGCTCGGCTGCCGAGAGAGCGAGTCACGGCCCTTCGGCACGTGCCGCACTGCAGCTCCCTGGCCAATTGGGATGCAGCGCCAGCCCATGAGGAGGAAATCCACACGAGGAGGAAATCCACACACGTGTCGAGCCTGCAGCAGGAATCCTCCAACCCACCCCCCACCACCACCATCACCACCTCCTCTTACGGTTGCTCACATATTCTACCTTCATCACTTGTCTGCCTTTAATAATTTATACAGTGCCCACCCCTGTGTATGGATCCCCATACCAGACCATTATTGGAGTGAGAGTCTCAGCCCAGCAGAACCATCTCGTTCCTTCTGTCATTTTTAATATCGGGTTTTTCCCGCACCACGGCCGCAGCGCAGTAATTCACCCTGGTAAATCCCGGCCTAATTAAAATACAGACCAGGAGCTCTGTTGAAGCTGCTGGCTTTTCACGCCTCACAGTGAGAATAAAACACTGATTTCCTTGGGCCTATTATTAGTTTGCTGTCGTCTCCCAGCAAGGCGTGACTCTCTGCCTAAAATGGCACAACTGTATGTGTCAATAACTGCCCCCGCACCTTGGGCTACGAAACACGTCGGACGCAAACCGTGCGCTTGATCAAATTTCATGTACACACCAAAGCCTTTTCAGGAGAGAACCCAAGATGCTGCATTTATTGACTGTGGGGACAATCTAAATGCAATGAGTGAGAGTAAGAACGCTGCAAGAATGAACAGGATGTGCAGAGCCTCTCCGCCGGGGGCCGTGTGTAGAACCAAGTGGAACAAAGTGCAGCCGATACCCATTTATCCTACCGTCCAGCCAGAGGCTGTGGCTTCTCCTTCTCTAGTTAGCAGGAAAAAGGTCAGGCTTCCTAGGAATACATCCCCAGTTCACGAGTATTTTCCACGGCACCAAGCCAACGTACATATGATGCGACCGTCTCGATCAGCTACCCATGTGTCACAGGGTTATTATCATGTGGCAGAGTGACTGCAGGAAGCAGAGCTACTAAGACAAACTAATCTGATAGGAACGGCATAAGGGGTGTCTGAGAGTATCATTTCCCTCCCTGAACTTGTGTACGATCTAAACCATTCACACACGTGACATTTATTTATTTAGCTGACACTTCTCTCCAAAGCAACTAACAATGTTTATATATATTTATACGTTTTTACAGCAAGGTCATTTTTTTGATGGGGGAAATTCAACATACTCTCCTCTAGGGGACAAGCAGCTAACCACTACACTACCAACTGCTCCCAAAAGCACTATGAACATATAATAATAATAATAATAATAATAATAATAATAATAATAATAATAATTAAACAGCACAAATCTCAAACCTGTAATGTTGACGGATCACAGCGAAGCCATTCAAACTCACCATCCGAGTCGATGCTGTTGAGCGCCGTGGGAGGGATGATGGACACCTTGCACTGGCCCAGGGGGCACTTGCGGGGGTAAAGGTCCATACAGGCCGTGTGTACCTGTTCAGACCGTGGCACATTGGCACATTGGGTAACACTGTACTACAGCATAATGTTTGACTTAGTAAACCGCATCTTCAACGAATGACCTTTGATCTCGTGTGCATTCTAGATGTGTTCTTCTGATGACAGATTGGTTGTTTCTTTTAATCCCAGTTAAAGGTTATTCTCAGATTATATGTTTTCAAAGTGCTAATATTCTACCATAGAAACTGTACTATTCTGTGTGTTTGCAGCAGTGGCTGGTGGCATGAATAGTACATGTGGAGGTGTTATAGTCAGAGGCGCTCACCATGGCCTTGCACCACAGGCAGCGCCAATCCTGCAGCCGCAGCACACTTCCACACGTTTTGTCACACACTGCGCACTTGGCACTAACAGGCAGGTTGCCTCCCAGCCACTGGTGGGGCATAGCGATCTGCACAGCACACATACACACAAACACACAATAAAGGCACTGGCTTCACCGCTGAGTCCCGTTCCGGCATCGAGCGGGCGTCCTACTCACCCCGTCCTCGTCCTCAATGATGTCCTTCCCGATGGAGGCCAGCGTTGTCCATTTGCAGTTGTTGGTGGCCCTGACTGCACATCTCTTGTGGGCTTTAAACTTACAAACTGCAGAAGAACACAAACAAGGAATGGATCTGCTGTCAGCATACTGCTCTTGAAATATTTATGCTTCATTTATGTAATAAAGTGTTATAATAGGAGAGAGTTGGAGTAAAGCCATGCTAGGCAAGCACTTGTGGCAGCTTCTCTTAACCAAAAGTGACTTATAAGACTAAGCCTGAACACAAGTTATTTCTCGCTGAAATAATTTTAATAATCTCGCATTTTGAACACCATCATGCAGTTTCATTCAGGTCCGTGCATTTGTTTTAAAACAGCACATGCAACCCAACACCAGAAAAACAGACACTTGTGTTACACCTGTATTGGCTGAGCTGGGCTTCTACGCATCCAGAAAGGTAAATATTTAAAAAAAAGAAAGAAAAATCAAGGGGTCACAGCTTAAAATGTTTGAAAGCTTAACATCGCCCTCCAAAGAATGAGGATCGTGGCTGACACGTGACTCGTGAATGACGTGTATGTCTGATGCACGTTTTGCCACAGCTCCACGTGATCTGCAGCACCTGGACCGTTTAATCGAAAGCCTTACGTAAAGAGAAATGTCCCAGGACCTGCTTGGATATAACTGACGAAAAAGGTTTTTTCCTCTTCCCCGTATGTAAAAAAAACTATTCATCCCTGTATCTAAGGTGTGACCCTCTGAACAGCCCACAACGCGCGTCCTTTTCTTAGCCACCATGAAGCGGAACACAAACGGCACGACTGAGAAACGCAGTTTTCGCTGGTGTACAGCAGCTCGAGGTGGTGCAACTGCACTTTCCCAAAAGCATACCTGCCCTCTTAACCATGCTACCGGGCGCAGCAACGCACGCGCAAGCCAGAGACACGGCACGCACAGACGCATCCCTCGTGGGCCGACTGCCAGCGACCCGAAACCTGCGAGTCGCTCTGCGGATTTCCCAGAGCTACCCGAATTGCGGGTTTAAACGGATCTTGAAGATTCATCGGCCCTTCCCCAGGGCGAGTGACCGAGGTTCGATCGATCGCACGCCCACCCGCAACAGGAACCTGTGCGGACGGACGCATCGCGCTGACTCCGCGCCCCGTCAGGAATACGCTGGAACTCCAGTCGGCACATGCCCGTGGTATTACACTAAGTGTCTGTTCCTCGCACAGCTGACAGGGTGTTTACCTCCGAAACGGCTTATACACACTCGCTGGGGCCTGGGCCCAGCCAAATCTTAATGTATCCATGGGTAAAACCCTTAACTCTCATTCCGTACGCTGCGGACTTCAAACAGTTGGCCAGATTAGACGGATTTATGTCTGCAACGTTAATTACTACGGCGCTGAAGCGTGCCGGCGTCGAGTTGAACGCGGTCCATGGGAAAATAAGAAGCGGTCTCAAGCGCGGGTCACCAATAAAGTCGGGCAGCAGGTAGCATCGTGGTTAGCGCTCCCGCCTTGTTCTCGAAGGACCCGGGTTCAAATAGAATTCCTGCCGCAGCATCCTTTATCAGGGTACTTACCCTGAACTAACAGAGTAAAAATTACCGAGCTGTATAAATGGGTAAATCATTTTAAGCAGCTTAGCAGTGCAGCAGCGTGGAGAAAATATGTAAATTATAAATGATAATAAAAAATAGTCATAGATTTATGAGGCTCTGCACCTGCTCTATTAAATCCTGTACTGCATGAACCCTATTAGCAGAAGTTTATTGCATTACGTATACAGCAATTACAGCATCCGGCTAATGGGTCAAGCGGCTCAGCATGTTCTTGCCAAACTGGACAGCGCGAAATTTTCAACGCGCTTCCTCTGCCTCGCTGCTGATTGTACATCAGCTGGTATTGATCCGACGCGCTCGGGAAATCGAAGCCAAGGCCGGGCTTCTGGGATTGCTCTGCCGTCCGGCCTCGGAGCTCGAGCTTTCCGCGGGATCGCCTCCCCGGCGTCCGCTCTGCAGGACCGTCATCGTTCGGTGTCGCCGCGCGCGTCGCGTACAATCGGCAGCCCCCGAGGACACGGCGCGGCCATTTAACGCGGGTATTCCCCCGGTCGAACACAGCAGACACGGGCAGTTGCGGTAAATGCTTCGGTGAAGACCGCGTTCGCCAAGACTGCCGTAATAAACCTTCGCCTGGAAAAATGACACAGACCGACCGTGAACGCGCGGCCCGGCGCGATGGGTCTCGTGCACAGGTTTTCGAGACCAGCGTGAACCTGGCAATATTTACATCCTGGTTTTGGGTGCTAATCGCCATCCTCACGCCTGGATGGGTACCATCTGCATAGCGCCCTTCCATTTAGCAACGCATGATTTCAGCCCATTACCGTGCATGGCGAATGCTCCGCAAGCCCGGATTTCGGCAGGAGCGTGTCACCTGATGTCACGCACGCACTTGCCCACACTTTGCACACAGACATCATAGGACGTGCGTCGAAGGATGATTATTATTGGCTGATATTAACAGCTTAGAAAAAATATATCTGCCTATGGAGTGTGATCCAGCGAATGAATAATAGCTCAAGGCGAACCAGAGTGCACTTCTTCTCCAGGTCTACAGAAGATTGCTTCTGCTATATTGCTATTGATCTCTGCACCAGCAAAGCACTTATTAAAAAAAAAAATACTCTTCTGGGGTGGTGGGAAAGAGAAAGGACTTTTGATAAAAGGGACTCTTCCCTCTGCTGACTTCAGGGAAACTGAGGCACTTTGGCATCCGAGGCAGAGACAGCGGCAGACAGAACGCAGACGAGGACAAACAAGTGCGGCACGCGCAGACGGTGGCCAGGCCAGACAGACACGAGCGGGCGGCAAACAGTGCGCAGAATGGAGCGCACGAGAGGCACTCACCTTCGCAAGAGAGGCCATGAGAGGTGACCCCCGAGAGGCTGTCCCGGCAGACATTGCAGAAGGTGGGCCGGGCGTGGGAGCAGGCGTACCAGTTGTGCATCCCTGAGAAATGTTCCACATTAAACTGTGCCGTCTAGCAAAGGAGAAGTTAGACAAATTGGCGGCGCCAGAATAAGACTCCAAGCCCTACAAAAGCAAGTCAAAAAGAGCTGAAAGATCTCTCAATATGCATCTCTCACACATACACGTGGACGCATGCACACACACACCTAAGCTGTTCAAACTTGCACACACCATCTAGCACAGTGACGATGATGACAGACACTTGCAGACAAGAGGCAACTCTATGACAGTCCCCCCTACCACACTCCACACCATAAGATCCCCACATCTGGCCCTAAGTGCTGTCACACTCAGATGAATGCCGACGGTCGCCCCCGGTAACCCGACAATGGAACACTAATGGGAGGACAATTGCCCTTCTCGTTCAGGAGAGGCGTACTCCTGTTCTGACTTTGTGTGCTGCCAAGCAAGCCTGTTCTGCATGGGGGATCTTAGGGTGCGGTTTGGCCGTGCAGGAAGAGGGTGAGGACACGGAACAAAGCAACCTTTACAACAACCACAACTCATTCATCATCCATCAGCCTTGCAGACATATAAATACAAACTTCTTGAGTGCAAATTTCAGACTTCATTGCAATCGATGGTACGTAAAAGAAGCGGAATCAAAAGCGAGCTTTAGTTTATTGAGTTTCGGCTTTTATTTCCCAGGAGCATGAACCGCTTCTCCTGGTTGCAGTCCTGCATGGTAGACGGTCCACCAGAAGGAGAAGAAGAGCACGTCTATGAGGCTTTAATACTCTAATTTAAACAAATGAGCTCTTAGTAACAACATGTGCAGCATTTGTTGCACTGAAAAGGACTTCATTTCCTAAATTAGGTCTCTTTATATCTGCGAAGTTCTAAATTAAGAGCACATTGGGAATAGAACAGAATAAAAATAACAGTACCACGTCAGGCTGGCTTACTGTGCAAGAAACGGCGGACAAAACAAGGTGCCTCTCATCAACGTCGCATGCATCCAGAGCACCGCAGACGTGCTCTCAAACTCTTCCGAGGTTGCGGCGGGCGAGTGGATTCTCACCTCGTAATGCTCCCTGGACTGAACAGACTTTAGCGAGCTGATCCAGTCCTCCATCTCTTTCCTGTTCTCGGCACAGAGGATGAGCCTTCGGAATGGAGTGATCACCTGGAGAGGAGCAAGCCCAGAGATGAGCCAGGAGTTGAGCGCCTTGCCTCCCGCAGCTCTGCTGTCAGCCAGTGAGCGGCCGGAGCGGAGTCCCTCGCTTAAGACACAAGCCAGCCGTTCCCCCCCCCCCACCCCACACCCCACACATACACACACGCGTGCGCACACAAACACGCACTCAGCCCCCCCCAGCGCCTAAGCCCTCCTCCTCTTCCTCCTCTTCCTCCTCCTAAGGCTCAGCGTGAGCAAGATCTAGACTGACGGGAAGAAGCGTTCGGTAAACGGGGAAAAAACGGTAAGAGGCTGTTTTTGTTCGGACGGCTCCCACAGAAAACATTGTCCCCCTCACGTCCCAGTGCTTTTAATACCTACATTATTTATTGATCACGCTGTCCTCCACCTCTGCCTTCCTGCTCTCCCCTCATCTCCTGCAGATGATGGCTGCCTGAGAGTTTGGAATATGTGAATTTCGCTGAGCGAGGAGCCAGAGGTGGCAAAGCTGCATTTGGTCATGCCCCCCAAAGCATTCCTCACCAACGACTCTTGAGCGTTCATTAACGTCCTTCCCCAGACCAAACTGCTCCTACAGGAGCCACACGCTTGACCTTGGCTCCTTCCCTTGCTGAGTTTGCATCATTCAGCATGCGCTGCTAACTTACTGCTAGATTATCGACGACCATTTTCAATCGACCACAAAGTTAGAAACCTTTGCATTGCCACATCGATAGCCATGTGTAGTTGGCTACCAAAAATCACGACGGGGCAACTGCTCTCTCCTTTGTGTTCATTCAGATCACGCAGCATACACTTTCCATCTCTTATTATAGTGCATTTTATTCGCTGTACGACATGGCAACTATCTGGCGCTGTTCTCTGGTTTTTCCGTGCTCTTTCACGGCTGAGGAGTATATGATGGACGCGAGGCCGGGTTCAACGTGTTAACCCTCACAGACTTTCTGAGTAGCTTGTCATTAGTCCACACTACATGAAGAACCCCTGTACACCAAGTGAGGGGGAACCACGTGCACCATAGCTGCGCATTCCACCCCACGTGCCATCAACAGGGAGGCAGGACCAGAGAAGAGCAGGGCTGGCGATGACACAGGGATCAGGAATGAGGAATGACCGAGTCACGTGCAGTAGGCCGCGTGGGCGGTGATGCAGCACCGAAGCACAGCTCCTTCTGCCTGGTCTGAACCTCCAGAAAAGCTGCCTTGACATGGCTGCTGTTTTGCTCCTGTGTGAGTTTTATTTATTTATTTTTAAATGTTAAGCTTTAACTATTCTTATTTCTGGCATCAACTTAACAGAGACTAAAGAAGCACCAAGACTACATATCCCAGATTTCTCCAGTAGTTTAGCTCTTGCTGAGCCCACATGCTCTTACAGAGCCCCATTTTTGTTTAAAGAACCTATTGTTACTAGAGAAAACCCTTGGTGCTCTGGTTTCTTCTCACAATCCAAGACGTGTTTTATGATGTGTCCTGAATTGGCCTGCATACGTGTAAGAGAATGAGTGTGTGTGCAATTTCATAGTGATGGACTGACATCCACTCTGCAATGTACCCAGCCTTATACCCTATGATTCCAGTATATGCTCCAGACCACCACATCCCTACAACTGAGCAAATGGTTATTGATAATGGACGGATAAATAATGAGCTCTCCATCCAAACAACTTTTTAAGGTTACTGTAGTGACCTGCTCTTTTCGCAAATCCATCAGTGGTGACAACAGCCAGTGTTTGTAATGAAGACTCCGCGAATAAAGTACAAATGACTCCTTTAACTAAGAAAAAACAGAATGCAATTCATTTGAAGGTGTCATACAGATAAAATAGTTCCTTGTCATGATAGAATTTCAGTAGCATTACTTAAGGAACATAATGAGCCCCAATGAGGCAAACCATTAGCCAAAGCGTGATAAGACCTGCTCTGTGGTAGGTGGGGTGGATGGCTCTGGAGTGAATCATACAAACACCAAGAGCAGAACCCGTGCTTTCACACGGCTTGCTAAAATTATTGTCACCGCTATATCTTCGTATCAGGTGATTTAAAAGATTTACTAAGCAACTTTCACCGATTTACAAGAATTTATTCAGCCGGGCAATTTTTACTCTAAGCTCGAGCGAGCACCTTGACCAAGGGTACGATAGTGGGAGGAGGGACTTCAGCCAGGGACCTTCACATTGCAAGGTGTTGGATTCTAATCTCAAAACCATGTGTCCCAGTAAGCACATGACAATAAAATGCGCACAAGCACCATCTTTCCCAAGATCTGCTTATGATTTGCACAGATTTTTGGCACATCTCTGAGCTGGACAATGCCAGTAATGAGATGTAACTATATTCTGACTTCCTACCGACAGCGCAGTCTTTCAGAGCCATCTCCCTTGTTTTCCCCCCGCAGAACACCTAATGCCAAAGCACTCAGAAGTCACAAATCAATTTCAATCCAGTGCCTCGGCGCAGCATCTCCGGTAATCACATCAGGATTGAGCCGCCTTCATCATCGCCTTGGATGACTCCCAAATTTCCTATCCCCAGCCAATTAGACTAAAAGCGTTTTCAGAAACACTTGAGCGAGACGCCACGGCTTTGAAAGGACACTTATTTCCTGTTGCCACCACAAAGTTGATTACGAAGGAGCCATGAGGAGACTGAAGAAGCCAGCGCTGCCCGGGGTGAAGGAGAGCCCAGGGGAGTTTCCTGTTCAGGAAAGTACATATCTTTTTTGAAAAGAGTCTAGGGACTGGCATTTGAGGCAGGAAGCAGCGAATCCTCCGGTAACAATTACGTGAAAGTTCAGCCGGTTTGTCGTGCGCGCCGCAGGACAAAGATGGACTGCCATCTGCCCATCCTGGAACTGAATTCCTTCTGGCAGTTAAGAAGAGAAACAAGACTTTCGGAGAGGTACCATTAGATGCACTGAGTGCACATGTACAAATGGCAGTCTTTAAAGCTGCTGCGCTTGGCCTCTGAGATTTCTTGCCGTTTAGCTGGTCTCTGGGCCAAACAGACGCCAGGACATATTATTTGCCATGAGATGCCCGTTTTGCCCATCTGCTCAGCCAGACCATAGCGGCGCAGCCTGCAAGATGCTCTGGCACCGACCGTGGACACTCTGCAGAGGCTATCTAAAGAGCTTCTGAATTAATCGCAGCTCTTTACTGCAGTAAGGAGGCGCATGGGCCACCGTCGTGACTGATGGTTGCGTAACGGGTTCCCATCTTCCAGGGCGGATCTCGGGAAGCTAGCCAGCCACAGCACATCTAAAACGCCTTCCATCTGTTTGGATACCACTCAGTACCGGCATGCACAGACAGTGCCCCTGCGCTACTTCGGTAAGGGTGTAAATAAACCACGAACCCTGGTAAAAATGTCTCACGTGCACCAACATGCCTTCTTGCTCTGGCATTCATAGCCACTGCAGCGCTACAGCACCCCCTCAGACATCAGCCGACCCTCCTTCTGCCATCTACGAGGACCACCAGGTGGGCTGGCAGAGCACCCAGACCGGCTGTCTGGGAGACTGCCCCTCTGCCCTGGCACCCCGCAACCCACATAAGCACCAATTCATACTTTACATCACTTTTCAAAAGAGAAACACTTGAGCACAAACAAGGGTGAAAGCAAAGCAGGCGCTAAAAACCACGACTCGGTCCTCCGCAGAGGAGTCTCCGGCTGATTTCTCGATCGGTTTTTTTTAAAGTGCACCGTCCGTCTCTAACAGCCCTTCTGCCAAACAGCACGTGCAACCTGCAAGCGTGTATGTGTGTGCAAAGCAGACATACAGTACGCTAACCTGACGGCATCCCGGAGCGAGTGCGTGAAAGGGTTAAGGAAGTCGGGCTATAAGATGAAGTCACGTTTTGCAGCAGCAGAGCCAAGCAACGGGCTGGGGGACCCATAGCTGGTGTCTCACGTGCCGCCTGCTTTCTGCCCGAGAGCCTTCCATCTGAAACCCATCATGAGATCCAGATCCCCCAGCCAATCAAAGAGGGCCATTAATAATAGATAAATATTCATCTATTCCATCTCCACCACAACTCCGAAGCAGACATCGCCCCAAACCCCCCACCTCATGACACGGTGGTCAGCATGAAATATTCATAACGTCAACTGGCAGACGTGGATGCAGCGACGGTGTGCTTCTCCGTGGTGCACTCACCGGCTATCGGCTAGCTGGTGAATTGCCAAGAGTCTCCCGGGTGACAGTCGCTCCGCCAGCAGCGCAGCCTGCCGCAGCCAAGCCCGTCCCGCTACAACACCCTGCTGCACGGGCGCATGCAGCTGCTAAGGAATTTATACGCGGCTGATGGTCGGAGGGAGCGTGAGACACCCCCCCCACCCGTCTTAAAGAGACATTAAGTGTCATTGTTATGGCGACGCAGTTGCCAGGGTGAACCTGACCGTCTTGCAGCCCCACTTCGAAATCGATGGGCTTCCCGCATTACCCAACCTCTGATGCCTGGGCAGTGTAGAAGTCATTAAAACACAGAAGAGCGCGTGGACTCCTCCTCACCTCTGCACCTCCCCATCTGTCATCTTCTAACCCCCCCGTCCCCTTCAGGCCTCCACTGGGAGTGATTCCTCCCAGCAGCAAGCCGGTGCTGAGAATGACATCAGTCTTGAGGATTCCCTTTCATCCTCCCCCACCCCCCCGGAAAAGCAATCCGACTGCAGATCGGAGCGTCTGCCTCGATAAACAGGTACCCCTCTTCGGGGAAGTTTGGGCACACATTTCTGCACTTAATCTGGAAAACAACAGCGTATCCTTTTCTCTACAAAGAGGAGACCTTTTGTTTGGTACAAATTTTCCATTGTGTCAGGCCAGTTTTTAAAGTAGCCAGCATACATCATCCACGACTAATTTGGTGTGAATGCTTCAGCGCAAAAAAAAAAAAAAAAAAAAAAAAAAAAATTAAAAAGAATAATAAAAAAATAAAAAAATTAAAAAAAAAACTTTTTCTTTTCTTCTTCCGAAAAATATTTAACATATTTCTGTTGTCCGGCTTTTCTACATACCTCCAGCTATTTATTATGATCAGCTGGACAGTTACACACCCTTTGAAACTGCACACATATCCTAATACCTAATATTAAACACACAGAGATACTACCACAGCATTAGCATCAAAGCAAAATTGGGTCTTTGGTCTACATACAATTGTCGATCCATTTATACAACAGGTTCATTTTTACTGAACCAATTCAAGATAAATACCTAAATGAAAACCATTACATATGGAATAACATTGACCACTTTTGAAATCGTAGCAGTACTTGAAGTGGCAAACCTTTTAGCCCATTGTGGGGAAGTTGTCCACACACACACACACACACACACACACACACACACACACACACACACAGCGACCAATTAATCTGAAAGAAGTCTTCAGACTGTCGGAGGAAACCAGAGCACCCCAATGCAACTCAGTAGACACAAAAGAACATGCATACTCCTCACAGATGGAGCAGGATTTGAACCTATGTCTACACAGCCCAGGAATTATGAAGCAGCAACATTTCTCACTCGGCCACATGCGCACACTAATAAATAAAAAAAAATATTTTTTTAAATAATCCATTTACTGCTGAGTGGGATCTCCTGTTTCCGCAGCTTTTTAAAGTCCAAAGCCTTCCATTTCAGGACATTTACCCAGCAAACACACACAATCCGCAGCTGTAAAAGCATTATTTACGCTGACAAATTGTTTGTCACTGATTATTGTTTCACATGTCATAAAACACAATGTGTCTTACGCAAGCTGAGCCATTAAAATACAAGTGTCCATAATAACCAACAACCACAGCTATAAGAACCAGATTTTAGGCCTGCATTGCGCGGGTTTCAGGCTTACTGTTAATAAGTCGTAAGCATTATGTTTGTATTGTATATGTTCTGTGTTCTGCCAGCTCCGGTGAGACTAATAAGATTCCATAACAGTGCAGAGAGCCCAGCAAAGAGCTTTAATGCTGCAATCTAATGACAGGGCTGCTGGCAACGCATCCTATTTATATGTCGGCGGGGATGGAAATTTGAAGTGTGTGTTCGACAGTGAGGGTGGTCTGTAGTTACTGTAACTGTTAAGACTTTCTGAAGTGGCTTTGGATGCTCCTCAGCAGAAAATGGTGCGACACTCTACTCCAGATGTCATTTCAATAGGCATATCTGGGTTATGTTGGTGGGATCACGATACAGGGAAACCGGCGACGAGCCACGGCTTCCCCATTCAGACACGGCAAGCGCAGCCGGTCAAGGATGTTTGCGGTGCTCGCGTATAAAAGATGCATCAAGGTCAATGAGGAGCGATGCGCTGGTTTTCATTCCCTTTATCGGTACGCTCACTTCTGAACGTATTCAGACAACAGTGAATCCGTGGCACCCGTCAACCATGCATTTTTACAGCTGTGTAAAAATACAAAATCCCTCAAAGAAGTTGCGTACATTCTAAGCAGTTTTTTTGCACTGACCTTAATAGGCCTCGACTGCACGGCCCGTAGTGCTCAAAGAATAAATGTGGCGGGGACTTACCGTGAAGCTGTTGTTGACATTCTTTGTGCTCGATTCGGCAACACTGGCATCTGACAGATCCACTTCGTCAAAAATGAGAGACTGAAAAGCGGAGGAAAAAACAGCGATGTTTGCTTCACATCGAGCTGACCTTTGCCCTCTGTACTGACAATCAAAGCATACAGAAAGGTCAAGGAAGGTGTCCCGGGAACCTTATCTTTCCAAGAAGCCTTCTCCAACTTTCAAATTTTAATTCAAACCAGGGACTAGTCAATTTTTTTTTTTTACTTTCCGATGTAATTGTGTACTTTGCGATGAAGACTCAACGCTCACGGCCATACAGTCATCATGGTGGGATAAAAAGATTTAACCTCACACCCGAGACACTTAAATGCTAGTCACTCTCATCTAATACCCAGATTACCAAATGGAAGGTTGTTGGCTCTCGCCTCACTCAGAATGACTGCAGTAGTACCCTTGAGGAAGGTACTCACCTCGGTAAAGATACCCAACAGTACGAATGGGTCAGATACAGCAACTCAATTTGAACGCATCAGGTAAGCAACAAATAAATAAATAATAATAACAGTAAGCGCAATATTGAGTCATTACCATCCTGTTTTGTCAGCTACTGCGTAGGTTGAAACTACTGGAGTAAATTCTAATGCTGACTTATTGCTGTCAGAGACCAATGAAATGGCCAACAGGCTGAGGGCTTTGATCTTGTTTAAGGTTTACAACCTACCACTCTTGTGCAGCAGAATATTTTGCTGAAACAACTATCTTCTGCAGTATTTAAAGAGAGTAAAAGATAAGAGTGCTGTGCATGGAGGACTGAGGAGAGGTTTACAGCCTACTGTATAGCTACTTCTTCATATTTTCACTGAATCATGTAATAAATGTGTCCATTATTTCTGGTATGACCCTTGTACATAGTAAAATAACCTTTGGAGCTATACTTTTGCTCTAGGAATTTTTCAAGGCATCTATTTAACCAGGGGGTGGGAACATTCTTTATGGATTCGAATCATCCATATTGAATTAATGGTATCATACAGTTCCTGCCGAATTTCTGTGAGTTATTACAGTACCGAGCCACACTAAAATTTCTTTCTTTTTTGTAAAACACACCATCTACCAGGGCTGTGTGCCAGGGAGGTTTGACGGACATCATTGACCATGCCAGAAGACATGCTGTGAACTGGGCATGACGTCATACTCCTGCTTGTGCGGTCTTGGAGAAGTCACAGAACTCCATCTCACTGCAACATGTCCTGTCACTTCGAGCAGCTTCAAAAAAACCTCCCATATTTCAGAGATGATCTTTGGAGTGACAGTATTTGTTTTCTGAAATAACTCAGCCTTCTAGCTGGAGTGAATTTTACTGTGAAAAATGAACAGAAAACCATCATTTGTTCTGGAATATTTATGTATTGCAGTGTGTTTTCCACTGCAAAGGAAAGTCTTCAACAAGTATTTCTTTCCACCCGTAAGAATGAAATCAAAGTACTGAAGAAATTCCTGTAGTCTAGACAATTTCAACCTTGATTTTAAAACGTGACAAGAGATATCCTGAACATAGGGAAGTGGCCAAAAGGAGGGATGTGACAGGTGTCAGAATATCCTCCCACTCCTTTACCTCTTGGACAAGTAGTGTTTTTTGTCCTTCTTATGAGTGATGCAAGTTGGATGTGCAAGACTGATCAGTTTCTTTGTTCTCAGAGTCTCAAGGCAGGGGCAGTTCTACCTCATAGGTGTTCCCTGTAAGGTGAGGACCAACCCTAGGTCTGCTGCTGACAAAAACTGTTACCAATCCATCTGCTGAGCTGCTAGTGACCAGTGATGAGCAGTGTCCTGTGAGCATCATTGGTCTCCATGTTGTGATTTTGAATTGACCATTTCGGAACAGAACAAGATACCAGAGGTTCTGACATGTTTCAGTAGAGTCGTAGGTCTTCAACCCCTGGCCCCTTCTCCTAATGAAGCTTACCTTGGCATCCTTAGCATAGTACAGCCTTCTGCCCCTCAGTTTGAAGTAGCGCTTCTTCCACCTCTGGAAAGAGCTAGTCTGCTTCAGTAGAATTCCCTCTTTCACACTTGTCTGCAAATCAACAGGATAAATCCCTTTAGACAAATGGCATGAAACAACTAAACTAAAATGTTTATGTCAGTAAATATGAATGTCCAACAAGCATGTTGTCAAAAAAAATGCATCCTGCAGCAGGTAGCCATTTCACATAGTTATTTGAACGCAAATTCCCAGAAGAGAATGAGAGAGTGGTCATTCAGACAGCAAAGCTACACATATCAAGTCTTCTTCATTGGGACTGGAATAAAGAAGGTTGTCTGAGAATAAAGACTTTGCTTTTAATGAGGTCCTAGGACTGAGCATATGAGGGCACCGCTGGTAAATGTCACATTGATGTTCCTCAGCCATGGAGAAGCAAACATCACCCAGAGAGATGACTTCTCTCAGAGAGGGGAGAATAGCTTTCCAGGGATATGGTATGAATCTAGCATCTCCCATAGGGTCGGAGGATCTTCTCTAGGACTAGAGCTTGGCCCAAGTTCCAGTGATACTAAAGAGTCTCATCAGGAGTCTGTCCAAGGCCATGCCACTCACCTGGGCTATTACTGTACAAACACTTACAACTCACAGACGCAAGCAGAGAACAGCACCTTTCTAACCGAAGGGCAGAAGCTGACACTAACATCGTAGCAGAAGAAGGGACAATACAGAACTCGAACATCTCCTACCTGGAAATGAAAGCACATACTGTACTGAGCAAACACACTTACACAGAAGCACATGACCAGAGAAGGACGACTCGCACTCCAGCGTTCCTGCCCCTGCTGAGTTGGCCCGGCCCCAGTGTTTATCTACAGGAAGCTCTGCCAAGATCAACCGCGCTCTGACAACAATTTCACGCTCGGGAGAAGGCAGACAAGGTAAATGGCAGCAAGACAGGAAGCCCATTACCAAGAGATCCCACACTGCTTTGAGGTGGTATAAGCAGCTTTTTTCATAGTTCAGGTTTTCCCCCCTGAGGTGAGAAAGTCCGTACACCCCCAACCCTCCGCCCCCACCCCCGTCCCACTCTAAGGATGGGGCACAGATCACTGAAACACAACATGCATGTGCTATTCCGTTATCTTCTTCCACACTGGCAGAACCTATCCTCAAACAGTGGAGTAAGAGTTTCACCATGCAAACACAAACAAGCAATGACCCACACCTTTCCTCCAGCACCTGGTGAAAGACGGCCTCCATTCCAACAGACACGTTTACACCAAATACACGTCAACAACCTCATTTTTTAACAAGATCTACTACGGTTATCAATCGTCTTTTCAGCACGACCCCGTTATGTCCTGCTATAGGACCCTTGAGCACAGTATTTACACTGCATGGGTCCAGTAAGAAATTACCCAGTCACAGAATTGACAAGCGGTCCATGGAAATGGATGGATGAAAGAATTTTAAGCAACTAAACATAGTATGTTGCTTTGGAGAAAAGTGTTGGTTACATAAATAAACGTATATGTGAAAACTTCTTCAAGTTTAAATGGCTTTTTCAGGCCTCGACGGCCACCCCCTTCCTGTACAGTCGGGTCACAAAGGCCGGGATGGCGCAACGAAACCTACCATGCGTTCCGCAAAACGCGTAAACCCAAAAGCGCAGTGAGGACCTTCCTCCGGCAAGGCACCAGGCCTGCACCATCGGTGTAGACAATCCGCGCCATTTTCCGACAGTAAACACGGAACAGAGACCTGGAAGCAAGCATGGACCTTCCCTTCCATCCCATTCATCTACAAATATAGCACGAACATGGAAACGTGCCTTAAAAACAACAGGAATCCAGAGCCCTATAGCTGTGCTATTTTTAGCAGAGGAAATATGTGCTCTGGAGACAGAATTGCAAACAGAAATGTGGGCTTCGCTCTCACATCCTGGCGCACAGCTGTGTCAACTTCAGCAAAGAGCGCATCCGCCGGCTGCCGTCGAGCGACGCAAGGACGGCTCACACCAGCCGTCGCCTATGAGCCTCGCTTTGGCCCAAAGTCGACAGCAATCCTTCAGGAATTGCGATTTAAACCCATTACCCCGAGACACAAAGTTCATTGTATGTTTCAATGTTTCTTTCAGAACCCCCATATTTACACATAGCTCAGAAAATAAAAGAATAATTAAAAAGTTAAGGTGGAATCTTCTGTGGCGTCTCATAGGCAAACATGACACCAATGGCTGAATTTAATCTCCTCCAGAAATCAGCAGCCTGACTTCCTTTGTTTTAGTGATCCAATGACATGTACGGATATGGATCTGAAGGCCTGAAGTGGAGCGTGCATGGTTCCTGTCCCTGAGAAGGTTCTGGAAAACACAGATGCCCCAAGCACGCCCGACACGGTCTCGAAACAGCCCTGCGGCTCATACAGACTGTACGGTCAGTTACTTGAGCTCTGCACAATGTTTACATCTTTCCATCTGCGTGGTTCGGGATAAATCCGTCTTTGAAGGTAAATGAATTAAGACTGCAGTAACACCATTAAATTTCCTCCAAATTAGCCATCAATGTAATGAACGTAAAAAAGACTCCATAATGTATGAAGCCACATCCAGAAGAGAAGTGAAATCCATCTGAAAGGACGTACCCTGACTGGCTTTCATTACATTGTGCTCTGCTGGATCTTCCGAGTGTAAAAGGTCAGACGTGTGCACGCGTTGCACACGACGACGTGAGACCAATCCAGTCTCCGCATCTGCAAGCTGGTTTATGAGCCAGCCCCTCCATGGCTGGTTACCATGGTACAGATTTCCTTCGGTGAGCTGCTCTGAACATGCACCTACAGGCACCTGGGTCTGTATTGCTGGTTTCTGTGGATGTTGTGGATGTGGCCCTTTACTCTCAGCACAGGGTGTGCCGTTCACCAGTGCCATTTTGGCAAGAACCTGGCTTGCTACCCCCCTCCCAAGGCCTCCACATAACTCCTTCTATCTCGCTAAGATTACTCCAACACTCTGAAACACACCTCACAGATTTCTCTCTTGCTCGCGCTCTCTCGCTCTCACACACACATGCACGTACGCACGCTCCATTAACCTTTTTCACAAACTCACAAATGCACCCACAATCATTCTTGGACTCTCTGACCTCTCACTTTTTGCAGCAGACAATTCAATGGGGCCATCCTGTGCCTGAGGATATCAAGTCCCTGAAGTCAAACACCACAAGGGATGTGATCTCAACCCTACCACAGCCGGTGCACAGCATTAGCATAGATTCCAGTCAGCTCTGAATGGTCGTGCCCCAAAAATAACATTTTCAGACTTTCTGTTGCAGATGCCCATGGACACAATCACCACCACTTTTCTCTCCTGGATGCAGACCGATAGGAGTACAAGAGAAAGACCTATGCTCAAACTACCACTCTGCTCTCCTGTTATTACAACCTGTACCTTTGCCTGAATTCTGTTCGCAGGAATAGCACGGGGTGTAGGGGTAGGTTCAAGACATTATCTCCCTCTTTGCCTTCAAGACAGCACAGACCTCAAATCATCATTCTTTGTATAACACAGCAAACTTAAAAAAGGCAAACCTGAGCAAAGTTTGGTCAATGATCAACTAAACCTAGAGCTGTGCTGAACTAGATTTAGTTAAGTTTAACTGTGCAGATCCAATAAAATATGTGAGTCCACCTGGTCAACCTAGGGAGCACTTGCATGGGACAAACTGGAAAGAAGAGTGAAACCAAAATAACTCGCAAGTGTTCTCTGGAAACTGCTGCAGAAAAGGCTGGAAGACATAATGACTCATTTCCTCATTAAACTTGTTCACCCAATGCCTTATAAAAACTAACCAGATCCCCAAACCTGTACTCACAACTGTGATAGCACTGTATTCCCTTTAAAATGGTAATTTAGAAGATCTGAATCTCTTGGTGGCTCAAAAGAGTGCTATGGGAGCGATTTAGCCACTTAGCAGTTTAGTATTTCAGGTTCAATACCTTGGTTGGGAGTACAACAGCTGGGTCCATGAAGGGAGATGAACCTCCACATTGTACTGTATGTCCTTCCCTTGACCACTGTGCCTGTTGCTGCTCAGCAGTGGGTTCAGATAGTGATTTAGTCTGCAGTTAATCCTATCCTTACCGCCCACTCCTGACCTTTGAACTTTGAGACATCCTCTTGCAGAGTGCAGCCACGCTTGTTTTCTGCAGCCACACAGTCAGTCACCACTGTAATCTCCCTTTCAATCGATGCGGATAGATGACCACAGATGGCCTTCTCATTAGCTAACTGTTTGACTATTGCCTTGTTGAAGGCCTGCCAAGATGGAACAGGTACAAGATTGTAATGGAACGGCTGCTTTTTCTGAGTCAGTAATAAAGAAAAAGGGTTTCAGAAGACTTCACACTGGAGCTGTCCAAAAATGCACATGAATATGAATATGTATTACTTCAAGTCTGTTTCTGAAAAACAATGACTCAAAGCACATACATAACTTTTGCAAATGAACTAATTTGAAGCTGTAACAAATTGTCCACAAAAACCATTTAAAATGGTTCTGTATTGCCCACACACACACACACACACACACACACACACACACACACACACACACCTCATGCTAAAAGCACAGCAATATAAATCTGCAGTGAATGCAGCCTTCAAATGAACCAGTGCCTGGCCGCAGACATCCGGTGGTAGCCAGGTCACTACAGATCCATCCCGCCTCTGACGTAGGAGGACCCCTGGCTCGGGAATAGGTCCACAAGTTCAGGGTGATCCAGGAAATGATCCAGAGTCAGCGGGGCTTCGCCAAGCCTTGCCTTAGATGGGGATGGAGTTCCTTTTATTGTGTGAGACTTAAAAAAAAAAAAAAAAAAAAAACCAGGCCTCTTGGGGGGTGGCGGGGAGTGGGAGGGGTGTTCCAGACCGCTGGCCGGCACTGCACCCGCACCCCTGGGCTGCTTTTAGCAAGTCTTTAGTGGAAGAGAGTTCCACAGAACCTTGTGACAGCATGGGGGAGCCATCACATTCACAGGGCAGCTTACAGTGCCCCACAGACTTCCTGTTGTAGGCCATCCAGCTGATGGACTCCCCCAGAGCGACAAGCCCTAGCTAGCAGAAGGAGCATCATGTTGGAAAAAAATTATTTCTGTCAAGTTCAACAAAGGGACCGAGGCCCCGTTTAGCAAGCTGCTGTTTTTCCTGTTCTAGATGATGAGTCGGGGTGGTTCGGCTGACAAGCAAAACAAAAACAACCATAATCACCCTCATTCCTCACACTTACAACACCGAGAAAGAAGAAGCAAAAATAGTACAGAAACCAAAAGACAGCAGATACGTTTTTAAAAGCGCCCAGATGGTGATGTGTGCTCAGCAACTATTTACCATTTTGTCATTGTGAATTTAAAAATAAAAATTAAAAAAATGTGATTTTTTTCAAAATGCATTTGCATAGATGATCTGGAAAAAGAATAAGAACAAAATTAAATAAGACACAGCTCTCCTTTTAAAATGTGGCAAAGGATGAGGGGAAGGATCACCCATGAGATTTCTTACTTCGCAACACTAACAATCACATGTACAAGCTGCAATGAGGAGTATTTCAGAGGGTGCTGCAGTTCGGAGCGCTATGAAAATAAAAAGATTTACATTTAAAAAAAAAAACTGCAAAAGTTATTGCTTTCACTGAAAACTCTGAAGAAAGACTCAAACTGGCTGAAGGATTATATCGTGTCATTGGTTGGTACACAATTTTCTCATCTTCAAGGACACCGAGCCATTGTTTCAGGGGGCTGCTAAGAACAAGGTGGTAATTATGTTTGTCACCAGGGCTGGGACAAAGGCAAGGGGTGGTGGGGGTTAACTGACAGTCTGTGAGACACCAGGGGGGCAGTGGGCAGGGGACAGGTCATTAAAATAATCCTCTGTTACCCCTTTTGTGTGCGCTCTCCCTGTTACAGGATGCCTCCCAGCAGTTGGTGAACAGCTGAGGTGCTGGGCAGAGGCGTACAAAGGGGGGTAGGAGGGTTTGTCCGCCCCTGGTGCCAGACAGAAAGGGGGTTCCAGGGCTGTACAGAAATAATTCTTTGTGGGAAATTTGGGGGGAATTTTTTTTTTTTTTTGGGGAAATGAAGGTGCACACAGCACACTCTGGCCTGATCCAAAAACATGATTCAACTGATGTTACAGCAGAAGTTATTGCTGCCAAACCCCGCATGAGCTGCACATCGAGCTGCAGAACCACATTGTCCGCATTCCCTCAAATCTTTCAGGACTGTTCAAATGTCCAGTTGAGTGACCAGAAAACAGAATAATATAATGCTTTAATTTATACTTCAAGAAATAAAAGTTTGAAGGGAAATACAATATACAGCATAAACAGTACCATTATGTTCAGCGATGTGCATATGTGTGTCTAAGCGCTATGAACAAAGAGCAAAGACATGGAAATTATAGCAATACTTAATATAAATGATGTCAATTGATGACATTTTATATTACTTATAAAAATGTTATTTATGAATATATATTCCGGGGACAAAATCTTCCCTATAATTTATTGGTTTAGAAGATAAATGCTGGCAGTGTCTACTTCTGTATTGATTCTTAAGTTAGCTCATTAACTCTTCTAGGTAACTCAACAATTTCTACATATAATTCTTCCTGTAAAATGCCCGACTGCGAAGATCTGCATTACTATTGATGTTATTTACTCATGTTTCTGATGCCCTTCTTCGAGGCAACTTACAAAATTAAGTTTGTTTATACTGTAGCTACTTGCAATTATTTCCCTATTTAGACAGCAGGCTCATTTTTACTGGAGCAATTTAGGGGAAAGTACCTGGATCTAGGGTCCTAAAGCAGGAGTCAAACCTGGAGCCTTTAATCTAAAAGGCAACAGCTGAAACCACTAAGGAGAACGTTGCCCCTGCATTAGCAGTGAGCTCCTCCTGAGGACCTAGTCGCTCCTATTGACATCAGGGGACCACACCCTGACCGCTGAATCACACTCTTCCCAGCTGGATGAGAGCACCGAGGACCCGAGTGGGTTTCAGATGCTCCAGAAGAGCATGGCCGCGTCACAAGTCTCGATGGCCTGCGTGGGTGTGAAGGGCAGGGTAAAGGAAATGCGAAATCTATAGCAGAGGGAGGACAGCGCAAGACAGGGTTCCACGGCAGGAAAAGGAAAAGAGAAATGGGAGAAGGGGAAGCGCGAGCAAGTGAAGGGAGAAAGCAGGGATACGACAAAGAATGAGAGCGCAGGCTCATAGAGAGAGGTAGGCAGGAAGGAAAAAGAAGACAGAAGGAGGACTTCGTGGAGAGAGTGCTGAGGGACCTACAGGAGCAGGACCATAGCCTGGAGCATCATCTCCACTCTCTAACATCCTTAATTTAATGAGCAGTGGATTAGGAGGGTCCCACCCGTGCATTAGTGGGGGAGTGAAGCAGAATACCGAGTTAAAGACCACAGAGGCAGTTCTGTTTAATTTAATAAGAGCCATTGTCTGACATCCCTTTGATTCGCTCCACAGATGTTATTGTCCCCGTGTCCTCCGCACCCCACCAACCATCTTATCTAAACTGCCAGCTGCCTGGATTCTGAGTAACACAAAAGCCCATCTCTAACACTCGAGCCAACGGTGGACAGACACCATTGTGGACACAATCCCGTTGCTGCCTGAACTTTACGTCCAGTTCCTTCTATACACACCGAATTTGAACAGCAGGGAGGGGAATGTTCTACTGCAAGACTACTCCATATGTTGGTTTTTCTGTGTACTTATGGCGCGTTTGTTGTGCAAATATGAAGTTGCAAACCCGGGTCACACAACACTGTCATTATAGCTTCTTGGTTTCTCAATACTTTTTCCAATGAATGCCTCAATGACTCATGAGGAAAAAATTATAATCATACATCATGATGTATAATTTTTATATCACTCTGTGCTGCAGAATAACTAACCTGAACACGGGACCATTTGCTTTATAGTATAGAACTGAGGTTAGTAACTGATGTTGCTTAAACCATTCACACTGCAGTGAACTCTTTAAAGCATAATTTGTCCACGCAAATATCAGAGAAAATACAAGCAAGCAGTAGTTTGGCAGGTAGCTGTCACAAACGTCTCAGTAACCCTGACACCTGCTTTTATATCTGAATTGAGAAACCACAAATCTATGCCACATCACGCATGCACGAGGTGATAGCACGGCCCTAAAAGATTTTTTACTTCCTCTGCCTTGTTTAACCAAATTAAATCCGTGTTTCATTGTGACCATCCCCCCACCCCACCGCCTCTGCCTCAAACACTTTATAAAGATGTTCCCCAAGCGACTGCAGGGGGCAAAAAGGCAAATGTAAGGGGCAGCTGTCCAGTCTTACATCTCCAGACCGTCGGACAGAGTCTAGACAGCGGCGCAGCGCAATGATTAACGTTGGACAAACCCTCTAATGGAACAATCCGATTCCTTACTTACACTGCTTAATCTTATCACATCAATAAAACCAAGGGACAACTGTGCAACCCCATACGGGGATGAATTACAATTATGAAACTCAATATATTCAATAGAACATAAATTGCCCTCATATTAGTTAAGTGGAGCTCAAGGTAATTGCATCATTAACAAACATTAATTCTCTGCATTATACTGAAGTCCCAAGTCTTGTGTTTCAGTGAAGCCTGCATCTCATGTGATGTCATTGCCTTATGGGAAGCAGCTTTGTAATGCCTGAGCTAACATCTTCTGGACATCTGGCGCAATGAGAGGTCAAAAGAAGAAGTTAAAGGCTTTGCAAGAAACATCTTCAACATTTACGCAGGGTGTGTGGTCTACTCCAAATTTCTGCCCCCAAATGGGAGTCTCGCTAAACATGACAGCCCAGTGGTAGTGTTACTTGGAAAGAGTGGAGGATCCTGTGAATTATCGTAGACCAATGACATCCTCCCAAAGGATGCAGTCCCAAACAATGACATTCGTTTCCAGATCAGATGTAACATGTTTAAGCAGAAGGCCACAACCCCAAAGTACAGAACAGGGTTTTTCCTAAGTGTTTAATTTAAGGAAATAGACTTCCCCGATTCTGCGGGGAACAGTATTTATCCTTGTGAGGTCCACACGACGTGTGAATAAAGGTCGACGGTCTGTTTCCTAGCAACAGAGCCCCAGAAGCTCAACTCCTCTGTTTTGAGAGATTCTGAAAGGGTCGTGTCAACTTCGCAACCTATTGGCCTCATGGTGACACCTCAATGATGTCAGCGACAGGTTCTGTGAAATACTTCAGTGCATCAGTGAGAACTTTTTTAATATGAAATTGAACTGCACATCTGACAGAAGGGGGAACTTGTCATATTAAGCAGAAACCTCTCAGCAGAAAGCTACATATTACAAAAAATCATTATTGATTAAAATCATTAGTAAAGGTTGACACTTATGATCTATTTTATTTGAGAGGCACATTTCTTCTTTTCTGCAGCATAGATTATCAAACCAGGTGGAGACCTACAGAAAGGAGCAGGTTCGGGATTTGATGCATTCTGTGCTGCACTGTAGCTAAGGTTGCTTTTACACTCATGAAACATAAAACTTTCCAATCTTTTCACCACTACCAGATTAACAAATGTTCTCCATCAACACCAAATAAACACGTGTTTAACAGGGGTTTAAATGAATTTGCTCATATCAGACACAACACCGAGTTCAAAACTTACAGAAAAGCACTCACACAGCTATCTTAATACGGTTACCGAAAGCATTTAAATTCTACCATATATACTGCTTTTTTTTATTTTTCATAACACCTTTTTGCTTAAAGCCTCATCACTAACTACATCTTCAACTACTTGCGTACCAGGCAAGCTCTAGTCCTTCCCCTTCAATGTATTATTTAAACCATCCTGATGTTTGTGACTAAAGGACCCAGCCCTGGTTTTTCAGTGATGGGACACCAGATGTGCAACTGAAATGGAAATAAAACCAAAGAGCCACAGATCCTGCTACTGCAGTGTCCGTAAATTCACTGACGGACGCACCCAGAATCCTGTCCGCACCAGGTGGTCATCTTTGCTGGATGCACGTAAACGAGACTGGCGAAGCCGGACCTCCTGCAACACCCAGTCCTGAAACTCATGTGTACTCCTGTCCAAGAGGTATCTAACTGGAGCTGTATGGAAAGCCGTTTCCACATATCAGGAGATGGAGCCACACCCAGGATACCCAGCAGTTTCAGGGACTCAATGATTGTTCCATGTAGAGAAACACATCCACAGCAAACACTAAAATATAACAAGGCAAATAATGTGGGCGGGCAAAAACAAGAGAATATTTACTTCTGGTATCTCCTTGTTTGTCTTCATCACAGTACAAACATGCCGTGCGCTTCTCAGATTGAAAGCAAACTATTGTACTGTACATTATAACCGCGACCCCCGGTGACGACAGCATAAAGAAGATACGTATAGGTGATATGGGTTGACTGGAGGGATGCCTTTTTCTGCTTCAATCCCTCGCTGCCTGCCAAGGTAGGGGGAGGGGTCATTCTCTGTGGTCTGTAGTGTTATTAAAAAAGCAGCTGGATCCTGTTTTTTTCCTTGAAGCCATTAGTTAGATGAAGATATGGCTGGTGGTTGCCATGGAGTTGGCAACTCGTGGGGGGAAAAAAAAAATTTCATTGCGCTCTTGCAGTCAGAGATACATGGAATCCAGGCTGCTAAGCAGAGGCAGCAGGTGGAGGAAGCAGCCAAAGGCACCAGGCGAAGACCATACCAGAAGCCCCAGGCCATGGGGCAGGGTGAGGCTGCGTGGAGCAAACAGTGAAATGGAATGGCTCTCCTGGAAACCTTTCCACTCGTCAGAAATGCTCCACGTGTACATACATATGTACACAAACACCATCTGAGCCACCTGCCACAGCCCTGGAGGGACAGAAAGACATTTAGGGTGTCCACACCCAGCAGTTGTGTTCCTGTAAATACCCCCATTTTATTCCCAACCCTGCTTTAGCACCAAGGAGGCAGATGCTTTCGGAGGGGGGCTTGGCAAAACAAGGACATGCTGTGTCAGAGCAACAGGTGCCAACAAGATGATGACCGTCCTGAAGGAGCAATAGACAACCCAATGGAAAAAGACCCTGCCTTCTGACCAAATGGTTGCTGGAACAGGTCTTGGCAGTTGCTTTGCTATTGTGCCTCTGACATAAAGCGCTTGAGGGGAAAACAAGTCATTTTGTGAATGGATATAATTGTAAGCTATGTAGCTGTACCTTCTGAACAAAAAATTTCCAGTAAAGTAGACAATTTCATATAATTAAAACTAAAAATTCAGTCAAAAGTAATGACCCACTGGAAAGGGGGCAAAAGGGGCAAGAAACATCAGAAAGGAGTTCCAGACTCCAAACTGCATGTGGATGTACAGTGAACGCATTGAAGATGAATATATTAGCACAGTCAGTACCACACAGCGGCTTAAAGCGGGACTAAGCAGCAATTGCAGTTTTAATCTGTGTTCACCTGTTTATAAATGTATGACCGGACGCCAACAGAAAATTGTTATGAATTATTTTCTTCTGTTTATCGTAGATTTAACAAACTTTCAAATTTAAGGTAGAAGTACTTGATGTCAGGTAAAATAAATACTGATCTATTGAGTAAAGCAACAAATGCAGCCACAGAACTAGGACAAAGCCTAGAACCAGATACCGGTGACCCAACTCAAACGGGAGATAAAAGTTGCAGCCAGGGTACACTTCATGGACACCCGAGCATCTCACTAAAACTAGGTTGCAAAACACCTGTAAAACATGTCTTGTTAAATGCATAGAAAGCCTGACATGCAAAGCTAGAAATGGCTGGAAATGGCTGATGTGACATAAAATCTGCAGGCACTGGCAACTGCCTGGGTGTAGGATCACTAGTTCCCTCAAGGTATTTAACTGACTATCAGTTACTGCCCTCCCAAACTGGTAATTAGCATCACAAAGATGCCCCTCCCTGTATCATTTCCACACTGGGGGGAAGAAAGTCTAAATATAGCCTTCTTCAATAATGCAGTTTGGGTGTAAAGCGTTACTCAATAATTGAGTGCACTTTCTCTGGTTAGAAAAGAAGAACTTCTTTATTCCTGTGTGAAGAAGTGGAACGAGCCGTGAACATGTGATCAGAGCGGCTTGAGAAGACCAACACACACCCTCTGGTCTCCTTGTTAAACACATTGTATGAGGGAAAGCTGGATTCGATGCTCACGATCTACTGGAAAACAGAAGGGGATATAAGGCAAATGGCCTTTTGAAATAATCCTGAGCTGCCGATGAAAATTTTTTTTAAAATCTGGTGCAAATGGTGTTAAACGGAAACATAAAATGTTTGGATGAACCAAGGGTTTGATTTAATGTAGATACATATTTAATTTGTCTATGTAATGCAGAAGAAAAACACAAACTGCTACATATATTGGGCAGTTTTTATGTACTGTTTTCAGCTCATTTACCACCAGTATTAGGGCTTTGAAGGCACCTTCTTTCAAAAATATACAATACTAAGTATGTATTAATGTAAGCGTTTAGGTGTTTATTTGTACTGCTCGGTACAATCAATCTAGGCTTTCAAGTGAATCGTTCTTTTTTGACCCATAAAACACAGAGGAACCGACTTTGTGCGTTCAGGTATTGACTATCTATCCAACACCTCAGACAAAGTATAAAATATTACATATCTTTAACAATGATTAATAACATTAAAATCTTTAAGCACCACCAATAAAGTGACAGACAAACCATACAAGGCAGATAATATTAAACTTTTTCAGCTCTCCAAACTCAAAATACGCAATGTGTCATTTACATCCTGCCTTACAGACTCAGCTCATTTCATTTCAAATGAACGTGTTCAGTAGGAACCACAAATCTTTACGTTATTTTCTGCAAAAAAAAAATACCCAACATTAAAATGTGTCGCATTCCCTTCCGACAGAACCCGCACGGAAACGTTAGCTATGCTTTAACATGTACTTATGGTTGTGTGTTAATATTTATTATTTTCACTAAATGTATAAAAAGTAACTTCAGTTGAAAATATTGGATTTGATTTTTGAGACCCGACCAAACCAGAATCAATAAAACGCGGTGTCGGCGTGTTCTGTGCAACATTGGGATACAATGTATCAACAGTTGGTCGGGACGCGTGTGCGGCGTACGACGAAGAGCCATGCGCTGTGTACCTGTATTCCCCCCCACCAGGTAGCTTTACCTTGCTCCTGATCTGGCCGGACGTGGACACTTTTCTGATCAGTTTCTGCGCTCCTTCTTGTTCCCCTTCGCTGTCTGAAGACTCGTCCACCGGCGCCGGTCCCCCGACAGCCGCCGCGGCGTGCTGGAGCTGAACCTGAACTTGGTTCTGCTGCTGGTGGTGATGATGGTGTTGGATCGCCCCTGCGGTGTCCCTGTCCGGCTCCTGGGGGGGAGAAGAGCCACAGCGCTCGGGGTCAGTCCTCCCCGGGACGTGAGAGCCGGTCGGCGGCCACATAGCGCCTCTCTTGGCCGCCATCTTCACCGCCTGCCCTTCCCTCCCCGCTCCGCTCGGTTCCCTGCAGTCTCCTCGCGTCTTTTCTAACCTATCGGTCGGAGCGGGCGAGCAGCTGCCATGTCTCCGCGCACCGGGGAATCCAGCTCGACGGGACGGAGGAAAAGCCGCTTCCAACGCAGCTCCGGCTTCTCATACGCCGGAGGCAGGAGACTGGAGACCGCACGCGTGTCACCCCACCGAATCTTGACAGATCTCTGCAGCAAACCCTAGCGGCTGCAGAGGGGCTTCGAACCAAATCACTGCATAGACACAACGCGTGCGGGTTTGCGGTGCTTTGGCAGGGCAAGCTGAAACGTACCGGGCGCTCTGCGCCAGAACATTGCATTTAGACGCAATGGAAACAGAGCAACTGCGCACTGAAATGCACACAAACTAAAAGGCTCTTACAGTTCCGCCAATTCAGTGTAAATGCAGAAAAGTTAGTTAAGAGGAAACTAATTCTGACTTTAAAGCGCACAAAACGAAGCGCTAAATCGTTACATGCGTCATTTTCACGATATTTTTACAGTTTGAACTTAAGTTCAAGAAGAACCACCTAACTGTTCTGGAAGTTCTTGCGTTCTCTTTTTTCCGTTTTCCAAGCCCTCTCAGACGTGCCAACTTTGTTCTGTGGTGATGTTCAGTTACAAGTTTAATGTTCTGTTGCCACCAATATTATACAGTAAATGCAAGATATTTTATGGATTATTAATAGAAAATTTGCCTCTATTTTATATTAAGATCTTAACAATGAGAAGTTGTACGTATTCATTGTTAGGATCTCTACAACGTATAAAAAGACCCTTTTTTATAAGTTTATCTACTATAAAAATGTAATTTCTCTCTCGGGCAGGGAGATTTCAGAACAGAAAACACAGTATTTTGTTACAATAGTTTGCAGAAGAATCATAAAATAATGAAAAAGAATTAGGAAAAAGCAAACCGTTAGACACTTCAAAGCTGTCATCTTAATCCATGCTAAATGTTTGCAAAAATCCTCTACAATTTGTCTGATAAATGGTCAGCACTGACAAACACCTTTTATAGAAACAGAGGTGATTTAAAATTACAACTGCAATCAACAGCATTACAATGAACAATTCTTTTCCAATATCAGTCTAAAAAGAATAATTTAATAAAAAAAACATGAACTATATATCCACCCATGTATAGAACTGCACGAACTAACATGCTGTCCTTTTAAATGTCCCCAACTTGTCAGCACCCATGTGCAGCTGAATATGAAAGACACAAAGTGACACCGTTTCCACACTACTGGCTGTCAGCTGGAAGTGGAAAACATAACACAAAAATGAAACAAGAAACAGCAAGACTTGTGAGCAGTAGAACATCACCTTATTTGGATCAGATTGTACTTCTTTCAGCATCCTGCTTTAAGCCCACTGTTGGCACTGTAACACTGAAAGTGCAGCACTGACCCTGTAATACTGCAACAGACACTGCAAAACCGTTAACACGGGCAGTGTAGCATTGACACTGATCCTGTAATGCTGTAAAACTGACACTGTAGCACTGATCCTGTAAATGTCATAACATCGACATTGTAACACTGACCTCGCAATACTATAACACTGGCACTGTAATACCGTTAACACTGGCAGTGTAGCATTGACATTGGCCCTGTAATACTGTAACATTGATGCTGACCCTGTAATACTGTTAACACTGGCAGTGTAAAACTGTCCCTGTAATACTGTAACAGTCCCATCATAGCACTGACACTGACCCCGTAATACCATAACACTGGCAGTTTAGCATTGTCACTGACCCTGTAATACTGTTAACATTGGCACTGACCCTGCAATCCTTTAACACTGGCAGTGTAGCACTGTCCCTGTAATGCTGTAACAATCCCACTGCAGCACTGACACTGACCCCGTAACACCATAACACTGACAGTTTAGCATTGACACTGACACTGTAGCACCGATGCTGACCCTGTAATACTGTCAACACTGGCAGTGTAGCACTGTCCCTATAATACTGTAACAATCCCACCGCAGCACTGACCCCGCAACACTGTAACACTGAGAGTGTAGTATTGACACTGATCCTGTAATACTGTACCTCTGACCTGGTAACACTAACAAATACTGTAACAATCCCATCGCAGCAGTGATATTGACCCTGTAAGACTGTAAAACACTGTAACCCTTATCCCTGACGTCGCAACTATACTATAATAGTGAGACTGTAACCCTAACAATGCGCTGTTTGTTGTAACAACGCCACTGCAAATATTTAGTGAACATCACAGCGCAGATCAAGTCGCACTCTGCCTATTTGTACAGGTTTATCCGGTGTGAGCGCCGGTGTGTATCGAGCGCCGCCACAGACGCCGCTCGCAAAGCCGGACTTAGACGCGCGGAGACTCCTTCGGGAGGAAAAGAGCGAAGAGACCCTCACCAGTTCTTCCCAGACCGGGCTGCGGCCGAACCGCCGCTCCTCCTCCATGGCTGCACTCCCCGCGGGAAGCGAAGGCGGACGACGGGCAGCGCGCGCGAGAGAGTCCACGGTCCGAGCGGCCCCCTCCTTAGCCGGGGAGCTGCGCGCGGCGCGACGCTTCAGAGCGACGCATCGGTGTCGCGCGCCGAGCGCCTGCTTCCTCCGCGGTCGTCCTCGGGGGCCGAACGCGAGGGTGGTGACGTCACCCGCCTACCCACCCCCCTCGTCCTTCCCACCCTATACTTCCACTACTTGGCCAACATCCATATCTTCCTACCAACATTTCGGGTTTAAAGGGCAAATTCGGTAACAAAACCTTCTCCGCTGTGTTTTAAAATCACAATCACCGTTTTAGTTCCACCTTAACCTCCAATAAATACAACGACTAACAAGCTATTACGTTATGTGCTTGAAAAACATACGATTTTAGTTGCCTCCGCTATGGCAGTAATAGCATAAATGATAAGTAGAATAAACAGGTTTTTATTATTCTTTTCTGAGTTTTTCTGCCCATTGACTCTTCCCCTCCACAGTCTGGGCATTTTCAGTGTGGCTAAAGCTCTGGCGTTGCTTTTATAATCTTGAAAATTGTACGTTGGTATAATTCTTGATATTTTGTGTCCTGTATCTTGAAATGGTTATTTTTTCCTACTACCTTTTACACAATCTGATCTGATCACGGGAAAGATTTTGTTAAAATGCCCTATGGTTATATATAATATATACTGTCTGTAAATTACAAAGTATGATTCATTGACAACGAGAGCCATTGGCATCAACAGTTTCTTTGGGAACCCCCACAAAGCGTAAAACTATACTTTAATCTGTGAATGCATCAGCTGAAAAGTTCTGCTGCCTTAATAATGCCAAAAGTGAGTAGTTTAATCTCTGTAAAATTAAATATGGTGCGGAGAAAAAAGATCTTTGGTCCCATAATCTTGTCATTAACACTTTTACAGTTGTATATTTTATTTTAAAAAATAGTGGGCAGGAGAGATTGTAAAGCACCAGAGTTGGTGGATTTAAATAATTATTTTATTTTTCATTTGTTTAGGCCACTCAAAAAGTCCCTTTTTTCAATTCAGTGAAAATAATCATTTCTTCTCCCTGGACGGACCGACCCAATTTATACGCGCACAAAGGGTTCAGTGTTGACGGCAGCAGTGGGCTGTTCACTTTTGACGCTTCATCTTCTTCTATTGACATCAGAGGTCATTGTTTCAGAATGGAATTACATTTCACAACCACATTTACCGGTCATGAAACTTATTACAGCAAATGATATGCTCAGAATTAATAACTTCGTCAAGACATTAAATAAGTACAGCACTTTTAACGTGTATGTTCAGCATCTCCTACATGGCTGTTAGGACTCACATAACGGTACAAAAAAAAAGTTTCATCATGATGATTCTGGCTTGTTTATGACCCATTATTCTCAAGTCTCTATCTCTTTATTTTATGCTATTTAATATATTTAATAGTTCAGTACAGTACAGTACAGTAGAGCTTTATCATGGGAACGCAGTTTGCAGCGGACACTGATTCCAACGGAAGTTTTTTTCTGCCGCACCTCTGCGGTGTGTTACTGATTAGCTTCCCTTCGCCGGAGTAATGACAGGTTGCTGAGATGAAATGAACTCAGCAGAAAACAGGAGCAGTAATGGCGTTTTTGTTGTCCTGAAATAAATATTTTAACTATGCAGTCGCGAATTCTGTGTAAAGGCACAGCGGCGGCTGTTGCCGCGAGGAGAATCCGCAACATTTTGGGACCTGTCATGGGGAAGGGGGCTTGGACGTGTAAAACTCATGAGGTCAAACTACTTAACACGTCGTCAGGTAAAACTGTTACTGGATTTATATTCCTCATAAATACATGCCGAATTTCTCAGTTAGGTTGCATGTCCATGAGAAAGTGTTAGTACGTTCTGTATAGGTTGTTAGTACCCTTTCTAATATTGTAGTACCTTTCACCTAGTTAAGGTCTTTCAGGAATACGTAAGCTTACATATGCAAACAGTATTTTCAGCAAGTATAGGGACAGTGGCATAACAACTTATCAGATACCGGTGGACTACAATTACTATTTTTGCAAGCATACCTTGAAAGAAGACTCTTGCAGGCATTACCTCAACCTTCACAAATGTGTATGTTATAGACTCTTGGTTTATGATTAATTTTTGTTTTAGCTGTTAGCCTTGTTCAACACAACTTAGAGTTTTCAGTCAAGGTTTTCAGTTGTTTGCCCATTTATGCACCTAACTATGCATGTAGGGTAATACTTTGATCAAGTGAATGGTAGCAGGAATGAACCCAGGACTTTCAAATTGAAAGGCAATGGTTCTAACCATTACACCACCTTCTCTTTTCTGTGATAACAGGTGACACTGTGAAAATTGGAGAAGTCTCATTCCAACTGAAAACTCCCAGAAATCCAGAACTTGTGCCTGTCAAACACAGTATGACACTTAACATTGACTAATCATCTGTTAACATAGTTAACTGTTATCTGGCACAAAAGTCGTGGGTCAGATTTTTGGAGATATTTTCTCATGAAATGTTTATTTTTTAAATGATCGTTTCTAATTATTATTTCATTCATAGAATGGAAAAAGATAGAAGCAATACAGTGATCCCCTTTCAATAGATTCTTGTAGACTGTGCATGTACCAGAATGTGTGTGGTGAAGGCATTCACAAGGATGTGGTGTCTCTCTGTGACAGTGGTGGACATTATCCCTCAAACCGTGGCCCAGCACCTTCGCTGGATTATGCAGAAGGACCTCCTGGGTCAGGATGTTTTCCTGATAGGGCCTCCAGGTCCCCTTCGGCGCTCCATTGCCATGCAGTACCTGGTATGTATATGCAGCCTTGTCCTATCAACTATTATGTCTTTATGTGAACAGCGTGTGTCTGTGGGATCCAGGAGGTACAGATAATGCTGCAATCATGCAGTTTTATAAATGAAGTAAATGTCCTTCTCCCACTGTATTTGTAACATAGCACAACAACACAGGGTTTCCTTTGTTGTCGGTGACAATAGGGTATTGCTTGTTGTACGTAGCCGGGAGGTTTCTTGTTTGTGTGATTATACCTTCAATAATATGTTCATTATGCAAATATTTTAACTATATTATTGGGATTTGCTCCACTAATTATTTAACATATTACATTTCATATACCTGTTGACAAAAATGCATGGTAAAGCCTTTGGTTGAAGCACAAGAAATAAGACTGTGTACTGGGGCATTATCCAGGAGCTGACCAAACGGGAGGTGGAGTATGTAGCTCTCTCACGGGACACCACAGAGACAGACCTGAAACAGCGCAGGGAGATTCGGGCCGGGACAACCTTCTACGTTGACCAGGTGAGTTAGGGACCCCTGACCTACAGTTTAACCAAGCTGGGGACAACAGACTGTGATTTATTTTTTTGCTATAGATAAGCTTAGGACAGTCAAAGCTCAGTCGTGTATGCTATAAGAAGAAGGGAGATACGGAGAATGGTACAATGGGCAGAGATAGTGGAATGTAGCAGGATGGTATGGGT
The DNA here is from genome assembly GCA_018136845.1 of Heterotis niloticus. NCBI lineage: Eukaryota > Metazoa > Chordata > Actinopteri > Osteoglossiformes > Osteoglossidae > Heterotis > Heterotis niloticus. The sequence continues at coordinate 5,752,606 of CM030897.1, read as the reverse complement.
TGAAATTGTGGACTGGGCATAGATAGTTGAGTGCAGCTGTAGTGTTGGTGGAAACAGTGGAATGGGTTGTGCCAGAATAGGTGGGGAAAATGTTTAAATATGGTTGGGAGGAATGGGTGGAACAATTGACATGATGTGTTGTGGAGTGGGTGAAATCCATAGAAGTGCGGGGTGTGATGGAATGTGTGGAGGCAATGGAATAAATAGAGATGGAATGGATAGGGATGTTGAAATGAGTAAAAACCTTGCAGTGCAATCCTTGTGGAACAGTTGTGGGCTTCAGCAGCCATTTGAGCTTTCTTCTTTGAGCATCAACATAACACAGATATCACAGAATCTCTCGAGCACAAGGTGAATCAGTGAGATCACCAAGGAGATGGATTCTTAATTAGCAGAGTTGTGAGCTGGAACGGACTCCCCAAGGAGATCGCCCACAATCCAACAGTCTGCCAGGTGCTACTGTTGACAGTGTCATCATTTTGGTCTGTCGTAGGGTGTTGTTTGTCCAGTGGGAGACAGTGACGTCTGTCATCAGCATGTGTCACTGTGAATAAACAAAACATTTGAAACCGATTACTTCCAGCAGAAAGAAGCATGCTGTCCACTGTCTGTATTATCATATGAAGATGCTGAATTTGTAAAATGATGAAATGTTAAATTATGACAGTACAGGCTTATACATTACATACATAAACCTTTTTTGCCCCAAAAAACCCTGTATTGTAATCTGGAAAAGCTCAACTGGGCAGCAGCTGCAAACAAGAAAATCCCAGGTTACCAGTGTCTCCATGGTAACTAGTACACATAGCAGTCACACTAATTGCAGATTGTGTTAATTAAAGCACAGAATAGCATATGGCCTTTTTTGGCACTGCCATTGCACTGTAATAATTAATTCTTTCAAAGGATTTTTTTGTGATTACAGTTTTCTTGGAGTTTAAGTCGAGCAGATATATTTCTGCTAGATTGTGATTTTGATATAGGTAGACAGATTTGTCTGATGAAGGAAAGGATCTTACAGTCTGCAATTTACAATGTTAAACTGCATACAGTGATATTCCATTTATACAGCAGGGTAATTTTTATTCAATCAGTTCAGGGTAAATAGGTTCCTTCACTATTGTAGGAGGTGGGATTTGAATGTTTGTTCTTTAACAAAAAGGCACCAGTTGTACCTGCTATACTACTTGCTACAGACTGGTTATATAGTAGGACTTCTGTAAGTTACATGGTTGTGTTTGTTCCTGATGTGCATGTTATACAGAAACTCCAGCTAAGGAATGCTTTGTAAAGGTTAGCTGAGGACATCCATGTGTAAGGAATATTTTTTTTAGTATTATATTATTTCAGGGATTTAACTGTCATAGGAACAGGTCATATAATTATGTGCATCAAAGAAAACAGTGAACCTGCTTCAATTCGCAGCCCTTTCTAGGGAAATGAATAACAGAATTTCCGCATGAGTAGTGCCTCTCTGTCTTTACTGGTGTGATTTGTGGTTAGTCACCTCATGACTTATGATTCACTTGACTGGGAGAAAAGCATTAAGATCCTTCTTGTTCTGGGTCGCGTTCTAAGCTCAGCATGGTGAAGAAATGGCGAGGAGTTTATATGAACGAGGACATCCAGCTGACTCGTTTGGGAACTGGCCTCATTTGAAGACCTAATTTTTTGGCATGGTGTGCCAGTTTCGAGCTGCATACCTCTTATGGTGTTCTGCAAATACACAAATGCATTTTTCCAGCCTTTAAATGCAAATTTTGTCAATAATCCGATTTTTGCACCTGATTAAATTATGAACTCTGTGTATGTAAAAGTAATTGCTTTCCTGCACTACATTCTAAATGACATGGGGAAAAAGTGTTTTCTGATGTTCTGAATCAGTCTAGATCATGCTTAAGCTTTACTTTGTCCTTTTTGTCCTACTGTGTAACTAGTGGACATTGCAATGTAATGCACCAGTATAAAAGTGCCTCCTACATTAATGTAGTGATGTGGGATGTACTTAATGTTATTGTATTAGCCACTGAAATGGGATTTAACTAATTTCAGAGGGGTTATGCAATACATGTCCATGTTTCAGCTTTGTTTTTTTTCAGCATAATATAATTTTTCTTAAATTTCACCATTTACTCTGGAAGTACACAATTAAGTACATCCATTCCTCACATAACAGGGTTAATTTGTTCTAAGAAATCATCAGTTATTGTAAGAAATTACAGTTATTTCATATACTATAAAAGATTCGTCACATGAAAATATGTAAATGGTTAATCATTGTAGGACATGATGTACACTGTAAATCACTGGAAAAAATAATTTAATAATTAAATTGTTAATGAAAAATGTGTGATTGATTAAGATTATCAATGTGATAGGTATTAGGAAATAAATACAGTGGTGTAGTTGATCTGTTATGGAGGAAAAAGTGTCTTTGTACTTTGCAGAGGGAAAGACATAATGAATAAAATAACTGTTGTGGAATAAAAACAACTGTAATGTGGCCAAAATGTAGATGTACCAAATAATAAGCCTGCTGTAGGTGGAAGGGCATATATTTTCATAAGCCATTTGTGACAGAGCAGGTCTGACACAGACAAGTGTCTGCAGGAGAGACATTCATTCATTCCAAACAGTTACATACACAAACACTCAACTTTCTGTTCAGTTATGAATAAAGGGTTTAATGCTTGAATAGTACACATGTTACTTGCACTGTTTACTTTTAAGTCTGGCAAAAGGTCCTGGTAAGCTTTAAGGTGGCCTTATATACTGCCTATGGCTATGGTGCACATGTTTAGTTGGAGTTGAATGGGAAAATCATTGCTAAGGATGATGGTAATTATTTGTTTTTGATTAATCATTTTATTTTATCATAAGGATGGATTGTATCACACAGGTAAATGGTATTTATACACAAATTAACACACATGTCCTAATGTATGACTTTATAGTGATCTATGTTTATTGTATTATTGTCATACCCTTTTTTGTGTAATATGATGTAGTCCATCTTAAAAGCAGAAAGGAGGCTATTTTAAGGGTTAATTTGCTGTTTTGGGAGAATCTGATGATTCTTGGTGGTGTTTTTAAATTGCAGATAAAGTGTAGAATCCTTTTATAAATGGTGTGCATGGTATTTATTTTTTCCTCACTGATTTTGATGCTAATAATCACCTTAGGTGCTAAGAGTTGTTGCAACTTACCAGTGTTTAAAAGAAAAATCCTGGAGGAAGCATGTTCACCACTTCCCCAGAAGCAAGGTGTGATACTGTTATAGTAGTTTTTCACTGTGTGAAACCACATTATGTGAGGGTTAAGTGTATTATGTACTGCATTGTGTTGACATTACGTGTAAGGAGAACCAGCAGACATTACTGTAACCAAGAAAAACGTTTCTGCTTGACCATGATTCCTCAGCGCAGTGTCCGCTACTGTCAGCATAGGAAATGACTGACATAGTCCGGCATGACAAAGGCTCCACATTAGTCTCAGAAGATGCACGGTTCCTTTCGACTGTACGTGAAGAGTATTCATTTAATTTTGTACATTATTCCAAAGTCAGGGTAACCTTATATGGTTACCCAAAGACAGACACTTAAGGTTTTTTTGGCAAACATAATTACAGAAACAGTCTAAAAATGGGATTAAGGGATTGTGATTCAAAGTTTGGTGTTGATTGTGATCGCTTTCTGCATGAAAGGGCAATTTGTGTCATGACCTTCAAGCCTGTACAAGGATTTTACCTGTGAATTTCTCCCAACTGAAGAGATAACTGTTGATGAGATGCTGTGATAACACCATTTTTGGCCAGAGAGGTAGAAAATCAGGAAAAATGTAGAACAGTATATGTCAAGAAATTATGCATGATCAGATCTAATATTAGACAAAAATATATCAGTTAGTAAATATTAAAAATGTTAATAAATTTGCAGTATCCCTGTTGCTGCATTTTTGAGTTTTATATGATGGTACAATGGATGATGGGCCTTAATAGTTTGTGTCAAACTGAAAAGGTAGGTCAGCTAGGTTAAGTACAGCATCACCTACTTGGTCCAAGGCTTTCCATTCAGGATATGTAGATCACCATCCGGTTTTGTTCTGGCTCTGCTTGCTTGAGGGGTAGACTTGGAAAGTTATTTTGGACACCATTCTTGTTCTTCAGTTCAGTTTCCTCCTGCCCACCATATATTGCAAGGGCTCTGGGAAACCTGTGACTTGTGGCCTATTGCTAATCTCATGTAAAAGTCAAGTGGAAATAATGGCATCTTCAGAAGAGTTTTATTCATCATTAGTTGTGTATTCTCATTCAGGAGTTTTGTCTGCTCCTGCATCACAGCCATTTGGTACAGCTACAGTGCCTGCAATAAAAATGTATCACAAGTTAATTTTAGAATTTCAAGCTGTTGTTTAATTGGGTTTATTCCCACAGAATCAGACCTATATTTTCATGTAAAACCAAACCTAATTACACAGTAGCTTGCTTTGCGGTTTCTCGGGCAGTTGAGAATTTCCTCTCTGACGTCAAGCACTGTTTGATTTTTACACGCCCATGATTGTCTTGCTGTGACAGAGTCCATTTAATAATACATTGAAATACATTTGAAGTCTTAGCTTGGTTGATGAAAGCTAAAGTTAAAATAGAAAAGGAATGTTTGTAGGTAGAAAATGGAAGCTGAACTTGGGTTCCCCTCCGACTAACAGAGGTGGCTTGGTTGGTGGAGTTAACACACTTTATTGGAGTGTTGTATTTTTTCAGCGTTTCTTTTGGTATTTCATCAAGGAGAGAAAATGCTGTAAACCAGCTAACATTTATGTCAAGTACCTCCAAGTAGGATGCCCCACTCTGGATTATTCCTATTGGATAGTTTAGACTTTGTTCAACATGTTTGTAAATGTTTGTAGTCTAAGCATATCGACCTTTCATGATATTTGCCCCCAGGCACCACTGTTCAGAAGCAGAGTCCGCTTTGTGCAGTTAAGTGTAATGAATGCCAGACAGAAACAAGTGACTCGTGGAACTCTTTACTGATAGTCCATGTCCTGTTTGTCCATCTCTCATCCCTATGTGTCCATGTCCTGCCCTGTTTCTCCACCTCCTGTCTCTATTCCTACTCTGTTTTTCTCTTCTGTCCTTTTTTCTACCATGTCTCCACATTTCCATTGTCTCTTTGCCTCTTGTCCATATGTCTTCTCCTGTTGTCTCTGCCCTTCTGTCTCCTGTCCTGATCCTTGTTCCTGCCCGATGTCTCCGGTCTCTATCCATGCAGTGTGCGGTGCGGGCTGCCACACAGGGCCGAATTCTGGTCCTTGAAGGGTTGGAGAAGGCTGAGCGTAATGTGCTACCAGTGCTGAACAACTTGCTGGAGAACAGGGAGATGCAGCTAGAGGATGGGCGCTTCCTCATGGCTGCTCAGCGCTATGACAAATTGTTAGAGGTGAGCCCTTGGCTGAAGACTGGCTTGTATTATGGCTTCTCCAAGATAATGACATAAGAACAAATAGGGCAAAAGTGATTTGACAGTGTTCTGTGTCATCTGTGCTTTAGGAACACACAAAAGAGGAACTGGATGCCTGGAAGATTGTGCGTGTGAGCGAGGACTTCCGCGTCATTGCACTGGGGCTTCCTGTCCCGCGGTACACAGGCAACCCCCTTGATCCTCCGCTACGTTCTCGCTTTCAGGCCAGGGATATCTACTACCTCCCATTTAAGGTCAACCTCTTTCTCTTCATCTATTGCTGCTTCTTCGAGATCAACCAAAACAATGATCAAGTCATGCAGTTCACCTGGAACTTATTTCTGAGTTTTACTTTTTAGGATCAGCTAGAAATTCTCTACAGCATTGGACCAAATGTTTCAGCTGAGAGGTAAAAAAAAAAAAAAAAACAAATCATATAGGCTATCTGAAAATCAGCAATAGTAGTCAATCTGTGCACTTTTTTCATCATTTGTTTGGTTTTTGGTTTAGCATGCATTTGACCTATTTCCCTGTTTTTTTTGTTTGTTTTTTTTTAGAGTGTCCCAGCTCCTTTCCTTCGCCACCACTCTCTGCTCCCAGGAATCAACAATCCTGGGTCTGCCTGACTTCCCAGTGGACAACCTGCCCTCGGCAGTCAAAATCCTGGTGGGTGTCTGGAGGGCACTTACCTCAACTTTTAGTCATAGCTGTATTCATTGCAAAAATGTGCATTTTTACACTCGCAGGGCTGCATGCATAGATAGACACACTTTATGTCCAAGAGTATGCGGACACCTGACCATCGGACTCATATACGCTTGTTGAACATCCAATTCCAAAGCCATGGGCATTAATATGAAGTTGCTCCCATCCTTTGCTGCTACAACAGTCTCCACTCTTCTGGGAAGGCTTTCCACCAGATTTTGGAGTACAGCTGTGGGAAATTGTACTGATATCGGGCGAGGAGGCCTGGCTCGCAGTTGGCGTTCCAATTCATTCCAAAGGTGTTCAGTGGGTTTGAAATCAGGGCTCTGTGCAGGCCACTCAAGTTCTGCCACACCAACCTGGGCAAATTGTATGTTTATGGAGTTTACTTTGTCCTTCACTTTGTGCATGTGGGGGCATAGTCGTGCTGGCATAGGAAAGGAGCTTCCCCAAACTGGGGGCATAAAGCTGGAAACACACAATTGTCTAGAATGTGTTTATATGCATCCTGCAGGACCTCTTTCCCATGATGTCCATGCAGCACCTGGTCCAACGACTGTACCCCTATGAGGCCATACTGGGAGGAGGAAAGAACAGAGATGTGGTGGATGGAGTGCTGAGGGTAAGAGGATCACAGTGCCACTTCTCTGCTTGTTAGTCCACCACTTAGCATCAGATCAGTTCAGAGCAGCATGGTCTTCAGGTTTAAGTTTCTAAGTCCTTAAGTATTAAACCCTACCTTCTTCTAAGGGATCATAAATTCTGGCCGACTGGCTCAGCAGACACTCATGTCATAACACTTCAGGGCTGTTGAGATCTGTCTGTGAGCTTTTCATATTTTCCACTGTTGGTGTAAGAAATCCCTCCATGACATAAGTCCCATGCTTCCTAGGGTGTGCTTTTCACCACTGCCAGCAGACAAGCAGTGGTGGAAATCACATACATAAGCAGGCAGGAACAATGAGGAATTGAGATGAAAAATGGTAGCAACAGTAGGCAGAGAAAAATTCTGGTTCTTTCCTCTCTCAGCGATTTGATCTGCTCGATGTGGGACAACATCCCCATCCCAGTGAAGTCATGAGCGTGGAACCCCTCAGTGGGTCACAAGAAGGAAGAGCAACCATCACGCTTCGTGTCTCAGACAGGCATGTTTCTTTCCAGGTGAGGTGCTATGAAGGGAATTACTGTTAATGTTCACTGTCCTCGGATGCAGTCTCTACCTGTTTGTTATTACAGTTTTAGGGCCTTTGGGAGTCAAATTTGACAGGTGTATGAAAGCTGTTTTACATAGTTCACAGCTAAATTTAAAACCTTTCTGTTTTCTTCTGAACTAACACTGATTTGGAGTTACGAGATAAGAAAAATAAGACAATTGTTTCTTGTGGAGAGTTTGAGACTCAGCATTAAGGCACTAAAATGTAAAAAAATCGTGTTTGATTTGGACTTGTTCAGTATTGCAGTATTTGAAGTGGTCTACCCAGAGGACTATAGTGTCTGGTCTGCTGTTCTTCTGGCAGGTTCCAGCAGGAACTCGAGCTCTCCGGACCCCCTCACACAGGTCTGGGTTTGTGAGCACCCCCACCCACGCCCGTCTTCTAGCTGAAATGATGCAGTCCCACTTGGTGAAAGACATGTGTTTGATGGGTGCCAAGGTATGCAGGCCAACCCATGACAACCTCAAAGTTTGTCCATGATCCACGTTTGTTCAACAACACATTGTTTTTAAGAAAAAGGTTTAATTATACTTAACTTTCTAGTTAATTCAGACCAGGTTAATCATTTGATAAAGCTCCCAAAGTATGTCAGACTGAATAAGTAACCACCTGAAATTATATATTGTCAGGCGATTTGATATGCCATTCAGCATACTTGCTTCACATTTCAGCCAAGTTCATCATGGATTCAGATTGAACAGAAACCTACAAATAAAAGAGATTTCTTGGACAAAGGTTGACTCTAGTGTTTGTAACTAATAGATGAGCTGTTATCTTTATATGGCACTTCTTTCAATTGCATCCTTGTATTTGTTTGTTATCTTTCCAGGGTTGTGGAAAATCTGTAATTGCTAAAGAATTTGCAGATTTACTGGGATACAGCATTGAGCCCATAATGTTGTACCAGGTAAGACTCATACACCATGAAGTCATTGTTTCACCATATTATGATTTACACAGGTTTCCAGGATTCATTTAATGAATTTTAAGTATTTTTTATAGCTTACCTTAGTTTAAGTAAAGTAAGTAAAGAGTAAAGTAAAGGGTATTAAAAAATTGCATGAAAGCTTGAAAGTAAGTCTTATACTATGTTTTAATTCTAACATTGTGCAGTCAACTAGAAAGATACTCAAAGCTGAATTGCAGGTGTGGTGAACTTGTATGTACATATAATACTGGGAACCACTGAAGTCCTGTTGGTGGGCAGAAAGGCATCCCTGTTCTAGGCAGGTTTGTGTGATATAATAGCAGCACAGCTGCGGTCAATGTTTCAGCATGTGCTCAGGTGAGGGTGGTGGAATTTACAGAGAGCTTCTCTATCCCAGTTCCATCACTGACAGTGGAGCACTAGACTCTTCACTGTGGCCTAAAACTTGCAAACATTTCAGAAAGTTTCTCATTCCTGTGAGTGTTTTATGGGCAGTTGAGTATTTTTAGACTTAAGCATTTCTTAAATACAGAAAAAAATCTATGATTTTTACATGTTTGTTTGTTTTCTTGCTTGATTGTATGTACAGTTTACAGCACTGCATTTCCCTACATGATCTGTATAATTTTAGTGCACTTGAACTGTGGGCCTGTTGACATTCGTCATAAATGTTGTCAGAGCATGTAAATTGTGGTGCACTCACTGTTGTCTTAATTACTTTTAAAAATGTTTCCTGAAACAGCACTGAAAATATTTTCTGCCTTTGGGTTGCCTGTGATATATACCGCCCATTTATTATGGGTTTCTTTTTTGGGAAACAAGGGAAGATAACATTTTACATTTACATTCATACCTTTAGCAGATCCTTTTCTCTTGTGCACTAAAATCTTGCAGATATTAGTTCTTTCTAAAACTATAACTTATAACTGTAAACTGAACTTCTTAGCTTTAGAACTGTTGAAAATTTTTAAAGGTTTATGAAGGGATTACCAGAGTATGATTTATTATTTTTAGCATATGTGTAATATTTGTGTTCCAAAGGTACATCGGCAATTGACTCCCATCTACACCCGCAGTGATTCAAGCCCTTTTTATAGTGGCACCATCTGGGTCTCATCACCACCAGCCATTATTTTGAAGGCCAACAAACAGACTGTAATGATTTTGGACTGAGCCAGTGGGAGTAATGTAGTGGAAATAGCAGTGGTAGCCCAGGTAGTAAAACAGTGGGTGTGTGTGGGGGGGGGCTTTGTGGAGGAATTCTGGGAATGCCCAAATAATCCCCACTGTACTGTCAGTCCCCAGTTAGTACAGCCGGAAAAGGAAGGAGCTGTCACACTATGCCGTGGCTATTTTCATCTTCCATGAGCCAAAGGTCATGGTATTCTGAGAAAAGAGGAATTTGGTGCGGGAGATCTGTCATTCCAAACTCTTTCTGTGAACCTAGAATGAAAGCATCCTGTCGATATGCTGCGTTTCATGAAGGCTAAAATATTAACTTCTTAATTTAAGTCAGAAAACACAAAAATCCTTGCTATAGTTTTCATTTACTAATGAATTAATGTCGCCTTTCACACAGCTTCTTGCTGCAGCAAATTATTTTCATAAAAATGACATAGCATGCTAGACTGAAAGAAAGAAATGCTCTAGGCTATAGTGGATAGTGCTCAATGACAGAGATGTCACTGCATCCACAGGACATGACAGTGCGCGACCTGCTCCAGCAAAGGTACACACTGCCCAATGGGGACACAGCCTGGAGGGCCTCCCCACTAGTCAATGCTGCACGGGAGGGCAAGCTGGCTTTGCTAGATGGCATACACAGAGTCAACCTGGGTACCCTGGCTGTGCTTTCCAGGTTGGTGGACATTCATTTTCAGTGGTCCAAAGGGTGAGGTCAGACTCCTACTGCTTTTATACTTTTTTAGACCAACAGAGGACCCAATTATTTTTTTCCATTATACTATTAACAAGTATAATTCATATATCAGAGTGATTTCATGGAGCAAATTAATCCTGTCATGTGAGGGATGGGTGTATTTTCATATATTCTTGATTTTTACATTATATTTAAGAGATTCAAATATACTGTATTATAGTTAATTTAATTGCTCCTTTGCAGGCCATCTACTAAACTGCAGAAAAGACAAAGGGAAAATTGAAAAGATAAAAACTGGAAAAATTTCTGTAGTTTTGTGGGTGGGTTATGATCAAAGACTTTGTCTTTGTTCAGAGGTATGACGATGTCTGACCTTCAGGTTGATCCATGACCGAGAACTGGCTCTGTATGATGGGACCAGGCTGCTGAGGTGGGACCGGTACCAGACCTTGAAGGAGGAGCTGAAGCTGTCCAACCAGGAGATGCAGCAGAGGTAAATAGACCACACAGCTCAACACAGCTAGTCCTCTTGCAATGGTTGATGCACATGGAGTGGGTGGAAATCCCAAGCTTGTCCCCTTGCTTCACATCAGCTCCACTTTGTTATTACTTGACCTCGTTCTTCCAGATGACCTCATAAGAAATAACTACAAAAAGGCATCAAAAATTTAACCTATGGCAATAAAGTGTTGCTGGTCACAAAGCTTGGATGTATATTTTTGAATCCACACTTTATTTTTCCCATTACGATATAACTGTAGTTTGACCTATGCCTAATTGTCAGCCATCTGCTGGGGCCATTTTACAAAACAATTTAAGCCCACTAAGAAGTCAGAATTGTAGTTTTCACCATTTCCTAACAGTTTCAAAATGCCTCTGATCACTGAGAGCCCTTGCCATATTCTGCGTTAATGCAACTGTAAAACAAATGTAGTTTTTAGGTAACATCCCTGCTGTGTATGTTAGGGCTTGTTTGACCACTTACTTACCTTGAGAGGGTAAAGTAAGTTGATGTCTTCCTTCCTGCTGTAACGGTGGTTGTGGTGGGGGAGGTGAGATCCTACTGACTGAGGTGTTTTAATTTTATCACTCAGATGGATGAGCTGGGGTCCAGAAAGGCCAGTAAAGTAAACCCCAATTAAGGACTGAAATATTGATTAGTGAGTGTCAAACACAATTTGAGGCTACTTTATATTTTGGGTTGATATATGGGTGAACATTTTGGCTGGAAATGCACAAACCTGTATTCCGTTAAATATTAAATCAGGATAACAAGGTGGTATTGAATGGAGAGAAAAACTGACCAGAACAGAGTTTTGATTTTTTTAAGCTTGGGGTGTATTGTAAATGGCAGCATTATGGTACAGTGGGTAGAAATAGTCTTTCCAAGTGCCTGAGCTATAGGTTTGTATGGGGATTTGAATCTGGCTCAGTCTAACTTTGCATGTTTCACTGTGTCCACTTGCGTTTCTTGCCACAGTCCAAACACTTTCAGGTGGGTTACTCTAAAATGCCCTTTGTGTGTGTGTGTGTGTGTGTGTGTGTGTGTGTGTGTGTCGGCATGGTTTCCCTGTGATGGACCGATGTTCTATACCTTGCACCACATCCTGTGTTTCTTATTTTTAGCTTGTTTTGGGCAGGACTAGCAATCATGTGATTCTGAGAAAGTGAGTTTGAAAATGGATTAAGACACTAACAGACTTCTGTTGACGCCTATAGCCTAACCCAAGCACTTGTTCTCAATTTCTTTTAAACTTCAGAGAAACAGAGGCCACCAGTGTTTTCAGAATTGACCTCTGAATGCCTCTGAGTCTATTTATACCACATCCTACCGATGAGAGTGCAGTTCAGGTTGAATTGATTAATTTCCGCCGTATCCTGTTGCATAACCTAGAATTTGTGCTGAATTATTCTGCACACAAAAGCACATTTCTTTGGAAGTCTGTACATGACACATAACTTTTTCAAACAAAGGCTTTTCTGTAGGATGAAAGGAAAATGGGGAAAATGTATAAAAAAGAACAAACAGAAAGGAGAGGGGAATGCTGTCTGCACTCTGCCACAATCTCCCCACCTCAGCTGAAAGAGCGGATGTTTGCGGTACAGTGTCTGGGCCTGAAACAAACCCACTTCCACTTCCCCTTCCTCCGCTTCCCAGCCCTGAGTTGTGGTTTCCATTTGGTTGTATGGTTACAGAATAGCTTGTTGTGTAGCGCCCCCATCCTCTTTGGAAACCAGTTTTCACTCACAGTGAAAACATTGTATCAACTAGCAGGTAGCTAAGTGGCTCAGGTACTTAACCTGTAACCAGGAATGAAGTAGTAAGCTATTGTTGCACCCTATGAAGGTTAGTGAGTTTCCTCAATTTCTGGAGTCAATGTGGTTGAAATAACAAACTGGCAATGCAGCTTTCCACGGAAAAAGTTTTGGTTAAGCAAATTAAAAAAAACAACTGAAATAAAGAACATCTGGATGCCCTCTGCTATTTTGTTGATACTTTGCTCCCAAAAAAAAAAAAGTTGGGATGGTGGGCATCGCACTATGGCTACTGCTGAACATCTGTGATTTCCATGCAATTCTGGCTGAGCATTCTTGTACGTATGTCTGAATGTGCTCGGCTGTTGCTCTTAAAGCCAAAGGCGGTAGTGTGACACGATCTGAGGAGGCTTTGTGCAGGATGTGGACATTGGCAGGAGAGCAGCGGAGCGCCCTCCATAAGGGGACTCCATTGCGTAGGGCTCTGTTCTGCATGTGATTGAGACGTCAAAGGAGATTAGGCTGACAAGGGACCCGTGGGTGTGCTGATGTCAGTCAAATGCTTAAAGCTACGATGGAGGTCAGGAAGGTCTGCGACTAGGGATGCCTTTGCACGCAATCACATCTGACAACATGTGTGCGGGAGGCTTTCCTTTTTAACTGCAGCGATTGGACTTGTCAGGCACCATTGTGGATTTATCAGGCTCCTCAAACTTCTGGGCAGAAGAGCTGTGATCTATCAGTCATCTCTAGTTTGATGTCAATTCCTGCATTATCCACTGGTATCTTGTCCAGGTCCATCTTCCCCATTCATCCATGCTTCCGCATCGTGGCCCTGGCTGAACCCCCTGTGGTTGGGAGCAGCTCCCAGCAGTGGCTCAGCTCAGAGATCCTCACCATGTTCCTGTTCCACACTGTCAAACCACTGGATGTAGCTGAGGAGGCCACCATCATCCAGGGCATGGTGAGTCTCATCCCTGTGCAGATCCCTCTCATGCCTGTAGCTGTGGTACAATAACGGGGGCCTAAGTAGAATTTCCAGACCCTGCTGAATCGTGGCAGAACTGTCACCTTCTTGAGCTGTCAGTCGAACGCTACCTCTGTGCCGTTGGCAGTGACTGCCTTGTCTCATGCAGGCACCAAACGCTCCTGCAGAAGCAGTGCAACAGTTGCTGCACTTAACACACAGCCTTAGAAAAACCAACGACCCTACAGTAAGTAGTTTGGTGGCACATTTCCAGGCCTATTATTGACACAGTGCTGTGATGGATAGTCAGTCGTGTGATGTGCTTTTGTCAAATACATAATTTGTAAATATAAATGTGAAAATGTGATTTAGACCTGTTAATGGGTATTCATTTCAATACATGTGTAGACTATAGAAATAGAACTGTTTTAGGTGTTTGTCTGCATTTGTTTAATTGAGTAGCACTTTCAGCAAGTCTGCCTCTGTTTTTGTTCAGGCACAGTCCTTGGCCTCCTCTCTGTCCACCAGACAGCTCATGAGGATCTGCCGTCGTTTGTCCATCTACCCAGAGGAGAAGGTTACCCATGCTGTGCACAAGGCTTGTCTGTCCAGGTGCTTCTTGGGTCCCTGCAAATTCACGCCTCTAAGTTCTCTGTTTGCCTTCCATTGTAAGACTGAGAATTTAGATTTTTCAGACTCTGTTCTCTGTAATGTCATGTGTCTCAATCCGGTGTTCATCCAGGTTTCTGCCCAGCCTCGCTCGGTCTGCCTTGCAGAAGAATCTGTCCAACTGTGCCATTGAGGATGAGCAAGATCCCGGGGCCCAACTTGGGCTGGACCTCAGTTGTGAGTCTACCATTCTCCTCCTGATTTATGCCCATTTCATACATTTTCTGCATATACCATGTCTGGAGCATTAAACTGCCATAGTTTGAGTACTGCAGATCTGTAGATGAATCAGTTCTGGGTGTAACTTTCACCATGAGTTGAGGATCAGATGCTCCACAGGGCTGCTGCTACTATTGCATACTCTCTCCATGGTGCTCCCACTCTGATGAGCTCTATTTTCTTCTGTGGACACCATCTGTTTATGTTCCTGAATGAAGTTAAATGTACTGCTAACACAGCAACCGAAAGTCTTGGAATGCAAGCACTGCTCTCCCTTGCATAGCACTTCCCATCTTGGCCTTGTGTTTCTAGGCCAGATCAAAGATGGACTCCTGACTATTGGAAGGGTCTCCGTCCCTGTCTACAGCCCAAATGAGAAGATGAAGGTCCCCAATGTTCTCTTCTATGACAATGCTCAGGTAATGGCACCGTTCATTCATGTTTGTCCCAAGCTGTATGCTGTTTTGGAGAAAACATTTTGCAATTGCAGTAGCAGTTCACAAGGCTGCTTCCTGAATGAGTAACGCTGGGTGATCATGTTGTTGTGCTTTATCCCTTTACAGATAGAAATACACCCATACTGTACAGCTTATTTGCAGATTTATCCAGGGCTATATTATGCATTATCACAGTTTATTAATTGGAATTTGGAATCATTCCATCACTGAGGCTCCAACCTCAAGCCCATCATCAAAATGGAACCAAAATAGATTATATCTCCACTGGTAGTTAATCGTACGGCCCAGGTAAATCTTTTGCACATTCTGTCTCCACTAATGTGCTGTGCTGTGATAAGCAGCAAATCTCTCCTACAATGGGTTTTACAACAGGATCCCAGTCACCATACACTCACTAGACACAGTACAGCCTGGCCTTGTTGCACTGGCCCTGAACCTGGGTCTCTGTTTGTGGAGTAAATGAAAGAAATGGAGTGTAAAGTCATTTCCTGGCAATATTTTATTTTCACAGAAGAGCTTTCCCTCTAGTTCAGATAATCAAGGTTTAAGTTCCTGGGCTGGACTTGTAAAAAGAACAGTTGGTCCCCTAATACAAGAGTTTATAGATACAGTGTGTTTATAGAGGATTTGTAGGGCATGGATGGGTGAGTTATAAAGTGCTGAAAGATGACTTATAAAGTTTTTCCTTGAGTTGATGGAAGTGGCAAAGTCCAGAAGCACTAGGCTAGATATATGATTCATGAAAAAACAATAATAAAACAAGGTGGAAGACATAATAAAACAAGGTGAAATGGCACATCTCTTTATGAGCCAGTGCTCTGCACACCAGCTCTGCCACTGTTTATGGATCAGATTGGAGGGACTCTTCTTCCTGTCAGGTATTGGGATTAGCTGCACAAGGAAAAGGTGTGGGATGGACAGGGAGAGATGACCCAAATTTAGCACATCTGTTTGCTATTGACTAATGTTAGAGAGTAGGAGGTGAGCCGCTTGTCTGCTTTACTTCTCAGCAACCTGTGATCTGGGGGGGATACAAGGTCCGAGCAAGGGGAATGTGATGCTCTGACCCATATTACTGCTCCCAGCATTGCTGTGTATTCAACAATCGTTGAGTAGCACACTGTTACTCTGAATGAATGAGTCAAAACATTTTACTGATATGTTTATTGAGTAGCTCTTGTAATAGTAGAATTATTTTGTACATAATATTTATTACAAATATATTTAAGATAGAATTATGGAATTACTGTATTTTCCAGACAGTCACTGCTAGGTATAACTTGCATACCCTAAAATGTACATACTTGATGAAAAAAATAAGCAGGTAGGTCACACTGGACTGTAAGTCGCACATAGAAAATACTTTAACAGTAGGACCACAATGCACTGAATGAGTACTCCAGACCACGTGTGCATTTGTATTCGTAACTGCTCCCTGAAGACCAATAAAAATGGATCTTGCAGTATAGTGAGATGGATAACTTCATTCAGTAATAATTTATCATGCTGTAGTAAAAATAAGATATTACTGGCATACAAGGGATTGAAATAACAGTAGCATACAGGCCTTGACATTAATTGTAGATAAATGTGAACATAAAGTTAGTACACACTAACTGTTTTCTCCTCTATAGCACATAATGATCATGGAAGACATGTTGAAGGATTTCCTACTGGGGGAGCACCTGCTGCTCGTGGGAAACCAGGTAAGATGCCAGAGGAGGAAAGGACACCACAAGATGTGATCCTGTATCACGTGTGCACATTTAGGTCTCTGAGGAAGTTGGCACCGCCATTATTCACTAACTGAGCTCAAAAGCTTTACACTCAGGTTTTACAGTCAGACAGCCACCGTTAGTTGCTGTATATTTGCTGCATATCTCGCAGGATAAATGAAAATCACAGCTCACACAGGTTTTAAATTTTCCCCTCTGTGGCCATAAAGGTCAGTTAGTTTGCTTTTGACTTATCTAGAGTTGAGGGCCCTTACATAGCTGAAGGACATCATGGGAAAGGCAAACTTTCCAGGGCCTCCACCCCCATGCAATTGGATGATCTCCTGAAGACCAGGGCCTGCTGGGAGCGAGGAGCGTGGGTGTGCTGTGGTGCCATGCTGTCAGAGGAAGAAGGCTTGGAGCGTTGATAAACATGGGCGCGTGTGGCTCTGTAAAAACACAAATGTGGGGTTGCTGAAGAAGCATCTGGCCCTTTTCATTTTTAGAAACACATCGTTTGGATGGGAAGTGTGCGATTCCCAAGCAACCATTATGGCTTCTGAAAGTGATTTTGATTATAAAAAACATACTGGTCACAAGAGAAGGGAGGTAAAATTAAAGTTGAGGTAATTACAGAATTTTAACTGTTCAAATGCACTGTTGGTACTGTAGGTGGGAATCTGTCTTTAGTAAAATAATTTTTTTTCTTTCATGTAGAGTAATGTAGTTGGTAAAATGTGGCCAGATTGTCCTTCTAAATATTATGTTGATCTGACACAGTATTTTCACAGATTAGACATTTTAGGAGCCATTGATCTGTTTATGTTAACAATGAAGTAAGTGACACAATTTGTACCTTTTATAATATTGTTTAGTTGGACAATAATTCAGTGTACCTAAGGACACCAAAGCATACAAATGTAATGTTAATAATACGTCATTTTTGTGTTTTTTTTTTTCTCCTAGGGTGTTGGGAAAAATAAGATTGTAGACAGATTCCTGCACCTTATGAATAGACCAAGAGAGTATCTGCAGCTCCACAGGTAAAACAAAGCAGTCAGGACAGCAGGAAGGAAAGGAAGGAAAGAAATAAGTTTTAAATATTTGAGATTAAATGTTATAGTATATGTGCACTCATGTGTAAATTGTCCTTTAAAAATGTTTACATGCCATATTTTTTTTATCAGTTCTGTTACCATTTTATTTAAAAAATTGTTGCCCCTATTAGCTACCTTCTCATTTATGTAGTTTACTTGATCTGAAATGTTTATCATTCACTAGAAAGAGAGGGCTTAACCAAAAGCCATGTTTGTCAGGCAGAGAATCTCCTAAAACCTACATCTTTTTTCTTTATTTTATCTCTGACATAGATGACCATATGTTATGTTGTAAGATAAAACTGAATTTTTTCTGAATATTTCTAGATTTTTTTTTTTTTATTTTTAAAACAAGGAAAATGGATTTTTATATTAATGAAGACCTCTTTTTCTTGGCAAATGGAGAACAACTGGCTATCACAGTATTGTATATTAAAATAGACTTTGGTATATAAAAAGATATGATGAACTACCCTACTTACAGCCGTGCCTGGTTTTTGCATTTTTTAAAAACGGTCCAGCCTTCACAAGGGTACAGACAATTATTTTTGTCCCTGATAAATTAGGGAACCTGTCTACAGGACAAGAAGAATTGCAGCTCTGGAGGTCCTGTTCTTCTGACTATGAAGAACATCCATTAATAAGCGTGTATTCCAGATAGGCTGGAAGGGCAGTAATTGAGAAAGCTGTGTTTCTGTCTGAATAGCCTTGGATGAAATATGCACCCAGTCAGAAACCTTGACAGTATCTCTTCTAGTATGTACAATGCACAAATTTTTTATATGCCTGCTGCTGTGCAGTATGCTTTCAATTATGGAAATATTGTTTGCAAATGGGTACCCGAGCCTCTGTGATATCTACATTCACAGGTTTCATAGCATAAAGACAAAAAAGACAGTACACTTGTGTGCATTAGTTGTGATGTGTCTGGGCATCCTGCAATTTCCCATTATTAATTTGTTAGTTTAAGTTCAGTACACACATTTGTATTAGAAGGCATCATTGTTGTAGTCAACATCCTGTTTGGTCTCCTAGGGACACAACAGTACAGACACTGACCCTGCAGCCCTCTGTGCGGGATGGGATCATCATCTACGAGGACTCACCACTGGTGAGGTATTCACTTTCTGTCAAGAATGTCACCAGATCAGCAAGTGGCAGCAGCACAGCAGGCTCATGGCCAAAGTTTGCCCATTATGTCTCATGCTCCTAAATACAGTCATTTATTATGCCAAGGACATCATTTTCCATTTAGAAAGTATATGTATTAGATAGCAGGCGCTAGTATTTATTTACATTTATTAATTTAGCAGATAACTTACATTTTATAGTAAACAAAAGCCTATCAATAACAGGGAAAGAGCTTTAAATATATAAACACAAGATTTTCAGCGCACAGTATGTTGAATTAATACCACCATTTTTGTTTTTGCCAGCTCAAAGAATTGAAGAAAAGCACGTAGAATTAAATCAGATATGAAATGCAAGGATGATCATGACAGATGTTGTGATGTACATTTATACAAATTTATGTAGCTGTTAAGATATCAGGAGAGCAGTGTGCCCAGAAAAAATGTGATTTGAGACCCTTCATAAATGCTGGAAGGGATTCAGTAATTTTTTCTTGTACTGTAGCAGTCTTAATACTCAGAGTTAAACAAGGCTTTAATATCTTTACTTCACAAGTTAATGCCAGATGTGACCACAGGAGGAGATGAAGATCAGACATATGATCACAGATTCCAACAGCTGATTCCATTTTTAGAAAGTGTTTTCCCTAGGGATAATATGTATTGCATGTGTCTGATAGTGTATAATGCCTTGGATCACTTCAATGAGAACAGACAGGTTGTCAGACTACTTACTAAGAAAGAAACTTGGTTAAAAACCTTGAAACAACCTGCACATGATCCCTTACACTTCTCTAACCACATGGTTTTGCAGAGGATGTGGGGATCCAGAGTGTGGTGTTATCCTGTGATCATGGCATTTACAGATGATGTTTGGAGGCTGGGAAAGGCAGGGTGCTTTTTAAATGTATTTTAATGATCTCAGCAACACAAAGATGGTGAATGGAGATAAAAGCCATTCCCAGCTCAGAGTGTGCTGTTTCAATTAACACCCAGCTGCAGGTCTTAGGGTGTTAATGGTATTGGCTTTGATGCTGGTCGGAAATCCTTTCTGATATTAATGCTCTAAAAAGCCCAGGGACTGTAGCAACCTAGCAACCAAAGGAGCCTTCTTGGTGTTTATGGTCATTGTACTGTAATATTTTGGATTTATTATCTGTTGAAATTTTTAGATCTAAATATATAAGCCACATGTAGAACAGTGTAACTGTATGAACAATTGTTGGCCCTTATCACAACAAACACGTGGGCTCTGTCCAGCAAAGTGAATTATTGTAAAAAATAGAATCTTCTGGCGCTTTTAGCCATATGTTTACCTTTATGTGTATAAATGCAGTGGATTCTTTCTGTTTGGCATTTTGAATGTGCAGAAATTGTAAACATTAAACGTTTCCCCTGTATGGGTTATTTAATCTATCGATACATTTTGGAATGTCAGCTCTGAATCAAAGTGATCCATGTACAGACTCTTATACTCCTTATTGTCCCACCCAGGTGAAAGCTGTGAAGATGGGCCATATTCTTGTCATTGATGAGGCAGACAAGGCGCCCACCAATGTCACCTGCATCCTTAAAACTCTGGTGGAAAGTGGAGAGATGATCCTAGCAGATGGCAGGAGAATAGTTTCAAGTATGAGGGCTGCAATCTTCACCTCGTCTTTATACCTTGTTCCATTAAGACATCAGATTTATGGCGTTCCTGGGTTCTGTTGAATGTCAGCTATGGGGGGAATTCTTCGGAAAACTCAGTATCAGTGAAGGGTGTGAATTCAGTTTTTATTTCAGATTCCAAAGAAGCAGAGGGAAGACCCAACATCATAGTCATGCATCCAGACTTCAGAATGCTGGTGTTGGCCAACCGGCCTGGATTCCCCTTCCTGGGCAATGATTTCTTTGGTGCTTTAGGTAAAGTGGGACACATGCCTTAGAGAACAATGATATTATGCCATTGGTGTATCTGAGGTTTTCCCCTGATGTTATGCCATGGAAGTAATATACTAAAGATGAATGCACCAAAAGAGATTAATGCGGTGGCCACATACATTTTAATAGCTCCCATTTTGCTGTTTGTTCTTTGGTCTGTTGATGCACACTCTGAAAATAGCAACATGTTGATATGCATTTGAACCCCAGGGGACATCTTCAGCTGCCATGCCGTGGATAACCCCAAGCCGCAGGCCGAATTTGCCATGCTGAAGCAGTATGGACCCGATGTGCCAGATGTAGTCCTGCAGAAGCTGGTGGCTGCCTTTGGGGAGCTGCGAGCCATGGCAGATCAGGGCACCATCAATTACCCATACTCCACCAGGGAGGTGGTCAACATCGTCAAACATCTCCAGGTGATTGAACACAGCACCTTTAATTCAACTTATAGAAATTTAGATCAGAATTACAACTTGTAAAAGCTAACTGTTACATTATATGTAGTACAGTAAACAGTACAGACATGGCTGCATGAGTGTTATATGTGAACAGCTTTATCCTAACCACAACACCATTGCATGGTAGCCTGTCTTAGAAATGTACTGTAGACTGTACCACATATACTTGATTATGGGAATTCAGTCCAGATGATCTTGCTGTTTAAACAGGAAAAGAAAGGCAGAAAACAAGATATAGGAAGAACTGATGTTTTTATATATGTATGGTAGTGAGACCAGCTATGTATGGTAGTGAGACCAGCTATGCTTTATAGGTTGGAGACGGTGGCACTGAGCAAAAGACAGGAGGCAGAGCTGGAGGTGGCAGAGTTAAAAATGTTAAGATTTGCATTGGGTGTAACGAGGATGGACAGGATTAGAAATGAGTATATTAGAGGGTCAGCACATGGTAGTCGGCTTGGAGACAAATATCAGAGAGGTGAGATTGTGTTGGTTTGGACATGGAGGAGAGATTCTGGATATATCAGAAGAAGGATGCTAGGGATGGAGCTGCCAGGCAAGAGGAAGAGAGGAAGGCCTAAGAGGAGATTCATGGATGTGGTGAAGGAGGACATGCAGGTGGTGTGTGTGTGATGGAGAAAGATGCAGGGGACAGGAAGAAGTGGAAACAATTGATCCGCTGTGGCGACCCCTAACGGGAGCAGCCGAAAGATGAAGAAGGAGAGAGAGAGATATATATATATGTCACCAGTGTCCAGTATAGTTGGTAAAGTGTGAGGGAATTTATTATAGGTGCCATGTTTATTTTTTGTCTTCTGCACATAGCCATTTGAATCACAGCCTTAAGAGGAGGATGAGAGCTATGACAGTATATGCACTTTTGCTTTTTGTAAGCAGCTACAAATAGGTTTTTGTCACCTTCTGGAAGTTATTGGCGAGCAATTTCTTAAAAGGACTTTTACTTATTGATGTGCTGAGAGCTTATTGTGAAAAGAAAATAGTCCATTCCCTTTTTGTCTTTGATCAATACACAAACAGGGTTCATACTGATGTTGTTACTGGATGCCATGTATGGCCATGGTGACAAGACAGAAAAGTTTCTTCCTGCTTCACAGAAAGAAAAGCCATGTCTCCTTGGTGACTGTTAACAGTCAGTCTTTAGTACATTGACTTTCAGGTATCAGTCTGTATCAGGAGCAAAGTTAAACATTTCTGTCTAAGTTTAAAAAAAAAAAAAGCAATAACTATGTTGTACAATCAACATCTGAAGAAAAAACATGTCATTTAAGAAATAAATTGTTTATGCAAAAAAGTATGTCTATGTATCATGTAAGTATATCCTTGTAGACATTGACATTCTGGCTGGGGTCATTTATCACAACTGGCAATACTGATGACTCTTCTACTCCTATTTAATAAATATCCTAATCACCTTATATGAATGAGTTACAATAAGCGATTAGGCTGTGCTCTCCATTAAGGCCAACCTCCAATGACTTGGGTCTCCATTGACCTATTGGCTATACTCTGAATTAGCTGAGCTCTCCATTGGCTAAGGTCTCATTTGGCATAGTTTTCCATTGGCATGGTTTTCCATTTTCCATACAATTCACTGACTGCTCTCTTCATTGGACAAACTCTTCACTGGTCACTAGTTAGACTTTCGGTTGGCCTCACTTAGAAAGTGATCAGTAAGCTCCTGCTTCTGCTTCTAATCCTTTCCTACCAATTATGTTGCTTTGAGATCAGCATAATTAGTAGGAAAGGATTAGATGAAACTCTTCAGCCTGTTGTAGAGTAACATTATGTTGTGTAATATTTATTAAATGTGTGTTATAACATGAAGTCATCCAGCCAGTAATGTTGTTACCCGTGTTAATGTTTCAGTGCTCATCTGTTGTTCTTGTGTTTTGTAAAGAAATTTCCACAGGAGGGACTGGCCAATGTGGTACGAAACGTCTTTGACTTTGACACCTATAACAAGGAGATGCACGAGATCCTGATCACCACCTTGCACAAGCATGGCATTCCCATTGGAGCAAAGCCCAGCAGTGTGAATCTAGCAAAGGAGTAAGACTTACTGTTCTCTACAATTTCACTGAAATCACAGATCTCACTGATCTCATGGATCACACTGGTTTCACTTGTCTTATCAGCATAATCACACCAGAAAGCAGATGCTCTCCTAGCAAGGATGTTTTAACCACTAGGAAGGTTGCTTGAAAATCTGGCCATACGTATGGCTAGAGTCTGGTATAACTTGTGATTAACACAATTATTTATTACAACTAATTATAGCAATTTCAAAAATTGCCACTGGACCAACTGGGCGTAAGATGTCTCAAAAGCATTACATATGCAATGATTCTGTGCTCAACTGTGGTGCAGAGGTGGAACATAGGTGCTATAAGGGCCCAGGACAGCAGGTTTTCATATGAGAAAGCATTTTATTTGCACAGCAGAAATCAAGCAAAATTGAGACCTGGCCCCTTTACACCAGAACATTAAGACCACCAGAAGAGCCAGCAATATAAAGTTGCCAACAAAAGGGAGTTCTCTTGCTCCTTCCCATGTCTCAACTGAGTCCGCAGACCAGCTGCCTGAATGTTTGCTTTGATTATTCTTTAACAAAGAGAAGCTGTTTTTTGTTCTAAAGTTGCATGGGTGGGAACCGGTGAGTTGTCCATCTCCTCCCCATTCCAGACCATGACTACCTTTTGCCAATTCACAACTGTAAGTTGGAACAGTGTATAGGTCTATTAAAGCATTAACTGTGAGGGAAGCTGCTAAAACTGGGCCTTCTTAATAAACACACCAGTGTTTTGCTACTAAAACAGGATGCCCCATTTTTATCTTAAATGAGAATTTCTAGTTTTCTGTCAGTCTAGAACCACCCAGGATGAAAAAGAATACCTTAAGCTTCTTTTAGTGAGATCTGAAACTGACACATAAACTGTTGCTACTAATTCCGTGGGCAACAAACTTGAAGAAACTTGAGCAGAGTTTGTGCTTCAGCATAACTGTGCTGTACTGCTCTGATCTGTAGTGCTGTACATGAGTTGACCCCTTTGTACAGAATATTTATTAAAAAAAAAAAAAAAAAATCTGCATATTTCGTGTTAAACATCCTGAGTCGGTACAGTAGATTTTGGCATGCGGGTAGATGCAGAAATTGCTGTTGTCAAGGTCTATGATGACAGCCTCTGGTTGATCAATGTAAATGAGTGCTGACAGCACCTCAGAGCTGCCCGTCAGTTTTCCTTTCAACGGATTATCAATGAGCGTCTTCCCCACTGTCAATCTGAACCACTTGATCAGCACTCAGACAAGATGGTGGTTCATTTCTCTCCAGTCTGGCGTGTGAATGGTGCAGGTATCGTGTGTACAGTACTGTATAAGGACATACCTTAATTTGGCAATGATACTTATAATCTCCATAGATGCACGTTACATATCTCAATCAATAACCTTGAAATGAACATGAAGAAACACACAAATAGCCATATGGAGTGTGGGCTAAATCCCCGAGTTGGTTAAATTGCTTAAGTAGTAATTAACTGTGTGGGAAAAGAAGTCACAAAAGTCAAATGCAAGGTTTTAAATGCATAATAATGTACATTTCTCTAAATAAAAGAAAATATTTGTTTCTTCAGTCTCCTGTTTTTCTTTATTAAATATAAATAGATATATCTTATTTGATATTTAGCACCACTTTAGGTGATGTTTGTTTAATCCTAATGAATATTTCTGAAATCTAAACAGGGAAGAAACAAGTATTTTCTTGGGGTTGTAGACTGGAATGTGGTGATTAAAAAAGATCATAAATCATCTCAGTGCATAATTTAAACTATCACATCTACTGTATGTGACTCCAGGTATGGAATGGAGCTGGCCTGCTTTCTGAAATTAAAGAGTCAGGAATAAAAGACTTTACCCAGAAAATCTGTTAATTCACTAAAGCTTAGCTTAAAATAAAGGGGTCATAGGGTTACATCTTAAGTACTTTTTAAAGCGTCAGTTTTCCTGTGTCATGACAAAAGCCAAAATATTTCTGTTCCCAAGTGCAGTAAAGAATCCATTGCCATACAAATTCTTGCAAATGCCCAAATATTTCTTAGCAATATTAGGAAAGAAATGAATGGAAGAAATAGGGGAAAACGCCAAGGCTATTTTAGAATTAAAGATTTTTTAAATGTATTTCTTTTCATTTACTTTATAAATCCTTTTGGAAACAAGTGAAATTTCCTTTTTTGCCCAAAAAGGAAGCAAAAAAATTTTTCAATAATGAAAAAAAAATCAGAATATGGCCATTTAGACACAACATTTAGGGTCCATGCCAAACTTAGCTGAGGTGTGGTGTCTTTCTGGTGATCAGAGAAGCTTGGCATCTGTCGCAAAAAGACTTCTAACTCCAGCAGTTCCTGCTGGGATGTGACTTCACCCTCGGAACATTCACACACAGCAGTGGTGTGGCCAAGTGTTTGTCATGAAACTGTAATGCAAACACTGATCGCTAAGCATTATTCAGACAAATGTGCAATGATGGGAATTCAGTGGTTCTTAACAGCTTCTTTTTCTTCTTGATAAGAAAACAATTTGCTGTCAGTAAATAAGAAAGAGCTTTGTTCTGGCAGTGTTTTTACATGCTTGTATAACCAAAAATAGTCAGTTCCTACCCATATATTTATGTTTAACAAGATTTTTTTCTGAAGAAACCCCATAAAAAAATAATAAATTATATAAAATCAATAAACACCCAACAGAGGAGGTCTAGCAACTGACATGTTTTTCTGGCCTTTTAAATAACCTCGCAAACACTCTTCCTGTCTCAGGCTACCCCTTCTGGACTGCAGGATGACCGGGTATTGGAGCACTAACCAGGGTGGTAATGCCAGGCGCAAGCTATTATGTCCAACAGAGTCCCACCCAATAGATGTCAAGGTAGTAAATTTCTCCACCTACTTAGAAAAATTATAAATAGTTTCCTAGATAATTAGCATATGATTTTTAGAATTTTAACTTTGAGATTTAATTGTCTTCCAAGTAAAGTACATATTTGAATTTTAGAAGCTCCCCACTGAGACAAGAGATTAAAACACAAAACATATGGTTTGGATTGGGGTTCCTGAATTTCATGGTGTTGGCCCTTTGCTGTTTTTGTTGACTGACCTCTGCCTTGCAGGGTCCTGTGTATTTGCGGGTGCAGGGATATCCCCTGGAGAGACATGAAGCTCGAGCCCTGAGCTTCAGCGAGCAGCAGGCCCACTGGCAGATCCCCATCGGCGAGGTGAACATAGTCTGCGACATCAGCACAGCCAATGGTAGGAGCCTTCATAGATCATTGAATCGGTTTCCTACAGTAAATTAAACAAATCCTGTTTCATTTTGTCATCATAATTGTAATCATAACAATGAAATAGAAAAATCTCCTTTAACTTTCAGATGCTATATACGTGGCCACATGCAACCCAGTGTCCCTGTTTGCTATGAGGGGGAACTCCCCCACCACCCATTGCATGGACCTATACGATGTCTTCCCACGCTCCATCAGTGGTGTCTGGCAGCCCTTAGTTACCATAGCAGCGCTTGGTGCCCCACTGGATGGCCAAGTGGTTCTGCACGAGGAGCAGGTTTGGATTTTGTCATAATTTTCTGCCTTATTCCAGCTTTTAATTTCCTGTGCCATTCATTCATTCATTCATTCATTCATTCATTATCAGTAACCAACAGGTGGGAGATATGCTATATCCTAGATGGAATGCTGGTCCATCACAAGACAATCACACTCTCTCTAAAACCATATGGTTATATGTATGAGAGATTACACAGCAAAAAAAAACTTTAATTTACAGCCATAATTTTATAGTAAATGTCAACAATTTTTTAATATAGTTTTTAAATTCTTTTCCTTTGTTAAATGTGGTATTACTTTTCTGTCTGTATTGGGACTGGTGAAGAGTATCAGGAAGATAGCATGATTTAATACTTCACAGTTTCTCTCTGTAGCACATTGAATAAATCTGAAAATAGAAAAAAGATAAAAAGAGTTTGGCTAAGTGCGTGGTGTGTGCGAAGTGTTTGACTTTTTGTAATAATGGGCTCCCAGGTTTAATTCAGCCAATGATGGTGAGGGGCATCAGGTAAGCTTGTAGGGACTGAACACCAGGAGCTCTCCATCAGTGGTCCTGGTAGTTGAAACAGTGCCTTATGTACTCATCGAAGGAATATTCTCACCGAGCAGAGCCCGGGCGTAGAAGGTAATGCTGTAGTTCATAACACCCTGCATTGCTGTTGCTCTACTTCAGGACTCCTCATTCTTTATTCCATCCTGCTGACAGTTCCCAGTGCCATAAACACACACTTCAGCAGTTGACAACAAGGGCCAATTCTACACCCTGCCTCTTTCTCAGCACGCCGCTTGCCGAATAAGGCTGTAAAGCAGATGAGCACAGGGGAAACAAATTAAGCAACAAAAAAATACATTTAGAAAAAACAGCTGTTGTGTATTCTATAAGAGGGAACGTTCTAAAAATACTGCTTTGGAAAAAATAAGTGGAAGGGGGAAAGAGAATGACTTATTACTTCTCTCCAAAGCGTGCAATTCCAGACCTGATGAGTGGTTTGTCCAGGGGTCACGGCTCTCCCAGTTAAACAAAAACAAAGCCCAAAATTGAACAAGCCGGTTGTGCCGGATTCCCTGACAGATCGCCAGAACCAACTCATTTGTTCAACAATGATGCAGACCTTCTATTAATATCTCACATTGTGTCACTAGAGCCATATGAAAAGCATTTAGATCAAATAAGGATGTGAGGCATAGCCGTCCTCTCGGCCACATTGCCATAGCCAGGTTATCAATTAAAGAGATCACACTGTGGATGACGGGCAGGTTAACGCAGGGTCAGCTTTTTGTCTCAGTAGCTGACTACCAGACTCCCAGCGTTCATCTTACACAGTTGACGATTACCAGGGGTTGTCAAGAGTAAGAATAACAGTGAGTGCTGCCTCTGGTTTTTATTTAGATAGGCTGCTTTCCCAGATTTTCAATTTTTTTGTGGGACCTACATCACAGGCGGCCTTGCAGGGGTTGAGGGCTCCCTGCCCCTCGGGGTGAGAGAGTCTCGTGTCATCGACAAAAATGTGTTCCAATAACTTCAGACTTAGTGAAACTTTAGGTAAATAATGCCCTTACTGTTGCCGATGCTACATTGAGGCAGGTTGCCCTCTACTGGATGGGTGATGTAAACCTTACTTCTGATCTGCACATGGTCCTGATGACTCTGTTCTATTTCACAGAGCAACACAGTTCTGTATCTAGACCTGGAGACTGGGGCGGTGCGGCGCCTCCTGCTGTCCCATGAGAAAGACGATCCGCCCAGGGCATCTTCAGGCTGGTGGTCCAGTAAGCAGAATCCAGTAAGGAAAGCTATGGAAATCTCTTTCAGATACTGCTCTTTATTACCTTAGAGCCATAACACTGTTTTCAGAATTTACTGCACTTCACCTCCTGCTGTCAACATCTAGAGCCTCACTTACACTTGAACCTGATCCGAAGTAATTTCAGAAAATATTAAACTGCTTCCAATACTTGGTGGCAGCACACGAATCACTGATCCTACAGCATAAGCTTGTTCGCCACTCCAGCACTGTAATGCATGTTTTCATTTATCTTGAAAATAAAAATTACTGTATAGACTGCAAGGTAAGCTTCAAAGCATCTAAGGTGTTTCTTTCCTTACAGTCCTTTAAAATGTGCAGAGAATTTGCTCATAAAAACTGGCTCCTGTTCTACCAAGAAGATGGGTAAGAATAACTTGTCTTTTTCTGTCTTAATGCACCGCAACGTGGATGTGCACACTCCAGAACAGTGCTTTGCTCTCATTTACTAGGAATCAGCTGGACGTGCTGGACGTCCTGGAAGGGAAGGTCCACACTATCTCCCTTCCCATCAACCTGAAACAGGTCTTCCTGGTGGCAGAAGATCGTTGGCTGCTCATTGAGAGCAAGACAGACAGGTAGGGTCCCTTCTCCACCTCAAAGACCTCTGACAACATTATTTAGCCAGTAGACTTGAAATCAAAGCCTTAAGGAGAAGAGTTCTGTGTGGGTCATCATCTGTGGCCCCCTGAGAATATCTATTCTTCTGTTTCCAGTAGAATGCTAGGTTGGGTTCATGGCCTTGGGGCATGCGACTGAGAGACGGGTGTTTTTCAACAATTTGACAGAAAAACAGAGTCTGTGAGACAAACTAAGACAGACTCTTGTAGCTACTGTCACCAAGTCATTATCTGGCTGCTGAAACTCCCTTCAGGCATCGTCTTGATTGAGTGGCCCTCGAGATTTAATAAGCAGGAACAAATCCATCATTTATGTATCACTTTCGGTATTCATCATGATAACCTTTAGAGCATGGTTAAGGGGCAGTGGTCCAATTTGCACATAGAGTTAAAGGTGAACTGAGGTGAGGTAAGACTGATGCCACTTGTCCGTAATGAGAACTGTCAGCCAGAGCAGTTGCTGTAAGATTGATTGTTTTTGTTGTTTTTTTTTTTTTGTTTTTTTTTTACATCCAGGAAGTTCCTGCTGACAAAGCCCATGCACATGGGAGCAGAGCATTCTGGAGTTTGTCAGCTGCACAGTATCAGCGAAGATCCTGTGAGCACCGGCTTTGGGATGACCTTGGGTAATGCAGTGTTCCCTGGAAGCAGTAAATTTCAGCTCTTTGTAAATGCTGAGGGTGGCACAATAGCACAGCAGGTTCCACTACTATCTCACAGCTCTTGGGCTGTGAGTACAGGTGTGGATTTAATCCACATTTAGTTTGTGCGGAGCTTAAATGTTCTGGTCTTGTCTGCACAGGCTTTTTCTAGGTGCTCTGATTTCCTCCCTTAGTTCAAAGACACCTGCTTCAGGTGGACTGGTAACTTTAATTCCCCTGTGATGTGTGTATGTGTGAGTGAATGTGTATGTGATTCCCCTGTCCCCTTGGCTAGTGCCCTGTCCAGGATGTACCCTCCACATGCCCTATGCTCTGGCTAAGAGCCAGACCGCTGTGGCCCTATCCTGGACAAGCAGGTATTGTTAATAGATCGAAGGAAATGTATATACTGAAGTACAAAGTAAGACCTCTTTTACTGGGTGGATGAGAAGGAAGTGGGTTGCATAATATTACCTTCTGTCTCATACTCCTCACACTGGAACCGTTACAGACAACAGAATTTGCAGCAGGCATCCTGATTCTCCGTGGCTCATTTGAAGGAAATTAATCTGAGACTGTTTTCAGTGCCTGAAATAGATTATTTTTTTAATCACTGCCGTGTTTACTGCCACATGGTAAGATGTTCATGAAATGCTAAAGTTCTGATGCACTGAAAGAGATGAGCATCAGATAAAGTCTTTCTTAAAAAAGTAGCTGTTTCACATGTTGTCAGCCATTAACATCTCAGCCATATGATGCAGGCCTATCCAAGGTCTATCTCTATGCCTATGAAGCTCAGTCTCTGTTTTTAATGCACAGCTTTGTTTTTGTTTTTCAAGCCATAGACTCTAAATTTGGCACACAGGCACTTCATACTCTGAGTGATTTTTTTTATATAGTGAAGCTCATTACAAGCCAAGAAGACCACTTAGTTTCTTGAAAATGTAAAAGTTGGTCTTTGAAATAAGGTTTAGTTCATTGTATCACATGCAGCGATGTTACACTGATTTTACATTGTCACTAGGATGATGAGATGTTACTCTCTGCATGTCACCACATCTAACTAATGTGTCAGAACAAGGACAGACGGGACAGTTTGGGTGCTGAGGTACAACACTGTACAGTACCAGACTTGCATACTAACTGCAACAAGTTAAAGGGTTATGAAGTTTTTTGATATGTAATTTATTAGTTTTTACCTTTTCACTTTCTGACCTACACAACATTGGGTAGCACAGCCAGTGAAGATTAAAATGAAGGTCAGCGGAAAGGGTTAGAGCATGTGATGACAGATTATGCCTCTGCTGTGTAGGAAACAAGGTCCCTGCTGATATTTGGTGATGTATAGCAGCATCAAGTTGGAGGGCATTCTGTCTTAACCCTGAACGTGCAAAGAGCCTGCCATGGTTTCATTTATGAAAAGAAGTTTCACAAATCATTTGGCAAAAAAATAAATCTATAGAAAGACCACATCTAACATAATGCAGTTATATATGACCCGATGTGATAAAAAGTATCATTTTCTAGGGCTGCATTTTCTTTTCAATATGGAAGGATGTGCCTTTATGATAAATACTAGTATTTGTCTTTTTTAAATTAGTTTAAGTGAGATTAATTCCTCTGTCTTTAGGGGTGGAAGTGAGTGCTCCACAAGAAGTTTCAAGTGACCAACTCCCATCGGAGAATTTGAGTGCTGCTCTGGGACAGAAGATAGTCTCCCCCAATCGCATCCTGGCCGATGCCAACTCTTTTGCCACCCTCATTGTGGGCTTCCCTGACCTCATGGTTAGTGTTGCTGTGGACAAATTGCAATTAAAACCTTTTAAACTATAGTTAAGCTACCTAATTGTTAACCAGCCTGGTCAAAAGCAGTTCTGCTCTGATTGTGACTACTACTGATTTCACCATCTCTCACTGCACTGTTAGTCCCCCAATGAGGTCTACAGCTTCATGAGGAAGACGCCACTGGGTTCAGCGAAGGGTGCGGATGTCTTTTTCAGCGGGGGTCGTCGCACTGGTTCAGCTAAACGGGCCAACTGCGTGACCCTTCTTGGAGCCAATCAGGTGGTCCGTGCCTTGTCCCCTTCAGACGTGCCTCTGGCTGACATCTACCCCAAAGGTGAGAGAACCTCCAGGACCGTCACTGGCAATCTGTAAATCATGGGCTGTTTCTGTGATTTCAGTGAAACACACGCCAAGACAATAGGTGTATAGGAATGGATTAATTCAGCTGGCTTCCATAGTTCTTGCAGCTTGTGCCTGGTGTTCATGAGTATCACTGCTCAGTTACGTGATGACAAACATAGCATATGTTTATGGAGTTAACAGTTGAGTGTTTGCATAAGTTTATGGTAACTTGTACAATCATATGTTTGCACCTGTCCCTCTCTGTCTTTTGGTGATACCCACTTTTGTTCTCTTTGAGGTATAGGTTGCTTTGGAGGAAATCATCTGCTGAATGAATAAATGTAAATGTAAATACATTTTTTTATTTTCAGTCATTTGACTTTTTCATGTATTTTTATTTATTATAGCTATATCATTTACAGAGTGTAACTGGTAAATAAATCAAGGGAATCCATATTACTAAGGTTTCCATGAATATAGTAAAAGTACCCTTGTGTTTACATGCAATTTGAGTTATAAACAGACTTCCAGTTCCAGTGTTCATAAGCTGAGGGCCAGTATATGATGTCATTTCAACTTTTGGTTTGTCAAAAACCTGTGTGGGCTCTGGGTAAGGGAGTCTTCTGTAGATCCCGCACAATATACCCATTTTTGAAAATGCTGTAGAGCACTGGAGAAATTCTAGAGTTCAAATAAAAGTCTTCACAATTTTTCGATCCCAAGTATCACTGAATGTTCTTCCACAGATGTCACACCCCCAATGGCAGCAGCCTACTTAGAAGTAACTGACCTTCATGCCAAGAAGGTCAAATACATCCCTGTTCCAAGGTAAAGGCTCGCTCATATTGTCTGCAATTTAGGACTGCTTCACATTTTATTTTCAGTTAGCGGTCAAATTTGAGAATATTTTTCAACGCACTCTGTGTTCTGAGGGATTGCTTTTGAATGGCAATATGTGTCAGCTCGAGGAGATGATAACCAGTAATTAGCCCGGCTGCAGTATGGAAGGAAATTCGCAAACTGTCATATTTCTCCAGATCCCACTCAGTTTCTCCATACACCGCCTGGCTATCGAAGGTATCTGACACGGACTTGGTGCTGGCACCAATGGGCAGTGGTGGGGTCGTAACGGTAGACATGGGAGGCTGTGTACGAATCTGGGAGACCGGCCTGGATAACCTGCAGCGCTCCCTGCTGGACTGGAGGAACATGATCGGAGAAGAGGAGGGCAGACCAATGCAGGTATGTGAGGGAGGCTCATCTGGAGGTCCCATATAATTTTATCATCTCTTAATTCAACAGGCCTGCAATTAGCTTTTTGATTTCTTCATTTTCATACACAATCAACTCCACTTAAGTGGATACCTGAAAAGTGGACAGTTTGCTTATGTGGATCAAGTCTTCACATTGCAGTTTATCCTATTCACTTTAATTATTATTGCATTGCAGTCACTGATATAATTAGGACAAAAAGTGACATGTTTGACATGTGTGCAGCAGTGGTGGAGTCTAGTGCAACATTAAGGGCAGGCGGCACTTCAGAGGATGCAGACGGCAGTGATCCCACAGACACTAAGTCACTTCACCCTTCGCTGGTGGCCATGTTACAAGGAGTGGACATCCTGCATTGTTGTTATACAAACTTCAAAACAAGGCCAATGAACTTGGATGTAAAAATGTTACACAGTGCTGGATAACAGATTGTTTCACAAAAAGGCAGTGAACTGTTAACAAATTGATGGAACATTGCCTTCACGTAATTTCCTTATTATCTACAGCAGGATCTTCAACTGTGTTGTTAAAAACAAGGCTCCTGTTCATGCTACTGCCATGTTCCATAATTAGTGAGATCATTGCATTTGCTACTCTAAAACTTCTCTAAATTTTATAGTCTAGCACGGGAAGGATTTTTGATCCCCTCAGAAAACCAATGGGCACCCAGCTGAATTATCCAGCTTAAATCACAGCAAATGCTTTGACTTGGTGTAAAGCAGCAGGCAAAATGAAACTACCGCAAACCGCTGAAGACACCAGAATGGGTTTTGAACATCCTTTCAGATAAATTCGTAACAGTATACCATGCAGCTTATTACAATACCTTGTGCATTATTTTTATTACAGTCCACTGTACTTTGCTGCTTTTTATTCGGAATTTTATTCCCGTTTAGATTTTTTTGTTATGGAAAAGTATCAGAGAAAAATGTATTATAGCAGAAGTTTAACAGACACCAATATTCAGGCATTAATTTTTAAGAGAATTATAGTGAAAGTTTGAATATAGAGAGCTCCGATACCGAAGGACTGCTGTCCTTTTAAATATTTAGGGAACAGCTTTGGTTTTTCCACAAGGTGACGCTGTTGGGCTAAGAGTAATATTTCAACGCGAGACTTGCCTTGGTTATGGGGCCTTCATGCTACTAGTTGATTGTTTCTGTAAATGTAAACACAGACACACGAAAGACAAGTATTGATTCAGCTTTTTTGTTTTACCAAATGGACTATTTCAAATATAATTCCTGTTTATGTACTTAGTTGCTTAGCATATGCTTTTGGCTATAATCACTTGCAGTTAACTTATTAGTTTGCACAGTTTACTGACGCTTAATGGAACAACTTAAACCTGAAATACTTTAGTATCAGGTTCAGTTTTTGTTGACTAGTTTTTGACATTTGGCTAACAAGTTCGATGAGAGAATGAGGCACCGCTGTGTCGACTCAGCTCTTTGCCAGCGGCTCCCAGAGATGTAGAGAGATGAAGAGATGACACTCGTATGTTGCTTTGCATTCACTCTTCTGTCCAGTTCCTCCCATAGAGGTCTGGCCCAAGTGGTCCAGGTGTATGTATGGCCAGGTGTTTGTTTCTCTTTATGTCTCCTGTTAGTGGAAACCTGATGAATGAATCCTAAGAGCAGAACCTTCAGCTTCAGCAGGACATTAGATATAGGAAAAGCACACTTCACACCAGGACATCCTGAATTTGTCTTCACAACCTGAACAGACTGAGCTAAAACTTGCAGTGCCATCGCTGTTCATCACGAGCTCTTTTAAGCGCCTTGTATCTAATAAATCCAATTTGTTATGACTGTGTGGGAGCTGATTAGAGGATCAGCAGGAGTTGAACAGTTCAGAGGGACCACGGGCAATGGGGGCAGGGTTGATTTTATAGATTAACTTGGCCTCCCCCCAGAGACAGTAAATACATTCCTTTGTGGACTCTGGCTGTCCGCATTCATACACCTTGGGCTAAGAGGCAAATCGGGGTGAAGCAGCAGGAAGAACGTCCACCCGCAGCTTCCTTTTAGCGTGATTCTTCTCGATTGTTTCAGTTTTGCTCTTGCTCACAAGTATAGGGGACTGATGGTTTGACACATTCCCGTGGTGATTTGCTATACAGCGGTATGCAAGAAGTCAGAATAGGCGATGTCCTTCGAAACAATAGGTTCTCCTTCCTGTGTTCCTTACTGGCTGGTAAATGAGTAACTGGGGGCCTGTGGGCACTTGCAGACTTCTGCATCCAGCAGGCTTGGAGCCACTTAGAGGGCCTTGCAACACCTACAACCCCGATAGCACCCTGTCCCAAAGATGGACGGTGTAGCCGTTTGCTGCTCCACTAACAGGCCCAGATGGAAACAGTGACTGTATAAGCACAGTGGCAGTTTGGCGCTTCCCACGAATTTTCAAGCTAGACATATTTCTTCATCGAGGGGCCTCACAAGGGGTGTGGCAGGGGTTTATTTACTAGAACCAATGAGTGATGTGGTCACTCTTCAGTGCCCGAGGGCGGCAGTGTCTGGGAGCTATGAGGAAGTAGAGAATAGTGCATTGTGCTGGGAGGACCTTCACCTTCTCACCTTCCCCCTTGGCTGAACTTGGTGCGTAATGGCAACCAGTGTCAAAATTTTCTTCTGCAGAACTTGCTTGAAGGTCCAACGCTATCAAAACGAGAGCTGATGGACAAGCTGAGATGGTGCTGAATACTGACTGGTCCATCCGAGCAGCTGGGAACTTCCAATTGGTTAGATAGGAGGACACCTTAGGTCTGTTGGGCAAAAGCAGCCGTTGGCTCAGTCACCAATGACCTCATGAATGAGGTTTTTATGATGTCATTTAGAGCTGTCATCCGTCTTTCTCCACTGTTATTGCAAACTGGCCACTGTCCTCTTTAATTAACGCCAGTTTGTTGGAACCTACGTCTTTTCTTTCCCAGGAATTTCAGAGTTTTGGAATCCGATGTTTTATCCTGGTCCAAAACGAATTCTGCTCAACATGCAAGTACATTTTAAATGTATATTTACAGGAGTTTTTTAGCATCAAAAAACAGATTATTGTCTGGTTTTCAATCTTATTTCACTTTGTTATAAAGTTAAATTACAAAGAATGTGAAAACGGTAGTATTAAGATGAAGAAATGCAAGTGGTCACCTTGTACCTTGATCTGGGTTCAATTACGACCTCCTGCTGTAGTACCATTGAGCAAGGTACTTACTCTAAATTGTGACTAGAAAGTGACCCAGATCTGAAAGGGTAATTGTCAATAGCTTAGAGTAAAAACCTAAAAATTTAAATCTCTTTGGGGTAACTTGTCAGCTAAATTTATAGATAGCAATAAATAATCTTCTTCTTCTTTCGGCTGCTCCCGTTAGGGGTCGCCACAGCGGATCAATTGTTTCCACTTCTTCCTGTCCTCTGCATCTTTCTCCGTCACATCCACCACCTGCATGTCCTCCTTCACCATATCCATAAATAATGCAGTATTTAAAATTTGGCTTTCTAATGATAAGATATGTAAGATCACCAATGTTAAAGCAGAGAAACGGGACAAATGATGAGGTGTCCCTCTGATGGAAGGTAAAATGTACCAGTATTTAGAGGGACACTGAAAGTCAAGGAAAGTTCATAGGTAGATTTCATTTTTTATGGAGTGGTTTGTGCTCTGAGAGAAGGAAGCGTGATTGTAAGGAAGAGAATAATTTTAGTATCATGAGGTCAAGGGCCGCATCACTTCTTTTTCTTGTCACACGTTCTCATCACCAATATGTTTGAATGAATGGCAACAATGCAGTCATCTTGTTTAGGAATAGCAACCTTAGGGCAACCTAACCTATTAAAGCCCAGAGGCCTAGATATGGACATAGGATGGAAACCACTGTCATCATGCCTACAGGAAAGAAGAAAGGAGACAGATTAGTTAACTGAGATCATATAGGCAAGCAGGGCATTAAAGACATAGGTTAAATGCTGGAATAAGAATAGAAGTGAATTTCCTTTTTCCAGAACCTCCGGAACATTCCGTCCACTGTTGGCGAATGAGTCGAGATTAGGGGAGACCATGTAGGGGACAAGCATGCAGCCAGGATGAGTAAAGGGGCCATAGTGTCATGTCCTGTGCCTTAAGTGATGCCATGCATGTGCAACAGGAGACGTGGTCACATGGACTAGGGCTAGGTCCCAGAACAGTCCTGTGACGCACACTGTCCTACCGCAATCCTGTTCTTGATCAGTGCTAAAAACTGGCCTTTGGCTTAGACACAGCATACTTTCAAAGCTGAGCTTGAAATTTGAAATGACCAGGTTTGTGTAGATGCAAATGAAGATGCTGAACAGTTGTCTGCAATGGTGCCAAATTCTCTCTGGATTATCTGTCTTGAGAAATGTGTGTGTCACATATTGAAATCTGACATATAGAACTGCATAGGACACTATCACAGCTGAGTAAACATTGCACTTCGTTGTTGTCCCTTGCTGCAGTATCTGGCCGATGACATGTCAGGCCCTACACAGTTGTATCACCACGTGTCACGTTTTTCATTGTAAATTTTTATGTCTGGGACGCTTTTGCCCATTCTGGCGGGCCTGAGATGTAGAAAAGATTTATTTCCTATTGAGACCTGATGATCACACAGTTTCATGCTGTCTTGATGGGAAAATAATTTCTTCTCTTGTACTGTGATGTGGCCATTGGGCAGCTGACTCTGTTACTTTTATGTCTAAAAGCTCTCATTCAATAACAATGCAAAGGTGGCCATTGTCCAAATTTTTGTTGGGTTTTACATGGGAAGTGTAATGGTTAGAACTGCTGCTTTCAAACTCGAAAGACCCAGATTCAAGTCCCACCTCTTTCTGCAGTACTCTCGACCACGGTATTTACCCTGAATTGTTCCGATAAAAATGACCCAGATGTACAAATGAGTAAATAATTTTTGGTTTTATAGAGAAAAGTGTCAGATAAGTGAAATAAACGTAGATCAAATATACATGTTGGTGATGTTCTGGTGTGGTTGAACCAATGAGGAGAGTGGTGTGAGGTTTTCCAAGTGTTTGGGCAGTTGAAGAGTCTGTGGAAACACTGTTGAAGCGTTAGTCTGCCGGCGGCTGCTCCCATCCAGCCTCTGTGGTCAAGTTGTGCTGCCTAATATTGACTGTGGGAGGGAAAAGTGGTCATTTGGTTTGCAATGCTGTGCTCCATTAGCGCTGAGATTTGACAGGAAACATGAAGCATTTCTCCCACACAGTGAAAAAAGGCCCCTAGGGCTAAAGTTAGACCTTCAAAGTGGTGTGTCTAGTGCCAGAGGTTCATTCAGCCCCTTTGCCAAAATCCTTCTTTTCGTGCAGGGAGTAAGAAGCCCCTTTGGGTGCTCCTTGCACCTGCAGCCAGGGTGTTTTCACCCCTGCTTTTCGATCAGATGGGTTTATGGACATCTGTTTTAACACACTCATAAGGCCCAAGTGTTAGCAGACACATTTAGGAGGCTGTAAATCTGTGGGGTGTCTGACATGGTGCAGGGAACACGTCTGTGTCACACATTTTCAGTGTTTATGTCAGAATGTCTCTGTGTGTTTATTTCAACGTGTCCGTGTGCTTGCAGAGGCATGTGCTTGTGGGGAAAGATATACACACATTCAGCCCCTCCTTTATTTTATCAGCTTTTCTGTGTTTGCGTGTGCAGGGGGGGTCGCAGGTAGGAATGAGGAGGCTCATCCTTTGTTTCCAAGTTCCAAGGTCAAATACCAGGATACCCGTGGTCTGCTGCTTCGCCCTTGACCAGGCTGCATGAGGCCGAATGCAGGAATTCAACCGAGTTTTAACATTAACGTGAGCAGCGAACCAGGAGAGGGTTTGAATGAAATACTTTCGGACAACGTGGTGGGGGGCGTGCTCCGTGTGATCCTGCCTTTTTAACAAGGTGAACACGCGCTAGGGGTGAAGCAAAGGCGTGTTTCTAAAGACCAGCGGGGCGGCAGATCAGCGACAGTCGCACGAGACAGCAGTCTGGCTGGAGTGCTGCAGGAGGGGCCGTCACCAGCTTTGCAATTTGTTTGTACAGCAGCACGGTTGTGTTTCATCATCAGGTGTAGCTGGCTGCCACTCCACAGGACCTACAAACAATATAGCATGGATTCTAATCCCCAGGAGAGCACATATGCCCTTAAGCGCAGACACTTAACCTGGATTTCTGCAATTAAATATGCCACTATGTTGACCCAGGAAGTCTCAAACAGAAGCCAGCCTATTAAATGATGTCACGAGGGTTTTAAAAAAAACCATCAGATCCGTTGCTGAACACCTAGGGGAAATGAAACTGCATGACTTTCTTGTGACAATTATTGCAACTGCTCTATTTTTGAACCTCATTTCTGCTTACATTAATATAGCAGTCTATACCACAGGGGTAAAAGGAAATTGTTTTAAAACTTTACATTTTTATTCTCTTTTAAAGTCATTACTGACATCATCAGCAGTGTTTGGCATGCTTACACGTGCAAAATGAAACCCTTCCAAAAAACGGACATGTTACTGTTGTGCCTGTATGGTACTGTATCATGTCTGTGCCTGTATTTTTTAAACCTGATTCCTTATCCATGATGTGATTTACTTGCATTATCTGACTGAATTTGCACTGCTTATTGTTACTATATAATTTATTCATTTAGGCGATGCCCTTCTCCAAAGTGACTTTCAGTGTTAGCGTTGCAATTTTTTATTTGATTATATAGCTGGTTAATTTTTACTGTTTCAGTTCAGGATATGTACCTTGATCAAGGGAACCGTGTGAGGAGCTGGGATTGAAACAGCTGCAGTTTGAACCAATATGCGCCCTAGTGCCCCAACTGGACCTCTGAGTCAGTCCATAAGGACAGCATGAATGGACGCCCAGTCATTGTCATATGATTATTCAGCAGCTGAGCTGATCCAAGGTGACTTAAACAATTATATTAGCCTCTTTCCCTTAAAATGTGCTAATTATAACAACCGGCAAAGCTCACTGCCAGAACGGCATCTGCGACAGCTTCTCACACCCTAGGGTAGGCAGTGAAATCCATAGAGGAGCTGTGCAAGGTCTTTGTGTCCTTTAAGAAAAGGAAGTCTATCTGAGGTTCTGAGACATGGTGATACAGGGTCTAATCTTAATCCTAAAAGAGATTTAAACACCATAACCACTCATTACCTGTACTGGCATTGTACTGGGAGGGTCATAGGGAGCGGCATCTGTGTCAGATCTGATGGCAAATTCAAACTGACAGCTCCACCGTCCACACCTGTCTTTTAAATGTACAGTTTCTTCCTTGTTCTCCGTCAGCCACGATGGAAGTCCTATTTAAACAGTTGTCTAGGATGGTTTTAAATATTTAATGGTGAATTTTATGCAGCAATTATCCTGCAAGTTCTCCACAACAGTATGTGTGTCCAGCATGTATTACATCATGTGAATCTGCTGTCAGTTTCCCTTGAAGATGAGCACCATATTTTAGTTTTGCTATGTATATGATGGCAGCTCTGAGACTGAGAAGAGATGAAGGGATTGCAGGTAACAGGAGGTGAATGAGCCAGTCAGCTGTGGGTTTCAGAGGACAGAACAGCTGGGATTTTTGCATGCTCCTTCTGAAAGGGACAGCAGCAGGGACTGGGCCTTTCTGATACTGGGCCGCATCTATGATACATCTATGGTCCCCTTGAATACTGAACCCTTTCATGACACTTGAACAAGATGCTTGTGGTCCTGGCCAAAGCAGTGCAGTGGGAAATGAACACAGGGCACGGTGCCACAGTCTAAGCTCATTCTGATGGTCTGATGAGAAGACAGCTGGACTAGGAGTCACCGAGCAGCAGATGTACATGGGTGCAGGTGTTTGGTTCTGGTAGAATGATCTTTCTGATGGTCATGTGGCTTTGCTGTGGGACAAACAACTGTATTGACCACTTGGATCACTGTTAGAAAAAATCAAAACCATATATTGGGAAATATGAAATGCCAAAGAAGTACTTTTGCATCAAAAATGTCTTTCCTCTATCACCACTTTAATGAGATGTTAGGACTCCTTCTTTTAACTTTGTTTGTTCTGCATATCTCCCTCAGATCACAATAGAGAGGGACAGTGGCTTGAATGTCAGCTCGCCAAAGCATGGGAAGGTGGACCCCATGAACGCACCCCATGTTGGAGGAAACCAATGGGCAGGAGGCACTGGTTTGTAGCCTTTCTCAGATCTGGCCCAAAACAGAATGCCTCTTGTCCAAATAACAAATTAATTTCTTGTATGTGCAGATGTACTTCATGAAAGAAGAGAAAATCTAAATCAGTGTTCCTTGTGACCCTGGTGTAACAGGGTTTTCAGTCACTGTTATTTTTGGAATGTAGTTTTGTGAATTCCCTTCTCGGTATTCAAAGTTTTTTTTCACTTTGACATGTTCTCTTCGTAACAAAGACCTGCAATGTCTTTACTCTTCTATAGGCGGCAGAGACACTGCAGGACTGGGAGGGATGGGTGGTCCATATCGCCTTGATGCAGGACATAATGTTTATCAGGTGTCCCAGGTGGAGAAGGATGCCGTTCCAGAGGAGGTGAAGAGAGCAGCGCGGGAGATGGCTGAAAAGGCCTTTAAGGAAAGGTACAAGAAACTGCTGTCATCTCCATATTATGTTAACATCTAAATTTATACATCTGCTGGACAAATTTCATTGGTGAAAAAACTATTTAGGCAGACAGATTACCACAGAGGGCTTATATTCATACATGTGATTAACAAAGCATAACTTGTTTGTTTGATACCAACATTTTGTTGGTATCAAAACATACTGTTGCTTCTATTTTAGTCTGCCTGAAAAAGTGACACACAAATGGTAAAATAGGTAAATAAAAGTCACAGGTGGTGAGCAACTAACTTACGAAGCTGTTAGGAGCTCAGAAGAAAAGCTGATTTGAAAGAGATTTCTTTTGAGAGCCTTCTTGAATGCTGGAAGGGATTCAGCAGTTCAGAGGAACAGAGGGAGTTAGTTTGGGACCCTTTCTGAATGGGACTAGCAGGTGGCCAGAGGTGGAGGAGTGTGATATTCCTGTTGAGGGATAGGAGGTTATCAGGATTGTTTGTGTCTCAGGGTAACCAGTTCCTCAGTCTGCCATCTATCTTCATCGCATTTTCCCATCACACAGTAACATCACATTTAATAAGATAAGCTACGACCACATGAAAAGATTTAGCTTTTTTCTTTTTTCACACAAATGGAAACAGTTTGAGAAAAGAAGCCACTGATGGCCAAAGCTGCAACTCATCAGCATGGGTGGGGTTTAGAGCATCGGGACGCATTGTCGACTTCTTCAGAAACCACGGGCAGCCCCGCCACACGTAGCAATGCCAGGCATGCGAGCTGCACCCAGGACCCCTGTGAATGGTGCGATTGAGGGGGCCCGTGAAGGCACTCTCTGTTCCCCCAACCCCTGGCGCCCTCGCTCACTCCGAATCTTGCTCTGTCAATTCCTTGCTCCCTCTGGCGCTTCTCACACAGTAAACACACTCAGATCACTGCCATTTTCCTGTCTACATGGTTCCACCTGCTCCTGAAGGGGTCCCACTGTCCTTGCTGTCCTTTACTTCTCTCACCCCACTGTCCAACCACTGTACCCCACGGAGGGGGAATACAACCTAGACAGTTACTCTGAGCTCTGATAAATAACCCCCACATACAGTAAACATGTATCTTTTATTTTCCCTTTAACATCTGTATATTAATAAAAAGTAGCATGTAGTGTGGTTATAGCTGTTACCTTGCAGGTGAGGGACCTGGGTTTGAACCATCTCCTACCGACCCAAAATAAGTATGAATTCAGTAGGTTGAGTATAAATGTTCTCAGGAGAAACAACAGCAGCAATAAGGAAAATTGGACCCCTTTTCTCTCTACTGTTTCATCCAACAAAGAGGTCAGAGGGAACTGATGACAGAAGTTGTCATTTGTCCTACTGAGCGATACGATTTGGTGCACGCACATGACGCTAGCAGACAGACGGCAACCATCTGGGCTTCACATGTCCTGGTTATACATAGGCATCAGCCCCAATGCCCCATTTTCCCACGTCCCTCTCTGCTGATGCTTTGCATTCCTGCATTACATCACCATTCAGTGCAGGAGTTGCGTTCAGAAACTTCTTTGTGTCGTACAGTCTCCCAGAAGACTGCAACCTAAATGAGCACCCGTGAATATTATTTACTAATTCAGCTGACACTTCCCTGAAATGGCCTACCGTGTTCACTGGAGTACCAAGCAACTTGTAGTGTTTTTAGCATTTTTTAAATTGGAACATTTTTACTGGAGTTATTCTAGGTAAGTACATCGAA
Source organism: Heterotis niloticus (assembly GCA_018136845.1). Classification (NCBI taxonomy): domain Eukaryota; kingdom Metazoa; phylum Chordata; class Actinopteri; order Osteoglossiformes; family Osteoglossidae; genus Heterotis; species Heterotis niloticus. The sequence goes on along the minus strand of CM030897.1, from coordinate 5,709,095 downwards.
TAAGTGTGCTGCAGCAGGAGCAGCAGTCTGAACCTTGGGCCTTAGATTACAAGGCACCTGCTCTAAACACTGAGCCCCCTGCTGTCCACCTCTTTGCTTCTTGGAGCACGATGAGGGTGATGGTATCAGACCACTACAGAGAAGAGAGTGACGTTGCCCCATCCCACTTTGACTGACGCTATCTGCACACCTCTCAGAGGAAGCGGAATAAGGGTTTTATCGCTTGTTTTCTTAACTGGTACTCCAGCACATCTCACACTGTTGCTGTCAGGCTTGCTGTAGATAGCTTATGCCGCTGAGATGTTCTGAAGAAGTGACAGAAATAAAAAGGGTCCCTTTCAGGGTCTGACAGAGTATGCTGTTTCTGCACTCTGAATGAGGGTTCTGTTGGGAGCACCATCTCACCTGCATCTGTGAACACTTCTGGCTGTTCCTGCTGCAGGCACAGTGTAACAGCTTTGCAGCATTCACAACAAGCGACACACTCGGATGCACATGAATCACTTCAAACGTTTCTGATACATTGTCCCCAGAACCTCCAGCAATGCAGGTATGAGAGGCCCTTTCTGCCCCCTGTTTGTCTGGATTAATGCTTCTGACTGGAGCAGAGAGGATTACCCAGCCTGCACTGGGGATTACTGTGTTGTGGGACATGCTTTTCTCCTGAGTTGTGGGCCACCTGTGCACCTCAGTGCGTGTGTGTGTGAGTGAGTGTGAGATGGGTAAAGTGATGGGGAGAGTTTGATCTTCTGGCACAGATCCAGGTTTACTTTAGCCCTCACACCACCTCCCACTGCAATTCTAGCACAGGGAAAAAAAAACCCATGTGGCAACAAGACTCCTGCACCTGAAAGGGGCCTCTTACTCACCTCCCGCCCCCGATAGTCATGCAGTTCAGGTATGTGCTATGAAAGGTGTTTAGTCTGACCTGTGGAGATCTGTTCTATCCTGTGGTCTTCCAGGTTAAAGGAGATTCACATGAGTGAGTATGATGCAGCCACATATGAACGGTTCTCCGGGGCAGTCCGGCGACAGGTCCAGTCCCTACGGATCATCCTGGATAGCCTGCAGGTAACACTCAAATCCAGCTCACCAAAATGTCTCACCTTTGGGACAGTTTCTTTTTTCAGCCAGAAAAAGAAGCACTCTCACTTTGTTTTTGGAATCAAATGTATCTTCAGGTTCTCCTGTAGACAAATCGAATTTTCTTGTGACCTCCGCTGAGCCCTGATGAGATCCAGATAGAAGAAGCAGGAAAGCATGGTTTTTGCTTTTTATACACAGGTTCTGAACATGCAGTTAAACCGCAGAGGTGTTGGCGTTCAGAAGGGATGGAGATCGTCTGAAGGGAGGAACCAGATCACCCATAAGATTCTCTATGAAGGGAAAAACTTGGTAGATTTGGGGGTGAAATTAGCTTATGAATTACACATTTATCTGACATTTCCCCCAAAACAACTTTCAATATTAGGACTATACATAAGGTAATTACAATGATTTACTATTTTATACAGCTAGATCATTTTTACTCCATCAGTTCAGGGTAAATAATTTGCTTTAAGGTGCTATAGTAGGAGTGGAGATTTGAAATGACAGGAAAATCCACTATGGCCAGTCCCCCTTTTCCCAAATATGCTTTACAGGAAATCACTATGAGGGATGTAGGTGGTGCATTTTGCCAGAAAGGTAAACCTGATATAGCCCAGAGGGGTCTTTTTCATGGCTCTACATTTCTGGTAATGGCAAGATGCTCTAGTCGCATTCTCTTCTTGCCCTGATTCAGCAGCCCAACTGTCGAGTTCAAATCCGTTCATGCCACTCTACGCCTCTGCACATCTTCCTGTCTCTGTGAATCACCATCAGGTAGACCGTGGAGACGACGTAACTTCATGCCCACACCTGCACCCCATTAGCTTTGTAGAAAAAGCATACACCTTGGCAGAGAAAAACACAAACAACAGCAGCACCTGTGTGTTTATCAAGGATCATGTTTTAAGAAAACAGGAATGTCAAATACCATATTTTGGCAACACTCATACTCTGTAATCTTTTGGCTCACTGTATGTTACTGCTAAAGCAGATACACACACACACACACATACACTTCACAAATTCTCATACTGAGTTCTCACAAACCTGCCCACTCTCACATGATCAAATCCACTCCTGCTGCTGGGCATTATTTAGGGTTACACATGACAAAGAACAGTAGCATTAAGCAGACTTACAATGATTGCAACGCCATTTATGTTCTTCACAACTGCAATTGAAGATTACGGAGGGAAATGACATTATGTTGCTCATCCAACAAACTGTGTGCAGAGCAGCAACTTTATTCTTCACTTGACTAAAATACCATAAATACATATGACTTTAAGACTCAGCTTATGGTTCACTCTGCTGTTGGTCTTATAAATCCAGACATACTGTGGTACTTGACAGGACACGTACTGTTTTGCAACAATGGGAGATTCTGGTTGCTCAAAACTCATTTTTCCTGCTATACTTTAATCTCTCAGACTTTTTTATTATCTTAGTAAATTTATGAATTACTGATAAATAAGGACTGGGTGTGGTCATTATGTACACATTTTTTGTTGTAAAGAATATGAAATAAAAGCCTAATTTTATTGTTTCTCCTAGAAAATATCCATCCAACCATTATCAATAACCTCTTTTTTTTTCCAATACAAAGTCACAGTGATCCAAAGTGTCAGTGACAAGTTAAATATTCCTGGTGCTCCTCAGTTCTTACACAGTATTGGTCACACATTAATGATTATATGTAGCAGAACTGTTCTGACCGCAGCGCTAAGAGGTATTCAGCGAGCACGTTCTGATGTTTTGGTGCAGCACAGCATGTCTGGAGTTTGCATGTTCTTTCCTTATTCACTTGGATTTCCTTTGGGTGGTCAGGCTTCTACCCACAGTCCAAAGGGTTTGTTGGTCAACCATAGTGAGTTCTAATATTTATCGAGGGGTAACAGGTGGGGTACTGGTATATGTGTGGGTGAATAAATGTGTGTGATTGCCCTTTGTTGGATTAGCATCCCTGTCTTATGCCTTAGGTTTCTGGGATGGACTCCAGACCACTGTGATCCTGAACTGGACAAGCTTTTAATCTTAATGGATTTATGAATTTTCTCAGATTTCTACAAGGAGATGTTCCTACTGTTGTGCATTTAAAACCAAATACCAGCAGCTGTCACACTGGGCTCCTGTAGAACTGTTTTGAGTGTTTCATCTCTCCAAATTGTTGCCAGAAGAAACAGTGAAACATGGGCTATTTAAACAATGAAGGCAAAGACATGTTTTTGACATTGTCCCTCTTTTCCAGGCCAAGGGCAAGGAGAGACAGTGGCTGAAAAATCAAGCTATGGGAGAGCTAGATGATGCTAAGATCATTGACGGACTCACTGGGGAAAAATCCATCTACAAACGTCGTGGGGAGCTGGAGCCAGAGGTGAGGTCTAGGGAAGGGCCTATCTGGATGGACCCAGTGTGTCTGCTGGTTTCAATTCCCCAGATCAGCAGATAAGATTCCATGATGTCAATATGGAAGGTTTGTTTGTTCATTTCTGTGTGTGTGTGCACACGTGTGAATGGATATACACATCTATTTCTGTCTTTGCTCTAATACCACACACAACTCACTTGTCCTTTGGTACCTAATGTGAGACTTGGTCTGCAGTACAATGTAGGCATTGTGTTGATTTCTGACATTTTCATTTTACTAAATCAAAAGAAATGTACAAAAGTACCATGAAGTGCAGTACTTTTGGAGGTTTCAGCATTTTGTTTTTTTTCTACAATAAATTATTAATACTTTAATATTTTAAATAGCTCAGATGTCATGTAGATGTAAAAAAAATTACACATCTGAAATATTAAAAAATACACAAATTACCTGAAACTCCTTAGAATTGAAAACAGATGTTGATGAAGAACTGTGGTCAAAGCCTACATTTGACCTTCTGCCCCCTCAACTATGAACCAGTTATAAATACAAGAGGTTTAGAGGGGTCTCTGACACACTCTGGAATTCCAGAACCAAGTTTAATCCAAGATGTCAGCAACTAATTATATAGCAGGTGATGTTGCCACCTATGTGCTGTCAGTACGGTGATATGAAAAGATCTCCAGTATTCAGCTGAGGTCTGGACCCCAAGAAAGGCCACCGAAGTCGAACCTCTTTGGTGAGTCATTGTTGGCCTGCTCCTGTGCCGCTCAGCCCTTTTCACTCAGGAGATTATCCGTGTTTGCCAACTTGACAGCAGCACAAGCGGTACTTAAACCCAGCTCAGGGTTCAGCCACAGGCCTTGCGAAGGCGGCTTCAGGATGCTCTTCAAATCCATAAAGCTTTTTCTAAAGACCACAAGGCAGGCAGACAAAGAGAGGTGCCCTCCTAGAGCATGCTGCTGCAGGCCTTTAGGTCCATTATCATCACCTTCTCTGGGGTCAGGTACTGACATCAGCCATATGATGAGGCATTGAACCAGCTGATAAGTGCATTTATCAATCAATCATCAGTTTGGTACACAAACTTTTTAGGATGGAAATAGGTACTCCATCTCGTGACACGGTGGTGTTTGTATGGAGTCAAAGAAAGGACAGGCATCAAGATTTCTGTGTAAGGGTTTAGTCTTTGTTCTTCCTGGGAAGTCTGAGATTTCCATGGGCCACTGCTAATGATCAGTTTCTTTACCCGCCCACACACAGACCTTTTAAGGCTGTATTTCCATGGCTTCTGCAGCAGAGTCGAAGCTGACATGACCATGTGCACTTTGTGTTTGACCATGTGTCAGAGTGTGTTTCACTGTTGACTGCATCTGACCACGCATCGCTGTGTTTCACTGTGTTTACTGAGCAGCTTGGCAGCCCCCAGCAGAAGCCCAAGCGTTTGCGGTTGTTGGTGGACGTGTCGGGCAGCATGTATCGCTTTAATGGAGTGGACGGGCGCCTGGAGCGCTCCATGGAGGCAGTCTGCATGGTGATGGAGGCTCTGGAAAGTTATGAGCACAAATTCAAGGTGAGCGCCCCTCATGCCCGCCCAACCGCTTGCACATACTATTTTTGCAGCACCTCCCTCTTCCACTTTACTGGGTCTTTCAAGGTCTCTGCCGGGGACAGAATAGTAAACAAACGGGGTGTGGAGAAGGGTTTCCTTATAACCATGGAAACGCACTGTGTTTACCAAAGGCTGGCTCCCAGAGTAAAGCTGAGGAGTCTAGTCATCCCAGTCTGGCCAAGATGTCCATGTAGCACCACCACCTTGTTTATAAGCATCGCTGTGGAGATGCTGTTCCTCTGACTCACCCTCGGTCCAGTGTGGGGGAGGCCTCGTACCCAGCCCCATTCAGGCCAGTCATGGGACAGCTGACATCACCCGCACAGCTGTGAGGTGAACCACAGGAAGTAGTGAATCACCAAACTCCAGGGTTTTTCTCTAGAAGATTTTGGGACTGCCATATACTTTCTTCATGGAATTAACTACACTGTAAATGCTCATGTGTGTAATGCCAACAAGAAAACATACAGCTGATTTGACTTTTTGTTGCTGAAAACAAAGAACTCTTGAATAGCAAACTGGTTTAGTTGTCAGCAATTTCATCACAATCCATTATTAATTACCATTTGTTCAGGGCAAAGTCAGAAAAACTGATTCATTCACACACACATTAAGGGCAATTTAGAGTCACCAGTTCACCTGAAATACATGTCTTTGCACTGTAGTAGGACACCCATGGAAACACAGAAAGAACATAAACACTGAGCCAAGAGGTGGGAGACACCAGCACTGTCCACTATGCCACTGTGCAACATATGTAACAAGACAGATCTTTTAGGAGTCTATACCAGAATATAATTTCAATCTGTAGCTGCTTTGCTTCACAGAGGGTTTTTTGTTACAGCGCACAGAGATTTCATTCCATGAGCATTTATCCATGAGCTCAGGTGTACATGGTTGATGCAGGTGACCCAGAGAAAGGAGTGGGAAACACAGCTGACAGGTGGCTGATAGCACAAGGGGAGTCACAGCTGACAGGTGATGTTCTGCAGGACGTACAGCAGGGGCTGCAAAATGGTAGTCAGGCAGGCTCGGTGACCCTTGTCAGTCTGGTGGTGGGGGAGGGGGTGTAAAAAAGGAGCTATATTTCCATCACCCCACACACTTCCCCAATCTTACATAATCACTGTTGCATAAACACAGTTCTGATCCCCCAGCACGTGCAAAAGGAGATGTGTGTTTATTTCAAGGGGATGTGTGACACAGAAAACAGAATTGGTAGATGAGACTGGACTTGGATCTGATCAAACTGCACACAGGTCAGCAGCTGGTATAAAAGTTAGGGGTAAACCGTCAAGGTGCTTACCATGAATTACACAGTAAAATCTACCCAACTGTATAAATGGTTAAGTCGTTGTAAGTCGCTTAATGTACAAACCTAACACTGTAGGTTGGATTGGAGAAAAATGTAAGATAGTTTGATAGATATTTAGACAGATAAATGATTGTACACTCTTATTGTATGCAACAAGGTGAAGACACATGCACATTTTCTCTTAAGGCACTTTCTGAGGTCTATTTAATTTGAAATTTAACACAGTATATTCATAATTTATGGGCATGGAGGGTCACATTCCCCAAATTTTGCTGGGATAACTTCTATAGCAAAGTGGCAGTTATCTCTGCATATATGTGTCGAGTTCAAGCATAGTGTGATGAAAATTTTTCACTGTTTATTGCATAAGATTGTCTTTTAATGATCTTCTCTACAGCAGGAATTGTAAGATCAGGATTTAGGATTATGACAGATATCATTTGTTGCCAGACTCTAAAGGTGAAATGAATGGAAAGTGACTGAGGTCTCTGCAAGACTGAGAAAAGCTGTTCTGTGATGCCCTTTATGAAAGGTTATACTTCATTATGTGAGCAATGTGCTGTATAAGCGACTGGCACTTTTAGCCCCATGACCTTTGGCCACTTGTCCCACAGTATGACATCACTGGCCACTCAGGTGACGGCTTTGACATCAAACTCGTCAAAAGCGACCAGATCCCCAAGAACAACAAGCAGAGGCTGAAGGTTCTGAAGGTGAGCCTGCAGCACTGAGACTGACCTTTTATTTGGAAATTGTTCAGCTGTTGTCTGACGTGTTTTAGTGAAAATTACTTGTACCTACTTGTACATTTTCCAGACTTACTTTCTGGAAAACAGGGAAATTTGTTTATAGGTAGGAGGTGACACTAGGAAACTAAAGGAAAGTCCACTAGAAGATGGTTACAGTGAGTTCTGCTTTGAAAGGTCCAACAGTGAACCCCCACTGAGACTTATTTTCAGAAAGCCTGCCACCTTAAAGAGCACTCTGCTTCTTGTGTCAGTGTGGTCTCTCTCTCGCTTTGCCAGACCATGCATGCCCACTCCCAGTTCTGCATGAGCGGGGATTATACCTTGGAGGGCACCGAGCATGCCATCAAAGAGTTGTCCCTTGAGGAGGCAGACGAGCACTTTGTCATCGTGCTGAGCGACGCTAACCTGGAGCGCTATGGCATCCGCCCCGACCGTTTTGCCCAAGTGCTCACCTCTAACCCACAGGTCAATGCCTTCGCCATCTTCATTGGCTCTCTGGGCGACCAGGCCAACAGGTGAGCCCCCCCCAGGCAACTCCAGTGTTGTTTCCAGCGTTAGATTAGGACAAATCTTTCCTTCATGCCCCGTGTAGCCTAAAGTGTGGGATGCCTGAGGTTTCTTTTTAAGCTTGTCTAAAATTACACTGGGGCAGATTTTCCTCTAGTTAAAGTCTTTAGTGTTTTTGGCCAAAACAATGAGAAGTACTTTTGGAAATTTAAAGAGCATTCCTCTCCTGTTGCTGTTTCTGACTTTGTGAGCTTTTCCCTTTTTAAATCTTTGCCCAGTGTGGATTGTGCACAGACCTCAGCCTTTATATCTCGGTTTAAGGCCGGCACACTTCAGGGTACCCCTCTGGCCACCGAGAACATCAGCCACTTTGCCCCGCTCACATTCCACGTTAATAGCCTTTAAAGTGGGATTCTTACCATTTCCAGCCCTTGGCAATTTAAAGACCAGCTCTGTTTGGGCATGAGTGTTGATCTTAAGTAGGGGCAAGTGACATTAATGAATGTGCTGTTCCCAGTGAAGCCGGTTGCGTCCCGGCAAAGGACAGAGTGACGTGCTGCTTTCAGGTCCTTTTCCTCTGCCAGCACATTCCCAGGGCCCCGGGGCCCACAGAGGCCTCTCTGTGAATGGCAGCCATTGTCCCTGCACCCAAGAGTAGGAGATCTGTCTCCTACAAGGGTTATGTGCGCTTCTCGTTGATGGGATATTTGCAATGGTAATGGTTCTTTTTTAAGGAGGGTTCTTTTCTTCTCTCCCTCCTATCACCAGGCTCCAGAAAACCTTGCCCGCAGGACGGTCATTCGTCGCCATGGATACAAAGCAGATCCCCCAAATCTTGCAGCAGATCTTCACTTCCACCATGCTGTCTAGTGCCTGACCCAGCTCTGATTTTAGCCTGCTTCCCAGCATCCCGTTTACCTTAAGTTCTTGATCGCACCCACTGAGACCCACCTGGCACAGATACTGGGTGTTTTGACAGTTGAACATCATTCTCTTTATTGTTTATACGCAATGAACTTGGCTTAGAAACCCACACACAGCAGGAAATAAGAGCAGCTGGGCCTCAGGCAGACCTATATCTGGCCAAAGGTCTTTCGTTTGGGGTAAACTGCAGCAACATTGATTTACATCAGGATTTCCCTTTAGCACTGCAGATTTACCGCAGTTGGTGAGGTCACTAGTTACCACTGCATGCACCAACCCAGTCTTCCCAATCCAGAACTAGTCCGGCACTGATATTTCATCTCCAGACATCAACATTGCCTCATACACAACTGTCAGCGGTTCACAAAATATGTTTTTTAGATAATATGGTTATAGTTTCTGTGCTATAATTGTAGTGATTTCAGAACATTGATTTACTCACTATATTACATACTGTAGCTAAAGACTGATGTTTTCTAGCTGTGTCAATTACACTTGTCATTGCGTGCGCTTTAAGACAAGCAATCTGGTAACCATTGCTGTGGGAGATTTGTCATATCAGATATAATTTCCCGCGTCAGCTTATTCCATAGCATCTTTAATATGTGGCGCTGACCTTGGGTGTGCCCTGGATTAACACTCATGGTAACAAGGGGGGGTGAGCGATTGTGCAAGATCCCCCGTGTGCAACTTCCCCGCATTATCAGCACCTCGTGACCCAGGAATGCATGCTCCTCATCCAGCAGTGTGAGGAACGCAGGCTCGGACCGCTGCCCGTCAGCAGGATCGGGGTTGGCGCATGCCTCCCGCCCCCTGTTGGCTAGGCACTCATAAATCTCTGCCCCTGTCAGGAGAAACTGGAGCCAAACTGTTCCCAAGTGCAGTCTGACACCGCGTCACTTGCGCCTTGTCGCCAATTTGTCATCTGTGGGGCTTTATCACCTAACAACCATGAGTGAAAATGTTAACGTTTATGTTTGATGAGGGCTTCCTCTTCATTGTCCGTTGGCCGAGTTGGTTTTCCTCCATTTTTGGTGCTGATTTGGCCCTTGGAAGCCACTAAGTTAAAAACAATGCTACATGAAATAGAGACAACAGTTTGGCGGTGCTGTGACAACGCATTGAGCTTTTCTTCCAAACTGTGCTTGAACTGGCAGATAAAGCCAAGCAAGCGGATGCTTTTTTTCCATAATTGCATGTTTTTCCTCTCCTTTTGGACCCGAGGCATGTTGAGTGAGTTAGAGCACGCAGTGAGTTTCAACCCTTGCTCTCCTTCGCCATGGAGGTGGGCCTCCCTGTCCACACGGATGTCTGGCATAGAGACCCAGTGCACTCCCTGCTTGTCAGGGCGTTGACCTCCGCATGCCTCCTTGCTCTGTGACAGCCGTACAGGTGGGTGGGCGACATTCATATTGACACCACTACACATCCAGGGCTCTGGTTTAACACCCCTACTGGACAGTAATGCAGCATGTTTGCTGAGGAGGGGTGTGGCAGGCGGGTGTCATTTCTGGGCACTTGCCAAACTCTGGAGAAGCTGAATGGGTCACCAGCTGGTGGCAGGAGCGCAAGGGAAAATACAGTGAGCCTGCGTGTGTATATCCATGTGTATGGGTGTGTGACTATCTATATTTGTGTATACGTGTCCATCTCAAGTTGGTCCCATCACACTTCTCCTTTTCTGAAGGCAAATACTGCTCTTCATTCTCCATTTCCTCTTGCTTACATCTATGATCATGGGGATGGCTACTCACATATTAATATAATATTATGTAATATAGGGTATTAGAGTTTACAAAAGAACATCTTTTCAGTTTGAAATGTTTGGCTTTTGAGAAATCTGAAACAAATCTAGTGTTTTGCTGCTGTGTTGTAATGTTGAATTCTTCTGTTTGCTGACTGGTAATACAAATGGCAACTTGTTTTTCTCTGGAATAATTCATAATTGTAAAATAAATTTTAAAGAGAGACTGTTTCATTATTTACCTCCTAGAAATCAGCGGCAACAGAAATTTTGTTGTATCATCAGTACTTTTATAGATGGTTATGTAAAGATTTTCAAAGCTGAGAGAAATAAACTTTAATGCTATTCTGATCAAATGGTTCTTTACATAAGAGACCAGACTCCTCCTACGCTGCTGTGCTGTGGATCCTAGACAAATGTTCATGGAATATTTTATAGGGGAAAGTCTATTTTGCTCAGATTTTCCATGTGCTGCAAAAATACTGGATGATCCAGAAGCAGAAAATGGCTCTGGTGAGTGTGACTGTCAGGCTTGGACAGAGAAACACAAGGGCTGTTTCATAACTGGCACCCCCCCACCCCCTTGGATCACTGCGCTTGTAATTATACAGTAAGTAATCCTAATATGTACTCCGCAGTTCTCTGTGAAGTTAAAGGCAGTAAATATACACTATTCTGTGCTTTACAGTCTTTCATCTTTTCCCCTCCAAGTCATTGCGGCTTTGAAATGAGCCCCGGAGAGCTGAGTGCTGAGATCCTTCGCAAGTTTGGTGAGCTGGAGGGAGTGAGGTCCAGAGCAGCTGCTGTTCCAGAGACCTGCTGGTATGCTGACGTATCCCTGTGGACCCTCTAGGTCACTGCAAACATAAATCATTGAGATATTGTAATGATGGACCCGATGATAACATGCAGTACAGGTGAGTCAAAAGTATGAGTACACTCACTGGAAATTAGTTTTTATCATGAGGCAATACGTTTGATGAGGAAATGAGATGCCATAGCATAATATATCATAAATCTTACTGCCTCATGATAAAATATAATTGGTCTAGGAGATCTAGGACAGCTTTGGGTTGCTTTGCTTTCACTCTTCTTTCCAGTTTCTCCCGACCAGGCGTACTCAAACTTTTAATTGGCATTATACTTTTCGTCACATGGAACAAATGCAAGGATTGGCTGTAGAGGTTGGAGGACTTGGGCTCCTTAAAAAGATACCACTCGGATGAGGTCCAAAATCAAAAGTCCATAGCATCTCATTTTTGGCTCCAATGTGCCGGAAGGAGCTTCCTTGGTCTCTCAAAGCTGCTTAGTCCCTCCCAGTTTTCAATAAGGGTCTCTCAACTCACCTCTTTCAGACCCACTTCTCTCCTGATCTCTTGATAGCTCCTCAAATCTACATCACACCATCTTGATCGCTTTTGGATAAAAGTGTCAAAAAAGTGAACAAATGTGAATGAATTAATTTAAATGGAATCTGTCGGATGCAGAAGCAAAGCGAAAGCTTGTGCTCTGATACAGAGGTAACACACAGGAGTGGGTTTAGAAGGGCTCCCTCTGGGGATGGAGAGGGGATGGATTTCAGTGACGCTCGACTCCCACCACAGTTAGTGCACGAGGTGCACTCAGTACTGCTTTCTTTCCTCTGAGGCAGAATTTCCACCGTGTCCTTCGCCTGGCTACGAGCAAAAGGTCTTGAGGGCCGACCGAAACGGCTCTTCCGTAATAATGGAGTGCTGCTCCAGTTGTCGTGAACCACACCTCACATTTGTTTCTTCAAACTGATTTATGGCCATGCTCCACTGGTGACCCTTTGAGATGCTTGTAGGAGGCTGTGGTATAATGGTTCGAGTGAATAAGCGAGCTTCCCAGAGGGAGCTTTATAGTTATGACTCTGAGCCACACACTGTTCCTGTGTTTGAAAAACACAAAAAGTTGGTCTATGGTAGAACCACCCTGAGGTATCACCATGGGGAAGCACTGCACCAACAGTGCTATTGCTCTGATCTGGCACCACCATAGTTGTTTGGCTTGGATTGGTTCTGATCTAGTATTACAGAGGTAGAGAAGGGCTACATACTGCAGGAGGCTGTTGCCTAACGTTGCCTCATTTTGCACGGCTGACAATGGAGCTGTAGAACCAGATCTCTCTGAGGATTATGGGAGATGTGTATACCCACAGGGAAGGAATGACCCCAGTCGAGTGATCCCGATGTCACATCGATTAAACAAACAGGATGGGGGTGGAGGCTGTACAGTTGTGTGCCTTTGTTTCACCCCCCCCCCCCGTGGTCTTCTTTGTCCATAGAGGGGGGTAATAATGTAGGACACAGTTGTTTGTGTGTGTGTCCACGTGCAGTCTGCATATTTGAACGTGTGTGTTTCCAATTATGTGGATTCCAGCAATGTGAGAGCTGCCTGGGGAAGTGGAGCCTGCAATTAAGAGGAGGCTCTGATGTAACCCAATAACTGCATGGATGGCTATGATGGGAGCGGGGCTGCAGCATGCAGGTCTGTCACCTACTTACCCTGTCGCCTTTGCCATGGGGGCCAGCTGTCCTCTATTGGGGCTCCGTACCACTGCGGTGCGACCTACATCCTGCCCGCTTTTTCTGCCCCGAGACATGCCGACATGGAGTATTTTGGTGAAGGAGGTTGGGTCCCAACTGATTTCAGTGCCATTTTTTCAGGTATGGTTCTAAAAGCAATTCCCATTATCCTCACCCAGCCTCAGCACTCACACAGACACACACTTTCATTAGTCGGGGCCTTTCTGAAGACTGTCTTCACTGCCTATAATTAACCTCTCAAACCTCGAGCCCTGGGGGTAATTCGATGAGTGAATGCACTGGGCTGAGAGGGAAAGATAAACTGAAACAGCACTAAAGTAAACCATCTTTACTATTACACCCCCCCCCCAAGGTGTGCTGCATTTGTCCGCTACCTTGGAAGAGACACATTCTGTTACATATGGATGCTGTACAAAAGTTTTGTTTAAAGTCATATACCTGGATCAGGGCTCTAAATGTGTTCTTGAGAACTGGAGCTACATGAAACAGCGCTATAAGAGGTCTTTAGTAGTTTGTTGTGCAAATGGAATATAAATTCTGTGTGTGCAGCATAATACACTGCCGGCCAAAAAAAAAGTCACCACCTCGATTTAACTTAGTATTATGATGTGGGGTTGGTTCAGTTGGCCGGGTCTAGGTTCAGCAACGCTATGTGCCCAAAAAATGAGGTGAGCTGACTGCCTGAATATACTGAATGACCAGGATTTTCCATCAATGGATTTTTTCTTCCAAGATGAAAGGATTCATCGGGCTCAAATTGTGAAAGCACGAGACATCATTTTCACACATGGATTGGCCACCACAGAGCCCAGACCTTAACCCCATTGAAAATCTTTGGGATGTGCTGAAGAAGACTTTATGGAGCGCTCTGACTCTCCCATCATCAATACAAGAGGTTGGCGAAAAATGAATGCAACTCTGGATGGAAATAAATGTTGTGACATTACATAAGCTGATCGAAATGATGCCATGGCGAATGCATGCCGGAATCAAAGCTGAAGGCGGTCCAACCAAATATTAGAGTGTGTCACTTTTTTTTGGCTGGGCAGTGTACAATACAAGTGATTATTTATACCTTTAATAATGTCAAATAAACACAGCAGAGTGTTTATTTTATAGATAAAGTTAAAATTCTAAAGTTTTTTTTGACGTTTTTAGAATTTTTTTTAAATTTGCGAAATTGTAATAAATTATTGAAAGAGCTAAAATAGATGGTAGTAGTGTAGCGTGCTTCCCAGGTCTATCCTGAGTGACAGGGCATACAGCAGTGTGCACCCTGGGCAGGACAACAGTTGATCACACATCAGTCGCAGACATAACAAGTCCTTGTACTTTGATCCGTAGGCTGGGAATGATATGAAGGTGTCTTACAGCCACAATCCAGGATTTTAGGCTTGTTGTTTTACACCTGGACAGCTAATGACAGTATAAAATAATGACTTAAGTTAAGCAGTTAAGAGGTTTGTCCCCCGCACAGCTGAAAACAACACACCGGGCATCTGTCCAGGCTGTATTTTCCCAGGCCCGCGTTAATGTGCGCTCTAACAGCATGACCGCTGGGAAATCAGATGCGATTAGGTGGGTGTAACCGAAACGTTTAGCGTCTGCAGTAGCTGGGAGAGTTATTACTGTTGCGCAGCCTGTCTGCCGCCTTCATACCCAGCTGGATGAGCTTCTTGGTGCCCTCTTACCTACAGCCCCAGCTTTGTGACCCGTACTCCCCCACAACCACACATCATCCCTGATGTCCAGTCAAAGTAACTCATGGCGACGCATTCCTGAAACATGACGGGACGCTTCCCACTCCTGCAGACGTCTACTCCCATCGGTTCCCGAAATCTGGCTTCGCATTACAGAGCCGACACTTGTGTGCCCGTCTCCTTCGGCTCGCCGTCGAGGCGAGGAGCTGCTGGGAATGCAGTCTCCACGAAGGTGTCGGGTTTTATTTGTGACTGGAGTGAAGGGTTCCGTCAGTTTGTGACAGCCCGACGCTTACTGATATGAGGCACGTAAATGAGTCCCTCATCATAGCTTCTTTCATTACACATCAACACGTTCACACTTCTTATGCATTTCCACTTTGATATTAATATTTATAACAAGTTTTATGCTGCGCAACACAATGGTGCAGCAGATCGTGCTGGTGACTCACAACCCCTGGGCTGTTGGTTCGGACATGAACTCCAATTTATCTCAGTCTGCATGGACTTTGCATGTTCTCCTCATCTTTGTGTAGGTTTCCCCCAGATATTCACACAGTCCGAATATATTGCTTTCAGGTGGATTTGTGACTCTAAAGTGCCCTTAGTCTGTGAGTGAATGAATGTGTGATTCTCCAGCGATGGATTGGTGTCCAATCCTTTATATTTTGATTTGTTAGAAAGTGATGACTGTTGAGTTTTCCATCATTCTCCTGTAAACATTAATACAGAACTACTCTACTGGATTCTTGCAGTTAGCACTTAGTTTTCCATTAGCTCTGTGCGCTGTGTGGGCAGTTTGCAGACTACCTGTTTAACAAGGAATTGTTTCAGCGTGAGCAAGATCTAAAGAAAGGGAACTGCAGAAAGATTTGTGTGTCCGCAGTGGCCGAGGAGTCCGACAGAGGCAGTTATCCCAAGGACTGTAATTTGTTATGGTGTTTCCTCCGTGCGGTTTCTCCACTCACTGCGCTGTACCGTTACACCCTACACAGAAGCTGACAGAAAACTCGTGTTGTGTTATAAACTCTGTACGCTAGAATCCAGGAAATCTCACGCATGTCCGTAGGCTGGGAGACGCGAGCTGCGCAACACGCTGACCTACGTGAAATATACAACTTACAAACAACTGGGACCTGGAGGTCTGTTTGTAACTCCATTTGTCCATAACTCCAAAGTCATTTTCACTTCTGTGTCACAATCTATAAAAATATATTTAAACTAAATTGTATTTATTCTCTTAATATTTCCATCTAAGTGTCCGTTATCAATATCACTTAACCAGTAATGGGTTGCGGTGGTCCAGAGTCTTTCCCAGCAATGTTTAGTGACTTAATATTTGCAGAAATAATACAGAGGCAAGCATGTATGTTCAGTGTAACTAATGTCCCCCCCCCCACACACACACACAAAATAAAGGTCAAAAGTGTAAGCATGTATGAACTGGCCAAGGAGTAGAGCTGGGAAGGAGCTGGAGGGAGGGGCTGCTCCAGCCCTTGGTAATAACAGCAGTACTTTGCAGAATCTTTTTTAGGCCGACCCACTGCCTCATGCTGGAGCCTCACTGTCCTCCTCCACTCTGGTGGTCTGGCACAAGGCCACAATGGAAGTGCGAGTATTGGAAGATCTGAGGCTTGAACTCAGCACTGGCCTCTGTAGCACTTTTGGCAGTTTATAGTGATCAATCCATCTGAAACATATGTCTTTGGACTGTGGGAGGAAAGCAGAGCACTTGAAGGAAACCCATGCAAACACAGAAAGACTCCACACATGCAAACCCATGTCTGAACCCACAGCCCTTGAGCTGAAAGGCATCATTCTAGCTGCTATGCCATGCTGCTGCCCAGTTAACAGAATAGTGTGAGGAACCCTCTCAGGTCAGTGTCCTCCTCCATGTTCTTGCTCATGGCTTCAGTCCCACCTGTGCTCTGTTGAAGCCCTCCTGGGTTGGGTCATCAGGGGGGCAAACTGCTTGCAGTTGACATCTACACTGCCCGGCCAAAAAAAAGTCGCCACTCGGATTAAACTTAGTGTTATGATGTGGGGTTGCTTCAGTTGTTCAGGTCTAGGGTCAGCAATGTTATGTGCCCAAAAAATGAGGTGAGCTGACTACCTGAATATACTGAATGACCAGGATTTTCCATCAATGGATTTTGTCTTCCAAGATGACAATGCCAGGATTCATGGGGCTCAAACTGTGAAAGAGTGCTTCAGGGAGCACGAGACATCATTTTCACACATTGGCTACCACGGACTGCAGACCTTAACCCCATTGAGAATCTTTGGGATCTTGTGCTAGAGAAGACTTTACGCAGCGATTGAACTCTCCTATCATCAATACAAGATGTTGGCAAAAATGAATACAACTCTGGACGGAAATAAATGTTGTGACATCGCATAAGCTTACTGAAACAATGCCACAGTGAATGCTTGCCGTAACTGAAGTGTGTCATTTTTTTTGGCCGGGCAGTGTAGCTCACTCCACTCTAGGCCATGTCTCTGGGTGTGACAGCACCGTGACCCATTCTCCGAGTCACATCCCCTGCTCCACCCAAGTGACAAGTGGTTCTCGACAGATGGCGATTAAAAGTCTGGCTCCCCCTGGGGCTTAGGGGGCAGACCCCGCCAGTCTTATCCAACCAATATCTGACAAGTGTCCTCTCTAATCCCGTGGTCACATTAAAGCCGCTGAATGGCCTTTGAAACCCTGCTAATGGCCAGTTGAGCCCAGGCGCTTGTGCGAGGAGAAACATGGTAGCGGATTCTCCTGTAGCCCATGCCTCTTATCAAAGTGCATCGTGGGACGGTCCATTTTCTCAGGTTATAACTAGGCTTCCAGGAGAAGGACTTGGAGAGAAGGGGGTCTGTGATAATGGACGCTGTCCAGCCACTGACTCCCTCCCCCCAGGGGTCCAGCGGGTAGTGAGAGTCCCATAATACGAGCACTAAATGAGAGGGTGTCAGTGCCAAATGAAAGATGCCCACCCCAACTGACCCGAGCCAGGGGGTTAAAGGGGGTATGGGGTGGGGTGGAGTGGGAGGTCCTGGCTTTGGCTCTTTTGTTAGATCCCTTTATTCCCACATCTGTCAGTGGATGTAAATTACTGAGGCTGAAGTGGAGTCTGATGGGCATTTTAAATGCTGCTTTAACTTTTGTTTAAAGCATTTATTGTTTAAAAAAGTTTTAGGCCCAAGTACATTAATTTCGTTGTGACAAAGTAACAGCGATGTAATATTTCTAATAAGTTTAATTTCCCTTTGACTAATTTCCCTAAGAAGCCTTGTAATTATTTCTCATTTGTGACATTCTCATTTTTATGCTGTTTATATACAGCATCCATCTTTTCTTAGTAATTATAATCCACAGATGCCGTTTAATAAGATTTGGCCACCAAACCCCATTTGTCAATAAAGATAATGTTTAAGAAAACTGTGTTATGGCGGAGGACGGAAGAGCATTTAACAAACTGTGGTTGAGGTTCAGTAACAGATTGGTTTCTAACAGCCTTTGGGAGGACCTGCGGTAGTTAGCGATGCTGGAGATCGACCCCAGTGATTTACTGGGGTATTTTGTTGTTTACCAGTAAAAGCAGCAGTGATTTGTTTTCCCCACATGGGGCAGGGAATTGTTTTCCAATTAAAGGGTTCGTGTGCCTCTCTTGCCCAGCGTGTTGTTGACTCGACTGGCCCCCGGCTGAATGGAGCCCTGTTTGTCCTGGGCGGCTCCTCCACTCGTTCTCATTCAGGCGGCATGAAAGGGTCTTTCTTCACCTTCCTTGCAGAACCTTCCGCGGCCAACAAGCACACAAGTGGAGTGCAGGCAGGGACATCTTTGTAACCAGGAGTAAGTTGTTGGATATTCTGGAAGAGATTTTTCTTGTTCTCAAGGACTATGGTCTTGGCGCAACACACGTCCCAGGGTCGTCTCTGCTCACTTCCTGTCTTCTCCTCTTCACCAACAGCACTTGACCTCTGCTAATGAAACCCATTAATGATTCCATCCCCTCCAGGTTTACTTCCCCCACGGCTGGCGTCGGCCTCTTAGTTTTCCCTCCTCTGTCATTAGTCCAGGGCAAAAAACACAAGTGCATCTGTTTCAGTGCCTTAAGGCAACTCATACCCTCTCAAAGGCCCTTAAAATGAACTTTTTAGGGTTCCTAGGAAAATGATCTCTGATGGCTCTTTAGATGATGCTTTCCAGTCTTTACTGTCATTCATCCTAGGACAGAAGAATGCTCTCCGTTCTGGCAGGAAATGATCTCATTCGTGAGATGTGGATGGATCAGCTCACCTCTGAGATGAAGAACTTGCGTACAGGGTCCAGCAACATATGCAGTCCATACGATGTCCTCCGAAGTGCAGACAAAAGCAGAGGAGGAACAGTCACTGGGCCATCTGGACTCACTGGATCTCCATTGTCATGCTGATGTCCACAGGTGCGAGGCGTCCCATCTGCTGTTGTCTTAGCTGATCAGTTTAGTGGTCGATGGATCCACCACAGTTGGCTGGTGAGCAGATGTTTGCTTGTTGTAGCAGGAGCAGCAGAGTTTTGGATTGTCAGATGTGGTGGCACTCTTCCTTTTTGGCAATAGCTCAGTGAACTGGAACTGAGCAATGCAAATGAAATTAACCTCCTCCTGGTCTTCTGGTGAAACAGCCTGACAAAAATAGGCGGTTCTGTTCCTTGTTATGTTGGGCATGTGGTACAAACAGGAAGCCTTATGGTGGTTGGTTTCTAGTGGCTGAAAGGGAATACAGATGAGCACTGTGGCACAACAGGTAGCGCTGGTGCCTTATAGCTCCTGGGGTGTGAATTTGGGTGTACGTTTGAATCCAGCTCACTCTGAGTGGAGTTTGTATGTTCCTCCCATGTTTGTGCGCTTCCTCCACACCCGTGTCTGTGCCACTGTGACCCTGCCCTGGTCAAACAGTTATTGATGATGGGTGACTGGATAAACTTTATAATGCTTTCTTCATGATCGAGAGCGGTGCTTTGCTTTAAAAAGCAAAATGGAAGCGAGTCACCGCTCTGGTGAGTTTTCCATCCTTTGTGACCTAGCAGCCTTGCACTAGACAAGTGGATAGCAATGATGGATAGATGGATGGATGGATGAAAAGGGGAACCTGCACAATAAGTCATCTAGTGTTCAGTTTTAGAAAAGTGCTCTGCACATCTTTGAAGCTGAAACCACCTTGCTCCTTTTCACAGACTCTAAATATTTGATAGACTGAGCGATCCGGGTGCGCCGGACATTAATATACACCAGCCAAAGTAGAGGTTTTGTTTTTGTCTGCATAGATGTTTGCTGGTCGACTGTGTGGCCAGTGGCGTGGGGTGAAAGGTGAGAGGTTGCTGGTCACACAGAGGTCAGGGAAGGGCGGACAATGGATTGCCTGAATAATGAGATAAATGCCTTCGGTCAGGGTGTCCAAGTGCATTAAATCAGTGCGCCTTTAGGGTGAAAAGAAGCTCATTATTTCCTGTTTGCCTGCTGTTAACCCTTTGCGCACACATTCGACTGCATTTGAAGCAGCACGGGTGTGAAGACTCACTTCTCGCGTTTTTGGTTAAGGGTCCAGATTTCAGATGACTGAGACAAGGGTGGGTCACGTGACTGCAAACCGTTCGCCCCCAACAGTAGGGGTGTCTACCTGGAACCTGGTCCTCGCTGCGGCACTTCTTCCCACGAGGCTCACGCGCTGGCTAGCCATCGAGGCTTCCACCAGAAGCGGAGCAAGGCTGAGGATGGGGGGACAGGCAGTCTCTATTTAGTGCAGCGGTGGTCCCTGAACCCAGTTGTGTTGCTTTTGCTGGAGATCATTGCTGCAGACATGACTTTTTTGTGGGGGGTGGTTCCGCATGAAGCATAAATCCAGATACAGACAATGCTGAGGACCCCCCTTTCCTGACCCCCTACCCCCCACAAATCTGCCCTCTTTGGCCAACCCCCCTTTCATTCTAACGCACAAACCTTCCTCCAGGTCCTATATTACGCTTTCTTAGTTTACACTTAATGTATCTGGGAACTAACTTTCTGCTTGCTGTTGTCATGGTTACTTGGGATGCTCAGTTATGGCAGCATCAGATGTTTCGGTGATGTCATTATTTGGAGTCCAGTGGTTTCAGATTTGTCGTGACAGATGGACAGCGCTTCCGCCTCCCTAAGCCCCTTCTGGGTTTAACGCGTGTTTTAAGTTTTAGACCTTGTGGGATCCCCGATTCCTGTCGTAGTGGTGAGCTGACACTCGTAGTTTTGCAGATATTTTTCAAAGTCTGATCTGTAACTGTGGGTCTCTGGAGAAATGGATTCTGCTTCTGTCATGTCAGCTTGGATTTCGAAGGAAAAGCTAACAAAATTGCAGTCGTTCCAGTTATTGAGTTGTGTGAACTTGTTTAGGCCCCAGTGGCATCTTCAGTGGGCAAGAAGTTTAAAAACTGGAAAATGATGTTGCGCTGCAAATGAGAGATGCGTAAATCGCACGCTGTTACCCACGGTGACTTCAAGCCTCCGAGTGGGTGGAAGATGCCTTAGACCCCTGATCGTTGAAGATGTTGGTTTTTGTACGTCACCAACATACCTGTGGCCCCTTAAAATGCGTTCCTCACCCTTTGTGCTGAGGCTGAATGTTCATTACACATCTGCACATGTGCAGAGATGAGACCTCACGTCTTTCGCATTTTCTGCTGCGTCTTTCACACTTTCTCTCATTTCACACTATTCTCAGCCCTAGTTTACACCGTGAAAGTATCTTGTACACTGCTTGGTACATTATCGCCACAGGGTGTCAGAGCCTGTAAATGTTCTAAAATATTTTTAAACTCTTTTTTTGTAGAATAATTTCCTAAAAATGATCTTGCATCTCCTTTGAGACTTGTCCATTGGGTGAGTCCCAGCTATTCTGTGGCTGTGAGTCTCCTACAGGGATGGGCTGACACTCATCTACTTATTCATCTATTCATCTCCCCAGTATTTCCATATCAGAGCAGCTCACAGTGTCAGTCGTACCATCTGGCAAATGTGACTGTTTTTGGGCTGATTTCCCATCCCGTGCGGCCCACGAGGCGGAAGAATGGACCCATTATACGGAGAGAAATGATCAATTGTGAATTGTCTGTCCCAGGGACCCTTTCCGCTAAATCAGGCTTGGATGCTGAGAATTCCATATTCCGGGAACTGTGCAACCAGCTGTTCTTGACCCCTGGTCTGCCTTGATGGTCTGCCAACCTTCCGAAACTCTGATCTTTCTACCCTCCGCTTCATCCGACATCATCCCTTTTGTCCTGGATCCTCCTCCTTTGTCCATCTTCCTCTGCTTCCTCTCCCCCAGCGGGCTTTGGTGGTTCGGGCAATCCATCACTCCGTTTCTCTGGGCAAACCTCCCCTTCCCCGTTTCCCACGCTTCCAGACCGCTGCCCCTGTGCCCACAGGAGCCTGGCTGCCCAGCAGTGCTTCCTAAGGTGCCCAGTGATGCCAGCTGGCTGCACACACCACATGGCCATTGGGAGTTAATCTGTTGTGTCAACAGGTCTCAGACGGCTGGTCCGCAGCAGGGACGCGGCCTGACAGTGACCAGTGTCGGCTAAACAACGGAAGTAGATGAGTACATGAAGATGGCGGTGTTTGCTTTGCACCGCCTGAGTAACGGTCAACAATAAGGACAGATTTCTTCCCAGGATAAAGCCCTGAGCTACAACCAGGTTACCAGCCTGTAGTGGGTGAACCCAGTGCGCCGATGCTTAGGGACCAAGTATTAACGCATGTGACAGCTGACTCGGGCAGCTCCTGCTGGATGGTCCTGTTTGTTGAATCAGCCCGTTCCCGCCAGCAACAGGAGCTATTCTGGCTCGAAGTTCTGGAATGCGCTGTGACGTCTCCGCCATGTGCCAGGGCATTCCTTGAGAAGTAGGCTGGCGAGATGAGACGGCGCCCGGGGTACCGCCTTGTGAAGATCGTCTCCAGCTCCACCTGCTCGAAGTCATGACCCCCAGACTGCTTTGCCAACAGATTTACATCGGTATACATTCAGAAGGCTTTCGGGTTTGCTCTTTTGGTGTTTCTGAGGAGCCTGAACTCAGGATCTGAGCTGCGCTGATTTACTGCTGTGAGGCTGAACTTGCAGCGAGAGAGGCTGGATATAGAATAAGGGAATCGAGACAGAGACAGGGTGTCTTGTGCCCTTTCTGCCCTTTCTGCCCATGTTCGGCTTCAAACTTTTGGCAAGAGCCACAGGAATTGCTCGAAAGTATTGCGTCAAAGTCCAAGTGTACAGTAGCAGTGAAACGCGTGAGTCCACCTGGGCCACACCTATATGGGAGGAACCGGACAAAAAAAGTAAAACCAGAGCAACCGACAACTGTTCAAAAATCTTTGGAATATCTGGCTCATTTTTTCCTGTTCACCAAATGACAGACGGAAAAAAGAATTAGCATCCAGCGAGCAGGATCACGCTTTACCCCGGTACTGTACATCTGCGCTGTGAACAGGTCCAGTGCTTTCACACAGAAAACCACTCCAAAAGCATTTCGGTAAACATTTTATTAACAGATTTACATCACTGTCAGCTTATTTTACAGTCTTTACATAAAGAGCACAGAACTGACAGCGACACCGCAATGCGCATGATTCCGTGCCACCACCGTTTCTAAGTTTCTCATAAAGCGCGGTGAAAACACTCCTTGTTAGCACAGACACTTGTTCTCGACTTGGAGGTTTA
Source organism: Heterotis niloticus (assembly GCA_018136845.1). NCBI lineage: Eukaryota > Metazoa > Chordata > Actinopteri > Osteoglossiformes > Osteoglossidae > Heterotis > Heterotis niloticus. Next base: position 5,685,805 of record CM030897.1, on the reverse strand, counting down.
GAAACGCTCCATGTACCACTGTGCTAAAAAGTACAAAAATAGCACTTTCGCTGCAATGATTATCGCATCTAAAAATACAGGAGCGCGGTGTTATTCGGCGCGGCTAAAATTCCACTCGTCGCCTGCAGAGTGTTAGTTGTGTTAACAAGTCGACATGCAGCGTCGTTTCCACAAATGAAGACATCAGATTCACAGTCATTAGAAGCACAAACATAAGAGACAGAAGTCAGAGGAAAAAGAATGTTTTTTTTTCATACCAGCACAATAGAATCTGAATCAATGAACAATATTTACACAAAATACAAAAATATATCTCGCAAAAAGGTGGTAGCAATAATTTACAATACCTCGCTCTATAAAATTAAATTTCTGTCAAAGGTTTTTAAATAGTAATTCTGCTCCAGAGTTGGGAGGGGAGGACAGTCTCATTTGGGGACGTGTGTGAGGCATTCCTGCCCACCAGTGTGTACAGTGTCTCTGGGAGGCACCCCCATGCAGCCCTGCTGGGGTTAAAGGGCACGGGGAGTCCAGGATGGAGGCCTTGATGGGTCCTGCCGCTGCCTGCGTGCCTGCTCCACTGTGACCTCCTCTCTCCACTTCCCTCAGGCTCCAGCTCACATGCCTGTGGAAAGAGGAGCAGAAAAATGTCACACTTAGCTCGGGCTCCAGCACATCCGATGCCAACGCTATACTTAGACAGGTGTCCAGTATTCCCCCCCCACACACACACACACACACATTTTACCCCATCAACTGGTGTAAACAACACGTTCCTGTAAACAACCGCTTCATTGCCCCACTGAATGCATGTGAGTGTGTGACACCAAACCAACTTAGTGCTAGACAACGTTTCTCATTCATTCAGCTGACGCACAATAATTTACCTACCTAAACATCAGAGTAAAATTCACTGTATTGTAAGACAAGTGCCTGGGCACAACAGGAAGAGGTGGGGTCTTGCATTCTAAGTGGCAACTGCAGCTACTAAGCTACCACTAAATGCTGCTAAATGACCTCTGTTCCAGGGCTTCTTGTTTTCTTATTATTTTCAGTAAAACATCACAGGAGCATAATGTTTTGCTCCTTCATCTAGAATATTAGTTATTCCTAATTATTAATAACAGCTTAGTCACAGAGCACTGAGAGAACTCCAATAACTGAAGCGAGCATGGTACCCCCTCATATGACCCCTTCTCACTCATAAACCACAGTTAACTGCTGGTATTAATGTTCAGCTTTGGGCACTCACTTGCTAATGTTTTGTCGAGGTCAGCGATGAAGTCCTCCAGCTCCTTGGTGTCTCCTAGTTTAGCTGCGGGCAGAGGAAAGAGGGACCATTAGCTGAGCATCGCTGGACACCAGCAGTGCGACGCGGTGCCACCAGGCCCGACATTGCAGCGGACGCACCTTTTCTGGACGTGACGGCAGGGCAGGGAGGTATGGGCGAGTTCAGCTTCTCATCGCTGAAGCTGAAGCTGTTCCTGTTAAGGCACTCGGCACCTGGAAAAAAACACACACGTGCAGTGTTTGAATTCTTTGGATCCCAAAGCCAGCATCCCACCACAACCCATAGTTTCCCACAGTGCATTCAAAGTTGATGCCAGGCTCCCGGTTTCTCCCCGAATTCACGCAGCAAATCGCCTTCTGTGCCAAAGAGCATCACAAATTTGCATAAATTGGGTGTCCGATACAACTCTGCTCCTCCCAACATAAACATATCCCGCTGCACTGTTTACACATTCCTGGGTCCCAGATATTTAAAGAAAAAAGAGCCGTATCATTAGGAGGTTTTCGTGGGGTCAGCACCACCACAGCCACCCCACAGTACCGCTCGTTCCCTGGTCTCTTCCATAAGGCCGCCAAGGAACCGCACTGCTCCCAACTTTTACTAAACGCAGAAGCAGGATGACGGTCAGGAAGAGGAACCGCTTTTCCACCATTCCTGCCCGGTGGCGACGGCTGGACTCCAACATTGTGCGACATCAAAAAAGCGCTTCCGTTCCCCCGGACGACACGTGTGACGCCCGCAAAAAAAGACGGCTTTTAAGGGAACGAGAAGCAAGACCCAAGCTGCGGTGAACGTGAGTTGTCCAGCGTGGACAAAAATTGCACAAACTGACCAAATCCCAGAGCAATCATGACTTCCTTGGTGAAGCACAACAGTAATTTAAAACACTATTTGATGTAATTGTGTCCCAGTTAGGGGGCAGCACAGCGGGTGGCGCTGGTGCCTCGCACCTCCGGCTGTGTGCTCAGGTACAAGTTCGAGCCCGGATGTTCGTGTAGGTGTCCTTCAGCTGCTCTGGTTTCTTGCCACAGTCCAAAAGCATGATTGTCCTGCAACAGACTGGTGTCCCATCCCAACAGCACCCTGTCTCACGCCCTGAGCCCATGGGATGAGCTCTGGTCCACCTCCACCCTGTACAGGCCAGCAGTTGATGAGCATTTAAAAAAATAAGCCAGCTAATGTTCTCTCCAGGATGTAGTAAATGAGCCTGTAAAATGAAGCTGGCTGCAGTCCCATGCGGGATTCAAACCCAGCCCCTACTGGAGAGAAACTAACAGAGCTCCCCACGCTGTCACTCCCTCCTCCAGCCCCGTGCTTCTGTTTTAGGCCTCTTCACTCGGCTCTCCGATGCCAGACCCCCGAGGGAATCTGGGCTCAATCCGAAACGGCCGCTGGCCAACGGCCCGCTGCCATCAACCCACCCTGGCATCCATGCAGTGGGTCACCATCCATACCACAGTATCCCCGCCTTTTCTCTTCAGGGAAGTGGTTGTGTTTAATATCCATTGTCAATCAATCCTTTAATATAAACCAGACCGTCTGCAGAGGATCTCTGGGAGGAACAGAAACTGCAAACCCCCTCTGGCAGATTTCTGCCACAAAACTTTTCCCAGTGAACGTGAGCTTTAAATAACACTGATTTACCCTCGGGATCTCACACACACACACACACACACACACACACAGCTGTAATAGGCATAAACTTCCCTACAGAGTTCTCCAGAAAGTTTGAGCAGTTATGTAACAAAGTCCACTCTACATTCTGCTGATGGTCCCAAACCACAACACACACTGCCGTGGGGTTCAACAGGTCCACCCAAGGGACACTGAATGTCTCTGAGTCTGAGGAGCTGCATGGTGATGGGACTCAACTCCACACTAGACTGGGAACTCTGCAGATGGGGGCAGTGACACACACTGCCGGGCCCTTTCAATCGCAGAACGACACTCTTACTACGGTAAAACATCTGACTGAGGGAAGAATCCAAAAGAGGAACAGGACACAGAATGTGTGTACGAATGTCCCAAACGCAACACACGTGTGAAGTCACTCCCTACCAACACGGTGACGTTTGTACACTAAGCGACTTACTCTGATTTACCCAGGTATACAACAGGCTCATTTCTACTGCTTCAGGTCAGTTACTCAAAGGTGCCACGGCAGGAGGTGGAATCCCAGCCCGCGACCCATGACTGTCAGGTGCCACCCACTATCTGTGGTGACATCACTTACTGTCCGAGTCGCTGATGCCACTGTCGCTCACGCTGGCGCTGCTGCGCCTCTTCATGCTCCTCAGGTGCTCATCGTAGCGGAAGTGCCTCTTCTCCACGGGGGACGTGAAGTCCTGGATGACGGCATCGAACTCGCACAGCACCGCGTTCAGGTCGTCGTCGTCTTCCAGGAAGTGCGCTGGGAAGGGGGGGGACAAGTGTCACATCACTGGGGGTCGACAGCACAGCCTTCATGGGAAGGGGGCAGCGACAAATGCCCTACTTCTGATTAAGGAAAATAGGCATTGAAGCCTGGTATTATGACATTTTAATTTTTCTCTTAAGACTGTGAGTATTACTATTAATAATGTCTACAAAATAACTGTGCTGATGTTATTATTAACAAAAATTAATATTACACAACAGCGATTCACTTCCTAACAGAAGCAGGAGCGCAGTAACAACGGATCTGATTTAACGTGATGTCACACGGCCAGCAGGGGGCGTAGTGCTTATAGCCATCGCCTTACAATCAAAGGACCTATGTTCTATGGGACCTGAACCCTGAACAGATAAGAACTACAGTACAACAGCAATAACTACCCATTTGAGTGTTTTGAGAAGACCTCCAGCTGCGTGTCGGTATAACTGTTGCATTTTCTTATTTATTACAAGTTATAGAAACGGAGGCTGCGAATCATGGTTCAGTAAAGCGCGACTGTGCTCGCGTCCTCACGACGCAATATTAAACGTCGCCGAACGAAAAGACGAACGGCAAGAAAATGTCAGCGTGAAAAAGATTGAAATAAAATTATTTCAGAAGTTACGCTCACATTTCTTCTGCCTTGTCATCTTCGGGGACTTCATTGCCGCTGCCTTGCAGTCCTGCGTGTGAGAGATGACGACGATGATGATGATGATGATGACGACGATGAAGCTTCCCGCTGCGGTCCCGGTCTCCTCGCGCTGCCTCGCGCTCCATGTTAAATGCGCAGCGCCGCCAGAGGGCGGGGCCTCGCCACGGGAAAATGGGCGGAGCCAAACGAGGCGCTCATCTACCGCCACGCCCCCTACGTCTAGTTCAGCGGGGCTCAACGAACCTTTTGTGTTTGTAAACAAACAGAAACACACTTTTATCATCGTTATTATCACTGCTAACAAAAATTAAACCCTTTCTAAAAATCTAAATATTTTTTAATGATCAGCTATTGATATTACGGATTGCTACATTGGGTCTATTTTAACATCCTATGTAGTATAAAACAAAAATCTTTTTGCATATAATGTTAACTCATATTGAGGACAAATAATGTATTAATATCACATTAATAATACTTTATATATATATATATTTTTTTTTTTTTACGGAGCTTTAAAATTGACGCTCTGTACAAAGCATGGAAGTGAACAAGTTAAAACTTTTTCCACAAAACCGTAAGTGCGCCACCTGCTGTAAAAAAATATATTAACATAATTGAGTCCCAAAAGGTCCTAAATGTGGTGTACTTTAACCCCCAAAGCTATTATCTGATTAATAACCATATTATTAAATTGGGAAATAAATAATAGATACACTGTGACGGTTAATGAACCCAACCCACAGTTCTGTGCTCACTGGGAACCAGGTTATGGACACCAGTGTGTCGTCGGTGCCTTTGTGATGCCTTGCCAGCTCATTTCACTCTATTTTTGTTAAGATGCTCCGTTCTGATCTGTGACTTTGGAGATACGGCAATGCTGGCAGACGTGAGACTCTCGCACCTTATCAGCCTGGTGACCCCCGCTGATCTGTGGAGTTTCTAGCATCACGCCCAGCGGGTCCGAGACTTAGGGACATACAGAGGCGTGTTTATTTCACACCCTCTGCTCCAGGTCTGAGCCACCAACTTTGTGATGTGGATGCAGCACGTGACCCCACTCTGTGCTGGGTCCGTTCAGTCTGCAGCCCCTTGCTGATCCCTCACGTGCACCACAGCCTGCACATTCACACAACAGGCTTTATACACTGAGAGCCATTTTTCAGTCAAATCTTTCATTTTACATGAAAATGGAGCATCCAGATCCAGGACATTTAAATTACAGTCAACGTGAGAGACAAAGATGGCTCTGCTATTTGACCGAGCCGCTGTTCTCCGGGTGGTCTTTGTATCACTGCAATTCCTACCTACTTTGCTGATCCACATTCATTTGCATAGTAATGCTTGCTGTAAGTGTTTCTGGTGTAAACCAGGTGATAATTTCTATGCATTCTGTAAAACCTGGTGGGCTGTGGCTCTCACATCACCCCTCAGGGTACTTACCTTGATATGTTTATCAGTCAGGTATGCTGCGTACAACTTCTCATCACAGTAGGCCTTCAGCCTTCGCGGTTCCTCAACCACGTTCAGGAAATACAGTGAAGTAACTACAACAGCCTTATTTACTGAATTGCGCATCTGGCCTCAGCTGTCACTTTTACATCTCTCTCTCTCACACACACACAAAGATGTAAAAATAAGTGCCTTCAAAAAGGAGTTAATTTTAAGATTTTTATATTCTATTTTTCCTATACCAGACAGTGCACAATATGGCAATGAAACACGTAAAACACAAATGTTAATTTCCATATTTTCATTATGTTTTTATGTACTAACCAGCAGTGCAGATGTTTCCAGGTCAAATTTCTGAAATATTTAAGTATGAAAAACAAGATTAATAACACCAAATAACAAAAACAAAAAGGATTAGAGTAGAAAATAATTTATTACAGCATTACAGATATTAGCAAAACTGAGAAACATTTGCTTTAACTCCATACACATTCAAAACACAGAAGGAAACTCTTACTTTGTCTTCTTATAACCTTTAAACAGCTTCTCACAGAACAGCTGTTATGCAGAACTATCCCAACTGTGTAGATGGAGAACACACTTTTACCTGTCAAAATAGGTTCGGTATCCAACACACCTGGATCCCGGGAAAGAAGAGTTTAACCAAACTCGCAGTTCTGCTAAAAGTCGCCCATTGCACAGACATCCTGGAAATCTGCTTCAGTTTGGACCATCATAAAAGCACAAACAATCCCCAAAAAAAGGCCTTAAGTACATACGGTGCCACCCTGAGGCAGACTTCAGAAGAACATTAAACAAAGCTATTCGGCATCAGACTGCAACACCTCCAAAGGGGGAAAATACCACGTCTTAAAAACAGTGCAAAAGGCAGGATTATAAGACCAACAGAAAACAGTGCATTTCACCTTATTTTGAATAAAAACAGAATGTCAACGTTCATCATAAATAAGGCAAGTTTACGTCCCTCTTGCATCATTTCCTTGACAACGCGCACAGAAGATCCTATGAACTACAATGAGATATAAACTGTGCAGATCTGCTTGTCCCACAAAACGCATCACACTTTGATAAAACAAAACACACTTCCCCATGATTTCTACGAAAGCAAATCCTGTCATGCACATCAGCCACTGCTAAACAATGGCCTTTGTTTACAGAACCGTACGATGGGAATATAAAGGCTCTGCCTCCATCATGAACTTACCAATTCCAAACACCATTTAAGGACCACCACCTGGTGCCTGTTCCATGTTAAATGTACAAGAAGCACAGAAAAACACCCTTCAACTATGACAAGTAACGAACTTCCCTCTTCTCAGCACAACAAATAAGTTATGGCAGCATTTTCAAAGCAAAAAATAAGGCCCCTCTACTGTGAAGTGAGGATCCCCAGGTTGACTGGCTCAATCACGGCAGCTATTGAGACCATGCTCCCATGCGCACCTGCGTCTCCTTGCATGAGGGGTCAAGAGGGTCCGTCTCCTGCCAATGGAGGGGGGATGCGCAGCACCGGTGCAACCACTGAGGGGTCATTCACATTTCGTTGGTGAGCAGGTCATGGGCAATGGTGCTGTGGTTCCTCGGGGCGAAGGCCTTGTCGTCTTCACTGATGGGGGGCATGAAAGCAGTGGCTAGGGGGAACAGTCTGTGGCAGGCCTGCCGATACTCCTCCGCCTGGGAGGCGCAGCTTCCAAAACTCCTATCCAACAGTGCCTCCAGCACCTTCTCGCATGTCTGAGGGAACAGATTAAACAGATGTCTCACCAAACACATTTACATCACCTGCCTTAATAAATGTTGAGAGGAGTGCATGGGCAAATAAAAATGCACACATGGCAAAAAAATACCTGTGTCATCTTACCTGCACATTGCAGTCCACGAGTCTCTCATCCAGCTGTGTAACTATGGCAATGGCTTTTTCTTGCCGTGAGTTATCCAAGAAATACATCATCTTTGCACCTGTAAACATTCAGAGAATCTGTTTACAGTTCTGGGGAAGGGGGGGACAGCAAAAATAAAAACAGACATTTGCAAGGAACACTTTGAAGAGGGTCAAACCTGTGTACCTGACAGAAGGTGTTTGAGGGAGTTAGACTTGTTTTTGAGAAAGTCGTTGTTGAAGGTTTCGTAATTTTTATTCCCAAAGATTTTTTTCATCTCTAAAGACAAAACCTTACAGACGACTTCACTGAGGTTACTGTGATCAGAAACTAAAGGGAGAAAAATAAAAAACAAGTTTACGCATACAGAAGCACTTAACATTAGACAAAAAAAATTTGTGAGAAATGTGTCTTCTTACCTTAGAATCAGTTTACATTAAAATTACAACCAGACAAGGTATGAATTTTCAAACATAAGTATTTTCCAGTTCATTTTGTTGTGATTTTTCTTTAAAGTTTCTATATGTTGTAAACATGCACCTGGCCAACAGATGGCAGTAACGCGCACCCAAACAGAACAGGTGTCTTCAAGAATTATCTTGATGCTTCCTAACACAAGGAGCCAATTTCTATTTTTTTTTTTTTTACAAAAAAAGGAAGGGTAAACTGTTTCGATTTCCTTCTCTTATGTCCTTCTTGTCCTGAATGAGATGCATGGACAAAGTGGCAAAGATAAAATCTTTCCAAATCAGTAATGCTTTTTTTTTTTTTTTTAAATAGAATTTCATTTTAAGAGCAACGAAATGACCAATGCCCTTCAAATGACTAAAACACACACTTATAATGTATCAGTCATGTACACATTTACTGTTTTGTAATACAATTAAACAAATGTGAAGAAAATGTGGATGAAAACGCACCAGCCTTGGAGAACCTTATCAAGCATTCATGGAGCCAGGGGTGGTCTGCTTGAAGCATGAAAGCTCTCTTTACTGACTGTAACATCAGAAGAAACTTTCCTGAAGAAGGGAAATTAAAAGTTATTCCTGGAGGTGGAATGTAAGCAGAATTATTTTCAAATTCTTCAGAATGGTAGGAGGGTGGGCAGCCCTGAACAACATTCACCAGCACAAACATTAATGGGCTGAAGGACCATGCAGGGTGGCAATCATCGGGTGCATGTTTCTCATGAAGACAAAGTAAAGAGTGAGTGTTAGTGTAGTTGAAATTCCAAAGTACCTTTCCTAAAATAAATCTCAAAAGCTAGAAGGTGCGTATCTATGCAGTCTGAGACAAGGTTCTTCAGGGGACTCAGAAACTTAATTGCCTCTTCCAAGGGATTTTCAACCTGCAGACAATGGAAAGAAAAATTGTTTAAACAAATCAGTTAAATTCTATCATTTAAGGTGCAGGAAACATTTATCATTATCATTTTATCTCTATGTTTCTCTAAGTGGTACCCTCACTTTTTCTAGTTTCTCTGGCAGCAGCTCCTCCTTAGGCCCGCTGACCTCCTCCTCGTCTTCATCCCTCCTCTTCTTCTGGTTTTTCTGCTGGCGCTCCTTCTCTGCGTGCCTCCGCTCCTCCTCCAGTTTGGCCTTCTTCTGCGCCCTCCTCCGCTTGCTCAGCACCTTCTTCAGCTCCTTTGCGGACAGGTTCTCTGTTTGGTCGTGGAAGAGATGAAAAGAGAGGCATGTCAGGCAGGAAATTCACCGCCCTGTGTGGCCTTGGTCATCTCACCCTCACACTCACCTACGTTCACCTCCTGCTCAGTGCTTTCGCTGGTCAGGGGGTTGTCATGTAATTTCAGGTAGATCTCTATGGCACAGCGAGCTGCTTTAAAGTAAAATGAGTGCCTCCTCAGTATGTCTTCCAGCCTGAGGAGACCCACATAGGCCCGCAGCGTCATCTTCCGCATGCAGTACGTGTGGAAGTCAAACTGGTCGTCTGTGATCTCAAGGAAGTGCTGTGAAGCACAAGGGGAACAGAACTGTCAACATCTTCTACTACCGCAGTGATTTTTGTGTCACACATAATAATTATATCATTACTTCATATAAGTGGCTTACTCTGTCTATCTCGTGACACTTCTTCAGAGAGTCCCCGAACCTCCCCAGCCTGCGGTAGGCATCAGCACACTCTGACTGGAACCACATGCACTGCATCTCGTTGAGGTTCTCCACAGCTGAGGTCCCTTCCTGCACATGCAGACATCTCACTCATACACTGCTGCTGGGAAAGCTTTCCTTCCTCCTTGTTACCCAAGGGGGGCACACAAAACACTCAGGAAACAGCTATCTGTACCATGGGAGTAATTTCTCCTTCCTTCCACTGTTTTTTCATTCATGTTTGTGACTACAACCCTCCCCCATCGCTCAAGTTGAACAGATGGCGGAAAGTGTCCACTGCACTCGAGATGCCACTTCAATGAACCGTGTCTGTAAGGCTGCTGATTAGCATTTATTACTTTACAACTGTCACAGAAGAAAGAGTTATGCACGGTGTTGTCATTCCTGCACTGTGCTGTGCGACGCTGCTGCTGGTACCCGTGTAAACTTGGAGCACATCTCCTCAGCCTCCTTCAACATCCCCGCCCGCAGCATGTATTTGGCACACTTGGAGTTGATGAAGCGGTCGGCTGTGTCCAGCGACTGGGCCTCTTTCATCCACTGGGCCGCCTGCTGTAGGTTCCCAGCATGCTGGAGACATGGAGGGGACTGCATGTCAGTGTCTGTCTGCAGGGGGTGGCTCCAGCACTCTGCAGGGGGGACCGCACCCCAGGGTCCTAGGACCAGCTCTCTACACAGCTCCTGTGGCAATTCAGTAACTACCTTGGCTAAGGTTGCCAGATGGAGCCTTTAAAGATGGCGTAAGTTTGCTAAATTAACTCTACACATCTGTACCAATGGCAGACTCGTATCAACATTTAACAGACATTTCATAACTTCATGCCATTACAGATGGTGGAGGGATATGTACAGTATAGTGAGATCATGCAGGGAGCCTCTTTGCCCCGGAAGCTACAAAACTGAACCCAATGCCAAAAGGTGACCAACTGAAGTTGGGGCCTTACTGTGTTGGATCTTTGGTGAACATGGCACCCGAGTTGGGGTCTCACCTTATAGATTTTGGCCTTGACGTAGAAGAGCTCTATGAGGGTGGGTGTGCTCTCAATGGCAGCGTCGATGTACTGCAGCGCCACGTCCTTCTTGTCCAGCTTGTCAAAGTGCTGAGCCAGGAAGTACTGGACCCACAGTAGGGTGGTGGGCGGTTCCTTTTCACCACCCTCTTCATCACACAGACACACACACACACACACACACACACCACAAAATCAAACTTCCTAACAATATTTCTTTCATTGTTTTCCTCCTACTTCTCTACTTGTAATAAGAAAGGCATCAGTTGTCCTGCTGTCATCTATTATTGTCGAAAATCTGCTAGAAAGATTTGTTGCCTAGACATCAAGAAATAAAGTGGGTGGGTGGGGGGTACCTGGCCACATGTCCCAAGTCTATAAATGGCCATGTAGCTGCAGGTTATCTGCTCCAGTTATTCATTTCAATTACATGCGCTGAAAAACCGGTCTGACATTTTAGAGTAATAAAAACAAAAACAAAAAAATACAATGAAGCATTCTGCTCACAGCTCAGTGGCTCATATCTAATGAGCACTGCATTTATGTTCCATTTTTTTTAAGAAAGGAAATAAGTCCCTCAGTGGAGCTGGAAACCCAGGCATGAATTGCTTACCATCCGGACTGAACAAGCTGCACGACCTCAGAGATGCTTCATAGCCCAGGATGAGGTCATGTATTACAGACACCTGTTGAACACAGAAAACCAACACTCAACAGTACATAAATACGCAATACAATGGTTATGTTCACCACAATCTGAACCATAATTACCTTCCTAGGTGTCAAAATATTTATTATAATAGTTATACCCTTATTACCACTATCTCCTACAGTAGTGTTTCAGTGCTTTTTCATTTTAGCCCTTTGAGTAACTTATCATAATAATTCAGTATTTTTGAAATTCTGTTATCATGAAGCGGACTTGTTTTGTGTTTATTTACCAGTTTTATAGCTATACACAATGTATGTACTATTAGGTTGCTCATGTGCAGCTTTCAAGCTCTATGTATACAACAAACTGTATTAATAACTTCTTACCGTGCAGTGTTGTTAAGCGCCGTTTCTCAAGATCACATCTAGAGCACGGATCCAGGTGTTATTGTAAATTTAAATTATTAAGGAGTCGAGGGTATTACCTTTTCTGGATTTTTGTACAGAGATTTTAAAGTCGTGAACAATGGTGGACAGCCTTTGCTGAAATTTGTCCTTAAGAACTTGTTGATTCTGTCCCTGAATGTGTCACCTGTAGGGATAGGGACAGAACTGATTATCATCAGTGCTATGCAACACGGACGGATGAAAAGCTCCAGAAAGTCCGACACATTTGAGACCTGTGAGGAAGTTGAGTGGCAGCCTCTTCAGAGAGAGAGCTTTTGGATGCCTGCTTCCCACATCTTCGTAGATCTGTAACCTCTTCTCCATTGTGCCTGAGCCCATGGGTGATGAAACAAGAGGTCACCAAAAACCAGGCATAGATGTCTATCAACAATAAATCCACCATGTTTCCAAAAGTCACAGAGAAGAGCGAAGACTCACAGGGCTGCAAGGCTGCTTCCAGGGCTGTGTAGTACGACCAATTCTCTGTGTTGCGATCGATGAGCAGTCTGTAGACACTGGCGGCCTCCTCCAACTTGTCCAGCTTCAGAAGCATCTCACCTGGAGCCACACAACTTAAACATGATCCTGTTGTCTGTTGCCAGTTCCACTAAGCTGTAGTTGAAGCTTACCAGACCGTAAATGACCACTATCCTAACACAGAGGCGGCATTCAGAAATTGAACAGACATCTGCGATCTCTACTGAGCCCAAGAGAATTAAATTCCTCTAGAATACAGTTTTCTGTGGCAGTTCTTCTGCTCCAACATCAAAAGGGTCGCAGGTAGTGCAATGATTATGGCTGTCACCTTATAACCCAAAGGTCCCAGGTTCAAATCTCACTCCCTACTATACCACCCTTGACTAAGATTCTTTTTCTTGGTGTATAAATGGAGAAATCACTGTCAATTCAATTATTTGACATTATAAGCCACCTTGGACAAAAATGTCACCTAAGAACATAGTAACAGTAAGTAACAGTTGTTTTAAAACTTGCACATGCTTAGAATTACAATATAATCCAATTTGTAGCAGTAAAAAGTACTATTATTTATGTTTTGTAATTTAGTAGACATTAACTTCCTTGTTCAAGGGTACTAGGGCAGGAGGTTGGACTGTAACCTGGAACCTTTGACTCCAAAACCAGCAGCTCAAATCAAAATGAATAATCCTTCTTAGAATGAATATTATTACATTTTGTGACAGAAATATTAATAGAGTGCTTGCTTTGCTATGCAATATACAGCATATGCACTGTATTACATTCCCAAAATCCAAAAAAAAAAATCAGAATTCCAAAACACATCTAGCCTAAAGAGTTTCAGATATAGGGTCAGGGTTTAGATGGACCTGTATTACATTTAATCTGTAATACACATACTGTCAAATCTACACCTGTCTATGAAATAATGACAGTCACAAAAGTTATACTTCAGTTTTCAAACAAACGTTAAAACATATGAGTTCTGACAAGCATGTGTACCTTTAATCTCTTCCACAGTGAGCTGGTCACAAATCTGCTTCTCATACGTCTCTATGTGCTCCAAGGACTCCTGGAACAGCTGAGCTTCTCTCATCACCTCATTCTGGTAGAGCAGCAGCTCGCTGTACTCATAGTCTATTTTGCTGGGAGGCACCTACAACAAAATAACCTGTATTATTTACACAGCTGTACACCAAGCCAACAAAACACACTGATGAAGTAATGCTGTATACACATATAAAAATAAATCACAACATATCATACAAGTATTATAGGAGTGCCAGGCAGTATATGGAGTTAGAGATACTGCCTCTCAGTTCATGGACCTGGGTTCAAATCCCTGCTAGTGTACCCTTAAGCAGGGTATCTTCCCTAAACTGATATTGATTCCCTGCTGTATAAATGGGCAAATTATTACAATTTACTGTAGAAACTTTAAATGGCAAGTTGCTCAGGAGAACAATCTCAAATAACAAATTAAAGATTAACAATACATTCGAGTCCACTTTAATGGACAGCCTCTGGCCAGAACCTAGAGCATCCATCAATGTGGAGTATTTACTTATCTGCAGTTGTGTTTTACAACCTAGAAATGATAAAACCAGCTAAAACAACACATATACATCTAGTTTTTTAAAGGTATAAAATATTATTTATGTACAATACTGTTTTACATACATGTACTAGTCCTCAAAAGTGTTTAGTTTGCTATATGCAGAACAGTATGTTACAATGCACTGTGTAACACTTTAAATACAAGTTCAAACGCCTCCTTTCAAAGCTTATATAAATGATCAGAGGAATGAAACCTGCATAAAACAATGGAGGGGGGTTGCCTGTGGAATCACCATCACCTGTGTGCTTTGAAGTGTCACCTGCCTTTAAAGGTGTCTTAAAGACTACAAAGAACGCTGTCAATTAGCAGGAATTCATGCTGTATGAGGCACTACACCGCTAACAGCAGCTGCACGTGGACACTGGGCAACCGATGCCAGCTCACAAGGGAGCTATAAACCAGAAACTTGGAGTGGTTCCGGTCTATGTGTCTGCCCATAGCTTGACAGCTGACAGCTCTACCTGATGACTGAAAAGTTACAAGTGATGCTGGAGGTGATGTGCCAGTTTATCTAGTTTCCGTTCCCCAAAGAGGTAAACAGTCAGTATCCACTTAACCAAAGTCATGAACATGGGAATATGGGTTACAGCACTGGAAAATTTTTAGCCACTAGGGCAAATTATCCACTTATCTGAACGTATCCTGTTTTAAGCAAATAGGACTTAAAATTGGACGGTGGAGACAAATTCCACTTAAGTGTAATACCTTACACTAAATGTGCCAAAAGCAAAAAACCTTGTATTACAACATACAATAAAAATAGATTAGGCCTAAATGTTCTTATATTAAACTGTATTAATTTCCAGTGAATCTGTGAGTGCAGTCCCTTGGGAGCTACTTTACCAAAGTCTAGGAAGTCTACCAAAGAACTCAATCTCACAACTGAATTTTCCTACCTTTCAGCACAGCTTTTCAGTATTAATGTATACATACACTAGTAAAATTCTAAAATATCTACCCATCATCCAGACTCCCGAACTGTGAAGCACTGACTAGCTGTTCAGACACCAACCCCTCGCACCCGAGTAATGGGTGCAGGTGCTGACCTGCTGGGTCTTCCGGAACTCCTCAAGCAGCCGCAGGGCCATGTCATAATCCTTCAACAGGTGGTAGGCGATAGCATAGCCAATCCAGGATGCCCTCTGTGTGGGGCGCAGCTGCAGAAGTTGGTACCGGGTTTCCTGAAGGGGAAGAGCAGACTTCTTTAAAACGTCAAATTTAAAACGAAGACATCAAAGGCACCAAATGTAGCAGAACTGATTTAAAACATTAGGGAAGTTTGAAAATTGAACATAATTATAGATATGTACCCATTTAATTACAGATCTGCACAATCTGTGTATAATAAAATGATTGAGCAAAGCACAACGTGTATAGACACTGTACCTTTGTCTGTATGTATGTATACATCATGTCTCCCTCATGTTCACAGAATGAGGACAAGCTACCTTTTATTCAGAAGACAGTTAAGGTTGTGATATAAGGCAGCTGGTCTGAGGTGGGAGACGAAGATTCTAGACCTTTTTCTTCAAGTTCTCACTTCTTACTATATTCAGGTTTAAAGCTTTTACATGCCATTTTGTGTTATTTATAATAAAAGCGTTAATTCTTCCTCGATCACATCAGCACCTGATCTGCCATCCCTACAAGACATCTACACCAGGAGATGCAGAACCAGAGCGACTAGGATCGTTGATGACCTGTCTCATCCCAGCAACCATCTATTCATCTTGCTGAAATCAGGCAAACACTTCAGAAGCATTATGGCCAGAACGGAGAGGCTCAGGAGGAGCTTCTATCCACAGGCCATAAGACTTCTGAACCCGGACATGCTATCACAATCCTCACAGACCAGGGTCTTCAATATTCTCTGACCACTCCCCTCACTGTCACTGTCCTTCCAGTGCACCTTAAGGTTTCTTTACCGTTTTACTTACTTATTTTTTTATTTATTTACTTATTTATCTATTTGCTGTTTGTTTCTTTTCTTCTTGGTGTTTGGTTGTTTGTTTGTTTTATTTTTCATTGTAAATTTTTATGCACAGTCTATCCTGGATCAGAGCACATTTCACCACATGGTATACAACCATGTACGTGACAAACTCTTTTGACTTTTTGATACCTCCACAATCAATCACAACAATTGAAACTATACATAAACCATAAACTGGACAAGCAGTGTATAAATCTTACCAAAATGTTATGGTACTGCAGCAAAAAGCTGTGGCTAGGCCAGCAGCTGTTAGGGTCCACTCACCCTGTATCCCTCCAAATCCCGCATCTGGATCTGCAGCAAAGACAAGTCGCGTAGAATTTGCAGGTTCTCCTTGTCCAGCTTCAGGGCATTCCGGTAGCACTTGATGGCCTCGTCATACTTCTTGTCTGACCTCTGGAGGAGACCATACACATGCCAGCCTGTCTACCCATTAAGGAAAGGCACTGACAGGGTGTGCTATGGTTTTCCGCCCAATGATGTGACGTAACACAGATGCCTCCAGGTGGACAAACTTGAATGTGGCCACATAAATTAGACATTTGGTAGATGGAAGGTAGGCACCAAAAATATTCACAGCAATTAAGATTAATGCAGAGCCAGTAAAAGATTTTATATTATTATTGCAGCTATTTCTCTAAAATTTAAGTATATGATTTTCATTACTCATATGGCACAAAATCCTGACCCAAGAACAGTCTTATTTCACCATTCATTGGCAGACTCTAAATATTTTTAGCATTCTCGCTTTAACATCAGTCCCGTGACATGGTGACAATGTAAATTAATATCCATTTCTCTAACAGTCTGGTGGGAAGCTGCTTTTGCATACACGAAACTTCCGGCTCTATGGAAGCCAAACAGACAGACAGAGGATACAGACGTGGCTTTTGAGATCGTTACGCAGCCCCCTTCGCACGTACTCATAGGCCTCCTCCTTCTTCCCCAGGCAGTTCAGGGTGAGTCCCTTCATGGCCAGTGTCTCTGCCATGGAAAGACCCACAAAACACATCTCAGACCTTGAGGAAGTGTCTAACTGTATCAAAAGAATAAAGTTAAATCTCATAATGTGGCTTATACAGTCCACTCAATGGTCTTATATGATCCACGGGACTTATTCGAATACACACCCAGAATGTTTTTCAGTGACCAACTGTTTCTTAAAATTGAATGATAAATTTACCACTAATGAACACCAACTGTATATTATAAATAAATATCAAACCCATTTTTTAAGATGCTACCACCTTAGATTTGACAGCTATTATATTTCTAACACACTGTGTTAATATTTTTTAAAACTATGTGTATTAAGTGACTTCACACAACATGCAGGGAAATATGATTACAGGTTCCAAGTAGCTTCTTCAGAATATTATTTAGGACAGAGAAAGATCATTTCCCATTCACTTTTCCCCCCTGGGGGAGGCATCCACTTATTCTAAGTACAACACCATGGAGACACCAGGACCCAAACAATAAGAATGCCATGTGAATATATTACATTAAAAAAAATCGAGCATATTTGTTGTTGAAAACGGCTTGTGAAAAAGAAAAATAAGCAAGGGGTACGAAAAAGCAGATGCTGGGAGCTTCTGATTTGAAAGGTTTGTTCACTCTGAGCGTGCGCGGCCCACACTGCACTGTGGTGAAGTCACCTCCGTGCTCGGAGAACTTGGGGTTGGAGAGGATCATCTTGCAGAACTTCAGGCTGTTCTTGTACTGCTTCTGTTCGTAGCATTTCTACGGACATTGGAGACAAAAGGTGGGGGTGGGAGGGGGGACAGGTGAGGCGGGCGCAGAAGGAAACAAAGTGAAAACGCTGTGCACCGTGGGGGCAACCGGTAGAGAACGCCATTCTGCACCACCGACGTCCCGTGTAGACACTATTAATGGTCAATAGCAACATTTATAAAGTGCCCGTGTGCGCATATTTCCGAATGACACTTTAGAGGCATCCCAGCCGCTCCTCTGCTATAAACTTTGTGACGGTGGCCCCGTACAGACCCCCCGCCCCGAGTCGCCCAGTCCCCCTTCGCCTCGGCTGGACCCCAAGGTCTCGGCGTTGCTCCGCTGCCGTAACTCACCAGGATCCTCTTGAAGAGGTTGCTTTCCTTCGCTGGCAATGGGTTCGACGGCATGACGCCGGGAACGGCGGCCTCGCAGCTGCCGGGGGACTCGAGCACAGGACCGAACTACGTTTGTCGACTTTGTTCACTGAACTAATGCGTCCTCCCGCCGTGCATGTCATTTATTTTATATATTTATATTTTTTCCCACCGAAGTGCAGATTGTGGCCCCAGGTCTCCAAGATGGCAGCCGACGGAGCTGCACCGCTGCGCACTGCCTTTCTCCTTAAAGGGGACTCAAATAAACACAGTCCTCATCGTGTGCTTCGGTAGCCGGGTGTTTATTTCCTCCCGTTTTGGTAGTTTTACAATGAACGCTCTTAAAATTATGACTGTCGTGCGCACGTACATTTGGCTCGTATTTTCAAACGAGACCGTACATGTCTAACCGCGAAGAGAATAAGGTCGGTTCCTGGGTAGGCGTTGCAGGTCGGACGCCAAATGAGGACGAACCTTCCGGAACTCCTTCCAGAAGAACGGTTGGTTTGCTCAGTGGGGTTAGCGTTTCTGTAGCGCCCGCTAAAAATTCTGTTAACTGTGTTTTTAAAATTAGCTTTTTTGGCTGAAGACGTTGATAATTATGCTGCAAGTTTTGTGATTTTGTGTGCAGAGGTCTTTCTTTACAGCCATCTCACGGGGCAGGGGAGCGGAGTACGCCCTGAAACTGCACCTAGACAACGTCCAAGTGTTGTTACTTGAAAAATAGCTTTAAATATGCATGCTAGTTGCTGAGTCGAATAAGATGTTTTGCTATCATTGAAATTTGATATTAGAATTAATGCTGTGTTATTTGTATTTTTAATCTTTAGTACTTATCCTGCTGGTATATACTTGTGCATGTTTCAGTTGAATTGGTGGCTCTAAATTACCTGTTTGTATGTGTGTGTGGTTGCCATATGATGGGGCATCCTGTCCAGGGTGTAACCTCCCTCATGTCTTGTGCTTCCTGGAGAGGTTTGGGGCTACCGTGATCCTGAGTTTGACAAGTAGTTACTGATAATGGGAGGATGGCTGTTTTATCTAGAAGAAATCTCAGTACAGAGGACTTCCTGAGCCAATGTGATATTGCCAAATTCCTGTTGATATAACTTTAACTAATTGTAAAAGAAATTACCTTTGCATTTACTGACTCTGGTTCCTCTCCATAATAGATAAATCTTTCCTCTTGTTACCTTTGCACTGGAAGTAGGTGCAGTTGTCAATTTTTGTGAGATACACAGTTATGCCCCAAACATCAGTGGGCAAAACAGTCCTGATGTCACCGTATCCAATTCATTATCAGTTTTCAGTGCATGGTCTCAGTGGACTTGAGCCTCTCACGGTGCAGCTCATTCATTCACTCATACCTTTAGGATGCAGTAACACTTTATTAAGCCCTGCAGGGAAATTTCTCTGGACACAGGACACAAAAGATACATAACAAGCTCCAAAATAAATAAATAACTGAAGACAATTCTGACAAATACAAAAGAAACTAATAGTGACACGTGTGGCAATCTGTAGGCAACTGGTGATCATTCATTTAGGGGATGTGAGCCAATCTCTATGACAGACTGTAGCTTCTTCATCCTGCCTTTGGCTATGGCCTCTCACCAGAAGTAATATTTCCCCTTCAAGGACACCACAGCATAAAAGATCATACTGGAGACTGAAGTTTGGCAGAACATGTGGAGCGTGTGAGACCAGTCCAGTTTGTTGTTAAAGTGGGCCCTCCCAAGTACCTATAGGACTGGACCACTTCCATGCCTGCATCCTCAATGGTGACCGGCGTGAGGGATCTTTAACATGGCAAAGATCAACCAATAGCTCCTTCATTTTGTTGATATTGTGATGGAGGCAGTGATATGAAGTTCTCAATCAGATGCTTGTACTCCACCTCATCACCTTTCTCTGCACATCCCACCACTGCCTAGTCATCAAAGAACTTCTGCAGGTAACATCAGACAGTACCGTTGTGCACCTGTGTCACTCACCATTATCAGAGACACGGTTCCAAGCCTGGCAAACTGGCCTGCCTGTTAGGTAGACAGTCCACAAAGCAGGATGTCACTGGTCCATCCAGTCATTTTGGTGAGCTTGTTCCTTAACTGGCAATTTAGAGTCATTGACTCACCTCTATACATCTTTGGACTGTGGAAGGAAACTGCACAGCAATACTGACACCAGACACACCTTAATCATTCTCTGATGTTTTTGTTAGAAACCTGTTGCTGTACTTAAAAAAAGAATAAATACACAACAGAATATATTTTAAAAATGTAGTCCCTTGGTTTAGCAATCTTGGCAATAAAATACTGTAACAGAAAATTATCCTAGCAGTAAAAATAGCTTTGAGTTTAGACTCTAAAAGGAATTTTTAATCACGAGAACCACATTTGCTACCAGTTTTCATCTGAAAATGAGCTGGAACTCCCTGAGTCAGAGTCCACATCGGTGAGTCCGTCAAAGTCCCAGTCGGCGCTGGAGCCGCTGTCGTCCTCCTCCTCGGCGCTCGTGTTCTGACCCGAGCCCAAGCATATCGGGTATACGCGAGCACACACGCAGGTGGATCCGAATGAGGTTACCAGTTTGCTTGGCCAAATTACCCAGCAGTCCCGAACAGGGTCGTATTCATGGACAACGAGCCTGTGTTTGCTGTGGTGAGCTACAGCCACGGTGAGTAGTAGTAGCCTTCCGCTGTACCACACCAGGTGGTACTGCAAAGCATTGCTGTCGATAGGGATGTCCTCGACCCGCCTCCACTCCCCACGGTCGGGGCTGTAAGCCTTCATCACCGGAACGTCAAAGAGGCAGAAAATCTGGTCCTGAAAGACACAGGCCCTGTGGAGCTTGTTGGATGTGAGGGAGGCACTGTGGAGCCACTGATTGTTCTTTGGGTCATAACAGAGTATCCGCCTCTTGTTGACCACATACAAGCGGTCATTTACGGTCACTGTCTGCATCCTGCCTAGGGAGTGGGGGAGGGGGGAAACCAGCCTCCACTGGTTTCTCTGAATGCTGTAACACTCCACCTCCTTAAGCCTGGCATCCGTGACAGGGTTGCGCCCCCCCAGCACATACAGATAGCCGCTGAGGTAGCTTATGTCCGAGTGCACCCTTCCCAAAATCCTATTTGCCAGCTCCTGCCAGCTGTTCAACACATGATCGTACAACCAGAAATGCTTAGAAATATTTGAAGCTAAATACAAGTCATTGTCTGGGGAGACACAGACGGAGAACGTTTCTGTAACAGACCTTTTCATTCCCAGAGTGCTTAGGTTCATTACAGGGGGTGCCATGGAGCAGACTTCCTCACTGCTGGGGTTGTAGCAGACAAAAGGCTCATTTGGTCGCCCAAAGAAGATAACCATTTCTTTAGCACTCCTTCCAATCCTGTGTGTCGGCGCTGTGACACCTGCCTCTGCCCCACTGCAGAGTCTGCTCAAAACCCCATCCAGCAGCTCCACCGAGTGTTTGCTAATGTGGGACCGGGCCTTCACCTCCTCCAGATAAAACTGGTCTTTCTCAGCGAAAAGATGCCATCGGACGCACTCGAGGATCTTCGTAGCGTCCTCCGTTCGATCCGTTGCATTCTCCTCCAGCCACTGCAGTGCCGCTGAACACACCATCCTCTCAGAATCCACATCCAAGGCATCCATGGACAGGATCTCCTTCATCTGGTCCAACTCCAGCTCACAAAGCTCCCGGCCTCTACTACAGATCTCGGAGAAGTTCCTGGCGACAAAGGCTTGGGCCCGGAATCTCAGCTCGCCATTCCCAAAGGCATCAGCAAACTTCAGGATCGCCATACAGTTGGACAGGTCCAACCTGCGGCCCATAAAGGCAGCGCACGCGCCTCTGATGTAGTCCAACTGCAGCATGTTGGCCGCTGCATACAGCCGCTGCACGTTGGCCTCCGTGATGTGCACCTTGCCGGTGTAGCAGTAGTCGATGATGAGCGCCATGGAGTGCGCGTCCACACCACGTATCGTCACCGCCTGCTGACCGCTCTCATGCAGTCCTCCCGTGAACATGCTCCGGAAGTAGGGGCTTGCGGCCGCCAGGACACTGCGGCTGCACAGGAAGCGACTCCGTTGCGGTGCGAGGTCTGGATCCACCTCAACGGTTTCATGGTCCACCTCGATGGTGACATCCACGAGCAACTGCAAGTCATAGAACGTCTTCAACTGCTGGAGGAGGGCATACGCGTGGCCCAAATCCTCTGCCTCCTCAGGACCGCTGAAGAAACTTTCAACTGCAGCCATTTTTGTTTTAAATCCCACCACTGTTTAGTTAAGCTGCATATGTGTACTCTGAATACAGCTTATGTGAAATGTCATATAAACTTTCTATAAATACAGAGACCTCTTTAGAAACAACACTTGTTTTTGTTACACTCGGCGCAAGGCTACAGTGTAAGAGGTATTTGACCGCTGCGTACATTTACAATATAGTTTGTTACAAGACAGTTGAATTGATGTTAAGTATATACTGTACTAACGTTTTGAAAGA
Organism: Heterotis niloticus; assembly: GCA_018136845.1. Lineage (NCBI taxonomy): Eukaryota > Metazoa > Chordata > Actinopteri > Osteoglossiformes > Osteoglossidae > Heterotis > Heterotis niloticus. The sequence continues at coordinate 5,663,151 of CM030897.1, read as the reverse complement.
CAAATATTTACACCAATGGACACATATTAGTGAAATAAAACGACAGTAACCCAAAAGGCAGAGAATGCCGCTCTTCTCACAGGGGGCGCAGTCTCCCTCATACTGCTGGTTGTCACTGGACCGCCTACGGATAGAAGCGATTGGTCGAAATTATCACGTGTCCCTGGTAGTTCGGTTGCCCGGTGCCGCACGCTGCAGCGGCGCGCAAAGGACGGGAGAGCGGAGCTGCGTTATTTACACACAGCTTAACTTCAGTTAAAATTTTTATTTGTTTCTGAGTTATTTGATTTTAAATTGTAAAATCCCAAAGAAAAATGTCAGCTTTTAAACTTCAGGCGAAATATGCGGTGTATGTCAGCAGCAAAAATAAATCAGAGTAGAGGTTTGGACATGAGGTTCTGCCAGTTTTTAAGTCTTATGGTGAAATTGAGGATTATGATTGATTTCGCTTTTTGTAAAGCAAAAATAAATTAAAATGTGTAGAAAGATTGTGTTCATATTTAAATGTATACAAGATTTTTTTTCTCTGAATGCCTCTTTAACCAAAGCCTGCAAAGTAAAATGTCAATGTAAATTAAATATGAAATAAACCTTCCCTTGTGAAAAAGTAGTATACCAGTAGTATACAGTATTTAAATATACTACCCATATGTTATTTTGGCCACCCATATACTAGTTTTTCAGAAGTATTACAAGCAGTATAGTAGTGCTGGTTCTTTAATGTAATAATAACAAACATATTTGAAGAACTACATTTTTATTGGGCTTGTTTTTGATATACAATGCAAAGAAAATTTGAGGCAGACTTTCTGAAGGATTAAGAGCAAACAAAAAAGATCAGTTTTATTCGGACGTCAGTGTGGTAAATTGTATGGTAACTGAATTGCTACTGATTTCCAAATAAAATCCTTACAGGCTGATCAATATTAATCCCTTGGAAATTTTTTGAGGCTTTTTCTGCTGGATGCCGGATGGAGTTAGCATAACAGAGTACATTTTATTTGATTTTTTGTGTTCATTTCAATACAAGTTAACCACTATGAAGGTCAGCAGTGGTATGATGTTAAAGCTTTAAGAGTTAGGAGCAAATTAGGAGTAAATTACTGACTTGTAAAATGTTTTATTAGTTTCTACATTTATTTTTCTCCTTGCAGAAATCTGAAAATACTGACCTCTACAGATAAGTGTAAGAGTAAAAATGTCAATTTAGATTTAAAATTAACATGACTGAAAGTGAGATCATTTGTTATCCACGTGCTTATAAATAGCCGGTATGCAAAAGTGTGTATTTATCTTTATTGTGAATGATCTACAGTGCTCCTTACTGGTAAAATCAGAAACTTTCAGGTGTTTAAGTTAGAGGAAGGTACTGACAATCTTCAGCTGCAGTGAGATGGTTTTCACTTTATTTTAGCTAAATTCCTTTAATGAAGTCCTGATTTCTAAAGCCTGTGACACCGCCTAATGCTTTAGGTGTGAAAAAGTATTGAAATGTTTTATAAAAGCAGTCTGGGGCTCTCTAGAACTGGAGTCTCCAGCCTCCTCCCCAACCCAGCAGATGCTCTAAGTGTGTTTTCGGTTGAGTTCATTGATTCTGCGCAGGCCCTCACGGTTGTCTATGGTTCTGTGTACGGTGATGAGGAACGGGAAGGCGGAGGGGAGCTCCACCCTGGTGCTCAGCTTCTGATGACCCCAGTGCAGGCAGCGCAAGTGCTCAGCCAGGTCCCTGCGTCCTGCGCGCTCCAGGGCGTCCTGCAACAGCTTGGTCTTATTCAACTTGTCCCAAGTCTTCTCATACCTGCTCAAAGGTCCAAGGATGCAGAAAACACACCCTTCACTCTGTTACCCATCAGAAACCATGTGTTGATTTGTCTCTGTTTTCCTCAAGATGCTAGAAAGTGTTTAAAAATTATGAACTTTTGCTTTTTAAAAAATTCTAATGAGACATAGTTGTTCAAAGCTTTCCAGCATGTGCTCAAGACTGTGGTCTGTAAATGAACATTTTACTGGACACTATAATGTGTTTAATTTTTACAGGGCTAAGTCTAAACAGGGCCATATGTGTTCTGTTGCTTTGCATACGTAAGAAAACATAATGAAACTGAGATACAAATATGTCACATACGTTGAGTGTACTATTCAAGTGCTATGCTTTCTTTCAATATGAAGACCAAAATACGTTAACAATTTCGGAAACCAGGAGCAGCAGTTGCTGTTGTGGCCAGCGCCATTGCCCTGCAGTCTTAAGGCTCTTAGTTTGAAAACTGGGAAAGCACTGTGAGCAGCTTAGCATGATCTGACACAATAATGTTCTTTGGGAAAAAAAAATTATTCTTTTAACTGATGTTTTTAATCAAAGTGACTTACACTGTTAAACTATTTATAATTATTTACCTATTTATACAGCTGGGAGGTTTTTCCTGGATTTCAGGAAAAGTACTTTGCTCAGAGGTACAGCACTAAAAAATGGGATAAGGCAGTGGAACTAACCAACACTTGACCTGCTGCCTGCATGGATAAACAGTTACTAAAAGAATAAATACTAAATAAAAGGAAAAAATTCAGCTGGTTTGTAGGCAAGTGGTTGGCACACTCAGTGTGCTGGCCCCTACCAGCATTCCAGCATGCTCTTGGCCTGGCCCTTCTTGGTTGTTGCTGTTGTGTGGAAGTGCCTGATTTCATTGCGGGTGAAACCCAGTTCATATGCAAGAACTGGCCACTCAAAACCCAGATGTTTGGAGAGATCCTGGATAGATTTAAGATTGATCACTGCATCCTTTTGGGAGTAAACAGTAAGGTTTGGATGAGAATCACCGAAATTGCCTTTGTCCTCAGCAGTGCAGCTCTGTGCAAATATTCCACAAGGACGTATATTTCAACCAAATAACCTACCTCTTGAGCTCTGTTTGGCATTTTGATTGTTGACCTTAGTTTATTGTCCTCTTCAGGCAGTCTGGCTGAAAGAAATGCCATTATTATTTCTTTAACTCAATGTAGACAAAATACTTTTCGGCATTTACGATGCACTCACCATCCACCGCAGCCAGCAGGGAAAACACTGAGTGTTGCTACAGAGACTCAGCAACAAACCCAGGTCTGACCAAGTTAAAAAGTAAGAAAACTATGACGCTTCGGCACACGGTCACACCTGAGAAACCTGCTGCACATCAGCATGTGGGCGTTTCCTTGGTAACATGTCTACAGCGAAATATTCTTCTCCTTTCTAAACGCTGCCGTTTATTGAAACGGTTGCTCACAAAGCATCAGAGTTCTATACATTTTGTGTTCAACACGCCTTTCATATACAGTATTTTACAGTTCCAGCACCTTTATTTCGAGAACTCACCCCCCCTCCCAGATTAAAATTCCTTTCTAACAGCGCCCTCTGCAGGTGACCGTAAGCGGCACTTTTTTCGGATTTGTCCCCGTAGCGCGTTAACACCATAAGACTTAAGCGCGTTCATATTTACATTTCTTTAAAAAAATGTGTGTTTTTTTTTTAGAGATTGACACAGTTTAGCACCTATTCTAGCTACGCCCTCTGGTCAAAAATTGGAGTATTGAATTGTAAGCTTATCTTTAAAATGTGTCCAATATTAATATTCGTTTTAAAGAAACCTCCCGATAAAATAAGGCAAAAACATTAACTGTAATTGACTTAATTATTATACTTATTTAAAATTACACGGTAATGAAAATGAAAAATTGGTCTTAAAAAAACGTGATGCTGGAACTTTTTAGAACTGTCATAAATCATTACTGGGAAAGTGATCGAAATATATAAAGAAAAAAGCAGTATGGACCTTTTCTGTGTTTGCTTTATTTAATGTCTTTGTATAACATGTATTTCCATTACATTGTATATCACTGGAAATTCTTCTAAATATGTAGACTTGTTTTTATAATAATAAAAAATAATAATAAAATATTATGTATTTTTCATGCTGGCGCTGCGTAGGCTTTGATTGGTTGAGGGAGACGTTACGTAACGGCATGTAACGACTAACAGCTCCCATATGGTCTAGCGGTTAGGATTCCTGGTTTTCACCCAGGCGGCCCGGGTTCGACTCCCGGTATGGGAACGATCACTTTTGATTTACGAGCCCTCCCACCAAATTTCATTTCAAGACTGACCTCATGTAAGAGGTGAATTTACAGCAATTTTATCAGCTGTTGGCTCCAGCACAAGCATGCATGTATATGTGGTCAAAACTATTGGCGCCCTCAAACTTTTTGTGAGTAACTCACAATTTTCTTAAAAAGTAAACTGAAACTGAACAAAGCATTTCATTTCATGGTTCTCTATTTTGCAGTTAATGTTGCAGAACTCAATATCCCCATTTAAATCAGAAAATAAAAAGAAATGACGCTGCCAAATTACCAACACCCTAGACTCAAGTTTCCTGCACCTCCATACCAGCACTTTGGGCAACTCCTCTTGTGCATTCTGCTCTAGTTCTTCCCACTGCCGTTTCCATTTCTCTAAACAGGATTTCAGTGGGATTTAGATCTGTGCTCATTGGTGTCTATTTCAGAAAAGTTTAGCATTTCATTTTCAGTTGTTCTTGGTTGCTTTTTAGTCTTTTTGGGTCATTGTCATGCCAAAAGGCCCATGACCATTGATGAAGACCCAGTTTACTGACAATTAAATATATTTGCAGATACCAAAATATTCAGTTTCAACAGTTTTCTTGAAGACACTTTGCATTATTTGGAAAATGTGCAGGAATGCCAATATTTTAAGCCACAACTGTACAGTGGTGATCTGGGATATCCCCTGCTGTCTTCTTGTAACAGAGGACTTAATATTGCACAGAAAAGAGAAAATTTAAGAACAGTGTGAGTATACATTAGGCTGTGTGTGAGACTGTCCTGTGAGGGACTGATGTCCCAACCAGAGTGTACCCTACACCCCCTGAACAGACTTTGCACCACCAAGATCCTGAACTGGCTAGTTATTGATAAGGGATGGATGAACTTCTAAGGCTGCACTGGTGGGCTCATCTTTATGGAGTCACTTATTCCACTGAATTTGTGTGTCCTTGTGAGGGTCATAGCAGTCCAGAACCTATACTGGAATCCCTAGACTAGGACAAACACTCACCAGACAGGACACTAGTCCACTGCATTGGAATTACTTATTAACCTTTACTGACACCTTTATCCCTGGCAAATTACAGTGCTGGATTACCAGTTGTACAGCAATTTACTCATTTACACAGCTCACAAGGTAGCTGTTACATTGCATGTGAAGAAACCTGCACAGGACCCCTTGTTTTCAAAATTGTTTATTCATTTTAAAATACACTAATCCCCATACAACAGCATTTTAGAAAAAAGAAACATCTTTCTCAGATTGGTGCAATGAATATCAAGGTTTGTTCATCTGAACTTGTAGTGCAGTGAAATGTGTGAATTTATTTGAAACAAGAAGAACTGAAAAAAGTAAAAGGCTGAGTAATAGATCAGCTATGTGTTTTGTTTGGTGGATTTAATGAAACAAATGTTTGAGTCAAAGAAATATTCATCTAGTCCTTCCTACTGAACAATGAAATAAGTGAAAGTGCAGTAAGACCCAGAATAGCAAAACACGTACAAAATTAAACACCTTTTACAATAGGCACACAACTTTACAGAGAGAGACTTTACACGTTTCATTTCAGTACCTCGTCGGATCAGACATTCGTTTTTCAGCCGTCACAGTTGAAAAAATTTCCAAAATAATTTAAAATTTATTATCTAGGTGCGATATTGTAAACAGTTTTAAACATTAAGATGCAACTTGACTTTTTGGCCAAAATACTTTTTTAAAAAAACCATATTGCAATTATAAGCATCGCTGCAACCCATAGTGTGAAATCTCCCTCAGCCATCACCAGAGAGTGAGCCTCACATGATATTCTTTTCAACGGAAATTCACCTTTGGATTTCCGTGCCCTCCTCGCTGCCCATTCAGGAGCAGCTGAGAGTGATGCGAGCAGTCCCAGCCAGCTGGGATCTCGACCCTGCAGAGTCTCCTGAAGGACCCACGGCCCACACCCCGTCACACCACAGCGCCACCCCTGCAGCTCGCTTTGAGCACTCAGCCTGCATCAGTAGCACCCGTCCCTCCAGCTGCTGTCCCGCAGAGCACTGAGAGTTGACAAACTCTTTGGGGGTGTGAGTAAACTGGAAGAGAAAGGGAACAGGTCAGAACCTAGAGGATAACAGGATACGGTATCATGGACAGGAGGGACTTCATAGTAAGAAGTTAAAGTATTTACTGTACATTTATTCATTCGGCAGAGCCTCTTATCCAAAGAGATACACAACTCAAAGTGTATTGGTTCTTTGTTAAATATTAACATTTTTCTGGTAGACACTCAAGTACCCCATAGCAATGACACTAAAATAGCAAATACATAGACAAAGCAGATGGTGCTGGACTCATATGTATATAGTTGTCAAGAGATCATGAGATAAGTGGTGAGAACAGTGTGTTGTGAGATCCTTCTTAAATGCTAGTAGGGCTTCAGCAGTTCTGAGACACACAGCAGTTCATTCCATAGCACTTGGGCCAAAGCCAAGAACAGGCAAAATGGACATTTTGGACCCTCATGAGTGACACTACCAAATCCATGGAGGTGAAGGAGTGTAACACTTTGCCTGGTCTGTAGGAACAGATCAGTTGCTTAATACATTAACTTATTTGTGTAAAAATGTCAAGTGGCTTTAAAATCATATCTGGGCAAAAACAACATCAAAACAAAAGTCACCATCTGGATTTAACTTAATGTTATGATGTGGGTTGCTTCAGTTGGTCAGGTCTACGTTCAGCAACGTTATGTGCCAAAAAATGAGTTCAGCTGACTACTTAAATATACTGAATGAGCAGGTTTTTCCATCAATGGATTTTTTTCTTCATATTCCAAGATGACAATGCCAGGATTCATGGGGCTCAAATTGTGAAAGAGTGGTTCAGAGGGCATGAGAGAGACATCATTTTCACACATGGACTGGCCACCACAGAGTCCAGGCCTTAACCCCATTGAGAATCTTTGGGATCTTGTGCTGGAGAAGACTTTACGCAGTGCTCAGACTCTCCCATCATCAATACAAGATGTTGGAGAAAAATTTATACAACTTTGGACGGAAATGAATGTTGTGGCATTGCATAAGCTTATCGAAACGATGGCACAGCAAATGCGTGCCAAAATCAAAGCTAAAGGTGGTCCAATGAAATATTAGTGTGCGTCACTTTTTTTTTGGCTGGGCAGTGTATATTCTGTGCAGCTACAATTTTAAGTCAGATTTCATGCACTTTCACTGAAGTATCAAAAGAGCTGCAGACCAAAGGGCTTCAAGACATCTTCTTCAGACAAATTTCTCTGCCCCATACAGTTTCACTACATTGTTTAGTTAAAAACTGAAGCTCCTATCAATTGTGCATGCAGCTACTTGTGGTGTTAGACTAAGTGACTGCAGTTTGAGAATCACATCTGCATCCTGGTTTGTCAACAAAATGTATTTTTCTTTGCCCTGAAAGCATCTGCTATGTGAATAAATGTTTACTGAAATTTAATTACACTGCATGTTCAGGCCACAAAAGCAGCCAGTTAATATTATTCACCATGAAATTCGAACCAAATAATATTACTTAGAGATGTATATTTTCAGCTTCCTGAGTCAGTGCAGTGCTTTCTGTTCTCTCAAGGTCAGAACTCAGCCTTGTACCTGCGCATGGGCTGCCCGATTTTGGTGCCACTGAAGGACGCGGGCCGGGGTAGGGCACTCCGCACTGGAATGGAGGTTGGCTTGCTGGGAAACGGAATGCCACTGCTGGAGATGGAGTGCAAACTAACGGAGGTTGGCAGGGCAGAGCTGCTCTGTACCGTGGGGCTCACGTAGGCCGTGGCCTTGGTGGGTTGCCGTGATGACGTGGAGAAGTTCCCCACACTCTGGACACGGTGCTGAAGCTGACCTGGGGATGGAACTGTGCAGCAAAAAGGTATTCTGTAACATTTACAGACCTTTACATGCATTACATGAATGTTACATAAATGCTTACTTCCATCAGCTCTCATTGTACAGCAGCTGACAGTAGCAGCTGTTAATAGTCTCAGCAAACAGGAACATCTGGTTTCTACTGATTTCAACTCAGTGGAAATATTTACATTTATCCATTTAGTTGTGATGATTTTCTTTAAAGACACTTACACTGGTAAACTACTTAAAATTATTTACCCATTTAAACAACAAGGTCATTTTTTCTCCAGTAATTAACATTCACTTCCTTGTTCAAGGGTACTATAGCAGGAGGTAGACTTTAAAGTGGGTCCTTTAAGTGCAAAGCAGCAACTTCAACCACTACACCACCTGCTGGCCAAGGTTATAGAAACATAGGCTCCTTGGTCATGCATGTGTTCTACTGTTAGCGCGAACCAAAACCACAGTCAAAGGAAGGGAAGCCATCTCACTGGAGGACTGCATCTTGGTCAGGCCGCTGGATGAGTCAAAGCTCTGGCTGTTCCGCATGGTGGGTGAGCTGCTTGGAACGGTGAGGCTGGGAATTCCGGGCACACTGGGGACACTCGGCGTGCTGGGAGTCCGCACCAGGTTGGGCATGCTTCTCCGCAGCTTATCTGCAATGAAACATTTCATAATTTCCCCCGTGAAGGTGCATACATGCAAACACACAAACTCAGGCACATATAAACACTGGCAACCATAAACTATATACCAATAATGTTCAACTACAGCCAACGTGTAAAGGATAAGAAAATTCAGCACCTCCTACAGGTTTATCAGGTGCCTATAGGTTTCTGGTTGCTAGTAGCAAATTCACCCTCCCACCTGCATGGCATTGTGTGACCTGTATCCTGTAGATTAACCACATATTCCTAGACCAGATCAGATTTAAACCATCCTACCCCCCAGGTAGATGACAGTGTGCCCTCCACCATCTGCCGACACGCTTTATCCTGACGGTACCTGTCTATCCCTGAGCTGTCTTTAACCCTCTGGCAAGGCACAGGAAAGCAAGCACATGCTGACTGGGCAGCAAGAGGCTTACACGCTGCCTGTTTGGTTTTCTAAGTCAGTCATGCAGGCAGTATCTTCCAGGCCGAATGGGAAACAACTGTACTTTCAGTGACTATTTATTTAAACTAATAAAGCAAATCATTGCAGTGCTGAAGAAGCATCAGTGCAACACAGCAAAATATTTAACTGATGAGACACTATGACACTATGTATGCATCCACCGCAAAATAAATGTAATATTTAACCGTAAATCTCACAGTGAAGAGCCACATTGGATGTCAAACATCCTCATGCATTGCCACACTGCACAGCTGATTAACAGAAAAGGTGGCCAACTTACTCTCGTATTCTGCTTGATTCCAAATGGGAGAGCCTAGCGTTCCCGAAGTTTAGACATTAACAGGACAAACACAGTCAACAGACACAAGCACACACACACACACACACACACACACACACACACACACACACACACACACAAGAATCTTAATGCTTAAGAGTCTTAAATTCATTCATGAGAAATGCATAATAAACAGAAAGAGCTCATGTTTATGGTATAACTGAAACGTGCTAAAACATCCTGAAGGTAACTTCTATATACAGTGCTGACGTTAATGTACTAATGCTATAGGATTAACCTTGGTTTCTGGTTCTGACTATTTTGATAAAGTATAGTTCTGCACAGAAGTCTGTGTGTCCCGCAGGGTTGAGAAACATCTCAACAGCATCCTCACCAGAGCTGATCCTGTGGCTCTGGGCTTCTGGGGTGCAGTTGGTCACTGCTGTGGGGCTTGAGCACTGCGGCTGGCACAGGGCACTCAGGTACTGGGGTGCAGAGGGGCTGCGACGGCATTCCCTAGCACCAGAGAAGCTCTGAGAGTGGGAGAGGCTACGCTGCAGAGGTCTGGCACGTGCTAGCCGGGGCTGTGGGGGTGGCAGCTGGTCACACTCTTCCTCCTCTTCCTCTTCTTCTTCCTCTGGGTGGAAGTCGGTGCAGGGGGCCCGGCGGCCAGCATGGAATGAGAAGCTGGAGCTGCGGCGACTGGACAAGGCCGAAGTAGAGGCATATTCCTGTCGCAAACCTGCAGGAGGGAATGCAAGATTTCAGCACACAGAACAGAAGTGATGAATCTGGCCATTCAGGAAGTCCTATATAACCCTTACTACCCTAGCTTCTAATGCCCCTCACAAAACCCCTGAAGACCTACTCTCCTCCTGCAGGCGTGCCATGATCTGCACATCGGTCAAGTCTTGCAGCTTGTAGCCCATCGAGATGGAGCTGTCTTCCAACTCCGACGTACTGACCTCATTCTCCATGGAAGACTCTGGGCTGAGAAGGGGCCGGTTATGGCTGTAACCTACAAAAACAGTGTGGCGTTGGAGAATTAGGCTAGCAAGCACAAAATGACAGTGACTAATACACACAGGTACAGTGCTTGCAATACAGCAAAGCCATTTTCAGAGTGTATGAGTCAAGATTTAGCACATGTATCTCTCTCTCGCCACTTACTGTTTAGAAATTTTAAAATTCAGTCTCTGATAAAGCTTTGAGAAGTGCGAGTAGTGACATCACATGCATACAATAATGACACACGCACAGTGTATGTGCTATGCTGGTGGATCACTCTACAAGCACACGGCACCAAACATATTAGTGGTGGAAGGGTAATAAAGTATGGTAGTATACAGTACATTTTGTTTTTCCACTTGACTAAGGCCAGTCTGCACACCACTCACTATGGCATTTGTGTCTGTCCACCATAATTAACCACACTTGTATGGTAAATCCAACTACCTTCATCATAAAACGGTTTGGCAAATATACTTTTTACCTGTCCATTGCTAGACCCTTAAGGATAAAAACAAAAACTATATTTATACATTATATTTACTGTACATCTTTCAACAAGGCTTACTGTGATTGGCTGTATGGTACAGAAATGTAGGACATCTCTCAGCAAGACTGGATGAATCCTTCCCATTGGAGGTCTGAGTCAGGTGGTGTGAGGAATGGTTGTAGGAAGAGAATGAAGCTAGACAAAAAATACAAACAGTTCACTAACAGCGATGGTGTATGAATCTTCCATGGCTTTATTTCTCTGGAATCTTAACCTATAAAGCTTCATACAGAACTTCAATCATCCAGTGAATTTCTTCTTTTTATCTAGATCTTAATAAACTGACAAATTAAAAAGCATATATTACCACAAGAGCTGCTTCCAAAATCTTTTCATCAGTTTAGTTTTTAGTTTAAACATGAAAAGATTTCATCCAAAATCAGGGGGCCAGTTGTTTCAGGCACTAGATATGCTTGGAGTAGCTGCTTCACCTTTGAGTGAGAGGAAGATGAGCAGAGTGGTTACCTGTTCGTTCCGTGGGGCTGGCTTTGACCAAAGGCCTGGCTAAGCTGCTGAGTGGCGAGACCCCCACCACTGGGTGGTACGACAGACACGGGGACATAGGGCTCGAGAAGATGCCCTTCCATCGCTGCGCTGAAAGAGGAGGGAGATCAGATGTTGGACGCAAGTGTGGGAGTCGGAGGAGGTCCAGCCTCCCCTAACACACTGCAACACAGATTTGCAACCATGCAAGCTCTAATCTCCCTCAGTACAAATAAGCTCCTGTACTGGACCATCGTGTGACCTCCAGGAAAAAGCTGTCTAATGTAGGAGCACAGAGCTCAGCAAACAAATTCACTGCCCTGTTGTATACACTGTCCAGGTTCCTGCAGTGAAACCCAACTCATTCCCTTTGGATGGATGACAACTTTCAGATTTGATATAAACAAACATTTTAAATGAATCACTTGGCTGCACAGACATTCTCTTGTCTTGACTTCCACCCCCTGTGGCATGATGGCACAACAAATATTCCAAAGCAGAGTAGAAAGAGTAAACAGGAGAAAGGGTAAACAAAAAGGGTCCCACATTTTAAATCAGAGCACAACATGTGTTTCCTCATCGACCTCCCCCAGGGTGCTCCATGAGACACTCAAAGAAACGTCCCAGTCTAAATGTGTCACGGCTTGTTTTGACTCTGCAACCTCTGGAACGAGAATGAGGCTATTTTGAGGCATCTGAAGGAACTTTTGGTCGACCTCAAACTATCAGCCTCACAGCTGCAGCGCAACGCCAGCACTCATATACAGCCACAGAAACAGCCCACTTCTGAGGTTGAGACACCAGTAAATCCACCCTTTCAGAGCAGAGCTGACCTGTCTGTGCTTCCTTTCAAGCATATTTCAAATTTAATTCATCACCATGGGTGAGTCACACATTTTGCACAGTCCATAAATTAAGACACGCTTTCCTGATACGTATGTTAGAGGCCATATATGCTGCACAGCCAGAAAAGCACTTGTAAAGATCTGACTGAGTACAACAATAAAAGCGGAGTAAGGAAAAAGTTTTTGTAAGCAAACAATATACTACTTTTGACTTCCATGACCAGTGTCTGTTCAATTGTTAATGAACTAAAAAAATTTTTTTTTAAAAACTGATAAAACAAATCGGCATTACTAACAGGGCTGGCATAAGACTGCTTCAGTCTATCAAATTTCCAACTCAGCACCAAATCACAAAACCGCAATTTACACAATTTTCCCCTATAGCGGTTCACTGTTAGTATCACATGGAAATTAAAGTAAAATGTAATAAAAGTGATGATGTACCAGGTTGCAGACAGGACAGAACAAACAGACATCCTGTAATCGGCTTACAGCTTTATGCTGCTCCACTGAACTATAGTCCCCTCTCTACATCTTGGCCGGTGTGTTGCAGTTCTGTGCCAATATCGTCCCAAATCGAGCCTAGACTGTATAGAGCAGAGAGGTAGGAGGACACACTCATAAGACTCTTGGTTCTCAAGCCACAGTCATGCTGAGGAAACAGGCCATTCTTCTTGCTGGTTCTGGAAGTTTCCGTCAGCACACCTCAGAGCCCTTTGTCTGAGCGCCAGCCTCTGATGTTCCCTTTCACATAATTGTGACCCAACACATGAATGCCAGCACCCTCCAAACCATACTGTCACACACACACACCGCTCCTCAGGCATGGCCGCCCCCCCCTACATACACAAGCCTGGGGAGGCACATTGCTGGGAACAGATCGGGGGACATTTGGCCCATTTCTCTTATTTGGGAAGCTTTTACTCTTGAAAAGGGGGCTGCTCTATGTTGGATGGTAATCCTTTAAGGCCTGTTCTACTTCTCAAATTGTAGATGTCATCTTGACCTACATGGTCCCCTCTTTGGTGCATAGCAAATACAGTTTCTCCTCCTCCTCCTCAGGGTGACTTTGATTTTGAAATTTTGAGAATAAAACAAGATTAAAATCCTGGATCAAAACGGGGTTTAGCACTCATTTAAACTGCGGTTTTCCCTTGCAGCAGGGCCCAAGGATATTCTGGCTGTTCTGCTGTGCTCATTGCTTAGATAACAATATGAAAATGAGGAGATGTGTGATCTCACCTCAGTTATCAGTGCTCCATCAATGTAAGGGTGTGAGACTGAACAGACTACTATCAACCCGAAGGAAAAGAAATGGAGGACTTGGACATGCTGGAGGAAATATCCTTAAAGCTGGGGGCTCCTCAATTTAGCTGTCAGCAGGGCAAAATAAATGTGGGAACAGAGCAGGTGCAGAAACAGGTTGGGAGCATCCCTCAGGAATATGTATGAAGGTGGAGAGTAAAGTAAAACGTATAGCTGAGTGAACTTTGAGCGCAACAGCAATGCAGGTGTGTGCAGGTCTGTGTGTGAAGATAAAGGTGCACTGAGCGCTGGTGGGGTAACGTACCTTGTTCTAGCCTGTAGCACAGTGAGCGTTTAGCAGCTTCCACCTCCGGCCTGGGATGGTCCAGTTCCTGGCGGCACCACTGCAGCGGGCTGAGAGAATTCTCTGTCCAGCGCCTGGCCTTGGGTGGCACGTATAACCTGCGAGGAAGACAAATTCCATTACAGTCACTGCATGACCCATGCTGTAGCCAGCGGTTTCTGGGTCACCATCACTCAGCTCACATAAAAACAGCGGTACTGTGATTCAGACCAGAGGCTATCAAAGGAACCTGTTCTGCAGGAAGATGAGTTGAACAACAGAGGAGGAATGAGTATGTATGAAGCAGCTAATAAAGATATGGAACTTCAGATTGTACCTGAACCCTTTTAATCAGGAAATGAACATGGAAAAAGTGTGAAGGCTGCTCAGCTTTGAACACCTCAAACAATCTTCTAGTCAAGATGAGCAATATCATAACCCATTAAATATTAAACTTTAGACCAATGCAAAAATTTACAATTCTAACAGCTAATTCTAGCTTTCCATTTATTTTCCAGAAAGAAGATGCTCATATTCAGGTGTCTTCCAGTATGTTCCAACAAGGTACAGAAAATATGAGCAAAAGTAAGATTGCATATCATCATGGCACAACCCAAAACCATAAACACAAACAAAGGACAGGTGACATGGAGAACCACTGCTAAATGTTCATGCCACACATACAGGCAGCATTTCCCCATTGACAAAAAATATACAATCCAGGTAAAAATCAATCCATCCATCACCAATATCTGCTGGCTGGTGCAATGTAGGGTCATAATGATCCAGAGTCTATTCTAGAGACATGAGCTGTGAAGAAAGTCACGCTCTAGAGAGGAAGACATTTGATCCCAGGGAAAGCACATGCGCAGAGGACAATTTAAAGGCCAAAGTACACCAGAAATGCAAGTCTTTGGACTGTGGGGGAAACCCAGATCACCCACAGGGAAAATATGTAAACTCGCATTGACTGAAACTTCAGTTACTAAATGTAAGTCAAAGTCACCTACTTAACCTAGTATAATTTTAAACTTTATCCTTTTAAAATCAGATGATCAGTTTAACACATTTCCCATTCAGATCAAGCAATCTGTGTGATGCCACCTTGTACCTGAACACACATTTTCCCCCAGTCAGTGTTTTCACTTATTTGAGGTTTTAACCCAAATATTCCAGACACTTTCCACCACAACACATTTCTGTTATGATCCCACAACAGTTTTTTTTTTTTTTAAACCAGAACCCAAAAACACTACCATATCTGTAAGTATGATTTCACACTTTGGATGCAAACAACCAGTCCTCTTTGTGAAAATGCTTACTAGGAAGGGCCTGCAAGTTAAACTACTGAATGTAAGCAAAAAAATACTGATTTATACCAATATGAATCACAGAAGCGCAGCTTGCATCATATATTTAGCAGATAAGTGGGACGTGTCATTACTGGGCAAGCAGACACACCGACTTCATGCACAAAAAAGTGGCATAAATAAAATGTGAGGTGACGGAACCATGGATTGTGCTGCCATTGTAAGAGCGATATTGTGTCACTGCTGCCACAAGGGCTCAAAAGATAAAAACTTGAAAACATAATATTAGATTTAATAAATAAATAAATAAATAAACAGACTTTCAGAGCTACTATCAAATCAAATGCCCAGCTCCTAGCAGCGCAGACAGGACTGTACTTACGATTTACTTCATTTCACAGGGATCCACCATGGTGTCCTTTCCCTTAATCTAAGGCCACGCTACACATTCCAAGGACCTCACACACCTAGACTCTGTCAAATACGGTCCTGATGCGACACTGGCGGCGACGAAATGCAAAGTGATGACCGTGACATGATACTGGCTTCCCTGTTCCAGTCATTTTTCACATTTAGTTCTGACTGATCCTTGCTGAGAAACATGCCTGCGAGTCCGCGATAAGGATTTTAACGCGGTTGTCCTCCGAACACAGTAAATTGTAGTCTGGCCACGTGTTGCACCTGCTGCGGTCACGCATGGCCTAGACAGGGAAGGACAAAAACAAATATCCACACCATGTAAACAACTTTCATTTTAACATCTAAAGATGGTTTCGGTGTTACCTGCACCACCTTTTCCTCCACTGTAAAGGATCACAAAATATGGTGTCTGCACCAAAAATAGCCCAGGCTGAAATAATTTCAGGCAATGACCGCAGACAGAGGTCACGAACACGACCTTAGGTATCCAAAAATACGAAAGCAGAACAGAAAGTGTCCTAAATCATGACATCAGAGCAAAATAAAATGAATTGTCTTTGTGGAAAGGAAAAACCATTCACCGGTGTGAGTTAAGCCACACAATTCACAACCCCGTGAAATACTGGTAACAACCCACAGTAAATTATGGAGTTCAGAAAGAACTGATGCACAGCTTTAACGGCAGCAGGGTGTGATTTACCATGGTACAGTTATTCACATGGGAGGATTTTACGGGGTATAAATCTGTTCAGGCTGGACGCCCTGCTTTTCACACAGACAGACAGACAGACAGTCATTACAAAGCAACTGGAGAAGAAGCACGGGAAAGCCAGTTCTGACAAGGGAGAGCGGCGAGCGTGTTTGTGTCCTATTCTTCGCATCTCAACAATGTACCACAAACCCAAGGTGAAACACCGTTTACTATAGTAAGCGGCCGCAGCGCACGGAGCCCCCGTCTTTGCAACGCGGGCGCAGGAGTCGTTCTCACGCCGTTCGCTTTGTTTCGTGTGAAAACAGCACGGACGGAGACGCAGGTGATGCCCAGTACCAGGTGTCGTCCGGCTGCCCGTCCAGCTCCAGTTCCGCGTCGAGCAGCTCCACCTCGTCCAGCGCGTCCGACGCCGGAGCCTGAGCGTCGCCGGAGCCCCGGCGCTGGAAGCGGGCGCACGGCTCCTCGGGCGTCGCGTCGGCAGGGCGGCCCGCGCGGCTCCGCAGCTGCTCGTTCTGCCGCTCGAGCTCGCGCACGAGCTCCTGCAGCTTCTTCACCTCGAGCTCGGCGCTCCGCGCGCCGCCGCAGCCCGCATCCGCCATCGCCGGCTGCGTGAGCACGGCCGCCTCCATGCGGGGGCCCGCCGACGGCAAACGACAGCACCTTGGGCGCACCGGGGAGGAAAATGGAGGGGCTCGTTCGCCGCGTCTCAGCCGGACCCGAGCATCGTGCCCAGCGCGCCGGCTCGAGCCGAGCGGCCGGACGGGATGCTGAAGGAGGATCGCGGCTCGGAGAAGCAACAGCAGTCTCCGCCCTCCCTTCGCCGCGTCGCTGAGTCGCTCCCGGTACCAAGCGGAATCGCAGCACCAGTAGCGCCAGTACCAGTACAGGCCCGCTCACTGTTCGAGTCCCAGAGCCGCTCCAACGGCAGTCCCTATACCCGTCACAGCATGGATCCCAGCACCAATCGCAGCTCAAATCCTAGTGTCAGTCCAACACCAAAGCCAGCCCAGGTCACGGGTTCAATCCTCCCAATAGCAATCCCTAAACCAGTCACAACACTGATCCCAGCAGAAATCCAAGCCCCAAACCCAGCATGACTCTCAATCTCAGCCCCAGCCATACTGTGAATCCCAGATCCAATCCCAGCACCAACTGCACTGTCAATCCCAGATCCAATCCCAGCGCCAACTACATTGTGAATCCTGGATCCAATCCATCCATTAATGGCAACCGTGATGAATGATGTGTACCAGTGCACCAATTTCAGCATCATCTCAGCATCACTCAGAACACCAGTCACCAGTTCCACATACATGATGGACATAACGTTCAGGTGCGATGAATGGTCCTATGGGTGGTGTGTGTGTGTGTGCGTGCATGTACACAAATGCATATTATCAGGAAGCAATACATTTAGAGTTTTCAAAACTTTATTTTTATTTTTTGCATTCAGCATGTCAAGTGAAAGTTTATTTACCAGGATGCCCCATGCAGTGAAAATGCCACAAGCAGATTACGCAGCTTAAAGATTTATTAAAAATAGTAAATCTGGATTGATAGGACTGCACTTTTATAAGGTCAGATAAAAGAACCCCATGTATATTGCATTGTTCAGACTTTTATAATGTCGCACATACATGATAAAAATATCTGATTACACAATAAAATTGCCCCTGTACCATACAATTTATAAATGATGTTCAGAAGGTTCTTTACTTTCCAAATATGCATGTTGATATGGATACCTAAGAAAATGGACCCTTGTTATCATAACAATATCCATATATTTGAGAACATATATTTGTATTTATAAACATTATATCTATATATCCCTTATTATCATACATTTACATTTGCATATGTATTTTTACACAGCGATGTCACGATCCAGGCTCAATATCCACATGGGAATTGTATCCTTAGAGACGCCATTTTTCTGTAACAGAAAGACAAAACAGTTTCAACCTTACAAATGTCAGTATATGAGTTCAAAAAAATTCAGTGTATCAGTTTAATAAAATAACTTTTTTATCTTAATTCAGGTGATCTTATTGCAACATATGTGTAGGAAAAATGTATCCTTCCTAAAGAGTGCTGCCAGAATATTCTCCTCAGGTGAACATACTGTGAACTATGTTTATGAAGGGTTTGTCCTGAGCTTAGTGCTGAAATTATTTCCGACTTCATTTCTGACTTATGAAGGTGCCATAACCCGAGTAAGGTGGCGTAGCTGAAGAAGAAGAGATTCAGCATCTCTACAGACACTAAACAACAACAGATGCAGCAGAGTGGGACGGTACCTCTGGCAATGCCAAAGCACCTCTCGCAGTGCACGGTGCGCCGATACACCCACATGGTGTCCCCAGCCTTCAGGTGTCCCAGTGATCCGTTGCACACTTCACACTGTGGGATGGACAAAGAGGGGCAAGCCGGGTTAGGGTGATGCCTCACACTTCAAACACACTTTATTACTTGATTTTACATTTTCCCTGGCCACTTTATCAGATACAGCAGTGTAGTACAGACTGGTGAAGGGGGTGTAATGGTGTGGGGGATGTTTTCTTTGGATACATTATTTTTTTAATACACACTGGGTATCTCTTCAATGCCATGAAGTATCAAAACATTATTGTTGACCAGGTGCATCTCCTCACTGTCAGCCTAGCTTTTGTCAAACTGATACTGGACAGTGTGACAAAGCAGAAATCATCTCAGGATGGTTCCTTGAACACCACAGTGCCATTTCTTTACACCTGTGGCGATAAAGTCCCCGCCTCTTAACCCTACAGACCATCATTGAGGTGCAACACAATATTACCAGAATGTGCTGCCAAAAAAAATGACAGAAACTGTATGAAGTTGTTGAGCTAATATCAACTAAGAACCCTGTGGAATATATCCAGCACCTTGTTACTGAATTCATGCTGTTCTGGAAGCAAAGGAGGCTTCCACCCAGTACTTGATAGGTGTATCCAATAAAGTGGCTTGTGTGTATATACACCGCCCGGCCAAAAAAAGTGACACACTCTAATACTTGGTTGGGCTGCTTTTAGCTTTGGTTACAGCACGCATTCACCATGTCATTGTTTCAATAAGCTTATGCAATGCCACAACATTTATTTACGTCCAGAACTGCATTTATTTTTCACCAACATCTTGTATCGATGATGGGAGAGTTGGAGCGCTGCGTAAAGTCTTCTCCAGCACAAGATCCCAAAGGTTCTCAATGGGGTTAAGGTCTGGACTCTGTGGTGGCCAATCCATGTGTGAAAATAATGTCTTTCTCATGCTCCCTCTTTCACAGTTTGACCCCCATGAATCCTGGCATTGTCATCTTGGAATATGCCCAATCCATTGATGGAGAAACCTGGTCATTCAGTATATTCAGGTAGTCAGCTGAGCTCATTTTTTGGCCATATAACGTTGCTGAACCTAGATCTGACCAACTGAAACAACCCCACATCATATCACTAAATTAAATCCAGGTGGTGACTTTTTTTTGGCTGGGCAGTGTATATATATTTAAATTATTTAAATTATTTCCAACCATAAAAAAACTTTTTTTGCATGTATTTCGTATATTTTTATATCCATAATAATATTTCAGCCGGGGAAGTGAAGGAGTTTACCTTGAAGCAGGTGGCGTGGCAGTTTATCTGCATGTCACCTAGGATGATTTTGGGCTCAGTGCTCATGGGTTTGCGGCAGTAGCTGCAAAAGTCCTTCTCCGTTACACTCCTACAGGGGAGGGTGTGTCGATACTGCGTTAATCTTGGTTCAGCAGGAAAAACTTAGCTGAAATGTCCATATGAAATACATTTAGTTTACACTGGCACCTCCTCACCTGTCAAGCGTGGAGTACAGTGTCTTTGTGGATGTTGAGATGATGTTGTCAGACAGATAATCGTCCGGCCTGCCGACAGAAGGAAAACAGAACACTTCACACTCTGGGCAAAATTCGATGAACACTGTGTATCAACTGTAAATGACAGGATGGTGTCCATTTCCCTCACATCACCCAGAGGAACACAATATCACTAACTGGTACAAACACTGAGACCATACCCTGTTAATCCTACACTAGAGTAAGAACATACTTCACAGACAGGTGGTGCAGGGTTTAGAGCTATCATCTCACTACTGTAAGGCCCTGGGTTCAAATCCCCACCCTACTGTAGTACCTTCATCAGTGTCAGTGAACTTATTCTGAATTAATACAGTAAAAATTACCCAGCTGTAAAAAAGTAATGCTAAGTCGCCTTGGAGAAAAAAAATAAATCTGACAGCTTTGTTGGAGACACTGTAAAGATAAGCTGTCCACCATTTAGAGAAATTCATACACTTCACACTCATATATTTCAGGCTTCATAACTCCAGCATCTTGCAAAAATTTTGCTCGCTGCTCCTGCCAATAACGCAGTCCCAGTTAACTCAATTTGTAACATGCTTTTATGATTAGAGAGAGAATTCCAGTAAAATCTTCAGCTTCATTTGAGCTCAAAGCAGCCACCGGAATAAATATTGATCAAGTACTGATGTTTGATGAATGTTTTAGAGAGTGGTATTTGACTTGTAAGTTTTTTTTGATGGTTTCCAATTCACTGGCCTGGGAGAGCCAAACTATAAGAGTTTCCCTATCAAAGTGAGACGCTTTTGACCGGAGCTCCTTTCCACACCTCTTCTGGTTTGCGAGCAATGAATATGATGACGAATCACCTGATGAATCTAATTCAAGCAATGATATACCTGAACGTGAGTAAGCCGAGCACTGTACCTGTTGGATGTGTACAATGTTTTGGAGTACAGAGATGGGCTGGACAAAGTGCTGCTGCGATCATAACTGCAAACAATGTAAAAAGGGTGTCATGAAATGCATATGATTTAATAAAATAAAAAAACAGTAATAGACTGTATGAGGTTAGTTCCTCCTTTGGGTATCTCCATGATGATCAAAGTAAACACATATACCATGGCTGAACTCCAACATAATACTCATAAATTTTAAATCTCTGCAGAGGTTTACCTTCACTTCTCAGACTGTAAGAAGGTACTGATGCACATGCAAACTGTTGTTTGATGTTGTTTAGACTGGAACTAAACATCGAGTTGCAAGACTGAGTTTGCGCTCAACAAAAGTGTCTTTGCTGGCTGACCTGCATGGCAGCAAACGTTGTTCACGGGAGCATTCGGACCATGAAATCCAGCCTACCTGGTATCACTGCTTATGGTGCTGTAGGTTGTTGAAGTCACCCTGGTCGTTGGCGTGTAGTCGCTGGTGGTGTAGGTGTTGTAGCTCGTTCTGATCACAAAACACAATTTCACAGTCATGAGTCCAAGAGTGCTTCTGCACACGAGGCCTTCATGTGAAGGTAATTGTATTTACCTGGTTGTCACACTGGACCTGGGACTGTACTCCGTGGAAATAGTCCTGCTGTACTCCCTAAGCATAAAAACAGCACATATTAAGGTTGAAGACAGCATTTTGTATTTCTTAAAAAACAAGCAACATTTATTAGAAGCTTTATCTTTGTTGAAAGTTGATGCAAATTTAAAATTAGGTAAAGCAAAAAAGATATCAGCGTACTTCAGCAGCTTGAATGTGTTGAACAGTAAATGCACTGGCTCCTCGGGTTATGGATGTTCAAGTTTTTGAAAACGAAAGCATTGTTTCATTTATTTATTTGTTTGTTGCATTTTTTCACTTATGTATGTTGGAAAATTACTGAGTGGTAATGTGGTCTCCATGTGAGTGTGAGTTTTTTACTGTCCCTAGCTCATAAGTATCAGTAAAACACACCCCAACAGAATAAAAGTGCAGGACCACCTTAGTGCAATTCATTTCCACAGTGTTTACAGCTCCAATCTACTGTCCCTGATCAATGAACATTGCACATATTTATGGGATGAACTAATAAATAACCAGGATTGAATAGGAGGTCAGGCAGACAATTTATTTTTAGTTGTACTAGTGTACTATTTATAATTTATTATCTATCTATTAATTATTTGGAAGTTAGCAAAGTCTTACAGTATTTTTTATGTATTATAGCTTTAGCTCAGATTTTTATGGACTGTGAATAAAATGAAGGATGTCTTTATTATAAAGGTTTTATTGATTGTGACTTAGAGATAAAAATGCTTGTAGATTTACAAACATATTAATTCATGTACAAACTTCTGAGTTTTGTAAGGAGCCAGTGTATAATATAATAATATAGTTACAAATCATTTTCAGGAATATTCAGCAGAATTAAAATGAACGAATAAAAACGGCCCCCATGAGATCCCACTAAACTTACCTGTCTGTGCTCACTGGAGTCACTTCAGTTTTGATCGGTTTAATGCTCGACTCAAAAAAGGTCCTTAAATAAAAAGGAAAGGGTAGTATAAAAGGAAAAAATATTAACAGCTTGATTCCAAATAAACCTACAAAATATCACAAAAGAACGCAGAAAACTGAATTTAATAATAAAATACTAGTGTATTAAAATAAAAGAAGTATAGTGTACAGAACTAAAGGAAATGTTAACATTACTGAATTACTGAGATTAAGCTCACTTGTCAGAAGGTGACAGTGGAGTTACTTCAGTTCTGGTTGTTTTAGTGCTGGACAGAACGGTGCTTCTTAAGTAAAATGAAAAAAAGATTATATGTTATCACAAGTACCTCAATTAGTTCAAATATACTGTTACAAGTTTGTGGTTCCTAACTCATTTCAGACTCACCTGTCAGAAGTTGTCACTGGGGACACTGGGGTTTTGGATGTTCTACTGTTGACCACAGTAGTCCTTTTAAAAAGCATTGAGTGTTATTACTTACTTGTTAGGTCAAAGAAAGTGACCAGCAGATTATTTTGGGAAGTATAAAACAGGACAACCAAAAAGTTAAAACACAGAGTTTCAATCCCACTCACCAGTCAGGAGATTGCTTAGTGGGGGTCACTGGGACCACTTCGGATTTTGTTGTTTTAGTGGTGGTCACAACAGTGGTCCTTTATTGAAATAAAAAAAAAACAAAGGTTTGGCTAAAAGGTTAACATGTCAGAGGTGTAAAGTTTTTATATTACCTGTGTCTAGCAAACCCATACAGAATTGGCATATAAAGAAAGTAATCTGACTGCAATTCACTTCCTACTTAAGGCACCATCACCAAGTCCCCTCAGTCTAATCTATCATGGACTCAGCAGAGTTCCTTCAATAGTTTAATACATGAGGTTCTTCAAAGCTTTATACTATATTCTTACTGAAATGTGCTATTATTTAACTTGTGCTTAAGCTTCACTCCATGTGGTTTTCACCATCAACTCCCTTAGAGACTACCTGTCTCCTGTGTCCTTGGGGGGAGTCACTGAGGCCACTTCAGTTGTGATTGTTTTAGTGCTGGACACTATGGTGGTTCTTCATGAAAAGTGAAAAAAATATGAAAGGCTGTTATTAACGTTTACCCACTAGGCCAAGAAGTTTTGTGGCATGTACTTAGTACTCAGAAGTCCTAAAAATTAAAATGAGAATTATTCCTTTTTTAAGAAATGCTCCCCACTGTTGTTTAGACCCCCATAAATCAGTCAGACTCACCGGTCAGTGGTATTCTTAGTGGGGGTCACAGGGGTCACTTCGGATTTTGTTGTTTTAGTGGTGGTCACAACGCTGGTCCTTCATTGAAATAATAAAAAAAAACGTTTGGCTAAAAGGTTAACATGTCAGGGACGTAAAGTGTTTACATTAAATGTGTGTAGTGAACCCATATGGAATTTGCCTATAAAGAAAGTAACCTGTGTGCAATTCACTTCTTACTTAAGGCACCATCACCAAGTCCCATCAGTCTAATCTATCATGAACTCAGCGGGGTTCCTTCAATTCTGGCTGTTTAACCACTTGACAAAACGTCTCAGATTAGATATTAATTCAATACATGAGGTTCTTCAAAGCTTCATATTACATCTTTACTGAAATGTGCTATTATTAGACCCACATAAATCAGTCAAACTCACCGGTCAGCGGTATCCTTAGTGGGGGTCACAGGGGTCACTGTGGTTTTTGTTGTTTTTGAACTGATCGCTGTAGAACTTCTGAGTAAAAATAGAAAAATTGTTCAGAAATTTGACTATTTGTGTGGAATTCCACTGAAGCAGACACTATGGAGAGGAGAGGCTGAGTAACAATTATTACATCAACACATTATGGTCCCATTGACCATAATCTGTCAGTTTAATGCACAGTGCTAAATAACACATGGAACTGTGGATTTATTCTTACTCGTACCCTTTCCCTGCCACAGTTGCGTCTGAAGCCCCGTCAGTTACCGTCTCAGATTTCACCGAACTTTGGAATCCCGATGTTCTTTATTGCAGAAGAAACAACATTAATTTGGCATCAGCATTAATCATTATAAATATTTCCAAGTTGCTTGTTCAGTAGAGACCCTCAAAATGCATAAAGAGGTTTTCTTAATGATGAATGGATTGTTGAAATCCTCCCACTTCAGGGTCAGTGAGTTTCACCATGCAACTTAGCCTCATGGCGTCACAGTGAAGTGCATAGTAAAATCCTAAACCCACTGGGCTGAAGTGTAGGCCGCTACTGTACCTGGTTGTGACCACGGTGGTTTCAGTGGTCTTGCCATCGGCTATAGTTTTAGTGCTGACGCTGAAATAAAAGGACATAATAAACTCAGCATTGTACAGGTGACTAGCAGTCTGGTTTTATAATTTAGAGATATTGAGCGTTCTTACGTTGTTTTGGATCCATCAGTTTTCAAGTTTAATGGTGGCCTGAAATTACACATAAATGTTTCATCGTTATTAAAACGCATCATTTTGCCTTTCTTGGATGGATGGATGGATGGATGGATAAATAAAATTTAAAAAATTAAACAGTAACAATTTACTCACGGTTTTGGGATTTCAGGTTTGAATGTTGAACTTGTGCTGTTAAAACAAATGTTATCCTTCATCAAAAATATTCTTTTTAATGAGTTATAATTCTGCATTATAATCATTTAAAAGTGTACCTTCTGGTAGAGGTAGTTGTCTTGTCAGTAACTGGGGAACCACCACTGCAAAAATGTCAAGACAATAACAAACGGTCACTCCTTTTAATACAGTGCATTCCTACCACCACTGCATGACACAGCGAAATGGAGAGGATCTGAATGGGTGGAGGTACAACTCACCCGCTCTTGGCAAGTTCATCCTGACTCGTGCTAAATCTGAAAACAGAAGAGAAAAATGTAACTTCTTAGCCAGACTGGTTGAATATTGTCAAAGTTATGCAATATGCAACTGATGGCTGAAAATATGTGTGCATGTATGTGCATCAATATAATCTAAGCAACATTCAACATTCAACCAACTGTCAGAGAGGTAATGGTGCTGTAATAACAACGTAAAGAATAATGCAGTCAACTCCACTTCAGTAGATTCTGAATAAGTGAATAATTTGCTTATGTGGATGTTGTCCACAGGTCTGTTTTGGGCCTATTCACTTCAAAGGGACACAAGTGGATATCTGATGAGTGGATAATTCACTTTAGTGAATAAAATTTTCCACTCTTGTAGCCCATCTTCCTATGCTTATGACTTCAGTTAAGTGGATGCAGGCTATTCACCTCTCTGCTGATCATAAATCAATTACAGTTACAGTCACTTTTCATTCTACAGGTGAAGTCTGTGTCAGCTTGGTCAGTTGCCGTGCAGCTGCTGCCCAAACTGCATCCCTGAACAGTTAAAATGATGACCATAAACTGCACCACATGAACCAACGGCCACAAACTGGCTACCGGCTGTAGTCTGATGAGAGAGAACTTGTTGCACATCATTCATTGTTTTCCTGCTAAATTAGTTTTCCTCTCATTGAGGGAATCAGTAACAAAACAGTGTTTATTATAAGAAATATAAAAAAGATCCCTGGTTTGCGGCTTCCTCATCACTTCAGAGGACGCAGGTAACGGTGATCCCAGAGACACCACCCCACCCCCCTTCGCTGGTGGCTGCACTACAAACACTGGACATCCTGTGTCGCTTAATGGAGGTCAA
The DNA here is from genome assembly GCA_018136845.1 of Heterotis niloticus. Taxonomy (NCBI): domain Eukaryota; kingdom Metazoa; phylum Chordata; class Actinopteri; order Osteoglossiformes; family Osteoglossidae; genus Heterotis; species Heterotis niloticus. The sequence goes on along the minus strand of CM030897.1, from coordinate 5,636,841 downwards.
TGGCTGCACCTCCTATGAACATTCATACAAACTCCAAAATGAGGGGACTGGATGGAACTTGAATGTAAAAATGCTTCACACCGCTGTGTAACAAACTATTTTAGAAAGAACACAACACTTTTGAGGACTAATACATGTACATAAATAATAATGAACAATTTCTTCCATGTAAAACACAACTACAGATAAGTGAACACACCACATAACTGGACACTGTAGATCCTGTCCAAACACTGTCCACTAAAGTGGACTTAACTGTACACCGCAGAGTCACACAGAAGTGCACCTACATACTCTGTCCTACTTAATACAACTCATCGCATGGGTTTACCTTTTGGTGAGCGACTGCACATATGATCCCTGGCTCACAGGGCTGGCTTTCGTCGTCTCTGGAGGCCTGCTTCACCGAAAGCAAACCTGTTATCATGCAAACTTTCAACTGAAAACCAATATGGAGCAATGACTTCTATGCTCCAACAATGCCATATCATGACCTTCACCCTCTTCCGCTCAGGTGTTGCTGTCTTGACTACATGAGATACAGTTCAAGTGTCTCAGAGATCAATTGGCATTGAACCTTTATGTATAACCTTAATATTATGATCTTAGTTGTTAAAAGTAGGAAGACAGAAAAACAAATGAGAAACTCAGAATTTTTTAATAATTTGCTGGTAGAAGCAGTGCTCCTCCTGGCTATTCCATTTCATATGAGAATTTAGGCAGCGGGTGGAACAGTGGTAAAAGTTTTTGCCTTGTGAGTGACTCACAAAATAAAAATAAAAACTAAATAAATCCCAAATCCCACTGCATTACCCATAATCAAGATCAATACCCTGAATTGCTCCAGAAAAAATGTCCCTGTTGTATAAATGGCTAAATCACAGGAAGTAGCTTTATATACACCAACCTTAGCAATTTAAGCCGCTTTGGAGAAAAGTGTCACATACATAACTTAAGATATAATAACTTAAGATGCAAAGTGGCAAAGTGCTCTTTACCTGTCAAGATTTTCCTGAGACTTGAATCGCCCCAGAACAACCCTGCCAAAGTTGGTGCTCCCACTAGAAGACCATACAGATATGTAAGAACATATAAAGTAATTTATCCCTATTTTGATCAAAATATCACATGCTAGTAAATTAAATATACAAATACTTTTGAAAACATGGAGTATGAACAGTCTTTCAAAGTGACTCACACTTAGCACTTACAGTATTACAGATAACAAAACCGAGTGTATCAAGCCTCTATGTGTTAAAATGGTAATTTAAAGACTATCACAGAATATATTATGCAATAACAATCCTCTCTATGTCAAACTGTGCATGAACCACTGCAGATGGTTTAATAAGTTCTATTATAGTGGGCAGCAGCGGTGGAGAACCATGCAGCTCTGATATGAATCTGATCATCTACAACTAGAGCATTAAGGAAATTTATAAAAATATCTTTAGAAATGGAGACATTCACTGAGAGGTTATGGGCAGAAAGATAAGCAAGTGTTACGACACTACACGACAGCTAAAGCTCCACTATAGTGTTAGTGCAACGTGTGTGTGTGTGTGTGTGTGTGTGTGTGTGTGTGTGTGTGTGTGTGTGTGTGAAAGAGACAAAGAGGGCGAGAAAGAGGAGCATGCGAAACGACTCACTCTGTGGATTCTTCTTCTGTCGAGGCCTTCCTGATCCAGCTGTTGTCCTTCAACAAAGTCGCCTTCTTCCCGCTTTTATCAAAGATCTGACTCGGGCTGCTACTCTTCACCTCTGTGGGGGCAGCACACACCCAACAAACCGTTTCGTTTTGAGTGTTTATTCCCATTATCTTACCTGGTACTTTAAACAAAGAGCTACAGCTCAATCTGCCCCTACGGCAAGAAGCAAGTGGCACTGTGATAGTTGCACCAACGCATTATTCATTACATTCCACATATAATTCACTGTATTGCACAAATATGGGTTTCAATTACAGTGCTGACTTTAATTTTATCCCCCAAATTACATGTTCATTACACATTACATTAGGTTACAAAAGTGTTACTGTAGCACATAGTGAAGTACTGTATAGCACCGTAATAGAAAATATTGCAATTGAATAATTCAAAATGATATTGTTTGATATTATGCTGTTGGGAAATACTGATTAAAAGGTCTTCAATGTACGTGTAGAAAATATATTTTACCTGTTTTAGTTGTCACTGTTTTGTTTTGATAAGCCATTTCCGAACTGCAGGTGGATTAAATCTGGGGAAAAAGCAACAGATCAGTTCTACATGGTGTTTTGCAACCTTGGACAAAGGTGTAAGAGAAATAATAACAGTAATTATTCATTAATTCCATAAAGAGAATTTTTATATTTAAAATTCATTAAAATTTTTCAAGACATTGCTTCTAAGTGCATAAGTAAAAGCAAGTTGTGCATCTGTCTCATTGCTCATCCAGTATCTTCTAACCCGAAGATAAAATTATCAAGGATAAAAACAATCTTGCACATAAGAAGAGCATGAAGTCCTGCAGAAAATTAATAAAATCAAAGGAAAGTTCATCATTGACATAAAACTCTTTAGGTAAATTCTGAAAGGATTCAGAGCAACAGCATGCAAATATGCTGAGACTGCATGATGCTAAATGTATGATTGGAATTATAACAGCCAAGACAACAAGGTATCTAAGAATAACATTATTCTTTTTACTGGCATTTGCTTTGACTGGCGTACTGCAGTCCCTCATGCTATGCAGCAGAGGGCTAGCTTTGCTCTTCCATGCTGAGTACGCCCGAAAGCTGTCTGTCCACATTTCCTTGGCGTCACACTTTCACACTCCAGCCCGCCGGGAACATTCTTTAACACAAGGGAATTCACTGAGGGAATTCCTTTGCCTGCCGTTGGCACCGCCAGCACAGGTCTGGTGAGTCCTCACCCAGACTTTCCTGGACCTTAGAACACAGAGGAGGAACCTCACACATCAGACTTAGCTCCTTGGTCTCCAAAAGTACTCCTGTAAGTCTCCTTGGACAAAGGTAACGTTCATCCATCTATTATTATTAACCGCTTGTCCTGGTCAGGGTCACAGCAGTCCAGAGAATATTCCAGAATCCCTAAGGAGAATACACTCGGGGTTGAACCCCAGTCTGCTACAGGGTAACCTCACACACGTTATGGGAACCCGAAGCACAGGGAAAACATCCAGTTAAATAAAAAGTAATGATAAAGTAAAAAGATGCAGGTGTCCAGTCTTTGTCCCGGAGTGTGTTTTCCAGTTCTGTTTATCATTCAAACAAAAGAAGCTCAAAATGAGCAGAGAGACATACAATGAATAAAGTGTTCCTCCAACTGAATGATTTATACACCTGTATCTCCAGGTAGCACGAAGAGCCAAAGACACAGCAGCTGTTCAGGAGCAGAGGTGAAAACCTCAGGACGGCAGATTTTCTTGGTGTTCAACTGCGGTGAGATGCAAGACTGCATGCTGGGAAATTTATGGTGCTGATGAGTACAGTAATATAGACTGCTTGAAAAATATATGGGAACTGAGCGATTGCAGAAGTATGACTATGCGTGAGAATAAATTAATAAATCAGAAATTAAGCTTCACATTTACAAATCTGCTCATGTTTGCATGATGCTGTTTGAGGACAGAAGTCCAGGTTTAAGGGAACATTATTTACTACATATTATTACCAAATGCTCTCATTAGATGACTCAGTATTCCATGAATTTAAATGGTGAGATTCTACAAAAAACCAGCACAACCTGTATTCCTGGTACAATGACTGCTTTTTAAAACTTTTAACCATGAATAACTCACCTCAAATATTGTATTATTTTAAGTTAGCGGCTACATAACTGGATTTTATAAAATATTATACAATTGAATAGAATATTTTTTCCATTTTCTGTTTCTTGTAGAATGGTTCAGAGGTATAAAGAAAAATGAATTTAATTTTAACTCATGCACAAGTAAAAAAAATTCTGAGTTAAAAAGAAAGCGATGTCCACCGTATGTGAAAATGATTCCACATCACTTTTTAAATATTATAATGTTTTAATAAAGTACTGTAATCTTACACATGTAAGCTGACATGGCAACAGCTGACTTTAAAACATCTAATGATTTCATGTACACACTGGCCATAATTCTTTATGAATATTTATGTAAAGGCAGAAATAGATTCTGGACAAGTGATTAGACCTCCTGTGAGAACATCAGCAGACCAGCAGTCTGGCCCCCCATGGACTCAATCCATGACCGTCCACTCCTGTCATTCATTCACCTTAAATTAATATTTACTGCTGTATACAGTACAGAATACGGTAGTGAGTAATTCAGTTTCAATACACTTTGCTGACAGCAACTCTGCTTGGTCTTTAGCTTAGAGGAGGACTCGGGCTCAGCAGGTGCTGTGGTGTTTACAGCTGCAGCCCCAGGTTCAAGTCTTTGAGTACCTTTGCTGTAGTACCCTCGATCTAGGAACTTACCATGAATCAATACAGTAAAAGTTACTCAGTTATAAATCAGTGTTAAATCAGTGTGAGCACCTTAGGGTACAAACCCAAATGTGTAAGTTGCCAAGGAGAAAAACTTCAGCTAAAATGGATTCATAATAAAAAGCTACCACGATTAATCCAGGCTTTCTTTCTGCAACAGCTGGGAGCGTTGCTGTCTGAAAGCATCGAACCCCGAGAAGCTCCACAGGCTGACTTACCGAGAGCTGAAGGGTCTTGGAAGTGCGTGGCGTGAAGTGTGGTAACAGGTTTGAAAGGTGCAGGAGACCGTGCTCCCACGGGCTTTTTTTGCTATCTGCGTGGGAGGAGACACCAGTAGCCACCCAGGGTGTGCCCTGAAACAGAGCTTTCACAAACAGATGAAACCGGAAAAGTCAGTTTCTGACGACCAGGAGAAACTCGGCTGGTTACATTATACCGGTCCCTTAAAACAGCCTGAAAGAATACAAAGGGATAAATGCAGGTTCTCTTCAGTGTGAATGCAGCACAACCATGACCCACAGGTTCACAGTCATCACAGATTTACCTGCGTGAAAGGTGTATTTTTGCCCCATCCTTATCTTCGATGTTGCAACATCTTAAATTCCAGCACACCTTAAGTGAACAATTGGCATTCACATACTTTTATGAACAAAGCACATTTACTGTATTAGAAATTTTGATTGAAGCTATGGTGCCACAGTTTGTCACAATTTATCATTTGGCATCACTTGGTAAAAATGTGATATTTTGGATTAAAAACAACAGTAGCTTCTACACTGTCTGTCAGTTTAACTCCACTCCACGTCATGGAAAAAGCAACCTTTGTCCAGTATGTTATCTGCTGAAATTCAAGGGCCAGCATTCCTTTACACGCCTTCAGACTTAACCAACTGTTTATGTCATGAATGTGATACATCCCAGGGAATACAGTATCTCTAAAAAAAAAAAAAAGCAGGTTGTTAGGTGGTGTGAGAATTGTTGTGCTGTCAGCCAATTTCTCATTTTCACTGACATCTGTTCACATTAAAGCTGTATTGATTGATTTTAAGAAATGCACAAAGAGACATATTTTGTGTGTACATGTTATAATATTTCAGGTCGTTCAGCTGTCGTAGTGGCATCGCACGGTTTTTCTCCTGGATACTGCACTTTGCGAATAAATGCACGGTGCCAATGACTTGAACTTGAAAGAGATGGATCAGGTTGTGCTGGTACTCGGTAACCAGGAGGAGTAACTTGTTAGGGAGTGTCTGCAACTACGTGTAATAACTAGGAGTGTCAACCAAAGAATACCTGGTGCATGGCAATGCTGGGTGTGGTGCAGGAAGCCTTCACTTTTTTAGACACCTGAGCTTCACAGTCAAGTTCTGCATCCAAAATAATGCTTTATAGCACATCTTCAAGGGAAATCTGCCAAGAAAAAGTTATATCTCAGTTACAACTGGCAACACAGAAGTATGATAAACCTAGAGTTCATGCTGTATAATCCAGATGCTCTGGTTTCCTCCCACGGTCCAAAGACATGTGTTCAAGCGAAGTGGTAAATGGCCTTGTGTGTGTTAAGAGTGTGATATAATTCTCTGCTATATTCGAGAGGGAATGACGCGACTGTATGGCGATGGACTGCTATTTCGTTGAAACCGCTGTCACTGCGCCACCATCCAGTCACACCGTTTCTGCCTGCGCACCGCTTATTAGGAGTATTTTTATTGGCAGGGAACAAAAACGAAGAAGAAACGATAAACCACGAGTTTTCAGCAGCACTTAGAACTCCGAAGTGCAGTTTCTCCTTGCCCTCCCGTCAGTCTCCTGAACGCCGCGGTCTCACCTGCATGAGGGGGGCGTAGCCGCGCTGCTGCATTCCGCAAATATTTAAGGATTTAAAAAATGAATTTAGGAACGCAGCTTATTTTATTATTTTTTTTAAACATGCAGCGTGTTCATTCAAGAAGCGTGTACTAAAGTGGCTATTTACTAACTATTTCCCAACTTTATAACAAAAACAGTAATAGGCGTTGGACTTCGTGGTGGGGGGCGCGTCCGTCAGATGCGCTTCTCGGTTGGGCGCGACCACCAGCAGGGCAGCTAAATACTAGTTATTAACTGTACGTCCATCGAAAGAAACCATTTGCGAAATGAATGAATGTGAATGTATATTTAAAAAAGGCTAAATACATTGCTGCACTCTTTAGTTGTTATCGTCACGTGGACAACACCGAAAAACATCGTCCGAACTGCATTTTAAAGCTTCTCCAGATTTATCCTGTACCTCTTGCAGCACAATCTCGACACATGAACCAGAGTCTGAAAACTTTCCGTCGAGATCATTTTTGTATGAAGTGTTTTTTTTTGCGACACCGTAGCGCACTTTACGGCAGAGTTCGCGACGGTCTGCGCACGGCGCTCGAAAAACCCTAATAATAAACAAATAAATAAAATGTTTTCTTTCCGTAAAAAAGAAAAAAAAGGCCTCCATAAACGTGACACTCGACATTTAAAACATTTGTGAGAATTTACAGCGCTGTCCTGCGTTTAAGGCCTGCTCACGTGGTTTATTTGTGTTGAAATGTGATTTAACTCGTCAGATTTAACACTGGGCTGAGAATGAATCAGAAAACTTCATTGATCCCAAAGGAAATGATTTATGTTACAACTGTACAAATAGACAAAGACACAAGTAGCACGAAGAGCAAATACAATGATAACCATATGAAATAAAACAGAATATAAATATCAAACAAACTACAATAAATCCTCATTCAAAATGTCACATATAGGTGAAATATTACACATGCTGTGTACCAAAGTTATTCACATGGGAAGCAACAAATGAGTTATCGCACATGGCCAGGTTGTTTGGTATAGAAATGAAAAGCTGAAATTCTGGAGATGACCTGTAATTTTGCGAAGAGCACGTCAGGCCGTATGAAGCTGCCATGTTTGGGAGATGAAGGTGTTTGCGCTGCATAGTGGCGAAGGGTGTGGCTGTTTTCGTTCTGCGCCCCGGAGCTAAACCAGAGGGAATGTCAGCTGTCTGGACATGAAAAATGGAGTTATGTGCATCTAAAAGTGTCACCTGTCTCAATCTCAATCGGTCTGAGCAGGTGTAGGTGGTGATTCCGGCTGGGGTCAGAGGGGAACTCTCCAGCCCATAGTTCATTGGCACAGGTCACCACGGTGACGTAGATGAGCAGTAAACCAAGAGTTTTGCAGGGAACCCAGCTCCTGCTTCACCGCCACAAGACCGGCAGAGCACCCGCAACACTGGTGACGCTGCGCTAGGCCACCTTTCGATCTCCCGCCTTCTTCTTCCAATACTCATGAACGAGACCCCAAGACGCTTGCTCCCAGGACCATGACCTCAGACTTGCAGGTGCTATTTTTTTTATACCTGCCACTTCTCACTCAGCAGCAAAGCATCACGCTGTGCATCGAAAGTCACGATCAGACTCTAAAGAAATGATTTTGTCCAGGAAATAAAAAGCAAAATGGGTGAAAACAAAATAAAATAATTATTCAGGCTCTTGTTTGCACTGTTAATATTAAGCCTGCAGTCAAGGCTGGAGCTGTGTTACATGACATATTTTTTGCTTTGTGGATTTGCATATGTAGTCGAATGGCAACATCTCCATCTGGACGACAGTTTTGTTTTTTATGCATACAGTATTTTCTTATGAGTTATCATACTAAGACTCAGGATATCGGACTGTGGGAACATGATGTTTAGTTTTCACCAGCCTGTTCGCACACCCATACACACAGCACGCTGACAAGTCCGCCGTCCAACTGCATCCTCATTTTTTTCACCCGAAAGCAGCCGTTAGGCATTTTTTTCATTTTGAAGGTGTGAAAATTATGGTACCAATCATGCAGCTTTCTGACAGTCAGGTGTGTGTCGTGTCATTGGCCTGTCTTTCTGGAAGCCCGGCAGGCCACACACCACAATCCCACTTCCCATAACCGGCATCCCAGCTCTTGCAGTGTTTCCCCAGCTTTGACACTGCTCCTGTGAAGGTGTTACTAAACCGTCACTGAACAGAAATAAACCGGGAAGAACACTGATGGCACGAGTTGATTATTTGTGTATCAGCGTCTCTGAATGATATGCAAGAGGGAGGGGAAATCTAAAATTCATGCACCTGCTAATCTGCATGTTTGCATATGTGAGTGTGCTCTGATGCAGGTGAGGTTGGTGAGGATGGATGCAGTCCCCCCACCGCAGGGGGTTGTTGAGCATAAATGAGTGTCGAATCAAAGGCCCCCGGATAATTACGCCGTGTGCGTTCTTGTTCAAAGCATCTCTAGTCGTCATGGGAACAACACAGCAGGAGTGAGATCCTCTCGTGGAAGCACCTCATTGCATACAAAATTGCTGCATGGCATCTCTCACTACTTCTATTTAAGAACCTATAAACACAAAGCACTTTGTAGGCTTAAATATTTTCTGCACTGAAGCACCTTGTGGAAAGAGATGTTAAAGGAGATTGAATCTTTGGTGTACCAGGACAGCTTCGTGGTGCGGACGTGGTCAGACCCCATGCTCTAGCTGAAGCTGGCCATGAAGGGTCTCCACACATGTAGGATCTCACTCTTTCACTTGGAGAAGGGTCTGTACATTATCAGTGAGTTATCATTATTTATCTAAACGTCTCCAAGGTGACTCACAATGTGAGGTCTATATGCTAAGCTACTGTCTTCTTCTTCTTCTTCTTTATCTTTCGGTTGCTCCCGGTAGGGGTCGCCACAGTGGATCATCTGTTTCCATTTCTTCCTGTCCTCTGCATCTTTCTCTGTCAATATGCTAAGCTACTGTATTTCACTTATTTACTTTCTACAGCTGGGTAATATTTACTGTGTCACTTCAGGGTAAAAACCTTGATCAAGTGAATTACAGCAGGACATTGGGAGTAAAACCTGACCCTTTTGATTGCAAGGATGTATTTCTAACCACTGTACCACCTTCTGACCCCTGTGCAGTCCTTCAGAATTCTGCTCTTATTAAGCTGAGGTTGAGCAGAAACCACCAAGGCTTGGTAGATATAGGAGATGTAATGGAGACTAGATATTATCTTTCAAGTTAACATTTAGCAAAAATAACTGTCAATGACCTGTTCTCTGTGTGAATATCAGAAAACTCTGTGCTGAGCTTTTAGGGGTTCCTCTAGGGCTGCCTGAGGGTGCAGGAGTTATGCTTCTCTGCTTCAGTCCTAGAGTAGCTTGTCTATGTGTCTGTATATCTTTCCATCTTCCCAGGCACTAGGTTCAAGGAGGAGGCCAATGTGACTGGAACATGAGGACATGAGAGCATCATCAGGAAAGGTAGGTGCATCGTAGTTTGGATGATGCTGGGTCATTTGGAGGCCTTGTGTGAGCAGCCATCTGTCTGCAGGGTGATGGGTTCAGGCTGGTCCGGGCCAGAAGGAGTACCATATTGATCTGGTTATGGGCCAGATAGAGCACTGAGAGCTGCTGGAAACAATCCGAATGGAATCCAACACCAAAGCTTTTAGACATTGTTTAACTTGTCATGCTCTGCCAGTGAGGCTCCGGTTAAATTATTGTTTTTAAACAGGATGGTTGCACAGCAATAAACTGAAGAGCAGCTGGATTTTTAGTTAGACCATTGAAAAATTGAACTTTTGTGATTCCCTTCATAGAGCTCAGTGTCCCAGTTAATATGAGGCCTTGACTTCTGTCAGGGTGCCTGGAAACTGGCTGTCACAAGGCCAGTGCTCCTTCCCTGCCTGCACTTCTGGCCAATTGCTCACTTAAATAGCCAGAAGTAATGTGATTATTGTGTTCTGTCTGTTCAGCTTTTGGTAGCTTCAGCCGAGTCCTCCTCACGAAAAACAGAATGAAAATGACACTTGGTTTCTCTGCTGAACAAGTGATGGAGCCACATAACTGTTTATGTCACTGGATTACAGACATTTTATGAGGTGGTGGAAGATATGACATTCAGCACGTAAGCTGATGGATTGGGTGAGGCTGATGGATGACTTGTTCAAAATTTCAGCCCTATCCATGGGCTGCCGGCAGCTAGAAGTGATACTGTATACACAGTAGGTGACTGGAAAAACTCGGGCATTGTTATTTCTAATACCAGTGGGTCAAATGGTAAAATCATTTATACTGTTAGCCTGCTACCTCTGTCATATTTATATTAAATCTTTTTTATGTCAAGTGGACATTTAGAAGTTCAGTACAAAATATTTCTGAACAATCATACCTGAGGTGAAACATATTTAATACAGCACACAAGGTGTACTTGCCTTGTTGGTTATGGAAGTCTTTGTTATAAAGAATGAATAATAAAGATCATTATTTTTATTAATCATAATCAATTCAAATAATTATAATTTCAGTTATCACTGCATAAGAGGTCTGTCAGTTTAAACATGAAATACCAGTAGTGTCTGGGCTGCTTTTACTACTAAGCTACTAGCAACCCTAAAAGTACCAGTCCAGGTCTTCCTCTGACTTTAGCATGAGGTTCTAAAGTTTCTCACATTTTGGCTACTGTTATGTTTTAATATTGCTTTAAAGTTCAATGAAATTAAATTCAGTCAGCTCCTTATTGTATGAAACACCTTGAATATTAAAGGAATACAGGGACAGCATGTAAATGAAATATTCTGATACAGTGAATAGTTTAATAAACCACAGAACATTTATTGGAATAAAGCTTCAGGCATAAAGCCTGTGCAGGTATAAAGTGCTGAGACCAACTGAACACCGTGTAAAGCTAAAGCTCCCTTTCATTAGTAAGTATTTTTTTACCGTTTTTGTGGTTAAATGTATCGCATTAACATTAAAGTACAAGAAAGGTTCAGTCTGAACCATAAAAGCACGATAAAACACTGACTGGCTGCTTGCTGGCAGAGGTGCAGATGCCTGGATGCAGCTCTTGTGTGACAGAGGTGAAAGTGGCCACCGGTGACCATGAGCAGCTGTAAAAGGAGACAAAGGGGCTGCAGGCCAGGCAGATGTTCCTGGTGGAGCCACATGGCTTTTTGCTGTCAGGCACCTCAAAGTTTTACTTGCAGTCCAAGACACATCTGCCATTTCCTACATCCAGCTTGAGCCTCACACACTGAGCTCCTACATCCGGAGATACTGATTTAGCACTTTCCATGCTCTTATTAAAACCAGCTCATTTTCACACTTGGTGCAGAGTACATACTTTGAACAGGGTTACTATAGCAGGAGGGAGATGAAAATTTCAGTGAACTTGTGTTTCTCACACAAAAGAACATCACTGTGATCAAGGCTGCTTTTGGCCAAGTCAATCTATGAGCTGTAGCCTGAACATTTATGTTGAATTCCCAGATGATGCCCAAAAGCACAGACATGCATCTTCTGGCAGCTGCTTGTGGACACAAATCAACACGAGAGCGATGGGCAGGTGAAGGAGGAGAAGTGCTGTGTCAGGACCCACCACTCACATTACAGCCTTGCAGGTGAAGCACCTGTCAAAGTGATTCGGCCAGATGCTGAGCTTAGGATTCTGCCAAGTACAGGGTGTAGCCCAGCAGGCGTCATAGTTGTGCTGTTTGTCTCAGCGCTGACGTGTGACACGCTGATGGTGGGCTCCACCTAGATGCCCATGCAGCAAAGCCAGAATTCAGCTATAAAAGTTGCCCAAATGAGCTCCAGGAGAGGCAGCAGAAACCAGGGACACAACTGAGTGGAGCTCCAGGATGGACCCTGCGGTTATCCTCACCTTGCTGGGTATGGTGGCGGCTCATACCTGGGCCTCGCCTGTGCGGGTAAGTGCTGGGTGAACTCAGCTGTCAACCTGCAGCTGTTTTTGATGAGGTTCAACTGTGATGCTGTTTGTATTTTGTCAACAGAATTCAACCACTGTCAATGGAGAGAAACCCAGAGCTAAGAGGCAACTTCCAGGTAAATTCTTCAGTTTATGAAAGCTTTAGCATCATCAAGTGACATTATGTTGATAAATGAATGGGACATATTTCATCCTCCCCCCTGCAGAAGAGCTGCAGCGTTTCAATGATGTGACAGCAATGGACAAAATCCTGGAAACCAATGGCTGTAAGAGCACATTTCTTATACAGCAAACAATTTTATTATCCCACTGCTTGGCCCCAGCAGGTAGTACTACAGATTACTGAGTTCACTGATGACAGATGGATGTTCAAATTTTACCATATTTACACCACTGTGCTTTACTAGACAGATTCGGGCCAAGCAGTGTGCTACGTGTGTCACAAAACGATAAAACCATGGTGCCAGTGAAATGTTTGCCGTCATGCCAGGGCGTGGCAGCCATACTCACTTGTCTCTCAGAGAGGGGGACATCGCCCACCTGCCCAGCATGGGCCCACGCAGTGCCATCTCCTGTCCAGGGAACAGCTGTCTGTGGCCCAAGGCAGTGGATGGCTTTGTGTATGTGCCATACACACTGTCGCCAGAGTACGGTGAGTACAGCTTCCTGCCCTCAGGTGCTTTCATAGCCACACCGCGGTTAAATGCATTGCTGTTTATTTCCACTTTCATTTACAGTGGAGACTTTATGATGAATTAAGTACAAAGCAGAAAACTGTCTAGGAATTAAAGATATTAACAGAACTTCTGTAGTCATTTGATTTTTGCAGCAAAAAATTTGAAAGCCTCCTGCAAAACTAGTTACATGCCAGTAAAATGAGCTGAATTATTCTAACCATATAATAAAACTGAAGACCGATATGAATTTAATCTTCACAACTACCAAAATGGTAATGAAAAGGAGCATTGTCACAAACCAATTTAGTTTACCATGACAGAAAAATAATAAACTGGCAAAGACACAAACTGCCTCTTTACCTGCAGTCAATCCCCAACCCATCTGCTCTCTCTATCCTGTAACTGATTGTTCTGGATGAGGCTGCACTTGTGCCAAGGGTACAGAGCAGTTTATGAAATCAAACCCTTGGCTGAAGGACTAGTTTGTTCACCATGGACATCCCAAACGAAGAGCCTTCTGTTTGTGATTTCAGTTGACATGGACAGAATCACCATAGAGTTGGGAATACTGGACATCTCAAGCAAGACGTGTGTGAAATTCGTGCCCCGCACCCACGAGGCCGACTTCCTGGACATCCAGCCTCAGTCTGGGTGAGCTGCATGTATGAGCAGCCCTGTTTTGCCACCCTGGTTCTCCATGCAGGTCCACATCTCCAGATTAAACCCTGTTCCCTCAGGTGCTGGTCCTACCTGGGACGGATAGGAGGGGCCCAGACCCTCTCCCTGCAGTCTCCAGGGTGCATGTGGTCTGGCGTGGTGTCTCACGAACTGATGCACGCGCTGGGTTTTGTACATGAGCAATCTCGTTCTGACCGCAACCACTATGTGACCATTAAGTGGGAGAACATCCTGGAAGGTGTGTTACACCTCTGACGGGCTACAGCCCAAAGTATGGATCAGATGGCCATTGACAAAGTCCCTCCCCTCTAAACAGGCCAAGAGCACAACTTCAAGAAGTACGAAACAAATAACCTGAAGACCCCCTATGACTATGGCTCTATCATGCACTATGGAAGGCAAGAAAACATGATGCCCCCCAGCACTATAATTATAATTAGTGATTGTTTGGAGCCACTGTGGCCAAAACCAGGCAGGTTTAATGTTAGTGACCATATGTGGTCATTCTGCAGGTACGCCTTCTCAGAGGACGGTGATCCAACCATTGTGCCCAAACCTGACCCACGCACTCCAATTGGCCAGCGGGACGGACCCAGTGCCACAGACCTCCACAAAATAAACCTCCTGTACAACTGTGGTGAGAAGCATCGCTCCAACACAGCATCCCTCTGGAGGCAGGTTGTTTCACGCTTATTCATAAGGCAGAAAGTGGCCAAGTGGTGAGATGTGTTACCTTTAGCTTGAAAAGTAGCAGCACCTCCTGTACCCTTGAGAAAGGTGCTTACTCTGTCTCCAGTAATATTACTTAGCTGTACAAATGGGTACATAATTAAATGTGGCTCAAGGCTAAGTTACTTTAAAGAAAAGCATCAGCTACACAAATGTGTCATTTTAGCAATTGGCCTAGACTAAACTGCTCACTAACATGATTTGGAAGAACTGATCCATCTAACTGAAGGGCTACACTAACTTGCCTCATCTTCACAGAATCTGCAATGACAAGAATTTCACTACCTTCAGCTGTAGCGTTGAATTTGTCCAATCCCACTTCAGCTTGGCTAGAGTGTAGTTTATCCTCCAAGCAAACAGTTAATGACTGGCTTAAATTATAACATTTAATAAAACATTTGAAGAGCCCTGTTGACAGGCTTTAAAAAAAATTCCATCTACATGTTTTTGGAACTTCGCCCAGTGCGGTGTAATGTTAATAAATAAACGGTTAACTCCAGAGAGAAATTTACTTGGTTCCACCAGCACATTCTTACAAGTCTGTTTTGTTAACATGTGTTGTGCTGTTAATGGTTTACTAGGTCCAAAATCAGGCCTGACTGTATTGAAACAGGTGGTTAGCATCTCCAAAGTAGAGGCTGGTTATCTTTCTTCATATTTCACCATGTACCCCACCAAGACCACCACAAAGACAGTGTTGTCACTATGTCTCTGACTCCATTCTTATATCTCTGATCAACAAGACCAGATGGCAAAGGACATTTCCCCCATTTCTCTCCTAGGTGAGATGGTGTGACGTATGGAAACAGAATCCATAACGTGTATTTGAAGACATGGAATGGTGCAGCAGCACTAGCGCACACCAGACAGTGTCTTTTATGCTACAAAGTTAATGCTTCATTCTGGTGCCAGAATAATAAAATATTTATTTGTTTTTATAGAAATACAAACATTAAAAAAAGAAACTTGTTTCCACCGTTGTGCGTTTCAGTGACTAGTTTCATCCAAGTCGCCAGTGCAAAAGTACTAATTTTACACACAATGTGAAACATTAACGGTGACAGTATTTATAGAACAAGAGGGAAAACATTTATAAAATCTAGTTCAAAAAAGTTCTAATACCTTCATGTGACAGTGACACTACAGCTCTGAGCATGAGAAACATCTAAAAAGGTTATTTTAAAATCTACAATTTATAAAACAGAACAGTGGGAGCAGCTGCTAACAGTCTGTCCTCCGGGGTGACGCCAGGAGTGCAACTGCACTAGGTGACCCTGGAATAAAGACTGAAGTCACTCTGAGGGCACCCAGACCCCTTTGCCACATGGGATGCAGTTTGACACGGTCACCAGCTATGGACAGGTTCAATATGGGCCCCCATACTCACCTGGGACACACCTGTACAGAGGTGACAGGCGGCTCAAATACAGCCGTGTTCCATTTCCCAGCAGCCACTTCTGGTGATATCCCAACATATCTGCAGCATGCATCGCATGATTGCGTACCCCGCTCTCGGGAGCATCTACATGACTGCTGCGGACTACGGTGCAAATGACAGGTATACAATCAGTGCCACTATACTGTCAGTTACTGGCTGACCAGACTCTATTCAACATTGCCACCTGTGAACGACCACAAAGACCCAGTTTCCGTGGTTCTGCTGGTTAGTGTGGTTCTGAAATGGAAGATTAAGGGAAGCCAGATACCCCAGGCAATGAAAGTCCCATCTACCTACACACCTGAGGCAACCATATGCTTAAAGCCTTGCCTCCACCACACAGCTGTGCCCCCCACCTTTCTGGGTACCACCCAGCCTCTGCTGAACAGCCTCTAGGTGCTGGATGTACTCGCTCAAAGAATGCTCAGGGTCCTGGGCTGATGGATGGGGTTGCTCGGGAGGGCGAAAGAACGAACTGGGGTGCAACCTGCGGGACAGAGCATATGCCCATGCACAAACAGAGTTAACGGACAGTAACCATTCTCAGAACTAGCATGTCCCCATGTGTGCAGGTGAGTCTACAGACCTGCTCTGCAGACCAAGTGGTGAATTGACAGATGGCACCAGTGAAGAAACATCCCTCTTGGTGGGGCCTTGCTCACGAGTGGGTGGGGAGTTGAACAGTGCACCTGAATGCTGCTGTTGCAACACTGCACATCGGGAGCTGGAACCTACCAAAAGCATGTAGTTAGTATGCGTGCAGACAGTCACAGACACACTGGCAGAAAGCAGAGGTTCATAAAAGCTCACGTGTGTGTCTGTAGCTCTCTCCAGCACTGGGGCCCTGCCCACCCAACGTAGCCATCACTGCAGCACCTTTCCTGACTGCCTTCTGCCATTTTCTGACCAGGAAGCGTAACCTGTGGGCAGACAGAATATAGTAGCAGCTTCCAAACTGAGTGGCAAACACAAAAGCCCCCTGGTGGTGGACTAACCTGGACACAGCAACAACCACACGGACAGCAGTGCGGAAGCGATTAATTGGACGTGAACGGAGGACAGCGGGTGAAGGCTGGGCTCCCATGCGGGCGATGAGCGACAGTGTGGCCGTTTCACAGTCCTGGAAGCCACCGAGAAGCAGCAGCAGGTACCTCTTCTGGTAGACAAGTGCCTTTCGGAAGCTCTCCGCTCGCAAGTAGCGCCCATACAGCCGCTGCATCTATGGAAGGAGCCAAAAGGAAAGAAGGTTGAAGGAGGGACAATGGCGACTCTAGACTACGCAGGCAGTCTGTAGTGGGAGCCGTCACAACTTACTTTGCTACTGGAGTTGTCAGCGAATGGACGATTTGCCATCTCAACAGTTGCCTGGGAGAGCTGAGCTTCTGCTTTGCACAGAGCAGCTTTCAGATCAGTACACTCTTTCTGCCACAAGAGTTTGGTGTCCACCTCCTGGGGGGGGCAGTAACACTTCACCGCTTGCTCTCACACATACAAACAAAAACGTTGACTGGCTACTTGTGTGCTGGAGTGCCATACCTGTTCTTGACTGGTCCGCGTCTCTTTCTGAACCTGCAGCTCCCTCTGCAGGCAGGAGACCGAGTGCTTCAGAGTAGCCTTGTCCTGACCAAGGGCTTTGACATGGCTGCGCAACTCTGCATTTTCTGCAGCCAGCTGCTCCAGGGTAGCTGAAGGGGGGGGCTGCAAACAACATGTGGGCTATAAGCAAAAACATGGTGTAAAAAATGCAAAAGCAGAAGTATAGTTAAAGCCATTCACCTGGGTGATAAGTGCCTTCAGGTCCTGCTCCAGATCACTCAGTGTACACAGCAGCAGCTGCAGGTTCTCCTCCATGTGGACTTGCCTGCTGCTGCCCCTAGAGGGACAACGCCAATGTTAGAGTACCAGACCAAATCCCTCAGTCCCAAAGCCATCAGACAGAAGGGTTTGCCACCTTGTGAATCTTCCAGCAGGACCAGCTGTGTACATGACATCCTTCACCCTGGCCACAGCCAACTGCAACTGCTGCTGGGCAATTTTCAATTGTTGCTGGTTATGCAGAGTTGACAGTGTCCCCTGTGGGTGTGACTGCTTTAAGTCTGCAAGGGACTGCTGCAGCTGATGAATGTGCAGCTGGTCCTGATGATGCTGTTGGTCCAGCTCCAGCTATGGTAGCAAATAGCACAGACATTAAGTACAGGGACTGAACATTCTACCCAGCAATCACATCAATCTTCTCCACCCCCAATTTAACCAGCCTGTTCAAACTCACCAGCTTATCCTGCCATGTACATGTCTCTCTGAGTTCCTTCTGAGCTTCCTTCTCCTGCATGATGCGCAGTTGCTCCTGTACCATGTGTAGCTCTTGCTCCATCTTCTGCTTACTATGCAGTGCCTCCTGCTGCTGACAGCGGAGCTCCTTCCCTTGACAACATTCCTGTTCCAACTGGCTGCTGAGATCCTGGATGAGCCTCCGGTCCTTGAGGGATGCCTTGTTCTGGCACTGAGCCTCATCCAGCTTCTTTTTGAGCTCTTGGTTCTCCAGGGCAAGAGTGTCTCTTAGCTGAGTGGAGTGCAACAGCACCTCCTGCAGTTTCACCTCATGCTTCCGCTTCTCCTGGGCAAGAGCATCTGTCAGCCTGGCAGAGTGAGACAATGCATCCTGCAGTTTTAACATAAGCTCCTGCTTTTCCTGGGTAAACACATCCTTCAGCTTGGTGGACTGTGACAGCACCTCCTGCAGTTTCACCTCACGTTCCTGCTTTTCCTGGGCAAGAGCATCTGCCAGCATGGTGGAGTGCAACAGTGCTTCCTGCAACTTTAATGTGACTTCTTGTTTCTCCTGGGCAAGGGCATCCCTTAGGTGGGTGGAATGGGACAGTGCCTCCTGCAGCTTCACCTCATCTTCCTGCTTCTCTTGGGCAAGCCTTGTAGAGTGGTTCAGTGCCTCCTGTAACTTCAGTGTGAGCTCAAGCTTCTCCTGAGTGAGAGCATCCCTCAGTTGGCTTGAATGAGATAGCACTTCCTGCAGTTTCACCTTATGCTCCTGTTTTTCCTGGGTAAGAGCATCTTTCAGCTGTGCACAATGGGACTGCATCTCCTCCAGCTGCTGGGTTACATCACTTGTTCGCTGTCTCTCTTGGATAATGAGTGCTTCACAGCGTGACTGCTCAATCTGCAACTCCCTCCGCAGGTTGCTGGTTGTCACACATTCTTGTTCTAGGGCTTGTCTCAATACCTGGGGAGAAGACACCAAGCTCCTAATTACCCCTTTTGACCAATATGTAGCTGTGAAAGCAGGTGGAACTGCTGCCCACAGACCTTGTGGTTGTGCTGCTGTTCCTCCTGTTGGTGTCGGCAGCTCTGTGTCTCCTTTTGCAGCTCTTGTACCCGGGCCTGCTCATTGTTCACCTCCTGCTGCAGTGTTCGTGTCCTTTCCTTCTCTTGCTTCAACTCCTCCTCCTGGGTCATATTCTCCATCTCCTTGCTCTCTAGCCTCAACCTGTGGGAGGACAAAGTCTACATGATGGTGCCAAGTTGCAGACCTCTGCCACTAGCTGAAGTAAAATAAATAAATAAATAAATAAATAAATAAATAAATAAATAAATAAATAAAAAAAATCTATATGCTCAGAGATGTGTTTTGGACCTGGGTTCAGCATGGCTCTCCTCAAACATACAGGCTACCTGGCTCTTTGGCTATTAGGCTAACAATTACATTTAACAAACTATGCAAAGTGCACAGAAGTGTCACTGTGCTGATAAGTGAGTTGGTACCTCAGCTGGGAGATCTCATTGTGCAGCTTCTGCTGACTTGCTGCTGCTGTGCTCAGCTGTAGGCTGCTCTCCTCAAGTTCTTTTGAAAGCCGAGATACAGTGTCCTGCTCCACAGCCAGCGAGCTGCCCAGGTCCTTCATGAGCATCTGCTCCTGCTGCAGTTGGAACTCCAGTAGCTCCACTGTGGGTGAGAGACACACATAAGTATTCTTAGACTCCTCTCATAAGCTGGAGTAGTCATTTTAGATCCCCCCCCCCCACCTTCTACCTTGTTTGTGGAGCTGCTGCTGCTGCTGGGCACTCTCTTCTTGAGCAGTGGTCATGCAGGCCTGCAGTTGGTGCAGCTGCTCCTGGCTCTTTAAACTTGTAATGCGCAGCTGCCCTTGCAGATCTTGCAGTTCAGCTAGAAGGTTGCGGCGTTCTGCAGACAGTAGCTTCTCCAAAGACTCCCTCTGATGGCTCTCCTGGGGTAGAACACAGACAAAAATCAAACATCTAACAATTAAGGAAACCTAGAATGAACACACATTTGAGAAAGTGTGAAAAGGCTGGCCAGATACACACTTGTTGCTTTAAGAGTTGAGCCAACTGTTTCATAAGGGAATCAGGGTCAAGGGTTGCATGGCTGCTGATGATAGACTGCAGTTCAGAGCGGAACCAGTTGCGTTCGCTTGCAAACACACTGCGCACAGACTGGAGCAGGTCTGCACGCCAGTCTGTTTCTTGGTTGTTCACCTGCAGAGATGCAATACTCCTATAACCACTGTACAAACAGCTGTGCAATATCCAGTGTCCCTTGTCCTTCCAGTACAGAGGTCTGAAAAAGTACCTGTGGTTTGTGGTCTGCCACTTTGCAGAGCAGCTCTCTAAGTGAGAGGACAGCTTCTTGCAGGGCACGTTTCTCTCGCTGCCAGCTAGGGGGCACTGCATTGGCCACAGGGGATTGGGAGAGTGCAAGGATATGGCAAGCCTCCTGGTACAGTTTCTTCAACAGGTCCTGAAGGGAAAAACTTATTCAGAACATAAAGCCTATGGAAGTCACCCTGCTGCTGTTGAAACAGTTGAACGTCATACCTGGAGCTCAGGGGACAAGAATTCCTCGCTCCCACCTGCACTATCCACACTGTCAGCTGGAGCCATGCCACGCTGCCTCAAGTAATTAACAAACTGGGCATCCAGACGCTCACCAGCATCCAGCTCCACTTGTAGCTGTGCACCCAGTTCTGAGCTCATGTCTACAAAGAAACATCAGATCAATGAGGCTCACTGAAGGTAAACAAGGGCCATGTGCAAGGTGATCCCCCTGACAGCATTTGAATGTGTAAATATGAGAACAAGAGAGTACAAGGGAGTCCAAAACTCACTGCTGCCATAGCCATCACTAGCCCAATCAAGGGGAGATGGTGAGGAGGCTGAGCATGTTGGAGAAGTGGGTGGAGTCAGGTTCATGTCCTCCAGCTCCTTTACCTGCAACATTGAATCAATTTAGAGTTTGAAAAATCATGACACACACACACACACACACACACACACACACACACACACACACACACACACACACACACACCCTCAGTAAGGGTTGATAAGATGCACACAGACAGAAGGGGGGAAAAGAAAAAAAAAAAAAAAAAAAAAAAAAAAAAAAACCCTCACCTTGTCTGCATCCATACCATCTGTTACTGATAGATGATCAGATGCTAGAGTTGAGCTTGGGGTTGAGCTGGGGGCAGAGCCAGGGGAGCAGACACTGGGTGGGTCCATGCTGGAGGGCAAGATCTCATGGGGCAAGGACTGGTCCTTACTGTGTAGCTCTAAGCTGGTGCAGTGGAGGGCACTGAGCTCAGAGAAGCGTGTTGTCTGGTTCATGCTGCAGTCCAGGTGACGCAAACGCTCAGGAGACCCCACAGAGGCTTCGTGAGACAGGGAGATCTTGAAGTCCTGCTGTGCCTGTAACCCATGTTGCTCACGTAGCTGGTGCAGCTCATGACGCTGGCTGCATAGTTCCTGCTCTTGTAGAACTAGGTCCTCCTGTAGCCTGTGGAGCTCCAGTTTCAGGTGGTGGTTGATGACCTCAAACTCAGCAAGAGCCCTGTCCTTTGTCTGCAGGGAGATGCAGTTCAGTATTCTGTCAGTGCACATGCACAAGAGTCCCACTGTGGTTAGTGACACAACCCCAGCACCATACCTGGCCCTCCTCCAACAGCTTCTCTGCTCTTTCAGTGCTGGAACTGAGTCCCTCCTTGACAGAGGCCAGCTCTGCCTTCAAGGCACTACATTCTGCCCTTAGCCGAGTCAGCTGCTGCTCTTTCTCCTGCAGGGCTCCTTCAGCTTTGGCCAGGGTCTCATCAGCACATGTCTGGAACAGATAAACAGCAGTGGGGGCTATAGATCAGCAGGTAAAGGCAGCACCAACTGAAGGATGAGGCCTCGCTTTCTACTGTGGAAAAAAAGAGGCCAGTTTCTCCCAGCCAAAGTGACATTTCGGAGAACACTGGTATGTATAGCAGTAATAGCAACTTCCTCTTTCTGTTCTACTTGCACAACTTTACAGGAATTGACTCACTATGCTGCCTGTAGTCATGACTTTAATTAATATATAGTCCTGCGCAGAGAGGAAATGAAATGAAATTAATAAAGCAAGACAGAACTGAGCCATACTCAACTTTATCTGTGACTCACCAGTACTTCTTTATGGGCCTTGACACGCTTAGCTGCCTGGTCCTCCAGCTGAAGGTTCAGCTGTTGAATATGGGAGCCGTTTGAAGTCAGTTCCTGTTTGAGCCTCTCCACTTCCTCCTGGAGCCGTGCCTTGCTCTGTCTCAGCACATGTCCCTCAGCAGACAACTCCTTCTTGAGCATCTCCAGATGGCTGATCTGAGTGTGTGACTCCTGCAGTTCCTCCACAACTGCTTCAACAGCCACTGACTTCTCCTTGAGCTGTTCCTCAGCCCTCTCACAGAGAACTACAGCCTTGTCCCGTTCATCCTCCAACTCCTGCAACCGAGCACTCAGATGCTCCGTCTGTATATGTCTCTGGGACAGCTGAGCCCTGAGTATGGCAGCCTCCTCTTGCATACAGTCAAGGCACTGCCGCTTTTCTTCTAGACTCTGGACCGTCTCTTCCAGCTGACTGCGAAAGTTCTCCTCCTGCTTGTGAAGAACCTCCTGCAGAGCCTTCCTCTCTCTGTGAGCCAGATCCAGGCGGCTCTGCAGCTCCCGGCCTAGGTTGTCCTCGAGGGCAGGTGGAGGCCAACAGCCAGACAGTGCAGAACTGTGCTCCAGTGGATCGCTAACCTCCAGACGGTCAGGCCCAAGTCTTGCCAGTTCCTCCTGCAGCTTGTTGATGACCTCATGCAAGCGCTCAGCTTCTTCCTCATGGTCCTGCCGCAGACGCTGCTGGTCACTGCGCAGGAGCTCCACTTGGGAGTGCAAATGCTCCACCTGTTTTTGCTGCTGCACCTGGATACCCAGACAAAGGTTATCAAGTCCTGTACAGCAGAAACCTTGGAAAAAGTACACCAGCAGATGTAGATAGCCAGATGTTTTATGCTGGATTTATAGTCTCAGTGAAAGTTAACAGTAGATTGGAAAAACCATGAGCAACAAAATCCATTTAAAGAGTATTACTTTGCCATCTCTATGACCCACCTTATTGTCATTAAACACATTTAGTTCCTGCTGCAGCTGAAGGACCTGTTTGTTCAAGTCGTCAATTTCCTGGTTTTTTTCCTCCAGGAGAGCAAGAGGAAGCTGCAGAGAGGACACTGTTGTGTCCTCTTCTCGGGTCACATCTTGAATTTTTTGCAGGGAAGTAAGGTGTTCCTGGAAATGGAAAATGTGATTTCCTACGGTCAGATCTAAGCTTGTTACACATATATGCAGACTCACAGCCACAGTCCAAACACTCTGCATGAATGAGCTGAAGGCAGAGTCCAGAGAGACTGTGTGTGGGCATGTGTATTGTCTGCATGGGCTCAGGCCATACCTTGAGAGAGGTGATCTCACTCTGCAATTGTGTGACACATGTCGAGTTCTGCTTGGTGATCAGGTCTAGCTGCAGGTTCAGCTGAAGGACCTCCTCCTCTTTGACACCCAGTTTTCTCTGTACCTCATCCAGCTGCTCCAGGAGAACCTGCACCTGGGGGAGGGGGTAACATGACTATAGGGGGTATATCAGCAGGTGGTGGTAGTCCCCACAGAAGCCACCTAATGCAGAAGGCTCTGTCCACTGTACAGCTTCTTAAGAAACATTCTAGTCATGTAAATGGAGACACTACTATAGTACTGGGTGGGTAAATGCTGTAACACCGCCACAATAAAACACACCTGCTTTTGCTTTTCGAGCAGGTCCTGCTTCATAGAATCAAGCTGCTCGCGCAAGACTGAATCAAAGCTGCCCTCTGGCAGTCGGTGCCGTGTTTCATCCAACTTGGACTGCAGGGCTGAAATGTGCATGCGATTTGAGTACTGCTGCTGCTGGAGAGCTTCCCGGTCCTGTGGACAGCACCCAGAGTAGATGGTCAAGACCACCACTCATCTATTGACTTTCCTTACATGTCAGCTGCTTTAGACAGAAGTATGTTCAAATGTTTCACTGTTACAGCAACACAATCACATACTGCATTTGAAAGACAGTTATGATAATATTCCCCAGGCACCCCTGAATGATGAGAAAGTTTTTTTCTCCTCTTAGAAACTGCATTGCATCGGTTTAGCTCACCTGCAGCAGTTCCTGCTCTACCTTCTTTGCCTTCAGCAGTTCCTGCTCTAGCTGGGCCACTGTGTGGCTGGACTCAGTACTGCTCAGAAGGGCCTGCTCCAGCTCTCTAATGCGGCCAGCCATCCTGTCAATCTCCTCGTTCCGATCGGTTAAGTCATACTCAAACCGCTCCTTGATCAGCAGTAGCCCGTTGTAGTCCTCAACCTTCTCCTTGATGGCTGCCTGCAGGCTCTCCACCTGGGGTATGAGAATGTCAGTCACACACTGGACAGCACAGGACTGGTGTGTGAGTAAAGAGATGAGGGATTCCAGAAGTGCTTTATTTCTCCTTCTAGTGACAGCAAAACATGAATGGGAAGACTGCAGCTTCAGAACTATTCTGAGATGTTAGAATACAATTACATCCCAAGTTGATATTTATGTTCTGTGTTAAGGGATACATTAAAACATACAACTTTCTCTAGCCAAGTTCTTCACTACATTAACAAAAACATATGCAGTCTACAGTCAGCAGCACCTTGTCTTCACCAGAACACCAAGGCCCAGTTTGTCAGGACCAGAGCAAGACAAGTGTGGCAAGCAAGAAGAGAGACAGGTATCCCAAGAGGGTTTCAAACCCCCGGTACCTCACTTGGCAACTCTAACCTCAACTGGCTTAGAGAACATAGTTTGTTACATGTCTGAGTACACCTAGACAAAACCCTGATAAGTGATCAATATAGAAAAATTTATTACTAATGGTAAAGTAGTGAAGCAGCAGCACAGAACTGGAAGGAGGACCATATATCTGGCAAGGCGTTTATAGAATGAAAAGGGTTTAAACAGGAATGGCATGCAGAGGGGGAGCTACTCTAAACAGGACAAAGACAAATTGATTACTATACCTGAAGAACCAAGTCTTCAATCTACAAGTCAAAGAGCAACAGCAAAAGAGTATTACCAACAGTGCAATAATGCATTGAATCGGTTTTTACTCCCTACAGATGTTAAACAAAACCATGCTGCAGAAAATCTGCAGATACATTCAAGCAAGTTACATGACACATCCAATGAGTCAAACTAGTCACTCCATTAATTATTGCAAGAAACAGTATAGTCCGTCATGCAAACCACTTAATTTAAAAAAAAAAAAAAAAAAAAAAAAAAAAAAAAAAAAAAAAAAAATCTAAACTGGCAACAGCAGAATGATGTCTCAGCTATATAATCAATTCCCTCCTTGTAAAGTCAGTAATCAGTCTCCAACAATCTATACTTTCCTGGTTGTATTCAAGACCCAATAATAAAATATCATTATTCAGTCAAACTGCAATGACAATACAGGGTTCTGTCACATAAGGAGGGTTTGTTTCATGCATTTCCTAGTCATGAGGTACTTTCAAGGTACTCTTCATAATACAACTTGTCTATTAAACGTAAAATAAAAGGTTTAAAAAAAAAAAAATGTTAAGATGGTGCTAAAACATGGTAAAATGGTGCTCCCTCTCAACAGCCTGCTGTAGCACCTATGTAGAAGCAGGACCCATTTGTCCTTCGTCTGTAGCAATCATTCCAATGACTCCATGAAAAGCCTTGTCCATCAATTTAAAAGATGAAGTAATAAAACAAGGAAAAGAAAGGTGTCAATTTTTCATTATTTTAAATGGGGGTGAAGAAAAATTTAAATGTGGTCCTACTCTATCCAAAAACATCCATTAATGCATGATAAACTTTTAAAGCACAAGTTAGAAATCACTAAAAGTTGTCATTTATTTTCCTGTTTATAATGCATGGGACACTTTATAGGACATTTTGTGTGTTTGTGCTGCCACTGGCGTCCCTGCTATACATGGGAGATGAGAAGGCACATGTGCAGGGTTTGGAGCCGTTGAGGGTAATGAGATGAGATGTTAAATAAAGAAAAGATGTTTGTCAAAGTAACCTGCTGTGTCCAGCTTTTGGTTGATGCAACTGGTATTTAAAGAGGTTCATCTATAAAATGAGATGCATAGTAAGTATACTGACAGTGCTAATGCATTCAAAGAAAAACTAGTGGAAATGTGTTGCTTTGGCTAAAATGTTATAAAAGTTTATTCTAACATATACAATACACTATACAGTAGTGTTTAGTAATCCAGCCGCAAGGGGATGCACAAACTAGTGCATTTCTTTGTGCCGGTCCCAAGCCCGGAAATGGAGAGGGTTGCGTCAGGAAGGGCATCTGGCATAAAAATTTTGCCAACTAAATATGCGGACAAAAATAGAAATTTCCAAACCGGATCGGTCGAGGCCCGGGTTAACAACGACCGCCACCAGCACTGCTAGCCGACAGGGTGCTGGCGGAAATTGGGCTACTGCTGGCCAAAGAAGGAGGAAGAGAGGAGGAAGGCATGTCCGGAGGAAAGAGGAAGGTTAAGAGAGTGGACGTGAGGATAGGAACTTTGAATGTTGGTAGTATGACTGGTAAAGGGAGAAAGCTTGCTGATATGATGGAGAAGGAAGGTTGATATATTGTGTGTGCAAGAGACCAAATGGAAGGGGAGTAAGGCTAGGTGCATCGGAGGGGGGTTTAAACTGTTTTACCATGGTGTGGATGGGAGGAGAAACGGGGTAGGGATTATCCTGAAGGAACAGTATGTCAAGAGTGTCTTGGAAGTGAAGAGAGTGTCTGACAGAGTGATGGTTATGAAACTGGAAATTGATGGTGTGATGATGAATGTTGTTAGTGCATATGCCCCGCAAGTTGGGTGTGAGATGGATGAGAAAGAAGAATTCTGGAGTGATATGGATGAAGTGGCAAAGAGTGTACCTGAGGGAGAGAGAGAGTGGTGATTGGAGCGGATTTCAATGGACATGTTGGTGAAGGAAACAGAGGAGATGGGGAGGTGATGGGTAGGTATGGTGTCAAGAAGAGGAACGCAGAAGGTCAGATGATAGTGGATTTTGCAAAAAGGATGGACATGGCTGTGGTAAACACGTATTTTAAGAAGAGGGAGGAACACAGGGTGACGTACAAGAGTGGAGGAAGATGCACACAGGTGGATTATATCTTATGCAGGAGGGCCAGATTGAAGGAGACTGTAGACTGTAAAGTGGTGGCAGGGGAAAGCGTAGTTAGGCAGCATAGGATGGTGGTTTGTAGGATGATATTGGAGATCAAAAAGGGAAGGAGAGTGAGGGCAGAACCAAGGATCAAATGGTGGAAGTTGGAAAAGGAAAACTATAAGGTGGAGTTCAGGGAGGAATTAAGACAGGCACTGGGTGGCAGTGAAAAGTTACCAGTGAGCTGGACATCTACAGCAGAAGTGGTAAGGGAGACAGCTAGAAAGGTGCTTGGTGTGACATCTGGACAGAGGAAGGAGGACAAGGAAACCTGGTGGTGGAATGAGGAAGTACAGGAGAGTATACAGAGGAAGAGGCTGGCGAAGAAGAAGTGGGATAGACAGAGAGATTAAGAATGTAGACAGAAGTACAAGGAGATGAGGCGTAGGGTGAAGAGAGAGGTGGCAAAGACTAAAGAAAAGGTGTATGGTGAATTGTATAAGAGGTTGGACACTAAAGAGGAAGAAAAGGACCTGTACCGATTGGCTAGGCAGAGGGACCAAGCTGGGAAAGATGTGCAGCAGGTTAGGGTGATAAAGGATAGCGATGGAAACATACTCACAAGCAAGGAGAGTGTGCTGAGCCAATGGAAAGAGTACTTTGAGGGGCTGATGAATGAAAAGAATGAGAGAGAGAGAAGGTTGGATGATGTAGGGATTATGAATAGGGGAGTGTAATGGATTAGCAAGGAGGAAGTTAGGACAGCTATGAAGAGGATGAAGAATGGAAAGGCTGTTTGTCCAGATGACATACCTGTGGAAGCATGGAAGTGTTTAGGAGAGATGGCAGTGGAGTATTTAACCAGATTACATTAAAACAATCTTAGAAAGTGAGATGATGCCTGAGGAGTGGAGAAGAAGTGTACTAGTACCAATTTTTAAGAATAAGGGTGATGTGCAGAGCTGTAGTAACTACAGAGGGATAAAACTGATCAGCCATAGCATGAAGTTATGGGAAAGAGTAGTGGAAGCTAGGTTAAGAAGGGAGGTGACAATTAGTGAGCAGCAGTATGGCTTCATGCCGAGAAGGAGTACTACAGATGCGTTGTTTGCTCTGAGGGTGTTGATGGAGAAGTACCGAGAAGGTAAGGAGTTGCATTGTGTCTTCGTGGACTTTGAGAAAGCATATGACAGGGTACCTAGGGAGGAGCTGTGGTATTGTATGAGGAAGTCGGGGGTGCCAGAAAAGTACGTAAGAGTGGTACAGGATATGTACAAGGACAGTGTAACCGTGGTGAGGTCTGCAGTAGGAGTAATGGGATGCTTTCAGGGTGGGGGTAGGATTACATCAAGGATCAGCTTTGAGTCCTTTCTTGTTTGCAATGGTAATGGACAGGTTGACAGATGAGATCAGACAGGAGTCACCATGGACTATGATGTTTGCAGATGACATTGTGATCTGTAGTGAGAGTAGGGAGCAGGTTGAGGAGACCCTGGAGAAGTGGAGATATGCTCTAGAGAGAAGAGGAATGAAGGTCAGTAGGACTAAGACAGAATACATGTGCATAAATGAGAGGGAGGACAGAGGAATGGTGAGGATGCAGGGAATAGAGTTGGTGAAGGTGGGTGAATTTAAATACTTAGGATCAACAGTCCAGAGTAATGGGGAGTGTGGGAGAGAGGTGAAGAAGAGAGTGCAGGCAGGGTGGAGAAGAGTGTCAGGAGTGATTTGTGACAGAAGGGTACCAGCAAGAGTGAAAGGGAAGGTCTATAAGATGGTAGTGAGACCAGGTATGCTTTATGGGTTGGAGACGGTGGCACTGACCAAAAGACAGGAGGCAGAGCTAGAGGTGGCAGAGTTAAAGATGTTAAGGTTTGCATTGGGTGTGACGAGGATGGACAGGATTAGAAATGAGTATATTAGAGGGGCAGCACAGGTTAGACGGTTTGGAGACAAAGTCAGAGAGGCGAGACTGCGTTGGTTTGGACATGTGCAGAGGAGAGATTCGGGACATATCGGGAGAAGAATGCTAGGGATGGAGCTGCCAGGCAAGAGGAAGAGAGGAAGGCCTAAAAGGAGGTTTATGGATGTGGTGAAGGAGGACATGCAAGTGGTGGGGGTGACAGAGAGAGATGCAGAGGACAGGAGGAAGTGGAAGCTTTTGATCCGCTGTGGCGACCCCTAACGGGAGCGGCCGAAAGAAGATGATACAGTAATGTTTAGTATTTTTTGATTTTAAGTTTAGATTTGCAATTAGATTTTCTTTATTATGAATAAGCTTCAGATAAAAATTCATAACAAAAAGTTTCCATTTAGATACTGATTTTAGGTATTAATTTTCAAATACAGAGTTTGGAAATGGAGGGACTGCTGTGATTGACTTTAAATTTGCTCCATTTAGTAGCATTCGGATATTGTGGACTTTGTTTTCATTAGAATGTATCAGGTGTATATTTTCGCCTCCCATTTAAGTGCTAATGAAGTTTATTTTACTTGAACTGAGCACACACAAAAAAAGTTAAATAAATAAATAAATAAATCTGGAATTATATTCATTCTGTATAATGGTCATAATCTGATCCTCTCCTGGCCAAGTAGGACTCACCCTCTGCATGTCATCATCTGCTGCACCATGACCCTTGTTGGGCTGTCTTAGCTGGGCCTCCAGCTTCTTGATCTCCTGCTGAAACTCATCTCGCTCATGTTCCCTCTCAGCTGCTTGCTCCTGCACACATTGAGGAAAGACACGTTCAATGTTGATGTGACAGTGTGACTCATCTTCCTCTTAGAGATGTGAGGGGATGATCCCTGACTTTGCTTAGGCTGATGAACTCACATCGATGAACTGGCGGTTGTGTTTTAGCTGCTTCTCTAGGGCATGGATGTGCTGCTGGAGGTCCTCACTCTGGGTCCTAAGGTGCTCCACCAGCTCATGGCTTTGGCTTTCCTGCTGCTCCAGCTCAGTCTCCAGCAGCTTGAGTTGTGATACCAGGGTGCTGTGGTCCTTCTCTGCCTGCCGTTGCACATCAAGCTTCTCCCGTGTCAGGTGCTGAAGCTCTTCCAGGAGGGCTGGGCCAGGGGTTAAATACAATCATGACATAAAAATTTTATATACTGTTGTAAAAGTGGAATGGTCAGAAGGCATCTAGTTTGACAGCACATGCTGCTCATCACCATCTACTGGCTGTGTCAAACAAACATTTACATACAGATCTGCAGTTGGAGATGCAGACTATGCCCTCAGTCCACATAAGCATTTTGAATGCATACAGGAAAACACAGCACATTCTTACATCCACAGTCACACTTGTCACCTTTCTCAATGTCACCGAGACTCCCAGCAACTGCGTCTCTCTGGCGGATCAATAGGCTGCGCTCTTCGCTGATTTCTTGAAGCTGAACCCTCAGAACATCAAGCTCCTCTACAAGCCGCTGCTCCTGGTTCTCCTTCTGCTGCACAGCCTCCTCTAGAGCTGCTTTCTCTGCCACATAGCCTTCCATGAGCCCTGTAGAATGAGGACATGTAAACAAAATCTCTGATGAGGCCAAAGGAAGGACAGAGAGAGATAGACAGAAGCTATACACACCCTCTGCCTTATGTAGTTCTAACTCCAGTTGGTTCTTCACACTGGCCTCCAGATCAAGCTGCTCTAGGAGCTGCTGCTGTTGCAGTACAAGCTGTGCTGTATTGTCCCTGCCTTGGGTGAACTGCTCTTGCAGTTCTGCTTGGACCCCCCGTGTGTTGTGGAGCTGCAGCCAGAAAAAGGTTGGTAGTATCATGGTGAGGAAAAAGCCTTGTGATTTTTTTCACCATTTATGATTCAATTACCTACCTGCTTGGTTGATTCAAAGAGCAGCTCTAGCAGCTTATCCACAGCTGAGCGCAGGCGCTCACAGACTCCAAGGACCACACCCTCATCCTCAGGCTCCAGGTCTATCCCATGGAGCAGGCTCTCAGACAGCCTGTGGGACAGTTCCATGCCCTCGTCTGTTAGAGTAGACCACAAGCTGCTGTCTGGAGCAAGGTCCCTGCCTTCCAACTCTGCTACTAAGAAAGAGGCATTGCATAAAACACCTTGCTTCTTATAATAACCTGGAACAATGTGGATAACATACAGAGGAAACAACTACCCTTCTCTGGAAGGTCCACACTTGTACTCTTGTCCAGAAATGTTCCTATCTGCCTGCTGATCAAGTCCTCAGTGGTCAGGGTGGTCTTCATAATGTCAACTAGCATCTTGAGCAGCCTCTCGTGAGTCTCCTGCAGAGTCTTCCTAAGCACCCACCCAGAGATAGGGGCAGGGTTACCTTTATTAGCTGCATATTAATAAGATACAGGATGTCATTTTAGCTGTCCACTCACTTATCCTCAGCAGCTGAGCTTAGGTCAGCCATCAGCATGGCCACCAGGTTACTGCCCTCCTGGTTCTCTCTCTCACGGCGCTGCAGCAGGCCCTCCAGTGTGGCCATTTCAGACTGCTTCCCCTCCAAATCCTCCTTCAAGTGAGATAGCTCCACACGCAGCTAAGAGAGAGAACAGAGGCTTGTGAGTCTAGATAACACGTTTTGCTTGACCACAAGACAGACCAGAGGCCTCCATCCCTATGGACCTGAGATGGAGAAAGAGGAAAGGGGGGGAGAAAAAAAAAAAAAAAAAAAAAAAAAAAAAAAACTGACTGCAGTGGAAAGGACTAGAGCTACAATCCCACCTGATGGAAACAGGTTACTGAATCATTGAGGGAACAACTGGCCTACCTGCAGTAAGTGACCAAAATGGCAGAGTGAGTGTGTGTAAACGTATAGATGCTAATTATCCTGCAGGAAATTGTATACAGACATGCATTAGTAGCTTGGAGCTTTTGTTACCGATCTTCATCATACCACAACTGTTTCACTATAGCAGCTCTGCATCTGCTTTAAGTTTAACCACATGCAATCCCAAGGTTTTACATATAATACCCTGGGATGATTCAGCTGTTTCTAAGTTGATGCCACTCCCCTACTATTTATCTTGTTTTGGTCATAGTTGCATGCTAACAACATCCCAGCAGCAGCAGAAGGCTGTATAGGATTTGAGATATGAAGAGGGCCAAGGAGTTGAAGGAGCTTTTAAAGCTTGCTCAAGGTAGGTTGAGATTTATGTTGAGCCAAGCTTCGTAAGTCAGCATAGGTTTCCAGTTTTGCAGATTCCACATGCTCTTCACTTTAAGTAGTCAGTAACAGTTCATTACAGCAAGATCCTTTGTTCATTTTAAACTGTTATGTGCACTTAGCATACATTTCAATTAATGTTTGTTGCTGTCTACTTTATATGAACACACACACAAATAAAGGGAATGTAATGGAAGATCGTAATGGAAAGAACTTGTACCACTATAGGACTCCTCACCACCGCCCAACTGCACTTGCTGCCCAGACTAGGCTGTAGGACACCTTTGTACTCACCATAGTGACCCTTAATTCATGATATTACAAATGACAGACTCAAATACTTCCTCATCTTCACTGTAATGGCACTAATGAAGATGGTCCCTATTGTAACAAGTTACCATGGACGCACCTGAGACAGCTCGGCCTCCTGTTCTTGTAGCCGTACGCGCATCTCGCTCAGCTGCTGCTCCCAGTGTGACTGAGAATACCCCTGTGAAAACAATGAGGATATCATACAAGGAACAGAACATGCCACTTCAACTGTTCAGCTTACGGGGTGTAAAATGTCATGGTTTTATTACACTCACAAGATATGAGCACATGGGTAAGTCGTCAGTACGGCACACTGGGAGAAAGCTAAAGGGGAACAAATCTGCAGCATTTCCTAGGACATGATGGGAGAACCACAAGTACATGTCTACTGAAAGTCATCTTTATTTTTTGGTTTGTCATGAGTGTTATGGGATGAGGTATAACATGTGATCCCCATTTGTTATGTTGACATGCACAGAGCTGTGGCATGATGCTCCCTTCTACCAGCCCCCTGGAACTGGCACATCTCCACAGTCCTAACCTGGGAAACCTGCTGCTCCTCACATTGATGTTTGAGCAACTCCAGCTCTTTCTGGACTGCCAGCCGCTGTTGACATGCCCCTTCCAGTTCTCTGCGAAGAGTCTCCAGCTCATAGGAAGATGCACTGCTCAGCTCCTGCCAGGGGAAGGTATTGTTACTTTCAGGACATTATTTAAAAAAAGTACCACTCAGCACTCCCTCAGAGCAGCTAACTACTTACTACCATTGGTGAACTGAGCTCAGGTCTCTAAGGAACACCCAGTACACCGGTGTATGAAATGTACAGTGATTCCCAACATTCACCTGCAAATGCTGCTGGTGCTTTTCTCGCAATGCAGCCATTTCTGTCTGGTGCAATTGTCGGAGCTCCTGCAAGGCAGTGCTCTGCTGCTTCTCTAGGGAGAGTGCTTCTTGATGCAGTGTTGCAAGAGCACCCTCATGTTTTTCCTCCAAGGCTTGCCGCTGGGAGGACAGAGTGGTCAGCAGCTGCTCCTAAGGGGACCAAATCAACATAGTAAACATCATATGGACAACTTGCCCTAAAATGGCACAATTACAATCATTTTGATTATGACTTTCCAATGGGTATTTTTATCATAAACACCTTTGTGGCTGCATAAGTGACTACAATATGTACACCACTGTTCTTGGGCTTTAACCATTTTTTTTGTACATTGATCAGCCATTTGCCCTTTTCACCATGAACAACTGTAACAGCTTTTCTTTGTCTCCCACACACAAATTTCATTCACAAGTTTCCCCAGGAGGGAAATGCTTCCTAGCAACTAACTGCATAGGGCTTACAATGGTGCTTTGGTCTCAAAAGGTTCTGTGATAAAGACAACAGGATACAGAGCTCTTCAGAAACCTGTCTGTCTGCAACCTGCCTCACCTTGTGCATCTCTCCCAGCTCTGCTGCCATTGCAGTGAACTTCTCCATGTGGGCTTGGGCCAACTGACCCCGCAGCTCCTCAATGGTAACTTGCAGATGGCTCTGCTGGTCCTCTCTCAGTCTTTGAAACTCAGCAGCATGGTTCCTCTCCTTCTCCTGCAGCAACTGCGTGTGTTCATCACGAATCCTTTGAATTTCTGTTAGGTATGTGGCCTCCAAGGCATCCATATTGGAAAGCATTCTGCCCTCCAACTCATTTCTCTCCTTTTTATGCAACTCCTCCAGCTGCTCCATCTCTGACCTGTGCTTGCTGTTAAGCTCCACCTTCATTTGCTCAAGCTTCACCCCGAGTGCCTCTGTTTCTTCATGCTGTTGGGCCAGCTTCTTCTCTTCTTGGAACCTGGAGTCAAAATTTGATATTTCTAAATTAAAACTAATTATACAAATGAATACTGA
This sequence comes from Heterotis niloticus, assembly GCA_018136845.1. Taxonomy (NCBI): domain Eukaryota; kingdom Metazoa; phylum Chordata; class Actinopteri; order Osteoglossiformes; family Osteoglossidae; genus Heterotis; species Heterotis niloticus. Next base: position 5,602,185 of record CM030897.1, on the reverse strand, counting down.
AACAAAATGTGAATACCTAAACAGTAAAGGAAGTTCTACCTCCAATTAATGGCTGGCATTCCCTTGCTTTTGTATCCATTACATCTATTCTCCCATATTTTGCATGTTAACACTATGGTGTGGCACCAGATGGGTTTTACACTTCAAACTGTGCAAGTAATATTTCATTTCCACTATACAAGCATGTATAGTACAATCACAGATAAACAGTCTGGGAATGCCATGAATCCTGAACTATGCAACTTGCTACCCAAGACAAAGGGATAGTTTAACCTGTTTTGGGCATTTTGCGGTCTTTCTGCCACCTGCTCCTGCAGTAAGATGGTCAACTCCTTTACTTCATCAGCCATGGTGCTCTTGGCAATCTGCAGCTCACTGTAAAATTGGGCCTCTGTTTCCTGCTTTGCCATCTGTGGGCCATCTTTGCCATTCAAGCAATCTTGCACAGGGCACGCCTGTTCCCATTCACTTGGTTCCTTCTGGAGTTCTTCCCTCGTGGCATTACAGTGTTCTTCAGACTCCTTGAGCTGCATTTGCTCCTCCACAATGCTCTGTTGTGTACACAGAAAGGGTTAGTGGTGTTGCACCACAGAAGAGGGCATTTTCCTAGGATAATATAAATAGAGAATATGCTCATCTCCTTTGTAACCAACTGTGACACCAAGCTGAACAAGTGCTCACCTCTTCATTACGTTCTTCTACAACAGTAGCTCCTTGGCTCTCCAATTCCTGGATGCATTTGGCCTCAGAGCGGACCTGGTCCAGAAGAAACCTGTGATCTTTGATCAAAACCTGGCCCTCCTTCTTCAACTCAGCCTCCACCTGCCGTGCAACATCCTGAGCACTCTGCAATCGCAGCCTTGTAATCTCTGTGGGTCAGAGAAAGGGTTTGAGACAAGTCTTTATAATTAATGGAGTGAAGGATCAGAATTTGCAAGAGACCTACAGGGATCAAACTGCTTCAAATGGAGCCAAATTATTAAGATCATTAAGAAAGGCAGATAATATTAGAGGGAGAGTGCAGGACAGTATTCTAGGAGAGGCAACCTTTAAGATGGCATTCAGAGAGCTTGGCACGCAGCTGCTCCAGCTCTAGAATATGCTTGGACTTCATGCCCTGAATCTCTTGGAAGTAGCGGTCCGCAAGGTCTGCTTTCACTTGCAGCAGCTCCTCCCGGTAGGCCAAGGCCAGCGAGTCACGCAACTGCTCCAGATCCTGTTTGTGGCGACCCTCTAGCTGCAGACGCAGGATCTCTAAGTCCTCCTGCCAGAAAGGACAACAGGATCAACCCACAATGATTCCTGAATGTCAGGCTTCTTACAAAACACCACGTTCATACCTTATGCTTTTCAAGTTTGGCAGTGACCTCTGTCAGCAGGTCATTCTTCTCTTCCTCACTCCCTTCAGAGATGAAACTGCAGAGCATAATTCATTGGGTGAACGCAAGCATAGCTGTTGGCAGCGGGCAAACCCACACCAATCCACTCCCATGTCCAGCAGGGACATTAGTGGTGAGAGGACGACCGAGCAGACCTGGCATCCCCAGTCTTGAGCACGGATTCCTCCAGGGCACCCTCCACCAGCCTCAGCTGGAGCAGTGCAATCTCTTCCCGGTAGCTCTCCTCAGTGGCCCGCAATCGCTGCTCAAAGTAGGAGCGCAAGTTCTGAAGCTCTAACTCATTATGCTCCTGAATGTCCTTGCGCTGCTGGGAAAACTCCTGCTTCATGCGCTCGATGTCCTCAACACAAGATGAGCGAGCCAGCAGCTGGTCCTTCAGCTCTGTGGTGGAAATGGTATGAAAGGGGCTCAAATGCAGCACAGCAAGGTCAGATCTTTATAACTCAGTCTGTTTGCTTGTCCTTTATGCACATTCATTTTTCAAGTCAAAGTTAAAATTTGGAATAGTACTACTACTATTCACCCTAGGTGAGCTTTCTGCATAATTAAATTCATTAGATGCCAAAAAGCATGCTTACCATTTTCAAAATATTCAATTCAGTTTATGGTAAGGATTGGAATGGCGCAAGAACTGATGTTATACAAAGAATATACATAATGGCCATGATGCTGACCACACACACACACACACACACACACACACACACACACACACACACACACACACACACACACACACACACACAATTTACTAACTAAAGTTTCGCAACATAATCTGTTACACTATATAATATCATTCTACTACTACATTTCTACCAGGCAGTACTGGTAATTTAGCTGGTCTACTCTGAAATGACCGTTCAGTGTATGAAATACTACTCACAGACAATAAGAGACTCACCCCCCAACTCCTGCCGGCTTGCCCTCATGCTCTCCAGCTGGGACCAGAGCTCTGCAACTTCCTGCTCTGAGCTGGATTTGAGGTCCAAGTACTCCCTCTGCAGCTTTTCCACCTGACAAGACCACAGAGCAGTGAAGAGTGCTTCCGAAGGCCAATATAATGTAACAAACTAACACAAACAGCAGAAAGTCTCTAACCTGCTGCTGCAGCTGCAGCTCCTTCTCAGTTCCTCTCCTCAGCTGCTCCTCCAAGTGGAACACACGCTCCTGGCGTTCCTGCAGCACAGCCTGGTGAGTACTCACCAGCTCCTCTACAGCCCCTGCAGGAGCAAGGAGACACCTGAGCAAGAAGCACCAAGTCACATGAATTTAATACCAATTAAGCACAATGAGCAATGTAACCCACTGGCAGCAGCATCGCGGTCTGTCCACGCTTGGGTTAGGTCCTCCTCCAGTTGCTGGACCTTCTGTTTCTGGGAAGCCAGTAGGTCTTTCAGTTTTGCCTGTTCATCAGCAAGTGAGGCCTGGAGCTCCACATGGGCTTCACTTGTCTTTTGCTCCAAGGCTACCCTCTGGGCCTGCAGAGAATCAAAAGCATGACACAATCCTAGGTCAAAGGAACAGTTCATTAATCAATTAGAGGACACGGTCCTGAGTACAAGCCACACACCACAATGACAGTACCTCAAGCTCAGAAGCCCGCTGCTGCTCCATCAGGACTCTCTGCTGTGACAGATTTGTCTCATGCGCCTCTTTGAGCTTCTCTGTGAATAACACCAAGAAGTACAACGCCATATTAACAAAGCACTCACAAAAACCCTCCCACATTCACCTGGGTAAAAACAAACTGAGGTTTTTCATTCCTTCTACTGCTGAGCTGTTGCAATACAGCATCAGCTAGTGGCAGCTATCAGGTGGCACAGACTCACCTAGCTCATGTTGATGCTGCTCTCGCAGCCGCTCAAGCTCCAGCTGCTGCCGGGCCTGCAGCATAGCAGTTTCCTGGGCCCAGCGGTCACGGAGGCTCGTCTGGAGCTCGATGAGCGCCGCCTCCTTGTCCCGCTGCAGGTTGTGCTGGGAGAGCTCCAGCTGCGCCGCATGCTGCTCGCTCATACTCAGACGTAGGGCCTCAAGCTCGAGAGCCTGTTGTGCCTGTGCCGACAGATAACTAGATATTTCTCAAGAATAATATCTATTGATATCAGCTGGCCTTTGTGCGTGAAATCCACCAACCTGCACCTGAAGCAGCTCTGCTTGGTGGGCTGTCTCCAGGCTGTCTCGCAGCTCTTCACTGAGCTCAACACGTAGACGGGCCAGCTCCTCCTGGTGCCTGCTGCCCAGCTCTGCCTGTTCCCGCTGGTGCTCCCGTTCATGGACCTACAGTTTGAGAATAGGGATTACTTCTGTTTGCATAGAACCTCATTGCAGACCCACTTCCCAAAAACAGTATGAGGATGAGGGTCAAACCTGCTTAATTAGTGCAATCTGTTTCTTCTGCTCCTCCTCCATGTTAGCCTTCAACTCTGACAGCTTGTTTTTTGTCTCCAGATGCAGCAATTGCACCTGTGGGAAGGGACAATATGATCACTTCTCTGTGCTGAGACATGACTAAGTGCATTGTGCCCTTAAGGACTCACCTCTTCCTGGTGTTTCTGCTTCAAGCAATGAACTTCCTCTTGGTGGAATCTCAGCTGGGCCTCTGCCTCATTCATGGCCTTGCGCAGGTTTTCAGCTTCTTTCTGTAACAGCTCCACAGCTTCTCTATGCTCCTGGAATTTGATCGAAGACTTAAGTTCACACATTTCCTTCTCCAAGGCACAGACCTTTTCCTGATGGTCCACTTCCAACTTCTTCCTCTCCATCTCGAGCCTCTCAAGGTCTGAATTCTTGGCCAAGAGCTGGTTCTGGAACTCCTCTTGCTGCAATGCCATGAAATTGGCTTTGGCATCAGCTTCAAGCTCTGAGAGACCAAGCTCTCGGTCTGCCTTTTCCACTTCTCCTTGGCTGACTGCCTCCTCAGATTTTGTCAGCTTCTGCTGGAGAAAAACAATCTGTGACTGCAGGTCTGCATTTTCTTTATTCATCTTCTCCAGCTTCCCTTCACTTTCCAGGAGCTCTGCTTGAATATGCAGTAGTTCCTCTTTTGAAGAGTCCAACTCCAACATCTTCTGGGTCAGGAGCTGTGAAGTGGTCCACTGATTCTCTCTCTGAGCTTCTAGCTGGATCTCCAGCTGGTCTCTCTGTATTTGCAAGGTTGACAGTTGGCGACCAAGAAGAGCCTGGATGTCCCCAGCCAATTTCTGCTCCTGGACATCTCGGAGAAGCTGCTCCTGTTCCTTGAGCTGTTCCAACAAGCATTCTTTTTCCTGTTTCATCTCTTGTAGTAGGTCTCTCAACCCCTGAGGGAGGGAAACCACCTCATTCTGCAAAGAGCTGAGCCTGTTCCTCAGATTGTCCTCTTCATGAGCCTTGCGGCTAATTATTTCCTCACACCGCAGCCTCTTCTCCCTCTCTGCCTCCAGTTCCTGCTGAACAGACTTCAGTGTCTCTGTCACACAGCTCCACTTCTCCATAGCTTCCTGCAACTCTTCTGTGGACTTCTGCACCTCCTCCTGGAGAACCTCCAGCTGTTTCTCTTTCTGTTCAAGCTGCTCTGCCAGGTCCTTACATTCCTGTATTAGAAGCACCTTTCCCAGTTCCACAGCTTCTACCTCTTCTTCCACACTGTGAGTGAAGGAGTTGTGTGTTGGCCACTGACTTGAGCTGAGGGAACCCTCTCTAGGACCAAAGTCAAGACTTTGCTCATAAGACAGGTTCTCCTCATGCCTAGTGGGACCTTGGGCAGAACTTGTGGACTTTTCAGTGTCAAGCTCACTGTCCAGCTCCACTTGTCCCAGATGGTTAGTTTTTCCAAGGCTCTCCTCAGCCCCAGAGCAGTTCTGGTGAACAGTAGAAGCAAAGTATTTTTCCATCAGGTGGTTGCCACTGCTGAAGGATCGTTCACCAAGTGGGTCCTTATGGCCACTGATGTCTTGAGTCCCCTCATCTTCACAGACAATGAAGTCACTGCTTTTTTCTGGGTCTTCCAGGCCACTCAGCCTGGTCTCCTGTAATTGGTTCTGGAGGATGTTCAGCTGTTCACTGAGCTGCTCTACCTTCTCCTTGTGTTCCTCCTGTAATCTCCGCAAGGCCACCTCATGGGCTTCTGCCAACTGAACCAGGTCCATCTCCTTCTCTTCTTCCAAAGCCTGCAATCTAAACTCAAAGTTAGATCTATCGGTTTCAAACTGAGCCCTCAAACCTCTACTAGTCTCTTCCTCCTGCTGCAGCTGATTTTGGAGGTCCTGGACCAGACTTTTCAGCTGCACCATCTCAAAGTTCAATTCTTCCTTCTCAGCCTTGTACTGACAGATTTCAGTGGTCAGCATGTCACTTTTGATACAGGCAAGCTGCTCCTTCAGCTCATTCTTCTCATTTTCAAGAGCTTGGGCAAGCGTTTCAAAGCGAGATGCTCGATCCCGTTCCTGCTGACTGCTTTCTCGCTCTTTCTCCAACTCACACGATAGTCTCTGCAGTAACATCTGTATACTGTGGTCATCACTAGTGCAAAAAGTTTGTTCTTGGTCCCCCAACTCCAAGCTTAAGCTGGTGTGTTGCTTATACAAGGCTGTATCTGCAATCTGAAAGTCTGTCATTACCCTTTGCTTCTCTGTGAAGACCTTCTGCTGCTCTCTGGTTTTCTAAAACAAACAAACAAACACCTCTAAACAAAACAAACTCACAATTCTGTTAATTAAGGAGTAAGACTACTGTCACATCCCCACCCTTTACCTCCTGGGCCTCTCTGAGTTGTTGATGCAGCCCATCCAGCTGTGTGGCATGACCCTGTAGACAGTGCTGGACCTGGGAAACATGCTGATGGACTTGGCTTATTTCTTCACAGCTATGGCTGTGTGAAAGCAGGTACTCGCTGGCCTACAACACAGTCACATGAACACCAAATCAGCATCTCCATGAGAAGATCACTCCAAAATTACCCTATTAGTATGCAACAGAAGAGGCCCCTCACCTGCTGAAGTTGCTGCTGCAAGGCACGAATCTGCTCACTGAGCTGCAGGGCCTCAATCTGCACTTGATGCCGGCTCTGCAGCGCCACCTGTAGGTTAGCACTAAGTTGTGCGATGATGTCATTGCGCTTCTGTACTGCAAGCTGCAGCTCCTGCAGAGACAGATGGAACATTAGCAGATAAAGAACTCTTTAGCATATTCACCTGCATGTCATGTGAACATAACAGCACAGAAAACAACAATGGGATGATTTTCACACCTGAAAACAGTTACCACCAATTTCATTTTCATCACATAACATGCTGTGTTCTAGCCCATTATCCAATCTCTTGCACTACAACAGCAAATGAACAAGCAGCAGAGCAGTAAGGGGGGAAACTGGTCATCATAAGTCATTTTAGTAGGCAACAAATCAAACAGACATCAGTGAAATCTTTGCATTGATTAATTTATCCAGGAATGCAATCTGCAACATCTTCAGGGACATATGTCATTGTGAACCACCGTTTGTCATCTACACATTTAGATTGCCAAACAGACATTTTTGTTCCAGAGCAGTCCGTCACCTTTAAAAATTAGTTTTGTGCCCTATCTGGCAGCCCTGAAGTGAAAATTCCAAAGCTTCAGTAGGTACTGTGGCAGAGCTAGGAAAGAATGGCTAGTTTCCTTCTACCATATATAGCTGTGGAAGGTGTTACACTCTACCTGGAGCTGTTCCTTCCCAGCATGGGCCACCAGCATTTCCGTGAGGTCTTCAACCACCTCATAGGCACCTGCAGCCATAGTGTCTCCCAACATGCTTTCTCCCTGGGCTTCTGGCCATTGGCTTTGTTGTGCAGTCATGCTGACTGTGTCCACATCAGGTTTCAGAGTGTCCTATGGGAGTCAAAATGAGAAGTACAACCTTGAAGTGGACAATACCTCTTCTGCTAGCTACATCTATGCTGCTCCTGGACATTCCTTTCAGCAATTTTAAAAAAGTAAACTGTAAATGTTAGCCAATTCAAAACTAGTCAACACTGTGGACAGTTCAAAGTACTGCACCCTTCACTACCTCCCTCCCTTGATGTTTCCTCTGAAGTCCAATTCCTAGCTGAAATGTCAGGCTATGGTTCACAGGAAGCCCCTGTGTTATTCCTTTAATCATTAATGCAATATACCAAATATTGTCAAATTGATACCTTACACCCTTCAAGGGGATTGCCACATTTCTGAGAAAATTATACATCTCTTTATATAATGGACTATGAACAACTTTGGCAATAAATGTCTTTCCATGTACATTTACTAAAAACCAATTTACAAGTTATCGGGATTAACTGAATTTTATTTACCGCAGTATTTAGGGGGAGGTAATGCAAAAAACATAAAACAGCCAAGGGTAGAACAATTTCACACACAGTTCATTAATCGCTGTTAAAGATCAGCTGGTGTAGTTAGAGCTTGCACCTCTGTAAGGGTCCCACCACCCATGGCGCACACCTCTGGCACTACTGTGTGCTCTTCCGCTGCACACTCATTCGAGGCAGTAGACGTCCCCTTCCTCTTCGGCGTCTTTTTCTGCGGATTCGTGCCGTCACCTTTCGCTTTGCGCTGTCTAAAATGAGCAAGCTGCGGAGGAAATTGAAGGAGAGGTACAGAGACAGGTAGGTGAGGAAGAAGTAACAGGACCACACAAACATGCTCTCTGCACCGTTGAAAAGATCAAAAATCAAGTTTTGCTGCAGGAAACAGCAGCCCCAGTCTTTGACCACATCCCACTAAGACTGGAGCATCTTTTCACCTAAACAGAACACATCTTCCAGAACACCAGAAAACTGGCACCAAAAACATAAGGAAAAAGAAAAAACAAAATTAAGTTTCAAAATGCTGCCCAGTTACTGAGGAAGACACCTCGACTAGTCAGGGTTAGGCCCAATGGCCAATACCCCCCCATATAGACTCGCAGCAGGGCAGAGAACTCCGACACCACAAGAGCCCTACACAGACTAATAGTCCTGCATCTTGCTGCCTCTCGTCTCTCCCATCGGCTCTTTAAGAGGCTTAAAGCAGATTAGCGCTGGAAACGCCGTCCTCGTAAACAGCAGACATGTCCACAAGTGCCCAAAAGATAAAGCTCACAAATTCTGCAGTCGCGAGGCCAGGATATCACACAAAGCCACACGCAGTCCAGTGCTAAGTCCAACCATTGGACACCCCATATAGGCAATTCCACTTCAGCCTCAGACCATGCTCACAGCAGCCCATTGAGACAGCGCCACAGAACCGACAGCAGCAAGGATTACGCTGGTGCTCAAAACCAGTCACATGACCATACCACAAACCCCAGAGCAGCACTTGTCCTCTGTCCAGAATGGGCCCCGCCCCCTTGCCCTGAAGAGGAGATGTGATGCTGACCCAGTTCTGCATCCATGTGCAATGGTGACATTAAATACGCTGCACTTATGCTACACTAAAGACCCATTTTCAGCAATACCCAAGTCAGACTGTTTCTCATCTGAATCTCAGACAGACAATATTCTCAAAAAATTTGTTACAGATAGGGCAGCCTAAAGTTATTCATAAGAGCACCATTGGACAGTTTATACACAGAAATGAGAACAAAATAACCTATTCAAACATTAATATACAACATGCAGATTCTGGACTGTCAATTTATAACCTGTGGAAAATATATCAGAAGGTCCACAGGGTCCACTGTTAGAACACCCATCTAGAAAGCAGCCTACACAAAATGTGAATCTTGTATAAAAGGTCTAAAGTAGGACCACATTTTATTGCCAGTTTCCCTTGACACAGAAAGCACCTGTTTACAAACATAGGACAACAGGTACTGTGACTGCAGGATAGACCTGCAGGCAAGGGTACAGTCCCAGGAAAGCTGGTCCAAGAAACATGAAGAAGCCACTGTACACTGGACTTGCATGACCAACTGTTGTGTGTGTGAAGTGGGTATGGCATTTGCAGACTCACATACATTAAGTAATAAAATACAAGCTACCAAACACTTCTATGTGTGAGAATGTGTTTCTCATGCAAAAAAAAAAAAAAAAAACTCGTTTAGCATTGACATGTACATTCTGTACATGTGACATTACTGCTTGCTGTGTTTGACATCACTTCTCGCATCTCCAAGCCATGTTCAAAAACTAATTTTAAAAGTAGAAAGCAGAGTTTAATGAACTTGACTAAGCAAAAACCTCAAAAGACAGAAGTACATATGTGCCAGATTTCAAGACTGGCTTGAAAAATAGTCATGCGAAAAATGATGAAGAGAAACAAACCTTTAAAGAAGTTTTTTTGCATAAAAATAGAAAATTAATGTGAATTCATGGAACTTAAAAAAACAGAACACATCTGTTTAGAATTTTACATTTCTACTGGAAGCCTTATATTCTGTTGGCACACCCTTCAAAGCCATCCTGGACAAAGAAGAAACAAAACACACTGTCCAACTAGGAGACAAAGAGCAAATCAGTAATTAATTGAGACAATGTGAGAAGAAACACTTAAACTGCATCTTACTCCTCTTGTACAGTTAACCTTTAGTGCATTTCAGCACTTTTTTTAAAAAAAAATCCCTATATGAGTGCAGCTATGCATCTTTAGAGCTAATGTCTTAAAGAGACACTTGTTGACAAGTAAGGAGTGCTTCAAATGAGAAACACTGCAGGCCAGCATTAAGACGAACCATTTCAACAGATGTTCTAAAAGACATTTAGAAATAAAAACAAAAAAACCATTTAAGAGAATCCATTTTAATTAATGTATCATTTCGGTCATTGTAAAGTTAATCACTTTTAGTGCATATTGAACTGAATCACAGGCATCCACATGGCCTGCAGGACTAACGCTGACATAGCCATGGGTCTGTAGAAAGAACACAAGCACATTACCACACACCAGCACATGAACACACCATACGCTTTGTCCAGAACAACCCAAGCAGGACCATCACCTCTGAATCAATATGAACAAAGGCTTAGAGCTAAGCTTAGGACATCAAAATAAACTTAGACTTCATTTCCTGGTAACAGCCAAACATGCAATATTTGGAAATAAATCTTAATATCCAACATAAAACTGCTAAAGAAAAACAAGGAAAGTATGGACAACCTTTTAGCATTTATAATCCTGCTGAAGAACTGCACAGTGCATTGGGAACTGTCAGACAAGATAAGGGCGTCCCCTATAGGGCCAGAAGACCCATTACAGTTAGGACTAAAACATCTAAAGAGGGACCAGGCAAAAGAATCAGGTGTGAGACTGGACCGGACCGAAACGCTAATAACGCTTAAAAAGCACACAGTTAATATTAATGTTTGCATATAAAGAGGACGGTAATAAGCACATCAGTTCAGTACCGGTCAAACGTTACTGAGACAGTGAATATAACAAAGATGCACATTACTGGTCGTAATGTTGATCACGTAGCCGCTTATTCATATGGTCGTTCGTCCGGTGAGAAGGGACAAAGCAGTTCCAAGCTGGAACATCGCGAGAAATTCAGGGTGACTCGCGTTAAGTAAAAATACTGAGCAGCATACAAGTTTTATTTAAACTGTTAAAATGTTTAATACGAACCTCAGTCCACTCCCCACTAACCGACTAACCTCAAAGCAGTAAGCTTAGAGCCTTAATTTACCACAGCAGACGAATACGTTAATGGAATTACATGTGCCAAGGGAGTAGGTTAAAAAAAAAAAAACGTAAAAATAAACTTTCGGCTCCGCTAGCTCACGACAGCAACACTTAGCTTAGCATCCCGCTGGAGAGAAACAAGAACAAACCTTTGCACGTCCCAGTTCCACTTTCCTCTGTCTCTCCTCCTGGTCCATAGCTTAAACACAGAAAAAAAAATTAATAATATGCTTCAAAAATCTAATTCGTCCACGGAAGCCTTGTTCTATCTCGGATCCTTAGAAGCTTCCTAAAACTGTCAGTTACAACTTCAACATGGCCGCCAAACCTCTCTGGCTCCGCCCTTATGGAATCGTCAACTTTGATTAAGCCAATCATTGCGCTCCGACAACACTTGTCGTCCAATAGAAAACTAGCACTTCGGCAGTTTACCTAGGCCTTCGGAAATTCTTTTCTGTGCTACCAATCCCGTGGGCCTCGCTTCGTATGAGCCAATCAGCAAATAGCCTGTGTTGAATTACAGCTTTTACGCCCATTCGTTGTCCAGTGCGGAGGCCGCACAGGTTGTCTTTTCCTTTGTTTTTAAACGAGCCGCTAAGCGACTGATTGGTAGTAACAAAACAGCAGTTTTCATTTGACAGAAGGCAGCCCCGCGCATACAGTACGAGCCAACCGCCGCAGTTGCGCGGCAGACTTAAATTTGGGAATGGAGAGGTTCCCAGGTGCGATCACCATAAAGGTTTCTAATGCTAACATACGGTGGTCCTCCTGACGCCTTTTCGTTTTTATTCAAATTATTACCACCTTACATTAGCGTTCCTAAATTCCTTTACTTACCTGACACTTCTATCTAAAACAACAGACAGTGTTAAGGTCCTGATCTATACAACAGTGCAAGTTTGAATGTATCTGTTCAAAGTATTGCACCTTGATCTAGGCATACGAAGCACATGTGATTCTAAACTGCGACTAGTCCAGAGGTAGTAGCCCCAAATACTACGCCACCTTTCATAAATCTACTAAATTTATTATCAACGACCTTTTACACTAAGACTTTTTTAAAGATTTATCGTAGGGCTTTTTGGAGAAGGTCCGCTGCAGCACATATCAAACTTGACAGGAACACAAGAAAAGGCTTTACAGTAATCCAGTCACACGCGCTTTTATTTTTATTTTTATTTAACATTGGGCAGCTCCACTGCAGCAAAAACTTCCGGGAAGAGCATCGTCACTTCCGCAGAGAGGCTGCTTGCGCCTCAGTGTGTAACACGAAAAAAAGGAGAGCGATTGCAGTGCTACTCGATTTCGCGATTTTGGCGCCGGAGGAGAACACTGCCGTCCATAAGACATGAGTGACAACGAGAAGGACTTCGTCGAGCGGGTGCGTAAAGCGGGCCGTCTTCTGCGCGCGTTCGGTAGAATGTACTCGGAGGGCAAATTGGGAGACGCCGTTCCGCCATTGCTGTCTCTGGGCCGACGGGGACAAGAGAATCGGTACAGAGCGGGCCTAACCGCTGCTCTTGGCCACGTGTCGCTAGTAAAGCTCTACGGATGCCCCTCACCCTCGTTCACGTATCTTGCCCCCCCCCCGTGTGATGTTTTTAATCAATGACTCCACAGAGCGCTCACTAGACCGGGATGTGTTTCCCGCCCAGCTCTTGCTCATCCACCGCCCCCTTTTCAGCTTACCATTTAACGTCTTTGTTGGAAATGTAGTGGATTTTTATAAAATAATTTAAACTACTTCCACGCGCCGCATGCTCGCGACGTACCGTGCACCAGATCGCCAATGACACGTCGCGAGCCGAGCAAAAAAAAAAAAAAAATTGCTGGAGGAAAATTCTAGTCAACCCACGTGTGGCTCCTTTTGCGCATGCGCGGTACGTTTTCGGCGGCGCTGTGGAGCAGCCCGCGTGCTTGCGCCGCTCGTGTACGCGCGTGCGCACACACAGAGAGACGCGTGTGCGCATGCGCGGACCCACGTGCGCGAGACCGCGGTACAAACAAGACCGCGACCGACAGGGTTTAGCGTTCGGTGACGCGGGAGGGGTGGCAGGTCACGTGATTGTATATAAGGTAATTTCAGCCGAATCGAGGTTTTGGTTGGGTTTATTACAGTGGAAGTGACTCTTTGTAAATTCAATCCTGTAGTTTTTAAACATTGTTCGTCCTTTCTTTTCTGTTAAGGTTAAGGTTGGAAGAGGAAAAGTGCAGAAGAAATGAAATGTCAAGTTTATTCAGAAATGTGTGAAGCTGAACTTAAGAATGCATGCTAAGAAGTTGCCTCAAGTAGAGTGTATTGGCAGTGGGACGTGGGCAAGACGGCACAAGTCAGAAATATGAAACTGAAGAAAGAAGAGATGGTGTTTTTACGAAGTAATGAAGTTAAAAATGAGAAGTAATCGGGGATAAGTAATTCCTAGTCAAAGTCCCAGTTTCATCTGCATTTGTAAGCGTGCATGTTTTCTAATCTCACACTGATGTTTGGGGTGAGTCCACCTGTAAACTCCTCCAGACTCTTATTCTCAGAAAGATTAACTGAAAGTGAACTCTGTTTCTTTTGGCTGTGTGACCTGTTCAAGTCTGATATTCATAGCTATGTAAACCTGAGCTCTTTTACTGCAGTGGTGTAAAACCACAGGTGGCAGTGTTCTTTGGGATTGAGCATGTCACTGGCCTCGTAATGCTCTGTGATGCTCTCCTGCAAGGGGCGGTCACACCTCTGCTCTCGGTGTGCTTGTTTTAGGAGTCCCGCTCCGCCTCCAGGAGTGCCAGTCCCCACGGGTCAGCCCAGTCAGCTAGCCACTCCCCTGCCCAGTCACCCGCCCGCTCCAAAGAGGGCTCCCACCAGTCTCGTTCCAAGTCCCGTTCCCGCTCACGGTCCCGGTCAAGGTGAGCTGATGTGTGTGCAAGGTCACGCTGTCACCTCCCTGAAGGATAAGATTCAGGGGTGGAGGAACCATAGAACTTGTTGGGCTTGTGAAGCTGACGTTGTTTGCGGGCCTCATACTGTTTCTAGGTCCCGTTCACACCGCGGTTCTCGCCGCCGATACTCGCGCTCACGGTCCAGGTCACACCGCCGGAGGTCCAGGAGCCGATCCTATAGTGGTGGATATAGGAGAGGACGGACCCACAGCCGCTCCCCTATGTCCAACCGCCGCCGTCACATTGGCAACAGGGTAGGGAACCTGTAGGAGCGTAAGCAGGTGGGCTGTGGTCGGTGGGTCTAGACGCCAAGTAAACCATTTCCTGTTTGTGCAGGCTAACCCAGACCCCAACTGCTGCCTTGGGGTCTTTGGCCTCAGCTTGTATACCACTGAGAGGGACCTGCGCGAGGTCTTCTCTAAATACGGTCCTCTTAGTGACGTCACGATCGTATATGACCAACAGTCACGCCGTTCGCGTGGCTTCGCCTTTGTCTACTTTGAGAACAAAGAGGACTCGAAAGAGGTGGGTTGCTAATAGCTTCTGCGATCCAAACTGCTATGGTTCAGGGGTAGTGGAGGGGGAGTAGAGTGGTTAAATTGGGTTCTCTGGTACTTTCAGGCCAAGGAACGTGCCAATGGCATGGAGCTGGACGGTCGCAGGATCAGAGTGGACTATTCTATCACAAAGAGGCCCCACACGCCCACTCCAGGGATCTACATGGGTCGGCCCACTTAGTGAGTGTTTGCTGGGTAATTGTCTGAACTCTGTGCCCTGTTGTGACTGTGACACGGATAGTAATGCTGACTACTTTTGCAGTGGGGGAGGAGGTGGTCCCAGCTACAGTTCCCGCCGCTCTTCCAGAGATTATTATGACCGCAGCTACGACAGAGGCTATGACCGTGGCTATGACCGCTATGACGACCGCGAATACTACAGGTCTTACAGGTTTGAAAACAGACATGTTGTTCAAGTTTGCGCTGTGCTCGGGGTTCTCCTACTGTTGTGATATTTGTTTAGTCTGTGCTCAGGTTTACTGTGTTGCTCTCACAGACGACGGTCACCCTCACCCTACTACAGCAGAGGAGCCTACCGGTCGCGGTCACGGTCACGCTCCTACTCTCCTCGTAAGTACAGCCACAGATTCTGTTGTCTTTTTAGTGCCCAGCATTCACAGCTTGTTTGTAACTGTGTTTTCGTCGTCTTTTTTTGGCCGCAGGACACTACTAGGAGACAGGACTTTCTCTGACATTGCTGCGGTCAAGGGGATGCCATTGGAGGGGTGCTCTGGGTACCAGCAACCGTAGTGAATTTGTTGTTCCACGTTGATCCTGTTTTTCCCCGGGTATGGACTATTTTGATTGGCTCGATTTGTATCGTGTTCCTCCTGTGCATGTGAGCGCGGGTTTGTGTGTTGCCATAGAACGCAGAGCTCAGCGTTACTGGATTCTCGTTTTTTACACTGCTGTATTGACGCAATAAACTGTAGCCACACAGCTGCTTTTGAGTGCGTCGCGTCATAAAGGCTACTCTGTGTATTTCTTTGCTCAACTGGAAAATGACAGCGGGATGATACAATATCAAGAAAACAACAAAAGACCTGAAACTCTGCATATTGCACATGTATCTCCAGGTCCTCAGAGAAAGTGACCAGGTGATTGTTAGCAGGAGCTGCTGGAGGAGGCTGATGGATGGATGGATGTATAGATGTTAATTCAATCACAATTGTCAGTAAGTTCTAGTGACATTGTGATCGTTGGTTGAATGTCTGTCTTTTCACCAGCTGAAAAAAATACAGACCAATTCCTCAACATGTTTTCAATGTCAAACTGTTTCTTACCCAGTTTCAAACTTTTTTTTGCCTCATGGAACGTTCAGAATAACTTTTAATTGTAAACCACATCTAGAATATCATAACTGCAATTGATGAACAGTGAACAAGTCATCGATGGTGCCTATCAAGGTAATTTTACCCAGTTTATCAGTTCGTGTTCAGTAAGGCTTTCCTTGACTTTTTAGCTCTGAAACTTGTTCTTTAGGACTCGTGATTGATGATGATTTTACTTTTTTCAAGGTTTGTAAGAGATGGCACAGCTTACCAACACCAAGGTTCATATTTTACTAAAATTGCCATTCTTGTCAGGTATCTCGCACACGCTGAGAGCTTTATATGCAAATGTTAATTTTCATAATGTATGTGAGGGGAACAAACAGGAATGTGTTATAGCACTACATGTAAAGAATGTCTCTTAATTGTATAGCTCCTGATGTCAACCTTCGAGAAGAAGAGCAGAAGCAGACAGTATTGTGCTTTTTAATGAGAATCAGTGCAGCGCTGGAACTGTAAGACTTGAGTGCTATTATGTAAACACATAGAGAGGCCTGTCTGCATTTCAGGCTTTTTAAGACTTACTCTTGTAAAAACTACACACACACACCATGCATTGGTGTCCACAGAAATGTCTGTAAACCACGGAGTGATGCGCAAGACGAGGGACAGGATGCTCTTGTCACACAAGATTTATCTTTTCCCATAATTTCTCCAGTCAGTAGGTCTTCAAGGTTGGGGATTTTCAGATTCCTAAATGCCCACAGAAAACATCCCTGAAGCTGTGTGGTGCATTCTGGGAAAAGAGGAAGTTCACATGTCTTTCAGGAGGGTTTGGGGTACAGCCTTTTGGAGTCAGGAGTGCTGGTGCTGTTGAGAGGGCTGTAAATGAGGTAAAAACTGTAGGACTGGGCTCAAAGATACTGTGTTTGAGACAGTCGCGTGCCTGAGGATCTAATGTACAATGACACCACGCTGCACATTTTGTCCTTTGCCTGCAGCAACACCCCAGGCTTGTTTGCAGGTGTCAGTTCAAGGCCCCACCATGTTGCTGAGGGCAGGGTGGCTCTTGGTCAGGCACATGGGTTGGAGTTCTGCTGTGATGCTGATCCAAGCATAGGCCACAATGAATAGATGAGCCCTGTTCTCCGTATTTGAGTGCCCCAAGCGGCAAATTGCCTAAAACTGTTCACAAAATAAATCCTCTCTTAAAGTTGCTTTATCCCAAAACATTTAAACTACAGTGCATATTTCGGCATCAGTCACTTTCACCGATTTTACAGCTCTGCTCTTTAAGACATGAAGCTTGTTGAAAGTTTGAATGCTGATGACCACCGAAGGGCAGCAGCATGGGGTTGAGTCATCTGGTTTTCTTGTCCATCAGCTGCCCATTCTGGTCCAGACCGTCCAGTTTTAGGTGGGTGTGACTGTAGCGGCGAACCAGAGCACCAGGAACGAGAGCAGCGCAGGCAATGGCCAGAAGCTGCAGCAAAGTGCTCCAGGAGAAGATGTGGTCAAGCGAGGAGATCTCGGAGAGAATGGAACCTGTGCGCACGCAGATGAAGTTGTATGGGACGAGACCTGCAAATATAAATGTCAGAATAACTACCAGTGCGGAACTGGTTATAGCTAAGCAGTATGTGAAGGACTGGTTATAGTAAACCTGTACATGTTGGTCTGGTTACGCAAAACAGCCTCCAGCTGCTGCTCACCAATGAAGACGGAGAAGAAGAACATGCTGATGGGAACGTTGAGGATGGGAGATGTGATGTTGAGGAACCAGTTGGGTGTCATGGGGAAGAAGCGCAAAAACAGCAGGAAGAAGAACAAACTGCTCCTGTTCTCCTCTACCTGATGTGAGAGAGACATTGACACACACCTCAGAGTGGGACACACAAACACCTCAAGAACCTCCCCATCTTGCAGGAGCATGAAACACTGCCAGGGTCACACACCTTCCTTTGCAGTGCTGCCACCTTGGCGGGGAAGAGTCGCACCACGTGGCGCTTGCCGAAGGTGTGTGATAGAAAGTAGCAGTTAGTGGAGCCCACTGTGGTGAGCATGCAGGCCAGCAGCAGGCCTTCCCAGGGCCCAAAGAGCGCCCCCGCCAGCATGTTCTGGGGAAGACAGGTGACGTGCAGTCAGCAGAGCTCCTAAAAATACCCTGAAATCGAGTAGAGTCTGAAGGACCAAAGGCTCCACTGGTGGGGAGACAGCTGGATTAACAGCTGAGAATCATGGGATGTCAAGGAGGGATGGTTTGATGGCACAAGACAGTCATGATTAGCACTGAGCAAACACATGCCTGCGTGTGCACGCACGCATGCTCACCAGTAAGGAAGAGCCTGGGATGGCGAAGGACTGTTTATACAGATAGGCACTGCAGTAGAGCAGGAGGACGTATCCGCCATGTTCTTTCCTGTAGAACTGCAGCAGTTCAGCCAACTCACGCAGCTCCTCCAGGTCTGCAGGAAATTTTAGCCTGGAATGAACATGCATGCATACATATTAGGGAGGACACAATAGAACATTCTGAAGGTCTGACACAGCAGTGACACACGGTGTCTCCTTGGCAATGTTGGACGTGGAGCTGTGGTGCAGCTGCCCACATGTGGACAACAACGAGCACAAGACCGAAAGGCTGACAAAGCACTGAAATATGATCAGGATAAAAATAACCTTGGATGTCACTGCTGATACTTGAGAGCAGGGACGTATTAAGTGGCTTGTAAACTTGTAAAACGAACAGTCCTTTTATTTTTAAACCAGGAGCCACGTAGCTCCTTCCTATCGGTCAACGTCAATCTCAGTCGTTCCCCATCGGTTGCCGTCCTGTCCCATTGATCTGTGTAGCCTACAGTCCAGCTGTGGTCAGCAAGCAGCTGGCTAGTCCCTTACATGCTGGTGAAGCTCAGGAAAGCTTCCTTCTGCTGGTGTCCGTCTCTGTGGGACATGCAGATCACATTCCACCTCCAGTTTCCTGAGAGGCATGATCCCCCATCCTGTGAGGGGGAGCCAAAGAGCACAAGCACATTTCTTGGTGGTCACTCAATCATCACCAGTGGCACCATGCTCTACCTGACTATGGCCAGGCCTTGGGGGATCAGGAGGTGGAGCAGTGGCTAGGTAACCAAGGTTCTGACCAGAAATATGGAAGTGTGGTCTGCATTCTGAGGTGTAACCCCACTCAATCCGACGACGGCACATTTAATTTCCAAGATGCTATAATTAGCTGTGCAACACGCGCACATGATGTTAAAAGCCGGCACTTAACGTCACAGCCTAGAAGGCAGAGCGCGAAACAAGAGTTTTATGTTAAAACGACAAAACTGAAATTCTGTCAAAGTGCGGTCAAACCATTTTTCATTTGAAACTATCTGCAGCCGGTTTATGAAAGGGAGAATATTTACATATATTTACATATTTTTGCAGATGAAAGCATCTTCAACAACCAATCAGAAAGCAGTGCAAGACAAATCATCCTGGGAGAACTGTCCTCCCATGAGCGTTTTTTTCTCGCAAGATGCCGTGTTCATCCCATCCTGAGTCATCGTCCTTGTGCCCCTGGGCTGCCTGGGAGTTCCCTGCTGCCTCCATTGGACAGACGGACCAAATGGGTGAGGGACTGTTGGGGGGTCACTGGCATACATGTGGAAACAGGAGACGGGGAGTGGCTCAAGGTCACATGAACATGAGTTGTCCCCTTGAATGGCTCTGTGTGTGTGTGTGTGTGTGTGTGTGTGTGGGGGGGGGTGCTTCAGGCAAACACACCCCTGTTCTGGCCACACACTCATTTCCCAAACTGCACACAGAAAGGTGCCTTGGCCAAGATGAATGCTGCTCACAAGGTGTGCTTTGACTAAAAGCCGGAGGTGGATCTTCACGTCTCTTGCACATTTTGATCTGTTAAATTGGCCTTTGCCCCCCCCAACAGTTCCTTCTGCTGGAGGGACTCCTTGAGGTTTTATTTTCCATCTCCTCTGTGGAGTTTCACTTGCTCTTCTGCACCTCTCATATCACCTTATCCTGTCATGTGGAGGAGCCACACGTTACCACATCCATCCGCTGACATATACCTAATCAGTAGGTGATACGGGATCGAGGAGGTCTGGCAACACAGGTCGACGGCACAAAAACGTCCATTTAACACACAGGGGCAGCACATTACTGGACAATAATACAGTACAGAAGGAAACCCTCTCTGTATAATAAAACAGAAAGTGAACCACTGTAGGGGATCTAATCCTCTTCTCCAATCTACTTCTCTGACTTTATTATTATTATTTTTGATAATACTGTAAATTGAACTAATTTGTAATGACTATATCTATATAATACGCTATTTAATTTAAAAAATGTTAGTGCATAAAGATGATGAAGGTATAATTCTTCCAGAAAGACACTTTCTCTGCAGTTGTTTCTGAAGAGCTGTAAAGGATCTCATTACCTGGTTAGTTAGCCCCCTCCCCGTCACGTGTTTCATGTGGTCAAAGTCTCAGAGGAGGCGGACAGGTGACTCACCTGTGCTCCGTGTGCCCCTCACCTTCGTCTCCCTCTCGAACCTTGAGACGTGGTGGCGCCGCCGGCAGGAAGCACGTAAGCAGGTACAGGTAGAAGGTGGCGGCGGCAACAACCGCGACGAGACCCGCAAGGGAGCGCATGACCCTTTCGGACCCGCAGCCGCTCGAACCGGAGGCCGTGGGCAGAATGAGCGGTCAGAGAGCGCGCGGCGCACGACTGGGGGGCGGGGCTGTTCTGAGAGGGGCGGGGTCGCGGGAGGGGCGGAACCAATGTTACGCGAGAACAGGGTGGCGGGGGAGGACACAGTTCGCTGCCGGACAGGAACAAACAAAACGGAGTTTCAACGAGTTTCTCTTTAGAAGTTTTTTCCCCTGAAGGACAAATGGACTGAAGACTGCGAGAGACACGTTGTCCACGTGATGAGGGGCTCGGCCACACATGACCATTCCAAATGTGTCCCGCGGGCTGGACGGTGACCTCTGACCTGTGTCTTTTGGATCCGCGCTCTGTTAAACAGCGGTCGTGTTGGTGTCCCCGCCTGCCGAGGTCCGAAGTCTGAAGTCCAGTGTGAAGTGACAACATGGCTCAGTACAGTCGTGCTGCTGGACAGATTGGACTGATTCGCTTGGCGAATCCGCCAGTGAACGCGCTCAGGTGAGGCTTTCCCCTGCCTCAGTGGGCTTGTGCCTCACCTGAGCACCCAGGGAGCCTCATGCAGTGTGGCACAGCCGGGTTGCACCTGCTTCGGTGTCTGAAGGTCGCGTTTGCCGTGGTTCCGGGTTCACACTCTGGGTTCTGTTCAGGGGTTCAAGCTAACAAGTGCACGGCCAGCTCTGTTCTCGCTGTTGCTCATGTCGGGTGTGTGTATCCTCAGCACTGCTGCGTCCCGTGACCTCTTCCGCGCCATGGAAAGGGCCTCAGGTGACACTGCTGCCAAGGCCTTCGTGCTTTGTGGCGAAAAAGGGATATTCTCTGGGGGTGAGGATGCCTGGTTTTTCCTTCATATGTGCAGTCAGTGCCCCCCGCTGCTGGGAATTGTATCTCACTCTGACTGGCTGCTGCAGGTGCAGACATTAAGGAGTTTGGTAAGAACATGACAGAATCATGGCTTCTGCCCCTCATTAACGTCATCGAAGCTAGCGAGAAGCCTGTGGTGGCAGCCATTGAGGGCGTGGCACTCGGTGGTGGCCTGGAGCTGGCATTGGGCTGTCACTACCGTATCGCACACTGCAAGGTGAGCAGGTTGCCATGGCGCCCCTCTGAGTGCCATCACTATTGCTCACGCCACTGAGATGTGGGACGTGATGGGACCAGAGTCTTGGTGTCAGCCGTTGTAATGTCGTCCTGTCTCTTGGGAGCACTGCAGGCAAGGCTTGGACTGCCTGAAGTGACACTGGGACTGCTGCCGGGGGCAGGGGGAACACAGCGCTTGCCCCGCCTTATTGGTTTTCCTGCTGCTCTTGAGCTCATCACCACAGGTAGGCAAGTCATAAGGTGTTTCACCAATGGAGGAGCTCATGAAACTGTGATGATGACAATGATGAAACATTTTGGCAGGACGTCACGTGTCAGCAGAGGAGGCCTTGACTCTGGGCCTGGTGGACCAGGTGACCGATGGGGATGTCCAAGAGGTGGCTGTTGAGTTTGCGCATCGGATGGCAGGTCTGGGGTGGTCTATTTTGTGTGTGTGTGTGTGCGCATGCACTGAAGGTGTTTGATATTCCAGTCACTTGTGTGTAGCACAACTCACTGCATCACAGACACAGTTTTAGTGAATGGCACCCCTCTGTGGTGAAGGTGTGCTTATTGCCAGTGTTGGTAAGCTGGGAGGTTCTTGTGGATCAGCTTAATCACACAGCTGAACTCCTTAATTTATGTTAAAACATCACATACAAAGCTGTAATGATTACTTAACTTTCTTGTAAGGCTTAATTCTTTTTTCATCAGCAGCTCATTAAAGTACAGAGTCCTGGCATTTCTGTACCCTGAGAATATGGAGTGTGAAACAAGGAACATGGCAGCAGGATAGCAGTTTAATAAACGCATTGTCTGCAACCTCCTTTTCGTTCTCTTTACAGATGCAGGACAGTGCGTGTTAGTTGTGCAGTTCGGAAATAGAGTAAAACAGTATAAAGGAGAGTGAGGTGCAGACAGTATTAAATAGTATTTCACCTTAAAATCCTGACCATTTCACTGATTGTAAGAAAGCAAGAGATTCATCACCTAAACATTTATTAGCATCAGGTCACCTAACTTTAAAAATCAAAAGAGCTTTGTCTGTCTGCAGGGTAGTTTCTGTAAGAGTTTTGGATAAAGGCATAATAAATGTTTTATTCTCAAGGGGCACAAAATGGAAATGCAGGCAATTTTCTCTCAGCAAGAGCCACTTTTGGGAAAAAGCCAAGAAAAGTCTATATACACATTTAATAAAAAACACTGTGGATTCCAGCTATTCGGGCCATTGGTTAACTGGGGCTTTTATTTGGGGCAAATCTCAAAGAGGAAAATCGGACTGAGAAAACAGCCTGAATTTCCTTTGCTTATTTGGAACACCATGGCATTATTTCAGGACTGGTGACTGCATTGTTGCTGGACTTCCACTCCTACCTTCCTCATCCCCACCAGTGTGGTGCACATCCATTGCTCATGCTTGTGTCATGGTGCCTATTACTGAGCTGATTCGGACAGTGTGGCTTTTATTTTTTAAATTTCTGACCCATGACAAGCTATTAACCAAATCAAGTTATCTGCCTAATGCCAGTCATTGTCAGCTGGAGTACCAATATCTACAATTGCACAGTTGTATCAAACCAATAGAGCATCTATGGAAGGAAATGGAACACAATGTCAAGAGACTGAATGTGTAGCCAAAATGTCTGCAGAAAGTGTGAAGCTGTCAAGCTAATGTGGCCCAAGAAACCTGTAGAGCGTATCCAGCAAATTGTTACTGACTTCCTCCTGTTGTGGAGGTGGAGGGTCTATTGGGCACTGGTTAGGTGTGCCTAATAAAATGGCCATGGAGGGCTGATTTAAGACTGCTCATTGTAACCCATGAAAGATGTGTATGTTGTTGTTGTGTATGTTGTGCATCCTTCATAGATGAGCCGCTGGCTTCACGGCGCCTGAGCACACGGCTGCCCCCCTCTCCTACGAACCTGGATGCCCTGATGCAGGGGGCGTTGGCAAGGCTGCAGAGGAAAGCACGTGGCGCTCTCGCCCCACTGGCATGTGTGCAGGCGGTACGGGCTGCCAGCCTTCCCTTTGCCCAGGGGATGGAGAAGGAGCAGGAGCTCATGGCCACTCTGCTACCATCCGCCCAAGCACGCGCAATGCAGTACTGCTTCTTCTCCCAGAGGATCGTGGGAAAGTGGAGTCTGGCAGGCGGAGCCAACTGGAAGAACAGTCCTGCCAGAACCGTGCACAGGGCTGCCGTCATAGGTGTGTGCCTGGGACTGAGTACCTGTGCGTAGGTGGTGGTGGTGGTGATGATGGTGATGATCTGACTGCACTTCCCACAGGGCTCGGCACCATGGGGCGGGGCATCACAGTGACGCTTGTGCGGGCGGGCATTCCCACTGTTG
Source organism: Heterotis niloticus (assembly GCA_018136845.1). Classification (NCBI taxonomy): domain Eukaryota; kingdom Metazoa; phylum Chordata; class Actinopteri; order Osteoglossiformes; family Osteoglossidae; genus Heterotis; species Heterotis niloticus. The sequence goes on along the minus strand of CM030897.1, from coordinate 5,578,321 downwards.
CCATGGAGATGGACAGAGACCAGCTACAGGTGGCGCAGCAGGCCGTGACAGCCATGTTGGAGAGGGAGGCCATAAAGCAGAAGCTGAGTCCAGATGCATACCTACAGCTGGTCCAGTTCACGTTGGAGCGGCGCCACTTGCAAGATGTCGACCTGGTCATCGAGGCTGTGTTTGAGGACCTCGCCCTGAAAAAGCAGCTCTTTACTGAGCTCTGCACTGCATGCCGACCAGATGCTCTACTCTGCACCAACACCTCTGGCCTGAACGTGGATGTGCTCGCCGGCGCCACCCGCAGACCGGAGCTGGTTGTGGGGATGCACTTCTTTGCCCCGGCACACGTGATGAAGCTGCTTGAGGTTGTGTATGGAACCCGCTCATCACCGGTAGCCGTGGCAACTGCAATGCACCTAGGGAAGCAGCTGGGGAAGGTGAGTGTCGCCGTAGGCAACAGTCCTGGGTTTGTGGGCAACCGCCTTCTGAAGCCGTATGTGGATCAAGCCAACTTCCTGCTGGAGGAGGGCGCCACTCCCAAGCAGGTGGATGACGCGCTTGAGAAGTTTGGCTTTGCCATGGGGGTCTTCCGTATGAGTGACCTGTCAGGGCTCGATGTGGGCTGGAGGGTGCGCATGGCAGCAGCACTCACAGGGCCTACGGTGCCCCCTGGAGCGTCACCACGCCATCGCCGTGGCTCACGGTACTGCCCCCTGGCAGACCTTCTGTGCGAGCGCGGACGCCTGGGTCAGAAGAAGGGCAGCGGCTGGTACCTGTACGAGGGCCCCGGAGGCAGAAAGGCTATGTCGGACCCCTGGCTGCACAGCTTCCTGGATGAGTACCGGCAGCAGCACGGCCTGAAGGCACGGAGCATCGACCAGCAGGAGGTACTGGAGCGCTGCTTGTATGCGCTTGCCAACGAGGGCTTCCGTGTGCTGGAGGAGGGCATCGCTGCGGGGCCTGAGGACATCGACACCATCTATGTGCTGGGCTACGGCTGGCCTGCTCACACTGGGGGTCCCATGTACCATGCGGCAGCAGTTGGGCTCCCCACTGTCCTTGCCCGCCTCGAGCACTACCACCGTGCACACCCCGATGTTCCCCAGCTGCAGCCAAGTGCCCTCCTCCGTCACCTGGTGGCCAAGGGGAGCCCCCCAGTCAGCAAGTGGAGGGAGCTTGTGAGGGCACAGCGCAGCCAGCTGTAAGCAGCCCAGCAGGGGGGCAGTACTGTGCTCTTGATGCAGGTGTAAGTGCACCTCTGAGCAGGTGCTCCAATAATGGTGTAAAAATAAAGGTAAAAACAAAGCTGCCTGTTTCTGTGTTTCTCTTAATTTCTGCAACAGCAGCATCTCTTGGTGGGAAGTTATACTGAGGACAGACTGGAGAGGGAGTGATACCTTAATGGGAGCTCCACTTGGATGCTCGATCACAGCCCTGAAGACCCTGCCAGATTCAGACACATCATGTAAAGTTTACCAAGGACATGAGGCAGGGGGCAGCCAAACAGTCCAACACAGATCAGTCTCTCTCTCTCTCTCACTCACGCTCTCTCTACAGTGACCAGTCTACCTGAAATACATGTGTCTGAACTGGAAGAAGAAAGCAATGTGCATACACGCACCAGCTCTACACAGATGGTTGAAATACTAATCCCAGGAGCTGAGACATAACAGCACCCTCTGCTGTGGTTCCAACACCTGCTGTTCAACGTCAAATTTGTGGTTGATGTTAAATGTGAGAAATTGTGCCTTCTAGGAAGAGAAACCACTCAGGAACATTTAAATAGGGTTTTTTAATGACACTAACATAGGGAGGTGGGGCCTACTCCTCAACCAGTGGGGGTGGGGAGAGTCGCAGCTCAAAGTTCTCGCTGTGGAAGATACTGGTAGATCTAGGTGGGGTTGAGTGGAATGGGCCTGCCTTCTCATTGCCATGTGAACGGGAGAGCTCCGCAAGGATGGTGAGCTGAAAGACAGCAGCACACAAGGTGGGGAGGTGTTGAAGAGGTTGCAAGAGGGGAAACAAAGGTCACTGGGGGTGGGGGGAGGGTCTCTGTTTGACATTACCCTGGATGGACCACGGTACATGCAGCGCAACTGGTCCCAGGACTGTCTTTGCTGGGCGTCCAGCATCACTTCATTTTGAGTCTGCAATAATACACACAGGAAGCAGCACATCACATGGCAGCAAAACCGCTTACACATACACAGAGCCAAAATACAACATTATTCACCTTCCCCTTGGTGTCCTCCGTGGTGCCACGCGGTGACGAGCGAACCTTCATCTGTGTGTGAGAGAGAGAGAGAGGAAATGCACAAAATGCAAAGGCACAAAAGTAACATGAACTGCACTTGAACTGGGAATTTGAAAAAAGTTTAAACAATCATAATTCAAAGTGGGTATGTTAGGCTCTTCCTCATCTCACTTGGATCTTCCGTGACACTCACCTGAGCCAAAGAAGTGCTACGGCCCTGTGGAGGCTCCTCATCACAACCACGGCCTCGCCCCGCACCACCACGTCCCCCCTGGCTGCAAGTGCACTTGTAGCAGCTCCAGCCCAGCGGCCACTCCATCTGGCTGTAGGACTTGCTCTGCAGGCACTGGCAGTGGTACAGGTGACCGCAGCTGGAACATGGAGGACCGCGTTATGGTCATGGTACTCACAGCATCGGGAGATGCAGCGAATAGTGGCTCTGCCTTCACCTGAACACGATGATGTCATCAGCACCTTCTTGCCGGCGCTTGTACTGCTGCAGACAGATGTTGCAGTGGTCATAGCGGGGGTGCAGCCCGCGGCTGAGTGCTGAACGCAGGTGTAAAAGTGACCAGTGGAGGTCCTGGTTGAGTAGGTTGGTTGTGGTCTCCAGCAGAGTCTGGAGAGTCCATATAACACAGCCATCACAAGTGTGTTTCCCCATCAATGAGGTCTGCCTGTTTGCCACTAGCCAGAATCTGAGCCACAGACTGTTTTTCTGGAGATTTGCTTACCTGTGGGGGGGGTGTTATCCACCCTTTCCTCTAAGCGCTTTGCATGTAATTGTTTGTCACCCACCTGCTCATATGTAAAGGTTTCCAACATGCCAAGAATGAGCCCCTGAATCTCAGCCAGCTTGCCCTTCCCGTACACAGGGTCCTGCAGGCCAAGAGGGGCACAGGAATCTCGGTGAGAGCTAAACCTCCTCTTCCACATCAGCTCAAAATGACATATGCATTTTTATGCATCATATACAGCACAAGTGGCTCCAGTTAGGAACGATAAGACACAAACCTGCAGGATGCGCTGGACAATGGCAGGCAGGGAGATGAAGCTGCTCATGCTGTTGAGGACCT